>CM061280.1:66681143-69181143 GCA_030848825.1 Tadarida brasiliensis
TCGGCTCGGAAGCCAGTTGGGAGGGCCATGGTCGTTGAGGAAAGAGTGGGCTATGGCTCCGCGGGGCTGGTTGGCCTGGGGTCCGGGCCACTAGAGGCTTCAGGATTGTTGAGTGAGGCGCGGGTTGGGAAAGAAAAGTTAGAATTTGAGCGGCTTGGCCGGCCGGGATTGTTTCAGGATGACCTTTTCTCCCCAAAAGTGGGCACCAGCTGCTGATAATCACGGGCGAGGGGCATGCAGCTTTTGTGAACACTTCACATTCCTGAGGCCAGGGGAAGGTTGACCGGGTCTTGGAAGGTATGGAGTCCTGGTATCCCGCGTAATTTGAAATTGCAACCAGCGCGCCCCAGGACTTTCTTCTTCCCGGGCACAGTGGATCCCAGAACTCAGCTACTCTCGGGTTAGGGCCCCCACTGCAGCGTCCTCTATGGCATGGAGATGCAACCCTGTGAGCTCAGGACCCTCTCGGGAGTGGGGTGGGATGTTGGGGAGTGCCCACCCCGCCTCAGAAGTGGTCATCCGCGGGGCTTGGGCTCTGAAAGTGAGATTTTTTGGGGGGAGCTGGGAGTAGAGATATAGAATCTCGGAGCACAGAGCATGGAGGGGGGTATCATCATCAGTTTTGACTGAAAGAAGCAAAATATATCTTTAACAAAAAGAAAGGCCCTTGCCATTTACCCGAGTTGAGTTGTTAGGACAACGTGAACTATCCTTGAAATGATTGGTTCCACTTCAAAGAAATTTACATTCAGCAGTGAAAACTCAGCCTCTTTTTATTTATTCTAAAAGACGTTTCACTACAGAGAGTCATATGTTCCGTCTTTCTATTTATTTTTCTCCATTTATTGCGCACTTGCATTAAATCGACAGTGAAAGCCGCACAATGCACTCATTATGAGTACCAGCCCGGGTTCCGGGGACCCATAGCTATAGGTAGACCGGGCTGGGGGAGAGGGAAGGTGAGGGTGCTGTGTTCAGGTCTAGAATCACACAGGCGCCTTTCAGGCTGGGAGTATGGGGTGGAAAGTGAGGGAAACAGGTCTGCTGAGCGGGAAGCATACACCCTAAAAAACTGACCCAAGCTCAACCCAAGCACAGTAACCAGAGACCTATAGTGCTTGGTACAGGCTACCGGCACACTTGACGTTTCTGGTGAAGGACACGGACCTGAAGTTCCCAGATGCATATTTGTGAAAAATTTATCTGGTTGGAACAATTATGCCCAGCACAATTAAAGCTAATCTCCACAAATTGAGAAGACAAATCCTATCTCTTAGTAGCTTGGGATAATTGCTTGCACATACATACATTCCCAGGGTGCACCAGTCCAAGTCCCACCCCTACCCCTGGTCTCCACTTGAATCCAAATCCATGAAACCTCTAACCAAAGGAACAAGGTAAAAAGTTTAGAAGTGGCACTTCCTGGTGGTGGTTGGGGTGGGGGGTGGGGGGGTGTGTGGAATGTGCTGTCCCTGTGCACTTTTGGCCAGTGGCTGGGATAAGGTTCCACAAACCATCCTCCCCAACCCCAGACTGAACAACAGCCACCAACTCTCAGCTTCACTTCATACACACACCCATTTCAAACTGCTCTTTTCTTCAGCCCAGGACTAAGTTTTTCTCAACAAGAACCATGATACTAAACTTTTTCTTGACCATCTTTTCCAGTTTCTAATTAAGGAAGAAAGAGAGCCCAGCCGGTGTTACTCAGTGGATGCAGTGTCCTCCCATGCATTAAGAGGTCACTGGTTCCATTCCTGGTCAGGGCACATGCCAGGTTGCAGGCTCCACCCCCAGTAGGGGGTGTGCAGGCTGGTGCCAACTGATGTTTCTCCCTTTCCCTGCCTCTCCCTCTAAAAAATCAATAAAAACATACTTTAAAATGTTTTAAATAAATAAATAAGAAAGAGAATCTGGATTAGCCATTGTATTAAAGAGTTTGTCCACCATTTCCTAATATAACTTGATTCACACCCTCTCCCAAAAAAAACTGAGCCCATGCCTTGAATTATTGTGAACATAAATTCTAACAGTTGTCCTTCCTAACCATGCTTTTGGGTCTCCCTCGATAGATTCAGAAGCAGTGACCACAGGCTGCTTGTCTAGGAATTAAAGGTAGCCACCATTTGCCACCTGGTAGCAAAAGTGTGAGTTGGAGTAGTGACTGGGGAAAGCTCTAAATTTCCTGTCTTTTCAGAAGATCTTTTGGACTGAATGAGAACTCAAGTTTTGTTCAGCATTCTGCAACTACTATTGTGTTTCTCCTTCCTCCTGGATTTATTTCACCTTCTTGGACTTTTGGTTTCCTTTTGTTTCTTCTGCCCAAACCTGAAGCTTAACCTGAAGATTATCCTGAGGCATTCCCTGCCCACTCCCTTTCGCTCTAATGCTCTTCAGGATAGCTTTCCTGTCCTCTCATCTTCTGACACTTCGTGGAGAATTAAACCACAGCTGAGTCAGAACCCCAAGCAGAACTCTAGATGTGCCAAGCCCCCACATCATTTAAAAGAACATGCAGACAATCATGAAATTCTGACTTCCCGCCCCCAACTAGATCAATGCCTTATTTCTAACATTGAACTCCTTGAGACTTCCAAATGGGTTGGCGTTTGTTCCTCAGTAGTATCTACATTTCCTTGAAGGTAGCAAACACGTTCCAGTGTCCATCCTTATATTTCTTTGGAGGTGCCTCTCTTTATCTGAGGCAGAGAGGGAGGGAGGGGGAGAGTGAAAGAGAGAGGGAGGGAAGGACATAGGGATAGAGAGGAGTTGAGAGAGAGAGAGAGAGAGAGAGAGAGAGAGAGAGAGAGAGAGAGAAAGCTCCTGTAGAAAGCAATACTGAGAAATGGATGGGAGGCCTCCAGCTGAAAAGGCTTGAGAATGAGAGGCTTAAGGCTACAAAGGCAACCCTGGTCGGGGGAGGACAGGAGGAGGCCTGTGAAAAAGGTGACACATCCTAAAGCACAGCCTAGGAGAGCTGGGAATCTAGGAAGTCCTCAAAATGTATTCCTAATTACTTTCCATGCTCCCAGGAAAGGAGCACTTTTTAAGTTCTATTTTAAAAGCTTGTTATTGTACTAAGCCATAGTCCACATTTTGAAAGTGCTTTTCATACATTTTAACTTTGTATATAGGATGGGAGGGTGGTAAATGCTATAAATGTATTTTTCTGGCAAAATCTGAAGAAAATCAGAACTTGGAAAGACTTCTAATAATAATTTTCTAATTATAAGAATAGATGAATATCAAAGATATTGATTTGCCAAATGTATTTACAGATTTTTTTTTATAAGAAATAGAGAAACACTTATTCATGTTTTGTTTCTGTGTAATGTGTCTCTCAGGTAGCTGAGGCTCTAAATGTGCAAGTGTGAACTGTGAAGACATTGACTGCAGAACAGACATACAGTCAGCAGAGGGCACACTTGTCACTGTCAAACTCTATTTCCAGATTTGGAGGTGACAATGGTAGGTAGGTGCAGAAATGGTGGGCATAATCTAATTGGAATGGAACTCCAATGGAGATCTAGAAAATTATTTTTTAAATGTCTGTTTCTTGAAAGTAAACAAAGATAAAAAGAGAGGACATGTTATTAAGTTTTACACCCATACAATTTCCAAAAGTAAAATATTTCAGAGCTAGAAAAACAGACCTTTAAAATCTTGATTTGATCAGTATGAAGTTGAGGTCAGAATATCCACTGAATGAAGACCTGAAGTTGCTGTGTGTCTGTGATACCTCAAAACACTTAGGACTTCTCAAAACCAGGAAGCAGTTGGAAATGTTGCAAAAAGCACTGGATATGAAACTGAAAGCCCTTTGGTTCTAGTATCTTCCAATGAGTTCTTAGGCAAGTCACTGCCCTTTTCTGAGTTTCAGTTTCTTCATTTGCAATATAAAGAAGTAGAGATGGAACTATATCATCTCTGAGTTTCCTTCCTGTTCTAACAGTGTGTGATTCTGGGAACAAAATGAAATCTGAATCTACTTACAATTTAATCCTCATGTTATAGGATTCTCAAACCATGTTTTCTGAAAGAGTGCCATGCAGGCAGGGATGGAAGTAGCAAGCAATGCTGATGACTTTGTGATGCTAACTTTTGGCATTACCCAGTCTGAATGCTGTTCCGAGAACAATTGATCTTGCATAGTGGAAACAGTAGAATCTGAGATGCTCTCAGGCTGGAACCTGAGTTGTAAGTAGAAATTATTGGGGGAAAAAAGCCAGAGATCAGGGCACTGTTCCCAATGGAATGGCTGAGGTCCTGGAACTAGGCCAGAATATCTAAGAGTGAACCCTTAACATTCTCCTGGACTCAGTCTAGACACCTTTGGGAAACCTCATATTCAAGAATACCACTGTCACTTGGCTGGTGTGGCTTAGTGGATTCAGCGTCATCCCATGGACTGAGAGGTCCCAGTTCAATTCCTGGTCAGGGCACATGCCTGGGTTGCAGGCTCGTTCCCCAGTAGGGGGCGTGCAGGAGGCAGCCAATCCATGCGACACACACTCTCTCTCTCTCTCTCTCTCTCTCAAAACCAAAATAAAACAATAAAAGTGTATTAAAAAAATGCCACTGTCCTTTCTGTTGACAGATTTGTGTTCCTCAGGACTTTTTAACCCAAAATGAAATTTTGGTTCTTCTCTGATGAGCAGTCTTTACACTGATAGTGAAAGGGATGGGAGAGAATAATAGGATAATAAGAGAATTAATCATAGTGGGATGTTAGCCATAGTTATAAGAAATGCTAAACATTCTTGCTCTGATAATCGTGATTACTATGTTCTGATTAAAGCAAGCTCATTCTGACTGAGCTGGGAGTTGTATACCCTGGGACTTTACCTCAGAAATGCTATCCATTGTCCTTATCTGAGAAAAAGGGAAAACTGCTGACCATCTTGGAAAGACTAACAACTTTGGAGCCCTGGAGGTGGACAAGCCCTTGTAGCCCCCAGCCCACATTCCTCAGCATGAATTACTTCCCCATACCCTTAATCTGTAACAGTTTTACCCCTTATTATTCCTTTTTTGCTTACCTGCCCTTCCTCACATAGCTACCCAATATAAGTGACCGGTTGTGGAAGGAGTGAAGAGGAGATTTTCCAGGGATGACCCACTGCTCTTCCATATTGCCAGCAATATTGGAATAAACGTTCATATACAATTCAACTTTTTCTCTGCTTAATTGGCTCAAGTAGTGACAGGTAGCCCAAACCCATTCATTGTCCAGTTTCAATTTGAACACCCGAAGCAGTTGCTTGAATTGGGTTTTCTTGTTTCTATCAAGAGTGTATAGTAGATTTGTTTACCACAAAAAAGTAGGGCCACTGCTGATTTTGTTATTCCAGTCTTAATTGGCATGAAACTTCTAAAACTGATAGCAACAAAGCCATGTTCAACTGTGGATGTGCGTTTGCTCACTGGCTGAATGGCTTAGGACATGTCATGCACGAATAAGCAAAATCATGAAATCCTTAAAGCCCTAAGGTCTAGTGTATTCTAGGACCTGCCAACCTCTGTAGGCTCCACTTCAGTTCCCAGCTTTATGTGGGCAAATAATAAGCTCATAGATTATGAAGCTTCAGAGAAACTAGCTTGGTTTTCATCAAAGTTAGGTGTTTCAGGACAAGGGGTGTCATTCACCTTAGGCCTGCACTGTCCAGTACGGTGATCACTAGCTACTGAGCTCTTGAAATGCAGCCCAAATTGAGGTGTGCCATAAGTGTGAAATGCACACCAGATTTTAAAGACCTGGTACAAAAAATGCTGATATCTCATTAATAAGTTTTTACATTTTACATGTGGAAATGATAATGAGTTAAATATAATATATTATTAAAATTAATTTCAGCTGTTTCGTTCTACTTTTTATTTCTTTATTGATTTTAGAGAGAGAGGAAGGGAGAGGGTATGAGAGATAGAAACATTGATGAGAGAGAACATCGATTGGCCACCTCCTGCATACACCCCACTGGGGATTGGGCCCACAACCTGGACATGTGCCCTGACCAGGAATTGAACTGGTGACCTCTTGGTGCATGGGTCGATGCTCAACCACTGAGCCACACAGACTGGGATGTTCTACTTATTTTAATGGGGCTACCAGAAAATTAAAATTACACATACAGTTCACAATTGTGCCTCAAATTATGTTTCTATTGGGCAGCACTCTGTAGAAAGTTGGGAAAGAGCTCCTAAATACCTACTCTGTGCCCAGCACTAGAACAGACCATGTTTTCTTGCTAGTTGCATCTCCAGAATCAAGTACAGTGCCTGACACATAGTATGTGCTGCTTCTTGAATGAATGCATGAATGAATGAATTAACCCCTAACATTCCAACCCAAGGAAACATTGACTTTGGAAAAGGCAGACAAGATGAAATGTTTTCCTTAAGCAGCTCCACCTTGCTGTTGCTTGACTGTGACTGAAAAGAGCTTGGGGAAATGCAGGAGACTCTAGTTCAGGACTGAGCTCAGCAAATCATTCACTCACTGTGTGACCTTAGGCAAGTCACTTCTCTCCTAACTTCTTTTCCTTTCTTGGTATAGTATGAGGATTAAGCCAGGCAGTTACTGTAGACCCTTTCTAGTGCTGATAGTCTGAGTCTATGACATGGGTGGGGATACCTTTAAGAAGATCTAATATTCCATTCAGAATCACCATGCCTCTCAAATTCTCTTTGGCTCCCTCTTGCTTGCTTTATTTTTCCTCATTTCCATTTTACCTTTGTCCATTACACTCTGTGCTCTTGATTATGTCTCTCTTCTCTGTGCCCCAAGCAATGCCAGTACTGCCCTCTCCTGTTTCTGTAGTTCTCTGTTTCTACAGTTGCTAGGGATGGAAAATGAGGAAGGAAAAAATATTTACCATTCTTGATTCAACTATAGAGTAGGTTTTGAATGGAGTAGGATTCCTTGTCCACCTGTACTTTTAGCATTCTCACAGTGGTAAGGGACAGTGTTGCAAATAAGAGGCATAAAATTTAGAGCAGTGAGAAGTTAGGGCAAGATTCCAGTCCAGACATTTCAAGGCAACCACAATTTTAGCTTCCCTTGCTAATATTTGCTAATCTGTTGGTGCTCTTAACATTTTCCCTAAATTTAGGGGTTCTGTAGTGCCAGTTTGAAGTATTTGCTCATCTAGCTGTTGATTGGGAACAAGTCACTGGATCAGGGGTCATATACCCAAATGCCTTCTCAGGGGTTAGGCAGGAAACATCGATGGGTGGGGTGGGTTAATGTAAGCCAATAAAGAATGGTAGAAGCTGTGGCAAACCAGAGAGTGCTTGTTCTTGCTAAAGGCATTCAAATACTTCTTCCTTTTCTAAGAATGCTGTGGTGACTCAACAAGTTAACACAACCCTAGAGTGAATTTGGCTCATATCCGATATACTTCAAAATTTGCCATCTTGCCTAGCTTATACATTGTCTAAGTTCTGGCAAGGTTCTTTCTAAATTCTAGATTTTCTTTCATGATAGTGTATGCCATATTAAGACAAATAGCTTTAGAATTAGTAGTCTATATTTAAAGTTTAAGTTCCACCCGGCCGGTGTGGCTCTGTGGTTGAGTGTCGACCCATGCACCAAGAGGTTGCCGGTTCGATTCCCAGTCAGGACACATGCCCAGGTTGTAGGCCAAAACCCCAGTAGGGGGCATGCAGGAGGCAGCCAATCAATGTTCTCTGTCATTGATGTTTCCATCTCTCTCTCCCTCTCCCTTTCTCTCTCTCTAAAAAACCAATAAAGAAAAAAAAGTCTAAGTTCTAATCAACATATGTAAATCTTCCCTTCCTCCCCCTATTCTTAATTCCTAAAAATGCCCTCATCTGCACCCTGGGACTTCCATTCCTTTCAAGGGTTTCTTGAGCATGTTGTGTTTAAACTGCAAACCAAAGCAGAGTCTTCATGAGATTTGCATCCTTTGAAATCTGGTTACACATTTTCTGCAGATTTTTCCTAAAATTTAAAACACTAACATTTAATATACATATAAGCTGAGCTTCTGTATAACTAGGTGTTTCTTCTAATGGGAAATAATTACTCTGAATGTGTCCAGGCTGTCATGGAGTTGGAAGTTGCCAACCCACATCTGCCTCTCTAATGTATCTTTCCACTTGGTGAGGGGAAAAGATTCCCTCCCATCCAAATGACCTAAATATATAGTCATTACTCCTCTTTCATCCTGCAATGTCACCCCCAGGAGACAATGAGTGCCCTAAAGACGGAGCCTGTGTCTTAGCCATCTTTGTAGCCCCAGCATCCAGTGCCAGGTCTGACACTTAATGTTTATTAAACTGAACTATCATTCTTCACAGTTATGGAACTAAACTAGCTTCTTCCCTCATACTCATTTTTTTCCATGTGTTTATTTATTTAGCACACATGCATTGCAAGTATGTTTTCCACTATGAAAATGGAAGGGGAAAATGTTTAGTCAGATTATTGTCCTTATAACATTTTCAAAGAAATACTTATATCATGAGTATCATTTGTGGAGTATTAGGCACTCTTCTAGGTACTGAGGACACATTGGTGAAATGACAGACAGTCCTTGTTCTCAGAGAGCTTACAATTGGCAACAGCAAAGGCTGGGTTTTGGTGGAACTTGGAGGAAGCCTTCCATGGCTCCCCATCCTACTTACTTGCCTACTTACTTGCCTCTCTTGTACAAGGTGTATACCACTGGCCATAGCAATGGTTATTCAATATTTGAGTTGCCTGTCTATTTGAAGTTCCCCCAATCTAGACTGTGGGCTGCTCACAGGCAGAGAATCGAGCTTTATCATGCTGCATCCCCAGGACATAACATGATTCCTGCCATAGAAGTAGCACACAATAAATGTGTGCTGACTTAGTTGATAAATAATTGACAATTCTATCTAGAATTTGACAATGACCAATGAGACTCAAGAATATTGGAGTTATAATAATTTTTAGTTTAATTAGTTGAGGGAGAACACAAAGCAATAGGGTACTAGAAGACCAAAGAAAGAACATCTTGACTCTGGGGTGGTATAGGGTCCATGCTAAAATCTGTTTTCATTGCATTCATTTTGAGCACTTCATTTTAGGGTTACATGAAACACAATAACATTGTAGTTCAGTGGAAAACCACTAGATTTTGAAGGAGATATTAATTTGAAGCAGAAGTTTAAGAAGATCTTTGGTGCATATTTCTTTCATCCTTTGTGCCACATTTATGGAGACCAAATCTAAGTCTAAATCCATATGTATATCCATATTCATATCTATCCTCAATTTCTTTTGCTCTTCAGATTTAAAAATAGTATTGAACCTGAACAAAAATAACGTGGTGAAACTAAACCATATGAGGTTAGCACATGGGAATAATTGCCTGTGAAGTATGTACCTGGATTTAAACCTTTTTAATGCTTAGGGTTTTAAAAAATAGTGTGTAACTTTTTTTATTTAAAAGTAATTTGGGGGAAAGTGAGCATTATTTTTCCAGTTGTACTGATATGAATGTCAAGTGTGTTTAGAATCCTATAGGTGTTGAAATTTCTTTCTCTATAGCTTTTGTGATTTCTTTCCCATCTCTTTTTCAGTCCATTGCACATCTGTATTTTCTAGAACAGCACCCTCCTAAGCTCAAATACAAAACACCATCAGAGACATTTTGGAAAACATCTTACTCTGGGACAGTGCTTGAAGCATGTTCTTTTTTTTTTTTTAATATTTCCTGGGAAATTGTTTTAAACTAAATGCACACTAGTCTTACAGCCTTTTATATCTCAGTTTTTTTTCCTGCTATCATTCATTTAATAAGCTTCCAAAGATTGATGCTTTCACCTGGGCAATGCAAATGTCCTGGAAAATACTTACTGTTTTCTTTCCTGGATGTACCCCTTTAATTCTATGTTTTTCCAGAGCCCTCAACTTTGGGCTTAGGCACATTGCAGTCAACATCTGCACCTCCCCAAATACCACAGTGTTTCTATTTTGCAACTCTGGTGCTAGGCAATCATGGCACCCATGGTCTCCACCTGTCTCCCTGCATGTCTATTGCATACAAACATAGAGTTCTCACTGGCTTCCAGTCAGATAACTACATGAAAAAAGAAGTCCTTTGATTTGGGGGTGGAGCCATGGTGAGGAAGTACCCTCTTTGGTGATCACAAGGCACCTCGTTAAGTATTCTTTTTTGCTCCATTTTCTCCAGAGAGAAGGCTTGGGGACTGTCATGTTAGAGGACTGCTGAGAATGGTATAGCTTCCTTCTGGACCTGCCCCATGATTCTCCTAGATATTTCAACCCAGCCATGTGTTTGTTCCCATTGACTGAGTTCCTGTCATCTGAGGAATAAGTTTAAAGTTGTTTAAGTCTGAAGCTTAGTGGTTGGCTTGACCCCAGCTGACAGGGCCACTCCTGTTATCAGTAATTGAAAGTGCTTCTGGCCATTTATATCTCCTTGTCTCTCTTCCTTTCCCTATAACCTTCTTGGATAGAGAAAATAGACAGTATAATCACTTTTTCTTTCTGACCTCGACCAGGGAAGAGCTAAAAAGGGGTCAGTTATTTCTAGGAAATATGAAAGGTGTGTGTGTGTGTGTGTGTGTGTGTGTGTGTGTGTGTGGTGGGCTGGGGGAATAGAGAAGGCAATTCAAATCAATCTAAGATTTTTTTATTCTTATATTTTCTTTTAAACTTTTGAAAGGAAAAATCTGAAGAATAACTCATTTAACTGCCAACTCTGTCTTCCTCCTGGAGTTCTACAAGGCAAGGCAAAAACACCTACTGTGAGTATAACTTTCTGCCTGGTATAGAAGGAGACTTAGAGGACAACATCTTTGCCCTGAGTTTATGATCCATCTTTCTTTGGCTCTTTGAGGCCTTGGGAGAGCAGTACTTAAAGCCTCTTCTTCTTTCCTTCAACCAATGTCTCAAGTTGGGTCCTTTGGGGAGCAGAATCTGAGACAGAGTTAGAATGCAAGATATTTATGATTGAGTTACCTTGGGATTAACATCTGTAAAAGGGAGGGAGAAGAAGAAGAACTGGGCAAAGAAAGAAGATGAGCTGTGATACAGACCCAATGATTGCTCATCTAACCTCACAGGACTCTCCAGAGTGGGGTGGCCCTTCAGAGTTGCCCAGAGTTAGGCTGAGATGGCTAGACTTCTATGCTTCCACACAGATCAGTCATTGGATATGTGCTACCCTGAAAAAAAGCATGGACTTGGGTAAAGTGACTCTGAAGCTGAGGCAATCTCTGAAGGAGGTGGCTGCTAAAGACAATGTACAGATAGTACCCCCAGCTGCCAAGCAACACATCTTTCATTGAAAGTAGATATGGGTGTTACAGCACAGTGACTACCACAATAAGCTTTAAGTTGGCTTTTCAGAAGTCAAGTAAATCCCTCTTGCAAAGGTTAGCAATGAACTCTTAACTAGAAAGCTTAACAGCCTGTCTTGATCCTCTTTTCACATATATTTTCCACGCATTTGGCACTTAACTTCTCTGGCTTCAAAAATCTCCCTTCTTTTCTGCTATAGTTGACTTTTATCTTTTTAACAGCTCCTTCAAAGCATCCACTCTATCTATCTCATTTAATCATTCAATTATAGGTGCTATCCCTACTCCCTATTTCCAACCTACCTCCCCTTCTTTTTCTTTTCCATGTTCTTTTTCTCTCTGGATGATCTATATCATCCACCTCCAAATGCTAATGATTGGATGACTCCCACAGTTACATGTCACTTCTGAACTCCAGGTATATTTCTCCCTGACCACTGCATGTTCACAACATAAATGTTCTGCTGTCACAAACTAAACCTGTCTGTATTAGTCAACTCAGGCGGCCATAACAGAATACTGCAGACTGGGTGGCTTAAGTAACAGAAATTTATTTCCTCACAGTTCTGGAGACTGGAAGTTCAAGAACAAGGTGCCAGCAGGGTTGGTGTCTTATGAGAGTTCTCTCACTGCGTTGGAGACTACCACCTTCTTGCTGTGTCCTTACATGGCCTCTTCTCTGCATGGAGAGAGAGAGAGAGAGAGAGAGAGAGAGAGAGAGAGAGAGAGAGAGAGAGAGAGAGAGAGATCTGGTGTCTCTTCCTCTTCTTATAAGGACAGCAATCTCATTGGAATAGAGCCCCACCCATATGACCTTATTTAACCTAATTACTTCCTCAAAGGCACTATCTCCAAATACTGCTTCATTGGGTATTAGGACCTCAACATATAAATTTTGACAGGGACACCATTTAGTCCAAAAAACTGTGCAAAATGAACTTTTTATCTTTCTTCTCTGGTCACTATCCCTCAAACTTGCCCTTCCCTCTCTCTTCCTTTCTCAGTAAATCACACTACCCAGTGGCTTATGCCAGAAACTTGGGAGTCATCCTTGCCTTATTCTTTTCCCTCACCTTTTACATCCAAACTGTCATATTTATCTATTGCTGTGTAACAAATCATCCTAAAACTGAGCATCTTAATATAATAAACACTTATTATCTCACTCAGCTTCTGAGGGTGAGGAATCTCGGAATGGCTTAGCTGGGTTGTTCTGGCTCAGAATCTCTCATGAGATTGTAGTCCAAATGTCAGCTGAGGATGTAGTCATCTGAAGGCTTGGTTGGAGCTACAGGATCAGCATTCAAATTTGCTCAGTTATATAATCATTGGCAGGAAGCTGCAGTTCCATCATTTGTTATTGAAAAAAGGTATTAATTAATCAATAGATGGGCCTCCCCTTTGAGTTGTTTGAGTACCTCATCACATGACAGCTAGATTTCCTCAGAGTGATGGATCCAAGAAACAGCAAGGAGGAGATCACCTGCTTTGTATGACCTAGTTTCAGAAGCCTACAGACCCTCACTTCCACCATAGTCTAGTCAATGGAGATAAGTTACTGAATACAGCCCACACTCAATGAGAGGGCAATTAATCTCTTAAAAAGAGGAGTGTCAGATAATTTGTGAACATATCTTAAAATGTCCCAAACATTTCCCATGTCCACGCAACTTTCATACATTCTTAGACTATTTCATTGGCCTCCTAAATTGTGTTCTTGCTTTTAGTATTTCTAAAACTCAGATATAATCATGTGAACCCCAGTGGCTCCCACATTCCTTAGCATGTCATTCAAGGTTTTCCATATGTTTGATGAAACCTTTTAAAAATTTAACTTTATTTTAGTTTTTACATTTGTTAGCTCCCTCTAAACAATCCATATGCATTCATTCCTCCATGCTTTTTATCATCTCTTTGATCTCTCTGCCTGGAATTTCTGTGGTTGTTATAAATTGTTCACCTTCTCTGTATCCACACCCTTTGTCATATAACTTTGCAATTCTTCTAGAGGCAGAATATACTTCTCCACCTTTCAGCTTTGGACTAGCTATGTGACTTACTTTGGCCAATAAAATGTTAGCATATATGATGTGAGCAGTGACTTAAATGTGCTTGAGTAGTTGGCCTCGCTCTTTTGCACTTGTGCCATAGCCATGAGAAAAGCTTTCTTTTACAGTTACTGCCCTTTCAACCTCAGCTCCAGATGGAAGACACACACACAACAAAAACAAAAACAAAAACTGCTGTATGTTGGAGCCAAGTCTCAGTGGAACTCAGCCTAGATCAGCTGATTTCCAGACAACCTACAGTTGTCTGAGTAAGAATAATAATTATTTAAAGCTACTTAGTTTTGTGGTGGTTTGCTAACAGCATGATTATGATAATAACTGACTCTAATTCCCAACTTTCTTTGCTTGCCAAAATTCCACTCATCCTTCAGACTTCAGCTCAGATGGCACTTCCTCTATGAAGCCTTCTCTAGTCTTTATAGTGAAAATGAATTGCTCCCTCCTCTGCAATCTCATGCTTTGTATGCATTTTATTATAGTAACATTTTTCTTGTGTACTTCAAATTTCCTAATTTATTTTTAAGCTTATTGAAAACAGGGGTTACATTTTGTCATTATGTGATCCTCTGAACATTGGTCACATAGTAGGTACCCAATACATGTTCAGTGACTAGATGAATGAATGAAAACAGTAGATAATTTACTACTGGGTTGGAGAATGCAAGACATAAGCATCATAAGCCTTCAGATAGTTAATCACAATGAACTAGGATACTCTAACATTAGTAAGGTGTTTATTGTCTAGTAGCCTCTCAATAAAGGTTTTATTTTAGTCATGAGTCACTGGTTGCAAGGAACAGACACTCACCAAACTTAGCTAAAAACAACGAGAGTTTATTGAAAATAAATGACACAGGGCATTGTCACGGTACCCAAGGTCAATATACAAAATAATCCATAAAATCAACAAAAATTGACACTACATGGAATCACACAGTTTCTCTCCCATGGCATCTCTGATCTACTCCTCTCTCACTGCACTCCTATTTTCTCAATTCACTCAACTGCTTGCACATGGAGCATCAGGATCATCCTCAAATGGCTAAAGAGCTCATTTTTCTGGGACCTAAATTCTGTATTCCCATGAAGACAATTGGATTAGTCCATCTTGAATTAGGTAGGTTCAGTCAGTTGGGGGACAGGATGGATGGATTCACTTGGGCAGCTTAGGCTCATCTCTTCAGCAGGGTCTATAGGTGAGAAGCAGTTCTCAGAGAAAGAATGCGTGGTTAGGCAGGCACCTCAAACTTGCCTACTAAATGTTTACTGCATCAAAGAATCAGGAACATATCTTAGAGGAGAGGGATTAATAGGTTTTTATTTGTTTGTTTGTTTGTTTTATGGGCATAGTCAGTAGCCTCAAAGTTCAAGATCATCAGAACTTGTATGGGCTGTAGAAAGAGAATCTCATTGGCCTGTGATTATCACTCTTGCATGATACTCGCAGTAGGTTGGCCTTTGGAAAGAACTTAGCAGAGTGCCTAGCATAAAATAAACACTCAATAAATGTTAGCTATTGTTAATTGTAGATCCTGCAAAAAAGGATGCATTGCTGAACATTTGATTTATAAGCTCCTAGATGTGAAGGAGACAAAAAGTAACATTGTGAAGTGACTGTCTTGTAGTTATCATTGTTTAAACAACTAACTTTATTTTCCCAACTATTTGTAAGAAAGCACATTCTCAGATGCCACTGGTTAAACATGGATGAAAAACCTAGGGATCAAGTATATAAATGAGGTTGTATACTATACATATTACTTCTTAAGAGATATTTGGGCCCGGCCAATGTGGATCAGTGGTTGAGCGTCGACCCATGCACCAAGAGGTTGCCAGTTCAATTCCCGGTCAGGGCACATGCCCAGGTTGTGGGCCAAATCCCCAGTGGGGGGCATGCATGAGGTGGACGATTGATGTTCCCTCCCATTGATGTTTCTATCTCTCTCTCTCTCTCCCTTTCTTTCTCTCTAAAATCAATAAAAGAAAAACAATTTAAATATATTTGGGGCAAAAGGTTCTATCCTGGGGTGATCACAGTGATCTCACCTCTCACCTAGCTGATGGAAACCAGAGGGATGGGAATACAACTGCTCAGCAGTCATGCTGTTGAGTCATGGAGATGTTTAAAAGAATAGAAAGTGTTATGGGGATGAGAGCTTTCAGGTTATTATCTGAGGAAGAGTGATTAAACATGGGACATGGAAGCCCCTAACCCAAGAAAATAAAATTGTGAGGGCTTTTAGAGCACCCCAAAGGCAAGACAAATATAAGACTGAATAGAAGTGGAACCTTCGTTATTTGAGCAAGGTACTCTGGGCCTAGAGAATACATTGTGTTGGGCTGGTACTGTACATTCCATCAAAGCTGGCCTTGAGTCTGTCATGTTCATCTGTATGTTCTGAGAGCCTAACACAGTACCTGCCACACAGTACTGATTTAAGACACTACTTGAGTTAGCTAGCATGTATTCATTGATTTATTTGTTTATTCATTCACTTTATTATTCATTCATTCATTTGTCCTTTCATTCAGGATGTATGCCTTATAGGTTTTCTCAACCTCAGCACCATTGATATTTTGATCCAGATAATTCTTTGTTGTGGGTGGCTGTCCTGTGAATTGCAGGATGTTTAGAGGATCCCTAGCCTCAATCCACTAGATGCCAGTAGCAGATCTCTCTAAGGTATGACAACCAAAAATGTCTCCAGATATCACCAAATGTCCAGTGAAGGACAAAGTCATCGCTGATTGAGAAGTACTTCTACCAGAATCCAGGATTTTCGCTGAGATTCCCTGAGAATGATAGTTTCAATCTGAAATCAAGAAGTGTGCCTGGTGTTCAGCTTTTCCATGGATAGAGGGAGCTGAGAAAAAAAAACAAAACAACTTTTTGTTGGACTGGGAGTGTACAATGTGTAACTGAGGATAAATTGGCAAGAACTCAAAGCAAAGATGTTCAAACTGTTTTGCCCCTGTGCTCTTCTGAAGTAATTTTGAAAAGATAAGTATCCCTCACACATATTTTAATTATTTATTTTTAGGTTTTCAAGATATAATGCACAATATTCTTTTTAAAACAATTTCCTCAAGCTTTATTGTTATATTATTGACATATAACCTATATAAGTTTAAGGTGTAAGACATGATAATTTGATACATGTATATATTGCATAATAATTACCACAATGTTAGTTAATGCCTCTATCCTTTAAGATATATTTTTGGGGTGGTAACATTTAAGATTGACTCTTTTCATGACTTTCAAGTATATAATGCTATACAGTATTGTTCATTATAGTTATTATGTTGCACATTAGATCCTCAGAACTTATTTATGTTATAGGTAGAAATTTGTACCATTTGACCAACATCTCCCCATCTTCCCCATCCCCGAACCCTGACAACTACCATTCTATTCTTTATTTCTATGAGTTCAGCTTTTTCAGATTCTACATAAAAGTGAGAACATACAGCATTTGTCTTTCTCTGTCTGACTTATTTTACTTAGTATAATGCCATCAAGTTCCAAACATGTTGTTGCAAAAGGCTGGATTTCCTAGTTTTGCTTGGCTGAATAATATATATATATATATCTCACATCTCCTTTTATATTAATATATTCACCCATAAATGGGCACTTAGGCTGTTTCCATATATTGGCTATTGTGAATAATGCTGCAATGAACATAAGACTGTTAAGGATTTTGGCATCTATGTTCATCAGGGATATTGGCCTGTAGTTTTCTTTCTTTGTAGTGTCTTTTTCTGGTTTTGGAATTAGAATTATGCTGGCTTCATAAAACGAGTTTGGAAGTCTTCCTTCTTCTTGAATTTTTTGGAATAGTTTAAGGAGAATGGGTGTTAGTTCTTCTTTGAATGTTCGGTAAAACTCGCCTGTGAAGCTGTCAGGGCCTGGGCTTTTGTTTGCTGGGAGAGTCTTGATTGCATCTTCAATTTCCTTAGTTGTTATTGGTCTGTTCAAGTTTTCTGTCTGTTCTCGGTTCAGTTTTGGGAGACTGTGTGTTTCTAGAAATTTGTCCATTTCACTTAGATTGTCTAATTTGTTGCCGTATAATTGTTCATAGTATTTGTTAACAATCCTTTGTATTTCTGTGGTGTCAGTTGTTACTTCTCCTCTTTTGTTTCTGATTTTGTGTATTTCGGTCCTCCCTTTTTGTTTCTTGGTGAGTCTGGCTAAAGATCCATCGATCTTGTTTATCTTTTCAAAAAAACAGCTCTTTGTTTCATTGGCCCTTGGAATTTTTTTGGTCTCTATGTCATTTATTTCTGCTGTGATATTTACTATTTCTTTCCTCCTACTAGCTCTTTTTTTTTTCTTTTTGTTTACTTTCTAGTTCTTTAAGTTGAAGTGTTAGAAAGTCAATTAGGAATTCTTCTTGTTTCTTGAGGTAGGCCTGTACTGCTATGAACTTCCTTCTCAAGACTGCTTTCGCTGTGTCGCATAGATTTAGTGTTGTTGTGTGTTCGTTTTCATTGGTTTCCAGGAATTTTTTAATTTCTTCCTTGATCTCGTTAGTAACCCATTCGTTGTTTAATAACATGCTATTTATCCTCCAAGTGTTTGAATGTTTTTGTGTGTTTTTATTGTAATTGAGTTCTAGTTTCATGCCACTGTGATCTGAGAAGATGCTTGATATAATTTCAATCTTCTTGAATTTGTAGAGACTTACTTTGTGTCCTAACATGTGATCTATCTTTGAGAAAGTCCCATGTGCACTTGTGAAGAATGTATATTCTGCAGCTTTGGGGTAAAATGTTCTGTAAATATCAATGAAGTCCAACTGATCTAGTTCATCTCGTAAGGACTCTATTGTCCTTGTTAATTTTTTGTCTACAAGATCTACCCAGTGGTGTCAGTGGCATGTTAAAGTCACCCACTATGATCATATTGCTATTCATCTCTCCCTTGAAGTCCTCCAGAAGTTTTTAAATATATTTTGGTGCTCCCGTATTTGGTGCGTATATGTTTACCAGTGTTATATCCTCTTGTTGTATTGATCCTTTAAATATTAGGTAGTGACCTTCTCTGTCACTTATGGCCTTCGTTTTGAAGTCTATCTTGTCAGATATGAGTATTGCTACACCAGCTTTTTTTTTTTTTTTTTTCATTTCCATTTGCTTGGAAATTTTTTTCCATCCCTTCACTTTCATCCTGTGTGAGTCTTTTGTTGTGAAGTGGGTCTCTTTTTGACAGTATACATATGGGTCGTGTTTTCTTATCCAATCAGCTACCCTATGTCTTTTGATTGAAGCATTTAAGCCATTTACATTTAAGGTAATTATTGATAGATAGTTATTAGTTGCAATTTTTACTTTATGCCTGTGTTCCTCTCTCTCATTCTCTCTCTCTCGCTCTCTTTCTTCTTCTTCTTCTTCTTCTTCTTCTTCTTCTTCTTCTTCTTCTTCTTCTTCTTCTTCTTCTTCTCCTTCTTCTTCTTCTTCTTCTCCTCCTCTCATCTTCCTCCTCCTCCTTCTTCTTCTTACAAGGTACCCTTCAGCATTTCTTGCAGTGCTGGTTTTGTGGTAGTAAATTCCTTTAGCTTTTTTTTATTCGTGAAGCTCTTTATTTCTCCTTCAAATTTGAATGATAGCCTTGCTGGATACAGTAGTCTTGGATTCAGACCCTTGCCTTGCATTACTTTGTACACTTCATACCACTCCCTTCTGGCCTGCAGCATTTTTATTGAGAAATCAGCTGACAGTCTAATGTGAGCTCCCTTGTAGGTGACTTTCTGTTTCTCTCTTCTTCCTTTAAGATTCTTTCTTTGTCTTTAATGTTTGCCATTTTTATTATGATGTGACTAGCTGTGAGTCTTCTGGGGTTCATCTTGCTTGGGACTCTCTGTGTTTCCTGGACTTGTGTGACTTTTTCCTTCACCAGTTTAGGGAAGTTTTCTGTCATTATTTCTTCAAACAGGTTCTCTATTCCTTTCTCTGATTCTTCTTCTTCCAGTACCCCTATAATGCGAATGTTGTTACGTTTTGTTTTGTCCCACAGCTCCCTTAAACTCTCCTCCTGCTTTTTAAACTTTTTTTCCATTTCCTGCTCTATTTGGGTGTTTTTCTCTTCCTTGTCTTCTAAGTCACTGATTCAGCCTTCAGCTTCTTCCAATCTACTATTGAACCCTTCTAAGATATTTTTCATAACAGCTATGTCATTCTGTATTTCATCTTGATTTTTGTGCATGGCTTCTACCTCTCTATGGGTAGATTCTACTTCTTTTTTTAAGCTGAAGTAGTTCTCAATGAGCTCTTCATAATTCTTATTAAGTTGCTTGTAGTTCTCATTAAATTGTTTGAGCACCCTTAAAATCATTGCTTTAAATTCTTTATCTCACAAGTTACTTTCTTCCATTTCCTGTGGTTCCTTTTCTAGTAATTTCTCTTTTTTTTTCCTTTGGGTGTTGTTTCTTTGTCTCCCCATTTTAGCCATCTGGTAGCTCTAGACCCGGTGAGGGATGTTTGGATGTGTTGGCAGCTCACTATACATCAAATAAGGCTGCTGTGCCTCCTAGACTGTTCTGTTCCATGTCGCCTCTTGCCTGCTGTGGATCCTGGAGGATTGATTGACTACTGGGGGCTGGTATTGGTGTGTCCTGGTTGGTGCTGCTGCTGGATTGCATGGGCCCCTCTGAAGCTGTGTTCCCAGCTGGTTGCTGGTGCCACCTGTAGCTGTATTGCTCAAGCCCAGCTGGAACTGCACTCCCTGCCCGCACCTTGGGTGGCTGTGTCACACAGGCCCCTCTTGAGCCCCAACTCCCAGCCAGACCTGTGAGCAGCTGTGTTTCACAGACCCTACTGGAGCCTTGATTCCCCACTGATCTTGTGGGCAGCTGTATTGTACAGGCCCTGTTGGAGACCCTGCTTCCCAATGATCCATTTGGGAGCTGGATCGCACAGTCCCCTCTGGAGACCTGGCTCCAAGTCTATCCTGTGGGCCACTGGGTCGCACAGGTCCGTCTGGATTCCAGGCTCCGCATCACTCTAGTGGACAGCTGGGTCATACAGGCCCCTATGGATCCCCGGCTTCCCACCACTCTTGTGGGCAGCTGGGTCACACAGGCCCCTATGGATCCCTGGCTCCCCACTGATCTTGTGGGCAGCTGTGTTGCACAGGCCCCTATGGAGCCCTAGGTCCCACCGCTGGCGGCTGGGGAGTGCTGCTGCCCAGTGGGGCTCAGCTCCTGCTCAGCCTTTGCTGTAGTTTTGGGGGATGGTTCTCTGCTGCTGGTCTGTGCTTCTATTGCCTGGGGATGGATGTCTGCTCCCCTGCCTCTGTTGCTGGCGGTATATCTCAACTCTGATTGGGCTGCTACTGAGGGGGATAGTGCTGGGCTCCCGGCCGTTTGTGGTTTCCACAATCAGCACCTTGACAGCTCCACTACTGTGCACTGGTCTGTGTTGACACAGGGTGTCCACTGGTCCAATGGTGCCAGGTGCACTGGTGGGCTCAGGTTGCTGGGCCCTAGCTGCTCCCACTGCCTCCTCCCAGGGAAGACCCTGGATCTTCCAAAATGGTGGGACCTCCTGGTGGTGCAGGGAGAAGCGCCCTGAAGAGCTGCTTACTGTAGTAGCCGGCTGCTCCAGTCCACAGCAGAGGAACCTTCTGCTCCACGTTTCTGCATTGCACAAGTTTGGTCGTCCACCTTCACGTCCACTCACTCTCTCACACACTAGTTCACTCTCTCACACACTCACCCTCCCTCCGGTCCTGCCTGCCACCATCTTCTACCCTACGTCTTTTGATTGGAGCATTTAAGCCATTTACATTTAAGGTTATTATTGATAGATAGTTATTAGTTACCATTTTTATTTTATGCCTGTGTTCCTCTTTCTCTCTCTCTGTTTCTTCTTCTTACAACAGTCCCTTCAGCATTTCTTGCAATGCTGATTTGGTGGTGGTAAATTCCTTTAGCTTTTTTTTTATCTGTGAAGTTCTTTATTTCTCCTTCAATTTTGAATGATAGCCTTGCTGGATCGAGTAATGTTGGATTCAGACTCTTGTCTTGCATTACTTTGTATACTTCATGCCATTCCCTTCTGGCCTGCAGTGTTTCCATTGAGAAATCAGGTGTCAGTCTAATGGGAGCTTCCTTGTAGGTAACTTTGTGTCTCTCTCTTGCTTCCTTTAAGATTCTTTCTTTGTTTTTAATGTTTGCCATTTTTATTATGATGTGTATAGCTGTGGGTCTTCTGGGGTTCATCTTGCTTGAGACTCTCTGTGTTTCCTGGACTTGTGTGACTTTTTCCTTCACCAGTTCAGGAAAATTTTCTCTCATTATTTCTTCAAACAGGTTCTCTATTCCGTTCTCTGATTCTTCTCCTTCCAGTACACCTATAATGCAAATGTTGTTACGTTTTGTATTGTCCCACAGCTCCCTTAAACTCTCTTCCTGGTATTTAATTTTTATCCCCATTTGCTGCTCTATTTGGGTGTTTTTTTCTACCTTATCATCTATGTTGCTGATTCAGTCCTCAGCTTCTTCTAATCTACTTTTGAACCCTTCTAAGGTATTTTTCTTAACAGTTATGTCATTCTTTATTTCCTTTTGATTTTTACACATAGTGAGATTTATAAGTCTATATTGGGTTGGTTCTTGCTGAGAACCTACTAAATAATAATAATCATAATGCTTCATATTTAGATATCAATATACAACTGGCAACAGCCTTCTCATGTGGTTTCCTGTGAATGCTCATTCCCTGTGAAGTAGGCATGGCAGGCACTAAAGAATCAAGATTCACTAGCAGTACCATCTTTCTATGTTTGTAATCTGTTGAACTTGATTCCTGCATTTCAACACTTACTGTTGGCACAATAAAACTGAGATAGACAAATGTGACCATAAAGTACATGTCTGGTTCCATAAACCTTACATGGAAAAGGTGCTGGGACTCCTTGAGGAGTGTGTAGTTGTAGCAGGGAAAGGGGTGTTCCAGTGCAGCAAGAACACATCCTTACATGCAAACATATTGAGATGTGCACATTGTCATGCTCATGAGAGTTAAGCTCTGCTTGATTATATAATTCACCCCCCTCTGCCAGCACAGAGACCGCAGCTGTTGCTCTTACCAAAGGACTGATATTAACTGACACTGTATCATTTTTATGGGCAGAACACTTGATACCATCGATAACTCTGCCAGCTTTAGAGAGAAAATTCTCCCAAGATCTCTGCATTTGGGTGACATCTGCAAAGGGTTACAACAGAGCTTACCCATTTGTAGGCACAGTTTGGTATGTGCCTCGAACCTTGATTTTCAGAGTCTTCCTAATTGCCCCAGTCAACTACTCAGCATGTAATTCCTCAGGCAACCAACTGTTCTGGAAAAGCTGTGCAAAAGCTGCCAATCAGCTTATCCATCCCAGCCCTTACTGCTGTGCTTCAGATGGTGACTTCCAATCTGAATCAACTTGGGAGGGCATAAAACAAAACTTGGGGCCTTGTCCAGTGGTTTCAGGAGGCTAACAGAACACTCAGGAATGCACTCAAATTCATAGCACCTCGACTATATTGGGTCATCCTAGGAATATATAAGCAAATGAAACAGGTATTTATTCATGCCATTCAGATTACAGGAAAACATTTTTCCTCTTCCTAAAGGTAATGATGGTGGTAAAAATACATTTAGTGCTTTTTATTTTCCAATCACTTTCATTTTGATCTTTTAGTGGTTAAAAATTATTTTATCTACTCAGGATTTCTGAAGTGCTGCTTACAAAGAGAAAAAAATGAGTTAACTAGTCACCAGTACCTATTTGCACTGATGAGTCTTCACATTTGTAAGCAATAAGGACATTTTTCCCTCTGATTTTGCTTTTTTTTGCATTGGTAATATGTAACTAATAAATTACTTTAAAATAATTTCTGTCTTCTTGGTAATAAGATAAGTTTTATCCTCCTACCCCACCCTCAGACTATGCACGGAGGGTGGAAAAGACAATAAAGACATCTGAAGTTTCATTTATAGGATGGACTATTACTAATGTATCACATCATGTTTGTTTACATAGAAAGTTCCTCCCATTTTCTGTTTCAATATGGAGTATTGTCATTGTTTACGCATGTACTATTTAGCAGACACTTATATAGCACATATTCTGTACCAGTGACTGTTCTAAGCACTTTACAAATATGAACTCATTTGCTCTTCCTAACAACCTCATGAGGCAGGTACCATTATTATCATTATCTCTATTTCAGAAATGAAGGAACTGGGGTACAGAGAGGTTAAGGAACTTGCCCAAGGTTACACAGCCAGGAACAGTGGAGCTGAAATTTGTCCCCAGGCAGTCCATGCTCAAACTACTGCATTTTTCTGTTTCTGAATCACTTCATTAGTTTTGCTTCTAAAGGTTTCAAAGTGCTATTTTAAGTCACATCAAACTGCCAGCCATAGGGTATGGCAGAGCACTGAGTAAATAGAATGATGACAGCACAACCATTCTTGGTAAGTGACTTTCAGCCCAAGACTGTGCCCCCAGGGTCCTGGCAAATGCTTCCTGTGAGACTCTGGCTCCTTGAGTACTCCTTGAGCAATGTTCCAATGCCTTCTTTTTCCATCTTATAAACTTTTACTCATCCTTCAGGACATAGTGAAATGTTCCTTCCTTTGAGACACAGCCCCTGAAAGCCAGGCAAGCAGGACATGTTTATGGTAGATGTGCTAGAGGGTAGTCTGGAAGAATAGTCTGAAGGGAACTTTACCAAGGCTTTAACAAGCTCCTAGTGATCTGGAAATAATTGCAAACATTTCTAGAGTACTTAGTATATGATAGCTTAATCCTCACAACAATCCTGTAGTACAGGTATTCTTATTGTTTCTATTTTACAAGTGAGGAAAATGAGAGGCACAGGTTCAGTAGCTTGTCTGAGATCACACATCTGGTAAATGGTAGAGTCATGATTCAAACAAATATGAGAAGTTTGGCTCCAGTTACCATGCACTTAACATCACCACAGGATACTACCCATGTGGGAAAGCCAGCTCAATTTAAAGACCTAAGGCAAATATTAGAAGGAAGGCTGGAGAACCAATAATGTAGGCCTCTGGGAAGAACCACCTGTCATCTTTGCAGAGTCTTTTGTAATTTCCCATGGGGTATGGTGTCCTGGAGGGGAAAAAAACAGTTGAGGCTTTTGGGGGGAGAAAACAAATAATTTCCCTGAGTATTTACATTTTTTCCTTAAAAGTTTAGAACAACATTCATTCATTCAACAATTCTTCATCCAGCACCTACAATGTACCAAATATTCTTCTAGCCTGGAGACACAGTAGTGAACAAAAGTGGGCAAAATCCTGTTGTTGTGTTTTTGCTCTGGATTTTTCTATTTTATTTCTACTACTCCCATCTCTAAATGTACCAGAACATGATAATTTTATGAACAAATAAAATGAACACAAACGCATGTGAGATTTTACACAAGCTACTTAACCTGTGACTTTCAGTTTCCTCATTTGTAAAATAGAGATAATAAAAATACCCATATCACAGGGCTGTTGTGAGGATTAAAATAGCATATAGTAAGTACTCTATAAATGTTTGCAATTTTTTCCAGATCACATATTTTTAATGAGACACAGTTTGGTGGGAGCAGTGTAGTATTGGCCTTTGGATTCCATTTCCTCTGGTTCTGTGAGGGCTTGGCAAGTTCTGTGAGTTCCTTGATTAGTTTTCTTATCTGTTAAAAATAGGGTGGTGCCTCCTAGCTCCAGCATCATACTTTATCCTGGGAAATCGGGAATAATGATGCCTTGCCCCTTTCTCTGCCCCAGCTCTCCTCTAACACCTGAAGCAAATGTGAGCCTTCTGTAAGTCAGTGTGGAGATCTCATTGTCTGTGTTTGGGCACACTTTTCTTGTTTTCCTAGAACCTGCCCCACCTACCCACTCCAATACATAAACTCAATATCTGTAATTTCACCTCTTAGGCAATTAATGGTAAATAGAGCATACATTTCAATAAGAGTATTTAAAATGCAAAACACATATATTAAAATATGTTCAACTCAGAGAAAAGTTGCAAGAATATTATCCATATACTTTCTCCCAGAATCATTTGATTGTAACCTGTCAACTTGATGTCCCATCACCACTGAAAGCTTTAATGGCCTGCACAGAATGACAATCTCCTATATAATAACAGTACAAACAATAATACCAGGATGTTAACACTGATATACCACTACCATCTAATCCTCAAACTCCATTCACGTTTTTCTAAATAATGTTCTTTTTAAAATTTAATTAATTTTTATTTTTCAATTATAGTTGACATGCAATATCATATTAGTTTCAGGTGTACATCCCAGTGGTTACACATTATATAACTTAGTAATCATCTCGGTAAATCTCATACCCATCTGACACCATACATAGTTATTAGAATATGATTGATTATATTCCCTATGTTGTGCTTTACATCCCCATGGCTATTCTGTAACAACCAATTTGTATTTCTTAACCCTTTCACTTTTATCACCTATCCTCCCCAACACCCCTCCCATCTGGCAACCATTAAAATGTTCTCTGTAACTATGACTCTGTTTCTAGTCTACTTCTTAATTTTTTTGTTTTTATATATTCATTTTGTTGATAGATATGTATTTATTGCCATTTTATTGTTCATATTTTTTCCTTCTTCTTAAAGAAAATCCTTTAGCATTTCATGTAATACTCATTTGGTAGTGATGAACTTCTTTAGCTTTTCCTTGTCTGGGAAACTCTGTATATGTCCATTGATTCTAAATGATAGCTTTGCAGGATAAAGTAATCTTGGTTGTAGGTCCTTGCTTTACATCACTTTGAGTATTTCTTGCCACTCCCTTCTGGCCAGTAAAGTTTCTGTTGAGAAATCAGCTGACAATCTTATGGGAGCTTCCTTGAAGGTAACTGCTTTTCTCTTGCTGCTTCTAAGATTCTCTCTTTGTCTTTAACCTTTTGCATTTTAATTATGATGTGTCTTGGTGTGGGCCTCTTTGGGTTCATCTCGTTTGGGACTCATTGTGCTTTCTGGACTTGTATGTCTATTTCATTCACCAGGTTAAGGATGTTTTTATTCATTGTTTTTTCAAATAGGTTTTCAATTTCTTGCTCTCTCTCTTCTCCTTCCAGCACCCCCATGATGTGCATGTTGGTACATCTGAAGTTGTCTCACAGGTTTCTTACACTATCTTCATCTTTTTGGATGATTTTTTTTTCTTTTTGTTGTTCTGATTGAGTGTTTTTTACTCCTTTATAGTCCAAATTGCTGATTTGATTCTCAGTTTCATCTACTTTACTATTGATTCTCTGTAAATTATTCTTCCTTTTAGTTAGTGTGTTCTTCATTTCTGACTGGTTCTTTTTTTTATAGTTTCCATGTTCTTTTTCATGCTGTTGACAATCTAAATTCAATTAGATTTTCCCTAAAATTCACTGACCATCCTTATAACCAGTGTTTTGAACTTTGCATCTAGTAGATTACTTATCTCCATTTGGTTTAGTTTTTGTTTGTTTGTTTGTTTGTTTGTTTTAATCCCTGGGGTTTCCTTCTGTTCTTTCATTTTGAATCTGTTTCTTTGTCTCCTCATTTTGGCAATGTCTCTGTGTTTGTTTCTATGTATTAGGTAGAGCTTCTATGTCTCTTGTGCTTGCTAGAGTGGCCTAATGTAGTAGATATCTTATAGAATCCAGTGGCACAGCCTCCACAATCACCCAAGCTGGGCACTCAAGTTGTGCCCTATGTGGGTTGTGTACACCCTCCTGTTGTAGTTGAGCCTTGACTGCTGTTGGCATGTCAATAGGAGGTTTTACCCCCAGGACAATTGGCTACAAGGACTGGCTGTGACCATCAACCACCATGGAGGATCAGCTGGGCAGAGGCCTGCCCCACAGAGCAAGACTTACTTCAGGAGGGCTCTGGTGCCCACTGAGTCTACCCCTTGAGTGTGTTACTGTGGAGGTTGTTTGGTGGTATTTTTTAAAATATGTTTTTATTGATTTTTTGTAGAGAGAGAGAGAGAGAGAAACACCAATGTGAGAAAGAAACATTGATCAGTTGCTTCCTGTACACACCCCAACTGGGGATTGAACCCATAACCTGGGCATGTGCCCTGACTGGGAATTGAACTAGTGATCTTTTGGTTCATGAGACAACACTCAAAGAACTGAGTCACATTGACCAGGATATTAGGTGGTGTTTTGATGTGGACTGAAGCTGTCCACTAGGTGTGCTGGCTTTGGGGCCTCCCAGGAGGTGCAGGCTAAGGTCAACTGCTGCTTGTGTTCTATCCAGGGCCACCCAGCTTGAGCTACAAAGCATTTGCAGATGGCTTCTACTTTTGTTGGGCTTAGAAGTTCCCAGGAGAGGCCAAGTTGTGAACCACAGCTGGCTGTTGTTAATGTTGGACCAGAGACCATTTAGCAGAAGGTACGGGGCACACTGAGGCTAGATGCTGCTTGTTTGAGAGAATTTAGGAAAGTCTAAAGCATGAGTCAAGAAAGGCCATTATTTTGGGAAAGCCACTGGAAACAGCTTGTGTGGGGCAGGGTCTTAGTGAATCACCAAGGTGGGGCAAACAGTGATAGCCAGGTTGCTGGAGACCTGTTTGCTCTTTGGGGGAGGGCTCATCAAAGGAACAATGGCCTCTGCCAGCATTTTTGTCTGGGAAAAGCTGCCTCCTCAGCTCTTGCACTGAAGGCAGACACTTCAGTTATTTTATTTACTTATTTATTTATTTATTTATTTATTTATTTATTTATTTATTTATTTATTTTTGTTACAGATGTTTCTCCTTTTTTCCCTCATTGACACCCTCCACCCAATCCCACCCCCCCCCCAGCATTATTGTCTTGGTCCTTGTTTATGCATACATGCATATAAGTTCTGTGGTTTATCTCTTCCCACCTCCCACATCCACCTCTTCTGAGGTTTGTCAGTCTGCACCCCACTTCCATGTCTCTGGATCTATTTTGTTCCTCAGCTTGTTTTATTCATTATATTCCACAAATAAGTGAGATCATGTGATACTTGTCTTTCTCTGACAGTCTTATTTCACTTAGCATAATACTCTCCAGGTCCCTCCATGTCGTCTCAAAGGATAAGAGATCTTTCTTCCTTATGTTTGCATAGTGTTCCATTGTGTACACATACCACAGCTTTTTTATCCACTCATCTATTGATGGATATTAGGGCTGTTTCCAGATCCTAGCTATTGTATATAATGCTGCTATGAACATAGGGGTAGGGTATATTCCTAGAAGTGGGATCACTAAATCAAATTTTTAATTGTTTGAGGAAACACCTTATTGTTTTCCATAGTGGCTGCACCAGTCTGCATTCCCACCAGCAGTGTACTAGAGTCCTCTTTTCTCCACACCCTCCCCAGCACTTGTTGTTTGATGATTTGTTGATGGCAGCCATTCTGGCAGGTGTGAGGGAATACATCATAGTTGTTTTAATTTGCATCTCTCTGATGATTAGTGATGTTGAGCATTTTTTCATATGTCTCTTGGCCATTTGTATGTCCTGTTTGGAGAGATGTCTCTTCAGGTCCTCTCCCCATTTTTTAATTGGGTTCTTTGTCTTCCTTTTGTTGAGTTGTATGAGTACTCTACATATTTTGAAAATCAGCCCCTTATCTGATGTATCATTGACAAATATGCTCTCCCATATAGTGGGTTCACTTTCCATTTTGATGGTTGTTTCTTTTACTGTGCAGAAGCTTTTTAGTTTGATGTAGTCCTATGTGTTCATTTTTTTCCCCTTTGTTTCTATTGCCTTAATCATTGTATCAGTAAAAATTCTGCTGCGTGTGATGTCTGAAATTTTGTTGCCTGCATTATCTTCTAGGATTTTTATGGATTCATGGATCACATTTAGGTCTCTTATCCATTTTGAGTTTATCCTTGTGTATGGTGTAAGTTTATGGTCTAGCTTCATTTTTTATATGTAGCTGTCCAATTTTCCTAACACCATTTATTAAAGAGGCTGTCTTTACTCCACTGTATGCTCTTGCCACCTTTGTCAAATATTAATAACTTGGGTCAATTTCTGGGTTCTCTATTATGCTCCATTGATCTATATACCTATTCTTGTGCCAGTACCAGGCTGTTTTGATTACTGTGGCTTTATAGTATAACCTGATATCCGGTATTGTGATCCTTCCTACTTTGTTCTTCTTTTTCAAGATTGCTGTAGCTATTCTGGGTCTTTTATGATTCCATATAAACTTTTGGAGTATTTTTTTTCCAGTTCTGTGAAATATGTCATTGGTATTTTGATGGGGATTGTCTTGAAGCTATAGATTGCTTTGGGTAGTATGGAAATTTTAATGATGTCAATTCTTCCACTTTTTTATATCTTCCTCTATTTCTTTTTTCTGTGACCTGTAGTTTTCTGTGAATAGGTCTTTTACTTCTTTGGTTAAGTTTATTCCTAGGTGTCTTAATTTTTTTGCCACAATGGTAAATGGGATTGCTTTTTTAGTTTCTCTTTCATTGAGTTCATTGTTGGTCTACAAGAATGCCATTGATTTCTTTTTTTTTTTTTATCTTCAGATAGAGCAGGAGGGAGAGAGAAACATCAATGTGAGCGAGACACATCAATTGGCCACCACCCACGTGACCCCAATGGGGGCTGGGGACAAACTGCAACTGAGGTACATGTCCTTAGCGGGAACCAAACCCGGGACTCTCTGGTCCGCAGGCCATTGCTCTAACCGCTGAGCCAAACCAGCCAGGGCACCATTGATTTCTTGACATTAATTTTGTATCCTTCTACTTTGCCAAACTCATTTATTAAATGTAGTAGATTTTTGATGGATTCTTCAGGGTTTTCTATGTACAGTATCATGTCATCTGCAAATACTGACAATTTCACTTCCTCCTTTCCAATTTAGATCCCTTTTATGTTTGCTCCATGTCTAATAGCTGTGGCTAAGTTTTCCAGTACTATGTTAAATAAGAATTGCGAGAGTAGGCATCCCTCTCTGGTTCCTGGTTTTAAGGGAAATGCTTATAGTTTTTGCCCATTGAGTATGATGTTGGCTATAGGTTTTTCATGTGTGGCCTTTATAATCAAGATATGATCCCTCTATTTCCACATTGCTGAGTGTTTCTATCAGACATGGGTGCTGGATTTGGTCAGATGCTTTTTCAGCATCTATTGATGTGATCATATGGTTTTTATCATTCATTTTGTTTACGTGGTGTATAACATTTATTGATTTGGGGATATTGTAGTTGCCTTACATCCCTGAGATGAATCCCACTTGGTCATGATGAATAATTTTTTTGATGTGTTGCTGGATCCGATTTGCTAATATTTTGTTAAGGATTTTGGCATCTGTGTTCATCAGATATATTGGTCTGTAGTTTTTTTGTGTGTGTGTGCTGTCTTTATCTGGTTTTGGAACTAAGATCATGTTTGCCTCATAGAATGAGTTTGCAAGTCATCCATCTTCTTGGATTTTTTGGAATAGTTTGAGGAGAGTAGGTGTTAGATCTTCTTTGAATGTTCGGTAAAACTCCCGCATGAAGTCGTCCAGGCCCAGGCTTTTTTTTTGTTGTTGGTCGATTCTTGAATACATCTTCAATTTCCTTAGTTGTTATTGGTCTATTCAAGTTTTCTGTCTCTTTCTGGTTCAGTTTTTGGAGACTGTGTGTTTGTAGAAATTTGTCCATTTCACCTTGATTGTCCAATTTGTTGGCGTATAATTGTTTGTAATATGTTTTAACAATCCTTTGTATTTCTGTGGTATCATTTGTTACTCCTTTTTCATTTCTGATTTTGTTTATTTTGGTCTTCTCTTTTTGTTTCTTGGTGAGTCTTACTAAGGGTCCATCAATCTTGTTTATCTTTTCAAAGAACCAGCTCTTTGCTTCATTGATCTTTTGAATTTTTTTTTTTTTTTAAGTTTCTATGTTATTTATTTCTCCTCTGACCTTCACTATTTCTTTCCTTCTACTTGCTCTCGGTTTTTCTTTTCTTTTTACTTTCTAGTTCTTTTAGTTGTTGGGTTAGAAAGTCAATTAGGAATTTTTCTTGTTTCTTGAGGTAGGCCTGTAGTGCTATGAACTTTCCTCTCAGGGCTGCTTTCACTGTATCCCATAGATTTTTGTGTTGTGTGTCATTTTCATTGGTTTCTAGGAAGTTTTTAATTTCTTCCTTGATCTCCTTGGTAACACATTCCTTGTGCACACTTCAGTTCTTTTCCATATATCCCTCACAACTTTTGAGCTGCTGCCCTAGCACTGGAGCTCAGAACGAATGAGTCTGTCAAGGAGTAAGTCTGTGCACATGCCCTTTAAGAGGAATGCCTGGGACTCCAGAGCCTTCTGTCTCACTCATCCTCAATTCCCACTGGTTTTTACAACCATAAGTTATTGGAACTTTTCTTCCCAGCACTGGAAACCTGCACTTGGGGGCCTGGTGTGGTTTGGGACATCTTGTTCCTCAGATGGGGCCTGCACGGCCAAGATATCCATCCCCATTTTTATCCAGCACACATGAGTGTTGGAACAGCATGTTACAAGTCTCCGTATCATGTCTGGATGTGGCTTGTTCTTTAAACCCCTAGTTGTAGGACTTCTTCTATTCAGCTTGATTTCACGCAGTTCTGAATGATGGTTGTTCTGTAATTTAGTTGTAATTTTGATGTGGTTGTGGGAGGATGTAAGTTCCATGTTTACCACGCTGCTATCTTGACTGGCTAAATAATGTTCTTTATAATAAAATAATCCAATCCAGGGTCACAGGTAGCATTTTACTTTCCTGTCTCTTTAATCTCCTTCAGTCTGGAACAGTTCCTAAGTTTTCCCTTGTTTTTCATGATCTTCACACTTTTAAAGAGTACAGGCCATTTATTTTGTAGAATGTCTCCTAATTTAGGTTTGTCTGATGTTTCCTCATTACTAAGTTCAAGTTATGCATCTTTTTCAGGAATAGCACAGAAGTGATGCTGTATTCTCTTTGCATTCTATCATGTGACCCATTATTTCATTTTGTCCCTTTACTAATGATGTTCACTTTGATCACTTCATTAAGGTGGCAGTATCTGCCAGTCTTCACCACTGTTAAGTTATTCCCTTTATAATTAATAAGTATTCTCTGAGAAGGAGAGGTACTCTGAGACTATGTCAACATCTCATTCCTCATCAAACTTTCACCCACTAATTTTAGCATCCATTGATGTTTCTTGGCTAAATTAATTTTACTATGATGGCTGCCAAATGATGATCTTCTAATTCAATCATCCCTTAAACATTTATTATTTGATATTTTTATATAAGGGAAAGCTTTCCTTCTCCTTACTGATTGACTGATTGATTGATTGATTGATTGATTTAAGCATGAATATATGGGTTTCTAAGCTTTAGTAAGATTTTAGAAATCTTTCTTTTATGGCTATTTTCAAATCTCCTATATAATCCGACATTTCTCCCTTCAGCAGAACGTAGAGCAGACAACAGTGGAATATTAAACCTATTCTCGGAGACGTCAGTCTCTTAAGCCACAGAGCCCCAGTGCATAAAGTTTGCCAAATTGTAACATAAGGTTTTTTTTTTCTTTATTGATTTTAGAGAAAGAGAAAAGGAGGAGAGAGAGATAAAAAACATTGATGAGCCTGGCTGGTGTGGCTCAGTGGTTGAGCATCGACCCATGCACCAAGAGGTCACCGGTTCGATTCCCGGTCAGGGCACATGCCCAGGTTATCGGCCAAATCCCCAGTGGGGGGCATGCAGGAGGAGGACAATCGATCTTCTCTCTCATCAATGTTGTTGTTTTTTTTAAATTATTTTTCTTTATTTATTTTTAGAGAGAGAGGAAAGGAGAGGGAAAGAGAGATAGAAACATCAATGAGAGAGAACATTGATTGGCCACCTCCTGCATGCCCCCTACTGGGAGTTTGGTCCACAACTTGAGCATGTGCCCTGACCAGGAATTGAACTGGTGACCTCTTGGTGCATGGGTCGACACTCAACTACTGAGCCACACAGACCGAGCAACATAAGGGTTTTCATTAGAAGACAATGATAGCTAACGTTATTGAGTATTTAGACTGTGTGCTAAATTATTTACATGCATTATTTGAATTTGTCAATAATTTAACTCTGTGAAGTAGGTGTTATTATATATATAATAAATTACATATAAAGAAATCAAGGCATTGAGTTTATTTACTTGCCTAAGAACACACAGCCTGTGTCAAAGTAAAGAGCTCAATAAATCGGTGCCACTAAGTACTTTGCTATCCTGTCCCCAACTTACCCCCAGCAATCCCTGAGACCTGAATAGTCACTTTCCATTTTCTCCTTGTTTTCATTTGTTCCCTGAGCCAAACTGCTGGCCTCTTTCACAATCCATTCTTAGCGTATGATTTTCTTAAAGTGTTTATAGTGACTGCAGTTAAATCTATTTGCTGAAGGAAAAGAGAGATTGTCAAATTCCAGGTGTGAAAAGACAGCAGACTCCATGGACACTGAATTCAATGATGAAATAAAATTAGAAGAAAAACAAAAAACAAAAAACCTCAACCCCTTCCCTTACCCTCAATGCTAGCTTTAATACCTATGCTTTTTGGTCTTAGAGTTTAATTTCCCAGCCAATGTTCCAGGCAGAGTGGGACATGAACAGTGTGATGAGTTCCACAGTGCCATGCCCTTCATCACCAACGTCCCTGCTGATCTCCAAGACTTCAGGATACTCAAAGTTAAGCCCCTGAGTTTATACAGTTTGTAATTCATACTCTAGGTCTGAGACATAAGTCCAATAAATGGCAGGCCTTCGCTAAGTGTTACTGTGCAAGAGTGATCCTTGAGTTCTTCTTCCTCCAGCCCAATTCATTCATTCCTTCACTCACCAAATAATTATTGAGCAGCATTTGTTCAGGTGATGCAGAACAAGGCAAATAAAAGCCTTGATCACAGAATCCAGAGTTGCCTATTGCAGGAATGAGACAAGTAAACAGAATTCCAAAAGTGTGATCAGTGCTAAGGGTGTACAAATACAATCCCCCATTCAACAGCTATTCTCAAAACTTCATAGTTTTAAAATGTTCCACAGTGATTATGTGTTCCTATATTCATTCATGCATTCAGTGAATGATTATTTACTGACAATCTACTCTATGTTGTGCACCAGAAGAAGCAGGGAGAAGGACAGCAGCTCTCAAAGAATTCTCTGTCCAGGACAAGAAATTGTCAAGCAGTGGGATAATGACAGTCCAGATTAGGAGAGACACAGAGCAGGAACCTCCACCTAGTCTGGATGAGAGTTAGAGAATTTAAAGAAGGCTCTAAAGGTTTCCTCTAAGAAGTGCCTTGAAGCTGTGAGGGGGCTTCCCTTGAAGCCAGAAAAAAGGGCATTTGGGTTTTTGTGAGACCCAGGCTTAGAGAGCAAGACAACAATCAAGATGAAGACTGCTGGTTCTGTGAGATTTGGGGAAGATGTGGTCTCAGGGGTCATATGTTCAGCACAATTAATGGAGACATAACTACAGCCTGAGCTACCTCAGGCTCTTGAGATCAAATCTGGAAAAGCAGGATAAGGGTAAAAGCCCCCAGGCTATCAATACAGACTGCTGACCTAGGCCCTATTTCTCTTGGCCAGCTAATAATCTTGAAAGGACACCAAACATCTCTGAATGAATTAAATTTTGGTTCTTGTTACTTCAGGGTTTCACCAAATTCCCCTTATGCAACTGGCCAAAAGTAAATAGCTTCTGTTCATGCTCAAAGGAATCCTAAAGTAGAGATTTTAAACACACGTGTAGCCCTGACCAGTTTGGCTCAGTGGTTGGAGCATTGGCTCTCGGATCTAAGAGTCGCAGGTTCAATTCCTATCAAGGGCACGTATACCTCGGTTGCGGTTCGGTTCCCAGCCCTGGTTGGGGTCAAGCAGGAGACAACTAATCAATGTGTCTCTCTCACATCAATGTTTATCTCTCTCCCTCCCACTCTGCCTGAAAAAACAATTAAAAAATTAAAAATAATCACACATGCATGTGCATGCACCTCCCCCCCCCCACACACACACACACTTTTTGTTAAGCTTACTCTTCTTTGTTGATATTGTTTGCACAGGCCTATACAACTTTCCAGCGTCAGCTACTGGCTAAGCCTCTCAGTGACCACACTTGTCATGGTCTTAGCAGCCAGCCAAAAAGCTGAAACAACAAAATGCATGCCTTAGGGAAATGTATTAGAACTACTGATTAATTTTATTACATTTAAAATATGTTAAGAGGCCTCCAAAGAAATCCTCATCTCTGCTTGCTGTGGAGCTTCACATGTATCAGTCTGGACCTGCTCCTAGATAAACCTATATAGGTCCTCAAGCTAGCTGTGAGCAGCAGCCTGGTGCTGTCTTTCTTAAAGACTTCATTGAGGGCCCCAAACTCTGCTGCCCTATCATACTGGGAACTGTAGAATGAGGGGTTTGAAGAGGGAAGGGAACTCCTGATGATAATTTCACCTACAGAGCCCAACACTGTAGCATTCAGGAAATCCAGTGTTGTGTTATGCAAAGTACATAGGCAGACCTGATAGATACTGTTTTTATTAATTTCAACCATTATGACTTTAGGCATGTTACACAATCTCTCTGAGACTCAGCTTCCTCTTCAGTAAAATGAGAATAAGCCAACCTTAAAAGATTTGGGGAAATGGTTAAACAAGATGATAGATGTAAAAGCACTCTGTAAACTGGAAATATAAATATTTTTGTTGTCATTCTTCTTTCTGCCCAAAGGAAATACCTGGGAGAGAGCTAGCTGGTTACCTGTTCAAGGCAGAAATGGCAGGCAGAATGGCTGGATGGAGAGAGCATGCTAGGGTAGAAAAGAGGCTTGCCTGGCAGAACTGGGCAATTGGCAAAGCAGACTTCAGGAGCACAATCTCCTGGTTGCCTTATGCAGAGTGTGGCTTCAGCTTGTCTTCCACTCTGATGTTCCCAGGTTGCCTTCTGAGATTGCCCAAGTGTCTATAAGAGCCAGTGCCTGGTGACAGCCCTTCTGTGTTAAGTCTTTAGAGCTGCTTTTCTCCAAGAATGCAGGATACAGTCAGGATTGTTATCTACTTTTAATTTCAATCCATCCCCATAGAGAAGAATAATTATGATTAATCTAATTTTACAGGTAAAAGAATTGGAGCCTAGAGAGGTTTAAGGACATGCTCAAAGTCACAGTAAATGGTATTTACCTTTTAGTATCTCAACAATGTTTTCAGAATGTATTTATTCATACAACAAATATTTATTGAACAACTACAAATCACTAGACTTGTTCTAGGGGAAGGGGACACACAGATAAATAACAACAACAAAACCCACCAAGATTCTTTGTCCTTGGGGCACATACATTCTAGAGAGGAATTAAAATTAATTAATTTGCAAAAAATTCATTAACAAGTTAATTTCCCATAAAAGTGGGTGTTAGAAAGACAATAAAAGAGGAAAGACCTTTCTGAGGATGAGGCAGTTGAACTGAAACCACTTGATGGACGAGGAGGAAGAGTTTCTAGACAGAAGGATAGAGAGGATGATTTCAACCCTGGCTAGTTTGGCTCAGCGGTTAGAGTGTCAGCCAGTGGACCAAAGAGTCATGAGTTTGATTGCAGTCAAGGGCATGTACCTCGGTTGTGGTTCGGTCCCCTGCCCTGGTCAGGGTTGTGCGGGTGGCAACCAATCGATCTCTCTCTTTCTCTCTCTCTCTCTCTCTCTCTCTCTCTCTCTCTCTCTCTCTCTCTCTTCCTCTCTCTTCCTCCCTCCTACTCTATCTGAAAATAAATGGAAAAAATATCCTTGAGTGAAGATTAAAAAAAAAAAAAAAAGATAAAATGCTTACAGGAAATCTCCCTTAAGAAAACAAAAAAAGAGGATTTTTCCAGACAGAGGGAGTAGCAAGTATATAGGCCCCAGGGCAAAACTAGGCTCCACATGAAGAGAGAGTGTTCAAAGGCCAGTGTGACCAGAAGGTAGTGAATGAGGAGAGAAGAATGGAAGGAGATGAGCTCCAAGATAGATCAATAGGGGCCAGATATGGAGGACATTATAGAACAGTATAGAGAGTTTGAATTTTATTCTAAGTGCCTTGGGAAACTGTAGGGTTTGAGAGATTGACACAATCTGCCCAAAAGGTGGGAAATGGACTAATGGTAACAAGAGTGGCAGAAAGCAGGGAGATTGGCCAGGCAGCCATCAAAGTAAGTAATTCTGACAGGAGAGGTTGGTGCTCAGACTGGAGCTGCCAACATTGGAGATGGATAGAGGTACATGGATTTAGGATTTGCTGATTTATTGGGAATGGTGAAAAGCAAAGAATCAAGGGTGTGAAGAACTGTGAGTGGTAGAGCCATTACTTAGAAAGAGAAATCTAGTGAAAAACTAGGTTGGTGGGGCTGTGGGAGTGCAGTGTAGAAATCCATGAGTTTGGTGTAGGCCACGTTAAATTTGAGATATCTGTTCTATGCACTGGGTATTAAAAGATGAACAAAATAGACACAGTCTATGGCCTCATTTCAGCTTTGGTCTGTGGCTGGTGGTAGCAACATGGGTCGCCTAAAGGGTTTTAAATGAAGTCTATGGATGTACTTGAGAGGAGTCTATAGATCTGAAATTCTGTCTCTTAATGTTCCTCATCCTGAATGTTTTTGAGATTTTGATCAAAACTATTGATCTCACAAGCCTCAGAGGAAAGGAAGTTGTGGGGGGAAGAGATAAACAATAGAACTTATATGCATGACCAATGGACATGGACAACAGGGCTGGGGATGGGGCGGAGGGGATGGGAAGGATGGTGTCAATGGGGGAAAAAGGAGAAACATCTGTAACAAAAACAAATTAATAAAAAAAAAAAAACTATTGATCTCAGAAAAAAAAAAAAAAAAAGACACACACACACACAACCCCTCTGGAGCTTCCACTCACTACCTACCATATAGCTTATATTCTAATGCTATTGAACTCTATGCAGATCCCTGTAACTACTCAGTAATTTCTCACCTCTAAGCTTTTTATCATGCAGTCTCTTCCACCTGGAAGCACTTCCCCTTCATCTCTTGCCCCTATTACTTAGCTAACCTTTCATCATACTTCTTAGTTCTGTGTCTTTCATTGAATGAAAACACACACTTGGCCCATGCCCTCCTTGAGCTTATGGTCTAGCCAAAGAATACAGACATCAATCCAGTAATGACAATAGAGTGGGATGAGGACCTTGAAGAAGAAGTGCAAGGTGTTATGGGAAGGTACAACAGGGAAATTTAATCTAGTTGTAAGTGGGAGTGGAGTACCTTAGGGAAGAGTTTCCAGAAGCAGCCATCTGTACATTGAGAACTGAAAGAGAAGTAAAAGATACATGAGAAAGGTGGGATTGGGAAGAAGGGAAGAAAAGAATATGTCTGGCAGGGAGGTAGCATGTGTGAAGACCTGGTGTGGAGAACCATGGAATATAAGGAGAAATAACGGAGTGAGTGCCCTGTAGATCAGCTAAAGTTGCAATGGGAAGACATTAAGAGGTTTTAAGCAGCACAGTACAGAATCAGATTTGTGTTTGAGAAAGAGCACTGACTACTGTGTACAGTGTGGATGGAGGTAAGGATATCAAGAGAGGAAAATAGACCGCCTGGTGTGGTTCAGTGTTTGGGCGTTGACCTATGCACCGGGAGGTCTCCCGTTCAAGTGCTGGTCAGGGCACGTGCCCAGGTTGTGGGCCAAGTCCCCGGTGGGGTCATGCAGGAGGTAGCTGATGGATGTTCTCTCTCATCGATGTTTCTATCTCTCTCTCCCTCTCCCTTCTTCTCTCTCTAAACAAAGAGAGAGAGAGAGAGGAGAGCAGGCAACATGTCTTTGCCTAATCATCACAGGTGAAATGGATGCCATGCTGTGGTGATAGAAGTGTGCAGGAGGAACAACTTATACACTTCCTTCTTCTCTCCACCTTAAGCCCATAGTGAAACCATAAGTATCTATATCAACAGAAGGTGACTTATTTTCTCTCCCGAGACAAAGATTCATCCTTCCTCAACTGTAGACCATTTGGGACATGTGATAGAAAATAAAATATGTTGCTGCACCATAGAAAAAAGACCTGTTTTAACAAACAACCAGAAAAAAGATGGCGGTGGGCAGGACTGGAGGGAGGGTGAGTGCGTGAGAGACTGAGCTAGTGTGTGAGAGAGACTGAGTGGACGTGAAGGTGGACGACCAAACTCTTGGCTCTTCAGAGCACTTCTCCCTGCACCACGGGGAGGTCCCACCAGTTTGGAAGATCCCAGGTCTTCCCTGGGAGGAGGCAGTGGGAGCAGCTAGGGCCAAGCAACCTGAGCCCACCAGTACACCTGGCACCATCGGACCAGTGGACACCCTGTGTCAACACAGACCAGTGCACAGTAACAGAGCTGTCAAGGTGCCTGCTCCAGAAACTGCAAACGGCCCGGAGCCCAGCACCATCCCCCACAGTAGCAGCCCAATCAGAGACAAGATATATGCCCAGCAACAGAGGCGGGAGAGAAGACATCCATCACCACGCAACAGAAACACAGATCAGCAGCTGAGACCAAATCCCAAAAACTACAGCAAAGGCCGAGCAGGAGCTGAGCCCCACTGGGCAGCAGTGCTCCCCAGCCACCAGCTGCGGGACCTGGGGCTCCATAGGGGCCTGTGCAACCCAGGTGCCCACAAGAGCAGTGGAGAACCGGGGTTCCAGAGAGGCCTGTGTGACCCAGCAGCCCATAAGAACGATAGGGAGCCAGGGCTCCTGATGGACCTGTGCGACCCAGAGGCCCAGAATGGTGGGGAGCTGGGGCTCCAGAGAGGTCAGTGCAATACAGCTCCCCACGGGACATGAGGGGAGCAGGGGCTACAGAGAGGCCTGTGCAAACCAGCTGCCCACAGTTCAGGCAGGGATAGTGGCTCCAGGAGGGCCTGAGTGATACAGCTGCAGGTGGCACCAGCAGCCAGCAGGGAACACAGCTTCAGAGGGACCCACATGATCCAGCAGCAGCACCTACCAGGACACACCAATACCAACCCCCAGTAGTCAATCCTCTAGGATCCACAGCAGGCAAGAGGTGACATGCAACAGAACAGTCTGGGAGGCACAGCAGCCTTATTTGATATGCAGTGAGCTGCCTACACATCCAAACATCCCTCACTGGGTCTAGAACTACCAGACGGCTAAAATGGGGAGACAAAGAAACAACATTCAAAGAAAAGAAAAAGAGGAATCACCATAAAAGGAACTACAGGAAATGGAAGAAAGCAGATAAAAAATTTAAAGCAATGATTTTAGGGGTGCTCAAACAATTTGGTGAGAACTACAAGCAATTTAATAAGAATAACGAAGAGCTCACTGGGAACTACTTCAGCTTAAAAAAAGAGTTAGAAGCTACGCATGAAGAGGTAGAAGCTATGCACAAAAATCAAGATGAAATACAGAATGACATAGCTGTTATGAAAAATATCTTAGAAGGGTTCAATAGTAGGTTGGAAGAAGCTGAACACTGAATCAGCTACTCAGAAGACAAAGAAGAGAAAAACACCCAAATAGAGCAGCAAATGGAAAAAAGTTAAAAAGAGCAGGAGTAGAGTTTAAGGGAGCAGTGGGACAAAACAAAATATAACAACATTCGCATTATAGGGGTGCCAGAAGGAGAAGAATCAGAGAAAGGAATAGAGAACCTGTTTGAAGAAATAATGACAGAAAACTTCCCTAAACTGGTGAAGGAAAAAGTCACACAAGTCCAAGAAACACAGAGTCCCAAGCAAGATGAACTCAAGAAGACCAACAGCTGGACACATCATAATAAAAATGGCAAACATTAAAGACAAAGAAAGAATCTTAAAGGAAGGAGAGAGAGACAGAAAGTTACCTACAAGGGAGCTCCCATTAGACTGTCAGCTTATTTCTCAATAGAAATGTTGCAGGCCAGAAGGGAGTGGCATGAAGTGTACAAAGTAATGCAAGGCAAGGGTCTGAATCCAAGACTACTCTATCCAGCAAGGATATTATTCAAAATTGAAGGAGAAATAAAGAACTTCACAAATAAAAAAAAAGCTGAAGGAATTTACAACCACCAAACCAGCACTGCAAGAAATGCTGAAGGGACTCTTATAAGAAGAAGAAGAAACAGAGAGAGAGAAAGAGAGGAACACAGGCATAAAATAAAAATTGCAACTAATAACTATCGATCAATAATTACCTTAAATGTAAATGTCTTAAATGCTCCAATCAAAAGACATAGGGTAACTACTTGAATAACAAAACACGACCCATATATATATGCTGTCTACAAGAGACCCACCTCACAACAAAAGACTCACACAGGATGAAAGTGAAGGGATGGAAAAAAATTTTCCAAGCAATTGGAAATGGAAAAAAAGCTGGTGTAGCAATACTCATATCTGACAAGATAGACTTCAAAACGAGGGCCATAATAAAAGACATAGAAGGTCACTACATAATATTAAAATAATTAATACAACAAGAGGATATAACCCCAGTAAACATATACACACCAAATATGGGAGCACCAAAATATATTAAAACATTTCTGGAGGACTTCAAGGGAGAAGACAATAGAGATATGATCATAGTAGGTGACTTTAACATGCCACTGACACCACTGGATAGATCTTGTAGACAAAAAATTAACAGGAACATAGAGTCCTTACAAGATGAACTATATCATTGGACTTCACTGATATTTACAAAATATTTCACCCCAACGCTGTAGAATATACATTCTTCTCAAGTGCACAAGGGACATTCTCAAAGACAGGCCACATGTTAGGACACAAAGTAAGTCTCTACAAATTCAAGAAGACTGAAATAATATCAAGCATCTTCTCAGATCGTAGTGGCATGAAACTAGAAATCAATTACAATAAAAACACACAAAAACATTCAAACACTTGGAGAATAAATAGCATGTTATTAAACAATGAATGGGTTACTAACGAGATCAAGGAAGAAATTAAAAACTTCTTGGAAATAAATGAAAAGGAACACATAACCACACAAAATCTATGGAACACAGTGAAAGCAGTCCTGAGAGGGAAGTTCATAACACTACAGGCCTACCTCAAGAAACAAGAAAAAAATCCTAATTGACTGTCTAACCCTAAAACTTAAAGAACTAGAAAGTAAACAAAAAGAAAAACCCAGAGCAAGAGGAAGGAAAGAAATAGTAAAGGTCAGAGCACAAATAAATGACATAGAAACTAAAAAACAACTCAAAAGATCAATGAAACAAAAAGCTGGTTCTTTGAAAAGATAAACAAGATAGATGGATCTTTAGCCAGACTCACCAAGAAACAAAAAGAGAGGAACCAAATAAACAAAATCAGAAATGAAAGAGGAGAAGTAACAACTGACACCACAGAAAAACAAAGGATCATCAAAACATACTATGAACAATTTTATGTAAGCAAATTGGACAATCTAGGAGAAATGGACAAATTTCTAGAAACACATAGTCTCCCGAAACTGAACCAGGAAGAGATAGAAAACTTGAACAGACCAATAACAACAAAGGAAATTGAAGCTATAATTAAGACGCTCCCAGGAAACAAAAGCCCAGGCCCAGATGGCTTCATGGGGGAGTTTTATCGAATATTCAAAGAAGATCTAATACCCATTCTTCTCAAACTCTTCCAAAAAATCCAAGAAGACAGAACATATCCAAACTCATTTTATGAGGCCAGCATAATCCTAATTTCAAAACCGGATAAAGACACTACAAAGAAAGAAAACTACAGGCCAATATCCCTGATGAACACAGATGCCACAATCCTTAACAAAATACTAGCAAATCAGATCCAGCAATGCATCAAAAAAATTATTCACCATGACTAAGTGGGACTCATCGAGGGATGCAAGGATGGTACAATATTCGCAAATCAATAAATATGATACACCACATAAACAAAATGAAAGATAAAAACCATATGATCATATCAACAGATGCTGAAAAAGCATTCGACAAAATCCAGCACCCATTTCTAATAAAAACGCTCAGCAATGTGGGAATAGAGGGACCATACCTCAACATAATAAAGGCCATATATGAAAAACCTACAGCCAACATCATTCTCAATGGGCAAAACCTAACAGCATTTCCCTTAAGAATGGGAACAAGACAGGTATGCCCACTTTCGCCACTCTTATTTAACATAGTACTGGAAGTCTTAGCCATAGCAAACAGACAAGAAGAAAAAATAAATGGTATCCAAATTGGAAAGAAGGAAGTGAAACTGTTAGTATTTGTAGATGACATGATATTTTACATAGAAAACCCTAAAGACTCCATCTACTAGACTTAATAAATGAATTTGACAAAGTAGCAGGATACAAAATTAACGTCAAGAAATAGATGGCATTCTTATACACCAACGATGAACTCACAGAAAGAGAAACTAAAAAAGCAATCCCATTCACCATCACAGCAAAAAAATTAAGATACCAAGGAATAAACTTAACAAAAGAAGTAAAGGACCTATTCACAGAAAACTACAGGTAATTGAAAAAAGAAATAGAGGAAGATATAAAAAAGTGGAAGCATATACCTTGTTCATGGATTGGAAGAATTAACATCATTAAAATGTCCATACTATCCAAAGCAATCAATAGATTCAATGCAATCCCCATCAAAATACCAATGACATATTTCACAGAACTAGAACAAATATTCCAAAAGTTTATATGGAATCAAAAAAGACCCCGAATAGACACAGCAATCTTGAAAAAGAAGAATAAAGTAGGAGGGATCACATTACCATATATCAGGTGATACTACAAAGCCACTGTAATCAAAACAGCCTGCTACTGGCACAAGAACAGACAGATAGATCAGTGGAACAGAACAGAGAACCCAGAAATTGACCCAAGACATTATGCTCAATTAATATTTGACAAAGGTGGCAAGAGCATACAGTGGAGTAAAGACAGTCTCTTCAATAAATGGTGTTGGCAAAATTGGACAAATACTTGCAAAAACATGAAGGTAGACCACCAACTTACACTATACACAAGAATAAACTCAAAATGGATAAAAGATTTAAATGTAATTTGTGAATCCATTAAAATCCTTGAAGAAAATGTAGGCAACAAAATTTCAGACATCATATGCAGCAGAATGTTCACTGATACAACACCTAAGGCAAGAGATACAAAGGAAAAAATGAACACATGGGACTACATCAACTAACAACTTCTGCACAGCAAAAGAAACAACCATCAAAATGGAAGGGGATCCCACTATATGGGATAACATAATTGCCAATGATGCATCAGATAAGGGGTTAATTTCCAAAATATATGGAGTACTCATACAACTCAACAGAAGGAAGACAAAGAACCCAATTAAAAAATGGGCAGAGGACCTAAAGAGACATCTCTCCAATCAGGAAATACAAATAGCCAAGAGACATATGAAAAAATGCTTAGTGTCACTAACCATCAGGAAGATGCAAATTAAAACAACACCTCACACCTGTCAGAATGGCTGCCATCAACAAATCATCAAACATCAAGTGCTGGGGAGGGTGTGGAGAAAAGGAGACTCTAGTACACTGCTGGTGGGAATGCAGACTGGTGCAGCCAGTATGGAAATCACTATGCTGTTACCTCAAAAAGTTAAAAATTGGACTGGCATTTGACCCAGTGATCCTACTTCTAGGAATATACCGATTGAAGCCTGAAACACCGATCAGATACAATACATGTACCCCTATGTTCATAGAAGCACTATTTGCAATTGCTAATGTCTGGAAAAAGCCCAAATGCCCATCAGTAGATGAATGGATGAAAAGCTGTGGTACATATTCAGAATGGAATACCATGCAGGTGTAAGAAAGAAAAATCTCTTATCCATTGACCCGACATGGAGGGACCTGGAGAGTATTATCCTAAGTGAAACAAGCCAAGCAGAGAAAGACAAATATCACATGATCTCACGTATTTGTGGAATATAATGAACAAAACAAGCTGATAAACAAAATAGTCCCAGAGACATAGAAGTAGGGTACAGACTGACAAACCTCAGAAGAGGGGTTTGGAGGGGAGGGAAGAGATAAACCACAGAACTTATATGCATGTATGCATAACCATAGATGTAGATAACAATGCCTGGGATTTGGGGAGGGTGGAGATCGGGAGGAGGGTGTCAATGGGGGAAAAAGGAGAAACGTCTATAACAAGAATAAATTAATAAAAAAATTAAAAATTAAAAAGAAATATTCAAGTTAAGTTTTTCAAACATTTGGACTTGAAAATATCATCTTTTAGGAATAAAAAGAAGTTACTTATGAATTAGTTCTATTTATGTTGTTGAATTTTTCTTTAAGAATATTTTTTAGATTGTGATTATTTCTCATTGATTCACTTTATGTAACTTTTTGGAGCTCATAATTTCAAGATAAAATGGGAAACTGACTTTTGAGAATTGTTGATTATGTTCCATACGACATTCAAGACAATACACCCTTTGGAAAAATGCATAATGTTACAGTGGTACCTTTATTTCCATTTTATTTGTTTAGTAATATTTTAGCTGCAATACAATTGTAAATATTTTTTTAAATAAAGCAATTAATTAAAGCTATTTTCAGGTAGGTTGGAATTAAAGTTATTAAAGCCAGGTTGGAAATTTTCAGGAAACTATAGCTTGGTACAATTGGAGGAGGCTAGTGTAAACACTAAGTAGAGATATAATACACTATTTTAACTTCCATTTTGGAGAACTAATCCTGAAGAATGTTGCATGATTCTTTCCATGACCCATAACAAACTTTTTTATCTTAAGAAGTGTCTGAAGCCTTAAGTTCCATTATTATTCAGAAACAACTATATGAAAAAGATGCCTACTAATAAGGAAGTACCTCACATGTGGAGACAGGCTAAGGAAAAAAAGTAATATTAAGAAAATTATAATTATCATAATCATTATGGATATCTTCCAATATAAATAGATCTCACATAAATACAACTTTTTAGGTGGAAAATATGTACAGAAGTAACAAATTATGGTAATAATTCTTCAGCCAGCATCTGATGCCTCAAGTATGCAGAAAAATAAGGTGTCTTCCCCCTACTGAATTTAAAAGGGTATTGAGCAAACACTGCAACTACTGGAAGCCTGGAACAAGGTGATTAAATAAATAAACAGTTAAGGGATTTCCTATAAGATAAACCCTTTTACAGAAGGAACAGCTAAAGGCTTTGACATTTCAATGAAAATGTTTATCCAGGGAGAGGTGAATAATGGGATACATTTCACAGCTAAGGCAACACCAAGGCACACCTCCTTCTTCATATGTGATAGAACAGCATTTCTAATCGTTTACTGTAAAAGTACAATTTGTCTTAAAACATGTGATTTTTGTCACTTTTTTTTTTATTGTGGGGAAAAAAAAATCTTGTCATATTCTAAAATATAATTTATATTACATCTTAGTGGCCAAAGAATCCTCATGAAAACAGCTATAACTTTATGACGGAGGTTGATGAGGGTAATATGGTTTAATTTACAAAACCAAACACAGACAACATTTCTGGAAGATATCAATTCAGGAAAGGCAAGCTCATCTGTGCCTGAAGTGACTGTATCCCAGCAGTTTCCTTTGCTCTCCAAAGGCACCTACTGGGCCATGTTCAGTGCAGTCAATGGCAGGCCAATTATTTTTAACAATTGGCAAGGTGACAGTGGTTTCTCAAAACTGAGAGATCATATTTAAATTTAAATATAGCTGCAAGCTTTCTTTAATGGAACTATGAAAAATGTTTTAGGTTCCTGAATTTCATATCAAACTCAGGGGTTTCTCAGTTTGTGATTTTAGAAAGGACCCTTAATATCAGGGATGGTCCTAGAGACCTGCTTTTTTTCCCTCCCTTCCAGCACAGTCTTGGGAGTTTGTTAAGGGTAGACTGTATTGTCAAATCAGCACAGGTGCAGTAGCCCAGGGCAAAAAAAAAAAAAATAGTATACAACCCAATTCTAGGTCTTAGCACAGTTATTTTTCTTCTTAGAGATGCATGCCTACTTTGTACATGCCCATTAGTCAGGATTCATCCTTGTCAATCAGGGGTGCTATCTCTTATTCAGAGAAGATCTATCCCAGTTGAATAAAAGTTGTATTGGGGGTGGGGAATTATCTCAGAGGAAAGAGGTCCCTCAGAACACAGAATTAGTTACTCAGGTGCCAGCAAACACACCTGACAATCCATCTGTAGACTCCAGAAGGTTGCAGCTGGATAAACGAAGTGGAGCTGTTATTTACAGGGGTGGGAGTGGAGGGGAGGGACAATTCCAAACCAAAAGGGAAACAATAAGTGTTTTTAAAAGAGTAATGTACATAACACCTCACGGAGTTTTAACTTTTTCACTCTTCTGGCAGTTTCTTGCCAAAGTGAAGAACCACCATGTTATATTTACAAATACACTTGTTAAACAAGGATATCTTTTAGATGATTACCCCGTGATTTAGTTGCTATGGTACTGCCATTGTAGGCAAAGACAAGGATATAGCTATAGCTAATCTTTGCCTGTATCTCTAGCCAGTCTTCAGTGTATTTAGCCAGTCTCAGTGTTATCCTTTATTTAGTAAAACTTGATGTTTCCTAACCCATTCCACTCCCACCAATATTGAACTGTCATATGGTGGCTCATACATGTATTGCACCTGTATATGTCTAATAAGGCTGCTTTACTTAAGAGGGCTGGCTGCAGTGCTGAACATGGAGAACTGTGAGGTTGCTTAAAACACAAGTAATGTGAAGTCATATAACATCAAAGAATGCTGCTCTCAATTTTTTTTAATTAGCCATCCCAGAGAATCTGCCTCCAAAATCTTATCAATCCAATAAGAGAAATTTACTGATGTTCAAATTAAGCCACTCATCTAAAAACTCTTTGTATTAGGAAAAAATTTTAAAATATACAGAAGCAAAAAAAAAATTGTACAGTGAAGTCTCACTGATCCATCACCTAGCTTGAACACTAATTATGATTTGGCCATACTTGCTTCATCTATTTCACCTTCTTCCTTGGGCTGCATTATGTTAAAGCAAATGCCAAAGTTGTGTCCTCTCACCTCCGTGTACTTCAGGATACCTTTTAAAATATATGGACATTTTCTTAGAAAACCAGAATGCCATTTTCATAGCTGATGCAATTAATGACATTTTCTTGTCATTATGTAATATCCAGTTCATATTCACATTCCCAGAGGTCTCAGAAATCCAAACCACTCAATTTAATAATTCCTCTACAGGAACATGTAGGAACATCAGATTAGAGCTCCTTACCCAATTTTTTATACAGAACAACACTTCCAGTCTATACCTCAGGGCTCTACACTTGGTGTGGGCTCAGTCAATGTTTGCTGAATCTGGCCTTTCTCTTGTTTGAGGAAAGAAATCAAAAGTGACATGAGGAAAGGTAGTTTTTCTAAGGCAGCTGCAGTTCCCAGGATTGAAGCCTGAGAAAACAGCTATTGATTTCTGTAGCCTTTCACCCAAGTGCAGTTATGTTCCTAGTGAATATTGTAGTTGTATTGAAAAGACCACCTTCCTGGCTGGCTCTGTTCTCTGTGTGCATCTGCAGTTAATTGAGTGGTTGATTAAAGAATCAACTAACTCAAATTGAATGGTTTTTGTTGTAACGTGTCAGCGAGATAACCAGAGACGCACGGCCGAATTATAAAGGAGCACTTTATTACACCGGTGGGCTGTTACACCGGTGGGCTGGGGGGGTACAGCTTCCCCAAATCCTCAGCCTGAGCCTTCTTTGTTGCCCGCTTTTAAAGGTACAAACTACAGAAAAAAAACTACATTCTCTTGGCGCCACTTTTGGCACCGTTAAGGGGGGCTGATACAGAGAAGAGGGAAAGGAGCAGGGCAACTATTAATCTCCTTTTTCTCATGGTTTCTCTGAGTTTCCCAAGGCCATCCTCAACCCCTTATCTGTACAGTTTTCTTTGGGTGTCTCAAGGCCCTTATGTTTACAGAAAAGAAACTGCCAGGATGTGTACGTGCAGTAACTGAGGGTCAGAATGGAGTTATTATAGTTTTGTTGTCTCTTTTCTCACTTGATTCAGCTATAAAAGATCAAGTAAATGCATTTCCCCTCCCTCCCAGAGGTGCAAAATCTCGAACATGTGGCAGCTAACTGTTCTTCCTATGACTAACTGATGTTTTGCACTCACAGCCTTAAAAAAAAATCCATTCCTTGCTTAGTGCTGGTTGTAATGAAATATATTATGCTGACAGCTTAAGCCTTTATGAAGGTATGGAACTCAGCATGTAAATAATTGTGTCTGCAATTTAAAATTTTTCATAGAAATGCTGCACTGTTAGATGTGAAGACTGTGCTTGCTAGAACTTGGCCAGGTATGCCCAAAGGTGCAGCTTGGCCATTATTTGGCCCCAGCAGCCTTTAACCAGCCATATGTAACCTGGGGCTACTGTATATAACTCGCTTGTACAATGTTTGGCAAATGGGGATTGGCCAAGAAAAGTTTGTTGAATAAGTGAATGAATGAGTACAAAAAATCTATCTTAATGCAATAAAAAATTATTTCTCATAAATAAATAAATAAATAACAGAGAGAGAGAGAAAGAAAACCTAAATCAGCCAGTTCCAGACAAGTACATGAGAGGCTGGCACCTCCAGGGGACTCTGATTGAGCTTAGTTCCATATGTGAAGAGCACAGGTTATTGGGTGACTCACATAGACTATCCATAGGGTACAAATGAAATTCTTCATTTTAAATGAGTATTTAATGTTTTGTTTTGATTTTTCTTTTTTTCATTTATCTTCAGATAGAGCAGGAGGGAGAGAGGGAGGAAGAGAGAGAGAAACATCAACGTGAGAGACTCACATTGACTGGCTGCCACCCACGCGACCCCAACTGGGGCCAGGGACAAACTGCAACCGAGGTACATGCCCTTAGCGGGAACCAAAACCTAGACTCTCTGGTCTGAGGGCTGACGCTCTAACCTCTGAGCCAAACCGGACAGGGCTGTTTTGTTTTTTCTTGAAAGATCTGATCATCCTGCTAGCACAAATTTGAATTCTTAATTCTGGATTAGAAAATTGAAAAACAGTTTAAAATTTCTTTATAATTAGAAATAACAATATTTTAGCTATGAAAATAAGTTGACTCAACTGGAATTGTTGGGTGACTTGTGAATGGTGGATTCAGGCAGGAGATACTGTGTGGTACAAAGGATTATTCAAGAGCTTCAAAACTATGCCTATACAGTACTTTTACCTGGTAATCTCACTTATGGGACAATATCCTGTGGAAATAAGCTGAAAAACAAAATCTAATGCTATAAGGATATGTATAGCATAGCCATTTATAACTAAGTGATAATTGAAAGCAACCCAAATGTGGGGTTGGGGGGTTGGAAGATGGACATTTTGTGACCTTGTGTTAAATGCACTCTTAACCTTGTGTTAATGCATTCTCGGAAACCTGGCCCTTCCAGGTTTTTTGAGTGCTTCATCCACCCAGGTGCTTTGAGTGCTTCATTTGCATGTAAATAGGGGCTTGTTACCAATCTGGAAATAAATGGGACTGCGTCCAAAGCTCTGAAGCATTTGTTCCCTTGCAAAGCTCCCTCTCACCCCAAGCAGCGTGTGCTTGTAGGTTCATTGTGTTGCACCCATCTCGGCAGGCCCTGAGACGGCATCCAAATGACCAACAGTAAGGGGACTGGCTAAACCAAGAATAGAATATCAACTCCATGGTGTACTGTGCAGCCATTAGAGCACAGAGCAGATGGTTTGTGTCAATGTGTGGCAATGTCTGCATGAAATAATGTTAATTAGAAAAAGCATAACACAAAACATTATGTGCCTCTGTAAAAATATACCTGGTATTTTGAAAAGGGTCAGAAAGGCACCAAGAATGATGTAAACAGAGCTATAAATCACTGAATTATTTCTCTACCTTGTGGATGGTTGTTTTAGTGTGTAATGTATAAAAAGGGAGAAACAAGAAGGGAGGGTGGGAAACTACTGACTGCAAACTGGTGCTGCCATTTAAAACATTATGTCATTCAGAAATGTTCATAGATTAAGAATACCAGAGAGAAATACAAGTGAAAAATTAGAAAGACCCAGGAATACCTAAATCTAGCATGCATGCCTAACAGAAAGTTAAAATTCATTTGGAACAAGATCCTTTCTGAATTCCATGCAACATTAGATCAAGAACTGAAAGCCATAATGACCAAGATGTGTTCAGATTCCTACAGGGAAAGACAACTTCCCACCAGCAATGTGTGTCCCTCAGCAAACCACTTTCAACTGATGATGTCACCATTAAAACAATCAACATCTGCAGAATTCAACATCACCCAGCAGAAAAAAAGCATGCCAAAATCTTTAGAACTAATTTCTCTACATTTGCAGCACACCTTCCAAATTCTGTGGCTGAAATTAATCACTAATGAAATTAAAAAGCATTAGTTTTGTATTGTATTTGCAGCATTGTCCTTGCAACTAAATGAAAGAGGGGATTGGATAAGAAAAATTATTGCCTTAAGACTCAGTCCTTAATTTCTCCGCAGGACATCTTCAAAGATTTTTTTTCTTCAATTTTTATTAATTTATTTTGTTACAGATGTTTCTCTCCCCCCCCCCCCAGACACCCTCCTCACCTTCCCCTTGCCCCCAGCATTGTTGTCTATGTCCATTGGTTACATATACATGCATACAAGTTCTTTGGTTTATAGCATCCATGCCCCATGCGATCTCCTCTGAGGTTTGCAGTCTGAATCATATTTCGTTCCATGTCTCTGGGTCTATTTCTTTCATCAGCCCACATTGTTCATTATATTCCACAAATAAGTGAGATCACATGGTATTCGTTTTTCTCTGACTGGCTTATTTCGCTTAGCATAATGCTCTCCAGGTCCCCCCATGTTGTCTCCAAGGATAAGAGATTTCTCTTTCCTACAGCTGCATAGTGTTCCATTGTGTATATGTACCACAGATTGTTTATCCACTCATCTATTGATAGACATTTAGGCTGTTTCCAAATCTTAGCAATTATAAATAGTGCTGCTATGAACATGGGAGTACATATATTCTTTCTGATTGGTGTCTCAGGCATCTTAGGACATATTCCTAGAAATGGGATCACTGCATCAAATGGCAATTCAATTTTTAATTTTTTGAGGAAACACCATATTGTTTTCGATAGCGGCTGCACCAGTCTGCATTCCCACCAGCAGTGTACTAGGGTCCCCTTTTCTCCACACCTTCACCAGCACTTGTTGTTTGATGATTTGTTGATGGTGGCCATTCAGGCAGGTGTGAAGTGATACCTCATAGTTGTTTTAATTTGCATCTCTGATGATTAGTGACGTTGAGCATTTCTTCATATGTCTCCTGGCCATTTGTATGTCCTTTTTGGAGAGGTGGCTATTTAGTTCCTCTGCCCATTTTTTAATTGGGTTCTTTGTCTTCCTTTTGTTGATGTATGAGCAGTCTATATGTTTTGGAAATTAACCCCTTATCTGATGTATCATTGGCAATTATGCTCTCCCATACAGTAGGTTCCCTTTCCATTTTGATGGTTTTTTCTTTTGCTGTGCAGAAGCCTTTGAGTTTGATGTAGTCCCATGTGTTCATTGTTTCCTTTGTTTCTGTTGCCTTAGGTGATGGATCAGTGAAAACTCTGCTGCATATGATGTCTGAAATTTTGTTGCCTGCATTTTCTTCTAGGATTTTTATTGATTCACGAGTCATATTTATGTCTTTTATCCATTTTGAGTTTATTCTTGTGAATGTTGTAAGTTGATGGTCTAGTTTCATTTTTTTGCATGTAGCTGTCCAATTTTCCCAACACCATTTATTAAAGGGGCTGTCTTTACTCCATAGTATGCTCTTGCCACCTTTTTCAAATATTAATTGAGCACAATGTCTTGGGTCAATTTCCGGATTCTCTGATCTGTTCCATTGATCTATATGCCTGTTCTTAGGCCAGTACCAGGCTGTTTTGATTACACTAGCTTTGTAGTATAAACTGATATCCGGTATTGTGATCCCACATACTTTTTCCTTCTTTTTCAAGATTTCTGTGGCTATTTGGGGTCTTTTTTGGTTCCATATGAACTTTTGGAGTATTTGTTCTAGTTCTGTGAAATATGTCATTGTATTTTGATGGGGACTGCATTGAATCTATAGATTTCTATGGGTAGTATGGACATTTTAATGATGTTAATTCTTCCAATCCATGAACAAGGTATGTGCTTCCACTTTTTTATATCTTCCTCTGTTTCTTTTTTTCAATGTCCTGTAGTTTTCTGCAAATAAGTCCTTTACTTCTTTGGTTAAGTTTATTCCTAGGTATCTTAATTTTTGTGCTGCAATGGTAAATGGGATTTTCTAGTTTCTCTTTCTGTGAGTTCCTCGTTGGTGTATAAGAATGCTGTTGAGCCCTGGCCGGTTTGGCTCAGCGGTTAGAGCATCGGCCTGCGGTCCAGAGAGACCCGGGTTCGGTTCCCGCTAAGGGCATGTACTTCGGTTGCAGTTTGTCCCCAGCCCTGGTTGGTCGTGTGGGTGGCAGCCACTTGATGTGTCACTTTCACATCGATGTTTCTCTCTCTCTCTTCCTCTCTCTCCCTCCCACTCTATCCGAACAAAAAATGGAAAAATGTCCTCGGGTGAGGATAAAAAAAAAAAAAAAGAATGCTGTCGATTTCTTGACGTTAATTTTGTATCCTGCTACTTTGCCAAATTCATTTGCTAAATCTAGTAGATTTTTTATGGAGTCTTTAGGGTTTTCTATGTACAATATCATGTCATCTGCAAGTAATGACAGTTTCACTTCCTCCTTTCCAATTTGGATCTCTTTTATTTTTTCTTCAAAATAAGAGGAGGACCTAAATAGACACCTCTCCAAACAGGACATGCAAATGGCCAAGAGACATGTGAAAAAATGCTCAACATCACTAATCATCAGAGAGATGCGAATTAAAATGACTATGAGGTATCACCTCACACCTGCCAGAATGGTTGCCATCAACAAATCATCAAAGAACAAGTGTTGGCGAGGGTGTGGAGAAAAGGGGACTCTAGTACACTGCTAGTGGGAATGCAGACTTGTGCAGCCACTATGGAAAATACTATGGTGTTTCCTAAAAAAATTGAAAATTGAATTGCCATTTGACCCAGTGATCCCACTTCTAGGAATATGTCCTAAGAAGCCTGAGACACCAATCAGAAAGAATATATGTGCCCTTATGTTTATTGCAGCACTATTTACATTACTAGGATCTGGAAACAGCCCAAGTGTCCATCAATAGATGAGTGGATAAAAAAGCTGTGGTACATATACAGAATGGAATACTAGGCAGCTGTAAGAAAGAAAGAGTTCTTATCCTTTGAGACGACATGGAAGGACCTGGAGAGTATTATGCTATGCGAAATAAGCCAGTCAGAGAAAGGTAAGTATCACATAATCTCACTTATATGTGGAATATAATGAACAAAATAAGCTGATGAACAAAATAGACCAAGAGACATAGAAGTAGGTTTCAGAATGATAAACTTCAGAGGAAGGAGTAGGGGTGAGGGAAGAGATAAACCAAAGAACTTAGGCATATAAGCATAACCAATGGACATAGACAACAATGCTGGGGCAGTGGGTGGGAGGAGAGTGTCAATGAGAGAAAAGGAGAAACATCTGTAACACAAATAATAGGTGGAAGGAGAGGAAGGGATAAATCAAAGTACTTATATGTATAAGTAATGGAAATAGACAATTATGTGGTGAAGCAGGGGAGTGAGGAGTAGGGGTTTCAATGAGGGAAAATGGGGGAACATCTTTAATCCTTTCAACAATAAAGATATATAACAATTGAAAAAAGAAAAGACCGTTAGTTAGTTCATAAATCTCCAGCCTAAGTCAGCAGTTTGTTCACCTTTTCCTCAATAACAAAGTTTTGTATCCCTAGATTATAGTAGGAATTCTTTGTGCATATTTATAAAAATTTCTCTTATGATGTGTCACCTAGAACAAAGCCCAATCATTTAAATGTACAATCAGTGTCAAGTATCTTCTCCCCCGCCCTGCTTTATTGAGGTATAATTGACAATAAAAACTGTGCATGTTTAAGGTTGACAGTGTAAGTATTTTATATATATGTACATTGGGCAATGATTATCACAATCAAGCTAATTGACACCTCCACAATCTCAAATAGTTACTATTTTTGTGTGTTTGTGGTGAGAACACTTAGGATCTACCCTCTTGCCCAGTACATGTGACTCACTGGTTGAGCATCGACCCAAGCACCAAGAGGTCTCCAGTTCAATTCCCAGTCAGGGCACATGCCCAGGTTGTGGGCCAAATCCCCAGTGGGGGGCATGCAGGAGGTGGCCAATCGATGTTCTCTCTCATCAATGTTTCTATCTCGCATACCCTCTCCCTTCCTCTCTCTCTAAAATTAATAAAGAAAAAAATAAAAAATAGATCTTCTTAGAACATTTTCTGTATACAATACATTAGTATTATTTATAGTCACCATGCTGTACATAAGATCTCCAAAACTTAATAACCAAATAACTGAAGGTTTATACACTTTTATCAACATTCCCCCATTTCCCTTACTCCCTAGCCTCTGAAAAACACCATTTTACTCTGTGGTTCTATGAATCCGACTTCTTCAGATTCCATGTATAAGTGAGGTCACACTTATCTGTCTATCTCTGTCTGGCTTATTTCACTGAGCATAATGACCTCCTAGTTCAAGATCCTTCATCTTCTGTTTGAATGTTAGGTTGAACCAGATGCAATTGCCATTTTTTAGGTAAAAGATGGTCAGATTTCAGGAACTTCTACTGGTTAATCTACTATATTTCTGTTAATACAACCTAAAATCAAATAATTTGTTTTGGCAGCAACATCAAACTGTTGACAAATACAGAGCTTAGTCGACTAAAACTCACAGCTCTTTCTATGGCCTATGTTCCTTGTTAAATAATTTATATTCTTCTGGTCTTGAAATTGTGTTTGCTTTTTTGGACCTAGGCCCTCACTTTACATTTATTTAAGATAATATTTGAATAAGCCTTTGGAAATCTTGGTTCTATCATCCAGAATATAGACTCTCCCCTACTTTGTGTCATTACCAAGCAGATGATCATGACATCAAAATCCTCATTCAGTGATAATGAGGGTGAACATTACTGGGCCAAGAAATCTAAGTGAAGAGTAGAAGTTTTGATAGTTAGTCACCTTCTGTTTCACGGAAATATCTAAGTTACTTTATACTTGTTCCATTAGAGAACGTAAGTTTAACTTGAGAGTTCTCCCTCTCCCATCCTTCTCTGTGACCGCTTAATCTCAGGCACCACATATACCTCTTAGTACAGTCAACAAGGCAACAGGCATGCTATTGGGTGAACTTCACCAAGAGGCCAAGTGCCTGCCACTGGGCTCTTTTTTTGATATTCGGCTACTGCATCCAGACTTTATCACGTTCCCTTAGAAGGGTTCTTTGACTTAATCTGAGGGAATTTCTGTAATTGACCCTAATGAAGCCTCTTAGATCTCTAGCAGAGCTTGATGCCTGACCCAACCCCTCCAAGTGTCCCCCACACCAGTGCCAATATACACCTGGCCAAGCTCTATTGTGTGGAAATGTAGCCCTACTTTCCAAGACTTTGCTTTAGGCAGAATTCTTCTCAACACTTAAAGAATTCAGTGTCCAGGAATCACAGTAGGGGGACTTGGAGTAGTTATATAACCAACCTCGCCAGGCCACTTTCTTCTGATTGACAGGCTCTTCTGCATCCCCAAAATTCTCCACTATCTTCTAATTTATTCCGAGAATTCTATCATTAGTGATTCTTCCTTTGACTTAACATTAAATCCCGTTAAACTGAAGTTTCTTTTTTTTTTTTTTTTTTTTTTTTACTTTGAATTGGTAAGATTAAGTTTCTTTTTTTGTTTTTTTTATTTTTTTTTTATTAATTTACTTATGTTACAGATGATTCTCCTTTTTTCCCCCATTGACACCCCCCTCCCCCTCCCTCCCTGTCCCGTCCCCGTTTTGTTGTCCATGTCCATTGGTTATGAGTACATGCGTAGAAGTTCTGTGTTCATCGCTCCCCTCCCCCGCCCCCTCTTCTGGCAGATGTCAGCCTGTACCCCACTTCCACGTCCCCGGGACTACCCTGCTCCTCACGCTGTTATGCTCATTATACTCCAGAAATAAGTGAGATCATATGATGTTTGTCTTTCTCTGCTTGGCTTGTTTCACTTAGGATAATAGTTTCCAGGTCCTCCCATGTCGACACAAAGGATAAGAGATCGTTCTTTCTTAAAGCTGCATAGTACTCCATTGTGTATATGTACCACAGCTTTTTTATCCATTCGTCTACTGATGGACATTTGGGCTGTTTCCAGATCTTAGCTATTGTAAATAGCGCTGCTATGAACATGGGGGTACATGTATTCTTTCTGATTGGTGTTTCAGGCTTCTTCGGGTATATTCCTAGAAGTGGGATCACTGGGTCAAATGGTAATTCAATTTTTAATTTTTTGAGGTAACACCATAGTGTTTTCCATAGTGGCTGCACCAGTCTGCACTCCCACCAGCAGTGTACTAGAGTCCCCTTTTCTCCACACCCTCGCCAACACTTGTTGTTTGATGCTTTGTTGATGGCGGCTATTCTGACAGGTGTGAGGTGATACCTCATTGTTGTTTTAATTTGCATCTCTCTGATGATTAGTGAAGTTGAGCATTTCTTCATATGTCTCTTGGCCGTTTGTATGTCCTGTTTGGAGAGGTATCTATTTAGTTCCTCTGCCCATTTTTTAATATTTGACAAAGGTGGTAAGAGCATACAATGGAGCAAAGACAGCCTCTTCAATAAATGGTGTTGGGAAAATTGGACAGCTACATGCAAAAAAATGAAACTAGATCATCAACTTACACCATACACAAGAATAAACTCAAAATGGATAAAAGACTTAAATGTGACTCATGACTCCATAAGAATCCTAGAAGAAAATGTAGGCAACAAAATTTCAGACATCATACGCAGCAAAATTTTCACTGATATATCACCTAAGGCAACAGAAACAAAGGAAAAAATGAACACATGGGACTACATCAAACTCAAAAGCTTCTGCACAGCAAAAGAAACAACCGTCAAAGTGGAAAGGCAACCTACTGTATGGGAGAGCATAATTGCCTATGATATATCAGATAAGGGACTAATTTCCAAAATATATAGAGTGCTCATACATCTCAACAAAAGGAAGACAAACTGAAGTTTCTTTAAGAAAGGTAAATCGTAGGCCTTTGGGCAAGTCAATGCAGTGTTCTGGTGTTGCTCTTACAATGACTGTGGAAGGGCAGGGGAGGGAGAAAGAGGAGGTCAGAAAGCCTAAAGAAGCCAGAAACTTTCTATTTGTATCTTTTTTTTTTTTTTTTTTATCCTCACCCGAGGACATTTTTTCATTTTTTGTTCAGATAGAGTGGGAGGGAGAGAGAGGAAGAGAGAGAGAAACAAACATCGACGTGAAAGGGACACATCGAGTGGCTGCCACCCGCATGACCAACCAGGGCCGGGGACAAACTGCAACCGAAGTACATGTCCTTAGCGGGAACCGAACCTGGGTCTCTCTGGACCGCAGGCTGACGCTCTAACCGCTGAGCCAAACCGGCCAGGGCTCTATTTGTATCTTAAGTGAATGCAAGTGAATGAAATAAATATTAAATCTCACTTAATAATACTAACAGCAAATACTTAAACAGTGTCTGTCTCAAATCAGCTCTATGAGGATGGTAAAACTGTTAGCCCTTTTTCTAGATGAGAAAAATGATGCTCAGAGAAGTTAGATAATTTGCCCAAGGTCATACAGATAGTAATGAATATAGCCAGGCTTTAAACACAAACATTTTGCTCCAGAGCTCAAGCCCTATGGCCCCTGGCTATATCATTTCTCATTTCTTCCATGAATAGTTCCTGTTGGTATTGAGGGAAGTCTATAGATCTCAAACAATGAGTGGACATCAATAGGAGAGCCCTCTGCAGCAGCTCTGTGGCAGGCCATATGGGCCCATTTCATATAGAGAGTGTCATTGTCCCCACCAGGGGATCTCTAATGCACACATGGCAGAGATAATGAGTGGATGGCAGACTTGGACTTGCTTCAACAATTTTTTCTGTAAGGATCATTGCTATTTGAGTAATGTGGCACAGCTTCATAAACCAGAGGTGTTCAGGCTCAGCAGGAAACCTGGTATAATAAGATAGCGGTACATTTACACACTGGAGTACCACGTGGCTGTAAAAAAGAATAAACACTTACCCTTTGCAACAGCATGGATGGACCTGTAGATTATTATGCTAAGGAAAATAAACCAGTCAAAAAAGACAAATACCATATGAGCTCACTAATATGTGGAATCTAATCAACAAAATAAACTGATGAACAAAATAGGTCCAGATCATAGATATATAGAACAGACTGACAAATGTCAGAGGGGGAGGAGAGAGGAGACTGGATAAAGGAAGGTGAAGTAATTAGCTAATGAACATATATACATAGCTTATGAACACACAATAGTGTGGTTAGAGCCAAAGGAGGGAGGAGTGGGGGCTGGGTGGAAGTGCACAAAGGTGGGGGAAATGGAGGACAGCAGCAATAGTATCAACAATAAAAATATCTAAATTAAAATAAAAAGTAGTATTTGTTGTCAGCTGAATAGCAGCAAAGGTTAAATAAGCCTACAGATGAGTTTAAATATATCACAGAGTCTCAGAACTAGGTGGAGTTTTAGAGAGTCATCTGGTCTAGTAACCCATAAAACAATTACTACAAAATTACCCCCAGATCCTGAGTCTGAGAGATGGAAGAGACTCTCGATAAATGGCAGTGGAGTGAATGGAAGCTGCACAGATCATCTCCCAGGACCAAACTGGAATTATAACTAAAAAAAAAAAAAGAAAAATCATTGGGGAAAAAAAAACAACAGTAAAGCAGCTGGACAGAACCTGTATAACCAGAGACAGAAAGAGGACATCAAATTTAGCCTGGTAGAAAATGCGGAGGTGCGAGAGGGTGGGCTGGGAGCCCACAGACAGCAGCTGAGGGCCGTTTTAGCAGTGAGCAGTTCCCTCTGAGAAATCAGGACTTAAAAAGCCAACCTGGCTCCAAAGCACAGAGTGGTGGAACAGGGAAAGGTGCCTGCATAACACCTGGCTGAGATCAACAGAGCTGAGGCTTGGTCTGGCAAGGAGAGGTGCAGGTGAAAACAGCACCCACCTGAAGGGCCAGAGCACTAAATTAGCTACAGCCACAGTCCTTGGGATCCAGCAGAGGGAGGACAGGCTGGATGGGAATGCTGTGAAGAGAGACGGGGGTTCAAAGAGCTGGGAAGGAGGACACCAGGAGTTTTGAGCAGAATCACTCTCTCACAGGACAGTAGCCATCTTACTCAAAGCTTTCCAGAGCCCCAGGGAGAAGTAACAACCCCTCCTTCAGGAATTTAGCACCACCAGGCCAGGCCAGAGAAATTCAAATTGAGGCTCATTAACAGCTAGAGGCTACCAGCAAGCAATTGCCCCACCCGCTGGAAATCCTCTTACCCTGTACACCTGGGGGTTTTTTCAACCAAGGCACATTAAGTAACTGAGACTAATAGCCTGCAGGCAAAAGCTAGAGGACAACTGAACCTTTGCTTGACCTGCAACTCTATCCAGGAAAGAAAGACTTGACAGTGGTGTTTAATGTGGGTCCTCTGACACTCATCCAAACCCAGTAGAGGAAGCCACAATCAGTGGCACACCAACACCCACAGGGAAAATTTGCCAGTCTCCCAAATCTACTGAGACAGCCAAATGGTGAAACAAAGAAACAAATCCTAAATGAAAGAACAAGATAATTCTACAGAAGAAAACATAAATGAAATACAATTATGCAAGTTATTGGAGGTAGAGTTCAGAGTAATGATTACGAGGAAGCACAACAGCATGAGTAAAGAGCTCAACAGAAGGAAAAAAAGATGGTGGCAGGCAGAATGGTGAGTGTGTGAAAGAGAGTGTAAGAGAGAGTGTGAGTGAATGTGAGCATGAACGACCAAACTTGAGCAGTGCAGAGACATGGGGCAGAAGGTTCCTGTGCTATGGACGGAAAGCAGCTGGCTACCATGGTAAGCGGCACATCAGTGACTTTTCCCCTGCACAGCCAGGAGGCCCCGCCATTTTGGAGGATCCTGGGTCTTCCCTGGGAGGAGGAAACGGGGAGTGGCTGGGGCCCAGTGACCGGAGTCCACTAGAGAGCCCTGCACCATCCATCCAGTGGACTCAGCTGTGTTGGCACAGTCAGCACACAGTAGCAATGCTATCAAGGTGCCTGCAGCAGTAGCAAAAACTGGGCCGGGAGCCAGAACCCCAACCCCAACAGCAGCAGCGACTCACCCAGACCAGTGGTGGCATGGTGGTACACCCAGGCTCCAGGCCTGCGGTGGCACAGAGGACTGCCCAGGCTCCATGCCCACAGCAGCGCAGCAGCCCACCCAGGCTCAAGACAGTCTGTCCAGGCTCGTGGGGGCACTAGCACCAGCTTGGGAGCTGGCACCTCCACCCACAGCAACAGTGACTGGGTGGGAGTAGAGACCCACCCCCAACAGGCATTAGGAGCTCAGACTGGCAGCTGAAACCCATCCCCAATGGCATCAGCAAAGGCTGACCAGGAGTGGTGCCCCAGCCCAAGCAGCAGGGCTAGGGCAGCTGAGACCTACCCTGGACAACTGCAGCAGTGGAGTTGGAGTGGAGCCCCTCTCCCTAGAAGCAGCAAAATCCCAGGTGCACAGCATTTTAGCCCCCAACAGCAGTAAAGGATTGGGACCTGAGAGCACCCCCTGGCAACAGCAACAGCAGTAGCAGTGCAAACCTGGAACTGGCACTCACCCACAGCAGTGACTGATCAGGAGCTAAGACACACCAGGCAGCAAGGTACCCCAACAGGACACCAGTGGGACCCACACACCCCAGCAGCGTACCAGAGGGACTCATGAAACCCAGCAGTGTGCAAGTGGAACCCTCACACCCCAACAGTGTAATAGCAGAACCCCAAAGACCTCAGCAACATACCAGCGAGACCCACGCACCCCAGCAGGGCACGAGACCTACCTGTGCACCCCAGGCAGCAGCAGCACATATTGGCAGCTAAGACCCATCCCCAGCAGCATCAGCAGAAGCTGATCAAGTGTGGTGACCCAGCCCAAGCAGTAGCAAGTCTTGGGAAGCTAAGACCTGCACAACAGACCAATTCCAGGCGCCAGATGTCAACCCTCCAGAACCCACAGCAGGCAAGAGTAGCCATACACCAAAACAGGCTGGGAGGCACAGCAGCCTTAGTTGATAAACACTGACATGCCTACACATTCCAACATCCCTCAGCGGGCTTAGAACTACCAGATTGCTAAAATGGTGAAAGAAAGAAACAACATCCAAATGAAAAAGAGAGAGCAATCACAAGAAAAGGAACTACAGGAACTAGAAGAAAGCAACATGTCAAATAGAGAATTCAAAGCAATGATTATAAGAGTGTTCAAACAATTTGGTGAGAACTACAAGCAAGTTAATAAGAATTATGAAGAGCTCAGTGGGAACTACATCAGATTGAAAAAAGAGGCAGAAGCTACACATAAAAATCAAGAGGTAAAAAGAATGACAGAGCTGTTATGAAAAATAACTTAGAAGGGTTCAATAGTAGATTAGAAGAAGCTGAAGACGGAATCAGTGACTTAGAAGACAAGGTAGAAAAAAAACACCCAAATAGAGCAGTAAATGGGGGGAAAAATTAAAAAGCATGAGAAGAGTTTAAGAGAGGTGTGGGATAATACAAAACATAACAACATTTGCATTATAGGGGTACTGGAAGGAGAAGAATCAGAGAAAGGAATAGAGAACTTGTTTGAAGACATAGTGACAGAAAACGTCCCTAAACTGGTGAAGGAAAAAGTCACACAAGTCCAGGAAACACAGAGAGGCCCAAGCAAGATGAACCCCAAAAGACCCACAGCTAGACACATCATAATAAAAATGGCAAACATTAAAGACAAAGAAAGAATCTTAAAGGAAGAAGAGGGAGACAGAAAGTCACCTACAAGGGAGCTCCCATTAGACTGTCAGCTGATTTCTCAATAGAAACGCTGCAGACCAGAAGGCAGTGGCATGAAGTGTAAAAAGTAATGCAAGGCAAGGGTCTGAATTCAAGACTACTCTATCCAGCAAGGCTATCATTCAAAATTGAAGGAGAAATAAAGAGCTTCACAGATTTAAAAAAAAAGGTAAAGGAATTTACCACCACCAAACCAGCACTGCAAGAAATGCTGAAGAGACTGTTGTAAGAAGAAGAAAGAGAGAGAGAGAGGGGGGGGGGGACACAGGCATAAAATAAAAATGGCAACTAATAACTATCTATCAATAATAACCTTAAATGTAAGTGGCTTAAATGTTCCAATCAAAAGACATAGGATAAGAAAACACGACCCATATCTATGCTGACTAAAAGAGACTCACCGCACAACAAAAGATTCACACAGGATAAAAGCGAAGGGATGGGAAAAAATTTTCCAAGCACATGGAAATGAAAAAAAAAGCTGGTGTAGCAACCCATATTTGACAAAATAGACTTCAAAATGAGAGCCATAATAAGAGACAAAGAAGGTCACTACATAATATTAAAAGGATCAATACAACAAGAGGATATAACCCTGGTAAACATATACACAACAAATATGGCAGCACCAAAATATATTCAAAGACTTCTGAAGGACTTCAAGGGAGAGATCAATAGCAATAAGATCTTAGTGGGTGATTTTAACACTCCACTTACACCACTGGATAGATCTTCCAGACAAAAACTTAACAAGGACATAGAGTCCTTAAATGATGACCTAGATCAGCTGGACTTAATTTATATTTAGAGAACAGTTGACCCCAAAGCTGCAGAATACACATTCTTCTCAAGTGCACACGGGACATTCTCAAAGATAGACCACATGTTAGGACACAAAGTAAGTCTCTACAAATTCAAAAAGATTGAAATCATATCAAGCATCTTCGTGGACCACTATGGCATGAAACTAGAACTCAATTAAAACAAAAATACACAAAAACGTTCAAACACTTGGAGGCTAAATAGCATGTTACTAAACAACGAAAGAGTTACCAAGGAGATCAAGGAAGAAATTTAAAAATTCCTGGAAACCATTGAAAATGAACACACAACAACACAAAATATGGGACGCAGCAAAAGCAGTCCTGAGAGGGAAGTTCATAGCACTACAGGCCTACCTCAAGAAACAAGAAAAATCCCTAATTGACTCCCTAAACCTACAACTTAAAGAACTAGAAAGAAAACAAAAAGAAAAACCCGGAGCAAGTAGAAAGAAAGAAATAGTAAGGGTCAGAGCAGAAGTAAATGACATAGACACTAAAAAAAAAAAAAAAACAGTTCAAAAGATCAATGAAACAAAAAGCTGGTTCTTTGAAAAGAAAAACAAGATCAATGGACCTTTAGGCAGACTCACATAGAATCAAAAAGAGAGGACCCATGTAAAGATAATCAGAAATGAAAGAGAAGTAACAACTGACACCAAAGAAACACAATGGATCATCGAAACATACTATGAACAATTATACATCAACAAATTGGACAATCTAGGCAAAATGGACACATTTCTAGAAACACACAGTCTCCCAAAACTGAAATGGGAAGAGAGAGAAAATTTGAACAGACCAATAACAACAAAGGAAATTGAAGATGTAATTAAGAAACTCCCAACAAACAAAAGCTCAAGCCCAGACAGCTTCACGGAGGACTTTTACCGAACATTCAAAGAAGATCTAATACCCATTCTTCTCAAATTATTCCAGAAAATCAAAGAAGACAGGAGACTTCCAATCTCATTTTAGGAGGCCAGCATAATCCTAATTCAAAAACCGGATAAAGACACTACAAAGAAAGAAAACTACAGGCCAATATCCCTGATGAACACAGATGCCAAAATGCTTAACAAACTATTAGCAAATGGTATACAGCAATACATCAAAAAAACTATTCACCATGGCCCAGTGGGATTCGTCTCAGGGATGCAAGGATGGTACAATATTCGCAAATCAATAAATGTGATACACCACATAAAATGAAAGATCAAAACCATATGATCATATCAATAGATGCTGACAAAACATTCGACAAAATCCAGCACCCATTTCTGATAAAAACGCTGAGCAATTTGGGAATGGAGGGATCATATCTCGACGTAATAAAGCCCATCATACAGCCAATATCATACTCAGTGGATTAAAACGAAATATATTCCCCTTAATAACAGGAACAAGACAGGGATACCCACTTTCACCACTCTTATTTAACATAGTACTGGAAGTCTTAGCCACAGCAATCAGACATGAAGAAAAAATAAAAGGGATCCAAATTGGAAAGGAGGAAGTGAAACTGTCATTATTCACAGATGACATGATATTGTACATAGAAAACCCTAAAGTCTCCATCAAAAATCTACCAGATTTAATAAATGGTTTTGGCAAAATAGCACAATACAAAATTACCATAAAAAATCCACGGTATTCTTTTACACCAATAATGAACTCAGAGAAAGAAAAACTAAAAAAAAAAAAAAAAAAAAAATCACATTTACCACTGGTTCAAAAAAGTTAAGATACCTAGGAATAAACTTAACCAAAGAAGTAAAGGACCTGTTCTCAGAAATCTACAGGACATTGAAAAAAGAAATAGTGGGAGATATATAAAAGTAGAAGCATATTCCTTGTTAATGGATTGGAAGAATTAATATAATTAAAATGTCCATACTATCCAAAGCAATCTATAGATTCAATGCAACCTCCTTTAAAATACCAACGACACATTTCACAGACCTTGAACAAACTCTCCAATAGTTTATATGAAATCAAAAATGACCCTAAATAGTCACAGGAATCATGAAAAAGATGAACAAAGTAAGAGGGATCACAATACCGGATATCAGGTTATGCTACAAAGCCATTGTAATAAAACAGCCTGGTACGGGAACAAGAACAGGTATATAGATAAATGCAACTAAACAGAGAACCCGGAAATTGACCCAAGAAATTGTGCTCAATTAATATTTGACAAAGGTGGCAAGAGCATACAATGGAGTAAAGACAGCCTCTAAAGACAATAAATGGTTTGGGGAAAATTGAACAGCCATATGCAAAAAAATGAAAACAGACCACCAACTAACACCATACACAAAAATAAACTCAAAATGGATAAAAGACATAAATGTGACTCTTGAATCTATAAAAATTCTAGAAGAAAATATAGGCAACAAAATTTCAGAAATTACACACTGCAGAATTTTCACTGATACAACGTCTAAGGCAAGAAAAACAAAGAAAACATGAACACATGGGACTACATCAATCTAACGAGCTTCTGCCCAGCAAAAGAAACAAGCATCAAAGTGGAAAGGGAACCCATTACATGGGAGAGCATAATTGCCAACAATACATCACATAAGGGGTTAATTTCGAAATATATAGAGTACTCATACAACTCAACAAAAGGAAGACAAAGAATCCAATTAAAAAATGGGCAGAGGACCTAAATAGACACCTCTCCAAACAAGATATACAAGTGGCCAAGAGACATATGAAAAAATGCTCAAGGTCACTACTTGTCAGAGAGATACACATTAAATGACTATGAGGTATGTCCTCACTTCTGCCAGAATGGATGCCATCAATAAATCATGAAACAAGTGCTGGTGAGTGTGTGGAGTAAAGAGGACTGTAGTACACTGCTGGTGGGAATGCAGGCTGGTGCAGCCACTATGGAAAACAATATATTGCTTTCTCAAAAAATTAAAAATTGAACTTCCATTTGACCCAGTGATTCCACTTCTAGGAATGTGCCCTAAGAAGCCTCAAACACCAATCAGAAGGACTATATGTGCCTTTATATTTATAGCAGCACTACTTAGAATAGCTCAGATCTGGAAACAGCCCAAGTGTCCATCAGTAGATGAGTGGATAAAAAAGCTGTGGTACATGTGCACAATGGAATACTATACAGCTGTAAGAAGGAATGATCTCTTATCCTTTGAGACCTCATGGAAGAACCTGGAGAGTATTATGCTAAGCAAAATAAGCCAACCAGTGAAAGGAAAATATCACATGATCTCAATTATTTGTGGAATATTAAGAACAAAATAAGCTGATGAAGAAAATAGACCCAGAGACTTAGAAGTCGGGTTCAGACTGACAAACCTCAGAGGAGGGGAGTGGGGGTGAGCAAAGAGATAAACCAAAGAACTTAAATGCATATAGATATAACCAATGGACATAGACAACGATGTTGTGATGGGGGGTGGGAACAAGAGGAGAGTGTCAATAGGGGAAAAGGAAAAACATCTGTAACAAAAATAAATTAATTAAAAAACAATGCTGTGGTGGGGTGGAATCGGGAGGAGGGTGTCTATGTGGGAAAAAGGAGAAACATCTGTAACAAAAGTAAATTAATTAATAAAAAATAAAGAATAAAACAGCACCTTAATAATAAAATAAATAAATAAATTACCCCTACATACACACCCCACCAGCAGTAGTAGTCTAACTTAAATATCTCAAAGAATGTGGAACTCACCACCTTATAGAGCTGCCTTTTCCTTCTGTTAAGAGTGATAGAGTGCCATTCAGTCCTGGTGAATAAGAATGAATTGTTTACCTGTCAGAAGCTTATCACTGAAGTGGCTAATAAGGAGAATTCTGAATACCTCTAACAGGGTATTTATCCCTGAGAGGTCACTGACATTCAGGAGTAAAAAGAAGTGAACATTTTTTTTTAGGAAGCAATAATGAAAAGCTCAGTTAGGTCATTGAGAAACCCACAGGAATTCCTCACAGTTTCCTGATTGAGCTCCTGTAGGGAAGTTTTGGGCTTAGCTTTTGAGATACCTCCACTCTGCTTCACTGCCCTTTAGGCTCCTGGCATCCAGGGGTGGGATTTCTACACGAAACTTAACAAAGGAGAACAGAGAAAGATATTCTTGAAGCCTAAACTTCAGTCATAGGGCTTTCTGAGAAACAGCTGGCAATCATGTGCTAGACAGGCCAGCAAGCCAGCAGAATGAAGGAGAATCTCTCTGCATCAGCAAACACGGTCCAAGGTCCCAAAGAAAACATGAAACGAAGCAGAAAAATTGTTACAGACCTAGCAGAGAAAGAATTTATGCATATCAGCCTTCTTATAGAATGCCATCCTTTTCAGAGGCATCAGCACCCCAAAGATAATGCTGAGTGATAACTTTAATATGAAAGTAGATGCCAGTTATTGAGCACTTACTCTTGGCCAGGACTGGTAGCCCATACTTTATATGTATGATATCCTTTAATCTCTACAGTATCACAAGAAGGTGGATGTTATTGTTTTCCTCATTCTTCAGATGCAGAGATCGGTAAATGACAAAGCCAGAATTCTAAGCAGAACTGGAATACAGGATTATCTGACTCTAGAATCCATGTGCTAACCACTTGTCATGCTAACTGTCCCAATGAGACAGGACAGTCTTTCTCTGCTTCTACAGCCACCTGTAATTAATCCTTCATATTGTCCCCAGGGTTCCCTTCTTCCTAAAATTCCCAGCTCTGTTAAAAACCTTCAGTGGCTCTGGTTTTGCTTCTCACTGAAAATTCAATATCTTAAAGATAGTATTTAACACCTCTTCAGTTTGGCCACAACTTACTTTTTGGGTCTATTTTCTATTACTAGCTTCATCTATCCATTCCCCACCCCACCTCTTTCTCCCTTATGCTTCAACCATGCTGGAGAACCAGTCTCTGTAAATGCCACAGTGTATCCTATCTTTGCCTATGCTATTCCCACTGCTTGGAAATCGCTTCCTTAAGCACCCTCCTTTCTTCAGCCAGCCTACTTATTCTTTCTTCAAAGTCCAGTTGAAATGGTAAATCCTTTATTTTTTCTTTTAATTGAATTTATTAGGATGACACTGGTTAACAAAATTATACAATTTCAGGTGCACAATTCTATAACACATCATCTGTACACTGTATTGTGTGTTCACCACCCCAAGTCAAGTCACAGTCCATCATTATTTATCCCCCTAGACCCTCCTTCACCTCCTTCCAACCCCTCCCCCTGGCAAATACTACAATCTTGTCCACGTCCATGAGTTATTTCTCTTTTTTTCTCAATCCCTCCACCTCCCTACCCTGCCCCCACAGCTGTCAGCCTGCTCTCTATCTATAAGTCTGTCATTATTTTGCTTGCTAGTTCATTTTTCTCATTAAATTCCACTCATGAGTGAAATCATATGGTACTTTTCTGAAGTCCTCCTCAATCCTCCCATTTAGAATGATCTCTGCCTTCTCCCATCTTCTATATCCCTTTGTGGTTAATCACCTTCTAATGTTTTCACACTCTCTTGTGTTAAAGTTATTCCCACAGCCCAGCTGATGTGGCTCAGTGGTTGAGCATCGATCCGTGCACCAAGAGGTCACTGGTTCGATTCCTGGTCAGGACACATGCCCAGGTTGCGGGCCAAATCCCCAGTGAGGGGCATGCAGGAGGCAGCCAATTGATGTTCTCTCTCATCGATGTTTCTATCTCTCTCTCCCTCTTCCTTCCTCTCTCTCTAAAATCAATAAAGAGACTAGTAGGGCAAGATGGCGGCGTAGGTGGACGCGGTATCGCGTCCTCCCACAACCACATCAAAGTTGCAACTAAACTACAGAACAACCATCATTCAAAACCACCTGAAATCAAGCTGAATGGAAGTCCCACAACTACGAAATTAAAGAAGAAGCCGCATCGAGACTGGTAGGAGGGCGGAGGCATGACGGGCTGGTCCCACACCCACGTGTGGCGGATAAAAATTAGGAGGGCACCTCGGCTGGGAAGGTCCTCCCTGAGGACTGAGGGGTCCCCGTCCCACACCAGGTGCCCAGCTCAGGGGTCCAGTGCCAGGAAGAGAAGCCCCCAGAACTTCTGGCTGGAGAAACCAGCGGGAACTGAGGCTGAAGCGGCTGGAGCCCCCGGCAGCTCTTAAAGGGCCCGCGCACAGACTTACTCGGACTTGCTCCCTCCTGGCTCCAGCGCGGGGGGAGGCAGCCTGAGGGGCACCAGAATCATGTGGGGAAGAACTGAGCTGTTAGGCATTGGCGCGAGGGCTGGAGAGGCAGCGTTTTCCTGGACCGACCTGGACAAACGTGCTATCAGAGGCTTTTGTTCCTTTGGTGAGCCCTTCCCTGGGCCGGCAGATGCCGCCATTTCTGGGACTCCAGCAACCTGGCTCACACTGTTGGCCCCGCCCTGGTGATTCCCTGAGGCCCCGCCCCACCCAGCTTCCAGGCCCACCCAAGCTGTTGCCAGTTGCTTTACCATAGGATTGGCCTGTCTTGGATCCTGCTTCAGCTTTTCCTAAATTCTTTCAAACAAGCAGCATCTGGTCTCAGCTAGCCCCGTACCTCTCGCTAAGTAATACATAGAAACAAACGCAGGGAGGCAGCCACAATGAGGAGACAAAGAAACAGGTCCCAAATGAAAGAACAGACAAAACTCCAGGAAAAGAACTAAGTGAAATGGAGTCAAACAACCTAACGGATGCAGAGTTCAAAATACTGCTTATAAGGATGCTCAATGGACTTAGTGAGAACCTCAGTGAACTTAGTGAAGACCTCAAGAGCATAAAAAGGGACCAGTCAGAAATATGGATACACAGCTAGAAATGAAGGAGGCACTAACTGAAAGAAAGAATAGCTTAGGACTTCCGGTCAAGATGGCGACCTAGGTGGACACGGAACCGCATCCTCCCACAACCACATCAAAGTTACAACTAAATCACAGAATAACTATCACTTAAAGACCGCATGAAATCAAGCTGAGGGGAAGCCCTGCAACTACGAAATTGAAAAAGCAGCAGAATGGAGACGGCATACTGCCCTCCAAGACCCTCCTTGTTGCCTGAAAGGAGACATGATCCTGCAGCCAGGGGCGCCTGCGGAAGCTGAGCGACCCCCCCCACCACGGAGGAACCCAGGAGCAGGGGAGCCAGAAGACGCCCCCACCGCGGGGGAGCCCAGGCGGAGCGGGGGTACCGGGAGACGCCCCCACCGCGGGGGAACCCAGGTGGAGCGGAGGAGCCAGGAGACGCCCCCACCGCGGGGGAGCCCAGGCGGAACGGGGGTGATGGGAGACGCCCCCACCGCGGGGGAACCCAGGCGGAACGGGGGTGATGGGAGACGCCCCCACCGCGGGGGAACCCAGGTGGAGCGGGGGAGCCAAGAGACGCCCCCACCGCGGGGGAGCCCAGGCGGAGCGGGGGTGCCGGGCGACCCCCCCACCGCGGGAACCCAGGTGGAGCGGGGGAGCCAAGAGACGCCCCCACCGCGGGGGAGCCCAGGCGGAGCGGGGGTGCCGGGCGACCCCCCCACCGCGGGGGAACCCAGGCGGAGCGGGGCAGCCAGGAGACGCCCCCACCGCGGGGGAGCCCAGGCGGAGCGGGGGTGCCGGGCGACCCCCCCCACCACGGGGGATCCCAGGTGGAGCGTGGGAGTCAGGAGACGCCCCCACTGCGGGGGAGACCAGGCGGAGTGGGGGTGCCGGGCGAACCCCCCACCGCGGGGGAACCCAGGTGGAGCGGGGGAGCCAGGAGACGCCCCCACCGCGGGGAAGCCCAGGTGGAGCGGGGGTGCCGGGCGAACCCCCCACCGCGGGGGAACCCAGGTGGAGTGGAGGAGCCAGGAGACGCCCCCACCGCGGGGGAGCCCAGGCGGAGCGGGGGTGCCGGGCGACCCCTCCACCGCGGGGGAACCCAGGTGGAGCGGGGGAGCCAGGAGACGCCCCCACCGCGGGGGAACCCAGGTGGAGCGGGGGAGCCCAGGCGGAGCGGGGGTGCCGGGCGAAACCCCCACCGCGGGGGAACCCAGGTGGAGCGGGGGAGCCAAGAGACGCCCCCACCGCGGGGGAGCCCAGGCGGAGCGGGGGTGCCGGGCGACCCCCCCACCGCGGGGGAACCCAGGTGGAGCGGGGGAGCCAGGAGACGCCCCCACCGCGGGGAAGCCCAGGTGGAGCGGGGGTGCCGGGCGACCCCCCCACCGCGGGGGAACCCAGGTGGAGCGGGGGAGCCAGGAGACGTCCCCACCGCGGGGGAACCCAGGTGGAGCGGGGGAGCCCAGGCGGAGCGGGGGTGCCGGGCGAACCCCCCACTGCGGGGGAACCCGGGTGGAGCGGGGGAGCCAAGAGACGCCCCCACCGCGGGGGAACCCAGGCGGAGCGGGGCAGCCAGGAGACGCCCCCACCGCGGGGGAGCCCAGGCGGAGCGGGGGTGCCGGGCGACCCCCCCCACCACGGGGGATCCCAGGTGGAGCGGGGGAGCCAGGAGACGCCCCCACCGCGGGGGAGCCCAGGCAGAGTGGGGGAGCCCGGGGACCCCCCCACCAACGGAGGAAGCAGGCAACACACAGGAGAACTGAGCAAACTGAACAACGAAATTGACCCAGAGACATGGAGGGTGGAGTACGGGATGACGGGCCTCAGAGGAGGGGGAGAGGTGGGGGAAAGAGATAAATCACAGAGCCTATGTGCATGGGTGCATAACCAATGGACATGGACAACAGGGATGGGGAGGAGGAGAGGGGTAGGGGGAGGAGGGTGGCAATGGGGGGAAAAAAAGGAAAAACATCTGTAACAAAAACAAATTAATAATAAAATAAATTATAAAAAAAATAAATAAAATAAAAAAATAAAAATAAAATCAATAAAGAAAAAAAGGAAAAAAAAAAGTTATTCCCATAATGGCATCTCTCTGAGTCAAAGGATAAATAGGAGCAAACAGAAACCATGCCTTCTATTTAGCTTTGTGGCTAAATGAAGGGAATTGTAGATTTAGAGACTGCTCAGCCCAAGGCCTAGCCTCTTAGGTGTGGTCTATTCAGGTCTAGGCCATATCAGTAAATGTAATCCATATCAGTAAATGTAATCAGTAGAAAGAGAGGAAGAAGAGCCCCAAAGAGGCTCCAAGAATTCTGACAATGTTGCCTCGTTCATTTCCAAATGTTTCCATCAGCTATTTTATATCCTTTGTGGTTGTCCCCATTCAAAAACCTCAACATTATCCCAATCTTGCCAAAACCAAACTTTGAAAATATTTGAAGAGAGTTAATAACATTTCTATGATGGTAGGCTGAATGCAGAAACCCAGGTAAATTTCAAAAATCTAATGTTGATCAAAGACGCTACACATAGAACAATGCATCCTGTATCATTTCATTCATTGAGATTCAAGAACAGGGAAAACAAATCAATGATTTTAGGTGTCAGAACAGTGGTTACCTGAAGGGGATAAGTAACTACGTGGAGGCATGGAAGGAAGGCTTCTGGGGTGCTGAAAAATCTTTAAATCATCTTCCCTAGCATTTCTTAAACTGTGTGTGAATCCTAAAGTAAGCAACCATTTTTTATCTTTAGAAGGTTTTGTTGTTTTTGTGGTTGAGAGATACAGGTTGCCCTCAAATGATACATGGAAAAACTGCTTAAAATATTTTGAGAGTTTGGTTTGTGGGAAATTGGAGAGACGTTTTGTTTTGTTTTTAAATTGGGATGTGTTACCCTTTGAGATGACATGGATGAACCTGGAGAGTATTATGCAGAGCGAAATAAGCCAGGAAGAGAAAGACAAGTACCTCATGATCTCACTTATTTATGGAACATAATGAACAAAATAAGCTGTCTACCAAAATAGATCCAGAGTCAGGAAGTAGGGAACATACTGACAAAATGTAGAGGGATGGAGGTGGGAGTGGTGGGAAGAGATAAACCAAAGAACTTATATGCACATATGCACAACCAAGGGACACAGACATTAGGTTGGGGAAAGCAGTGGGGAGGGAGCGGGCAGGAGTGGGGGTCAATGGGGAAAATGGGGGATAACTGTAATACTTTCAACAACAACAAAAATAGATTCTGAGAGAAAGATGAAGATGGCGGCAGGTAGGACCTGAGCGAGGGTGAGAGTGTGAGAGACAGAGCGAGTGCAAGAGAGAGTGTGAGTGAACATGAGTGTGAATGACCAACCTTGAGCAGTGCAGAAACATGGGGCAGAAGGTTCCTGTGCTGTGGACAGAAAGCAGCCGGCTACCACAGTAAGCGGCTCATCAGTGAACTTCTCCCTGCACGGGTGGGAGGCCCCGGTATTTTGGAAGATCCCTGGTCTTCTCTGGAAGTAGGAAGGGGGAACTAGGACCGAGCAACCTGTGTACACCAGAGCAACTTGCACCATCGGTCAAGTGGACCCCGCTATGTCAACGTAGACCAGCGCACAGTAGCAGTGCTATCAAGGTGCCTGATGCAGTAGCTGAAGCCAGCCAGGAGCCAAGCACCATCCCCAACAGCAGAAGCCTGATTGGAGCCCAGCACCTTCTCCTACAGCAGAAGTGACCGGGTGGGAGTGGGGCACCACCCCCAACAGCAGCTGAGGCTTGGGAGTGGACATCCATCCCCAGACAACAGCAGCACAGATTGGCAACTGAGACTCATCCCCAGCAGCATCAGCAGAAGCTGATCAGGAGCAGTGCCCCAGCCTAAGCAGTAGAAAGACTCAGGCAGCCGAGATCTGCCTCTGACAACTGCAGCAGTGGATTTGCAGTGGATCCCTTCCCCCAGCAGCAACAAAGTCCCAGGAGTGGAGCATCCTCAGCCCCCAATAGCAGCAGAAGATTGGGACCTGAGAGCACCCCCTGGCAACAGCAGCAGCAGTAGCAGTTCAAACTGGGAGCTGACACTCACCCCCAGTAATGACTGATCAGGAGCTGAGCCCCACCAGGCAGCAGAGTACCCCAGCAGCACATGAGAAGGACCCACGCATCCCAGCAGCGTAAGAGCGGGACCCACAACCCCCAGAAGCATACCAGTGAAACTCACGCATCCCAGCAGGGTACCAGTGGGACCCCACGGACCCCAGCAGCACATCAGCAGGACCCACACGCCCCAGGAGTACACCAGTTGGATCCACACACCCCAGAAGCTTACCAGCAGGACCCATGAACCCCAGCAGTGTACCAGTGGAACCCATGCAAACTAGCAGAGTACGAGCAGGACCCATGCACTCCAGAAGTGCACCAGTTAGAAGTGCACACATCCCAGGCAGCAGCAGCACAGATCAGCAGCAGAGAACCATCCTCCTCAGCAACATCAGGAGAGGCTGATCAGGAGCAGTGCCCCAGCCCAAGCAGCAGCAAGACTTGGAGAGCTGAGACTTGCACTACAGACCAATACCAGCCACCAGTTGTCAATCCTCCACCCAAGCAAGCAAGAGGCACCCTGCACCAAAACAGTCTGGGATACACAGCAGCCTTATGTGATACACATCGAACTGGCTACACATTCCAACATCCTTCCCTGGGACTAGAACTACCAGATTGCGAAAATGGTGGGTCAAAGAAACAACACCCAAATGAAAGAAAAACAGGAATCACCAGAAAAGGAACTACAGAAAATGGAAGAAAGCAACTTGTCAGATAAAGAATTCAAAGCAATGATTTTAAGGGTTCTCAAACAATTTAGTGAGAACTACAAGCAACTTAATAAGAATTATGAAGAGCTCATTGGGAACTACATGAGCTTAAAAAAAGAGGTAGATGCTATGCATAAAAATCAAGAGGACATAAAGAATGACAGAGCTGTTATGAAAAATACCTTAGAAGGGTTCAATAGTAGATTAGAAGAAGCTGAAGACCAAATCAGTGACTTAGAAGACAAGGTACAAATAACCACCCAAATAGAACAGCAAATGGGGGGGGGGGAATTACAAAGCAGGAGGAGAGTTAAAGGGAGCTTTGGGACAATACAAAAAGTCACAACATTCACATTATAGGGGAATCAAAAATAGAAGAAGCAGAGAAAGGAATAGAAAACATCTTTGAAGAAATAATGAGATAAAATTTTCCTAAGTTGGTGAAGGAAAAAGTCACACAAGTCCAGGAAACACAGAGAGGCCCAAGCAAGATGAACCCCAGAAGACCCACAGCTAGACATGTCAAAATAAAAATGACAAACATCAAAGACAAAGAAAGAATCTTAAAGGAAGCAAGAGAGAGACAGAAAGTTACCTACAAGGGAGTTCCCATTAGACTGTCATCTGATTTCTCAATAGAACCACTGCAGGAAAGAAGGGAGTGGCATGAAGTGTACAAAGTAATGCAAGGCAAGGGTCTGAATCCAAGACTACTCTATCCAGCAAGGCTATCATTCAAAATTGAAGGAGAAATAAAGACCTTCACAGATTAAAAAAAAAGCTAAAGGAATTTACCACCACCAAACCAACACTGCAAGAAATGCTGAAGGGACTGTTGTTAAGAAGAAGGAAAAGAGAGACAGAGAGAGAGAGGAACACAGGCATAAAGTAAAAATGGCAAGTAATAAGTATCTATCAATAATAACCTTAAATGTAAATGGCTTTAATGCTCCAATCAAAAGACATAGGGTAGCTGATTGGATAAGAAAACACGACCCATATACATGCTATCTACAAGAAACCCATCTCCCAACAAAAGACTCACACCAGATGAAAATGAAGGTATGGGAAAAAAATTTCCAAACAAATGGAAAAGAAAAAAAATGCTGGTGTAGCAATACTCATATCTGAAAAGATAGACTTCAAAATGAGGGTCATAATAAGAGACAAAGAAAGTCACTACATAGTATTAAAAGGATTAATCCAACAAGACGATATAACCCTGGTAAACATATACACACCAAATACAAGACTACCAAAATATATTAAAAAACGTCTGGAGGACTTTAGGAGAGATCAATAGCAATACAATCATAGTGGGTGACTTTATCAGCCCACTGACACCACTGGATAGATCTTCTAGACAAAAAAATTAACCAGGAAACAGACTCCTTAAATGACGAACTAGATCAATTTGACTTGATATTTACAGAATATTTCAAAACAAAACTGCAGAATATACATTCTTCTCAAGTGCACATGGTACATTCTCAAAGATAGACCACAAGTTAGGACACAAAGTAAATCTCTACAAATTCAAGAAGATTGCAATCATATCAACCATCTTCTCAGATCACAATGGCATGAAACTAGAACTCAATTACAGCAAAAACACACAAAAACCTTCAGACACGTGGAGGCTAAACAGCATGTTATTAAACAATGAATGTGTTACCAAGGAGATCAAGGAAGAAATTTAAAAATTCCTGGAAACCAATGAAAATGAACACAAACAACACAAAATCTATGGGACACAGCAAATGCAGCCCTGAGAGAAAAGTTCAAACCACTGAAGGCCTACCTCAAGAAACAAGAAAAATTCCTAATTGACTTTCTAACCCTACAATTTAAAGAACTAGAAAGTAAACAAAAAGAAAAACCCAGATCAAGTAGAAGGAAAGAAATAGTAAACGTCAGAGCAGAAATAAATGACAAACAAACTAAAAAATAATAATAATAATAATTCAAAAGATCAATGAAACAGAGCTGGTTCTTTTAAAAGACAAACAAGATTGATGGACCTTTACCAAAACTCACCAAGAAACAAAGAGAGGACCCAAATAAACAAAATCAGAAACAAAGGAGGAGAAGTAACAACTGACACCATAGAAATACAAACGATCATCAAAACATACTATGAACAGTTATACAGCAACAAATTGGACAACCTAGGCGAAATGGACAAATTTCTAGAAACACATAGTCTCCCAAATGTGACCCGGGAAAAGATAGAAAACTTGAACAGACCAAAAAAACAAAGGAAACTGAAGATGTAATCAAGATACTCTCAAACAAAAGCCCAGGCCTGGACAGCTTCACAGGGGAGTTTTACAGAACATTCAAAGAATATTTAATACCCATTCTCCTCAATCTATTCCAAAAAATCCAAGAAGACGGAACACTTCCAAACTCATTTTATTAGGCCAGCATAATCCTAATTCCAAAACCAGATAAAGACACTACAAAGAAAGAAAATTTCAGGTCAATATCCCTGATGAACTAGTTGCAAAAATCCTTAACAAAGTATTAGCAAATCGGATCCAGCAATACATCAAAAAATTATTCATCACAACCAAGTGGGATTCATCCCAGGGATGCAAGGCTGGTACAATATTCGCAGATCAATAAATGTGATACACCACATAAACAAAATGAAAGATCAAAACCATATGATCTTATCAATAGACGCTGAAAATGCATTCGACAAAATCCAGCACCCATTTCTGATAAATACTCTCAGCAATGTGGGAATAGAGGCATCATATCTTGACATAATAAAGGCCGTATATGAAAAACCTGCAGCCAACATCATACTCAATGGGCAAAAACTAAAAGCATTTCCCCTAAGAACAGGAACAATACAGGGATGCCCACTTTTCCCACTCTTATTTAACATAGTGCTGGAAGTCTTAGCCACAGCAATCAGACATGTAGAAAAAATAAAAGGGATCCAAATTGGAAAGTAGGAAGTGAACCTGTCATCATTTGCAGATGACATGATACTGTACATAGAAAACCCTAAAGACACCATCACATGAATTTGGTAAAGTAGCAGGATACAAAATTAATGTCAAGATATTGATGGCATTCTTGTACACTAACAATGAAATGAGTGAAAGAGAAACTAAAAAAGAAACCCCATTTACCATTGCAGCAAAAAAATTAAGATACCTAGGAATAAACTTAACCAAAGAAGTAAAGGACCTATTTGCAGAACATTACAGGACATTGAAAAAAGAAATAGAGGAAGATATAAAAAAGTGGAAGCACATGCCTTTTTCATGGATTAGAAAAATTAACATCATTAAAATGTCCATACTACCCAAAGCAATATATAGATTCAATGGAATTCCCTTCAATACCAATGACAGGTTTCACAGAACTAGATCAAATACTTCAAAAGTTCATACGGAACCAAAAAAGACCCCGAAAAGCCACAGCAATCTTGAAAAAGAAGGTAGGATCACAATACCGGACATCAGGTTATATGACAAAGCTACTGTAATCAAAACAGCCTGGTACTGGCACAAGAACAGGCATATAGATTAGTGGAACAGAACAGAGAACCCAGAAAGTGACCCAAAACGTTTTGTTCAATTAATATTTGACAAAAGTGGTAAGAGCATACAATGGAGTACAGACAGCCTCTTTAATAAATGGTGTTGGGGAAATTGGAAAGTTACATGCAAAAAATGAAACTAGCCCATAAACTTACACCATACACAAGAATAAACTCAAAATGGATAAAAGACTTAAATGTGACTCGTGAATCCATAAAAATCCTAGAAGAAAATGTAGGCAACAAAATTTCAGACATCATATGCAGCAGAATTTTCACTGATATATCACCTAAGACAACAGAAACAAAAGAAAAAATGAACACATGGGACTACATCAAACTACAAAGCTTCTGCACAGCAAAAGAATCAACCATCACAGTGGAAAAGGAACCCACCATATGGGAGAGCATAATAGCCAATGATACATCAGATAAGGGGTTAATTTCCAAAATATATAGAGTGCTCATACAACTCAACAAAAGGTATCACCAGAATGGCTGCCATGAAAAAATAATCAAACAACAAGTGCTGGAGAGTGTGTGGAGAAAAGGGGACTCTAGTACACTACTGGTGGGAATGCAGACTGGTGCAGCCACTATGGAAAACACTATGGTGTTCCCTAAAAAAAATTAAAAATTGATCTGCCATTTGACCTAGTGATCCCACTTCTAGGAATATGTCCTAAGAAGCTTGAAACACCAATCAGAAAGAATATATGTACCCCCATGTTCATGGCAGTAATATTTACAATAGCTAAGATCTGGAAACAGCCCAAGTGTCCATCAATAGACGAGTGGATAAAAAAGCTTTGGTACATATATACAATGGAATACTATGCAGCTGTGAGAAAGAAAGATCTCTTATCCCTTGAGACGACATGGAGGGACCTGGAGAGTATTATGCTCAGTGAAATAAGCCAATCAGAGAAAGACAAATACCACACTATCTCACTTATTTGTGGAATATAATGAACAAGGTGGGCTGATGAATGAAATAGACCCAGATACATAGAAAGGAGAATGGTTCAGCCTGACAAACCTCGGAGTAGGGGGTGGGGGAGTGGATGAGGTGAACTAAAGAACTTATATGCATGTATGCATAACCAATGGACATAGATAACAATGCTGGTGGGGTAGGGGGGCGGGATGGGGAGGACTGTGTCTAGTGGGGAAAAAGGAAAAACATCTGTAACAAAAATAAATTAATAAAAATTGGAAAAAAGAAAAAAAATTTTTTGAATAAATTAATAAAATATAAAAAGGCAATTGTAGGAAGCAGGAATTTGAAGTCAGAATACTTGAACTTGATTCCAAGCTCTTCTGTTCGTTAACAGGAAAACCTGGGTAACGTCAATCTGTCTGAGCCTCGATTTTCTTATTTGTAAAATGGGGACAATGATGGTATCTTATCATGCTGCTGCTGTGAGGATCAAATTTAAACAATTTATAAGTAGACATGGCATCCTTATATTAGCTATTACCGCTATAAAGTAAAAGTGAAACAAAACAAAACTGGAAGTCAAAATGGAAGTTTTACCAGTTTTATCACAGCCCTTCCTGCTTCTGATACTTTGGAGTAATGACACATTTTTTAAATGGATCAAATTCCTTGAATTTTTTTTCTTTTTAGATGGATACTTCTAGTGTCATTTCAATTTAATATTTGGGTCATGAAGGGAAATAAATTAAAAGCAAATAAATGTTTTATGTAAATAAAAAAAATCAGTGTATATAGTACGATCCTGGTTTTCAAAATATCCATATGTTTGCATAGATTTGTTAGCATAAAACAGTCGGGTGTGGGTAATGTCTGGACCTTCTATATTAAGATTAAGAAGGCTTTTAAAAAGAGCCAAAGGAGGAGCTGCTCTGTTATTAGTCTAACATACCTATCTTCAAAACATAGGGAACTTCTAGATTGAAATGCAAAGCCATAACAATTTGTTCTTGAAATGAGATTTATCTTAAATGGATAAGTAACAGAGAGGAAGTGTCATTAATTTTTTTTAAGTGGAAGCTGAATGCTTGTGTTTTCACTAAAAAAATGTTACATTGGCAATCTTTCTAGCTTATCTACTTGACATATGAGGGCAGGAAGCTGAAAGCAAAGTACAGTTAATAGTCCTCTCACTTTCTGTGGATGGCATATCCACCTGACTGACTCACCCCACCATCAGATAGCCTACTCACTGGGCATCTCCAGAGCTTGCAGGGCAGGGCAGAAGAAAACATGGACAAATGGACATCTTTGAGAGTCAACATAGCTGCTGAGGGGACTTTGTGAAATTGAGTCTCTAAAGCATACATGAAGAGCAACAATCAAGGAGTAAAGAGTGCTGCTCTCTCTCAATAAGCCATGAAGCACTCAGGCTAGTGAAGTTAGATCAGGGCACTAGGGCAATACAGAGATTGTGTCCCAAAAGAGATTTTTCGTCAGTAATTCCCAGAATGACTCCTCTCTCACCCAAAACCCTGCCAAGAGCTGTGCTTTTCAAACTGTTAGTCATGGTCCACTCATGGGTCATGAAATCACAACCAGTGTGTTTAAAAATCCAATAAAAAGGCACTGGCTGATGTGGAGCAGTTGGTTGAAGTATCGTCCCATACACCAAAAGGTTGTGGGTTTGATTCCTGGTCTGGGCACATACCCAAGTTGCAGGTTTGATCCCTATTCTGGGCGCGTGTGGGAGGCAACCAATTGAAGTCTCTCTCTCACATTAATGTGTTTTCTCTCTCTCTCTCTCTCTCTCTCTCTCTCTCTCTCTCTCTCTCTCTCTCTCTCTCTCTCTCCCCACCTTCTAAACTCAATTTTTAAAAATGCAATAGAAAGGAATAAGATAATATATGATAGAAAATTCAAGAATGCCTCCTGGGTAGTAAGAAAACAAGTATGTTGTGTGAGTGTGCATGTGTACTGATGGTGCTGTTTAATGTATTACTTACTCTAGGACATGGCCCAAAGTTTGAAAGTTGAACTTGAGGTTTTGAGTATGAATGTTGCTGCCCACTACACTCCAGAGAGTTGTCACTTGAATCCCCTAACCCATATTTGCTGCCTGTCCTCCACTTTGGACTAACCAGCTTCTTCACCTGGATATCTTCTGACTGAGCCTGACCTTTTTTTTTTTTTTAATCCTCACCGGAGGACATTCTTCCATCTATCTTCAGATAGAGTGGAAGGGAGGGAAAGAGGGAGGGAGAGAGAGGTAGAGAGAGAGAGAGACAGAAATATCAATGGAAAAGAGACACACTGACTGGCCACCTCCTGCAAGACCCCGACCGGGGCCAGGGATGAACTGAAACCGAGATATGAGCCCTTGACCGGAATCAATCCCGTGACTCATGGGTCCGCAGGCCGATGCTCTAACCGCTGAACCAAACCGGCCAGGGCCTGAGCCTAGCTTTTTAAAAAATACAGTCCAGCCAGGCTGGTGTGGCTTAGTGGATTAGCGTCCTGCCACGTACTGAGAGATCCCAGTTCCATTCCTGGTCAGGACACTGCCGGGGTTGCGGGCTCCATCCCCAGTGTGGGACATGCAGGAGGCAGCTGATGGTTGTTTCCCTCTCACATCCATGTTTCTATCTCTCTCTCTCTAAAAAAATCAATAAAAATATATTTTAAAATAAAATAAAAGCCATGAGACTTAAACAAAAATAGACAGTCCCAATGCCGTAGTTATTTTTTTCTGAGATTACAGAAAGTCTACATAAAACATCTATCAAATGCTCCCTGTAGTCAGGGTGGAATGCTTAAATTTAAGGCACTTTTTTCTCCCACCTACTCATGTGCAAAAGATATTCATTTTATAAAACAAATAAATTATATTTACTATTTTGTACTTTTCTAGAATATTTACTCTTTAAAAACATGCTTTAATTTTTATCATTCTTAATAGATATTATATTTGGCTTACAGAAATAAATAGGTTTATTAAGTGGCTAGTTTAAAAAAATAACTAAAGATATATAATTGGATCAAGAAGTACAAGAAAAATTAATCTCAACAAAATATGTCCTGGAGTCAGTTTCTGAGCAATTGCCCTATAGTCTATAATTATGAATAAAATACCCCTTGAAAAGAACTCATCAGAATCTGACAGAAATGAGAACAATAGGGTAGGTATTACAAAAGATTGGTTCTTCTTAGATAATTGTTTTTAATAAAATGGTAAAAGTGTAGGCAACGCCAGGCAACTATAATTAGGATAATAATCTATTGTTCTATAGGAATATGTATCCTGTTGTCTCTTCTATTGCAAAGCAACAAAGAAAATGAAGTAAAGGATGGGTGGAGACATTTGAAGGGTAGTTAGACATCAAAATGTAGAGGTCATTCATTAATCTCTTCTTTATGGCAGAATCAGGCAAATAATGAGAGTGGATGCTATGCTGTATGCAGGCTCTGAGTGCACTCTGTTTTAGTGAGAAGCCCAGGGACATACAGGAATGCTTTTAGATATAACTGTATACATCTTCTATTTATTTGCTTAGGATACAGCTGTATTTAGACACAAAGCATCTCCTCTACACTTTTGAATCTATTCTCTGTCAATCATGAGTGTGCTATCATTGGTCTCTTTCATTGGGAGAAATTCCAATAGCATCTTAATTTGATCCAAACTTGACAGAGATGTGTTTTCGAGACAGAGGACTTGAAAAGATACAAGACAACTGATTGAAAAGATCTGTTTTTTATCTTAATTTTTAGATTAAAAAATAAGGGGAAAAATCAAGCCATCTACCTTATTCAGGGCTGAGGAAGGAAGGAACACCTTTGTCCAGGAATTCCCAGCCATAGGCTGCTCTAGGTTAGAGTACAACTAGACCTTTCCCTGATACCTATAAAAGAGTGTGCTCTTGCCCATCCCAGAGAGATACCCACTTCACGCTGGGCAGAGAGGTCTTACATGGAAACTATTCCAAGCAAGCTTCAGGAAGAGGTCCTTCCTTGCCTTTTGGGCTACACTTTTTTTTTCTTCTCACCTGAAGCTGTGGGCCCTTAAATGGCTAGTTCCCACCAATCCTAATTTACGTATAAATTTGGCAGTGTAGTCCAGTAATTAATAGCACAGGATCCAGAGTAGGATCACATAAATTCAAGTCCTCTGCCATCTATAGCTGTGGGACCTTGGCAAGTTGCTTAACTTCACTGAGAGTCCATTTATTCATCTGTAAAATGAAGGTGAACATAGTTCTTACCTCAGAGGGCTGTGATGATAATTAAATAATTAAATGCAGGTAAAGTTCTTATCCTGGAACATAATATATACTTAAATACTAGCTATGTTTATAATTATCAACAACTAGTGGGGATATTCATCTCCTTTCTTTTCCAGTCTAATAGGAGTTTAAGCTTGCATTAAGGAAGAACTAAGTGAGCATCTCTGGAAAGGAAGTTTAAACTTTTAAAGTAAACCCAATGATCTAGGATTGTCTTCTCTAAGCAAATATTTGTTTTCCATAACAGTAGAGTCTTCTCTACCCCCATCCATTAGGTGACTCGTGCTACCCAACACACACACACAGACACACACACACACACACACACACACACACACAATACATACTCCCCTAAGCACACACACACATTCACCTGGTGGGGCATGGAAACTAATTCTAACTCAACTTGCTATGAGGACCTTGACCTGAGGGGAGATTGTGTGTGTGTGTGTGTCCACTGGAATATTTCTTTGCCATAGTCAAATATATGAATCTTTGAGCTTCTCCATTCCTTATTATGTTTGATTCCTCTCCCACCTTATCTGCCAAATGGCATTTCATCTTCTGCTTTGACCAATCCCAGAGTGAGTTCACTGTGCCCTGCTTCCAGCACACTTACCTTCAGCAAACTCTTTCTACTTATAATTTCTTTCTTATTTTTGGTCCGAAATCTGCTTCTTTCTAGCTTTATTTAATTCCTAGGTCAGCCTCCTCAGGGTTCCTAACAGAAGAGAGTAAAATAAATCCACTTATATCATGAACATCAGTAAGAAAGATCCAGTATTTTCTAATGAAGGGATGTTGTATCTCTGCATCTCTATTTACAGTCCTTTGAGATGACTGGTGTCTTGGGTTGGCATGAGTTTATCTTGGACCTGAATCCTAGCTGTCGTGGGCAGCTCCCCTGGCTCTCTTCCAAAGCCAGGAGCAATTTTCCACCTTCTTTTCCCTGACTACTCTAGGCCCAGCTTGGGGACATATATCCTCCACTTCACCTGACCTGATACTTGGGTTTTTTATTTTAATTTTCAATTACAGTTTACATTAAATATTATTTTATATTAGTTTCAGATGTACAGCATAACGGTTGGTTTTGGAAGTCCTAGCCACAGCAGTCAGACAAGAAGAAGTAATAAAAGGCATCAAAATTAGAAAGGAAGACATAAACCTGTCATAATTCAAAGATGGCATGATACTATATAGAGAGAATCCAAAGGTTTCACCAAATAATGAATTCATTAAAGTAGCAGGATATAAAATATATATCCAGAAATTAGTTGTATTTTTATACATCAACAATGAACTATCAGAAAGAGAAACTAGTGGGGATTCTAAAATGGCGGCGGAGTGAATGGAAGCTACACAGACCATCTCCTAGGACCAAACTGGAATCACAACTAAAATAAAGACAAATCATCAGGAAAAAGCAACAGAAAAGCAGCTCGCGAGGACCATACAACCAGGGACACTAAATCAATCCTGGTAGGATTGCCGAGGCACGAGAGGGGGACTGGGAGCCCACGGACAGCAGCGGCCTTAGCCGTGAGCAGTGCTCCGCCCTCGGGGTTAAAGCCCCAGCCTGCTCCACAGCGCAGAGCCGGGACAGAGCGCTAAAATAGCCGCAGCCACTCACCTGGGCTCCGGCAGAGGGAGAGCGGACTGGACTGGAACTGTGTGGGGACACCACGGATTTGGAGGGCGCTCAGAGCTTTTGCTGAGTTGCGGCCACGCAGGACTGTGGCCTGGCCATCTTACTCCATCCCAGGGCTCTGGGGAGAGACGGCAGCCCCTCCCTTGGAGATCCAGCCACACCCTAGTGGGCCATTGAAATGCAAACTGAGGCTCATTAACTACTAGCATCTGCCCTACCCCCTGGAAATCCTCTCACGCTGAACACATGAGGGAGCTTTTCATTCAACTGAAAACCCAAAGCTCTTCAAGCAACCACAACTAATAGCCTCTAGGCAAAAAGCTAGAGAATAAGTTAACCTTTGCCGGGCTTGCAAATATACCCTGGAAAGTAAGACCCCAGGGTGGTGTTTAACGTGGGTCCTCCCACACTCATCCAAACCCAGTAGAGGGAGCCACAAACAACAGAACACCAACATCCACAGGAAAATTTGGCAGGCTCAAAAACCACTGAGATACCCAAACCGGGGAAACAAAGAAACAGAGCCCAAATGAAAGAACAAGAGACCTCTACCGAAGATGAGATAAATGAAACGGAGTTAAGCAAGTTAACAGAGCTAGAATTCAGAGCCATGATCTTGAGGAAGCTCAACAGCATGAGCAAGGATATCAACACCATAAGCAAAGACGTAGAAACATTGAAAATCAACCATTTGGAAATGAAGAAGCAGCAAGAAGAAATGAAGAATGACATAGCAGAAATGAAGAACACATTGGAAGGACTAAAGAGCAGAGTAGAGGAAGCTGAGGAACGGATCAGTGAATTAGAAGACAGGGTAGAAAAAATCAACCAATCAGAAAACCAAAAGGAAAAAACAATGAAAAAACAGGAAGACAGCTTAAGAGAACTGTGGGACAATTGGAAACGTAATAATATTCGCATCATTGGACTCTCTGAAGAAGAAGAAAATGAGCAAGGGTTAGAGAATATATTTGAAGAAATAGTGACAGAGAACTTCCCTAATTTGGTGAAGAAAGAAGGCATTCAAGTTCAAGAAGCACAGAGAGTCCCAAGTAAGAAGAACCCAAACAGGCCCACACCAAGACACATAGTAATTAAAATGCCAAAAATTAAAGACAAAGAGAGAATCCTAAAGGGAGTAAGAGATAAGCAACAGGTTACCTACAAAGGAACCCCCATAAGGCTATCATCTGACTTCTCCACAGAAACACTACAGGCCAGAAGGGAATGGCATGAAGTAATCAAGGTCATGAAAAACAAGGATCTGAATACAAGACTACTCTACCCAGCAAGGCTGTTATTCAAAATAGAAGGTCAAATAAAGAGCTTCTCAGACAAAAAAAAAGGCTAAGGGAATACATTAGCACCAAACCAGCACTGCAAGAAATGTTGAAAGGACTGCTATAATTAGTAGAAGAAATAGGAAGGAAAGTAGAACCACACTAAACAAAAATGGCAATAAATAAGTACATATCAATAATCACCTTCAATGTAAAATGGATTAAATGCTCCAATCAAAAGACACAGAGTAGCAGATTGGATAAGAAAGCATGACCCATATATACGTTGTTTACAAGAGACCCACCTCACAACAAAAGACTCACATAGGCTGAAAGTGAAGGGATGGAAAAAAATCTTCCAAGCAAATGGAAAGGAAAAAAAAGCTGGGGTAGCAATACTCATATCAGATAAAATATATTTCCAAATGAAAGCCATAACTAGAGACAAAGAAGGTCACTACATAATATTGAAAGGGTCTATCCAACAGGAAGATATAACCTTGGTAAACATATATGCACCCAATATAGGAGCACCAAAATATATTAAAAATCTTCTGGAGGACTTCAAAGGAGAAATTGACAGCAATACAATCATAGCAGGGGAATTCAACACCCCGCTGACATCACTGGATAGATCCTCCAGACAAAAAATTAACAAGGAAACAGAGACTCTAAACGAAGAACTAGACCAAATGGATTTAATAGATATTTACAGAGAATTACACTCCAAAACTACAGAATTCACATTCTTCTCAAGTACACATGGGACATTCTCAAAGATAGACCACATGTTAGGACACAAACGAAGTCTCTACAAGTTCAAGAAGATTGAAATCATATCAAGCATCTTCTCAGATCACAATGGCATGAAACTAGAAATCAATTGCAACAAGAACATGCAAAGACATATGAACACATGGAGGCTAAATAGCATGTTATTAAACAATGCATGGGTTACCGAGGAGATCAAGGAAGAAATTAAAAACTGCCTGGAAACCAATGAAAATGAACATACAACAACACAAAATCTATAGGATGCAGCGGAAGCAGTTCTGAGAGGGAAGTTCATAGCACTACAAACCTACCTCAAGAAAGAAGAAAAATTTCTAATGGACTATCTAACCTCACAACTTAAAGAACTAGAAAGCAAACAAAAAGAAAACCCCAGAGCAAGTAAAGGAAGGAAATAGTAAAGATAAGAGCAGAAATAAATGACATAGAGACTAGAAAAAAAATTCAAAGGATCAATGAAACAAAGAGCTGGTTTTTTGAAAAGATAAACAAGATTGATGGACCCTTAGCTAGACTCACCAAGAAACAAAGAGAGAGAACCCAAATACACAAAATCAGAAATGAAAGACGAGAAGTAACAACGGACACCACAGAAATACAAAGGATCCTTAGCAAATACTATGAGCATTTATATGGCAACAAATTTGACAATCTAAGTGAAATGGACAAATTTCTAGAAACACACAGTCTCCCAAACCTGGACCGCAAAGAGATAGAAAACTTGAACAGACCAATAACAGCTAAGGAAATTGAAGATGTAATCAAGACTCTCCCAGCAAACAAAAGCCCAGGCCCGGATGGCTTCACGGGGGAGTTTTACCGAACATTCAAAGAAGAACTAACACCCATTCTCCTCAAACTATTTCTAAAAATTCAAGAAGAAGGAAGACTTCCAAACTCGTTTTATGAGGCCAGCATAATCCTAATTCCAAAACCAGAAAAAGACACTACAAAGAAAGAAAACTACAGGCCAATATCCCTGATGAATGTAGATGCCAAAATCCTGAACAAAATACTAGCAAATCGGATCCAGCAATACATCAAAAAAAATTATTCACCGTGACCAAGTGGGATTCATCACAGGGATGCAAGGCTGGTACAATATACGCAAATCAATAAATGTGATACACCACATAAACAAAATGAAAGATAAAAACCACATGATCATATCAATAGATGCTGAAAAAGCATTTGACAAAGTCCAGCACCCATTTCTGATAAAAATGCTCAGCAATTTGGGAATAGAGGGATCATATCTTGGTATAATAAAGGCCATATATGAAAGACCTATAGCCAACATCATACTCAATGGGCAAAAACTAAAAACATTTCCCTTAAGAACAGGAACAAGACAGGGATGCCCACTTTCGCCACTCTTATTTAACATACTACTGTAAGTCTTAGCCACAGCAATCAGACGTGAAGAAAAAATAAAAGGAATCCAAATTGGAAAGGAGGAAGTGAAACTGTCATTATTCGCAGATGACATGATATTATATATAGAAAACCCTAAAGACTCCATCAAAAATCTACTAGACTTAATAAATGAATTTAGCAAAGTAGCAGGATACAAAATTAACGTCAAGAAATCAATGGCATTCTTATACACCAATGATGAACTCACAGAAAGAGAAACTAAAAAAACAATTCCATTTACCATTGCTGCAAAAAAATTAAGATATCTAGGAATAAACTTAACCAAAGAAGTAAAGGACATATTTGCAGAAAACTACAAGACATTGAAAAAAGAAATAGAGGAAGATATAAAAACGTGGAAGCACATACCTTGTTCATGGATTGGAAGAATTAACATCATTAAAATGTCCATATTACCCAAAGCAATCTATAGATTCAATGCAATCCCCATCAAAATACCAGTGACATATTTCACAGAACTAGAACAAATATTTCAAAAGTTCATATGGAACCAAAAAAGACCTCAAATAGCCACAGCAATCTTGAAAAAGAAGGACAAAGTAGGTGGGATCACAATACCGGATATCAGCTTATACTACAAAGCCACTGTAATCAAAACAGCCTGGTACTGGCACAAGAACAGGCATATAGACCAGTGGAACAGAACTGAGAATCCGGAAATTGACCCAAGACATTATGCTCAATTAATATTTGACAAAGGTGGCAAGAGCATACAATGGAGTAAAGACAGCCTCTTTAATAAATGGTGTTGGGAAAATTGGACAGCTACATGCAAAAAAATGAAACCAGACCATCAACTTACACCATACACAAGAATAAACTTAAAATGGATAAAAGAGTTAAATGTGACTCGCGAATCCATAAAAATCCTAGTAGAAAATGTAGGCAACAAAATTTCGGACATCATACGCAGCAGAATCTTCACTGATACATCACCTTAGGCAACAGAAACAAAGGGAAAAATGAACACATGGGACTACATCAAACTCAAAAGCTTCTGCACAACAAAAGAAACAACCATCAAAACATATAGGGAACCCACTCTATGGGAGAGCATAATTGCCAATGATACATCAGATAAGGGGTTAATCTCCAAAATATATAGAGTGCTCATACAACTCAACAAAAGGAAGACAAAGAACCCAATTAAACAATGGGCAGAAGAACTAAATAGACACCTCTCCAAAAAGGACATACAAATGGCTAAGAGACATTTGAAGAAATGCTTAACATCACTAATTATCAGAGATGCAAATTAAAACAACTATGAGGTATCACCTCACACCTGTCAGAACGGCCCCCATCAACAAATCAACAAACAACAAGTGTTGGCGAGGGTGTGGAGAAAAGGGGACTCTAGTACACTGCTGGTGGGAATGCAGACTGGTGCAGCCACCGTGGAAAACACTATGGTGTTACCTCAAAAAAAAATTAAAAATTGAATTGCCATTTGACCTAGTGATCCCACTTCTAGGAATATACCCTAAGAAGCCTGAAACACCAACCAGAAAGAATACATGTACCCCCATGTTCATAGCAGCACTATTTACAATAGCTAAGATCTGGAAACAGCCCAAGTGTCCATCAGTGGATGAATGGATAAAAAAGCTGTGGTACATGTACACAATGGAGTACTATGCAGCTGTAAGAAAGAAAGATCTCTTATCCTTTGAGACGACATGGAGGGACCTCGACAGTATTATCCTAAGCGAAACAAGCCAAGCAGAGAAAGACAAATATCACATGATCTCACTTATTTGTGGAATATAATGACCATAACAGTCTGAGGAACAAGGTGGACCCAGAGATGCGGAAGTAGGGTATAGACTGACACCCCTCAGAGGAGGGGGTGGGGGGGAGGGAGGAGATAAACCACAGAACTTATGTGCATGTATGCATAGCTGATGGACATGGACATCTGGGCTGGGGACGCGGTGGGGGGATGGGGAGGAGGGTGTCAATTGGGAAAAAAGGAGAAACAGGGTGTAACAAAAATAAATTAATAAAAAAAAAAAGAAAGAGAAACTAGAAACTAGAAAAAAATTCCATTTACAATTGCATAAAAAAATACCTATGTGCCCTGGCCAGTGTGGCTCACTGGTCAGAGCACTGGTCCATGCATCAAAAGGTCACGGGTTTGATTCCCGGTCAAGGGCACATACCTGAGTTGTAGGTTTGATCCCTGGCCCTGGTTGGGACATGTGTGGAAGGCAACCAATCAATGGGTCGTTATCACATCAATGTCTCTCTCTCTCCCTAAAATTCAATGGAAAAAATATCCTCAGGTGAGGATTAACAACAACAACAATAATGCCTAGGAATAAATTTAACTAAGGAGGTAAAAGACCTGCACTCAGAAAATTATAAGACATTCAACAAAGAAATTGGAAAAGACATTAATAAATAGAATCATATACCATGTTCATAGATAGAAAGAATTAACATTGTTAAAATGCCCATACTACCCAAAGCAACCTATAATTTCAATGCAATCCCTATCAAAATACCAATGTCGTTTTTCACAGAACTAGAACAAATAATCCAAAAATATATATGGAACCGCAAAAGGCCCAGAATAACCACAGCAATCTTGAAAAAGAAGAACAAAATTAGATGTATTACACTACCTGATATCAAACTATACTACAAGGCTATAGTAATCAAAACAACATGGTACTGGCATAAAAACAGACACATAGATGAATGGAACAAAATAGAGAGCCCAGAAATAAATCCATGTCTATATGTCCAATGAGTATATGACAAAGAAGGCAAGAACATACAGTTTCTTTTTAAAAAAATGGTGTTGGAAAAATTTGACAGATACATGGAAAAATGAAACTAGACCACCTTTTTACACCATATACAAGAATAAAACCTCAAAATGTATTAGAGACTTAAATGTAAGACTTCAAACCATAAAACTGCTCAAAGAAAATATAGGCAGTAAACTCTCTGACATTTCTCTTAGCAATATTTTTTTCTGATATACCTGACACTTGGTTTTAATTCAGTCCCCTCAGGAGCATACGTTGCCCTGTTTCACTTTGGGGTATGAATACTGGAAGTTGAGAGCCTGGAAGCCCAGACTTGGTGAGGAGCATCCGTCTCACCCTTCCTTTCCCAACCCTCACACACAGTTTGAATAGAATCATCTAAGTCTCATGAACAATCCAGAAGTCAGGATATTATTGTCTCTCAACAGAGATTAAAATAGATAAAATGGGGAAATAAAGTCAATTAATCAAAGATGTTGTTAGAGATTTATCAGAGAAACTCTAAGCACTCTCTGAACTGAACGTCTGAGGGATGGTGTGCTGAGGAAAGTACCCTGAGAAGGGTGTCGTATTCTTCAGGCTCACCCACACATCTCTTGAGTTACAGCTTCACAAAGTGCAGTTGATTTGGTTTAAGCCCATAAGTGTTATGTACCCATTACAGCAGGCAAATACTGAAGCTGATAGACTGCTGAAAAGGAGGGGAGTACATGTTTGTTTATATGTATGTATTTTGAGGTGTGGAGGGTGTCATTTGCATGGCTATACCACATGTATATTTTATGGTACAAATATTCTTCAAAACTTAATTTATTTTTATCTCTATATTGGTTATTTCACACTCACAAATTTTAAGGTCATTTTATTTATTTATTTATTTATTTATTTATTTATTTATTTATTTATTTATTTTTGTTAATTTATTTTTGTTACAGATGTTTCTCCTTTTTCCCCCCATTGACCCCCTCCTCCTTATCCCCTCCCACCCTGTCCTCAGCTTTGTTGTCTTTGTCCACCGGCCATGCACACATGCATATAAGTTCTGTGGTTTATCCCTTCCCTCCCCCACCCTTCTGAGGATTGTCAGTCTGTACCTTACTTCTATGACTCTGGGTCTATTTTGTTCATCAGTTTGTTTAGTTCATTATATTCCAGAAATAAGTGAGATCATGTGATATTTGTCTTTCTCTGCTTGGCTTGTTTTTCTTAGGATAATACTTTCCAGGTCCCTCCATGTCATCTCAAAGGATAAGAGATCTTTCTTTCTTACAGCTGCATAATATTTCATTGTGTATATGTACCACAGCTTTTTTTATCCACTCTTCTACTGATAGACACTTGGGCTATTTCCAGATATTAGCTATTGTAAATAGTGCTGCTATGAACATAGGGGTACATGTTTTCTTTCTGATTGGTGTTTCAAGCTTCTTAGGGTATATTCCTAGAAGTGGGATCACTGGGTTGAATGGCAGTTCAATTTTTAATTTTTTGAGGTAACACCATAGTGTTTTCCATGGTGGCTACACCAGTCTGCATTCCCACCAGCAGTGTACTAGGGTCCCCTTTTCTGTGCACCCTCGCCAGCACTTGTTGTTTGATGATTTGCTGATGGCGGCTGTTCTGACAGGTGTGAAGTGATACCTCATTGTTGTTTTAATTTGCATCTCTCTGATGATTAGTGACGCAGAGCATTTTTTCATATGTCTCTTGGCTATTTGTATGACCTGTTTGGAGAGGTGTCTCTTTAGGTCCTCTGCCTATTTTTTAATTGGGTTCTTTGTCTTCTGCTGAGGACCAGCTTCAGCAATCCAGGGTTTCCCTCAGGTGTGGACAGAGTCGGCGAGAGAGAGATGAGACGTGAGTCAGAGGTGCTTTACTTTATTACACTGGTGGGCTGTTACACCAGCGGGCTGGGGGGCTCTTTTCAGATCCCAACCATGAGCCTTCTTTGTTGCCCGCTTTTAAAAACACAAACTACAGAGAAGAAAAACTACATTCTTGGTGCTGCTTTTGGCACCGTTAAGGGAGGCTGATACAGAGATAGGGGAGAGAGGAGTAGGACAACTATTAATCTCTTTCTTCTCATGGTTCCTCTGAGTTTCCCAAGGCCTTCATTAACCTCTTATCTTTATAGTTTTCCTTGGGTTTCTCAAGGCCCTTACGTTTACAAAAAAGAAATTACCAGGGTGTGTACGTGCAGCAACTGAAGGTCAGAATGGAGTATAATTTTGTTAAAACATTATCAACCCTTTCATTTTTCATCCAGACATAACAATGATGTTTATCAGCTCTTAACCTTTACAATTATTTTTCACCATATGACTCATTGCTAAGCAACCTTTCTACTAACATACATGCAGACATTGTATCATTTAACTTTCTCCTTCCCCACACCCTCTATTTCAATTTCTGTAACTTTCTCTTAGCTCTAGACCTATTCTCCTTTTCTAAGCTCCTTCTTAATCTTTTAGAATCTTATCTTAAATTCTTATTACTTTCTTGCCTTTTCTTTCTGAGGTTTATTCTAAAATCTATATTATTAATCATCTACATGATTCTTCTACAATGATTCCTAACAGACAGTTAACAGATAAATAGAGAAAGCAAAGTTTAGTCTCCTTCAGTTGCCATCCTGCATTTTTATTTTCCCATTACTCTATATCTCCAGTCACTGTTCTTTGTGATTCCTGCCATACAGTGAATCCACTTCTCCAGGGACTATGTCAAACCATGGAGGCCTTCATAACTCCCAGGACTATGTCAATCCATGGAGCTCACCCGTGACTATGTCAAGCTGTGGTGGTCGCTGTTCCAGTGACACCACTCCCAACAGTCTTCCTTTTGTTGAGTTGTGTCGGCACTACATATATTTTAAAAATTAACCCCTTATGTGATGTATCATTGGCAATTATGCTTTCCCATATAGTGGTTTCCCTTTCCACTTTGATGGTTGTTTCTTTGGCTGTGCAGAAGCTTTTGAGTTTGATGCAGTTCCATGTGTTCATTTTTTCCTTTGTTTCTGTTGCCTTAGGTGATGTATCAGTGAAAATTCTGCAGCGTATGATGTCTGAAATATTGTTGCCTGCAATTTTTTCTAGGATTTTTATGGAATCACGAGTCACATTTATGTCTTATCCATTTTGAGTTTATTCTTGTGTATGGTATAAGTTGGTGGTCTAGCTTCATTTTTTTGCATGTAGCTGTCCAATTTTCCCAACACCATTTATTAAAGAGGCTGTCTTGACTCCACTGTATGCTCTTGCCACCTTTGTCAAATATTAATTGAGCATATTATCTTGGGTCAATTTCTGGGTTCTCTATTTTGTTCCATTGACCTATGTGCCTGTTCTTGTGCCAGTACCGGGCTGTTTTGATTACAGTGGCTTTGTAGTATAACCTGATGTCTGGTAATGTGATACCTCCTACTTTGTTCTTCTTTTTCAAGATTGCTGTGGCTATTCGGGGCCTTTTTTGGTTCCATATAAACTTTTGGGGTATTTGTTCTAGTTCTGTGAAGTATATCATTGGTATTTTGATGGGGATTGCATTGAATCTATATATAGTTTTGGAGAATATGGAAATTTTAATGTTAATTCTTCCCATCCATGAACAAGGTATATGCTTCCACTTTTTTATATCTTTCTCTATTTCCTTTTTCAATGTCCTATAGTTTTCTGTGAAGAGAGACTTTACTTCTTTGGTTAAGTTCATTCCTCGGTATCTTAATTTTTTTGCCACAATGGTAAATGGGATTTTTTGTTTGTTTGTTTCTCTTTCTGTGAGTTCGTTGTTGGAGTATAAGAATGCCATCCATTTCTTGACATTAATTTTGTATCCTGCTACTTTGCCAAATTCTTTATTAACTCTAGTAGATTTTTGATGGAGTCTTTAGGTTTTTCTATGTACAATATAATGTCATCTACAAATAATGACATTTTCACTTCCTCCTTTCCAATTTGGATCCCTTTTATTTTTTCTTCACTTCTAATTGTTGTGGCTAAGATTTCCAAAACTATGTTAAATAAGAGTGGCAAAAGTGGGCATCCCTGTCTTGTACTCGTTCTTAAGGGAAATGTTTTTAGTTTTTGCCCATTGAGTATGAAGTTGGGTGTAGGTTTTTCATATATGACCTTTATTATGTTGAGATATGATCTCTCTATTCCCACATTGCTGAGCGTTTTTATCAGAAATGAGTGCTGGATTTTTTCAAATGCTTTTTTAGTATCTATTGATATGATCATATGGTTTTTATCTTTCATTTTGTTTATGTGGTGTGTCACATTTATTGATTTGTGAATATTGTACCATCCTTGCATCCCTGGGATGAATTACACTTGGTCATGGTAGATAATTTTTTTGATGTGTTGCTGGATCTGATTTGCTAATATTGTGTTAAGGATTTTGGCATCTGTATTCATCAGGGATATTGGCCTGTAATTTTCTTTCTTTGTGGTGTCTTTATCTGGGTTTGGAATTAGGATTATATTGGCCTCATAAAATGAGTTTGGAAGTGTTGCATATTCTTGGATTTTCTGGAATAGTTTGAGAAGAATGGGTATTAGATCTTCTTTGAATGTTTGGTAAAACTCCCCCGTGAGGCCATCTGGGCCTCGGCTTTTGTTTACTGGGAGTTTCCTAATTACATCTTCAATTTCCTTTGTTGTTATTGGTCTGTTCAAGTTATCTATGTCTTCCTGGTTCAATTTTGGGAGACTATGTGTTTCGCCTAGATTGTACAATTTGTTGGCTTATAATTGTTCACAGTATGATTCAATGATTCTTTGTATTTCTGTGGTGTCAGTTGTTAATTCTCCTCTTTTGTTTCTAATTTTGTTTATTTGTATCCTCTGCTTTTGTTTCTTGGTGAGTCTGGCTAAGGGTCCATCGATCTTGTCTATCTTTTCAAAGAACCAGCTTTTTGTTTCATTGATCTTTTGAACTGTTTTTTTAGTCTCTATGACATTTATTTCTGCTCTGACCTTTACTAATTCTTTCCTTCTACTTGCTCTGGGTTTTTCTTTTTGTTTTCTTTCTAGATCTTTAAGTTGTAGGGTTAGAGAGTCAATTAGGGATTTTTCTTGTTTCTTGAGGTGGGCCTGTAGTGCTATGAACTTGCCTCTCAGGACTGCTTTAGCTGCATCCCATAGATTTTTGTGTTGTTGTGTGTTCATTTTCATTGGTTTCCAGGATGTTTTTAATTACTTCCTTGATCTTGTCGGTAACCCATTAGTTGTTTAATAACATGCTATTTAGTCTCCAATGTCTGAATGGTTTTGTGTGTTTTTGTTTTAATTGAGTTCTAGTTTCATGCCATTGTGATCCGAGAAGATGTTTGATATGATTTCAATCTTTTTGAATTTGTAGAGCCTTGCTTTGTGTCCTAACATGTGGTCTATCTTTGAGAATGTCCCATGTGCACTTGAGAAGAATGTATATTCTGAAGCTTTGGGGTGAAATGTTCTCTAAATATCAATTAAGTCCAACTGATCTAGGTCGTCATTTAAGGACTCTATATCCTTGCTAAGTTTTTGTCTAGAAGATCTATCTAGTGTTGTAAGTGGGGTGTTAAAATTACCCACTAAGGATTATATTGCTATTAACCTCTCCCTTGAAGTCCTACAGAAATATTTTAATATATTTTGGAGCTCCCATATTTGGTGCGTATATGTTTACCAGGATTATATCCTCTTGTTTGATTAATCCTTTTAATATTATGTAGTGACCTTCTATGTCTCTTATTATGGCCTCATATTGAAGTCTATCTAGTCAGATATGTGTATTACTACACCAGCTTCTTTTTTCTTTGCTATTTGCTTGGAAAAACTTTTTCCATCCCTTCACTTTCATCCTGTGTGAGTCTTTTGTTATGATGTGAGTTTCTTGTAGACAGCATATATATGGGTCACGCTTTCTATCCAATCAGCTACCGTATGTCTTTTGATTGGAGCATTTAACCCATTTACATTTAAGGTTATTTTTGATAGATAGATAGTTATTAGTTGCCATTTTTATTTTATGCCTGTGTTCCTCTTTCTCTCTCTCTCTGTTTATTCTTCTTCTTCTTACAACAGTCCCTTCAGCATTTCTTTCAGTGCTGGTTTGGTGGTGGTAAATTCCTTTAGCTTTTTTTTTTATTTGTGAAGCTCTTTATTTCTCCTTTGATTTTGATTTTGAATGATATCCTTGCTGGATAGAGTAGTCTTGGATTCAGACCCTTGCCTTGCATTACTTTGTACACTTCATGCCATTCCTTTCTGGCCTGCAGCGTTTCTATTGAGAAATCAGCTGACAGTCTAATGTGAGCTTCCTTGTACGTAACTTTCTCTCTCTCTCTCTTGCTTCCTTCAAGATTCTTTCTTTGTCTTTAATGTTTGCCATTTTTATTATGATGTGTCTAGCTGTGGGTATTCTGGGGTTCATCTTGCTTGGGACTCTCTGTGTTTCCTGGACTTGTGTGACTTTTTCCTTCACCAATTTAAGAACGTTTTCTGTCATTATTTCTTCAAACAGGTTCTCTATTCCTTTCTCTGATTCTTCTCCTTCCAGTACACCTATAATGCGAATGTGGTTGTGTTTTGTATTATCTCACCGCTTCCTTAAACTTCCCTTCTGCTTTTTAAACTTTTTTTCCATTTGCTGCTCTTTTTGGGTATTTTTCTCTACCTTGTCTTCTAAGTTGCTGATTCAGTCTTCAATTTCTTCTAATCTACTATTGAACCCTTCTAAGGTATTTTTCATATCAACTATGTCATTCTTTATTTCCTCTTGATTTTTATATATAGATTCTACCTCTTTTTTTAAGCTGAAGTAGTTCCCAGCAATCTCTTCATAATTCTTATTAAGTTGCTTGTAGTTCTCACCAAATTGTTTGAGCACCCTTATAATCATTGCTTTGAATTCTTTGTCTGACAAGTTGCTTTCTTCTAGTTCCTGTGGTTCCTTTTCTGATGATTTCTCTTTGTTTTTCATTTGGGTGTTGTTTCTTTGTCTCACCATTTTAGCAATCTGGTAGTTCTAAGCCCAGTGAGGGATGTTGGAATGTGTAGGCAGGTCAGTGTGTATCAATTAAGGTTGCTGGGCCTCTCAGCCTGTTTTTGTGTATGGCTCCTCTTGTTTGCTGTGGGTTCTGGAGGGTTGACACCTGGCGGTTGGAATTGGTCTATCATGCTGTTCTCGGCTCCCCGAGACTCACTGCTGCTTGGGATGGAGCACCACTCTTGATCAGCTTCTGCTGATGCTGCTGGGGATGGGTCTCAGCTGTCGATATGTGCTGCTGCTGCCTGGGGGTGCACAGGTGCGTCTTGTGCGCTGCTGAGGTGTGGGGACCCACTGGTATGATGCTGGGCTCTGTGGTGTCATCTCGGGTTCTGTCAGGATCGGTGTAATGCAATGAACCTACAACCGTACACTGGTTGGAGTGAGAGGAAGCTTTGCAAGGGAGCAAAAAGCTCCACATCTTAGAATGCAGTCCCATTTATTTGTAGTTTTGTTCCCCCAGGTTATAAGTGGATTTATGCAAACCACCTCCTTGAGATGGCGTCTCTGTAGACCATACAGCCTAGTTTTGTCTCTTGTTTTTTATGATGAAGAGACTTTGAAGCCAAAAGATAGCAAACCTCTCTTCACATGCAAATGAAGCCTCAATGCTCTTAGGCTGGCCAGGTTGTCAAGAATGCATTAACACAGTGTTGTAAAAATGTTCATCTTCCAACCCCCTTGCCCCACATCTCCCCCCTTTTTGTTTTCTTAAAATTGTGGGATCCCCATGGCTGTGGTGGTCAGGAGTGTCATCACTTGCTTTTTGGCTTTTTCCATAGAGGACACCATTCACCAGAGTCCCCGGAGAATCATATCGAGTCTTTGGGCTGGAAAGGGTGCATAGGGTCTGAGGTGGGCACAGGCAGGGCATCGCAGACGAATTTATGGACTATTTACTGGGTGGAGTATAGGGCCTGTAAGAATTGTAAGAGGGCGAGGGGAAGTAGAGTGGTCCAGTTTCTACCGGTTATTAAAGTAAATTTGGTTAAGGTTTTTTTTAAGGTCTTGTCTTTTTGTAATAAGTATGTTATTATTTATTTATTTATTTATTTATTTATTTATTTATTTTGTCTAGTCCTTTTTCTGACATAAATTTGAGAGCTTGTTCAATCTATTTGTTGTCTGTACATGGCCCAGTTTTGTTTTGTTTTCTTTTTATTTAGATCCATATAATTTTTTTTTCTTTTTCTGTGACTTAATTGGACATTATTTGTCTCTCGGGAGATTAGTAAGCTAGGTGTAACCTAAGTGGGTAGTCTGGTGTAATTGGTTGACAAAAGTCCGACCTAAGGCCTTTGGGACTAACAACCTCCCATCAAGCAGTGTCTATCATTCATTGATTTTTGGGTGGCTTGCTGCCTCCCAAGTTTTCTGGTTTGTAGTAGATTTTCCTTGTCCCATCGAAGAGCCTGGATTAGGGCTAAGAGTCCAGGCCATTGGGCTGAATTTCCCCTATTTAATGACTGAGACCAAAAGACATGGTTTAGAGTTATTATTGCTGCTCCAGCATATTTGATTTTTTTCTGGACATAGCTGTTCTCATCTATGAACAATATCTCATCTGATGATGGCAGTGGAATATCCTTGAGGTCTGGGCTGGCCAACTGTATTATGTTAATTATTTCCAGGTTGTTCTGTAGAGGTTTTTTTGGGTCATTATGTAGGAGGCAGGCTGGCAGGCTTGATGGCCAATGTCTTGTAGAACTTGATGTGGAACTGATCTGGAGTGGCAGTGGCCAGTAACTGAGCAGTCATTGGAGAAGATCACATCCGAGTAGGGGGTATGGGCACTCCGGCATGACCAGAAACGAATGAGTCATAGTAATTTTCCAAAGGTTCATAGTCTTCATTGAAGTCCAGGGGTAGGTTAGCGGCCCATTGGCCTGGTCAGGATTGAGTCTGCTGCATCAGTATTTGTCATAAAACTAACTAGTTTGTCCCCTATTGTCCTGTATTTTTGGCTTCTGAGGGCTCAGTTGGAAGGAGCCCTGGCTCTGCTAATTTTCAAGTTAAAAATTTTATCTTGATCCTCTGTATCTGACTTTGCCTTAGTCTTTTTTATCCCTAATTGGGACCTAGGCCTGCCATCCTAACCCTTTCTCAAGTTTCCCTTAAGGCTATTATTATCACATTTGTTAATTCAGCCAATTGGGCCAATAGGCCTAATAGGAGAATACAGTGAAAAGTGTCCAAGAAAGCCTTCCCCCTGGCAGTATTTGGGTCCCACCGTGGGAAGAGGGATGGGAAAATATCCTCTGACCCCAGGTTTACAAAAGGATGCGGGAAAGAGGAACGCGTGCAGGGCAGAGTGTTTTTGAACTCTCTTCAAGAGCACTTCTCGCCCGCTCCTGGGATTTCCATTTTTAACTCCCCAAAGTTCAGAGAAGTCAGCTGGAAACTTGCTGGCATCAAATCCCAGGTAGCTTCCCAGCTGGCACTGAATGAACTTGCCCCTTTTGTGGCCTTAGCGCCCTCCCCGGGGAATCCTGTGGCCTCTGGGTGAGTGCCTGTGTGCCCGTTCGCTCACCGCCCCTGATTCTCAGGACAAGGGGCTCAATACACTGGGCCCCAGTCCTGAAGCATGGCACAAAGCAGGAGCACAGAGCGGCTCACTGGCAGGGACGGCCACTGAAACACAAATTATTTCTGTTAACCTCCTATAGCAATTGAGTTACAAAATCTTGATATGGCTTTTCAATATGCAACCCAATGAGATCTTCCAGGCACTAGGGCTGTTATCCATGATTAGACTAACTGTAACAAAATTGAGGGAAACACAGTAAGGAGGTAGATGAGGACAAAACCAAGGAAAGACACACACAATTACATTCACACACAGTTTGAATATTTTTACAGAAATTTCCTATCCTGAGCGGTGACTATGCCATTTGGGAGGTGATCAGTCTTCCCTATTGCCCCAGTGTCAGGTCTGAATGAACAGAATTTGCCAGATTTGAACCCCACCTAATGTCTTAGGGGGATTCCCATGAGAGGAGAGGCTGTGCTGCATCCGGCTCTCTCACTGTCACCCAGATAGATTGGTCATCTCTTTGGGGATGTCTTGGCGTCTCCCAGCCACTCGTTGGAAACCCAAGTAGGATCTTTTAGGGCCCTGGAACTCAGGTGGCGCCTTTCCCTCAGACCTATAGGGGTCTGGCGGCCTGATCAGAAGAGGCCTCCCATCCTAAGTGTCTAGCCCTTGGTGTAGCAAAACACCAGGGAATCTCGCTGGAGCCTTCAAATGTTGTAACTGCTGCTGCAGGGCTCAATAATATTGGCAAGCAGCATAAAATACCTACTCTAGATTGGGTGGAGATTTTAGATAAGTAAGCCAAAAAATATTCTCTGCAGTAAGAGAAGCCCCAATTCTAGTTAGAAATTCTTCAGAACATTGTTGCAACTGCTTAAGGCTTCCCCAGATAACCCTAGAAAGGGTTTGAGAGGGGCCCTGGGTCCAAGTCTGGAACCAAGAGCGAGTTTTACGATCAGTGTCCAAGGTCAGCTGTGTCATTTGGGGGGTCAGGTTGAAAGGCAGGTCCTTCCTGTTCATGGTAACATTTTATCCACCACGCCACCAGCCACTTGGGACCTGTAGAAGACAGAATGTGACCATACCCCCGCCCCCAAGCCAGTAACGTTGCAGGACCTTGCCATTCAGGTCCTTGCTGTGGATCTCTGTACCAGACTAAAGGCTTGGGACCTGAAGACTTTTGTTGAAAATGTCGCTCCACAGCTGTAGTGCCAAAGCAATCTCGATTTAAAAAAATTAAGGTATAGATTGCCAGAGAAAGCTGATTTACAGGGGGTTCACCCATACTCCCCCCTTTTTGTTTTGTAATCAATAATTTTAAAGTAGCATGAGCCCGTTCAACAGTTGTTTGTCCTGTAGGGTTATAGGAGATGTCAGTTTTATGGCTAATGTTCCATTGTTGGATAAATAATTTAATGCTTTGAGATGTGTAGGCTGGCCCATTATTTGTTTTAATTTCCAGTGGCACCCCCATATATGTAAAACAGGACAGCCAGTGACACGTAATGTCTTTGGCTTTTTCCCCGGTAACAGCAGTTGTATGTAGAAAATTGGAATGTGTATCTATAGTAACATGTACCCACTGAACAGAAAAAGCAAATTTCTTTTTATCTGTAAGGACCAAAGGGATAGTGAAAAAACAATCTTTAAGATCTATAACAATTATATGTCAATTTTCAGGAATCACTCTAGGATTGGGGAGCCCAGGCTGTAATGCTCCCATGGGTTTTATAATAGTATTGATAGCTTTTAAATTATGTAATAATTTATATTTATCATTTTTTGGGGGAATTACAAACATGGGAGTGTTTCAAGGACTGACTGAAGGTTCTATATGACCTGCTCTTAATTACTCTTTCATTAATCTGTTTGCATATAACAATTTTTCCCCTTTTAAGGGCCACTGATCAACCCATACTGGCTCTGCTGTTATCCAGGCCAATGAAAGGAGGGGAATTTTACCAGTGACCCCTAGCCAAAAGGCTGGGTTTGAATGACCATTCCCCATTGAGGGAGAAGATCCCTTCCCCACAAATTTAAGGGAGACTCCATGACAAGGTTGAATCCATCCTTTTTGTCCATCTGGACCTGTATAGGAAAAAGAGCGAGTCCTTTGTTAAGGAGCTTGAGTTCCTCCTTCTCTGGTAACTAATAGGGGTATCGGGGCTTTAGGCCACTCCTTAGGCCATTCCCGTGTTGTTATAATAGAAATGTCTGCCCCTGTATCCATTAATCCTGAAAATAGTTGCCCTTGTATATTAATGGAGAGCAAGGGCTTTTTGGTGTTAATAGCCGCAGTCCAGAGAACATCACACTGACCAGTGCTCCCAAACCCTGCATTCCCTCTTATTGTGGAGTTGGCTCCAGGAACCCAGTAGGGTAACAAAGGAAGTTGAGCTATTTGTTCCCGGTGTTAATACATGAAAGCCCATAGCCTTAAGCATTACTTGAATCTCTCCTTTAAATTTTGAGTTAATTACCCCTGACATCACTTGTATTCCCTTCATTGTTAAACTAGATCTTCTAATCACTAAACCTACTTTCCCCTCCAGCAAGGGGCCATATACTTCTGTAGGAACTCAACAAACATCATCAGACCCCTTAAGGGTTAATTCTGTGGTGGTAATAAGATCCAGGCCGGCACTTCTTGCTGTAGAGGCTCAGTGGTCTCCAACCCTCCATTTGAACTTCCACATGGAGAATTGGGCTGGCTTTAACACTGTTTTTGCTAGCACCGTCCAATCCCAGGGAGTCATCAGATAACTACCAGCTATTCCCTCCAACATTCCTATAGTAAAGGAACTTTGCAAACTATTCTCCTTTATACTTTGCCTGAATTCTTTAAAAACCTGATAGGGCAAACATCCATGCACAGGTTGTTGACCTGGCCATAATATAGCTGGAAAAGCACCAAGGTCTGCCACTTTCCTGGCCTCTATAAGACAGCCCTCCATTGTTGGGCGTGGTGAGGCTAAGAAATCTTCCACAAAAGGTAGAGGAGGGGGAGGAAAACTTTCCTCCTTTGTCAACCATGGGGAAGCAATCAGCTCCAGTGTCCCCCAAAGGGGAGGCCAGAGCTGCCCTGTTGCTGGGACTGAACTCCCCAGCTAGCGGCTGCAATGCTGCAAATACCAGTCGCCATAAAAGAAGGGTCAAGGTGGAAATTTTACACCCTAAATCTTTGTGCACCCTAAAAGTTTCCCCTACTTTGAACCACATGTCAGAATCCAATGTGCCTTCCTTAGGGAACCACGGGCAGAACTCCTGTATGTCCCTCAGAAGCTGCAAGAGCATCTGCTCTGATATGGAGCACTAAGCTGCTTTCAGCAGCTGTTGTAAGACTCACACATAAAGTCACTCATCTTTAGAAAATCCCGACCCCATGCTGTCTTACTAGAAACCCCTCAAGACACTAGATATGCTGGCAGCTATCCCAAGTCAGGCGCCACTGGCTCGAGAAAACTCTTTCTCGAGTGATGTTTACTTTGGATCTGGATCACTACTTCCCTTTCACATACTGTTGCGTTGCTGGTCACATCGAATCTCACTGCTGCATACCCGAGTCACTTCACGACAAGTGGTGACCCAAGCACTTGTGTCTCAGGGCCTGCTGGGATCAGTGCAACGCAATGAACCTACAACCATACACTGGTTGGAGTGAGAGGGAGCTTTGCAAAGGAGCAAAAAGCTCCAGATCTTAGGACGCAGTCCCATTTATTTGTAGTTTCATTCCCCCAGGTTACAAGTGGATTTATGCAAACCATCTCCTTGAGATGGTGTATCTGCAGACCATACAGCCTAGCTTTGTCTCTTGTTTTTTATAGCAAAGAGACTTTGAAGCCAAAAGATAGCAAACCTCTATTCACATAAAAATAAAGCCTCAATGCTCCTAGGCTGGCCAGGTTGTTGAGAGTGCATTAACACAGTGTTGTAAAAATGTCCATCTTCCAACCCCCCAACCCCACAGTGTGGGTTTCCACTAGTGCACTGTTGGGGTGCGTGGATTCCATTGGCACACTGCTGGGGTTTGTGGGTCCTTCTGGTATGCTCTTGGGGTGTGTGGGTCCAGCTGATGTCCTGCTGGGGTTCGTGGGTTCCACTGGTGCACTTCTGGAGTTCGTGGGTCCCTCTGCTATGCTGCTGGGGTTTGTGGATCTTGCTTGTGTACTGTTGGGAGACCCTGCTGCCTGGTGGGGCTCAGCTCCTGAACAGTCCCTGTTGGGGGTGAGTGTCAGCTCCCAGTTCGCACTGCTACTACTGCTGCTGCTGCTGCTTCTGCTGCCAGGGGGTGCTCTCAGGTCTCAATCTTTTACTGCTGTTGGGGGCTGAGGATGTTCCACACCTGGGATTTTGCTGCTGCTGGAGGGAGGGGCTCCACTCCAACTCCACTTCTGCAGTTGTCAGGGGCAGGTCTCAGCTGCCCTAGCCCTGCTGCTTGGTCTGGGGCACTGCTCCTGGTCAGTATTTGCTGATGCAGCTGGGGATGGTTTCAGCTGCCAGACTGAGCTGCTAATGCCTGTTGGGGGTGGGGCTCTACTCGCACCCAGTCACTGTTGCTGTGGGGGGAGGTGCCGGGCTCCCAAGCTTGTGCTAGTGCCCCCAGGAGCCTGGGCAAGGTGCCTTGAGCCTGGGCAGGCTGCTGTTCTGCTGCAGGCCTGGATCCTGGGTCCTGGGCTGGCTGCATGCCACCGCGGGCCTGGGTCCTGGGCTGGGTGCGCACCGCTGCGGGCCTATGTCCTGTGGACCACAGCGCAGCTGCTGCAGGCCTGGGCAAGCCACTGCTGCTGTTGGGGATGGGGTTCTGGCTCCTGCTGATTTTGGCTACTGCTGCAGGCACCTACTGCCAACACAGCTGAGTTCACTGGACTCAGGTTGCTGGGCCCCAGTCGCTCCCGTTTCCTCCTCCCAGGGAAGACCTGGGATCCTCCAAAATGGCAGGGCCTCCCGGCTGCGCTGGGGAAAGTTCACTGGTCAGCCGCTTACCACATAGCCTTCTGCTTTCTGTCCACAGCACAGGAAACTTCTGTCCTGTGTCTCTGCACTGCTCAAGGTTGGTCTTCCATGCTCACATTCACTCACACTCTCTCTCACACTCTCTCACACTCTCACACACTCTCACACACTCACCCATGCTCCCATCCTGCCTGTCGCCATCTTTTTCTCCAAAGTCATTTTAAATACTTAGATTTTTCCTTTCTATTATTTAGTTAACACAGTGATAGAACAGAACATTGGAAACTGCACAGTATCAGTTCCTGTCTGCCCTAGGAAGAATTAATAACTGAGTGTTAAATGCACTTTTTCATCTTTTCTATCAGCTGTAGAAAGGGAACACCTTTTCACATAGTTATCCAACTTTTAGAGATAACTTTTTGTTCAATGAAATGGTTTTCTAAAATATCACTCAGTAGATTTGTTTTTTAAAGAAAGGGATAGAATAGGTGGTTAGGCTTTATTGAACTCTATATACTAGATGTTTTACTTATATTAGTGGTAAAATTTTGAGGGAGAGTTTCATTTGTCTAGTAAAAATAAAGGTTTGTTTACTTCCAAATGTTAAAAAAATGAAATACTTTATTAAAACTGGATTGTGCTTAAAATCAATTTATACTACAATTTCCCAGAGTCTGTTTTGATGAACATTAGTATTTTTTAAACTTTTTAATTTGAATTAATTTTAGATTTACAGAATTGCAAAGAGTACAATAAGTGTGTGTATATTGTCCACTCAGCTTCCCTGAGGTGAGCATTTTACATAACCATGGTAAATTTGTCAAAACTAAGAAATTAACATTAGTACAATACTATTAACTAAACTCCAGACTTTACTTGGATTTCACCATTTTTTCCACTAATGTCTTTTTTCCATTCCAGGATCCAATCCAGAATACCACACTGTATTTATTCATCAAGTTTCCTTGGTCTCCTCCGACTTGTTGCAATTTCTAGGTCTTTCATGATCTTGACACAGATGAACTCTAGTTTTACTGGGTCTTGTGAAGAGGGAAACATAATTATGTAGTCTCTTCAGTTTAAAATTGCTAAATAAAACAAAGACTTATTAAACACTTAGAAGAGTATGCTAATGTGTTCATGAATATGCAAGAGAGGTCTGCAATAAGCAACATTTTCCAAACATTTGGCCATATAGGCCACTATTCACTGAGCCTAGGGTTTTGGGGACTCTTTATGGAAATTCTGGTTTATATGATTTGTATTACAGTTATCTCATACCTGTTCTTTTTATCTTTAGTCCTGTATATCTTCCTTCCATTCTCCAGTCACCATTAGAGTGAGTTTTCCAAACTGTCAAACTGCTCCAAAAACTTTCTTCAGCCTACCCTTAGCTGGACTTGAACTCACTCTTCAGTATGCATTCTAACCCACCACAACCTAGTTCTGGTTCACCTTTCCAATTGCACCTGTTTCTTCCCCTGCAGTCCTTTATAAATTCTGATCCAGCCACACTAGGTGCTTCAGTGTCTCCCAAACCTGCCTCCTACCTTTCAACACTTTCACTCTGCCTTTTATATCTTCCTCCTTTGTCTATCAAAACCCATCATATCCTTTCAGTCTAGTACAAATGCTACATTCTTTCTATAGTCCGCTTCTTTTTTCCACTCCTGCAAGCCTAAGAGCAGAATGAATCACTCTGCTCCTAGATTCTCAAAATCATAGTATAAACTTACACCACCTATTAGAGTTATCTGCAGATTTTTACCCCACTCAAAGCCATGAACTCGTTGAAGATGAGAAATGGACCCTGTTTGCCATTGTATACTTAGCTTTTCATCTTTTGCCTTGCACAAAACAGGGACTCATTAAATACTTGACAAACGAATGAACAAAAGCCTTCGTTTATCACAGTTCATTAGTTCCAGACTGTACCACGATAAATGAATTTCTGCAAAGTAGGATTCTTTATTTATAAATCGAATATTTTCACAGTTAAAACATAGAAAACCTGTTTACGACCTTCTAAATGCATTTTTTAACATTATTAAAGCCCTCTAGACATGAAATAACACCCTTTAGTCACCATTACACTCATATTACCCAATATATTAGACAAAATAAGAGAAAATAAGACATATTAGATGTTACAAATATCATATTATTATTATTGTACATTTAATTACACACACACACAGTTCTTACACACAACCACTAATCTATGAAAATAGTGCAACTTGTTCAATGATGAAGCAATGAAGATGAAGAGATGTACTGCACAGCAAAGAAAAGCAAGGTTACTGGTCCTCTGAAGGCACGACCTCAGTAGGAGAGTCTTCAGGTGGTGTAGTATCTTCAGCAGGTGCATCGTCATCTTCTTCTGCTGAAGGAGTACTAGGAGTAGGCAGTGGGTGTCTGGGTGCGGAGCTGAAGAATATCGTGATAGGCAGTTGCTGGCTCTGTCTTTTCACATGTGTGAGGAAGCTTTTGTAGGGTTCTATCGCTCCATCAAGTGCATTCTGGAACCGCAATGCACGCATCATTTGTGGGTCCCATTTGCCAATCATGTCCTGTACTACCTTAATAGTTCTCACGACTTTCGAGAGATGCTCAAGTGTAAGGCCAACTTCCTCCTCCTGACCCCCAGGAACCTCTGGCTGCTCTTCTTCCTCCTCACTCACAGACTTAGTCATCTCCACCAGATCCTCATCATTTAAGGGATCCAAATGTGTCTCCAGCAGCTCATCCACATCATGGCGGGTCATATCAGCGAAACATTCTCCTCCCAGCATCTGGGCTTGCCTAACTGCCTTATTCACTGCCAAGTTGCTTATATTCTCTGGGGTGAATCCTCTGTAGTTGTGGACAACTTCAGGCCACAACATCTTCCAGCTGGCCTTCACGGTCTCCATCTTTATGTCCTTCAACGCAGCCTGGATGTTCTTCAGACAGGTTGCAATGGTATACTGCCACCAGTACTCCTTCAGCAAGAAGTTCTTCTCAAGGTCCATGCCTTCGATGAGGTGCTGCAGGGTGTTTCACGTGTAGAAGGCCTTGAACGTGTGAATAACACCTTGATCCATGGGCTGGATCAGGGAAGTGGTGTTGGGAGGAAGGAACTCGATCCGCACACTGTCATAGGATAGGTCTTGCACATGACCTCCAACATTGTCCATGAGGAGAAGGACATTAAACTTGAGTCCCTTCTCCACAAGATACAGCTTGACTTGGGGGATGAAGCACTCGTGGAACCAGTCTGATGACAGCTGTTTCGTGATCCAGCCCTTGTCATTGTGCATCCAATGCACTGGCAGCAGGTTCTTGTTTTATTCTTCAGGACCTTAGGGTTCTTGGCCTTGTAGATAAGGGCAGGCTTGAGCAAAAATTCCTCAGCATTTCCACACATAATGATTCACGTGATCCTTACACGCCTTGAAGCCACAGACCTTGGCCTCATCCTTGAAAATGAATGTCACGGAAGGCATTCTTTTCCAGAACAGTTCTGTTTCATCCATATTGAACACCTGTTCTGGATGATACTCGCCCTCCTCAAGGATCTTCTGGAACGTGTTGTTCACGTAGACCTCTGCTGCAGGCTGGTCCGCAGAGGCAGCTTTTCCATGGAGAACGACACTCTTCAGATGATACCTCTTCTGGAACTTCTTGAACCAACCTTTGCTCACCGTGAAATCCATGAAGGTTGCAGAGAGGGTCCTGGTTGAGGTTTGTCCACCATAAAGTGCTGATAGAGCTACCTTGCCTTCTCCCGGATGACCAGCGAATCCAATGGAATGTTTTTCTTGTGGCTATTGCTGATCCAAATGGCTAGGGAACTTATTACGACTTGTCACCACATGCTTTGCTTCCTTGTTAAAAGAGACGGTAGCCGTTGCATGGATGTTCTTTTCATCTTTACAGATGGAGCGAACGGTAGACTCATTCAAGTGGTAATGGCGGGCAACCTCCATGATTTTCTTGCCATCTTTGATCATATCCAAGAGTTTCATCTTCCTCCGGTGCTTAATTTCATCATCAGAAGGCTTAGAAGAAGCAGCACATTTAGGAGCCATCGTGGGGCTTAGATAAAAGTTCTCAGAAATAGCACTTACAAGAGCAAAGATGTTTCCGATGTGTAGCAATGTAGAAGCATGTATGAGAGAAACGAACTTGCACGAGGCTGAGTTAATCAGTGGTCAGGATAAGAAGAGGATAGGATAGCCAACCAGTGAACAGCATGCTTTGATTGGCTTGGTTTCACCACACCTGATTTTTTGGAAAAAAGTTATTGCCCACACACAAGCAGTGGTTGAGCGGTTACACCTGGCATTGAAGGATTTGTGGGGGTGTTCAAATACATAGGCCTACAATCCATACATACAGTAATTTTAATTTTAATTGTAATACAAGGGTGTATAATTGACTCAGACAACCGAGCGCACGCTGTATCATTTTCACTGTCTCGATCAACTTTTTAATGAATATATTTGAAGAAACCGTGAAATAGAGTGAAGCTGTGAAAGTCAAAATGTGAAATGGCGAGGGACAACTGTAGTACTTTATACTTTATAAGTCTCTCATTTGAGGCTCACAATAATCCCATGAGAGAGGAGTTATAATTATTCCCAGGTTACAGTTGAGAAAACTGAGGCATTGAATGGTTAAGTAACTTGCCCAGGTGTCACATAGCTAATCATATGTAAAGCAATATTTCCTGATCCCAGTTAGTAACTGTGTTCTTGTCAAACTTACCACATGGCCTTCTTGAGTAAATAAGCACATTAAACATTAAGTATCCAGAGTTTACTGAGAACTGAAAGATGAAGGTTCCAGGAAAGAATGAGAATGAAGGAGCATTTCTGCTGAAATAGGTAGGAATGGAATATTTTATGGACAAAAAATCCTGACTTGAAAATGGCAGTAAGAAGATAAAATAATCAAAAAAAGGCTTAGAGGCAGGGAGGAGTTGGTGGTAACCAGAGAGAGATAGTTACTGGTTGTCAAAGATCAAGGAAACTGGAAAGAGCTGTGTCAAGCTGGAAATGTGTTTGAGACAGTGATGAAGCCAACACTATTTGATTGCCTAAAATTGGCTGTGCAGAAATGGATGGCAATGGAGACATTTGCTGCTGGGGAGAGAATGTACTTTATATTTAATGAGGACAACTCTAGAAGCCCTGCTGATTCCTGATTGATAAGTACTAAGGCACCTCACTTAACTTGCAGGCACTGAGCTGTCTGCACTTAGCATTCATGGGTACTGGGCAGCAGCTCAGCCCACAGAGAAACAATCCCTGTGTTTTTTTTTATTGTTGTTGTTGTTTTTTTGCCTGTTGGCGATTTCACTTCCTGGAAGGCAGATAGGAGAAGGAGCTAGTGCACAGCCCTGCAACCCCCCAAAAGGTTATTTGTCCAAGGTAAATGTTGCCTATTGAATTCTCACTAGCCTGCTTATAAAGGATTATGCTGAAGGTCTGTGAAGTATCTAGTAACCAATTTTCTTGAGTTATTTTTGAATAGCTATTGAATGGATAATTTCCATACCCATTATCAAAGTGATATACAGGAGGTGAAATTTAGCAGTATTGTATTTGATCAAATCTGCGATTTGATGTAATCGCAGAAATGTTTCCCTCAGATTGAATGCCTTACTGGCAGCAGATCTCCCTGAAGGTGCAAAAGACTTTGGGATACTTTTTGGTTGACACAAATGCTTTATTATTGTAATATTTTTGTTTCAGTGCAGGGTGGGTGGAACAAGATGTATCTGGGCATCTAAATTGAAAGGTGTTTTTCTATTTTTATTTTTTCCTTCTTCACCTCCTAAGAGCAGCATTTGGCAACATAAAGTTTTCCACTGGCAAGAACAAGTGAATAATATCTCTTCCTGTCGCCCAAGCCTTAGTGCTCTGGAACAAGAACAGACCCTGAGGTTCCCAGTGAACAGCAAATCCAATGACAATAACCAGTCATGAAGGTCCCTATTACCAGAAATAAATGAAAAAGGAAATGAAGACTGAGATATTTGACTATGGAAAGGGAACTCGAGTCCTGAGGTTCACTTCATATGCCTCTGCATTGCAAGATTCTAGATCTGCTGCTGCTAATAGAAATATAATGCAAGCCACATATGCAATTTTAATTTTTCCAGTAGCCCCATTTAAAAAGTCAAAATAAACAGCTTAAACTAATTTTACTTTATTTATTTTTTTATTTTTATGTAAGCAGCTTATTTACTCTAAACAGCAACACAGACAAAAGGCCATAAAAACACAAAGGAAGTAATGCGGAAACAAGATGCTGGCTGACTTTAGATCTAAGGCTCATAGCAACACAACCTGGGTTATGCAGAAAGAAGGACAGAGGCATGAGGGCAAGGGACAGGCTGATTTCTTTTTTATACAGCCAGCTGGAGGCTATGTGTAGCTCTGACAGTGGGAGGCATGCCTCCACCCAGGAGCAAAGGGAACTAGCTCCTCAGGGACTCATAGAAGTATAAAAGTTTATAATTTTACAGCAGCTTAAATACTGACTTCAATATTAAAATACAAGCAAGTTTTACATAAAAATCAAAAATATAAAAGACTGAAGGAATAGACCCTGTATGAAAAACTGGGCAAGCCCACAATTATACATTGGATAAGGGGTTAATATTCAAAATACTCATACAACTCAACTAAGAATATATCTTAAGAAGCCTGAAACATCAATCAGAAGGAATACATGAACCCCTATGTTCATAGCAGCACTATTTACAATTGCTAAGATCTGAAAAGAGTCCAAGTGCTCATCAATAAATGAATGGATGAAAAAGCTGTGGTACATATACACAATGGAATACTATGCAGGTGTAAGAAAGAAAGATCTCTTATCTTTTGAGATAACATGGAGGGACCTGGAGAGTATTATGCTAAGTGAAATAAGCCAATCAGAGAAAGACAAATATCACATGATCTAAATTATTTATGGAATATAATGAGCAAAATAGACCCAGAGACATAGAAGTAGGGTTCAGACTGACAAACCTCAGAAGAAGGGGACAAGGGGGAGGGAAGAGATAAATCGAAGAACTTATATGCATGTATGTGTAACCAATGGACATAGACAACAGTGCTGGGGGTGGGGGTGGGATTGGGAGGAGGATGTCAGTGGGGGAAAAAGGAGAAACATCTGTAACAAAAATAAATTAATAAAAAATTTAAAAAAGGAAGACAAACAATCCAATTTAAAAATGGGCAGAGGACCTGAATAGACACCTCTGCAAACAGGACCTACAAATGGCCAGGAGACATATGAAAAAATGCTCAGCATTACTAATCATCAGAGAGATGCAAAATAAAATGACTATGAGATATCACCTCACACCTGCCAGAATGGCTGCCATCAATAAATCATCAAACAATAAGTGCTGGCATGGGTGTGGAAAAAAGGGTACTCTAGTACACTGCTGGTGGGAATGCAGACTGGTGCAGCCACTATGGAAAACAATATGGTGCTTCCTCAAAATATTAAAAATAGAATTGCCATTTGACCCAGTGATCCCACTTCTTGGAATATGTCCTAAGAAGCCTGAAACACCAATCATGAAGAATATATGCATCACTATGTTCATAGCAGCACTATTTACAATAGCTAAGACCTGGAAACAGCCCAAGTGCCCATCAGTAGATGAGTGGATTAAAAAAGTTGTGGTACATTTACACAATGGAATACTATGCAGCTGTCAGAAGGAAAGATCTCTTACCCTGTGAGACGACATGGAAGGACCTGGAGAGTATTATGCTAAGTGAAATAAGCCAGTCAGAGAAAGACAAGTACCACATTATCTCACTTATATATGGATTATCATGAACAAAATAAGCTGTTGATCAAAATAGATCCAGAGTCATGGAAGTAGGGAACAGATTGACAAGCCTCAGAGAGATGGGGCATGGACAGGGGGTGGGAAGAGGTAATCCAAAGAACTTATATGCATATATGCACAGCCAATGGACACAGACATTAGTTTTGGAAAAGCAGGAGCAGGATGGGAGCGGGGAGGAGAGGGTCAAGAGGGGAAAAGGAGGGGGGACATCTATAACACTTTCAACAATTAAAAAAAAAAAAACTGGGCAAGCCTGGCTGTTGTGGCTCAGTGGATTGAGCCTCCTACCATGCACTGAGCGGTCACCAGTTCCATTCCTGGTCAAGGCACTTGTTCAGGTTGCGGGCTCAATTCCCATTATGAGGCGTGCAGGGAACAATCGATGTTTCTCTGTCATTGATGTTTCCATCTCTCTCTCCCTCTCTCTCTTCCTCTCTATCTAAAAAATCAATGAAAATATATATTTTTTAAATGGGCAACTCAACAATTGGAAAACTGTGCACCAGTGGCGGAAATGGAAAACAGTGCCTGCCCACCTCCCTTAGGTGACTAGTAATTGTATAGAGCAATGCTAGATCTGCAAATGTTATAAACAAGTTCTTGCCAAACTGATCCCTTCCTTTCAATGTTGTCTTAGGTCGCTGCCTATGAGGGTGCAAACTTCTTGGCTTGTGCTCGAACCTTTTTCTCATATTCCACTCTGTTCTGGCAGTAAATTGTGTAGGCCTCTGCTTAAGCTGGATCATGGATATTTGGTTCATTTAGAAGTTTCGGTATTCCTAACAAGATCTGCTTAATCATGATGGCTGGCCTCCCATCCTTGTCTTCCTCAAGGATGGACAGGCACACAGTGCCTGAAGGGTACACATTTAGGTGGAATAATCATGGTTCAAAGGTGCATTTCAGAGGTGAGGATGGATAGTCTTCTTTGAAGAGCATCCTTAGATTAAGCAAGCCTCTTTCCAAGGGGTTCCTTTCTTTCCTGGAATGGCGCACTCCCAGTTCATGAGGTTCATCGTGCTGTTGGGGTTTTTTGTTAGAACAGCCACAAAACTAAATGGGTGGTATTTTCTCCAAGCTTTCTTCCCCTGGGAGAGTCTGCTGAGGATGATCCCCGACATAGTCAAAGTCCTAGGGTGCTGTGGCCCAGCAATCCAGGCTGACTAAGTGGTGGCAACAGAGGCAGCGCAACACTTCCTTTGTCTCGGGACCAATGAAACCAATTTTAATAATATATATAATTTAACCAAATATATTGAAAATATTATTTCAAAATAAAATCAGTACAAAATTATGTAATTACATAAATACATAATTATTACAAAATTTTACATAATTTTTCATACTAACTTTATGAAATTGAGTGCATATTTTATTTATCCTTATGGCACATCTCAATTCAAACTGGCCACATTTCAAGTGTTTGATAACCACATGTGGCTAGTTAGTGGCTACTGTATTAGACAAAGCAGGTCTAGCTTGAGCTACATATTAGAAATTGCAGCTTCCAATTTGAACTGGTCCCTATAGTTTGATCTGCCTCTAGGCCAGGGAAAAGCTCAGATTGCTTTCTCTCTCTCTCTCTCTCTCTCTCTCTCTCTCTCTCTTTCTCTCTCTTCCCTCTCATTTTCTTTTATATGGAGCCCTGTCCCCATTCAATCCTGTAGTCTTATGCAGACCCTGCCAAGGTTGTCAAATCCAAAAATCAAAATCATCTGCTGACAGTCAGGACAAGTAACATTGCATGATAATTATTTATGCAAAGAAAGGAAAAGGTAGGCTTCCATATCACTTTCAGAAGGAAAAGAGGATACTCAGCCAGCTTCAAGGCGATTCAGGTGCACTAAAATTCACCAAGACATCTTAACTCTGATCACTGCTCAGCATTAAAAACGTTACCTTTGGCTAGGCTGGGCTTTCCAATAGTGATTTTGGAATCAAATCCCAGTAGAATCAAAACAAACATGCCTCATTGGGTTGGTTTCATGCTGCCATAATAAAATTATGAAATAAATATTATTGAAAATAGGCAGGCCCAATTTATTTCTCTTGATTGAAAGTCTTTTAGTTGAAGAATGATAATGCTATTTTAATTTTCTTTGTTGTGATGGGTTTGGATCCATAGCTGTATATCTTGGGCATACTAAAGGAATACAATTACATGGAACATTTATGAGCACAGTGTAGGTTACCATATTTCGGACAGATATAAAGCTATCTTTGCTGTATGTAAACTGATTAGAACTGATTTCTCTTCTCTCTGGCAGTGCAACCTAACCCTATCAGTCTCTAATTGTTTCACATTACGAGACTTGTCTCTTTCATGATATGATTTAATTACTGGAAGACAAAGTAATTTACCTCTACCATGTTTCTTTACTCTCCTCACTCAACCCTAATACAAGTTTTGAGGATTTGATGTCATTAATGATTGTCCACTTGACTTGTTTCCAAATTGCCTAAAATTGTACCTCTGAAAAAGCTATAGCTATTCTTCTGGGATATTGGCAAATTGTTATTAGTTTTTATTTCCCTTCCTTGAATGTCTTCATTTAGAAATTGGATGTGTTGTGATTAAAGCAATTAATGATGAGTATAAATATGAGCAGGTAAAAAACTCAACTACCTAGTTGATTTCTCTACTTGGCATTTAGAATTGTTGGGTGAACTGATTAAAAGAGCTGGGGGTTTTGGCATTCTCTGTAATGTTTCAGTCTCTTTTCAATTCATCAGGCATTTTGTTGAATGCCTATTCTGCTAAGCCTGGACAATGATCTCAAAGAACTTGGCTTGTGTGTTCAACAGTGCCTACTGGGGACATTACAGAATATTGTATTACATTTTTTTCTTTAAAAAAATAAATGGAAATGTAGAAAAAAACAAAATAATTAATACTAATGACAAGAAACATCATCTTGAAGTTAACTGAGACAAACATGGAAATCATTGAATATGCTGTAACATGGCAAATGTATATCTTCAATTGTATTCTCATTAAGTTTAAGACATTTATGTCTTAAATTATGAACAAAATATTACAATTTTGAAGCATAAGATTATGAAAACCTATTTTTGATTGTGACTAGAAGGTAAAGTATAATTGGGGATTTACTTTTTAGCTCAATGGGAATCAACTCCCTTTCATGCCCCCAAAGAACATGTGAGGGTACTGTCTGACTCTTAAACATTGGATTTTTGTACATATTTCCAAGATTGTTTTCTATAAGAAAGAAGAAAGCTACCTGCATAATATTTGAAGTCATCAGTTTTAAAATGATTATTAAACCCTAAACTATCTGTAGCTGTTTCCTAAATGTCTCACTGTTTGTTTAGTGTTCTTGTCAACACCTTATTCAGCCAAGTTCCTTGGTTGATAAACATATATATAGATAATTCATTGCTAGGGCTTATGGAAGATGGTGGCAGGCAGGACTGGAGTGAGGGTGAGAGTGTGAGGGAGAGTGAGAGAGAGTGTGAGTGGATGCGAGTGTGCACAAGCAATGTTGAACACTGCAGAAACGTGGGGCAGAGGGTTCCTGTGCTGTGGATGGAAAGCAGCTGGCTACCGTGGTAAGCAACTCTTCAAAGAGCTTCTCCCTGTGCTGCCAGAAGGCCCCGCCATTTTGGAAGAACCCTGGTCTTCTCTGGGAGGAGGCATCCAGGATCGGCTAAGATCAAGTGACCTAAGACGACCAGAACGCCTTGCACCATCAGAACAGTGGACTTCACTGTGTCAATGCTGACCAGTGCACAATAGTGGCACTATAGAGATGCCTACTGCAGTAGCCACAACCGGTCGGGAGCCCAGCACAATCCCGCACAGCAGAAGCCTGATTGGAACTGTGCTCCATCCCCCACAGCAGAAGCTTGATCAGAGCCCAGCAGCAGTGACTGGTTGGGAGTGGAGCCCCACCCCCAACAGCAGCTGAGGCTCAGGAGCTGAGACACACCCCCAGCAGCAGAGGCTTTGGAGCAGACATCCATCCGCACGCAGCAGCAACACAGATCAGCAGCTGAGACCCATCCCCAGCAACACCAGAAAAGACTGATCTGGAGCAGTGCCCCAGCCTAAGCATCAGCAAGACTCGGGCAGCCAAGACCTGCCCCTGACAAATGCACCAGGAGATTTGGAGTGGAGCCCTTCCCTCGTCAGCAACAAAGTCCCAGGAGCAGAGCATCCTCAGCACCCAACAGCAGCAGAGGATTTGGACCTGAGAGCATCCCCTGGCAACAATAGCAGCAGTAGCAGTGCAAATCGGGAGCTGACACACGTCCCCAGCAGCAACTGATCAGGAGCTGAGCCTCACCAGGCTGAAGAATACCCCAACAGCAAAACAGCAGGACCCACGAACCCCAGAAGCATATCAGTGGAACCCATGCACCTCAGCAGAATATGAGAGAACCCCATGCAACCCAGTAGCACACCAGCAGGACTCATGCAACCCAGGAACACACCAGCTGGACCCACAAACTCCAGGAGCATACCAACTGGACCTTTGCACCCCAGCACCATACCAGCAGGACCCACGTACCCCAGTAGAGCACCAGCCTGACACATGCACCTCAGGCACCAGCAGCACAGTTCGGCAGCTGAAACCCATCACCAACAGCATCAACAGAGGCTGATCAGGAGTGGTGACCCAGCCCAAGCAGCAGCAAGACACGGGCAGCCAAGATGGTACAACAGACCAATACCAGCTGCCAGTTGTCAATCCTACAGGACCCACAGCAAGCAAGAGGTGCCATATATCAAAACAGTCAGGGAGGCACAGCAGCATTATTTGATACACACTGACCTGCCTACACATTTCAACATTCCTCACCGGGCCTAGAATTAACAGACTGCTAAAATGGTGAGACAAAGAAACAACACCCAAATGAATGAAAAGCAGGAATCACCAGAAAAGGAACTACAGGAAATGGAAGAAAGCAACTTGTCAGATAAAGAATTCAAAGCAATGATTTTAAGGGTGCTAAAATAATTTAGTGAGAACTACAAGCAACTTAATAAGAATTATGAAGAGCTCATTGGGAACTACATGAGCTTAAAAAAAGAGGTAGAAGCTATGAATAAATTCTAGAAGAAATAAAGAATGACAGAGCTGTTATAAAAAATACCTTGGAAGGATTCAATAGTAGATTAGAAGAAGCTGAAGAACAAATCAGCGACTTAGAAGATAAGGTAAAAACAAAACAAAACAAAACAAAAAAAATACCCAAATAGAGCAGAAAGTGGGGAAAAAAAATTAAAAAGCAAGACATTTTAAGGGAGCTTTGGGACAATAAAATACCTAACTGTGGGGGACTGGAAAGTTCACCCCCGGCTATAAGACATTCTTGGCATTGTTCTCCTGTGAGGAATTGGAAAGTTCACCCCTGGCTATAAGACATTCTTGGCATTATTCTCTTGGGCGGGTGTGACTCAGGTCACAATGCCCCCTGGGTCACAATGCCCCCAGGACCCCTGGAACAGCAGCAGATGTTTTCTGCTTGCCTCAAGCACTGACCTTATCGATTATCGATTATGCCGTTAGGGTTTTGTCTCCTAACAACCAGTTTAGCCCCAGGAACATTCCTGCTTTCATGCTATAAAACCTTGCCCCTGTTTTACAATAAACGAGACTTGATCAGAACCCTGTCTTGTCTCCATTCTTCGTGTCTCTTGCCCCCTACCATCCTCACTCCCCCTCTAGAGTCCTCATTGCTCGACCTGCGGGATGGGTCAAGTGGCGCCCAACATGGGGCTCGAGAACGGGGGACCCCGTGAAGGACGCTGATTTGAGAGGCCGGCTGAAAATACAAAGTGAAAGAGGCATAGGCGGCGCGGGAACCTGCTGCATCTACTGAACCTCGGTAAGTGATCAGCGATTATGGGGCAAGAATTAAGTCAGCATAGATTGTTTGTGGAACAATTAACTAAAGCTTTAAAGGCACGAGGAGTAAAGGTTAAGACGAAACATTTATGTCATTATTTTGATTATATCAAAGAAGTATGTCCTTGGTTTCCCATTGAGGGAACTATAGATCAGAAAAGATGGAAAAGAGTAGGGGATGCACTCAAAGACTACTATAATACTTTTGGACCTGAGAAAGTCCCTGTAACCGCCTTCTCTTACTGGAATCTTATAGATGAAATTATTTCTCAAAAACATTGTGACCCTGTTATAGCTAATGTTGTAGAGAGCGGGGAAAATATCCTCCAGAAGGAAAAAGGCAGTAAACAAAAAGAGGCAGAGAATCAAGCTTGTGAGGAGGACCTTATGTCTTTTGATAGCGACACCGAGGAGGAACAGCAAGAACAAACAAAACCTCCTGAAAAGGAAGCACAGGTTAAGGGAATAAAAAGGGATAAGGGAAGGACTAAAAAACTGAAAGAGACTTTAGAACCAGAGAAAATAGGCCGAAAACCAAAGAATATCCAAATTTATCAGAATATCTTGAAACAGTTGACAATGACGGGGAAGTTAATTGGGATGATTTAGCAGATCAAGCAGCCAGATATAATCACCAAGAATCGCCACCACTTGGTATGAGACCCCCACCTTATTCCTCTCCTCCAGAGAAGCCTAGTGCTCCCCCCTTAGCCTGTCCCGTCATTAATCCAAAAAAGGAATTAGAGGATAAAATAGAGCTTTTGAAAGAGCAGATTAAATTAGAGAAGGAACATCAAGACCTTATTGCCCAGTTAGAAGAATTAAAAATAGGGAAATCTAAAAGGAAAAACACCCTGAGATCTGAGACACAAATTACCCAGAGGCCTCCCATGAGAGGAGCCGCTCCCAAAATCTCCCCCCGAACGGAGCTCTCAGGGTCCAATGATGCAGAAGCCCTTGCCTTCCCTGTATCAGAGACTGTGGACGCACAGGGTCAGGCGTGGAGACACCACACTGGGTTTGATTTCAAAGTCATAAAGGAATTAAAAACAGCAGTAGCCCAATATGGAGCTACAGCCCCTTATACTATGGCAATCTTAGAATCTGTAACAGAAAACTGGCTCACTCCGGGAGATTGGCAGACACTGGCCCGAGCCACTCTGGCCGGAGGAGATTATCTCCTCTGGAAGTCAGAATATGTAGAGGTATGTAGAGACACTGCCAGACGTAATGCTCAAGCTGGCAACGGATGGAATTTTGATATGTTAATAGGGGAGGGCAATTATGCAAATAGTAACAACCAAATGCAGTATGATGCAGGACTTTTTGCCCAGATTCAAGCAGCTGGGGCGAGAGCCTGGAGAAAATTACCCACCAAAGGTGATATGAGCTCCTCCCTTACCAGTATTAAACAAGGTCCGGATGAGCCGTTTGCAGACTTTGTCCATAGATTACTTACTGCAGCCAGTAGGATTTTTGGTAACGCTGATGCAGGCACTGATTTTGTCAAACAACTAGCCTTTGAGAATGCAAATGCCGCTTGTCAGGCAGCTATTAGGCCATATAAAAAGAAAACTGACTTAAGCGGATATATACGCTTATGCTCTGATATCGGAGCAACTTACCAACAGGGCCTCGCAATGGCTGCAGCATTACAAGGCTACACAGTTAAGCAATTCTTATCCCAACAAAATCAACAGAACAAGAATAGATGTTTTAACTGTGGGAAAACTTGACATTTTGCCAGGAATTGTAAGGGGAACTCTGATGACCAGAACAAAAACCTTCCTAAAGGGAAACCCCCTGGTCTCTGCCCCAGATGCAAAAGAGGAAACCATTGGGCTAACGAATGCCGCTCTAAGCGAGATGCACAAGGCCATCCATTGACGCCTCAGCAGGGAAACGGGAACAGGGGCCAGCCCCAGGCCCCCAAACCCAAACAAATCTTTGGGGCACTCAGCTTTGTTCCAGAAACCAAAAATCCATTTCAGACCTCTGCAGAGCTACAACAGGAAGTGCAGGACTGGACCTCAGTTCCACCACCCACACGGTACTAACCCCTGAAATGGGGGTTCAGGCCCTCCCTACTGGGATTTTTGGGCCTTTACCAGAAAACACATTCGGTCTGATATTAGGGCGTAGTAGTACCGCCATGAATGGCTTACAGGTCCTCCCAGGTGTCGTAGACAATGACTACTCAGGCAAAATTAAGGTCATGATATCCTCACCCAAGAATGTTAACACCATCATGTCAGGACAAAGATTTGCACAGCTATTGTTACTACCCCTCCTCCCTACACCTAACCAAGTTATGTCAGGGAGGAGGGGCCAAGGAGGGTTTGGCTCCTCTAATGTTTATTGGGCAGAGGTTATCACCCCCCAAAAGCCTATTATGACTCTCTGGTTAGATGGCAAAGAATTCTCAGGTCTTATAGATACTGGGGCCGATGTTACTATAATAAAGAAGGAAGACTGGCCTATGGCCTGGCCATTAGACACTACTATGACTCATTTAAAAGGCATAGGACAGAGTCAGAATCCAGAAAGAAGTTCAAAATTGCTAACTTGGAAAGATAGGGAAGGGAATCAAGGGAGTATACAGCCATATGTAATAGCCGGACTACCTATAAACCTCTGGGGTAGAGATCTCCTTTCCCAATTGGGAATAATAATGGGAAGTCCAAATACTGTTATCACCACACAAATGTTGAAAACCGGATTCCTACCAGGACAGGGCCTAGGAAAAAATAACACAGGCATAACTGTACCCATTGAGGCAACTCCAAAAAATGATCGAACAGGACTAGGCCATTTTACATAGGGGCCATTGACAGTCCTGTGGCCCATGCAGAACAAATTACCTGGCTGTCCGAGGAGCCAGTATGGGTTGACCAATGGCCCCTTACATCTGAGAAGTTAATGGCTGCACAACAGTTGGTACAGGAGCAACTTGAAGCTGGCCATATTGTTCCTAGTAATTCTCCGTGGAACACTCCTATATTTGTAATTAAGAAGAAATCAGGCAAATGGAGGCTCTTACAAGATTTACGAGCCGTAAATAAAACTATGGTGCTCATGGGAGCCTTACAACCAGGTTTGCCATCCCCTGTTGCCATTCCGCTGGGATATTTTAAGGTTATTATTGATCTGAAAGACTGCTTTTTTACTATCCCATTGCACCCAGAAGATCAAAAACGCTTTGCTTTTAGTTTACCTACCACTAATTTTAGAGCACCCATGAAACGCTTCCAATGGCGAGTCCTGCCTCAAGGTATGGCTAATAGCCCTACCCTCTGTCAATCTTATGTTGCCTCAGCTCTCCAGGTTATAAGAGACCACTGGCCAAACATGTATATCATCCACTACATGGATGACATTTTAATAGCTGGAAAGATAGGAACCGAAGTCCTAAAGTGCTATGATGAAATGCGCATGGCATTACAAAGCCGCGGTCTTCAAATAGCCCCAGACAAAGTCCAACTTACGGACCCTTACACATACCTAGGATTCCAAATGCAGGGAGCCTTAATCTCCTCCCAAAAATTAGAGTTAAGGCTAGATAAACTTAAGACATTAAATGATTTCCAAAAGCTCCTGAGAGACATTAACTGGCTACTGCCTTATCTAAAAATTAGCAAAGGGGAACTTAAACCACTGTATGATATTTTGCATGGGGATGCTAGCCCCACCTCCCCCAGGGAATTGACCCCGGAGGGAAGACAAGCCTTACATACTGTAGAACAAGCTATCCATTCTCAAGCTACCACATTTATAGACTACAACAAACCTCTAAAGCTTATTATATGCAAAACAGCGCTCTCACCAACTGCAGTCTTTTGGCAGACATGGTCCCTCATGTGGCTCCACCTCCCTGCCACACCTAAAAGAGTAACTGAACCTTATTATCAGGCCATTGCCACTCTAATAATGATGGGCCGAGATCAAGGCAAATGTTATTTTGGTAAAGAACCTGATACTATTATTCAACCTTACACTAACGACCAAATAAACTGGCTGATGCACAATACTGAATCCTGGCCTATCTCTCTGGCCTCTTATATTGGGCTTTTAGACAATCACTATCCACCTGACAAGCTCATTGATTTTGCCAATCGGCATGAATTTGTTTTCCCTACCAGAACAGCTCCTGAGCCCCTCAAAAACGCCTTATTAGTATTTACTGATGGGTCCTCCAATGGCAGAGCCGCCTATACTTATTTGGATAAAACAGTCTCCTTTATGACCAATGACTCTTCCGCCCAGCTAACAGAGCTGCAAGCAGTAATCGCTGTGTTCTCCGCGTTTGCTGACCAACCTTTGAACATTTATACAGACAGTGCATATATTGCACACTCGGTTCCATTAATAGAAACTGCAGGGCAAATAAAAATTGTCTCTAGTGCTGGGGACTTATTCCGGCAACTGCAGAAATTAATTACTAAAAGATTTCATCCCTTTTATATAGGGCATTTGCGGGCTCATTCCGGACTGCCAGGGCCTCTGGCAGAAGGAAACCAAAAGGCTGACCTCGCTACTAGGGACCCAAACCAATTCATTGTAGCTGCCAATACTATAGATAACAACCTTGCTGCAGCTCGACATAGCCATCAACTACATCACCTGAATGCAAAAACCCTCCACCTCATGCATCACATCACCAGAGAACAGGCTAGGCAGATTGTCAAAACCTGCCCATCCTGTGCTACTCATTTGCCAGTCCCACATTTGGGAGTCAACCCTAGGGGGCTGGTACCCAATGCTCTCTGGCAAATGGATGTCACTCATATTCCTGAATTTGGTAATCTAAAATTTATGCATGTAACCATAGATACATATAGTGGGTTCATACATGCCTCCCTCCAATCCGGAGAGGCCACCAGACATGTCATAAGTCACATGTTAGCCACCTTTTCTGTGTTAGGTTGTCCTCAACAATTAAAGACAGACAATGGGCCAGGGTATGTCAGCTCCAGTTTTTCACAGTTCTGTCGGCGTCTCAATATTCAACATATTACAGGAATCCCTTACAACCCTCAAGGCCAAGGAATAGTTGAACGAGCCAACCAGACCTTGAAAATAACTATTTCTAAAATAAAAAAGGGGGAATGGTACCCCACGAAGGGGCCACCCAGAAATATTCTCTCACATGCTCTATTCATTCTCAATTTTTTAAATTTGGATGCCAGTGAACAATCAGCGGCTAATAGATTCTGGCACTCAGAAACTCAAAAGCAGTTTGCTTTGGTTCTCTGGAAAGACCCCTTAACCAATGCTTGGCACGGTCCCGACCCAGTTCTTATCTGGGGTCGAGGCTCAGTATGTATATATTCTAAAGAAATGAAATCTGTCAGATGGTTACCAGAACGCCTAGTAAAACAAATTGATAAAGTCCAAAAAATAGAGGATAATCAAACAATTGCCTCCAGGGTCGATAGTTCGCCCTAAGATTTTCTCCTGTTTTCTGTCCTCAGGAAATGGACCTGAAGGTCGGAATTATAATCCTGGGTGGACTGCTGAGCCTGCTTGGAACCACAGAAAGCAGCTTTGAGCCCCCTCCAAATGCTGAAGAGCTCATAAAGAAGTTGTTTGGCCCTCCTTGTGAATGCCGCGGAGGAACTTCGATAATCCCCTTTGGAGTGGACTGAGTAGTGCCCTACCCTACCTTCTTCCATTGCTGGGTCCCTTACTCGGGCTCTTGTGCCTTATATCCCTGGGGCCCATCTTATTCAACAAATTAATGGCCTTTTTGAAACAACAAATTGATGCCATAAGAATGCAGCCCATACAGGTCCATTACCACAAACTAGAGATGGCTGACCATGGCTAGACCTTGGTGAACTGGACTGGTTAGTCAATGATGGGCAACTGGAGTCCACACTCATCGCCGGCCACCACCTAAGACAGGAACTGGGCCCACCTGCCTCAGTCTCCCATGACGGGCAAGGTTGGTCGGCTCCGTGTGAGAACATCCTGAACTAAGACAGGCACAGTCCTCTCAAGGAATTCAGCCATTTAAATAAAATAAAAAAGGGGGACCTGTGGGGGACTGGAAAGTTCACCCCCGGCTATAAGACATTCTTGGCATTGTTCTCCTGTGAGGAACTGGAAAGTTCACCCCTGGCTATAAGACATTCTTGGCATTATTCTCTTGGGCGAGCGTGACTCAGGTCACAATGCCCCCTGGGTCACAATGCCCCCAGGACCCCTGGAACAGCAGCAGATGTTTTCTGCTTGCCTCAAGCACTGACCTTATCGATTATGGATTATGCCGTTAGGGTTTTTTCTCCTAACAACCAGTTTAGCCCCAGGAACATTCCTGCTTTCATGCTATAAAACCTTGCCCCTGTTTTACAATAAAAGAGACTTGATCAGAACCCTGTCTTGTCTCCATTCTTCATGTCTCTTGCCCCTTACCATCCTCACTCCCCCTCTAGAGTCCTTGTTGCTCGACCTGCGGGACGGGTCACCTAACAATATTTGCATGATAAGGGTAGTGGAAGGAGAAGAATCAGAGAAAGGAAGAAAGAACCTGTTGAAGAAATAATGACAGAAAACTTCCCTAAATTGGTGAAGGAAAAAGTCACACAAGTCCAGGAAACACAGAGAGTCCCAAGCAAGATGAACCCAAAAAGACCCACAGCTAGACACAACATAATAAAATTAGCAAACATTAAAGACAAAAAAAAGAATCTTAAAAGAAGCAAGAGAGAGACAGAAAGTTACCTACAAGGGAGCTCCCGTTAGACTGACAGCTGATTTCTCAATAGAAACACTGCAAACCACAAAGGAATGGCACAAAGTATACAAAGTAATGAAAGACAAGGGTCTGAATCCAAGACTACTCTATCCAGCAAGACTATCATTCAACATTGAAGGAGAAATAGAGGGCTTCACAGATAAAAAAAAAAAAAAAAAAAAAAAAAAAAAAAAAAAAAAAAAGAGCTAAAGGAATTTATCACCACAAACCAGCACTGGAAGAAATGCTGAAGGGACTGTTGTAAGAAGAAGAAGAAGAAAGAGAGAGAGAGAGAGAGAGAGAGAGAGAGAGAGAGAGAGAGAGGAACACAGGCATAAAATAAAAATGGCAACTAATAAGTATCTATCAATAATAACCTTAAATGTAAATGGCTTAAATGCTCTGATCAAAAGACATAAGTTAGTTGATCGCATAAGAAAACATGACCCAACTTCTGGTCAAGATGGCGGCATAGGTAAACGCGGTATCACATCCTCCCACAACCACATCAAAGTTACAACTAAACTACAGAACAACTATCATTCAAAACCTCCTGAAATCAAGCTGAATGGAAATCTTACAAATACGAAATTAAAGAAGAAGCCGCATCAAGACTGGTAGGAGGAGCAGAGGCACGATGAGCTGGTCCCACACCCAAGTGTGGTGGATAAAAATTAGGAGGACACCTCAGCTGGGAAGGTCCCCCCTGAGGACTGAGGGGTCCCCGTCCCACACCAAGTGCCCAGCTCAGGGTTCCAGTGCCAGGAAGAGAAGTCCCCATAACTTCTGGCTGGAAAAACCAATGGGAACTGAGGTTGAGGTGGCTGGAGCCCCCAGCAACTCCTCTTAAAGGGCCCGTGCACGGACTTACTTGGACTCGTACCCACCAGGCTCCAGCGTGTGGGAGGCAGCTTGAAAGGCACCAGAGTCATATGGGGAAGAACTGAGCTGTTTGGCATTGGAGCAAGGGCTGGAGAGGCAGCTTTCTCTTGGACAGACGTGCTATCAGAGGCTTTTGTTCCTTTGGTGAGTCCTTCCCTGGGCCGGCAGATGCCGCCATATCTGGGACTCCAGCAACTTGGCTCACACTGTTGGCCTCGCCCTGGTGATTCCCTGAGGGCCTGCCCCACCCAACTTCCAGGCCCACCCAAGCTGTCGCCAGTTGCTTTACCATAGGTTTGGCCTGTCTTGGATCCTGCTTCAACTTTTCCTAAATTCTTTCAAACAAGCAGCATCTGGTCTCAGCTAGCCCCATACCTCTCACTAAGTAATACATAGAAACAAACACAGGGAGGCAGCCAAAATGAGGAGACAAAGAAACAGGTCCCAAATGAAAGAACAGAACAAAACTTCAGGAAAAGAACTAAGTGAAATGGAGTTAAGCAACCTAACAGATGCTGAGTTCAAAACACTGTTTATAAGGATGCTCAATGGACTTAGTGAGAACCTCAATGGACTTAGTGAGAACCTCAGTGAACTTAGTGAGGGCCTCAAGAGCATAAAAAAGGACCAGTCAGAAATGAAAGATGCACAGTTAGAAATGAAGGAGGCACTAACTGAAATAAAGAATAATTTACACAGCATCAATAGTAGAGTAGGTAAAGCCAAGAAGCAAACCATCGATTTGGAATATAAGGAAGCAAAAAAAACACCCAATCAGAACAGCAAAAAGAAAAAAGAATTCAAAGAAATGAGAATAGTGTAAGGAGCCTCTGGGACAACTTCAAGCGTGCCAACATTCCCATCTTGGGTGTTCCAGAAGGAGAAGAGAGAGAACAAGAAATTGAAAACCTATTTGAAAAAATAATGGCAGAAAACTTCCCTAACTTGGTGAAGGAAACAGACATACAAGTCCAGGAAGCACAGAGAGTACCAAACAAGATGAACCCCAAGAGGCCCACACCAAGACACATCATCATCAAAATGCAAAAGGTTCAAGACAAAGAGAGAATCTTAAAAGCAGCAAGAGAAAAGCAGTTAGTTACCTACAAGGGAGTTCCCATCAGACTGTCAGCTGATTTCTCAAAAGAAACTTTGCAGGCCAGAAGGGAGTGGCAAGAAATATTCAGAGTGATGAAAAGCAAGAACCTACAACCAAGATTACTTTATCCTGCAAAGCTGTCATTTAGAATTGATGGCCATACAAAGAGTTTCCCAGACAAGAAAAAGCTAAAGGAGTTCATCACCACCAAACCATTATTATATGAAATGCTGAAGGGTCTTCTTGAAGAAAAAGATAAAAAAGTATGAACAAACAAAATGGCAATAAGTACATATCTATCAACAGTTGAATCTACAAACAAAATGAACAAGCAGAACAGAAGCATTCTCAAAGATACAGAGAACTTTTGTTGGCTACCAGATGGGAGGAGGGTTGGGGGAATGGGTGAAAAAGGTGAAGGGTTTAAGAAGTAAAAATTGGTTGTTAGACTGACAAACCTCAAAGGGAAGGGGGGGGTGGGAAGAAATAAACCAAAGAACTTATATGTATATATGCATAACCAATGGACACAGACAACAATGTGGGGAAAGGCAGGAGTGGGGCAAGAATGAGGAGGAGGAAGGCAATGGGGGAAAAATGAGGAACATCTGTAATACATTCAACAATAAAGATAAGTGAAAAAAGAAAAAAGGAAGAAAACACGACCCATATATATATATGCTGTCTACAAGAGACCCACTTCACAACAAAAGACTCATATCGGTGGAAAGTGAACGGATGAAAAAATTTTTTTCCAATCAAATGGAAATGAAAAAAGAAAAAGCTGGTGTAGCAATACTCATATTTGATAAGATATACTTCAAATCGAGGGCCATAATAAAAGACAAAGAAGGTCACTACAAAATATTGAACATCTCAATCCAGCAAGAGGTTATAACCCTGGTAAACATATATGCACCAAACACAAGAGCACCAAAATATATTTTAAAATTTCTGGAGGACTTCAAGGGAGAGATCAATAGCAATACAATCAAAGTGGGTGACTTTAACACCCCACTGACAACATTGGATAGATCTTCTAGACAAAAAATTAACAAGGACACAGAGTCTTTAAGTGATGAACAAATCAGTTTTACTGAATTGATATTTACAGAGCATTTCACCCCAAAACTGCAGAATATACATTCTTCTCAAGTGCACACAGGACATTCTCGAAGATAGACCACATGTTAGGACACAAAGTAAGCCTCTACAAATTCAAGAGGATTGAAATCATATCAAGCATCTTCTCAGATCACAATGCCATAAAACTAGAACTCAATTACAACAAAAACATTCAAGCACATGGACGATAAATATCAGGTTATTGAACAACGAATGGGTCACCAAGGAGATCAAGGAAGAAATTAAAAACTTCCTGGAAACCAATGAAAACGTACACACAAAAACATAAAATCTATGGCATGCAGCCAAAGCAGTCCTGAGAGGGAAGTACATAGCATCACAAGCTTAACTCAAGAAACAATGGGGAAAAAAGTAGAAACATCTGTAACAAAAATAAATTAATAAAACAAAACGAAAATAATAATAATAATAATAAAGAAACAAGAAAATTCCTGATTGACTTTATACCTACAATTTAAAGAACTACAAAGTAAACAAAAAGAAAAACCCAGAGCAAGTAAAAGGAAAGAAAGAGTAAAGGTCAGAGAAGAAATAAACAACCCAAAAACTAAAAAAAAAAAAAAATTCAAAAAATCAATGAAACAAAGAACTCATTGTTTGAAAAGATAAACAAGATTGATGGACCCTTAGCTAGACTCAACCAGAAACAAAAGAGAGGACCCAAATAAACAAAATCAGAAATGAATGAGAAGCAGTAACAACTGACACCACAGAAATACAAAAACTCATCAGAACAAACTATGAACAAGATTCCAAAATGGCAGTGGAGTAATGGAAGCTACACAGACCATGTCCCAGCACCAAACTGGAATTACAACTAAAATAAAGACAAATCCTGGGTAAAAATCAACAGAAAAGTAGCTCGAGAGGACCCATATAACCACGAACAGGAAAAAGGACCCTGAATCGGGCATAGTAGTTTGTGGAAGCAGGAGAGGACGAGCTGGGAGCCCATGGACATCAGCAGTTTTATCTGTAAGCAACTCCCTCTGGGTTAAAATCCCAAGCTGGCTCCACAGCCCAGAGGGCTGGGACAGACCACTAAATTAGCTACAGCCACTCACCTTGGACTCTGGCAAAGGGACGGAGGACTGGACTAGAACTGTGTGAACACTCCAGAGCTTGGAGAGCTTGGAGGGCACAGGGAGTTTTGTGCTGAATCACTCCTACATAGGGCAGTGACCATCATGCCCCTTCCCAAAGTCCCAGGGAAAAGCAACAGCCCCTCCTGCAGGAATTTAACCCCAACAAACTGGGCCAGAGAAATGCAAATTGAGGCTTATTAACAGCCAGCATCTGCCCCACACTCTGGAAATCCTCTTATGCTGAATGCCTCAGGAAATTTTTCATTCAACTGTGGGCTACAACCCAAGGCTCATCAAGTAACTGAGACTAAGAGCCTCCAGGCAAAAAGCTAGAAGATAACTAAACCTTACCTGGGCTTCCAAATCTACTCAGAAAAGTAAGACTTGACAGTGATGTTTAACGTGGGTCCTCCCACACTCATCCAAACCCAGTAAAAGAAGCCACAATAAGTGGCACACCAACACCCACAGGGAAAATTTGGCAGGCTCCAAAACCCACTGAGACAGCCAAAATGGTGAAACAAAAAAACAAATACCAAATGAAACAACAAGAGAAATCTACTGAAGATGAGATAAATGAAATGCAGTTAAGCAAGTTATCGGAGAAGGAGTTCAGACCCATGATCATCAGGAAGCTCAACAGCATGAGTAAAGATGTAGAAACATTGAAATCAAACAATTGGAAATGAAAAACGACCAAGAAGAAATAAAGAATGACATAGCAGGGGTTAGAAGAAAAATGGCGGCGGAGTGAATGGAAGCTACACAGACCATCTCCCAGGACCAAACTGGAATTACAACTAAAATAAGGACAAATCGTCGGGAAAAAGCAACAGAAAAGCAGCTTGCGAGGATGATACAACCAGGGACACTGACTCGATCCTGGTAGGATTGCGAGGGCGCGAGAGGGGGGCTGGGAGCCCACGGACAGCAACGGCCTTAGCCCCTTAGCCGGAGCGGCGCCCGCCCTCGGGGTTGGAGCGGCGCCAGCTCCACCGCGCGGGGACGGGGCAGAGAGCGCTGAAGTCCGCCCCAGCTGCACCGCGAGGGGACGGGGCAGAGAGCGCTGAAGTCCTTGCCAGCTACACTGCATGGAGACGGGGCAGAGAGCGCTGAAGTCCGCGCCAGCCACACTGCGCGGGGACAGGGCAGAGAGCGCTGAAGTCCGCCCCAGCTACACCGCGCGGGGACGGGGCAGAGAGCGCTGTAGTCCGCCCCAGCCCCTCCGCACGGAGACGGGGCAGAGAGCGCTGAAGTCCGCGCCAGCTCCACCGCGCAGGGCTGGGACAGAGCGCTAAAATAGCCACAGTCACTCACCTAGGCTCAGGCAGAGGGAGGGCGGACTGGACTGGAACTGAGTGGGGACACCTGGGATTTGGAGGGCGCTCAGAGTTTTTGCTGAGTTACGGCCACCCAGGACTGTGGCCTGGTCGTCTTACTCCATCCCAGGGCTCTGGGGAGAGGCGACAGCCCCTCCCTCGGAGAACCATTCACACCCTAGAGGGCCATTGAAATGCAAACTGAGGCTCATTAACTACTAGCATCTGCCCTACCCCCTGGAAATCCTCTCACACTGAACACCTGAGGGAGGTTTTCATTCAACTGAAAACCCAAGGCTCTTCAAGCAACCACAACTAATAGCCTCTAGGCAAAAAGCTAGAGGATAACTTAACCTTTGCTGGGCTTGCAAATATACCCTGGAAAGTAAGATTCCAGGGTGCTTTTTAACGTGGGTCCTCCCACGCTCATCCAAACCCAGTAGAGGGAGCCACAAACAACAGAACACCAACATCCACAGGAAAATTTGGCAGGCTCCAAAAACCACTGAGATAGCCAAAATGGGGAAACAAAGAAACAGACCCCAAATGAAAGAACAAGAGACCTCTACCGAAGATGAGATAAATGAAACGGAACTAAGTAAGTTAACAGAGCTAGAATTCAGAGCCATGATCTTGAGGAAGCTCAACAGCATGAGTAAGGACATCAACACCTTGAGTAAAGACATCCACACCATGAGCAAAGACATAGAAACACTGAAAACCAACCAAGTGGAAATGAAGAAGCAGCAAGAAGAAATGAAGAAGCAGCAAGAAGAAATGAAGAATGACATAGCAGAAATGAAGAACACATTGGAAGGACTAAACAGCAGAGTAGAGGAAGCTGACGACCGGATCAGTGAATTAGAAGACAGGGTAGAAAAAATCAACCAATCAGAAAACAAAAAGGAAAAAAAAATGAAAAAACAGGAAGACAGCTTAAGAGAATTGTGGGACAACTGGAAACGTAATAATATTCGCATAATTGGAGTCCCTGAAGAAGAAGAAAATGAGCAAGGGTTAGAGAATATATTTGAAGAAATTATGACAGAAAACTTCCCTAATTTGGTGAAGAAAGAAGGTATTCAAGTTCAAGAAGCACAGAGAGTCCCAAGTAAGAAGAATCCAAACAGGCCCACACCAAGACACATAGTAATTAAAATGCCAAAAATTAAAAACAAAGAGAGAATCCTCAAGGCAGCAAGAGAAAAGCAACAGGTTACCTACAAAGGAACTCCCATCAGGCTATCAGCTGACTTCTCAACAGAAACACTACAGGCCAGAAGGAAATGGCATGAAGTAATCAAGGTCATGAAAAACAAGAATCTGAATCCAAGACTACTCTACCCAGCAAGGCTGTCATTCAAAATAGAAGGTCAAATAAAGAGCTTCTCAGACAAAAAAAGGCTAAGGGAATACATTAGCACCAAACCAGCACTGCAAGAAATGTTAAAAGGACTGCTGTAATTAGTAGAAGAAATAGGAAGGAAAGTAGAACCACACTGAACAAAAATGGCAATAAATAAGTACATATCAATAATCACCTTAAATGTAAATGGATTGAATGCTCCGATAAAAAGACACAGAGTAGCGGATTGGATAAGAAAGCATAACCCATATATATGCTGTTTACAAGAGACCCACCTCACAACAAAAGACTCACATAGGCTGAAAGTGAAGGGATGGAAAAAAATCTTCCAAGCAAATGGAAAGGAAAAAAAAGCTGGGGTAGCAATACTCATATCTGATAAAATAGATTTCAAAACGAAAGCCATTACTAGAGACAAAGAAGGTCACTATATAATATTGAAAGGATCTATCCAACAGGAAGATATAACCTTGGTAAACATATACGCACCGAATATAGGAGCACCAAAATATATTAAAAATCTGCTGGAGGACTTCAAAGGAGAAATTGACAGCAATACAATCATAGCAGGGGAATTCAACACCCCGCTGACATCACTGGATAGATCCTCCAGACAAAAAATTAACAAGGACACAGAGACTCTAAACGAAGCACTAGACCAAATGGATTTAATAGATATTTACAGAGAATTGCACCCCAAAACTATAGAATTCACATTCTTCTCAAGTGCACATGGGACATTCTCAAAGATAGACCACATGTTAGGACACAAACGAACTCTCTACAAGTTCAAGAAGATTGAAATCATATCAAGCATCTTCTCAGATCACAATGGCATGAAACTAGAAATCAATTGGAAAAAGAACGTGCAACGACATTTGAATACATGGAGGCTAAATAGCATGTTATTAAACAATGAATGGGTTACCAAGGAGATCAAGGAAGAAATTAAAAACTTCCTGGAAACCAACGAAAATGAACACACAACAACACAAAATCTATGGGATGCAGCGAAAGCAGTTCTGAGAGGGAAGTTCATAGCACTACAGGCCCACCTCAAGAATCAACAAAAATTTCTATTAGACTATCTAACCTCACAACTTAAAGAACTAGAAAGCAAACAAAAAGAAAACCCCAGAGCAAATAGAAGGAAGGAAATAGTAAAGATCAGAGCAGAAATAAACGACATAGAGACGAGAGAAACAATTCAAAGGATCAATAAAACAAAGGGCTGGTTTTTTGAAAAGATAAACAAGATTGATGGACCCTTAGCTAGACTCACCAAGAAACAAAGAGAGAGAACCCAAATACACAAAATCAGAAATGAAAGAGGAGAAGTAACAACTGACACCACAGAAATACAAAGGATCATTAGCAAATACTATGAACATTTATATGGCAACAAATTCGACAATCTAAGTGAAATGGACAAATTTCTAGAAACACATAGTCTCCCAAAACTGGACCAGGAAGAGATAGAAAATTTGAACAGACCAATAACAGCTGAGGAAATTGAAGATGTAATCAAGAATCTCCCAGCAAACAAAAGCCCAGGCCAGATGGCTTCACGGGGGAGTTTTACCGATCAGTCAAAGAAGAACTAACACCCATTCTCCTCAAACTATTTCAAAAAATTCAAGAAGAAGGAAGACTTCCAAACTCGTTTTATGAGGCCAGCATAATCCTAATTCCAAAACCAGAAAAAGACACTACAAAGAAAGAAAACTACAGGCCAATATCCCTGATGAATGTAGATGCCAAAATCCTAAACAAAATACTAGCAAATCGGATCCAGCAATACATCAAAAAAATTATTCACCATGACCAAGTGGGATTCATCCCAGGGATGCAAGGCTGGTTCAGGTTCAACATTCGCAAATCAATAAATGTGATACACCACATAAACAAAATGAAAGATAAAAACCACATGATCATATCAATAGATGCTGAAAAAGCAATCGACAAAATCCAGCACCCATTCCTGATAAAAACGCTCAGCAATTTGGGAGTAGAGGGATCATATCTTGATATAATAAAGGCCATATATTAAAGACCTACAGCCAACATCATACTCAATGGGCAAAAACTAAAAGCATTTCCCTTAAGAACAGGAACAAGACAGGGATGCCCACTTTCGCCACTCTTATTTAACATAGTACTGGAAGTCTTAGCCACAGCAATCAGACGTGAAGAAAAAATAAAAGGAATCCAAATTGGAAAGGAAGAAGTGAAACTGTCATTATTCGCAGAAGATATGATATTATGTATAGAAAACCCTAAAGACTCCATCAAAAATCTACTAGACTTAATAAATGAATTTGGCAAAGTAGCAGGATACAAAATTAATGTCAAGAAATCAATGGCATTCTTATACACCAATGACGAACTCACGGAAAGAAAAACTAAAAAAACAATACCATTTACCATCGTGGCAAAAAAATTAAGATACCTAGGAATAAACCTAACCAAAGAAGTAAAGGACCTATTTGCAGAAAACTACAGGACATTGAAAAAAGAAATAGAGGAAGATATAAAAAAGTGGAAACACATACCTTGTTCATGGATTGGAAGAATTAACATCATTAAAATGTCCATATTACCCAAAGCAATTTATAGATTCAATGCAATCCCCATCAAAATACCAGTGACATATTTCACAGAACTAGAACAAATATTTCAAAAGTTCATATGGAACCAAAAAAGACCCCGAATAGCCACAGCAATCTTGAAAAAGAAGGACAAAGTAGGTGGGATCACAATACCGGATATCAGCTTATACTACAAAGCCACTGTAATCAAAACGGCCTGGTACTGGCACAAGAACAGGCATATAGACCAGTGGAACAGAACAGAGAACCCGGAAATTGACCCAAGACATTATGCTCAATTAATATTTGACAAAGGTGGCAAGAGCATACAATGGAGTAAAGATAGCCTCTTTAATAAATGGTGTTGGGAAAATTGGACAGCTACATGCAAAAAAATGAAACTAGACCATCAACTTACACCACACACAAGAATAAACTCAAAATGGATAAAAGACTTAAATGTGACTCGTGAATCTATAAAAATCCTAGAAGAAAATGTAGGCAACAAAATTTCGGACATCATACGCAGTAGAATCTTCACTGATACATCACCTAAGGCAACAGAAACAAAGGGAAAAATGAACAGCTGGGACTACATCAAACTCAAAAGCTTCTGCACAGCAAAAGAAACAACCATCAAAACAGATAGGGAACCCACTCCATGGGAGAGCATAATTGCCAATGACACATCAGATAAGGGGTTAATTTCCAAAATATACAGAGTGCTCATACAACTCAACAAAAGGAAGACAAAGAACCCAATTAAAAAATGGGCAGAGGAACTAAATAGACACCTCTCCAAAAAGGACATACAAATGGCTAAGAGACATATGAAGAAATGCTCAACATCATTAATCATCAGAGAGATGCAAATTAAAACAACAATGAGGTATCACCTCACACCTATCAGAATGGCCGCCATCAACAAATCATCAAACAACAAGTGTTGGCGAGGGTGTGGAGAAAAGGGGACTCTAGTCCACTGCTGGTGGGAATGCAGACTGGTGCAGCCACTGTGGAAAACACTATGGTGTTACCTCAAAAAATTAAAAATTGAATTGCCAATTGACCCAGTGATCCCACTTCTAGGAATATACCCTAAGAAGCCTGAATCACCAATCAGAAAAAATACATGTACCCCCATGTTCATAGCAGCACTATTTACAATAGCTAAGATCTGGAAACAGCCCAAGTGTCCATCAGTGGATGAATGGATAAAAAAGCTGTGGTACATATACACAATGGAGTACTATGCAGCTGTAAGAAAGAAAGATCTCTTATCCTTTGAGATGACGTGGAGGGACCTCGAGAGTATTATCCTAAGTGAAACAAGCCAAGCAGAGAAAGACAAATATCACATGATCTCACTTATTTGTGGAATATAATGAACAAAGCAGTCTGAGGAACAGGGTAGACCCAGAGACGTGGAAGTAGTGTATAAACTGACACCCCTCAGGAGAGGGGGTGGGGGGGAGGGAAGAGATAAACCACAGAACTTATGCACATGTATGCATAAGTGATGGACATGGACAACAAAGCTGGGGACAGGGTGGGGGGATGGGGAGGAGGGTGTCAATGGGGAAAAAAGGAGAAACCTCTGTAACAAAAATAAATTAATAAAAAAAAAAAAAAAGAATGACATAGCAGAAATAAAGAACATATTGGAAGGAATAACCAGCAGAGTAGAGGAAGTTGAAGACCGGATCAGTGAATTAGAAGACAGGGTAGGAAAAATCAACCAATCAGAAAATTAAAAGGAAAAAACAATTAAAAAACAGGAAGACAGCATAGAAGAACTGTGGGACAAACGGAAACGTAACAACATTTGCATCATAGAAGTTCCAGAAGAAGAAGAAAAGGAGCAAGGAATAGAGAATATATTTGAAGAAATAGTGACAGAAAACTTTTCTAACTTGGTGAAGGAAGAAGGCATTCAAGTTCAAGAAGCATAGAGATCCCCAAGAAAGAAGAATGCAAACAGGCCCACACCAAGACACATAATAATTAAAAAGCCAAAAATTAAAGACAAAGAGAGAATCTTAAAGGCAACAAGAGATAAGCAATAGGCTACCTACAAAGGAATCCTCATAAGGCGATCAGCTGACTTCTCAACAGAAACACTACAGGCCAGAAGGGAAGGGTATGCAGTAATCAAGGTCATGAAAAACAAGGATCTGAATCCAAGGCTACCCTATCCAGCAAGACTATCATTCATAATAGAAGGTGAAATAAAGAGATTCCCAGACCAAAAAACGGCTAAGGAAATAAATTACCACCAAACCAGCACTACAAAATATGTTAAAAGGACTGTTGTAATTAGTAGAAGAAATAGGAAGAAAAATATAACCACATTAAGCCAAAATGGCAATAAGTAAGTGCATATTAATAATCACCTTAAATGTCAATGGATTGAACCCTCTGATCAAAAGACATAGAGTAGCTGATTGGATAAGACAGCATGACTCACACATATGTTATTTACAAGAGACCCACCTCACAACAAAAGTTTCACATAGGTTGAAAGTGAAGGGATGGAAAAAAAAATCTTCCAAGCAAATGGAAAGGAAAAAAAAGCTGGGATAGAAATACTCATATCTGATAAAAATAGATTTCAAAATGAAGGCCATAGAGACAAAGAAGGCCACAACATAATATTGAAAAGATCTATCCAACAGGAAGATATAACCTTAGTAAACATATATGCACCCAATATAGTCACACCAAAATATATTAATAATCTTCTGGAGGACTTCAAAGGAGAAATCGATAGCAATACAATCATAGCAGGGACTTCAACACCCCACTGACATCACTGGATAGATCCTCTAGACAAAAATTAACAAGGAAACAGAGACTCTAAATGATGCACTAGGACAAATGGATTTAATAGATATCTACAGAGAATTGCACGCCAAAACTGTAGAATTCACATGCTTCTCAAGTGCACATGGGACATTCTCAAAGATAGACCACATGTTAGGACACAAAATAAGTCTCTACAAGTTCAAGAATATTGAAATCATAACAAGCATCTTCTCAGACCACAATGGCATGAAACTAGAAATAAATTGCAACAAGAACACGCAAAGACATTTGAACATACGGAGGCTAAATATCATGTTATTAAACAATGAATGGGTTACCAAGGCGATCATGGAAGAAATTAAAAACTTCCTGGAAACCAATGAAAATGAACACACAACAACACAAAACCTATGGAATGCAACGAAAGCAGTTCTGAGAGGGAAGTTCATAGCACTTAAGACCTACCTCAAGAAACAAGAAAAATTTATAATTGACTATCTAACCTGACAACTTAGAGAAATAGAAAGCCAACAAAAAGAAAACCCCAGAGCTAGTAGAAGGAAAGAAATAGTAAAGATCAGAGCAGAAATAGACGGCATAGAGACCAAAAAAGAAAAAAAAATTCAAAAGATCAGTGAAACAAAGAGCAGGTTCTTTGAAAAGATGAACAAGATTGATGGACCTGTAGCTAGACTCAGCAAGAAATAGAACCCAAATACACAAAATCAGAAATGAAAGAGGAGAAGTAATAATTGACACCACAGAAATACAAAGGATCATTAACAAATACTATGCACAATTATACGGCAACAAATTGGACAATATAAGCGAAATGGAAACATTTCTAGAAACACATCGTTGTTCAAAACTCAACCGGGAAGAAACAGAAAACTTGAACAGACAAATAACAACTAAGGAAGTTGGAGATGTAATCAAGACTCTCCCAGGAAACAAAAGCCCAGGTCCAGACAGCTTCACGGGGGAGTATTACCGAACATTCAAACAAGAACAAACACCCATTCTCCTCAAACTAATCCAAAAAATTCAAGAAGAAGGAAAACTTCCAAACTCGTTTTATGAGGCCAGCAAAATTCTAATTCCAAAACCTGATAAAGACACTACAAAAAAAAAACAAAAAAAAAAACAAACAAAAAAAAAACTACGGGCCAATATCCCTGATGAACACAGATGCCAAAATCCTGAATAAAATACTAGCAAATTGGATCCAGCAATACATTAAAAAAATACATTCGAAAAAAGGAGATCAGCGGTGGAGTGAATGGAAGCTACACAGAAGATCTCCCAGGACCAAACAGGAATTACAACTAAAATAAGGACAAATCATCGGGAAAAAGCAACAGAAAAGCAGCGAGAGAGGATCATACAACCAGGGACACTGAATGAGCCTGGTAGTATCTGCGGAGGTGTGTGAGGGTGGCAGGCTGGGAGCCCACGGACAGCAGTGGCCTTGGCTGGGAGTCACAGCGCAGAGGGCTGGGAGAGAGCGCTAAATAGCCACAGCCACACACCCGGGGCTCTGGCAGAGGGAGGGTGGACTGGACTGGAACTCTGTGGGGACACCTGGGATTTGGAGGGCATTCAGAGTGTGTGCTGAGCTGTGGCCACACAGGACGGTGGTGGCCAGCACCTCTTTCCCAGTTACACAGAAGGGCAGCCAAGTTTGCTCCTTCCTGGAGCTGTGGAAGCCCCTCCGTCGGAGATTCCCAGGTGAGGAAAAGAGGTAAAGAAATGCAAATTGAGGCTCATTAACAACCAGCATTGGCCCAACCCTCGGGAAATCCTTTTACACTGTAAACATCTGAGGGAGTTTCTCATTCAACTGAGATCCTAAAGCTTTTCAAGTAACTGAGGCTAATAGCCTCCAGGCAAAAAGCTAGAACATTATTAAATCTTTCCTGAGCATGCAAATCTACCCAGGAAAGTGAGATTGACAGTGGTGTTGAAGGAGGGCCCTCCACGCTCTACCAAGCCACAAATCGCAGAACACCAACACCAACACCCATAGGGAAAATTTGGCGGGCTCCAAAACCCACTGAGATAGCAAAAATGGTGAAACAAAGAAACAGATCCCAAATGAAAGAACAAGAGAACTCTACCGAAGATGAGATAAATGAAATGCAGTTAAGCAAATTATCAGAGGTAGAGTTCAGAGCCATGATCTTGAGGAAACTAAACAGCATGAGTAAGGACATCAACACCATGAGTAAAGATATAGAAACACTGAAAACCAACCAAGTGGAAATGAAGAATGACATAGCAAAAATAAAGAACACATTGGAAGGATTGACCAGCAGAGTAGAGGAAACTGAGGACCGGATCAGTGAATTAGAAGACAGAGTAGAAAAAATCAATCAATCAGAAAACCAAAAGGAAAAAACAATGAAAAAACAGGAAGATAGCTTAAGAGAACTGTGGGACAACTGGAAACATAATAACATTCGCATCATTGGAGTCCCCGAAGAAGAAGAAAATGAGCAAGGGTTAGAGAATATATTTGAAGAAATAGTGACAGAAAACTTTCCTAACCTGGTGAAGGAAGAAAGCATTCAAGTTCAAGAAGCACAGAGAGCCCCAAGTAAGAAGAATCCAAACAGGCCCACACCAAGACACATAATAATTAAAATGCCAAAAATAAAAGACAAAGAGAGAATCCTAAAGGCAGCAAGAGATAAGTAACAGGTTTCCTACAAAGGAACTCCCATTAGGCTATCATCTGACTTCTCAACAGAAACACTACAGGCCAGAAGGGAATGGCATGAAGTAGTCAAGGTCATGAAAAACAAGGATCTGAATCCAAGACTACTCTATCCAGCAAGGCTATCATTCAAAAGAGAAGGTCAAATAAAGAGATTCCCAGACAAAAAAAGGCTAAGAGAATATATTAGCACCAAATCAGCACTGCAAGACATGTTAAAAGGACTGCTATAATTAACAGAAGAAATAGAAAGATAATTAGAACCACACTGTACAAAAATGGCAATAAATAAGTACATATCAATAATCACCTTAAATGTAAATGGACTGAATGCTCCGATAAAAAGACACAGAGTAGCTGACTGCATAAGAAAGCATGATTCACACATATGTAGTTTACAAGAGACCCACCTCACAACAAAAGACTCACATAGGTTGAAAGTAAAGGGATGGAAAAAAATCTTCCAAGCAAACGGAAAGGAAAAAAAAGCTGGGGTAGCAATACTCATATCTGATAAATTAGATTTCAAATTGAAGACCATAACTAGAGACAAAGAAGGCCACTACATAATATTGAAAGGGTCTATCCAACAGGAAGATATAACCTTGGTAAACATATATGCACCCAATATAGGAGCACCAAAATATATTAAAAATCTTCTGGAGGACTTCATAGGAGAAATCGACCGCAATACAATCATAGCAGGAGACTTCAACACGCCACTGACATCACTGGATAGATCATCTAGAAAAAAAATCAACAAGGAAACAGAGACTCTAAATGAAGCACTAGATCAAATGGATTTAATAGATATATACAGAGAATTACATCCCAAAACTGCAGAATTCACATTCTTCTCAAGTGCACATGGGACATTCTCAAAGATAGACCATATGTTAGGGCACAAACTAAGTCTCTACAAGTTCAAGAAGATTGAAATCATATCAAGCATCTTCTCAGACCACAATGGCTTGAAACTAGAAATCAGTTGCAACAAGAACATGCAAAAGCATATGAACACATATCTATGAGATACTGCGAGGGACACCTCAGCTGGGAAGGTCCTCCCTGAGGACTGAGGGGTCCCCGTCCCACACCAGGCGCCCAGCTCAGGGTTTCACTGCCAGGAAGAGAAGTCCCCATAACTTGTGGCTGGAAAAAACCAGTGGGAACTGAGGCTGAGGTGGCTGGAGCCCCCTCCCCCCTCCCCCAGGCTGCTCCTCATAAAGGGCCCAAGCACAGACTTACTCGGACTTGCTCCCTCCAGGCTCCAGCGTGCAGGAGGGAGCCTGAAAGGCACCAGAGTCATATGGGGAAGAACTGAGCTGTTTAGCAATGGAGCGAGGGCTGGAGAGGCAGCTTTTTAATGATGTTAATTCTTCCAATCCATGAACAAGCTATGTGTTTTCATTTTTTTATATCTTCCTCTATTTCTTTTTTCAATGTCTTGTAGTTTTCTGCAAATAGGTCCTTTACTTCGTTGGTTAAGTTTATTCCTAGGTATCTTAATTTCTTTGCCGCGATGGTAAATGGAATTGTTTTTTTAGTTTCTCTTTCTGTGAGTTCATCATTAGTGTATAAGAATGCCGTCGATTTCTTTTTTTTTTTTTACTTTTATTTTATTTTATTTATTTATTTCTTTTTATATAACTTATCTTTATTGTTGAATGTATTACAAATGTTCCTCATTTCCCCCCCCTTGCCCCCCTCCTCCCCATTCCTGCCCCCCTCCTGCCTTTCCCCACACTGTTGTCTGTGTCCATTGGTTATGCATATATACAAATAAGTTCTTTGGTTTATTTCTTCCCACCCCCCAACCCCCCTTCCCTTTGAGGTTTCTCAGTCTAACAAGTAATTTGTACTTCTTAATCCCTTCACCTTTTTCACCCATCCCCCCAGCCCCCACCCATCTGGTTCCCAAAAAAGTTCTCTGTATCTATGAGAATGTCTTTGTTCTGCTTGTTCATTTTGTTTGTAGATTCAATTGTTCATAGCTATGTATTTATTGCCATTTTGTTTGTTCATATTTTTTTTATCTTTTTCTTCAAGAAGACCCTTCAACATTTCATATAAGAATGGTTTGGTGGTGATGAACTCCTTTAGCTTTTCTTTGTCTGGGAAACTCTTTATATGGCCATCGATTCTAAATGACAGCTTTGCAGGATAGAGTAATCTTGGTTGTAGGTTCTTGCTTTTCATCACTCTGAATATTTCTTGCCACTCCCTTCTGGCCTGCAAAGTTTCTTTTGAGAAATCAGCTGACAGTCTGATGGGAACTCCCTTGTAGGTAACAAACTGCTTTCCTCTTGCTGCTTTTAAGATTCTCTCTTTGTCTTGAACCTTTTGCATTTTGATGATGATGTGTCTTGGTGTGGGCATCTTGGGGTTCATCTTGTTTGGGACTCTCTGTGCTTCCTGGACTTGCATATCTGTTTCCTTCGCCAAGTTAGGAAAGTTTTCTGCCATTATTGTTTCAAATAGGTTTTCGATTTCTTGCTCTCTCTCTTCTCCTTCTGGCACCCCCAAGATGCGAATGTTGGCACGCTTGAAGTTGTCCCAGAGGCTCCTTACACTATCCTCATTTCTTTGGACTCTTTTTTCTTTTTGCTGTTCTGATTGGGTGTTTTTTGCTTCCTTATATTCCAAATCGATGGTTTGCTTCTTGGCTTTACCTACTCTACTATTGCAACTATGTATTCTTTTTTTCAGTTAGTGCATCCTTCATTTCAGACTGGTCCTTTTTTATGCTCTTGAGGTCCTCACTAAGTCCACTGAGGTTCTTACTAAGTCCATTGAGCATCCTTATAAGCAGTATTTTGAACTCAGCATCTGTTAGGTTGCTTAACTCCATTTCACTTAGTTCTTTTCCTGGAGTTTTGTTCTGTTCTTTCATTTGGGACCTGTTTCTTTGTCTCCTCATTTTGGCTGCCTCCCTGTGTTTGTTTCTATGTATTACTTAGTGAGAGGTATGGGGCTAGCTGAGACCAGATGCTGCTTGTTTGAAAGAATTTAGGAAAAGTTGAAGCAGGATCCAAGACAGGCCAATCCTATGGTAAAGCAACTGGCAACAGCTTGGGTGGGCCTGAAAGCTGGGTGGGGCGGGGCCTCAGGGAATCACCAGGGCGGGGCATACAGTGTGAGCCAGGTAGCTGGAGTCCCAGATATGGTGGTGTCTGCTGGCCCAGGGAAGGGCTCACCAAAGAAACAAAAGCCTCAGATAGCACGTCTGTCCAGGAGAAAGCTGCCTCTCCAGCCCTCGCTCCATTGCTAAACAGCTCAGTTCTTCCCCATATGACTCTGGTGCCTTTCAGGCTCCCTCCTGCACGCTGGAGCCTGGAGGGAGCAAGTCCGAGTAAGTCTGTGCTTGGGCCCTTTATGAGGAGCAGCCTGGGGGAGGGGGGAGGGGGCTCCAGCCACCTCAGCCTCAGTTCCCACTGGTTTTTTCCAGCCACAAGTTATGGGGACTTCTCTTCCTGGCAGTGAAACCCTGAGCTGGGCGCCTGGTGTGGGACGGGGACCCCTCAGTCCTCAGGGAGGACCTTCCCAGCTGAGGTGTCCCTCCTAATTTTTATCCGCCACACGTGGGTGTTCAACCAGCCCCTCGCGCATCCGCCCCTCCTACCAGTCTCGATGTGGCTTCTTCTTTAATTTCGTAGTTGTCGGACTTCCATTCAGCTTGATTTCAGGCGGTTTTGAATGATGGTTGTTCTGTAGTTAAGTTGTAACTTTGAGGTGGTTGTGGGAGGACACGATACTGAGTATACCTACACCACCATCTTGACCGGAAGTCCCTGTCGATTTCTTGACGTTAATATTGTATCCTGCTACTTTGCCAAATTCATTTATTAAGTCTAGAAGATTTTTGATGGATTCTTTAGGGTTTTCTATGTATAATATCATGTCATCTGCGAATAATGACAGTTTCACTTCCTCCTTTCCAATTTGGATCCCTTTTATTTTTTCTTCACGTCTGATTGCTGTGGCTAAGACTTCCAGTACTATGTTAAATAAGAGTGGTGAAAGTGGGCATCCTTGTCTTGTTCCTGTTCCTAAGGGAAATGCTTTTAGTTTTTGTCCATTGAGTATGATGTTGGCTGTAGGTCTTTCATATATGGCCTTTATAATGTTGAGATATGATCCCTCTATTCCCAAATTGCTGAGCGTTTTTATCAGAAATGGGTGCTGGATTTTGTCAAATGCTTTTTCAGCATCTATTGATATGATCATGTGGTTTTTATCTTTCATTTTGTTTATGTGATGTATCACATTTATTGATTTGCGAATATTGTACCAGCCTTGCATCCCTGGGATGAATCCCACTTGGTCATGGTGAATAATTTTCTTGATGTATTGCTGGATCCGATTTGCTAGTATTTTGTTCAGGATTTTGGCATCTATGTTCATCAGGGATATCGGCCTGTAGTTTTCTTTCTTTGTAGTGTGTTTTTCTGGTTTTGGAATGAGAATTATGCTGGCCTCATAAAATGAGTTTGGAAGTCTTCCTTCTTCTTGAATTTTTTGGAATAGTTTGAGGAGAATGGGTGTTAGTTCTTCTTTGAATGATCGGTAAAACTCCCCCGTGAAGCCGTTAGGGCCTGGGCTTTTGTTTGCTGGGAGAGTCTTGATTACATCTTCAATTTCCTTCGTTGTTATTGGCCTGTTCAAGTTTTCTATCTCTTTCCGATTCAGATTTGGGAGACTATGTGTTTCTAGAAATGTGTCCATTTCGCTTAGATTGTCGAATTTGTTGCCATACAAATGTTCATAGTATTTGCTAATGATCCTTTGTATTTCTGTGGTGTCAGTTGTTACTTCTCCTCTTTCATTTCTGATTTTGTGTATTTGGGTTCTCTCTCTTTGTTTTTTGGTGAGTCTAGCTAAGGGTCCATCAATCTTCTTTATCTTTTCAAAAAACCAGCTCTTTGTTTTATTGATCCTTTGAATTGTTTTTTTGGTCTCCATGTCGTTTATTTCTGCTCTGATCTTTATTATTTCCTTCCTTCTACTTGCTCTAGGGTTTTCTTTTTGTTTGCTTTCCAGTTCTTTAAGTTGTGAGGTTAGGTAGTAAATTAGAAATTTTTCTTCTTTCTTAAGGTGGGCCTGTAGTGCTATGAACTTCCCTCTCAGAACTGCTTTTGCAGTATCCCATAGGTTTTGCGTTGTTGTGTGTTCATTTTCATTGGTTTCCAGAAATTTTTAAAATTCTTCCTTGATCTCCATGGTAACCCATTCATTGTTCAGTAACATGCTATTTAGCCTCCATGTGTTCATATGTTTTTGCATGTTCTTGTTGCAATTGATTTCTAGTTTCATGCCATTGTGGTCTGAGAAAATGCTTGATATGATTTCAATCTTCTTGAACTTGTAGAGACTTAGTTTGTGCCCTAACATATGGTCTATCTTTGAGAATGTCCCATGTGCATTAGAGAAGAATGTGAATTCTGCAGTTTTGGGGTGTAATTCTCTGTATATATCTATTAAATCCATTTGATCTAGTGCTTCATTTAGAGTCTCTGTTTCCTTGTTGATTTTTTTTCTAGATGATCTATCCAGTGATGTCAGTGGGGTGTTGAAGTCTCCTGCTATGATTGTATTGTGGTCGATTTCTCCTTTGAAGTCCTCCAGAAGATTTTTAATATATTTTGGTGCTCCTATATTGGGTGCATATATGTTTACCAAGGTTATATCTTCCTGTTGGATAGACCCTTTCAATATTATGTAGTGGCCTTCTTTGTCTCTAGTTATGGTCTTCAATTTGAAATCTAATTTATCAGATATGAGTATTCCTACCCCAGCTTTTTTTCCTTTCTGTTTGCTTGGAAGATTTTTTTCCATCCCTTTACTTTCAACCTATGTGCGTCTTTTGTTGTGAGGTGGGTCTCTTGTAAGCAACATATGTGTGAATCATGCTTTCTTATGCAGTCAGCTACTCTGTGTCTTTTTATTGGAGCATTCAGTCCATTTACATTTAAGGTGATTATTGATATGTACTTATTTATTGCCATTTTTGTACAGTGTGGTTCTAATTATCTTTCTATTTCTTCTAATAATTATAGCAGTCCTTTGAACATGTCTTGCAGTGCTGGTTTGGTGCTAATATATTCCCTTAGCCTTTTTTTGTCTGGGAAGCTCTTTATTTGACCTTCCATTTTGAATGATAGCCTTGCTGGATAGAGTAGTCTTGGATTCAGATCCTTGTTTTTCATGACCTTGATTACTTCATGCCATTCCCTTCTGGCCTGTAGTGTTTCTGTTGAGAAGTCAGATGATAGCCTAATGGGGTTTCCTTTGTAGGTAACCTGTTGCTTATCTCTTGCTGCCTTTAGGATTCTCTCTTTGTCTTTGATTTTTGGCATTTTAATTATTATGTGTCTTGGTGTGGGCCTGTTTGGATTCTTCTTACTTGGGGCTCTCTGTGCTTCTTGAACTTGAATGCTTTCTTCCTTCAGCAGGTTAGGAAAGTTTTCTGTCACTATTTCTTCAAATATATTCTCTAACCCTTTCTCATTTTCTTCTTCTTCAGGGACTCCAATAATGCGAATGTTATTACGTTTCCAGTTGTCCCACAGTTCTCTTAAGCTATCTTCCTGTTTTTTCATTGTTTTTTCCTTTTGGTTTTCTGATTGATTGATTTTTTCTATTCTGTCTTCTAATTCACTGATCCGGTCCTCTGCTTCCTCTACTCTGCTGGTCAATCCTTCCAATGTGTTCTTTATTTCTGATATGTCATTCTTTATTTCCACTTGGTTGGTTTTCAGTGTTTGTATATCTTTCCTCATGGTGTTGATGTCCTTACTCATGCTGTTTAGTTTCCTCAAGATCATGGCTCGGAACTCTCCCTCTGATAATTTGCTTAGCTGCACTTCATTTATCTCATCTTCGGTGGAATTCTCTTGTTCTTTCATTTGGGATCTGTTTCTTTGTTTCACCATTTTTGCTATCCCAGTGGGTTTTGGAGCCTGCCAAATTTTCCCTGTGGGTGTTGGTGTTCTGCTATTTGTGGCTCCCTCTACTGGGTTTGGATGAGCGGGGAGGGCCCTCCTTCAACACCACTATAAAGTCTCACTTTCCTGGGTAGATATGCAAGCTCAGGAAAGGTTTAGTTATGCTCTAGCTTTTTGCCTGGAGGCTATTAGCCTCAGTTACTTGAAAAGCCTTAGGATCTCAGTTGAATGAGGACCTCCCTCAGATGTTTACAGTGTAAGAGGATTTCCTGAGGGTGGGGCCAATGCTGGTTGTTAATGAGCCTCAATTTGCATTTCTTTACCTCTTTACCTCACCTGGGAATCTCTGAGGGAGGGGCTTCCACTGCTCCGGGAAGGAGCAAACTTCGCTGCAGGTCTGTGCAATCGGGAAGGAGGGGCTGGCCACCACTGTCCTTTGTGGCCACAGCTCAGCACAAACTCTGAGCGCCCTCCAAATCCCAGGTGTCCCCTCAGAGTTCCAGTCCAGTCCGCCCTCCCTCTGTCGGAGCCCCAGGTGAGAGGCTGTGGCTATTTAGCGGTCTGTCCCGGCTCTCTGCGCTGTGGAGTAGCTGGGGCTCTTAACCCCGAGGGCGGGCACCGCCACCGGCACTCCCAGCTAAGGTCGTCGCGCTGGGGCCGCTGCTCCTAGCCGGGGCTGCCGCTCCTAGCCGGGGCTGCAGCTCCCAACCGGGGCCGCGGCTCCTAGCCGGGGCCGCAGCTCCCCACCGAGGGCACCGCTCCCAACCGGGGGCGACGCTCCCAGCCGAGGGCCCCGCTCACAGCCGGGGGTGACTCTCCCAGCCGAGGGCGCAGCTCCCAGCCGGGGCCGCGGTTCCCCTCCGAGGGCGCGGCTCCCAGCCGGGGCCGCGTGAACATAATTTTTAACATAATTCAAGCTGAAAGTTTTTTACCTCATTTCATGAAATGTAATAGAGCCCCATGACAGAATAGCTTACTATTTCATAACTCTGAAAATACTACCAGTCACTTTGTGTCCCTGAAAATATGGTAGTTATACAGTAACAGCCTAGTGTCTATTTCATCCTTAAGCAGGAAAGCAGGGGTTACTGTTGTCCCCTAACCTCATGTGTCTGTCTTTAGTCACAAAGCCAGTCCATCAGTTGCTTGACCAAAATGAAGTCAAGACATCAGTTTACATTCACCATTGAAATGTCCTACCACTAAAGATAAGTCAAGAGGCCATAGAAATGTGTGCATGCAACACGTCAAACAGGCATCTAAAGAAAAGTCTTTTTAATTGGTCATGGGTCTAATTTGATCCAAGTTCTATCAATAAACAAGTTTATTTTTAAAAGATAAAAGGAGCAGGCAGAATCTATACCCAACATTTTGAAACAACTTGGTTTCTACTTGATCCTGAAAACAGATTGAATTCTGCTTGGGAATAAAGGCGCCTGATCAGGGGTAAACAGAACCAAGTTATTCCACCAAATTCAGCTCACCAATTACCAAACATATGTTACATGCACTGTTTTTGGTGCTAGGGAAACTGAAAAGAGTAACGGCCAAATTCTGCTCTCGAGACCTCAAGGACAAATACACAAATGACTCACACAGGGTCCAGTAAGACAAGGGACAGAAAGAAAACACCAAGCGAAATACAGCAAGTCTCAGGAAAGGGTCAGTGGCATCAGGAAATCTTCATGGAGAAATTGATATTTAAGGTGAGCCTTGTAGGATGGGTAGACTTTCTACATGTAGCCCTGACAAGGAGGGACACATTCAGGACAAGCAAAGAAAGGCAAGAAATCACGAAAGTGCAGAATGTATTCATGGGACTCTGGTTTGGCTAGAATATGGGAAAAGTTTACTGAGCAAATAGATAAAAGAAGGGGATAAGTCCAGGCAAGTGGTTAGGAGCCAAATTGTTGAAGACCCTAAAAAACCCATTTGATCAGTGAGGCTCTTATTTTTAAAGAGCAATGTGATAGTTTATATGATTCCTACATTATATCCATACACCTATCTTTATCTCCATTAAAATATCACCCAGCTTTGATATAATGCTGCAAATATGTTATGATAATGTCTATATAAAATCTGAAAACTTCAGTGTCACCTTGCCAGTTATTAAGGCATACTACAAAGATTGATAAAAACAGTATGTTATTGATTCCCTAATGGACCAATGTCCAGTGTATCAGAATTAAGTACTCAGAAACAGTCACACACACACATACACACACTGTTTCAGGTATGTATTGCTACTTAACAAACTACCTTTGCCTCCACAGAGCAGACAGAGTGATTATTTTAAAACTGTAAGTCACATTATACCATATGATCAAAATCCTCCAAAGGCTTTTCAAAACACTCCAAATAAAACTCGAAGTCCCCGGCATGCCCTATAAGGCCCTCCAGGTTCTGGTAGTTGTTACCTCTCCAACCTTATCTTTGAACACTTTCTCCTTTGCTCACTTAGTTCCAGCCTCCTATTTGCCAATCTTTGAACATATGTACCTCAGAAAATTTGCTGCTTCCTAGGCCTAAAATACAATCCTCCTATATAGCCCAAAAGCTCAATTCAGGTCTTTCTTTTTTTTTAAATCCTCACCCAAGGACATTTTTGCATTTATCTTCAGATAGAGCAGGAAGGAGAGGGAGAGAAACATCAATGTGAGAGACACATCGAGTGGTTGCCACCCGCACGACCCCAACCGGGGCCGGGGACAAACTGCAACCGAGGTACGTGCCCCCAGAGGGAACCAAACCCGGGACTCTCTGGTCCCCGGGCCGAAGCTCCAACCACTCAGCCAAACCAGCCAGGGCAATTCAGATCTTTCTTTACTGAACTGTTCCTGCTTCAGAGAGGCCTTCCCTGACCAATCTACACAAAATAGTACCCTTATCACTTTCTGTCCCTGCTTTATTTTTGTGTCTTACCACTCACCACCGTTTGTTATATAATCTTTTCAGTTATTTCCAGCTCTTCCTACTAGAATATGAATTCTGTGAGGCCAAGGATTTTTGTGTTTGGTTCCGTGGCCTTAGTAAGACAGTACAAGACAGTGCCTAGTACATAGCAGCAAAGATAGGGATTCAGGCTACTCTAACAATTAATGAACTGTTGCTCTTCCTTCCTGTCTTGCCCACTACAATCTACTCTGCCCTCTACAGTCATCAGTTTCATTCTTTTACTCTGATTAAAATTCCCCAAGTGTTCATTATCACTACTTATACAATGAGGCCAACATCCCTAGGCCTACATTCAAGGTCCTTCTTGCTTGGGCCCCAGTCTATTTCTGACTTTTCCTTGCAAGGAAATCTATCTGTGCTCTGGTTCAGTTGTTTGAAATTTTTATTCTTATCAGTGGAATACTTTCTATTTTCCCCAAGTAAGATCTTATATGGAACCTTAATATAAAAAAAAAAATGATACAAGTAGAGATGTTTCCATTGAAACTGGGACAGTCATCCAAGATTCCTCCATTTTACCTTCCTCCTTCTTTTCAGTATCCCCCTAGAAACCCAATTTGAAAACAATACTCTAACCAAGTTCTAACAATCTATGTCTCCCAATGCTTCTCAAACCCTATGTCTCTCACCCTGAATGTTCTTCATTTGTGCAGGTCCAAATCCTACCTATACTCAAGGCCCAAGCAATTTTCAATCCTCAATGAACATTTCCCTGGTTTCATCAGATATGACTTTCCTCCTCTGAACTTTGTTGGCCCTTACTTTCCTATCCCCTGTATCAGAGAGATTGGTTTATAAATTGTTTATCTTACTGGGTTGTAAGCTCCTTTAAAAGCAGTGGGTGGTCAGTGTTTGCTAAATTCATCTGTGTAGCCTCAGTAGTCCTAGTGCAGTGTCTTGTACAGAGTAGGTGCTCATTACACATTAATTTGTTGGATGAATCAATGAATGAGTTTCCTACATTATATGGAACAAAACCAATTTTTAAATTGAGCTTATTTAGCTTGTGGTTTGTTACTTTTGATCATAAAAATAGACAAATCCCCTGTGGGGGGACTTCAGTAAGCTGCCAAATAACATTACTGAATTTATTATTAGATTAATGAAAAGTTTGTAGAAAAATTATCCTAGTGAGGAAATGATCCTTTTGGGGACTTCAATTTAAATTAACAAGGCAACATTCGTTTTTAATGAAAGAAAACATCTCATTGTGTAGACTGCACAGTTGATAAATACGCCAGAAGGAGTTTGTCCCAGGGCACCCTGTAGTAGATGTAAATAGGAAGAAGCTCACCATGGCAAACTAAAGAAAAGGGAAGCATGTTGTGTGACCTCACAAAAGTAACTCTTGCTCTCAGGGCCTCCAGTTCTCTGTTTTTGATTTGGTTTGGTTTTTTTTTTTTTTTTTTAATGTGTAAATGGAATTTCATTTCCATGATCTCCAAGCTTCCCTCCAGCCCAAGCCATTTATGATTCCTTCAAATTGTAAGCAGGCTATGAGTTTTCACAGGATAGAGTCCAGATAGCTACTCCCCTTAAGCATCTGGCATTCAGTCCCATTCTTCCATGAGGATCCTTTCTAGTAACCCCGTGGAGTACCAAAAACATAGCCAGCTTTGAACCTGTCCTTTGCATATAGCCTACTGGATACATTTCCACAGCAAGGAAGACAAATGAAGATCTGTTCAGGGAAAAACCCATGTTGGCAAGATATTCAACTGGATAAATCATTCTTCTTGCCTAAAAATATCCATGTGGTTGAAAAATCAATAAGACCACCTGCCACTTCACTTATCACTGAGTGATCACAACCACATCCTGTAGCAGCAAGGGACCTGTTATGGAATGAATGCTTACATCCCCCAAACTTTATTTATTGAAATCCTAACCCCCACGGTGATGATATTAGGATGTGGGGGTCTTTGGAAGATAATTAGGTCTTGAGGAAAGAGCCCTCATGAATGATGTAAGTGCCCTTATATAAGAGACCCCAGAGAAATAGTTGTGGGCAAACTGCTGCCACTAAAGGTAGAAAGTGGCAAGAAATGTATTAATTTTCCCTGATGAGAAGGGAAATGATTCTTCTGTCTTGATTCACTATGACTAGGCTTACATGAAACTTCTTTCCATCAATGGTAGACTTTAGCTCAGCACACACATAATGCTTTTATGACAAACGACTCTTTTCTACACACTTTATTAAGATTTACTCATTAAAGTATTACAAGATTCTTTGGAGCTGTTTCTACATCTTTATTACTCACTTTCCCCCCAAAGCAATGTCTGTTCAGTTAATTCAGAAGGAGAGAAATCAAGCTGCTGTATTTTCACTCATTGAACCAATTACAACATGCCAGGTGCTATTCTAAAAGCTTTACCTGTGTCAGCTCATTTAATTCTCAATTCAACCCAATGAGTTAGGTCCTATTATCATATTCATTTTGCAAATAAAAAAAACAAGGATTTGAAAGTTGTTACTTAAAACCAGCCAGGCTGTACTCTAGCTATGTCCCTCTCACAAGACCAAGGAAAAGTGACCACCTAGAGCTTGACATCCCTCCACCCTGCTTCTAGACCAAACACAGGGAAACTGGAATGCCATATTTTTCTGCCAAATGACTCCAAACTCACTTCTGGGGCATGAAGGAGACTTGTCTTTGTGTCCATCCTCTCCAAGGCAAATTACAATGCTGCTAGTGTGAGCATCCCTAGACCAAGGGGTGACTAAGGGATTTTTAGATGAATTTTGGATATGAGGGTTGAGGTGTCTGCTTGAATGTTCATGAAATCCCCTGTGGTGAGGGATGGAACCCAGTGTAGGAAGAGGAGAAGGATAGATTGTAGGTCAGGGAACAGGATCCACATGTGGCCATTTTTCATTACAGAATTCAAAGTAGTACAAGAAGTTTAAATTCCAATCCAGCATTTTGGATAGTTAATAAAGGTATATTTGTTAGGATAGGAGGATAAAACATAGTTTATTTACCAGTTTGCTAAGTTGTCCCAAATAACTCTTATCCCAGCCTCACAAATTTTAGGGACAGACTTGCACCTAAATATACATTGGACACAATTGAAATCTTCTTTCAGGGATCATCTCAAATACCATGTCTTCCAGGAATTCCTTCCTAAGGGCATTAATCATAACTGTTTTTTCCTTTCTCCTTCTCTTGTTCCAGCCTTTCCCCCAGCCTGCATGGCTACACTGTCTTAGCTCCATCTGTCTTTCCCCATGAGATTTCAAACTAAGAACTAAAACTTGTTCATCTTCTTGCCTCTCGGGGCCCTGTAGAACGTCTCCCCCAAATACATGTCTGGGAGATGTTTGCTGAATGAAAATATTTTTAAAAAGGAAAAAAAAATAAATGAATTATTTCGTGGGGAGAAAGAAAAGAATGTGAAGCAATCAAGAAAGTCCTCGACATAAAGACAGGTGAATTAACAAGATTTTCCCTTTTTCTAATGGAAAATATCCAACATATAAAAAGGAGAATAGTGTAATGAATTTCAATGTGTCCTTCTGCAGCTGTAGCAATGATGAACTCATAGCCAATAATCTTTTTAAATCCTCACCCAAGGATATATTTCTATTGATTTTAGAGAGAGGAGAATGGAGAAAGAGAGTGAGAGAAACTTCAATGTGAGAGAGAAACATCGATCGGTTGCTTCCCATATGCACCCTGACCGGAAATTGAACCCACAGCTTTTTTGGCTTATGGGACGACGCTCCAACCAACTGAGCCACCCAGCCAGGGCTCATTGCCAATTTTGTTTCACCTATACCCTAATTCACTGTTTTGTTTTGTTTTTTCATTCACTCTTTGTACCCCAATCTTGGATTACTTTGAAGCAAGCCTCAAACAAATCATTTCAACTATAAGTATTTCATCATGAAAAACAAGGGTTTATCAAGAAATTGGTATTATCATACCCAGCTGAGCAACTGACATGAACTGGAAACTGACATGAACTACACAGAATTACTTTTGGTAACTGCTGAGGCTTGCAGCACAGGGGCTCATGCTAACTGTTAGCCTGGTATGAGCAGAGAAGGCAATCTTTTCTCCTTCCCACTATGATTCTAAGTGGCAAGGAGCTGGGCCAACATGGGGCCTATGGCCGTGGCTTCTTTCCGAGTTGGCCATCTTTCTTTGCTCATTGCAAACCCCATGCTTACTGATTTTAGACACCTTTGTGCACATCCATGCTGACTTGTCTTAATTCTGTCAGAGACTTCTCCCTCTCCCCTGGAGCTGTCTGGGAATTCTGGTTCATTGTTGCTGGCAGTTTTTTGCTTCTTTTGTGCTTAACTTGTTGAAATACAAAAAGGGGCTGGACAGTGTCAGACAATATGGCCCCCGTCACGCCACATTTTTTATTGAAATCATCTTTAAGGTCTTTGCTCCTTGACACAGATGGCCTCCATATCCTAGGAGATGGTCTTTGGGCACGAAAATTAAAAAGCTATGCCCCCTGTGAATCAAGAAATGTGGCAAGTTTATACTGGCTTAAGTCAAACCGACACTTCATTATACTGGGGCCTCTTAGTTTCTCCTCCTATAGGAAATATTTTTGACACCTCTGTTAAACACTTACATGAGTTTGCACTCCTCTTTCCCACCTAGTTGTGGACTACCATTCACACTAAGACTCTTCCTTTTTTCTAAGTCATGAACCGGCCTTCCTTTTTAATACTGTCACATAGAGAGTGACATGCCTGAGTCCACTCCCTGCTTCCCCAGAGCCCTTCTAAGAAAACTTGTGCTTCTCCGCCTGTCTGCATCTGGTCCATCCTTTCACAACCTGCTGCTAATTGTTCCGTTCTCGTCTGGTTTAGCTCTGTGACTGTCACTTCTTATAAACCTCACTTTCTTCTTTAGTGAACTTTTTGGCTTCTTCAGTAATTAATATCTCTCTTAGAGTAAGAGAAGTAAGCAAATCTATAATCACCATTTCAGTCTCTTTTCCTAACTTGTTTTATACCTCACTAACTCTGTGGCTTAGGCAGCACATCACTACTCATTCTATATCTCCCTATTTCGGTCCCAGTAACTCTTTGTTTTCCATCTCTGTCTTAAGGATTTTCTACCTCTGGGCCAAACTGACATCAACCACTTAATTATTCTGAAAAATATTCCTTTTCCATTTCATTGATGTGTTTCATACTTCTTGTCGGTAGCATATTTCCAACTGTAATATGTCCCGTGACTTCAGAATTAGATATTTAATGGCTATTCCCTTCCTCCTCACTACTAAGCCCCAGGAGGGCAAGGATGGCATCTGCATCATAGTAGGTCCTTGATAAATATTTGTTAAAAAGGAAATAGAATCAATGAATGAATAAACATCCTTGAATTAATATCTTTTGACTTTTTTTTTATTCTTCTAAAATTTGACCTCGTATTACTCTTTTAGTTTTACTGTATTTATTATTACAAATCTAACCAATTGTTGCTTGGGAAAAACTCTTCTTGTTCTACAATTCCATATACTTCAAGCCAGACACTTCTTTTTTGTTTGTTTATGTGTTTGTTTTTTCAGCCATTATGTTTGTCTAGATATTGCTTCTTAAATTCACAGTTTTAGTGGATCAGCGGATTCTTGTTTACATGGGGATATTTTTTCATTTGGCTTTAATAGCATAACTAATTGGATCAGCTATGCTACAATGTAAAACACTTTATATAAATTGATCACTTAATATTAACTACATTTTAATGGTATCTATAACCTTCTAGGTTCTATTATTTGGTGCCAGGAAATATCTAATTGAGTGTATGTAGGTTAGTGTATGTATGTGTGAGTTGCATTTAAGAATTATGAAAAAGACAAGCAAATTTAAGTTGTATGAACCTGAGAATAAATAAGGTTTAAATTTCTCTCTGGCTCCTTGTCCTATATTATTAACTTAAACTTTCTAAGATTAAGAGATTCCAAGAGGAACAATTCTGATGATCTTAGAAACATCTATTTCAAAGGCTTTTTCTTACTAATAAAGACTAGATGTAGGTGGATAAAATCCAGTCACTGCATTTTATATTCAAATGTAGTCAGACTTGAGCACAAAAACAAAAACAGCCAGATCTTAAGACCCAGAACTAGCACAATATCATTTCTGCTGCATTTTGTTGATTAAATCAAGCCATACCCCACCCCAGCCCAAATGCAAGAAGAGAGAAATATACACAGTTGTGAATACTTGCCTATTGCCTCATCCACCCAGCCTGGTGTCTCAAGAGAATAGAGATGGTTTTCTATTCTAGCCCCCTGGGTAACTGAGGAAGACAGACTACAGGTAGCCCCAAGCAGAGACTTCAACCATCATATCACCTGCCACTCCACATGCTCTCCCCTTCAACCCAGGTTCATTGATCAATTCCTCTTGATTTAGAAACTGTCTTTCCATTCCACATACATATATTGCACAAATATAGGCACTGTACTGTGCTCTGGGAACTTCAGAATGAATAGCAGTAGTTTACAGCTTTGAGGAGTGAAAAATGCAGCCAAAGAAGGGAGGTTAAAACCTATCTTCCCAACTGACATGAGGTGACCTCACAAACCAAATCAAAAGCTGAGAGACATTCAGACTAGATGATGGGCACAATAGCTATTTGACCTAACAGTCTGAGCTCTCGGTCAAAAAAGGGCATTTGATTAGTCTATCAAGACATAATTTTGTAAAGGCATTAGGCTGTTACCAGCCTGGGTTTTATCACTTAGATTAATATTTTCTACATTCTGAAACTAAACTAGCTATCTTTGCCCTGTAGGACCTAGTACCATTTGCCTCACAGGTGCCAAACAGACATTTATTTTTAAGTTGAATTGGGTTACTCAATGTTTTTTTGTTTTTTGTTTTTTTTTTATGTCCAAGAAATGTCGTTTACTACATATGATACTTAGAACATTACTATTAAAAAATACTCAGTAGCCCGGCCAGTGTGGCTCAGTGGTTGAGCATAGACCCATGCACCAAAATGTCGCCAGTTCGATTCCCAGTCAGGGCACATGCCCAGGTTGTGGGCCCAATTTCCAGTGGGGGGCATACAGGAGGTGGCCAATCAATGTTCTCTCTCATTGATGTTTCTATCTCTCTCCCTCTCTCTTCCTCTCTCTCTCAAATCAATAAAGAAAAAAACTTTTTTTAATACCCAGTAATCTTCCAAAGACCCATAGATACACATCCATATAAATATACAAAATAGCTATTAGTCCTAGATTATTTTAGTTTGCTTTCAGCCAATCGCAATTTTTAATAATATACCTTTGTAGATAGCTTTCCTTTTGTTTTTTAAATGTTTGTATTGATTTCAGCAGTGAATCTGAAATCTCCTGGTGCATGTGTGGATGCTCAACCAATTAAGCCACGCAGACCGTGCAGCCAATTGCATTTTTTAAAGTTCGCAGACACTTAAAGAAGCAAATAGGTACCACTTATACTCCACAGCTAATCACTTTTAATTCTTTCAGCAGTCATTTTGATAATATCGCACATAATGAAATCACTAACCAGGGTCTAATAACCTCCCTGCAAAATAGACCATTTAATTCAGGTATGGAATCCCTGCCAAAGCTCTCAAGACTGCTCTTTCTATAGGGTCATTATTTAAGAAAGTTAATTTTTTTATAATAAATTCTCTTTTTTCTTATGATGAGTTTTATTTTTTATTACTTTATTTTTGTTCAAGATGTTTCCCCTGTTTCCCCCATTGACACGCTCCTCCCGATCCTCCCCTCTGCCAGCGCCCCATCTCCAACATTGTTGTCTATGTCCATTGGTTACGCATGCATACATACAAGTTCTGTGGTTTATCTCTTCCCTCCCCCCAATCCCCTCTTCTGAGGATGGTCAGTCTGTATTCTACCTCTATGTCTCTGGGTCTGTTTTGTTCATCAGTTTGTTTTGTTCATTATATACCACAAATAAGTGAGATTTTGTGATATTTGTCTTTCTATGACTGGCTTGTTTCGCTTAGGATAATACTCTCCAGGTCTGCCCAACTCATCTCAAAGGATAAGAGGTCTTTTTTTCTTACAGCTACATAGTATTCCGTTGTGCATATTTACCACAACTTTTTTATCCACCCATCTATTGATGGACACTTGGGCTATTTCCAGATCTTAGTTATTGTAACTAGTGCTGCTATAAACATAGGGGTACATGCTTTCTGATTGGTGTTTCAGGCTTCTTAGGATATATTCTTAGAGGTGGGATCAATGGGTCAAATGGTAGTTCAATTTTTCACTTTTTGAGGTAACACCATAGAGTTTTCCATAGTGGCTGCACCAGTCTGTATTCCCACCAGCAATGTACTAAAGTCCCGTTTTCTCCACACCCTCGCCAACACTTGTTGTTTGATGATTTGTTGATGACAGCCATTCCGGCTGGTGTGAGGTGATACCTCATAATTGCATTAATTTCTATCTCACTGATGATTAGTGACGTTGAGCATTTTTTCATATGTCTCTTGGCCATTGGTATGTCCTGTTTAGAGAGGCATCTTTTTATATCTTCTGCCCATTTTTTAATTGGATTTTTTGTCTTCTTTTAGTTGAATTGTATGAGTACTCTATATATTTTGGAAATTAACCCCCTATCTGATGGATCATTGTCAATTATGCTCTCCCATATAGTGGGTTCTCTTTCCATTTTGACGGTTGTTTCTTTTGCTGTGCAGAAGCTTTTAAGTTTGAAGTAGTCCCATATGTCCACTTTTTTATTTATTTTTCTTCCCTTAGGTGTTGTATCAGTGAAAATTCTGCTGCATGTGATGTCTGAAATTTTGTTTCTTGAATTTTCTTCTAGGATTTTTATGGATTCATGGGTCACATTTAAGTATTTTATCCTTTTTGAGTTTATACTTGTGTATGGTGTAAATTGGTGGTCTATTCATTTTTTTGCATGTAGCTTTCCAATTTTCCCAACACCACTTATTGAAGAGACAATCTTGACTCCACTGTATGCTCTCACCACCTTTGTCAAATATTAATTGAGCATATTGTCTTGGGTCAATTTCTGCGTTCTCTATTCTGTTCCATTGATCTATATGGCAGTTCTTGTGCCAGTACCAGGCTGTTTTGATTACAGTGGTTTTGTAGTATAACCTGATATCTGGTAATGTGATCCCTCCCACTTTGTTCTTTTTTTTTTTTTTTTCAAGATTGCTGTGGCTATTCGGGGTCTTTTTTGGTTCCATATAAACTTTTGGAGTGTTTGCTCTAGTTCTGTGAAATATGTCGTTAGTATTTTGATGGGGATTGCATTGACTCTATAGATTGCTTTGGATAGTATGGACATTTTTAATGATGTTAATTCTTCCAATCCATGAACAAGGTATATGCTTCCACTTTTTTATATCTTCCTGTATTTCTTTTTTCAATGACCTGTAGTTTTCTATGAAGAAGTCCTTTACTTCTTTGGTTACGTTTATTCCTAGGTATCTTAATTTTTTTGCTGTGATGGAAAATGGGATTGTTTTTTTAGTTTCTCTTTCTGTGAGTTCATCATTGATGTATAAGAATACCATCGATTTCTTGATGTTAATTTTGTATCCTGCTACTTTGCCAAATTCATTAATTAAGTCTAGTAGATTTTTGATGGAGTCTTTAAGGTTTTCTATGTAAAATATCATGTCATCTGCAAATAATGACAGTTTCACTTCCTCCTTTCCAATTTGGATCCCTTTATTTTTTCTTCATGTCTAATTGCTATGGATAAGACTTCCAGTACCATGTTGAAAAAGAGTGGTGAAAGTGGGCATCCCTGTCTTGTTCCCGTTCTGAAGGGGAATGCTTTTAGTTTTTGCCCATTGAGCCAAGACCTGCACGACAGACCAATATCAGCCACCAGTTGTCAATCTTACAGGACCCTCAGCAGGCAAGAGGCAGCCTACACTAAAACAGTCTGGGAGGCACAGCAGCCTTATTTGATACACACCGACCTGCTTACACATTCCAACATCCCTCACTGGGACTAGAACTACCAGATTGCGAAAATGATGAGACAAAGAAACAACACCCAAATGAAAGAAAAAGAGGAATCACCAGAAGAGGAACTACAGGAAATGGAAGAAAGCAACTTGTCAGATAAAGAATTCAAAGCAATGGTTTTAAGGGTGCCCAAACAATTTGGTGAGAATGACAAGCAACTTAATAAGAATTATGAAGAGCTCAATGGGAACTACAGCACCTTAAAAAAAGAGGTAGAAGTTATGCACAAAAATCAAGAGGAAATAAAGAACAACACAGCTGATATTAAAAATACCTTAGAAGGATTCAATAGTAGATTAGAAGAAGCTGAAGATCGCCCTGGCTGGTTTGGCTCAGTGGTTAGAGCGTTGGCCTGCAGTACAGAGAGACCCGGGTTCGGTTCCCACTAAGGGCATGTACCTCGGTTGCAGTTTGTCCCCGGCCCTGGTTGGTCTTCCTGGTTGATCGTGCGGGTGGCAGCCACTCGATGTGTCCCTTTCACGTCGATGTTTCTCTCTCTCTCTCTCTTCCTTTAAAAAAAAAAAAAAAAAAAAAAAAAAAGAAGCTGAAGATCAAATCAGCTACTTAAAACAAGGTACAAAAATACACCCAAATAGAGCAGCAAATGGAAAAAAAAAATTAAAAGGCAGGATGAGAGTTTAAGAGAGCTTTGGGACAATACAAAATGTAACAACATTCACATTATAGGGGTACTAAAAGGAGGAGAATCAGAGAAAGGAATAGAGAACCTGTTTGAAGAAATAATGACAGAAAACTTCCCTAAACTGGTAAAGGAAAAAGTCACACAAGTCCATGAAACACAGAGAGTCCAAAGCAAGATGAACCCAAAAAGACCCACAATCAGACACATCAGGATCAAAATGGTAAACATTAAAGACAAAGAAAGAATCTTAAAAGAAGCAAGAGAGAGACAGAAAGTTACCTACAAGGGAGCTCCCACTAGACTGTTAGCTGATTTCTCAGAGGGAACTGCAAGCCAGAGGGAATGGCATGAAGTGTACAAAGTAATGCAAGGCAAGAGTCTGAATTGAAGACTACTCTATTCAGCAAGGCTATCATTCAAAATTGAAGGAGAAATTAAGAGCTTGATGGATAAAAAAAAAAAGCCAAAGGAATTTACCACCACCAAACCAGCACTGCAAGAAATGCTGAAGGGAGTGTTGTAAGAAGAAGAAAGAGAGAGAGAGAGAGAGAGAGAGAGAGAGAGAGAGAGAGAGAGAGAGAGGAACACAGGCATAAAATGAAAATGGCAACTAATAAGTATCTATCAATAATAACCTCAAATGTAAATGGCTTAAATGCTCCAACAAAAAGACATAGGGTAGCTGACTGGATAAGAAAACATGACCCATATGTATGTTGTCTACCAGAAACCCACCTCACAACAAAAGATTCAACAGGATGAAAGTGAAGGGATGGAAAAAATTTTTCCACGCAAGTGGAAATGAAGAAACACTAGTGTAGCAATACTCATATCTGATAAGACAGACTTCAAAACGAGGACCATAATAAGAAACAGAGAAGGTCACTTGATAATATTAAAAGGATGAATCCAACAAGAGGATATAACCCTGGTAAACATATATGCACCAAACATAGGAGCACCAGAATAAATTTAAAAACTTCTGGGGACTTCAAGTGAGAGATCAGTAGTAATAAAATCATAGTGGGTGACTTTAACATCCCACTGACACCACTGGATAGATCTTGAGACAAAAAATTAATAAGGACACAGACTCCTTAAATGATGAACTAGATCAGTTGCACTTAATTGATATTTACAGAACATTTCACCCCAAAGCTGCAGAATATATATTCTTCTCAAGTGCACATGGGACATTCTGAAAGATAGACCACATGTCAGAAGACAAACTAAGTCTCTACAAGTTCAAGAAAATTGAAATCATATCAAGCATCTTCTCAGATCACAGTGGCATGAAACTAGAACTCAATTACAATAAAAACACAAAAAAACATTCAAACACTTGGAGGCTAAATAGCATGTTATTAAACAACGAATGGGTTACCAAGGAGATCAAGGAAGAAATTAAAAACTTCCTGGAAACCAACGAAAACGAACACACAACAACACAAAATCTATGGGATGCAGCGAAAGCAGTCCTGAGAGAGAAGTTCATAGCACTACAGGCCTACCTCAAGAAAAAAGAAAAATTTCTAATTGACTTTCTAACCCTACAACTTAAAGAACTAGAATGTAAACCAAAAGAAAAACCCAGAGATAGTAGGAGGAAGGAAATAGTAAAGGTCAGGACAGAAATAAATGACATAGAGACCAGAAAAACAATTCAAAAGATCAATGAAACATAGAGCTGGTTCTTTGAAAAGAAAAACAAGATTGATGGACCTTTAGCCAGACTCACCAAGAAACAGAAAGAGAGGACCCAAATAAACAATATCAGAAATGAAAGAAGAGAAGTAAAAAATGACACCACAGAAATACAAAGGTTCATGAAAACGTACTATGAACAGTTACTCGCCAATAAATTGGACGATCTAGGTGAAATGGACAAGTTTCTAGAAACACACAGTCTCCCAAAATTGAACCAGGAAGAAATAGGAAACTTTAATAGTCCAATAACAAGAAAGGAAATTGAAGATGTAATTAAGAAACTCCCAGCAAACAAAAGCCCAGGCCCAGATGGCTTCACGGGGGAGTTTTACCAAACATTCAAAGAAGATTTAATACTCATGCCCCTCAAACTATTCCAAAAAATCCAAGAAGACAGAAGACTTCCAAACTCTTTTTATGAGGCCAGCATAATCCTAATTCCAAAACCAGATAAAGACACTACAAAGAAAGAAAACTAGAGGCCAATATCCCTGATGAACTTAGATGCCAAAATCCTTTAAAAAAATATTAAGAAATTTGATTCAGCAATACATCAAAAAAATTATTCATCATGACCAAGTGGGATTCATCCCAGGGATGCAAGGATGGTACAATATTCACAAATCAATAAATGTGATACACCACATAAACAAAATGAAAGATAAAAATCATATGATCATATCAATAGATGCTGAAAAAAAACATCTGACAAATTCCAGCACCCATTTCTGATAAAAACGCTCAGCAATGTGGGAATAGGGGCATCATATCTCAACATAATAAAGGCCATATATGAAAAACCTACAGCCAACCCCATACCCAATGGGAAAAAACTAAAATAATTTCCCCTAAGAACAGGAACAAGACAAGGATGCCCTCTTTGGCCACTCTTATTTAACATAGCACTGGAAGTGTTAGCCACAGCAATTAGACATGAAGGAAAAATAAAAGGGATCCAAATTGGAAAGGAGAAAGTGAAACTGTCATTATTTGCAGATGACATGATATTGTACATAGAAAACCCTAAACACTCCATCAAAAATCTACTAGACGTAATAAATGAATTTGGCAAAGTAGCAGGATACAAAATTAACATCAAGAAATCAAAGGCATTCTTATATACCAATGACGAACTCACAGAAAGAAAAACTAAAAAAACAATCCTATTTACCATTGCAGCAAAAAATTAAGATACCTAGGGAGAAACTTAACCAAAGAAGTAAAGTACCTATTTACAGAAAACTACAGGACATTGAATAAAGAAATAGAGGATGATATAAAAAAGTGGAAGCACATACCTTGTTCATGGATTAGAAAAATTAACATAATTAAATTGTCCACACACCCAAAGCAATCTATAGATTCAATGCAATCCCCAGCAAAATACCAAGGACATATTTCACAGAACTCGAACAAATACTCCAAAAGTTCATATGGAACCAAAAAAGACCCCAAATAGTCACAGAAATCTTGAAAAAGGACAAAGTTGGAGGGATCACAATACTGTATATCAGGTTATACTACAAAGCTACTGTAATCAAAACAGCCTGGTACTGGCACAAGAACTGACATACAGATCAATGGCACAGAACAGAGAATCCAGAAATTGGCCCCAGACATTATGCTTAATTAATATTTGACAAAGGTGAACATGAGCATACAATGGAGTAAAGACAGCCTCTTCAATAAATAGTGTTTGGAAAATTGGACAGCTACATGAAAAAAAAATGAAACTAGACCATCTTCTTACACCATACACAAGAATAAACTCAAAATGGATAAAAGACTTCAATGTGACTTATGAATCCATAAAAATCCTAGAAAAAAATGTGGGCAACATAATTTCAGACATCATACGCAGCAGAATTTTCACTGATACATCACCTAAGGCCACAGAAACAAGGGAGGAAATGAACACATGGGACTACATCAAACTAAAAGGCTTCTGCACAGCAAAAGAAACAACCATCAAAATGGAAAAGGAACCCACTGTATGGGACAGCATAACTGCCAATGATACATCAGATAAGGGGTTAATTTCCAAAATATATAGTGTACTCATACGACTCAACAAAAGGAAGACAAAGAACGCAGTTAAGAAATGGGCAGGGGACCTAAAGAGACACCTCTCCATAAAGGACATACAAATGGCCAACAGACATATGAAGAAATGCTCAGTGTCACTAATCATCAGAGAGATACAAATAAAAATAACTATGAGGTATCGCCTCACACTTGCCAGAATTGCTGCTATCAACATATCATCAAACAACAGGTACTGGAGAGGGTGTGGAGAAGAGGGGACTCTATTACACTGCTGGTAGGAAAGCAGACTGGTGCAGCCACTATGGAAAACAATATGATGTTATCTCAAAAAATTAAAAATTGAACTTCCATTTGGCCCAGTGATCCCACTTCTAGGAATATACCCTAAGAAGCCTGAAACACCAATCAGAAAGAATATATGTACCATTATGCTCATAGCAGCACTATTTACAATAGCTAAGACCTGGAAACAACCCAAGTGTTCATCAGTAGATGAATGGATAAAAAGGTGTGGTACATATACACAATAGAATACTATGCAGCTGTATGAAATAAAGATTTCCTATCTTTTGAGACAAAATGGAGGGACCTGGAGAGTATTATGCTAAGCGAAATAAGCCAGTAAGGGAAAGACAAATATTACCTGATCTCACTTATTTGTGGAATATAATGAACTAAATAAGCTGATGATCAAAATAGATCCAGAGACATAGAAGTAGGGTTCAGACTGACAAACTTCAGAGGAGTGGGTGGAGAGGATGGAAGAGATAAACCAAAGAACTTATGCATTAAGCCTAACCAATGGACATAGGCAATAATGCTGTGTGGGAGGGGGCAGTAACAGGAGGAGGGTGTCAATAGGGGAAAAAGTAGAAACATCTGTAACAAAAATTAATTAATTAAATAAATAAAAATCTATTAAAAATGTCTATATACATACAATGGAATATTATTCAGCCATAGAAAGTAATGAAGTTTGTGACTCTCCACCCATTTTCTCTTCCCTCTCCACCCCCTTCTCCTTCTCCCTTTCCTTGTCTTCCCTTCCCTTCCATGGATATCTGTCTGGAGAGCAATTCCTGATGAAGTCCTGAGTGTAATCTCAGTCTGAGTCAGTTCCCAGGGAATGCAACTGCAACTTATGTTTAAGAAAGATGAGATTTGAGAGATTGGGAAATGGCGGCGGAGTGAATGGAAGCTACACAGACGATCTCCCAGGACCAAGTGGGAATTACAACTAAAATAAGGACAAATCGTTGGGAAAAAGCAACAGAAATACAGCGAGAGAGGACCATACAACCAGGGACACTGAATGAGCCTGGTAGGATCTGCGGAGGCGCATGAGGGTGGCAGGCTGGGAGCCCATGGACAGCAGCGGCCTGAGCTGTGAGCAGCAGCGGTGCCTGCCCTCGGGGTTGAGAGCCCCAGCTGCTCCACAGCGCAGAGGGCCGGGACAGAGCGCTAAATAGCCACAGCCACTCACCTGGGGCTCCGACAGATGGAGGGCGGACTGGATTGGAACTCTGTGGGGACACCTGAGATTTGGAGGGTGATCAGAGTGTGTGCTGAGCTGTGATCACAAAGGACAGTGGTGGCCAGCCCCTCCTTCCCAGTTACACAGAAGGGCAGCCAAGTTTGCTCCTTCCTGGAGCTGTGGAAGCCCCTCCCTCAGAGATTCCCAGGTGAGGAAAAGAGGAAAAGAAATGCAAATTGAGGCTCATTAGCAACCAGCATTGGCCCCACCCTCGGGAAATCCTCTTACACTGTAAACATCTGAAGGAGTTTCTCATTCAACTGAGATCCTAAGGCTTTTCAAGTAACTGAGGCTAATAGCCACCAGGCAAAAAGCTAGAGCATAACTGAACCTTTCCTGAGCTTGTAAATCTACCCAGAAAATTGAGACTTGACAGTGGTGTTTAAGGAGGGTCCTCCATGCTCATCCAAACCGAGTAGAGGGAGCCACAAATAGCATAACACCAACACCCACAGGGAAAATTTGGCAGGCTCCAAAACCCACTGAGATAGCCAAAATGGTGAAACAAAGAAGAGATCCCAAATGAAAGAACAAGAGAACTTTACCGAAGATGAGATAAATGAAATACAGTTAAGCAAATTATCAGAGGTAGAGTTCAGAGCCATGATCTTGAGGAAACTAAACAGCATGAGAAAGGATATCGACACCATGAAAACAAACCAAGTGGAAATAGAGAATGACATAGCAGAAATAAAGAACACATTGGAAGGACTGACCAGCAGAGTAGAAGAAGCAGAGGACCCGATCAGTGAATTAGAAGACAGAGTAGAAAAAATCAATCAATCAGAAAACCAAAAGGAAAAAAACAATGAAAAAACAGGAAGATAGCTTAAGAGAAATGTGGGACAACTGAAAACGTAATAACATTTGCATCATAGGAGTCCCCAAAGAAGAAGAAAATGAGCAACGGTTAGAGAATATATTTGAAGAAATAGTGACAGAAAACTTTCCTAACATGGTGAAGAAAGAAGGCATTCAAGTTCAAGAAGCACAGAGAGCCCCAAGTAAGAAGAACCCAAACAGGCCCACACCAAGACACATAATAATTAAAATGCCAAAAATTAAAGACAAAGAGAGAATCCTAAAGGCAGCAAGAGCTAAGCAACAGGTTACCTATAAAGGAAACCCTAATAGGCTATCAACTGACTTCTCAACAGAAACACTACAGGCCAGAAGGGAATGGCATGAAGTAATCAAGGTCATGAAAAACAAGGATCTGAATCCAAGACAACTCTATCCAGCAAGGCTATCATTCAAAATAGAAGGTCAAATAAAGAGCTTCCCAGACAAAAAAAAAGGCTAAGGGAATATATTAGCACCAAACCAGCACTGCAAGAAATGTTAAAAAGACTGCTGTAATTAGTAGAAGAAATAGGAAAAAAAAATATAACCACACTGAACAAAAATGGCAATAAATATGCACATATCAATAATCATCTTAAATGTAAATGGATTGAATGCTCCCATAAAAAGGCACAGAGTAGCTGACTGGATAAGAAAGCAAGATTCACATATATGTTGTTTAAAAGAGACCCACCTCACAACAAAAGACTCACATAGTTTGAAAGTGAAGGGATAGAAAAAAATCTTCCAAGCAAACAGAAAGGAAAAAAAAGCTGGGGTAGCAATACTCATATCTGATAAATTAGATTTCAAATTGAAGACCATAACTAGAGACAAAGAAGGCCACTACATAATATTGAAAGGGTCTATCCAACAGGAAGATATAACCTTGATAAACATATATGCACCCATTATAGGAGGACCAAAATATATAAAAATCTTCTGGAGGACTTCAAAGGAGAAATCGACAGCAATACAATCATAGTAGGAGACTTCAACACCCCGCTGACATCACTGGATAGATCATCTAGACAAAAAATTAACAAGGAAAGAGAAATTCTAAATGAAGCACTAGATCAAATGGATTTAATAGATATATACAGAGAATTACACCCCTAAACTGCAGAATTCACATTCTTCTCAAGTGCACATGGGACATTCTCAAAGATTGACCACGTGATAGGACACAAACTAAATCTCTACAAGTTCAAGAAGATTGAAATCATATCAAGCATCTTCTCAGATCACAACGGCATGAAACTAGAAATGCAACAAGAACATGCAAAGACATTTGAAGACACGGAGGCTAAATAGCATGTTATTGAACAATGAATCGGTTACCATGGAGATCAAGGAAGAAATTAAAAACTTTCTGGAAACTAATGAAAATGAACACACAACAACACAAAATCTATGGGATGCAGTGAAAGCAGTTCTGAGAGGGAAGTTCATAGCACTACAGGCCCACCTCAAGAAAGAAGAAAAATTTCTAATTGACTACCTAACCTCACAACTTAAAGAACTAGAAAGCAAACAAAAAGAAAACCCTAGAGCAAGTAGAAGGAAGGAAATAGTAAAGATCAGAGCAGAAATAAACGACATGGAGACCAAAAAAACAATTCAAAGGATCAATGAAACAAAGAGCTGTTTTTTTGAAAAGATAAACAAGATTGATGGACCCTTAGCTAGACTCACCAAGAAACAAAGAGAGAGAACCCAAATACACAAAAGCAGAATTGAAAGAGGAGAAGTAACAACTGACACCACAGAAATACAAAGGATCATTAACAAATATTATGAACATTTATATGGCAACAAAATCAACAATCTAAGCGAAATGGACACATTTCTAGAAACACATAGTCTCCCAAAACTGAACCGGGAAGAGATAGAAAACTTGAACAGGCCAATAACAACGAAGGAAATTGAGGATGTAATCAAGACCCTCCCAGCAAACAAAAGCCCAGACCCTGATGGCTTCACAGGGGAGTTTTACCGAACATTCAAAGAAGAACTAACACCCATTCTCCTCAAACTATTCCAAAAAATTCAAGAAGAAGGAAGACTTCCAAACTCCTTTTATGAGGCCAGCATAATTCTAATTCCAAAACCAGAAAAAGACACTACAAAGAAAGAAAACTACAGGCCAATATCTCTGATGAACATAGATGCCAAAATCCTAAACAAAATACTAGCAAATCAGATCCAGCAATACATCAAAAAAATTATTCACCATGACCTAGTGGGATTCATCCAGGGATGCAAGGCTGGTACAATATACGCAAATCAATAAATGTGATACACCACATAAACAAAATGAAAGATAAAACCATATGATCATATCAATAGATGCTGAAATAGCATTTGACAAAATCCAGCACCCATTTCTGATAAAAATGCTCAGAAATTTGGGAATAGAGGGATCATATCTCAACATTATAAAGGCCATATATGAAAGACCTACAGCCAACATCCTACTCAATGGACAAAAACTGAAAGCATTTCCCTTAAGATCAGGAACAAGACAAGGATGTCCACTCTCATTTAACATAGTACTGGAAGTCTTAACCACAGCAATCAGACATGAAGAAAATATAAAACGGATCCAAATTGGAAAGGAGGAAGTGAAACTGTCATTATTCGCAGATGACATGATATTATACATAGAAAACCCTAAAGACTCCATCAAAAATCTACTAGACTTAATAAATGAATTTGGCAAAGTAGCAGGATACAAAATTAACGTCAAGAAATCGATGGCATTCTTATACACCAATGATGAACTCACAGAAAGGGAAACTAAAAAAATAATCCCATTTACCATCACAGCAAAAAAATTAAGATACCTAGGAATAAACTTAAACAAAGAAGTAAAGGACCTACTTGCAGAAAACTACAGGCCATTGAAAAAAGAAATAGAGAAAGATATAGAAAAGTGGAAGCACATACCTTGTTCATGGATTGGAAGAATTAACATCATTAAAATGTCCATAATACCCAAAGCAATCTATAGATTTAACGCAATCCCCATCAAAATACCAATGGCATATTTCACAGAACTGGAACAAATGCTTCAGAAGTTCATATGGAACCAAAAAAGACCCCGAATAGCTACAGCAATCTTGAAAATGATGGACAAAGTAGGCAGGATCACAATACCAGACATCAGGTTATACTACAAAGCTACTGTAATCAAAACAGCCTGGTACTGGCACAAGAACAGGCACATAGATCAATGGAATAGAACAGAGAGCCCAGAAATTGACCCAAAACATTATGCTCAATTAATATTCGACAAAGGTGGCAAGAGCATATACTGGAGTAAAGACAGCCTCTTTAATAAATGGTGTTGGGAAAATTGGACAGCTACATGCAAAAAAATGAAACTAGACCATCATCTTATACCATACAGAAGAATAAACTCAAAATGGATAAAAGACTTAAATGTGACTCATGAATCCATAAAAATCCTAGAAGAAAATGTAGGCAACAAAATTTCGGACATCATACGCAGCAGAATCTTCACTGATATATCACCTAAGGCAACAGAAACAAAGGAAAAAATGAACACATGGGACTACCTCAAACTCAAAAGCTTCTGCACAGCAAAAGAAACAACCATCAAAGTGGAAAGGCAACCCACTGTATGGGAGAGCATAATTGCCAATGATATATCAGATAAGAGATTAATTTCCAAAATATGTAGAGTGCTCATACATCTCAACAAAAGGAAGATAAAAAACCCAATTAAAAAATGGGCAGAGGAACTAAATAGACACCTCTCCAAACAGGACATAGAAATGGCCAAGAGACATATGAAGAAATGCTCAACATCACTAATCATCAGAGAGATGCAAATTAAAACAACAATGAGGTATCAACCTCACACCTGTCAGAATTGCCACCATCAATAAAGCATCAAACAACAAGTGTTGACGAGGGTGTGGAGAAAAGGGGACTCTAGTACACTGATGGTGGGAATGCAGACTGGTGCAGCCACTATGGAAAACACTATGGTGTTACGTCAAAAAATTAAAAATTGAATTACCATTTAACCCAGTGATCCCACTCCTAGGAATATACCCTAAGAAGCCTGAAACACCAAACAGAAAGAATATATGTACCCCCATGTTCATAGCAGCACTATTTACAATAGCTAAGGTCTGGAAACAGCCCAAGTGTCCATCAGCAGATGAATGGATAAAAAAGCAGTGGTACCTATACACAATGGAGTACTATGCAGCTGTAAGAAAGAAATATCTCTTATCCTTTACGACGACATTGGAGGACCTGGAAACTATTATCCTGAGTGAAACCAGCCAAGCAGAGAAAGACAAATATCATATGATCTCACTTATTTCTGGAATATAATAAACATAACAGTCTGAGGAACAGGGTAGTCCCAGAGATGTGGAAATAGGGTACAGACTGACAATTGCCGGAAGAGGGGGTGGGGGAGGGGAGCGATGAACCACAGAACTTGTATGCGTGTACTCATAACCAATGGACATGGACAACAAAACTGGGGACGGGGCAGGGAGGGAGGGGGAGAGGGTGACAATGGGGGGAAAAGGAGAAACATCTGTAATAAAAATAAATCAATAAAAAAATAAATAAAATAAATAAATATATAAATAAATAAATAAATAAATAAATAAAAAAAAAGAATGTAATGGAGTTTGTTATGTTGCTACAACATGGATGAATCTTAGGACATTATGCTAAGTAAAATAAGCAAGACACTAAAGGACAAATACTATGTGATTTCAGTTATATGAAATATACAGAATAGTCAAATTTATAGAGACACAAAGTAGAGTAGAGGTTATCAAGGACTAGGGTGATGAGGATGGTAATTTATTATTATTATTATTATTTTAATCTATTTTTCTATCCTTCATCAGATAGAGTGGGAAGGAGACAGAGTAGGGGAGAGAGGGAGCGAGAGAGAAACATTGATTCGAGAGAGACACATTGACTGGTTTCCTCCCACACGACCCAAACCAGGACTGGGCACCGAGCTGCAACCAAGGTACATGCCCTTGACCAGAATCGAACCCTAGACACTTTGGTCACAGGGGGCAACCCTCTAACTGCTGAGCCAAACCCGCCAGGGTGGTAAGTTATTATTTAATGGATGTAGAGTTTCAGTTTGGAACAAAGAAAACGTTCCAGATATGGATGGTGGTGATAGCTACACAGCAGTTTGAATGCACCTGATGTCACCAAATTTTACACTTAAAGTGGTTAAAATGATAGGTGTTATATTTTGCATATTTTACCGCAATAAAAAATAAACGAGAGATTTCCTGATTTTTAAAAAAAGGCAGAATCATGTGTTATCATCTTCTTTTCTAATTAATACCCTCAGCAAAGATGTATTTTTCCACTGTCATTCCATTGTCCCATGGTGTAATAATTATCTGTTTACTTCTCCATCTCCCCCACTGCTATGAGCATCTGGAGGGCAGAGACTGGTTTTCTTTATGGTAGTGGGCTGGATGGAAGTGTGGGCTTTGAATTCAACTAGCTCCTAGAGTTCAACTCCAAATCTGCCACTAACTACCAGGGGGCCTTAAACTAGTTCTTGAATCTCTCTGTGACTGTTTTCTTACCTGCAAACTGGAAATTGTTTTAAATGGGTATTGCACGTAACTTGCCTGGAAACATAATCTTTCAAAACATCTTAGTTATAATAACATTTTAATCACTAAAACTAAGTGATTTTAATGTGAAAACTAATAACTGTAATAAATATAATGATTTATATTGTAATTATTATAGCTAACACCTAACACAGGCCTAATGCATAACTGGATAGTGGCTGGTAAGTTGCAGGATATGTGTTTTTACCACACTGTAAGTATCAATTGTAAATGACTTTTTCCTTGTCCATATCCCCACTAGACTGGGAGTTTCTTGAGAGCTGAACCAGTATTTTATCCCAGTATATGCATCATGTTGTATATACTCTGTACACAGTAGAAAATCAGTACATGTTTATTGGATGAGAAAAATGAATTAATAAGGAACGAGTAGCATTGGGAAGCCAAATGAGAGAATCCCAAAGAAGAGGAAAAATGAAGAAGCACATAAGCACTGCTTGTATGGTCATTCCCATCCATCTGGAATATTTCCTAAAGCTTTCTCAAGACTTGCGAGTTCTTGAGGTTATTTCTAATAAGAAATGACATTTCCTCATTCGTGCTTTCTAATTAGAAAATAGCAACTTCAGAAAGTTGCATTGTAGTTGCCTGTTTACTTGTTTGCCTCCCTCCTAGGTTGTGAATACCTGAAGACAAAGAATTGTCCTTCATTTATCTTTGTGTCCTAGCATCTAGAAAAAGTTCCTGACACATACTAGTAGGTGCACTGTGCATGTATAATGTATGAAAGAAGCAGAATGGAATTGGATCAGATGTTTGCATTTTACTGTATTAAAGAATTCTTACATTGGGGAGGGGGATGTCCTGGCACAGTGTTTTATATAGAATAGGCACTCAGTGAACACTGTGGAATGAATGAATGAAGTTTATTCCCTTTTCATATGGTCAATATTACGTTTGGGCTTTTCTTTTCCTGAAAAGAACACAGTAGAACATTCCTGACTCAACATCTTCTAAGCATGTTTAAATGATCTCCTGCTCATCATGAACTTAGAGTTATACAAATAAATTAGAGTTTCTCTGTGTTTTCAGGTGTTAGAGGGAAGGGAGTAGGAGTGGTAATGAATTGAGGGGATACAATAGGGAAAATAATAAAAAAAAAAACCCTTTATTCCATCTAAAAAAAGTTAAAATACAGACACAGGGAAGAGAGAGAAAAAAAAAAGAATGTGGGAGAAAGAAAACTCATGGATGTTTGTACCTTATAACCTGGAGGGAAGAAATTAATAGAGCATCACTTTTATTTAGAATGGTAGTACTGCCTGGCCAGTGAGGCTCAGTGGATTGAGCATCATCCCATGGACTGAGAGGTCTCCGTTCAATTTCCTATCAGGGCACAAGCCCGGCTTGTGGGCTTGATCCCTAGTGGGGGGGCATGCAGTAGGCAGCCAATCGATGTTTCTCTCTCATGTTGATGTTTCTATCTCTCTTCCTTCCTCTCTCTTTAAAATAATCAATAAAAACACATTTAAAAAGAAAAAAGAATGATAGTATTGTCTTATTATGCTGCTCTCTCTCTCCTCTGTGGTCTTCTCCTGCTACAAGGCCTTAGAAAATGTTTTTGCGTTTACTGGTTAGTTCACATCCTCTCGCTATTTTCAGTTTGAGGAGTCTAGGTTAAAAACAGTCCAATGACTTGACTCGATTTTGCATAATTATCCCTGTCTTCTGAGTTCTATATTGGGATCGCCCGACTTTCTTTCAAAATATTGTTACAAGATTACCTAGAATGGATGTTCATCCTAGAACATGCTTTACCATCAGGAACGGTGAATCACTCCATTCTGGAATATGTGTTAGTGCTGGCTTTTACCATCACCAGCAAATTCACCAATGTGTGGTTTAGCGAAGGAACAGTTACAATCAGCAGTATTGAGAATCAGGATCAGCCAAATCCTGCTGCTCCTGATTACATAAGGCTGTCAGCTGTGTCTGCAAGCAGACCTGCATGGCATCCATTATCCACGGCTGATCCTGCACACCATCCACAGTCCAGTCAGGCTTCTCAGGGACCCAGAATTTACTTCCAGTGACAGGTTAAACCTTGCTAGAACAAACTGTGTTGGCTGGTGCCAAATTCCTTTACTGTATAAGAACTCAGCTACAATAAATAGTGCTTGAAACTCAATCATTAGAACCATCAGTGGGACTTCCTGTCATATGAAATTTTTGTGTGTGTGATGATGATATTTCTTGTAACACAAGTTGACCTACAATATTTGGGGGCCCTGCCAAGCTTCCTTTCTGAGCATAACTGTCTGAAGAGGGCTGGTTACTTAGGCTATAACTTTGAAAGAGCCCTTCTATTTTCAATTATTTGGTAGCAAAGGTAGTGTTGAGATACAGCAAAGTGGGGCATCTCCATTTTCACAAAGAAAAGATCTGTAAGTATTTCTAATTACAAAAGGCTAACTAAGCTTCATTTTGTCAAATATGTAAACAATAAGACAACAATGATAAAACCTTTCGGGGATTTACAAAAAATGTACAAATTACATATTTTTATGTCTCACAGTACAGCCTTATCTTACCTTTAGACTCCCCTTTCCAATTCTTTTTGCATTTTTTTAGGAAGAGCAGTTTGAAAATTCCGCCACATTCAGGTATTCTACATCCACACACATTGCTGCTCTGTTCAGAATTCCTGTATTATATGAGATCTTGCCTTTGATTTATGTCATTTAGCACCTAAAACTAATCTACTATTCCAATAAAAATAGCTTTTACATCATGAGTGCAAGGCATACACTGGGTTATATTCTGAGGAGACAGTGAAGATGATGCAGTTCTTATCTTTCCTTGAGGAGGAGCTCACAGGCTAATGAGGAAGAGAGCCAAGGAATTGTGACCCCTTGTGGTTCATGGTGCACACAGTAGATACTTGAAATTACTCATTGGCTTATTTTCAAGCCAATCAAGCCAATAACCACAGAAAACCCAAAATGCAAACTTTATAAAATTTGTGTATCTACACCACTATTTATTTTTAAATGGGTTGAATATAGGTAAGCTGTAACCCAGTAATAATTTAATCCAAAGCCTCCCCTGTGTTTTTAGTTCTCAATTTTAAATTTCTGAGAAGTTCTCTTATAGATACAGAAAGATATTTATTTTTCTTTATTGATGTTAGAGAGAGAGGAAGAGAGAGGGAGAGAGAGATAGAAACATCGATGAGAGAGAACATCAATTGGCTGCTTACTGCATGTCCCCCACTGGGAATCAGGCCCACAACCTGGGCATGTGCCCTGACCAGGAACGGAACCAGCGACCTCTTGGTGCATGCTCAATGCTCCACCACTAAGCCACACCAGCTGGGCCAGAGAGAGATTTTTAAAAGAGCATTAAACATTTACTAAGCACTAACTAGGTGCCAGGCACTGTAGTAATACTTTATTCATCAAAGTAATTCTTCTTATAAATGGGGAAATTGAGGCTCTGGGAATTTAAATAACTTGCCAAAGTGACACAGTCATTAAGTGGCAGAGCTGAGAAGGACTTTTCACTTCTTACAAACACATAAGGGTGCCCTTTTTACATAAATGTTCAGTTAACATGATTACAAATTGCTGTTTCTCTGCCTATAACTGAAGCAGGACATTCCAGATTATAATTTGAAATGCATTTTACCCTAGGAAATATGTTATAGATTGTGTTCAGGTGTAGTTGAAATAAAATAGAAAATATGCAAGAAATTAAATCACAGAGAAAAAACCAAGTCAGAAACCACTGAACAATAAGATGTTTCACACCCCTATACCAGCCAAAGGGATTATTTTTTTATAAATCTGATAGATCATCCCAGGTTTCAATGTCTGTAAATCTTGACCCTGGAAGTTTAAAGAAAACATTTGCCTCTCCAAGTCAGACAGAAAGAGACTGTTAACAACAAAGCACACTTCTCCAAAATTATATTCAGACGAGCTATCTGAGCATAAAGCATGAAAACCCATGGACAGTAGACTCACATGGTCAGAACCACATAATTCTACTCAGTAGGCCAGGCAAAGCCATAGTATTTTTAGAACCTTTTACCCTAACCACATTGTTTCTTCTTCTCAGAAAACCCAAAGCAGACAAGAACACAAGCATGGATAGACCTTCCTGAATCCAATGAGGTTGTCCATCTAAATATCCTACTGTTCAGTTGAATGGAAATACGAGCCGAACTACAATCATCTAATGCCAAAACAGCTTGGAATTCTCTTTCCTTTGTCATACACATGTTCAGATTTTTTGACACAAAGAAATATAATAGCTATTAAAATGCAACAGAAAATATGCTGTGACTCAAGTAAAGATCCCTTAAAGTTAAAGAACCATTGATTTCAGAATGAGCTCTTTGAAGTCAATATTATAGAGATTCAATAAGAACTTTAATGCTACAAACCAAATTCAAATGTAAAGAGTACACTAAAATAATTTTCTTAATGGAGAAATACTTTACATGATTCATTACTTGTGTGTTAAAAGATTATCCTTACTTGTGAAAATATATCTTGTGACTGATACTTGGGAACCCCAGAGTTTCTCAGCCCACAACTCATAAGGTAAAATGGATGTGGTCCTGTCAAAAGATATCAGCTGGATAGGGTTGCCAACCTGGTCACTGTCAGGTGTGCCCTCCCTTGGAAAAGACAGAGAGAAAAGATCCTACCTCATATTTTAAATTTCTCTTTATTGTTTAAAGTATTACAGATGTCCCCCTTTATTCCTCTGCTCCCACCCCACCAAGGCCTTCACTACACTATTGTCTGTGTCCATGGATTATGCATATACGAATGTAAGTTCTTTGGTTAATCTCTTCTTCTTCACCCCTCCCCTCTTTCATTCTGAGCTCTGTCAGTCTGTTCCCTGTTTCCATGTCTCTGGATCTATTTTGCTCATCAGTTTATTTTGTACATCAGATTCCATATATAAGTGAAATCATGTGATACTTGTCTTTTTTTGATTGGCTAATTTTCTGAGCATAATACACTCCAGGTCCCTTCATGCTGTTTCAAAGGGTACGAGATTTTACTTTTTCACAGTTGCATAGTATACCAATGTGTAAAGGTACCATGACTTTTTTTTTTTTTACTAATTGGTTTTTGTTACAGATGTTTCTCCTTTTCCCCTACTGACACCCTCCTCACCATGCCCCCCGCCCCATCCTCAGCATTGTTGTCCATGTCCATCAGTTATGCGTACATGCATATGAGTTCTGTGCTATATCTCTTCCCTCCCCTCACCCCCTTGTCTGAAGGTTATCAGTCTGTACCCTATATCCATGTCTCTGGGTCTACCCTGTTCCTCAGACTGTTATGTTCATTATATTCCACAAATAAGTGAGATCATGTGATATTTGTCTTTCTCTGCTTGGCTTGTTTCGCTTAGGATAATACTCTCGAGATCCCTCCATGTCGTCTCAAAGGATAAGAGATCTTTCTTTGATACAGATGCATAGTACTTCATTGTATATATGTACCACAGCTTTTCTATCCATTCGTCTACTGATGGACACTTGGGCTGTTTCCAGATCTTAGCTACTGTAAATAATGCTGCTATGAACATGGGGTACATATATTCTTTCTGGTTGGAGTTTCAGGCTTCGTAGGGTATATTCCTAGAAGTGGGATCACTGGGTCAAATGGCAGTTAAATTTTTAATTTTTTGAGGTAACACCATAGTGTTTTCCACAGTGGCTGCACCAGTCTGCATTCCCACCAGCAGTGTACTAGAGTCCCCTTTTCTCCACACCCTTGCCAACACTTGTTGTTTGATGGTTTGTTGATGGCGGCCATTCTGACAGGTGTGAGGTGATACCTCATAGTTGTTTTAATTTGCATCTCTCTGATGATTAGTGAAATTGAGCATTTTGTCATATGTCTGTTGGCCATTTGTATGTCCTGTTTGGAGAGGTGTCTATTTAGGTGCCCATTTTTAAATTGGGTTCTTTGTCTTCCTTTTGTTGACTTGTATGAACACTCTATATACTTTGGAAGTTAACCCCTTATCTGATGCATCATTGGCCATTATGGTCTCCCATACAGTGGGATCCCTTTCTGTTTTGATGGTTGTTTCTTTTGCTGTGCAGAAGTTTTTTAGTTTGATGTAGTCCCATGTGTTCATTTTTTCCATTGTTTCTCTTGCCTTAGGTGATGTATCTGTGAAAATTCTGCTGCATATAATGTCTGAAATTTTGTTGCTTGCATTTTCTTCTAGAATTTTTATGGATTCATGAGTCACATTTAAGTCATTTATCCCTTTTGAGTTTATTCTTGTATATGGTGTAAGTTGGTGGTCTAGCTTCATTTTTTTGCAAGTAGCTGTCCAATTTTACCAGCACCATTTATAGAAGAGACTGTCTTGACTCCACTGTATGCTCTTGCCACCTTTGTCAAACATTAATTGAGCATATTGTCTTGGGTCAATTTCTGGGTTCTCTCTTCCGTTCCATTGATCTATCTGCCTGTTCTTGTGCCAGTACCAGGCTGTTTTGATTACAGTGGCTTTGTAGTATTACCTGAAATCTGGTAATGTCATCCCTCCTACTTTGTTCTTTTTCAAGATTGCCATAGCGATTCAGGGTCTTTTTTGGTTCCATATAAACTTTTGGAGTGCTTTTTTCTAGTTCTGTGAAATATGTTGTTGGTATTTTGATGGGGATTGCATTGAATCTATAGATTGCTTTGGGTAGTAAAGACATTTTAATGATGTTGATTCTTCCAATCCATGAAAGAGGTACATATTTCCACTTTTTTATATCTTCCTCTACTTCTTTTTTCAATGACCTGTAGTTTTCTGTGAAGAGGTCCTTTACTTCTTTGGTTAAGTTTATCCCTAGGTATCTTACTTTTTTTGCTGCGATGGTAAATGGGATTGTTTTTTTAGTTTCTCTTTCTGTGTTTTCATCATTGGTGTATAAGAATGCTGTTGATTTCTTGACGTTAATTTTGGATACTGCTACTTGGCCAAACTCATTTTTTAACTCCAGTAGATTTTTGATGGAATCTTTACGGTTTTCTGTGTACAATATTATGTCATCTGCAAATAATGACAGTTTCACATCCTCCTTTCCAATTTGGATCCCTTCTATTTTTCTTCATGTCTAATTGCTGTGGCTAGGACTTCCAGTACTATATTAAATAAAAGTGGCGAAAGTGGGCATCCCTGTCTTGTTCTAGTTCTTAAGGGGAATGCTTTTACTTTTTGTCCATTGAGAATGATGTTGGCTGTAGGTTTTTCATATATACCCTTTATTATGTTGAGATATGGACCCTCTATCCCCACATTGCTGAGCGTTTTCATCAGAAATGGGTGCTGGATTTTGTCAAATGCTTTTTCAGCATCTATTGATATGATCATATGGTTTTTATTTTTCATTTTGTTTATGTGGTGTATCACATTTATTGATTTGCATATATTGTACCATCCTTGCATGCCTGTGATGAAACCCAATTGGTCATAATGAATAATTTTTCTGATGTATTGCTGGATCCGATTTGCTAATATTTTGTTAAGGATTTTGGCATCTGTGTTCATCAGGGATATTGGCCTGTAGTTTTCTTTCTTTGTAGTGTCTTTATCCAGTTTTGGAATTAGGATTAGGCTGGCCTCATAAAATGAGTTTGGCAGTGTTCCATCTTCTTAGATTTTTTGGTATAGTTTGAGGAGAATGGGTATTAGATCTTTTTTTTTTTAATTTATTTTTGTTACAGAAGTTTCTCCTTTTTTCCACATTGACACCCTCCTCCCCATTCTCCCACCTCATCTCCAGCTTTGTTGTCCATGTCCATCAGTTATGCATACATGCTCATAAGTTCTGTGCTATATCTCTTCCCTCTCCCCCACCCCCTCTTCTGAGGGGTGTCAGTCTATACCCTACTTCCATATCTCTGGGTCTACCCTGTTCCTCAGACTGTTATGTTCATTGTATTCCACAAATAAGTGAGATCATGTGATATTTGTCTTTCTCTGCTTGGCTTGTTTCGCTTAGGATAATACTCTCAAGGTCCCTCCATGTCGTCTCAAAGGATAAGAGATCTTTCTTTCTTACAGCTGCATAGTACTCCATTGTGTATATGTACCATGGCTTTTTTATCCATTCATCCACTGATGGACACTTGGGCTGTTTCCAGATCTTAGCTATTGTAAACAGTGCTGCTATGAACATGGGGGTACATGTATTCTTTCTGGTTGGTGTTTCAGGCTTCTTAGGGTATATTCCTAGAAGAGGGATCACTGGGTCAAGTGGCAATTCAATTTTTAATTTTTTGAGGTAACACCATAGTGTTTTCCACAGTGGCTGCACCAGTCTGCATTCCCACGAGCAGTGTACTAGAGTCCCCTTTTCTCCACACCCTGGCCAACGCTTGTTTGATGATTTGTTGATGGCGGCCATTCTGACAGTTGTGAGGTGATACCTCATTGTTGTTTTAATTTGCATCTCTCTGATGATTAGTGATGTTGAGCATTTCTTCATATGTCTCTTAGCCATTTGTATGTCCTTTTTGGAGAGGTGTCTATTTAGTTCCTCTGCCCATTTGTTAATTGGGTTCTTTGTCTTCCTTTTGTTGAGTTGTATGAGCACTCTATATATTTTGGAGATTAACCCCTTATCTAATGTATCATTGGCAATTATGCTCTCCCATAGAGTGGGTTCACTATCTGTTTTGATGGTTGTTTCTTTTGTTGTGCAGAAGCTTTTGAGTTTGATGTAGTCCCATGTGTTCATTTTTCCCATTGTTTCTGTTGCCTTAGGTGATGTATCAGTGAAGATTCTGCTGCGTCCGAAATTTTGTTGCTTACATTTTCTTCTAGGATTTTTATGGATTCACGAGTCACATTTAAGTCTTTTATCCATTTTGAGTTTATTCTTGTGTATGGTGTAAGCTGATGATCTAGTTTCATTTTTTTGCATGTATCTGTCCAATTTTCCCAACACCATTTATTAAAGAGGCTGTCTTTACTCCATTGTATGCTCTTGCCGCCTTTGTCAAATATTAATTGAGCATAATGTCTTGGGTCAGTTTCCGGATTCTCTGTTCTGTTCCACTGGTCTATATGCCTGTTCTTGTGCCAGTACCTGGCTGTTTTTATTACAGTAGCTTTGTAGTATAACCTGATATCCGGTATTGTTATCCCGCCTACTTTGTCCTTCTTTTTCAAGATTGCTGTGGCTATTTGGGGTCTTTTTTGGTTCCATATGAACTTTTGAAATATTTGTTCTAGTTCTGTGAAATATGTTACTGGTATTTTGATGGGGATTGCATTGAATCTATAGATTGCTTTGGGTAATATGGACATTTTAATGATGTTAATTCTTCCAATCCATGAACAAGGTATGTGCTTCCACTTTTTTACATCTTCCCCTATTTCTTTTTTCGATGTCCTGTAGTTTTCTGCAAATAGGTCCTTTACTTCTTTGGTTAAGTTTATTCTTAGGTATCTTAATTTTTTTTACCACGATGGTAAATGGAATTGTTTTTTTAGTTTCTCTTTCTGTGAGTTCATCATTGGTGTATAAGAATGCCGTTGATTTCTTGACGTTAATTTTGTATCCTGCTACTTTGCCAAATTCATTTATTAAGTCTAGTAGATTTTTGATGGAGTCTTTAGGGTTTTCTATGTATAATATCATGTTTTCTGCAAATAATGACAGTTTCACTTTCTCCTTTCCAATTTGGATTCCTTTTATTTTTTCTTCACGTCTGATTGCTGTGGCTAAGACTTCCAGTACTATGTTAAATAAGAGTGGCGAAAGTGGGTATTCCTGTCTTGTTCCTGTTCTTAAGGGAAATGTTTTTAATTTTTGCCCATTGAATATGATGTTGGCTGTAGGTCTTTCATATATGACCTTTATTATATCAAGATATGATCCCTGTATTCCCAAATTACTGAGCGTTTTTATGAGAAATGGGTGCTGGACTTTGTCAAATGCTTTTTCAGCATCTATTGATATGATCATGTGGTTTTTATCTTCCATTTTGTTTATGTGGTGTATCACATTTATTGATTTGTGAATATTGAACCAGCCTTGCATCCCTGGGATGAATCCCACTTGGTCATGGTGAATAATTTTTTTGATGTATTGCTGGATCCGATTTGCTAGTGTTTTGTTCAGGATTTTGGCATCTATGTTCATTAGGGATATTGGACTGTAGTTTTCTTTCTTTGTTGTGTCTTTTTCTGGTTTTGGAATTAGGATTATGCTGGCCTCATAAAACGATTTTGAAAGTCTTCCTTCTTTTTGAATTTTTAGAAATAGTTTGAGGATTATGGGTATTAGATCTTCTTTGGATGCTCGGTACAACTCTCCCAAAAAGCCATCTGGGCCTGGGCTTTTGTTTGCTGGGGGTTTCTTAATTACATCTGCAATATCCTTTGTTGTTATTGGTCCATTCAACTTTGCTAACTCTTCCTGGTTCAGTTTTGGGAGACTGTGTTTCCAGAAATTTTTCCATTTCTCCTAGGTTGTTCAATTTGTTGGCGTATTATTGCTCATTGTATGTTTTCATGATCCTTTGAATTTCATGGTGTCAGTTGTTACTTCTCTTCTTTCATTTCTGATTTTGTTTATTTGGTTCCTCTCTTTTTGTTTCTTAGTGAGTCTGGCTACATGTCCATCGATCTTGTTTATCTTTTCAAAGAACCAAGTTTTGTTTCATTGATTTTTTGAATTGTTTTTTTTAGTCTCTATGTCATTTATTTCTGCTCTAACCTTTACTATTTCCTTCCTCCTACTAGCTCTGGGTTTTTCTTTTTGTTTCCATTCTAGTTCTTTAAGTTGTAGTGTTAAAAAATCAATTAGGAGTTTTTCTTCTTTCTTGAGGTAGGCCTGTAGTGCTATGAACTTCCCTCTCAGGACTGCTTTCGCTGTGTCCCATAGATTTTGTGTGTTGTGTGTTCATTTTCATTGGTTTCCAGGAAGTTTTTAATTTCTTCCTTGATCTCATTAGGAACCCATTCGTTGTTTAATAACATGCTATTTAGCCTCCAAGTGTTTGAATGTTTTTGTGTGTTTTTATTATAATTCAGTTTTAGTTTAATGCCACTGTGATCTGAGAAGATGCTTGATATGATTTCAATTTTCTTGAATTTGTAGAGACTTGCTTTGTGTCCTAACACGTGGTCCATCTTTGAGAATGACTCATGTGCACTTGAGAAAAATGTATATTCTGCAGCTTTGGGGTGGAATATTCTGTAAATATCAACGAATTCCAACTGGTCTTGTAAGGACCCTATGTCCTTGTTAATTTTTTGTCTAGAAGATCTTTCCAGTGGTGTCAGAGGCGTGTTAAAGTTACCCACCATGATCATATTGCTATTGATCTCTCCTTTGAAGTCCTCCAGAAATTTTTAAATATATTTTGGTGCTCCCGTGTTTGGTGCGTATATGTTTACCAGGGTTATATCCTCTTGTTGGATTGATTCTTTTAACATTATGTAGTGACCTTCTCTGTCTCTTATTATGGCCCTTGTTTTGAAGTCTATCTTGTCAGATATGAGTATTGCTACACCAGGTTTTTTTTCATTACAATTTGTTTGGAAAATATTTTTCCATCCCTTCCCTTTTATGCTGTATGAATCTTTTGTTGTGAGGTGGGTCTCTTGTAGACAGTATATGTATGGATCATTTTTTCGTATCCAATCAGCTACCCTATGTCTTTTGATTGGAGCATTTAAGCCATTTACATTTAAGGTAATTATTGATAGATAGTTATTAGTTGCCACTTTAATTTTATGCCTCTCTCTCTCTGTTTCTTCTTCTTCTTACAATAGTCCCTTCAGCATTTCTTGCAGTGCTGGTTTGGTGGTGGTAAATTCCTTTAGCTTTTTTTTCATCCGTGAAGCTCTTTATTTCTCCTTCAATTTTGAATGATAGCCTTGCTGGATAGAGTAGTCTTGAATTCAGACCCTTGCCTTGCATTACTTTATACACTTCATGCCACTCCCTCTGGCCTGCATCATTTCTATTGAGATGTCAGCTGACAGTCTAATGGGAGCTCCTTTGTATGTAACTTTCTGTCTCTCTCTTGCTTCCTTTAAGATTATTTCTATGTCTTTAATGTTTGCCATTTTTATTATGATGTGTCTAATTGTGGGTCTTCTGGGGCTCATCTTGCTTGAGACTCTCTGTGTTTCCTGGACTGGTGTGACTTTTTCCTTCACCAGTTTAGGGAAGTTTTCTGTTATTATTTCTTCAAACAGGTTCTCTATTCCTTTCTCTGATTCTTCTTCTTCCAGTACCCCTATAATGCGAATGTTGTTACGTTTTGTTTTGTCCCACAGCTCCCTTAAACTTTCCTCCTGCTTTTTAAACTTTTTTTTTTTCCATTTGCTGATCTATTTGGGTGTTTTTCTCTATCTTGTCTTCTAAGTCACTGATTCAGTCTTCAGCTTCTTCTAATGTACTATTGAACCCTTCTAAGTTATTTTTCATAACAGCTGTCATTCTTTATTTCCTCTTGATTTTTATGCATAGCTTCTACCTCTTTATGCATAGCTTTTACTTCTTTTTTTAAGCTGCTGTAGTTCCCAGTGAGCTCTTCATAATTCTTTTTAAGTTGCTTGTAGTTCTCACCAAATTGTTTGAGCACCCTTAAAATCATTGCCTCGAATTCTTTATCTGACAAGTTGCTGTCTTCCATTTCTTGTAGTTCCTTTTCTGGTGATTCCTCTTTTTCTTTCCTTTGGGTGTTGTTTCTTTGTCTCCCCATTTTAGCCGTCTGGTAGTTTTAGACGTGGTGAGGAATGTTTGGATGTGTAGGCAGATCACTGTATATCAAATAAGGCTACTCTGCCTCCCAGATTGTTCTGTTGCGTGTCGCCTCTTGCCTTCTGTGGATCCTGGAGGATTGACTACTGGGGGCTGGTATTGCTGTGTCCTGGTAGGTACTGCTGCTGGATCACGTGGGCCCCTCTGGAGTTGTGTTTCCAACTGGCCACTGGTGCCATCTATAGCTGTATAGCTCAGGCACTGTTGGAGCCACGCTCCCTATTCATACCTTGGGCAGCTGTGTTGCACAGGTCTCACTGGAGCCCTGGCTCCCCGCCAATCTTCTGGGCTACTGGCTCTCACCTTCCCTTTGGAGACCAGGCCCCAAGCCTATCTTGTGGGCTGCTAGGAGCAGGCCTCTATGGTGTCCCAGCACCCCGCTGGTCCTGTGGGTGGCTGGATCACACAGTTCCTTTGGTGACCCAACTCCATGCCTATTTTGTGGGATGCTGGGTCACACAGGCCTCTCTAGTGCCCCAGCACCCAACAGGTCCTGTGGGTGGCTGGATAGCACAGACCCTTTGGAGACCCGACTCCACACCTATCTTGTACCACAGCTTCTTATCCTGTCATCTACTGATGGACGTTTAGGCTGTTTCCAGATCTCAGCAATTGTAAATAGTGCTGTTATGAACATAGGGTACATATATTCTTTCTGATTGGTGTTTCAGGCTTCTTAGGATATATTCCTAGAAGTGGGATCACTAAGTCAAAGGCAGTTCCATTTTTAATTTTTTGAGGAAACACTGTATTGTTTTCCATAATGGCCTCACCAGTCTGCATTTGCACCAGCAGTGTACTAGAGCCCTTTTTCTCCACACCCTCGCCAGCATTTGTTGCTTGATGATTTATGATGGTAGTCATTCTGACAAGTGTAAGATAATACCTCTTAGTCATTTTAATTTGCATCTCTCTGATGATTAGTGACTTGGAGCATTTTCTCACATGTCTCTTGGACATGAAAATGGAAAAAAGACTTAAATGTAAGTCATGAAACCATAAAAATCCTAGAAGAAACCATAGGCAGCAAAATCTCAGACATCTCACATAGAATTTTCAACAATACATCACCTAGGGCAAGAGAAACAAAGGAAGAAATAAACAAATGGGATTACATCAAAATGAAAAGCTTCTGCACAGCAAAAGAAATCATCAACAAAATAAAAAGAGTTCCAACTGTGTGGGAGAACATGATACATCTGATAAGGGGTTAATTTCCAAAATATATAGAGAGTTCGTACAACTTAACAAAAGGAAGACAAACAATCCAAATAAAAAAAATGGACAAAAGGCCCAGCTGGTGTGGTTCCGTGGACTGAGCAAAGTCCTATAGACTGAGAGGTCCCGGTCAGGGCACAAACCCAGGTTGCCGGCTTGATCCTCAGTAGGGGACATGCAGGAGGCAGCCGTTCAATGTTTCTCTCTCACATTGATGTTTCTATCTCTCCCTTCCTCTCTCTCTAAAAATATGAATAAAGCGAAGATGGTGGCAAGCAGGACTGGAGCAAGTGTGAGTGTGTGAGAGTGTGAGCGAGTGTGAGAGAGAATGTGAGTGACCATGAGTGTGGAAGACCAACCTTGAGCTGTGCAGAAATGCAGGGCAGAAGGTTCCTATGCTGGGGACAAAAAGCAGTGGGCAATCGCAGTAAGCAACTCCTCAGCGAGCTTCTCCCTGTGTGGCCAGGAGGCCCCCCAATTTTGGAAGATCCCTGGTCTTCTCTGGGAAGAGGAAGTGGGGAGTAGCTAGGGCCGAGTGACCTGAGTCCACCAGAGCGCCTTGCACCATTGGACCAAGGGACCCCACTGTGTCAACGTGGACCAGCGCACAGTAGTGATGCTAAGGAGGTGTCTGCTGTAGTAGCCGCAAACGGCCAGGAGCTGAGCACATTCCCCACAGCAGAAGCATAATAGGAGCCCAGCACCTTCCCCCATAGCAGCAGTGACTGGGCAGGAGTGGAGCCCTACTCCCAACAGCAGCTGAGGCTCAGGAGCCAAGACACACCCCCAGCAGCAAAGGATTGGGAGAGGACATTCATCCCCAGGCAGCAGCAATAGCACAGATTGGCAGCTGGAACCCATCCTAAACAGCATCAGCAGAGGTTGATCAGGAGCGGTGTCCCAGCCCAAGCCACAGCCAGACTCAGGCAGCCCAGAACTGCCCCTGACAACTGCAACAGCAGATTTGGAGTGGAGTCCCTCACACCAGCAGCAGCAAAGTCCCAAGAGTGGAGCATCCTCAGCTGCCAACAACAGCAGAGGACTGGGAGCTGAGAGCACCCCCTGGCAACAGCAGCAGCAGTAGCAGTGCAAACCAGGAGATGAAACTAGCCTCCAGCAGCAACGAATCAGGAGCTGAGCCCCACCAGGCAGCAGTGTACCCCAGAAACACACCAGTGAGACCCACGCACCCCAGCAACATACCAGCAGGACCCACAAACCCCAACAGAATACCAGTGGGACCCATGCATCCGAGCATCATAATAGCGGGACCCACGCACCCCAGGCAAGAGCAGCACAGATTGCAGCATCAGCAGAGGCTGATGAGGAGCAGTGCTCCAGTCCAAGCAGCAGCAAGAATAGGGGAGCCTAGATCTGCACGACAGACCAATACCAGCTGCCTGTTGTCAATACTCCAGGACCCAGAGCAGATAAGAGGTATCATTACCAAAAGAGTCTGGAAGGCACAGCAGCCTTATGTGACACACACTGACCTGCCTACACATTCCAACATCCCTCACTGGGCCTAGAAATACCAGATTGCTAAAATGGTGAGACAAAGAAACAACACCCAAATGAAAGAAAAGGAGGAATCACCTGAAAAGAAACTACAGGAAATGGAACAAAGCAATTTGTCAGATAAAGAATTAAAAGCAATGATTTTAAGGGTGCTCAAACAATTTAGTGAGAACTACAAGCAACTCAATAAGAATTATGAAGAGCTCAGCAGGAACTACAGCAGCTTAAAAAAAGAGGTAGAAGCTATGCATAAAAATCAAGAGGAAATAAAGAACAGCACAGCTGATATTAAAAATACCTTAGAAGGATTCAATAGTAGATTAGAAGAAGCTGAAGACCAAATTAGAAACTTAGAAGACAAGGTAGAAAAATACACCCAAATAGAGCAGCAAATTGAAAAAAAAAATAAAAAGAGGAGAGTTTAAGGGAGCTTGGAGACACTACAAAATGTCACAATATTCCATCATAGAGGTACCAGAAACAGAAGAATCAGAGAAAGCAAAAGGGAACCTTTTTGAAGAAATAATGACAGAAACCTTCCCTAAACTGGTGAAGGAAAAAGTCACACAAATCCAGGAAACAAAGTAAGTCCCAAGCAAGATGAATCCAAAAAGACCTACACTTAGACACAAAATAGTAAAAATAGCAAACATTAAAGACAAAGAAAGAATCTTAAAGGAAGCAAGACAGAGACAGAAAGTTGCCTACAAGGGAGCTCCCTTTAGACTGTCATCTGATTTCTCAATAGAAACACTGCAGGCCAGAGGGAATGGCATGAAGTATACAAAGTAATGCAAGGCAAGGGTCTGAATCCAAGACTACTCTATCCAGCGAGGCTATCTTTCAAAATTGAAGGAGAAATAAAGAGCTTCACAGGCAAAAAAAAAAAAAAAAAAAAAAAAAAAAAAAAAAAAGCTCAAAGAATTTACCACCACAAAACCAGCACTGCAAGAAATGCTGAAAGGACTGTTAGAAGAAGAAGAAGAAACAGAGAAAGAGAGAGAGAGAGAGAGAGAGAGAGAGAGAGAGAGAGAGAGAAGAACACAGGCATAAAATGAAAATGGCAACTAATAACTATCTATCAATAATAACCTTAAATGTAAATGGCTTAAATGCTCCAATAAAAAGACATAGGGTAGCTGATTGGATAAGAAAACACGACCCATACATATGCTGTCTACAAGAGACGCACTTCAAAACAAAAGGCTCACACAGGATGAAAGTAAAGGATGGAAAACATTTTTCCAAGCAAATGGAAATGAAAAAAAGCTCATGTAACAATACTCATATCTGACAAGATAGACTTTAAAATGAGGGCCATAATAAGAGACAAAGAAGGTCAACTAAATAATACTAAAAGGATCAACTCAACAAGAAGATAATACCCGGTAAACATATATGCACCAAATATGGGAGCACCAAAATATATTTAAAAACTTCTGGAGGACTTCAAGGGAGAGATCAATAGCAACATGATCATAGTGGATGACTTTAACACCCGACTGAAACCACTGGATAGATCTTCTAGACAAAAAATTAACAAGGACATAAAGTCCTTACAAGGCAGACTAGATCAGTTGGAATTCATTGATCTTTACAGAACATTTCACACCAAAGCTTCAGAATATACATTCTTCTCAACTGCACATAAGACATTCTCAAAGATAGACCACATGTTAGGACACAAAGTAAGTCTCTACAAATTCAAGAAGATTGAAATCATATCAAGCATCTTCTCAGATCACAATGGCATGAAACTAGAACTCAGTAACAAAAAAAAACATTCAAACACTTGGAGGCTAAATAGCATGTTATTAAAAAACAAATGGGTTACCAAGGAGATCAAGGATGAAAATAAAAACTTCCTGGAAACCAATGAAAATACACACAACAACAACAAAAAATCTATGGGACACAGCGAAAGCAGTCCTGAGAGGGAAGTTCATAGCACTATAGGCCTACCTCAAGAAACTAGAAAAATTCCTAATTGACTTTCTAACCCTACCACTTAAAGAACTAAAAGGTAAACAAAAAGAAAAACCCAAAGCAAGAAGAAGGAAAGAGCACAAATAAACAACATAGAGACTAAAAAAACAATTCAAAAGATCAATGAAACAATGAGCTGGTTCTTTGAAAAAAAAAATGATTGATAGGCTTTTAGTCAGACTCACCAAGAAACAAAAAGAGAAGACCCAAATAAACCAAATCAGAAATGAAAGAGAAGCAGTAACAACTGACACCACAGAAATACAAAGGATCATTAAAACATACAGTGAACAATTATAGGCCAACAAATTGGACAATCTAGGTGAAATGGACAAATTTCTAGAAATACACAATCTCCCAAATCTGAACCGGGAAGAGATAGAAAACTTGAACAGAACAATAACAACTAAGGAAATTGAGTATGTAATCAAGAAACTCCCAGCAAACAAAAGTCCAGGACCGGATGGCTTCATGGGGGAGTTTTACTGAACATTCAAAGAAGATCTAACACCCATCCTCCTCAAAGTATTCCAAAAAATCTGAGAAGACGGAAGACTTCCAAACTCATTTTATGAGGCCAGCATAATCTTAACTCCAAAACTGGATAAAGACACTACAAAGAAAGAAAGCTACAGGCCAATATCCCTGATGAACATAGAGGCCAAAATCCTTAACAAAATATTAGCAAATCAAATCCAGCAATACATCAAAAAAATTATTCACCATGACCAAGTGGGATTCATCCCAGGGATGCAAGGATAGTACAATCTTTGCAAGTCAATAAATGTGATACACCACATAAACAAAATGAAAGATCAAAACCATATGATCATATCAATAGATGCTGAAAAAGCATTTGACAAAATCCAGCACCCATTTCTGATAAAAACACTCAGCAAAGTGGGAATAGAGGGATCATATCTTGACAAAATAAAGGCCATATATGAAAGACCTACAGCCAACATCATACTCAATGGGCAAAAACTAAAAGCATTTCCCTTAAGAACAAGAGCAAGACAGAGATGTCCACTTTTGCCACTCTCATTTCACATAGTACTGGACATCTTAGCCACAGCAATTAGACATGAAGAAAAAATAAAAGGGATCCGAATTGGAAAAGAAGTGAAACTGTTATTATTTGCAGAAGACTTAATATTGTATATAGAAAACCCTAAAGACTCCATCAAAAACCTACTAGATTTAATAAATGCATTTGGTAAAGTAGCAGGATACAAAATTAACGTCAAGAAATCGACGGCATTCTTATACACCAATGATGAAATCACAGAAAGAGAAACTAAAAAAAAAAAATCCCATTTACCATAGCGGCAAAAAAATTAAGATACCTAGGAATAAATTTAACCAAAGAAGTAAAGACCTGTTTGCAGAAAACTACAGGATATTGAAAAAAGAAACAGAGGAAGATATAAAAAAGTGGAAGCACACACCTTGTTCATGGATTGGAAGAATTAAAATCATTAAAATGTCCATACTACACAAAGCAATTTATAGATTCAATGCAATCCCTATCAAAATACCAACGACATATTTCACAGAACTAGAACAAATAATTCAAAAGTTCATATGGAACCAAAAATGACCCCAAAAGCCACAGCAATCTTAAAAAAGAAGGACAAAGTAGGTTGGATCACAAAACCGGATATCAGGTTACAGTACAAAGCCACTGTAATCAAAATAGTCTGGTGCTGACACAATAACAGGCATATAGATCAATGGAACAGAACAGAGAACCCAGAAATTGACCCAAAACAGTAAGCTCAATTAATATTTGACAAAGGTGGTGAGGGCATACAGTGGAGTACAGACAGCCTCTTCAATAAATGGTGTTGGGAAAATTGGTCAGGTACATGCAAAAAAATTAAGCTAGACCACCAACTTACACTATACACAAGAATAAACTCTAAATGGATAAAAGAGTTAAACGTAACTCGTGAACCCATAAAAATCCTAAAAGAAAACGTAGGCAACAAAATTTCAGACATCATACACAGCAGAATTTTCAGATACATCACCTAAGGCAACAGAAATGCAGGAAAAAAATGAACACATGGGACTACATCAAACTAAAAAGCTTCTACAAAGCAAAAGAAACAACCATCAAAATGGAAAGGGGTCCCACTGTATGGGAGAGCGCAATTGCCAATGATACATCAGATGAGGGGTTAATTTCCAAAATATATAGAGTGTTCATACATCTCAACAAAAGGAAGACAAAGAACCCAATTAAAAAATGGGCAGAGGACCTAAAGAGACACCTCTCCAAACAGGACATACAAATGGCCAGGAGACATATGAAGCAATGCTCAACATCACTAGTCATCAGAGAGATGCAAATTAAAACAACAATGAGATATCACCTCACACCTGTCAGAAAGACCGCCATCAGCAAAGCATCAAACAACAAGTGTTGGCGAGGGTGTGGAGAAAAGGGGACTCTAGCACACTGCTGGTGGGAATGCAGACTGGTGCAGCCACTATGGAAAACACTATGGTGTTACCTCAAAAAGTTCAAAATTGACCTGCCATTTGACCCAGTGATCCTACTTCTAGGAATATACCCTCAGAAGCCTGAAACACCAATCAGAAAGAATATATGTACCCCCATGTTCATAGCAGCACTATTTACAATAGCTAAGATCTAGAAACAGCCCAAGTGTCCATCAGTAGACAAGTGGATAAAAAAGCTTTGGTACATTTACACAATGGAGTACTATGCAGCTGTAAGAAAGAAAGATCCCTTATCCTTTGAGATGACATGGAGGGACATGGAGAGTATTATCCTAAGGAAAGAATCCAATCAGAGAAAGACAAATATTATATGATCTCACTTATTTGTGTAATATAATGAACAAAACAAAGTGATGAACAAAATAGACCCAGAGACATAGAAGTAGGGTACAGAATGACAAACCTCCGAGAGGGAGTGGGGGAGGGGAGGGAAGAGATAAACCACAGGACTTATATGCATATGTGCGTAACCAGTGGACATAGACAACAATGCCAGGTGTGGAAACTAAAGTTTAGAGTTCTTAAATCCCTTGTCCCAGGTCAAGAAGCTAGTTAGTGGCAAGATGTAGGGATTCAAACCTTCCTAAAACTTTTTGACCAAAGCCTGTGTACTGACTGCAGGAAATTTTAGAAAGAGAGAATGGGAGAATGAACGAATAAAGTGTGTGTGAAAGAGAGAGATAGACAGACACACAGAGGGAAATAAAGAAAGAGAGTGGGGGCAGAGAAAAGGACAGAAAGAGAGATGAGAGCAAGAGCATGTGTAAGTTTGTTGTAGGGTGGAGAAGTCAGACTGGATTCCTTATAATCTCAATTTTCGCAGAAAGTTGGAGCCAGTTAAAACTGTCCTTTTGAGGCGGGGGAGGATGGGCCACTGTCCCTCATGCCAGTACAGTAACAGCAAAAGCTACTGCTTCCCCCAGGGCACCCATGAGTTCCTGTCCCAAACGCCCTCCGGACCTGTGCCGGACATGCTTGTTCAAGACTAGAGCAGTATTTATTCATGTATTTACTGATTCCTCTGCACTCTATCCTGAGACACTCCAATCATCAAAAAAGTGCCACATTTTTTTCTACTTTAACCTTTTCAAAGCAAAGAGCTGTGCTCATTTCCCCACCTAAAGAGAGGGGCCCTCAAGGCCATGTTGAGTGCTGACTGCTTGGTGGGAGAGACTCTGCCATGGTGGTGCTAGCTTGCACACTGCATTTCCTTCCCAAATGCTCCCTGTGTGCAAGTCTTCTGGAATGTCTATAAGGAACTGAGTGTAGGCACTCCTGTTTACACTTGACTCCGTATTTTGCAGACCCAAACTGGATTTATCCCCAAGTGAGTTTGAAATACCAAGCAGAGTACCTGGGCACTCTGAAACTCAAGGCATTTTCCAGAAAGCCTTGGTTACCAAGTGCACCCTGAGGCAGCTCTGAGAGAGGTCAGAGGATTTAATAGCAATTGTTTCTGCAAGCTTGCCTGGGAGGCTACTGGCATCAAGACCAGCATCCCAAGTGGACAAGCACCCTCAAATTCTGCATTAGCTCTCCAAGATAAGCTAGTTTCAACAGTGCATTGTACTTGACAGTATCACAGACATTTTTTCCCCTGATTCTGACATCGACCCAATGAAGGGGTAGGGGATTATCATAGTTCCCAATTTAAAGATGAGGAAGAAACAGAAAGGCTATGTGAAGTCCCCAAGGACCACAGTAGTCTACACTAGACTCCAGATCTTGAATCTCACACCAGGCAGTTGCTGAGGCAAGACTGTATGTGCAATTGTTTCTCCCACCCAAAGCCCATCCTTCAGTTTTGGCACTTTCTTTCCAGCCTCAGGAGGTAAAGAAGTTGGTTAGAGAACATCAACCCCACTTAAGAAAGTAGGCTTCATACTTCGGTGGAGTTCAGTGGTGGGAGGAGCCTACTAGATTCTAAACACCTGAAAACAACACATAGACAAGTGCCTCAGGTTCCATATATATAAAATGGGAGATAATAATCTGACTAGTGTGGCTCAGTGGATTGAGAGTCATCTGACAGACTAAGAGGTCCCAGTTGGATTCAGGTCAGGGCACCTGCTGGGGTTGCTGGCTCATTCCCAGTGGGGGGAGTGCAAGCTGATGGATGTTTCTCACATTGATGTTTCTATCTCTCTCTCCCTTCCCCTCTCTCTCTAAAAAATAAATGAAAACATATTTTTGAAAATGGGAGATAAGCCCGGCCAGTGTGGCTCAGTGGTTGAGCATCCACTCATGAACCAAGTGGTTGCCAGTTGGATTCCTGGTCAGGGCATATGCCCAGGTTGTGGGCTGGATTCCCAGTGAGGGGCATGCAGGAGGCAGGCAATTGATGTTCTCTCTCATTGATGTTTCTATCTCTCTCTCCCTTTCCCTTCTTCTTTAAAAAAATTTTTTAAATAAAAGTGGAGATAATAGTACCAACTTCAGAGGGTTGTGGAGATGATTTACATTCAGCGCCCTATATTTAATAGGTGCTAAATAAATCACTGTTTTCTTGCCTTTCGGGAGCATTCTGAACACCTTATTTCTTGCAAAGTTGTGAAGTCATTTTCTAAAGGTGAGGTGGGGAAGCTGAGAGAGGAGGCAACTTTCATCTGGCTGTAAGCAGATATTAATGGTGGGAAACTAGTTGACATGGAAGTCTAAAAAGAATACAAACGCAAAGGCAGAAAGGTCAGGCAGTGCACTGGGCAAAAAGCGCTGAGCCAGAGGATGGCTTTTTCATGGCCAGATTGGCAGAGAGGAGCCAGATTGCGGGCGGTGGGAGTAGGGATGCTCGCGCCACGGCCTTTGAGGGTCGTCAGGCCTCCTGTGCAGAGCATTTAGTGTTTGCTCCAGGCTTGCTTGGTCCTGACCCTCGAACCCTGGCAGATCAAGGGACATGTTCCTCCCACCTGCCTCTTGGCCAAGGATGCAGTGCGCAGCGCCTAGGCAGATGAAAGCGAAAGGACAAGAGGCGGGCTGGGAAACAGCTGATGGGGCAGGATCCGAAGGGCTGGGTACTGGGGAGCATTCCGCGCCAGACCAGCATCAGGCTGGCAGGGAATTTAACAGACCGCTGAAATCTTTGCTTATCGTCTTTCTCTAGCATGTGGGGCAGAAGAGGTCATGCTTCGCGGGAAAGAGCTATTTGTGTCTGGTGCTCTACCCTGGTGTGATTTTATGTTGTAACCAGACAGCAATCTTGTCCAGGCACTGGAGAGCCAGCGGAAATGGTGTGTCTGCACGCTTTTGGACCGCCTGGAACTGGTTGGGCCCAGCATGGGATCCGCCATCGCTTTTTAGCAGGAGCATGGATCTCTTTATTATTATGATCCCTAAACTTACAAAGTCTCTGTGTTTGAAGAGTCAGCTCGGGACCAAAGTGGCCTTCTGTCCCCCAGAATGGGGGTGCAGTCAGCCCCTTTAGGTCGAAGTCCAGGGAAGGCCTGGCACGGCCAGATAAGCCAAATGAGTCCCTACACCACCCCTACTGCTGCGGAGCCGCTATCCTTGGCCTTCGGGGCCGCTAGGCTCAGGAACTGAGGTAAGGGGCGCTGCACTGCCAAGTCCCCAGCAACCTCTGGCTGCTGCAGTAAAATAATATCCCACGGGCAGGGCTCTGGGGACAGAAGAGGTAGTAGAAGATTAAGTCCGTTTAGAGGACAGATGGGTTCAAAGAAACTTTTTAGAAAACCTTATGAGAGGGGAGTGAGGGGGACAGGCAATTAATCCATTTGCCCTAGCCTATGGCAAGAGACTAGACACTGTATGGGATGAACTAAAAGGATCTTTCCATTTACATTTGGAGAAATTGAGGTCTGGACAGGGTCCAGGATTAGCCCAATTTCAGCCAATTTATAGGAGCCTAGGTGAGGTTGGAAATCAGCTCCTAATTCTGATTTGAATGATGTGTCACACTGTCCTTTCTCTCAAAGTTAGATCTCACACACCTTGTCACACCCACACCTTCCCCACCCTCCAAGAGAAGAGCTAGATCAAAAGAGTGGAGGCCACCCCGAAGTTAATTTTCTTAGCTCCTTGGCCTCGGGTCTTGGTTAGCCCCTCCTCTGGGTTTGACCTAAGACAACAATTGGGTTCCCCGGAGGAGGTGGCAGAGGTGGCGGAAGTGGCCTCTGCGAGCCTGGGAGAGAGCGGGGCTGCCAGAAGTAAACGTTAAGGGCAGCCGATAGAGCAGGGTCCTGGGTTCGATCTGGGCTTCCTGGCTTGGCCTTGGGACTCCCAGCAAGGACTGGTCAAGTATTTAAATTAAGCAACTGGAGAGAGCCCAGGAGGGATGCAGGTGAGGGTGGGGTGGGGGTGGGGAAGGGGCTCAGTCTGGGGCCCCGGGTGGCTGGTGGCGGCAGCTTGGGAAATAACTGACACTGACTTTTGTTCAGGCTCTCCACTCGTGTTCGGGTAGCCACAAAGCTTCCCAGAGGACCGTGGCACGTCGCCCGCGTGCGTGTGAGTCCTCGACTCCCTGTCAGGGCTGTTGGCAAACCGCCTATTATAACCATCGAGTTCACGTTAACTTCTTTGTACCTGGAAATAGAAATATAAATGCTCGCCCCTATCCCCAGAGCCACAATGCAATATAAAAGAAGGGTAATAACCTGTTCGAGGGAGACAGCAAATAGTTCTCTGCATCAAAATAATCTATTTTCAGGATTTTTTAAATTTGTAAATACCTATATACCACAAATTATCCCGAGTCCCCATTGCACCCAGCATTTCAGAAATTTCCGTGTGATCTGCCCCTCAGAGATCAACACCTGCGTGGTCTGGGAGACCCAGCAAAATCCCAGCCTAGTCTCTTGCTAAACCAAGACTGGTTTAGATCTTCACATTGGCTTCCGGAATCCTGGAGGGTAGACGAGTGAGGAGGCTTTGTGGTCCTCCATTCCGGCAGAGCCGGAATCGTTGCCTGCTTTTGTTTCCAGCTCCATTTCGAACTTGAACCAGGAGAGTGCCCCTGTATTGGATATTGGACAGGCTCCTGAGGTCCCGATGCTTGCAATGAGGCCATTTTCTGACTTGCAAACTTCACCAAAGGCTATGGCAAAACCCTACGCTTTGTCTTACAAAGCTTGGAAGGGGAGCACGCCCAGAGGCAGGCTTCGGGGCAGAGACCTCAAGCTTCCCCGGGTACACCAGACAGTAGCCACTTGCCTCCTTACCGCGAGGAGGGCGACCCTCCTCCCCCTACGCCCCACTCCGTCCCCGCGGACCGGTGTGCACGAATCCCGGGAGGGAACTCCAAAGAAACTACGAACCTGCAGGGCCTGCTCTTCACAGGTCAGGCCGTGAAGAGAAGATGAGGGGAGCCTCTGGGAGCTGTAAAGCAGCAGGGAGGGTTGGGTGAGGATTCCAGTTGATCAGTGTCCCAAACCGTGGACCAGGACCCATAGGCTGGGCTATAAGGGACGCTTGGGGTTTCTTCTTAACTCGTTTTAGGGTCAGCCTGAGGATATGGTCGTCACTAAGGAGAGCCCTGAGAAGGCACCAAGGTGGGCAAAGATTTCTGTTTCAAAGAGAGATAGTTTAGGGAATGAGGAAAACTTCTGGGAAGCTGAGCTCACACACACCCCCTCCCCCCGCCCTTGGCTCTTGGATGGACCCAGGCCCCTACGAACTAATGATACGCCCTCTGGGGAATGCTAGAGAATGATTGTTGGCTGGAGCTGGAAAGAGCTGCGCCTGGGCGCTAGAGGGGGGCGCTGTCTAGTCCCGTGGAAATCGAACACATGTACTGAGAGCGCGCGCAATCGGAGACGAGAGGATGTGTGCATTAGTGTGTGAGGGAGGGCCAGAGACAGAGAAAAGAGCAAAAACGAAGAATGGAATGATGGATCACACTGGATGACAATTTCGAAATGCAGAGTTTGGTCTATTCTACAAATGCATAAACCTCACACAGCTTTCACTTGTTTATCCGCTGAGATCTTAGCCAAACCTCACTCTCCTGGTTCAAGTTCGAAATGGAGCTGGAAACAAAAGCAGGCAAAGATTCCGGCTCTGTCGGAATGGAGGACCACAAAGCCTCCTCACTCGTCTACCCTCCAGGATTCCGGAAGCCAATGTGAAGATCAAAAGCTTCCACATCACCCCAGTGGCGAGCGCCCACAGCCCTAAAAGAGGCCAACTAAAAAGAGGGGATTGGGCAGGGGGAGTTCGGGATCTGTGGGACTTTGGAGGTGGGCGGCTCCTGCCAATCTGTTCTTGCATCCAGGAAAGGCACAGGCCTAGGCCCTTTCTCCCTTCCGCAGTGGTTTACGAGTTTATACTTGGCTTTCAAGATCACCAGCGCCTACCCCGTGGCTCCGTGGTCCATTAGGCCAGCAAGCGTCGGCATTGAGGAATTGTAAATTCAGCCGGATCACTAATTCGGTCCTACCGGTGAGCGTCTCTAGCTGGGCCTTTCTTTCAGAGCTAGGGTTCTGCGACCGTTGCTGAGGTCTACATTTTTTCGCTGCTCCTTCGGGCAGAACAGCCTTTCTCGGAAGGCTGGGGAATTCCCCTGAACCTCTGAATATGATAGGACAGGGAGAGGAGAAAACTGCTTTTTGCTAGGAACCAACACCCTAGCCTAAGCCCGGGCAAAGCAAGATAGAGATAACTCTTTCCTGGGGGCAACTAACCCTGACTCCTACCCACCACTCGCTTGGAGAGGAGGCGCCTCCAGAGAGGTCCCATATCTCCCCCTGGTCAACGCGCAGCTTCAGGCTGCGCTGGGTCTTGCATTTCTGGAGCAGACCCACCAGGAGAGCGGCTACTGAGCCGATCCAGGCCAGTAGCTGCTGGCTGGAAGCGATCGCGCCGGCATGATAAGCCAGGTCCCCATCATTGACCAGAATTGACGTCAGGATACCCCTGGAAAGTGCCCGCCGGGGTATTGCCCACGTGAGAAAGCCTGGGCAGCGCACAACACAGCTGGGCCTGGTTAGGGCCGGGCGGGCGCTCAGAAGCCAGGCCTGCACTGTCCGCGGCCTCATCATTCATTTCCCTGGACGTGCTGGTAAAAATGCATCAAACCAGGCTGCGGAGCGCGGTATAAAAGCACAGCGGGATGAGCTGCTTTCCAAAAAGGATCTTGGTGATTGGACCGGGGTCGGTGTGATTGACAAGAGCTTAGTCTGGTAAAGGGAAGACACGCAAGCTTTCACAGCGGGATCCCTTTTCTAAAATACATCACACTAGCCTTTGAAAAGCGCCGCAAACTATAAGGATATAGCGTTTCACGGCTTGCTTTATGGTGCGATGACATTTCTCTAAAACATAGCAAAGATCAAAAAAAGGGAGAGAGAAATAAAATGTGTTGCAAACACAATGTTTTAATTAGTTTATTCTGCAGTTGCTTTTATCTGACGTATACATTGCGGGTTCCCTTTTAATTAAACAGCCCCTCTGTAGAGGCTGCGGGCAAGGAAGGGAGGTGAGGCGCTGCGCCTCTTCGTTCCCTTTAAGAGAAACGGAAGGGCTGCCTGGCCCCAGAGCCGAGCTCACAGGCCCCCTTGCCCTCTGGCCCATAATCAGCAGGCTGAGACTTTGGTGCTTCGGGAAATGATGGGACCCGAGCGCTTCCTGGAGGGAGAGATGAGGGAGGGGAAGAAGAGGAGAGAAATGGAGGCGGTTTCTCCATCCAGGGAACCGAATGTAACGAAGGCTGTTGGAGTAGCTCCACTAGGCGCCAACCTCCAATCCCCACCACCGGGCTTTGTCCCCTCTCCACCCCCACCCTCCCAGCTGCCTGGCCACCGCAACAGCCCACGTTCCCCTTCCCCAGGATCTTTCGGGTCTCCAGGTTGGGGGCACCAGATGAGCTCTGAGGTCTTTGCCCACTCCCCGGCTTTAGGGCTCTGATTTTCGCTACTTCCCCCTCCCTGGGTCCCAAAGTAACTGATCCTCTGATTCCTGACCAACTGAAAGAGACTTTGCAAGCATAGGCTCACTGAAAGTGCAGGCTCCTCAGGAGCTGTCATAAGTGGGTCCTCAAAAAAGGCGAGGGAGAAGTAATCGTAGGATGTGTTGTGAGTCTAAGCAAGGCCTAGTTTTACACACACAACCCAGTAAATTGATGGACTGGCCAAAATACTTCCTCTCCTGTCCAAATTTGTTCCTTCTACTGAAACCAGGAATGGAAGTCAAGACTTTCAGCCTGGAGGGGGCGGTGGAGGTGAGGGCAGCCACCACATGGCTAGGATGCCTCCTTTCCACCTTTTGCTCAGAGGAAAATTTCCTTTTGACACCTTTCCATTCAAGATGAGACAGAAAGCAGAGTGAGCTGCAGATGCCTCTGCAGCCTGTTTTATTAGGCAAAGAGGTCTGCAGTGTTGCCTATCTTGGGAAAAGAGGAAGATCTATTACTTCTCCCACGAAATATGTTTAGTATTGGAGTTAAAATATTGAGATTTGTGTAAATGTTTGAAATGTATGCTCTTTGTTATCAAGGACTTCTTTTAAAATTATGTACACACTCTCCATGTAATAGTACACATAAGCAGCATACATGTTTGGATGGAACTTTTAAAACAACTGCAACTACAAAGATCATTTGATAATAACCAAAGTAATTAATTTAATATGTTTAGAAATCAGAATTCAGAAAATTAATATCTCAAAGTATATACACAATATATTTTCTCCATTTTGTTTTTCTTTTAAAGGCTCTTTGTCTTTCATTAAATTATTTGGGATGGACCTACATTATAAAAACAATCAACAAAATTAAATATGTGATGACTGGTAGAGTAGTGCCAGGCCAGATTCTGGAGCAGTTTGCCTCCAAAGTTTTCTGAGCATTACACTCAAAATAATGATTTTAACCTATCAGAGCTATAGAATGACAACATAGCTCAAGAAATGAATCTCATGTATGGAATTGAGCTATAAACCACTCTCCTATAGCTAGTCTCCTCTCTGTGTATTTTGGGGAGTTATGGAATTGTGAAATTAAGAATAATAATAAGCCTCAAATTGTTACCATGTAATCTTTGAAAATGCTTTAAGGGGTCAGAATATAAGCAATATTAAATGGAGTCCTTGACCTAGAAGACTATACATTGCAGAAGAGGACAAAAGTAGAATATGATGGAAGAAGGCATTCCCCAAATTGGGAAAATAATGAACTCAAGCTGATTTCTTTCTTGCTTATGAAAAGATAAACTCTTCTATAAAAGTTCTATTTGGGTAATCATCCCAACAAACTCCAGTAACATATCTGGATTGCAAAAACATAATCAAGCATCATGTTTAAAAAAATAATAAAGAACCTCTGATAGTTACCCCAAACATTCAAGTAATCAATATAATATTCATGAAATATTTATTCCGAAACTTCAAATCATAGCATTTGTTTTATGAGTGTTAAAATGTTTGCAGGTCCATGTGCATGACTCAGTCATGGTATTATTTACACATATCTCCTCCACAATACCGAAGACAGTGTCTTGACAGTCGCAGGCAAACTATACATATTTTTGAATAAAGGAAATCAGCTAACATATTGCTCTTGTAAATAAATATAAAAAATTTTTGCTAATCACTCTGCAATTTCATTTTGCCTCCATCTCTTTCTGCCTTCCACAACTTCAGGGAGATGTCTCTGGAGCCTGAACCAAACTGCATGATCCATGGACAGCTCTGTTCCTTGTAATTATACAGAACCTGAGAGGCATAAAGTCCCCCGCCCAGTCCTGGGAGTCCACCTAGGAAGGGAGGGGAAGAGCAAAAAAAGTATTGCTGGGGAACAATTCCAAGTGAGAGGAAATGCCTCTGCATTTCTATCCCCATCTCCTTTTTTCTGGAAGAAAGTCAAGACTAGACTGATTAAGATGGAGAGAAGTGGTATTGGGATAGCTCTTTTCTTCAAGTAGCTCCATCCCTTACTGTCTTCCAGCGGAAATTTTGTTCTGTAACAGCAAAAGTGTAGCTTTTTATTTTTATTTTATTTTTTAAATATGTTTTTATTGATTTTTAGAGAGAGAGGGGAACGGAGAGGGAGATAGAAATACCGATGAGAGAGACACATTGATTAGCTTGCCTCCTGTGTGCCCCCCACTGGGGATTAAGCCCGAAACACAGGCATGTGCCCTGACTGGGAATCAACCAGTAACCTCTTGGTACTTGGATCAATACTCAACCACTGAGCCACACCACCCAGGCAAAAAGTGTAGCTTTTTAGTTGAAATAAAATAAATGAGACAAGGCCCAGAGCAAACTATTTGACCAGAAGCTCTTGGTTTCTTCCACCTCAGACCAGGGCATGGCAAGGGCATAGAAGCAGAGAAGGCAGGAGTTGAAAGTGAGGGGTTTTTTTTTGTTGTTGTTGTTTGTTTTTTTTCTAACATCTGGTAGGCAAAGGAAACAAATAGGGATAGCAGTCTGGAGTGGGGATCCAAGGTTTAATCTCAGAGTATACCACGTTGGTGTATCTTAGACTTGGGTAGTGATGCTAGGGCTAATAATGTAAGTCTGGAAAGATTGCAGAGTGGGAGCAAAGGGGCTCCAGATACTGACCTATTGTAGCTTAGCAATTCCCTTATTAGAATCACCTGAAGAGCTTTTAAAAATAGTAATAAGGCACCCCTCCCTAGACCAAGTGAGTCAGAAGCTCTGGTGTGGGTCTTGGCATCTGAATATTTCAAAGATTTTCAAGAGACTCCAATTTGGAGCCAGGTTCCAACCCTGGGAACCCTGGTTCCACTCTCTTGTTTCTGGAGTAGAGATGTGACATCTGAAAAAGGAAACTAGATATCGCTATTTAATTCTCTAATTGAGAACCATAAAAGAGCAGGCTAGATTTAGAGCTTTTAAGTGTTCATAAAGGAAAAGTGTCCCCCTCTATTCCTAGGGGGTGTCTTACAAACTGGGGAGGACAGGCAAGTATGTAGCAATGTCACAGTGGTTAAGGAGTACATAAACCACTGAGGCAGCTAGTTTGCAACAGTAGGCAGTGGAGGCTCCTGTGGCTTCAGAAATACTTGGAGGATAAAGTCACTTCAGGAAGAAGGAGGGAGAGGTAAAAGATAAACATTCATGAACTTTTTGTAAAGTAGGAAAGAGGTATTTAGGTGATAGGGGTAGAAGGGTTTTCTGGAGTGTTCTTGAGGCCAATGAGATGAGGTAGGTTTGGCCCTTGTAACTAGTACTGAGACAGTGGAGAAAACGGTGTTCTAGGCTTCTTTTTTTCCCCCTTCATTTAATAGGTAGATAGATAAGAACCTTTATTGAGAACTTTGTGATGAGGTAGGGAAACAGAAGGAGAAAACTAATGTTTGCTGATAAGATGTGCTTCAAGAGGCCCTTGGTCATGAGGAAAACTTTACCTATAGCCTTGGATGCTTGCAGAGGGGCTTCTGCACAGCTGGTATTGACTGAAGACTGTATGTTGGGGTCAAGAGAAGAACGGGGCTGGGCAGAGAGACCACAGACTCTGAGAACTCCTGTTGACTGTCTTCAAGGGCCCATTCAAGGTGTTCTTGCTCAAATCAGGCTCTTCAATACTTAAAGGATTGTCCATTAAATGAGAGAAAAGGGGAGAGAAGGCAAGGCACAGAGGTTTTGGGGGTCCAGGTTTGCAGTGTGGAACTTGGACTCTGTGTGAGGAAGGGAAAGTGTCCTTGGATGCACAAAGGCTGAACAAATTAGGACAGGATGCACAGGGTTTCAAAGGGGTGGCAAGAGGTTAATACACTGAACTTCAACCTGCAGTGTGTGGAAGCATCCTAGAATCTTTATGTTAACCTACTCTTATAGTTTAAAGGACAGGAATTTAGGTAGGAATCTTAAAATCCTTGTCCAAATGTACTGGCTGGTGGCATTTGTCTGTGGGAAAAAGGAAGAGAAGTGTTTCTGGGAGAGAAAGAGGAGATGGGTGAACTCTAGGCCCTCACTGAGGAGAAGCAGTTGAATTGGGGAAGAGTCCACTCTCAGACCTGGAGAATTGGGGTCACTTCCCTTGGGCTTCCTGAAGCTAGGCTGCTTATCCAGCTTAGCCTGGACTCACATGCCTTGCTTGGTTTGGTCCTGAAGTGCCCCTCAGAGCTCAGTCATGTAGAAAGGATCAATAAACTCTGTATCTGTAGTCAAACAAGAAAGACAATAAAACCATTCTCGGGGTTAGAGGTTGCCTAGTCACAGATTGATATATTCACAACTCTTTTCCCTCTCTCCTTGTCCCTTCTTTCTCCTCGAAGGTTCATCTTCCCTTGATTCTTTACTTTTTGCCTTTCTCCAAAGCCAAAGTTATCCTCAGAAATAACTGAGGTGTGAGGCTGAAAAAAAAATTGTGTCATGCATAATGAAACTTAAAAAATAGGAGAGTGATGGTGTATAAAGCCCACCAGTAAAGAACACCTAGCCTCTGCTGAGGCTGCTGTCCAATCCTCGTCAAGGGGTCGGCAAACTTTTTCTGTAAAGGGTCAGATAAAAAATATTTTAGGATTTGTAGGTCATATTAAATCTTTGAAGCATAATCGCTGCCTACCCCTTCCTTCTCCTACTCCTTCTTTTTCTACTTCTAACCCTTTAAAGATTCACACACACACACACACACACACACACACACACGCACATTCTTGGCTCCTAGGGTCTTACAAATATAACAGGCTATTGGCCAGATTTGGCTTGAACGTTGTCAAAGCAAATTCAAACTAGAAGTTACTCTAATTCACCTTCACCCCCACTCTGTCCTGTTTGGGGGTAGAGGAAACAAAATGGGGAGAATGGGGGCATACATGCTTTGTTTTAATATGAAAGCCTTTTTTTTCCCCATCCCCCAATTAAGAAAGAACTAAATGAGTGGCTCCAAACCAAATGCAAAAACAACAGCCAATTCAATTTTACAAAATGCCATTTCTGAACTATATTAAGTTCCTTGGGATTTGAAAAGGCTGGGGACAACATTTTTTAGGTGGAATTCTCATTCTCAGTTTGGACAAAAGCAAACGAATTCAGGTAATGCATTCTCTGCCCCAGAAAGGAAGGGAGGAGGAAGAGGGAATGGTGGAATAGGCCCAAACCAGGGAAATGGAGCTTGACAACAGATGACTGGAAGGGGCCCCAAACCTAGGCACCAAGGATGAGAGTCACTGCCAGAAACCATTATGTGGTCCAGAGGTAATTTTGGGTGCAGGATCTCTGTCTCAAAGCAAAGAACTGAATGAGCAAATATCTCAGGATACTCAAATGTTTCTCTCCACTTGTTTAGGAGCTGAAATCATTTACATTTTAGAACTAATGGATCCTTTTGTAGCTAAAAGGAACTTAGGTTCCTGGGTAAATGTGTTCTCCAGAATGATAGGCAAGATTCACACTCCAAATCCATTATCCTTATCCCACCTCTTCTGGTCTCTAGGGAAGAACTTGTAAACAAAAATCAAATGCATGATTGCATAGTTCTTCCTCTGCCTGGGTTTCCCTCTCTCTTTGCCTGGGCACTCTACCTAAAAGGGGTTCTGATCCTAAAGGAAAGGAAAGTCCTCTTCTAATGTGGCTTGTCCTTCTGGTACCCAGAGCCACTGCCAGTGTACTTTAGAGCCTGGAATCTAACATCTAGGCACCCATAGAATTATAAAAGTACTCACTGGTAACAGGAACTGGCTGGCCAGGACTACACTCACCATGAGCCTTGCACCCAGACTTGGCTGGTTACTGCGCACTGTCTACCTCCTAGGGTTTCACTCCATTTCCTGTATTTCCAGGTCTCTCTTCATAATCCCAAACTGGATTCTGGTAACTCTAGTTCAACTCTCTGCTTTCCTTCTCCAGGTTCAACCTTATTTATTTCAGCCTGTGTCATTTATATATATAAATGTCTACATCTACACAGCCTTGAATGAGAAATTTCTCATTTCTGTCTGGATTGCATTTTATTACATTAGGCATCACTATACCTAGGACTGCAGAGGACAAAGGCAGAACAGGTTTTTAGAAAGGGTGGATTAACAATATCTATTTGTTTATTCTATATTGAATTTTAAAGGAATTTAGAACTTATAAAATATTTGTTAAATGGTGGAACTGCGGTGAAAACTGTTGTAGCTGACAAAGCCTGGAGCCCAAATGAGTGGTTGATGAGTAAGTCCGAAGGTCCTGGAGCTCCAGAGATACATAGTTCAGCTCAGCCTTTGAAACCAATTAAGAGCTTTATCTTAGCATAAAAATAAAGAGGAGTTAAAAACATGTTCCTTTCTCAGCTTTCTTCCCCCTTCATTTATTTTTTCAATTGTGACTTGAGTTTTTCTTTTAAAAAAGATCTGGAACTCTGAAGAGAGCGTGGGGATTTATGTAAAGAAAGTGTCATTTACCAGGAAACAAATGGCAATAATGGTGAGTTTCAAGGACATGTTTCAACTAGAAACACTGTGCTACACTAAAAAGAGGCAGGGGCACCAAATTCAGTGTCTTGGAATAATTCCCTTCCTGGATTCAAAGATTCATTTATTGAAATAAGTCAGGAAGCATTGGCAGAACGGAAATCCGCTTGCTGGGTTTAAAGGGTCTTTAAAATGTTGCAAGTGTTACATTGCTAGTCTTTTCTAAATACAAAACAGAAGAAAAGAGTGCAGTGTTTCCCTTGGACTTAAAGAAAATTGCTGGGTCTCCGACCAAGGATAATTTCATGTCTGCCACAGAAAATGAGTTTAGAAAGAAATCCTGCCTGATAACACAACGTGCTGTATGTGTTTTGATTTTTAGGAGGCTGGAGTGAAGAGAAAAGTGCTGCAGAGTGGGGCATTGAGTTGTGCAGAGAAACCATCTCTCCTGCCCCTATGGTCGTTCTGTTTCCCTCCTGCTTCTTCAAAATGAATCTCAAAATTCAGGCTCAAAAGCTTTGCTTATTTGGCAATGATCAGTATATCTAATTTTATTTATTGCTTCAGCTTTGGGCATGAAAATAAACATTTTTCCTATTTACTGTTGGAACTCAGTGTGAGAGAAAGGATCCCATTATATTTCCTATCCATACAGACACGTGGATATTTAGACCAGACCACATACAACTGGGGGACGCATAAAAGAGATTTATTGGTTGATTTATGCCGCTTAATACACATATAAACCACAGTAAGCCAAAACTGCCTAGAGAGCATCAGTTATAGCGTAAAATAAGAACCTCGATCTGATCCCTGGTTTCAAGCTGCCCAGCTCTGCCCAGCCCAACTCAGCCCAGCCCAGTGAGTCCTTTCCCCACCTGAGAAACGAACAAAGTAGAGCTCTCTTTTGCCTTTGCCGCACCCCGTGTGCAGGAAAAACTTTTCTGTGCTCTCCTCTTTCAGCCAGCATTCTGCTCTCATATTCAGCAGCTCCCTCTCCCCCAAGTTCTTCCTAGGGCCTCCGAAAAGTAGTTGAGGGGTGGGGGCTGCAGGTAATCAGGAAAATTTCTCGTTATTATTATTGACTCACGGGAGTGGTTTGCAGTGCGGGCAGCTTTGTTTTCACATGCGGTAACTTGCTATATCTGGAGATATTTTTATTTCTATCGTGTTTCAAGGGTCAAGGTTCCCCCTCCCCCGAAAGGAAATCTCCACCCAAGCCAACACAAATAGAATTCGAAATGGCTTGCCTCTGCCTTGCTGTTCACAAAGACGCCAGACGGGTCCTTCTGGCGGCATCTGGAGTCCCTGCGACCCACCCAGCGATGACACCTTCTCAAAGTCGCAACCTCTGGCTGGGTCGGGCTGCCCTAGGAATGGCTCCACTGCCAGGAGTTTTGGCCTGGCTGAATTGCCTCAGGTGGGCCCCTTAACAAGCAGCTCCCCTCCCCACTTCTCGGTTGATCATCTAATTGAATTATGCCTTGTTTGTTCCAATGACTACAGGCACGTGCTGGAGGCAATTAATTATCGGAATGTGGCCATATCAAAATGGACACTAGGCACCGGGTAGGTCAGCGGCGACAACATCCTCCTGCCCTGTGATCCAGACATCTCCCCACAAAGGGGCAGGTTGGGCTTCCTCGGCCGCCCTCTTTCTTCTGCCCCTCTCTCAGCTGCCCGCTCTGACTCCCAAACACGCAAGGCCCATGGTTCTCGGGATACCTGGCGGGGCTCCCCGGAAACTCCTGGCCCAGCTAGGGCTCAACAGCCACCGCCTCCGCCCCGAGTCTTGAGAATCGCTTTCCTCCGGACTGGCACCGTGAGGAAATCCATACTTTTTAAAACCAACTACCCACCCAGGGTCAGTGGAGGTTGGTGGGTGGTGGAGCGAGGAAAAGGAAAGGAAGAATATAAAGGGGAAAGTGAAAAGAAAGAAGAAAAAGAAAGAAAAGCAATCCTCCCTTTTTGTAAACTTGACTCCAGAGAATTCATTTGCATAATTTAGGCGTATTTGTTCTTCTCTGAAACCACCTCCCTCTTCCCACCCAAAGAAACCCTCTGCTGAGCGGACACTGAAACAATTCTTGGAGAGCCAGTTCTCAGTAAACGTAATAATTTAAATTAGCAGGGAACTCACCTTCCAACCTGGGGAGAGAGCTCTGGACGTAGATGGAGAATTGGGGCGAGTTTGATAGGAGGGGGTGACTATGGTAAGGGTCTCCCCGCAGCAAAAGGGCTAAGAAAGAAGGTGAAGTGTTGGCCAGGTCAGGCGGATTGGGGGGCAGGAAGTGAAAGGCTGCAGTTATAAAGCGCTGCTTGAGGCGGTCTCTCCTAGCGCCTCTGAACTTGATCAGATGTTGTTTCCTACAGGGAGATGGCGGCCAGGCTGTGAGGCAGCCTCAAGGTTTAGACTTTGGGGCTTGGCCCTGTTAGGGATGTGACAATCACAGCCATCGTTCTCTCGGCCTTTTCTTTCCACTCTCACTCTCCAGTATTCTTTGCAAATGTCTTGCCAGACAAAAAAAAATGAGTGGATTTATAGCCTTGTCTAAATCTGGTCATTATGTCCAGAAAACCTTGCACCAGACAGGAGGGGGAAGTGATCCCACAAACAACCCTGGAAACTAAATCCTTAAGGGGTAAGAAGCCCCCTCGCTGCTCCGGGAAGAAGTAAAAGAGAGCAAAGCCTTAGTTGTTCCGAGGGGGTAAACTTTCATCTCACAGTCTTCATTCCCACCCCCCCCCTTTTGCTTTTGAAAATGTTGAGAATTCGAAGCTAATTAGCCCTGTGGTTTGAAAACTGCACGGATCCTGTTTGTGTTTAGTGAGTTTGCTATGTAGTGTAGTTTGTGTGCATGTTTTGTGTACACTGGCTAAGTGTATTCTGTCAATGTTTAGCATTTATGTTTGTGTGTGCATTTGCTGTGTTATATGCGTGTATTTACTTTGTTGTGTGCCTGTTTACTGTTTTTTTGTGCAGTTTATTGTGTTATTGGGTTGTGCGCTCACTGTTTAGTTGTGTGCGTGTTTAGTGTGGTGTGTTCGTGTTTACTGTGTTGCGTGCATGTTTCCTGATGCGTGGGTGAATTTACTGTGTTATATGTGTTGTGTCTGGCGTATTTTGGGGGGAAAGGGGACAGTGGTGAGTGTAGCCACTACTCACAAACTAAAGACTCAACGCTTGGTTCAGACGAAAGAGAGATCAGCTCTAATTGTAATAGTTTCTCCTGGTTTGGGTATCGACAGGCGGCAGTAGCTCAGGGCACAGAGAGCTGGCCAGCCTCAGTTCAGGGTCTCTGGACCATCAGGACCCATAGTGGCGTGTGGGGAGGACTCAGCTAGTGGGCGCTCGCCGAAGAGGCAAATCTCCGGGTGGTGAGGCTCCGCACTGACGGAGGGAACAATCTTCGAGGGGCAACGAGTTCATTTGGTCAAAGCGGGTACAGCGCGCAAGAGGGATGCTTGCCCGCTTCGGTACCGAGTGAAGACAGGGAGAGGCCGGACTCTCCTCCTCAGGTCGCTAGCTGGCTCCTGGCTCCAGTTCCCTACAGCAGAGCAAGCCAACTTGCGGCCGCCGAGCCGCAGCCGCCGAGCCGCAGCCGCCTCACCTGCCAAGCGCCGGACCCTGGCCCAATCAGAGGCGGTCGCTCAGCGGAGGCTGCCATGTTCACCACGCCGCGCTGCCAATCAGTTTGGCGGCGGCCAATGGGCTCCAGAGCCGGGGGTCAGGTGACCACGGGCCATCTGGCTCCCCATTGGCGCGCGCCGCACGGCCTCCCGTTCGGTTTTTGTGAAAGGACTGAGTGATTGACTTTGTCAGTCCAAGGACATTACTCTGGAGGCGAAGAGGCTGGGACTCGCGCAGCGAGCTGCCGGGACCGAGCCTGCCTCTAGCCCGCTGCCAGCCCGCCGGCCGTGCACTGGCTCTGTTATTTAGCGCAGCCCAGCCGGGAGGCCCAAGTGGAGGCAGCCTCCTGGCCCCGCGGTTGTACTCTCCGGGAAAGGAGGGTTGCCTGGAACAGGATTGGCAAACTCCACCCTCCACTTGTTATTTTGCTTATTTTTCTTTGTGAGCGCCTGTTAGTTTGTTAAACCAGATCTAGTCCCAGAATCTTTCTCCTCCTTTCCCCTCTTCTCCTTCTTCCCTCCTCCTCCCCACTCCATCTCCTTCTACTTCCCCTCCTCCCTTCTATCCCTCTGCAGGAGCCTCTCGCAGCGACGGAAAGTTGCAGTCCCTGGTACTGCCTTGGGGGGGGTCTGCCGGCAGTGTCCAATCGCCGCCACCTCTCTCCGACTACAGCACTTCGGAGATCTCCTCCTTCACCCGCACCCTCGTTAATTGCTGCCCGATCGCCTGTGCCCAGGACGCCCCACCCATGACGATGCTCCTGGACGGAGGCCCACAGTTCCCCGGGCTGGGAGTGGGCAGCTTCGGCGCGCCGCGCCACCACGAGATGCCCAACCGCGAGCCGGCGGGCATGGGGCTAAGTTCCTTCGGGGATTCGCCCCACGCCGCCGCCGCCGCCTTCAAACTGAGCCCCGCTGCAGCTCACGATCTATCTTCCAGCCAGAGCTCTGCGTTCACGCCACAGGGTTCGGGTTACGCCAACGCCCTGGGCCATCACCACCACCACCATCATCATCACCACCATCACCACACCAGCCAGGTGCCCAGCTACGGCGGTGCCGCCTCCGCCGCCTTCAGTTCCACGCGCGACTTTCTGTTCCGTCAGCGCAGCTCCGGGCTCGGCGAGGCTGCCTCGGGTGGCGGGCAGCACACGCTCTTTGCGGGTTCGGCGAGCGGTCTGCACGCTCCAACTGGCATCCCCGAGCCCCCAAGCTACCTGCTCTTCCCCGGGCTGCATGAGCAGAGCACCGGGCACCTGTCGCCTACAGGGCACGTGGACAACAACCAAGTCCACCTGGGGCTGCGCGGGGAGCTCTTTGGCCGTGCGGACCCGTACCGCACGGTAGCCAGCCCGCGCACGGACCCCTACACGGCCGGCGCGCAGTTTCCTAACTACAACCCCATGAACGTGAACATGGGCGTGAACGTGGCAGCCCACCACGGGCCTGGAGCCTTCTTCCGTTACATGCGGCAGCCCATCAAGCAGGAGCTGTCTTGCAAGTGGATCGAGGAGGCTCAGATAAGTCGGCCCAAGAAGAGCTGCGACCGGACCTTCAGCACCATGCATGAGCTGGTGACACATGTCACCATGGAGCATGTGGGGGGCCCGGAGCAGAACAACCACGTCTGCTACTGGGAAGAGTGCCCCCGAGAGGGGAAGTCCTTCAAAGCGAAGTACAAACTAGTCAACCACATTCGAGTGCACACTGGCGAGAAGCCCTTCCCATGCCCCTTCCCGGGCTGTGGAAAGATCTTTGCCCGCTCCGAGAATCTCAAGATTCACAAGAGGACCCACACAGGTAAGGGGAAAGGGCGGCGGGCGCGGGATTCACCGTGGCACTTCTCCGTGGAGCCAACATTCAGCGAGAGGGCTGATGGCCAAAGGGAAGGGCGGCCTCCCTCCTGGGCCTTTGGGAAAGGAAGCGCTGTCAGTGTCCCTCCATCTTTCGTCTTTCCCGTCCTGCAGAGTTTTTGGTCACTTGTAACTCCAGGCAGGCGGCTCTGTGGTTTCTGAACTAATTGGAACCTTCTCGCGCCCAGGAACAAACTGGCGTCACCTTTTTGTCTCCCTTTCTGGGTTACTATGAAGGGACTCCGAATGTGTTGAGAGCGTATTGCTTACAAGCGATTTAGCTTTTGGCACATATTTGGGAAAGGCAACCATAGAAATGCTAATGAAAGCTAACTTTAGGTTACTTCCGCTCTTTTTACCCGTGATCGGCACATCTCCCAATTAAATGACATACTTTTGTCAAACTATTTTTATTTGGAGTTCCAGGCTCAATTCAGTCCTACGGGAGGAAAGCTAACGTAGAAAACGCATCACAGTTGCGTGATTTGCTCAGAACATCTTGTAAACCGTCCGGGGTCCTCGGATTTATATAGTTTTCTTTTTGAACATTAAGTACCACAAACCAGGCTTTTAAATAATGGTTTTAGCAAAATCAGTGCATTTGAAAGAGGCAAATTAACAGGTACAAAGAAGGAACTGAACGGGATTGTCCTGTCCCCGGTCCACTGTGCCGCCCAGGATTGACTCCATCGCCTAGTGGTAGAACGTGGCCACGCATTGGGAGCTCTGGGCCGGGTAGGGTGGAACCACAACTTAGGGGAAACTTTGGAGGAGCCCGGGACTTTCCCATCCTGCGGGAGAACAAAGGGACACGCAGGTTCAGGACCAGCCCTGCCCCACCCCGCCCACCACTTCCAAACTGGTAGGGTTAACCAGCACTCTGCATTTTTCTCCAGGGAAAAGAGATACTATAGCCGCCCCCCAGTCGGCGCTCCCTCTCCTGGAAGTTCACCGGGCGCTCTGTCTCGCGCTGCTCAGCTCTAGGAAGCTTCTGGCCCTGACCATAATTTCCCCTCTTTATGTTTTTGCCTTTTGCAGGTGAGAAACCTTTCAAATGTGAATTTGAAGGCTGTGACAGGCGCTTTGCCAACAGCAGCGACCGCAAGAAGCACATGCACGTGCACACCTCGGACAAGCCCTATATCTGCAAAGTGTGCGACAAGTCTTACACGCACCCGAGCTCTCTGCGCAAGCACATGAAGGTAATTACTTCTTTATTAGCGGTCGGCGGTTTATAAACACTAGGCCGGTTCTTGGAATGGAAGCGCCCGCGCTGCCAACATTGTATCCTCCAAGTTAAATCCGATTTGCTCCAGTGTTGACACCTTGAACCCATTTTGGAAACCCTGAAGCGGGAGGGGGGAGAGCACTGTGGGGACGAGTAGGGAGCGGAGGGAACAATCAGTTGTTTATTAGGAAGCTCTAACCGAGCTCGCCAGGGCTTGAGGTTGCAGTGGCTGCTTCTTCCCAGCTCAGCCCGCAGTAGGAAACAAGAGTGCCCGCGCCGAACCCGGGGGTGGGTGGTTCATTCTCTCTCCGGCTTCCCATAAAACAATAGGGCCAAAAATCGAAGTCTGATTCCCACGAAGTTGTTTGAGACCTCGCAGCGCCTAGGGTGCCTGCGCCACCTTTCTCTGTACCTGCTTTCCCAAGCCAAACTGGGTTTGGTGGAACCTGGGCCCGGGAATATTTTATAAGGCCCCAAGGACCAAGTGCTTATGCCACTTCATCCACGGAAAAAGCCTTGTTGAAGGAGCATGAATAATACAGTGCTTTATTCCTTTTCCATATGCCAATATTAGGACTGAAACTGTTTTGTTAGTGAACATCGGGTTTTCTAGATATCGGTAATATGGAAATTAAAAACAAGCAAACAAAGTCAGCAGCGTTTCTCTTTTAAGTGGTCACTGGGTGGTCTTGCTCTTACAGTGCTTGAATTCTGCTCTTGTTTTTGCTTGCACAATGCTGGTTGGAATTATATTCATTATAATATATACATGTTAATTTTAGGTTCATGAATCTCAAGGGTCAGATTCCTCCCCTGCTGCCAGTTCAGGCTATGAATCTTCCACTCCACCCGCTATAGCTTCTGCAAACAGTAAAGATACCACTAAAACCCCTTCTGCAGTTCAAACTAGCACCAGCCACAACCCTGGACTTCCTCCCAATTTTAACGAATGGTACGTCTGAGGACAAACACAAACCCAAACCCTGTTAACCATAGGATGGACCAAATGCATTTTAAAAAGAAAACTGAGGCCAATCTAATGGAAATGGAGTTTTAAGGCAAGAAGCCATATGTAGGGCTACATCTTGTTCACTGTAATTTCCAGGAAGGTTTCTGGGTAAGATCCAAAAGTAGTCATCCCCTTTTCTCAGGAATAGGAAATAAATATGTTTTGGCATTTGAAGAATTAAAACATTTTTTTCACTGCTTTATCTCCCCTTTCTCTTCCTCTCTGCACACCTCATCCCTAAACTCCTTCAGTTCATTTTAACACTTGTCCTGTTTCTTGAGAGGAAGTTATAGAAGGCTTGGTGGTGGTGATGTTAAACTGATGGAAATTCGTTGCCTTAGTGGTGATTGTGTAAATTCTCGCAGTCTTAAACCGTGCCAAAGTCCTGTTATGTCTTGAACTTTTCCTCAAAGCATTACTCTTGTGAATGTATTTTTGTCTAATGGGCTTAAAACTGTTCAGTATTTTTTTCAGGCTGAGGATGTGATGTTACTCTACACTGATTGTGACATTTAGTATGCAGTTGCCTTTTGTAATAACTTTTTTTTTTGTAAATACATATCCATTGATGCCGTATTTATCATTGTAATTTAATTATTGCTACAAGTGCTGGGAATTGAACAATATTTATGGATAAATGTTTTCTAACAAATTATGTACAGCTTTTGATTATAACTGCTTTGGCATTAAATTTTATTATTTGAAAGAAGAACAAAATTTACAATTTTTGAACCAACCACTGACTCCTTTCTCTTGTTTTGTAACAGTCTACTAAAAAAAGACACGAGCAAATTGTTTGTTGGTATTTATAACTCATTCAGATCCCTTTTTTAATTGTTAAATTATTTTTCTACTGCGGTATGGATTCCTTACAGTGTCAGTTTCCATCTGGTAAGACCCTCCTTTCTTTATCTATAGCTCAGCTGGTTCTTTAACTGTGAGTTTAAATATGTTTGTCCCCAATTTTCGGCATGCAAATCAAATATTACTGTTCAATTCAATTAGTAGCCATGACATTTCAATCTTGACTGAGAAGCTGGATTTAATCATCCCTGCCCTACAAACATAAGGTAACCTAATGAGTTTTATGTCCCTTAGTTTTTTATTACCTTACATAAAAATGAACATTGGAGCAGGATGCATGTCTGTCTAGTCTATTGAGAGATCACCCATATACCTATATATGTTTATATCTATGATTTATCTAATCTGCCTATCAAATCTATCTAGCTATCTATATATTTTTTAAAGTAAGCATATGTCTGAAACAGTGGTGATGAGTAAGGCCAGTTGAGCCATGTTAACTTTCTATTAAAATGCTTTTTTTAAAAAAACAAAAAACAAAAAAACAGTCCATTTACAATTTTGGAAGGCAAAGGCTGATTTGTCTTTGCTGTATATAGTTCAACTAATAATTTTCACAATTATTCATAACATTTTATAGTGGTATAATAACTGCAATGGTGCTAAAATGATATTATGGAAAGAAAAGCATTTACAAAATATGTATTTTTAAAGTTCATGGTTTGTAGGCAAAGATGTTAAGAGCATTGTTTCCATTAAAATCAATACAATGAAAAACGATTGTTTGCTTTGTAATAAAATATTAACAATACATTTAATCTTCAGTGAAGCAACTCATTTGGACAAACAATTATTTTACAGTTGTTATATGAAAAAGAAGCTGCTTACTATTTTGGGGTGTTGGAGTGGGTAAAGTACTAAGAATTTTTTTACTAACTTAGGGTGTTGTTTAATACTAAGAGCCCAATCTCTGTATGAATAACCAGTTTGCAAATCAGTAAATAAAATGGTGGAGATAAGGAATTGTAAAGAATTTAGAAATGTAATGAATAGGCTTAAATACCCTCCTTCTCTTGAAGGGGCAATGCTCTAGGTTTTTTGGTGGCAGTCTATTTGGTATTATACATTAATCATTTTGAATTCCAGAATTTTGTTTATTGTTATTTTTTGAAAAAATAAAGTCTTGGCACATCTTATTTATGTTATAATAGTTTTGTATTTGGTGCCTGAATTTTTAAATGTTTAAATAAATCAACCTAAAATTGAAATGCTTAGAACTGATGATTAAAATAAATTTTGATTCCCTGAATACAGTTGAAGCAGTCTATTTTAAGTTTTCTACTGATGTTTGTCAACAGACAATTAATTATTCACAGTTTCTAATTGCAAATTGTTTTGGATGTAATTTTTTTGTTTGTGGAGAAGGGTTTTTTTGTACTTTACTCCACCAATAGAGAAAGCGCAGGCCTGAACACAGATTGGGATGACTTCACAAGTGATGAGCAGGTAACCTGGTCAGTCTACCATACCACTGCTACCCCAGACAATCCATTCTTGACCTTGACATTGAGGGTGCTGGACCAAATTCTTGTTTCAGGATTTTTACTTCACTTCAAACCAAAGAGTGTTTTAAATGCTCAGCACATTTTCAGAAAGTTTATATTCATAAGATTGGCTGAAAACGTGTTCAAACTGAAGTCTAAATAGTGTTTTTCTTCTGAAATATTCAGTGAACTTTAACAGTTTACTGTTTTCTTCATGAATTCCTTCTCCACCCTCACCCCAACTTAAACCTAACCTTAAATAGGAGTAGAGTAACGGATTGGATGCAAGATTCTCTCAGAAACTTGCTTCCCCTTATCCCTACATATATTAAATATTTCCTTAAGAGGCATAAAGAAGAGTTTCATCTTTCCTGAGTAGGCTTGAAATTACTCTACCAAAAACTTCACAGTAAAGCATTGTGTTCTAAGAGGTGGAAATGCCAATTAACAATGATGATAACCAATATTAAGATAATGTAAAAGTTTTGCCCCTCTACACGATTTCCTCTAATTTAGGTGTAGCATCATATTTGTCCAATAGTCTATGTCCTCTGCCCTTGTCATTTTTTTTGCAAAGAAAAGCTTATTTTAGTAGAAGACTTTTAACAGATTTTCTTTCTATAATCTGACTCTGGGAGTGCATGTTTACATTCTTGAATTTTCAGAAAATATTTTAAAAGAACAAGCATTCCCCTACCCCCAACAAACAAAACCTTGCGATCCTAAAGATGGATCAGCTGGAAACCATGAATGTCATTTGGGTTTTAAGCAATATCCCTCTAATTTCATTCTTGCTCCTGATAAGACCTTTGTTAAAAGTCCATTATCTTTTAAAATGGGTGGTTTAGCTTAAGATTTCCACTGTTGGCTGGGGAAGGGGGAAGTGTATATTTTGACACAGACAGAAATTTGGCCTTTATCCAGTCTGGAACGTTAAATAAAGATCAGGGTCCAGGCTAAGCAAGGCAGTCAGTCTTAACTACTTGGAGAGTTGGGAAGCCAGTGGGACACGACAGCCTCTGCTCACAAAACCTCCCAGGCAAGTTGTGTTCAGGAATTCCTTTTCCCTCCCCCCTTCTTGTTGTCTGCTGTCTCCTTATCCCCTAGCTCCCTCTCCCCAAACATGAAAAAGTCTAAGGGTTTCCTTCCACTCAAGTTTCTCAAGGAATCGACACCTGTGTGCCCATCTCCTGAAGAGCGTTTCTTGGCTTGGCAGCTAGGTTGGTTTTCTCTCCGGCTGTCTGACCCTCTAGGCTCAAGTCTTTAGTCGGGATTTGCCCCGCGATGAGACCAGGCATTCTGGAAGTCGGGGTGCCCACACCAAGTTCTCGCCAAGTCCCTGTCGAAGCTCCTGCCTGGGGGAGGCGACCTCATTTCCTAAGGTCAATTCTCTTGCGGTCTCAGCCCGCTGACCCTTTGACCTCCACCTACAGGGCCCTTGGCGGCCTTAAACTGGCAGTCGCCCGGGCTTCGAGGATGCTTCGCGCCCCATCGCCTCCTGGCCTCATTAGGCCGACTGGACTGTAAAGCAGGAATCAGCCGCTGCCTAATCCGGACCTGGGGTCAATACGAGCCCAAACAATGGTGAGCTTCGAAGGCTACAGCGTAGTGTTGGCCACAAATTTTGTAATCCATTCATTTTCTGAAGGTGCAGATGGAAAGCGGCGACGGAGGGAAATGCTCCTAGCTCTCGGGGCTCTTAAGCCAGTGTCCTCTCCTTCGGCCTTCCTATCTCTTCCTAGTGCTAGGGATTGGAAGGGGTGGTGAGGCCCGGGGCCTGGTTGGCAGCTCGCTAGAGGGGCCGTTCCCGCGCGGGGAACAGACTTTGAAGTGAGTTTTTAGCGCGCACATGTGAAAGCCGAGCCAAGGCCAGAGCGGGGACCCGCTGGGAGTAAAGAGGCGGCTTGGCCTGGGCCCCGACCCCTCCCCCGCTCCCCACAGCTCGGGCCTTTTCAAGCCGTGGCCCCGGCCCGCCTCCTCCTCCCCACTCCCGTTCTTACGCCGCGCGCAGGCGCACACTCCGCAGCCGTCGGGTAGGATTTTGCTGCGAGGTGGTGGGGGCAGAGTTGAAAGCGGCTTTGCAGCGCCACGGCCTGCGCTGAGCCGGGAATGGACGAGAAGAGAGGCATGTGGAAAAATGGGGCTTGGTTTGGGGGCGGCTCTGGAGTCGTGAACAAGGCAGCCAGATGCGAACCCCCGCCGAGCGCAGGAAAGCTCAGACTTCGGGCTGCAGAACTGTCTTGTGGTTTAAACTCCCTTGTTATTTCCCAGCTCTGTGCGCCTGGCAGGAGAATGGGGGTCGTGGAGACCGAAAACAAAATTGTAAAAAAACGGAAGCAAAGAAGTTATTCCAGGGCATTTTGGAAGTGAGAACTTGACGAGTCTTCTAGGGGTTGGAATTCCCAGGGGGCCTTGGACATGAAACCCAACAGAGGCCGGGACAACCTCAAGTCCCGACTTGAAACCTCGGGGCCCCCTTGGGTGGGGAATGTAATTTTGAGTTATAGTGCCTGGGTCGGGATTCCACAGCACCTTCCAGTCCCTAAAAATGCCAATGAGTGGATAGACACTGTGTTCTCTTCTAGGACAATGGCGAGGCCTATGAAGGGAGCACCTAGGCACCTTTTCCCAGGCCCCGTTTTCTGCATATCTAATTTTAAACCTGGGCCTATGAAAAATGGAACTGTTGAAGCTCTTGTGTGTGCTCTAACCGCTGGTGGTCTTACGCTAAGAAAAATAAAAAGGCCACCATCCAGAAACTTTCATTCAGCTTTTGCTTAACTGTCTTGATGCTGCGTGCGTATGAAAGAACCCCTTTAGTACTTCTGGGATCTTGAGCTCTTTTCTTCGCAGACAAATGCTGCAGATTTACTAAAAAGTAGGTTTAAAATTGTGGCTGTTGACCACCCCAACACCCCCCACCCCCTCTTCTAGGAAAGTAAGAAAAGTAAGAAGCACAAATTCTTTCAGGTTGGGGGTTTTTCAAGGCCAGCAGCTAGCTACACGTAAAGGCAACCTTTCTCTGGCCGACCACTGTCAGGCATTTGGGCACCTGAGGGTGTGGGGCAGTTCCTGTAGGCCACTTTGGGAAGGGCCCCAGGTGGGTGGGCAGGTCATTAGCAATTCTGGCCCAGATCTGGGGGAAATCTGCAAAAACAGAGCCTTTATCTGCAGAGAACAATTGATAGGGTTGTCTTTCCTCCTTTTCAGTGCACAAAGAATACAGCTTTGGAGCAAGAATTTGGAATATGCATTTAAGTTGTGGTTCTTTGCTGGAAACCCATGGGCAATTAAAATAAGCATGCTCTGTAGTCTTTTCTGCCCTTTTCTTATGTGTGATTGATTCCTTCAAGTCAAAGGGGCTGCAGACAGTTTGGAAACTTGTTTTGAAATTGCCACCAAACAGATCTTTCTGTTTTTTCCCCTTTGGGTAAAATTTCCTTACAGCCACTCCCCTATATCTCCCCAACTGGACTGTGGTATTGACTGACAACTTTGAAATAACAGAAAGTAGATGGTGCTTGTTGTATACTTCATTTTTCCAAACTGTAGTTTGAACCCTGAGGTTTGAGAATTTTCCTGGTTAAAGCTCTTGGTACCATAAGTGTGAAAAGTGAAAAGTTCATTCACTTGAACTAATGGTTAAGCAATTTGTTTCTCTTTAAGAACTACAGAGCCCAGATTGTCTCTTAAATTGACTTTAATATCAAGCTGGTGGGGTAGCTCAGTTGGTTAGAACATCGTCCCAAAATGCCAAGGTTTCGGGTTTGATCTCCTGTCTGGACACACAGAAGAAGCAAACAGTGAGTATATGGGTGGGTCGAGCAGCAGATCTCTCTCTCTCTCTCTCTCTCTCTCTCTCTCTCAAATAAAAAAATCAAGCTAAAGATGCAAAATGAACTGTCTCCCTGGATAACTGTGGTGTTCTTTGGGTCATTTGATATGGTAAAAGTCTGGTCGATTTTCAGAGGAGTTAAGAGAATGGACTTTCTGCAAAACTGGATGAATGGTAAATGGGTAGAACTCATAGTTTGGATAATGACTCCAAAGGGTGCTGTTTTTCCCACTGAGGTTTGGTTTCTATGATAACTATTGAAATTTACAGCTTGAAAAACAGTTTGCAGAAATCATTTAAATGGGGGGGGGGTGTTCAGAGCATTTGAACTAAGAGTAACAACACAAGAGCAAAATTTCTTTGAACAAGATTGGAGAAACTCCTTTTTTATTTAATCTGTTAAAACTAAAGAAAATACCTTTCTTTAATTTTTTTTTTCTTTATTGATTTTAGAGAGAGAGGAAGGGAGAGGGAGAGAGAGATAGAAACATAGATGAGAGAGAACATCGATTGGCCGCCTCCTGCACATTCCTCACTGGGGATTGGGCCCACAGCCTGGGAATGTGCCCTGACCGGGAATTGAACCCGTGACCTCTTGGTGCATGGGTCGATGCTCAACCACTGAGCCACACCGGCGGGGCGAAAATATCTTTCTTTAAAAATCATCTATCAAAGCAAACTATTTTGTATTGTTTTAATGGGGTGGCAGTTCAACCTGTTTACAAATCTCATAAATAGAGAGAAATGTGAGCTTTACATTAACTGTAAAATTAGCCTTCACAAGATGGCAAGTTTATAATATTTGATCTTTAATAAGATGTATATGTTATCTAATGTGTTTTATTAAAACACAGCCTATGTAAAGACCATTTGAAACATACAGTGGCCCAGCTGGTGTGGCTCAGTGGTTGAGCATCACCCTATGCACCAAGAGGTCACCAGTTCGATTCCTGGTCAGGGCACATGCCCAGGTTGTGGGCCCCATCCCCAGTGGGGAGTATGCTGGAGGCAGCCAGTCAATGTTCTCTCTCATTGATGTTTCTCTCTCTCTCCCTCTCCCTTCTTCTCTCTCTAAAACCAATAAAGAAAAAACAATTAAAAAAAATAAATATACAGTGTTAAAAATAACAGTTTCCATCGTGTTTTATTGTAAATTAGCATTTAAAACAACATCCAGTAACATTTTATTAATTTTTTCTAATAGTAAATGTAGCCTGTTTTGAGCTATCTGCAGTTCACTTTTTGTTTTTTTGTCAGTGTTGTCCTGCTTGGTGTCCGGGGCAGTCTCTAATTCCTGAAGAAGAACTTGACACTGACGTTGGTATGCAACAGCCAGCCCTCCATAACACTACCTGTGCTAAATGCAGGGTTAATGCCCAACCTGCTGTGCAAGAAATGATTTACTGATGAGGTTTCAAAGAAAACCAGATCAATTATTTGTCTGTTACATTGAAATGATTATTTTAAGAGTAGTAGCTTCTTCCTTAGGTATAAAAAGACTATTTTCTTTTCTTCTTTTGGTGTATTTCAATCTGTGTTGAGCAATCATTTGTGAAATGAAAAAGCAAAACAGCTCCTGCCCTGAATTGTAAATTGGAGGATGGAGTTGTAGACTGCTGGTCTGTTTCATTACCCAGTATGTATTATCTCATGCATTGTGTTGACCTTGTTGAAAATCTCTTTCCAATATCTGCATTCCACCTGTAGAACTAAAGTGTTTAAAACTAGAAATATGAATGCTTGTTTTATTAATTTCATATGTTTGTGTTCAAAAAGCAATACCCAGGATCCCTACAACTGTTGTTTGACCTAAATAAACTATTTAAATTATTTTTGTGATTAATGTTTTATTGCAGTGATACCTGTAGCCCCTAAATAACCTTGATTAACCTATTGAATTGGAAAAATTTATATTCTATTCACATTTCTCATAATATAGCTGGGCTTTCACTGAACAATAAACTTGGGGGGAGGGGTGACAACCCACTGATCAAATCCCAACCAACTGTTTTGAGCTCTCACTATTTTCCTGGAGGGACTCAGCCAGGTGTTGGGGAAGTTGGAGGAAGAATTCAGAGTCAAGGATTGATTAGGATGATTGGAAGGAAGAACCAGAGGACAGAGTTTAGAGAGAAGAAAAGAACATTTGAACACTATTTGGATGAAAGAGGGAAAGACAAAGCTGAAGATAACCTCAAAGGGGAAAAGAGGGCCTCTGGAGAGGAGACATTGCAGCACAACACATTACATGTACATTATTCAGAAGCCCCAAAGTAGTTCATGGGGCAGACAACTTTCAATTATTGATTAGAATATATAGAATCATGGAATATAGGTGTTATTAAGACATAAGTTGTCATTAATTAACTATAATGTTAGAGAAGATGAAGACACTTCAGAGAAATTCTTGGAACTCTAGATACTTGATTTCTCATTTTAAATGTAACTCTTATAATCTAATCAAATATGTGAGTGGCCATCATTCCATTTATTTGACATGATTATGCCATGATGAGTTATTGTAAAATTGCAGCCTGATAGAGTATATTGCTATTGGTTCTTTACATCCAGTTTTATTAAGATTTCTAAGTAGACTGATGATACTGTAATTTTTAAGTAAAGTGGAAACTACTCATCTCCCTCTGATTTTTTATGTTTGTTTATTTTTCTATTACCCATAATGATATTGGTAGAATTGTTTGTTTTAAAGAAAAAGAACTGTTCTTTCAGAAAGACGGTGGAGTACTATAAGGGGATTATTTTAAAAGCCCTTGGAAAGGTAAACTACAAAGTTGTATATGAGTCAGGTGCACCATGATAATGATACCTTCTAGGTTTATTCTAAGAATTACACAAGAAAATGCCCATAAAGAGCCTGCCACAGAGAAAGAACCTGGCACATAGTCAAATGTTAATTCCTTTCTTTCCCACTTGCAGGTAGCTTTTGTTTTGTTGTTTGGGGGAAGTTTCCTTTTTTTTTTTTTTTTTTCTTTATTGATTTTTTTAGAGAGAGAGGAAGGGAGAGGGAAAGATAGAAATATCAGTGAGAGAGAACATGAATTGGCTGCCTCCTGCATGCCCCCCACTGGGGATTGGGCCCACAACCTGGGCATGTGTCCTGAAGGGGAATCAAACCTGCAACCTCTTGGTGCATGGATCAATGCTCAATCACTGAGCCACACTGGCCGGGCAAAGTTTCTTATTTTTAAAGCTATGGAATATTTTACTGAAACGTATAGTGATTTGTACTGGGGTGCAAATGAATGCAGTTTTCAGAAAATAGATGGAGACTTCAGGGCATATGAGGAATACAGCATTTCATAAGCATAATCACTAGATCAGGCATGTGGGTTTATGAACATAGCTGTGAACATTTAAACACATAAAATTAAAATGTTATTAAGTGCCTGTTGTTCATTTTCTTCCATTGAATACACTTATTCTTAGATAAAAATAAGTTTTGTACTTAAAATCTGTAAACTTAGTAATTTAATGGTTCAATTTAATTTGATAAAACTTTTACTTTAGTCAACAGCCTTATTTTTACTGTATTTAAATTAAATGACAATTTTACAATGTGAAAATTAGCATGTGCATTTAACAAAAATGTTAAATTTTATAATATCTTAAATCATTCTGTTTCCCACTACTACATTTATGTTAGTATTATGCAAGTGAGACTGTAGAGTAATGAGACTGATTTTCTTGTGGGGCTTGAAAGCTAGTTCTGAAAGCAATTTCCAAAGAAGAGTCCCTGAAATGTTTGGACCAATGTCAGCATCCTTAGAATAAGTTTATAGACCCCCTAGGTGATGACCTTACTTAGGATTAAAAAAACAAAGAAAACAACAGCCACCAGTCTTATTACTTTGTAGCCATAGTTTTGGTTTTATTATGTTTTAAAAGGATACCTTGATTATTTTATATTAATAAAATTAAAGCTTGACTGAAATATAGGAATGATGTATTGCAGCATTATGAAATGTATTTTTCCCAGTTATAGGTCTACTTATGCAGTAAAACAAAACAAAAACAGCAATACATTAAGCTCTTCTCAGATGAACTGAGTGAAACGACTTTTTCCTCCCCACTGATGTTGAGAACCTGGAGTTTTACAGAAAGTTTGTACTGCTGAATGATAATGACTTTTGTACAGAGGCCTGGGAAACTTCTTTTTTTCATTATTCTTTGATTCACTAGCTTATAACTTTTGTCTTTCTGGTCTTACCTATATTAAATAACCAATTTCAAAACTGATATTAGAAGATGGTGGTGGGCAGGACCAGAGGGAGGGTGAGTGTGTGAGAGAGTGAGCTAGTGTGAGAGAGAGTGAGTGGATGTGAAGGTGGACAACCAAACTCCTGTAGTGCAGAGACTCCGAGCAGAAGGTTCCTGTGCTGTGGACTAGAGCAGCCTACTAATGCGGTAAGCAGCTCTTCAGGGTGCTTCTCCCTGCACCGCGGGGAGGTCCCACCATTTTGAAAGATCCCGGTTCTTCCCTGGGAGGAGGCAGTGGGAGCGGCTAGGGCCCAGCAACCTGAGCCCACCAGTGCACCTGGCACCATCGGACCAGTGGACACCCTGTGTCAACACAGACCAGTGCACAGTAGTGGAGCTATCAAGGTGCTGGGGAGCAGACATCCATCCCCAGGAAACAGAAGCACAGACCAGCAGCAGAGAACCATCCCCAAAAACTACAGCAAAGGCTGAGCAGGAGCTGAGCCCCACTGGGCAGCAGCACTCCCCAGCCACCAGCTGCAGGACCTGGGGCTCCATAGGGGCCTGTGCGACCTAGCGGCCCACAAGAGTGGTGCAGAGCAGGGGTTCCAAAGGGACCTGTGTAATCCAGTGGCCTATAACAGTGGTGCGGAGCCTGGGCTCGAGAAGGGCCAGTACAATCCAGCTCCCCACGAAATCAGAGGGAAGCAGAGACTCCAATGGGGCCTGTACAACTCAGTTGCCCACAAGATCCACGGGGATCCAGGGCTCCAGTAGGGCCTGTGCAACACAGCTGCCCACGGGTCCTGCTGAGAGCTGGGGCTCAAGAGGGCCCTGTGTAACCTAGTAGCCCAAGGTGCAAGCAGGGAGTGCAGCTCCAGCAGGGCCTGAACAATACAACTACAGATGGCACCAGACACCAGCTGGTAACACAGCTTTAGAGGGGCCCACGCAATACAGCAGCAGCACCTACCAGGAAACAACAATACCAGCCCTCAGTAGTCAGTCCTCCAGGATCCATGGGAGGCAAGAAGCGACATGCAACAGAGCAGTCTGGGAGGCACAGTAGCCTTATTTGATATACAGTGAGCTGTCTACACATTCAAACACCCCTCACCAAGTCTAGAGCTATCAGACGGCTAAAATGGGGAGGCAAAGAAACAACACCCAAAGGAAAGAAAAAGAGGAATCACTAGAAAAGGAACTACAGGAAATGGAACAAAGCAACTTGTCAGATAAAGAATTCAAAGCAATGATTTTAAGGGTGCTCAAACAATTTGGTGAACACTACAAGCAATTTAATAAGAATTATGAAGAGCTCACTGCGAACTACTTCAGCTTAAAAAAAGAAGTAGAAGCTATGCATAAAGAGGTAGAAGCTATGCATAAAAATCAAGAGGAAGTAAAGAATGACATAGCTGTTATGAAAAATACCTTAGAAGGGTTCAAGAGTAAATTAGAAGAAGCTGAAGACCAAATCAGCGAGTTAGAAAACAAGGTAGAGAAAAACACCCAAATAGAGCAGCAAATGGAAAAAAAAAAAAAAAGTTTAAAAAGCAGGAAGAGAGTTTAAGGGAGCTGTGGGACAAGACAAAACATAACAACATTTGCATTATAGGGGTACTGGAAAGAGAAGAATCAGAGAAAGGAATAGAGAACCTGTTTGAAGAAATAATGACAGAAAACTTACCTAAACTGGTGAAGGAAAAAGTCACACAAGTCCAGGAAACACAGAGAGTCCCAAGCAAGATGAACTCCAGAAGACCCACAGTTAGACACATCATATTAAAAATGGCAAACATTAAAGACAAAGAAAAAATCTTAAAGGAAGAGAGAAAGACAGAAAGAGAAAGTTACCTACAAGGGGGCTCCCATTAGACTGACAGCTGCTTTCTCAATAGAAACACTGCAGACCAGAAGGGAGTGGTATGAAGTGTACAAAGTAATGCAAGGCAAGGGTCTGAATCCAAGACTACTCTATCTGCAAAGCTATCATTCAAAACTGAAGGAGAAATAAAGAGCTTCAAGGATTAACAACAACAACAAAAAAAGCTAAAGGAATTTACCACCACCAAAACAGCACTGCAAGAAATGCTGAAGGGACTCTTGTAAGAAGAAGAAGAAACAGAGAAAGAGAGAGAGAGAGAGAGAGAGAGAGAGAGAGAGAGAGAGAGAAGAACACAGGCATAAAATGAAAATGGCAACTAATAACTATCTATCAAAAATAATCTTAAATGTAAATGGGTTAAATGCTCCAATCAAAAGACATAAGGTAGCTGATTGGATAACAAAACATGACCCATATATATGCTGTCTACAAGAGACCCACCTCACAACAAAAGACTCACAAAAGATAAAAGGGAAGGGATGGAAAAAAATTTTCCAAGTAAATGAAAAAGAAAAAAAAAAAAGCTGGTGTAGCAATACTCATATCTGACAAGATAGACTTCAAAACGAGGGCCATAATAAGAGACAGAGAAAGTCACTACATAATATTAAAAGGATCAATCCAACAAGAGGATATAACCCTAGTAAACATATACGCACCAAATACGGGAGCATCAAAATATATTTAAAAACTTCTGGAAGACTTCAAGGGAGAGATCAATAACAATACGATCATAGTGGGTGACTTTAACACACCACTGACACCACTGGATAGATCATCTAGACAAAAAATTAACAAGGACATAGAGTCCTTACAAGGCAGACTAGATCAGTTGGACTTCATTGATCTTTACAGAACATTTCACTCCAAAGCTGCAGAATATACATTCTTCTAAAGTGCACATGGGACATTCTCAAAGATAGATGACATGTTAGGACACAAAGCAAGTCTCTACAAATTCAAGAAGATTGAAATCATATCAAGCATCTTCTCAGATCACAGTGGCATGAAACTAGAACTCAATTACAATAAAAACACACAAAAACATTCAAACACTTGGAGGCTAAATAGCATGTTATTAAACAACGAATGGGTTACTAACGAGATCAAGGAAGAAATTAAAAACTTCCTGGAAACCAATGAAAATGAACACACAACAACACAAAATCTATGGGACACGGCGAAAGCAGTCCCTGAGAGGGAAGTTCATAGCACTACAGGCCTACCTCAAGAAACAAGAAAAAATCCTAATTGACTTTCTGACCCTACAACTTAAAGAACTAGAATGTAAACCAATAGAAAAACCCAGAGATAGCAGGAGGAAGGAAATAGTAAAGGTCAGGACAGAAATAAACGACATAGAGACCAGAAAAACAATTCAAAAGATCAATGAAACAAAAAGCTGGTTCTTTGAAAAGATAAACAAGATTGATGGACCTTTAGCCAGACTCACCAAGAAACAGAAAGAGAGGACCCAAATAAACAAAATCAGAAGAAAGAGGAGAGGTAACAACTGACACCACAGAAATACAAAGGATCATCAAAACATGCTACGAACAATTATACGCCAACAAACTGGACAATCTAGGAGAAATGGACACATTTCTAGAAACACATAGTCTCCCAAAACTGAACCAGGAAGAGATAGAAAACTTGAACAGACCAATAACAACAAAGGAAATTGAAGATGTAATTAAGAAACTCCCAGCAAACCAATGCCCAGGTCCGAATGGCTTCAATGGGGAGTTTCACCGAACATTCAAAGAGGATCTAATACCCATTCTCCTCAAACTATTCCAAAAAATCAAAGAAGATGGGAGACTTCCAAACTCGTTTTATGAGGCCAGCATAATCCTAATTCCAAAACCGGATAAAGACACTACAAAGAAAGAAAACTACAGGGCAATATTCCTAATGAACACAGATGCCAAAATCCTTCACAAAATATTAGCAAATAGAATCCAGCAGTACATCAAAAAAATTATTTATCTTGACCAACAGGGATTCATCCCAGGGATGCAAGGATGGTACAATATTTGCAAATCAATAAATGTGATACACCACATAAACAAAATAAAAGATAAAAACCATATGATCATATTAATAGATGCTGAAAAAGCATTTGACAAAATCCAGCACCCATTTCGATAAAAACGCTCAGCAATTTGGGAATAGAGGGATCATATCTCAACATAATAAAGGCCATATATGAAAAACCTACAGCCAACGTCATACTCAATGGGCAGAAACTAAAAGCATTGCCCTTCAGAACCGGAACAAGACAGGGATGCCCACTTTCGCCACTTTTATTCAACATAGCACTGGAAGTCTTACCCACAACAAGTAGACATTAAGAAAAAATGAAAGGGTTCCACATTGGAAGGAGGAAGTGAAACTCTCATTATTTGCAGATGACATGATATTGTACATAAGAAACCTTAAAACTCCATGAAAAATCTACTAGAGTTAATAAATGAATTTGGCAAAGTAGCAGGATACAAAATTAACGTCAAGAAATTGACGGCATTCTTATACACCAATGATGAACTCACAGAAAGAGAAACTAAAAAAACAATCCCGTTTACCATCACAGCAAAAAAATTTAATATACTTAGGAATAAACTTAACCAAGGAAGTAAAAAACCTCTTCACAGAAAACTACAGGTCATTGAAAAAAGAAATAGAGGGAGATGTAAAAAAGTTGAAGCACAAAACTTGTTCATGGATTGGAAGAATTAATGTCATTAAAATGTCCATACTATCTAAAGCAATCTATACATTCAATGCAATCCCCGTGAAAATACCAATGACATATTTCACAGAACAAGAACAAACAATCCAAAAGTTTATATGGAACCAAAAAAGACCCCCGAATAGCTACAGCAATCTTGAAAAAACAACAACAAAGTACGAGGGATCATGTTACCAGATATCAGGTTATACTACAAAGCCACTGCAATCAAAACAGCCTGGAACTGGCACAAGAACAGGCAGATAAATCAATGGAACAGAACAGAGAACCCAGAAATTGACCCAAGTCAATATGCACAATTAATATTTGACAAAGGTGGTGAGAGCATACAGTGGAGTCAAGACTGTCTCTTCAATAAATGGTGCTGGGAAAATTGGAAAGCTACATGCAAAAAAAATGAAGCTAGACCACCAACTTACACCATACACAAGAATAAACTCAAAATGGATAGAAGACTTAAATGTAACTCGTGAATCCATAAAAATCCTAGAAGAAAATGAAGGCAACAAAATTTCAGACATCATATGCAGCAGATTTTTGCCTGATACAACACCTAAGGCAAGAGAAACAAAGGAAAAAATGAACACATAGGACTACATCAAACTAAAAATCTTCTGCACAGGAAAAGAAACAATCATCAAAATGGTAATGGAACCCACTATATGGGAGATCATATTGCCAATGATGCATCAGATAAGGGATTAATTTCCAAAATATATAGAGTACTCATACAACTCAACAAAAGGAAGACAAAGAACCCAACTAAAAAATGGGCAGAGAACCTAAATAGACACCTCTCCAAACAGGACATACTAATGGCCAAGAGACATATGAGAAAATGCTCAATGTCACTAATCATCAGAGATATGCAAATTAAAACAACAATGAGGTATCACTTCACACCTGTCAGAATGGCCACCATCAACAAATCATCAAACAAGTGTTGGCGAGGGTGTGGAGAAAAGGGGACTCTAGCACACTGCTGGTGGGAATGCAGACTGGTGCAGCCACTATGGAAAACACTATGGTGTTACCTTAAAAAGTTAAAGATTGAACTGCCATTTGACCCTGTGATCCCACTTCTAGGAATATACCCTAAGAAGCCTGAAACACCGATCAGAAGGAATATATGTTCCCCTATGTTCATAGCAGCACTATTTACAATAGCTAGGATCTTGAAACAGCCCAAGTGTCCATCAGTAGATGAGTGGATATAAAAGCTGTGGTACATGTACATAATGGAATACTATGCAGCTGTAAGAAAGAAAGATCTCTTATCATTTGAGATGACATGGAGGGACCTGGAGAGTATTATGCTAAGTGAAACAAGCCAATCAGAGAAAGGCAAATATCACATGATCTCACTTATTTGTGGAATATAATGAACTAAACAAACTGATGAGCAAAATTGACCCAGAGACATAGAGGTAGGGTACAGACTGACAAACCTCAGAAGAGGGGTTGTTGTTGGGGGGGGGGGAGAGACAAACCACAGAACTTATATGCATGCATGCATAACCAATGGACATAGACAACAAAGCTGGAGATGGGGAGGATGAGGAGGAGGGTGTAAATGTGGGAAAAAGGAGAAACATCTGTAACAAAAACAAATTAATAAAAAATAATTTAAAGAGAAAAAGAAAAACTGATGTTAGTGCAGTACTATAGTGCCTCCCATGGCCGTATCATCCTATAGGTGCACACTCATTCTATAGTCCAAAGGATCAAGTCAGTCAGCATAGTCTTCCCTTAGAACAGGTTGGGGTGGGGGCAGGAGAACAGATTTGTGGATTCTTAGAAAAATGTTCATGCTCCTGTTACCTTTTATTGCACTTTCTGTAGGGGAAAAATTATTTCTTAAAAGAAATCAGATCATCAGAAATGTTGTTGGTGAAATGAGAGAAATGTTACTGCCAACAATTCCCTCTGTAAATGGCCCAGAGTCAGTATTAGGAGGTTATTTGTGGTACAGATAAATAAATGTATTTTAACATTTTGATAAAAATCTAGTGCATAAAAGTCATTTACAAATAATTCACTAATGTTACTCAGCCAGAACTTACACAGAAAAGCTATACTTATATTTTTGCAGCTAATCATCAATAGAGTTTGCAATTGGTTGGCTAGCTGATAACATTTCTTTGGAGACTTCACTATTCTTTACAAATAATATTTTGCCAGGGTATCCACTGAAATGTGACATCTTGTTGGTTGTAGTGATAACCCAGAACAGAAGATGTTTTGTTAACTTCTGACCATTGACATATTAAATTAAGATGTTCAGTTGAACAACATCAGTAATTTCGATTGATTCATCAATCACCAGTATGTAACAGCCATCATGTTTCACTTTGCTAACAAGTTGATATCTCACATCTGATGCCAACAGCTCTGGTCTTTCAAAAAAATGACATGTTTGATAAAGAAATATTTTCAAAATCATTATGCATTTCAGCATTTGTCTTTTTTTCCAGCACAGCATCTATGCATCTGTTCCATGAAGTGTCTATTCCTTGATCATTTCTGAGCCTTCCATGATTTTTGTGACTGATTTGCGAGTATATCAAGGATGTGAAATGAAGCTTCTTCCATTGAATATTGTTATTGAATACTGAAACACAATGTTTATTTCCAGAGCACTAGATTTAATCTTGTGAATGAGATTGCCAAGAAGTGTTCTCAAAAGACTTTCTGATAATACATTATTGTGAAAGAAATTGAATGGGGGAGGGAAAAGAAGCCGTAATTAAGGAAAATCATTAAGGGCATATTTTTTTGTTCTCTTTGCTATGGGTACTTAAACTCACACCACCTTTACAGTGCTGAAAAGCTTCAGAGCTTTAAGGCATCTCTCTGAACTGTTGAAGTGAAAATTCACTGGTCCAACTAGCTTAAAATGGATGCAATTCATACTTTAGCGAGTCCTGTTTAACTAGATAATTTGTTTATATGAATAAAACCGAGGAAGTCTTAATATCTAGTTTGCATGTGTCTGGATTGCTTGCATCTGGCTCCATTAGATTCCCTGTAATTGCATATTGACTAATTGCATAATACAACTATTTCAACACTAAATTTAAGCACAAATGCTTCTATTAACACTGAAATCACTTTGGATGAGTGAATGAATATTTGGAATATAGTACTTGAAAATCAGAACACAGTACAATAAGCACTTTCCTATTTAAAAAAAAAATCTAGAAAAACTTTGAATTTATAATTAACCAGTATGGTTTTCTATTGGGCAAATATTAAATCAGAAAATCAATTGGTAATTGATAAATGCAAAAACTTGATACACAATAAATATTCTATCACATCTTCTATACTTTCTTCTTTTAAGTGTTTTATATTGAACATCTACATATAATATAAATCTGTGAATTAAGATTAAATTATTTTGAAGATAACTATGCATTTGTTTTCAATTTGCAAGCATTTCTTAAAATGTGTGACCTTGGGCATTTTTGTTGGGGTGGGGGAGGATTGTTTCTGTAGCCTACACAAATTGAAATTTATTTGGTGCATATGTGGTGTTTAATAAAGGAATCATGGCTTATGTGTCCACAAATATACATTAATTTAGATTAAAATATGTGTTCACAGTAGTTTGGTGTTTGAAACTGAAGTTCCTGGTAGAATCAGAAGAGTGCATTGTATAAAATAGATGATATAAGCCATTTCTTCAGTGTTATAAAAATATTACAATTGCTGTGCTAACTGTAAATTGAGTGGTTCAAATATTTATGTTTGATTTTTAACTTGATTGTCTAGAACGAGAGAAGTGGGGAACCTCACTGATCCTCAAGTTGAGCATTAACCTCAAGCATATGTGGTGTATCACAGGCTTTCTCCTCTCTGAAATGGTTAAATTCAGGACACAATCTGAAGACCATTTCAGGAACTTTTCTACTTTAAGTTTTAAACAAAGTTCTTTGATTTTGTTAGACATTCTAAAATGCAGAGGGTGGCTATATCTAATTGAAGCCAAAACTTCAGTCTTTTAAAAAACATTCAAGAGTCACATTTAAGTCTTTTATCCATTTTGAGTTTATTCTTGTGTATGGTGTAAGTTGATGGTCTAGTTTCATTTTTTTTAATGTAGCTGTCCAATTTTCCCAATACCATTTATTAAAGAGGCTGTCTTTACTCCATTGTATGCTCTTGCCACCTTTGTCGAATATTAATTGAGCATAATGTCTTGGGTCAATTTCCGGATTCTCTGTTCTGTTCCACTGGTCTATATGCCTGTTCTTGTGCCAGTACCAGGCTGTTTTGATTACAGTAGCTTTATAGTATAAGCTGATATCCGGTATTGTGATCCCACCTACTTTGTCCTTCTTTTTCAAGATTGCTGTGGCTATTCAGGGTCTTTTTTGGTTCCATATGAACTTTTGAAATATTTGTTCTAGTTCTGTGAAATATGTCACTGGTATTTTTATGGGGATTGCATAGAATCTATAGATTGCTTTGGGTAATATGGACATTTTAATGATGTTAATTCTTCCAATCCATGAACAAGGTATGTGCTTCCACTTTTTTATATCTTCCTCTATTTCTTTTTTCAATGTCCTGTAGTTTTCTGCAAATAGGTCCTTCACTTCTTTGGTTAAGTTTATTCCTAGGTATCTTAATTTTTTTGCCGCGATGGTAAATGGAATTGTTTTTTTAGTTTCTCTTTCTGTGAGTTCATCATTGGTGTATACAAATCATCAAACAACAAGTGTTGGCAAGGGTGTGGAGAAAAGGGGACTCTATACACTGCTGGCGGGAATGCAGACTGGTGCAGCCACTGTGGAAAACACTATGGTGTTACCTCAAAAAATTAAAAATTGAATTGCCATTTGACCCAGTGATCCCACTTCTAGGAATATACCCTAAGAAGCCTGAAACACCAACCAGAAAGAATACATGTACCCCCATGTTCATAGCAGCACTATTTACAATAGCTAAGATCTGGAAACAGCCCAAGTGTCCATCAGTGGATGAATGGATAAAAAAGCCGTGGTACATATACACAATGGAGCACTATGCAGCTGTAAGAAAGAAAGATCTCTTATCCTTTGAGAAGACATGGAGGGACCTCGAGAGTATTATCCTAAGCAAAACAAGCCAAGCAGAGAAAGACAAATATCACATGATCTCACTTATTTGTGGAATACAATGAACATAACAGTCTGAGGAACAGGGTAGACCCAGAGATGTGGAAGTAGGGTATAAACTGACACCCCTCAGAGGAGGGGGTGGGGGGGAGGGAAGAGATAAACCACAGGAGTTATTCGCATGTATGCATAACTGATGGACATGGTCAACAAAGCTGGGGACGGGGTGGGGGGATGGGGAGGAGGGTGTCAATGGGGAAAAAAGGAGAAACATCTGTAACAAAAATAAATTAAAAAAAAAAATTCAATATTTATTGTGAAGTTATTGTGTGTATTTAAACTGGTTGATTCATTAAATCAACTGGATGTTCTGGCATTGTGCAGAGACAACTGTGTTTATACGGACAAGATGAAGTGGAAAGTCAGGAAATTATACATAGATAACTGGGTGTTAAAGAAACTGACTTTTGTACCTACCATGTCCCTGGAATGGCACAATGTCCTTCAATAAATGAGTGTTGAATAACTCAGTTTGTTTATATAAAATATGCTATGTAACTTAATTGACATTTTATTTATTTCTTATTTAGATATTTCCACAGAATTGTAGGGTAAGGAGGTTGCCTGTGTGGCTCGTCAGTCACTGGTATCAACATTGCTCTGACCCAGCTCAGATAAACGAAATCAAACTTATCAATGTCAGGATCTGGGGATATGCCTTTAAAAAACAAGTGTTCCAGGTGAATCTGATATATATGAACGTTTTAGAATTATTGTTTTACAGAGAATGTCAAATCTAGCAATTTATCGTCTTGTTCACTGGTGGTTTTTAAGAGTCAGTATATCAAAATGGCCTGCTCAATTAATAAACTTCAAATGGCCTGCTCAATTAATAAACTTCAAAATGACTTTTGTCTAAGGCAATATTTTTTTCCAGTGTGGACAATTGTCTCAATTCTCTCTACTTCGTTTTGCCAACATAGAGCTGCCAACCATTCAGAGACACATAGATGTAGCTCTGAGGACAAATTGGTTTCTAAAAGCAGGGAGTAGATTCCTCAGCATGTATTTATTTGATTTAACATTTAATTTAAATGCATAATCCAAGCCTCTTTTTATTTCTGATCATTTCCCATTCTTTATGCCAAAAGTCCTCCAGATTTCTGCAACTGTGTGTGTCAATTATTATGACATATTAAAAATGGTAATGTTATAAGTACTGTACTGTCTTAAGAATTCTAGCACTTCCTGAATTGGAAAATGATGCCCTTGTTTTTTCTGTAATGAATAAGAACTATAATTATCTTTTTCCTTTTTTGAAATTAATTGAGGTGACACTGGTTAACAAAATTATACAGGTTTCAGATGCACAATTCCACAACACATCATCTGTACACTGTATTGTGTGTTCATCACCCCAGTCAAGTCTCCTTCCATCATCATATATACCCCATATACCCTCCTCCACCACCCCCCTCACCCCCTCCCAGCAATCACCACACTGTTGTGTGTTTCCATAAGATTTTTTTTTCTGTTTTGCTCAATACCCGCCCCCCCGCCTCCCCCACCATAGCTGTCAGCTTCCTCTCTATCTGTGGGTCTGAAGAACAATAATTCTTTCCCCTTTCTTATACTTCTATTAGACAGACATTACAATGGTTTTAGTTGGAAGGAAAAGACAACTCTAAAGTTAACTTTTAGCATTATGGATTCTAAAAGATTGTTTTTTCATTATTTTAAAGAAAATACCTGTTTGAATGCAGCAAGTAGAAACATTTAGTTCATTTTCATTTTCTAAGCCATAGAGTGCTCTCTGCTGAGTCTTCAGTATAGGCATTTCCAACAAATAATAAGTTATGTTCCAAAATTTGCTTTTGAAGTTTTAGATTATTTTAAACTCACAATTTATTTATCTCTACAATCAGTGATAGTTAGAGTCCCTGGTTTACCTCGCAGAAAGCTTTTAAAAATTATTGTATTTGAACATTAACTCACAATGTAGTCAGATGATGGAACCATAATAGTTAATGCTTGGTGACTCAACTATGGATACCAAAGGCATACCTTGGCTCTCCTTCCCCAGCTGCCTAGACAAAGTGGTGACAGTAGTGATGGAGGTAGGAAAAGGGAAGAGCACCATTATTTTCTTCTGTATCATTCTCTTGTGGTTTGGGTAGGGCTGAGGAAAGTTCTAGAACTGGAGCGTGCATTGAACTGGGTTTCTGATGAAGAATCCAGCCTTTAACTGCAGATAGGGAATGGGCAATGGGAACAAATTGGCAGTGTGTTGGAATTTGCAAGGCAGGAGCTTTGTAAGGCAGCATATTCCCTCTTTTCAGAACCACCCCCTAACCTCACTCCCCACCCCCCACCCCAGCTCTTTTTCCTATTCTGCTTTGAAAAGCTCTCCTTTATCTCCATTAAAAGGTTTGGTTTCCAGTCAAATGAAAAGCAAACTAACTGAATATACTCAAATTAGAGAATAATGAAAGAATGAAGAAAATAATTTTAGCAGTAATTGATTATTTTTCACTCCACAAAAAGAACTGTACCCTTGATCTAATTTTTATATTTTTGTTTTAGCAGTAACCAATTATTTCTCATTCCAAAAACAAAACCACATTCTCAGCTCTGTGTGTGTGTGTTTGTCCCATGTGCTTTCAAAACATGCACATTTCCTCAAAGCAGTACATTAATTCATATCAAGCCTCTTCCATCTTGAGGACAAACTACAATAATGTTTACATAAATAGTGTTTGCAGAAAATAATTGTACAAAATCAGAAAGAAAACCTTATTTTTGTCTGTGGCTTCTGGATTTTTTAGCTTTTTTTTCTAAGTTACAATTTTCTGAGAACTTTTTGAGTGCATTATTTACTTAGATATCAAGTTTGCTAAATTCAGCTCATCTAATAAAAGTAGCTGACCCTGTACAAATTTTAGATGGGTGGTTCCTAATTTTAGGCTAATTTTGTAAATCTTCTAATTTCTTATCTTTTTAGAAATTATTTTTTTTTTGTGATTTTCAATGTCAAATTTTCTTCTAAAGACTTCAGAACAATTTTTAATGAGACAAATAAAGAAATAAATGTAATTAATTTGCAATAAGTTGCAATAAGTGTTTGTCAGTTAACTCCAACCTGATGTTAAAGAAAACCCAGGTATGATACACCAGGATAATTCTAACAGCTTTGGAACTCATCTCTAAATTCCTACATATTAAGAGATATAACTGAAAGGCCGCCCATTAGGCTGCTCTTATGAAATGTCCTTATTCTTTCTTGTCCCTTGGATTCTGGAGAGGATTAGGGAAGTAGCTGATTGCTAATGTTGTGTACTCAGTAAAAGGCTCCCTTTTTAGTAGTGCTGCCTCCAAATAGTTTTCATTGGCAGTTTGTGAACTTCCCTGGATTTTTAAAGACTCTCCTATTGTTCCGTAAAATGCAATTTCCTTTGTCTTTTCAGCTCCATTTCTGTTTTTAGAATAGGGCTTAAAAGTGAGATAAAAGGCCTGATACTTTCCATCATAAAAAGTTGTAATGACAGGTCTTACTAATTAAAGTGTAACAATGGGAAGATTAGCCTTTCAGTTAACTTTGTGTTGAACGTATACAGTATTTTCAAAAGCCCTAACTCAGAACATATTGGAGCACAACATCTTTAAAATATAAACATTCACACATGGATTTTATTATAATATACACACCCAATAGTGTCACAGGACAGTAAGTCTTTCAGAATGCAGTAAATAATAGAATTTCCCATTTTGGAGTAAACCTTTTTGCTACTAACCATTCTACTACTAAAATAAGACCATATGGAGAGTTGGAGGGGCACACTGTGGAGCCAGGCTATGTGCTAATTTTGTAAGGTGAGGTTTCCGCTGGATTCCTCGGTATCAGAGAAGTTGAGCATATGTTCTTGTTACTGTGTGTTTCCTTCCCTCAATGAATGAGCACATCTTCAACCCTGTATCAATAAAATAATATTCTTTTCTTGTGGCTTTAGTACCACCATAATGTGCCTAATGCATTATCGGAACATTGGTAATTCCAAATATTTGAAGCTATGGAAAGGCATTTGATGCATAAAACATGATACACAGTGGGGTTTTGTCATTGTGGGTCATAGGATAACAATTGTCTGAGTAACATCTAACCATGTACTTTTCTGGAGATATAAAAATAAAAATAATCAAAAGAGATCTAGAAAAATCCAATTGGAGAAGGGCTGATAATAAAGGTCAGAGAGTAAATAGGAAAGAAAACAATCATCTTTACATCAGGCTTTGGAAAAAGTTTAATTTGGGTTTTAAAATATTAAACCTAATTAGTAATTAGGTCCTCATTAACAAAAAAATATATGTGTAATTCTTTTTGTTTAAACTTTTAGAGTTGGTCCAAATTCCTGACTTTAATACAAGTTCAATATTACTTGTTTTCTATAATATGCTTTTTAAAAAGAAGTTCCTGATTCACATTGTGTCATCTTTAATTTCAGTGTATTATTCTAAGACATTATTTAAGCTGAAGTGTCTGAATCAGGCAGAAACATTGGGCATGTTTTACTATATTTCAGCCCTGAAGATTTACTATTGTGGCTCTGCTCTAAGTTGGAATAATAACAATTCCAACTCTTAAGTGTTTGTGTTCCTTAGAAAAATTTAAGCACCTAACAGAAATGTCCTGTGTAAAGTGACTAGGTCAGTCACAAGGGAAGAAAAGAGATAAGGATCACAGCAGACTAGAGAAAGGGGGTCTCAAGTAAAAGTAGGCTTATGTTGTATGATATTGAGAGATTACCCTTTTTTTACTTCTTTGGCTATAGGAATTGATTTAGGATTGTGTCGACATTCCTTCTCAATGTTTTTATAATCATCCTGTCTTTCTTTTACATTTATCTCCTTCCTTCAAGTTCTAATTACTCTTTCACCTGGACTATTGTCTTTCCTTACTAACTGGTCTTCTCTCTTCAGGCTCTCACCACTTTGATTTTATACCCTACTGTCAGATTAATCTTCCTAATACCTAACACTGATCCTGTCATTTCTGTGCTCAAGAGCCTTCAATAGCATCCCATTGCTTATCAAAATAAATACATATTTCATAGCTTGATACATAAGGCCTCCCTAACTTAAGTCTGACCTTATTTTACTATATACCTTCCCACATATCCTATGGTACAGTCAAAATAAAGTCCTTGAGAAGTAATTTAAAATAATAGCTAGGAGAACATTCTTTGGGCATCAGATTAGAATTATTTCTGTGTAACTCAACTGTGCAACCCCAGGACATTTGCTTATCTTTCTGAATCTCAATTTCCTCATCCATGTAATGGGGATAATGCCAACACCTGCCATATAGGGATCTTATAAGGACTGAACACATTATATAAACTTCATAGACATTTTTGGGAGAAGCAGGATATTTTTTATTATTTCTATCAACTACTCAATTGTTACTTGTTGTGTGATAAGAACAGATAAGAGCTAGTCCTGGAGGGGAATGCAGAATTGGCTCTGAGATAGTGTAAAGCAGCCTGGGGAAATGCTCACACTGACACTCTTTAAGTAGCTCATGCTCAAATGGGTGGTGGTAGTGGTGGTGGTGACAGATGTTTATACCCAAAGTTAAATGATAAAATAACTCAAAAATTTAAGGCAATATTACAAGAATAGTCTCAAGTCTCAAGACTATATGTGAACAATTGTCAAGTAGACAGGATAAATTGTCATAATTCATTGGAAGGTGATATCCTGATGGTCCAGTATGGTCTGGAAAGGTTTCCAAGAAGAAGAAGGATTTGAGCTAAATAGGTTTTAGATAGGAGGAAAAGTGTTAGGGGGTTGGAATCGACACACTTCAAGGATAGCAGGCTTTGTTTGGGGTAGCTCCACATCAATGAGCTCCTTTTGTCATAAAATCCTACAGTTTTTGTTCAGGAGAGACCTTACTTCAGAGTGAGATGCTAATCAATCTGTTTGGTGATGTAAATTGGGTTTCAACAAACTATTCTCTAATAGAGTTAGAGAATTTCCCTTTTTTCTAAAGATGGATTAAGTTTGGATTTCCCTCTCCCCCAGATGGCTGTAGCTTTTGCTCTGGGATTCTCCCCACTCCCCCCCCCCAAAAAAGATTTGGAATTGAGATTAGTCTGTGGCCAGAGAGGTGTGCAAGTTTGATTTTTCCTTACCCTTATATTGGAAGAAAGGCTGTGACAAGCAACTGAATCAGACCTGGCTTAGTGCTCACTAGACTAGATGAAAAATGGCCTCACTTGGTGTTGAGAATAAATATGCCAGCCTTTGGGATATGGAATGTGGACTCCTGATTATCTGTCTTTGTTGTGGCATCTGAAGATGAAGAGTGGAATTTCCCAAGGAGGAAATGGAAAATATCAGTGTCAACCACTCTGAGTGAGCCAATGATCTTAGATGACAGGACAGGAGTTTCTACTTTTGCTGGAGCCAAGGGAAACTGGAACTGGAACCCTAGGCATGGGAACTCCTGAAGATTCCTGTTGGTGTCGATTTTGAGCTGGCACCTGCTTTGAGGGTACTGCCAGAATGTAGGCTGGAAATTGAATGTGCGTTGTGAAATATAAACTGGTAGTTGTAAGGTGCTACCTCAGTTGTCTCTATGCCACCCTTCATGCATTCTATAATGTAAAATTCTATTAAATATTACAGCCTGGATTGAAGAAATTAGGGAGAGCAGAGTATTCTCCTTGAGGTAGGAGTAGGAGTGCCATCTGAACTAGGCTTTCCCAAAATTCATTACTGCCAGAGACTCTGATTCAGTAAGTCTGGGATGGGGTTTTGGAATCTGTAATTTTAGTTAATTCAGGTGATCCTGGTGCACAGTCAGGTTTGGTATCCAATTCTCTAGGCTGAAAACATTATTAACATTCCTTAGTGGGTTTTCATATGAAATGTTAGAATGCTATTAATTTGATGAAGTTATGAAAGTCATGTGCAGGATAAAGAGAGTTTTTCATTTTAGACTTTGAATTATTTTGATAATTTACAACAAGAATATGTCCATGCTGTAGTAAAAAAAATACAGTAAAGATGTAGCAAAATACAGGTGGGGAATTCTGCTCTGGTCCCCTCCCTCACAGGGCCGCCAGAACCAAATGAGGGGTGGATAGGAGAGGGGCAAGGCTTGAAAAACAGAAACTGTCATACAAATCTCAAATGCTCTATAGTGATGAGCATTACCTTTATAATCTGAGAAGAATATGAAAGTGGGATTAAAAACTAAAACCATAAAAAGTTATGAGAAAATATATTTTTATAAATCTGATATTACTCTATAGAGGATGAGGATCCTTTTGTTAGGCAAATAATCACTCCTGGTTTTCTGTGTATAGATACAGAATTATTTATGGTATTAACCTTGAAATAGACCCATATAACAGAGAATGTCCTGGAAATTCCAAAAAAATGTTTGTGAGAAAAGAGTTTGAGAAAATTTAATGCCTACTGCAAAAAGTTTAGAAACTTCTAATGTTATATTCACCACCAAAGTGTCATACAATTCAGACCATCAGCTTTTTATTTTATTTTATTATTTATTCATTTTAGAGAGAGAGAGAGAGAAAAATTTGTTGTTCCACTTATTTATGCATTCATTGGTTGCTTCTTGTGTGTGCCCTGACCAAGTATGGAATGGTATATCAGGATGACACTCTAACCAACTGAGCTACCTGGTCAGGGCTTCAGACCACCAGCTTTTTATTCTTATATATGTCACATCATATCAAAAACTAGATGTCACAAGAGGTTACTAACCTATTTTACATGATTTGAAAGTGTTTTTTTTTTTTTTACTAAGACTATTGAAGAATATGCAGTTACCTTTTTTTTTTTTTTTTTGCCTTTAATGCAGTTACTGTACTTCTATATTCTTTCAGGTATTCAAAAAAGAAAGCCCAGATACATTTCCTACCATTTGAGTCTCTATTGTGAACCTTTCACACCATCAAGTTAATTGACCTTGGGTCTAGTTGATAGAAACCCTATGTGTGAACACTTTTCTTTCCTAGGAGTTTTAACTTCAAAGCCTCCAGGAACCATTTGAATGGTAATATTGTTAAGCACTAACAAACAAACACTCATAAACTTTTTTCTGACCATCCATCCACCACACTTTTGCACACAGAGCATTTGTCCATTCATTCCTAGCTGCACTTCCCTGTGCCACTTCAGGTGGAGAAGGCATTTCTTTGTTTTACTTCCCTAATTCTCCCCTTGTGGGAACTGCATTAGGGAGCTCTCTCTTTTGCCTAGCAGATAGGCACAAAGAAATATTATTTGAGGTATGAACTGACCTTTCTTGAAATTTGAGATGAAATCCTACTTGGATTTGAACTTTGAGAACCCAGAGCTAGGAAGTTTCCATATAAGGATCAAAACATGCCAGAGTAGGACAGATTGATTTGGGCTGGAAACCCTGGCAAGTAGGATTATTTTGCCCAACAGCTCAGAACAGTGTACCCTAATCCCTGAAAACCAGCTCACAAATGTCTGCTGATGGGAACCAGTGGTGACTTGAGAGAGTGTGGGGATAAATCAATGCAACCTATCTTCACCACCGGAAAATCAAATCAAAGTATGTGCTAGTTAATATCATCCTTCATTCAACAGTAATACCTGTGAGAGACTGTTAATTTACAGCAGTGTGGCAAGCACAAATAATTATAATTATAGTGATGTCTGCAGGAGGCTGATGCCTAGTGAACACAGTAGTATCCCTCGGAAACAGCAGTGGTGCCCAATGGGTGACACTGGTGCCTGGCAGGGGTCGAGAGCAGAAAATGAGGAAAGAAATTGTGTATGCTATGTGGTTGTGGACCTGGACTGCTGACACAGTCTTGATCATGAGCAAAGGTGAGATGCTGCTGGAGAGGCCCAGAAATACTTGAAGTGCACTTTGCATGAGGACACATTCCCACATAAGCAGAAGTATAGAGTCTCGTGACCCTATTGTACTCACAGGCTGGAAAGCCTGAGAACATTCAGGTTATGTAATCTATTAATTAGAGTAAGAGACATGGTTTACACTCTGGAGGAGATTCCACACACATCTTAGAGATTTACACACATGACAATTAAAGAAAGATGATAAGAAGTGACAAATGAGGAGTTTGGTGAGGAAAGCTTTGCTAAGGCCCATAAAATTTAACTGGGTTCTCATAGTGGTGCAGGTGCGTACCGAAGAATAAGTGGTATTCAGAGAGCTGGAAAGGCAGGAAGGGCCTTTCAGATAGGGATCCTCATGACCAGAGAAGTTGAGCCCATCATCATGTGGGGTCCTGAGAATTATACCTGGTACTGTAGACTGAACCAGGATGTGGGAGGGTGTCCGACTGCCCAGCCTTCTTCTGGAGTTGGAAGGTGTATCAGTGGAAAGCACTGAAGGCGTTGGGCTGGCAGACTGCTGGGGATTAGGAGGACCCTGTATAAGACAGAGAGAGGGTTTGTGGGCAGGGAGAGAAACTATAGGCTGGGAGATCTGCTAGGAGTCAACAACAATAATTGAGGGGTGAAGTGTTAAAGGTCTGGACGACCAGGTAGAGAAAGCAGAAATGAAAAGAAAGGAAGAAAAAAACAAGAGAAGTGGGGAGATGGAATTAATAAGACTAACCAGAATTGAAAGACGGGAACTGACTCCCAAGAAAGAGGTCAGTCAGAGAGAATGGAGATTTGAGCCTGACCAACTGGGAGACAGATTAATAGAAAAAGAGAGGAGCTCCTTAGAACTACTTTTTTTTTCTTTTTCTTTTTAGTAAGATTAACAACACATTTGGTTGCCAGACTCCTAAATATAGCCCGGTCTTCCCTTCCACCTTCCTTTTTTTCTCTCTCCTGCCCCAAATACCACAACTCTGGTCTTGGTTAAATTTTTACAATTTATAAACAAATGTTGGTGTTTTTGTTTTTAACACAAATTGGAGCATGATATATATATTATTCTGTAACTTGCTTTGATTAATAATATATCATAAATATCTTTCAATGTTATTGCATATTGATTTTCCTCAATCTTTCTAACAGCTATGTCACAGTCCACTGTATGACTGTATCATTATTTATTTCACCAATGCTCCATTAATACACCTTTATGTTGTTTCCAAACATATATTTTTATAGCTAGTGCTTTAATTAATATCATGTTCATATACTTGGACAAGTGTTGAGGATAAATTTCTAGAATAGAAATTGCTGGGTCAAAGGATATGCACAATTTAACATCATTACATCATTTTGCAAAATTGCTCTCCAGAACATTTATCTGATTTAATTCCTCCACTGACATGTTAATCAAAACCTCTTTGTGAATGTCTGTGGCAATCTGTCTACTCTTCCTACAACTGCAGTAAATACTAGTTTTCCCCATTGAAAGGGATTATATTAGTCAACAGAATGTTAATTAATGAAGTGGTTTTTAATTAAAATAACCAGAAAGTCTTTACTTGTAAATATATAAACAAGTTGATTATAGCAAGAGGCTGAATACTTCTAATAAGCATATGTGGATATTAAATTAACCATGGTTCACAAACCATCCATGGTTGCATAGTTGATAAGAAATAACCACTTCACTGTGGTTACCTGATTCCTCGTTTCTAACTGCTAAACCACATTCCTTTTTGTTTGATTATTATGGTTTGTGATAACTCATGATACTGCCAAACACACTTATGTATCAAGTAAAAGGGTTTTTTTTTTTTTAGTGGATATTTAAGAAGTTGAAATATAAAATGGAGGATTAAGAAACATTCAGTATGTGCAATATACTAAGAAGGTACTTTATTAATTGCTTTAGAGAATACGTAGATGAGTAAGACCTGGTTATTGTCCTCAAAGTGCTCATAGGGAATAGACAGGAACATAGGATGAATATAAAAATAAATAGAAAACCGGCTATAAAACCAAGGCAAAATAAGAAAGGTGCTTAAAGAGAAACACAAGGAAACTACTATGAAAATTCAAAGAGAACAAACACAACTGGTTAAGGGGGCAATAGAGAAGAGGTTCACATTGGGAAGATGCATTTGAGGGGCTTTCAAAAATTGGTACGTGGTTTTTGTTTTTGTTTTAGTTTTTTCTGAGACAACCACTTTTGGAACCTCAAGGCCACCATGCTGTGAGAAGCCAAGGCCACATAGGGAGACCATGTATATAGCTGCTTCTGTCAATAGCCCAGTTGAGTCGAATTTTCTAGTTTATCCAGCTCAGTTGCCAGATGGGAGTGAAATTTCCAGGGGGATAATTTCCAGTGAATGAAGATACTTCTGGACATTTCCAGCCCCTAGCCAGGGAGTCATGCAAGCCATTCAAATCTTCTCACTTGAGGTCCCTTACATTGTAGAGCAAAGTCATGCCTGCTGTGCTCTGTCTATATTTATGCCTCATAGAATTCATGAGCATTAAAAATGGTTGTTACACAGTGTCCAGCTAAGACGTCAGATGTCTGAAATTCAATACTGGTTTCTGCAAATGAATATCAAACTTTTCTTTAAGAAGTAGAGGAGAATGTTTCTGAAATTTCAGGGATCTTAGACTTTATTTTCCAGATAGCTAAGCAGCTAGAATTATCAGATGAAGTATTATCTATAATGTCTTCAAACATTTTCCTGGCTAATTGTTTGATGCTTTTAAATTCAGATTTGAATCATGTGTCATGTATGATTATTCCTGTTTAATGTATCCATTAATTTTTTAACATGGATATTAGGAGGCTTTATTTGTTCTACTATCTCTTGGTCTAACTTAAGAGGTACCAAGATTGTTACTATGTTTTTTCAAAGTATATTTACAAATAATATAATAAATATGTAGCAATAATATAAAATTAAGAACTGTATTGTAAGTAACATAAAAGTCATTATCTATGAATGCATCCATGCTTCATTTTGCATAAGTCCTTTCTATTTTGTGATCTCTTGTTCACTTAGTAACCTGGTAGATGCTGATATCTCAGTTTTCCAAAAGGTCTGTAACAATTCAGAAAATGTCTTTTACTTTCAATAAATAAAAAATAATTGAAAAAAAAAAGGTTGTTACAGACTTACACACACACACACACACACACATGGCTAGGATTCCACAGATAAACTGAGATAAGGATATTATTTCCAGCAAAGGAAGCCATATGAACAGAGTCTCTAAGATGGGAGAACATGGCTGTCCACAGAACATAGAACAGTTCAGAACACTCCAAGGAGGTTGGCATCAAGGATTTGAAGAAAGGAGTGGGAGATCAGACTAGGTCTGAAAATGGAGAAAGTCAAATGGCAAGCAAATGTATCCTATTTGGTAGGCAATAGATATCCAGCAAAAGTTGAGCATAAAGTTGTTTTTTTTTAGCCAGGAAGAGAAACATATTAGTAATTGCTTGGCAAAAATTAAATTTCATATTACCTTTTATTTTTTTCTAATTCATCTTTTAAATTAATAAAAATGTTCAACCTGTCATTTAATTCAACAGATAAATGTTTAATTTTACAAATGTAAAATCACTAAATATACTTAAATTATCTTTTAGGTTTAAATAAGTTATTTGTTTCTTATCTCTAACATTCACTTGTATGATGCCTACCATGAAAATGTTTTTCTGTCTTCTATCTAGTTTTGTGGAGGAAAAAAGGATCACACCATTGGGACTGTGGGTAGGTTCTGTCCATGACACAAGTGTAGCCCTTGTTAGTAAAAATAAAAATACTATTGGCCCAGCCATTATGGCTCAGTGGTTGAGCATCGACCCATGCACCAAGGGGTTGCTGGTTCGATTCTCGGTCAAGGCACATGCCCAGGTTCTGGGTCAAATCTCTAGTGGGGGGCATGCCGGAGGCGGCCAATCGATGTTCTCTCTCATCCATGTTTCTATCTCTTTCTCCCTCTCCCTTCCTCTCTCTCTAAAATCAATAAAGGAAAAAAAAAATTTAAAACTATTGTAAAAAATGAAAGATTTGTTTTTATTTTATTTTTAAAATATGTTTTTATTGATTTTTTAGAGAGAGAGAGGAAGGAAGAGAGAGAGAGAAACATCAATGTGAGAGAGAAATATCTATCAGCTGCCTCCTGCATGCCCCCCACTGGGGATTGAGCCTGCAACCTGGGCATGTGCCCTGACTGGGAATTGAACCAGAACCTCTCAGTCTATGGGACAATGGACAATCCACTGAGCCACACCAGCCAGGTGAAATATTTATTTTTTAATTCGTTTTTATGTGGTGTCAGATTTCTCACTATTGGGACTAAAATATGCAGTATAACTTAATTTCAAAAGAGGCAATGTGGAAGTGCTTTGGAAATTATAAAAGCAATATTCAAATGCAAGTTATTATTACTATTACTGAGTTGTATTTGTTAAGTGTTGAGTAAACTGTTTATTTTTTTAATATTCTTATTTTATTTTATTTTTAATTAAATTTATTGGTTCATAAAACCATACAGATTTCAAGTGTACAATTAAATTAATTGGGGTGGCCTGGCTGGTGTTGCTCAGTGGCTTGAACATCATCCCATGGACTGAGAGGTCCCGGTTCCATTCTCTGTCAGGGCACATGCCCGGGTTGCAGACTCGATCCCCAGTAGGGGGCGTGCAGGAGGTAGCCGATGGATGTTTCCCTCTCACATCGATGTTTCCGTCTCTTTCTCTAAAAAATCAATGAAAACATATTTTAAAAAGTAAATCAAACAAATTCGTTGGGCTGACATTGGTTAATAAGATTATATAGGTTTCAAGTATACAATTCTATAATACATCATCTGTATATGGTATTGTATGTTCACCACCCCAAGTCAAGTCTCCTTCCATCATTTATCCCCCTCTTTCCCCTCTTCTACCCCCACCCCACTTTTCCTCTGGTAATAATAATACTGTCATTTTTCTTGTTTGTTGATTTGTTGCTTTCAGTTTTATATCCCACATATGAGTGAAATCATATGGTTCTTAATTTCGCTTAGCATGATATTATCAAGATTCATCCATGTTGTTTCAAATGGCAGTAATTCATCTTTTCTTATGGCTGATTATATGTACCACATCTTCTTTATCCAATCATATATTGAAGGACACTTTGGTTGTTTCCATATCTTGGCCACCGTGAATAAAGCTGCAATGAACATAAAGGTGCATATATCTTTGCAAATTAATGTTTTCCTTTTTTTTTTTTTTTTTGGTAGATACCTAGAGAAGGGCTTGCTGGATCATATAGAGAAGATAAAAAAATATATAAAAATACATAAAATATTAAAAAGAAACTCTCTAGTTAATAAAATAATATCTAAGTCTCAGCCAATTGTCAAGTCACTTATTTTAAAAAGTATTTAATTCAACAAAATTCTGGTCTAGCTCACATACTTGACTTGTTCTCTTTGCCAAAGGGTTTTCACATCACACTCTCAAAATTCTAGTTTCATTGCCAAGACCAACCATTCTCCCTTCATTCTTGCATGTAAATTGTGCAATGCTTGACTATCTAATGGAGCTAGCCATACAATGATTTTTGGAGGTGTGTCAGGAAGATATAAGCTCTGCTTCTATTAGGATTTGAATTTAATCATGTGTCTTTAGAACTCATAAGCAGGCAACCATAATATAAATGTGAAATTAAGTACTCAACAACACAAAGTAGGTCAGGCCACATGCTTGAGAAGAAATGTTGACTAAGAAGAACCTAGATAAGCACCATAATTCTTTGCATATTTGACAACTTAGTTTTATACCATTACCTTTGTCCATATTGGCTCCTTTAAGAGTAACACTATTTGGTGACTTTTGACTATGCTTGGGGATATTTTATTTAAAGATGGATTATTTCATATATTCATGGGAATTTCCATAGTTTGTTTAAAATTACTATCTGGTCCCCATTCTAAAATCTAGAAATCTTCAAGGTTATTTAATGAATCACTGATAGATCTCCAAACCAGTCTTTGATTTATTTTTGCTTTGCTTAAGGAGGAATATCCAAAACTTTTTTTATACTTAAACTAGATCCTAGATAGTTCTTAAATATATACCAGATGAAATTCCCTAGGTCTGTAATCTTCCTTGAACTTTTTTTTTCACCCCTTATATTTTAGTTATAGCTCATTTATTTAGAAATATAGTGGTTGGTGGTTAGATAATTCTTCAGTAATGTTGATTTTTGGGGACCAACTACCTTAATTTTGATTTTGAGACTCTAACCACAGTCTTTAACCCAACCAGCTGGTGAATGACTTGAAATTGGAAACTTGGGCTTTTCACCTGTCCATTTCTAAATCTTAGAACACTACCTGTATATAGTAAGGATTCAATAATTTTTAAAATTTTATTTATTGATTTTGAGAGAGAGAGAGAGAGATCAATTTGTTGTTCCATGTATTTATGCATTCATTGGTTGATTCTTATATATGCCCTGACCTGGGATCAAACATGCAGTCTTGGTGTATCAGGATGGTCAGGGCTGCAAATTCAATGAATGTTGTTTATAAGATTGAATGCATGTATGTATGGCTCAATAAGTAGGCTAATGCCAAGAACAGTGTTTTGGAAGGTTAACCTGGCCTTGAGAATCCTCATAGATGGTAGGAAAGAACTGGTGAGAGGATATACCTATTAAGACTATATCAATAAAACAAGCTGAGGTGAAAAGGTATTGACAAAGCTGGGAAGCATAGAGCAAGCTGAAAGAAAGAGAGGGACTTGTATAGGATTTCTGAAAATGAATAGGGTAAGACTTAGTATAGAGAAAGAGAAAGAGTTAAATTTGAGACCATGAGAGCATCACTATCAAAGAGGGTGGCTTCATGGTTCTAACGGAGTGATTTAAAAGCCTATCCTTAATCGTACATTTGATTTTCAGTCAGAAGCTAAAATAGCACTTTTTATCATCGCAGTTATAATTTCTGCACATGTAGGTCAAAGGCAGGTACATTAATTTAATCTTGTAAAGACATGTACATTGCCCAAACGAGTTCTGTTTTTTTGAGGGACTTCACTGTAATTCAGAATATGGATGAACAGCACTATCACAATCAATTTGCTTGAACAGTTTGGTATGTGATTTATTCCTCCAGTGTAGTATTTCTTGTTTTATTCCCACTAAATAGAAAATTGTTTTTCTCATTAAAACACTGTGCACTTGTGGTTCTGGACAATATGGCTCTGCTGGTTAGAGCAACGTCTCATTCAACAAAAGGTCATGGGTTCAATCCCCGGTCAGGGTGGGAGGCAACCGATAGATAGTTCTCTCTCACATTGAAGTTTCTCTCTCTCTCTCCGTCTCTAAAATCAAAACAAACAAACAAAAACATTGTGTACTTGTGAATACAGCAGTATAGAAGAGTTGTTTCCAAAAATTCTATAATGGAAGCTCTTAAATTACTCTATTTTACCTGTCCCACTCTACCACAGTGCTCTCAACTGGCTGGCAGTGCTGCTATTACCAGAGGACTTTTATGGCTGGAGCTTCTACATTGACAAGCTGGTAGAACGAGATAAATATATGTTTGGTGACAAAATTATACCATGCTTCTGATCACCAAACATTTCTGTACTCTGTGGCAAGGTGGACTTATAAATGATACCCAAAGACTGATTAGATTTCAATTATTCCAGAAAAGTTAAGTGATTTGCCATATGGTCATATAGCTGTAATCAATGGTGGGCTGGAGCTAGCTTACAGTAGCTTACAAGAACAAATTGTTACATTTTCAAGAATATTGTGAGATGGTGAATGTCTTCTGGAAACTTGAAATTTGCATGGTGAGTGTATTTATACCATAGAAATTGGCAGATTCTATAAAGCAGAATTCCTGCACTCCCTCCATTTAGCACCAGAACACTAACTATATTTGTCTAATTTATCCATTATTTTTTATTATTGCCACATTTACCATTATGCTTTATTATCTTCTCATTTGCTCTATTTTAATCTTGAAGATTTTCTGAGTCAAGATAACTACAAAAAAGATCACTAAATGGCAAGGGAATTGAGATAAATACTACATGGCACTCTTCTTATGACTAGCCCTTCTTACTTCTAAGAGCAAGTATCTTTTTTATGTTTTCTTTAATTTTTATCTTTTATTTTTTTATTAATTTATTTTTGTTACAGATGTTTCTCCATTTCCCCCTATTGTCACCCCCCCTCCCTCCCTGCCCCATCCCCAGTTTTGTTGTCCATGTCCATTGGTTATGAGTACATGTGTACAAGTTGTGTGGTTCATCGCTCACCTCTACACCCCCTCTTCTGACAATTGTCAGTCTGTAGCCTACTTCCACATCTCTGGGACTACCCTGTTCCTCAGACTGTTATGTTTATTATACTCCAGAAAAAAGTGAGATCATATGATATTTGTCTTTCTCTGCTTGGCTGGTTCCACTTAGGATAATAGTTTCCAGGTCCTCCCATGTCGTCGCAAAGAATAAGAGATCTTTCTTTCTTACAGCTGCATAGTACTCCATTGTGTATATGCACCACAGCTTTTTAATCTATTCGACTACTGATGGACACTTGGGCTGTTTCCAGATTTTAGCTATTGTAAATACCGCTGCGATGAACATGGGGGTACATATATTCTTTCTGTTTGGTGTTTCAGGCTTCTTAGGGTATATTCCTAGGAGTGGGATCACTGGGTCAAATGGTAATTCAATTTTTAATTTTTTGAGGTAACACCATAGTGTTTTCCATAGTGGCTGCACCAGTCTGCACTCCCACCAGCAGTGTACTAGAGTCCTCTTTTCTCCACACATTCGCCAATACTTGTTGTTTGATGTTTTGTTGATGGCAGCTATTCTGACAGGTGTGAGGTGATACCTCATTGTTGTTTTAATTTGCATCTCTCTGATCATTAGTGAAGTTGAGCATTTCTTCATATGTCTCTTGGCCGTTTGTATGTCCTGTTTGGAGAGGTGTCTATTTAGTTCCTCTGCCCATTTTTTAATTGGGTTCTTTGTCTTCTTTTGTTGAGATGTATGAGCACTCTATATATTTTGGAAATTAGTCCCTTATCTGATATATCATAGGCAATTATGCTCTCACATACAGTGGGTTGCCTTTCCAATTTGCTGGTTGTTTCTTTTGCTGTTCAGAAACTTTTGAGTTTGATGTAGTCCCATGTGTTCATTTTTTCCTTTGTTTCTGTTGCCTTAGGTGATATATCAGTGAAAATTTTGCTGCGTATGATGTCTGAAATTTTGTTGCCTACATTTTCTTCTAGGATTTTTATGGATTCATGAGTCACATTTAAGTCTTTTATCCATTTTGAGTTTATTCTTGTGTATGGTGTAAGCTGATGATCTAGTTTCATTTTTTTGCATGTAGCTGTCCAATTTTCCCAACACCATTTATTAAAGAGGCTGTCTTTACTCCATTGTATGCTCTTGCCACCTTTGTGGAATATTAATTGAGCATAATGTTTTGGGTCAATTTCTGGGCTCTCTGTTCTATTCCATTGATCTATGTGCCTGTTCTTGTGCCAGTACCAGGCTGTTTTGATTACAGTAGCTTTATAGTATAACCTGATGTCCGGTATTGTGATCCCTCCTACTTTGTCCTTCTTTTTCAAGATTGCTGTAGCTATTCGGGGTCTTTTTTGGTTCCATATGAACTTCTGAAGTATTTGTTCTAGTTCTGTGAAATATGTCGTTGGTATTTTGATGGGGATTGCACAAAATCTATAGATTGCTTTGGGTAGTATGGACATTTTAATGATGTTAATTCTTCCAATCCATGAAAAAGGTATGTGGTTCCACTTTTTTATATCTTCCACTATTTCTTTTTTCAATGGACTGTAGTTTTCTGCAAATAGGTCCTTTATTTCTTTGGTTAAGTTTATTCCTAGGTATCTTAATTTTTTTGCAGCGATGGTAAATGGGATTGTTTTTTTAGTTTCTCTTTCTGTGAGTTCATCATTGGTGTGTAAGAATGCCGTCGATTTCTTGAAGTTAATTTTGTATCCTGCTACTTTGCCAAATTCATTAATTAAGTCTAGTAGATTTTTGATGGAGTGTTTAGGGTTTTCTATGTATAATATGATGTCATCTGCGAAAAATGACAGTTTCACTTCCTCCTTTCTAATTTGGATCCCTTTTATTTTTTCTCCATGTCTGATTGCTGTGGCTAAGACTTTCAGTACTATGTTAAATAAGAGTGGTGAAAGTGGGCATCCTTGTCTTGTTCCTGTTCTTAAGGGAAATGCTTTTAGTTTTTGACCATTGAGTATGATGTTGGCTGTAGGTCTTTCATATATGGCCTTTATAATGTTGAGATATGATCCCTCTATTCCCAAATTCCTGACCGTTTTATTCAGAAATGGGTGCTGGATTTCGTTAAATGCTTTTTCAGCATCTATTGATATCATCATATGGTTTTTATCTTTCATTTTGTTAATGTGATGTATCACATTTATTAATTTGCATATATTGTACCAGCCTTGCATCCCTGGGATGAATCTCACTTGGTCATGATGAATAATTTTTTTGATGTATTGCTGGATCCGATTTGCTAGTATTTTGTTCAGGATTTTGGCATCTATGTTCATCAGGGATATTGGCCTGTAGTTTTCTTTCTTCGTAGTGTCTTTTTCTGGTTTTGGAATTAGAATTATGCTGGCTTCATAAAACGAGTTTGGAAGTCCTCCTTCTTCTTGAATTTTTTGGAATAGTTTAAGGAGAATGGGTGTTAGTTCTTCTTTGAATGTTCAGTAAAACTCGCCCATGAAGACGTCAGGGCCTGGGCTTTTGTTTGCTGGGAGGGTCTTGATTACATCTTCAATTTCCTTCGTTGTTATTATCCTGTTCAAGTTTTCTATCTCCTTCCGATTCAGTTTTGGGAGACTATGTGTTTCTAGAAATGTGTTCATTTCGCTTAGATTGTTGAATTTGTTGCCATATAAATGTTCATATTATTTGCTAATGATCCTTTGTATTTCTGTGGTGTCAGTTGTTACTTCTCCTCTTTCATTTCTTATTTTGTGTATTTGGGTTCTCTCTCTTTGTTTCTTGGTGAGTCTAGCTAAGGGTCCATCAATCTTGTTTATCTTTCCAAAAAACCAGCTCTTTGTTTTATTGATCCTTTGAATTGTTTTTTTGGTCTCCATGTCGTTTATTTCTGCTCTGACCTTTACTATTTTCTTCCTTCTACTTGCTCTAGGGTTTTCTTTTTGTTTGCTTTCCAGTTATTTAAGTTGTGAGGTTAGGTAGTCAATTAGAAATTTTTCTTCTTTCTTAAGGTGGGCCTGTAGTGCCATGAACTTCCCTCTCAGAACTGCTTTCGCTGTATCCCATAGATTTTGCGTTGTTGTGTGTTCATTTTCATTGGTTTCCAGGAATTTTTTAAATTCTTCCTTGATCTCCATGATAACCCATTCATTGTTCAGTAACATGCTATTTAGCCTCCATGTGTTCATATGTTTTTGTATGTTCTTGTTGCAATTGATTTCTAGTTTCATGCCATTGTGGTCTGAGAAGATGCTTGATATGATTTCAATCCTCTTGAACTTGTAGAGACTTATTTTGTGCCCTAACATATAGTCTATCTTTGAGAATGTCTTATGTGCAGTTGAGAAGAATGTGAATTCTGCAGTTTTGGGGTGTAATTCTCTGTATATATCTATTAAATCCATTTGATCTAGTGCTTCATTTAGAGTCTCTGTTTCCTTGTTAATTTTTTGTCTAGATGATCTATCCAGTGATGTCCGTGGGGTGTTGAAGTCTCCTGCTATGATTGTATTGCTGTCAATTTCTCCTTTGAAGTCCTCCAGAAGATTTTTAATATATTTTGGTGCTCCTACATTGGGTGCATATATGTTTACTAAGGTTGTATCTTCCTGTTGGATAGACCCTTTCAATATTATGTTGTGGCCATCTTTGTCTCTAGTTATGGTCTTCAATTTGAAATCTAATTTATCAGATATTAGTATTGCTACCCCAGCTTTTTTTTCCTTTCCGTTTGCTTAGAAGATTTTTTTCCATCCCTTTACTTTCAACCTATGTGAGTCTTTTGTTGTGAGGTGGGTCTCTTGTAAGCAACATATATGTGAATCATGCTTTCTTATCCAGTCAGCTACTCTGTGTCTTTTTATTGGAGCATTCAGTACATTTATATTTAAGGTGATTATGGATATGTACTTATTTATTGCCATTTTTGTACAGTGTGGTTCTAATTTTCTTTCTATTTCTTCTATTAATTACAGCAGTCCTTTTAACATGTCTTGCAGTGCTGCTTTGGTGCTAATATATTCCCTTAGCCTTTTTTGTCTGGGAAGCTCTTTATTTGACCTTCTATTTTGAATGATAGCCTTGCTGGATAGAGTAGTCTTGGATTCAGATCCTTGTTTTTCATGACCTTGATTACTTCATGCCATTCCCTTCTGGCCTGTAGTGTTTCTGTTGAGAAGTCAGATGATAGCCTAAAGGGGTTTCCTTTGTAGGTAACCTGTTGCTTAGCGCTTGCTGCCTTTAGGATTCTCTCTTTGTCTTTGATTTTTGGCATTTTAATTATTATGTGTCTTGGTGTGGGCCTGTTTGGGTTCTTCTTACTTGGGGCTCGTTGTGCTTCTTGAACTTGAATGCTTTCTTCCTTCACCAGGTTAGGAAAGTTTTCTGTCACTATTTCTTCAAATATATTCTCTAACCCTTGCTCATTTTCTTCTTCTTCGGGGACTCCAATTATGCGAATATTATTACATTTCCAGTTGTCCCACAGTTCTCTTAAGCTATCTTCCTGGTTTTTCAGTGTTTTTTCCTTTTGGTTTTCTGATTGATTGATTTTTTTCTACTCTGTCTTCTAATTCACTGATCCAGTCCTCCGCTTCCTCTACTCTGCTGGTCAGTCCTTCCAATATGTTCTTTATTTCTGCTATGTCGTTCTTTATTTCCACTTGGTTGGTTTTCATGGTGTCGATGTCCTTACTCATGCTGTTTAGTTTCCTCAAGACCATGGCTCGGAACTCTACCTCTGATAATTTGCTTAATTGCATTTCATTTATCTCATCTTCGGTAGAGTTCTCTTGTTCTTTCATTTGGGATCTGTTTCTTTGTTTCACCATTTTGGCTATCTCAGTGGGTTTTGGAGCCTGCCAAATTTTCCCTGTGGGTGTTCGTGTTCTGCTATTTGTGGCTCCCTCTACTGGGTTTGGATGAGCGTGGAGGGCTCTCCTTCAACACCACTGTCAAGTCTCACTTTCCCGGGTATATTTGCAAGCTCAGGAAAGGTTTAGTTATGTTCTAGCTTTTTGCCTGGAGGCTATTAGCCTCAGTTACTTGAAAAGCCTTAGGATCTCAGTTGAATGAGAAACTCCCTCAGATGTTTACAGTGTAAGAGGATTTCCCGAGGATGGGACCAATGCTGGTTGCTAATGAGCCTCAATTTGCATTGCTTTTCCTCTTTTCCTCACCTGGGAATCTCCGAGGGAGGGGCTTCCACAGCTTCGGGAAGGAGCAAATTTGACTGCTCTTCTGTGCAACCGGGAAGGAGGGGCTGGCCACCGCCGTCCTTTGTGACCACAGCTCAGCACACACTCTGATCACCCTCCAAATCCCAGGTGTCCCCACAGAGTTCCAGTCCAGTCCGCCCTCCCTCTGCTGGAGTCCCAGGTGAGTGGCTGTGGCTATTTAGCACTCTGTCCTGGCCCTCTGCGCTGTGGAGCAGCTGGGGCCCTTAACCCCGAGGGCGGGTGCCACCACTCCCAGCTCAGGCTGCTGCTCACAGCCAAGGCCACTGCTGTCCCTGGGCTCCCAGCCCGCCACCCTCTCGAGCCTCTGCAGATCCTACCAGGCTCATTCAGTGTCCCTGGTTGTATGGTCCTCTCCCGCTGCTTTTCTCTTGCTTTTTACCCAACGATTTGTCTTTATTTTAGTTGTAATCCCCGTTTGGTCCTGGGAGATCGTCTGTGTAGCTTCCATTCACTCCACTGCCATTTTCCGACTTCTGCTCTCTAGTTCTTTAAGTTGTGAGATTAGATAGTCAATTAGGAATTTTTCTTGTTTCTTGAGGTAAGCTTGTAATGCTATGTATTTCCCTCTCAGAAGTGCCTTGGCTGCATCACATAGATTTTTGGGTTGTTGTGTGTTCATTTTCATTGGTTTCCAGGAAGTTTTTAATTTCTTCCTTGATCTTTTTGGTAACTCATTCGTTGTTTAATAACATGATGTTTAGTTTCCATGTGTTCAAATGTCTTTGCATGTTCTTGTTGCAATTGATTTCTAGTTTTATGCCATTGTGATCTGAGAAGATACTTGATTTGATTTAAATCTTCTTGAACATGGAGAGGCTCAGTCTGTGTCCTAACATGTCGTCTGTCTTTGAGAAGGTCCCATGTGCACTTGAGAAGAATGTGAATTCTGCAGTTTTGGCATGTAATTCTCTGTAGATTTTTTTTTTTTTACTAATTTATTTTTCTTACAGATGTTTCTCCTTCCCCCCCCCATTGACTCCCACTTCCCTATCCCCTCTACCCCATCCCCAGCTTTGTTGACTATGTCCATTGGTTATGCATACATGGATACAAGTTCTGTGGTTATCCCCTTGCCCCCTCTGAGGAATGTCAGTCTGTACCCTACTTCTATGTCTCTGGGTCTATTTTGTTCATCAGTTTGTTTAGTTCATCATATTCCAGAAATAAGTGAGATCATGTGATATTTGTCTTTCACTTATTGGGTTGTTTTGCTTAGGATTATACTTTCCAGGTTCCTTCATGTCCTCTCTAAAGATAAGAGATCTTTTTTTCTTACAGCTACTTAGTACTCCAGTGTTTATGTATCACAGCTTTTTTATACACTCGTCTACTGATGGACCTTTGGAGTGTTTCCAGATCTTAGATATTGCAAATAGTGCTGCTATGAACATTGGGGTACATATATGCTATCTGATTGGTGTTTCAGGCTTCTTTGGTATATTCCTAGAAAAGGAATCATTGGGTCAAATGGTAATTCAACTTTTAATTTTTTGGGTTAACACCATAGTGTTTTTCATAGTGGCTGCATCAGTCTGCAATCCCACCAGCAGTGTACTAGGGTCCTTATTTCTCCACACCCTCACCAGGACCTTTTGTTTGATGATTTTTTTGATGGTGGTCATTCTGACAGGTGTGAAGTGATACCTCATTGTTGTTGTAATTTGCATCTCTCTGATGACTAGAGGCCTTGAGCATTTTTTCTTATGTCTCTTGGCCATTTGTCTGTCCTGTTTGGAGAGGTGTCTCTTTAGGTCCTCTGCCCAATTTTTAATTGGGTTCTTTGTCTCATTGTTGAGTTGTGTGAGTACTCAATATATATTTTGGAAATTAACCCCTTATCTGATATATCATTGGCAATTATGCTCTCCCATATGGTGGGTTCCCTTTCCATTTTGATGGTTGTTTCTTTTGTTCTGCAGAGACTTTTTATCTTGATGTAGTTCCATGTGTTCATTTTTTTCTTTTGTTTCTTTTGCATTAGTTGATGTATCAGTGAAAATTCTGCAGCATATTATGTCTGAAATTTTGTTGCCTGCATTTTCTTCTAGGATTTTTATGGAATCATGAGTCACATTTAATTCTTCTGTTCACTTTGAGTTTATTCGTGTGTATGGTGTATGTTGGTGGTCTAGCTTTATTTATATACATACAGCTGTCTAAATTTCCCAATACCATTTATTAAAAAGGCTGTCTTGATTCCACTGTATGCTTATGCCTCCTTTGTCAAATATTAATTGAACATATTCTCTTTGTTTAATTTCCGGGTTCTCTATTCTGTTCCATTGATCTATGTGCCTGTTCTTGTGCCAGTACCAGGCTGTTTGATTATAGTGGCTTTGTAGTATAAACTGATGTCAGGTAATGTGATCCCTCCTACTTTGTTCTTCTTTTTCAAGAATGCTGTGGCTATTCGGGGCCTTTTTACATTCCATGTAAACTTTTGGAGAATTTGTTCTAGTTCTGTGAGGCATATCATTGGTATTTTGATGGGAATTGCATTGAATCTATATATAGCTTTGTGTAGTATGGATATTTTAATGATTTTAATTCTTCCAATCCATGCTTCCAATTTTTATATCCTCCTCTATTTCTTTTTTCAATGACCTGTAGTTTTCTGTGAAGAGATCCTGTACTTCTTTGGTTAAGTTTATTCCTAAGTATCTTAATTTTTTTTTGACGCAATGGTAAATTTTTTTTTTTTAAGTTTCTCTTTCTGTGAGTCCATCATTGGTGTATAAGAATACCATTGATGGATTCCAAAATGGTGCTGGAGTGAATGGAAGCTACACAGACCATCTCCCAGGATCAAACTGGAATTACAACTGAAATAAGGACAAATTGTTGGGAAAAAGCAACAGAAAAGCAGCTCGCGAGAACCATACAACCAGGGACACTGAATCGATCCTGGTAGCATTGTGGAGGTGCGAGAGGGGGGCTGGGAGCCCACGGACAGCAGCAACCTTAGCCCTGAGCAGTGCTCCGCCCTCGCGGTTAAAACCCGAGCCAGCTCCACAGTGCAGAGGGCTGGGACAGAGCGCTAAAACAGCCACAGCCACTCCCCTTGGGCTCCGGCAGAGTGAGGGTGGACTGGACTGGAACTGTGTGAGGACACTCAGGATTTGGAGAGCGCTCAGAGCTTTTGCTGAGTTGTGGCCACTCAGGACTGTGGCCTGGCATCTTACTCCATCCCAGGGCTCTGGGGAGAGGCAGCAGCCCATCCCTCAGAATTCCAGCCACACATTAGTGGGCCATTGAAATGCAAACTGAGGCTCATTAACTACTAGCATCTGCCCTACCCTCTGGAAATCCTCTCATGCTGAACACTTGAGGGAGGTTTTCATTAAACTGAAAACCCAAGGCTCTTCAAGCAACCACAACTAATAGCCTCTAGGCAAAAAGCTAGAGGATAACATAACCTTTGCTGGGCTTGCAAATATACCCTGGAAAGTAAGACCCCAGGGTGGTGTTTAACGTGGGTCCTCCCATGCTCATCCAAACCCAGGAGAGGGAGCCACAAACAACAGAACACCAACATCCACAGGAAAATTTGGCAGGTTCCAAAAACCACTGAGATAGCCAAAATGATGAAACAAAAAAACAGAGCCCAAATGAAAGAACAAGAGACCTCTACCGAAGATGAGATAAATGAAACGGAGTTGAGCAACTTAACAGAGCTAGAATTCAGAGCCATGATCTTGAGGAAGCTCAACAGCATGAGTAAGGACATCAACACCTTGAGTAAAGACATCAACACCGTAAGCAAAGACATAGAAATACTGAAAACCAACCAAGAGGAAATTAAGAAGCAGCAAGAAGAAATGAAGAATGACATAGCAGAAATGAAGAACACATTGGAAGGACTAAACAACAGAGTAGAGGAAGCTGAGGACCAGATCAGTGAATTAGAAGACAGGGTAGAAAAAATCAACCAATCAGAAAACCAAAAGAAAAAAACAATGAAAAAACAGGAAGACAGCTTAAGAGAACTGTGGGACAACTGGAAACGTAATAATATTCACATCATTGGAGTCCCTGAAGAAGAAGAAAATGAGCAAGGGTTAGAGAATATATTTGAAGAAATAGTGACAGAGAACTTCCCTAATTTGGTGAAGAAAGAAGGCATTCAAGTTCAAGAAGCACAGAGAGTCCCAAGTAAGAAGAACCCAAACAGGCCCACACCAAGACACATAATAATTAAAATGCCAAAAATTAAAGACAAAGAGAGAATCCTAAAGGCAGCAAGAGATAAGCAACAGGTTACCTACAAAGGAACCCTCATAAGGCTATCATCTGACTTCTCCATAGAAACACTACATGCCAGAAGGGAATGGCATGAAGTAATCAAGGTCATAAAAAACAAGGATCTGAATCCAAGACTACTCTACCCAGCAAGGCTGTCATTCAAAATAGAAGGTCAAATAAAGAGCTTCTCACACACACACAAAAAGGCTAAGGGAATACATTAGCACCAAACCAGCACTGCAAGAAATGTTAAAAGGACTGTAATTAGTAGAAGAAATAGGAAGGAAAGTAGAACCACACTAAACAAAAATGGTAATAAATAAGTACATATCAATAATCACCTTAAATGTAAATGGATTGAATGCTCCGCTAAAAAGACACAGAGTAGCAGATTGGATAAGAAAGCATGAACCATATATATGTTGTTTACAAGAGACCCACCTCACAACAAAAGACTCACATAGGCTGAAAGTGAAGGAATGGAAAAAAATCTTCCAAGAAAATGGAAAGGAAAAAAAAGCTGGGGTAGCAATACTCATATCGGATAATATAGATTTCAAAATGAAAGCCATAACTAGAGACAAAGAAGGTCACTACATAATATTGAAAGGATCTATTCAACAGGAAGATATAACCTTGGTAAATATATATGTACCCAATATAGGAGCACCAAAATATATTAAAAATCTTCTGGAGGACTTCAAAGGAGAAATTGACAGCAATACAATCATAGCAGGGGACTTCAACACCCCACTGACATCACTGGGTAGATCCTCTAGACAAAAATTAACAAGGAAACAGAGACTCTAAATGAAGCACTAGACCAAATGGATTTAATAGATATTTACAGAGAATTACACCCCAAAATTACAGAATTCACATTCTTCTCAAGTGCACATGGGACATTCTCAAAGATAGACAACATGATAGGACACAAACAAAGTCTCTACAAGTTCAAGAAGATTGAAATCATATCAAGCATCTTCTCATATCACAATGGCATGAAACTGGAAATCAATTGCCACAAGAACATGCAAAGACATATGAACACATGGAGGCTAAATAGCATGTTATTAAACAATGTATGGGTTACCGAGGAGATCAAGGAAGAAATTAAAAACTTCCTGGAAACCATTGAAAATGAACACACAACAACACAAAATCTATGGGATGCAGTGAAAGCAGTTCTGAGAGGGAAGTTCATAGCACTACAAGCCTACCTCATGAAACAAGAAAAATTTCTAATGGACTATCTAACCTCACAACTTAAAGAACTAGAAAGCAAACAAAAAGAAAACCACAGAGCAAGTAGAAGGAAGGAAATAGTAAAGATCAGAGCAGAAATAAATGACATAGAGACCAGAAAAACAATTCAAAGGATCAATGAAACACAGAGTTGATTTTTTGAAAAGATAAACAAGATTGATGGACCCTTAGGTAGACTCACCAAGAAACAAAGAGAGAGAACCCAAATACACAAAAGCAGAAATGAAAGAGGAGAAGTAACAACTGATACCACAGAAATACAAAGGATCTTTAGCAAATATTATGAACATTTATATGGCAACAAATTCGACAATCTAAGGGAAATGGACAAATTTCTAGAAACACATAGTCTCCCAAAACTGGAACAGGAAGAGATAGAAAACTTGAACAGACCAATAACAGCTAAGGAAAGTGAAGATGTAATCAAGAGCCTCCCAGCAAACAAAAGCCCAGGTCCAGATGGCTTCACGGGGGAGTTTTACCGAACATTCAAAGAAGAAATAACACCCATTCTCCTCAAACTATTTCTAAAAATTCAAGAAGAAGGAAGACTTCCAAACTCGTTTTATGAGGCCAGTATTATTCTAATTCCAAAACCAGATAAAGACACTACAAAGAAAGAAAACTACAGGCCAATATCCCTGATGAACGTAGATGCCAAAATCCTGAACAAAATACTACCAAATCGGATACAGCATTACATCAAAAAAATTATTCACCATGACCAAGTGGGATTCATCCTAGGGATGCAAGGCTGGTTCAATATTCGCAAATCTAAAAATATGTTACACCACATAAACAAAATGAAAGATAAAAGCCACATGATCATATCAATAGATGCTGAAAAAGCATTCGACAAAGTCCAGCACCCATTTCTGATAAAAAACGCTCAGCAATTTGGGAATGGAGGGATCATATCTCAACATAATAAAGGCCATATATGAAATATATACAGCCAACATCATACTCAATGGGCAAAAACTAAAAACATTTCCCTTAAGAACAGGAACAAGACAGGGATGCCTACTTTCGCCACTCTTATTTAATATAGTACTGGAAGTCTTAGCCACAGCAATCAGACGTGAAGAAAAAATAAAAGGAATCCAAATTAGAAAGGAGGAAGTGAAACTGTTATTATTTGCTGACGACATGATATTATATATAGTAAACCCTAAAGACTCCATCAAAAATCTACTAGACTTAATAAATGAATTTGGCAAAGTAGCAGGATACAAAATTAATGTCAAGAGATCAATGGCATTCTTATACACCAATGATGAACTCACAGAAAGAGAAACTAAAAAAATAATTCCATTTACCATCGCGGCAAAAAAATTAAGTTACCTAGGAATAAACTTAACCAAAGCAGTAAAGGACCTATTTGCAGAAAACTACAGGACACTTAAAATAGAAATAGAGGAAGATATAAAAAAGTGGAAGCACATACCTTGTTCATGGATTGGAAGAATTAACATCATTAAAATGTCCATATTACCCAAAGCAATGTATAGATTCAATGCAATCCCCATCAAAATACCAGTAACATATTTCACAGAACTAGAACAAATATTTCAAAAGTTCATATGGAACCCAAAAAGACCCCGAATATCCACAGCAATCTTGAAAAAGAAGGACAAAGTAGGTGAGATCACAATACCGGATATCAGGTTATACTAAAAAGCTACTGTAATAAAAACAGCCTGGTACTGGCACAAGAACAGGCATATAGACCAGTGGAACAGAACAGAGAATCCAGAAATTGACCCAAGACATTATGCTCAATTAATATTTGACAAAGGTGGCAAGAGCATACAATGGAGTTAAGACAGCCTCTTTAATAAGTGCTTTTGGGAAAATTGGACAGCTACATGCAAAAAAAATGAAACTAGACCATCAGCTTACACCATACACAAGAATAAACTCAAAATGGATAAAAGACTTAAATGTGACTCATGAATCCATAAAAATCCTAGAAGAAAATGTAGGCAACAAAATTTCGGACGTCATACACAGCAGAATCTTCACTGATACATCACCTAAGGCAACAGAAACAAAGGGAAAAATGAACACATGGGACTACATCAAACTCAAAAGCTTCTGCACAGGAAAAGAAACAACCATCAAAACAAATAGGGAACCCACTCTCTGGGAGAGCATAATTGCCAATGATACATCAGATAAGGGATTAATCTGCAAAATATATAGAGTGCTCATACAAGTCAACAAAAGGAAGACAAATAACCCAATTAAAAAATGGGCAGAGGAACTAAATAGACACCTCTCCAAAAAGGGCATACAAATGGCTAAGAGACATATGAAGAAATGCTCAACATCACTAATCATCAGAGAGATGCAAATTGAAACAACAATGAGGTATCACCTCACACCTGTCAGAATGGCCACCATCAACAAATTATCAAACAACATGTGTTGGCGAGGGTGTGGAGAAAAGGGGACTCTAGTACAGTGTTGGTGGGAATGCAGACTGGTGCAATCACTGTGGAAAACACTATGGTGTTACCTCAAAAAATTAAAAATTGAATTACCATTTGACCCAGTGATCCCACTTCTAGGAATATACCCTAAGAAGCCTGAAACACCAACCAGAAAGAATACATGTACCCCCATGTTCACAGCAGCACTATTTACAATAGCTAAGATTTGGAATCAGCCCAAGTGTCCATCAGTGGATGAATGGATAAAAAGCTGTGGTACATGTACACAATGGAGTACTATGCAGCTGTAAGAAATAAAGATCTCTTATCCTTTGAGACGACATGTAGGGACCTCGAGAGTATTATTCTAAGCAAAACAAGCCAAGCAGAGAAAGACAAATATCTCATGATCTCACTTATTTGTGGAATATAATGAATATAACAGTCTGAGGAACAGGGTAGACCCAGAGATGTGGAAGTAGGGTATAGACTGACACCCCTCAGAGGAGGGGGTGGGAGGGGGACGGAGGAGATAAACCACAGATCTTATGTGCATGTATGCATAGCTGATGGACATGGACAACAGGGCCGGGGATGGAGTAGGTGGATGGGAAGGAGGGTGTCAATGGGGAAAAAAGGAGAAACATCTGTAACAAAAATACATTAATAATAAAATAAAAAGAATGCCGTCGATTTCTTGACGTTAATTTTGTATCCTGCTACTTTGCCAAATTCATTTATTAACTCTAGTAGATTTTTGATGGAGTCTTGATGGTTTTTTATGTACAATATCATTTCATCTGCAAATAATGATAGTTTCACTTCCTCCTTTTCAATTTGAATCCCTTTTATTTTTTCTTCATGTCTTATTGCTGTGGCTAAGACCTCCAATACTAATTTAAAGGAGAATGGTGAAAGTGAACATCCTTGTCTTATACTCGTTCTTAAGGGAAATGTTTTTAGTTTTTACCATTGAGTATGATGTTGGCTGTAGGTTTTTCATATATGGACTTTATTATTTTGAGATATGATCCTTCCATCCCCACATTGGTGAGAGTTTTTATCAGAAATGGGTGGTGGATTTTGTCAAATGCTTTTTCAGCATCTTTTGATATGATCATATGGTTTTTATTTTTCATTTTGTTTATGTGGTATATCATATCTATTGATTTGCTAATAATGTACCATCCTTGCATCCCTGGAATGAATCCCACTTTGTTATGCTGTATAATTTCTTTGATGTATTGTTGGATCTTATTTGCTTATATTTTGTTAAGGTTTTCGGCAGCTGTATTCATCAGGGAAATTGGTCTGTAATTTTCTTTCTTTGTAGTGTCTTTATTCGGTTTTGGAATTAGGATTATGCTGGCCTCATAAAATGAGTTAGAAAATGTCCTGTCTTCTTGGACTTTTTGCAATAGTTTGAGAAGAATGGTTGTTAGTTCTTCTTTGAATGTTCGGTAAAACTCCTCCGTGAAGCCATCTGGGCCTGGGCTTTGTGTGCTGGGAGTTTCTTAAATACATCTTCAATTTCCTTTGTTGTTAGTGGTCTGTTCAAATTTTCTATCTCTTCCCAGTTCAGTTTAGGGAGACTGTGTGTTTCTAGAAATTTTTCCATATCTCCTACATTGTTCAATTTGTTGGTGTATAATTGCATAGTACATTTCAATGTTCCTTTGTATTTATGTGGTGTCAGTTGTTAATTATACTCTTTCATTTCTGATTTTGTTTATGTGGGTCCTTTTTTTTTGTTTCTTGGTGAGTCTGGCTAAAGGTCCATTGATCTTGTTTTTCTTTTCAAAAAAAACAGCTTTTTGTTTCATTGATCTTTTGAACTGATTTTTTTTAGTCTCTGTGTCTTTTATTTCTGCTCTTACCTTTACTATTTCTTTCCTTGTACTTGCTCTGGGTTTTTATTTTTGTTTTCTTTCTAGATCTTTAATTTGTAGGGTTAGAGAGTCAATTAGGAATTTTTCTTGTTTCTTGAGGTAGGCCTGTAGTGCTATGAACTTCCCTCTCAGGACTGCTTTTCCTGCATCCCATAGATTTTGTGTTGTTATGTGTTCATTTTCATTGGTTTCCAGAAAGTTTTTTATTTATTTTTTGGTCTCGTTGGTAACCCTTTCGTTGTTTAATAATATGCTATTTATCGTCCAAGTGTTTAAATGTTTTTGTTATAATTGAATTTTAGTTTCATGCCATTGTGGTCTTAGAAGATGCTTGATATGATTTCAGGGTTTTTGAATTTGTAGTGACTTACTTTGCGTCCGAACATGTGGTCTATATTTGATAATGCCCCATGTGCACTTGAGAAGAATGTATATTCTGCAGCTTTGGTGTGAAATGTTCTGTAAACATCAATTAAATCCAACTGATCTAGGTCGTCATTTAAGGACTCTATGTTCTTGTTAAGTTTTTGTCTGGAAGATCTATCCAGTGGTGTCAGTGGTGTTTTAAAGTCACCCACTATGATCGTATTGCTATTGATCGCTCCCGTCAAGTCCTCCAGAAGTTATTAAATATATTTTGGAGCTCCCATATTTGGGTGTATACGTCTACCAGGGTTATATTCTCTTGTCAGATTTATTTTTTTAATATTATGTAGTGACCTTCTTTGTCTTTTGTTATGGCCCTTGTTTTGAAGTCTATTTTATCAGATATGAGTATTGCTACACCAGCTTTTTTAAAATTTCCATTTGCATGGTAGATTTTTTCCATCCCTTCACTTTCATCCTGTGTGAATCTTTTCTTGTGAAGTGAATTTCTTGTAGACAACATATATATGAGTCATGCTTTCTTATCCGATCAGCTACCCTATGCTTTTGATTGGAGCATTTAAGACTTTTACGTTTAAGTTTATTATTGATGGATAGTTATTAGTTGCCATTTTAATTTTATGCCTGTGTTGCTGTCTCTCTCTCTCTCTCTCTCTCTCTCTCTCTCTCTCTCTCTCTCTCTCTCTCTCTTCCTCTTCTTCTTCTTCTTCTTCTTACAAGAGTCTCTTCAGCATTTCTTGCAGTTCTGTTTTGGTGGTGGTAAATTCCTTTAGCTTTTTTTTTTTTTTAATCCTTGAAACTCTTTATTTCTCCTTTCATTTTGAATGATAGCCTTGCTCGATAGAGTAGTCTTGGATTCAGATCCTTCCCTTGCATTATTTTGTACACTTCATGCCATTCCCTTTTGGTCTGGAGCGTCTCTATTTAGAAATCAGCTGACAGTCTAATGGGAGCTCCCTTGTAGGTGACTTTCTGTCTCTCTCTTGCTTCCTTTAAGATTCTTTCTTTGTCTTTAATGTTTGCCATATATATTATGATGTGTCTAGCTGTGGGTCTTCTGGGGTTCATCTTGCTTGGGACTCTCTGTGTTTCCTGGACTTGTGTGACTCTTTCCTTCACCAGTTTAAAAAAATTTTCTGCCATTATATCTTCAAACAGATTCTCTATTCCTCTCTCTGATTCTTCTCCTTTTTGTACCCCTGTAATGTGAAAGTTGTTATGTTTTGTATTATGCTGTCACTCCGCCTGCCAGGATCGGTGCAATGCAATGAAACTACAAGCACACGCTGCTTGGAGTGAGAGGGATATTTGCAAGGGATCAAATGCTCCAGATCTCGGGACACAGTCCCATTTATTTACAGTTTCGTTCCCCCAGTTTATAAGTGGATTTATGTAAATTATTTCCTTTAGATGGTGTTTCTGCAAACTATACACCCTAGCTTTGTCTCTTTCTTTTTATGGGAAGAGACTTTGAAACCAAAAGATAACAAACCCTTATTAACATGCAGATGTAGCACTCAATGCACCTGGATGGGCCAGCTTTCTGAAAATGCATTAACACAAGGTTAAAAAATGTCCATCTTCCAACCCCTCAACCCCACATGTCCCCGTTTTTCTTTTCTTGAAATTGTGGGATCACCATTGCTGCAGTGGTCAGGAGCATCATCACTTGTTTTTCAGTCTTCTGCATAGAGGACACCATTCACCAGAGTCTTCGAAGAATCATATCGAGTCCCCAGGCTGGAAAGGGTGCACAGAGTCCGAGATGGGCACAGGCAAGGCGTCACAGACGAGTTTATGGACAGCTTTCTGGGTGGACTGCAGGGCCTGCAAGAACTGTAAGAGGGTGAGGGGGAGCAGAGTGGTCCAGTTTTCACCGGTTTCTAAAGTAAATTTGGTTAAGATTTCCTTTAAGGTCCTGTCTTTTTGCAATAAGTATGTCCCTTTCTTTTATCCTTGCTTATTTTTTCATTTCCTCTGCATAATCTTTCTTTAACTTGCATAGACCGTGTGTGACTTTCCTAGTCCTTTCCCTGACATTAACCTGAGAGCTTGCTCAATCTATTTGCTGTCTCCACATGGCCCAGTTTTCCTTCTCTTCCTCCCTACTCAGACCCACATATTCCTGCTTCTCTCTGCCTTCCGCCTTTCCCTGTGACTTTACTGGACATTACCTGTCTCTCAGGAGTTTAGTAAGCTTGACGTAGCCTAAGTGGGTAGTCTGGTGCAGGTGGTTAACTAAAGTCAGACCTAAAGCCTCTGGGACTAACAACCTCCCTTCAGGCAGTGTTCATCATCCATTGATTCTTGGGTGGCTTGCTTTTGTTCAGCCAGGTCATTTTCTGACCTAGTATATCTGGAGAGGCCCCACTGGTTTTAGGGCTATCTTTCAAGCTTTCTGGTCCATAGCAGATTTTCCTTGCCCCATTGGAGATCCTGGATTAGGGCTATGAGTTCAGGTTGTTGGGCTGAAATTCCCCTATTTAATGACTGAGACCAAATGACACAGTCCAGAGTTACAAGCATACCTGATTTCTTCCTGGACATAGCTGCTCCTGTCCATGAACAATACCTCTTCTGATGATGGCAGTGGAACATCTTTGAGGTCTGAGGGGGCCATCTGCACTATGTCGATTACCTCCAGGTCGTCCTGTAGAGGTTTCTCTGGGTCATCATGCAGGAGGCAGGCTGGAAGACCTGATGGCCAATGTCTTGTAGAACTTGTTGTGGAGCTTACCTGGAGTGGCAGTGGCCAGTAATTGAACAGTCACTGGAGAAGATCACGTCCAAGTCGGAGGTATGGGAACTCCAGCATGACCAGAAATGAATGAGTTACAGTATTTCTCCCAATGTCCATAGTCTTCTTTGAAGTCCAGGGCTAGGTTAGGGGCCCATTGACCCAGTCATGACTGAGTCTGCTGCACCAGTATCTATCAGGAGACTAAATAGTTTGTCCTCTATTGTCTTGTATTCTTGGCTCCCGAGGGCTCAGTTGGAAGGAGCCCTGGCCCTGTCATTTTTTTCAGTTAAAAACATTTCTTTGATCCTCTGCACCTGACTTTGTCCTTGTCTTTTCTATCCCTAATCTGGACCTAGGCCTGCCATCCTGACCCTTCCTAGATTGATCCTTCTCCAAGGGCCCTGTTTCCCTTAAGGCTTCTATTACCACCTTTGCTAATTCAGCCAATTGGGCCAATAGGGCTAACAGGAGAACACAGTGAAAAGTGTGCAAGGAAGCCCTCCCCTCGGCTGTATTTGGGTCCCACTGTGGGCAGAGGGATGGGAAAATTTTCTCAGATCCCAGGTTTTCAAAAGGACACAAGAAAGAGGAGTGTCATCCTAGCACACATGTTTACTCAGGGCAGAGTGTTTTTCAACTATCCAAGAGCACTTTGCGCCTGAGCCTGGGATCCCTATTTTCAACTCCCCAAAGTTCAGAGAAGCCTGTTGGAAACTTGCTGCTGCCAAACCTGGGGAGGCAGACAGATGAGCCACCTGGGTTGGCACCAAAGGAACACGCCCCTTCTGTGGCCTGACCGCCCTCCCCAGGGAACCCTGAGGCTCCTGTGGCCCCTGGGTGAGTGCCTGTGCACCCGCCGGCCCACCACCCCCATTTCCAGGATGAGGGGCACTCCATTTGGATGCCAGACCCGAAGTCCGGTGCCATGCAGGACGCAGAGAGCGGCCTACCGGCAGGGACAACCTCTGAAACGCAAATTACTCTGTTAACTACCTGTAGCAACCGAGCTACAAATTCTTGATATGGCTCTTCAGGTTTTTGTCTGAAGGATGTAAGATCTAGCGAATTTTTCCCTTTTGTTGGGAGCTCTTTCCAGGCCTTCAAAGTACAAATATTAATCACAGCAGTAGCAGAAGATGGTGGGGGAGTATTTAAGGACTCATAGCCTTTCTCAGCTTTCCTCAAGTCTTTCACTACACCTTGCTTCCTCACCTTTTTAGCCTCCTGCATAGGATGAAGGCAACCTCTAATTAAGGTTCAAAGAGTAAATATTTGAGCCAGAAACTTGTTCGGGCCTTTTGCTGTATCTCTGCCTCGCAGGCACTGCCCTACCTTTGCCCAGGTTTCTCTTGGGGCCCATTTTGGGGCCCACTACCAGTATATGTGCCCTAATCAGAACCTTCCTCAAATCTTTCTCTAAGAATGATTCAATATGCAACCCAATGAGGTTTTCTGGGCACTAGGGCTGCTATCCATGATTAGACTAACCATAAAAAAGTTGAGGGAGACACAGTAGGGAGGTAGACGAGGACAAAAACAAGGGAAGACACACAAGACAGAAACTTTCACTTTGTCTGCCTCGCCACTCCCCGTGCAGGTTAGGACTGGCACAGGCTCAGCATGGTCACTCACACACTGTTTGAATTTCCTTCCAGAAATTTCCTATCCTGAGCAGTGCCTATGCTGCTTGAGAGGTGATCAGTCTCCCCTTCCACCCCAGTGGCATGTCTGAATAAACAGAATTTTCCAGATTTGAACCCCACCTAATATCTTAGGGGGATTCCCAGGAGAGGAGAGGCTGTGCTGCATCCATCCGTCTCACTCTCACCCAGATAGACCGGTCACCCAGAACACACCTCTAGAGTCTTGTACCAGGTCTCCTTTAATCTTTTTGGGGATGTCTTGGCATTCCTGGCCGCTCATCGGAAACCCAAGTAGGATCTTCAAGGCCCTGGAATGCAGGGGGTACTTCCCCTCAGATCTATAGGAGTCCAGGGGCTGGATCAGGAGAGGTTGCCCATCCTAGGTGTCTACCAGGGTTATATCCTCTTGTTGGATTGATTCTTTTAGTATTATGTAGTTACCTTCTCTGTCTCTTGTTATGGCCCTTGTTTTGAAGTCTATCTTGTCAGATATGAGGATTGCTACACGAGCTTTTTATCATTTCCATTTGCTTGGAAAATTTTTTTCCATCCCTTCACTTTCATCTTGTGTGAATCTTTTGTTGTGAGGTGAGTCTCTTGTAGACAGCATATATATGGGTTGTGTTTTCTTATCCAATCAGCTACCCTATGTCTTTTGATTGGAGCACTTAAGCCATTTACATTTAAGATAATTATTGATAGATAGTTATTAGTTGCCATTTTAATTTTATGCCTGTGTTCCTCTTTCTCTCTCTGTTTCTTCTTCTTACAACAGTCCCATCAGCATTTCTTGCAGTGCTGGTTTGGTGGTGGTAAATTCCTTTAGATTTTTTTTTTTTTATCCGTGAAGCTCTTTATTTCTCCTTCAATTTTGAATGATATCCTTGCTGGATAGAGTAGTCTTGGATTCAGTCCTTTGCCTTGTATTACTTTGTACACTTCATGCCACTCCCTTCTGGCCTGCATCATTTCTATTGAGCAGTCAACTGACAGTCTAATGGGACCTCCCTTGTAGGTAACTTTCTGTCTCTCTCTTGCTTCCTTTAAGATTCTTTCTTTGTCTTTAATGTTTGCCATTTTCATTATGATGTGTCTAACTGTGGGTCTTCTGGGGTTTATCTTGCTTGGGACTCTCTGTGTTTCCTGGGCTTGTGTGACTTTCTCTTTCACCAGTTTAGGGAAGTTTTCTGTCATTATTTCTTCAAACAGTATTCTCTGTTCCTTTCTCTGATTCTTCTCCTTCCGGTATCCCTATAATGCCAATGTTGTTATGTTTCTTATTGTCCCACAGCTCCCTTAAACTCTCCTCCTGCTTTTTAAATATTTTTTCCATTTGCTGCTCTACTTGGGTGTTTTTCTCTGCCTAGTCTTCTAAGTCACTGATTCGGTCTTCAGCTTCTTCTAATCTACTATTGAACGCTTCTAAAGTATTTTTCACAACAGCTATATCATTCTTTATGTCCTCCTGATTTTTATGCATAGCTTCTACCTCTTTTTGCGTAGCTCTACCTCTTTTTTCTAAGCTGAAGTAGTTCGCAGTGAGCTCTTCATAATTCTTATTAAATTGCTTGTAGTGTTCACCAAATTTTTTGAGCACCCTTAAAATCATTGCCTTGAATTCTTTATCTGAAAAGTTGCTGTCTTTCATTTCCTGTAGTTCCTTTTCTGGTAATTTCTCTTTTTCTTTCCTTTGGGTGTTGTTTCTTTGTCTCCCCATTTTAGCCATCTTGTAGCTCTAGAACCAGTGAGGGATGTTTGGATGTGTAGGCAGCTCACTGTATATCAAATAAGGCTACTGTACCTCCCAGACCATTCTGTTGCGTGTCGCCTTTTGTCTGCTGTGGATCCTGGAGAATTGACTACTGGGGGCTGGTATTGGTGTGTCCTGGTGGGTGCTGCTGCTGGATCATGTAGGACCCTCTGCAACTGTGTTCCCAGCTGGTCACTGGTACCACCTGTAGCTGCATAACTCAGGCATTGGTGGAGCCACTCTCCCTGCCTGTAACTTGGGCAGCTGTGTTGCACAGGTCTCACTGGAGCCCTGGCTCCCCACCCAACTTGTGGGCAGCTGGGTTGTGCAGGCCTCTCTGGTGCCCCAGCACTCTGCCAGTCCTGCTGACTGCTGGATCACACAGTTCCTTTGGAGACCAGTTTCCATGCCTATCATGTGGGCACCTGGGACATGCAGGCTTCTCTGGTGCCCCAGCACCCAGCAGGTACTGTGGGTGGTTGGATCACACCAGTCTCTCTCGAGCCCAGGTTTACCACAGCTCTTGTGGGCCGTTCAGTCACACAGGTCTCTGTGGAGCCCCAGGTCCCGCCACTGGCAGCTGGGGAGTGCTGCTGCCCTGTGGGGCTCAGCTCCTGCTCAGCCTTTGCTGTAGCTTTTGGGGATGGGTCTCAGCTGCTGCTGGTCTGTGCTTGTGTTGCCTGGGGCCTGATGTCTGCTCCCCAGCCTCTGTTGCTGGGGGTATATCTTGACTCTTATCAGGCTGCTACTGTGGGGGATGGTGCTGGGCTCCTAGTCGTTTGCAGCTTCTGCAACCAGCACCTTGACAGCTCCACTACTGTGCACTGGTCTGTGTTGACACAGGTTGTCTTCTGGTCCAAAGATGCCAGATGCACTGGTGGGCTCAGGTTGCTGGGCCCTAGCTGCTCCCACTGCCTCCTCACAGGGAAGATCTGGATCTTCCAAAATGGTGGGACCTCCCCGTGGTGCAGAGAAAAATGCCCTGAAGGGCCACTTAAGGAGGTAGGCGGCTGCTCTGTCCACAGCACAGGAACCTGCTGCTCCATGTCTCTGCACTGCACGAGTTTGGTTGTCCACCTTCATGTCCACTCACACTCTTTCATACACTAGCTCATTGTCTCATACACTCACCGTTCCTCCGGCCCTGCCCGCCGCCATCCTCTAGCCTTTATTATGTTGAGATATGATCCCTCTATTCCCACATTGCTGAGCGTTTTATCAGAAATGGGTGCTGGATTTTGTCAAATGCTTTTTCAATGTCTATTGATATGATTATATGGTTTTTTTCTTTTGTTTACGTGGTGTATCACATTTATTGATTTGCGAATATTGCACCAGCTTTGCATCTCTGGGATGAATCTCACTTGGTCATGGTTACTAATTTTTTTAATCTATTGCTGGATCCAATTTGCTAGTATTTTGTTCAGGATTTTGATATCTATGTTCATCAGGGATATTTGCCTGTAGTTTTCTTTTTTTCAGTGTGTGTATCTGGTTTTGGAATTAGAATTATGCTGGCCTCATAAAATGAGTTTGGAAGTCTTCCTTCTTCTTCAATTTTTTGGAATAGTTTGAGGAGAACGGGTGTTAGTTCTTCTTTGAATGTTCAGTAAAACTCCCCCTTCAAGAACGTCAAGGCCTGGGCTTTTGTTTGCTGGGAGAGTCTTGATTTCATCTTCAATTTCCTTAGTTGTTATTGGTCTATTCAAGTTTTCTATCTCTTCCAGGTTCAGTTTTGGAGGCTATGTGTTTCTAGAAATGTGTACATTTTGCTTAGATTGTCTAATTTGTTGCCGTATAATTGTTCATAGTATTAGTAGTTGTTAATGATCCTTTGTATTTCTGTGGTGTCAGTTGTTACTTCTCCTCTTTCATTTCTGATTTTGTGTATTTGGGTTCTCTCTCTTTGTTTCTTGGTGAGTCTAGCTAGGGGTCCATCAATCTTGTTTATCTTTTCGAAGAACCAGATGTTTATTTTATTGATCTTTTGAATTGTTTTTTTTTTTTGGTCTGTATGTAGTTTATTTCTGCTCTGATTTTTACTATTTCTTTCCTTCTACTTGCTCTAGGGTTTTCTTTTTGTTTGCTTTCTAGTTCTTTAAGTTCTGAGGTTAGGTAGTCAATCAGAAATTTTTCTTGTTTCTTGAGGTGGGCCTGTAGTGCTATGAACTTCCCTTTCAGAACTGTTTTTGCTGCATCCCATAGATTTTGTGTTGTTGTGTGTTCATTTTCATTGGTTTCCAGGAAGTTTTTAATTTCTTCCTTGATCTTGTTGGTAACCCATTTGTTGTTTAATAACATGCTGTTTAGTCTCCATGTGTTCAAATGTCTTTGCATGTTCTTGTTGCAATTGATTTCTAGTTTCATGCCATTGTGATCTGAGAAGATGCTTGATATGATGTCAATCTTTTTGAACTTGTAGAGACTTAGTTTTTGTCCTAACATGTGGTCTATCTTTGAGAATGTCCCATGTGCACTTGAGAAGAATGTGAGTTCTGTAGTTTTGAGGTGTAATTTTCTGTAGATATCTATTAAATCCATTAGATCTAGTGCATCATTTAGAGTCTCTGTTTCCTTGTTAATTTTTTGTCTACAGGATCTATCCAGTGATCACAGCAGGGTGTTGAAGTCCCCTGCAATGATTGTATTGCTGTCAATTTCTCCTTTGAAGTTCTCCACAAGATTTTAAATATATTTTGGTGGTTCTATATTGGGTGCATATATGTTTGCCAAGGTTATATCTTCCTGTTGGATAGATCTTTTCAGTATTATGTAGTGGCCCTCTATGTCCTTCATTTTGAAATCCATTTTATCAGATATAAGTATTGCTACCCCAGCTTTTTTTTCCTTTCTGTTTTCTTGGAAGATTTTTTTCCATCCCTTTACTTTCAACCTATGTCAGTTTTTTGTTGTGAGGTGGGTCTCTTGTAAACAACATATATATGAGTCATGCTTTCTTATCCAATCAGCTACTCTGTGGCTTTTGATCAGAGCATTCAATCCATTTACATTTAAGGTTATTATTGATATGTATTCATTTATTGCCATTTTTGTTTATTGTGATTATATTTTTCTTCCTATGTCTTTTTCTAATAAAGCGGTCTTTTAAAAATTTCTTGCTGTGCTGGTTTTGTGGTAATGTATTCTCTCAGCCTTTTTTTGTCTGGGAAGCTCTTTATTTGACCTTCTATTTTGAATGACAGTCCTGCTGGATAGAGTAGTCTTGGATTCAGATCCTTGTTTTTCATGACCTTGATTACTTCATGCCATTCCTTTCTGGCCTTTAGTGTTTTTGTTGAGAAGTCAGCTGATAGCCTAATGGGGGTTCCTTTGTAGGAAACCTGTTGCTTATCCCTTGGTGTCTTTAGGATTCTCTCTTTGTCTTTAATTTTTGGCATTTTAATTATTATGTGTCTTGGTGTAGGCCCGTTTGGGTTCTTCTTACTGGAGGCTGTCTGTGCTTCTTGAACAAATTCACACTTTTAAAATATACTCAAAGGGCCCAGTCGGTGTTGCTCAGTGGTTGAGCGTCAACCCATGGACCAAGAAATCATCATTTTGATTCCTGGTCAGGGCACATGCCCAGGGTGTGGAACAAATCCCCAGTGAGAGCCATGAAGGAGGCAGCCAATTGATGTTCCCTCTCATTGATGTTTCTATCTCGCTCTCCCTCTCTTTACCTCTCTTTCTAAAAAAATCAATAAAACATATTTGAAACAACTAATAATAAAATATACTCAAATATACTGAAACACATGAGTGGAATCTATATTATGAATCAATTTATATTCTTAAGTTTAGAAAATTATGGTTGTCAAACTTACAGCAGGTGTCTTTTCTTTATTCTATCTGCTGCTTATATCGTCCATGCGTGAGAAATAAAATAACTGTCTGAAACAAAATTTTCTGGCATAGGTACTTTTAATAACACAGTATAATTAAACCATTCAGAGCACAAAACTGACTCTATATGTCCTATATTGTGGGTGTTTATTGTAGATAACAATATGTGTTCATGTATTTCATGTTGTCTACATATCATGCTAGAAATTATACTGAATGATATATTTCCCACTGTATTTGTCCATTTTCTCTCCATGCTCTAGATTCCAAAGTTTGCTCAATTAATCCTCTCACCTTTGAAGTCTTCAACACCATAATCATCAGCTATTGCTGAAGGTATAGCCATTCTTAACAAGCTCAGCTCCTTTCTCCTTGTTGGTGCATCCCCTGTTTTGTTTCCATGTTCTCTTTCTCATATACTCAGAAAAAGTGACCCCTTTCTCACCTCCAAAGGGGTGACTCATGCTCATTCCATCCCCCACACCTCCACCACCTATCAATTGGCTTAAGCTTGTGCATGAGGCTGATATATCACAAACACTAAGTGAATCTCATTTTCAAAAAATGTATTCTAGAGAGGGAGAAAAGAGAGAGAGAGAGAAACAGTGATATGAGTGAGAAACATTGATCAGCTGCTTCCCACACAGCCCCGACCAGAACTCAGAAATCTGGGCATATGCCCTGACCCGAAATCGAACCCACCACCTTTTGGTGAATGGGATGATTCTCCAACCAACTGAGTCACACTGGCCAGGGCTGAGTGAATCTCATTTCAAAGGCACCATATTGTGACGCTTTGGACAAGAAGCATCACTGCTCTCTCACTGAGTTTTTTATGTAATTGGTAGATGAACCGAGAACATGAACAAATATATATATAACTCAGTAATGATGATAAGTACAAAATAAACCTTATAAACAATAAGGTCCATAGAAATGAAAAGGAAGGAGAGACTACTAATCTCTACCTTGGAGGCCCTCTGTGAAAATGTGTTGTTGATGATGGAAATAATAATTTATATCCCTATTGGTAGAATAAATTTATAGGCTTCAGTTGCTGTGAGCAAGGAATTATAGTTATAGAATAAATAGGCTCTGAATCTTTGAAGAGACTTTAAACCATCAATCACTACTACCTATCATAAAAACCAAAGGGTGTCCAACTTACACCATACACAAGAATAAACTCAAAATGGATAAAAGACTTAAATGTGACTCGTGAATCTATAAATATCCTAAAAGAAAATGTAGGCAACCAAATTACAGATATCACATGCAGCAGAATCTTCACTGATATATCACCTAAGGCAACAGAAACAACAGAAAAAGTGAACACATGGGGCTACATCAAACTAAAAAAGCTTCTGCAAAGCAAAAGAAACAACCATCAAAAACAACCCACTATATGGGAGAGCATAATTGCCAATGATACATCAGATAAGAGGGTTAATTTCAAAATATATAGAGTGCTCATACAACTTAACAAAAGGAAGACAATGAACCCAACTAAAAAATGGGCATAGGACCTAAATAGACACCTCTCCATACAGGACATACAAATGGCCAAGACACATATGAAGAAATGCTCAACATCACTAATCATCAGAGAGATGCAAATTAAAACAACTGTGATGTATCACCTCACACCTGCCAGAATGGCTGCCATCAACAAATCATCAAACAACAAGTGCTGGTGAGGATGTGGAGAAAAGAGGACTCTCGTACACTGCTGGTGGGTATGCAGACTGGTGCAGCCACTATGGAAAACAATATGGCGTTTCCTCAAAAAGTTAAAAATTGAACTGCCATTTAACCCAGTGATCCCAATTCTAGGAATATACCCTAAGAAGCCTGAAACACCAATCAGAAAGAATATATGTGTCCCTATATTCTTAGCAGCACTATTTATAATTGCTAAGATCTGGAAACAGCTCAGGTGTCCATCAATAGATGAGTTTATAAAAAAGCTGTGGTACATATACACCATGGAATACTATGCAGCTGTAAGAAAGAAAGATCTCTTATCCTTTGGGACGACATGGAGGGACCTGGAGAGTATTATGCTAAGCAAAATAAGCCAGTCAGAGAAAGACAAATATCACATGATCTCACTTATTTGTGGAAATAATGAACAAAAAAAGCTGATGAACAAAACAGACCTAGAGACATAGGAAGGAGTATGGTTCAGACTGAGAAACCTCAGAGGAGGTTGGGCGGGACGTAGGGATGTGATAAACCAAAGAACTTATATGCATCATCAATGGACATAGACAACAATGCTTGGAGGGGGGCAGGATAGGGAGGAGAGTGTCTAGGGGTGAAAATGGAGAAACATCTGTAACAAAAATAAATAAATTAATAATAATAATAAAAAAAAGAAACTAAAGGGTGTCCATGGAAGCTCTTATAGCAATTGTTTTTCAAAAAGGTGACTTGCACATCAATATATAGCTGTTTTCTTTACGATGTAAAAAAAATTCTTTAGAATTTAATTTTCCATTTAAATGAAATGCATACTCATTAAAGAAAATTAGAAAAAGGAAATTGAAAGAAAGAAAAGTCATATTTCCAATCTTAGCATTTTCGTGTCCTAGTTTATTGTGTCTCTCTGTGTGTATTTTTTTATTTTTCTTCTGAATGTGCTTTGTGTGATCAATGTACAATTTTTAAACCACATTGTTTAGTAAGCTAACTGTCCAGCAATGTTTTGTAAAGAACAAGTATCATTACCTCATCCATTGTATCTTTTCTGAGTGTCTGGCCTTCTCCTAAATATCCAAGGAATACAGTGCAATGGAGATGAGAACAAGGCCACCTAATGAGATTTTAAGAGAATGTAGTATGACATCTGGTTGCCAGAGTTTTAGCATACAAAAATATCCTGAAGGAAATGAACATTTGAGTTAGGTGCTTTAAAATACAATGTGCTGAAAACACTAATAATAGTAATTTAGTATCTGACCAACCTAAATGGTTTTCTTGCTGTGTATATTAGGTTGGTTGTCTACATCAAGAAGATAGTTTTCCCTTGACTTAAACACACACACAAACACACACCCTCACACAAATATACTTAGTCATTCTTCTCTCAAGGGGGGGCTTGCTCTCTAAGCTGGAGAAGGTTATGATAAGTATGGGAAACATTTGTCAGGTAATTAAAACTGCCTGTGGGAGGGACTTCACAGCTAACTTGCTTTTAAAATTTTCTTTTCAAATTGAAAAAACAAAACACCTGTGAGAGCAAACTAAATAAAAATGGGTTCAAAACAGTGTTAAATGAGCATTCAAAACACTTAAAAGTCAGGAAGTTTCCAAACATAGTGTGAACTTGGCTGTTTTCTTTGTGAGTTTTAGCTGTTAAAGAAATAATTTGCAAACTGCCATGTAGACCGGGTAGGCCAAAGGGTTGCTTAGCTGAAAATTCAGTTGCTTTGAAATAGGCCTACTTGCTGAACAACATTATGAAGCTGAAATGCTGCTCCCACAAATATATGTGTGAAAAATCAAAGAGTATACATAACTGTACACGATGCTTCTGTTATTTCCAAAATATTCATTCAAAAATTTTCATTCTCATTTTCCTTAACATTTCATTTAGAAAAGAGTAATTAGTTCTGTCAGTCTTACATAAACATTTTGTTTAGCAACTTTGGGTTTTGAATTCCAAAGAAGAATATTGAGAAACAGCATGGGCTCGCCTTTGTGTTAGGCTCTTGTGGTATGTTCTCCTCACACATTTCAACAGGCATTTGTCAGATAAAATATATAATTTAGTTTGGAAAGGTAGGCACTCCTTTAGTTACATAGTTTGGCAATTTGATTTGATTTTAAAATGTTAGGGATTTTAGTAATATCCTGAAATAAAATACCTTAAGATTCTAGGAATACAGAGATGAAATAAAAATCCTTCACCCTGTAAGGATTTTATAATTCAAGACTACTGGATAATTTAAAAAGTTACCTGAGCCACACTTCTCTGCACAAGTAAAGAGTTCTCAGTATAGGAAAAAGGCAGTCACGTTCTCTTTAATATTTTAATCATGTGAGGAAAAGAAGGGAAACAATTTGAGATAGTGCTGTTTTTCGTACTGTAATGTGTATTTTGTATGTGACCACTTTCTTTAAGAACATTCACACTTGGGCCCAACCCATGTGGCTCAGTGGACTGAGCATTATCCCATGGACTGAGGTCCCTGTTCGGTTCCTGGTAAGGGTACATGCCTGGGTTGCAGGCTCGATCCCCAGTAGGGGACATGCAGGAGGTAGCCTCTCACATAGAGGTTTCTATCTCTCTCTCCCTTCTTCTCTCTCTAAAAAAAACAATAATAACATATTTTTAAAAATTAATACTTGGGACTTTGTGGGAATGCTGTCTTCTCTCCACTTTGTTACTTCTCTACCTGAAGTGTGACACTAAGTATAATACTGAGCACTATAAGGGTGTCTTTAAATCAGTGTCCTGGCTTTTTCCTTCACAAACACATCATTAAATAACATTCAAATGCCTGACCGTGTCTGCAGGTTTGCAAGATTAAAGATATTTTCTAAGACCATGTGAAATGTAGAGACTCAATTAAAGATGGAGGGGAAAATGGATCAAGTTAGTACAGTCAAACCCAAGAAAAATCCTCAAATGTCTTGAACAAATGAAAATTGCTGTCCAATTTTCCCCTATTGACACCCTCCTCCTGATTCCCCACCCCATCTTGTCTCCAGCATTGTTGTCTATGTCCATCGGTTATGCATACATGCATATAAGTTCTGTGGTTTATCTCTTCCATCCCCCCACCCCCTCTTCTGAGGTTTGTCACTCTGTACCCTGCTTCTATGTCTCTGGGTCTATTTTTTTCATCAGTTTGTTTTGTTCATTATATTCCACAAATAAGTGAGATCATGTGATATTTGTCTTTCTCTGATTGGCTTGTTTCGCTTAGGATAATACTCTCCAGGTCCCTCTATATGGTCTCAAAGGATGAGATATCTTTCTTTCTTACAGCTGCATAGTATTCCATGGTGTATATGTACCACAGCTTTTTTATCCACTCATCTACTGATGGGTACTTGGGCTGTTTCCAGATATTAGCTATTGTAAATAATGTTGCTATGAACATAGGGGTACATATATTCTTTGTGATTGGTGTTTCCAGCTTCTTAGGGTATATTCCTAGAAGTAGGATCACTGGGTCAAATGGCAGTTCAATTTTTAACTTTTTGAGGTAACACCATAGTGTTTTCCATAGTGGCTGTACCAGTCTGCATTCCCACCAGCAGTGTACTAGAGTCCCCTTTTCTGGTAAAAAGTTTTTGAATGTAACCTTATATATGCTCAGTATACAATAAATAGGAAATTTTAATCTAGATTTGAGTATATACCATATTATGGGAGACCTACTTCTTTATAGCTCATTTGGGTTACTTTTACTTGGAACATACAAGTAAACTTTTAGTGTTGTAACATTTCTACTGGGACTTTTGAAATAGTTTTTGGTGAAAAATATTATTATAAAGATTATTGTAATGAAATTTTGCTTCAGGGCCCCTTGTATGAGAATAATTATAATCTGTGGGCTGGTTTTATATAATAATATTATGTGTGATTTGTTGTAAGGCTATACTGAGAACTTACACACCAGTGTGGGTTTTTCTAGACAGAGGGAGTAAGTGTTTTTAAAGGTCAGGTTTACTGGTATATAATATATTGTGTATAGTTTTATGTGTTTTGACAAATGCCTAATTCCTAGCCAAATCAAGATACAAAGTACTTCCATCACCCTCCAGACTTCCTCCATATCCTTATGTAGTCAATTTTGCTCTCTCCACCCAACCTGTGGCAACCACTGATCTGTTTTCTACCCTATAGTTTTGCACTTTCTAAAATCACATATAAATGTAATCTTAAAATTTGTGGCCATTTGAGTCTAACTTATTTCACTTAACATAATATTTAAAGTGGACTGAAGAAAAGTGCAACAATTGGAAAACTGAATCATCATAGAGAGCATTCACTATTCAAGACAGTTGATCAGTTTATTTGGAGAGAGATTATACTTTTGTGTTTCCATTTATAGGAGAAGTTTTTTGTTTGGTTTTTTTTTTTTTTTTTTTTTTTTTGGTCTTTTTCCAGTTTAATTACTCCCAAGGGCTCAACTTCTGGTTAGGCTTTTTTCTGGGATTGGCCACTTTTCATTAGTCCAATTTAAAACTCTTGGTCCCAGAGCTCAGACATCGAATTATCAGATAGTTTATTTTCCTTTGGGTGTACTTTTCTGCATTCAGATTTTAAAAAGGAAAGGCAAACCAAATCTGATGAATTATTTTATTTCTTTGTCTTAATTTTCTTCTCTCTGTAAAACAATCCGGGCTCCAGCTGGCTCCAGAAATGGAACAAAGATTGTGTTCAGGCCCAGGGAACTGAGGAACAAGGCCTTCTCATCCTTTTAGAGGAAACAGGGTGACCAAGAGAATTAGAAACCACATGTTTACCACACAGTTTAAGCAAAATGTTTCCAGACAGCCCCTCCCTCACATTATTTAATTGGTTTTCATTTTGCCAATTTTTGCTGTAAGTGAACCAAATCCCTCCACTGCTGATAATAAAACATTGTGTTAAGATACAATTTTGGTGCCACATGATCTCACTTGATTATGGAATATCATGAACAAAATAAGCTGTCGTTCAAAATAGACCCAGAGACATGGAAGTAGGGAACAGACTAACAAACCTCAGAGGGAAGGGGGTGGGGGTTTGGGAAGGGATAAACCAAAGAACTTACGTGCATATATGTACAACCAGTGGACACAGACAATAGTTTGGGAAAAGCAGGAGGGGAGTGGGAATGGGGAGGAGGGGGGTCAATAGGGAAAAAAGGGGGGATATCTGTAATACTTCCAACAATAAAGATAAAAAGATGCAATTTTGAAGGTGCTCACATAAAGACATGCTGGAGCTATATTCTCAAATTATTTTTCTAATAATATCTTCACAATCAGTTTACTGATAGTGTAGTATACTTCCTAATGTTGCTCTCCAAATATTTTAGAATTTTAAATTATAGAGGCTAGACACCAAAGTGCTCTTCCTGTTTGCATTGTGTAATAATCAGTCTGCATATTTGACAAATGGGGAAAATCAACTTAGGTAAATGACTTGTAAACATGAAAAGACTTCTGACAATTTAGCTGCTTTCTAATAAGAAGTATGAACTGTAAGTAAGAAAGAAGGATATTTTGAGATCAATTGCATGCACTAATACTTTCCTACTCCTGTAATACAAGTTCTGGTTTATCAGCTAGAAAATGAGGATAACACTTACTTCATACAAATATAGTGAGGATGAATTAATGACATCTGCCAAGTACTTTTTCCATTTTGAGGATACATTTGTCTGTTGATTTTTACTATTTTATAGTGTGTTTTCCTCACAATTTGAAAGGTTATGGAAAATCAGTGCCATAGGAATGTACAGACTGGAGTGTGTGTGTGTGGGTGGGAGAAAATACTGTTCATGAGCACCTGAAAATCTGGGGAAGCCAAAGTGTGTCAGTATGTAGGCACATTAACAATTGCCACCGTAACATGCTGCATTTTAACCCAAATATAACACAACTCTCACATGTGGTATATTTACTTCCTTTTGGGGCTTTATGGTTCCTATGCATTTGAGACCACTTTTGCTCCAGGGGCTGGTTTTCAACCTTTTGGGCACAGACACGTTATCCTTTTCATCCAGGGGCATTCTGGTTCCAGTGAATGAATGTACTCTTAAAAGAAAAACTCACAAGAGATTAAATGTAAATCAGAAAGTTGTTTAATTTGTTTACTATGAGAGTAGCTCCTAGACTGAGAAATGAGACCAATTGTGTGATAGGCACCCCACTTGGTAATGCAATCCACCACTCAGAAGGTTCTTGAGCAGGGAATCACAGCAAGGGAAAAGGAAAACTGAGTTTCTAGGATGTTTCCATCAAGCTCTGGGATCCCAAAGACTCCAAATTCTTCACTCTTGGTACATTTCTATCTAAACAACTAAAATTCTGGTTAGGACAGAGCACTCTCTCCTGATTATGCTGTAGAAACACTGAAAAATTCTCATTCTCTTATACTATAAACTTCATTTTTCTGGATTATATGTTGACTCTACAATTTTGTTTGTTTCTTTGTCTTTTTTTTTACATTCTTACCCAAGCATGTTTTTTATTTATTTATTTTTTTTGGGGGGGATCAAACCTTGCAACCTGGGTATGTACCCTGACTGGGAATTGAACCCACAACCTTTTGGTGTACAGGGTGATGCTCTAACCAACTGAGCCAAGGCGACTCTACAACTTTTAATTTTCATGTTTTTAACTCTTTTGTGCTTTGACAATATATAATTTTAAGAAATCATTTTATGTTGAGTGTATTTTTTCTCCGTATTGTTTTAAGAGAAGCTTGTTATAGTAACCTAATTCCATTCCTAGCCTTGAGATTCCCAGTTCTACTTTTTCTGATCGAGGCTCACAGAATATTGAAGTCAAACAAATCTTAGAGATCATTTAAGCCAATGCCTTCATTTGTAAATGTGAAAAACAATGGCCCTGAAAACAGGGGCCTTTGCCTAAGATCAAAAATTGAATTTGTGACAGAATTGGGACTGTACTGACGCTTAGTTTAGTGCTTTAAACATAACATACTTTGTCTATTTTACATGCCATGTTATTTAGATAATTTTCCTAATTCCTGATGTTTAACTTCACATCCAACTTAGTTTTGTATCTCCTAAAAGATTTGTCTAATTTACATATTATTTCTAAATTTTTTTTTTCATCAAGAACTATATTACTTGATCCAGAGTATCACTTTTAACTGCATTGTTTTTCCAAGTTGTGGAATGCCAATAGAAATACTAGTTAGTAAATGTCCATTAGAAAAGCCTTGGTTTACTTTTTTTTTTTTTTCGTGTAGCAATAATCACGCCTCAGACAAACCTCATTGGCTACGATACTGCTACTGCACAAAGCTCCTGGTTTACTTTTTCAGGGTATATTTTACCCCCAGATTGATCATGGGCAGTACCGGCTACACAGTAGACTTTCTGTCAATAATTCTTAATGAATTCACTGGTTGAAAATTGACTAAGAAGGGTGAGCTAAGCTAGTTGGACTGAAATTCGTACTAGATGCTTTAGCACAGAGGTGAGATTTGATAACCCCTTAGTCTATAAACATCTCTTAATCCAAAGGTAGCTTAAAGTGCTATTTGGAGTCTCCAGGGTTCCCCATTTCGGTGTCATGACCAGTTCTAAAACCTGTACACTGGAAGAGAGATGCTTCATACTTCTTTTTCAAAGTTCGCCCCTTGCATCTTGTTCATCAACAAGTCCTGAACATTTCCCCCTCCAAAATGTAGTAGACCTGTTTACTTTTTACCACTTACACTACCACAACCATCATCTCTCACCTGGACACCTTAATAAGCTAACTAACTGGTCTTTTTTCCACACTTATTTCCCTCTTAACTGTACTCTAAAACTGCAGTAACAATGATCTTTTGAGAAAGCAAATAAGATCATATTGTCCACTTCATTCCACCCCATTTATGCCTCCAGTGTATTTTTGCAATTACTTTCTAATATTCCTGGAATAAAGAATGCTTTCTTTACTATGTTAGTCCCATTTGCTCCCTCTCTCACCTTTGGTCTTCATTTTCCAGCACTAGGGACCTGCTTTTAGTTCCTAGAACAAGCCGAACGCGTTCCTATAGTTGGGCATTTGTCCTAGATAGTCCCACCGGGAGATTAAGGAAGGCTTCATAAAATCAACATCTGAGCTGGGATTTGAAAGATAAGTAGAATTCTCCCTGAGAGTGATGATTCATTACTACATGTAAGTAATGTCCTGATTGATTGAGGGATGTGTTCAAATGATTAATTTGAATCTGGAAAGAGTCCATATTATTATCTACTCTGATTAATGATTTCAAGCTATCTCATCCCTTTTTAATAAATGTTCTTTCTTGAATATTGAACTGCATCTGTTGCACCAAATACTTTACTTTCACTGTTACATTTATATATATATATATATATATATATATATATATATATATATATATATATATATATAGTCAGGCCTAAGCTATAAATTTAAATAATTGAGAATGACAGTTAAAAATAATGGTAAAGTTCTTTTCAACAACTTCACAATACCATTCAGCCAATTAAACAATGGACTTAATAGAGTATGAAGTATTTATTACCTGTAGAAGTAATTTCGTGTTAATTGTTGTCAACCTGGGAAAGTTATTCCTCATAGTAAACTGGCATTCTCAGAGAAACATTTCTTTATTAGGGCTACCAGGGCTCTGTTTCATGGATTGCAATAGTAATTTACAGAGTGGTACCTTACATTTTCAGAAATTAAAAACAACTCCCAAAGTGCCTGACACAATTGCTTTGTTTTTATCACCTCATATGTAAGCAAAACAGTCCAGAGTCAAATGCTTGATGAGATTATATAAGTTTTGGGCAACAGATTTGACATCCACTGATAAAATTTGTTTGTGTTGTTTGAGGTCATACCAATGAAGAGAAAACAGGTAAGGTGTATGTGTGTGTGTGTGTGTGTGTGTGTGTGTGTGTGTGCATGCACGCGTGTGCACATCTATATATGTCTGTGTTGAACTGCAGCTGGGTAGAAGGTTGGGGGAGAAGGCGGAAAACCATCTTAGAGTTTCAAACTTTCTGTGGATGACCCACTGCTTGAATAATTCACATTTAGAATTTACTACATTAAGTAAAATTTTAATTTAATGAATTGCAGTTGTTCTATTAATATAATAATAGATTACATATTCATAACTCTACTGGTTTACTGCTTGACAATCCTCATTGCCAAAATCATCACAGAGAACCAGGAATTTAACAAAAAGACCCCGAGAAGCCCTGAAAGAGCTTACAAATCCCTGTAAAGAACACGCAGCCACTTCCATCATAGGTTCAGGATAGATGAAGTTCCATTATACTTTTAAAATAAATGAATTCTTTGGCTAATTGATTGATCCATTTACTGACTGATTGGGTCATTCCTTCATTTTACAAATATATATATTAAGCACCTGCCAGTGCCAGTTAATCTGATGTCCTGAGGATACAGACAGGAATAAGATGTGGTCTCTCTCTGTTCTTAAGGGGCTCCTCGTCCAGTGGGACTCAGACACCTTAATAGAAGATACAGGGGACAAAGGCGAGCTCTGGTTGTCTGGTAGAGCAGTGAGAAAGAGAAATTCTGTGACAGTGACTGTGAGGGAGACATTGAGGGCTCTGGGCACATTACTGATGAGAATGTGAACTATTTGCCTTACCTGAACATTGTAGGGAAATTGAGAGAAATGCTGATAGACAAGAACAAATGAGCAAAGATTAAGTGACAGGAAAAATGAACATGGTGCCAGATTTTTGCATGATTTATTCATAGAGAAAAATAAGAAAGAAACAGGAAAATCTTGGGGGTTTTACCAAAACCACTGATGACAGAAAAGGAAATCAAGGGTCAGGAAGCCTAGGTTAGAAAGTATAATGAAGTTTCCAAGAAGAGATGGAGGCCTGCGACCAGTCAAATCGGTTCTATTGCCTGTTCAGCCTAGGGGAGCCAATCCTGGAGTGTCAGCAAAGGTGCTGCTCTAGGACCTTTCTGAAATGTGTTTCTCTTTAGTCTCAAATTACTTGGAAGCTTTTTGGCTTGTATGGACTCTTACAAAAAATAAAAAGGTGATCTCCATGGCAAAATGGTGCATGTGTTTTTGAAAACGCTGCAGCATGCCGTCAAGATTATTTAGCAAATTCAGAGGAGCCTGATAAATTCCTCTAGCAAGTATCAAGGGAGAGGTACCTTTGAGTTTCCAGCCTTATGTTGCAGATGCTCTGAATGGTGAGCTTCCAAAGAAACTTTTGGAGTATCCAATATTTCTGAGAAAAACATTCTGGTTCCCATTTTACAGCAATACAGAGGGAGCTTTAGCAACTAATGGATTTTACATCTGGAAAGGGAGAAAAAAATATTTGGCCAATGACTAGAATATTTCCACACCATCTAGCTTTTGAAAGATCACTGCTGAGACACTTCAGTTTTAGAACTGTAGAAGTTAAATAAAGTAAGTAATTAATTCGAACTCTACTTTGGGAATACTTTTCAATATTCTATCTAGTATAGATTACACGGGGGGAAATGTGGAGTTGAATCAGGTGGCTAAGCCACATAGTCCTGCCACTGAATCTGCTTTTGGAGAGAAAGAGAATTAATTTAATTTTAGGAAGTCCTCCTAGGGCTCCAGAAGGAGTAGAGCAGACGGGACCAGTATTTTTGTTCTTTTCTGAAGGATTTAAATTTATTTCCTCTTTTGAACATCCAAACAGGCTCTTAAATACCTTCTGAAGCCTTTTCTTTAACCATCTTACCTTTTGCTGCTTTCTACTTTTGGTGTCCAGGGAATGAAGACCACAACAGAATAAGCACGGAGCAAAAATGATTTATATTGATTATTCTATATTGATATATATGGGTATGGGAGTCAAGGAAGAAAACTATATTGAAACAATTTATATGCAATTTGCTAGGTACTAGGATTCAGGTGCTTAACCAACTCTGAGTCAAGATGAAATATGACTGTCCATTTTCAGGATATTATTCACCTGACTCCTCAACAACTTTAGCTACCAAGCAGAGGGGCCCAGGTGGATTACTGTCTGGGTACCAACCCAAACACCAAAAGGATGGTCAGCAATGATATTTTTTAATATTAACAATGTCCCATTGGGGGTTCTTAAGCTTTGACTTGTACTGTGAAGATATTTTCTCAATAAGCTACACCTTGTAGATGACTTTGAAACATTTACAGAGCAGTTATGTCAACTCTACAATTTATTATAACCATGTTGAACTTATGTTAGTTTTGTGTGACTACTTTATCCAGGGCCTTACCTAGCCACAGGTTAGATTAGTGTCTCAGTCCTGCTGCATTTTGTCTTGTCCTTACCTTTAGTTTTCTTTTCCTTTAACCTTCTTCATTCTTGTGCTTGCTTCAGGAATCTCATGGCCCTTTAATAATAATTGTAAATAGTCTCTATGTGCCAGGTTGCATTCTTTAGATACACTATATGTTTTAATCCTTAAAAAACCCATATATGGAATTTAATGAACAAACTGAACTAATAAGTAAAATAGAGATAGACTCATAGATAGAGAGCAGGCTGACAGCTCTGTTAGGGAGGGATGTTAGGGGGTAGAGGGATTGAGCAAAAAAGAAAAAAAAAAGAGAAAGAACTAACTTATGGACATGGACAACAGTGTTGTGATTTGGGGGGGTGGAGGTGGAAGAGTGTATGGGGGGATAAATGGTGATGGAAAAAAAATAATATAAAGGAAAAAAATGAATGAGGTACTACTTTTCCTTTCCATTTAGCAAATGAGAAAAATGAGGCTGGGTGAACTTAAGTACTTCACTATATTAGTCATCTTTTGTTGAGGTTACAAACAAAACACCCAGTATCTTTAGGCTCAAACCAGAGTTTGGCAAACATTTTCTATAAAGGGCCTGACAGTAAATATTTAAAAGTTTGTGGGCTGTATGGTCTCTGTCACAACTACTGAACTCTGTCATTGTAGCACAAAAGTAGCCAGATAAACTGTGTAAACAGATAACCATAAAACTTTGTTGATGGACATAGAAATTTGAATGTCATATATAACTTTACATATCATGAAATACTATTCTTTTCATGTGTTTGTAACCATTTAAAAATGTAGAATACATTCTTAGCTCACAGGCTATACAAAAACAGGTAGGTTTGTGGACTCTTGATTTAAACATCTATTTATTTCTTATTCACATTGTGTGAGGGCTGCAGGTCAAATGTAGTACTGCTGGGTTCTATCCAGCTTGGTTGTGCTTAGCCCTGCAGTTCTTCTGAAACCCAGGCTGAAAGAGCAGCCATAATGTATGGCATGCTATTCTTATAGGCAGAAGCAAAAGGGGCAAAGCCAAATCACACAAGCCCATTTAAAGCTTGCTTGTGCTTATGTCATGTCTATTAATATACCTTTTGCCAGAGCAGGCTATATGGCCAACTCCAAAGCCAATGGGGCAGGAAAGTATACTCTGCCTTAGGGAACTCATGTTCAGGGAGGGAATGAATCATCATAAATTAGTAAATTAGTAATAAAATTTACCATTTTATCTCAGATTGTATGATGGGACTTGAGGTCCAGTGTTTCTTGCTCCAAAGTCTGTGCTCTTAACAACTAGGTTCTCCTGCCTCTATCTCAGGAAGGATTTTGCTTTCCCCCAAACACACACTATCTTGATTACCTGTCCAGCTACTGTCTGTTGCAGTTCTCCTATACAAGCACTCCTTTTCTTTTGAGTTGCTCTAACAATAGCCTCAAACTTCGCCATGCTGCATGGATTTCCTTCCTCTCCCTCCAACCACAATAGCAGGCCTCACTGTAGACCATGAAAACACCCACCCAGGCTACCTGGGCAAACAGGTCACTATTTTCCCTTTCACTTGCTGCATAAATGGTAGAAAGGGCTGTGCATCTCCCTCAAGAAGACTGCTTATTTCTTTGGGAAAAGACTGGCTTCCTGGAAGAGGACACCATGAACAAATCTCAATTGCTCCCCCAACCTCCTGCCATCACTCCCTTTACAGGAAACAATAGTTGAAATCCGTATCAGGCTTTATAATTTACAAAACCGCTTCTCTTCATCACTGTACTTGATCCTCATAATCATACTAAGAGGCAGATATGATTATTATCATTTTACAGAGAATGAAACTGAGTCTGATAGAAAATTAAAAGTTTTCTCGAAGAACAAATAATTAGTTAGTTAGTTAGTTAGTTAGTTAGTTAGTTAGTTAGTTAGTTAGTGGTGGAGCCAGGACTCAAACCCAGGGCTCTTTGGGATCACCCAGAAACATACCTTGTCTTTGATGTTTCCTAATTTCCTCCCTTTAAAGCATTCCTACTACTACCAGGCAGGATTACAGTTTTTCCTCCCCTGGGATTTCAAGAACCTTAAAAGGACTGGCAGAAATGAGATTTAACTCTTTACTGCTCACTGTGTGAGAATTAACATCAGTCTTGACTCAAAGGTAATAGTCATTTGAAGGTGGAAAATTGTGAGTGCTAGTGCACTGTAATCCTAGACCAAATGATTCCTCAGCCACTTCATCCTTCAGGTCCTGCTTTAATGGCATCTTCTATGTGAAGCCCCTTCTAATCTTCCCCAGGCAAAGGAATGAGTTCTTCTCTCTTCTGTGCTCCCACAGTCCCCAAGCTCCCTTTTTCCACTGAATATAATTCTGTGTTGTAATTGATTATTTCCTAATGTGTCTTTATCACTAGGCTCTGAGTTCCCTATGAGCACACACACCATATTTGCTTCACATTTGTACTCCTTGCCACAACAGTTATTCCTCTACCTTGCACTCATCTTGTTGCTTCTTTGTTTGCTCTGCTGAAATCTATGAGGACAGACACCCCACCTATTTTCTTTACTGTTACACAACTATGCTTATACCAAGAATGGCACCTGGCACATGGCAGATGCTCAATAAATGGCCAGTGAATGTTAGGATTTGGTTGTTTCCCACTTAGATGCACCCACCAGAGGTAGGGATCAGTGAAAGCTGTCTTGTGTTGTTTTAATCAGACATAGAAAAAAATATTTTCTCCTGCCACAGAAAATAAGCAACTAACCAAATTCAGTGGTAGCGTTTCTTCTCCAACACTGCCTAGTCCTTTGAGACCAACTAGAGAAACAGTAAAAGTTGAGAGGAAGAAGAACACCATTCCAATTCCCTTGTTTCCTTATTCAGATTCTAATAATCTGAGCAATACACTATTAAAAACCTCAAAAACCCAAAACATAGCACTGAAAAGGTAAAAGAGGAAAGCCCCCCCCCCTTTTATCAGCCTGTTTCTCCATGTTCTCACTCCACAAGCACTTGAGTTCTGAAGTAAAACTCAGCATGTTTTGAAAAGTTTCCAATCTTCCTGGAAAATGGAAAACAATGTGTTTGTCCATGAAAGTCCATTTTCTGCCATCTGTACATGAAGTCCAGTTAAAATGGTTTGGAAACTCTGTTAGCTTGCTGAGCATAGTCTATTCAAGCTCATGTGTGTCATAAGTTACCACAAGCTTCTAGTAGACCCTTAATGGAATTCAAAATGTGACGAACAAAGTCATGTTGTTCAGGCATGATTAAAATTAGGAGAGAGCAGCTTTTATCCAATGTGGTCAGAAATACATCTTACAGATGGAAGCTATGACAAAATGCCACTTTAAATAAGTAGCCCCTATATTGTGCAAAACAGCCACAACCACTTCCTCAAACTTCAATGCACTCCACTCCCTCTGTATTTTGTCATCATGGGCAGACAGAGAAATTCTAGCCAAGATGCATGATTTAGCAGATGTTTTGCAAAAAGTTCCATTCTTTTGGCCATCAGCACATGTGGAGCTGTCAGGAGCCCTGTAAAGATTTTACAAACCTTATAAGTCATAGTTTATTGAGCCTGGAATGGAATTTAATATATCATCATGGTTCTGGAAGTTCCCTTCTTTTTGTCTGATATAGTCTCTAACTTTATTTACCTTTAAACCAAAAATGTTGGATATAATAATATACAGGCAAAGCTCCCCATTGGTGCCCGTGTCATCGCTTTCCAGGCCTGTCTCCTTGTTTACTTCAAGATGGTAACACTTATTTTTTTCTTCAGGACTTTTGATATCAGCACACTGAAAAAAGATTTTAGCCTGCTTTTAGCTCATTTTATTTTCCTTTAGAAGACAGGTTTCCTAAAGTTTTTTAGTGATCCTAAAGTCTTACAGAATTATCTAGCAAGCACATTTTACCAAAACTGTTATATGTTGTATGAAGTTCCCATCATGCTAAAAAGAGTTGGGATGTCCCAGATCTTATAGCACTTATTAAAACTAAGACTAAAAAGTGACATACAAAGCTTTATACGAAATCTAATATTTCAGGAAACTGGGATGACTGGGCATCTCAGTACATCTATATGTCGGGCTTGTTTTGCCAAATTTGAAGAGTATGTGAGCAGATTCATTTGCTGCAGCACTGGGAAAAAAATTGCATCTGCCATTTGGTGAGCACATGCCTTTCAACAACTCTGTGAGATAGATATCTTTTTAAAAAATATGTTTTTATTGATTTCTTAGAAAAAGGGGGAGAGAGAAATGGAAATATTGATGTGAGAGAGAAACATTAATCGGCTGCCTCCTGCACGCCCCACACTGGGGATTGAGCCTGCAACCAGGCATGTGCCCTGAGCAGAAATGGAACCGGGATCTCTCAGTCCCTGGGATGATGCTCAATCCACTGAGCCACACCAGCTGGGTGACAGATATCTTTTTTAAGTCCCCATTTTATAGATGAGGAAACTGAGGCTAAGAGAGATGAAGTGCGAGACCCAAGATGACCCAAGGAGTCTTTGGCTACCTAAGACTTCGGTCTCTTGGCTTTTTATTACACCAGCACTTTCCACTTATTAGGGACTATGATGTCTGCTATAGTCTAGTATGAACTTCGAAACTCTGGGCCATTGAAGCCATATAGATGTGAATTCAAACCTACTTAGGCAGGAAAGTTTTTTCATGTCATTACTTCTTAGAAAACTCTCTCTTTTCCTTAAAGCTTTTCCTGAACTTCTTTTTCTCTCTTGCCATCAACAAACGTGTTGCTCTCCTTCTTTGAATCACTAAAGCACTTTGTATTTATTTTTATCTCAAGTTACCATACTTAGACTACAATAATTTGTTCATTCCTTGATCTATATACTGCTCCCCCCTCACGGCCCGAGAATTTCTTATGTACAAGGCCATGTGCTCAACATTCTGGGCACCAAGATAAATTACATTTGGACAATGCCTACAAGTAGCTCACCCTCTAGCACAGGAGGTAAGGCATGTTTATAAGAATAATAAGGGTGCTCCTTATTGAATACCTACTATGTGCCAGGTCCTGTGTCAAGCATTTTACAATATCTTTTCAATTGATTCCTTCTAACAGTTCTGTGAGATAGATAATATAAATCCCATTTTTCCAGGAGAGTAAACTGAGATCAAAGGAGGTTAAAGACTTATTCAATTCAGCTGCTTAAATAGAGGAGCTGGGATTTAAGGCAGTCTGATTGCCAAGCTCAGTGCTTGCTACTACACTACACTGACTCTCTACAGAACAACAGATAAAGTAAATGAAAGCATCATAAGAGAGATACAACAAAAGTGCTGAGAGTTCAGAGGAGGGACAAAGATTTTGTACAGGTCTTTTTTGTACTGCTTCCCCCACCCCCATCCTTAGTGTTTGGCCTAGTATTGTGAGCACATGGCAGGTGTTCAAAGGATGTGGGTTGAATTGAATATAATAACTGTTTTAAGGAATGGAGTATGGTTGGAATTTGATCCATATCATGCAGCACTCACTCTCCAACAGCATTCTTGCTGGACAGTTCTACTTGGGCTCCCTTCCATGTGTGGCCCTGGGTGGGGATACTGTCACACAGGCAGAGCGAGAATTTAAAACCCAACATTTATTTATTTATTTTTAAATTTTTTCAATCACAGCTGACATTCAATACTGTTTTATATTAGTTTCAGGTGTACAGCTAATTAGTTTGACAATTATATAATTTACAAAGTGATCCCCCCCAATAATTCGAGTACCCACCTGTCACTATACATAGTTATTACAATATTATTGACTACATTCACTATGCTGAAATTTACATCCTTGCGATTATTTTGTAACTATCAATTTGTACTTCTTTATCACTTTACCTTTTCACGCATTCCTCTAATCCCCCTCTCTTCTGGCAACTATCAGTTTGTTTTCTACATCTATGAGTCTATTTCTGTTTTGTCTCCTCATTTATTTTGTTCTTTAGATTCCACACATAAGTGAAATCATATGGTATTTTTCTTTCTCTGTCTGATTTATTTCACTTAGCATAATATGCTCTAGATCCAACTATGTTGTGACAAATGAATGGTAAGATTCCATTGTTTTTTCAAACATTTAAATTTTTTATTTTCAATTAATTAATTTATTTTTGTCACAGATGTCTCTCCTTTCTTCCCCATTGAGACCCTACACCCCGCTCCCATCCCCCCTTTACAGTATTATTGTTTATGTCCATTGATTATGCATATATGCATATAAGTTCTTTGGTTTATCTCCTCCTGCCCTCTCCTGCTCTCTTCCTTTGTAGTTTGCCAGTCTGATCCTTACTTCCATATCTCTGGGTCTTTTTTGTTCATCAGCTTGTTTTCTTCATAATATTTCACAAATAAGTGAAATCATGTGATATTTGTCTTTCTCTGATTGACTTATTTTGCTTAGCATAATACTCTCCAGGTCCCTCCATGTTGTCTCAAAGGGTAAGAGATCTTTCTTTCTCACAGCTGCATTGTATTCTGTTGTGCACCAAAGCTTTTTTATCCACTTGCCTATTGATGGACACTTGGGCTGCTTTGACATCTTAGCTATTGTAAGTAGTGCTACTGTGAGCATAAGGGTGTATATATTCTTTCTGATTGGTGTTTGAAGCTTAATAGGATATATTCCTAGAAGTGGGATCACTGGGTCCAATGGCAGTTTCATTTTCAATTTTTGAGGAAACACCATCTTGTTTACCACAGTGGCTGCACCAGTCTGCATTCCCACCAGAAATGTACCAGTGTCACCTTTTCTCCACACACTTAACAGCATTTGTTGTTTGATGATTTGTTGATGGCAGCCATTCTGGCAAGTTGAGGTGATACCTCATAGTCTTTTTAGTTTGCATCTCTCTGATGATTAATGACACTGGGCATTTTTTCATATGTCTCTTGGCTATTTGTACGTTCTGTTTGGAGAAGTATCTATTTAAGTCCTTTGCCTATTTTTCCATTGTTTGTTTTTTCCTTTTTAAAACTTATCTTTATTGCTGAATGTATCACAGATGTTCCCCTATTAACACTCTCCTCCCTGTTCCCGCTCCCTCCTACCTTTCTCACGCTATTTTCTGTGTCCACTGGTTATACAAACATGCATATAAATTCTTTGGTTTATCTCTTCCCAGCCCCTCTTCCCTTTGAGGTTTCTCAGACTAACAACAAATTTGTACTTCTTAATTCCTTCAATCTTTTGCCCATTCCCCAAATGCCTCTCCCATCTGGGAACCAACAAGAAGTTCTCTGTATCTATGTTTGTTTCTGTTCTGCTTGCTCATTTTGTTTGTAGATTCAATTATTGATAGATATGTATTTATTACCATTTTATTGTTCATATTTTTGTTCTTCTTCTTCTTCAAGACCTGTCAACATTTCATGTAATACTGCTTTGGTGGTGAGAAACTCCTTTAGCTTTTTCTTGTCTGGAAAGATCTTTATATGTCCATCAATTTTAAATGATAGCTTTGAAGGATAGAGTAATCTTGATTGTAGGTCATTGCTTTTCATCACTTTGAATATCTCTTATCACTCCTTTCTGGACTGCAAAGTTTCTTTTGAGAAATCAGCTGACAGTCTTATGGGAAATCCCTTGTAGGTAAATAACTGCTTTTCTCTTGCTGCTTTTAAGATTCTCTCTTTGTGTTTAACCTTTTGATGATGATGTGTCTTGGTGTGGACCTCTTTGGGTTCATCTTGTTTGGGACTCTCTGTGCTTCCTGGACTTGTATGTCTGTTTCCTTCACCAAGTTAGGAAAGTTTTCTGTCATTATTTCTTTCAAATAGGTTTACAATTTCTTGCTCTCTCTCTTCTCCTTCTGGCACCCCCATGATACGAATGTTGGTATGCTTGAAGTTGTCTGAGAGGCTCCTTATACTATCCTCATTTTTTTGGATTCTTTTTTCTTTTTCCTGTTCTGATTGGGTGTTTTTTGCTTCCTTGTATTCCAAATCCATGGTTTGTTTCTTGATTTCACTTAATCTACTACTGATTCCTTGTAAATTATTCTTTATTTCAGTTAGTGCATCCTTCATTTCTGACTGGTCCTTTGTTGTGCTCTTGATGTCGTCACTACGTTCTTTGAAGTTCTCACTAAGTTCCTTGAGCATCCTTATAACCAGTGTTTTGAACTCCGAATCTATTAGATTGCTTATCTCCATTTTGTTTAGTTCTTTACCTGGAGTTTATTTCTATTCTTTCATTTGAGACATGTTTCTTGTCTCCTCATTTTGGTTGCCTCCTTGTGCTTTTCTTTCTTTCTTTCTTTCTTTCTTTCTTTCTTTCTTTCTTTCTTTCTTTCTTTCTTTCTTTCTTTCTTTCTTTCTTTTAAACTTGATATTAGAGAGAGAGAGAGAGAGAGAGAGAGAGAGAGAGAGAGAGAGGAAGGGAGAGGGAGAGAGATAGAAACATCAATGATAGAACAATGACTGGCCGCCTCCTGCATGTCCCTCACTGGGGATCAGGTCCACAGCCTGGGCATGTGCCCTGACAGGCAGTCGAACTGGCATTGGTCAATACTCAACCACTGAGCCACACTGGCCAGGCTCCTTGTGTTTCTTTCTCTGTATTAGGTAGAGTTGCTATGTCTCTTAGGCTTCCTAGGGTGGCCTATTGTAGTAGGTGTCCTGTAGGGTACAGTGGCACAACCTCCCTCTTCATCCCAGCTGGGCCCTCGAGGTCTCCACTCATGTGGACTGTACAACTTTCAGTTATAATTGAGTTTTGGTTGCTGTTGGCACACCAATGGGAGTTATTTACTCAGGCTGATCAGCTGCAAGGACTGGCTGTGCCCACTGACCACTGACCTCTGAATAATTTGCAGGATCCACTGTGCAGGGGCCAACCACACAGAGCAAGGTTTATTTCACCAGGGCTCTGGTACCCACTGAGTCCACTCCTTGAGTGTGTTGCTTGTGAAGGTGGTTGGGTGGTGGTGCTTCGATGCGGTATGAGGCTGTCCACTGGGTGTGCTGGCTCTGTGTCAAGATCATTCATTGCCTGTATTCTACCTGGGGCCACCAGGAAAAAGCTACAATGGAACCTGCAGATGGATGCTTCTTGTGCTAGGCTTGGAGGTGCCCAGGGAAAGCCTAGCTGAGAACCAAGGCTGGCTGCTTCTAATGCCAGGCCTGGGGCCACTTAGCTAGAGGTATGGGGCTTGCTGGGGCCAGATGCTGTTTCTTAGAGAGTTTAGGAAAGTCTGAAGCATGAGACAAGACAGGCCAATCCTATGGTAAAGCTACTGGGAAAAGCTTGGGTGGGCCAAACTGTGTGAGCCAGGTTGCTGGAGTACTGGCTTCAGGGATCTTCTGCTGGCCCTGTATGAGACGGGTTCACCAAAGGATCAACGGCCTCCACCAGCACATCGGTCTGGGAGAAAGCTGCCTCTCCAGCTCTCATCCCATTGCCAAACAACTCAGTTCTTCCCCATATGTCTCTGGCACCTTCCAAACTGCCTTCATCATGCTGGAGCCTGGAAGGAGTGAGTTTGAGTAAGTCCATGCTCAGGCCTTTTACGAGGAACTGCCCAGGACTCCAGCAGCCTCAGCCTCAATTCCTGATGGTATTTACAGCCAGTTGTTATAGGGACTTCTCTACCTGGCACTGAAACCCTGAGCTGGCTGTCCTGGTGTGGGACTGGGACCCCTCACTCCTCAGGGAGGATGTTCACAGTCGAGGTATCCCTCCTGATTTCTATCTGCCACACGTGGGTATGGGACCACCAGTCCGAGGCTCTGCCCCTCCTACCAATCTTGATGTAGATGTGGCCTCTTCTTTAATTTTGCAATTGCAGGACTTCCATTCAGCTCAATTTCAGGCCATTCTGAATGATGGTTGTTCTGTAGTTTAGTGGTAATTTTGATGGGGCTGTGGGAGGAGGCAAGTGCAGCATTTAACTATGCCACCATCTTGACAGGAGCATTTCTGCATTTTTAAATAGAATTTTTTGTCTTTTTGTTGTTGTTGCTGAGTTGTATGAGAACTCTATATATCTTGGAAATTAACCCCTTATCTGATGTATCATTGGCAATTAATGTCTCTCATAGAGTGGGTACCCTTTCCATTTTGATGCTTGTTTCTTTTCCTGTGCAGAAGCTTTTAAGTTTGATGTACTCCCATTAACTAATTTTTCCTTTGTTTCTCTTGCCCTAGGCACTGTATTGGTGAAAATTCTGCTGTGTGTGATGTCTGAGATTTTGCTGTCTAAATTTTCTTCTAGGATTTTTATGGTGTCACTAGTGACATTAAAGTATCCATTTTGAGTTTATTCTTGTGTATGGTGTAAGTTGGTTGTCTAGTTTCATTTTTATTGCATGTAGCTGTCCAATTTTCCCAACATCATTCATTGAAGAGACTGTCTTTATTCCATTTTATGCTCTTGCCACCTTTACCAAATATTAGTTGAGCACCATGTATTGGATTGATTTCTGGGTTCTCTGTTGTATTCCATTAATCTATATGCCTGTTCTTCCTCCAGTACCAGTTTTTTTTTTTTTACATTAGCATTCTTTAATTAATTAATTAATATTTGTTACATGTGTTTCTCTTTTTTTCACCCTAGATAGCCTCCTCCTGGTGCCCCCCACCCACAGCATTGTTGTCTATGTCCATTGGTTATGTATACATGCATATAAGTTCCTTGGTTTATCTCATCCCTCGCTCCTGCGCCCCTCCTCTGAGGTTTGTCATTCTGAACCATACTACTTTCTATGTGTCTGGGTCTATTTTGTTCATTATACTCCACAAATAAGTGAGATCATGTGGTATTTGTCTTTCTCTGCTTGGCTTGTTCCCCTTAGGATAATACTCTCCAGGTCCCTCCATGTCGTCTCAAATGATAAGAGGTCTTTCTTTCTTACAGCTGCATAGTACTCTATTGTATATATGTACCACAGCTTTTTAATCTAGCCATCTATTGATAGACACTTGGGCTATTTCCAGATCTTAGTGATTGTAAATAATGCTGCTATGAACATAGGGGTACATATATTCTTTCCAGTTGGTGTTTCAGGCTTCTTAGGATATATTCCTAAAAATGGGATCACCGGGTCAAATGCCAGATCAATTTTTAATTTTTTGAGGAAACATCATAGTGTTTTCCATAGTGGCTGCACCACTCTGCATTCCCAGCAGCAGTATACGAGAGTCCCCTTTTCTCCACACCCTCACCAGCACTTGTTGTTTGATGATTTGTTGATGGCAGCCATTCTGGCAGGTGTGAGGTGATACCTCACAGTTGTTTTAATTTGCATCTCTCTGATGATTAGTGTTGTTGAGCATTTCTTCATTATGCTCATTATGACTCTTGGCCATTTGTATGTCCTGTTTGGAGAGGTGTCTATTTAGGTCCTCTGCCCATTGTTTAATTGAGTTCTTTGTCTTCCTTTTGTTGAGTTGTATGAGCACTCAATATATTTTGGAAATTAACCTGTTATCTGATGTATCATTGGCAATTATGCTCTCCCATACAGTGGGTTCCCTTTCCATTTAGATGGTTGTTTCTTTTGCTATGCAGAAGCTTTTGAGTTTGATATAGTCCCATGTGTTCATATTCTCCCTTGTTTCTGTTGCCTTAGGTGATGTATCAGTGAAAATTCTGCTGCATATGATGTCTGCAATTTTGTTTCCTACATTTTCTTCTAGAATTTTTATGGATTCAGGAGTCACATTTAAGTCTTTTATCCATTTTGAGTTTATTCTGTGTATGGTGTGAGTTGATGGTCTAGTTTCACTTTTTTGCATGTAGCTGTCCAATTTTCCCAACACCATTTATTAAAGAGGCTGTCTTTACTCCATTGTATGCTCTTGCCAACTTTGTCCAATATTAATTGAGCATAATGTCTTGGGCCAAGTTCTGGGTTCTCTGTTCTGTTCCATTGATCCATATGCCTGTTCTTGTGCCAGTACCAGGCTGTTTTGATTACAGTAGGTTTGTAGTATAACCTGATATCCAGTATTGTGACCCCACCTACTTGTTCTTTCTTGTCAAGATTGCCGTGGCTATTCGGGGGCTTTTTTGTTTAGATATGAACTTTTAAAGTATTTGTTCTAGTTCAGTGAAATATGTCATTGGTATTTTGATGGGGATTGTATTGAATCTATAGATTGCTTTGGGTAGTATGGACATTTTAATGATGTTAATTCTTCCAATCCATGAACAAGGTATGTGCTTCCACATTTTTATATCTCCCTCTATTTCTTTTATCAATGTCCTGTACTTTCTGCAAATAGGTCCTTTACTTCTTTGGTTAAATTTATTCCTAGGTATCTTAAGTTTTTTTTTTTTGCTGCGGTGGTAAATGGGATTGTTTTATTAGTTTCTCTTTCTGTGAGTTAATTATGGGTGTATAAGAATGCCATTGATTTCTTGATGTTAATTTTGTATTCTGCTACCTTGCCAAATTCATTTATTAAATCTAGCAGATTTTTTTATTGCGTCTCAAGGGTTTTCTATGTATGATATCATGTTATCTGCAAATAATGACAGTTTCACTTCCTTCTTTCCAATTTGGATCCCTTTTTTTTTCTTCTTGTCTAATTGCTGTGTCCATGATATCCAGTATTCCTGTCTTGTTCCTGTTCTTAGGGGAAATGATTTTAGTTGTTGTCCATTAAGTATGAATTGGGGTTGTAGATTTTTCATATGTGGCTTTTATTATGTCGAGATATAATCCTTTTATTCCCACATTGTTGAGTATTTTTATCAGAAATGGGTGCTGGTTTGTGTTTCATGTTTTTTCAGCATCTATTACTATGATCATATGGTTTTTACCTTTCATTTTGTTTATGAAGGGTATCACATTTATTGATTTGCGAATATTGTACCAGCGTTGCATCACTGGGATGAATCTCACTTGGTCATGGTGAATAATGTTTATAGTGTACCGCTGTATTCAATTTGCTAATATTTTATTGAAGATTTCGGCATCTATGTTCATCAAGAATATTGGCCTGTAGTTTTCTTTCTTTGTAGTCTTTATCTGTTTTTGGAATTTAAATTATGCTGGCCTCAGAGAATGAGTTTGAAAGTCTTTTTTCTTGAATTTTTTGGAATAGTTTGAAAAGAATGCGTGTTCTTTGAATTTTCGGTAAAACTCTTCTGTAAAGCCGTCCCGGCCTGGGCTTTTGTTTGCTGGGAGATTCTTAATTACGTCTTTAATTTCCTTAGTTGTTATTGGTGTGTTCAAGTTTTCTGTCTCTTCCTGGTTCAGTTTTGGGAGACTATGTGTTTCTAGAAATTTGTCTGTTTCACTAGGTTGTCCAATATGTTGGTGTATAATTTTTGACAGTATTTGTTAAATGATGCTTTGTATTTCTTTGGTGTCAGATGTTACTTTCTCTCTTTCGTTTCTGATTTTATTTATTTGGTTCCTCTTCCTTTGTTTTTGGAGAGTCAGGCTAAAGTTCTATCAATCTTGTTTATCTTTTCAAAGAACCAGCTCTTTGTTTCATTGATCCTTTGAATTGTTTTTTTAGACTTTATATCATTTATTTCTGTTCTGATACTTACCATTTTTTTCCTTCTACTTGCTCTTTGTTTTTCATTTTGTTTGCCTTCTAGTTCTTTAAGTTGTGAGGTTAGACAGTCAATTAGAATTTTTTCTTGTTTCCTGACGTAGTCCTGTAGTGATATGAACTCTTAGGACTACTTTCGCTGTGTCCCGTAAATTTTGTGTTGTTGTGTGTTCATTTTCATTGATTTCCAGGAAATTTTAATTTTTTTATCTCCTTCATAAGCCATTAATTCTTTAATAACATGCTGTTTAGCCTCCATGTGTTCATATATTTTGCGTGTTTTTGTTGTAATTGATTTTTAGTTTCATGCCATTGTGATCTGAGAAGATGCTTGATATGATTTCAATCTTCTTGAACTTGTAGAGACTTAGTTTGTGTCCTAACATGTGGTCTATCTTTGAGAATGTCCCATGTGCACTTGAGAAGAATGTGAATTCTGCAGTTTTGGGGTGTAATTCTCTGTAGATATCTATTAAATCCATTTGATCTAGTGCTTCCTTTAGAGTCTCTGTTTCTCTGTTAATTTTTTCTAGAGGATCTATCCAGTGATGTCAGCAGAGTGTTGAAATACGATGCTATGATTGTATTGCTGTTGATTTCTACTTTGAAGTCTTCCAGAAGATTTTTAAATATATTTTGGTGCTTCTACATTGGGTGCATATATGTTTACCAAGGTTATATCTTCCTGTTGCATAGATCTTATAAATATTATGTTGTGGCCTTTTTTGTCTATAGTTAGGGCTTTCATTTTGAAATCTATTTCATCAGATATGAGTATTGCGACCCCAGCTTTTTTTTTCCTTTCCATTTGCTTGGAAGATTTTTTTTCATCCCTTAACTTTCAACCTATGTGAGTCTTTCATTTTGAGGTGAGTCTCTTGTAAATAACATATATGAGTCATGCTTTCTTATGCAATCAACTACTCTGTGTCTTTTGATGGAAGCATTCAATCCATTTACCTTTAAGGTGATTATTGATATGTACTTATTTATTGCCATTATGGTTTATTGTGGTTATATTTTTCTTCCTATTTCTTCTAATTACAGCAGTCCTTTTAACATTTCTTGCAGTGCTGGTTTGGTACTAATATATTCCCTTAGCATTTTTTTTGTCTGGGAAGCTCTTTATTTGACCTTCTATTTTCAATGATAGCCTTGCTGGATAGAGTAGTCTTGGATTCAGATCCTTTTTTTTTTTTTTTTTTCTTTAATGACCTTGATTACTTCATGCCATTCCCTTGCGGCCTGTAGTGTTTCTGTTGAGAAGTCAGCTGATAGCCTCATGTGGGTTGCTTTGTAGGTAACCTGTTGCTTATCTCTTGCTGCCTTTAGGATTCTCTCTTTGTCTTTAATTTTTGGCATGTTAATTGCTATGTGTCTTACGTGGGCCTGTTTGGGTTCTTCTTACTTGGGGTCTTTGTACTTCTTAAACTTGAATGCCTTTTTTCTTCTCCAAGTTAGGGAAGTTTTCAATCACTATTTCTTTTAATATATTCTCTAACCCTTGCTCATTTTCTTCTTCTTCAGGAACGCCTATGATGCAAATATTGTTACATTTTCAATTGTCGCACAGTTCTTTTAAGCTGTCTACCTGTTTTTTCATTGTCTTTTCTTTTTGGTTTTCTGATTGGGTGATTTGTTTACCCTGTCTTCTAATTCACTGATTGGATCCTCAGCTACCTCTACTCTGCTTGTTATTCTTTCCAATGTGTTGTTTATTTCTCCTATATCATTCTTCATTTCCACTTGGTTAGTTTTCAGTGTTTCTATATCTTTACTCATGGTGTTGAGCTTCCTCATTATGGCTCTGAACTCTACCTCTGATAATTTGCTTAACTGCATTTCATTTATCTCATCCTCAGTAGAGTTCTCTTGTTTTTCATTTGGGATTTGTTTCTTCATTTCACCATTTTGCCTATCTCAGTGGGTTTTGGAGCCTGCCAAATTTTCCCTGTGGGTGTTGGTGTTCCACGCTTGTGGCTCCCTCCACTGGGTTTGGATGAGTGTGGAAGGACACACATTCAACACCACTGTCAAGTCTTCCTTTCCTTGGTAGATTTGCAAGCCCAGGAAAGGTTCAGTTATTGTCTAGCTTTTTGCCTGGAGGCTATTAGTCTCAATTACTTGATGAGTCATGGGTTGTAGCCCTCAATGTAATGAAAAAATTCTGCAGGTTTTCAGGGTAAGAGGATTTCCAGAGGGTGTGGCAGATTCTGGCTGTTAACCAGATTCAATATGCATTTCTCTGGCCCAGCTGGTTGGTGTTAAATTTCTGAGGGAGGGGCTCTTGCTTTTCCCCTGGGCTCTGGGATGGGGCTCTTTGTGTAAGATTTCTACTGCCCTGTGAGGGAATGATTCAGTAAACAACTCCAAGTACCTTCCAAATCCCGAGTCTCTCCACACAGTTTAGTCCAGATTACTCCACTCTCCCTTGGCCGGAGCCCAAGGTGAGTGACTGTCTAATTTAGGGCTCATTCCCAGCCCTTTGCACTGTGGAGCTGGCTTGGGAATTGAACCCCAAGGTAGCTGCTCACAGCTAAAACAGCTGCTGTCTGTGGGCTCCCAACTTGCCCTCTCGCACCTCTGGAGATCCTACCAGGCTCGATTCAGTGTCCTTTTTATCTGTCCCTGGTTATACAGGTCCTCTCCAGCTGTTTTTCTGTTGCTTTTTCCTAACGATTTGTCTTTATTTTAAGTGTAATTCCAGTTTGGTCCTGGGAGATAGTCTGAGTAGCTTCCTTTCACTCTGCCACCGTTTTGGAATCTCCTTGATCATATTATTTTTATCTTTCATTTTGTTTACATGGTGTATCACATTTAGTAATTGCAAATATTGTACCAGACTTGCATTCTTGGGATAAATCCCACTTGGTCATGGTGAATAATTTTTTTCAATGAATTGCTGGATCCTGGCCTCTAAAAGGAGTTGGAAGTCTTCTTTCTTCTTGAATTTTTTTGAAATAGATTGAGCAGAATAGGTGTTAGGTCTTTGAATGTTTTGTAAATGTTCCCTTCGAATCTGTCTGGAGCAGAGCTTTTGTTTGTTGGGAGTTTATTGATTACTGCTTCTATTTCCTTAGTTGTTATTGGTCTGGTCATGTTTTCTGACTCTTCCCATTTGAGTTTTGGAGGACTGCATGATTCTAGGAAATTTTCCATTTCACCATGGTTGTTGAATTTTTACATATAATTGTTCATATATATATATATATATATATATATATATATATATATATATATATATATGGTTCATGTTTTTGTATCCAATCACCTACCTTATGTCTTTTGATTGGAGCATTTAGGCTATTTACATTTAAGATTATTATTGATAGGTACTTATTTGTTGCCATTTTTATTCTTTTTTAAAATTAATTCATTTTTGTTACAGATGTTTCTCTTTTTTTCCCCATTGACACCCTCCTCCCCATCCCCACCACCCCATCCCGAGCTTTGTTGTCCATGTCCATCAGTGATGCATACATGCATATAAGTTCTGTGGTTTATCTCTTCCTTCCCCCCTCACCCCATGTTCTCAGGGTTGTCAGTCTGTACCCTATTTACACATCTCTGGGTCTACCCTGTTGCTCAGACTATTATGTTCATTATATTCCACAAATAAGTGAGGTCATGTGGTATTTGTCTTTCTCTGCTTGGCTTGTTCCACTTAGGATAATACTCTCCAGGTCCCTCCATGTGGTCTCAAAGGAAAAGAGATCTTTCTTTCTTACAGCTGCATAGTACTACATTGTCTATATGTACCACAGCTTTTTTATCCATTCGTCCACTGATGGACACTTGGGCTGTTTCCAGATCTTAGCTATTGTGAATAGTGCTGCTATGAACATAGGGGTACATATATTCTTTCTGACTGGTGTTTCAGGCTTCTTAGGGTATATTCCTAGAAGTGGGATCAGTGGGTCAAATGGAAATTCAATTTTTAATTTTTTGAGGTAACACCATAGTGTTTTCCACAGTGGCTGCACCAGTCTGCATTCCCACCAGCAGTGTACTAGAGTCGTCCTCTTTTCTCCACACCATTCCCAACACTTGTTGTTTGATGCTTTGTTGATGGAGGCCATTCTGACAGGTGTGAGGTGATACCTCATTGTTGTTAATTTGCATCTCTATAATGATTAGTGATGTTGAGCATTTCTTCATATGTCTCTTAGCCATTTGTATGTGCTGTTTGGAGAGGTGTCTATTTAGTTCTTCTGCCCATTTTTTAATTGGGTTTTTTGTCTTCCTTTTGTTGAGTTGTATGAGCACTCTATATATTTTGAAGATTAACCCCTTATCTGATGTATCATTGGCAATTATGCTCTCCCATACAGTGGGTTCCTTTTCCAATTTGATAGTTGTTTCTTTTGCTTTGCCGAAGGTTTTTAGTTTGATGTAGTCCCATGTGTTCATTTTTTCCTGTGTTTCTGTTGCCTTAGGTGATGTATCAGTGAAGTTTCTGCTGCGTATGATGTCCGAAATTTTGTTGCCTACATTTACTTCTAGGATTTTTATGGATTCAAGAGTCACATTTAAATCTTTCATCCATTTTTGGTTTCTTCTTGTGTGTGCTTTAAATTGATGGTCTAATTTCATTTTTTTGCATGCAGCTGTCCAATTTTCCCAACACCATTTATTAAAGAGGCTGTCTTTACTCCATTGTATGCTCTTACCAACTTTGTCAAATATTAGTTGAGCATATTGTCTTGGGTCAATTTCCGGATTCTCTATTCTTTTCCACTGGTCTATATGCCTGCTCTTGTGCCAATCCTAAGCTGTTTTGATTACACTAGCTTTGTAGTATAACCTGATATCTGGTATTGTGATCCCACCTATTTTGTACTTCTTTTTCAAGATTTCTGTGGCTATTCGGGGTCTTTTTTATTCCATATGAACTTTTGAAGTATTTGTTCTAGTTCTGTGAAATATGTCGTTGGTATTTTGATGGGGATTGCATTGAATCTATAGATTGCTTTGGGTAATATGGACATTTTAGTCATGTTATTTCTTCCAATCCATGAACAAGGTATGTGCTTCCACTTTTATATATCTTCCTCTATTTTTTTGCTCAATGTCCTGCAGTTTTCTGCAAATAGGTCCTTTACTTCTTTGGTTATGTTTATTCCTTGGTATCTTAATTTTTCTGTAGCAATGGTAAATGGGATTGTTTTTTTAGATTCTCTTTCTGTGAGTTCATCATTGGTTTATAAGAATGCCATCGATTTTTTGACATTAATTTTGTATCCTGCTACTTTGCCAAAAAAGTCTAGTAGATTTTTGATGGAGTCTTTATGGTTTCCTATGTATAATATTATGTCATCTGAGAATAATGACAGTTTTACTTTCTCCTTTCCAATTTGGATCCCTTTTATTTTTCATTCATGTCTGATTACTGTGGCTAAGACTTCCAGTACTATGTTAAATAAGAGTGGCAAAAGTGGGCATCCCTGTCTTGTTCCTGTTCTTAAGGGAAATGCTTTTAGTTTTTGCCCCTTGAGTATGATGTTGGCTGTAGGTCTTTCATATATGGGCTTTATTATGTCGAGATGTGATCCCTCTATTTCCACATTGCTGAACGTGTTTATCAGAAATGGGTGCTGGATTTTGTCAAATGCTTTTTCAGCATCTATTGATATGATCATGTGGATTGTATCTTTCATTTTGTTTATGTGGTGTATCACATTTATTGATTTGCGAATATTGAACCAGCCTTGCATCCCTGGGATGAATCCCACTCGGGCATGGTGAATAATTTTTTGATGAATTGCTGGATCCGATTCGCTAGTATTTTGTTAAGGATTTTGGCATCTGTGTTCATCAGGGATATAGGCCTGTAGTTTTCTTTCTTTGTATTGTCTTTATCTGGTTCTGGAATTAGAATTATGCTGGCTTCATAAAATGAGTTTAGAAGTCTTCCTTCTCCAATTTTTTGAAATAATTTGAGGAGAATGGGTGTTAGTTCTTCTTTGAATGTTTGGGAATACTGCCCCGTGAAGCCGTCTGGGCCTGGGCATTTGTTTGCTCGGAGAATCTTGATTACATCTTCAATTTCCTTAATTGTTATTGGTCTGTTCAAGTTTTCTATCTCTTCCCAGTCCAGTTTTGGGAGATTATGTGATTCTAGAAATTTGTCCATTTTGCTTAGATTGTTGAATTTGTTGCCATATAAATGTTCATAGTATTTGTTAACAATCCTTTGTATTTCTTTGGTGTCAGTTGTTCCTTTTCCAATTTTATTTCTGATTTTGTGTATTTGGGTTCTCTGTCTTTGTTTCTTGGTGAGTCTAGCTAAGGGTCTATCAATCTTGTCTATCTTTTCAACAAACCAGCTCTTTGTTTCATTGATCCTTTGAATTGTCTTTTTGTTCTCTATGTCATTTATTTCTGCTCTGATCTTTACTATTTCCTTCCTTCTACTTGCTCTGGGGTTTTCTTTTTGTTTGTTTTCTAGTTTTTTACGTTGTGACATTAGATAGTCAGTTAGGAATTTTTCTTGTTTCTTGAGGTAGGCCTGTAGTGCTATGAACTTCCCTCTCAGAACTGCTTTCGCTGCATCCCATAAATTTTGTGTTGTTGTGTGTTCATTTTCATTGGTTTCCAGGAAGTTTGTAATTTCTTCCTTGATCTCCTCAGTAACCCATTCATTCTTCAATAACATGCTATTTAGCCTCCTTGTATTTAAATGTCTTTACATGTTCTTGTTGCAATTGATTTCTAGTTTCATGCCTTTGTGGTCTGAAAAGATGCTTGATATGATTTCAATCTTCTTGAACTTGTAGAGACTTAGTTTGTGTCCTAACATGTGGTCTATCTTTGAGAATGTCCCATGTGCTCTTGAGAAGAATGTTAATTCTTTTATTTTTTTTTTGATGTATTTCTCTGTAGATATCTATTAAGTCCATTTGGTCTAGTGCTTCATTTAGAGTCTCTGTTTCTTTGTTAATTTTTTGTCTAGAAGATGACTCCAGTGATGTCAGCGCAGTGTTGAAGTCCCCTGCTATGATTGTTTTGCTGTTGATTTCTCTTTTGCAGTCTTCCAGAAGATTTTTAATATATTTTGGTGCTCCTACATTGGATGCATATATATTTACCAAGGTTATATCTTCCTGTTGCATAGATTCTTTTAATATTATGTTGTAGGCTTTTTTGTCTATATTTATGGCTTTCATTTTGAAATCTATTTCATCAGATATGAGTATTTCTATCCCAGCTTTTTTTTTTTTTCCTTTTCATTTGCTTGGAAGATTTTTTTTCATCCCTTCACTTTCAACCTATGTGAGTCTTTTGTTTTGAGGTGGGTCTCTTGTAAACAACATATATATGACTCATGCATTCTTCTGCAATCAACTACTCAGTGTGTTTTGATGAAGGTGTTCAATCCATTTACATTTAAGGTGATTATTGATATGTACTTATTTATTGCTATTTTTGTTCAGTGTGGTTATATTATTCTTCCTATTACTTCTACTAATTACAGCAGTCCTTTTAATATTTCTTGCAGTGCTGGTTTGGTGTTAATATATTCCCTTAGCCTTTTTTTTTTTTTTTTCTGGGAAGCTGTTTATTTGACCTTCTATTTTGAATGATAGCCTTGCTTGGTAGAATAGTCTTAGATTCAGATCCTTGTTTTTCATGACCTTGATTACTTCATGCCATTCCCTTCTGGCCTGTAGTGTTTCTGTTGAGAAGTCAGCTGAAAGCCTTATGGGGGTTTTTTTGTAGGTAACCTGTTGCTTTTTCTTGCTGTGTTTGGGATTATCTCTTTGTCTTTAATTTTTGGCATTTTAATTATTATGTGTCTTGGTGTGGGCCTGTTTGGGTTCTTCTTACTTGGGGCTCTCTGTGCTTCTTGAACTTGAATGCCTTCTTCCTTCACCAAATTAGGGAAGTTTTCTGTCACTATTTCTTCAATTATATTCTCTAACACTTGCTTATTTTCTTCTTCTTCAGGGATTCCTATGATGCAAATATTATTACGTTTCCAGTTGTCCCACTGTTCTCTTAACCTGTCTTCCTGATTTTTAATTGTTTTTTCCTTTAGGTTTTCCGATTGGTTGATTTTTTTCTACCCTGTCTTCTAATTCACTGATCCGGTCCCCAGCTTCCTCTACTCTGCAGTTTATTCCTTCCAATGTGTTCTTTATTTCTGCTATGTCATTCTTCATTTCTTCTTGGTGCTTCTTTATTTGCAATTGATTGGTTTCAATGTTTCTGTGTCTTTCCTCATGGTGTTGATGTCCTTACTCATGCTGTTGAACTTCCTCGAGATCATGGCTCTGAATTCTAGCTCTGTTAACTTGCTTAACTGCATTTCACTTATCTCATCTTTGGTAGAGGTCTCTTGTTCTTTCATTTGGGATCTGTTTCTTTGTTTCACCATTTTGGCTATCTCAGTGGGTTTTGGAGCCTGCCAAATTTTCCCTGTGGATGTTGGTGTTCTGCTGTTTGTGGCTCCCTCTACTGTGTTTGGGTGAGTGTGGGTGGACACACGTTAAACACCACTGTCAAGTCTTACTTTTCTAAGTAGATTTTCAAGCCCAGGAAATGTTCAGTTATCCTCTAGCTTTTTGCCTAGATGTTATTAGTCACAGTTACTTGAAGAACCTTGTGTTCTCAGTTGAATGATAACCTCCCTCAGGTGTTCAGTGTAAGAGGATTTCCCGAGGGTGGGGCAGATGCTGGTTGTTAATGAGCCTCAATTTGCATTTCAATGGCCCAACTGTCTAAGTTTGAATCTCTGAAGGAAGGGGTGCCACCTCTCCCCAGAGTCCTGGGAAGGAGTAAGATAGCCACCGTCCTGTTGGCAGAAACTCAGTAAAAGCTTTGAGCGCCCTCCAAATCCCAAGGGTCCCCACACAGTTCTAGTCCAGTCTGCCCTCCCTCTGCCGGAGCCCAAGGTGAGTGGCTGGGGCTATTTTAGCACTCTGTTCCAGCCATCTGTGCTATGGAACCGGCTTAGGAATTTAACCCCGAGGGCACTGTTCACAGGTAAGACTACTGCTGTCCATGGGCTCCCAGCTCCCCTCTTGCACATCCACAACCCTACCAGGATCGATTCAATGTCCCTGGTTATGTCATCCTTGCAAAATGCTTTTCTGTTGCTTTTTTCTGACGATTTGTCTTTATTTTAGTTGTAATTCCAGTTTGGTCCTGTGAGATGGTCTGTGTAGCTTCCATTCACTCTGCTACCATTTTGGAATCCAGCCATTTGTATTCTTAATGCTTGTGTTCCTCTCTCTCTCTCTTTATTTCTTTTTCTTACAACAGTCCCTTTAGTATTTCTCACAGTGCTGGTTTGGTGGCAGTAAATTCCTTTAGCCTTTTTTTTTTTTTTGTCTGTGAAGCTCTTTATTTTACCTTAAATTTTGAATGATAGCCTTGCTGGATAGAGTAGTCTTGTGTTCCTACCCTGTGTTTTCATTATTTTGTGTAATTTATTCCACTCACTTCTGGCCTGAAGTATTTCTATTGAGAAATCAGGTGGCAGTCTAATGGGAACTCCCTTGTAGGTATTATTCTGTCTCTCTCTGGATGCCTTTAAGATTCTTTCCTTGCCTTTAACATTTGCCATTTTAATTATGATGTGTCTAAGTGTGGATCTTTTTGGGTTCATCTTTATTGGGACTCTCCGTGTTTCCTGGGCTTGTGTGACTTTTTCCTTCACCAGGTTGGGGAAGTTTTCTGTTATTATTTCATCAAACAGGTTCTCTATTCCTTTCTGATTCTTCTCCTTCTGGTGCCCACATGATGAGAATTTTGCTACCTTTCATGTTGTCCCAAAGCTCCCTTAAACTCTCTTACTTTTAATGTTTTTTTTCCCATTTGCTGCTCTTTTTTGGGTGTCTTTTTCTACCATGTCTTCTAACTTGTTGATTCGGTCTTCAGCTTCTTCTAATCTACTATTGAATCCTTCCAAGGTACTTTTTTTTTCTAATTTCAGCTATGTCATTCTCCATTTCTGCTTGATTTTTATCCATAGCTTCTATCTCTTTTTTTATGCTGGTGTAGTTCTCATTAAGTTTCTTGTAGTTCTCACTAAGTTGTTTGAACACCTTTAAAACCATTGTTTTGGCCCAGCCAGTGTGGCTTAGTGGTTGAGTGTCAACTCATGCACCAAATGTTGCCAGTTTGATTCCCAGTCAGGACACATGCCCAAGTTGTGGGTCAAATCCCCAGTTGGGGGCATGCTGGAGGCAGCCTATCGATGTTCTCTCTCATCAGTGTTTCTATCTCTCTCTTCCTCTCCCTTCCTCTATCTCTAAAGATCAATAAAAAACATTTTTTAAAGTAATAGAACCATTGCTTTGAGTTATTTATCTGACAAATTGCTTTCTTCCATTTCATGTAGTTCTTTTTCTGGTGATTTCTCATTTTCTTTCATGTGAGGGTTGTTTCTGTCTCACCAATTTATTAATCTGTTAGTTTGGGGCCAGGTGAGGCTTGTTGGTAAACGTAAGCAGGTCAGTGTGTACCAAATAAGACTGCTATGTCTCTGAGTCTTGGTGTGGTAGCCTTCTTGTGGGACCCAATGGAGCATGTCCCCTTTATCTTCTGAGCTTGGTGTTCTAGAATAAACCCATTTGTGGGTTATATGGGCTCTCCTGATTAATTTGGGTCTTGATTGCTGTTATCCATTTTTGGCTGGGCTCAGTCCTCAGGGTTGTTAACTATGAGTCTCAATCCCAGCCCTGGTGACCCTTTGATCTGCTCTTTATGGAGCTCAGTGGATTTTTCTCTGTTTTAGTTGGATCTGGCCCCTTGTGTGTAGGTCCCTGTCCTCTTGGGCAGTGCTCTGGTGTAGGCCATTGTGAATCACTGTCTTTGCCTGGTCCTTGCCTTCCTGTATGGAGCCCTGCATGGTGTGATGCCAGGCTGTCCTATGAGCTGAACTTCCCTAGCCCAGAGGGTGGGTTGCCTTCAGGGCTATCCACTTGTATGTATTTCTACTGGGCTGCTTTCCCTTCTCTCATGGCATTGGGCTCTGGGGGTATCAGGTCCAGTTAGGGTGGCTTACTTAGATTTATGTTCAGTGTAGAGCCAGTAGCTCACAGGAGAGGCAGGCATATTCTTCCTCTCATTCCAATGCCTCAGTTCTGCCTGGGTTGCTGGTACCCCACCCCAAGGAGGTGAAAATAGAAAAGAAAAAGGGGTAATAAAAATAAAGAAAGTAAGAAAGAAAAAAAGAAATGCCCTGCTTGGCTGTAATCTTTCAGCAAGGCCAGTGCCCTGTTTGGCTCTGTAGTCTTTCAACAAGTCTAGTTTGCATGGAATGGGGCTACTACCCAGGCTCCCACCTAGTCAGACATTCAAATTTCCAATGCACCAGTCCCTGATGCTGAGGCCCAGATTCCTGCCCTACACCCTATGCTGTTCTGAAGGGCAGGGGTTCAACTCATGCTCCTTCCTGCGCAGAATTTCGACTCCCCAGCACATCAGGCACTGCCACTGGGGTTAAGATTTCCTGCCCTACACTCTTCTGCAGGGCCAGGGTTCCACTCAGGCTCCCTCCAGGTCCAATGTCTGATTCCTCAGCACCAAGAATCCATTCTTTTTGTGGCCAAGTAATGTTACATTGTGTAAATATATGACCACTTTTGTATCCATTCGTCTATTGATGGGCACTTGGGTTGGTTCCATATGTTGGTTATTGTAAACAATGCTTCAGGGAACATAGAGGTGCAAATATCTATTCAAATTAGTGTTTTCGGTAAAACCCAACATTTTAATATGGATTTTTCTATTTTGTATTAGCTACATTATTTATAATTTGGGAGAGAGTGTTGGTATTGAACTTCTTTTGTCCATGGAAATTTTAATATATCAATTAAAGGGTATTTGGGTGGGATTTTAGGAAAGTCATTTTCTTTCATATTCCCTTTCTAGAATAACTACTGATATTCTTGAAAGATTTTGACTGTTAAATGTAGTTATTAGGCAATGATGCCCCCCCTTTTGTCCTCATTAACCCTCTCCTCCCCAATCTCACCTCTCTCCACCCTTCCCCACACTATTGTCTGTGTCCATTGTTTGTGCATATACGCACAGAAGTTCTTTGGTTTATCTCATCCCGCCTTCCCTCCCCCCTTCCCTTTGAGGTTCATCAGTCTAACAACCAATCTGTACTTCTTAATTCCTTCATCTTTTTCACCCATCCCCCAGCCCCCACACATCAGGCAAGCAACAAAAAGTTCTCAGTATCTGTGAGTCTGTTTCTGTTCTGCTTGTTCATTTTGTTTGTAGATTCAATTGTTGATAGATATGTATTAATTGCCATATTATTATTCATATTTTTGTTCTTCTTCTTCAAGAAGACCCTTCAACATTTCATATAATACTGGTTTGGTGGTGATGAACTTCTTTAGCTTTTTCTTGTCTGGGAGACTCTTGATATGTCCATTGATTCTAAATGATAGCTTTGCAGGATAGAGTAGCCTTGATTGTAGGTCATTGCTTTACATCATCTTGAATATCTCTTGCCATTCCTTTCTGGCCTGCAAACTTTCTTTTGAGAAATCAGCTGACAGTCTAATGGGAGCTCCTTTGTAGGTTACAGACTGCTTTTAAGATTCTCTCTTTGTTTTTAACCTTTGGCATTTAACAATGATGTGTCTTGGTGTGGTTGTCTTTAGGTTCCTCTTGTTTGGGACTCTCTGTGCTTCCTGGAGTTGTATGTCTGTTTTCTTCACCAAGTTAAGGATGTTTTCTGTCATTATTATTTCAAATAGGTTTTCAATTTCTTTGTCTCTGTCTTCTTCTTCTAGCACCCCTATGATGTGAATGTTGGCACACCTGAAGTTGTCCCAGAGGCTCCTTACACTATTCTCATTTTTTTGGATTCTTTTTTCTTTTTGCTGTTCTGATTGGGTATTTTTTACTTCATTGTATTGCAAATCGATGGTGTGCTTCTTGGCTTTACCTACTCTACTATTGATTCCCTGTAAATTATTCTTTATTTCAGTTAGTGCATCCTTCGTTTCTGACTGGTCCTTTTTTATGTTATTGATGTTCTCACTAAGTTCCTTGAATGTCTCACCATGTTCCTTGAGCAACTTTATATTCTGTTTTTTGAACTCTGCATCTGATTGATTGCTTATCTCCATTTTGTTTAATTCTTTTCCTGTAGTATTTTCCTTTTATTTCATTTGGAACATGTTTCTTTGTCCCCTCATTTTGGCTGCTTCCCTGTGATTGTTTCTATGTATTAGGTAGAGTTGCTATGTCTCTTAGGATTCATAGGGTGACTTATTGTTGTAGGTGTCCTGTAGGATCCAGTGGCACAGCCTCCCTGATCACTCCAGCTGGGCCCTCGAGGTGCACCCTAGTGTGAACTGTACACCCTTCTGTTGTAATTGAGTCTTGATTGCTGTTAGCACATCAATGGGAGGGATTTACTCAGGCTGATCAGCTGCAAGGACTGGCTGTGCCCACTGACCTCTGGCCTCTGACTACCTTGGAGGATCAGCTGTGTAGGGGCCCACCACATGGAGCAAGACTTACTTCAGCAGGACTCTGGTACCCACTGAGTCTGCTCACTGAGTGTGTCACTTGTGGAGGTGGTTGGGTGATGGTATTTTGATGTGGTCTAGAGCTGTTCACTGAGGGTGCTGGCTCTGGGGCAAGGTCAGCCACTGCCTGTGTTCTTTCTGGGACCACCAGGCTTAAGTTACAAAGTGATCTGTCAATGGCTGCTTCTTCTGCTGGGCTTAGAGGTACCCAGGAAAAGCCAAGTTGTGAACCAAGGCTGGCTGTTTCTTGTGCCAGGCGTGGTGCAACTTGGTGAGAAGTATGGGGCTCGCTGAGACCAGATGCTTGTTTGAGAGATTTTAGGAAACTCTGAAGCAAGATCCAAGACAGGCCAATCCTATGGTAAAGCCACTGGAAACAGCTTGGGTGGGCCTGAAAGTTGGGTGGGGCAGGGCCTCAGGGAATCACTAGGGTGGGGCAAACAGGGGCGGGCCAGGTTGCTGGAGTCCCAGATATGGTGGCTGTCTGCTGCCCCAGGGAAAGGCTCACCAAAGGAACATCAGCCTCCACTAACATGTCTGTCCAGAAGAAAGCTGAATCTCCAGCCCTCGTCCCAAGGCCAAACAGCTCATTTCTTCCATGTATGTCTCTGGTGCCCCTCAAGCTGCCTCCCCTCCAAGCTTACAGGGAGCACATCTGAGTAAGTCCATGTGCCAGCCCTTTAAGAGGAACTGCCTGGGGCTCCAGCAGCTTCAGCCTCCCTCTGCCTCAGTTCCTGCTGGGTTTTCCAGCTCAAAGTTATGGGGACTTCTCTTCCTGACACTGGAACCCTGAGCTGGCGGCCTTGTGTGAGACAGGGACCCCACACTGCTCAGGGAGGACCTTCCCAGCCAAGGTATTCTCCTGATTTTTATCCACCACACGTGGGTGTGGGACCAGCCCATTGGCATCTCAGCCCCTCCTACCAGTCTCCATGTAGCTGCTTCTGGTTCTTTAATTTTGTAGTTGTAGGACTTCCATTCAGCTCTATGTCAGGCAGTTCTGAATGATGGTTGTGTTGTAGTTTAGTTGAAATTCTGAGGTGGTTGTGGGAGGAGGTGATACCACGTTCACCTACGCTGCCACCTGGACCGGAAGTCAGTTCCCTCACTTTTATTTTTTTAATTAATTTATTTTTGTTACAGATGTTTCTCCTTTTTCCCCTGTGACACCCTCCTCCCCCTCCCTCCCTGCCCTGTCCTCAGTCTTGTTGCCCACGTCCATTGGTTATGAGTACATGAGTACAATTTCTGTGGTTTATTGCTCCCCTCCCCCACCCCCTCTTCTGGCAATTGTCAGTCTGTACCCTACTTCCATGTCTCTGGGATTACCCTGTTCCTCCGACAGTTATGTTCATTATATTCCAGAAATAAGTGAGATCATATGATATTTGTCTTTCTCTGCTTGGCTTGTTTTGCTTAGGATAATAGTTTCCAGGTCCTCCCATGTTGTCGCAAAGGATAAGAGATCTTTCTTTCTTACAGCTGCATAGTACTCCATTGTGTATATGCACCACAGCTTTTTTATCCATTCGTCTACTGATGGACACTTGGGCTGTTTCCAGATCTTAGCTATTGTAAATAGCACTGCTATGAACATGGGTGTACATATATTCTTTCTGATTGGTGTTTCAGGCTTCTCAAGGTATATTCCTAGGAGTGGGATCACTGGGTCAAATGGTAATTCAATTTTTAATTTTTTGAGGTAACACCATAGTGTTTTCCATAGTGGCTGCACCAGTCTGCATTCCCACCAGTAGTGTACTAGAGTCCTCTTTTCTCCACACCTTTGTTTTCCCCAAACACTTGTTGTTTGATGCTTTGTTGATGGCAGCTATTCTTTTTTTTTTTTTTATCCTCACCCGAGGACATTTTTCCATTTTTTGTTCAGATAGAATGGGAGGGAGAGAGAGGAAGAGAGAGAGGGAGAGAGAGAGAAATATCGATGTGAAAGAGACACATCGAGTGGCTGCCTCCCGCATGACCAACCAGGGCCGGGGACAAATCGCAACCGAGGTACATGCCCTTAGTAGGAACTGAACCCGGGTCTCTCTGGACTGCAGGCCGATGCTCTAACCACTGAGCCAAACCGGCCAGGGCGATGGCGGCTATTCTGACAGGTGTGAGGTGATACCTCATTGTTGTTTTAATTTGCATCTCTCTGATGATTAGTGATGTTGAGCATTTCTTCATATGTCTCTTGGCCATTTGTATGTCCTGTTTGGAGAGGTGTCTATTTAGTTCCTCTGCCCATTTTTTAATTGGGTTCTTTGTCTTCCTTTTGTGGAGTTGTATGAGCACTCTATATATTTTGGAAATTAATCCCTTATCTGATATATCATTGGCAATTATGCTCTCCCATACAGTGGGTTGCCTTTCCACTTTGATGGTTGTTTCTTTTGCTGTGCAGAAGCTTTTTAGTTTGATGTAGTCCCATGTGTTCATTTTTTTCTTTGTTTCTGTTACCTTAGGTGATATATCAGTGAAAATTCTGCTGCGTAAGATGTCCGATATTTTGTTGCCTACATTTTCTTCTAAGATTTTTATGGATTCGTGAGTCACATTTAAGTCTTTTATCCATTTTGAGTTGATTCTTGTGTAGGGTGTAAGATGATGGTCTAGTTTCATTTTTTTACATGTAGCTGTCCAATTTTCCCAAAACCATTTATTAAAGAGGCTGTCTTTACTCCATTGTATGCTCTTGCCACCTTTGTCAAATATTAATTAAGCAAAATGTTTTGGGTCAATTTCTGGGTTCTCTGTTCTATTCCATTGATCTATGTGCCTGTTCTTGTGCCAGTACCAGGCTGTTTTGATTACAGTGGCTTTGTAGTATAACCTGATGTTCGGTATTGTGATCCCGCCTACTTTGTCCTTCTTTTTCAAGATGGCTGTAGCTATTCGGGGTCTTTTTTGGTTCCATATGAAATTCTGAAGAATTTGTTCTAGTTCTGTGAAATATGTCGTTGGTATTTTGATGAGGATTGCGTTAAATCTATAGATTGCTTTGGGTAGTATGGACATTTTAATGATGTTAATTCTTCCAATCCATGAACAAGGTATGTGCTTCCACTTTTTTATATATTCCTCTACTTCTTTTTTCAATGTCTTGTAGTTTTCTGCAAATAGGTCCTTTACTTCTTTGATTAAGTTTATTCCTAGGTATCTTAATTTTTTTCTGCGATGGTAAATGGGATTTTTTTTCAGTTTCTCTTTCTGTGAGTTCATCATTGGTGTATAAGAATGCCGTCAATTTCTTGATGTTAATTGTATATCCTGCTACTTTGCCAAATTCATTAATTAAGTCTAGTAGATTTTTGATGGAGTCTTTAGGGTTTTCTATGTATAATATCATGTCATCTGCGAATAATGACTGTTTCACTTCCTCCTTTCCAATTTGGATCTCTTTTATTTTTTCTTCATGTCTGCTTGCTGTGGCTAAGACTTCCAGTACTATGTTAAATAAGAGTGATAAAAGTGGGCATCCTTGTCTTGTTTCTGTTCTTAAGGGAAATGCTTTTAGTTTTTGTCCATTGAGTAGGATGTTGGCTGTAGGTCTTTCAAATATGGCCTTTATAATGTTGAGATATGATTCCTCTATTCCCAAATTGCTGAACGTTTTTATCAGAAATGGGTGCTGGATTTTGTCAAATGCTTTTTCAGCGTCTATTGATATGATCATATGGTTTTTATCTTTCATTTTGTTTATGTGATGTATCACATTTATTGATTTGCGAATATTGTACCAGCCATGTATCCTTGAGATGAATCCCACATTGTCATGGTGAATAATTTTTTTGATGTATTGCTGGATCCAATTTGCTAGTATTTTTTTAAGGATTTTGGCATATATGTTCATCAGGAATATTGGCCTGTAGTTTTCTTTCTTTGTAGTGTCTTTTTCTGGTTTTGGAATTAGAATTATGCTGGCTTCATAAAAGGCGTTTGGAAGTCTTCCTTCTTCTTGAATTTTTTATCATAGTTTGAGGAGAGTGGGTGTTAGTTCTTCTTTGAATGTTCGGTAAAACTCGCCCGTGAAGCCGTCAGGGCCTGGGCTTTTGTTTGCTGGGAGGGTCTTGATTACATCTTCAATTTCCTTCGTTGTTATTGGCCTGTTCAAGTTTTCTATCTCTTCCCGGTTCAGTTTTGGGAGACTATGTGTTTCTAGAAATGTGTCCATTTTGCTTAGATTGTCGAATTTGTTGCCATATAAATGTTCATACTATTTGTTAATGATCCTTTGTATTTCTTTTTTTTTTCATTTTTTAATAATTTATTTTGGTTACAGATGTTTCTCCTTTTTTCCCCATTGACACCCTCCTCCCCATCCCTCCACCCCTTCCCCATTTTTGTTGTCCATGTCCATCAATTGTGCATACATGCGCATAAGTTCTGTGGTTTATATCTTCCCTCCTCCCACCCCCTCTTCTGAGGGGTGTCAGTCTATACCCTACTTCCACATCTCTGGGTCTACCCTGTTCCTCAGATTGTTTGTATTTCTCTGGTGTCAGTTGTTCCTTCTCCTCTTTCATTTCTGATTTTGTGTATTTGGCATCTCTCTCTCTCTCTTTCTTGGTGAGTCTAGCTGAGGGTCCATCAATCTTGTTCATCTTTACAAAAAACCAGCTCTTTGTTTCAGTTATCCTTTGAATTGATTTTTTGGTCTCCATGTCATTTATTTCTGCTCTGATCTTTACTATTTCCTTCCTTCTACTTGCTCTAGGGTTTTCTTTTTGTTTGCTTTCTCATTCTTTAAGTTGTGAGGTTAGACAGTCAATTAGAAATTTTTCTTCTTTCTTGAGGTGGGTCTGTAGTGCTATGAACCTGTCTTTCAGAACTGCTTTTTCTGCATCCCATAGATTTTGTGTCGTTGTGTGTTCACTTTCATTGGTTTCCAGGAAGTTTTTAATTTCTTCCTTGATCTCCTCAGTAACCCATTCATTGTTCAATAACATGCTATTTAGCCTCCATGTATTGAAATGTCTTTGCATGTTCTTGTTGCAATTGATTTCTAGTTTCATGCCATTGTGGTCTGAAAAGATGCTTGATATGATTTCAATCTTCTTGAACTTGTAGAGACTTAATTTGTGTCCTAACATGTGGTCTATCTTTGAGAATGTCCCATGTGCACTTGAAAAGAATGTGAATTCAGCAGTTTTGGGGTGTAATTCTCTGTATATATCTATTAAAGCCATGTGATCTAGTGCTACATTTAGAATTTCTGTTTCCTTGTTAATTTTTTTTGTCTAGATAATCTATCCAGTGATGTCAGTGGGGTGTTGAAGTCTCCTGCTATGATTGTATTGCTGTCGATTTCTCCTTTGAAGCACTCCAGAATATTTTTAATATATTTTGTTGCTCCTGTATTGGGTGCATATATGTTTACCAAGGTTATATCTTCCTGTTGGATAGACACTATCAATATTATGTAGTGGTGTTCTTTGTCTCTAGTTATGGTCTTCAATTTGAAATCTAATTTATCAGATATGGATATTGCTACCCCAGCTTTTCTTTTCCTTTGTGTTTGCTTGGAAGATTTTTTTCCATCCGTTTACTTTCAACCTATGTGAGTCTTTTGTTGTGAGGTGGGTCTCATGTAAACAACATATATTTGAATCATGCTTTCTTATCCAGTCAGCTACTCTGTGTCATTTTTTCGGAACATCAATCCATTTACATTTAAGGTGATTATTGATATGTACTTATTTATTGCCATTTTTGTTCAGTGTGGTTCTATTTTTTTTCCTATTTCTTCTATTAATTACAGCAGTCCTTTTAACATTTCTTGCAGTGCTGGTTTGGTGCTAATATATTCCCTTAGACTTTTTTTTGTCTGGGAAGCTCTTTATTTGACCTTCTATTTTGAGTAATAGCCTTGCCAGATAGAGTAGTGTTGGATTCAGATCCTTGTTTTCCATGTCCTTGATTACTTCGTGCCATTCTCTTCTGGCCTGTAGTGTTTCTGTTGAGAAGTCAGCTGATAGCTTTATGTGGATTCCTTTGTAGGTAACCTGTTGCTTATCTCTTGCTGCTTTTAGGATTCTCTCTTTGTCTTTAATGTTTGGCATGTTAATTATTATTTGTCTTGGTGTGGGCCTGTTTGGGTTCTTCTTACTTGGGGCTCTCTGTGCTTCTTGAATATGAATGCCTTCTTCCTTAACCAGGTTAGGAAAGTTTTCTGTCACTATTTCTTCAAATATATTCTCTAACCCTTGCTCATTTTCTTCTTCGGGGACTCCTATGATGTGAATGTTATTACGTTTCCAGTTGTCCCACATTTCTCTTAAGCTATCTTCCTGTTTTTTCATTGTTTTTTACTTTTGGTTTTCTGATTGATTGATTTTTTTCTATTCTGTCTTCTAATTCCCTGGTCCGATCCTCTGCTTCCTCTACTCTGCTGGTCAGTCCTTCCAATGTGTTCTTTATTTCTGCTATGTTATTCTTCATTTCCACTTGGTTGGTTTTCATTGTTCCTATATCTTTACTCATGGTTTTGATGTCCTTACTCATGCTGTTTAGTTTCCTCAAGATCATGGCTCTGAACTCTACCTCTGATAATTTACTTAACTGCATTTCATTTATCTCATCTTCGGTAGAGTTCTCTTGTTCTTTCATTTGGGATCTGTTTCTTTGTTTCACCATTTTTGCTATCACAGTGGGTTTTGGAGCCTGCGAAATTTTCCCTGTGTGTGTTGGTGTTCTGCTATTGTGGCTCCCTCTACTGGGTTTGGATGAGTGTGAAGGGCCCTCCTTAAACACCACTGTCAAGTCTCACTTTCCTGGGTAGATTTGCAAGCCCAGGAAAGGTTCAGTTATTGTCTAGCTTTTTGCCTGGAGGCTATTAGCCTCAGTTACCTGATAAGCCTTAGGATCTCAGTTGAATGAGAAACTCCCTCAGGTGTTTATAGTGTAAGAGGATTTCCCGAGGGTGGGGCTGATGCTGATTGTTAATGAGCTTCAATTTGCATTTCTTTGCCTCACCTGGGAATCTCCGAGGGAGGGGCTCCCACAGCTCTGGGAATGAGCAAGCTTTGCTTTCGTTCTGTGTAACTGAGAAGGAGCAAGCTGGCCTCCATCCTTTGTGGCCGCAGCTCAGCACAAACTCTGAGTGCCCTCCAAATCCCAGGTGTCCCCACCGAGTTCCAGTCCAGTCCACCCTCCCTCTGCCGGAGCCCCAGGTGAGTGGCTGTAGCTATTTAGCGCTGTGTCCCAGCCCTCTGCACTGTGGAGCAGCTTGGGATCTTAACCCTGAGGGCGGGCGTGCTGTTCACAGCTAAGGCCACTGGTGTCTGTGGGCTCCCAGCCCACCACCCTCACGTGCCTCCATAGATCCTGTCAGGCTCATTCAGTGTCCCTGATTGTATGGTCCTCTCCCACTGCTTTTCTGTTGCTTTTTCCGAATAATTTGTCTTTCTTTTAGTTGTAATTCCCATTTGGTCCTGGGAGATTGTTTGTGTAGCTTCCGTTCACTCCACTGCCATTTTCTCCTCTCAGTTCCCTCACTTTTAAAATAGGAATATTATTAGTTCTTTTGAAGATTGAATTAAGTGATACATGTGAAGGATTCAACATATATGAAACTCTTAGTGAGTATTCATGATTATTATAATAACCAGACTATTTAATTGAGACAACATTTGAACTTATATTTGCATCTTCTAATGTCATTCACCTAATGTTTTTTGCCCATAGTGTATAGCAATAAACATTAGTTGAGTTGAACAGATGAATTTCTTCCCATATCCTCATTGTCAAATATGGTTTTCAGGGAATTTAACATGTGGAAAACAGAAGTAATTCCCATATTGGAAATGGTATGCCAAGGGTACACTCAAAATTTCTTTTCTTTTTTAATTGTTCTTCATTTCCTCCGAGTGAGAGAAATGGCACTGTAAGTCCCAGGAATGCAAGGCGTGCTGTAAGAATAAAATATCCAATCCCCTTTAAAATTACAACAATTTACAAGTGAAAGAGTGCACGGTTAATAATTAGGCTGAGAAAACAGTAGTAAGTCAGGATAATCCCAGACAAATCTGGACATATGATACCCTACACAGAGGTTATGAGCACACACTTTGGTGTCAGAAAAACTTGAGTTAAATGAAGATCTTCTTTGCTCTCTTCTACTCCTTTTTTATCTCTTCCACTCTGCCTATTCTGATAAGTTATTGGTATTATATAGTGTTTAAGAACACATACTCTGGAGTCCCAATATATGAAGTCCAATATTGCTCGAACAAATATCCATGGACACGTTATTTAAACTCTCTGGACTTTAGTGTCCTCATCTGTAAAATAAGTATAATAATAGTACCTATACCATAGTGTTATACAGATTGTGGTAAGTATGGAAGACTTTTCAAGTTGAAATGTGTCAGACAGTTCTGATTGGAATGAAACGTATGTCCTGGAGAGGGAGAGTGGTTAAGTGAAAAAGAAGATAGGCTAGGTTATGTGGGTCCAAGTAGTGAAAGGCTTTGAAAGTCAGGCAGAAGTGTTTGACCTCAATGTATTAGTATCAGTAGTGCTAGCTTCTTCTTCCAGTCTTTTCTCAAATTTCACATTCTAACAGTCCTATGGGTGAACAAGGCAGACAAAAATTCCTTACCCCATAAAGTGTTCAGTCTGAAGTGAGAGGAGAAAAAAAAACAGATATATATAATATTGAAGATTGCCACACGTGTCATGAGGGAAATGAACAAGATGCAAACAGGGACTAAGTTAAGTGTGTGTGTGTGGAGGGGTGATTAGGGAAGTCCTTTCTGAAGAGTTTATACAAGTTGAGATCTGAAGTTTGAGAAATAACCACATGAAGAGAAGGGGAAGAGCATTCCAGGGAGAATAAAGAGCACATGCAAAGACCCAGATGCAGAAAGGACAATTTGAGAAGAGGTCATTTGGGCTCAAGAATAGTGAGCTATGAAAACAATAAAAGAAGGTGATGTGATTGAAAGTGACAAGAGTGGAGGAAGGGACAAGTCCTTTAAACAGAGGGTCAAGGAAGGTCTCTCTGAGGACTTGAGTTAAGACCTGAGCAAAGACAAGGAATCAGCCATGCAAATCTAGGGAAATTTTCCAAACAGAAAAAATGGCCAGTACAGGGGCTCCTTGGTTCAGCATGCCTGAAGTGTTGGAGAGAAAGCAAGGAGGCCTTGTGGCTGAAGTAGAGTCAGTGGGTAAGGAGTGGGAAGAGATAAAGTTGAAGAACTGAAAAGGAGCCAGATCATACAGAGCCTTGCAAGCCATGGTGAAGATACTGGATTTTACTCTAAGTGAGATAGAAATTGTTGTAGGAGGTGGGAGGGTCTTTGAGTCAGGGAGTATTTCAGTCTGTCTTCTCTGGAGTCCTGCAGACATCTTCCATACTGTTCTTTGGCTTCAAGGGTACACTAACCTACTCTGAGCTATTGTTTGCTGAGCATATCCTGTCTTGTAAACTGGACAGGAATTACCTTAAGTCAGGTACCAGGGCTCAGGATTTGGGAATGAAGTACCTATCACAGTGACAGAAACTCAGTGTGTGTGTGTGTGTGGGGGTGTGTGTGGATGTGTGTGTGTAGGAGGAGGGGTGTATCTTGATGATGTTGATAAAGTGATGAAGCTCCAAGCAAGAAATTTAGGTGAAGATAAAATGTATGGCTAGCATAATTCATACTTTAGATGTTTCAGGGGTAATGCTAGAGAAAATTGGTGGAAATCCTTATTATTTTGTTTGGGTTGTGATCCTGGAGTGAATTCTACTGGGACAGAATCCTGGAGGAACCTCTATTTACAGGATTAAAAATTCAATGCCTCTCTCTTTGGGCTTTCTGGGCATAACCTTAATTTTTTGGTATAGCTACTTTCAGACCAACTGGTAAAACTCTCCTGGCTTCCTACTGATAGTCATATCTCAGAAACAAGTGTTTCCTTTTGCAAAAATGAGCGTTTAAGCAGTAATCTTTTTGTCTATAAATAAATAAATAATAACTAAGTAAATAAATAAAATTTTAAAGCACTTATTATTGGAATTAATTTGAATTATTTACTTTAGGCCTCAAACAATCTTGTGAAACATGTAGTCATGTTATTGCTATTACTATTTTACCGAAAGAATACAGGTTCAGGGAGGATGAGTCATTTGTTAAGGCTACATAGCTAGTAAGTAGTATAACTAAAATTTGAACCCAGGTCTACCCGATCCCAGAGCCCCTCTTCTTAACACTGTATGTTGCCTCTAAAGGTGAGTTTCCACACTGACAATCCCCATTTAGACTACAATATGATTGGATATATTAAGGCACATCTGCTGCCTTTCCATGTTTCCCCTGATATAGGGGATTTTAGGGTTCAAACACATGTCAGCTAATGGAAGGAGGGACAGTACATTCCTACTCAGGACAAAAAAATCCATTTGTCATATTTCTTAAAGGTAATGATCATATCTTACATAGCTTTATATTCCCCTCAGTTTAAAGCACAGAATATCCTTACAGAGTAGATGCTCAATAAATGCTGAATTGACTTGAAGTCAATTTCTAAAGCCCACAATATTATGTGATTACTCCCATTCCAACCAGACAGAGCTAATCCAAATTTCTACATATTTTTTTTAGGTGGCAAATGTTGGTTCAATGGGGACCATGAACATGTATGGGATGGGTGGAGGGGAACTGCCATTAGTTTTCTTTATTTTTATTTTCTAAAATTTATCTTTATTGTTTAAAGTATTACTGATGTCCCCACTTTTTTTCCCCCATTGAACCCTCATCCCCACTCTGTGCCCCACCTGCTGTGTCCAATTATTATGCATATATACATATGAGTTTTTCAGTTTATCTCTTTCCCCCACCCTCCTCCTTCCCTCTGAGTTTCTTCAGTCTAACAACCAATTGTACCTCTTAATCCCTTCACCTTTTTTGCCCATCTCCCCAACTCCCCACCCATCTAGCAACCAGCAAAAGTTCTCTGTATCTATGAGTCGATTTCTGTTCTGCTTGTTCATTTTGTTTGTAGATTCAATTGTTGATAGAAATGCACTTATTGTCTTTTTAGGGTTCATATTTTTATCTTCTTCTTCAAGAAGACCCTTCATCATTTCATATAATACTGGTTTAGTGGTGGTGAACTTCTTCAGCTATTTTTTTTTTTTGGTCTGGGATGTTCTATATATGTCCATCAATTCTAAATGATAGCTTTGCAGGATAAAGAAATCTTGGTTGAAGGTCCTTGTTTTGCATATTTCTTGCCACTCCCCTCTGGCCTGCAAAGTTTCTGTTGAGAAATCAGCTGATGGTCTTATGTGTGCTCCCTTGTAGGTAACTAACTGCTTTTCTCTTGCTGCTTTTAATATTGTCTCTTTGTCTTTAACATTTTGCATTTTAATTATAATGTGTCTTGGTGTGGACCTCTTTGGGTTCATCTTGTTTGGGACTTTCTGTGCTTCCTAGACTTCAGCAAGTTAGGGGAGTTCTCTGTCATTTTTTCAAACAGGTTTTCAATTTCTTGCTCTCTCTCTTCTCCATCCAGCACCCCCATAATGTGAATGTTAGTACACTTGAAGTTGTCCCAGAGACTCCTTACACTATTGTCATGTTTTTGGAACTTTTTTTTCTTTTTGCTGTTCTGATTGTCTGTTTTTTGCTTCCTTATATTCCAAATCAATGGTTTGCTTCTAGGCTTCACCTACTCTACTTTGATTCCTTGTAAATTATTCCTTATTTCACTTAGTGCATCCTTCATTTCTGACTATGCATCTTTCATTACTGACTATGCAGCCTTCATTGCTGACTGGTCCCTTTTTATGCTCTTGAGGTCCTCACTAAGTTCCTTGAGCATGCTTATAACCAGTGTTTTGAACTCTGCATCTGTTAGATTGCTTATCTCTGTTTCATTTAGTGCTTTTTCTGGAGTTTGGTTCTGATCTTTCACTTGGGCCTTGTTTCTTTGTCCCCTCATTTTGGCCACCTTCCTGTGTTTGTTTCTATGTATTAGGTAGAGCTGCTATGTCTGCTAGGCTTCCTAGGGTGGCCTATTTTAATAGGTGTCCTATAGGGTCCAGTGGTACCATCTCCCTGATCACTCCAGCTGGGCACTCAAGGTGCACCCTCCCATGTGGACTGTACACCCTTCAATTGTAATTGAGTTTTGGTTGCTGTTGGCACACCAATGGGAGGGATTTACTCAGGATGATCAGCTGCAAGGACTGGCTATGACCACTGACCATTGACCTCTGACCACCAACCTCTGACCACCATGGAGACTGTGCAGAGGCCCACCACACAGAGCAAGGCTTACTTCAGCAGGCCTCTGGTATCCACTGAGTCCACCCCTTGAGTGAATCGCTGTGGAAGTAGTTGGGTGGGGTGCTTTGATGTGGTCTGAAGTTGTCCATTGGGTGTGTTGGCTCTGGGGCCTCCCAGCAGGCACCGGCCAAGGTCAGCCACTGCCTTTGTTCTACTTGGAGCCACCAGGCATAAGCTACAAAGCTATCTGCAGATGGTTGCTTCTTGTGCTGTGCTTGAAGGTGCCCAGGCCAGACTGTGAACCAAGTTTGGCTGCTGCTAGTGCTGAGCCTGGGGTCACTTGGTGAGAGGCATTGGGCTTACTGAGGCCAGATGCTGCTTGTTTTGTATGAGAGGTTTTAGGGAAATCTAAAGCATGAGCCCAGACAGGCCATTCCTATGGTAAAGCCACTGGAAACAACTTAGGTGGGCCCAAATGTTGGGTGGGGCATGGCCTTGGGGAATCATCAAGTCAGGGCAAACAGTGTTAGCCAGGTTGCTGGAATCCAGATATGGCTCCTACTGCTGGCCCCATGGGGGAAAGGATCATCAAAGGAACAACAGCTTCCAACAGCATGTCTATCCTGGAGAAAGCTGCCTCTCCAACTCTCACTCTGATGTCAAACAACTCAGTTGTTCCCAGTAGGTCTCTGGTGCCTTTCAAGATGCTGTCCTTGTGCTGAGCCTAGAGGGAATGATTCTGAGTAAGTCTGTTAAGAGGAACTGCCTGGGACTTCAGACGCCTCAGCCTCCCTGAGCCTTAATTCAAGCTGGTTTTTAAAGCCAGAAGTTATGGGGACTTCTTTTACTGGCACTGAAACACTGAGCTGGGGGCCTGGTGTAGGACTGGGACCCCTTAATCTTTGGGAAGCACCTTCACAAATGAGTTATCCCTGCTGACTTTTATCCACCACAGGTGGGTGTGGGACCAGCCCTTCTGTGCCTGCACCCCTCCTACCAATCTTGATGTGGATTCTTTAATTTTGTAGCTTGACTTCAGGTGGTTTTGAATGATGGTTGTTCTGTAGTTTAGTTGTAATTTTGATGTGGTTGTGGGAGGTTGTGTGTACCATGTTTACCTATGCTACCATCTTGACTGGAAGTCTGCCATAAGTTTTTAAATGAATAATATAGGAAGGGAAATGTGAGCCACCTACCCCCCTACTTCATTCAGTAATGCATTTAGTTTATGAAAATATGTAGTGTTTTCTTAAAAGCAAGGGAGGCAAAGGGGAGCTTGACAATTTATATTTTGTCATTCTTGTCAGTGCCTTAACATAGCTCTCTATTCAGGCAGTGAGGGAGAACTGTATACTCTCACTGGGAACTGGGACACATGCCAATGGTTGCAAAGAGTTCAGTGGCTTTGCCTGTATACTTAGGTCTGGACTGGCATGTCTAGCATGTGGATCAGATCAGAGACTAGCAAATGATATTTTGTTTTGACACTGAATTGAAATGAGGGGCGAGAAGGTGCCTGTTCCATGAAATTTAAAGAAAAATAATGCATTGGAAAATTTCAAGTTTGATGTACCTTTAACAGAGAATATGTGATCCATCCAGGCTGGGTTTAAGAACATATAGGATTGTTTATAATTAGGTTTGTCCAAAACAGTGCTAGAATTAGGATTGTCCCAAATTTGGCAATGACTTAGTTGTATAGGGACAAGAAGGGAAAGAAAATGTACAGGAGCCCAATAGAGTAGTTCAGTTTTACATACAGTGAGGTATTTTTACATGTAGGTACAAATTCATACCTACAGATAGATTTGTTTAACAAAATTCTATTTTTTCTATAATAATAATTCAGTTACCAATTATTGAGCCTGATTTATTTATTTATTTATAAGCAATCTGCATGCATTGTCTCATTTAATTCTCACAACAACCCTGTGAAGTAGGTGTTTTTATGTACTTTTTTTTTTACTGATGTGGAAACTGAAGATTAATGTGGTTAAGTAACTTGCCCAAGGTCACACAGCTAGTAAGTGGCAGAACAACAATTATGAAGTGTATTGCTGGCCTGAGGAGGGATTTTAATAAGGCTAGAGCCACCAACTCTGAGTATGAAGACCAGAAAAGTTTCTAAAATGAGGTACTATGGAGGCTTAGATCTCAAGAACCTGTTGTGTGTGTGTGTGCGTGTGTGTGTGTGTATTTTAAGTTCTTTAACAGAGAAAGTGGGTAATTTTCATGGTGCTTCTTAAATAACTATTGCCTAATGACCTTTAACACTAATAGCCACTTAGTGGTTAAGTTATATTTGTTAGGAAGTTCTCTTGACAGTCGCTTTTTGAGAAAGATGATCAAAAAACATATCAAGAATACCAGTTAAGTTTTTCTGAAGATGGCGGCAGGCAGGACCAGAAGGAGGGTGAGTGTGTGAGAGAATGAGCTAGTGTGTGAGAGACTGCGAGTGGACGACCAAACTTGTGCAGTGCAGAGATGCAGAGCAGAAGTTTCCTGTGCTGTGGATGGGAAGCAGCCAGCTACCATGGTAAGCGGCCCTTCAGGGTGCTTCTCCCTGCGCCTTGGGGAGGTCCCACCATCTTGGAAGATCCCGAATCTTCCATGGGAGGAGGCAGTGGGAGTGGCTAGGGCCCAGCAACCTGAGCCCACCAGTGCATCTGGCATCATCGAACCATTGGACACCCTGTGTCAACACACACCAGTGCACAGTAGTGGAGCTGCCAAGGTGCCGGTTGCGGAAACTACAAATGGCCGGGAGCCCAGCACCATCCCCCACAGTAGCAGCCTGATCAGAGTCGAGATATACCTGCAAAAACAGAGGCTGGAGAGCAGACATCCATCCCAGGCAAAAGAAGAACAAATCAGCAGCTGAGACCCATCCCCAAAAACTACAGCAAAGGCTGAGCAGGAACTGAGCCCCATGGGGCAGCAGCACTCCCCAGCCATCAGTGGCAGGACCTGGGGCTCCACAGAAGCCTGTGCAACCCAGCAGCCCACAAGAGCTGTGGAAAACAAGGGCTCTAGAGGGACCAGTGTGATCCAGCTGCCCACGCGTCCTGAAGGATGCTGGGTCACCAGAGAGGCCTGTGCAACCCAGTGGCCCACAAGATAGGCATGGAGCCAGGTATCCAAAGGGACTGTGTAATACAGCTGCCTGTGGGACATGCTGGGTACTAGGGCACCAGAGAGGCCTGTGTGACCCAACTACCCACAAGATAGGAGTGGAGTCTGGTCTCCAAAGGGACTGTGTGATCCAGCTCCCCACGAGATTACCAGGAAGCAAGGGCTCCAACGGGGCCTGTACAACCCAGCTGCCCAAAAGATTGGCGGGGAGCAAGGGCTCCAGTGAGGCCTGTGCAACACAGCTGCCCACAGTATGGGCAGGGAGCACAACTCCAACAGGGCCTGAGCTATACAGCTACAGGTGGTACTAGTGACCAGCTGTGAACACAGCTCCAGAGGGGCCCACATGATCCAGCAGCAGTACTTACCAGAACACACCAACACCAGGCTCAAGTAGTCAGTCCTCCAATATCCACAGCAAGCAAGAGGCGACATGCAACAAAACAGTCTGGGAGGCACAGTAGCCTTATTTGATATATAGTGAGTTGCGTACACATCCAAATATCCCTCACTGGTTCTAGAGCTACCAGATGGCTAAAATGGGGAGACAAAAGAACAACACCCAAAGGAAAGAAAAAGAGGAATCACCAGAAAAGGAACTACAGGAAATGGAAGACAGCAACTTGTCAGATAAAGAATTTGAAGCAATGATCTTAAGGGTGCTCAAACAATTTGGTGAGAACAAGTAACTAAATAAGAATTATGAAGAGCTCACTGGGAACTACTTCAGCCCAAAAAAAGAGGTAGAAGATATGCATAAAAATCAAGAGAAAATAAAGAATAACGTAGCTGTTATGAAAAATATCTTAGAAGGGTTCAATAGTAGATTAGAGGAAGCTGAAGACCGAATCAGTGACTTAGAAGACAAGGAAGAGAAAAACACCCAAATAGAGCAGTAAATGGAAAAAATAAAAATAAAAAGCTGGAGGAAAGTTTAAGGGAGCTGTGGGACAACACCAAACGTAACAACATTCGCATTATAGGGATACCGGAAGGAGAAGAATCAGAGAAAGGAATAGAGAACCTGTTTGAAGAAATAATGACAGAAAACTTCCCTAAACTGGTGAAGGAAAAAGTCACACAAGTCCAGGAAACACAGAGAGTCCCAAGCAAGATGAACCCCAGAAGACCCACAGCTAGACACGTCATAATAAAAATGGCAAACATTAAAGTCAAAGAAAGAAACTTAAAGGAAGCAAGAGACAGAAAGTTACCTACAAGGGAGCTCCCATCAGACTGTCAGCTGATTTCTCACCAGAAATGATGCAAGCCAGAAGGGAGTGGCATGAAGTGTACAAAGAAATGCAAGGCAAGGGTCTGAATCCAAGACTACTCTATCCAGCAAGGCTATCATTCAAAATTGAAGGAGAAATAAAGAGCTTCACGGATAAAAAAAAAGCTGAAGGAATTTACCACCACCAAACCGGCACTGCAAGAAATGCTAAAGGGACTGTTGTAAGAAGAAGAAACAGAGAGAGAGAAAGGAGCACAGGCATAAAATTAAAATGGCAACTAATAACTATCTATCAATAATTGCCTTAAATGTAAATGGATTAAATGCTCCAATCAGAAGACATAGGGTAGCTGATTGGATGAGAAAACACGACCCATATATATGCTGTCTACATGAGACCCACCTCACAACAAAAGACCCACACAGGATGAAAGTGAAGGGATGGAAAAAAATTTTCGAAGCAAATGGAAATGAAAAAAAGCTGGTGTAGCAATACTCACCACACAAGATAGACTTCAAAACAAGGGCCATAATATGAGACAGAGAAGGTCACTACATAATATTAAAATGATCAATCAGAAAAAAGGATATACCCCTGGTAAACATATACACACCAAATATCGGAGCAACAAAATCTATTAAAAAACTTCTGGAGAACTTCAAGGGAAAGATCAACAGCAACACAATAATAGGGGGTGACTTTAACACACCACTGACATCATTGAATAGATATTCTAGACAAAAAATTAACAAGGACATAGAGTCCTTACAAGATAAACTAGGAATATACCCTAAGAAGCCTGAAACACCAATCAGAAAGAATATATGTACTCCCATGTTTATAGCAGCGCTATTTACAATAGCTAAGATCTGGAAACAACCCAAGTGTCCATCAGTAGATGAGTGGATAAAAATGCTGTGGTACATGTACACAATGGAATACTATGCTGCTGTAAGAAAGAAAGGTCTCTCATCCTTTGAGATGACATGGAGGGACCTGGAGAGTATTATGCTAAGCGAAACAAGCCAGGCAGAGAAAGACAAATATCACATGATCTCACTTATTTTTGGAAAATAATGAACTAAACAACCTGATTAACAAAATTGACCCAGAGACATAGAGGTGTGGTACAGACTGACAAGTCTCAGAAGAGGGGGCTTTGGTGGTGGGGGGAGATAAACCACAGAACTTATATGGATGTATGCATAACCAGTGGACATAGACAATAAAGCTGGGAATGGGGTGGGGAGTTGGGGAGGAGGGTATCAGTAGGAGAAAAAAGAGAAACATTTGTAACAAAAACAAATGAATAAAAAATAAGGAAAAGAATACCAGTTAATGGCATCATTGTTAACTTATTTTAAATTTACAATAACTGGAAAATATGTTTGTGAAAATAAAATATCATCTAAAGAATTTAAAGAAAGAAAATGATTCCCATCTATGTTGTTTGGCCTTACCTTCCTTTGTAAAACAAATAAAAGTCTTCATCAGTTTGTCATAGAAAACAATGACTGTGTTGATAAAAAAAATAAGCTGACATCAAAGTTACAACTAAACTACAGAACAACCATCATTCAATCCGCCTGAAATCAAGCTGAATGGACTTCCTACAACTACAAAATTAAAGAAGAAGCTGCATGGAGACCGGTAGGAAGGGTGGAGGCACGACAGGCTGATCCCAAACCTGTGTGTGGCAGATAAAAATTAGGAGGATACCTCGGTTGCGACCGTCCTCCCTGAGGACTGAGGGGTCCCCATCCCACACCAGGCGCCCAGCTCAGGGTGCCAGGAAGAGATGTCCCCATAACTTCTGGCTGGAAAAACCAGTGGGAACTGAGGCTGAGGTGGCTGGAGACCCAGGCAGCTCCTCTTAAAAGACCTACGCACGAACTTACTCAGACTGCACCCTCCAGGCTCCAGCATGGGGGAGGCAGCTTGAAAGGCACCAGAGTCATATGGGGAAGAACCGAGTGGTTTGGCATTGGAGCGAGGGCTGGAGAGGCAGCTTTCTCCTGGACAGACTTTCTGTCAGAGGCCTTTGTTTCATTGGTGAGCCCTTCCCTGGGGCGGCAGACAGCCGCCATATCTGGGACTCCAGCAACCTGGCTCACAGTGTTTGCCCTGCCCTGGGGATTCCCTGAGGCCCCACCCCACCCAACTTTCAGGCCCACCCAAGCTGTTGCCAGTTGCTTTACCATAAGATTGGCCTGTCTTGGATCCTGCTTCAGCTTTTCCTAAATTCTTTCAAACAAACAGCATCTGGTCTCAGCTAGCCCCATACCTCTCGCTAAGTGATACATAGAAACAAACACAGGGAGGCAGCCAACATGAGGAGATAAAGAAACAGGTCCCAAATGAAAGAACAGAACAAAACTCCAGGAAAAGAACTAAGTGAAATGGAGATAAGCAACCTAACAGATGCTGAGTTCAAAACACTGCTTATAAGGATGCTCAGTGGACTTAGTGAGAACCTCAGTGAACTTAGTGAGGGCTTCAAAAGCATAAAAAAGGGCCAGTCAGAAATGAAGGAGGCACTAACTGAAATAAAGGATAATTTACACAGATTCAATAGTAGAGTAGGTAAAACCAAGAAGCAAACCATCGATTTGGAATATAAGGAAGCAAAAAACACCCAATCAGAACAGCAAAAAGAAAAACAGCAAAAAGAAAAAAGAATCCAAAAAAAGGAGGATAGTGTAAGGAGCCACTGGGACAACTTCAAGCATGCCAACATTCACATCTTGGGGGTGCCAGAAGGAGAAGAGAGAGAACAAGAAATCGAAAACCTATTTGAAACAATAATGGCAGAAAACTTCCCTAACTTGGTGAAGGAAACAGACATACAAGTCCAGGAAGCACAGAGAGTCCCAAACAAGATGAACCCCAAGAGGCCCACACCAAGACACATCATCATCAAAATTCAAAAGATTCAACAATATTTCGGACATCATACACAGCAGAATCTTCACTGATATATCACCTAAGGCAACAGAAACAAAGGAAAAAATGAACACATGGGACTACATCAAACTAAAAAGCTTCTGCACAGCAAAAGAAACAACCATCAAAGTGGAAAGGCAACCCACTGTATAAGCATAATTGCCAATGATATATCAGATAAGGGATTAATTTCCAAAATATATAGTGTGCTCATACAACTCAACAAAAGGAAGACAAAGAACCCAATTAAAAAATGGGCAGAGGAACTAAATAGACACCTCTCCAACAAGGACATACAAGTGGCCAAGAGACATATGAAGAAATGCTCAACATCACTAATCATCAGAGAGATGCAAATTAAAACAACAATGAGGTATCACCTCACACCTGTCAGAATAGCCGCCATCAACAAAGCATCAAACAACAAGTGTTGGCAAGGGTGTGGAGAAAAGGGGACTCTAGTACAGTGCTGGTGGGAATGCAGACTGGTGCAGCCACTATGGAAAACACTATGGTGTTACCTCAAAAAATTAAAAATTGAATTACCATTTGACCCAGTGATCCCACTCCTAGGAATATACCCTAAGAAGCCTGAAACACCAATCAGAAAGAATATATGTACCCCCATGTTCATGGCAGCACTATTTACAATAACCAAGATCTGGAAACAGCCCAAGTGTTCATCAGTAGATGAATGGATAAAAAAGCAGTGGTACATATACACAATGGAGTACTATGCAGCTGTAAGAAAGAAAGATCTCTTATCCTTTGAGACGACATGGGAGGACCTGGAAACTATTATCCTAAGTGAAACAAGCCAAGCAGAGAAAGACAAATATCACATGATCTCACTTATTTCTGGAATATAATAAACATAACAGTCTGAGGAACAGGGTAGTCCCAGAGACGTGGAAGCAGGGTACAGACTGACATTTGCCAGAAGAGGGGGTGGGGGAGGGAAGCGATGAACCACAGAACTTGTATGCATATACTCATTACCAATGGACATGGACAACAAAACTTGGGACGTGGCAGGGAGAAAGGGGGAGGAGGGTGACAATGGGGGAAAAAGAAGAAACATCTGTAACAAAAATAAATTAATAAAATAACAAAAACAAAAGAAAATAACCCCCAAAAAACAAAATTTAAAAGGTTTAAGACAGAGAGAGAATCTTAAAAGCAGCAAGAGAAAAGCAGTTAGTTACCTACAAGGGAGTTCCCAAAAGACTATCAGCTGATTTCTCAAAAGAAACTTTGCAGGCCAGAAGGAAATGGCAAGAACTATTCAGAGTGATGAAAAGCAAGAACTTACGACCAAGTTTACTCTATCCTGCAAAGCTGTCCTTTAGAATAGATGGCCATATAAAGAGTTTCCCAGACAAGGAAAAGCTAAAGGAATTCACCACCACCAAACCATTATTATATGAAATGTTGAAGGGTCTTCTTGAAGAAAAAGATAAAAAAAAAATGAACAAACAAAATGGCAATAAGTACATATCTATCAGCAATTGAATCTATAAACAAAATGAACAAGCAGAACAGAAACATTCTCATAGATACAGAGAACTTTTGTTGGTTACCAGATGGGAGGGGGGTTTGGGGAATGGGTGAAAAAGGTGAAGGGATTAAGAAGTAGAAATTGGTTGTTAGACTGACAAACCTCAAAGGGAAGGGGGGTTGGGGGTGCGAAGAAATAAACCAAAGAACTTATATGTATATATGCATAACCAATGGACACAGACAACAGTGTGGAGAAAGGCAGGAGAGTGGCGGGAATGGGGAGGAGGGGGTCAATGGGGTAAAAATGAGGATCATCTATAATACATTCAACAATAAAGATAAGTTAAAAAATAAAATAATTAAAAAATAAAAAGCTACTAGAATTAAGTGAGTTTTAGCAAGGATTTGAGATGAATATTTAAAATTTTATTGTATTTCTGCACACTAGCAATGAAAAATGGAAGTTGAAAAAATATCATTTACAATAACATCACAATTATGAGTTACTTAAGGATAAATCTGACAAAAGATATGCAATACCTGTACTGTAAAAACTATAATATATTCCTAAGAAAAGTTAAAGACCATCCAAATAAATGATGTTATATATTTTGTTAAATAAAACAAAAACAAACAAACAAACAAAAACCACTGCTATCACTGGAGGCTGAGTTGGCTCTGTGATGACTCACAGAAAAATCAGGAGGATAGGAAGAAAACAGAAGGTGAGAAGAGACTATGCCTGTATGCCTTTATGTATCTTAATGACAACTAGGTTAACAAATAAAACAGTTTAAACAACAACAAAAACAGATAAACTTAGGTACAAATAATAAATAACTATCATCTTGAATAAAAAAAACCTTTGTAGATAACTTTTTCAATCCTTAAAATATTCTTTTGAAGAAAGGCACATGGCTTAAGGGTGAATTGATAAATCAGACACCAAGGAACTACAACTGTCTACCCACTGCCAAAATAACATCAAAATTGATATTTAAGTGGCTCTGAAATTAGAACAACTCAGTTGCTTTCACATTCTCCTTTATGGTCCCTTTGCTCCCACTAAATCAGTCGTTCCTCATATATACCCTATGCTTTCCTAACTTGCTGTCTTTGCTCATGCTGGTCTCTCTTCCTAGAATTTCTTCTTCCTCTGTGGTCAGATATCCCAATCCCTACCCATTCTTCCAGCTAGGTCATGTGTCACATCTTCTGTGAAACTTTCTCTGATTTCCTCATAGAAACATTATCTCTGTTCTGTATCTCTAGTCTTATCTCCATTAGCTTAGCAATCCCATAGCATTTTTCTTTCATATTTCTTGAGGCTTCTCTCACTTTTCACCTTAAAATTTAGTTTTTAATATATTTGTATTATGTCTTCTACTAGTCTTTAGATTTCCTGAAATCAGAACACATTTTCACTCCATTTTGGGTGTTTCTCAGATACCAAACAGTGCTTTGAATATAAAAGTCACTCAGAAACATCCATTCAGATTTAAGTGACTACTATGTACTAGACACTGGGTTTGCAGAGTGAGTAAAACAGTTCCTACCCTCAAAATATTCATGGGAGACAGACAGGTTAGAAAAGAATTTCAATATGACCTGGCAAGTAATAAGACAGAGTCACAAACAGGGAAATACGAAAGCCCAGACTTGGAGCTTGGCCAGGGAGAAAGCGTAGTCTGGAAGATGAATGATCTTGGTCATGAAGTATGTAAATTTACTGTTTTAAGGTGAAGCCATTCTAGAAGATGGCACTATTCAGGATGTGACCATGAGAGCTGAGTAAGCCAATGGATGTGAGTGTAGGATGTGGGATGGCTTTTCTAACCAGCCAGTGGTGCCAGGAATTGGGGTAGAGAGGATGCCAGTAAGCCAGATGCCAGAATCCTGGGTGAATGAACAAGAATGTCTAGGAGAGGGGTAAATAGTCATGCCAGGGAGGAGTGAAACATGGTATCTCCAGATGGTGTGGACATTATAGGCAGTGGACATTATAGGCAGAGGGGCTTTTCATGGATCTGGAGAAATGCTCTCCTGAGGAAATGAGGAGGCAGAAGTTTGATAGTTCCCTACTCTATCCCACCCTCTCTACTCCAGAATTTGGACATTTGGAGATCAAACAGCTTTAGTTGGTGAGAGTTGCATAATGAGGCTCATTGTCTTCGTACTGAGCCAGGTCTTTGTTAGAGTAGAAAGAAGGTGTTCTGTGAAAACACAGAGGGTATAGAGGTGCTTATTTATAAGTTGAATAAATGTAGATAAAGCTGATAAAATTGAATCACTGGAAGGGACCTCAATAATAATCTAGTCCACTGTTACAATTTTATGATTGAAGACTGAGGCTTCGCAAAAAGATGTAAGTTTTCTTCTAGGGCTTCAATAACTAAATTTATTTTCTTTTTCAAATGATTATTTTGATACATAGATAACTATTTCTCAGAGAATTCTTGAAGCATGTTAATGGTCTATAAAGGCATCCCAAGGTAGCCTGTGGGCTATTTCATAGTGCAGTGTTCCTAATAAGGTAAACTTATCAAAGCATACAAATATAATATTTTGATATTAGGACCTTACATATGAAATTTTATAAACACATGTCAATAACTCATTGACATTTTACAAAGTGACATGTTCTTACTAGATATTCATGGCTGAGTTCTTCTAGTCCCAATCCCTAAACAAACTGTATATATGTATGTATATATATATATATATATATATATATGGTCCTTGAAACTTCCACCTATACTACTCTGCTAAAATAGTTCTCACTAAGGTCACCAATGACCATCAGGTCATTAAATCTAACAGGTACTTTCCAGTCATTATATTCAACCACTCACCAGTATTTGATACTAAAAATCATTCCTTCCTTGTTGAAGTACATTATATCCTTGCCTTCTATGAAACTACAGTCTCCTGGGGGTTTTCCCACTTTTTTTGTTTTCTTTGTAGGTTTATCCTTCTCTACTTGCGTATTAAGTATTGAAGTTCATCAGGATACTGTTCTAGATACTCTTACCATCTCACTACATTCTCTTTACCTGAAGGATTTAATCCATTTTCAGAACTTAAAATATCACCTTTATGCTGCAGATAGCAAGATGTATATCCCGTTCACTTGAAACTAATGTAATATTGACTGTCATCTGTAATTGAAAAACAAATTTTTTTTCAATTTTTATTAATTTATTTTTGTTACAGATGTTTCTCCTTTTCCCCCCCTAGACACCCCCGTCCCCATCCTGCCCCCCCATCCTTGTTGTCTATGTTCATTAGTTATGCATACATGCATATACGTTCTTTGGTTTATCTCATCCATCCCTCTTGCCCCCCCTCCTTTGAGGACTGTCAGTCTGAACCATACTCCTTTCTATATCTCTGGGTCTAAATTGTTCATCAGCTTATTTTATTCATTATATTCCACAAATAAGTGAGATTATGTGATATTTGTCTTTCTCTGATTGGCTTATTTCGCCTAGCATAATACTCTCGAGGTCCCTCCATGTTGTCTCAAAGGATAAGAGATCTCTCTTTCTTACAGCTGCATAGTATTCCATTGTATATATGTACCACAGCTTTTTTATCCACTCATCTATTGATGGACGCTTGGGCTGTTTCCAGATCTTAGCAATTGTAAATAGTGCTGCTATGAACATAGGGGTACATATATTCTTCCTGATTGGTGGTTCACGCTTCGTAGGGTGTATTCCTAGAAGTGAGATCACTGGGTCAAATGGCAATTCAATTTTTTAATGTTTTGAGGAAACACCATACAGTTTTCCATAGTGGCTGCACCAGTCTGCATTCCCACCACCAGTGTACTAGAATCCCCTTTCCTCCACACCTTCGCCAGCACTTGTTGTTTGATGATTTGTTGATGGCAGCCATTTTGGCAGGTGTGAGATGATACCTCATTGTTGTTTTAATTTGCATCTCTGATGATTAGCGACATAGAGCATTTCTTCATATATCACGGTCATTTGTATGTCCTTTTTGGAGAGGTGTCTATTTAAGCCCTCTTTTCATTTTTAAATTGGATTCTTTGTCTTCCTTTTGTAGAGTTATATGAGCACTCTATATATTTTGGAAATTAACCCCTTAACTGATGTATTGTTGGCAATTATGCTCTCCCATATAGTGGGTTCCCTTTCCATCCTGATGGTTGTTTCTTTTGCTGTGCAGAAGCTTTTTAGTTTGATGCAGTCCCATGTGTTCATTTTCACCTTTGTTTCTGTTGCCTTAGGTGATGTATCAGTGAAAATTCTGCTCAGTATAATGTCTGAAATTTTGTTGCCTAGATTTTCTTCTAGGATTTTTATGGATTCACAAGTCATATTTAAGTTTTTTTATCCATTTTGAGTTTATTCTTGTGTATGGTGTAAGTTGATGATCTAGTTTCATTTTTTTGCATATAGCTGACCAATTTTCCCAATACCATTTACTGAAGAGACTGTCTTTACTCCATTGTATGCCCTTGCCACCTTTGTCAAATATTAATTGAGCATAATGTCTTGGGTCAATTTCCGGGTGAAAAACAAATTTAAAAAACTTGTATCCCCAATACAGATTTCTGTCTGAGCTCTAGACCCCTGTGTACAATTAAATATCTTCAGTTGGTTATCTCAAGGGCATCTCAAATTTAACTTGCCTGAGAGTGAACTCACGATTGCTTCACTTGTTCTTGTTCCTCCTTCAGTGTTTAGTGTCACAGAGAGTGACAAGAACATCTACTCCACTGTACAAACAAAAAACAGAGTCATTTTCATTTCCCTTTCTCTCAAACTCCACATCAAATTTATCAGCATGTCCTGTTGACTAGATTTCTGAAATATTTCACAGTCATCCACTTATCTCTATCTCCATTAAAACCACATTTAGTCAAGCCATTGTAGTAGACTTTTTTTTTGTAACAACTTCATTGAGATGTAATTCACATGCAGTAAAATCCACCCATTTAAAGTGTTCAATTCAATGGTTTTTAGTATATTCATAGTGTTGTGCCACCGTTTCTAATAAATACACTCTAGACTTTGCTTTTTAATTGTCTGATACATTTTATGATGCCCAAACATTAACAAGTGAAGTTTCCTAAATGGTAAATTTTGGTTAGTCTTAGTAACTGCTGCTATTTATATGAGCAAGAAAAAAAAATCATAGAGACCAGCCACATTTTTGTGTGTGTTAGATGATAGAGGCATATTCACTGCTTAGGTTAAGGGATAGTGTTTGGGAGTTTTGTTTTGTTTTTGTAGAATTTATTGGTTTAATCAATACCTAGTTAGGTCTTCTGGCTATAATTACCAGACATGAGACAGAGAACAAAAGGCTAACAACCATGTTAAACATATAGAACAGAAAAACACAGATTTAGCAGAATGGAATTTTACTATACAATAAAATATTTAAGAATCATAATACTTTGCTTACTAGTTTAGTTGAGGGTTTTTTTACACATAAAATTTCTAATGAGAATTTATTGAAAAAAGATTTTCATGAGAAAAATTTTTTAATAATTTTTGAGCAAAAATCATTGAGTTCAATGATATTCATTTTAATTTTACCATTTGAGACAAAACGGTTAAAAGAGTAAAAAACATTCTTCTTGACAATTCAGAATTAGTTAATGGTGCAACTGAACTGTGATGCATTTTAAATATCTGAATATAAAACAACTTTTTTACTCCTAAATAACAACAACAAAAACCAGTATCAAATATCTTAAATTTCAGGTTAGAGTACATCTGGAAACTCAACAGCTAAGGCACAAATTATCGCTTTTTTGTCCAGAAGTTATTTACTACTTTATTTTAAAGCTGGAGAAGTCCTTAGAGACCCTTTTTATTAGAAAATCAGGAAATTTGGGTTTGGAGAGCTTAATAAACATGTCAAAGGTCACAAAGCTAATGAGTTATTGGCAGTTTCTGGATTTGAACCCATGTCTCTTCATTGTCATTTTTACTTCTTTTAGTCAGGAATCTATAATATGAAAGAGTAACATACACATATAGATATATATTCTCAAAATATATATTCTCCATTTTCTGATTATAACAATAATCTTTATAAAAATATTAAAACAACAAAAACAGAAAGAGAGTGAATTTTGAACTTTCAATCCAGTCAAATGCTATGTATTTCACATAGATCAAAAGAAAGACACATTGCCTAAGTATAGTTTAGAGCTTAAAGCTAGGGAATGTCTAATTTTTTGAACTACTGCTTCTTTCCCATACCATAGGAAAGCATTCATTCAAAGTCTATCATTTCTGCAGACATAAATTTAGAAACTTATGGCTGTGATATTCCTTCTCTTGAAGAAATACATCACACAGAGCAGTTTTGCAAAATGTTGTGAAATTGAGTGCTATGGAAACAGGACACCACCCTATTCCTTTTTGGAACACATGAGGTAATCATTGGAATTTATACCTTTGCAAAGGCATGTTAGAATGCATTTATAGATTGCTGTTTGAAACAGTGATTAACATGACCCTATTTTAGGATGTTTGATCTACTTCTCAGCTGCCCAGAAACACAACAGGCTCTAAAAGAAGGTTTATTATACAAGTAATACAACCCAAAAGGCAAGGTGTACACAGAAAGAAAAAGATTTTGTTCTGTCCTGGTGTGCATCAGATATTTATTAATCAAGATGGCATTTGCAATGGCAAATACAATTTTCCCTTTCGAACCCCCTCTGGCTGGCATATGATGATAGCATTAGAGCTGATGCCACTTGGCTGATCATGCATTACTCATCACTATTCCAGACAACAGGAAGAGACAAAAGAGAAACCCTAGCAGTCCCCAGAGTACTGATGTGAGGGCAAAATTGCTTATTTGACAGGGTTTAAAATTTCATTCTATTTCTAAACAATAACAAAATGTATTCCTTTCATTTTATTAATATATGTTGTTACATGAGATACAGTCCATTATTTAGAACCACTTCTAAAGCTGCTCGTCCGATCTCTCCACCACCTCCCACCAATATCTTCCAGTCCCCATACTAAATACTACACTGTCTAATTTAGTAATTATCCCTTTGTTCTATCCTATGCTTCTAGATTAAATATGGGTTTATATGAGATGGGTCATATTGGTAACAGAAAAGTAGAGAAAATAACTAAAACACTTATTTGTAAATAATATTTGCATTCTGTGGGTTTCTCTCTCTCTCTTCATACACACACACACACACACACACACACACACACACACACACATATATTATTTTATTTTACAGGTACTTATTTATTTGTATTTCTTTTATTTTATTCATTTATTTTGTTACAGATGTTTCTCCTTTTCCCCCCATTGACACCCTCCTCCTGAACCTGCCCCCCTGCCAGCATTGTTATCTATTTCAATTGGTTACTCATACATGCATATAAGTTCTTTAGTTTATCTCTTTCCTCCTCCCCATCCCCCTCTTCTGAGGTTTGTCAGTCTGTACCCTACGACTATGTCTCTGTGTCTATTTTACTCATCAGCTTCTTTTGTTCATTATATTCCACAAATAAGTGAGATCATGTGATATTTGTCTTTCTCCGATTGGCGTATTTCACTTAGCGTAATACTCTCCAGGTCCCTCCATGTCCTCTCAAAAGATACCAGATCTTTCTTTGGTATAGCTGCACAGTATTCCAATGTTTATCCACTCATCTATTGATGGACAATTGGGCTGTTTGCAGACTTTAGCAATTGTAAATAGTGCTTCTATGAAAATAGGGGTACATATATTCTTCCATATTGGTGTTTCAGGCTTCTTAGGATGTAGTCCTAGAAGTGGGATCACTGGGTCAAATGGTAGTTCAGTTTTTAATTTTTTGAGGAAACGCCATATTGTTTTTCATAATGACTGCACCATTCTGCATTCCCCCCAGCAGTGTACTAGAGTCCCCTTTTCTCCACACCCTCGCCAGAACTTGTTTGATGATTTGTTGATGGCAGCCATTGGCAGGTGTGTGGTGATACCTTGTAGTCATTTTAATTTGCATCTCTCTGATGATTAGAGACATTAAGCATTTTTTCATATGTCTCTTGCACATTTCTATGTCCTGTTTGGAGAGGTGTCTATTTAGGTTCTCTGCTCATTTTTTAATTGGGTTCTTTGTCTTCCTTTTGTTGAGTTGTATGAGCACTCTATATATTTAGGAAATTAACCCCTTATCTGATGTTTCGTTGGCAATTATATTCTCCCATATAGTGGGTTGTTTCCTTTTCCATTTTGATGGTTGTTTCTTTTGCTGTGCAGAAGCTTTTTATTTTAATGTAGTCCCATTTATTCTTTTTTTTCTTTGTCTCTTTTACCTTAGGTGTTCTATCAGTGAAAATTCTGCTGCATGTGATGTCTGAAATTTTGTTGCCTACATTTTCTTCTAGGATATTTATGGATTCACAAGTCACATTTAAGTCTCTTATCCATTTTGAGTTTATTTTTGTGTATGATGTAAGTTGGTGGTCTAGCTTAATTTTTTTGCATATAGCTGTCCAATTTTCCCAGAACCATTTCTTAAAGAGGTTACCTTTGCTTCATTGTATGATCTTGCTAACTTTGTCAAATATTAATTGAGCATAATATCTTGGGTCAATTTCTGGGTTCTCTGTTCAGTTCCATTGATCTGTATGCTGGTTCTTGTGCCAGTACCAGACTTCATTACAATGGCTTTGTAGTATAACCCGATATTCGGTGCTGTGATCCCTCCTACTTTGTTCTTCTTTTTCAAGATTTCTGTGGCTATTTGGGTCTTTTTTGGTTCCATATAAACTTTTGGAGTATTTGTTCTAGTTCCGTGAAATATGTCGTTGGTATTTTAATGGGGATTGGATTGAATATATAGATTGCTTTGGGTAGTATGGACATTTTAATGATGTTAATTCTTCCAATCCATAAACAAGGTATATGCTTGCAATTTTATATCTTCTTCTATTTCTTTTTTCAGTGTCCTGTAGTTTTCTGAGAACAGGTCCTTTACGTCTTTGGTTAACTTTATTCCTAGATATCTTAATTTTTTTACTGCAATGGTAAATGGGAATAGTTTCTCTTTCTGTGAGTTCATTATTGGTGTATAAGAATGCCGTCGATTTCTTGATGTTAATTTTGTATCCTACTACTTTGCCAAATTCATTTATTAAGTCTAGTAGATTTTGGATGGAGTCTTTAGGGTTTTCTATGTACAATATTATATCACAATGCAAGTAATGACATTTTCACTCCATTCTTTCCAATTTGGATCCCTTTTATATTTCTTTCTTGTCTAATTGCTGTGGCTAAGACTTCCAGTACTATGTTAAATAAGAGTGGTGAAAGTGGGCATCCCTGTCTTGTAATTTTTCTTAAGGGAAATGCTTTTAGTTTTTGCCCAATTGAGTATGAAGTTTGCTGTAGGTTTTTCATACGTGGGCTTTATTATGTCCAGATATGATCCCTCTATTCCCACATTGCTGAGCATTTTTATAAGAAATGGGTGCTGGATTTTGTGGAATGGTTTTTCAGTGTCCATTGATATGATCATATGGTTTTAATTTTTCATGTTTGTCATGTTGTGTATCACATTTATTGATTTGCGAATATTGCACCAGCCTTGCATCCCTGAGATGAATACCACTTGGTCACGTCGAATAATTTTTATGATGTATTGCTGGATCTAATTTACTAATATTTTGTTAAGGATTTTGGGATTTACGTTCATCATGGATATTGGCCCGAAGTTTTCTTTCTTTGTAGTGTCTTTATCTGGTTTTGGAATTAGAATTATGCTGATCTCATAAAACGAGGTTGGAAGTCTTCCTTCTTCTTGGATTTTTTGGAATAGTTTGAGGAGAATGGGTATCAGATCTTCTTTGAATGTTTAGTAACCCCCCCCCCCATTCCCCCATGAAGGTTCTGGGCCTAGGCTTTTGTATGCTGGAGTTTCCTGATTGCATCTTTAATTTCTTTTATTGTTATTGGTCTGTTCAAGTTTTCTATATCTTCCTGGTTCAATTTTGGGAGACTGTGTTTCTAGAAATTTGTCCATTTTACCTAGATTTTCTAATTTGTTGGCATATAATTGTTCATATTATTTATAATGACCCTTTGTATTTCTGTTGTGTCAGTTGTTACTTCCCTTCTTTTTTTTTTTTCTGATTTTGTTAATTTGGGTGCTCTCTTTTCGTTTCTTATTGAGTCTGGCTAAGTGTCCATCAATCTTGTTTATGTTTGCAAAGAAACAGCTCGTTGTTTCATTTATCTTTTGAATGTTTTTTTGTTTTGTTTTGTTTTTTAGTTTCTCTGTCATTTATTTCTTCTCTGAACTTTACTATTTCCTTCTTTCTACTTACTCTGGGTTTTTATTTTGGTTTACTTCCTAGTTCTTTAAGTTGAAGTGTTAGAATGTTGATTAGAAATTTTTCTTCTGTTTTGAGGTAAGTCTGTAGTGCTATGAACTTACATCTCAGAACTGTCTTCGCTGCGTCCCATAGATTTTGTGTTGTTGTGTGTTCATTTTCATTGGTTTCCAGGAAATGTTTAATTTCTTCCTTGGTCTCCCTGGTAACCCATTCATTGTTTAATAACATGCTAATTAACTTCCATGTGTTTGAATGTTTTTTGCTGTAATTCATTTCTAGTTCATTCCATTGTGATCTGAGAAGATTCCTTTTGTAAATTTTAATTAATTTATTTTTGTTACAGATGTTTCTCCTTTCCCCCCATACCCTCTCCTTTCCATCCTGCCCCCACCCCCCTAACATTGTTGTCAATGTCCATTGGTTATGCATACATGCATATAAGTTCTTTGGTTCATCTCATCCATACCCCCCCACCTCCCTACTCTGAGGTTTGTCAGTTTGAACCATAATCCTTTTTATGTCTCTCAGTCTATTTTTTCATCAGCCCACCTTGTTCATTATATTCCACAAATAAGTGAGAGCATGTAGTATTTGTCTTTCTCTGATTGGCTTATTTTGCTTAGCAAAATACTCTTGAGTTACCTCCATGTTGTCTCAAAGAATAAGAGATCTTTCTTTCTTACAGCTGCATAGTATTCCATTGTACATATGCACCATGGCTTTTTTATCCACTCATCTATTGATGGACACTTGGGCTGTTTCCAGATCTTAGCGATTGTAAATAGTGCTGCTATGAACATAGAGGTACATATATTCTTTCTGATTGGTGTTTCAGGCTTCTTAGGTTATATTCCTAGAAGTGGGATCACTGGGTCAAATGGCAGATCAATTTTTAATTTTTTGAGGTAACACCATAGTGTTTCCATAGTGGCTGCACCAGTCTGCATTCCCAGCAGCAGTGTACTGGAGTCCTCTTTTCTCCACACCCTCACCAGCACTTATTGTTTGATGATTTGTTGATGGCAGCCATTCTGGCTGGTGTGAGGTGATACCTCATCGTTGTTTTAATGAGAAGATTTTTATTATGATTTCAATCTTGAAATTATAGAGACTTAGTTTATGTCCTCACACGTGCTCTGTCTTTGAGAATGTCCCATGTGCATTTGAGAAAATGTGAACTCTGTAGTTTTCAGGTGTAATTCTCTGCAGATATCTTTTAAATCCATTTGAGCTAGGGCATCATTTAGAGTCTCTGTTTACTTGCTAATTTTTTGTCTAGAGGATTTATCCAGTGACGTCAGTGGGGTGTTGAAGTCCCCTGCTATGATTCAATTGCTGTTAATTCCTCCTTTGAACTCCTCCAGAAGTTTTTCAATGTATTTTGGTGCTTCTATATAGAGGGCATATGTGTTTACCAAAGTTATATCCTCTTGTTGGATATATCCTCTCAATATTGTGTAGTTGCCTTCTTTGTCTCTAGTTATGACCTTCATTTTGAAGTCTATTTTTATCAGATATGAGTATTGTTACCTCAGCTTTTTTTCTCCTTTCTGTTTGCTTCAATAAATTTTTTTCATCCCATCATTTCAACCTATGTGTGGTTTTTGTTGTGAGGTGGGTCACTTGTAAACAATATGTACATATGAGTCATGCTTTCTTGTCCAGTAAGCTACTCTGTGTCTTTTGATTGAAGCGTTTAATCCATTTACATTTAAAGTTATTATTGATATGTACTTATTTATTGCCATTTTTGTTTATTTTGTTTATTTCTCTTCCTATTTCTTCTGTTATTACAGCAGTCTTTTTAACATTTCTTGCAGTGCTGGTTTGTGCTAATATATTATTCCCTTAGCCTTTTCTTTTTTTTTTCTCTCTTTTGGTCTGGGAAGCTCTTTATTTGATCTTCCATTTTGAATGATAGCATTACTAGATAGAGTAGTCTTGGAATCAGATCCTTGTTTTTCATTAACTTGATTACTTCATGCCATTCTTTTCTGGACTGTAGTGTTTCTGTTGATAAGTCAGCTGGTAGCCTCATGTGGGTTGCTTTGTAGGTAACCTGTTGCTTATCTCTTGCTGCCTTTAGGATTCTCTCTTTGTCTTTAGTTTTTGGCATTTTAAATATGATGTGTGTTGGTATTGGCCTCTTTGGATTCTTCTTACTTTGGGCTCTCTATGCTTCTTGAAGTTGTATGCTGTTTTCGTTCACCAAGCTAGGGAAGTTTTCTATCTCTATTTCTTCTATTATATTTTCTGACCCTTGTTCATTTTCTTCTTCTTCTGGCACTCCCATTATGCGGATGTTATTACATTTTATATTGTCCCACAGTTCTCTTAAGCTGTCTTCCTGTTTTTTAATTTCTTTTTTCTTGTTGGTTCTCTGATTAAGTGAATTTTTCTACCCTGTCTTCTAATCCTCTGATCTGGTCCTCAGCTTCCTCTACTCTTCTGGTTATTCCTTTCAATGTATTGTTTATTTCTGCTATGTCATTCTTCATTTCTAATTGGTTGGTTTTCAATTTCTCTATATCTTTTCTCATGCTGTTGAGCTTCCTCTTGGTTATTACTCTGAACTCTCCCTCTGAGATCTTGCTTAATTCCATGTCATTTATTTCTTCTCCTGTAGAATTATCTTGTTTAATTTGAGATTTGTTTCTCTGTTTTACCATTTTTGCCTTCTAAGTGGATTTTGGAGCTTCCTAAATTTTCCAGTTGTGTCTCCTTCTATTGGGTTTGGATGAGTGTTGGAAGACCCGCATTAAACATCACTGTCAAGTCTTACTTTCCTAGGTAGATTTGCAGGCCATGTAAATGTTCAGTTATCCTCTAGCTTTTTGCCAGGAGGCTATTAATGTCAGTTACTTGATGCACCTCAATCTGTAGACCTCAGCTGAATGAAAAATCCCTCAGGTGTAGGATTTCCAGCAGGTAGAGCACTTACTTGCTATCAGACTCGATGTTAATGAGCCTCAATTTGCATTTCTCTGGCCTGAACTGGTGTTGTTGAATACCTTCAGGAAGGGCAGTTGCTTCTTCCAGTGTTCTGGGAAAGGGCTCTTTGAGTAAGATAGCTACTGTCTTGGAGGGAGTGATTCAGCAGAAAACTTCCGGTTTCCCCCTCAGCCCTGTTAATTTTTGTCTAGAAGATCTATCTAGTGGTGTCAGTGGGGTGTTTAAATCACCTATTATGATTGTATTGCTGTTGATCTTTCCCTTGAAGTCCTCCAGAAGTTTTTACATATATTTTAGCACTCCCATATTTGGTGCATATATGTTTACCAGCATTATATGCTCGCATTGGATTGATCCTTTTATTATTATATAGTGACCTTCCTTGTCTTTCATTATGGCCCTCATTTTGAAGTCTATCTTATCAGATAGGAGTATTGCTACACCACGTTTCTTTTCATTTCCATTTGCTTGGAAAAATTTTTTCCATTTCTTCACTTTCATCCTATGTGAATCATTTGTTGTGAGGTGGGTCTCTTGTAGACAGCATATGTATGGGTCATATTTTCTTATCCAATCAGCTACCCTATGTCTTTTGATTGGAGCATTTAAGCCATTTACATTTAAGGTTATTATTGATGGATACTTACTAGTTGTCATTTTCATTTTATGGCTGTGTTCCTCTCTCTCTCTCTTTCTGTTTTTTCTTCTTACAATAGTCCCTTTAGCATTTCTTGCAGTGCTGGTTTGGTGGTGGTAAATTCCTTTAGTTTTTTTTTTTTTTTTTTTTTTGTCTGTGAAGCTCTTTATTTCTCCTTCAATTTTGAATGATAGCCTTGCTGAATAGAGTTGTCTTAGATTCAGACCCTTGCCTTTCATTACTTTGTATACTTCATGCCATTCCCTTCTGGCCTGCAGTGTTTCTATTGAGCAGTCAGCTGACAGTATAATGGGAGCTCCCTTGTAGGTAACTTTCTCTCTCTCTCTTCATTCCTTTAAGATTCTTTCTTTGTCTTTAATGCTTGCCATTTTTATTATGATGTGGCTAGCTGTGGGTCTTTTGGGGTTCAACTTGCTTGGGACTCCCTGTCTTTGCTGGACTCGTATGACTTTTTCCTTCACCAATTTAGGGAAGTTTTCTCTCAGCATTTCTTCAAACAGGTTCTCTATTTCTTTCTCTGATTCTTCTCCTTCTGGTACCCCTATAATACAAATGTTGTTACATTTTTTATTTTCCCAAAGCTCCCCTAAACTCTCCTGCTTTTTAATTTCTTTTACCATTTGCTGCTCTATTTGGGTGTTTGTTTGTTTTTTCTACCCTGTATTCTAAGTCATTGATTCAGTCTTCAGCTTCTTCTAATCTACTATTGAATCCTTCTAAGTTATTTTTCATAACAGCTATGTCATTCTTTATTTCCTCTTGATTTTTATTCTTTTCTTCTACCTCTTTTTTTGAGCTTATGTAGTTCCTACTGAATTCTTCATAATTCTTATTAAATTGTTTGTTGTTCTCTCTAAATTGTTTGAGCACCCTTAAAATCATTGTTTGAATTCTTTATCTGACAAATTGTTTGTTCCATTTTCTCTAGTTCCTTTTCTAGTGATTCCTTCTTCCCTTTCATTTTGATGTTGTTTCTTTGTCTCACCATTTCAGCAGTCTGGTAGTTCTAGGCCCGTTGAGGGGTGTTGGAATGTGTAGGCAGGTCAGTGTGTATCAAATAAGTCTGCTGTGCCTCCTAGACTGTTTTGTTGTATGATGCCCCTTGCCTTCTGTGGGGTCTGTAGGATCAACAACTTGTGGCTGTTATTTGTCTGTCATGCAGGTCTCGGCTTCCCATGTCTTGCTGCTTCTTGGGCTGGGGCACCACTCCTGATCAGCCTGTGCTGATGTCACTGTGGATGGGTCTCAGCTGCCAATCTGTGCTGCTGCTACCTGGGGTGTGTGGGTCCTGCTGGTGCACTTCTGTAGTGTGTTTGTTCCCCTGGTTCTCTGCTGGGTGTATGGGTCTCGCTGGTGTGCTGCTGGGGTATACTACTGCTTGGTGGGGTTCAGGTCTTGATCAGTTGCTGCTGGGGGTGAGTGTCAGCTCTCAATTTGTGCTGCTACTTCTGCTTCTGTAGCCAGGGGGTGCTCTCAGCTCCCAATCCTCTGTTGGGAGAAAGTCTTTCTTGCTTCTGGGGGAGGGCCTCCACTCCCAATCTGCTGCTGCAGTTGTCAGGGTCAGGTCTTGGCTGCCCATGTCTTGCTGCTGCATGAGCTGAAGCACCACTCCTGATCAGCCTCTGCTGATGCTGCTGAGGATGAGTCTGAGCTGCAGATCTTTGCTGCTCCTGCCTGGAGAATGTCTGCTCCCAAGCCTCTGCTGCTGGGAGTGTGTCTCAGCTCCTGAGCCTCAGCTGCTCTTGGGGGTGGGGCTCCACTCCTATCCAATCACTGTTGCTGTGGGGGAAGGTGCTGGGCCCCACGCTGGCACTAGTGCTGCTAGGGGTATGTCTGGGCTCCCAAGCCTCAGCTGCTATTGGGAGTGGGGCTCCACTCCCACCCAGTCACTGCTGCTCTGGGGGAAGGTACTCAGCTCTGATCAGGTTTCTGCTATGGGGGAAGGTGCTCGGCTCCTGGCCGGTTCCAGCTTCTGCAGCAGGCACGTTGATAGCACCACTGCTGTGCGCTGGTCCATGTTGACAAAACGGGGTCCACTTGTCCAATGGTGCAAGGCACTCTGGGGGACTCAGGTCACTTAGCCCTAGCTGCTTCCCACTGCCTCTTCCTGGAGAAGACCAGGGATCATCCAAAATGCTTCCCGGCTGTGCAGGGAGAAACACCTTGATGAGCCGCTTACTGCGGTAGCTGGCGCTTTCCATCCACAGCACAGGAACCCTCTGGCCCACGTTTCTGCACTGCTCAAGCTTGCTCATCCACTCACACTCTCTCTCACACTCGCTCACACTCACACACTTACCCTTGCTCTAGTCCTGCCTGCCTCCATCTTCCTTTATGTATTAAATCATGTTCTTTCTTGAAATAAATGTAAACTCTTTCTTTAAAGCTAAAAAGACGTACAATCCAAAAGAGCTATTTTGATTCTCAATATTCCAAGTAAAATAGTCTTTAAAAATAACAATCAAGGGTTTTATGTGTAAAGATGGATTTCATTTCTGATCATTGTTCTCACCCAATAAATGCTTACAAATTTTAACATGAAAGACTTATTTTGAATTCAGCAGAAATGAGTCAATGATGCAGTGTGACCAGAATATTTACTTATTTGCTCCCATATCAAACAATTGTATGACTACTGATAATAAATAATAATCACATGTTTGTGGCATGTGATCACATTCATAATACTCATCACTTACTGGGTAAAATTTATATCTCTGGCAATGTGTTAAGCACCTCACATACTTCAAGTCTATTTACCTCAAGTCACTATACCTCATGCCTCAAGTTGCTATAATACTGAGATTTAGATATTATTGTGCTTGTATTTGCAAGTGAGTAAATTGAGATATAAGTGGGTAAAGTAACTGATAAAGGTTATGTACCCAGTAAATGTCAAAGCCTGGATTCAAACCTCGGTCTCTCTGATTGCAAAAGTCAAATGCTTTCATGTATATGCTATACTACTTCATTTGATTCCCACAACAGCAATGTGAGATAGGTAGGGCATTATCAGACTCACATTATAGATGAGAAAACAAATCTGTTTACTTGACTTGCCTCAAATCCCAAATACAAGAACTAGAGCCTGGTGACAAGTTTCCATAAGCTTTTCTTTTTATATATATTAAAATAACATTTGTGAGAACAATTAAAATATTATGTCTATTCATGATATGAACCAAGAGAGTATTTTAGGTTTTAGAGTAGTGGTTACAAACAAACAGATTTAAGCTATAATCTTAACTTGCAGAAGACAATGTGTGTTATAATTATTGTATCAACTAAGAAATTTTGGGGGAACATCTACTTCATGCCCAGCATTTTTCAAGGAGCTATGTGAGTATAAAAAAAGGAATAACATAGTATCTATCAAGGAGTTTATAATTTTTCTAGTGACTTTTTCTGCTCAGGCTGCTATAACAAGTAATTATAGACTGGATGGCTTAAATTCTGGAGGCTGGAATTTCTAAAATTAAGGTGCTGACAGGTTTTGTGTCAGGTGATAGCCCTGTTTCTGGTTTGCAGATAGCTGCTTTCTCATTGTGTGCTCACATGGCTTTTTACTTTTTTTTTATGCCTGCTCCTGGAGAGAGCTCTCTCACTTCCTCTTTGTAGAAGGACACTAATCCTATCATGAGGGTGTCACTCTCAAGACATCTAAATCATTTTTTTAACATTTTGTTTCTTTATTGATTTTAGAGACAGAGGAAGGGAGAGAAGGGGGATAGAAACATTGATGAGAGAGAACATTGATTGGCCGCCTCTTGCACACCCCCCACTGGGTATTGGGCCCACAACCTGGGCATGTGCCCTGACCAGGTATTTGAACCAGTGACCTCTTGGGTCATGGGTCGATGCTCAAACACTGAGCCATACCAGCCAGGCCATCTAAATCTTTTTTAATGTTTTTTTTCTTTTTCAGTTACAGTTAACACACAATATTATACTAGTTTTAGGTATACAATATTGTGATTAGCATTTATATAACTTACAAAGTGATCACCCCAGTAAATCTAGTACCCATATTACAATATACATGGTTATTACAATATTATTGACTATATTGGTTATGCTATACTTTATAATCCTGTGACTATTTTGTAACTACCAATTGGTACTTTTAAAAAATATGTTTTTACTGATTTTTAGATAGAGAGTAAGGGAGAGGGAGAGAGAGATAGAAACATGGGTGAGAGAGAAACATAGATTGGCTGCCTCCTGCAGGCCCCCTACTTGCGATCAAGCCTGAAATCTGGGCATATGCCCTGACTGTGAAATGAACTAGCAACCTCCCTGGTGCACAGGATGAAGCTCAGTCCACTAAACCACACAGGCTAGGCCACCTTGTACTTCTTTTTTTATTTAAATTTCTTTATTAATTTATTTTTGTTACAGATGTTTCTCCTTTTCCCACCATTATCACCCTCATCCCCCTCCCTCCCTGCCCCGTCCCCATTTTGTTGTCCATGTCCATTGGTTATGAGTACATGCGTACAAGTTCTGTGGTTCATCGCTCCCCTCCCCCACCCCCTCTTCTGGCAATTGTCAGTCTGTACCCTACTTCCACATCTCTGGGACTACCCTGTTCCTCAGACTGTTATGTTCATTGTATTCCAGAAATAAATGAGATCATATGATATTTGTCTTTCTCTGCTTGGCAGGTTTCACTTAGGATAATAGTTTCCAGGTCCTCCCATGTCATCGCAAAGGATAAGAGATCGTTCTTTCTTACAGCAGCATAGTACTCCATTGTGTATATGTACCATTGCTTTTAATCCATTCATCTACTGATGAACACTTGGGCTGTTTCCAGATCTTAGCTATTGTAAATAGCGCTGCTATGAACATGGGGGTACATGTATTGTTTCTGATTGGTGTTTCAGGCTTCTTAGGGTGTATTCCTAGAAGTGGGATCACTGGGTCAAATGGAAATTTAATTTTTAATTTTTTGAGGTAACACCATAGTGTTTTCCATAGTGGCTGCACCAGTCTGCATTCCCACCAGCAATGCACTATACTCCCCTGTTCTCCACACCCTCGCCAACACTTGTTGTTTGATGCTTTGTTGATGGCGGCTATTCTGACAGGTGTGGGGTGATACTTCATAGTTGTTTTAATTTGCATCTCTCTGATGATTAGTGATGTTGAGCATTTCTTCATATGTGTCTTGGCCATTTGTATGTCATGTTTGGATAGGTATCTATTTAGTTCCTCTGCCATTTTTAAATTGGGTTTTTTGTCTTCCTTTTGTTGGGCTGTATGAGCCCTCTATATATTTTGGAAATTAATCCCTTATCTGATATATCATTGGCAATTATGCTCTCCCATACAGTGGGTTGCCTTTCCACTTTGATGGTTGTTTCTTTTGCTATGCAGAAGCTTTTGAGTTGGATGTAGTCCCATGTGTTCATTTTTTCCTTTGTTTCTGTTGCCTTAGGTGATATATCAGTGAAGATTCTGCTGCGTATGATGTCCGAAATTTTGTTGCCTACATTTTCTTCTAAGATTTTTATGGATTCATGAGTCACATTTAAGTCTTTTATCCATTTTGAATTTATTCTTGTGTAGGGTGTAAGATGATGGTCTAGTTTCATTTTTTTGCATGTAGCTGTCCAATTTTCCCAACACCATTTATTAAATAGGCTGTCTTTACTCCATTGTATCCTCTTGCCACCTTTGTCGAATATTAATTGAGCATAATGTTTTGGGTCAATTTCTGGGTTCTCTGTTCTATTCCATTGATCTATGTGCCTGTTCTTGTGCCAGTACCAGCCTGTTTTGATTACAGTAGCTTTGTAGTATCACATGATGCCCGGAATTGTGATCCAGCATAATTTGTCCTTCTTTTTCAAGATTGCTGTAGCTATTCAGGGTCTTTTTGGTTCCATATGAACTTCTGAAGCACTTGTTCTAGTTCTATGAAATATGTCTTTGGTATTTTGATGGGGATTGCGTTAAAACTATAGATTGCTTTGGGTAGTATGGACATTTTAATGATGTTAATTCTTCCAATCCATGAACAAGATAGGTGCTTCCACTTTTTTATATCTTCCTCTATTTCTTTTTTCAATGTTCTGTAGTTTTCTGCAAATAGGTCCTTTACTTCTTTGGTTAAGTTTATTCCTAGGTATCTTAATTTTTTTGCCACAATGGTAAATGAGATTGTTTTTTTAGTTTCTCTTTCTGTTAGTTCATCATTGGTGTATAAGAATGGCGTGAATTTCTTGATGTTAATTCTGTATCCTGCTACGTTGCCAAATTCATTTATTAAGTCTAGTAGAGTTTTGATGGAGTCTTTAGGGTTTTCTATGTATAATATCAAGTCATCTGCAAATAATGACAGTGTCACTTCCTCCTTTCCAATTTGGATTCCTTTTATTTTTTCTTCATATCGGATTGCTGTGGCTAAGACTTCCAGTACTATGTTAAATAAAAGTGGTGAGAGTGGGCATCCTTGTCTTGTTCCTGTTCTTAACGGAAATGCTTTTAGTTTTTGTCCATTGAGTATGATGTTGGCTGTAGGTCTTTCATATATGGCCTTTATAATGTTGAAATATGATCCCTCTATTTCCAAATTGCTGAGCGTTTTTATCAGAAATGGGTGCTGGATTTTGTCAAATGCTTTTTCAGTCTCTATTGCTATGATCATATGGTTTTTATCTTTCATTTTGTTCATGTGATGTATCACATTTATTGATTTGCGAATATTGTACCAGTCTTGCATCCCTGGGATGAATCCCACTTTGTCATGGTGAATAATTTTTTTGATGTATTGTTGGATCCGATTTGCTAGTATTTTGTTCAGGAATTTGGCATCTATGTTCATCAGGGATATTGGCCCGTAGTTTTCTTTCTTTGTAGTGTCTTTTTCTGGTTTTGGAATTAGAATTATGCTGGCCTCATAAAACGAGTTTGGAAGTCTTCCTTCTTCTTGAATTTTTTAGAATAGTTTGAGAAGAATATGTGTTAGTTCTTCCTTGAATGTTCAGTAAAACTCCCCCGTGAAGCCGTCAGGGCCTGGGCTTTTGTTTGCTGGGAGGGTCTTGATTACATCTTCAATTTCCTTCATTGTTATTGGCCTGTTGATGTTTTTTATCTCCTCCAGGTTCAGTTTTGGAAGACTATGTGTTTCTAGAAATGTGTCCATTTCACTTAGATTGTTGAATTTGTTGCCATATAAATGTTCATAGTATTTGTTAACGATCCTTTGTATTTCTGTGGTGTCAGTTGTTACCTCTCCTCTTTCATTTTAGATTTTGTGTATTTGGGTTCTCTCTCTTAGTTTCTTGGTGAGTCTAGCTAAGGGTCCATCAATATTGTTTATCTTTTCAAAAAAGCAGCTCTTTGTTTCATTAATACTTTGAATTGTTTTTTTTTTTTTGTCTCCATGTCATTTATTTTTGCTCTGATCTTTACTATTTCCTTCCTTCTACTTGCTCTATGGTTTTCTTTTTGTTTGCTTTCCAGTTGTTTAAGTTTTTAAGTTAGGTAGTCAATTCTTCTTTCTTGATGTGGGCCTGTAGTGCTATGTACTTCCCTCTCAGAACTTCTTTCGCTGAATCCCATAGATTTTGTGTTGTTGTGTGTTCATTTTCATTAGTTTCCAGAAAGTTTTTAATTTCTTCCTTCATCTCCATGGTAACCGATTCATTGTTTAATAACATGCTATTTAGCCTCCATGTCTTCAAATGTCTTTGCATGTTCTTGTTGCAATTGATTTCTAGTTTCATGCCATTGTGGTCTGAGAAGATGCTTGATATGATTTCAATATTCTTGAACTTGTAGAGACTTAGTTTGTGTCCTATCATGTGGTTTATCTTTGAGAATGTCCCATGTGCACTTGAGAAGAATGTGAATTCTGCAGTTTTGGGTGTAATTCTCTCTATATATCTATTAAATCCTTTTGATCTAGTGCTTCATTTAGAATTTCTGTTTCCCTGTTAATTTTTTGGCTAGATTATCTATCCAGTGATTTCAGTTGGGTGTTGAAGTCTCCTTCTATGATTGTATTGCGGTTGATTTCTCCTTTGATGTCCGCCAGAAGATTTTTAATATATTTTGGTGCTCCTATATTGGGTGCATATATGTTTACCAAGGTTATATCTTCCTGTTGGATAGACACTTTCAATATTATGTAGTGGCGTTCTTTGTCTCTAGTTATGGTCTTCAATTTGAAATCTAATTTATCAGATATGAGTATTGCTACCCCAGCTTTTCTTTCCTTTCTGTTTGCTTTGAAGATTTTTTTCCATCCCTTTACTTTCAACCTATGTGAGTCTTTTGTTGTGAGGTGGGTCTCTTGTAAACAACATATATGTGAATCATGCTTTCTTATCCATCAGCTACTCTGTGCCTTTTTGTCGGGGCATTCAATCCATTTACATTTAAGGTGATTATTGATATGTACGTATTTATTGCCTTTTTTGTTCAGTGTGGTTATATTTTTCTTCCTATTTCTTCTACTAATTGCAGCAGTCCTTTTAACATTTCTTGCAGTGCTGGTTTAGTGCTAATATATTCCCTTAGTCTTTTTTTGTCTGGAAGCTCTTCATTTGACCTTCTATTTGGAATGATAGCCTTGCTGGATAGAGTAGTCTTGGATTCAGATCCTTGTTTTCCATGACCTTGATTACTTCATGTCATTCCCTTCTGGCCTGTAGTGTTTCTGTTGAGAAGTCAGATGATAGCCGTATGGGGGTTCCTTTATAAGTAACCTGTTGCTTATGTCTTGCTGCCTTTAGGATTCTCTCTTTGTCTTTAATTTTTGGTATTTTAATTACTATGTGTCTTGGTGTGGGCCTGTTTGGGTTCTTCTTACTCGGGGCTCTCTATGCTTCTTGAACTTGAATGCCTTCTTCCTTCACCAGGTTAGGAAAATTTTCTGTCACTATTTCTTCAAATATATTCTCTAACCCTTGCTTATTTTCTTCTTCTTTGGGGACTCCTATAATGCGAATGTTATCATGTTTCCAGTTGTTCCACAGTTCTCTTAGCTGTCTTCCTGTCTTTTGTTTTTTCCTTTTGGTTTTCTGATTGATTGATTTTTTTCTACTTTGTCTTCTAAATCACTCATCCAGTCCTCTGCTTCCTGTACTCTGCTGGTCAGTCGTTCCAATGTGTTCTTTATTTCTGCTATGTCATTCTTTATTTTCACTTGGTTGGTTTTCATGGTGTCAATATTCTTACTCATGCTGTTTAGTTTCCTCAAGATCATGGTTCTGAACTCTACGTCTGATAATTTGCTTAAGTGCATTTCATTTATCTCATCTTTAGCCTTGAGCAGTGCCTGCCCTCGGGTTAAAGCCCGAGCCGGCTCCACAGCGCAGAGGGCCGGGACAGAGAGCTAAAACAGCCACAGCCACTCACCTGGGCTCTGGCAGAGGGAGGGCGGACTGGACTGGAACTGTGTGGGGACACCTGGGATTTGGAGGGCGCTCAGAGGTTTTGCTGAGTTGGGGCCACGCAGGACTGTGGCCTGGTCGTCTTACTCCATCCCAGGGCTCTGGGGAGAGGCTTGTAAATATACCCTGGAAAGTAAGACTCCACGGTGGTGTTTAACGTGGGTCCTCCCACGCTCATCCAAACCCAGTAGAGGGAGCCACAAACAACAGAACACCAACATCCACAGGAAAATTTGGCAGGCTCCGAAAACCACTGAGATAGCCAAAATGGGGAAACAAAGAAACAGATCCCAAATGAAAGAACAAGAGACCTCTACCGAAGATGAGATAAATGAAACTGAGTTAAGCAAGTTAACAGAGCTAGAATTCAGAGCCATGATCTTGAGGAAGCTCAACAGCATGAGTAAGGACATCAACACCTTGAGTAAAGACATCCACACAATGAGCAAAGACATAGAAACACTGAAAACCAACCAAGTGGAAATGAAGAAGCAGCAAGAAGAAATGAAGAAGCAGCAAGAAGAAATGAAGCAGCAAAAAGAAGAAATGAAGAATGACATAGCAGAAATGAAGAACACATTGGAAGGACTAAACAGCAGAGTAGAGGAAGCTGAGAACCGGATCAGTGAATTAGAAGACAGGGTAGAAAAAATCAACCCAACAGAAAACCGAAAGGAAAAAACAATGAAAAAACAGGAAGACAGCTTAAGAGAACTGTGGGACAACTGGAAACGTAATAATATTCGCATCACTGGAGTCCCTGAAGAAGAAGAAAATGAGCAAGGGTTAGAGAATATATTTGAAGAAATAATGACAAAAAACTTCCCTAATTTGGTGAAGAAGGAAGGTATTCAAGTTCAAGAAGCACAGAGAGTCCCAAGTAAGAAGAACCCAAACAGGCCCACACCAAGACACAAAGTAATTAAAATGCCAAAAATTAAAGACAAAGAGAGAATCCTCAAGGCAGCAAGAGAAAAGCAACAGGTTACCTACAAATGAACCCCCATCAGGCTATCAGCTGACTTCTCAACAGAAACACTACAGGCCAGAAGGGAATGGCATGAAGTAATCAAGGTCATGAAAAACAAGGATCTGAATCCAAGACTACTCTACCCAGCAAGGCTGTCATTCCAAATAGAAGGTCAAATAAAGAGCTTCTCAGACAAAAAAGGCTAAGGGAATACATTAGCACCATACCAGCACTGCAAGAAATGTTAAAAGGACTGCTGTAATTAGTAGAAGAAATAGGAAGGAAAGTAGAACCACACTGAACAAAAAAGGCAATAAATACGTACATATCAATAATCACCTTAAATGTACATGTATTGAATGCTCCAATAAAAAGACACAGAGTAGCAGATTGGATAAGAAAGCATAACCCATATATATGCTGTTTACAAGAGACCCACCTCACAACAAAAGACTCACATAGGCTGAAAGTGAAGGGATGGAAAAAAATCTTCCAAGCAAAGGGAAAGGAAAAAAAAAGCTGGGGTAGGAATACTCATATCCGATAAAATAGATTTCAAAAAGAAAGCCATTAGTAGAGACAAAGAAGGTCACTACATAATATGGAAAGGATCTATCCAACAGGAAGATATAACCTTGGTAAACATATATGCACTGAATATCAGAGCACCAAATATATTAAAAATCTTCTGGAGGACTTCAAAGGAGAAATTGACAGCAATACAATCATAGCAGGGGACTTCAACACCCCGCTGACATCACTGGATAGATCCTCTAGACAAAAAATTAACAAGGACACAGAGACTCTAAACGAAGCACTAGACCAAATGGATTTAATAGATATTTACAGAGAATTACACCCCAAAACTATAGAATTCACATTCTTCTCAATTGCACATGGGACATTCTCAAAGATAGACCACATGTTAGGACACAAACGAAGTCTCTACAAGTTCAAGAAGATTGAAATCATATCAAGCATCTTCTCAGATCACAAAGGCATGAAACTAGAAATCAATTGCAACAAGAACATGCAAAGACATTTGAATACATGGAGGCTAAATAGCATGTTATTAAACAATGAATGGGTTACCGAGGAGATCAAGGAAGAAATTAAAAACTTCCTGGAAACCAACAAAAATGAACACTCAACAACACAAGTCTATGGGATGCAGCGAAAGCTGTTCTGAGAGGGAAGTTCATAGCACTACAGGCCTACCTCAAGAAACAACAAAAATTTCTAATAGACTATCTAACCTCACAACTTAAAGAACTAGAAAGCAAACAAAAAGAAAACCCCAGAGCAAGTAGAAGGAAGGAAATAGTAAAGATCAGAGAAGAAATAAACGACATAGAAACCAGAGAAACAATTCAAAGGATCAATGAAACAAAGAGCTGGTTTTTTGAAAAGATAAAGAAGATTGATGGACCCTTAGCTGGACTCACCAAGAAACAAAGAGAGAGAACCCAAATACACAAAATCAGAAATGAAAGAGGAGAAGTAACAACTGACACCACAGAAATACAAAGGATCATTAGCAAATACTATGAACATTTATTTGGCAACAAATTCGACAATCTAAGTGAAATGGACAAATTTCTAGAAACACATAGTTTCCCAAAACTGGACTGGGAAGAGAGAGAAAACTTGAACAGACTAATAACAGCTAAGGAAATTGAAGATGTAATCAAGACTCTCCCAGCAAACAAAAGCCCAGGCCCGGATGGCTTCACGGGGGAGTTTTACCGAACATTCAAAGAAGAACTAACACCCATTCTCCTCAAACTATTTCAAAAAATTCAAGAAGAAGGAAGACTTCCAAACTCGTTTTATGAGGCCAGCATTATCCTAATTCCAAAACCAGAAAAAGACACTACAAAGAAAGAAAACTACAGGCCAATATCCCTGATGAACGTACATGCCAAAATCCTAAACAAAATACTAGCAAATCGGATCCAGCCATACATCAAAAAAATTATTCACCATGATCAAGTGGGATTCATTCCAGGGATGCAAGGCTGGTTCAACATTCGCAAATCAATAAATGTGATACACCACATAAACAAAATGAAAGATAAAAACCACATGATCATATCAATAGACGCTGAAAAAGCATTCGACAAAATCCAGCACCCATTTCTGATAAAAACGCTCAGCAACTTGGGAGTAGAGGGATCATATCTTGATATAATAAAGGCCATATATGAAAGACCTACAGCCAACATCATACTCAATGGGCAAAAACTGAAAACATTTCCCTTAAGAACAGGAACAAGACAGGGATGCCCACTTTCGCCACTCTTATTTAATATAGTACTGGAAGTCTTAGCCACAGCAATCAGACGTGAAGAAAAAATAAAAGGAATCCAAATTGGAAAGGAGGAAGCGAAACTGTCATTATTCGCAGACGATATGATATTGTATATAGAAAACCCTAAAGACTCCATCAAAAATCTACTAGACTTAATAAATGAATTTGGCAAAGTAGCAGGATACAAAATTAATGTCAAGAAATCAACGGCATTCTTATACACCAATGATGAACTCACGGAAAGAGAAACTAAAAAACAATTCCATTTACCATCGCGGCAAAAAAATTAAGATACCTAGGAATAAACTTAACCAAAGAAGTAAAGGACCTATTTGCAGAAAAGTACAGGACATTGAAAAAAGAAATAGAGGAAGATATAAAAAAGTGGAAGCACATACCTTGTTCATGGATTGGAAGAATTAACATCATTAAAATGTCCATATTACCCAAAGCAATCTATAGATTCAATGCAATCTCCATCAAAATACCAGTGACATATTTCACAGAACTAGAAGAAATATTTCAAACGTTCATATGGAACCAAAAAAGACCCCGAATAGCCCCAGCAATCTTGAAAAAGAAGGACAAAGTAGGTGGGATCACAATACCGGATATCAGCTTATACTACAAAGCCACTGTAATCAAAACAGCCTGGTACTGGCACAAGAGCAGGCATATAGACCAGTGGAACAGAACAGAGAATCTGGAAATTGACCCAAGACATTATGCTCAATTAATATTTGACAAAGGTGGCAAGAGCATACAATGGAGTAAAGATAGCCTCTTTAATAAATGGTGTTGGGAAAATTGGACAGCTACATGCAAAAAAATGAAACTAGACCATCAACTTACACCATACACAAGAATAAACTCAAAATGGATAAAAGACTTAAATGTGACTCGTGAATCCATAAAAATCCTAGAAGAAAATGTAGGCAACAAAATTTCGGACATCATACGCAGTAGAATCTTCACTGATACATCACCAAAGCAACAGAAACAAAGGGAAAAATGAACACATGGGACTACATCAAACTCAAAAGCTTCTGCACAACAAAAGAAACAACCATCAAAACAGATAGGGAACCCACTCTATGGGAGAGCATAATTGCCAATGATACATCAGATAAGGGGTTAATTTCTAAAATATACAGAGTGCTCATACAACTCAACAAAAGGAAGACAAAGAACCCAATTAAAAAATGAGCAGAGGAACTAAATAGACACCTCTCCAAAAAGGACATACAACTGGCTAAGAGACATATGAAGAAATGCTCAACATCACTAATCATCAGAGAGATGCAAATTAAAACAACAATGAGGTATCACCTCACACCTGTCAGAATGGCCGCCATCAACAAATCATCAAACAACAAGTGTTGGCGAGGGTGTGGAGAAAAGGGTACTCTAGTACACTGCTGGTGGGAATGCAGACTGGTGCAGCCATTGTGGAAAACACTATGGTGTTACCTCAAAAAATTAAAAATTGAATTGCCATTTGACCCAGTGATCCCACTTCTAGGAATATACCCTAAGAAGCCTGAAACACCAATCAGAAAAAAATACATGTACCCCCATGTTCATAGCAGCACTATTTACAATAGCTAAGATCTGGAAACAGCCCAAGTGTCCATCAGTGGACGAATGGATAAAAAAGCTGTGGTGCATATACACAATGGAGTACTATGCAGCTGTAAGAAAGAAAGATCTCTTATCCTTTGAGACAACGTCGAGGGACCTCTAGAGTATTACCCTAAGCGAAAGAAGCCAAGCAGAGAAAGACAAATATCATATGATCTCACTTATTTGTGGAATATAATGAACACAACAGTCTGAGGAACAGGGTAGACCCACAGATGTGGAAGTAGGGTATAAACTGACACCCCTCAGAAGAGGGGGTGTGGGGGAGGGAAGAGATAAACCACAGAACTTATGCACATGTATGCATAAGTGATGGACATGGACAACAAAGCTGGGGACAGGGTGGGGGGATGGGGAGGAGGGTGTCAATGGGGAAAAAAGGAGAAACATGTGTAACAAAAATAAATTAATAAAAAAAAATCTATTGATGGACATTTAGGTTGCTTCTATATTTTAGCTACTGGAAATATGGTTACAATGAACAAATGGATGCTCATGTTTTTTCCAGTTAGCCTTTTGGGTTTCTTTGGATAAATACCCAGAAGCAGAATTACTGACTCCTTCTTTTTCAAATTTTGTAGCATTTGTTTTCAGTCTGATATAAGTATTGCTACTTTTGCATTTTGTTTGTTTGTTTGTTTCCTTTTTTTTGAAGTATCTTTTTTATCCCTTAACTTTTAGTATATTTGTGTCATTTTATATGAGGTGAGTCCCTTGTAGGCAGCATATGTAAGGATCTTGTTTTCTTAACCATTCAGCCAACCTGTGTCTCTTGATGGTAGCATTTAATTGAGTTACATTCTAAGTAATTGAAGAAATGCATAAGGAACAAAATAAAAAAACTCGGGTAGCCACAGCAATTTTGAGAAAGAACAAAAAAGTTGGAGGGATCACAATATGTATATCAAATTATACTACAAAACCATAGTACTGACAAAATAACAGAGAAATAGATCAATGGAACAGAACAGAGAACCCAGAAATTGACCCAAGATATTATGCTCAATTAATATTTGACAAAGGAGGGAAGAGCATACAATGGAGTAAAGGCAGTCTTTTCAAGAAATGGTGTCTAGATAATTGGACAGGTACATGTAAAAAAAAAAAAAAAAAAAAAAGAAGAAGAAAGAAAGAAATTAGACCACCAACTTACACCACACACAAGAATGAGCTCAAAATGGATAAAAGTCTTCAATATAAGTCATGAAACCATAAAAATCCTAGAAGAAAATGTAGACAGCAACATCTCAGACATCTCATATAGCAGAATTTTCACTGAAACATCACCTATGGCAAGAGAAACAAAGGAAAAATTAAACAAATGGGATTACATCAAACTAAAAATACTTCTACATAGCAACAGAAACCAGCATCGAAATAAAAAGGGAACTCACTGTGTAGGAGAACATATTGGCCAATGATATATCTGATAAGGGGTTAATTTCCAAAATATGTAAAGTACTCATACAACTCAAAAAAGAAAGACAAAGAATCCAATTAAAAAATGAGCAGAGGACCTGAATAGACACCTCTCCAAAGAGGACATACAAATGGGCAAGAGACATAAAAAAAAAAATGCTCAATATCACATCATCAGAGAGATGCAAATTAAAATTACTATGAAGTATTACCTCACACCTGCCAGAATGCCTGCCATCAACAAATCATCAAACAAGTACTGGTGAAGATGTGGAGAAAATGGAACCCCAGTACACTACTGGTGGAAATACAGACTGTTGTAGCCATTATGGAAAACAGTGTAGAGTTTCCTCAAAAATTAAAAATGGATCTGCCATTTGACCCAGTAATCCCACTTTTAGGAATATATCCTAAGAATCCCCAAACACCAACCCGAAAGCATATATGCACCCCTATGTTCATAGCAACAATATTTACATTAGCCAAGATCTGGAAACAGCCCAAGTGCCCATCAGTAGATGAATGAATAAAAAAGGCTATGTTATATTTTCACAATGGACTACTATGCAGTTGTAAAAATGAAGGATCTCTTACCCTTTGAAAGCATGGAGGCACCTGGTGATTATTATGTTAAGTGAAATAATTTAGTCATAAAGACAGGCATCACATGCTCTCACTTATATGTAGAATCTAATGAACAAAATAAACTTATGAATAAAATGGAAACAGAGACCTGGAAACATGGAATAGACTGAAAATCTCAGAGGGAAGAGGGGAGGCAGGGGCAGTAATACGTTAACCAAAGAATTTATATGCTTATATGCATTGTCCATGAACACAGACAATAGGGTGAAGGCCTGGGTTTGGGCGGGAACCGTGTGGAAGGAGACAATGAGGAGGAGAGGGAGTCATATAAAATATCCTCAACAATAAAGATTAAAAAATAATAAAATAATTGTTCATAGATATGCGGTTATTACATTTTATTATTTATATTTTGATTTCTTCCCCTCTTCTTCTTAAATAAGACCCTTTAACATTTCTTATAATACTGGTGTGAAGGTGATAAACTCTTCTAGCTTTTTCTTGTCTAGGAAGCCCATTTTTTGTTATCTGATTCTAAATGATAGCTTTGTTGGGTAGAATAATCTTAGTTTAAAGCACTTGCTTTTCATCACTTTGAATATTTCTTGCCACTCCCTTCTGGCCTGCAAAGTTTCTGTTGAGAAATCAGCTGACAATCATGAGAGTTCCCTTATATGTAACTAATTGTTTTTCTCTTGCTGCTTTTAAGGTTCTCTCTTTGTCTTTAACCTTTGGAATTTTAATACTGATGCGTCTTGGTGTGGGCCCCTTTGGGTTCATCTTGTTTGGTACTCTGTGTTTCTTGGACTTGTATATCTATTTCTTTCACCATGTTAGAAAAGTTTTTCATCATTATTTCTTCAAATAGGTTTTCAATTTCTTTCTCTCTCTCTCTTTTCCTTCAGGAACTTCTATGATACAAATATTGGTTCATTTGATGTCCCAGAGTCTCCTTATGCTATCCTCACTTTAAAAAAAATGTTATCTTCATTGTTGAAAGTACAGATGTCTCTGCTTTTTTCCTACATTGACATCCTCCTCCCTGCTCCTGTCCCCCCTCACGCACTTTCCACACTATTGTCTGTGTCTGTCGGCTATGCCTATATGCATATGTGTTCAGTTTATTTCTTTCCATACCCTCCCTCTGTGCTTCCTGGACTTGAATGTCTGTTTCTTTCATCAAGTTAGGGAAGTTTTTTGTCATTTTTTTCAAATAGGTTTTTAATTGCTTGCTCTCTCTCTTCTTTCAGTAGTGCCATGCTATGAATGTTGGTATACCTGAAGTTGTCCCAGAAGCTCCTTACACTATCCTCATTTTTTGGTATTCTTTTTTCTTTTTGCTGTTCTGATTGGATGTTTTTTGCTTCCTTGTAATCCAAATTGATGATTTGCTTCTAGGCTTCGCCTACTCTACTATTGATTCTCTGTAAATTATTTTTTTTAATTTCAATTAGTTTATCCTGCATTTCTGACTATGTATATTTCACTTCTGACTGTGCATCCTTCATTTCTGACTGGTCCCTTTTATACTCTTGAGGTCCTCACTAAGTTCCTTCGGCATACTTACAACCAGTGTTTTAAACTCTGCATCCGTTAGATTGCTTATCTCCATTTTGTTTTGTTCTTTTCCTGGAGATTTTGTCTGTTTTTTTGGGGACATGTTTCTTTGTCTCCTCATTTTGGCTGCCTCCCTGTGTTTTTTCTATGTACTAAGTAGAGCTGCTATGTCTGCTAGGCTTCCTAGGGTGGCCTATTTTAGTAGGTGTCCTATTGGGTCCAGTGACACAGCCTCCCTGATCACCCCAGCTGGGCTCTCAAGGTGCACTCCCCTTGTGGACTGTACACCCTTCAGTTGTAATTGAGTTTTGGTTGCTGTTGGTACATCAATGGGATGGATTTACTCAGGCTGATCAGCTGCAAGGACTGGCTATGACCATTGACCACTGACCTCTGACCACTTTGGGGAATCATCTGTGCAGAGGCCTATCACACAGAGCAAGACTTACATCAACACGGCTCTTGTATCCACTGAGTCCACTTTTTCGGTGTGTTGCTTGTGGAGGTAGCTGAGTGGTGGTGTTTTGATGTGGTCTGAAGCTATCCCCTTGGTGTTTTGGCTCTGGAGACTCCCAGGAGGCACAGACCAAGGACAACCGCTGCTTATGTTCATCCCAGAGCCACTAGGCACAAGCTACAGAGCTATCTGCAGATGGTTGCTTCTTGTGCTGTGTTTGAAGGTATCCAGGCAAGAACAAGCTATAAACCAACACTGGCTACTGCAAGTGCCAAGCCTGTGGCCACTTGATGAGAAGTATGGGGTTCATTGAGGCCCAATGATGCTTGTTTGAGAGATTTTAGGAAAATCTGAAACATAAGCCCAGACAGGCCATTTCTATGGTAAAGCCACTGGAAATAGTTTGGGTGGGCCCAAAATTTGATGGGGCTGTTTCTCAGGGAATCACCAGGGTGGGGCAAACAGTTTGAGCCAGATTGTTGGATTCCCAAATATGGTGCTCATCTGCTGGCCCCATGAGGGAAGGGCTCACCAAAAGAACAACAACTTCTGCCAGTATGTCTCTCCAGGAAAAAGCTGCCTCTTCATCTCTTGACCCGATGCGAAACAACTCATTTGATCCCTGTATGTCTCTGGTGCCTTTCAAACTGATGCCCCTATGGTGGAGCCCAGAGGGAGTGATTCTGAGTAAGTCCTTTAAGAGGAACTGCCAGGGAATCCAGAAGCCTCAGCCTCCCTCAGCCTCAGTTCCCACTGGTTTTTACAGCCAATAGTTATGGGACTTTTCTTCTTGTCACTGGAACCCTGAGTGGGGGTTGGGGGGGGATCTGGTGTGGGACTGGGACTCCTTGCTCCTCTGGGAGGAGTTTCACAGCTGAGGTATCACTCCTGATATTTATCTACCACATATGGTTGTGAGACCAGCCTGTCCATGCCTCCACCCCTCCTACCAATATTGATGTGGCTTTGTTAATTCCATAGTTGTAGGATTTCCATTCAGTTTGATTTCAGGCAGTTCTGAATGATGGTTGTTCTGTAGTTTAGTTGTAATTTTAATGTGGTTGTGGGAGGAGGTGAGTACTGCATTTACCTACACCACCATCTTGATTGGAAGTCTATTCTCAAATTTTTGAATTAATTTTTTTCTTTTTGCTGTTCTTATTGTTTTCTGCAATCTTATCTTTAAAATTGTTAATTCGATCCTCCTCTTTATCTAATCTACTGTTGATTTTCTCCAATGCATTCTTCATTTCAGTTATTTTATTCTTCATTTGTAACTGCTTTTTTATGTTTTCTATATATATTTTTTCTGTTTTCTATTTCTTTGTTGAAGTTCTCATTGAAATCATTGAGCATCCTTATGAAAACTGGTTTGTACTCTGCATATGGTACATTGCTTGTTTTCATTTTGTTCAGTTCTTTTTCTGGAGTTTTGTTCTGTATTTTCATTTGGGACATGTTCCATTGTGTTATAATTTTGGCTGCCTCTCTGTATTTGTATCTATGTATTAGGTAGAACTTTTATGTTTCCTGGTCTTGGTTGAGTGGGCTTATGTAATAGGTGCCCTGTGGGGCTCAGAGATTCAGCCTCCTCATCACCTGAGGTTGGAGCTCCAGATGTGTTTCTTGTGTGGGTTTTATGTGTCCTCTTTTTGTAGTTGAGCCTTGATTGGCATTGGCATGTCAATTGTAAATGGGATTGGTTTTTAGATTCTCTTTCTGAGAGTTCATTCTTGGTGTATAAAAATGCCATCGATTTCTTGATAATTTTGTATCCTGCTACTTTGCTAACCTTGTTTATTAAATCTAGTATATTTTTTGTGGCGTTTAGGGTTTTCTATGTGTAATATCATGTCATCCATCTGCAAATAATGACAGTTTCACTTCCTCCTGTTCAATATGGATGACTTGTTTTTTCTTCCTTTCTGATTGCTGTGGCTAAGACTTCCAGGTCTATGTTGAATAGCAGTGGTGAAATCGGATATCCCTATCTTGTTCCTATTCTTAAGGGAAACACTCACAGTTTTTGCCCATTGAGTATATTGTTCACTGTAAGTTTGTGATATATGACCTTTTTAAAAAAACCTCACACGAGGATATTTTTCTATTTATCTTCAGATAGAATGGGAGAGAGAAAGGGACAGAGAGGGAGAGAGAGAGAGAAACATCAATGTGAGAGGGACACATCAACTGGTTGCATCCCTCATGACCTGGATCGGGGCTGGGGACGAACTGCAACCAAGGTATGTGCCCTTGACTGGAATCAAACCCGTGACACATTGGTCCACAGGCTGACGCTCTAACCACTGAGCAAAACTGGCTAGGGCTAATACATGGCCTTTATTATATTGAATTATGATCCCTCTATTCTCAGTTTGCTGAGAGTATTTATCAAAAATTGTTACTGGATTTTGTCAAAAGCTTTCACTGCATCTATTGATATGACCATATAATTTTTTCCTAATACCCATTGGCCAATATACCTTATTCCTAGAGGCAAATATGTGATTCATATATAATATTCATTCTGTATATTCACTCCCATTGAGTTCCATTCTGCTTAATTTTTTAAGCATGTGTAATAATTTGTCTTTATTGTTTAAAATATTACAGATGTCCCTCCTTTTTCTCCCATTGACACCTTCCTCCCCACTCCTGCCCACCCCCTTAACTTCACCATCCTGTTGTCTGTATCCATTGGTTATGCATATGTGCATATGAGTTCTTTGGTTTATCTCTTCCTTCCCTGCCAACCCCTTCGCTCTGAGGTTTGTCAATCTTCCATGTCTCTGAATCCATTTTGTTCATCATTTTATTTTGTTCATGATATTCCACAAAAAAGTGACATCATGTGATACTTAACTTTCTCCGACTGGCCTATTTCACTTAGCACAATACACTCCAGGTCCCTCCATGTCATCTCAAAGGGTAGGGGGTGGTGGTCTTTCTTTTTCACAGCTGCATAGTATTCCATTGTGTAAGTGTACCAGAGTTTTTTATCCACTCATCTATTGATGGGCACTGGGCCTATTTCCATATCTTAGCTATTGTAAATAGTGCCACTATGAACATATGGGTACATAAGTTATTTCTTATTGGTGTTTCAGGCATTTTAGGATATATTCCTAGAAATGGGATCACAGGGTCAAATGGTAATTCCATTTTTTTTTTTTTGAGGAAACATCATGTTGTTTTTCATAGTGGCTGCCCCAATCTGCATTCCCATCAGCAGTGTACTAGAGTACCCTTATCTCCACATCCTCACTAGAACTGGTTGTTTGATGATTTGTTGATGGTAACCATTCTGGCAGGTGTGAGGTGATATCTCCTAGTTGTTTTAATTTGCATCTCTCTGATGATTAGTGATGTTGAACATTTTTTCATATGTCTCTTGGCCATTTGTATGTCCTGTTTGGAGAAGTATCTATTCAGGTCCTTTGCCCATTTTTTCATTTGATTGCTTGTCTTCTGTTGAGTTGTATGAGTACTTTATATATTTTGGAAATTAACATTTTATTCCATGTGTCATTGGCAAATATGTTCTCCCATACAGTTGGTTCCCTTTTCATTTTGATGCTGGTTTCTTTTGCTGTGCAGAAACTTTTTAGTTTGATGTAGTCCAACTTTTTAATTTTTTTCTTTGTTCCTCATGCCCTAGGTGATGTATCAATGAAATTTCTGGTTTGTGTGATGTCTGCAATTTTGCCGCCTATATCTTTTTCTAGGATTTTTAGGGTTTCATGACTTACATTTAAGTCTATTATTCATTTTAGTTTATTCTTGTGTGTGTTGTAAGTTGGTGGTCTAGTTTCATTTCTTTGCATGTACCTGTCCAATTTTCCAAACACCATTTATTGAAGAGACTATCTTTACTCCATTGTATGCTCTTGCCTCCTTTGTCAAATATTATTTGAGCATATTGTTTTGGGGCAATTTCTGGGCTCTCTGTTCTGTTTCATTGATCTGTATGCCAGATTTTGTGTCAGTACCAGTCTCTTTTGATTACATTGGCTTTGTAGTATAACCTGATATCTATCATTGTGATCCCTCCAACTTTGTTCTTCTTTTTCAAGATTGCTATGACCATTCAGGGTCTTTCTTGGTTCCATATAAACTTTTGAAGTATTTGTTCTAGGTCTGTGAAATATGCCATTGGTATTTTAATAGAAATTGCATTGAATCTATATATTGCATTGGGTACTAAAGACATTTTATGATGTTGATTCTTCCAATCCATGAATGTGGTGTATGCTTCTTTTTTGTTTTTTTTTCCTATTCCTCTATTTTTTTTTTCAATGTTCTGTAGTTTCCTGATAACAGGATTTTAATTTCCTTGGTTAAGTTTATTCCTAGGTATCTTAATGTATTTGTTCCAATGTTTAATATGATTGTTTTATTTAGTTTCTCTGTCTGAGCACTTCTTATTGGTGTATAAAAATGATATCAGTTTCTGGATATTATTTTTGCATCCTGCTACTTTGCCAAATTCATTTATTAAATCAAGTAGTTCTTTGGCAGAGTCTCTAGTGTTTGCTATGTGCAATATCAATTCATCTGCAAATAATGACAGTTTCATTTCCTCCTTTCTTGTTTGGATGCCCTTTAGTTTTTCTTCTTGTTGACTTCCAGTATTATGTTGTAGAAGTGTAGCAAAAGTGGACATCCCTGTCTTGTTCCTGTTCTTAACTGTGCTTTTAGTTTTTGCCCATTGAGTAAGTGTGTCATATATGGCTTTTATTATGTTTTTTTAAAATTTATTTTTGTTACAGATGTTTCTCCTTTTTTCCCCCATTGACACCCTCCTCCCCATCCCCCCACCCCATCCCCAGCTTTGTTGTCCATGTCCATCAGTTATGCATACATGCACATAAGTTCTGTGGTTTATCTCTTCCCTCCCCCCACCCCCTCTTCTGAAGGTTGTCAGTCTGTACCCTACTTCCACATCTCTGGGTCTACCCTGTTCCTCAGACTGTTATGTTCATTATATTCCACAAATAAGTGAGATCATGTGATATTTGTCTTTCTCTGCATGACTTATTTCACTTAGGATAATACTTTCCAGGTCCCTCCATGTCTTCTCAAAGGATAAGAGATCTTTCTTTCTTACAGCTGCATAGTACTCCATTGTGTATATGTACCACAGTTTTTTTATCCATTCATCCACTGATGGACACTTGGGCTGTTTCCAGATCTTAGCTATTGTAAATAGTGCTGCTATGAACATGGGGGTACATATATTCTTTCTGATTGGTGTTTCAGGCTTTTTAGGATGTATTCTTAGTAGTGGGATTACTGGGTCAAATGGCAAATCAATTTTTAATTTTTTGAGGTAACACCATAGTGTTTTCCAAAGTGGCTGCACCAGTCTGCATTCCCACCAGCAGTGTACTAGAGTCCCCTCTTCTCCACACCCTCGTCAACACTTGTTGTTTCATGATTTGTTGATGGCGGCCATTCTGACAGGTGTGAGTTGGTACCTCATTGTTTTAATTTGCATTTCTCTGATGATTAGTGATGTTGAGCATTTCTTCATATGTCTCTTAGCCTTTTGTATGTCCTGTTTGGAGAAGTGTCTATTCAGGTCCTCTGCCCATTTTTAAATTGGGTTCTTTGTCTTCCTTTTGTTGAGTTGTATGAGCCCTCTATATATTTTGTAGATTAACCCCTTATCTGATGTATCATTGGCAATTATGCTCTCCCATACAGTGGGTTCCCGGCCTTTATTATGTTGAGGTACAATTCTTCTATTCCCACCTTGCTGAGAGTTGTTTTAAAAAATGGGTGCTGAATTTTGTCAAATGCTTTAATGGCATTTGTTGATATGATAACATACTTTTTATCTTTCATTTTGTTTGTGTGATGTATGATATTTATTGATTTGTGACTATTGTACCAACCTTACATCACTGGGATAAATCCCACTTGGTCTTGATGAATAATCTTTTAAATATATTTCTACTTCCAATTTGCAAGCACTTTGTTGAGGATTTTGGCGTCTTTGTTCATCAGGGATGTTTTCTTTCTTTGTATATTTTCATCTGGTCTTAGAACTAAGTTAATGCTAGTCATAAAAAAAGATCTTTGAAATCTTCTTTCCTCTTGATTTTTTTGTAATAGTTTGAGGAGGATAGGTGTCAGTTCCTGTTTAAATGTATGGTCAAACTTCCCTGTAAAGCCCCATGGCTCAGAACTTTGTTTTGCTGGGATTTTTCTGATTTCTGCTTCAATTTCTTTGATTTTTTTTTGTTGTTGTTGTTTATTCAGGTTTTCTGATGTTTCTTGATTTAGTTGTGGAAGATTGTATGTTTCCAGGAATTTATCCATTTCACCCAGGTTGTTCAATATGTTGACATATAATTGTAATATTTTTCTTACAATCTGTATTTCTGTGGTGTCAGTTGTTACATCACCTCTTTCATTTCTGATTTTATTTATCTGGGTCCTCTCTCCTTGTTTCTTGATGAGTTAGATAGCTTATTAGAATTTTTTTTTTTCCTTGAGGAAGTCCTGTAGTGCTATGAACTTCTCTCTCAGGACTGTTTTTGCTGTGTGCAATAGATTTTGGGTTGTTGTGTGTTCATTTTCATTTGTTTCTAGGAAATTTTTTATTTATTCTTTGAACTCATTGGTATCCCATTCATTGTTTAATAACATGCTATTTAACCTCCATGCATTTGAATGTTTTTGAGTGTTTTTTTTTTTTTTTTGTACTTGATTTCTAGTTTTATGCCATTGTGATCTGAGAAGATTCTTGATTCGACTTCAATTTTATTGAACTTCTAGGGACTTCATTTGTGTCCTTACATGTAGTCTATCTTTGAGAATGTCCCATGTTCACTTGAGAAGAATGTATATTCTTCAGCTTTGGTGTGAAATGTTCTGTAAATGTCAACTAAATCCATCTGATGAAGTTTTTGATTTAGGCTCACTATTTCCTTGATGATATTTTGTCTGGAGATTCTATGCAGTGAAGTCAGTTATGTGTTAAAGTTCCCTACTATGCTTGTATGTTGCTATCCATATCTCCCATAAAGTTCTCTGAGGGTGCTCCTATATTGAGTGCATATATATTTACCACAGTTATATTCTTTTGTTGTATCAATTCTTTGAATATTGTCGAGTCACCTTCTTTGTCTTTTGTTATAGTCTTGTTTTGAAGTCTATTTTGTCAGGTACAAGTATTGCTAAGCCTGTTTTTTGTTTGTTTGTTTGTTTCTCCTTCCACAGAAAATATTTTTTCATCCATCAGTTTTATCTTGTGTGAGTCTTTTGTTCCTAGGTAGATCTCTTACAGGCTGAATATATATATGGGTCATGTTTTGTTATCCATTCAGCTACCCTATGTCTTTTCACTGGAGCATTTAATCCATTTACATTTTAAGGTTATTATTGATAAGTACTTATTTATTGTCATTTTAAACCTTTATGCCTATGTTACTCTCTCTCTATTTCTTCTTTTTTTTTTTTTTTTTTTATTAATTTACTTATGTTACAGATGATTCTCCTTTTTTTCCCCCGTTGACACCCCCCTCCCCTTCCCTCCCTGTCCCGTCCCCGTTTTGTTGTCCATGTCCATTGGTTATGAGTACATACGTACAAGTTCTGTGTTCATCTCTCCCCTCCCCCGCCCCCTCTTCTGGCATATTTCTTCTTATTACAGCAGTCCCTTTAACATTTCTTGCAATGCTGGTTTGATAGTAATAAACTCCTTTAGCCTTTTGTCATCTGGGAAGTTCTTTATTTCACCTTCTATTTTGAATGATAGCCTTTCTAGATAGAATAATCTTGATTTCTGATCCTTGCTTTTCATTAGCTTGATTACTTCCTGCCATCCCCTTCTGGCCTAGGGTGCTTCTGTTGAGAAATCAACTGACAGCCTAATAGGAACTCACTTGTAGGTAACAAATTACTTTTCTTTTGCTGCTTTTGAGATTCTTTCTTTATTTAATTTTTGGTATTTTAATTATGATGTGTCTTTGCATGTGCCTCTTTGAGTTCTTGTTGTTTGGGACTCTATGTGCTTCCTGGAATTATGTGACCATTTTCTTCACCAGGCTAGGGATGTTTTCTGCCATTATCTCTTCAAACAGGTTCTCTATCCCATGCTCCCTTTCTTCTCCTTCTGGTACTTCTATGATGCAGATATTGTTACATATCATGTTGCCCCACAGCTCCCTTAAACTGCCCCTTAGAAATATTTTTATTATTATTTTATTTTTGTTACAGATGTTTCTCCTTTTCCCCCATTCACACCCTCCTCCTGATCCCCCCCTACCCTGTCTCCAGCATTGTTGTCTATGTCCATGGTTATACATACATGCATATAAGTTCTGTGGTTTATTTATTCCCTCCTCCCCAACCCCCTCTTCTGAGGTTTGTCAGTCTGTACACTACTTCTATGTCTCTGGATCTATTTTGTTCATCAGCTTATTTTGTTCATTATATTCCACAAGTAAGTGAGATCATGTGATATTTGTCTTTCTCTGATTGGCTTATTTTGCTTAGCATAATACTCTGCAGGTCCCTCCACGTTGTCTCGAAGGATAAGAGATATTTCTTTCTTACAGCTGCATAGTATTCCATTGTTTATATGTACCACAGCTTTTTTATCCACTCATCTACTGATGGACACTTGGGCTGTTTCCAGATCTTGGCAATTGTAAATACTGCTGTTAGGAACATAGGGGGTACATATATTCTTTTGACTGGTGTTTCAGGCTTCTTAGGATATATTACTAAAAGTAGGATCACTAGGTCAAATGGAAGTTCCATTTTTAATTTTTTGAGGAAACACCATAGTGTTTTCCATAGTGGCTGCACCAGTCTGCATTCCCATCAGCAGTATACTAGCATATTCTTTTCTCCACACCCTCACCTGCACTTGTTTGATGATTTGTTGTTGGCAGCCATTCTGGCAGGTGTGAAGTGATACCTCATAATTGTTTTAATTTGCATCTCTCTGATGTTTAGTGACCCTGAGCATTTTTTCATATTTTTGTTGGCCATTTGTATGTCTTGTTTAGAGAGGTGTTTATTTAGGTCCTCTTCCCATTTTAGAAATATTTTTTTCTTTTTCTTTCTCTGATTGGGTAATTCTTTTCTGCTCTGTCTTCTAATTTGCTTATCCAATCGCCAGCTTCCTCTAATCTGCTTTTATTCTTTTCAGTGTATTGTTTATTTCTGCTATGCCATTCTTCATTTCTGACTAGTTGTTTTTCATATTTTCTATGCTGTTGTACATCCTTACAGTCATTACTCTGAACTCTATCTATATCTGATAATTTGCTTATCTGCATTTCATTTTGCTCTTCTTCTTGAGAATTCTGTTGTTCCTGAAATATATGTATTTATGTGTGTGTTTAAAAAAAGGAGGCATTTTTAATACTTTCCACAATAAAAAAATAAAAATAAATAAAATAAAATATTTCAAATACTAGAATAAATTTAAGTGACAAGTCTGAATTGAAGGAATTTTTAAGTGAAATTTCTTTAAACTGTCTTTTTTTTGGGGGAAGAAGCTTGACTTTTCTCTGAATTTTACACTTGTCTTTTTGAAAAAAAAGGTTTAGTGAGAAAACTTGGAGTCAATGAACAAAAAGTGACTTAAAATTTGCATTCTTTTAGCAATGGCATAAATGAACAAAGTTTTCATTTGAAGAGACAGTTTACACGTTTTATTGTTTTAGCCCATAGAAATCCTATTATAATTCAAACATAGCAATAAGGAATGTGAAGTCAAATATTAATTAGATCAATGACATATCTTTGTCATTTCTTTTGGTAGGATATTTGAAACCTGGATATTCAAATATTTATTTATATTTCATATACCTGTCTTACCAGTACATTTATATCCTAGTATAATTAATTGCTAAATGTCATTTTCTAGCAAAGATCCTATATGCCTTGAAATCTGATTTAGAAAGTGAACAGTGTTCTGCCAAGGTGTTTATGACTTCAGCAGCCATTCACTGTAAGCTCTTTAGTATTTGAAATTATTTTCTGTTATCAACCACAAACGAAGACTGCATTTAAAGGATTATAGGAGATATAAATGGTGATGGATGCAGACTTGATTTGGTGAGGTGAACACACAATACAGTATACACGTGATTTGTTTAGAATTGTGCTCTTGAAACCTGTAGAATTTTGTTAATTAGTGTCATCCAATACATTTCATAAAAAGAAAATGTAAGATATCCACAAACACACTTTTATTTAGTTAGAGGAGTGGAGATGAATGAAAAATTCACAAAACATGATTTGTCCATGTGAAAACAAACAGTTGAATTTTTAAATATAATCAATATCTTGATGGAATGTTTGTCTCAGGCCTTTGAAATATATATACCTACTTTCTACCTAACGTCTCTTCTATTAGTCTTTTTGGTCCAGAGGAAAAGTCCTACATTTGTATTGACAGGTTAGTCTTGATGATATTTTTAAAGTGAACTTTTTTTATTATTGTGTTTTTCTTTCTTATAAAATTGAAGTGCCCTTACTGGTTCTGCTTCCATGAGTGTTCACAATCACATGGAAAAGGGGAGAGGAACCAGATGACATGGGAAGGAGTCCTCTCTACATCATTTCCATTTATACACAGAACTAGACAGGCAAGTCCAGAGTCACTAATACAGTTAGAAGTTGGCAGCATGGGAAAGGGGAGGAACAGGTGTAATGTTGTAGTCTCATTAAAACAATACAGACCCTCCCTCAAACTGGGGTGCCTGGGGTCGGGGGAGACTTGGTCTGCTTCAACCCAAGAGAAATCAGAAGATCAAAAGTGGTTTGGGAAAGCCAGAACCATCAGGGGTGGAGGGAGAAGGAAGGTCCATGGGTTGGGGGCTGTGTGGCAACTGGGTGAATGGATTGCCCTTTCCCTGCTGGGATTCCCTCTGCCCCTCTTGTCTGGCAGGAAGAGGCTGCCTTAACCCCCATAGACAGGACTGGGATTTCCAGATGCTCCAGGCAGGGGGCTGGAGGGGGCTCACAATGTTTTGCCCTCCAGGAAGATGACAGCATTGCCCACCAGCATCTCTGCCAGAGTTGAGCAGTCCTTGATCTCCTCATAATGATCTGGGCCCCAAGACTAAGGCAACTAGATTCCATTTTTATGTAGGCCCCTTGGCTAAGGCGACTAAATGACTCCATTTTTATCATCAATAGACCTTCCTCGATATTCTTCCAATAATAAGTTAATTACCCCTAGAAGTAAAGGAATTTTGCCTAAGATTATAGTTGCCCCATGTGTTGGGAGACATTTGCAGTTTCCTGAGTATAGGTATTTGCAGGTATTTTCAAGTACTTGTGCTGTCAATGAATAATGTTAATTTGGACTTCTGTAATCTCTGTCAATCCCACTATTGTATTGGTCCCCTTAGGAGGGGGGCAAAAGGGGGATGGGGCTTCTGTCTTTAAAATGGGACAAGCAAGAAAAATCGGGGCTGCTGATTTGAGGGGAGACTATGCCCTCCGCAGCCTGCCAGCGAGAATAAAGTGCTCCTTTACAATTTGGCTGTGCGTCTCTAGTTATCTCGCTGTCATATTACAACATATCTCGCTGTCACGTTACAACAATAATAATTTACTTGTAATTCATGCTTGATCCCATCAGCTTCTTCTTAATGGCATCCTTGAAGCTGACATAGACCACTTTTCTCTTCAAAGGCCCAGAAGGTAAACACTAGGTCTACCTTCCTGTTCTCCTTGGTCTCATAGGTTGTGTTATACAGGGCGTATTGGCAATCTTTGTCTGGCAGCATCTTGACGAAGATGGTGTAGTTGTCATCTACTGTCTGGTCCACATCACCTACCATGTTCTTTTTGCCCTCCTTTAGAATGATATTATCTTTGTCTTCACTCAGGCAGAAGAACACTGCCTTCTTGCACTTTTTCATCTTCTCTGGTGTTAAGGACTTATATACTTTCATGCCTTTGAACCCTTTGATGACACCATCAGAGACAGCCACACCAGAAGCCATGTTTCCAGAAGTGAAAAGGAGATATCAAGAAGAGCCTGAAAAGATAGATGCTGCAGCTGCTGCCAGGATCCAACTGAACATGGCCTCTCCTGGCACCTTCTGTTTAGTATGACTAGCCTTGATTATTTTAACCTGCATCTTTACAGGCAGATCTAAGATGATCTATTTAGTTAGAAGCTTGATCCCATATTTGCACAGGTAAGGCATTTTAGGCAAAACAACAGAATGTTTTAGCAAGTACCATGTGGCAAATCATATACTTTAAGGAAATCTATGTATGTATTGTTATAACCTGACAGCAAGATAACCGGAGACGCACAGCCGAATTGTAAAGGAGCACTTTATTTCGCCAGCGGGCTGCGGAGGGCATAGTTTCCCCTCAGATCAACAGCCCTGATTCTTCTAGTCCCATTTTAAAGACAGAAACTCCCTCCTCCTTTTGCCCCCCTCCCCTCAGGGAACCAGTACAATAGTGGGAGTGACAGAGACTACAGAAGTCAAAATTAGCATTATCCACCGAAGGCACAAGTACCTGCAAATACCTATACTCAGGAAACTGCAAATGTTTCCCAACTCATGGAGCAACTATAATTTTGGGCAAAATTCCTTTACATCTAGGGATAATTAACCTATTATTGGAAGAATATCGAGGAATGTCTATTAGTGATAAAATGGAGTCTTTTAGTCGCCTTAACCAAGGGGCCTACATAAAATGGAATCTAGTTGCCTTAGTCTTGGGGCCCAGATGAGTATTTATCTATTTATCTATTTAATCTGTTTCTTGCTTCATATCCATCTTGTTTTGACAACAAATAATAACTTTTCTTTCTTTGATTATACATCTCTATATATTATTCTTTAAATTAGACCAAAGTTGGGTAAATCTCATGTATTGTTTATTAAATAGATCAAAGTTGGATATTTCTCATGTTTTATTATAGTTCTTTTGGATTTAATTAATGTTTTTATTTCTGAAATAGAAAGTAACTTATGAGAAGTTTTTAACAGTCATTTCTATTTTTCTCCACTGTCAAAATCCAGAGTAATAATCACAACTAGTAATTATAACATATTTTCTTTTGCAAAATGGAATGGAAAAGTGTGATGTACTAAGGTAAGGCAATAGAAAGCATACTGCATCTTTAAAATAATTAAAGGTAGATCTCATTGGTTAATAGCATATGCTTTAATGTTACATTAGAAAGCTTTTCCAGGAGTAAATATAAAAATAAAACATTGTGCTATTTTATGGATAAGCTGCATTGAAAAAGTTAACGTAAAACATATAAATATATATGTTTAAGTATTGTCTATAGGGTTAATTAGAATGATTATAGACATTCAATCTGAAATAATAAAATTATACTGAAACATAATTACATTGAATAATTCGGAGTTTCTTACTCTGAGAAAAAAATTGCCCCAGCTGTTTCTCAACTCCAGTATTCTCAACTCCCTTAATTTAAAGAAGTAAACCTTTTGTTCTTAAAACTTACTTAATTCCTTCTAACTCTGTTGATGGACATCCATTTCTACTGCCTTATTTAATGTTAATATCTAACAAAGGAATGCTGTTAGCCTCCTGCCAGTAAAGGCCCCACCTCCTTTGTGGGGGAAGGTGAAGGGGAATTCTTTTTTAACGTTTTGCTTTACAGAAGACTAAATTTTCTCTCTCCACATCTAGTCAAGAAGAGAATTTCTGTTTGTGCTAAAAATTCCTAGGAAAAGGCTATAGCCCCCAAGTGTGGTAGGTGGTTCTAAGCTGTCAATTTCCTTTTGTTATTTCCTCAAATGGAATTATGAAATGTTCATGGCTTTGTAGGGCAGAATGCATTTCTCCTGAGCAAATGAAAATGCATTAGGTGTGCCCAGGTAATTTGAAATGTTCATGCTGGCAGCTTTTCTGCATGAGTAAAACTGTTTAATTAATGCATTTCTTCCTTCCTTCTGATTAGTTGATTCTGGTTTTCTTTGAACAAATTAAACTCTCCGTAATATAATTCCTATAGCTTCTTGGGCTACCCAAGGCCTGATACCTCCCACCAGGAGGGCAGATGCAAAGAAATGAAATGATTCCTCTGCATATTTCTCACAGAGATTTTTCTGCTATACAAAAGACTTTGATTTTCTTTGTAATATGGCTTGGATGAGTGATGTGTTCCAAGAGGATCCTGGGTTTCTGCTGATGTTGCTCATTGTTAATAATCCTTCCAACTTGAATCCTGAAATGAGTGGTAGTTCTGTTTAGTTTTGATTATTGAGACTTTGGGAGTAAACAATCAGTGAAGTAGGAAAGAAGCAGCATAAACACTTTCCTCAAGAACAAGGCTCATGGTAACTCACTGCTTAGTAGGTGTGTCAGCTTCTATACATGGCATGAAAGGTAAAGTTTTTCCAAAGGTGCCATAGGTTTCTTAAAGAAACTTTTGACTTGTGAAAAGAATTTGTATGCATCAGGAAGGTAAAGTGACAAAATAGAAAAAAAAAAAGCTAGACTTGGATTTGGGAAGGACTACATTTGAAGCCCTAGCTCTGCCACTGACCAGTTTCTGTAAAATTAAGGTCTTGTAGCAGACATAATCTCTTAGGTGGGACCCTTCCAGCTCTTATATCCTCAGTATCTTTACAAATCTGGCATCTTACCAAGGGTTGATATATGGTTCCATTTTAGGTTTTTGCTTCTATGATGAAAAGAGAAATCCCTAAAGAGAATTTTCTTGTCCTTTTTGCTCCATTCCACTTGTACACATTACAGATGTAATGCAATTGTGTTCTTAAGAAAATGATTGATGAGCATAATGACAATAGTCACAAAATCACCTGTTGGTATTTTGTAGTCCTTTTCTCTTATATACTTGAGACTTGTTGGCAGTCTTTTAAATTGATTTATGTATTTAACAGAGATTCCTTGACTTAATTTTTAAGACTCTTGTCAGTGAACATTGAAAATGAATGCTGATCTCACTTATTTGTGGAATATAATGAACATAACAGTCTGAAAAACAAGGTAGTCCCAGAGACGTGGAAGTAGGGTACAGACTGACAATCCCCAGAAGAGGGGGTCGGGGGGGAAGAGATAAACCACAGACCTTATATGTGTGTATGCATAACCAATGGACATGGACAACAAAGCTGGGGACAGGGCAGGGAGGGAGGGGGAGGAGGGTGTCAATGGAGGAAAAAGGAGAAACATCTGTAACAAAAAGAAAAAGAAAGAAAGAAAGAAAGAAAGAAAGAAAGAAAGAAAGAAAGAAAGGAAGGAAGGAAGGAAGGAAGGAAGGAAGGAAGGAAGGAAGGAAGGAAGGAAGGAAGGAAGGAAGAAAGAAAGAAAAAGAAAATGCTGATGTTATTGTTACAATCACATTTTCTATTTTTTATTAATATATTATACCTGCCTTCATTGTTCACTTAATAAATCTCTAGTTCAGGGCTAATTAATATGGCTTATTTGCAGAAATAAGTATAGTTCACTTTACACTCTAGAAGTGTTCTTGGAGAAGTTCTTTATGATTAAGAATTGGTCAAGAGGGGAACAGCAATTTTATATAGACTCATAAGTATATTAAGCTCCTTTAAGTTATAAATGGTTTTCCTTGAGGTCTCTTATCACTCAAAGTAGTTAATGAGCTAATGATAGTAGTGTTTAAAGTAGACAAGTTTGATTAATTAGACAACCCACTCCTTAATGTAATATTTTGCAATGTATAGCCAACCATTTTCTTTCTAATTTTTAATTTTGAAATAATTACAAACTTACATGAAAGTTACAAGAATACTACAAAGAGCTCTCATATACTGTCACTCAGATTCCCCATTTATTACTTCAAAATTTTTTTTATTGATTGATTTTCTTTTAGAGAGAGAGAGAGAGATTGATTTGTTGTTCCACATATTTATGCATTCATTGTTTGATTCTTATTTGTGCCCTGACCTAGGATTGAACATCCAACCTTGGTGTATAGTGACAACACTCTAATCTAGTGAACTACCTGGCCAAGGCAGATACCCCAGTTATTCACATCTGTTGTATTATTCTCTCCTTAAATATATATATATTTTTTATTGTTATTTTTTTAACCAATGGAGAGTAAGTTGCAAACATGATAACAATTGCCCCTAAATATTTCGGTGTGTATTTCCTAAAAGACAGAGTCCTCTTCCATATAGTCATAGTGCTACCATCAAAATCAGGAAATTAACATTTATACAATATTACCATCTAATCTACAGAATCCATTTAATTTTACCAATGGTCCAATAATGTCCTTTAACAATAGGTCAATGAATAATGTATATATTTTCTTCTGATGTGGGATCTAATCCAGGATCATATGTTACATTTAGCTGTCACATCTTTTTAGTTTTCTCTTATCTGGAACAATTTATCAAATTTTCCCATCTTTCATGACCTAGACATTTTAGAGTACAATGTTGTTTTGTAGATTGTTCCTCTGTTTGGGTCTGTCTGATGTTTCCTTATGAGTAGATTCAGTTATACATTTTTTGGGGGTAAAAATATCAAAAAAGTAATGTGTTTTGTCAGTTTTTCATATCAGGAGGCACCCTGATTTGTCCATTATTAGTGATGTTCACTTTAATCCTTGGTTAAGATAACATATGCCATATTTCTCCACTGTAAAGTTACTATTTTTCCTTTGTTATAAATATTTTGTGTGGTGATACTTTGAGACTGGCAAACATGCTGTTCCAATGGTGATTTTATAATTCTACTGTTCTTTCTATATTCATCAGTTGGAATTCTGCTATAAGGAGAAACTTTCCTTTCTTCTTTAAGTATTTATTTAATAATATAGTCTCATAAATGTTTATTTTATAAAATGGGTTATTATATGTTACTATCATTATTTATTTTGATGTTCCAATTATTTCAGATTTGGTCAATGAGAACCACTTCAAGTTGGCTTTTGTGTCCATTTGACATGCCCCCATCATATTTGGGATACTTTCTTAATTTCTGGCACATCTAGATATCCCAGATCAGCCCAACCAGAGTGGCTCAGTTAGTTGAGTGTTGTCCTGTGTACCAAAAAGCTGCTGGTTCAATCCCCAGTCAGGACATGTGTGGAAGGCAGCCGATCTATATTTCTCTCTCACATTGATGTCTCTCTCTCCTTACTTCCACTCTCTAAGTATGTCCTTGGGTGAGGATTTAAAAAAAAGATAACCCAGACTTATTTTGTGCTTTTCCCTTTCCCAGCTCTACAATCAGCTATTTCTCTCCATTTATTGAAGCATGCCACTTAAAGTGCCAAGAGCTGAGAACTAGTTGTACTCATTGCTGTTGGGATATTACTGTTTTTAGGCCATTCAATGAACAGAGATGGAAAATTTTTTATATACAATGAGCAGCAGTGGATATACATAAAGCAAATTAAGAATAAGCTTCAGGGCCCATCATTTACATGGTCTTTCCCAAGGTAGTATGTCAATATGGTCTTATGTTTTTGGAAAATTTGAAAATGGCTAAGACCACTGCCTCTTTTGATTTTATCTTCCATTCTATTACACTTCCTTTCTTGGCAGAGTGGCAGCTGAGTAGTTGCAGGTATTTTGGGAAATGGGCTAAGGGGAAGTTGAGTGAGGATACATTTTTTTAAACTTTGAGGAATTACTGACATACAAAAAGTATATTTAATATGTACAACTTGATGAGTTTGGAGCTAAGTATATACCCCTAAAACCATTACCACAATCTGTTCTATAAAAGTATTCATCATTTCCAAAAGATTCCTCCCTCCCTCTTAATTTTTATTATTTTTCTGTGATAAAAACACTTAACATAAGATCTACCTTAGGAAATAGTTTAACATACAATACAGTGCTGTTAACTATAGATACTGTGTTGTACAGTAGATTTCTAGGACTTATTCACTTTGTATGAGTGAAATTTGTAGAAGTGGGGATACATTTAGTTGGGGTTTAATGGGATATATTTATGTCATTTGTAATAACCTGGGGTGCATTATTATGTTACTGCTACCTGTCAAGTGTCGGAATGGCTTGCACTACTACTTACTGTGGCACCTCACCTGGCACCATTACATGAAAGTGCAGTCCCAGAAGTCATATCCTGATATGAATGTGCCTTTGGTGCCCATTACTGGAAATGCATGGCTAATGCAGGAAAAACAAAGTTGAAATCTACAAAACCAGAAGCTAGTTTATGGAAAAGTCTTCCAAATTTTATAGGTTATATGTGAGAAAATCTAAAAGTTTTTCTCTTATTTTGATAAAAAATAAAAGATACATAATATTAATAATAAAAATTGTGATGATGAAACTTTCTTATCAATAGTAATAAAAACAAATTTTGACCTATCAAGCTAAAGAAAAAAATGAATTATCTTTCTATTTTCTATATGGAAATTTGTGTTGCAAAATCGTTGTCATGTGAAGATGAGAAGGCAAGCCAGGTGTAGCCCCTTAGGCAGTGCAGAGACCCTCACCCCTGGCTTTTGTAATTCCCATATGTCCACCAACTGCCTAAACTACAGTGGAACTAGAAGGCCCAAATGCCTGGAGGCTTATCATGTATAAAAGGCGGCTGGAACCCAGGCTTGGGGCTCAGCCTTTGGAGGTGACTCTGCTGGGACAGCACTGGTGCACATTAAACAGTCTTTTTCTAATCCTCTGAGTGTGTGCAGGCTGTCTCTTTCTGCCAACTGAATTTCTGCTACAACATTTTGGTGCATCGGCTGGGAAGCCAACAGCCATGCCGGCCCCTTGAGCCACTGTTGTTGGAAGCTGGCAGGAAGGAACCACTAATTTTGGGCCCCCATGACTGAAAAGAAGGTGGACCATTGATGATTTCACTGGACCCTGACCCTCGCTGGACCTGACTGCAGTCAGCCACCATTGTGCTTGAATGGACTTCGGGGAGGATACAAAAGCATGTCAGGTCATCAGATCGGTAAGCATCCCCGGGGACTCAGGACTGAATTCAGGCCTGCCTCTAAGGCAGAAGGGGAGCTTGATCATCTCCCAAGCAGGATTGGCGCTGCAAAGAATAGGAAATTCCTGGGTGGAAGTTTAAATTCTGTGTGATTGTGTGTGTGAGTGACCATGCTCCACAACGCCTGTTATGGAGCCTGTGTGAGTCCCAACCTGCGCATCCGTGGCGACCTCATAAGGTTAAGGTCAGTATCAGATTCTTGGGGACATTTGTCTTCACCAGGGAACCTGATCCAAGTCAGGGGCACACACTGACTTGCCAATGCCAAGAGGCGCCTAAGACCCTGTGAGGCCAGGCAGATGAAATGAGAGTTTCTTCTTGTCTAGTGACACTATTTACTGGGAGATTTGCTTAACCATCTTAGATATCATTATGGGGGGAAGTTCCTCTAAACCCACTGTTCTGGAATGTATGATAAAGAATTTTATAAAGTGGTTCTCAGGAGAGTATGGGGGTCAAATTGACCCCTGGAAAATTGTTTACCATCTGTGAATTAGAATGTCCCACCTTTGGTGTGGAATAGCCCTCTGAAGGCACCCTTAAAGTCCCCACAGTCCAGGACGTATATAGGGTAGTCACCAAAGACTCTGGCCATCTGACCAATTTCCTTACATACACCAGTGGTTGGAAAAAGCCCAAATCAGGCCTCCTTGGGTCCAATTCTGTGTTACTAGTTAGGGACATTGTAAGGTCCTTGTGGCACAAGGTTAAAGGAAGACTTCATGGTAACTTAAGTGGCCTCCTATATTACAAGGGGATTCAGAAGAGGCCCCTCCACTGCCACTGCTATTTGCCCCACTACCTAAGGATGGGGAACCTCACCTGCCCAGCAGCCCACCTCTATCCACCTCACCCCCACAACTGGCCACTGCACCATGGGAGCCAGGGTCGGTGGAGCCAGTGGGAAGATGTCTCAGGTCAGTGATCCAAGGACCAAAACCCCCAGTGGCAATGCAATTACCACTGCAGGAGACAAACGGTCCACAGAGAATGGGCCTTGACGGGAGCAGTCTTCCAGACTCACCGCTCCACCTGGGTCAACTGTTGCAGATTGTCACAGAAGCCAGAAAGTGGATCCAGACCCAGGCACCAGCTGGACATTTAGACATAGAAGCCTGGGCATGAGAGCCCTTACCTGATGAGGAATCCTCAAGGAAACCCACAGACACAGATACATGGGAAAGGGCAGGAGAAGGTGAGGAAGACAGAGGCAAGGAGAGATAAAGATGCAGGAGAGGAGGGTTTGCAGGAGCTGGGCCAATAGGAACCTCTCTCAAGCCAAGGGCACATTTTCTCCATCTCATCTGAAGGTCCCCAGCCCCTCTGAAACTCTTCCTCTGACCCTGGCACTAGTCCGAGCCCCAGGCTGCAGAGAGGCACTTTCCACAAAGCCAGGGTGTGCCACCCAACCACTACTGGCCAGACTTAGGTTTCAAGATCACACAAGGCAAATGAATGCTAGGGGCCAAAAGGAAACAGGTAGTCTGCGCTATTTTTGTTCCCACTTCCCATTGACAGAGTCAAGAATTCCTGAGAACATCAGGGTTCTATTGAATATGGATACCCGGATTTTCAGAACTGGCAAAACCCTTATACAGAGCCCTGATAGGGGAAGAATAGGCACCCCTTGTCTGGGGCCCCGATCGAGAAAGCCTTTAACAAGCTCATGAAGGCACCAGCCTAGGACTCCTGGACATCCCTGGGAGTCCTAACCCAGGAATTTGGGCCTTGGCAGAGACTGGTAGCTTATCTTTCAAAGCAAATTGACCCAGTTGTGGAAGGCTGGCTGACCCCCTACCCTGGGAGAAGATAGTGTTTCCTGAGAAACTCAACCGCAGCATTCTGCCTGGTTTGGACATCCCTGCTAGGCTGTGGTACCGTTTTCCTGCCTCTTGGGAGACATTGTTGCTAGAGCTGGAGTAAGACCCGGGTCAGGTGCCTGAGCTGCTGGGTGGGCTGGAGCGGGACACCTACAAGGGAGTCCTGTTAGGGGTGCTACAGTATTGGGGGACCAAACTCCACATCCAGTCCATGGAGGGAGGCACCCCTAACTCTGCAGAAGGACCTGGTGCTCACATCCTATGCGAGAAATGACTCACTAGTGGCAAGAGTCTCATGTGCTGTGTCAAGACTCCTGGGAACCCAAGGCCCAGGCCCTGAAGAGCCAAGTGCTTTGCTTCCCTGAGTAGATTTGTGGAGAGCTGGTGGTGGCAGATGACACGATGGCAGCATTTCACAGTGCAAGGCTGAAGGACTACCTGCTCACAGTCATGGTGGCTGCAGCCAAGGCCTTCAAGCATCCAAGCATCCGCAACCCTGTCAGCTTAGTGGTGACTCAGCTAGTGGTTCTAGGGCCAGGAGAGAAAGGGCCCCAGGCTGGACCCAGTGCTTCTCAGACCCTGCACAGCTTCTGTGTCTGGCAGCAAAGACTCAACATCTCTGAGAACTCAGACCCAGATCACTTTGCTGTTTACCCATCATGACCTGTGTGGGATCTCAACCTGTGACAACCTGGACATGGCTGACGTGGGCACTGTGTGTGACCCGGCTCAGAGCTTTGCTCTATGTGTTGGTCTGAATGAGCCTAGGTGCACCTCTCGTCATGTCATGGCTCCTGTGATGGCTCACATGGATCCAGAGGAGCCTTGGTCCCCCTGCAGTGCCTGCTTCATCATGGACTTCCTGCACAATGGCTACATGCACTGTCTCTTAGACAAGCCAGAGGCTCCCTTGCACCTGCTTGTGACTTTCCCTGGCAAAGACTATGATGCAGAACTATGGTACCTGGTGAGGGCATTAGAAGTCAGCAAGGATAAGTGGGCCAACATATGTACTGAGGGAAGACACTCAGTGTCAGAAGGAAACTGTTGGGCAGATGCTGCAGCTAAACAAGCTACCAGAGAACAGACAGCCCCATCAAAAATAATGCTGGCTCCAGAACTACCTGTAACCCCAAAATACATGGCCCAGGAAGAAGAATCGGCACAATAGGAGTGGAAGAAATATAATGAAGGAAGAATGGTGGATCCTCCCAGATCACAGAATCTACATGCCAGAACAATTAGCCCATCAGTTAGTCCTCCAACAATATGAACTCATCCATCTGGAAAAAACCACCCTAGAAGACTTATGAAGCTGGTACTACCTGACTGCTCAACTTCCATCCTTCTGTGCCTTGGTCTCCTAACACTGTCTCCTCTGTGCTCAAAACAATGCCAGACAAGGACACATTGGGCCCGCTGGGATCCAGCGCTGCAGCCAAGCACCCTTTGAAGATCTAGAGGTAGACTTCTCAGAAATAGGACCAAGCAAAGGAAATAAATATCTCCTGATTTTCATCTGTACTTTCTCGGGCTAGGTTGAAGCTTACCCCAGATGTATGGAAAGGCAAGAGAAGTAACCAAAGCTCTACTGAGAGACATCAACTTGAGATATGGAATGCCATTGACTATAAGATCAGACAATGGCCCAGCCCTTGTATCAAAAATATTGTAGCAGGTAGGTAAAACTCTAGGCATTAAATGGAGTTTTCACAAGGCCTACTGGACCCAGAGCTCAGGGAAAGTAGAATGCATGAATCAGATCATTAAGCAGACAATGGCAAAACTATGTCAAGAAACGAACTTGCCCTGGACTGTTATACTGCCCCTAGCTCTCCTGTAAGTACATTGTATCTCTCGAGCAGAGATCGGGTTCTCCCCTTTTGAAATCTTATACAGGACACCTACCCCACTGACTAGGAAAAACCATTCATATATATATATATATATATATATATATATATATATATATATATATACATATATATATATATTTTTAATTTATTCATTTATTTTTGTTACAGATGTTTCTCCTTTTTCCCCTATTGTCACCATCCTCCACCTCCCTCCCTGCCCCATCCCCACTTTTGTTGTCCATGTCCATTGGTTATGAGTACATGCGTGAAAGTTCTGTGGTTCATCGCTTCCCTCCCCCACAACCTCTTCTGGCAATTGTCAGTTTGTACCCTACTTCTGCGTCTCTGGGGCTACCTTGGTCCTCAGACTGTTATGTTCATTGTATTCCAGAAATAAGTGAGATCATGTGATATTTGTCTTTCTCTGCTTGCCTTGTTTCACTTAGTTTCTCTTTCCGTGAGTTCATCATTGGTGTATAAGAATGCCGTTGATTTCTTGACATTAATTTTGTATCCTGCTACTTTGCCAAATTCATTTATTAAGTCTAGTAGATTTTTGATGGAGTCTTTAGGGTTTTCTATATACAATATCATATCGTCTGCGAATAATGACAGTTTCACTTCCTCCTTTCCAATTTGGATTCCTTTTATTTTTTCTTCACGTCTGATTGCTGTGGCTAAGACTTCCAGTACTATGTTAAATAAGAGTGGCGAAAGTGGGCATCCCTGTGTTGTTCCTGTTCTTAAGGGAAATGTTTTTAGTTTTTGCCCATTGAGTATGATGTTGGCTGTAGGTCTTTCATATATGGCCTTTATTATATCAAGATATGATCCCTCTACTCCCAAGTTGCTGAGCGTTTTTATCAGAAATGGGTGCTGGATTTTGTCGAATGCTTTTTCAGCGTCTATTGATATGATCATGTGGTTTTTAACTTTGATTTTGTTTTTGTGGTGTATCACATTTATTGATTTGCGAATGTTGAACCAGCCTTGCATCCCTGGGATGAATCCCACTTGGTCATGGTGAATAATTTTTTTGATGTATTGCTGGATCCGATTTGCTAGTATTTTGTTTAGGATTTTGGCATCTACATTCATCAGGGATATTGGCCTGTAGTTTTCTTTCTTTCTAGTGTCTTTTTCTGGTTTTGGAATTAGGATTATGCTGGCCTCATAAAACGAGTTTGGAAGTCTTCCTTCTTCTTGAATTTTTTGAAATAGTTTGAGGAGAATGGGTGTTAGTTCTTCTTTGAATGTTCCGTAAAACTCCCCCGTGAAGCCATCGGGCCTGGGCTTTTGTTTGCTGGGAGAGTCTTGATTACATCTTCAATTTCCTTAGCTGTTATTGGTCTGTTCAAGTTTTCTATCTCTTCCCGGTCCTGCCTTGTTTCACTTAGGATAATAGTTTCCAGGTCCTCCCATGTCGTCGCAAAGGATAAGAGATCTTTCTTACAGCTGCATAGTACTCCATTGTGTATAGGTACCACAGCTTTTTTATCCATTCGTCTACTGATGGACACTTGGGCTGTTTCCAGATATTAGCTATTGTAAATAGCGCTGCTATGAACATAGGGGTACATATATTCTTTCTGATTGGTATTTCAGGCTTCTTCGGGTGTATTCCTAGGAGTGGGATCACTGGGTCAAATGGTAATTCAATTTTTAATTTTTTGAGGCAAAACCATAGTGTATTCCATAGTGGCTGCACCAGTCTGCATTCCCACCAAGAGTGAACTAGAGTCCCCTTTTCATCACACCCTTGTTTTCCCCAAACACTTGTTGTTTGATGCTTTGTTGATGGAGGCTATTCTGACAGGTGTGAGGTGATATCTCATTGTTGTTTTAATTTGCATCTCTCTGATGATTAGTGATGTTGAGCATTTCTTCATATGTCTCTTGGCCATTTGTATGTCCTGTTTGGAGAGGTGTCTATTTAGTTCCTCTGCCCATTTTTTAATTGGGTTCTTTGTCTTTCTTTTGTGGAGTTGTATGAGTACTCTTTATATTTTGGAAATTAATGCTTTATCTGATATAACATTGGCAATTATGCTCTCCCATACAGTAAGTAACCTTTCCACTTTGATAGTTGTTTCTTTTGCTGTGCAGAAGCTTTTGAGTTTGATGTAGTCCCATGTGTTCATTTTTTACTTTGTTTCTGTTACCTTAGGTGATATATCAGTGAAAAATCTACTGCGTATGATGTTGGAAATTTTGTTGCCTACATTTTCTTCTAAGATTTTTATGGATTGATGAGTCACATTTAAGTCTTTTATCCATTTTGAGTTTATTCTTGTGTAGGGTGTAAGCTGATGGTCTAGTATCATTTTTTTGCATGTAGCTGTCCAATTTTCCCAACACCATTTATTAAAGAGGCTGTCTTTACTCCATTGTATGCTCTTGCCACCTTTGTCGATTATTAATTGAACATAATGTTTTGGGTCAATTTCTGGGTTCTCTGTTCTATTCCATTGATCTGTGTGCCTGTTCTTGTGCCAGTACCAGGGTGTTTTGATTACAGTTACTTTGTAGTATAACCTGATATCTGGTATTGTGATCCCGCCTACTTTGTCCTTCTTTTCCAAGATTGCTGTAGCTATACGGGGTCTTTTTTGGTTCCACATGAATTTCTGAATCATTTGATCTAGTTCTAGGAAATATGTCGTTGGTATTTTGATGGGGATTGCATTAAATCTGTAGATTGCTTTGGGTAGTATGGACATTTTAATGATGTTAATTCTTCCAATCCATGAACAAGATATGTACTTCCACTATTTTATATCTTCCTCTATTTCTTTTTTCAATGTTCTGTAGTTTTCTGCAAATAGGTCCTTTACTTCTTTGGTTAAGTTTATTCCTAGGTATCTTAATTTTTTTACCGCTTTGGTAAATGAGATTTTTTTTAGTTTCTCTTTCTGTGAGTTCATAATTGGTGTATAAGAATGCCGTCGATTTCTTGACGTTAATTTTGTATCCTGCTACTTTGCCAAATTATTAATTAAGTCTAGTAGATTTTTGATGGAGTCTTTAGGGTTTTCTATATATAATATCATGTCATCTGCGAATAATGACAGTTTCACTTCCTTCTTTCCAATTTGGATCCCTTTTATTTTTTCTTCGTGTCTGATTGCTGTGGCTAAGACTTCCAGTGCTATGTTAAATAAGAGTGGTGAAAGTGGGCATCCTTGTCTTGTTCCTGTTCTTAAGGGAAATGCTTTTAGTTTTTGTCCATTGAGTAGGATGTTGGCTGTAGGTCTTTCATATATGGCCTTTATAATGTTGAGATATGATCCCTATATTCCCAAATTGCTGAGCATTTTTATCAGAAATTGGTGCTGGATTTTGTCAAATGCTTTTTCAGCATCTATTGATATGATCATGTGGTTTTTATCTTTCATTTTGTTTATGTGATGTATCACATTTATTGATTTGCGAATATTGTACCAGCCTTGCATCCCAGGGATGAATCCCACTTGGTCATGATGAATAATTTTTTTGATGTATTGCTGGATCCGATTTGCTAGTATTTTGTTAAGGATTTTGGCATCTATGTTCATCAGGGATATTGGTCTGTAGTTTTCTTTCTCTGTAGTGTCTTTTTCTGGTTTCGTAATTAGAATTATGCTGGCCTCATAAAACAAGTTTGGAAGACATCCTACTTGTTGAATATTTTGGAATAGTTTGAGGAGAGTGGGTGTTAGTTCTTCTTTGAATGTTCGGAAAAACTCTCCCGTGAAGCCGTCAGGGACTGGGCTTTTGTTTGCTGTGAGGGTCTTGATTACATCTTCAATTTCCTTCATTGTTATTGGTTTGATCAAGTTTTCTATCTCTTCCTGGTTCAGTTTTGGGAGATTATGTGTTTCTAGAAATGTGTCCATTTCACTTAGATTGTCGAATTTGTTGCCATATAAATGTTCATAGTATTTGTTGATGATCCTTTGTATTTTTGTGGTGTCAGTTGCTACTTCTCCTCTTTCATTTCTGATTTTGTGTATTTGGGTTCTCTCTCTTTGTTTCTTGGTGAGTCTTAGCTAAGGATCCATCAATCTTGTTTATCTTTCCAAAAAACCAGCTCTTTGTTTCATTGATCCTTTGAATAGTTTTTTTTTTTTTTTGGTCTCCATTTTGTTTATTTCTGCTCTGATTTTTACTATTTCCTTCCTTCTACTTGCTTTAGGGTTTTCTTTTTGTTTGCTTTCTAGTTCTTTAAGTTGTGATGTTAGGTAATCAAATAGAAATTTTTCTTCTTTCTTGAGGTGGTCCTTTAATGCTATGAACTTCCCTCTCAGAACTGCTTTCACTGCATCCCACATATTTTGTGTGGTTGTGTGTTCATTTTCATTAGTTTCCAGGAAGTTTTTAATTTCTACTTTGATCTCCATGGTAACCCATTCATTGTTCAATAACATGCTGTTTGGCCTCCATGTCTTCAAATGTCTTTGCATATTCTTGTTGCAATTGATTTCTAGTTTCATGCCATTGTGATCTGAGAAGATGCTTGATATGATTTCAATATTCTTGAACTTGTAGTGACTATGTTTGTGTCCTATCATGTGGTCTATCTTTGAGAATGTTCCATGTGCACTTGAGAAGAATGTGAATTCTGCAGTTTTGGGTGTAATTTTCTGTATAAATCTATTAAATCCATTTGATCTAGTGCTTCATTTAGAATTTCTGTTTCCTTGTTAATTTTTTGTCTAGATGATCTATCCAGTGATGTCAGTGGGGTGTTGAAGTCTCCTGCTATGATTGTATTGCGGTTGATTTCTCCTTTGAAGTCCTCCAGAAGATTTTTAATATATTTTGGTGCTCTTATATTGGGTGCATATATGTTTACCAAGGTTATATCTTCCTGTTGGATAGACTCTTTCAATATTATGTAGTGGACTTCTTTTTCTCTAGTTATGGTCTTCAATTTGAAATCTAACTTATCAGTTATGAGTATTGCTACCCCAGCTTTTTTCCTTTCTGTTTGCTTGGAAGATTTTTATACATCCCTTTACTTTCAACCTATGTGAGTCTTTTGTTGTGAGGTGGGTCTCTTGAAAACAACATATATGTGAATCATGCTTTCTTGTCCAGTCAGCTACTCTGTGTCTTTTTATCGGAGCTTTCAATCCATTTACATTTAAGGTGATTATTGATATGTACTTATTTATTGCCATTTTTGTTTAGTGTGGTTATGTTTTTCTTCCTATTTTTTCTACTAATCACAGCAGTCCTTTTAACATTTCTTGCAGGGCTGGTTTGGTGCTAATATATTCCCTTAGCTATTTTTGTCTGGGAAGCTCTTTATTTGAGCTTCTATTTTGAATGATAGCCTTGCTGGATAGACTAGCCTTGGATTCAGATCCTTGTTTTTCATGACCTTGATTACTTCATGCCATTCCCTTCTGGCCTGTAGTGTTTCTGTTGAGAAGTCAGATGATAGCCTTATGGGGGTTCCTTTGTAGGCATCCTTTTGCTTATTTCTTGCTGCCTTTAGGATTCTCTCTTTGTTTTTAATTTTTAGCATTTTAATTATTATGTGTCTTGGTGTGGGCCTGTTTAGGTTCTTCTTACTTGGGGCTCTCTGTGCTCTTGAATTTGAATGACTTCTTCCTTCACCATGTTAGGAAAGTTTTCTGTCACTATTTCTTCAAGTATATTCTCTAACCCTTGCTCATTTTCTACTTCTTCAGGGACTCCTATGATGCGAATGTTATTACATTTCCAGTTGTCCCACAGTTCTCTTAAGCTATCTTCCTGTTTTTTAATTGTTTTTTCCTTTTCGTTTTCTGATTGATTGATTTTTTTCTACTCTGTCTTCTAATTCACTGATACAGTCCTCTGATTTCTCTACTCTGCTGGTCAGTCCTTTCAATGTGTTCTTTATTTCTGCTATGTCATTCTTTATTTCCACTTGGTTGGTTTTCATGGTGTCGATATCCTTACTCATGCTGTTTAGTTTCCTCAAGATCATGGCTCCGAACTCTACCTCTGATAATTTGCTTAACTGCATTTCATTTATGTCATCTTTGGTAGAGTTCTCTTGTTCTTTCATTTGGGTTCTGTTTCTTTGTTTCACCATTTTTACTATCTCAGTGGGTTTTGGAGCCTGCAAAATTTTCCCTGTGTGTTGGTGTTCTGCTATTTGTGGCTCCCTCTGCTGGGTTTGGATGAGCATGGAGGGACCTCCTTAAACACCACTGTCAAGTCTCACTTTCCTGGGTAGATTTGCAAGCTCAGGAAAAGTTCAGTTATGCTCTAGCTTTTTACCTGGAGGATATTAGCCTCAGTTACTTGAAAAGCCTTAGTGTCTCAGTTGAATGAGAAACTCCCTCAGGTGTTTATAGTGTAAGAGGATTTCCCGAGGGTGGGGCCGATGCTGGTTATTAATGAGCCTCAATTTGCATTTCTTTACCTCTTTGCCTCACCTGGGAATCTCCGAGGGATGGGCTGCCATAGCTCTGGGAATGAGCAAACTTGGCTGCTGTTCTGTGTAACTGGGAAGGAGTGGGCTGGCCACCACCAACCTTTTTGGCCGCATATCAGCACAAACTCTGAGCGCCCTCCAAATTCCAGGTGTCCCCACAGAGTTCCAGTCCAGTCCACCCTTTCTCTGCTGGAGCCCCAGGTGAGTGGCTGTGGCTATTTTGCACTCTGTGCCAGCCCTCTGCACTGTGGAGTAGCTTGGGCTCCTAACCTCGAGGGCGAGCACTGCCGCTGCTCACAGCTAAGGCCGCTGCTGTCCGTTGTCTCCCAGCCCACCACCCTCACGTGCCTCCCCAGATCCTTCCAGGCTCATTCAGTGTCCCTGGTTGTATGGTCCTCTTTCGCTACTTTTCTGTTGCTTTTTCCTGACGATTTGTCTTTATTTTAGTTGTAATTCCCGTTTGGTCCTGGGAGATCGTCTGTGTAGCTTCTATTCACTCCACCGCCATTTTCCGAAAAGCCATTCTTAAGGTACATAAGTGGATAACCAATAGAATACTCATTTTCCTGGGAACAACTGTACACCCCCACAGACCAGGGGACAAGTGTGGATAAAAGACTGTAAAAAGGAACCCCTCAAAGCAACCTGGAAAGGGCCCTATTTAGTTCTCTCAAGGTTGCAGGTCTGAATACCTGAATCCACCACTCACGGGTGAAAGTAGCTCACCTGCCACATGACAACCAACCTGCCTGGTGAGTGAGCACCAACCAGAACAATCATCTGCAGGTCACCCTTAAGAGGTCAGTGAAATCTGCTTATTGGTCTACTGAAGCACCTGAGGACTCTGTCAGTAGAATCGAGTGTCATCACCTGCCAGACTGATCCCAGCAGTGGACTCTGTATCCTTAGTAGATTTACAGGATCAATTAGACATCTTTGTAGCAGTAGTATTACAAAATAGAAGGGAGGTAGACCTACTGATTTGCTGAAAAAGGAGGAATATGCCTCTTCTTAAATGAGAAATGTTGCTTTTATGTTAATCAGTCAGAAATAGTTAGAGACATGGCCCAGTAGTTAAAGGAACAAATACTGGGCATCTTGGGTACTCTCATTAGCTGGTCCAGTCTTAATGCTTTTTATAGCACTCCTGTTTGGCCTTTTTATTCTCAACATGCTAACCTGCTTCATTTCTTGTCGCTTAGAAACAAGTTCCAAATGATGTTTCAAATATGGACCCCCAACTACTCTCCTCTGGATGGTAAAGAACGCTAGTTGTTGCATCCCTCAACTTCAACGCCCTTATTTCAGCAGGAACCAGTCATAGAGATAATTGTCCCTCTTCCTCACTTGGCACTAAGGGATCTCCCTGTTGAAGATATTCTCTAAGTCTGCTGGGAGAAGCTTGAGAATCAAGAGGGGGAACTGAGAAGGCAAGCCAGGTTCAGCCCCTTAAGCAGTGCAGAGACCCCGCCTCTGGCTTTTGTAATTCCCATGCATCTGCCAAACACCTAAACTATAGTGGAACTAGAAGTCCCCAAATGCCCGGAGGCATATCAGGTATAAAAGGCAGCTGGAACCCAGGCTCAGGGCTCAGCCTTTGGAGGTGACTCCACTGGGACAAAACCAGTGAGCATTAAACAGTCCTTTTCTAATCCTCTGAGTGCATGCAGTCTGTTTCTTCTTACTGACCAAATTTCTGCTACAACAAAGTGGTAAAGAGTATGCAGCTTACAAAGTGAAGAAAATGGAGGAGGAAAAAAATGGCAGCAGAGTGAATGAAAGCTACACAGACCTTCTCCCTGGACCAAACTGGGATTACAACTAGAGTAAAGGCAAGTCATTGAGAAAAAACAACTGAAAAGCAGCTGGGGAGAAACCTTATAACAAGAGATGGAAAGAGGATACCAAATTGAGACAGGTAGGACCTGTGGAGGCACGAGAGGAATGGATGGGAGCCCACAGACAGCAGCTGAGGGCTGTTTTAACTGTGAGCAGTTCTCCCTGGGAAGTCATGGGTTAAAATGTCAAGCTGGCTCCACAGCACTGTCTGGTGGGACAGGGATAGGTGGCCATATAACACCTGGCTGAGATCACCATAGCTGAGGCTTGGTTCAGCAACAAGAGGTGCAGGAAAAAAAAATGGCACTTCCTTGAAGGGCCAGAGCTCTAAACTAGCTACAGCCACTCACATTGGGCTATGGCAAAGGGAGGGCAGACTGGACAGGAACTGTGTGAAGAGAGTCAGGATTCATGGCTCAGGGGAGAGAGCTGGGAAGGATGACACTGGTAGTTTTATGCTGAATCACTCACTCATAAGACAGTAGCCATCTTACTCAAAGAGTCCCTTCCCAGAGCCCCAAGGAGTAGCAACAGTCCCTCCGGCAGGAATTTATCACCACAGGCTAGTCTAGAGAAATGCAAATTGAGGCTCATTAACAGCTAGAGACTACTAGCAAGAAAGGAGGGGGGGGGGAAATGTCATTGCCCTATCCACTGCAAATCTTCTTACTCTGTACACCTCAGAGATTTTTTATTCAGTGAGGGGTACAACCCAAGGCTCATCAAGTAATTGAGACTAATAGCCTGCAGGAAAATTCTAGAGGATGACTGAACCTGTGCTTGGCCTGTAAATCTTTCCAGGAAAGTAACACTTGACAATGGTGTTTAACATGGGTCTTCCCACACTCATCCAATCCAGTAGAGGGAGCCACAATCAACGGAACACCAAAACCCAAAGGGAAAATTTGGTGGGCTCCAAAACTCATTGAGTCAACCACATGGGGAAACAAAGAAACAAATACCAAATGAAAGAACAAAAGAATTCTATAGAAGAAGAGATAAATGAAATGGCATTAAGCAAGATATCAGAGGTACAGTTCAGAGTAATGATAATGAGAAAGCTCAACAGCATGAGTAAAGAGATCATCAGCATGAGTAAAGACATAGAAACATTGAAAATCAACCCATTGGAAATGAAAATCACCAAACAGAAATGAAGAATGATGTAGCAGAAATAAAGGACACATTGGAAAACATAACCAGCAGAGTAGAAGAACCTGAGGATAAGATCAGTGAAATAGAAGAGAGGGTAAAGATTTTTGGAGGATCTTGGGTCTTCCCTGGGAGGAGGAAACAGGGAGAGGCTGGGACCCAGCAACCTGAGTCTGCTAGAGCACCCTGCACCATCCGTCCAGTGAATTCAGCTGTGTTGGTACCATAAGCACACAGTAGGGGCCTGCAGCAATAGCTGAAACCAGCTGGAGACAGAGCCCCATGCCCAACAGCAGCAGCGACTAACGCAGGTATGTGGTGGTGCACACCCAGGCCTATGGTGGCACACAGGCTCCAGACTCCAGGCCCACAGCGACACGCACCCAGCCCAGGGCCCAGGCCCACAGCGGTGCTTAGCCAGCCAGGGACCCAGGCCTGCGGCAGCGGGCAGGGCAGCCTGGGCCCCAGGCTCCAGGCCTTCAGCAGTGCAGCAGCCTTCCCAGGCTCAAGACAGCTTGCCTAGGCTTGTGGGGGCACTAGCACCAGCTTGGGAGCCTGGCACCTCCCCCCATAGCAACAGTGACTGGGCACGAGTAGAGCCTTACCTCCAATAGGCATTAGCAGCTCAGTCTGGCAGCTGAAAACATCCCCAGTGACATCAGCAAAGACTGAGCAAGAGCAGTGCCCCAGACCAAGCAGCAGGGCTAGGGCAGCTGAGACCTGCCCCTGACAACTGCAGAAGTGGAGTTGGAGTGGAGCCCCTTCCCTCAGCAGCAGCAAAATCCCAGGTGCTGAGCATCCTCAACCCCAAACAGCAGTAAAGGATTGGGATCTGAGAGCACCCCTTGGCAGCAGCAGAAGCAGAGGTAGCAGTGCCAACTGGGAGCTGACATTTGCCCCCAGCAGTGACTGTTCAGGAGCTGAGCCCCACCAGGCAGCAGGGTCCCCCAACAGTACATCAGCAAGACCCACGCACCCCAGCAGTATAGCAGAGTGACCCATGATCCCCAGAAGTGCACCAGTGTATCCCACAAACCCCAGCAGCATGCCAATGAAACCCACAAACCCCAGCAGGACACTAGCTGCACCCACATGCCACAGCAGCATACTAGAGGAACCCACAAACTCCAGCAGTGTGTCAGTGGAACCCACGCAACCCAACAGTGCACTAGTGGAACCCCACACCCCAGCAGAGAACCAGACAGACCTGGGCACCCCCAGGCAGCAGCAGCACATATCAGCAGCTAAGACCCATTCCCAGCAGCATCAGCAGAACCCAATCAAGAGTGGTGGCACAGCCCAAGCAGAAGCGAGTCTCAGGGAGCCAAGACCAGCACGACAGACCAATTCCAGCCACCATGTGTCAACCTTCCAGGACCCACAGCAGACAAAAGGAGCCATACACCAAAACAGACTGAGAGGCACAGCAGCCTTAAATGATACACACTGACCTGCCTACACATTCCAACATTCCTTAACGGGCTTAGAACAACCAGACTGCTAAAATGGTGAGACAAAGAAACAACACTCAAATGAAAAACAAAGAGAAATCACCAGAAATGGAATTACAGGAACTAGAAGAAAGTAACTTGTCAGACAAAGAATTCAAAGCAATGATTTTAAGGGTGCTCAAACAATTTGATGAGAACAACAAGCAACTTAATAAGAATTATGAAGAGCTCACTGGGAACTACTTAAGCTTATAAAAAAGAGGTAGAAGCTATACATAAAAATCAAGAGTAAATAAAGAATGACATAGCTGATATAAAATATAACTTATAAGGGTTCAATAGCAGATTAGAAGAAGCTGAAGACCGAATCAGTGACTTAGAAGACAAGGTAGAGAAAAACACCCAAAAAGAGCAGCAAATGGAAAAAAAGTTTAAAAAGCAGGAAGAGAGTTTAAGGGAGCTGTGGGACATTACAAAATGTAACAACATTTACATTGTAGGTGTAACAGAAGGAGAAGAATCAGAGAAAGGAATAGAGAACCTGTTTGAAGAAATAATGACAGAAAACTTTCCTAAACTGGTGAAGAAAAAAGGCACAGAAGTCCAGGAAACACAGAGAGGCCGAAGCAAGATGAACCCCAGAAGACCCACAGCTTGACACATAATAAAAATGGCAAATATTAAAGACAAAGAAAGAATCTTAAAGGAAGCAAGAGAGAGACAGAAAGTTACCTACAAGGGAGCTCCCATTAGACTGTCAGCTGATTTCTCAATAGAAACGCTGCCGGCCAGAAGGGAGTGGCATGAAGTGTACAAAGTAATACAAGACAAGGGTCTGAATCCAAGACTACTCTATCCAGCAAGGCTATCATTCAGAATCAAAGGAGAAATAAAGAGCTTCATGGATACTAAAAAGCTAAAGGAATTTACCACCACTAAACCTGCACTGCAAGAAATGCTGAAGGGACTGTTGTAAGAAGAAGAAGAAATAGAGAGAGAGAAAGAGGAACACAGGCATAAAATAAAAATGGCAACTAATAACTATCAATAATAACCTTAAATTTAAATGGCTTAAATGCTCCAATCAAAAGACATAGGGTAGCTGATTGGATAAGAAAGCATGACCATATATATGCTGTCTAGAAGAAACTCACCTCACAACAAAAGACTCACACAGGATGAAAGTGAAGGGATGGAAAAAAACTTACCAAGGAAATGGTAATAAAAAAAAAAAAAGCTGGTGTAGCAATACTCATATCTGACAAGATAGACTTCTAAACGAGGGCCATAATAAGAGACATAGAAGCTGAGGACAGGGTGAGAGGGAATACGGAGGAGGGAGTCAATGGGGGGAAAAAGGAGAAACGTCTGTAACATAAATAAATTAATAAAAAAATAAAAATTAAGTATTTTTGTAAGATGTTATAAAAAAAAGTGTAGATAAAATCACCCAATGAATCAAAAATTAACATACAAAAAAGCAATTAAAAAATAGAAAAAGAGCTCAAGAGATCTGGGAAAACATGAAATGTAAAAATATCTGCATCATAGGAGTTTTAGAAGAAGAAAATGAGCAAGGGTTAGAGAATGTATTTGAAGAAATAGTTACAGAAAACTTAACTAACTTGGTGAAGGAAAAAGGTATACAAGTTCAAGAAGCACAGGGAGCCCCAAGTAAGAAGATCCCAAAGAGGTCCACTTCAAGACACATAGTAATTAAAATGCCAATAATTAAAGACAAAGAGAGAATTCTAATGGCAGCAAGAGATAAGCTATAGATTACCTACAAAGGAGCCCCCAAAGGCTATCAGCTGACTCTTCAACAGAAACACTGAAGGGCAGAAGGGAACAGCAGGAAATAATCAAGGTAATGAAAAACAAGGATGTGAATCAAAGACTATGCTACCCAACAAGGCTATCATTCAAACTAGAAGACGAAATAAAGGGCGTCGCAGGAAAAAAAAACTTAAAAAGTCTAATAGAGTATATTAGCACCAAACCAGGACTGCAGAAAAAGTTAAAACGACTTCTATAAAAAGCAGAAGAACTAGGAAGAAGAACATGACCAGAATTAACAAAAATGGCAAAAAATAAATACATACCAATAATAATCTTAAATGTAAACAGAGTAATGTTCCGATCAAAAGACACAGAGAAGCTGAATGAATAAGAAAGCATGACACGTACATATGTTGTTTAAAATAAACCACCTAACAACAAAAGACTCACATAGGTTGAAAGTGAAAGGATGGAAAAAAAGTTTTTCAAGCAAATGGAAAGGTATAAAAAAGCTGGGGTAACAATCCCCATATCCAATAAAATAGACTTCAGGTTGAAGGCCATAAATAGAGAAAAAGAAGGCGATTATATAATATTGAAAAAAATCTATCCAATGGAAGGATATAATATTGGTAAACATATATGCAACCTATATAGAAGTAACAAAATACATTAAAAAACTTTTGGAGGAATTCAAAGGAGAAATCGACAGCAATACAGTCATAGCAGGGAATGTCAACACCCCACTGAAAACACTGGATAGATTCTCTAGAAAAAAATAAAGAAGGAAACAGAGACTCTAAATAATGCACTAGATCAAATGGATTTATTAGATATCTACAGAGAATTACACCACAAAACCACAAAATTCACATTCTTCTCGAGTGCACATGGGACATTCTCAGAAATAGACCACATATTAGGAAAAAACTTGGTCTCTACAAGTTCAAAAAGTATAAAATCATAACCATCATCTTCTCAGATCACAATGGCATGAAACAAGAAAACAATTAAGATAAAAACACTCAAAATATTCACACACATGTTGAATAAATAGCATGTTATTAAAGAATGAAGGAGTTACCAAGGAGATAAAGGAAGAAAAAAAACTTACTGGAAACCAATGAAAATGAACATACAACAACAAAAAAATCTATGGGATGCAGCAAATACAGTTCTGAGAGGAAAGTTCATAGCACTACTGGCCTACCTCATGAAACAAGAAAAATTGAATATATAACACTAAAACTTAAAGAACTGGAAAGTAAAAAACAAGAAAATCCCAGAACAAGTACAAGAAATGAAATAGTGAAAGTGGGAGCAGAATTAAATGACATAGAGACTAAAAAAAAACAATTCAAAAGATCAAAGAAATGAAGAGCTGGTTCTTCGAAAAGATAAACAAGATTGATGGATCCTTAGCCAGACTCACCCAAAACAAAGGCATAGAACACAAAGAAACAAATTCAGAAACAAAATAGAAATAACAACTGACACCACAGAAATACAAAGGATTGTAAAAATACTATGAACAATTATACACCAAATAATTGAACAATCTAAGTAAAATGCACAAATTTCTAGAAAGACACAGTCTCCCAGACCTGAATGAGGTAGAGATAGAAAACTTGAACAGACCAATAACAACAAAGGAAATTCAAGTTGTATCCAAAAAAGTTTCATCAAACAAAAGCCAGTGTCTGGACAGTTTCATGGGGGATTTTACAGAACATTCAAAGAAACCTAACACCAATTCTACTCAAACTATTTCAAAAAATTCAATAGGAAGAAAGACTTCCAAACTCATTTTATGAGACCAGCATAATTCTAATTCCAAAACCAGATAAAGACACTACAAAGAAAGAACCCTACTGGCCACTGTCCTTGAATAATATAGATGCAAAAATTCTTAACAAAATATTAACAAATCAGATCCAGTAATGCATTAAAAAACTATTCACCATGACCAAGTGGGATTCATCTCAGGGATGCAAAGCTGGTACAATATTTGCAAATCAATAAATGTGATACACCACATAAACAAAATGAAAGATTAAGTATATATGATCATATCAATAAATGCTGAAAAAGCATTCGAAAAAATCCAGCACCATTTTTGATAAAAGCACTCAGCAATGTGGGAATAGAGGAATCATATCTCGACATAATAAAGGCCGTATATGAAAAACCTACAGCCTACTTTATACTCAATGGGCAAAAACTAAAAGCATTTCTATTAAGAACAAGCACAAGACAGGGATGCTCACTTACGTCACAGTTATTTAACATAATATTGGAAGTGTTAGCTACAGCAATTAGACATGAAAGAAAAATCAAAGGGCTCCAAACTGGAAAGAAGGGAGTGAAATTGTCAATATTTGCAGATGACATGATATCGTACATAGAAAACCCTAAAAATTCCATCAAAAATATACTACACTTAACAAATGAATTTGGTAAAGCAGGATACAAAATTAAAATCAAGAAATCAATGGTATTCTTATACACCAATAATGAACTCACAGAGAGAGAAAATAAAAAAAACAATCACATTTACCTTTGCAGGAAAAAAATCCTAAGGTACCTGGGAATAAACTAACCAAAGAAGTAAAGGACCTCTTCATAGTAAAGTACAGGGCACTGAAAATAGAAATAGAGAAAGATATAAAAACATGGAACCATATACCTAGTTCATGGATTGGAAGAATTAACATAATGAAAGTGTCCATACTACCTGAAGCAATCTACAGACTCAATGCAATCCCCATATAATACACAAATGACATATTTCACAGAAGTACAACAAATATTTCAAAAGTGTATATGAAACCAAAAAAGAACCTAAATAGTGGCAGCAATCTTGAAAAAGAAGAACAAAGTAGGAAGGATCACAATACCAAATATCAGGTCATACTACAAAGTTATTGTAATCAAAACAGCCTGGTACTGGCAAAAGAACAGGCATACAGATCAATGGAATAGAACAGAGAACTCAGAAATTGACACAACACATGATGCTAAATTAATATTTGGCAAAGATGGCAAGAGCATAAAATGGAGTTAGGACAGTTTTTTAAATAAATGGTGTTGGGAAAATTGGACAGCTACATGCAAAAAAATGAAACTAGACCACCAACTTACACCATACACAAGAATAAACTCAAAATGGATAAAAGACTTAAATGTGACACATGAATACATAAAAATCCTAGTATTAAATATAGGCAGCAAAATTTCAGACATACATGTAGCAGACTTTCATGAATATAAAGCCTGAGGCAAGAGAAACAAAGGAGAACCTCACCAGCTCTTATAGATTGATGATTTGTTGATGGCAGCCATTCTGAAAGGTGTGACATGATACCTCAATGTCATTTTAATTTGAATCTCTCTGATGATTAGGACATTGAGCATTTTTTTCATATGTCTCTTGGCCATATGTATTTCCTGTTTGGAGAGGTGTCTATTTACATCCTATGTCCATTTTAATGGGATTATTTGTCTTCCTTTTGTTGAGTTGTATGAGTACTCACTATATTTTGAAAATTAACCCCTTATCTGATGTATCCTTGGCAGTTATGCTCTCCAATATACTGGGTTCCCTTTCCATTTTGTTTTATTTTAACCAGAAATTTATTTTAAGTTATTTTCTTTTTTTTTATTAATTTATTTTTGTTACAGATGTTTCTCCTTTTTTCCCCATTGACACCCTCCTCCCCATCCCCTCCACCCCATCCCCAGGTTTGTTGTCCATGTCCATCGGTTATGTGTACATGCATATAAGTTGTGTGGTTTATCTCTTCCTTTCTCCCCACCCCCTCTTATGAGGATTGTCAGTCTCTACCCTTCTTCCATGACTCTGGATCTACCCTGCTCCCGAGAATGTTGTGTTCATTATATTCCACAAATAAGTGAGATCACGTGATATTTGTCTTTCTCTGCTTGGCTTGTTTCACTTAGGATAATGCTCTCCAGGCCCCTCCATATCATCTCAAAGGATAAGAGATTTTTTTTTTTTACTGCTGCATAGTACTCCATTGTGCATATGTACCACAGCTTTTTATCCACTCTTCTACTGATGGACTTTTGGGCTGTTTCCAGATCTTAGCTATTGTAAATAGTGCTGCTGTGAACATAGAGGTACATATATTCTTTCTGGTTGATTTTTAAGACTTCTTAGGATATACTCCTAGAAGTGGGATCACTGGGTCAAACGGTTGGAGTGGTGTCTCTTTAGGTCCTCTGCCCATTTTTTAATTAGATTCTTTGTCTTCATTTTGTTTAGTTGTGTGAGTACTCTATATATTTTGGAAATTAAACCCTTATCTGATGTATCACTGGCAATTATGCTCTCCATATAATGAGTTCCCTTTCCATTTTGATGGTTGTTTCTTCTGCTGTGCAGAATTTTTTAAGTTTGATGTAGTCCCATGTATTCATTTTTTCATTTGTTTCTCTTGCTTTAAGTGTTGTATCTGTGAAAATTCTGCCAAGTATGAAGTCTGAAATTTTGTTGCCTATATTTTCTTCTAGGATTTTTCTGGAATCACGAGTCACATTTAAGTCTTTTGTCCATTTTGTGTTTATTCTTGTGTATGGTGTAAGTTGATGGTCTAGCTTTTTTTTTTTCACATGTAGCTGTCCAACGTTCTCAGCACCATTTATTGAAGAATCTGTCTTGACTCCACTGTATGCTCTTGCCACCTTTGTAAAATATTAATTGAACAAATTGTCTTGGGTCAATTTCTGGCTTGTCTGCTCTGTTCCATTGATCTATGTGCCTGTTCTTGTGCCCAGCTGTGTTGATTACAGTGGCTTTGTAGTATAACCTGATATCTGGTATTGTGATCCGTCTGACTTTAGTCTTCTTTTTCAAGATTACTGTGGCTATTCTGGTTTTTTTTTTTGGGGGGGGGGTTCCATATAAACTTTTGGAGTATTTGTTCTAGTTCTTTGTAGTGTATCATTGATATTTTGATGGAAATTGCATTGAATCTATATATAGCTTTGGTTAGTATGGACATTTTAATGATGTTAATTCTTCCAATCCATGAACAAGGTATACGCTTCCATGATTTTCTGTCTTCCGATTTTATTTTTGCAATGACCTGTAGTTTTCCGAGAACAGGTCTTTTACCCTTTCTGTTGGTTTATTCCTAGGGAAAAAAGATCAGAAAATGGTGATGGAGTGAATGGAAGCTACACAGACCATCTCCCAGGACCAAACGGGAATTACAACTAAAATAAAGACAAATCATTGGGAAAAAACAACAGAAAAACAGCGGGAGAGGACCATACAACCAGGGACACTGAATGAGCCTGGTAGGATCTGCGGAGGAGCATGATGGTGGCGGGCTGGGAGCCCATGGACAGCAGTGGCCTTAGCTGTGAGCAGCAGCGGTGCCCACCCTCAGGGTTAAGAACCCAAGCTGCTCCACAGTGCAGAGGGCAGGGACAGAGTGCTAAATAGCTACAGCCACTCACCTGGGCTCTGGCAGAGGGAGGGAAGACTGGACTGGAACTCTGTGGGGACACCTGGGATTTGCAGGGTGCTCAGAGTTTGTGTTGAGCTGCAACCACAAAGGACGGTGGTGGCTAGCCCACTCCTTCCTGGTTACACAGAACAGCAGCCAAGTTTGCTCCTTCCCGGAGCTGTGGCAGCCTGTCACTCAGAGATTCCCAGGTGAAGAAAAGATGTAAAGAAATGCAAATTGAGGCTCATTAACAACCAGCATTGGCCCCACCCTCAGAAATTCCTCTTACACTATAAACACCTGAGGGAGTTTCTCATTCAATTGAGATCCTAAGGATTTTCAAGTAACTGAGGCTAATAGTCTCTAGGCAAAAAGCTAGAGCATAACTGAACCTTTCCTAGCTTTCAAATCTACCCAGGAAAGTGAGACTTGACAGTGGTGTTTAAGGAGGTCCCTCCATGCTCATCCAAACCCAGCAGAGAAAGTCACAAATAGAAGCCCATCAACACCCACAGGGAAAAATTGGCAAGCTCCAAAACCCACTGTGATAGCAAAAATGGTGAGAAAAAGAAACAGATCCCAAATGATGAGATAAAAAAAGGCAGTTATGCAAATTATCAGAGGTAGAGTTCAGAGCCTTGATCTTGAGAAAACTAAACAGCATGAGTAAGGACATCGACACCATGAAAACCAACCAAGTGGAAATAAATGACATAGCAGAAATAAAGAACACATTGGAAGGACTGAGCAGCAGAGTAGAGGAAGCAGAGTACCGGCTCAGTGAATTAGAAGACAGAGTAGAAAAAATCAATCAATGAGAAAACCAAAAGGAAAAAAAATAAAAAAACATCAAGATAGCTTAAGAGAACTGTGGGACAACTGGAAACGTAATACTATTCGCATCATAGGAGTCCCCGAAGAAGAAGAAAATGAGCAAGGGGTAGAGAATATATTTGAAGAAATAGTGACAGAAAACTTTCCTAACCTGGTGAAGGAAGAAGGCATTCAAGTTCAAGAAGCACAGAGAGCTCCAAGTAAGAAGAACCCAAACAGGCGACACCAAGACACATAGTAATTTAAACTTCGAAAATTAAAGACAAAGAGAGAATCCTAAAGGCAGCAAGAGATAAGCAACAGGTTACCTACAGAGGAACCCTCATAAGGCTATCAGCTGAACTCTCAACAGAAACACTACAGGCCAGAGGAGAATGGCATGAAGTAATCAAGGTCATGAAAAACAAGGATCTGAATCCAAGACTACTCTATCCAGCAAGGCTATCAGTCAAAATAGAAGGTCAAATAAAGAGCTTCCCAGTCAAAAAAAAAAAAAAAGGCTAAGGGAATATATTAGCACCAAACCAGCACTGGAAGAAATGTTAAAAGGACTGCTGTAATTAGTAGAAGAAAGAAGAAATAGGAAGAAAAATATAACCACACTGAACAAAAATGGCAATAAATAGTACATATCAATAATCACCGTAAATGTAAATGGACTGAAGGCTCTGATAAAAAGACAAAGAGCAGCTGACTGGAAAAGAAAGCATGATTCACATATATGTTGTTGACAAGAGACCCACCTCACAACAAAAGACTCACATAGGTTGAAAGTAATGGTATGGAAAAAAATCTTCCAAGCAAACGGAAAGGAAAAAAAAGCTAGGGTAGCAATACTCATATCTGATAAATTAGATTTCAAATTGAAGACCATAACTAGAGACAAAGAAGGCCACTACATAATATTGAAAGGGTCTATCCAACAGGAAGATATAACCTTGGTAAACATATATGCACCCAATACAGGAGCACCAAAATATATTAAAAATCTTCTGGAGGACTTCAAAGGAGAAATCAACCGCAATATAATCATAACAGGAGAATTCAACACGTCACTGACATCACTGGATATATCATCTAGACAAAAAATTAACAAAGAAACAGAAATTCTAAATGAAGCACTAGATCAAATGGATTTAATAGATATATACAGAGAATTACACCCCAAAACTGCAGAATTCACATTCTTCTCAAGTGCACATGGGACATTCTCAAGATAGACCATATGTTAGGGCACAAACTGAGTCTCTAAAAGATCAAGAAGATTGAAATCATATCAAGCATCTTTACAGACCACAATGGCATGAAACTAGAAATCAATTGCAACAAGAACATGCAAAGACATTTGAACACATGGAGGCTAAATAGCATGTTACTGAACAATGAATGGGTTACCATGGAGATCAAGGAAGAAATTAAAAACTTCCTGGAAACCAATGAAAATGAACACACAACAATGCAAAATCTATGGGATGCAGCAAAAGCAGTTCTGAGAAGGAAGTTCATAGCACTACAGGCCCACCTCAAGAAAGAAGAAAAATTTCTTATTGATTACCCAACCTCACAACTTAAAGAACTGGAAAGCAAACAAAAAGAAAACCCTTGAGCAAGTAGAAGGAAGGAAATTGTAAATATCAGAGCAGAAATAAACAACAAGGAGACCTAAAAAAAAAAAAAAATTCAGAGGATCAATGAAACAAAGAGCTGGTTCTTTGAAAAGATAAACAAGTATGATGGACCCTTAGCTAGACTCACCAAGAAACAAAGAGAGAGAACCAAATACACAAAATCAGAAATGAAAGGGAGAAGTAACAACTGGCACCACAGAAATACACAGGATCGTTAACAAATATTATGAACATTTATATGGCAACAAATTTGACAATCTAAGCAAAATGGACAGATTTCTAGAAACACATAGTCTCCCAAAACCGAACCAGGAAGAGATAGAAAACTTGAACAGGCCAATAACAATGAAGGAAATTGAAGATATAATCAAGACCATCCCAGCAAACAAACCCCAGGCCCTGACGGCTTCACGGGAGAGTTTTACTGAACATTCAAAAAAGAACTAACACCCATTCTCCTTAAACTATTCCAAAAAAGTCAAAAAGAAAAAAGACTTCCAAACTCCTTTTATGAAGCCAGCATAATTCTAATTCCAAAACCAGAAATAGACACTACAAAGACAAAAAGCTGCAGACCAATATCACTGATGAACATAGATGCTAAAATCCTGAACAAAATACTAGCAAATCGGATCCAGCAATACATCAAAAAAATTATTCACCCTGACCACGTGGGATTCATCCCAGAGATGCAAGGCTGGTACAATATTCGCAAATCAATAAATCTGATACATCACATAAACAAAATGAAAGATAAAAACCATATGATCATAGCAATTGATGCTGAAAAAGCATTTAACAAAATCCAGCACCCATTTCTGATAAAAACGCTCAGCAATTTGGGGATGGAGGGATCATATCTGAACATTATAAAGGCCATATATGAAAGACCTACAGCCAACATCATACTCAATGGACAAAAACTAAAAGCATTTCCCTTAAGAAGAGGAACAAGACAAGGATGCCCACTTTCACCACTCTTATTTAACATAGCACTGGAAGTCTTAGCCACAGCAATCAGACACGAAGAAAAAATAAAAGGGATCCAAATTGGAAAGAAGGAAATGAAACTGTCATTATTCGCAGATGACATGATATTATATATAGAAAACCCTAAAGACTCCATCAAAAATCTACTAGACTTAATTAATAATTTGGCAAAGTAGCAGGATACAAAATTAACGTCAAGAAATCCATGGCATTCTTATACACCATTGATGAACTAACAGAAAGAGAAACTAAAACAACAATCCCGTTTACCATCACGGCAAAAAAATTAAGATACCTAGGAATAAACTTAACCAAAGAAGTAAAGGGCCTATTTGCAGAAAACTACAGGACATTGAGAAAAGAAATAGAGGAAGATTTTAAAAAGTGGAGGCACATACCTTGTTCATGCATTGGAAGAATTAACATCATTAAAATGTCCATACTACCCAAAGCAATCTGTAGATTTAACGCAATCCCCATCAAAATACCAACGACATATTTCACAGAAATAGAACAAATACTTCAGAAGTTCATATGGAACCAAAAAAGACCCCGTATAGCTGCAGCAATCTTGAAAAAGAAGGACAAAGTAGGCGGGATCACAATACCGGACATCAGGTTATACTACAAAGCTACTGTAATCAAAACAACCTGGTACTGGCACAAGAACAGGCACATAGATAAATGGAACAGAACAGAGAACCCAGAAATTGACCCAAAGCATTCTGCTCAATTAATATTTGACAAAGGTGGCAAGAGCATACACTGGCCTAAAGACAGCCTCTTTAATAAATGTTGTTGGGAAAATTGGACAGCTACATGCAAAAAAAATGAAACTAGACCATCAACTTACACCATACACAAGAATAAACTCAAAATGCATAAATGACTTAAAGTGACTCGTGAATCCATAAAAATCCTAGAAGAATATGTGGGGAACAAAATTTCAGACATCATACTCAGCAGAATTTTCACTGATATATCACCTAAGGCAACAGAAACAGGAAAAAATGAACACATGGGACTACATTAAACTCAAAAGCTTCAGAACAGCAAAAGAAACAACCATCAAAGTGGAAAGGCAACCCACTGTATGAGAGAGCATAATTGCCAATGTTATATCAGATAAGGAATTAATTTCCAAAATATATAGAGTGCTCATACATCTCAACAAAAGGAAGACCAAGAACCCAGTTAAAAAATGGGCAGAGGAACTAAATAGACACCTTTCCAAACAGGACCTACAAGTGGCCAAGAGACATATGATGAAATGCTCAACGTCACTAAATCATCAGATAAATGCAAATTAAAACAACAATGAGTTATCCTCACACCTGTCAGAATGGCCTCCATCAACAAATCATCAAACAAAAAGTGTTGGCGAGGGTGTGGAGAAAAGGGGACTCTAGTACACTGCTGGTGGGAATGCGGACTGGTGCAGCCACTATGGAAAACACTATGGTGTTACCTCAAAAAATTAAAAATTGAATTACCATTTGAACCAGTGATCCCACTCCTAGGAATATACCCTAAGAAGCCTGAAACACCAATCAGAAAGAATATATGTACCCCCATGTTCATAGCAGCACTATTTACAATAGCTAAGATCTGGAAACAGCCCAAGTGTCCATCAGCAGACGAACAGATAAAAAAGCAGTGGTGCATATACACAATGGAGTACTATGCTGTTGTAAAAAAGAAAGATCTCTTATCCTTTGAGATGACATGGGAGGACATGGAAACTATTATCCTAAGTTTATCAAGCCAAGCAGAGAAAGACAAATATCATATGATCTCACTTATTTCTGGAATATAATGAACATAACAGTCTGAGGAACAGGGTAGTCCCAGAGACGTGGAAGTAGGGTACAGACTATCAGTTGGCAGAAGTGGGTGTTGGGGAGGGGAGCCATGAACCTCAGAACTTGTACACATGTGCTCATAACCAATGGACATGGACAACAAAACTGGGGATGGGGCAGGGAGGGAGGGGGTGGAGGGTGTCAATGGGGGAAAAAAGAAGAAACATCTGTAACAAAAGTAAACTAATAAAAAAAATCACTGAAAGAGACAAAAATGTTTATTCCTAGGTATCTTAATTTTTTTATGGCAATAGTAAATGGGATTGTTTTTTAGTTTCTCTTTCTGTGAGTTCATCATTGGTGTATAAGAATGACATTGGTTTCTTGACGTTAATTTTGTATCCTGCTACTTTGCCAAATTCATTTATTAAGTCTAGTAGATTTTGGATGGAGTTTTCAGGGTTTTCTTTGTATAATATCATGTCATCTGCGAATAATGACAGTTTCACTTCCTCCTTTCCAATTTGGATCCTTTTTTTTTCTTCATGTCTATTTGCTGTGGTTAAGACTTCCAGTACTATGTTAAATAAGAGTGATAACAGTGGGCATCCCTATGTTTTTCCGTTCTTAAGGAGAATGCTTTTAGTTTTTGCCCATTGAGAATGATGTTGGCTGTAGGTTTTTCATATATGGACTTTTTTATTTTGAGACATGATCCCTCTATTCCCACGTTGCTGAACGTTTTATCAGAAATTGGTACTGGATTTTTTCGAAAGCTTTTTCTGTATCTATTGATATGATCATATGGTTTTTATCTTTCATTTGGTTTATGTGGTGTATCACATTTTTTGATCTGCAAATATTCAATCAGCCTTGCATCCCTGGGATGAATCCCACTTCGTCATGGTGAATACGTTTTCTGATGCATTGTTTGATCCGATTTGCTAATATTTTGTTCAGGATTTTGTCATCTGTGTTCATCAGGGATATTGCCCTGTTGTTTTCTTTCTTTATAGTGTCTTTATCCGGTTTTGGATTTAGGTTATTCTGGCTTCATAAAATGACATTGGAAGTCTCCCATCCTCTTGGATTTTCTGGTACAGTTTGAGAATAATGGGTATTAGATCTTCTTTGAATGTTTGGTAAAACTCCCCTGTGAAGCCATCCGGGCCTGGGCTTTTGTTTTCTGGGAATTTCTTAATTACATCTTCAATTTGCTTTGTTGTTATTGGTCTGTTCAAGTTTTCTATCTCTTCCCATTTCAATTTTGGTAGACTGTGTGTTTCTAGAAATTTATCCATTTCACCTAGAGTGTCCAAATTGTTGGCATATAATTGTCCATAGTATGTTTCGACAATCCTTTGTATTTCTGTGGTGTCATTTGTTACTTCTCCTCTTTCATTTCTGATTTTGTTTATTTGGGTCCTTTCTTTTTGTTTCTTGGAGAGTCTAGCTAAAGGTCCATTGATCTTGTTTATCTTTTAAAAGAACCAGCTTTTTGTTTCATTGATCTTTTGAACTGTTTTTTTTTTTTTTTTTTTTTTTTTTTTGTCTCTATGTCGTTTACTTCTACTCTGACCTTTACTATTTCTTTCCTTCTACTTGCTCTGGGTTTTTCTTTTTGTTTTCTTTCTAGTTCTTTAAGTTGTAGCTTTAGAAAGTCAAGTAGGAATTTTTCTTGTTTCTTTATGTAGGCCTGTAGTGTTATGAACTTCCCTCTCAGTACTGCTTTTGCTGTGTCCCATAGATTTTGTGTTGTGTTCGTTTTCATTGGTTTCCCTGATGTTTTTAATTTTTTGATCTCGTTGGTAACCCATTTGTTGTTTAATAAAATATTTGATTATTTTTTGTGTTTTTATTGTAATTGAGTTCTAGTTTCATGCCATTGTTGTCTGAGAAGATGCTTGATATGATGTCTATCTTTTTGAATTTGTGGAAACTTACTTTGTGTCCTAACATGTAGTATATCTTTGATAATGTCCTGTGTACACTTGAGAAGAATGTATATTCTGCAGCTTTAGGGTGAAATGTTCTGTAAATATCAAATAAGTCCAAGTGATCTAGGTCGTCATTTAAGAACTCTATGTCCTTGTTAAGTTTTTGTCTGGAAGATCTGTCCAGTTTTGTAAGTGGGGTGTTAAAATCACCCACTAAGATCATATTGCTATTGTTGTCTTACTTGAAGCCCTCCAGAAGTTTTTAAATATATTTTGGTGCTCCTGTGTTTGGTGCATATATGTTTACCAGGGTTATATCCTCTTGTTGGGATGATCTTTTCATTATTATGTAGTGACCTTCTTTGTCTCTTATTACGGCCTTCGTTTTGAAGTCTATCTTGTGAAATATGAGTATTGCTACACCAGCATTTTTTTCATTTCCATTTGCTTGGAAAATTTTTTCCCTCCCCTCACTTTCATCCTGTGTGAGTCTTTTGTTGTGTGGTGGGTCTATTGTAGACAGCATATATATGGGTTGTTTTTTCTTATCCAATCAGCTACCCTATGTCTTTTGATTGGAGCATTTAAGCCATTTACGTTTAGGATTATTATTGATAAATAATTATTTGTTGCCATTTTTATTTTATACCTATGTTCCTCTTTCTCTCTGTGTGTTTCTTCTTCTTACAACAGTCCCTTCAGCATTTCTTGCAGTGCTGATTTAGTGGTGGTAAATTCATTTAGCTTTTATTTTTGTCTGTGAAGCTCTTTATTTCTTCTTCAATTTTGAATGATAGCCTTGCTGGATAGAGAAGTATTGGATTCAGCACCTTGCCTTGCATTACTTTGTACACCTCATTCCACTCTCTTCTGGCCTGCAGGTTTTCTATTGAAAAAGCAGCTGTCAGTCTAATGGGAGCCCTCTTGTAGGTAACTTTCCGTCTCTTTCTTGCTTCCTTTAAGATTCTTTCCTAGTCTTTAATGTTTGCCATTTTTTTATGATGTGTCCATCTGTGGGTCTTTTCGGGTTCTTGCTTGGGACTCTGTGTTTCCTGGACTTGGGTGACTTTTTCTTTCACCAGTTTAGGGAAGTTTTCTGTCATTATTTCTTCAAACAGGTTCTCTATTCCTTTCTCTGATTCTTCTTCTTCCAGTATCCCTATAATGTGAATTTTGTTATGTTTTGCATTGTCCCACATTTCCCTTAAAATCTCCTCCTGCTTTTTAATTTTTTCTTCCCATTTGCTGCTCTATTTGGGTGTTTTATTCTACCTTGCCTTCTATTTCACTGATTCAGTCTTCAGCTTCTTCTAATCCACTATTGAACCCTTCTAATGTATTTTTCATAACAGCTATGTCCTTTTTTATTTACTCTTGATTTTTATTCTTTGCTTCTACCTCTTTTTTTGAGCTGATGTAGTTTCTACTGAACTCTTCATAATTTTTATTAAGTTGCTTGTAGTTCTCAACAAATTGTTTGAGCACCCTTATAATCATTGCTTTGAATTATTTGTCTGACAAGTTGCTTTCTTCTAATCCCTGTAGTTCATTTTCTAATGATTCCTCTGTTTTTCTCATTTGGATGTTGTTTTATTGTCTCACCATTTTAGTCATCTGCTAGTTCTAAGCCTGTTGAGGAATGATGGAATGTGTAGGCAGGTTGGTGTGTATTAATTAAGGCTGCTGTATCTCCCAGCCTGTTTTGGTGTATGGCTCCTTTTGCTTGCCCTGAGTCTTGGAGGATTGACACCTGGAGGCTTGCATTGGTCTTCCATGCAGGTCTCAGGTCCCCAGTACTCATTGCTGCTTGGTCTGGGCCACCAGTCTTCATTAACTTCTGCTGATGCTGCTGGGGTGAGTCTTAGCTGCTGATATGTGCTGCTGCTGCCTGGGGTTCAGGGTCTGTCTGGTGCCCTGCTTGGGTGCTTGGGTCCCACTGGTATGTTGCTGGGGTGCATGGGTCCCTCTGGTATACTGCTGGGGTGTGTGGGTCCAGCTGGTGTTCTGCTGGGTTTTGTGGGTCCCATTGGTATGCTGCTGGGGTTCATGGGTTTCACTGGTGCACTCCTGAGTTTGATGGGTCCCTCTGGTACAATTCTGGGTTGCGTGGGTCCCACTGGTGTGCTGTTGGGGAACACTGCTGCCTGGTGGGGGTTAGATCCTTATCAGTCACTGCTTGGGGTGACTGTCAGTTTTGGGTTTGCACTGCTACTACTGCTGCTGTTCCCAGGGGGTGCTCTCAGGTCCCAGTCCTTACTGCTGTTGGTGGCTGGGGATGCTCTGCACCTGAGACTTTGCTGCTGCTGGGGGGAGGGGCTCCACTTCAACTTTCCTTCTGCAGTTGTCAGGGGCAGGTCTCCTCTGCCTTAGTCCTGCTGCTTGGGCTGGGGCACTGCTCCTGATTAGCCTTTGCAGATGCCACTGGGGACGGGTTTCAGCTGCCAATCTGAGCTTCTAATGCCTGTTGGACGTGAGGCTCTACTCCCACCCAGTCACTGTTGTTGTGGGGGGAGGTGCCAGGCTCCCAGGCTGTGCTAGTGCCCCCTTGAGCCTGGGTGGGCTGCCTTCAGCCTGGGCAGGCCACCATGCCACTGAGGGCCTGAAGCCTGGACAGGCCTGGAGCCTGGGCGGCCACCGCCCACCCGCAGGTCTGGGCGAGCCACCACTGCTGTGGGGTAAGTTTCTGGCTCCTGGCCATTCTGGCTACTGCTGCAGGCACCTCAATAGCGTTGCTACTCTGTGCTGACTGCCAACACAGCTGAGTCCACTGTACTGATGGTGCAGGGTGCTTTAGTGGACTCAGGTTGTGCGGCCCCAGCCACTCCCCGTTTCCTCCTCCCAGGGAAGACCTGGGATTCTCCAAAATGGTGGCACCTCCTGGCTGCACAGGGGAAATTTCACTGATGTACTGCTTACCACGGTAGCCAGCTGCTTTCCATCCACAGCACAGGAACCTTCTGGACCGTGTCTCTGCACTGCTCTAGGTTGGTCGTCCACACTCACATTCACTCACACTCTCTCTCACACTCTCTCACACACTCACCCATGCTGTAATCCTGCCCATTGCCCCAAAGATTTCTGCCTGTAAGATTTTCATATAAGGCCTTTATTATGTCAAGATATGATCCCTCTATTCCCACTTTGCTGAGCGTTTTTATCAGAAATGGGTGCTGGATTTTGTTAAATGCTTTTTCAGAATCACTTGATATGATCATATGGCTTTTATCTTTCATTATGTTTATTGCTGTACCACATTTATTATTTTTTTTATCTATTTATTTTTTATCCTCACCTGAGGACACTTCTCCATTTTTTGTTCAGATAGAGTGGGAGGGAGAGAGAGGAAGAGAGAGAGAGAGAGAGAGAGAGAGAGAGAGAGAGAGAGAGAGAGAGAGAGAAACATCGATGTGAAAGGTACACATAGAGTGGCCGCCTCCCACACGACCCAACCAAGGCTGGGGACAAACCACAACCGAGATACGCGCCCTTAGCGGGAACCAAACCCAGGTCTCTCTGGACCACAGGCTGATGATCTAACCGCTGAGCCAAACAGGCCAGGGCTGTATCACATTTATTTATTTGCCAATATTGTACCAGCCTTGTATCTCTGGGAGAAATCCCACTTGGTTATAGTGAATACGTTTTTTTGATGTATTGGTGGATCTGGTTTGTTAATATTTTGTTTAGGATTTTGGCTTCTATGTTCATCAGAGATACTGGCCTCTAGTTTTCTTTATTTGTGGTGTCTTTATCTGGTTTTGGCATTAGAATTATCCTGGCCTCATAAAGGAGTTTGGAAGCCTTTTTTCTTGAATTTTTTGGAATAGTTTGAGGAGAATGGGTGTTAGATATTCTTTGAATGTTGGGTAAAAGTTCCCCGTGAAGCTGTCCGATCTTGGGCATTTGTTTGCTGGCATATTCTTGATTACACCTTCAATTTCCTTTATTGTTATTGGTCTGTTCAAGAGTCTATTTCTTCTCAGGTCAGTTTTGGGCAACAGTGTTTCTAGAAATTTGTTCATTTCACCTAGATTTTCCAATTTGTTGGTGTATAATTGTTCATAGTATTTGGTTTTTTGTTTGTTTGTTTGTTTTGTTTTATCCTCACCCGAGGACATTTTTTCATTTTTTGTTCAGATAAAGTGGGAGGGAGAGAGAGGAAGAGAGAGAGAGAAATATCGACGTGAAAGGGACACATCGAGTGGCTGCCACCCGCACGACCAACTAGGGCCGGGGACAAACCGCAACCGAGGTACATGCCCTTAGCGGGAACCAAACCTGGGTCTCTCTGGACCACAGGCCAATGCTCTAACCCCTGAGTCAAACCGGCCAGGGCCATAGTATTTGTTAAAGATCCGTTGTATTTCTGTGCTGTCAGATGTTACTTCTTTCATTTCTGATTTTGTTTATTTGGGTTCTCTCTCTTTGTTTTTGGTGACTCTAGCTAAGAGTCTATCAATCTTGTTTATCTTTTCAAAGAAAAATATCTTTGTTTCATTGATCTTTTGAATTGTTTCATTAGTCTCTATGTTGTTTATTTCTGCTACGAAATGTTCTATTTCTTTCCTATTATTTGCTCTGGATTTTTCTATTTATTGCTTTCTAGTTCTCTAAGTTGTGAGGTTAGATAGTCAATTAGAAATTTTCTTGTTTCTTGAGGTAGGCCTGTAGTGATATAAGCTTCACTCTCAAGATTGCTTTCGCTGTGTCCCATAGATTTTGTGTTGCTCTGTGTTCATTTGCATTGGTTTCTAGTAAGTTTTGAATTTCTTTCTTGATCTCTTTGGTAACCCGTTCATTGTTTAATAACATGCTATTTAGCCTGCATGTGTTTAAATGATTTTGCTGTAATTGATTTCTAGTTTAATGCCATTGTGATCTGAGAAGATGCTTGATATAATTTCAATCTTCTTGAACTTGTACAGATTTAGTTTGTATCTTAATATATGGTCTATCTTTGAGAATGTTCCATGTACACTTGAGAAGAATGTGATTTCTGCAGTTTTGGGATGGAATTCTCTATAGATATCTATTAAAACCATTTGGTCTAGTGCTTCATTTAGAGTCTCTGTTTCCTTGTTAATTTCTTGTCTAGAGGATCTATCCAGTGATTACAGCAGGGTGTTGAAGTCCCCTCCTATGATTGTATTGCTGTTGATTTCTCCTTTGAAGTCCTCCAGAAATTTCTTAATATATTTTGGTGCTCTTATATTGGGTGCATATATGTTTACCAAGGTTATATCTTCCTGTTGGATAGATCTTTTCAATATTATGTAGTGGCCTTCTTTGTCTCTAGTTATGGCCTTCATTTGGAAGTCTATTTTTTATCAGACATGAGTATTGCTACCCCAGATCTTTTCCTTTTGCTTAGAAGATTTTTTTCCTTACCTTCACTTTCACTTTCAGGTGGATCTCTTGTAAACAACATATATATGAGTCATGCTTTCTTATCCAATCAGCTACTCTGGGTCTTTTGATCAGAGCATTTAATCCATTTACGATTATTATTGATTTGTACTTATTGCTATTTTCGTTTATTGTGGTTATGTTTTTTTCGATTTCTTCTACTAATAACAACAGTTCTTTTATCATTTCTTGCAGTGCAACTTAGGTGCTAATATTTTCCCTTAGCCTGTGTGTGTGTGTGTGTGTGTGTGTGTGTGTGTGTGTGTGTGTCTGGGAAGCTCTTTATCTCACCTTCTATTTTGAATAATAGCCTTGCTGGATAGAGTAGTGTTGGATTCAGATCCTTGTTTTTCATTACCTTGTTTATTTCATGTCATTGACTTCTGGCCTGTAGTGTTTCTGTTGAGAAGTGAGCAGACAACCTTATGGGGGTTCCTTTGTAGGTAACATGTTGCTTGTCTCTTCTTTTGAGATTCTTTCTTTGTCTTTAATTTTTGGTATTTTAATTATGATGTATCTAACTGTGGGGGTCTTTGGGTCTTGTTACTTGGGGCTCTCTGTGCTTCTTGAACTTGTATGTCTTTTTCCTCCAACAAGTTAGGGACGTTTTCAGTCACTCATTTTTCAAATATATTGTCTAACCCTTACTCATTTTCTTCTTCTTTTGGCACACCTATGATGTGGATTTTGTTACGTTTCCTATTGTCCCACAGTTCTCTTTTGTGTCTTCCAGTTTTTTAATAGTTTTCTCTTTTTGGTTCTCTAATTGGTTGATTTTTTCTACCCTTTCTTCTAATTCACTGATCCAGTCCTCAATTTCCTCTACTCTGCTGGTTATTTCTCTCAATGTGTTCTTTATTTCTGCTCTATCATTCTTCATTTCTATTTGCTGGCTTTTCATTTCCAATGGGTTGATTTTCAATGTCTCTATATTTTTACTCGTTATATTCAGCTTTCTCATAATCATTACTCTGATCTCTGCCTCTGATATCTTGGTTAATTCTTTTTTATTTATCTCTTCTTCTGTAGAATTCTGTTGTTCTTTCAATTGAAATTTGTTTCTTTGTTTCCCCATTTTGGATGTCTCAGTGGTTTTGGGAGCCTGCTAAATTTTCCCTGTGGGTGTTGGTGTTTTGGTCATTGTGGCTCCCTTTACTGGATTTGGATGAGTGTGGGTGTACCCAAGCTAAATGCCACTGTTAATTATTACTTTCCTGGGTAGGTTTCCAGGCCAAGCAAATGTTCAGTTATCCTTTGGCTTTTGCCTGCAGGCTATAAGTCTGATACTTGATGAGCCTCGGGTTATAACCTTCAGCTGAATAAAAAATCCCTCAGGTGTACAGGATAAAAGCATTTGCACTGGTTGGTGCTAATCCTTTCTGGTAACCTCTAGCTCTTAATGAGCCTCAATTTGCATTTCTCTGGTCTTGTCTAGTGGTCTTAAATTCCTGTGGGAGGGGCCTTTGCTTCTCTCTGGGGCTATGAAAAAGGATATTTGAGTAAGATGGCTACTGTCCAATGAGGGATTGATTCAGCATAACAGTCCCAGTGTCCTCCTTCCCAGCTCTCCTCTGAGCCATGAACCCACAACTTTCTTCACATAGTTCCAATCCAGCCTGCCTTCCCTCTGTGGGAGCTCAAGGTGAGTTGTTGTACGTGATTTAGTGCTCTGGCCCTTCAGGGAACTGCCGTTTTTTTCCTGCACCTCTCCTTGCTGGACAAATCCTCAGCTCCGGTGATCTCAGACATGTGTCATGTGGACACCTTTCCCTGTCCTACAGCCCTGTGCTGTGGAAGCAGCTTGAGGTTTTAACCCCTCCACTTCTCAGAAGAAACTACTCACAGCTAAAGCAATCCTCAGCTGCCCTCTGTTGTTTCCCAGCCTACTCTCTCACAGCTCTGCAGTTCCTACCATGCTCGATTTGTTGTCCTATTTCCATCCGTGGTTATAGTGGTTCTCTGCAGCTGCGTTCCCATTGGTTTGTCTGGATAATTTGTGTTTATTTTAATTGTAATTCCAGTATTGTCCTGGGAGAAGGTCTGTGTAGATTCAATTCACTCTGCTGCCATTTTTTTTTCTTCACTGGAGATGTAGAAGCTGCACAAATGTAAAAGGTCAGAGGGTATAGCTTCAGGGGCTACCCAGCCTAGGGAACAGTGATATGCCCACTCCTAGGCTCTCTCAGTCAAGTAGTCCTTTTGGGGCTCAACTGTTTCTGCTTTTACACCAGGGGACAATCCTTACCTTTCACACCTGGAGATGACAGGAAGGCAAAGTAAAACCTGCACCCAATTTCAGAGCCAGCTTCCAGGAATCCCATTGGACTAATTTTCCCCCACCTCCTCCGACACCCAAAGCCACAGACCCTGTCACCTTCACTCCCCACCTTCTCCATGGTTTTGATCTCTTCAAAGTCACTCACGTTTACTTATATTTTTAGATTATAATTTAGAGTATTTAAAGTTCTCAAGGCAAAGAAAAAACCAACAAAATTAGGCAAAAGTCTTACATCTTCATTTTTAATCATTTAATTTATTTTTTATATATTCATATTATAAAGTACTCTGCAAAAAATCAGCCCCTATCTAGATATACTGAAAGCAAAGAAAATGTTGTTTTTCATAGAAGGTGAAATGGAGGGCTGAAAAGGCATTATGTTTTAGTAACTAATGATTTTTGCATAATTTTGTGAATCCTCAAAATCATCACATATGCATTATTTAATTTCTTTTTATTTACCTATTTATTTATATTTATTAAATTATTTTTTTATTTTTTTTATTGATTTACTTTTGTTACAGATGTTTCTCCTTTTTTCCCCCACTGACACCCTCCTCTCCGTCCCTCCCTGCCCTGTCCCCAGTTTTGTTGTCCATGTCCATTGGTTATGAGTACATGCGCACAAGTTCAGTGTTCATCACTCCCCTCCCCCACCCCCTCTTCTGGAAAATGTTTTTCTGATTGGTGTTTTTTGAGGTAACACCATAGTGTTTTCCATAGTGGCTGCACCAGTCTGCACTCCCACCAGCAGAGTACTAGAGTCCCCTTTTCTCCACACCCTCGCCAACACTTGTTTGATTCTTTGTTGATGGCGGCTATTTGGACAGGTGTGAGGTGATACATCATTGTTCTTTTAATTTGCATCTCTATGATGATTAGTGATGTTGAGCATTTCATCATATGTCTCTTGGCCATTTGTATGTCCTGTTTGGATAGGTGTCTATTTAGTTCCTCTGTCCATTTTTTAATTGGGTTCTTTGTCTTCCTTTTGTGGAGTTGTATAAGCACTCTATATATTTTGAAAATTAATCCCTTATCTGATATATCATTTGCAATTATGCTCTCCCATACTGTGGGTTGCCTTTCCACTATTTTTTTTTCTTTTTTAAATTTATCTTTATTGTTGAAGGTATTACAGATGTCTCCCCCTTTCCCCTACTGACCCTCAGGAATTTCTTTCTTATCTCGGTTTGCTAAAGGGTTTTTTTTAATTAATTTACTTTTCTTACAGAAAGAGAAACTAAAAAAAAATCCCATTTACCATCGTGGTAAAAAAATTAAGATACTTAGGAATAAACTTAACCAAAGAAGTAAAGGACCTATTTGCAGAAAACTACAGGACATTGAAAAAAGAAATAGAGGAAGAAATAAAAACGTGGAAGCACATACAGTGTTCATGGACTGGAAAAATTAGCATCATTAAAATATCCATACTACCGAAAGCAATCTATAGATTTAACGCAATCCCCATCAAAATACCAACGACATATTTCACAGAAATAGAACAAATATTTCAGAAGTTCATATGGAACCAAAAAAGACCCTGCATAGCTACAGCAATCTTGAAAAAGAAGGACAAAGAAGGAAGGATTAATATACCGGACATCAGGTTATACTACAAAGCTACTGTAATCAAAACAGCCTAGTACTGGCACAACAGGCACAAAGATCAATGGAATAGAACAGAGAACCCAGAAATTGACCAAAACATTATGCTCAATTAATATTCAACAAAGGTCGCAAGAGCATGCAATGGAGTAAAGACAGCCTCTTTAATAAATGGTATTGGGATAATTGGACAGATACATGCAAAAAAAATGAAAATAGACCATCAGCTTACACCATACACAAGAGTAAACTAAAAATAGATACAAGACTTAAATGTGACTCATGAATCCATACAAATCCTAGAAGAAAATGTAGGCAACAAAATTTCAGACATCATACGCACCAAAATTTTCACTGATATATCACCTAAGGCAACAGAAACAAAGGAAAAAATGATCACATGGGACTACATCAAACTCAAAAGCTTCTGCACTGCAAAAGAAACAACCATCAAAGTGGAAAGGCAACCCACTGTATGGGAGAGCATAATTGCCAATGATATATCAGATAAGGGACTAATTTACAAAATATATAGACTGCTCATATATCTCAACACAAGGAAGACAAAGAACCCAATTAAAAAATGGGCAGAGGAACTAAATAGACACCTTTCCAAACAGGACATACAAATGGCCAAGAGACATATGAATAAATGCTCAACTTCACTAATCATCAGAGATATGCAAATTAAAACTACAATGAGGTATCACCTCACACCTGTCAGAATGGCTCCCGTCAACAAAGCATCAAACAAGTGTTGGCGAGGGTGTGGAGAAAAGGGGACTCTAGTACACTGCTGGTGGGAATGCACACTGGTGCAGCCACTATGGAAAACACTATGGTGTTGCCTCAAAAAATTAAAAATTGAGTTACCATTTGACCCAGTGATAGCACTCCTAGGAATATACCTGAAGAAGCCTGAAACACCAATCAGAATGAATACATGTACCCCCATGTTCATAGCAGCACTATTTACAATAGCTAAGATTTGGAAACAGCCCAAGTGTCCATCAGTAGACGAATGGATAAAAAAGCTGTGTTACATATACACAATGGAGTACTATGCAGCTGTAAGAAAGAAAGATCTCTTATCCTTTGCGATGACATGGGAGGACCTGCAATCTATTATCCTAAGTGAAACAAGCCAAGCAGAGAAAGACAAATATCATATGATCTCACTTATTTCTGGAATATAATGAACATAACAGTGTGAGGAACATGGTAGTCCCAGAGATGTGGAAGTAGGGTACAGACTGACATTTGCCAGAAGAGGGGGTGGGGGAGGGGAGCGATGAACACAGAACTTGTATCCATGTACTCATAATCAATGGACATGGACAACAAAACAGGGGACGGGGCAGGGAGGGAAGGGGAGGAGGGTGTCAATTGGAGAAATAAGGAGAAACATCTGTAACAAAAGTAAATTAATAAAAATAAATAAATAAATATAAAAAAAATCTTTACAAAACAAAAAAAAAAGAATGCCGTCGATTTCTTGACGTTAATATAGTATCCTGCTACTTTGCCAACTTCATTAATTAAGTCTAGTAGATTTTTCATGGAGTCTTTAGGGTTTTCTATGTATAATATCATGTCATCTGCGAATAATGACAGTTTCACTTCCTCCTTTCCAATTTCAATTCCTTTTATTTTTTCTTCATGTCTGATTGCTGTGGCTAAGACATCCAATACTATGTTAAATAAGAGTGGTGAAAGTGGGCATCCTTGTCTTGTTCCTGTTCTTAAGGGAAATGCTTTTAGTTTTTGTCCATTGAGTATGATGTTGGCTGTGGGTCTTTCATATATGGCCTTTATAATGTTGAGATATGATCCCTCTATTCCCAAATTGCTGAGCGTTTTTATCAGAAATGGGTGCTGGATTTTGTCAATTGCTTTTTCAGCATCTATTGATATGATCATATGGTTTTTATCTTTCATTTTGTTTATGTGATGTATCACATTTATTGATTTGCGAATATTGTACCAGCCTTGCATCCCTGGGATGAATCCCACTTGGTCATGGTGAATAATTTTTTTGATGTATTGCTGGATCTGATTTGCTAGTATTTTGTTAAGAATTTTGGCATTTATGTTCATCAGGGATATTGGCCTGTAGTTTTCTTTCTTTGTAGTGTCTTTTTCTGCTTTTGGATTTAGAATTATGCTGACCTCATAAAACGAGTTTGGAAGTCTCCCTTCTTCTTGAATTTTTTTGGAATAGTTTGAGGAGAATGGGTGTTAGTTTTTCTTTGAATGTTTGGTAAAACTCGACCGTGAAGCTGTCAGGGCCTGGGCTTTTGTTTGCTGAGAGGATCTTGATTACATCCTCAATTTCCTTTGTTGTTATTGGCCTGTTCAAGTTTTCTATCTCTTCCCGATTCAGTTTTGGGAGACTATGTGTTTCTAGAAATGTATTTATTTCGCTTCGATTGTCGAATTTGTTGCTCTATAAATGTTCATTGTATTTGCTAATGATCCTTATATTTCTGTGGTGTCAGTTGTTACTTCTCCTCTTTCATTTCTGATTTTGTGTATTTGGGTTCTCTCTCTTTGTTTCTTGGTGAGTCTAGCTAAGGGTCCATCAATCTTGTTTATCTTTTCAAAAAACCAGCTCTTTGTTTTATTGATCCTTTGAATTATTTTTTTTTTTTGGTCTCCATGTTGTTTATTTCTGCTCTGTTCTTTACTATTTCCTTCCTTCTACTTGCTCTTGGGTTTTCTTTTTGTTTGCTTTCCCGTTCTTTAAGTTATGAGGTTAGGTAGTCAATTAGAAATTTTTCTTCTTTCTTGAGGTGGACCTGTAATGCTATGAACTTTCCTCTCAGAACTGCTTTTGCTGCATCCCATAGATTTTGTGTTTTTTTTGTGTTCATTTTCATTAGTTTCTAGAAAGTTTTCAATTTATCCCTTGATCTCCATGGTAACCAATTCATTGTTCAATAATATGCTATTTAGCCTCCATGTGTTCAAATGTCTTTGCATATTTTTGTTGCAATTGATTTCTAGTTTCATGCCATTGTGATCTGAGAAGATGCTTGATATGATTTCAGTCTTCTTGATCTTTTAGAGACTTAGATTGTGTCCTATCATGTGGTCTATCTTTGAGAATGTCCCATGTGCAATTGAGAAGAATGTGAATTCTGCAGTTTTGGGGTGTATTTCTCTGTACATAACTATTAAATACATTTGATCTAGTGCTTCATTTAGAATTTCTGTTTCCTTGTTAATTTTTTGTCTAGAGGATCTATCCAGTGATATCAGTGGGGTGTTGAAGTCTCCTCTATGAATGTATTGCTGTTGATTTCTCCTTTGAAGTCCTCCAGAAGATTTTTTTGTATATTTTGGTGCTCTTATATTGGGTGCATATATGTTTACCAAGGTTATATCTTCCTGTTGGATAGACCCTTTCAATATTATGTAGTGGCCTTCTTTGACTCTAGTTATGGTCTTCAATTTGAAATCTAATTTTTCAGATATGAGTATTGCTACCCCAGCTTTTTTTTCTTTCTGTTTGCTTGTAAGATTTTTTTCCATCCCTTTACTTTCAACCTATGTGAGTCTTTTGTTGTGAGGTGGGTCTCTTGTAAACAACATATATGTGAATCATGGTCTTATCCATCAGCTATTCTGTGCCTTTTTATAGGAGCATTCAATCCATTTACACTTAAGCTGATTATTGATATGTACTTATTTATTGCCATTTTTGTACAGTGTGGTTCTAATTATCTTTCTATTTCTTCTAATAATTATAGCAGTCCTTTTAACATGTCTTGCAGTGCTGGTTTGATGCTAATATATTCCCTTAGCCTTTTTTTGTCTGAGAAGCTCTTTATTTGACCTTCTATTTTGAATGATCGCCTTGCTGGATAGAGTAGTCTTGGGTGCAGATCCTTGTTTTTTATGACCTTGATTACTTCATGCCATTCCCTTGTGGCCTGTAGTGTTTCTGTTGAGAAGTCAGCTGATAGCCTCATGGGGGTTCCTTTGTAGGTAACCTGTTGCTTATGTCTTGCTGCCTTTAGGATTCTCTCTTTGTCTTTACTTTTTGGCAGTGTAATTATTATGTGTCTTGGTGTGGGCCTGTTTGGGTTCTTCTTACTTGGGGCTCTCTGTGCTTCTTGAACTTGAATGCCTTCTTCCTTCACCAGGTTAGGAAAGTTTTCTGTCACTATTTCTTCAAATATATTCTCTATCCCTTGCTCAGTTCCTTCTTCTTTGGGGACTCCTATAATGCGAATATTATTACTTTTCCAGTTGTCCCACAGTTCTCTTTAGCTATCTTCCTGTTTTTTCATTGTTTTTTCTTTTTGGTTTTCTGATTGATTGATTTTTTCTACTTTATCTCTAATTCACTGATCCGGTCCTCCGCTTCCTCTACTCTGCTGGTCAGTCCTTCCAATGTGTTCTTTATTTATGCTATGTCATTCTTAATTTCCACTTGGTTGGTTTTCATGGTGTTGATATCCTTATTCATGCTGTTTAGTTTCCTCAAGATCATGGCTCTGAACTCTACCTCTGATAATTTGCTTAACTGCATTTCATTTATGTCATCTTCGGTAGAGTTCTCTTGTTCTTTCATTTGGCATCTGTTTCTTTGTTTCACCATTTTTGCTATCTCAGTGGGTTTTGGAGCCTGCCAAATTTTCCCTGTGGGTGTTGGTGTTCTGCTATTTTTGGCTCCCTGTACTGGGTTTGAATGAGCGTGGAAGGCCCTCCTTAAACACCACTGTCAAGTCTCACTTTCCTGGGTAGATTTGCAAGCGCAGGAAAGGTTCATTTATGCTCTAGCTTTTTGCCTGGAGGCTATTAGCCTCAGTTACTTATAAGCCTTAGGATCTCAGTTGAATGAGAAACTCCCTCAGGTGTTTATAGTTTGAGAGGATTTCCCGAGGGTGGGGCCGCTGCTGGTTGTTAATGAGCCTCAATTTGCATTTCTTTACCTCTTTTCCTCACCTGGGAATCTCTGAGGGAGGTGCTGCCACAGCTCCTGGAAGGAGTAAACTTGGCTGCAGTTCTGTGTAACTGGGAAGGAGGGGCTGGCCACCACTCTCCTTTGTGGCCACACCTGAGCACAAACTCTGATCACCCTCCAAATCCCAGGTGTCCCCACAGAGTTCCATTCCAGTCCGCCCTCCCTCTGCCGGAGCCCAGGTGAATGGCTGTGGCTATTTAGCGGTCTGTCCTGGCCTTCTGCGTTGTGGAGCAGCTGGGGCTCTTAACTGTGAGAGTGGGTGCTGCTGCTGCTCACAGCTCAGGCTGCTGCTGTCCGTGGGCTCCCAGCCTGCCACCCTCACGCACCTCCGTAGATCCTACCAGGCTCATTCACTGTCCCTGGTTGTATGATCCTCTCCCTGCTTTTTTGTTGCTTTTTCCCAACGATTTGTCTTCATTTTAGTTGTAATTCACATTTGGTCCTGGGAGATCGTCAGTGTAGCTTCCATTCACTCCGCTGCCATTTCCCCTCTCCTGTATTATTTAATTTCATATTGAGTAATCTATCACTGTGCATTTTTAAATTACAAAATTACTTAATTGTTATAATTGGAATAAATACAGTTAACACAGATATACCCCTTTTACATTTGAAATATTTACAAGAGAATAGGTGATATAAAAATATGCAGGACAATTTTAATAGAAGAATAACCACCCATAATCCCTGCAACCTATGACTAATATTTTAATTTTTTCTATTATCTTTGAAGACTTTTTATTTATAGGCCTAAGTTTTTACATCATTATGACTCTTTGGTAATTACTATTTTATTTTATTAATTTTCTTTTATTGATTTTAGAGAGTGAGGAGAGAGAGGTAGAGAGATATAGAAACATCGATGAGAGAGAACATCAATTGGCCACCTCCTGCATGCCCTCTACTGGGAACTGGGCCCAGAACTTGAACATTCCTTGACCAGTAATCGAAATGGCGACCTCTTGGTTCATTGGGCAATGCTCAATCACTGAGACACCCGTCTGGGCTTGGTAATTATTATTTTATAGTCTGAATTTTTCACTTCGTATTCTGTGTTAAGCAAACATGCTTTCATGTTTCTGCAGTCTTCAAAATAAGTGTATTAATGGCTGTGTAACCTCCCAATGAATAAGTGTATCCTATTTTATTAAGTCATTCTCCTATTGTGATGAGTGATAGGTTATGTGAGCTCTCAGCGTGGTGTGTCCCCTTCTACTGGGAGAATATTAGGTAATCCCAGGGTATATTAATAGAAAAATAGAAACCACTAGTAATATGACTTCTTGATGGTCATCCTAACTTCAACAACAAGTAATACCAAGTCTTGATTATTCAGGAGCTGGTATAGTTTAGAGTAACATGTAATATCACTTTTCAGCTTTTTTTCTCTTCTCAGCAATTTTACAAGCCACAGGAAGAAAAGAAAAGAACAATTTTGTCATTTTCTTAGACATATTTCATTTGGACCCCAATCACCTGGCTTTATCTCTTGGTATTTGAAATAGAGTTTGAATATTTTCAAAAATTTTAATTGCTCCCAAAGCATGAATATTTTCTAACCATTGAGAAAAATTTAAAAAGAAAATAGAAAACCACAGAAATTCTTAAGGGAAAGGGGCATTAATTCCAAAAGAAACAGTTTTAAAAAGGTTAAAACTACTGATTTTGTAGTCAAAATAAGAATGTGATTTCGCAAAGGGACTCCATTGAAGAGGACACCTCTCTTTTGGATGGTTCAGTTGTGGTATACAGCTTATGAGGAAAACTATCTTTCTCTTAAAGATGGGCACATAATTTTTATGAGCTGTTTGGATGTTGAGATGATAGCTCTTTTTTTAAAAATGTTTTTTCTTTATTGATTTTTAGAGAGAGAGGAAGTGACAAGGAGAGAGAGATAGAAACATCAATGAAAGAGAACATGGATTGGCTGCCTCCTGCATGCCCCACACTGGGGATTGGGCCCACATAGTGGGCATGTGTCCTGACTGGGAATTGAACCAGCATCCTCTTGGTGCATGGGTCGATGCTCAATAACTGAGTCACACCGGACGGACAGGGGAGGATAGTACTTTATTTTGTGTGACTATTCTGCTCTTTGCAGGGCATTTTGCACCATCTTCTGTCCATGAAAGCGAGTAGTTTTACTTGCTCTGACAAACAAAATTACCCTCTTGCTATTTCTACAAGGCCTCTGGGCTTAGGTGGGATTAAATTCTTTGATTGAAGACCACAGCTTTGATTTCTAAAGTACTAGACAGATACATCTACTTTAATGGCAGATGTAAATGGAACAACTTCTAAGGTTTCCAGCAAATAATCTTCTTTATTTTTTCATTTTGATTAATTTATTTTTGTTACAGATGTTTCTCCTTTTTTCCCCATTGACTCCCTCCTCCCCATCTCCCCAATCCATCCCCAGCTTTGTTGTCCATGTCCATCAGTTATGCGTACATGCATATAAGATCTATGGTTTATCTCTTCCCTCCCCCTAAACCCCTCTTCTGAGGGTTGTCAGTATGTACTTCCACATCTCTGGGTTTACCCTGTCCTCAGAGAGATATGTTCATTATGTTCCACAAATAAGCGAGATCACGTGATATTTGTCTTTCTCTGCTTGGCTTGGTTCGCTTAGGATAATACTTTCTATGACTCTCCATGTTGTCTGAAAGGATAAGAGAACTTTCTTTCTTACAGCTGCATAGTCCTCCATTGTGAAAATGTACCAAAGCTTTTTTATCCATTCGTCTACTAATAGACACTTGGGCTGTTTCCAGATCTTAGCTATTATGAAGAGTGCTGCTATTAATATGGGGGTACAAATATTCTTTCTGATTGGTGTTTCAGGCTTCTTAGGGTATATTCCTAGAAGTGGGATCACTGGGTCAAATGGTAATTCAATTTTTAATTTTTTGAGGTAAAACCACAGTGTTTTCCAAAGTGGCTGCACCAGTCTGAATTCCAGCAGCAGTGTACTAGAGTCCCCTTATCTCCACACCCTCGCCAACACTTGTTGTTTAATGATTTGTTGATGGGGGCCATTCCAACAGGTGTGAGGTGATACCTAATTGTTGTTTTAATTTGCATCTCTCTGATGATTAGTGATGTTGAGCATTTCTTCATATGTCTCTTGGCCATTTGTATGTCCTGTTTGGAGAGGTGTCTATTTAGTTCCTCTGCCCATTTTTTAATTGGGTGCTTTGTCTTCCTTTTGTTGAGTTGTATGAGCACTCTATATATTTTGGAGATTAACCCCTTATCTGATGTATCATTGGCAATTATACTCTCTCATAGTGGGTTTCCTTTCCAATTTGATGGTTGTTTCTTTTTCTGTGCAGAAGCTTTTGACTTTGATGTAGTCCCATGAGTTCATTTTTTCCTTTGTTTCTGTTGCCTTAGGTGATGTATCAGTGAAGAATCTATTGCATATGATGTCTGAAATTTTGTTGCCTACATTTTCTTCTAGGATTTTTATGGATTCACGAGTCACATTTAAGTCTTTTATCCATTTTGATTTTATTCTTGTGTATGGTGTAAGTTGATGGTCTAGTTTCATTTCTTTGCATGTAGCTGTCCAATTTTCCCAACACCACTTATTAAAGAGGCGGTCTTTACTCCATTGTATGCTCTCACCATCTTTGTCAAATTAATTTATTTTAATTTATTTTCTTTATTTTTTATATTTTTTATTTATTTTTGTTACAGATGTTTCTTTTTCCCCCATTGACTCCCTCCTCCCTGTCCCTCCTTGCCCCATCCCCAGTTTTGTTGTCCATGTCCACTGGTTATGCGTACATGCGAACAAGTTCTGTGGTTCATCGCTCCCCTCCCCCACTCCCTCTTCTGGCAATTGTCAGTCAGTACCCTAATTCCAAATCTCTGGGACTACCCTGCTTCTCAGACTGTTATGTTCATTATATTCCAGAAATAAGTGAGATCATATGATATTTGTCTTTCTCTGCTTTGCTTGTTTCACTTAGGATAGTAGTTTCCAGGTCCTCCCATGTCATCTCAAAGGATAAGAGATCTTTCTTTTATACAGATGCATAGTACTCCATTGTGTATATGTACCACAGCTTTCTTATCCATTCGTCTACTGATGGACACTTGGGCTGTTTCTAGATCTTAGCTATTGTAAATAGTGCTGCTATGAACATGGGGGTACATATATTCTTTCTGATTGGTGTTTCAGGCTTCTTAGGGTATATTCCTAGGAGTGGGATCACTGGGTCAAATGGTAATTCAATTTTTAATTTTTTGAGGTAACACCATACTGTTTTCCAGAGTGGCAACACCAGTCTGCATTTCCACCAGCACCGTACTAGAGTCCCCTATTCTCCACACCCTAGCCAACACTTGTTGTTTGATGCTTTGTTGATGGCGGCTATTCTGACTGGTGTGAGGTGATACCTCATTGTCGCTTTAATTTGCATCTCTATGATGATTAGTGATGTTGAGCATTTCATCATATGTCTCTTGGCCATTTGTAAGTCCTGTTTGGAGAGGTGTCTATTTAGTTCCTCTGTCCATTTTTTAACTGGGTTCTTTGTTTTCCTTTTGTTGAGTTGTATGAGCACTCTATATATTTTGAAAATTAATCCCTTATCTGATGTATCATTGGCAATTATTCTCTCCCATACAGTGGTTGCCTTTCCACTTTGATTGTTGTTTCTTTTGCTGTGCAGAATCTTTTTATTTTGATGTAGTCCCATGTTGTCATTTTTTTCATTTGTTTCTGTTGCCTTAGGTGATATATCAGTGAAAATTCTGCTGTGTATGATGTCAGAAATTTTGTTGCCTACATTTTCTTCTAGGATTTTTATGGATTCATGAGTCACATTTAAGTCTTTTATCCATTTTGAGTTTATTCTTGTGTAGGGTGTAAGATGATGGTCTAGTTTCATTATTTTTGCATTTTGCTGTCCAATTTTCCCAACACCATTTATTAAAGAGGCTGTCTTGACTCCATTGTGTGCTCTTCCCATCTTTGTCAAATATTAAATGAGCATGATGTCTTAGGTCAATTTCCGGGTCCTCTGTTCTGTTCCACTGGTCTCTATGTCTGTTCTTGTGCCAGTACTAGGCTGTTTTGATTGCAGTAGCTTTGTAGTATAACCTGATATCCGGCATTGTGATCCCACCTACTTCGTTCTTCTTTTTCAAGAGTGCTGTGGCTATTTGGGGTATTTTTTGGTTTGATATAAACTTTTGAAGTATTTCTTCTAGTTCTGTGAAATATGTCGGTGGTATGTTGATGGGGATTGCATTGAGTCTATAGATTGCTTTGGGTAATATGGACATTTTAATGATGTTACTTCTTCCAATCCATGAACAAGGTATGTGCTTCCACTTTTTTATACCTTTCTCTATTTCTTTTTTCAATGTCCTGTAGTTTTCTGCAAATAGGACCTTTACTTCTTTGGTTAAGTTTTTTCCTGGGTACCTTACTTTTTTGCCGCGATGGTAAACGGGATTGTGTTTTTAGTTTCCCTTTCTGTGAGTTCATCATTGGTGTATGAGAATGCGGTCGATTTCTTTATGTTAATTTTGTATCCTGCTACCTTGCCAAATTTATTTATTAAGTCTAGCAAATTTTTGATGGAGTCTTTAAGGTTTTCTATGCATAATATTATGTCATCTGCCAATAATGACAATTTCACTTCCTCCTTACCAATTTGGATCCCTTTTATTTTTTCTTCATTTCTGATAGCTGTGGATAAGACTTCCAGTGCTATGTTAAATAAGAGTGGTGAAATTGGGCATCCCTGTCTTGTTAGTGTTCCTAAGGAAAATGTTTTTAGTTTTTGCCCATTGAGTATGATGTTGGCTGTAGGTCTTTCATATATGACCTTTATTATGTCGAGATATGATTCTTCTATTCCCACATTGCTGAGCGTTTTTATCAAAAATGGGTGCTGGATTTTGTCAAATGATTTTTCAGCAACTATTGACATGGTCATGTGCTTTTTATCTTTCATTTTGATTATCTGGTGTATCACATTTTTTGATTTGCGAATGTTGAACGAGCCTTGCATCCCTGGGATGAATCCCACTTTGTCATGGTGAATACTTTTTCTGATGTACTGCTGGATCTGATTTGCTGGTATTTTGTTAAGGATTTTGGCATCTATGTTCATCAAGGATATTGGCCTGTAGTTTACTTTCTGTGTAGTGTCCTTTTCTGGTTTTGTAATTAGAATTATGCTGTCCTCATAAAATGAGTTTGGAAGTCTTCCTTCTTTAACTTTTTTGAAATAGTTTGAGGAGAATGGGTGTTAGTTCTTCTTTGAATATTTGGTAAAACTCCCCCGTGAAGCCATTTAGGCCTGGGTTTTGATTGCTGGGAAAGTTTTGATTATATCTTCAATTTCCTTAGTTGTTATTGGTATGTTCAAGTTTTCTATCTCTTCCTGGTCCAGTTTCGGGAGACTTTGTGTTTCTAGAAATTTGTCCATTTTGCTTAGATTGTCTAATTTATTGCCATATAAATGTTCGTAGTATTTGTTAGTGATCCTTTGTATTTCTCTGGTGACAGTTGTAATTCTCCTATTTCATTTCTGATTTTGTTTATTTCGGTTCTCTCTGTTTCTTGGTGAGTCTAGCTAAGGGTCCATCCATCTTGTTTATCTATTCATAAAACCAGCTCTTTGTTTCATTGATCCTTTGAATTGTTCTTTTGGACTCTATGTCACTTATTTCTGCTCTGATATTTACTATTTCCTTTCTTTTACTTGCTCTGGGGTTTTCTTTTTGTTATCTTTTTAGTTCTTTAAGTTTTGAGGTTAGATAGTCTATTAGAAATTTTTCTTGTTTCTTGAGGTAGGCCTGTAGTGCTCTCAACTTCCCTCTCAGAACTGCTTTCGCTGCATCCCATATATTTTTGTGTTGTTGTATGTTCATTTTCATTGGTTTCCAGAAAGTTTTAAATTTCTTTCTTGATCTGCTCGGTAACTCTTTCATTGTTTAACAACATGTTATTTAGCCTTCATGTGTTCAAATGCCTTTGCATGTTCTCGTTGCAATTGATTTCTAGTTTCATACCATTGTGATCTGAGAAGATGCTTGATATGATTTCAATCTTTTTGAACTTGTAGAGACTTAGTTTGTGTCCTAACATGTGGTCTATCTTTGAGAATGTCCCATGTGCACTTGAGAAGAATGTTAATTCCTTAGTTTTGAGGAGGAATTCTCTGTAGATATCTATTAAGTCCATTTGGTCTAGTGCTTCATTTAGAGTCTCTGTTTCCTTGTTTAATTTGTTTAGAGGTTCTATCCAGTGATGTCAGTGTGGTGTTGATGTCCCCTTCTAAGTTTGTATTGTTGACGATTTCTCTTTTGAAGTCCTCCATAAGATTTTTAATATATTTTAGTGCTCCTGTATTGGGTGCATATATATTTACCAAGTTTGTATATTACTGTTGCATAGATCTTTTCAATATTATTTAATGACCTTCTTTGTCTCCAGTTATGGCCTTCATTTTGAAATCTATTTTATCAAATACGAGTATTGCTACCTTAACTTCTTTTACTTTCCTTTTGCTTGGAAGATTATTTTCCATCCCTTCACTTTCAACCTATGTGAGTCTTTTGTTGTGAGGTGGATCTCTTGTAAACAATGTATATATGGGTCATGGTTTCTTATCCAAGCAGCTACTCTGTGTCTTTTTATCGGAGCATTCAATCCATTTACATGTAAGGTGATTTTTGATACGTACTTATTTATTACCTTTTTTGTTTAGTGTAGTTATATTTTCCTTCCTATTTTTTCTACTAATTATAGTAATCCTTTTAACATTTCTTGCAGTGCTGGTTTGGTGCTAATGTATTCCCTTATTTTTTTTTTTTTTTTGTTTTTCTCTGGGAAGCTCTTTATTTGACCTTCTATTTTGAATGATAGCCTTGCTGGATAGAGTAGTCTTGGATTCAGATCCTTGTTTTTCATGACCTTGATTACTTGATGCCATTCCCTTCTGGCCTGTAGTGTTTCTGTTGACAAGTCAGCTCATAGCCTTATGCGTTTTTTTTGTTGTTGTTTGTTTTTCTTTTTAGATAACCTGTTGCTTATCTCTTGCTGCCTTTAAGGTTCTCTCTTTATTTTTAATTATTGGCATTTTAATTACTATTTGTCTTGGTTTGGGCCTGTTTGGGTTCTTCTTACTTGGGGCTGTCTGTGCTTCTTGAACTTGAATGCCTTCTTCCTTCACCAAATTAGGGAAGTTTTCTGTCACTATTTCTTCAAATATATTCTCTAACCCTTACTCATTTTCTTTTTCTTGGGAGACTCCTATGATGCAAATATTATTACTTTTCCAGGTTCCCACAGTTCTCCTAAGCTGTCTTCCTGTTTTTTAATAGTTTTTTCCTTTTGATTTTCTGATTGGTTGATTTTTTCTACCCTGTCTTCTAATTCACTGATCTGGTCCTCAGCTTCCTCTACTCTCCTGGTTAGTCCTTCCAATGTGTTCTTTATTTCTGCTATATCATTATTCATTTCTTCTTGGTGCTTCTTTATTTCCGATTGGTTGATTTTCAATGTTTCTGTGTCTTTACTCATGGTTTTGATGTTCTTACTCATGCTGTTGAGCTTCCTCAAGATCATAGCTCTGAATTCTAGCTGTTAGCTTGCTTAACTGCATTTCATTCATGTCATCTTTGGTAGACTTCTCTTGTTCTTTCATTTGGGATTTGTTTCTTTGTTTCACTATTTTGGCTATCTCAGTGGATTTCGGATCGTGCCAAATTTTCCCTGTGGATTTTGGTGTTCTGCCCTTTGTGGCTCCCTGTACTGGATTTGGATGAGTGTGGGAGAACCCACATTAAACACTGCTGCCAAGTCTTACTTTCCTGAGTAGATTTTCAGGCCTTGGAAAGGTTCAGTTATCCTCGAGCTTTTTGCCTAGAGGTTATTAATTTGGTTACTTGAAGTGCCTGGTGTTCTCATTTGAATGAAAATCTCCCTCTGGTGTTCAGAATAAGAGGATTTCCCAAGGGTGGGGCAGATTGTGGTTGTTAATGAGCCTCAATTTTCATTTCAATGGCCCACCTTGGTGGGGTTGAATCTCCGAGGCAGGCCCCCCAAGCTCTCCCCATAGCCCTGGGAAGGAGTATTCTGGCCACTGTCCTGTGTGGCAGCAACTCAGCAAATGTCTGAGTACCCTCCAAATCCCGAGTGTCCCCACACAGTTCCAGTCCAGTCTGCCCTCCCTCTGCCGTAGCCCAAGGTGAGTGCCTGTGGCTATTTTAGCGTTCTGGCTATTTAGCACTCTGTCCCATCCCTCTGCGATGTGAAGCAGGCTTGGAAATTTAACCCCAAGTGTGCTGCTCACAGCTAAGACCTCTGCTGTCCATGGGCTCCCAGTCCCCCTCTTGCACCTCCGCAATTCTACCAGGTTCGAATCAGTGTCCCTGGTTATGTGGTCCTCGCAATCTGCTTTTCTGTTGCTTTTTCCCAGTGATTTGTCTTTATTTTAGTTGTAATTCCAGTTTGGTCCTGGGAGATGGTCTCTGTAGCTTCCATTCACTCTGCTGCCATTTTGGAATCCATCCAACAAATAATCTTGTCTATAATAGAGGGATCATGGCAAAGCTCTATGGGAAAATTAGGCCTCTCTCCACCCTCCAGGTGCTATTTGGCTTTACTATCCTCTGATCTCTAAACTACAGGTTAGAATATAAGCTTTCTCAAGGTAGAGATTATCTTACTCATTCACCACAACTTCTCTTGTGCCTGCCACACAATGGATTCACAATAAATGATTGTTGAATGAATAAATGATGCTATAACTTCTTAGAAGTGATATGAAAAGGAGGATGAAGTTGTGCAAGCTCCAATAAGTAGCTCATTCTATTTAAAAATAAAGCAGAAGCTTAAGTGCCAGATAGAAACCATAAGGTCAACTTTATTACCATTGACAATTAAATTAGAGGACATGGCTTATATCTGAAGGCATGTGGAAGTATGAATAGTGAACCTCAGAATTAGGTATAGTTACTATGCTAGATTGTTTCAGTAATGGCCCCAATTTGTTCATATCTCCCTGGGAAGTCCCTTCCCTCACTTACTTTGGGCTTAACCACGTGACTTTCTTTGGTCAATGGAGCATTAGAAAATATAACACAAACAAATACTTGGATAATTTTTTACACATTGAAAATTTCCCCCTCTTACTGCTGGGAAACCTTCCATCAACATGAGAGTAATTACATGCTAGACTCCTGAAGAATGAGAGATCATGTGGCCATAGGCTCCAGCTATACCAGTCATCTCAGCTATCCCAGAGAAGACCCCAGACATATGAGTGAGACTATAGTAGACAGTCTTGCCCCAACTGAGCTAACCCAGATCAGAATATCCTGTCCAGGTAACCAATAGAATCATGAAGAATAATGTTCATTGTTTCAAGGTACTTTTGTGAGTTGAATTGTGTTACCTAATATATATATATATATATATATATATATATATATATATATATATAAAAACCCTTGCATCTGTGAATGTGACCTTACTTGAAAATAGGGTTTTACAAATATAGTTAAGATGTAAATTTCAATGCTGTTGTAATGGAATAAGGTAGGCCCTTAATCCAATGTGACCAGTGTCCTTATGAGAAGAAGAGAAGAAACACAGAGACAGACACACATGAAGAATGGATGTGACTATGAAGGCAAAGATTGGAATGATGCTTCTACAAGCCAAGAAATGCCAAGGATTGGTAGCCCTCACCAGAAGCTAAGAGAAAGACATGGAACAGATTCTTCCCTATAGCCTCCAGAGAGAGTGTAGCCTTGCTGAAATCTTGATTTCAGACTTCTAAACTCCAGAACTGTGCACAAATAAATTTCTGTGGTTTTAAATTACTCAGTTTGTGGCACTGTTGCAACAGCCCCAGAAAACTAATGCAATCACTAAATTTGGTATTGCTTTGTTACATGGTAAAAGCTAAATAGTATACTTACTTTCTCATTTAAGGCAGCAAAGGACCAGAGCCAATGTGCCTGCCTAGAGAAAATTTACAGTATGAAAACGCACTTTACTAGAAGGCTTTCTCAAAAAAGAGAAAGAAGAGGGCTCTGGGGCTAGTATACTTAGTTTATCTCCCCACATTCATTAAACAGATAAGAGTCAAGGAGTGCCATGCTAATTGAACTCTCTGCCGTGGGAGAAAACATAATAAATTGGAAAGAAGCATTCTTTTTAACAGGTATCATACACTGAACATATAAAATAACAGATTTATTACTACTAAGATTTATAAAGAAAAACTTGGGTTCATTCAGAAAAATTCTAATCATGGTTGAACATCAAACTTTCAGTCTGATGTGATATTATTCATCAAATGGCTGCAATATTTTACTTTTTCATAAGCCAAATCCCAGATCATGAAGACATGCTTCTATATTTTCTTCTAAGTGTTTTATCTCTGAAATTTAGATTGTTGATTTATTTGAGTTAATTTTTGTATTTGGTGTGAGGTAGTTGATTATTTTGTATTCATCATCCAAAAAGGGAAAATAGATATAGTACATCACTTGGGACCTAATAGAACAGTGAAGCATACAAATTGGGTTACCATATAGTACAACTACTGGATATGTTCTATATACTCAAGGATGCATTACATTCTCTGTAGAACTCACCTGTTATCCCAAATCCCCTCATAAATCATTGATATCAGAAGTGACTTGAGAATGTGTGAGTCTTAATCAGCCATTTATTCACATTTTTAAATGAAAAACAATAGCATTATGTAATCGTTGTGCAAATTTGAAATGAGTTTGCCATCTCAATGGCTCCCATTGTATGTTTGGCTGAGTTCCATAGCTTGTTTGAAGATGACTTTTTAAACCATATGATTGCTTTATTTACCTTAAGTCATAGGTCACATGCCCCTATTTATTACTAGTGTTTCGGTGTGGGGAGTTCTCAGTTGGAAAAATTCTGTAATTAGAAGACCAAGGATTTTTTTGGAGACAAATAAGGGTCATCATTTATCTAACAAACCTTTCCTGTGTATTTACTACATTTAAGGCATTATCATAAATTCTGGGAGATACAAAGGCAGTAGGAAATTGTTTTTATCTTCAAGGAGCTGGAAGACTGGTTTAAGATATAAAATATGTTCATAAATTACAATAGCATAAGGTACAAGTAGTTAAGTGATATAGGAACACTACAAACATTGAAACCACACACACACCCACACACACACACACACGCACACGCACATGCACACACACATTTCAGTAGGTAGAGTGACCATATCTTGGAAATTCAAATTAATATCTGTTTCTCTTGTGTGATAACACTCTGTTCTCTCTATAAAGTGTCATGATTTGTACAATAAAGTATGTGGTCACACACAAATAGGTGAACAGCCAAATGAATTAGAATGCTGAACAACCCTATTATGCTTTACTGGTGAAAGAGGTGAAGTAGTGACAAAAGACAATTACAGCAAAAAATCTATTGCCTTTCTATACACTAACAATAAACAATCCAAAAAAGGAAATTAAGCAAAATTTTATTTATAATAGTATCAAAAATATTAAAATTCTGAAAAATAAGTTTAATATAGAATTGCAAGGGACCTTGAATAGTCAAAACAATATTGAAAACGAAGAATAGAGGAGGTGATAAAATGGTGGTGGAGTGAATGGAAGCTACACAGATGATCTCCCAGGACCAAATGGGAATTACAACTAAAATAAAGACAAATCGTTGGGAAAAAGCAACAGAAAAGCAGAGGGAGAGGACAATACAACCAGGGACACTGAATGAGCTTGGTAAGATATGTGGAGGTGCGTGAGGGTGGCTGGCAGGGAGCCAAAAGCAGTGGCCTTAGCTGGGAGCAGCAGCAGTGCCCGCCCTAGGGGTTAAGAGCCCAAGCTGCTCCACAGCACAGAGGGCTGGGACAGAGCAATAAATAGCCACAGCCACTCACCTGGGGCTCCAACAAAGGGAGGGTGGACTGGAATGGAACACTGTGGGGACACCTGGAATTTGGAGGGTGCTCAGAGTTGGCGGCCGAGCTGCGGCCACAAAGGACAGTGGTGGCCAGCCCACTCCTTCCCAGTTACACAGAACACCACCCAAGTTTGCTCCTTCCCTGAGCTGTGGCATCCTGTCACTCAGAGATTCCCAGGTGAGACAAAGAGGCAAAGAAATGCAAATTGAGGATCATTAACAACCAGCATTGGCCCCACACTCAGGAAATTCTCTTACACTATAAACACCTGAGGGAGTTTCTTTTCTTTTCTTTTTTATTTTGGGAGTTTCTCATTCAACTGAGATCCTAAGGCTTTTCAAGTAACTGAGGCTAATAGCATCCAGGCAAAAAGCTAGAGCATAACTGAACATTTCCTGAGCTTGCAACTCTACCCAGGAAAGGGAGACTTGACTGGTGTTTCAGGAGGGCCTTCCACGATCATCCAAACCGAGTAGAGGGAGCCACAAATAGCAGAACACCAAAATCCACAGGTAAAATTTGGCAGGCTCCAAAACCCACTGAGATAGCAAAAATGGTGAAACAAAGAAACAGATACCAAATGAAAGAACAAGAGAACTCTACAGAAGATGACATAAATGAAATGCACTTAAGCAAATTATCAGAGGTAGAGTTCAGAGCCATGATCTTGAGGAAACTAAACAGCATGAGTAAGGATATCAACACCATGAAAACCAACCAAGTGGAAATAAAGAATGACATAGCATAAATAAAGAACACATTGGAAGGACTGACCAGCAGAGTAGAGGAAGCAGAGGACCGGATCAGTGAATTAGAAGACAGAGTAGAAAAAAAATCAATCAATCAGAAAACCAAAAGGAAAAAACAATTAAAAAACAGGAAGATAGCTTAAGAGAACTGGGGGACAACTGGAAATGTGATAATATTCGTATCACATGAATCCCCGAAGAAGAAGAAAATGAGCAAGGGTTAGAGAATATATTTGAAGAAATAGTGACAGAAAACTTTCCTAACCTGGTGAAGGAAAAAGGCATTCAAGTTCAAGAAGCACAGAGAACCCCAAGTAAGAAAAACCCAAACAGGACCACACAAAGACACATAGTAATTAAAATGCCAAAAATTAAAGACAAAGAGAGAATCCTAAAGGTAGCAAGAGATAAGAAACAGGTTTCCTACACAGAAACCCCCATAAGGCTATAAGCTGACTTGTCAACAGAAACACTACAGGCCAGAATGGAATGGCATGCAGTAATCAAGGTCATGAAAAACAAGGATCTGATTCCAAGACTACTCTATCCAGCAAGGTTATCATTCAAAATAGAAGGTCAAATACAGACCTTCCCAGACAAAAAAAAAAGGCTAAGGGAATAAATTAAAACCAAACCAGCACTGCAAGAAATGTTAAAAGGACAGCTGTAATTAGTAGAAGAAATAGGAAGAAAAATATAACCACACTGAACAGAAATGGCAATAAATAAGTACATATCAATAATCACCTTAAATGTAAATGGATTGAAGGATCTGATAAAAAGACACAGAGTAGCTGACTGGAAAAGAAAGCATGATTCACATATATGTTGTTTACAAGATACCCACCTCACAACAAAAGACTCACATAGGTTGAAAGTAAAAGGATGGAAAAAAATTGTGCAAGGAAACGGAAAGGAAAAAAAAGCTGGGGTTGCAATACTCATATCTGATAAATTAGATTTCAAATTGAAGACCATAACTAGAGACAAAGAAGGCCACTACATAATATTGAAAGGGTCTATCCAACAGGAAGATATAACCTTGGTAAACATATATGCATCCAATATAGGAGCACCAAAATATATTAAAAATCTTCTGGAGGACTTCAAAGGAGAAATCAACCACAATACAATCATAGAAGGAGACTTCAACACCCCACTGATAACACTAGATAGATCATCTAGACAAAAAATTAACAAGGAAACAGAGACTCTAAATGAAGCACTCGATGAAATGGATTTAATAGATATCTACAGAGAATTATACCACAAAATTGCAGAATTCACATTCTTCTCAAGTGCACATGGGACATTCTCAAAGATAGACCATATGTTAAGGCACAAAATAAGTCTCTACAAGTTCAAGAAGATTGAAATCATATCAAGCATCATCTCAGATCACAATGGCATGAAACTAGAAATCAATTGCAACAAGAACATGCAAACACATTTGAACACATGGAGGCTAAATAGCACGTTATTGAACAATGAGTGGGTTACCATGGAGATCAAGGAAGAAATTAAAAACTTCCTGGAAACCAATGAAAATGAACACACAACAACGCAAAATCTATGGAATGCAGCGAAAGCAGTTCTGAGAGGGAAGTTCATAGCACTACAGGCCCACCTCCAGAAAGAAGAAAAATTTCTAATTGACTACCTAACCTCACAACTTAAAGAACTAGAAAGCAAACAAAAAGAAAACCCTAGAGCAAGTAGAAGGAAGGAAATAGTAAAGATCAGAGCAGAAATAAACGACGTGGAGACCAAAAAAAAAAAAAAAAAAATTCAAAGGATAAATGAAACAAAGAGCTGCTTCTTTGAAAAGATAAACAAGTTTGATGGACCCTTAGCTAGACTCACCAAGAAACAAAGAGAGATAACCCAAATACCCAAAATCAGAAATGAAAGCAAAGTAACAACTGACACCATGGAAATACAAAGGATCATTAACAAATACTATGAACATTTATATGGCAACAAATTCGACAGTCTAAGGGAAATGGACACATTTCTAGAAACACATTGTCTCCCAAAACCAAACCGGGAAGAGAGAACACTTGAACAGGCCAATAACAAGAAAGAAAATTGAAGACATAATCAAAACCCTCACAGCAAACAAAAGCCCAGGCTCTGACGGCTACACGGGGGAGTTTTACTGAACATTCAAAGAAGAACTAACACCCACTCTCCTCAAACTATTCCAAAAAATTCACAAAAGAAGAAAGACTACCAAACTCTTTTATGAAGCCAGCATAATTCTAATTCCAAAACCAGAAAAAGACACTACAAAGAAAGAAAACTACAGGCCAATATCCCTGATGAACATAGATGCCAAAATCCCGAACAAAATACTAGCAAATCGGATCCAGCAATACATCAAAAAAATTATTCACCATGACCAAGTGGGATTCATCCCAGGGATGCAAGGCTGGTACAATATTCACAAATCAATAAATGTGATACATCACATAAACAAAATGAAAGATAAAAACCATATGATCCTAGCATTAAACACTAAAAAAGCATTTGATAAAATCCAGCACCCATTTCTGATAAAAACGCTCAACAATTTGGGAATAGAGGGATCATATCTCAACATTATAAAGGCCATATATGAAAGACCTACAGCCAACATCATACTCAATGGACAAAAACTAAAAGCATTTCCTTTAAGAACAGGAACAAGACAAGTATGCCCACTTTCACCACTCTCATTTACCATAGTACTGAAAGTCTTAGCCACAGCAATCAGATATGAAGAAAAAATAAAAGGGATCCAAATTGGAAAGGAGGAAGTGAAACTGTCATTATTCGCAGATGACCTGATATTATACATAGAAAACCCTAAAAACTCCATCAAAAATCTACTAGAGTTAATAAATGAATGTGGCAAAGTAGCAGGATACAAAATTAACATCAAGAAATCAACGGCATTCTTATACACCAATGATGAACTCACCGAAAGAGAAATTAAAAAAAAAAATCCCGTTTACCATAAAGGCAAAAAAATTCAGATACCTAGGAATAAAGTTAACCAAAAAAGTAAAAGACCTATTTGCAGAAAACAACAGGACATTGAAAAAATAGTATAGGAAGATTTAAAAAAGTGGAAGCACATACCTTGTTCATGGATTGGAAGAATTAACATCATTAAAATGCCCATACTACCCATAGCAATCTATTGATTTAATGCAATCCCCATCAAAATACCAACGACATATTTCAGAGAACTAGAACAAATACTTTAGAAATTCATATGGAACCAAAAATGACCCCAAATACCTACAGCAATCTTGGAAAAGAAAGATAAAGTAGGCAGGATAGCAATACCAGATATCAGGTTGTACTACAAAGCTACTCTAATCAAAAGAACCTGATACTGGCACAAGAATAGTCACATAGATCAATGGAATAGAACAGGGAACCCAAAAATTGACCCAAAACTGTATGCTCAAATAATATTCGACAAAGGTGGCAAGAGCATACAATGGAATAAGGACAGCCTCTTTAATAAATGGTGTTGGGAAAATTGGACAGCTACATGTAAAAAAATAAAACTAGACCATTATCTTACACCCTACACAAGAATAAACTCAAAATGGATAAAAGTCTTAAATGTGACTCATGAATCCATAAAAATCCTAGAAGAAAATGTAGGCAACAAAATGTCCGACATCATACAGACCAAAATTTTCACTGATATATTATCTAAGGCAACAGAAACAAAGGAAAAAATAAACACATGGGACTACATCAAACTCAAAAGCTTCTGCACAGCAAAAGAAACAACCATCAAAGTGGAAAGGCAACCCACTGTATGGGAGAGCATAATTGCCAATGATATATCAGATAAGGGATTAATTTCCAAAATATATAGAGTGCTCATGCATCTCAACAAAAGGAAGACAAAGAACCCAATTAAAAAATGGGCAGAGGAACTAAATAGACACCTCTCCAAACAGGACATACAAATGGCCAAGAGACATATGAAGAAATGCTCAACATCACTAATCATCAGAGAGATGCAAATTAAAACAACAATGAAGTATCACCTTACACCTGTCAGAATAGCCAACATCAACAAAGCATTAAACAACAAGTGTTGGCGAGGGTGTGGAGAAAAGAGGACTCTAGTACACTGCTGGTGGGTATGCAGACTGGTGCAGCCACTATGGAAAACACTATGGTGTTACCTCAAAAAATTAAAAATTGAATTACAATTTGACCCAGTGATCCCACTTCTAGGAATATACCCTAAGAAGCCTGAAACACGAATCAGAAAGAATATATATACCCCCATCTTTATAGCAGCACTATTTACAATAGCTGAGATCTGGAAACAGCCCAAGTGTCCATCAGTGGATGAATGGATAAAAAACCAATGGTACATATACACAATGGAGTACTATGCAGCTGTAAGAAAGAAAGATCTCATATCCTTCGAGACAACATGGAGGACCTGGAAAATATTATCCTAAGCGAAACAAGCCAAGCAGAGAAAGACAAATATCATATGATCTCACTTATTTCTGGGATATAATGAACATAACAGTTTGAGGAACAGCGTAGTCCCAGAGACGTGGAAGTAGGGTACAGACTGACAAATGGCAGAAGAGGGGGTGGGGTGGGGAGCGATGAACCACAGAACTTTTACACATGTACTCATAACCAATGGACATGGCCAACAAAACTGGGGACGGGGCAGGGAGGGAGGGGCAGGAGGGTGTCAATGGGGGAAAAAAGGAGAAACCTCTGTTACAAAAGAAAATTAATAATAATAATAAAAAAGAACAAAGTTGAAGGACTAACACTTCCTGACTTCAAAGCTTACTACAAAGTAGTACTAAACAAGTGCAGAACTGACAATCAGGGCAGATACATAGACCAACGGAATACAATAGAGAGCCCAGAAATGAGCCCTCACCTATATGATTAATTGATTTTCAACAAGGCTGCCAAGACAATTCAGTGGAGATAAAACAGTCTTTCACAATTGTTGCTGGCAAAACTGGATATTCACATTCAAAAGAATAAATTTGAATCCTTACTCAAAGTAGATGAAAGACCTAAATGGAAGCTAAGACTATAAAAACTCTTAGGAAGAAAACATAGGAGGTATTTCTTCAAATACTTCGATTTGGCAATGAATATTTAGATATGACACCAAAATCTCACACAACAGAAGAAAAATTAGATAAATTGAACATCATCAAAATTTGAATCCTTTGTTCCTTGAAGAATATAATCAATACAGTGACTAGATAACCCATAAAACATTTTCCAATCATATCTGATAAGGAATCAATATTCAGAATATATAAAGATTTCCTACAACTCAACAACAACAAAACCAAACAACATAATTTAAAAAGGGCCATAGGACATGAATAGACATTTCTCCAGTAAAGATATACATATGCTCATGAAAAGAAGTTCAACATCATTAGTCATTAAGTAAATGCAAATCAAAACCTCAATGAGATACCACTACACATCCATTAAGATGGGTATTGTAAAAAAAGAAAAATAACAAGTGATGGGGATGGTGTGGAGTAATTAGAAACTTTCCACATTGTGGGCAAGAATGTAAAATGTCACAGTTCCCAGAAAACAGTCTGGTTGTTACTCGAAATGTTAAACAAAGAACTACCATATAATCTAGGAATTTCACTCCTATGTTTATACCAAAAATAATTGAGGATATTAAAACAGATACTTATACACCAATGTTCATATCAGAGTTATTCATATAGTCTGGATGATAATTTTTTTTTAACTTTTTTCCCCCTAGACACCGTCTTCCACATCCTGCCCCCCACTCCCCTAGTATTGTTGTCGATGTCCATTGGTTATGCATACATGCATATAAGTTCTTTGGTTCTCATCCACCCCCCCTCCCCCATGCTCTGAGATTTGTCAGTCTGAACTACATTCCTTTCTATGTCTCTGGATCTATTTCGTTCATCAGCCCACCTTGTTCATTATATTCCACAAATAAGTGAGATCATGTGGTATTTGTCTTTCTCTGATTGGCTTCTTTCCCTTAGCATAATATTCTTGGGCTGTTTCCAGATCTTAGCAATTGTAAATAGTGCTGCTATGAACATAGGGGTACATATATTCTTTCTGATTGGTGTTTAAGGCTTCTTAATATATATTCCTAGAAGTGGGATCACTGGGTCAAATGACAATTCAATTTTTAATTTTTTGAGGTAGCACCATAGTGTTTTCCATAGTGGCTGCATCAGTGTGCATTCCACCAGCAGTGTACTAGAGTCCCCTTTTCTCCACACCATTGCCAGCACTTGCTGTTTGATGATTTTTTGATGGCAGCCAGTCTGGCAGGAGTTAGGTGATACCTCATAGTTGTTTTAATTTTCATCTCTCTGATGATTAGTGACATTGAGCATTTCTTCATACGTCTCTTGGCCATTTGTATGTCATTTTTGGAGAGGTGTCTATTTAGGTTCTCTGCCCATTTTTTAATTGGGTTCTTTGTCTTCCTTTTGTTGAGTTTTATGAGCACTCCATATATTTTGGAATTTAACCCCTTATCTGATGTATTATTGGCAATTGTGCTCTCCTGTATAGTGGGATCCCTTTCCATTTTGATGGTTGTTTCTTTGGCTGTGCAGAAGCTTTTTAGTTTTATGTAGTCCCATGTGTTTACATTTTCCTTTGTTTCTATTGCATTAGGTGATGTATCAGTGAAAATTCTGCTGTGTATGGTGTCTGAAATTTTGTTGTTTACATTTTCTTCGAGGATTTTTATGGATTTACAAGTCACATTTAAGTCTTTTATCCATTTTGATTTTATTCTTGTGTATGGTATAAATTGATGGTCTAGTTTCATTTTTTTTACATGTAGCTGTCCAATTTTTACAACACCATTTATTAAAGAAACTGTCTTTACTCCATTGTATGCTCTTGCTATCTTTGTTAAAGATTAAGTGAGAATATTGTCTTGGGTCAATTTCCGGGTTCTCTGTCCTGTTACATTGATCTGTATTCCTGTTCTTATGCTGGTACTAGGCTGTTTTGATTACAGTGGCTTTCTAGTATAACTTGATATCCGGTATTGTGATCCCACCTCCTTTATCCTTCTTTTTCAAGATTGCTGTGCCTATTCTGGATCTTTTTTGTTCCATATAAACTTTTGAATATTTGTTCGAGTTCTGTGAAGTATACCTTTGGTATTTTGATAGGGATTTCATTGAATCTATAGATTGCTTTGAGTAGTATGGACATTTTAATGATGTTAATTCTTCCAAGCCATGAACAAGGTATATGCTTCCACTTTTTTATATCTTCCTGTATTTCTTTGTTCAATATCCTCTAGTTTCGTGCAAATAGGTCCTTTACTACTTTGGTTAAGTTTATTCCTAGGTATCTTAATTCTTTTTGCCACAATGGTAAATGGGATTTTTTTTTTTTAGTTATTCTCTTTCTGTGAGTTCATCATTGGTGTATATGAATGTCGTCAATTTCTTGATTTTAATTTTTTATCCAGCTACTTGGTCAAATTCAGTTATTAAGTCTAGTAGATTTTTGACGAGGTCTTTAGGGTGTTCTATGTACAATACCATGTCATCTGCAAATAATCACAGTTTCACTTCCTCCTTTCCAATTTGGATCCCTTTTATTTTTTCTTCATGTCTGATTGCTGTAGCCAAGACTTCTAGTACTATGTTAAATAAGAGTGGTGAAAGTGGGCATCCCTGTCTTGTTCCCATTCATAAGGGAAATGCTTTTATTTTTTGTCCATTGAGTATGATATTGGCTGTAGGTTTTTCAAATATGACCTTTATTAGTTCAATATATGATCCCTCTATTTCCACATTGCTGAGCATTTTCATCGGAAATGGGTGCTGGATTTGGTCGAATGCTTTTTCATCATCTATTGATATGATCATATGGTTTTTATCTTTTATTTTTTTTATGTGATGTATCACACTTATAGATTTGTGAATATTTTACCAGCCTTGCATCCTTGGGATGAATCCCCCTTGGTCATGGTAAATAATTTTTTTAATGTATTGCTGGATCCAATTGGCTGGTATTTTGTTCAGGATCTTGGCATCTATGTTCATCAGGTATATTAGCTTGTAGTTTTCTTTCTTTGTAGTGTCTTTATCTTGTTTTGGAATTAGAATTATGCTGGCCTCATAAAACAAGTTTGGAAGTTTTCCTTCTTCTTAAAATTTTTTGTAATTTCTTGAGGAGAATGGGTGTTAGGTATTCTTTGAATGTTCGGTAAAACTCCCCTGTGAGGCCATCCGGGTCTGGGCTTTTGTTTCCCGGGAGAATCTTGATTACATCTTCATTTTCCTTTCTTGTTATCTGACTGTTCAAGTTTTCTATCTCTTCCTCATTCAGTTTTGGGAGACTATGTGTTCCCAGAAATTTGTCCATTCCGCTTTGACTTTCCACAATTTGTTGTGTATAATTGTTCATAGTATTTGTTAATGATCCTTTGCATTTCTTTGGTGTCAGTTGTTACATCTTCTCTTTCATTTCTTTTTTTATATTTTATTTTATTTTTTAAAAATTATTTTATTAAATTTTTTTGTTACAGATATTTGTCCTTCTTCCACTGACACCCTCTTCACTGTCCCCCATGCCCCATCCCCAGCTTTGTTGTCTATGTCCATTGGTTATGCATACAGGCATATAAGTTCTGTGGTTTATCTCTTCCCTCCAACACCCTCTTTTCTGAAGTTTGTTAGTTTGTACCCTCCCTCTATGTCTCTGGATCAATATTGTTCATCAGTTTGTTTAGTTCATTATATTCCACAAATAAGTGAGATTATGTTATACTTATCTTTTCCTGCTTGGCTTGTTTCGCTTAGCATAATAATCTCCAGGTCCCTCCATGTCATATCACGGATAACAGATCTTTTTTCTTATAGCTGAATATATTCCATTGTGTACATGAAACACAGCTTATTTATCCACTCATCTAAAGATGGACACTTGGGCTGTTTCCAGATCTTAGCTATTGTAAATAGTGCTGCTATGAACATAGGGTACATATATTCTTTCTGATTGGTGTTTCAGGCTTCTTAGGGTATATTCCTAAAAGTGGGATCACTGGGTCAAATGGCAGTTCAATTTTTAAATTTTTGAGGTGACAGAATAGTGTTTTCCATAGTGGTTGCACAAGTCTGCATTCCCACTGGAAGTGTACTAGAGTCCCCTTTTTTCCACACCCTCGCCAGCACTTGTTGTTTGATGATTTGTTGATGGTGGCCATTTTGACAGGTGGAAAGTCATACCTCATAGTTGTTTTAATTTGCATCTCTCTGATGATTAGTGATGTTGAGCATTTCTTCATATGTCTCTTGGCCATTTGTATGTCCTGTTTGAAGAGGTGTTTCTTTAGGTCCTCTGCCCATTTTTTAATTGGGTTCTTTGTCTTCCTTTTGTTGAGTTGTATGAACACTCTATATATTTTGGAAATTAACCCGTTATCTGATGCATCGTTGGCAAGTATGGTCTCCCATATAGTGGGTTCTCTTTCTATTTTGATGGTTGTTTCTTTTGCTGTGTAGAATCTTTTTATTTTGATGTACTCCCATGTGTTCATTGTTTCCCTTGTTTCTCTTGCCTTAGTTGTTGTATCAGTGAAAATTCTGCTGCGTATGATGTCTGATCTTTTGTTGCCTACATTATCTTCTAGGATTTTTATGGATTCACGAGTTACATTTAAGTCTTTTATCCATTTTGAGTTTATTCTTGTGTATGGTGTAAGTTGGTGGTCTAGCTTCATTTATTTGCATGTACTTGTCCAATTTTCCCAACACCATTTATTGAAAAAACTGTCTTGACTCCACTGTATACTCTTGCCACCTTACTGAAATATTAATTGAGCATATTTTCTTGGTCAATTTCTGGGTTCTCTGTTCTGTTCCATTGATATATCTGCCTGTTCTTGTGCCAGTATCAGACTGTTTTGATTACAGTGGCTTTGTAGTATAACCTGATATTTGGTAATGTAATCCCTCCTACTTTTTTCTTCTTTTTCAAGATTGCTGTGGCTATTTGGGGTCTTTCTTCGTTCCATATAAACTTTTGGAGTGTTTGTTTTAGTTCTGTGAAATATGTCGTTGGTATTTTGATGGGGATTGCATTGAATCTATAGATTGCTTTGGGTAGTAAAGACATTTTAATGATGCTAATTCTTCCAATCCTTGAATATGGTTTATGCTTCCATTTTTTATATCTTCCTGTATTCTTTTTTCAATGACTTGTAGTTTTCTGTGAAGAGGACCCCTTACTTCTTTGGTTAAGTTTATCCCTAGGTATCTTACTTTTTTTGCTGCGATGGTAGATGAGATTGTTTTTTTAGTTTCTCTTTTTGTGAGTTCATCATTGGTATATAAGAATACCGTTGATTTCGTGATGTTAATTTTGTATCCTGCTACTTTGCCAAATTCATTTATTAACTGTAGTAGATTTTTGATGGAGTCTTTAGGGTTTTCTATGGACAATATCATATCATCTGCAAATAATGACAGTTTCACTTTCTCCTTTGCAATTTGGATCCATTTTAGTTTTCTTCATGTCTAATTGCTGTGGCTAAAATTTCCAGTACTATGTTAAATAAGAGTGGTGAAAGTGGGCTTCCCTGTTTTGATCCCATTATTAAGAAGAATGTTTTCAGTTGTTGCCCATTGAGTATGATGTTGGCTGTAGATTTTTCATATATGGCCTTTATAATGTTGAGATATGATCCCTCTATTTCCCCATTGCTTAGTGTTTTTATCAGAAACTGGTGCTGGATTTTGTTGAATGCTTTTTCAGCATCTATTGATATGATCATATGGTTTTTATCTTTCATTTTGTTTAGGTGGTGTATCACATTTATTGATTTACAAATATTGTGCCATCCTGCATCGCTGAGATGAATCCCACTTGGTTATGATGAATAATTTTTTTTGATGTATTACTGGATCCGATTTGCTAGTATTTTGTTAAGGATTTTGGCATCTGTGTTCATCAGGGATATTGACCTGTAGTTTTGTTTCTTTGTAGTGTCTCTACCCGGTTTTGGAATTAGGATTATGCTGGCCTCATAAAACGAGTTTGGAAGTGTTCCATCTTCTTGGACTTTTTGGAATAGTTTGAGGAGAATAGGTATTAGATCTTCTTTGAATGTTTGGTAAAACTTCTCCATGAAACCGCCGGGGCCTGGGCTTTTGCTTTCTGGGAGTTTCTTAATTACATCTTCAATTTCCTTTGTTGTTATTGGTCTTTTCAAGTTTTCCATCTCTTCCCAGTTCAGTTTTGGGACACTGTGTACTTCTACAAATTTGTCCGTTTCTCATAGATTGTCCAATTTGTTGGCGTATAATTTTTCACTGTATGTTTCAATGATCCTTCGTATTTCTGTTTTGTCTGTTGTTACTTCTCCTCTTTTGTTTCTGATTTTGTTTATTTGGTTCCTCTCTTTTTGTTTCTTGGTGAGTCTGGCTAACAGTCCATCGATCTTGTTTATCTTTTTAAAGAATTATCTTCTCCTTTCATTGATCTTTTGAATTGTTTTTTTAGTCTCTATGTCATTTTTTTTTTTTTTTTTTACTCTGACCTTTATTATTTTTTCCTCCTACTAGCTCTGGGTTTTTCTTTTTGTTTACTTTCTAGTTCTTTAAATTGTAGGGTTAGAGAGTCTATTAGGAATTTTTCTTGTTTCTTGAGGTAGGCCTGTAGTGCTATGAACTTCCCTCTCAGGACTGCTTTCACTGTGTCCCATAGATTTTTTGTTATTTTGTGTTCGCTTTTATTGGTTTCCAGGAAATTTTAAATTTCTTCCCTGATCTCACTAGTAATCTATTTGTTGTTTACTAACATGCTATTTAGCATCCAAGTGTTTGAATGCTTTTGTGGGTTTTTATTGTAATTGAGTTCTGGTTTCATGCCACTGTGATCTGAGAAGATGCTTGATATGATTTCAATCTTTTTGAATTTGTGCAGACTTACTTTGTGTTCTCACATGTGATCTATGTTTAAGAATGTCCCATGTGCACTTGAGAAGAGTGTATATTTTGCAGTTTTAGGATGAAATGTTCTTTAAATATCAATGAAGTCCAACAGATCTAGTTCATCTTGTAAGGACTCTATGTCCTTGTTAACTTTTTGTCCAGAGGGTCTATCAAGTGGCATCAGTGGCCTGTTAAAGTCATCCATTTTGATCGCATTGCTATTGCTCTCTCCCATGAAGTCCTCTGGAAGTTTTACATATATTTTGCTGCTCTCATATTTGGTGTGTATATTTACCAGTGTTATATCCTCTTGTTGGATTGATCCTTTAATATTATGTAGTGACCTTCTCTGCCTCTTATTATGGCCACCGTGTTGAAGTCTATCTTGTCAGATATGAGTATTGCTACACCAGCTTTTTTTTTCATTTCCATTTGCTTAGAAATTTTTTTTCCATCCCTTCACTTTTACCCTGCGTGAGTCTTTTGTTGTGAGGTGGGTCTCTTGTAGACAGCATATATATGAGTCATGTTTTCTTATCCAATCAGCTACCCCCTTTTGATAGGAGCATTTAAACCATTTACATTTAAGGTATTATTGATAGATACTTATTAGTTGCCATTTTAATTTTATTCCTGTGTTTCTCTCCCTTTCTCTCTCTCTCTCTCTCTCTCTCTCTCTCTCTCTCTCTCTCTCTCTCTCTCTCTCTCTTCTTCTTCTTCTTCTTCTTCTTCTTCTTCTTCTTCTTCTTCTTCTTCTTCTTCTTCTTCTTCCTCTTCTTCTCCTTCTTCTCCTTCTTCTCCTTCTTCTTCTCCTTCTTCTCCTTCTTCTCCTTCTTCTCCTTCTTCTCCTTCTTCTCCTTCTTCTCCTTCTTCTCCTTCTTCTCCTTCTTCTCCTTCTTCTTCTTCTTCTTCTTCTTCTTCTTCTTCTTCTTCTTCTTCTTCTTCTTCTTCTTCTTCTTCTTCTTCTTCTTCTTCTTCTTCTTCTTCTTCTTCTTCAACAGTCCTTTCAGCATTTCTTGCAATACTGGTTTGGTGGTGGTAAATTTCTTTAGCTCTTTTTATTCGTGAAGCTCTTTATTTCTCCTTCAAGTTTGAATGACAGCCTTGCTGCATAGAGTAATCTTGGATTTAGTCTCTTGCCTTACATTACTTTGTACACTTCATGCCACTCCCTTCTGGCCTGCAGCGTTTCTATTGAGAAATCAGCTGTCAGACTAATGAGAGCTTCCTTGTAGGTAACTTTGTGTCTTTCTCTTGCTTCTTTTAAGATTCTTTCTATGTCTTTAATGTTTGCCATTTTATTATGATGTGTCTAGCTGTGTGTCTTCTGGGATTCATCTTGCTTGGGACTCTCTGTATTTCCTGCATTTGTGTGAGTTTTTTTCTTCATCAGTTTAAGGAAGTTTTCTGTCATTATTTCTTCAAACAGGTTCTCTATTCCTTTCTGTGATTATTCTCCTTCTGGTACCCCTATAATGCGAATGTTGTTGGGATTTGTTTTGTCGCACAGCTCCCTTAAACTCTCCTTCTGGTCTTTAATTTTTTTTTCTCCATTTGCTGCTCTATTTGCGTGTTTTTCTCTACCTTGTCTTCTAAGTCGCTGATGCAGTCTTCAGCTTCTTCTAATCTACTATTGAACCCTTCTAAGGTAGTTTTCATAACAGCTATGTCATTCTTTATTTCCTCTTGATTTTTATGCATAGCTTCTACCTCTTTATGTGTAGGTTTTATCTCTTTTTTTTAAGCTGAAGTAGTTCCCAGTGAGCTCTTCATAATTTTTATTAAGTTGCTTGTAGTTCTCTCCAAATTGTTTGAGCACCCTTAAAATTATTGCTTTGAATTCTTTATCTGACAAGTTGCTTTCTTACATTTCTTCTAGTTCCTTTTCTGGTGATTCCTCTTTTTCTTCCCTTTGGGTGCTGTTTCTTTGTCTCCCCATTTTAGCCGTCTGGTAGCTCTAGACCCGGTGAGGGATGTTTGGATGTGTAGGCAGCTCACTGTATATCAAATAAGGCTGCTGTGTCTCCCAGACTGTTATGTTGTGTGTCACCTCTGGCCTGCTGTGGGTCCTGGAGGTTTGACTTCTCGGGGCTGGTATTGGTGTGTCCTGGTAGGTGCTGCTGCTGGATTGTGTGGGCCCCTCTGAAGTTGTGTTCCCCACTGGTCGCTGGTACCCCTTGTAGCTGTATATCTCAGGCCCTGCTGAAGCCACACTCCCTGCCTGCACCATGGGCAGCTGGATCACACAGGTGCCACTGGAGCCCTGGCTCCCCACTGATCTTGTTGGCAGCTGGGTTGTACAGGCAATGTTGGAACCCCCACTTCCCGCTGATCCCGTGGGGAGCTGGATCATACAGTCACCTCTGGAGACCAAGTTTCATGCCTATCTTGTGGGCAGCTGGGTCGCACAGGCCTCTCTGGAGCCCCAGCTCCCCGCAGGTCCCATGGGGTGGTGAATTGCACAGGTCCCTCCGGAGCCCATGATCCCCACTGCTGTTGTGGGCAGCTGCGTTGCACAGCTTCTATGGAGCCCCAGGTCCTTCAGCTGGGGGATGGGGAGCACTGCTGTCCAGTGGGGCTCAGTTCCTGCTCAGCCTTCACTATAGTTTTGGGGGATGGGTCTCAGCTGCTGTTCTGCACTTCTGTTGCCTGGGTATAGGTGTCTAATCCCCAGCCTCTGTTGCTGGGGTTATATCTCAACTCTGATCTGGCTGCTACTATAGGGGATGGTGCTGGGCTCCCAGCCATTTGAAGTCTTAGCAGCAGGCACCTTGACAGCTCCACTACTGTGCACTGGTTTGTGTTGACATAAGAGGTCCACTTTTCCGATGGTGCCAGGTGCAGTGGTGGGTTCAGTTTGCTCGGCCCTAGCCACTCCCAATGCCTCTTCCCAGTGAAGACCTGGGATCTTCCAAAATGGTGGGACATCCCTGTGGCACAGGGAGAAGCACCCTGAAGAGCTGCTTACTGAGGTAGCTGGCTGCTTCCTGTCCACAGCACAGGAACCTTCTGCTCTGTGTTTCTGCATTGCACAAGTTTGGTCATTCACCTTCACATCCACTCAATCTCTCACACAGTAGCTCACTCTCTCATACACACCCTCCCTTTTGTCCTGTCCGTCGCCATCTTCCTAGAATTTTACCTCCTCTTTCATTTCTGATTATATGTATTTGGGTTCTCTCTCTTTGTTTGTTGGTGAGTCTAGCTAAGGGTCCATCAATCTTACTTATCTTTTCGAAGAACCAGCCCTTTGTTTCATTGATTATTTGAATCGTTTTTTTTTGTTTGTCTTTTTTTTTTTTTGTTGCTGCTGTTGTTGTTCTCTATGTCATTTATTTCTGCTCTGATTTTTCCTATTTCTTTCTTCTACTTGCTCTGGGTTTTCTTTTTGTGTGCTTACTAGTTCTTTAAGTTGTGAGGTTAGATAGTCTATTAGAAATTTTTCTTGTTTCTTGAGGTAGGCCTGTAATGCTATGAACTTCCCTTTCAGAAATGCTTTCACTGCATCCCATAGATTTTGTGTTGTGTGTTCATTTTCATTGGTTTCCAGGAATTTCTTAATTTCTTCCTTGATCTCCTTCGTAAACCATTCAATGTTTAATAACATGCTATTTAGGCTTCATGTGTTGAAATGTTGTTGCATGTTCTTGTTGCAATTGATTTCTAGTTTCATGCCATTGTGATCTGAGAAGATGCTTGATATTTCAGTTTTCTTGAACTTGTAGAGACTAAGTTTGTGTCCTAACATGTGATCTATCTTTGAGAATGTCCCATGTGCACTTGAGAAGAATGTGAATTCTGCAGTTTTGGGGTGTAATTCTCTGTAGATATCTATTAAATCCATTTGACCTAGAGCTTCATTTGGAGTCTCTGTTTCCTTGTTAATTTTTTGTCTAGAGGATCTATCCGGTGATGTCAGCACGGTGTTGAAGTCCCCTGCTATGATTGTATTGCTGCCAATTTTTCCTTTGAAGTCTTCCAGAAGATTTTAAATATATTTTGGTCCTCCTCTATTGGGTGCATATATGTTTACCAGAAATTATAGCTTCCTGTTGGATAGATCCTTTCAATATATGTAGTGGCCTTCTTTCTCTCTAGTTATGGCCTTCATTTTGTTTTGTTTTTTTTATTTTTATATTTTTATTTTTATTTTTAATTATTTATTTTTTTATTAATTTATTTTTGTTACAGATGTTTCTCCTTTTTTCCCCATTGACACCCTCCTCCCCATCCCCCAATCCCGTCCCCAGCTTTGTTGTCCATGTCCATCAGTTATGTATACATGCACATAAGTTCTGTGGTTTATCTCTTCCCTACCCCCCACCCCCTCTTCTGAGAGGTTTCAGTCTATACCCTACTTCCACATCTCTGGGTCTACCCTGTTCCTCAGACTGTTATGTTCATTATATTCCACAAATAAGTGAGATCATATGATATTTGTCTTTCTCTGCTTGGCTTGTTTCGCTTAGGATAATACTCTCGAGATCCCTCCATGTCATCTCAAAAGATAAGAGATCTTTCTTTCTTACAGCTGCATAGTACTCCATTGTGTATATGTACCACGGCTTTTTTATCCATTCATCCACTGATGGACACTTGGGCTGTTTCCAGATCTTAGCTATTGTAAATAGTGCTGTTATGAACATGGGGGTACATGTATTCTTTCTGGTTGGTGTTTCAGGCTTCTTAGGGTATATTCCTAGAAGTGGGATCACTGGGTCAAATGGCAATTCAATTTTTAATTTTTTGAGGTAACACCATAGTGTTTTCCACAGTGACTGCACCAGTCTGCATTCCCACCAGCAGTGTACTACAGTCCCCTTTTCTCCACACCCTCACCATCACTTGTTGTTTGATGATTTGTTGATGGCGATGGCCTTCATTTTGAAATCTATTTTATCATATATGAGTATTGGTACCCCAGCTTTTTTATTCCTTTCCGTTTGCTGGGAAAATTTTTTCCATCCCTTCACTTTCAACCTATGTGACTGTTTTGTTGTGTGGTGGGTCTCTTGTAAACAACATATATATGAGTCATGCTTTCTTATCCAATCAGCTACTCTCTTTCTTTTGATTGGAGCATTCAATCCATTTACATTTAACGTTATTATTGATATATCCTTATTTATTGCCATTTTTGTTTATTGTGTTTATATTTTTCTTCCTATTTCTTCTTCTACTAATTACAGCAGTCCTTTTAACATTTCTTGCAGTGCTGGTTTGGTGCTAATATATTCTCTTAGCCTTTTTTTTTTTTTTTTTTTTTTTTTTTTGTGGGAAGTTTTTTTTCACCTTGTATTTTGAATGATAGTCTTGCTGGATATGTAGTCATGGATTCAGATCCTTGTTTTTCATTACCTTGCTTACTTCATGCCATTCCCTTCTGGCCTGTAGTGTTTCTGTTGAGAAGTCAGCTGATTGCCTTATGGGGGTTCCTTTGTATGTAACCTATTGCTTATCTATTGCTGCCTTTTGGATTCTCTCTTTGTCTTTAATTTTTGGCATTTTAATTACTATGTGTCTTGGTGTGGGCCTGTTTGGGTTCTTCTTACTTGGGTTCTGTGTGCTTCTTGAACTTGAATGCCTTCTTCCTTCACCAAGTTAGGGACGTTTTCTGTCACTGTTTCTTCAAATATATTCTCTAACCCTTACTCCTTTTCTTCATCTTCTGGAACCCCTATGATGCAAATGTTGCTATATTTCCAGTTGTCACAGAGTTCTCTTAAGCTGTCTTCCTAATTTTTAATTGTGTTTTACTTTTGGTTTTCTGATCTGTTGGTTTTTTCTACCCTGTCTTCTAATTTACTGATCTGGTTCTTGGCTTACTCTACTCTGCTGGTTATTCCTTCCAATGTGTTTTTTATTTCTGCTATGTCATTCTTTGTTTCTTCTTGGTGGTTTTTCACTTCCAGTTAGTTGATTTTCAATGTTTCTATATCTTTACTCACGGTGTTTAGCTCCTTACTCATGCTTTTGAGCTTCCTCAAGATCATTGCTCTGAACTCTACCTCTGATAACTTGCTTAACTGCATTTCATTTATCTCATCTTTGGTAGAGTTCTCTTGTTCTTTCATTTGCAATTTGTTTCTTTGTCTCACCATTTTGGTTATCTCAGTGGGTTTTGGATCCTGCCAAATTTTCCCTATGGATGTTGGTGTTCTGCTGTTTGTGGCTCCCTCTACCGGGTTTGGACAAGTGTGGGAGGACCCATGTTAAACACCACTGTCAAGTCTTACTTTTCTGGGTAGATTTTCAAGCCCAAGAAAGGTTCAGTTATCCTCAAGCTTATTGCCTGGAGACTATTATTCTCAGTTACTTGGTGAGCATTGGTTTTTAGTCCTCAGCTGAATGAAAAACTCACTCAGGTGCTCAGCATAGGAGGACTTCCAGAGGGTGGGGGCAGATGCTGGCTGTTAATGAGCCTCAATTTGCATTGCTCTGGCCCAGCTGGGTGGGGTTAAATCTCCAAGGGAGTGGCTGCTGCTTCTTCCCAGAGCTCTGGGAGGTGGCTCCCCAAACAAGATGGCCCCCATTATTTGTGACCATCACTCAGCAAAAAGTCTGGGTGCCCTCCTAATCCTGAGTGTCCACACAGTTCCACTCCAGTCTGCCCTCCCTCTGCCGGAGCCCAAGGTGAGTAGCTGTAGCTAATTTAGTGCTCTGTCTCAGCCCTCTGTGCTGTGGAGCCTGCTTGGGATTTTAACCCTGAGAGATCTACTCACTGCCAAAACAGCTGCTGTCTGTGGACTCCCCACCCACCCTCTCACTCCTCAACTGACCTACCAGGCTCGATTCAGTGTCCTTTTTTCCTGTCCCTGGTTATATGGGTCCTCTCCAGCTGCTTTTCTGTTGCTTTTTCCCAATGATTTGTCTTTATTTTAGTTTAATTCCAGTTTGGTCCTGGGAGATGGTCTTTGTAGCTTCCATTCACTCTGCCACTATTTTGGAATCCCTTGAATGATAATATTTGTTGAATGTGGCTTTTTTGGTGTTTAATTTGTTCACTTTTGATTTTTAAACTAGATAGTGAAAGGAGAGGGGTTTGGAGGACTGGGTGAAAAAGGTGAAGGGATTAAGAAGTAGTTACAAAATAGTTACCGGAGTGTACAGTACAGATTGGGGAATATATTTAATAGTATTGAGATAACTATGTATGGTGCCAGGTGGATACTGGAAATATTGGTGTGTGGGACACTTTGTAAAGTATGATTGTCTAACCGCTATGCTGCACACCTGAAACCGATATAAAATAATATTGAAAGTAAATTGTAAGTGAAAAAAACAACAACCATATAGTAAAATTTTGGTTGAGCTCACAGCAGAAATTCAAGAAGTACATGTTGGTTGACTCCAAAATTAAACTAAAGAAATTTGGGATGATCTGTTGCTTTGTGTGATTTTTTTTCTCTTCTCCTTTAATCTGTCTGTGGATAATTAAGAAATTACTGTGAAAGTTAAAATTTATGTCTGCTCCTCATTTAATGAGTAATATGCTTCCTAAATTTGATCTCAATGATTTGTGTTGAGTTATTTCTTAAGAGCTCATTTCCATTAATTTGTGGGAAGGACAAGCCTGATTTATTTATAGCTTCAAATTGAGGAGGTATTTTTTTTAAGATGTATACTTTCTGGAAGACCTGTTGCAATTTACAGACTTATACATAAAGCAAAATAAGATCATCAAGTTTTAAACAGAATAGATGTGTTTTACAGAAATTAGGCAGAGTAGATGCTCACAGGTAAATGACTTGAGCAGTTTCCAAACAGCAAAAGAAAAAAGGGAGATTGGATTGCACAGTTTTTTTTTTTATTGTTGACAGTATTACAAATGTCCCCCATTTTGCATCTCTTTTCCCTTATCCACCCAACCCTGCCCCACCCCATACCTTCCCCACACTATTGCCTTTGACAGAACTTTTTATAACAACCAACAGTGTCTTCAGTGAGAATTTTGTAGAAGGTGAGGCAACTTTAAATAAATAGGTTGTCTATTGACTACAAGATTGAAGGTATATTGTTAAATTGTTCAACAGTGTGAACATTTTTTACAAAGGGATTCAAATAATGATCTAGATAGTTTGCTTTTTAGTGATCACACTTTACAAGGGCTAGAGATTAATGATGATTTTTCTGAGCCAGTTTACTAAAGATGCTGGGGAGCGGTCAATTCAGAATTGAGCACCTGCAGTAAGCATGACTTTTGTGTTTCATTAGTTCCAGAGTGGCATCATGACATTCCAAATGTGATGGCGACAAAGCCATTATTCTATTGGGAAAGTTTCACAGCAGGCTTGTGTTCCCATTTAGTGAGAAGACCAACTTATTTCCATAGCCCCATGGGCAACAGTAGCATTCACAAGTGGAGGCAGGAAACTTTACAAGAAAGTGCTTCGGATGTTTCCAAACATTTCATATGCTGTTCATTGGTTGAGCTCCTAATATCCTGTGTCCAATATCTAGAAATTCTAGGAAGTTGATTGACTACTTTTCAATAATACATTATCAAGTGACTAGAATTTATGGATTACAACCTATAAATCTTGGCTTTTCAAAAATATTTGTGTAAAATGCATATTTCCTCCAATCTAAAATGTGATGTTGAGAAAGATTATAGGAACCTTTGGCCTGTGTGTGTATAACATAATATATTATAAATTATAATTATAAATTATATTTGTCATATTATTTTATAATATATGATATACTCATATGTATTTGATAATGTAAACAAAAAGATATTTGAACTTTGGGCAGACGGATTACTCCAACTTTTCTTCTTCCTACCCCCAAAAATATAAGCCTTTAAGATCTAATGTTTAGGTAAGTTCTGTCTGTTTCTCTCTGCCTCTGTTCCTCTTTTCTGTTGCTGGGTAAGAATCTGAGTCCTTTGAGTATTTATTATCCTGTTAAACTTATGACTGAATTTCCAACTGCTAGTGAGACAAGATTTTCCTGCCTCAGAGTCTTTCCATTCTTTGTTATTCTCACTGCAGAACAACAGTCTCTCCACCCCACCTCCTTCTGGGTTAGCTCCTAGTGATCCTCATGGTCCAGCTTAAAATTTTTTTCATCTAGGAAGTCTTACCTGAGAGTTTCCCTGAAACTGAGATTATATCCCCATCTTACACATTCCGATAGAGTCTCTTCTTTAAAATTTTCACTATAGAAATCCAGCAATTTTAGTTCTGGGTATATACCCAAAGGAAATGAAAACAGGATGTCAAAGAGATATCTGCATTCCCATGTTTATTGCAATGTTATTTACAATAGCTAAGATATGGAATAACCTAAGTGTCCACTGACAGATGAATGGATATAGAAAATGTAATACACACACACACACACACACACACACACACACTGGAATACTATTCAGCCATGAGAAGGAAGGAAATCCTGCCATTTGCAACAACATGAATGGACCTTGAGGGCATTATGCTATCTGAGATAAGTCAGAGAAAGACAAATATTGTATGAGCTAACTTATTATACATGTGAAATCTATAAAAGCTGCACTCATAAAAACTGAGAGTAGAATGGTGGTTACCAGGGGCTGGGAGTTGGGGTGTCTGGGGAGAGGTTTAAGGGTATAAACTTGTAACTCGTAGATAAATAAATTCTAGAGATCTAATGCACAGAGTAGTGGTTACAGTCAACAATACCATATTACAAACTTCAAAGTTACTAGGAGACTAGATCTCAATTGTTCTCAACACAAGAAAAAAATGGTAATTATGTGACATGAAAGAGATGTTAGCTAATAATACAGAAGTAATAAAATTTCAATATACATAAATGTATCAAATCAACATGTACACCTTCGACTTACACAAATGTCAAATATATCTCAATAAAAATAACTTTATTGTGAAAAATTTTTAACATCCAAACTAGGGAGAATAGTATAATGAAATCCCACTTGTAAATTTCTTGTTAACTGTCTTATAAATTTCTTATTTAAAATTTGTTTTTCCAGGAAGACTAAATTCCATGAGATCAGAAACTGTGACTGATTTGTTTATTGTTTTATATCCTTAGTGCCTGGGACAGTGCTGGATATATAGTAACCACTTAATAAACATGCATTCAGTGGCCCTGGCCCCTGTGGATCAGTTGGTTGAGCACCATCCTGTGCATCAAAATGTTGCTGGTTCGATTCTTGGTCAGGGCACATGCCCAGGTTGCAGGTTTGATCCCTGGTCTGGGTAAGTGTGGGAGGCAACCGATCAATGTCTCTCTGTCTCTCTCCCTTCCCCCTCTCTAAAATCAATAAAAATGTATTTTAATAAATACATTCAGTGAATAACTGTATCAATAAATTAATGAGGATGATAACAAGGCTTGTTTTGCTTTTTATTGTTAAGATGATTGTTTAATCCTTATAAGGAAGAGCAAATAAAGAGGAAGAGGTGATGATACAACAGAGGGGAAAACGAGATTCCTGAAGAGGTGGGATTGGGGTCCATAGGGATTAATTTTGGATTGGCATAACTAATTGCCTTGGCTGTCTCTGCTTGGATATTGTAAAAGCATCTCAAATTCAAATTATCCAAAACCTACTCTTATCTTTTCCTCAAATCCTGTTCTCCCTATTTCTATTAATTGTTCTACTGTCCCTCCAGGTGGGAATCGGGAGTCCTTAGTTCTAGTCCTGACTTCTCTATGTACTTTCTGTAGAGTCAGAGAGCAGACTAGATGATGTCAAAAGTATCCTCCAACTGTAAGATTCAGAGGTTAATCCTGAGCCATCTTTGATTCTTCTCTTTTACTCATTTAACATATCCAACCCTCTGGCACGTCTGTTCAAATTTTGTTTAGAACTTTGTTATCTCTGTTAGGCTAGTAGTGTATGTAATAGACTCCTGTGCAAAGTACACACTGCTGCAACATTGATCGTCCTGAACACAATCCTGATCCAAACCTTCAGTGTCTCCTAAGTAAATTCCAAATGCTTAGACTAGCATTTGTGATGCTCTAAAATCTGGGCCCAACCAATCTCTCCAGACTTGTTTCTTACTTCTCTATAGACCCTATAATCCAACTGGATTGAATTGCTCCATTCTCCCTGTGAAAAACTTACATGTTCCAATCTCTCTGCTTTTGCTCAGGCCAGTTACTCTTCCTGAAATTAATTTTTTTCTGTCACAGTATGTGTTAGGCCTATTCATTCTTTAAGAGCCAGCTCAAATGCTTCTTCCTCCATGAAACCTTCCTTGATTCTTTCTAGCCAGAAGTCACCTCCCTGCCATCTGAATACTTTGAATGTATTTTATATATTCTGAATGCTTGACTAGACTGTAAGTTTTTTGAGAGACAGGGCCAGGATTTTGATCATCCTTATTTATCTCCTAGTACTTTGTTCAGTGCCTAGCATACAGCAGACACATGATACATAATTTTATGTGTGTCAATGTATTTTTTAAATTTACGAATCTTCTGTAGTTCATAAACTTTTCAGGTACACCAAAACGGTATTCGCTAGGGTTCTTAAGATAAATAGAATAGGATATGTGTGTGTTTGTGTATGTGTGAAGAGAGAGAGAGAGAGAATGAATAAAAGGAATTGTCCCATTGTCCCATGTGATTATGGAGGCTAACAAGCCCCAAAATCCACAGTCAGCAAGCTAGAGGCCCAGGACAGCTGATGGTGTAGTTTCTGTCTGAAAGCTGGCAGGCTCACAATCCAGAAGAGCTAATGTTTTAGTTTGAGTCCAAATGCATGCAGACAACATCAATAACAGTGTCCCTGCTTGAGGGCAAGTCAGGCAGAAGGAATTCTCTCTTACACTGTTTCTTTGTTCTAATCACGCCTTTAACAGATTGGATAAGGGTCACCCACATTAGGGAGGGCAATCTGCTTTACTCAGTCTACAAATTCAAATGTTAATCTCTTCCAGAATAATGTTTGACCAAATATCTGGGCCCCCCCCACCATGGCCCAGTCAAGTTGACACATAAAATTAACCATCACAAAAAAAATTCCCAGCTTAAATTAATCAATTTTTACCTCATTTCAGCCATTACATACTCAAAAGCAGTAGAATGTATGAGGACCTAAATAAGTCAATACATATAAATCATCAATGAAATGCTTGTGCATATCCATGCCAAGGTCTATGGCTCCATTTTACTTAAGGCATGGACTGTCTCAAGTTCAATGACAGAAACCAGCCTATTTCCCTGAATATCAGGGATAGAATGTAGGCTTTTGTGCTCAACTTGCAAAATAAAGTGTATTTGAATTACATACCTGTAGGTTCTGGTGCTCCATAGAGGTGCACCCTTAGTACGGCCACCTTAGAGTGTCATAGGCGCATCCTGACATTGAATTTTAAGTACAATTATCTTTTGTTCATTGTTCAACAGTAAATTTACTATATTATATGGCCCAGGGGCGTGAAGATGGAGAATAATTACCTGCTGACTAAATTTTTGATTTTTTATCTTTTCTATGTAGACATAAAATTATCCTTTTAATATCAGTCTAGCCCTACCAACATTTTCACATGCTTTTATGTGATTCTCTCCACTCTAACAAGTACCATTAAGAAAATCAAGGATCAGAGATGTAGATAGTTAAGGTAGCCCAATAGTGTCAAACTTGTATAATTTTGTATGATCTGACAAATTTTGACAAGTAGATGCTGATCCCATCCCCCTTATGATCACTATGCCTGTGGGGGAAAAAAAATGGATGGGGCATGGATTACATATGCTAGCCAAGGGAATTTGCTGACTTATGTAGGCACAGAGATATCACTCATTATGACTTCTTCCCCAAGTAGAAGAACAACTGGTTATCCTAAGTGCATGGCAGACAGGCCTGCATATACCTCCTTTCCCTCCCTATATTCACTCCATGATGGGGTGCAGAGTGCATTGACAAAGAGTCTCTGCTGCATTGGAAGCAAGATGGGGGAATGAATGACCAGCACTGGGCAGCAGAACATTTGTATATTTATCCAGTTTGGTTATTCAGCTATGGGCAGTTCTGAGTCTATAATGTTGTCCACTTGCAGTGGGGACTTACTAACCTGTTGATTTGCTGTCTATTTTTGTTGGATCCATTCCTAGCATATTTATAAATGCTTAGGTATCTCTGCCAGTCAAACTTGTGGCAAATCATCATCCTCATTAAAAAATATTCCAATGACCAAGCAACAGCAAAGTCTACTTTCAAGAGCATACGACTTACAGAGTTAACAAGGACAAACAGATTCCTAAGTATCTAAACTGCTGCAATCATTGTACTCACTGCGGGAACCAAGTCTGTAATGTGGCACTTAGGATGTGCTCACAGCCTAAGGGTCTAAATTCATGTGATTTGGGGCTTGTTATTTGCTTATGTGCCACAAAAACTAAATGGATGCAGATTGAGCAATATGGCCATCTCATATTTTTAGCATGAAAGTTTCCAAAATCAAATTCTACACATTTGACAGGAAGCTTGGTATTCTGCCAGGATCTCAAAGGCTTATGGGGACCAAGCCGGGAACATAAATGAGAAAAGCGGGCTGAGGGGATACTGGGGCAAAATGAAAATAATGTGTTCCATCTTCAGAGGCCAGAAATACCTCAGTCCCAGCCAACTGACTGCACTTTGGGAATGCAGGCCCAATATAGCTACTATCCTACCATTTTTCTTTCTTCCAAATATGTTTCTATTTATTTTTCATTTTTTTTTAAAGAGAGAGAGGAAGGGAGAGAGAGACAGAAACATTGATGTGAGAATCATCAATCAGCTGCCTCCTACATACCCCCAATGGGGCTCAAGCCTACAACCCAGGCATGTGTCCTGACCGGAAACCAAACTGGTGACCTCTTAGAGTGTGGGATGATGTTCAATCCATTGATCCACACTGGCCAGGCTATCCTACCATTTTTCAAAAAATAGCTGGAAATCCAATTTTTTTTTCTGAAAAACTTTCTGATTTTTAAACATTGGTCACATATGTTCAGTGGCAGGGTTTGGCCTGCAAACTGCTATTCTCTGGTTTAGTAGAAGGGCAGTGAACTACAAATCAGAAGACTTGGGTATAAATTTGATTATTCATTATAGCTGTGAGATCTTTGAAAAATCACTTCGTCTCTGTGGGTTTCTGCTTTTCCATTTGTAAAGTGGAGATAAGAATGCTTATGATGATTTTGCAGCAGAGTTGTGTGGATGAAGTGAATGACTGATTTGATATAGGCCACTCATTAGACAATGGTCCAGTTTGGTGAATGTTGGTTTGATACAAATCAGTGATAATAAGTTTGTTTCTCAATCAGCCTCACGAGCCTAAGGAAAAGACCCCAATTAAAAAACAAACAAAAAATTTTAAAGCCAAAGAACTTTCATCTGGAGGGAAAATGTAGAGGTTGTAAGCCAAGGCAGCATCCTTAGACTAAACCTGTTTGTGTTTTGAAGAAAATAAATAGTTTAATTTTTTTCTGTGTTATTTTGTTTTTTATTGTTCAATTAAAGTTGACATTCAATATTAGTTTCAGATGTATAGCATAGTGGTTAGACATTTATATAACTTACGAAGTGATTCCCCAGATAAATCTACTACCCACCTGGCACTATACACAGTTATTACAATATTATTGACTATATTCTCTATGCTGTACTTTATATCCCAGTGACTATTTTGTAACCACCAATTTGTACTTCTTAATCCCTTTACCTTTTTCACCCAACCACCCAACCCTCCTCCCATCTGGCAACCAGCAGTTTGTTCTCTGTATCTATGAGTTTGTTTCTTTTGTTTGTTTGTTTTGTCATTTAGATTCCACATATAAGTAAAATTATACAGTATTTATCTATCTCTGACTAATACCTCCTAGGTCCATTCATGCAGTGACAAATGGTAATATTTCATTCTTTTTTATGGCTATATAATATTCCATTGTATATATATATATACCACATCTTCTTATCCACTTGTATCTTCATGGGTACTTGGGTTGCTCCCATATCTTGGCTATGGTAAATAATGCTGCAATGAACATAAGGATGCATATATATTTTTTGAATTAGAGCTTTGGATTTCTCTGGATAAAAACCCAGAAGTGGAATTGCTGGTTCATAAGGTAATTCTATTTTTAATTTTTTGAGGACCCTCCATGCTGTTTTCCATAGTGGCTGCACCACTTTGTAACCCCACCAACAGCGCATGAGGGTTCCCTTTTCTCCACATCCACACCAACACTTGTTTGTTGATTTATTGATGATATCCATTCTGACAGTGTGAGGTGATATCTCATTGTGATCTTAACTTGCATTTCTCTGATAGTTAGTGATGTTGAGAATTTTTTCGTATATCAATTACCCAGAGGTAGTCTCTTTAACATCAATAGTCATGGACCAGAAATTAAATCTTGAGTAAAAGTGGGAGTGTGTGGTGGTACTGGTGGTTGGAAGACTTAGGCATCTATCCAGGACACACCTCAGTTTTGAGGGAGGCACCTTAAGGTCTCTAGCCCTGGTAAGATGGACAATGAAAGTTACATAGTATAATCCCTGGCCTAAATTTTAAAGCATGCTTGATGGTATATTCACCCATCATGAAGAAGCTAAGGGAAGCCATAGGTTGCAGATTGCAGTTCAGTGACTACATGAATAAGTCATAAATCATTTTGTCAGGTTGTAGCAATTATTTTGTTCTCTTGCAAATGCTTAGACCTAGTTGTGAAGAATTAACTGGCAAGAAAGTGAGTATCTGCATGCTTTGCTTTAAGGCTCAGAAGTGGTTGATAGAGATGTATCTGCTTAAATTTATTTTTCTAATTTACCTGCTGTTCTTTGGTTCTGCCCTATTTGACTACATTTTCTTAGTCATTGATTAAGTGGACTAGATTTGGATGATATGCTATATGAATACAAGGATTATGATGATTCTCAGAAAATTGCATTCCCATTATCATAAAATCTGCCTTCTTTTCCTTTTTGAAAACACATCTTCTTTAGGAAGTTAATATGATCCTGAAACGTTGTGTGCACTGTTTTATAGTTTCAGTTAAAATGTGTAAGTCATGTATAAATAAAATTGTGTAATGTTCGTGATTTGCTTTAACAAATTTAGTTCTCTGTGTTTAAGTGGATGAGTGAGTATGAATAAAACAAGATCAGCCAGGAATTAAGTACTAAAGTACTAAAACTAAGTACATTGAGCCTGGCTGGTGTGGATCAATGGATTGAGCATCGTCTCATGGACTGAGAGGTCCCAGTTCAATTCCCAGTCAGGGCACATGCCCGGGTTGTGGGCTCGATCCCTGGTGAGGGGTGTACAGGAGGCAGCCAAATGTTCTTTCTCTCTCACATCGATGTTTCTATCTCTCTCTCCTTTCCTCTCTCTATAAAAAATCAATGAAAACATATTTTTTAAAAAACTAAGTGCATTGAAGTTTATGATTCTATTCTCTCTAATATTTTATAAAAAGGGAAAACAGTAAATTATTTTTCACAATGTCATAGTGATATTATATTAGTTTACTACCCCAATGTCCATGAAACTCCATTTGTCTTTATTTTTAAATTATTAATTGTAAAATTGTATACTTATTGTGAAAAAATTCAGAGTAGTAAGAGTTCCCTTTCACACTTCACTATTACCTCTCTCCTATCCCACATGCTTCTTCAGAAGTAACCACAGTAAAATTTGGGTGTATATTCATTCAGAATATTTAAATAGATTGTTTTCTTTATTGATATTAGAGAGAGAGGAAGGGAGAGGGAGAAAGAGATAGAAACATAGATGAGAGAGAACATTGATTGGCTGCCTCCTGCATGCCCCCCACTGGGGATCAGGCTCATAACCTGGGCATGTGTCCTGACCTGAAATCAAACTGGTGACCTCTTGGTGCATGGGTTGAAGCTCAACCACTGAGCCACACTGGCCTGGCTAGAGAATTTTTTTAATTTTAATTTTCAGAGCTTTCTTTATGCATACCCAGACATATGTAGAAATTAGTGGTTAAAAAAATTGCTATATTATAAAGGGCAATTTTATTTTATGGAAAGATCAATTCCCCCCTCTCCTCCAGTAAAATATGTCTCCAATCATATAAAGACAACGAGTAGAAAAATAGATATCACTTAATAGAATTTTGTATATTGGCAGATTTTGCTCTAACTGTAAAGAAGTACATTCCCTTTGTTAATAGGTTAAACTTTATTGGGATCAGAAAATGAAATAAGTGTTGTTGAAATGGTTTCACTGTGTAAGGGCTGATTAAGGTATGGCCAACAAAAACAACTTGAAGGAATTCCTTTTTAATTGATCAACAACGTCTTTTGGCTGAATATGTTTTCACATGCACATTCCAGAGGGAAAAGTAAACCCATGTAAGCCCAAGAAATCAGCTTGTGATTTGGGCTAATTTTAAAGAGTGAAGAGAAAATAAATCTTTTTTTTTTTTTTTTGTAATGTTTGGTACTGTTTATACTGGTGGCAACATAGGATTTCAGATTCACCAACTTTTACTGAATAATGAGGCGTAGAAGCTCTCAATATATTTTGAATGGATGCTCTCTCTCCTTTTTCTATTCTGTAACCTCTCCAATCACCCCTCTCCATTTTGCTGTCTTGTTCAGTTTTATATAAACTTTTGAATAGTGGCTCTGTTTCTCCCAGATGCCTAATATTACTTCCAGCAATGGTGAAAACCACAAATCTTAAGTGACCCTTCCTTGATTTCTCTCTGATTCACTTTTAAGGTTTATAAAACACACTGGGCTGACAGATCTGAAGGCTCCAGACCTGTTTATCTGTGGGCCATGTGCAGCATGGCACATCTCTGTTGCATTGGCAGTTGTCCTCCCTTTGCACCTGCAGGAACCCACATGTGCAAAAGTCCAGGCTGCTCCATCCTTGGTGCTTCTTCTGAAAGGAAGCAATCAGCCAGGATTCAGGGGCAGGCCCTTTCTCTTTCTTATAACATTTCTTTCATACTGCCCCCACTGCTTCCTCCAACACACACAACCACGCACACACACACACACACACACACACACACTCATTTATTCACAAAGTCTCTGGCTCATGTGAACTGGTGTTTGGATATTGTACATATTAGTAAATATTTGCCATGTATGCAGCTTTGTACCAAAATCCAGTGGTTAAGACCACATTCTTACCATAAAATGAAAAGTTGAGGCTGTTATCCAGATATCTGAGGTGTAACTTTTGTATTAACTTGAATGCTTTATATCTATGGCTCTCTATCAGGGTGGGTAGGTGGTGGAAGAGGGAGGACTGACTGAAATCCATGTATGTGGTCAACAAACCCATATGCAGATTGAATAGCCAATATATCTCACAATTACATATAAGGCATTAATGAATTTATAGTAGCTTCTTCTTCTTCTTCTTTTTTTTATCCTCACCCAAGGATATTTTTGCATTATCTTCAGATAGAGTGGGAGGGAAAGAGGGAGGAAGAGAAAGAGGGAGAAACATCCATGTGAGAGAGACACATCAACTGGTTGTCCGCACAACCCCAACCAGGGCCGGGGACAAACTGTAACCGAGGTATGTGCCCTTAATGGGAATCGAACCTGGTACTCCCTGGTCTGCGGGCCGACGCTCTAACTGCTGAACCAAACTGGCCAGGGCTATCTATTTTAAGTGTGCAAATCAGTGGCATTAATTACACTCACAAGGTTGTACAACCATTACCACTATCTGTTTCCAAAATAGCTTCGTCATCCCAAACAGAATCTGTGTACCCTTTGAGCAATAGCTACCCACTTTCCTCTCCCCCAAACTCTGGTAACTTATTTCACTTATCATAATGTTTTCAAGGTTCATTTATCTTGTAGTCTGTGTCAGTGCTTCATTCCTCTTATGGATAATATTTAGTCATATATATATATATATATGCCACATTTTGTTTATCCATTTATCTAGTCAGGGACATTTGTGTGTTGTTTCCACCTTTTGGTGATCATGAATAATGCTGTTATAAACATCGGCATACAAGTATCTGTTTGAGTCCCTGTTTTCACTGTTCTTGGCTACATACCTTGGAGTGTAATTCCATCTTGAACTTTCCCAAGAACCACCAATTTGTTTTCCACAGTGGTAGCACCATCTTACATTCACATCAATAATTTATAAATGTATGATGGTTCTAATTTCTCTATACCCTTATCACCATTTATTTTCCTTCCTTTTAATTTTTTGTAAACCATCCTAGTAGGTATGAAGTGCATAACCACTTTCTGTCACATATTTTCTCAATCCACTACTATCCTGTGTGTGTGTGAGGGGGGCAGGGGGTCTATTAAATATTTGACATTCAAAAGGTATTTTCAAATTTAAAAAATTGAAAATCTAATTTAGATTTTTAGAAATTCTGCACATTGCATATTTTAAAAATATTTCATATAATCCTCAGAGTAATACTGCGAAGTAGGTATTATTATCCACATATGGAATAACTGAGGTTCTGAGAATTTAAAGAATTTGCAGAAACAATTGTTTTGTCCTGTTCCCAATGCCCAGTGAACTTTTCTCTGTCTTATGCTAATTACCTTTCTGGATATGGACTGCTAAAACTTGGAAGGAAGCAGGACACAGGTCCTTTTAAAAAAAATCTTTATGCATCTCTTCTCCATGCCATGGCCTACCTGTCTATACTTTTTCTCCTTTACTATATCTGTACACCAAATTCTCTTTTGTTTTGATTGAGGCTCTCCTATGATACAAATATTCAGAAATATACAATATTGAAAAATAGAGACAAGAAAAAATTCTGAATCCTAATACTGTGATATAATTGCACAACATATACACATATACATAATATATACATAAATTTGCATTTATACATATAATGGTATATGTGAGGATGGGAGAGAAAGGTAGAGAAAGAAATAAGTGTGGAAATCTTTATCTTTTAATTTGGGACTCACTGATGAGGGTAGGCTTAAGTGACAAATAATACACATCATTTCACAAATTCCAAAAATAGCCCTGTTTCTTTTCATGAATTACTAAATAAAATGCTATCTCTTGTAGGGAAAGTCCCCCCTCTAAAATGCTTGGGGGACTTGGAAGTGTGGGGGACACTGAGCCAGAAATATCAGCACTAATCAGACTATGCTCAAATTAACTCAACAAAACACACTGTGACAGGGTCTGCTATTTATTTATTTGTTTATTCTTTATTTTAAAATTATTTTATTCATCCAATGAAACTTTTATTGACTCTGCTTTGGTGCCAGATTTTAAGTTAGGAGCTGGGGATATGGAGAGTAATGAGGAATATCACTGCCCTAGAGGGCTTGCAATGGAGTGGGGAGACAGGCCAGAAAACAATTAATATAGTTTGGAGGCCTTAGTGTTGCAAGAGGCAACTGATAGACATCTTGTGGCTATAGACAGGCAATAGAGAGGGTAGAGTGGGTGGCTTAGTGGGAATTTATTCATGATGCTCAGGCCTGGATTTCAGCACAGGGGTCTAAAAGTGAAGAAAGCAATCATAGTGGCAACTACAATAGTCGTCCCTTTTCCGTGGTTTTGATTTCTAAGGTTTCAGCTACCTGCGGTCAAATGGTGCTCCAAAAATATTAAATGAAAAATTCCATAAATAAACAACTTATAAATTTTAAATTACATGCTGTTCTGAGTAGCATAATAAAATTTCACACCATCTGTTCTGTCCCACCCAGGACTTAAATCATCCCTTTGTCCAGGTTATCTACACTGCATATGTGCACCGCCTGTTAATCACTTAGTAGCTAGCTCAGCTATCATCGACTGCCAAGTTATCACAGTGCTTGCATTCAAGTAACCCTTATTTTACTTCATAATGGCCCTAGATGGCAGGAGTAGTGATGCTGACAATTTGAGTATGCCTAGAGATGCTATAAAGTGCTTCCTTAAAGTGACAAGGTGAAAGTCCTCGACTTAATAAAGAAAGGAAAAAAAAAATTCGTAAGCTGAGGTTGCTAAGAGTTATGGTAAGAACTGTGGGGACTAAAAAATATTAGTACTTTTCCTCCCATCTTCTACATTATTCTGGCTGGGCTAATCATCAAATTAACAGACACAGATTAACAGGAGAAAATCAAAGTTTTAATACATATACATGTGGAATTCATATAGGCATGAAAATTCCAAAGTCAATGAGGCAACACTAGATATATAAGACATTTTGGACAAAGGAGAAAAGTTGGGGAAGGGGGAGAGAAAGTCCCTTCAGAATGAAGCTTCTATCCATGAAATTGCCTCATTTATAAATTCAACTTTATCATGGGTATGTGTGTATAGGAGAAATCATGATATATACTAAGTTCTGTACTATCTGTGGATTCAGACATCCTCTGGGTGTCTTGGGACATCTCCCCCATGGAAACACTTTCTGAACACCTACCGGGACCCTAAATATATTATAACGTATTGATGGTAATAAACTATTAACTAACATTTATTGGATGCTTCCTGTGTGCCAGTCAGTGTACTGAGAATTTTTTTTATTAGACTTTATATTTTCTGAGCAAAATTGAGTGGAAGGTACAGAGTTCCCATATACCTCTGCCCTCACACAGATGCACCCTCCTCCATTATCAACATCTCTGTCCAGAGTGACACATTTGCTACAAACCATGAAACTACATAGACACATCATTATCATCCAAAGTCCATAGTTTGCATTAGGGTTCACTTTTGGTGTTGTGCAGTCTGTGGGTTTTGACAACTGTATAATGACATGCATCTATCATTATAGTATCATTCATAATTGTTTTATTGCCCTAAAATCCTCTGTGCCCCACCTAAGTATTTTACATATATCAACTCATTTAATTGTCACACTAACCTTATGAAGTAGACACAATTATTATTACCATTTTACAGATGGGAAAATGGAAGTATAAAGGTACAGAGGTTTTAAGAAACTTGCTCAACCAAGTATTCTAGCCAAAACTTAAATTAGATCATGTGTTATTCTTATAGATAACCACAGAGTTTTGACTTTATTTTGACTTCAACAGAAGACCTTGGGAAAGGCACGTCTTTCAGAAGCATGAGTGACAGTGCTGGCCTTGGACAGGAGAGACATTTCTTCAGTCATAGCTACAGGAAGAAATGGGGGTAAATGTGGTTTGTAGGTTGATAACAGCAAGAGGAGTCATTCTTGTTTGGTGGCTTGTATTTTCTCAATGAGCTAAGTGACAAGGTCAGAGGTGAGGAAGACAAGAGGTAGAAATAGGAGTGAAATAGTTGTGTTAGAAAATAGAAGAGATTTCTAAAGAAAGAGTAGAATTTCTGTGCAATGCTTGAGGATTCATTAGAGATCTAAAATTAAGGATTTAAAAGGAAACTTGTGAGCTCAGATGTGAGATTCTATGCCTTCAGCTACATACAGTTGTTTTTTTGTTTTTTGGTTTTTTTTCCCTTCAAATTTAGACTCCAAAGAAAATCCTTTTGTTTGAAGCTTAAGGCAAGGATTTCCCTGGTGTCCCTGAATCCACTTCAAGGGGCCCAAGAATCTCCTGAACTTATATGCAAAATTTGTTCATATGTGCATTTTCAAGAGAATAAGTCCTTAGATCTCATTAGATTTTCAAAGGAGTCTTTGAACCCCCCAAAAGATTAAGAACCACTGTAGGAATACCCTAATAGTACAGCCCTTCAGGACTGCCCCACAGGTGCCCTCATTGTCTCACTAATTGCCTTATGTAGAGGCCCATTAGGTAACTTCTAGCTAAACCCTTAGTACAGACTTCAACTCCTGAACCTCTCTCATCCCCAGCCACTGACCACAATGACTATGGGGAGAGGGGACAGTGCCTTTGCTTTAAAATACCACATGCATCATCACTAGAAGTATGAGTATTCCTGCCTTTATTTAACTACTCTCTTTCTATTAATAGACACTGATGTTGTTTTCCGGTCTTGAACATGCTAGATCAAAGAGTGTATGCATTTAAAAAAACTCCAAAGAATTGTCACCAATATATACTCCTATCAGTGGTATGTGAACTTGCTTGCTTAACCACACTGGGAATTGTTGAACCTTTTATTACTCTTTGCCAATCTGATAGTTGGAAGTGGTGCACTGGTATTTTAATCTGTTTTAAGTATGTCACCATCACCTCGGGTTCTTGGATGGGCAGCAGACTCTTGGAAATTTCATACAAATGGTTTGTGCCTCTGTGCATTCTTCAGGGGGGGAGGGGAGAGGTTGTTGGATGTTTCACAACCTTCTTCAGATTCTCCAAGGGGTCTAGGCCTCCAAAATGTTACAAAATAAACATGGAAGGGTTTTATAGTGAATTACTAAGCACAGGTAGACAAAACAAACAAAAAAAGACAAAAATAACAAAAGGGAAAATTTAAAAATTACTGAAATTGCACATTCTTACCTGGCACCCAAAATTTTGAACCTCTCCTAGTTTCCTTGTGCTGGGATGCTTCTACCCTCTGGCACACAGATACTGTTTCTGTGTGTCTTAAAAAATATTTATTATTACAATATTGGTTTAAAATGAACATTCTGGGAAGGCACCCCATGTTTGTCAGTGGCTCCAAATACTTGTAGGTCAGGTATAAAACTGGCTGATTTTCTGTGTTCACTTTTAAAATGTTGAGTACATATGAAGTTAAAATAAAGCTTGTTTGCAGAGAACAATTTTTATTTTCTTTCATTTTGTAAGATTTTCTGTTTCATTTCAAAAGAAGATATTTAATTATGTTTCTCAGAATTTTCCCATTTTGCAGAAAATTCTTTTAACATTAAGAAATGCTATTTAAGAATGCTGCCAAAGTTATTTTTCTAATATCCCAGTTCAATCAAATGCCATTCTGTGTTCAGAAAGGGTGGTCCCATGCTTTTGCCACCTACAAAGACAATGTCTCTCTGTCATCTTGCAGGAAGTGCGTGGGTTGCCTTTTGGTACTATTGCCCTTCTAATTTTGTCTCTATCCATAATGAAGTAGGTGATAGGATCCTGGAATTACAATGCCTATATGGACTAAAGAAATTGAAGCAGAAGATTTGTCCCGGGAAATCAGTGATAAAGTGGGACTAGAAACTTAATCTTCTGATATGCATTATCTTTCTTTGAGGAAGTGTTGTACAGTAACAGAATTCCTATCTGATGATAGGCCTTGGTTGTAAGTTATATCTCCTCTGTAGATCTCAGTTTCATTATCCATAAAATGGAGATAGTGATGCTTATTTTGCAGGCTGGTTATAAGGGTTAAAGGAAATAATACCTGAAAATGCCTGACAAATAGTAGGTAAAATAGGAAGATTCATTCACCAATCTCTGCACACTACAGGGAAACATTCACTAAGGAAATAAATAAAGAGTAATGAAAATTGAATGGCAGATTTTGTTTTGGTAGGGAAATTATAGAATGTGAGATTCCTTGGAGCTGGAAGAGCCTCTAGAGATCAAATAGTTTAATTAATTTGTGTTAGAGAGGAGGAAATGGCCCAGAGAGGGCTATGCCATGCCTAATATCTCAATGTGGCACACAAACCTTGGTAAATACACTTGTGTTTAAGGGAAGAATATCTTTTAAGGAACCTTTGTTTCAAAGGCTGTATTAAAAATGAATTCTTTCAAAGTAAAAATGCATTGTGCCCTAAAAATAAGAATCCCCATGCTTAAAGCTCATCTGATAATATATATGAACCAGTTATATTTAAGATGATACCAAAATAAAGTAAAACAAGGTGGGAATTTTAAAAATTAAGGAGTAATCTATATTTTAAAAATACAATGATGCACAGATAATGGATAAATACATTAGTATATATAGCCATTAAAATGTATACCACACTGCTAAACTTCCTCACTAATGAAGAAGTAAATGGACTATCAAAATATTTTATGAAATGTGAGATGAAATTTTACTTAAATTATTTCTTCTAGGCCTTTTTCCCTATCCAAGATTGCTTTGGTCTGTCTACCATAAGAACAAAAATAAACTTAATACATAGATAAATGCTTGTCTTCCTAGCACTACAAAAGAAACATTTGTTCCCCCAGATAACTCTTAAGTAAACTGCTGTCAAAACAATTAGTGTTATTTTTCTATTATCCTCCTATGTGAGGGTAAATAACCATTTCATGAATATGTTAATTATCTAGTGGATAGAAAAGATAAGTAGGGACTTATATCTCCAGAAGCAAACTATAAATCATCAATTGCATACAAAAACACAAGAAAGAGTTCTAAGCTGGATAGTCATATGCCCACCTAGCTAGACTAAAATCACTCCAGCTTTGATAATTTAAAGATAATCAGAAAAGGAATGACAATGTTTTGATAGAATTAACCACAAATAAACCTTCATTTGTGCACTTTGGTTGCAATGAGGCTGTCTTCTAGCTAATCAAGTATTAAATAATTTTATTTTATTACCAATAAAGCTCTTTTATTTTCACATGCTTTAGAATACAAATCTTAAAATTTTGTGATGTCATTTTCCAGAATTAAAGAAGTGATGCTAAACCATTGAATATGCTCATTTTGTTTAAAAAAACCTAGTTTATTGCATATGTGCTGGACACATATTTTCTCTATATAATCATGTTTTAAAGATAAATGATTGTGCATTCTTTAAGCTTAATTTACCTTTAGTAATCATACCCAACTTTTGGAAGCTTTGAATGTGCCTTTTGAACTCTCAAGCACAGAATTCTTCACTGTCCACAGTGGTTAAATGTTCTGCTGAAAGGGAACACATTTCGAGGGGGTGAGTGAACATGGGGGTGGGGAGAAAACACAGGGAAGTGCTGTCCCTTCCTATTTTGAAGGGGTAAGATGCATTTTTTCATATTAAATATTTTGAAAAAGTTGAATGCCCATTATGCCAGATAATTAAAATGTAAATTTCAGTATCTATGCTTGCTTTGTGATTTTAAAATATACATTTAAGTTAGTTGTCTTTTAAAACATGTGGTCAGCTGTTGTATTCACATATGGTCAAATGATCAAAGTCTGAACTCCTCTCTAATTGTCCCCCTGCTGCTCGTCTGCTCTGTCCGCGATCAAGGCCTCAGCAGGTGATGAGAAAGGCATGAGAACAGGCTAGAAAGAGAATGAGGCACTGAGAGGCCCAAGCTGAAAGAAATAAAGACTTCCAGTACATCACCCTGACAGTAAAGAGCAAAGGAAAAGTGACGTCTGCTTAGTAGTGCTTATATATTTTTTGTTCATCAATCTGCATATATTTTTTCCTTAGCTAAATGCAAATGGATCCTAGTCTGCTCTCAGAGATGGAGCCCCACAGATCAGCGCCTCCACGAGAAAGTGTTGCATTTGTTTACTTGCCTCAGGAGGAAGCTGCTAAGTCCCACAGTTTATAGTATTTCACATGTTTGTGGAAATCATTGCAATTCTTTTCACTTCTGCTTGTCATTGTTTGCCTAGAATTCACTTTGCCAGATGGCGCTTTATTGTCACTAGTGGTTACACCTCGCTATTGGATCCGTTCAAGACCAAATGGTGTAAAGTGCTTTCATACTTAGAGGGTTCAGTCAAACATTCATTCTCTGCTATTCAGGCCACTTGAGCACTAATTCATAAATGTGCCGGCTGGTCTAGGAATGAAGGGAAGAGAAAAGAGCACAGGTTCTTTTTTCCCCCTAAATTACTAACTTGTCTTCTATTTACAGTTCATATTGGGATGAATCACAATTAAGCAGGAGTATGTTGCATAAACATAAATAAGATGGTAGTGAAGGGGTGGGGAGCAGGAAACAAGATACTGACTGCATTATGTGAATTCAGGCAGAGCTTGAGGGAGTTTGCCAGTCCACACAAATACACAGCCCATTATTTTCCCATAAGTCCCAATCCCTGATATTCTCTGGTCTCTTATCAAAGAGCTAGTTTTATCAGCAAATGCCATGAATTATCTCATCAATATTTTTTCCTTTGGCATGTATTTTTCTGTGAAAGTTGCTGGGTATAAAATGTTTTCCTTTCAAATGTGAACATGTTTTCAAATTTGGGAAGGGATCTTTAAAATCCAAGAGATTCCATTCATCTCATGGGATTTATAACGGAAGTTTGGAGTGTCTGGACAAATTCTGGGTGGGTGAACTTTTCTGCTTTAGAAATTGGGTAATTTAGAGGCCTGAGATAGGTAGCATCCTACAGTGTGTGTGTGCGCACGTGTGTGTATGTGTGTGTTTTATAAATATTATGGTTGTTACTTTTGTGAAGGCAAATCTCATTATAAATCTCTTGGCTACTGCTACAAGCTCTGGAACTTGTCTTCTTTCCTTCATCAAATCTATTTCAATGGTGTAGTTAAACTAAGAGAAGAGGAGCAGGAAAAGGGTTAAGCAAACAATGACTCAATTGCTCTGCCTAATTTTGTTTCTTATTAAATATGAAGCTCTGTGGTTGTCTCCCTAGTTTTCTTTTTCCTTGAGATGGGAGTATAACATTACCTAACAATTCAAACTGATGTTGAAAGGTCAAAGAAAAGCACTAATGTGAAGAAGCATGTTCTTTGGCAGAAGGTAGGGGCTGAGGGATTTGGAGGTTATCATAGAAAAACTCCTTGAAGCTCTTGCTTCAACACCCTGGTATAGTAAGAGAAGCAAACAGGATAATGGATTGTATCAACAGAGGAAGCAAACCCAAATCAAAAGAAGTGATCTTGTTACTGTATGGCCTGGTATTGTCCCTTTACAAAGATCTGGTTGGTGCTAATCAAACAGACTGCACTGCCAGCCTAATCGCCTGGTCCTTAGAAGTGTATTATTATCCTGGGCAAGGCCCATTTCACAGAACAGCCCGGATGATGCTACCTGGTTTTCCAATGTAGGAAATAGAATGATAGGTTTAGGCTTTCTCTTTCATTACATTTTTTTGCTTTGAGGTACAATGCAAAATTATGTAATAATAGTATCTTTGGGGCCTGAACCAAACCCAGGGGAAGCCACCACAATGGGGATTGTAGCTCTGCTTAGGAAGTAAGCACAGCTGGGAGGAACAAAGCATCAACTGGGGGCCCTCTGGTTTTTCCACACAACATTTCTGGACTTCAGCTCTTTGCTATGCTAAATGGGCTACCAAGTAATTGGACCTATCCTTTCGGAGAGGAGGAGACAGAGAGAGCTGGAAGAGCATAGTGAAAAAACAGAACTGTTGAACTGGTGATTCTGGTGGGAGGTGGAGAGGCAGAGGACTTTGCTTTCCACACAGCTCTTCAAAACAAAACTATGAAGTATATAAACAGAGTTAGTTTTAATATTAAACAAAAAGATTTGGCATTTTCCCTTTGAAAATGGGACAAACAACTGCCTAAATAATAAATGTCTGGAGTTAGGAGAAAGGTTTCCTGCACTTTTGCAAATCACCTTTGAGTTGGCCTCGGTTTCCTCATCTGAAAAATTGATAGGAGGGTTTCAACATGAAATCTGAGTTACTCTCCAGCCCTGACATTCTGCAAGTCTGCATCCTCACTTTGTCTTGATTTTCATCTTTCTGTAAGAATCTGTGTGGCGGGGTAGGGAGGAGGGAGGCACAACCAATTCAGCTATATTGAGGCTCTGAATGACTTGTATCAGCTCAGATACAGAATTAGATTAAAATGTTTGAGTCTCTTGTACTGTACACTGGAACCTTCTTTTGGCCAAGACTTATGAAGAACGGCTGGCTAAAGAAGTACTTGGCTATTCAGCCATTAGTTTTAAAAGGTTGGAGTTGCTCGAGGTTTAGAGCTGCTACATTTTACAGCTGTTTTAGAGGCTGTCCCCCACTGTTCCTCTCTTCTTGCCAGGTTCAGAAATTCCTGACTTTGGGTTCATATGACTGAGGCCAATCAAGTGCTTTCATCAGCCTCACCATTGGATGTTGAGTGATATATTGCCACCAGTTAAAATGTGACCTATTCAATGACCCTCTTGCAAACATTAATTGTGCAGAACATCTTTCTCTGGCAACAACAGTACTTTCTTGAAAAGGCCACTCATTTACTTAAGAGTTAGTCCAACTTATCCAACTTTGTTACGAAGCTTATCTCTCACTACTTGGTACAAGGATTTCTGGAGAAAAGAATCACATAGATCTAAAATAAAGATTAGGAATAGACTATTTTCCTCAGAGACTTTGCAAATAATTACTAAAAAGGACCTTCTGAACTTCTCTGAGATACTTATTTACCATAACAAAAACACAGCCCTAATCATCAGAGAATAAGAACATGTATAACTAAGGCTTTACTTTAGCTGTGAAGGATTTTGTATAAAACCTTTGATTTGCCATGGGAAAGGAATGGCAAATTTTAAAGTGTAAAAAAATATCAAAACAGAATAAGCAATGATGGTTTATTTTTGAACTGATTGATGTCTAAAGATAGGCTTTTTTTATTTAAGAAGAAAACAAACCACATTAAACAAGCATTTCTTATCATGGAGTCAATTGTATGCAATTTACACAGATTTGGTAGTTGATATTGTGTGCCCTTGGAGGTATTAGAAAGGCATCGTCCTGAGATGTGCAAATATCTAAAAGGAGACTTTTTTTTTCTTTTAATAGAAGTACAGAAGCTACAAAACAAGGAACAAATGAGAATTGTCTTTAAAATTACCTAACCAAATCCAGCTAACTATGGAGATGTTCTTTCTACTTTATTTGATCCACTTCACCCATCATTTTAGAAAATGGTGTTAAGTTGATCTGGAAATCTTGAGACTGTCTGCTGAATCTGTGTTGTGTTTGTGTGCATAAACCATCACAGCCAACACAGCCATTTGTTTTAAATTAGCTTGTCCTTCCTGGACTTATAAGGTAGAGAAGCTTCTTTCTCTGGTTCATTTCTTCTTACACCTAATTGGTGGGGAGGAAAGAGCACTGGACTTGGCGCCAGATGGATTTTGGTTTGAATCCCAGCTTCATCATTTTATAACTGTGTGACCTTGGGCAGGTCACTTCACCTCAGAACATAATCTATCAAATGTAGGGGTCAGAATACTCTCCTGCTTTCAAAATCTGTGAAAAAATATTCACTAGTTTGTCTTGGTAATCATATCAAGAATCAGATATGAAATCCCTTGGAGAAGCTATATATCACTCCTAGGGGCAGGGAACAATACTTTTTCCCTGCTCTACCTTGGCTTTTCCAAGTTGGGAGGCTTGGAAACAACCTTGTAGGGAGTTTTTATTATCCTTATTCCATGAGGAAACTAAGGCCTAATGAAGTTGTGGTTTTGTCAGTGTCTCACAGCTGGCAAGTGACCAAGACCAAAACCCAAATTTTCTAACTCCTCATCTAGCCTTTCCGCCATGCTTCTAAGCAAACTTAGGGCTTACACAGTTACTTTTCAGTAAGAAATTAGCTGTGTTTTGAAATTTATCTGGTAAAGCAAATTCTTCAAATCCTTTCCTGAAGGACATTTAGTGATAAATATAAACTCTCCAGCTAAGCCATTTTAATACATTCATCCAAGTCAGAGAGATACTGAAACCAAGGTTCCCCTGGCAACCTTTAGCCTTTTCTTTTGAGACAGTGCATTTCTATAGGGCCCTTCCTTAACCAATCTGCAACATGGAAGCTTGAACATAAAGATCTTGGTTTGCCCTGGCTGGTTTGGCTCAGCGGTTAGAGCGTCGGCCCGTGGACCAGAGAGTCCCGGGTTCAGTTCTCGTTAGGGGCACGTACCTCGGTTGCAGTTTGTCCCCGGACTCGATTGGGGTCGTGTGGGTGGCAGCCAGTTGATGTGTCTCTCTCACATCGATGTTTCTCTCTCTCCCTCCCACTCTATCTGAAGAAAAAAAAAAGATCTTTGTAACCTGGCCCTCTCCTACTCTGAGAACATTTCATTCTCTCCTTTCTCCTTTCCGAGTTTCCCTATGGACCATCCCCCTCCCCTACTCTAGCCACAACCAGGCCTGAATTGTTATAACATTTTTCTTCTTTTCCAGTGGAAATTATTTGTAAGTTTTTTTTTTTTTCAATGTGGGGGAAAAAAAAAAACTAGTATGTAAAGGAGAGCTTCAGTCCATTCTTTCACATTTGGAGGATGGTTGATAAGGTAGCCCCATAGCTAGATTTATTATTCTAGTACTGGATTTATCTCCCCTTCTGTAAGGAGGCTTACCTTTAGGCTGATAGTAGGGACTGAAGTCATGTCCCAATTCTTTCACTCAGAAATGGGTTGTGGTCTTGTCTGACATTAGGCATGGATGGAAGAACTGGGAAGGGGATGCAGCAGCTCTAGCAAGACTTAAATTGTCTCCTCTCTAAAGTGTCCCCAAAAAGCAAACTTGCTTTATGGTAACTATACGCCACTTTAGCCTTCAAGTATTTTGAGTGTGAATCCCATATTTACCTGCCCTTTTCTCCTTATCTTCCAATCTAACAACTTTGGAAAAAAAATAGTGACTCACATTAGCTCCTTCCAACTGGATACACTGATCACGTGGGTGTGAAATAAATCAACAGGCTGACTCCCTCTACAAGGAAGTCAGCAGCAAATAAGAGCACTCACTTTCTGCAAAACTTTGGAGAGCAGTTTTCTGTTAACACAAACCTGTTTTAATAGTATGGAGAAATAAGACTTTCTTTGCTATCCACAGCCATTGACTCAAGTTTCCAACAATAACAAAGTGAAATTTAAGGAATCATTTTTTTTTTCTTGGTTAAAATACAAATTTTTTCATATTCATACAGATATACTTCAGATCTGGAAGAAATTTTACTAGCCCTGCTATTTTCAAACTGGTCTTTAGTAGTGGGGCTTTAAAATTTTAAAATATTTTTAATTGTGGAAACATACACATAACATAAAATTTACCATCTTACCATTTTAAGTGGTATAAGTACATTAACACTGTTATGCAACCGTCACCACTATTTATCTCCAGAACTCTTTTCATCTTCAAAACTGAAAATTGGTCACCATTACACAATAACTCCCATTTCCCCAGGTCCTGGTAACCACTATTTGACTTTCTATCTGTATGAATTTGTCTGTTTTAAATAGTTCATTTAAGTGGAATAATAAAATATTTGTTCTTTTGTGTCTGGCTTATTTCACTTAACATACTGTCTTTAAGGTTCATTCTTGTAGTAGCATGTATCAGAATTTCATTCCTTTTTAAGGCTGAATGATATTCCATTGTGTGTATATGCCACATTTATTTATCCATTCTTCATCTGTTGATGAACACTTGGGTTGCTTCTATCTATTGTCTAATGTGAAAAATGCTTTTATGAACATGGGAGTAGGGGCTTTTAACTTTTTTCTCCATGAAACTTGCAAATACCTACATGGAAGTCTGATAAAAAATGATAAGGGAGCCCGGCTGGTATGGCTCAGTGGATTGAGTGTCACCCCATAGACTGAGAGATTCCAGTTTCATTCCCGGTCAGGGCAAGTGCTGGGGTTTTGGGCTCAATCCCCAGTAGGAGGCGTGCAGGAGGCAGCTGATGAATGTTTCTCACATCGATGTTTCTATCTCTCCCTCCCTCTCTGTCTAAAAAATCAATAAAAACATATTTTACAAAAATGATAAGGAAATTCTTATTGTTTGGTGGAAAATATTTCATTGTCAGGACAGTATAAAAGGCATTAGTCCACTCCACCTTCTCTTTTTCCAGGCAAGGAAAGTTCACTCTAGAGAGGGAAAGAGTACACAGTGGGACACCCAGTAAGTTAAAGGCAGAGCCTCCACAAAAACCAGGTCTCCTGACCCCAGTCTACTGCTATTTCCACTTTACTTGGTATTACTAGTTTGGCAAAATGATAGCATTCTTTTTTAATATCTGAATTGGGAAAATAGAAAACATTAGTGTGATCCCAGGACAGTAGTTTGTTAGAGAACATGATTTGTTAGGACTTGTACATTGAGTTAGTTGTGAGTTTCTTTCCCACTATATCACTTAATTTTGCTCCAATAGCCCTCTAGTAACAGTATGTGGTTTCCAGAGTGGAACTGCTGATACCACTAACCAACCATATCATTCCATATACTCTAGTTTAGAAATATGCTATTTGATTAATGAGATAGTGATTTCAGAACCTTTTGAACTGTTCAGAACAAAGGCACCGGATAGATTCAAAGTGTTAACATTATAGTATTATCTAAGGATAGATATTTTTCTAAATATTTTCATTTCAGTATTAATCTTCAGATGTCTACAAACGTTCAGTTGCATTTATAGAACGAAGCTTTAAAATAAAGCTGGGCCCTGGCCGGTTTGGCTTAGTGGTTAGAGTGTCGGCCTGCAGGCTGAAGGGTCTCAGGTTTGATTCCTGGTCAAAAGCACGTACCTGGGTTGCAGGTTCCCTCCCTGACCCTGTTTGGGATCTAGTGGGAGGCAACCAATCGATGTATCACTCCATGTTTCTCTCTCCCTCTCTCCTTCTCTACCTTCCACTCCATGTAAAAAATCAGTGGAAAAATATCCTTTGGTGAGGACTAAGAAACAAAATAATGATAATAATAATAATAATAATAATAATAATAATAATATAAACCTGGGAAGACAATTACAATTGGATATCATAGGATATACTTGACCTGACTAAGTATTTCAAGATAATCAAAAATAGTTGGAAATGATGGAACCATGGCAACAAAATGAATTTAAAAAATTTTAAAACATATCTTTCATAGAAAAATATTCCATACTGGGTTTAATGTCTTTTAATTTTTAATCGACAGGAGTTGCTTTTTCACAATATTAGCTTTTGTTAGCTTATCTCATCTAGCATGAGTACAATTAAGGTCTGAATGGCCATTTGTTGTTTATCAAAAGGAAGAGAAATGCTAAGTGTTCTTCATTACAACATAATGGATTTCTGGATTTTCCCATTTTTAAGAGTTTGATTTTTTAGGTCATCTCCACTTCTTGAAATTCCATACCTCCAAAATAAGGGCCATAAAAGTTACAGGAAATACAATAGAATAAAAGGGAAAAGCAGATCTTCTCTCAAGGTGGAGAAGTTCTCTTCCACCTACCACTCACACAGCAGTACTCTGGAGGCTAGAAATTACTACAAAGGAGAGGATGCTTATATTAAAAAGTATCAGCCCACAGACCTAATGTTCTAGGGTTCAATTCCCAGTCAAGGGCAGGTACTTGGGTTGCAGGTTCCATCTTGCCTGGGTTGGGGTCCCGTGGGAGGCAACTAATTGATGTGTCTCTCTCACATCCATGTTTCCCTCTCTCTCTCTCCCCCTCCCTCCCTTCCACTCTATTTAGAAATCAATGGAAAAATATCTTTGGGTGAGGATTAACAACAACAACAACAAAGCAAGAAAAAAAACAACAGTGTTTATTTAGCTGTTATGAGGTGTTAGGCACTGGGCTTAACCTATTCCTAAATATGTCTCATTCCATTGTCATGGCAATGCTGTGAAGTCTATAGTATCCCTCCTTTTTACACTCAAGGAAATGGGGTGGGGGGTGGGCTTCAGATTATGTTATTTACTCCAGTAAATTGACTGAGTCAGAATTGGAACACAGGTTATCTTTTGTCCAAGTTTTCTTTACGTACACCAGCCTCATTAATTCTGTGCATAGAAAGAAATGGACTGTTTGCAATTGTCCATATATCCTCATCATTGATCATTGTAGTCAAATTTACATACTTTAATCCCCAAACACAAATGTCCAGGCTTGGGGGTTGGGTTTGGAGAGAGGACTTTCAAGAACAGGAAGGAGACAGACAATGGGAGATAAGAGAGAAGGAGGGGACAGTTTGGTGTTTAAGCCTCACCTCGACAGCTGCTGTGTGCACCAGAGCAAGAAACAACCTCAATGAGACTCAGTTTCCTCACTTGAAAAACAGAGATAAAATGGTATTCATCTCATAGGGTGGTTGTGAGCTTAGCTAATCGTGCCAGAAATGTGTTCAAGTACAGAGCCTGGCACTCAGGAAACATTCTCTGTGGTTACATTTATTTCCAGAGTACTGTGTTCGGACATATCACTGGGTATTTTTAGAAAGAAGTGTAGAGTAGTGATTGGGAAGGGAGTTGACAGGATTAGCCAATCCAAGTCAGAATACATAATTTGGAGAGAGAGCATTTACTCTCAGGGCTCCAAACTGCCCTCCTGAGGCTCACTGGAGTTTTCAGAGCTGGAGTGAAATGTTGACTGCTCATTGACAATAATGGAAGCTTTTCCCTGTTTGCAGATTGTTGATACATATTTTTTCAATTATAACTTTTTCTCTCATAAATATTTATTGCACCTTTGGTGCCTGCTACTATTTATTTCTTCATCCAAAACATAGTTTCTGACTGCTTTCTCTGTGCTAGGCACTACTTTTGGCATTGGGGAAACAGCAGTGAAAAAAAAGTGCAGACAAAAATCCATACTTTCATTGAGCTTACATTCTAGCAGGGGATTAATAAGTAAAATAGATAGTATGTTATTGTTGTGTACTAGAAGGGAAAAAGTAGTGGGCAAGTAGACAAATGGGTTAGGAAGTATGGCAGGAGTTTGGAATATTTGGTTGGGAAGTCAGGGAAAGCCCTACTGAGAATGTGACATTTGACTTGAAGGAAGTGAAAAGGAAAATAAATTCCAGACAGAGAAAACAACAAGTGCAAAAGTCTTGAGGAGGGAGCATGTTAGGAATGTTCTAGGAGTTCAAAGGAAGCCAAAATGGTTGGCAGAGTGAGTGGGAGACTGGTGATGGCACAGGAAGGGGGTGGAAACAGGGAAAGGATCAGGTAAGGTTTTGTAAAGATGATTTCTTGTAAATGAAATAATGAGCAAAAAACTAGCCAATGAGTGGAATAGAAAACAGAAATAATATATAACTTTAAAAAATTATTTCAGATACTGATATTATTGTTGTTGTTATTGTTATTGTGATACAAATTTGACATGTACACATATAATAGAGCCCAAAGATTTTGCTGGCAAAATTGTTGCTACTATTTTATGGTGTGCTTCAAAGGTATCCATGACTTCCAAGTCCTTCGTCATCTGTACAAGTTGGACAGCCACAGCTAGTAAGTGGCAAGGTAGAACTAGATCCCAGGACTCCTGATTCCTAAGCCAGGGTTTGTGTCCTACAATACAGAATCACTTAATATTATTAGAACTGAAAGTTGACTTAGAGGTTGTCTAATCCAACTTTCTCCTTGTACAGATGGGGAAACTGAGTCACAGAGAGCAAAAGGGACCAGCCAAAGGTTAGCCATAATGTCAGCGACAAAGCTAGAAGTAGACTTCAGATCTTTGCTACTTATAGGCAGGCTTTATACCTAGCTGTTGTTTTAGAGGCAGCTGTGGCTAGGAGAGAATTCATACCTTGGCGTGGGACCAAGGAGATTAGCCACCAACGGAGTACAACTAAGCTGATTTTAGGGTACGAAGTGACTAAAGGCTGATGGATTGTTGCAACCAAGGCAGGGCCTGGTGTTAAACGGATTCTATGTTTTTTAGGGGATGGGGGTATGGATAGACTTGGTCAGTTTATATCCTAGAATGTTTTGAATGTCTTGAAAAGGCCATCCGTGAAGTTCATGTGTTTTCTTGTTGATTGGTGTCTTAGGTGCTGTGAAGATGTATCTGGAATCTGTTTAGCTGAGAAAATACCATGCAGTGGCAAATGTTCTTGCTGTGTGGGCTGAGCTTGTTGCTGACACCAGCTTATTGTTGAGTCTTATACTATAGCAAGTTGGTCTGAGGTGGTTATGTGGCAGAAAGAGAGAAAACCTTCTGATAACCAACTGGGGCAGCCTAGTTATAAAGCCAGTGTGTGCAACACAGATTCATTCAATATCAGAACTGGAGGTTACCTTGAAGGTCATCTAATCCAACTTCCTTTTTGTATAGATGGGAGAACTGAATCACAGAGGGCAAAAGTAACCTGCTAAAGTTTAGCCAGTGTGTCAGTGACATAGCTAGAACTAGACTTCAGATCTCCTTTGCCATTTGTGCTAGGAAATATACTGAGCTTCCGGCTTATAGATGCTTCCATGACATTTCAGATAAGAAGCAAGGCCCATTCATTATTATAATTTGCTTATCATTAGAACTTTCAATTTATTAACTTAGTCTTATAGACAAAGAAGTGGCTTAGGAACTCCCCCAAGCTTTGCTGGGGAGGGCAGTGATTAGTTTCAGGGTCAAGTTCCTTTGCCCATGGTCTGAGGACTGACCTGGGTTATGAAGCGTTGGAGTTGAGAGCAGCAGGGGTCAGTCAGAGGCTGCTACCCTGGAAAACTAGCCTAATGTCTAGTGAGTAGTGTGGGGTTTAGCCTGGTCTGCTTCCTGGATATCTTTCCACCTGGGAGTGGGCACTTATTGGAGCTCATATCCACCCACTCCTTTCTCTTTCTAGCCCTCTCTCTCACAAAAGCTTGAGAAGCAGACATCATACAGCCTGAAAAACCCACATCTGTGGTGGAGGTGTTAGGAGTCCACTAGTGAGGCAGCTGTGAGTCCTTAGACATGTGTTAGTGCTGGTGGCTCAGGGCCAAGTGAAATCCCAGGCTCCAATCATGTGGCTACTCTCTGTAAAAGTTGACTGTCTGAAAGAATGCAACAGGAAAATCAGAAACGCATGCACACTTTTCCTTGTTGAAGTTGGTACCGAGCTGGAGTTCAATCCCACTCAAGTCCCAGTAATGTCAAGGAGATTCTTAAATATTATTTGGAAACCCAGACACCTGGTTTTGCCATTTGTAAGCTCTTATGAGTCATCACCATACTCTACTCACCTCTGAGATGCGAGTGGTTTTCCCAGCTGGAGGTTGCCTTTGTGTAGATTGTTGGTTGGTTGCATTCCCAGAAGAAAGTAAAATGTGCATTGCTTAGATGTTATCTTGGACATTGGGACAGAAAAAGTACAGAATAACATGATGTTGCTCTGTGAAAACTGGAATGTAGTTATCTTGCTTCTGGGAAAATTTCATATCTTGGTCATCGACTGAGATAAAGCAAGGAGCTGGCGATACATGAAATATTTTGAGGCCCCCATTAAACTCTTTTTGCAAAAGTTGCATATTGCTACAAATAGATGTACACTTTGTTCTACTGCAACTTCTTTATGAAAAGTAATGACACCAAAAAAAGGGTGGAGGTTGGAAGTGACGAGGTGCTTGGAACTAACAATATTGCATTATTTTCAGAGAACTGCAATGTGTTCTGCTTGAACAAAAGGAAGTTGGGCTGTGATAATATAATTCTGGATTCCATGGAATGTTGTGGCTCAGAGAGGCAAGAGATAAAAGACAGAGAAACAATATAGTGGTGAGTTTCAGATGTTTTATTTTATATTAAAATATAATTTTGTTACAAACATGGGCTGAATGTGTATTCTGTCCAAAAGAAGAATATTATATTTCTGTGCATCAAAATTGAAACATGCTCAGTAGGCTGTGCTTTATATTATCTGAAAAAATACCATGTGCTCCTCATCATACCTTTGTCTTAAAAGGCTGGCAAAGGAATTCCAGAAAAGCTATGCCAGCAATTAATGGCTATTTAGCCAGAGGGAAATAAATAGCCACTTGAAACTACCTAAGAAGCCTCTTTACTGACAGAACATATGTCCTTGCGCCATTACTCTGTGTTCAAACATATTTCTTCAATCACAGATCAGTGTGGGTGAGTTAGAGAGCCATGGAGCCATAAGCATATTTTATATACATTTACCCAGGTTTATATAATAATAGTTTGTTATTCAACACAAAAGCAGCTGCCATAGCAACTGTGCCATAGCAGCCTCAGGATCACAAAATACTTATTGTACCTCTGATCATCATCTTGCAAAGCTGTTGAAGTTCATTGTTGCCCTATGTGAACCAGAGAGCTGCAAGGAAAGAATGTTTCTTTCTCTTTTGTGTGACTTTTAAAAAATATATGTTTTTATTGATTTTTAGATAGAGAAGAAGGGAGAGGGAAAGATAGAAACATGGATTTACTGCTTCCTGCATGCCCCCTACTGGGCGTTGAGCCTGCAACCTGGGCTTGTGCCCTGACCAGGAATCGAACCGGTGACCTCTTGGTGCATGGGACCATGCTCAATACGCTGAGCCACATGGGCAGGGCTGGTGTGATCTTAATGTCCCATTAATGCACTGTGTGCATTAAGTAAGCTGGCTAGCAAGCGGATTTGCTCTTCTCTCATGGTTTGTTTTTCATTTTAATTTCCTTAATGATTTGAAAACTTGTTTTCGAAGATTCCTTGGATAGGGCCCAGTGGTGCTGTGCTGGGCCTGGCTTCCTTTGCTGCCAAAGTGCAGACCCTCTGTCGTGTAACAGAACAAGGGCTTTGAGCCCCTAACTGGTGAGGGATATAGTAATGAGCTCCAGCTGTGGAGTGCAGCCTTCAAGGAACTGGAGGGGGCCCAAATGGAGAATTTCAGGTCGAGTCTGGGAAAACTCTTTCGGTATCTTTCCCCCTTTCCTACCTTAAATCCCTGTTTTGTTGTCTTGAACCTAGGGCTAAACTCAAGCTGGTGCCCCTGCTTTTGAAAACCCGCCAGGACCTGCAAGTGTCCTTCAAGTACTGGACATGGCAGACTCCATGCCCACAGGTCTTGTTTAAGCCCTGTAGTGGAGTACAGATAAACCTTTGAAAAACAACAAAAATTTATGATTTGTAGGATTTGCAGATTTGTAGAGTCTGCAAATACCCCCACCATAGCCCAATTTCAAACAACCAACAGGTTAACAATTGGCCCACAAACTCCTGGATATGTAATCAATTGTTCTACTACACTGTTACCCCATGTTATCTCATTTGCTATCCATAGCCAATCTCACAGATAGGTTGGTGTCCTCAACCCCATGTAACAGAAGAGGAAACAGGCCCAGAGTATTGAATGCAAGGATTCTAAAACTTTACTGTGCACATGAATCACCTGGGGATCTTATTAAAGGGAGAACCTGTAATTCTGCATTTTTAACAACACTCTTGTGATAAGTTTCTACAGTTAATTAAAGCTACAGTCAACTTTCTGGAAAAGAAGGGGAGGAGGCGAAAAGATGGTCTCTCACAACTGAAAAGTCACACTCTGCCTCCCTCCTCCAAACCACATCATTTCCTCAATCAATTTCACTTCTGGAAAATTAAAGAACCCTACTAGGCCTTCCCAGCAGTTACTGGCAAAGGACTGTAGGACACAACATAGACTATTCTTTCATGCAGAATGGGAACTGGTTTTCAGTACTCAGAGTTTAGTAATATGCCATAAGGCATAACTTTGATTCAGGGACGCACAACCCATTCCTAATTATATAAAGCAACCCCTCTCACTTCTTGAGTTTGGTCATGTTAATTGATTTTGGGGTACAACACTCCTAGGAATTTGCTCAAATTCCATATTTTCACTCCTCTCTGGATGTTAGAGGAAAACCTCTGCTGCATATTATAGCAGAGCCAAAAATTGATGCTATTTTATGTCCACCTGACAATTATAAACTCAGGGGCTAAAAATAAGCAACCTAGAAAATAATTACACATGAGTTAATATGGGGCCTGTTTTCACTCTAATGCATCACCTAATAATGAAGACGTAAGTACTGGAGAGATAACTGAGTGAAGAAACCCAAGCTAAGGAGATTCTGTGCCTGTAATAGTGTTAAATTCTGAGGACAGATGATAGTATTCCTGACCTCAGAGAGCCCAAAATTCAGTCAGGCAATGCACACCCATGAAACAGTTAGGGTAAGAGTCATTATATAGTACAGAATCCAACTGTGCAGTAAGATTTAGATTATGTTTTTTGTACAGAATCCTGACATATGTATGGGCAGGGCTGCCATCTAGACTACCATACCACAATTTCTAAGGGGATGTTCTCCATTTCTGTTTTAAGACTTTCATTCAATTGAGCAATCAAAAAATTCAAATGTATCCAAGATACTTTCTAGTTAATGGAATACATGAGCAAAGGATTATTTTCTTTTCCTGTGGAGACTGTCTCACAATCAAAACCATTTTTCTAGTAAAATGATTTCATACTGATACTCAGCTCCAATTCTTTTTTTACTTTCTTTGACTGAGTCTGGATAAAGTGATTCTTGATGATACATTTATTTGCTGCCAAAATGTATGTTTGCAGTTATAGAGACATAATCTTAACTGTCTCTCTATCCTTTTCTTTATCACAAATTTCATTCTGTGTCTTTTAAAGGAATATCTTTGTGTTACATGGTAAGATAGTGACTGCCCAAACACATACCTTCCCTCTCCTATCTATGGAAATTCTCCTTATCCTCTCAGGCCCAATATGAAAAATCATAGTCTCTGGAAAGCCTTCCCCAATTCCCAGGGTTAGTTGGAAATTATTATATTTTCCTCTGGTCTGTAATCTTGTGACCCTCTTCTCAATGGTAGTTTATATTTCATTCTGTCTTACTTAAGAAATTATTATCTCAGTATCTTTCTCCCTTTCCAACCCCCACTGCAGTTGGGATGTAAAGTTTTAAGGCTATTAGGTCAATAATAATTATAATTATCAATTAGTTAACATTTACTAAGTACCAGGCATTTTACAAGAGTGTGTTTAAAACTGAAAAATAACTCTCTGTTAGAGGTATACTCATCCCATTTCACTGAGGCTCAGAGAAGTCAGGCAACTCTCCCGGGATCTCCCAACCAGCAATACTTTTAGCCTGACCCAATGCTCACATTCCTTTCATTACACTCCCCAGCCATATGCTCTCCTTGAGGGCAGGGACTAAGGGTTCTAGTTAGAGTAAGTGTTCAATAAATTGTTGAATGAATATGTAAATGAAGAAGTATGTGTTACTCTGCTCATGGTATCAATATTGAGGTGCTTGAAAATTGGCCTACCTCAATGCCAGCACTCCTCATCTTGTGATATCTCAGGTGGGTCACTCAGATCCCTGTGTCCTATGCTATGTCCCCAAGTGTCTCTTCCTTTCTGGTTAGTCAGCTAGCTAAGCTTATAAATAAACACACTTCAAAGGAAGGTGATGCAGGCAGGACCAGAGCAAGGAGGAGTATGTGAGAGGGTGGATGAGCATCCATGCAGCAGTGCAGAAAATTATAGCAGGTGGTTCTGGAGCTGTGAACAGGGGAGCAGCTGGCTATGGCTACCACTGTGCACTGCTTGGCAGGATGCTTCTTCCTGTTTGGACCTGGAAGGCCCCACCATTTTGGAAGTTCTGCTGGGTCTTCCCTGGGAAGAGGCAGTTGGGAGTGGGTAGGCCCAGTGCCCTATGGCCTTGAGTGCACCTTGCACCATTGGACCAGCGGCCCCTACTGTACCAACATTGCCCAGCACACAGTAGCTATGTTGCCAAGGCAACTGTGCCCAGCAGCAGCAGCAGCAGGGCTCAGGACCTGAGCACAGCCCTTGGGGACAGTAGCAGCAGTGGCAGATAGGGAGTGGGGCCCCACCTCCAGCAGCAGCAGCGACAAATGAAGAACTGAGATCCACCCCCAACAACAGGTGTGGTGGATTAGAGCAGAACCCTGATCCCAGCAGAGCAGCAGAAGCAGTGGATTGGGGGCAGAGCCCCACTCCCAGCAGCAGTGAAGACTCAGGAGCTGAGCATCACTCCTGCCCACAGCAACAGTGGGTGCTGAGACCTGCCAGCAGCTGGCCTTGGTACCTATGCACAAAAAAAGTGCACCATCTGGACCTGCACACCCCAGCAGAACCTAGGATGACAGATGAACATGAGCTGCTAGCTGTCAATCCTCCAGGACCCACAACAAATGAGAAGTGCCAGCCCAAGTGCCACACACCAGAACAGAACCGCTGACCCCACAGCCACCACAGCAACCAAGAGCCCCCTGTCCTGCTGTTGCAGATGCTGCCCAGAACTGCCAGTACCCATGGACAACTAAACTGGATCCAAGATCTAGCCCTGGCATAATGCAACACACGTGGTAATACCAACCTGCCACCATGATCTGGTGCACCCCAAACGACCAGATGGTGAAAATAGTGAGACAAAGAAACAACCCCCAAATGAAAGAAAAAGAGAAATTACCAGAAAAGAAACTAAATGAAATGGAGGAAATCAGATTATCAGATAAAGAATTCAAAGTAATGTTAGTAAGGTGCTTAAACAACTTAGTAAGAATTACAAGCAACATAATGAGAACTATAAAGAACTTGGCAAGTGTTTGAAAAAAGAGATAGAAGCTATTAATAAGAATCAAGAGGAAATGAGGAGTGATATAGCTAAAATAAAGAACACCTTGGAAGGATCCAATAGTAGATTAGAAAAAGATGAGGACCGAATCAACAAGATAGAAGACAAGGTAGAAAAAAATCACCCAATTAGAGCAGCAAATGGAAAAAAAAAATTAAAAAGCAGGAGGAGAGTGTATGGGAGCTGTGGGACAATATGAAATGTAACAACATTTGCATCATGGGGTACAAGAAGGATAAGGATGGGATTAAGGAAAAGAGAAACTGTTTGATGAAATAATGACAGAAAACTTTCTTAACCCAGTGAAGAAAAAAGTCACACAAGTACAGGAAACAGAGAATACCACTCAAGATGAACCAAAATAGACCCACACCTAGACATATCGTAATTAAAATGACAAATGTTGAAGACAAAGAAAGAATCTTAAAGGCAGCAAGAGAGAGACAGAAAATTACCTACAAGGGAGCTCTCATTAGACTGTCAGCTGATTTCTCAATAGAAATGCTGCAGGCCAGAAGGGAGTGATATGAAATATAAAAGAAATTAAAAGCAAGGGACTGAATTCAAGACAATATCCAGCAAGGTTATCATTCAAAATTGAAGGTGAAATAACGAGCTACGCAGACAAAAAAAAAAAAAAAAAAAAAAGGACTAAAGGAGTTTATTACAACCAAACCACCATTGCAAGAAATGCTAAAGGGACTTTTATATGAAAAAGAAGAAAGAGAGAAAGAGAGAGGAACACAAGCATAAAGAATAAAAATGGCAACAAATAAGTACCCATCAATAATAACTTTAAATATAAATGGCTTAAACATTACAAAAAAAAAGACAGGGTAGCTGATTGGATAAGAAAACATGACCCATAAATATGCTGTCTACAACAGACCTACCTGAGAACAAAAGACACACACAGGATGAAAGTGAAGGGATGGAAAAATATTGTCCATGCAACTAGAAACAAACAAAAAAGCTGGAGAAGCAATACTCATATCTGATAAAATAGAGTTCAAAATGAAGGCCATAACAAGAGGCAAAGAAAGGCACTACACATAGAAAATGGTGGTGGAGTGAATGAAAGCTACACAGACAATCTCCCAGGACCAAATGGGAATTACAACAAAAATAAAGACAAATCTTCAGAAAAAAGCAACAAAAAAGCAGTGAGAGAGGACCATATAACCAGGGACACTGAACAAGCATGGTAGGATCTGTGGAGGCGCAAGAGGGTGGCAGGCAGGGTGCCCACGGATAACAGCAGTCTCAGCTGTGAACAGCGCCTTTGAGATTAAGATCCCAAGCGGCTCCACAGAGCAGAGGGCCGGGACAGAGCACTAGATTGGCTACAGCCACTCACCTTGTGCTCTGGCAGAGGGAAAGCAGACTGGACTGGAACTCTGTGGTGACATGTGGGATTTGGAGGGCGCTCAGAATTTGTGCTGAGTCGCAGCCACAAAGGACAGTGGCCAGCTTACTCCTTCCCAGATTTGTGGGGAGAAAGAGCAGCCCCTCCCTCGGAAATTAAGCCCACTCGAGGTGAGTCAAAGAAATGCAAATTGAGGCCCATTGACAACCAGCATCTTCCCCACCCTCTGGAAATCGAATTATGCTGAACACTGGAGGGAGTTTGTCATTCAACTGAGAAACCAAAGCTTTTCAAGTAACTGAGGCTAACAGCCTCCAGGCAAAAAGCTAGAGGATAAAAGAACTATTCTTGGGCTTGCAAATCTACCCAGAAGTAAGACTTGAGAGTGGTGTTTAACGTGGGCCCTCCCGCACTCATCCAAAGCAAGTAGAGGGAGCCAGAAACAGTGGAACACCAACACCCACAGGGAAAATTTACCAGGCTCCAAAACCCACTGAGATAGCCAAAATGGTGAAACAAAGAAACAAATCCCAAATGAAAGAACAAGAGAACTCTACCGAAGATGAGATAAATGAAAAGCAGTTAAGCAAGTTAAACAGAGTTAGAATTCACAGCCATGATCTTGAGGAAACTAAACGGCATGAGTAAGGACATCAACACCATGAGTAAAGATATAGAAACAATGAAAACCAACCAAGTGGAAATGAAGAATGACAGAAATAAAGAACAATTTGGAAGGACTGACCAGCAGAGTAGAGGAAGCGGAGGACCAGATCAGGGAATTAGAAGATAAAGTAGAAAAAATCAATCAATCAGAAAACCAAAAGGAAAAAACAATAAAAACACAGGAAGGTAGCTTAAGAGAACTGTGGGACAACTGGAAACATGATAACATTCGCATCAGAGGAGTCCCCGAAGAAGAAGAAAATGAGCAAGGGTTAGAGAATATATTTGAAGAAATAGTGACAGAAAACTTTCCTAACCTGGTGAAGGAAGAAGGAATTCAAGTTCAAGAAGCACAGAGAGCTCCAAGTAAAAAGAAACCAAACAGGCCCACACAAAGACACATAGTAATTACAATGCCAAAAATTAAAGACAAAGAGAGAATCCTAAAGGCAGCAAGACATAAGCAACAGGTTACCTACAAAGGAACCCGCATTAGGCTATCAGCTGACTTCTCAACAGAAACACTACAGGCCAGAAGGGAATGGCATGAAGTAATCAAGGTCATGAAAAAAAAAAGTATGTGAATGCAAGACTACTCTATCCAGCAAGGTTATTTTTCAAAATAGAATGTCAAATAAAGAGCTTCCCAGACAAAAAAAGGCTAAGGGAATATATTAGCACCAAACCAGCAATGCAAGATATGTTAAAAGGACTGCTGTAATTAGTAGAAAAAATAGGAAAAAAAATATAACCACACTGAACAAAAATGGCAATAAGTAAGTACATATCAATAATCACCTTAAATGTAAATGGATTGAATGCTCCGATAAAAAGACACAGAGTAGCTGACTGGATAAGAAAGCATGATTCACATATATATTGTTTACAAGAGACCACCTCACAACAAAAGACTCATATAGGTTGAAAGTAAAGGGATGGAAAAAAATCTTCCAAGCAAACAGAAAGGAAAAAAAAGCTGGGGTAGCAATACTCATATCTGATAAATTAGATTTCAAATTGAAGACCATAACTAGAGACAAAGAAGGCCACTACATAATATTGAAAGGGTCTATCCAACAGGAAGATATAACCTTGGTAAACATATATGCACCCAATATAGGAGCACCAAAATATATTAAAAATCTTCTGGAGGACTTCAAAGGAGAAATCAACAGAAATACAATCATAGCAGGAGACTACAACACCCCACTGACATCACTGGATATATAATATAGGCAAAAAATTAACAAGGAAACAGAAATTGTAAAGGAAGCACTAGATCAAAGGGATTTAACAGATATATTCAGAAATTACACCCCAAAACTGCAGAATTCACATTCTTCTCAAGTGCACATGGGACATTCTCAAAGATAGACCATAAGTTAGGGCACAAACTAAGTCTCTATAAGTTCAAGAAGATTGAAATCATATCAAGCATCTTTTCAGATCACAATGACATGAAACTAGAAATCAATTGCAACAAGAACATGCAAAGACATTGGAACACATGGAGGCTAAATAGCATGTTATTGAACAAATAATGGGTTACCATGGAGATCAAGGAATAAATTAAAAACTTCCTGGAAACCAATGAAAATTAACACACAACAACACAAAATCTATGGGATGCAGCAAAAACAGTTTTGAGAGGGAAGTTCATAGCACTACAGGCCCACCTCAAGAGAGAAGAAAAATTTCTAATTGACTACCTAACCTCACAACATAAAGAACTAGAAAGCAAACAAAAAGAAAACCCTAGAGCAAGTAGAAAGAAGGAAATAGTAAAAATCAGAGCAGAAATAAACAACATGGAGACCAAAAAAACAATTCAAAGGATCAATGAAACAAAGAGCTGGTTTTTTGAAAAGATAAACAAGATTGATGGACCCTTAGCTAGAATCACCAAGAAACAAAGAGAGAGAACCCAAATACACAAAATCAGAAATGAAAGAGGAGAAGTAACAACTGACACCACAGAAATACAAAGGATCGTTAAAAAGTACTATGAACATTTTTATGGCAACAAATTCGATAATCCAAGCGAAATGGACACATTTCTAGAAACATATAGTCTCCCAAAACTGAACCGGGAAGAGATATAAAACTTGAACAGGCCAATGAAAACGAACAAAATTGAAGATGTAATCAAGACCCTCCCAGCAAACAAAAGCCCAGACCCTGATGGCTTCATGGAGGAGTTTTACCGAACATTCAAAGAAGAACTAACACCCATTCTCCTCAAACTATTCCAAAAAATTCAAGAAGAAGGAAGACTTCCAAACTCGTTTTAGGAAGCCCTCATAATTCTAATTCCAAAACCATAAAAAGACACTACAAAGAAAGAAAACTACAGGCCAATATCCCTGATGAACATAGATGCCAAAATCCTGAACAAAACACTAGCAAATCGGATCCAGCAATACATCAAAAAAAATATTCACCATGACCAATTGGGATTCATCCCAGGGATGCAAGGCTGGTACAATATTCGCAAATCAATAAATGTGATACATCACATAAACAAAATGAAAGATAAAAACCACATGATCATATCAATAGATGCTGAAAAAGCATTACATAAAATCCAGCACCCATTTCTGATAAAAACGCTCAGCAATTTGGGAATAGAGGGATCATATCTCAACATTATAAAGGCCATATATGAAAGACCTACAGCCAACATCATACTCAATGGACAAAAACTAAAAACGTTTCCCTTAAGAACAGGAACAATACAAGGATGCCCACTTTCACCGCTCTTATTAAACATAGTACTGGAAGTCTTAGCCACAGCAAGCATACATGAAGAAAAAATAAAATGGATCCAAATTGGAAAGGAAGAAGTGAAACTGTCATTATTCACAGATGACATGATATTATACATAGAAAACTCTAAAGACTCCATCAAAAATCTACTAGACTTAATAAATGAATTTGGCAAAGTAGCAGGATACAAAATTAACGTCAAGAAATCGACGGCATTCTTATACACCAATGATGAACTCACAGAAAGAGGAACTAAAAAAAAATCACATTTACCATTGCGGCAAAAAAAATAAGATACCTAGGAATAAACTTAACCAAAGAAGTAAAGGACCTATGTGCAGAAACCTACAGGCCATTGAAAAAAGAAATAGAGGAAGATATAAAAAAGTGGAAGCACATATCTTGTTCATGGATTGGAAGAATTAACATCACTAAAATGTCCATACTACCCAAAGCAATTTACAGATTTAACGCAATCCCCATCAAAATTCCAACGACATATTTCACAGAACTAGAACAAATGCTTCAGAAGTTAATATGGAACCAAAAAAGACCCCGAATAGCTACAGCAATCTTGAAAAAGAAAGACAAAGTAGGAGGGATCACAATACCGGACATCAGGTTATACTACAAAGCTACTATAATCAAAAAGCCTGGTACTGGCACAAGAACAGGCACATAGATCAATGGAATAGAACAGAGAACCCAGAAATTGACCCAAAACATTATGCTCAATTACTATTCGACAAAGGTGACAAGAGCATACAATGGAGTAAGACAGCCTCTTCTATAGATGGTGTTGGGAAAATTGTGAGCTACATGCAAAAAAAATGAAACTAGACCATCATCTTACACCATACACAAGAATAAACTCAAAATGGATAAAAGACTTAAATGTAACTCATGAATCCATAAAAATCCTAGAAGAAAATGTAGGCAACAAAATTTGAGAAATCATACACAGCAGAATTTTCACTGATATATCACCTAAGGCAACAGAAACAAAGGAAAAAATGAACACATGGAACTACATCAAACTCAAAAGCTTCTGCACAGCAAAAGAAACCACCATCAAAGTGGAAAGGCAACCCACTGTATGGGAGAGCATAATTGCCAATGGTATATCAGATAAGGGATTAATTTCCAAAATATATAGAGTGCTCATACAACTTAACCAAAGGAAGTCAAAGAACCCAATTAAAAAATGGGCAGAGGAACTAAATAGACACCTCTCCAAACAGGACATACAAATGGCCAAGACACATATGAAGAAATGCTCAACATCACTAATCATCAGAGAGATGCAAATTAAAACAACAATCAGGTATCACCTCACACTTGTCAGAATAGCTGCCATCAACAAAGCATCAAACAACAAGTGTTGGCGAGGGTGTGGAGAAAAGGGGACTCTAGTACACTGCTGGTGGGTATGCAGACTGGTGCAGCCATTATGGAAAACACTATGGTGTTACCTCAAAAATTAAAAATTGAATTACCATTTGACCCCACTCCTAGGAATATACCCGAAGAAGCCTGAAACACCAATCAGAAAGAATACATGTACTCCCATGTTCATAGCAGCGCTATTTACAATAGCTAAGATCTGGAAACAGCCCAAGTGTCCATCAGTAGACGAATGGATAAAAAAGCTGTGGTATATATACACAATGGAATACTATGCAGCTGTAAGAAAGAAAGATCTCTTATCCTTTGAGATGACATGGACGGACCTCGAGAGTGTTATCCTAAGCGAAACAAGCCAAGCAGAGAAAGACAAATATCATATGATCTCACTTATTTCTGGAATATAATGAATATAACAGCCTGAGGAACAGGGTAGTCCCAGAGATTTGGAAGTAGGGTACAGACCGACAATTGCCAGAAGAGGGGGGGAGGGGAGTGATGAACCACAGAACTTCTACGCATATACGCATAACCAATGGACATGGACAACAAAACTGTGGATGGGGCCGGGAGGGTGGGGGAGGAGAGTGTCAATGGGGGAAAAAAGAGAAACATCTGTAACAAAAATAAATTATTAAAAAATAAATCAATAAAATAAACCTCCATGGGGTAAAAAAAAAATTTTCCTGGAAACTAATGAAAATGAACAAAAGCAACACAAAATCTATGAGACACAGTGAAAGCAAGTCCTGTGTTGGATGTTCATAACATTAGATGTCTAGCTCAAGAAACAAGAAAAAATTTTAATAAACTAATCCTGTAACTTAAATAATTAAGAAGAGATCAAAAAGAAAAACCCAGAGTTAATAGAAGGAAGGAAATAATAAAGATCAAAGAGGATATAAATGGCATAGAGACTAAAATAATAATACTAAAGATCAATTAATTCAAGAGCTGATTCTTAGAAAAGACAAAGAAGATTGATCCACCTTTAGCCAAACTCACCAATAAACAAAAAGAGAGGACCCAAATAAATAAAATAAGAAAATGAAAGAGATGAAGTAACAGCGGACACCACAGAAGGAAAAGGATTGTAAGCAAATACAATTACATGCCAACAAATTGGACAACCTAGGTGAAATGGACAGATTCCCAGAATCATACAAGCTTCCAACCCTCAACAGGAGAAGAATCAGAAAGCCTATAGAGTCCAATTACAATCCAGCAATATATTAAAAAACAATTATTCACCATCACCAACTAGGATTTATCCCAGGAATGCAAGGCTGGTACAAAATTCGGAAATAAAAAATGTGATAAGGAAATTGAAGCAGGAATAAATAACCTCCCAGCAAACAAAATCCCTGGTCCAGATGGCTTCACAGGAGAGTTTTACCAAATATTCAAAGAAGAGCTAACACCTATTTCCCTGCAACTATTCCAAAAAATTCAAGAGGAAGGAAGATTTCCAAGCTCTTTTTATGAGATCAGCATAATCCTAATCCTAAAACCAGATAAAAACACTACAAAGAAAGACAGTTACAGGCTAATATCCTTGATGAACATAGATGCCAAAATCCTCAACAAAATTTTGGCAAATAAGATCCAGCAATATATTAAAAAACAATGATTCACCATGACCAAGTAGGGTTTATCCCAGGAATGCAAAGCTGGTACAAAATTTGGAAATAAAAGTGTGATATACCACATAATCAAATGAAAGATAAAAATCAAAAGATCACCCAGCCAGTGTGGTTCACTGGTTGAATGTTCACCCATGCATCAAGAGGTTGCCAGTTTGATTCCTGGTCAGGGCACATGCCCAGGTTGTAGGCCCAATCCCCAGTGGGGGGCATGCAGGATGTGGCCTATTAATGTTCTCTCTCATCAATGTTTCTATCTCTTTCCCTCTCCCTTCCTCTCTCTCTAAAATCAATAAAGAAAAAATATTTTTAAAAAATCATATGATCATATCAATAGATGTTGAAAAAGCGTTAGACAAAATCCAGCACACATTTTTGATAAAAACTCTCAGCAAAGTGGTAATAGAAGGATCATACCTCAATTTAATAAAGGCCACATATGACAGACCTACAGACAACATGATACTCAATGGGCAAAAACTAAAAGCATTTCCCTTAAGAACAGGAACAAGGCAGGAATGTCTGCTCTTGCAACTCTTTTTTTTTTTTAAATATGTTTTTATTGAATTTTTAAAGAGAGAGGAAGAGCGAGAGAGACAGAAACATCAATGTGAGAGAGACTGATCAATTACCTGCCTCTTTCACGTCCCCTACTGGGGACCAAGCATGTGCCCTGACTGGGAATCAAACCGGGACCTCTCAGTCCATGGCCTGATGCTCAATCCACTGAACACACTGGCCAGTCTGCTTTTGCCACTCCTATTCAATAGTTCTGGAAGTCTTAGCCACAGTGATGAAACAAGAAGAAAAAATAAAATTGAAAAGAAGGAAGTGAATCTGTCATTATTCATAGATGACATAATATTGTACATAGAAAACCCTAAAGACTCCACCAAAAAACTACTAGATTGATAAATAAATGAATTTGGCAAAGTAGCAGGATACAAAATTAACATCCAGAAATCAATGGCATTTTTATACACCAATAATGAGCACTCAGAAAGAGAAAGTACAAGAACAATCCTATTTACCATTGCAACAACAAAAAATTAAGATACCTAGGAATAAACTTAACTAAGGAAGTAAAAAATCTGTTCTCAGAAAACTACAGGACATTGAAAAAAGAACTAGAGGAAGACATAAAAAAGTGGAAGCATATACTATGTTCATGGATTGGAATAATCAAGATCATTAAGATGACCATACTACCCAAAGCAATATATAGATTCTATGCTATCCCTATTAAAATAGTAATTGCATACTTCACACTCCTAAAGCAAAAACTTCAAACGTTTATATGGAACCATAAAACACTCCGAATAGCCACAGCAATCTTGAAAAAGAACAAAGTTGGAGGGGTCACAATACTGGATATCAAGTTATACTACAAAGCTGTTTTAATCAGAACAGCCTGGTACTGGCACAAGAACGGGCATATAGATCAATGGAACAGAACAGAGAACACAGAAATCGCCCAAAGACAGTATGCTCAATTTATATTCGACAAAGGAGTATACAATGGAGTAAAGACAACCTCTTTAATAAATGGTGTTGGGAAAATTAGACAGTTACACACACAAAAAATGAAGCTAGATCACCAACTTACACCATACACAAGAATAAACTCAAAAGAATAAAATATTTAAATAAAAATCATGAAACTATAAATCCTAGAAGAAAGTATAGGCAGCAAAATTGCAGACATCACATGAAGCAGAATTATAATTGATACATCACCTAGGGCAAGAGCAACAAAGGAAAATATTAATAAATAAGACTACATCAAACTAAAAAGCTTCTGAACAGCAAAAAAATAAACAACATCAAAATGGAAAGGGAACCCACTCTATGGGAGAACATATTTACCAATGACATATCGGATAAGGGGTGAATTTCCAAACTATATAGAGTACTCATACATTTCAACAAAAGGAAGACAATCAACCCAGTTAAAAAGTGGGCAGAGGACCTGAATAGACACTTCTTTGAATAGGATATACAAATGGCCAAGAGACATATGAAAAAATGTTCAATGTCACTAATCATCAGAGTTGCAAATTAAAACGACTATGAGTTATCACTTCTTACCTGCCAGAATCGCTACCATCAACAAATCCTCAAACAAGTGCTGGTCGACTCTCAACCAGTGAGCCACACTGGCTGGGTGATCATATGATTTTTATCTTTCATTTTGTTTATGTGGTATATCATATTTACATTTAGAGAGTATAGATGAATAGATTACAACATGCTTTCACATACATAATCAAATTTAAACCTCACATCTAGCCTGTGAGTTGTCGCATTTTATAAATGACTATACCATGGCTCAAAGAAATTGAGGACTTTTGTTGAGATAATTGCACAACTTTTCTTGAGGTAATTGCACAACATTTAGAAGTAAAGCTGTGAAGAAAAAGGGTGTGTAAAAGCACAGAAGTGTGTATGTATATGAAGGAGAGATTACCTAAAGTGTAATTAAGCAATTAAAGAAGAAAAGATAGATAGACATATGTAGAGATTTAGATCCCTCAGGTAGAAGAAAGGAGCTGGTAGGAAAAGATAGGTCAGCTTTTTGTGCTAGCCAGCAGTGGGCACAAAACATTCACAAATCAATTTCTTCATCTGTAAAATGGGGTTAAGATCCAGACATGGCAAGTTTCTTGACAGGATTAAATGACGTCATGTATGTAAATCATGTGACTCCCATGCTTGGCCTGTGGTAGGCACTCAATAAGTATTACTTCCCTATCCCCAACCCCAATACGTTGACAATTACAGTGCACCAGAATCAGACTTCCTTTTCCTAAAGCTCTTAATCACTATATACTGTATATTATTATCCACCACTTAAAGGTTCCCTATTGTTAGGTTTGTAGTCAGTGGTGGTGGGGAGGTTAAGATACTACTCAGAGGTTGTGCTTTCTAGTACAGATCTTCTTTCTCTTCTCATTTTTCTCTCATTGCTATTTTTCCTCTGTCTCCATTTGCCACATTTCCTGATGGTTTATAGTGTTTGAAGACCATCAGAGATTATTCTTCAGGTGCCACTTAATAATAACCTCTTTTATTTCATGTATACACCAATTAAAGCTTTTTTATGTTCATTGCATCCTTGATTCTCATAATAATTTGATTCACTGAGGGTAAAATACGCAGAATAGTGCTTTGATCTTCCATTGAACAAATAAGGAAACAAACTCAAAGAGGTACATGACTTACCCAAAGTCACACAGCAAGTAAATAACAACCGTAACTAGAACCTAGGTTGTCTGACTCTAAATCCTCCTGTACATGAATTATGACACTAAGTAATTGACTGTGCATGCAAAGCCATACATCAAACACCAGAAGGGCACCACTGAAAGCTACACCACAACCATTTTTCTTATAGATAATGTTCATCATCTTCCATGAGGAATATCTACACCATGTATTGGTCTCCTAAGCAAAAGCAAAACTAACATATTCCTATAGGAAAGCCACAAAAATTTGAATGCAAAATGTAACTGTTCTGCTTAAGGGACAGATAATCATTTAGGAAAATGTATTTCATCATGACTATAAATCTTTCTAATTTTTTTCTGGCTTACAAAAAAAAAAATGATGCTCTGAATACTTTTCCCCTCCTTTGTATTATGTTGCATTCTGCAGTTTTTTTGTTTTGTTTTTTCTTTTACTGGTCTCTAAAAGTACTTCTACAGAAGTTAATGAATGCCTGGAGTGAAATTTGCTTTCAAGATGTGAGTAAAAGTAGGATAGTAGGACAGTCCTTCAGGTCAGTCCATCAAGTATAAAGTCCAATATCTTCTTAGATTAAAAAAATTCTCAGCATATCCTCTTATATTAATGGGAAAAATAAGAATGTGGCTATATGAACTAATATTTAACTTTTCCCTTTTTATTTTCTTTTGTTATAATTATTAATCTCTTATTGAAATAAAGTAATTCTGAAGCCATTGCCTGTGGATATAGTATTCTCAAAATATTTTTACTAGTATACTACTTAGTTTAAAAATTGTGAATAAAATTGTTTTCTATGAAAGAATGAAATAAGTATTAAGGAATGAACAGTATTGGTGCAAATACTTCATTCAATGGTTATGGCAATGTGTAGTTGGATGAAGTCCTCTCCATGGAACAGAATAGAGTCAAAACCCAGAAAATTTTAGTGCATGTGAATGTAACACAAAACTGTAGAGGAAAACGGGCTTTTAAGGAAATGGTGTGTGAACAATTGGCTATTTATTTGAGAAAAAAAAGTTAGATTCCTTATCTCATACCATATGCAAAAATAAATTTCAGACGGCTTAAAGGACTAAATTTAAATGTCAAAATATATAAATATTATATAAACATATAGGAGGATGTTTTCATAATCTTGAGGTGGAAAAGGCTTTTAAAGCAAGACAAAAATTCCTGTCTTATAATACAAAATAAGCAAAGCTGAATACATAAAACGTTAAAAGTTCTGTACATAAGAAGACACAATAGGCAAAGTTGAAAGGCAAGTGGCAGTCAATCAAAAATATATGCAACATATTATAAATAATTAATATCTGGAGTATATAAAGAATTTCAATGAATCAATAAGGAACAAAATAAATAAAAAAGTGATCTGAACAAACAAGTCAAAGAAAGGGAAACCCTAATGGCCAATAAACTCACTGTGAGATGCCAAAACTTGGTAATAATTAGAACATTTTAAAAATAAAATAATGAGAGACTAATTTCTATATTAATCAAATTGGGAACAATTAAACATGTATAATATCCATTTTGAACAAAGGTGTAGGGAAAGGACATCCATACACTATTGGTGGTAATAGAAATTGATTCAGCCACTTTGGAGGGAAATATGGCAATATTTTAGATATGCATACACCATAACCAACAATACTACTTCCACATAGGTATCCTAGGGAGATACTAAGACACATATGCAGAAGGAGGATTGCTCAGGAGGTTTACTGTGACATTGTTAATAAGAGTAAACAAACTGGAAAAACCTGAATATCCATTAGTATAGGAATGGTTAAAAAAACTGTGGTATATCCACATAATAAAATGCTATAGAGCAATTTAAATGGACCAGGTTTGTTTGTGTTTTTATTTTTTAAAAAAGGAAGAAGAGCCCGGCTGGTGTGGCTCAGTGGATTGAGCATCCTCCCATGGACTGAGAGGTCCAGGTTAGATTCCGGGTCAGGGCACATGCCCGGGTTGAGGGCTCGATCCCCAGTAGAGGGCATGCAGGAGGCAGATGATTGATGTTTCTCTCGTACATCAATGTTTCTATCTCTCTCTCCCTCTCTCTCTAAAAAATCAACAAAACATATTTAAAAAAGAATAAAAATAATACAATCAAAAAAGGAAGAAGAATGTAGATCTATATGTATCAACATAGAAATTCAATATATATTGTTAGATTAAAAAGCTATTAATTAAAGAATATATAAAATTGGTTCCTTTTATATTAAAAATAATTATTATGTATGTATATGTATATGGTCTTATAAATGCAGGGGGAAATATCTAGAAGGAGACACAACAAACTAATTATTATTACTTCTGGAGAATGGGTTTGATACAAAGTCTGAAGTAACATTGGTATTATCAGAGGATTTTTTTTTCATTTCTTTTTTATTTTTATTTTTTTATTAATTTACTTTTGTTACAGATGTTTCTCCTTTTTTCCCCCATTGACACCCTCCTCCCCCTCCCTCCCTGCCCTGTCCCCAGTTTTGTTGTCCATGTCCATTGGTTATGAGTACATGCGTACAAGTTCTGTGTTCATCGCTCCCCTCCCCCACCCCCTCTTCTGGCAAATGTCAGTCTGTACCCTACTTCCACGTCTCTGTCTCTGGGGCTACCCTGTTCCTCACACCATTATGTTCATTATATTCCAGAAATAAGTGAGATCTTATGATATTTGTCTTTCTCTGCTTAGCTTGTTTCACTTAGGATAATAGTTTCCAGGTCCTCCCATGTCGTAGCAAAGGATAAGAGATCTTTCTTTCTTACAGCTGCATAGTACTCCATTGTGTATATGTACCACAGTTTTTTTTATCCACTCATCTACTGATGGACACTTGGGCTGTTTCCAGATCTTAGCTATTGTAAATAGTGCTGCTATGAACATGGGAGTACATGTATTCTTTCTGATTGGTGTTTCAGGCTTCTTCGGGTATATTCCTAGGAGTGGGATCACTGGGTCAAATGGTAACTCAATTTTTAATTTTTTGAGGTAACACCATAGTGTTTTCCATAGTGGCTGCACCAGTCTGCACTCCCACCAGCAGTGTACTAGAGTCCCCTTTTCTCCACACCCTCGCCAACACTTGTTGTTTGATGCTTTGTTGATTGCTGCTATTCTGACAGGTGTGAGGTGATACCTCATTGTTGTTTTAATTTGCATCTCTCTGATGATTAGTGAAGTTGAGCATTTCTTCATATGTCTCTTGGCCATTTGTATGTCCTGTTTGGAGAGGTGTCTATTTAGTTCCTCTGCCCATTTTTTAATTATCAGAGGATTTTTATGGTAAGAATGTTTTCATTTGGGGCTTATGGAAATTTGTAATGATAAAAACACTTATTGCAAATGATGTTGCAACCCACAAGGAGGTATGCCTTCACTTCCTTCCCAGTTGAGAATAATGGAATAAAATGGGGAAAGAAGCAGCCTCTATGGATATTTGAAGCCTAAAATCCATTCTTCATAATGAAGTACAATAACAAGGAACCTTACCTTGTAATTTTAATCGATCGCTACCCCTGCCCTAGATTCTCTTTTGTAGCCTACTCTTAGATTAGGACATTTATTCAAGTAGACCCTAGTGTAAAATGCAAATGTGTCACCTACTAGAGAGTAAGCTCCATGAGGGCAAAGATCATGTCTGTCTTAGTCATCTTGGCATCCCTGATTTAGCACAGTCCTTGGTACCTGGATATGTTTGCTATAAAATAGTTCTAACCTGTGTACATGTCCCTTTCATTTATTACCACAAAAATTCTGTTCTATCTCTAGCACATTTATTCAATTGATATTTATAAGGTCCCTTCTATGTGTATTGAATATTTTTTATTTATTTATTTAAATTTGTTTTTGTTGAATTTTTAGAGGGAGAGAGGGATAAAAACATCTATGTGAGAGAGAAACATCAATCGACTGCCTCCTGCCTGCCCCCAACTGGGGATTGAGTCCACAACCCGGGCATGTGCCCTGACCCAGAATCAAACCAGGACCTTTCAGTCCATGGTGTGATGCTCAATCCACTGAGACACACTGGCCAGGCTGTACATTGAATATTTCTCATGTAAATGTTGAATGAATACATTAAAAAATCTTATTAGCATCCATTAACACAATAGCATCAAAGTGTGTTTATTTATATACTTATTTTTTAAATTTATCTTTATTGTTCAAAGTATTACCGATGTCCCTCCTTTTTTCCCCATTGACACTCTCCTCTCTTTTCCCAGCCCCGCCCACCACCACCTTCACTGCACTGTTGTCTGTGTCCATTGGTTACGCATGTAAGCATATAAGTTCTTTGGTTTATCACTTCATGCCCTCCCACCCCCATTCCCTCTGAGGTTTGTCCATCTGTTCCCTACTTCCATGTCTCTGGCTCTATTTTTTTTGTCAGCTTATTTTATTCATTAGATTCCATATGTATGTGAAATCATGTGATACTTGTCTTTCTCTGACTGGCTTATTTCATTTAGCATAATACTCTTCAGTTTCCACCATGTTGTCTCAAAGGGTAAGAGATCTTTCTTTCTTAGAGATGCATAGTATTCCACTGAGTAAAATGTACCACAGCTTTTTTATCCACTCATCCACTGATGGGCACTTGGGCTGTTTCCAGACCTTAGTAATTGTAAATAGTGCTGCTATGAACATAGGGGTACACATATTCTTTATGACTGGTGTTTCAGGCTTCTTAGGATATATTCCTAGAAGTGCTATCACTGGGTCAAATGGCAGTTCAACTTTTAATTTTTTGAGAAAACAACATAGTATTTTCCATAGTGGCTCCACCAATCTGCATTCATACCAGCAGTGTGAGGTTTAAATTTGATTATGTATGTGAAAGCATGTTGTAATTTATAAATTTATAATCTAAATGGAAATGTAAGATATTAATTACTGTTCTTTAAAGAATGTTCATTATTGGAAAAATATATTTAATAGAGTGCCACAGGGCTTTGTTCTTGTTCATACTCTATTCAAATATGTATCAATATTGGAAAAAAGGTCTGAAGACCTCAGCTCTGCCATAATAGAATGACAGTGGCAGCGTGTAAGCAGAGGCTGGCAAGCTCATATGTCAGCTTTGTGGAAGGTGAGTTTCCTGCAGGGGTTCATAAGTAGACAGTATAAAACAGAGCACAGACTCTGGTTAACAGTGGTTAGGAGCCAGACTACTTAAGGCTGAAACCTGGATTTGATCTTGGCAAGTTGATTAACCTCTCCGTGCCTCATTTTTTTTTATTTGTAAAGTGGAGATAATAATCCTGACTTCAAGGAATGTTTTAATGGTTGAATGGATTAATACTGAATTGAATGAGTTAATAAAACATGCAAAAATTTTATAACAGTCCCTGGCACGGAAAGAACTAATATTATATGTTAGTAATTTCTGAAAGTCACTTGGAAGTTCAAATTTCTGTAGACATAGAAAATGATGTTTCCTCATAGTTATTTTCATCATTTTTGCAAGGCCATTTTTGCATATTTGCAAAATATTTTAACACCCAGATCTGTAGATTCTTGCTTACCAAAAAATGATTACAAGTCATCACAAAGTAAAAATAAGATGAGTGTATTTCATTTTTCTCAAGAAACAGAAAAATAATCCAAAGTTCTTTGTAGGGTATTCAAGATCCAGCTGACCAGCCCAAGCTCACCTTACAGTGCTGTTTTATGTCTGCTATGAATTACCTTTGGGTCTTTGCTCATGCTGTATTCTTTTTCACTGGAATGTCTATTTCTTCTCTCTTTCACTTATTCTCTCTGTTCACATTCTCCAAACTTGACTTTAATGATTTTTTTCCATGAAGCCTTTTCTCAATCTCCTTGTCAAAATCCATTTTTCTTCTACTTTTTTGCTTATATTTATTTTTAATTCTTTTTTCTTTATTGATTTTAGAGGGAGAGAGAGATAGAAACATAGATGAGAGAGAACATTGATTGGCCGCCTCCTATATACCCCCCACTGGGGATTGGGCCCACAACCTGAGCATGTGCCCTGACCGGAATTGAACCAGTGACATCTTGGTACATGGGTCAACGCTCAACCACTGAGTCACATCGGCCGCGCTTTACTTGCATTTATAATCTGTTGTTTACATTTAAACTTTTCCTATTAAATTATAAGGTCATTAAGGGCAGGGATGTGTTTAATTTAGCTCTTTATCTCTGTCCAATGAAGTTTTTAATGAAATATACTAAAATATTTGTTGATTGTGGTCTGCTGGAAAGACAACTAGACTTGGAATCATGAAAATCCATTTGACTCTGGCTGGTGTGACTCAGTTGGTCGGCCATCGTTCCATGCACCAAAGTGTTGCTGGTTTTATTCCAGATCAGGGCACATGCCCAGGTTGTGGACTCGATCCTTGGTAAGGGGGATGCAGCTGATAGACGTTTGCCTCTCACATCAGTGTTTCTCTCTCTGTACCTGCCCCTTCCTCTCTCTTTAAAAATCAATAAAAATATTTTGAAAAAGAAAAATTCATTTGTTTTTTTGTCCAAAAAATTTTGTTCCAGCTTTGCTACTTTGTAGCTGTGTAACCTTAAGAAAGCTATTTAACTTCTCTCTGCATCAATATTTCCATCTTGAAAATGATCATAATTATACCTATCTCACAGGATATTAATTTATAACATATGTGGAGATGCTTGGTATTGCCTAAAATGATGTATGACACATAGAGACATACAGATTCTCCCCTCTATACACCACAAAACATTGAAATGTAATTTAGTGATGCTCAAACACAAAGAATTATAGCATTAAACTCAGGTTCTTTGTCCTGACTGGGGTATTTCTTATAAGTTTCAATATGTTATTCCCCACAAATAAACCCCTCACTTTCAAAATAAAGATTCTATTCAGTATTTTTAAAAGGCAATTTAGTGCCCTGGCTGGTTTGGCTCAGTGGTAGAGCATCAGCCAGTGGACCAAAGAGTCGCAGGTTTGATTCCGGCCAAGGGCATGTACCTCAGTTGTGATTTGTCCCCATCCCTGGTCGAGGTAATGCAGGAGCCAACCAGTTGATGTGTCCCTCTCACGTTGATGTTTCTCTCTCTCTCCCTTTTTCTCTCTCTCTCCCTCTCTCACTCTATCTGAAGATAAATAAAAAAATATCCTCAGGTGAGGATTTAAAAATAATAATAAGATAAAGTAAAATAAAATAAAAGGCAATTCAGTTAATATTCTCTAAAGGATAACTTGATGGGTAAATTTAGATAGATAGATATAAATATAAATAAATCTCCAGTAATTGTATGTTGATAACTTTGACTATATAACTTTGACTTTACACAATAACTTTGTATAAATTTATACATGAAAAAATACCATGAACAATGTTTTTAAAAACTCAATAAATGGCGAAAATATTTGCAATGCGTACAACAGAGAGCTAACTTTGTAAATATATAAAGAGTTCCTAGAAATTGATATGAAAAAATAAAATAACTCAATAGAAAACACTAGGCAAAGTGTATAAACAGTCATAGAAAAAGCAAATGTGAATTGGTAATAAAGATAGAAATTGTCTTAATCTCATTTATAATTAAGGACGTTCAATTGAAAACAATATTGTAATAGTATTTATTTTTCTCATTACATTGTCAAATATTAAGAAATTGGATAAATATTGAATGTAAACTGTAATTGAAAATAAAAATAAAAAAGAAGTCACAATACCGGACATCAGGTTATACTACAAAGCTACTGTAATCAAAACAGCCTGGTACTGGCACAAGAACAGGCTCATAGACCAGTGGAACAGAACAGAGAATCCGGAAATTGACCCAAGACATTATGCTCAATTAATATTTGACAAAGGTGGTAAGAGCATACAATGGAGCAAAGACAGCCTCTTCAATAAATGGTGTTGGGAAAATTGGACAGCTACATGCAAAAAAATGAAACTAGATCATCAACTTACACCATACACAAGAATAAACTCAAAATGGATAAAAGACTTAAATGTGACTCATGACTCCATAAGAATCCTAGAAGAAAATGTAGGCAACAAAATTTCAGACATCATACGCAGCAAAATTTTCACTCATATATCACCTAAGGCAACAGAAACAAAGGAAAAAATGAACACATGGGACTACATCAAACTCAAAAGCTTCTGCACAGCAAAAGAAACAACCATCAAAGTGGAAAGGCAACCTCCTGTATGGGAGAGCATAATTGCCTATGATATATCAGATAAGGGACTAATTTCCAAAATTTATAGAGTGCTCATACATCTCAACAAAAGGAAGACAAAGAACCCAATTAAAAAATGGGCAGAGGAACTAAATAGATACCTCTCCAAACAGGACATACAAACGGCCAAGAGACATATGAAGAAATGCTCAACTTCACTAATCATCAGAGAGATGCAAATTAAAACAACAATGAGGTATCACCTCACACCTGTCAGAATAGCCTCCATCAACAAAGCATCAAACAACAAGTGTTGGCGAGGGTGTGGAGAAAAGGGGACTCTAGTACACTGCTGGTGGGAGTGCAGACTGGTGCAGCCACTATGGAAAACACTATGGTGTTACCTCAAAAAATTAAAAATTGAATTACCATTTGACCCAGTGATCCCACTCCTAGGAATATACCCGAAGAAGCCTGAAACACCAATCAGAAAGAATACATGTACCCCCATGTTCATAGCAGCGCTATTTACAATAGCTAAGATCTGGAAACAGCCCAAATGTCCATCAGTAGACGAATGGATAAAAAAGCTCTGGTACATATACACAATGGAGTACTATGCAGCTTTAAGAAAGAACGATCTCTTATCCTTTGCGTCGACATGGGAGGACCTGGAAACTATTATCCTAAGTGAAACAAGCCAAGCAGAGAAAGACAAACATCATATGATCTCACTTATTTCTGGAGTATAATGAACATAACAGTGTGAGGAGCAGGGTAGCCCTGGAGACGTGGAAGTGGGGTACAGGCTGACATCTGCCAGAAGAGGGGGCGGGGGAGGGGAGCGATGAACACAGAACTTGTACGCATGTACTCATAACCAATGGACATGGACAACAAAACGGGGACGGGACAGGGAGGGAGGGGGAGGGGGGTGTCAATGGGGGAAAAAAGGAGAATCATCTGTAACATAAGTAAATTAATAAAAAAAAAAAAAAGATTAATCTTTACCTTAAAAAAAAAAAAAAAAAAAAAAAAAAAAGAAGTTGGATAAAGAGCCAGTATTAACCACAGTGTAGAAAAATGGACATTCTTATACATTATTGGTAAGAGAGTAAGCTGAATAATCTTTTTATAGTATAATTTGGCAGAATGGGTGAAAATTAAAAAGATGGGTATTCTTTGACTATGAAATTTCACTGATATTTATACATATATAGACATATATTCATTGCATCATTTATAACAGAAAAAAAAACTTAACGAAGTGGAAATTGCCAAATGCTCATGAAATAGGGGCTGTTTAAATAAATTATGGTACATTCGTGTAAAGCAATACTTATGTAACCATTAAAGTGAATATTCTATATTTGTTAATATTAAGAAATATCTAATAAATATTAAGTACAAAATCTTAGAAGTGGACTGTAATTTATTTATATAAAAGAATATACATATATCTATATACCTGTATATACCTAATTTATTTCTTGAAGGATACACAAGAAACTCTTAAAAATGATAACCTCTAAGGAGTGGGACAATTGTTGAGAAGGACTGGAGAGAGGACATGGGAAAATTATAGTATTTTTATCTTTCTCTTTCTCCCCTCTCTTTCTCCTTTTATCTGGGCGTATATTAATGTTATAATAACAACTAGCCTTAAAATATTATGTCAAGGTCTCTTTGGAAAATTAAATAGTTTGGAAATATTGTACTCTTTTTCAACCTTGAAGGTAACAAGATCACAACTGCCATACTTTGATAATAGTAATGTATGTTGATTTTTGATCTATATAAACCAACTTACTGTTTGATGCTTTTTTAAGATATATTCTTTTTTTTCATGATCAAATATTACTAGGAAACTATATTATTTATTTATTTATTTTTATTAATTTATTTTCATTACAGATGGTTCTCCTTTTTACCCCATTGACACCCTCCACCCTCTCCCTCCCTGACCCGTCCCGTTTTGTTGTCCATATCCATTGGTTATGAGTACATGCTTACAAGTTCTGTGGTTCATCACTCCCCACCCCCACCTACTCTTCTGGCAATTGTCAGTCTGTACCCTACTACCACCTCTCTGGGACTACCCTGTTCCTCAGACTGTTATGTTCATTATATTCCAGAAATAAGTGAAATCATATGATATTTGTCTTTCTCTGCTTGGTTTGTTTTGCTTAGGATAATAGTTTCCAGGTCCTCCCATGTCGTAGCAAAGGATAAGAGATCTTTCTTTCTTACAGCTGCATAGTACTCCATTGTGTATATGTACCAAGGATTTTTATCCATTCGTCCACTGATGGACACTAGGGCTGTTTGAGATCTTAGCTATTGCAAATAGTGCTGCTATGAACATGGGGGTACATATATTCTTTCTGATTGGTGTTTCAGCCTTCTTAGGATATATTCCTAGGAGTGGGATCACTGGGTCAAATGGTAATTCAATTTTTAATTTTTTGAGGTAACACCATAGTGTTTTCCATAGTGGCTGCACCAGTCTGCATACCCACCAGCAGTGTATTAGAGTCCCCTTTTCTACACACCCTCGCCAACAGTTGTTGTTTGATGCTTTGTTGATTGCAGCTATTCTGACAGGTGTGAGGTGATACCTCATTGTTGTTTTAATTTGCATCTCTCTGATTAGTGATGTTGAGCATTTCTTCATATGTGTCTTGGCCATTTGTATGTCCTGTTTGGAGAGGTGTCTATTTAGCTCCTCTGCCCATTTTTTAATTGGGTTCTTTGTCTTCCTTTTGTTGAGTTGTATGAGCACTCTATATATTTTGGAAATTAATCCCCTATCTGATATATCATTGGCAATTATGCTCTCCCATACAGTGGGTTGCCTTTCCACTTTGATGGTTGTTTCTTTTACTGTGCAGAAGCTTTTGAGTTTGATGTAGTCCCATGTGTTCATTTTATCCTTTGTTTCTGTTGCCTTAGGTGATATATCAGTGAAAATTCTGCTGCGTATGATGTCTGAAATTTTGTTGCCTACATTTTCTTCTAGGACTTTTATGGATTCATGAGTCACATTTAAGTCTTTTATCCATTTTGAGTTTATTCTTGTGTATGGTATAAGATGATGGTCTCGTTTCATTTTTGTGCATGTAGCTGTCCAATTTTCCCAACACCATTTATTAAAGAGGCTGTCTTTACTCCATTGTATGCTCTTGCCACCTTTGTCGAATATTAATTGAGCATAATGTTTCGGGTCACTTTCTGGGTTCTCTGTTCTATTCCTTTGATTTATGTACCTGTTCTTGTGCCAGTACCAGGCTGTTTTGATTACAGTAGCTTTGTAGTATAACCTGATGTCCGGTATTGTGATCCCTCCTACTTTGTCTTTCTTTTTCAAGATTGCTGTAGCTATTCGGGGTCTTTTTTGGTTCCATATGAACTTCTGAAGCATTTGTTCTAGTTCTGTGAAATATGTCATTGGTATTTTGATGAGGATTGCGTTAACTCTATAGATTGCTTTGGGTAGTATGGACATTTTAATGATGTTAATTCTTCCAATCCATGAACAAGGTATGTGCCTCCACTTTTTTATATCTTCCTCTACTTCTTTTTTCAATGGCCTGTAGGTTTCTGCAAATAGGTCCTTTACTTATTTGGTTATGTTTATTCCTAGGTATCTTAATTTTTTTGCCGCGATGGTAAATGGGATTGTTGTTTTTGTTTCTCTTTCTGTGAGTTCATCATTGGTGTATAAGAATGACGTTAATTTCTTGACATTAATGTTGTATCCTGCTACTTTGACAAATTCATTTATTAAGTCTAGTAAATTTTTGATGGAGTCTTTAGGGTTTTCTATGTATAATATCATGTCATCTGCGAATAATGACAGTTTCACTTCCTCCTTTCCAATTTGGATCCCATTTATTTTTTCTTCACATCTGCTTGCTGTGGCTAAGACATCCAGTACTATGTTAAATAAGAGTGGTGAAAGTGGGCATCCTTGTCTTGTTCCAGATCTTAAGGGAAATGGTTTTAGTTTTTGTCCATTGAGTATGATGTTGGCTGTAGGTCTTTCATATATGGCCTTTATAATGTTGAGATATGATTCCTCTATTCCCAAATTTCTGAGCGTTTTTATCAGAAATGGGTGCTGGATTTTGTCAAATGCTTTTTCAGCATCTATTGATATAATCATATGGTTTTTATCTTTCATTTTGTTTATGTGATGTATCACTTTTATTGATTTGCGAATATTGTACCAGCCTTGTATCCCTGAGATGAATCCCACTTGGTCATGGTGTACAATTTTTTTGATGTATTGCTGGATCCGATTTACTAGTATTTTGTTAAGGATTTTGGCATCTATGTTCATCAGGGATATTGGCCTGTAGTTTTCTTTCTTTGTAGTGTCTATTTCTAGTTTTGAAATTAGAATTATGCTGGCTTCCTAAAACGTGTTTGGAAGTCTTCCTCCTTCTTGAATTTTTTGGAATAGTTTGAGGAGAGTGGGTGTTAGTTCTTCTTTGAATGTTTTGTAAAACTCCCGCGTGAAGCCGTCAGGTCCTGAGATTTTGTATGCTGGGAGGGTCTTGATTACATCTTCAATTTCCTTCATTTTTATTGGCCTGCTAAAGTTTTCTATCTCTTCCCAGTTCAGTTTTGGGAGACTATGTGTTTCTAGAAATCTGTCCATTTCACTTAGATTGTCAAATTTGTTGCCATATAAATGTTCATAGTATTTGTTAATGATACTTTGTATTTCTCTGGTGTCAGTTGTTACTTCTCCTCTTTCATTTTTGATTTTGTGTATTTGGGTTCTCTCTCTTTGTTTCTTGGTGAGTCTAGCTAGGGGTCCATCAATCTTGTTTATCTTTTCAAAAAACCAGCTCTTTGTTTCATTGATCCTTTGAATTGTTTTTTTGGTCTCCATGTCATTTATTTCTGCTCTGATCTTCACTATTTCCTTCCTTCTACTTGCTCTAGGGTTTTCTTTTCTTTTTTTTTTTTTAATATTTCATTTTTTTTTATTAATTTATTTTTGTTACAGATGTTTCTCCTTTTTTCCCCATTGACACCCTCCTCCCCATTCCCCCACCCTGTCCCCAGCTTTGTTGTCCATGTCTATCACTTATGCATACATGTGCATAAGTTCTGTGGTTTATCTCTTCCCTCCCCCCCACCCCCTCTCCTGAGGGGTGTCAGTTTATACCCTACTTCCATGTCTCTGGGTCTACCCTGTCCCTCAGACTGCTATGTTCATTATATTCCACAAATAAGTGAGATCATGTGATATTTGTCTTTCTCTGCTTGGCTTGTTTCGCTTAGGATAATACTCTCGAGGTCCCTCCACGTCGTCTCAAAGGATAAGAGATCTTTCTTTCTTACAGCTGCATAGTACTCCATTGTGTATATGTACCACAGCTTTTTTATCCATTCATCCACTGATGGACACTTGGGCTGTTTCCAGATCTTAGCTATTGTAAATAGTGCTGCTATGAACATGGGGGTACATGTATTTTTTCTGATTGGTGTTTCAGGCTTCTTAGGGTATATTCCTAGAAGTGGGATCACTGGGTCAAATGGCAATTCAATTTTTAATTTTTTGAGGTAACACCATAGTGTTTTCCACAGTGGCTGCACCAGTCTGCATTCCCACCAGCAGTGTACTAGAGTCCCCTTTTCTCCACACCCTCGCCAACACTTGTTGTTTGATGATTTGTTGATGGCAGCCATTCTGACAGGTGTGAGGTGATACCTCATTGTTGTTTTAATTTGCATCTCTCTGATGATTAATGATGTTGAGCATTTCTTCATATGTCTCTTAGCCATTTGTATGTCCTTTTTGGAGAGGTGTCTATTTAGTTCCTCTGCCCATTTTTTAATTGGGTTCATTGTCTTCCTTTTGTTGAGTTGTATGAGCACTCTGTATATTTTGGAAATTAACCCCTTATCTGATGTGTCATTGGCAATTATGCTCTCCCATAGAGTGGGTTCCCTATCTGTTTTGATGGTTGTTTCTTTTGCTGTGCAGAAGCTTTTGAGTTTGATGTAGTCCCATGTGTTCATTTTTCCCTTTGTTTCTGTTGCCTTAGGTGATATATCAGTGAAGATTCTACTGCGTATGATGTCCGAAATTTTGTTGCCTACATTTTCTTCTAGGATTTTTATGGATTTACGAGTCACATTTAAGTCTTTTATCCATTTTGAGTTTATTCTTGTGTGTGGTGTAAGTTGATGGTCTAGTTTCATTTTTTTGCATGTAGCTGTCCAATTTTCCCAACACCATTTATTAAAGAGGCTATCTTTACTCCATTGTATGCTCTTGCCACCTTTGTCAAATATTAATTGAGCATAATGTCTTGGGTCAATTCCCGGATTCTCTGTTCTGTTCCACTGGTCTATATGTCTGTCCTTGTGCCAGTACCAGGCTGTTTTGATTACAGTGGCTTTGTAGTATAAGCTGATATCCGGTATTGTGATCCCACCTACTTTGTCCTTCTTTTTCAAGATTGCTGTGGCTATTCGGGGTCTTTTTTGGTTCCATATGAATTTTTGAAATATTTGTTCTAGTTCTGTGAAATATGTCACTGGTATTTTGATGGGGATTGCATTGAATGTATAGATTGCTTTGGGTTATATGGACATTTAATGATGTTAATTCTTCCAATACATGAACAAGGTATGTGCTTCCACGTTTTTATATCTTCCTCTATTTCTTTTTTCAATGTCCTGTAGTTTCTGCAAATAGGTCCTGTACTTCTTTGGTTAAGTTTATTCCTAGGTATCTTAATTTTTTTGCCGCGATGGTAAATGGTATTGTTTTTTTAGTTTCTCTTTCCGTGAGTTCGTCATTGGTGTATAAGAATGCCATTGATTTCTTGACGTTAATTTTGTATCCTGCTACTTTGCCAAATTCATTTATTAAGTCTAGTAGATTTTTGATGGAGTCTTTACGGTTTTATATATATAATATCATATCGTCTGCGAATAATGACAGTTTCACTTCTTCCTTTCCAATTTGGATTCCTTTTATTTTTTCTTCACGTCTGATTGCTGTGGCTAAGACTTCCAGAACTATGTTAAATAAGAGTGGCGAAAGTGGGCATCCCTGTCTTGTTCCTGTTCTTAAGGGAAATGTTTTTAGTTTTTGCCCATTGAGTATGATGTTGGCTGTAGGTCTTTCATATATGGCCTTTATTATATCAAGATATGATCCCTCTACTCCCAAATTGCTGAGCGTTTTTATCAGAAATGGGTGCTGGATTTTGTCGAATGCTTTTTTCAGCATCTATTGATATGATCATGTGGTTTTTTATCTTCCATTTTGTTTATGTGGTGTATCACATTTATTGATTTGCGAATGTTGAACCAGCCTTGCATCCCTGGGATGAATCCCACTTGGTCATGGTGAATAATTTTTTTGATGTATTGCTGGATCCGATTTGCTAGTATTTTGTTTAGGATTTTGGCATTTATGTTCATCAGGGATATTGGCCTGTAGTTTTCTTTCTTTGTAGTGTCTTTTTCTGGTTTTGGAATTAGGATTATGCTGGCCTCATAAAACGAGTTTGGAAGTCTTCATTCTTCTTGAATTTTTTGAAATAGTTTGAGGAGAATGGGTTTTAGTTCTTCTTTGAATGTTCGGTAAAACTCCCCCGTGAAGCCATCTGGGCCTGGGCTTTTGTTTGCTGGGAGAGTCTTGATTATATCTTCAATTTCCTCAGCTGTTATTGGTCTGTTCAAGTTTTCTATCTCTTCCCGGTCCAGTTTTGGGAGATTATGTGTTTCTAGAAATTTGTCCATTTCACTTAGATTGTCGAATTTGTTGCCATATAAATGTTCATAGTATTTGCTAATGATCCTTTGTATTTCTGTGGTGTCAGTTGTTACTTCTCCTCTTTCATTTCTGATTTTGTGTATTTGTGTTCTCTCTCTTTGTTTCTTGGTGAGTCTAGCTAAGGGTCCATCATTCTTGTTTATCTTTTCAAAAAACCAGCTCTTTGTTTCATTGATCCTTTGAATCGTTTCTCTGGTCTCTATGTCGTTTATTTCTGCTCTGATCTTTACTATTTCCTTCCTTCTATTTGCTCTGGGGTTTTCTTTTTGTTTGCTTTCTAGTTCTTTAAGTTGTGAGGTTAGATAGTCTATTAGAAATTTTTGTTGTTTCTTGAGGCAGGCCTGTATTGCTATGAACTTCCCTCTCAGCACAGCTTTCGCTGCATCCCATAGATTTTGTGTTGTTGTGTGTTCATTTTCGTTGGTTTCCAGGAAGTTTTTAATTTCTTCCTTGATCTCCTCGGTAACCCATTCATTGTTTAATAACATGCTATTTAGCCTCCATGTATTCAAATGTCGTTGCATGTTCTTGTTGCAATTGATTTCTAGTTTCATGCCATTGTGATCTGAGAAGATGCTTGATAGGATTTCAATCTTCTTGAACTTGTGGAGACTTCGTTTGTGTCCTAACATGTGGTCTATCTTTGAGAATGTCCCATGTGCACTTGAGAAGAATGTGAATTCTATAGTTTTGGGGTGTAATTCTCTGTAAATATCTATTAAATCCATTTGGTCTAGTGCTTCGTTTAGAGTCTCTGTGTCCTTGTTAATTTTTTGTCTAGAGGATCTATCCAGTGATGTCAGTGGGGTGTTGAAGTCCCCTGCTATGATTGTATTGCTGTCAATTTCTCCTTTGAAGTCCTCCAGAAGATTTTTAATATATTTTGGTGCTCCTATATTGGGTGCATATATGTTTACCAAGGTTATATCTTCCTGTTGGATAGTTCCTTTCAATATTATGTAGTGACCTTCTTTGTCTCTAGTAATGGCTTTCGTTTTGAAATCTATTTTATCATATATGAGTTTGCTACCCCAGCTTTTTTTTCCTTTCCATTTGCTTGGAAGATTTTTTTCCATCCCTTCACTTTCAGCCTATGTGAGTCTTTTTTTGTGAGGTGGGTCTCTTGTAAACAGCATATATATGGGTTATGCTTTCTTATCCAATCCGCTACTCTGTGTCTTTTTATCAGAGCATTCAATCCATTTACATTTAAGGTGATTATTGATATGTACTTATTTATTGCCATTTTTGTTCAGTGTGGTTCTACTTTCCTTCCTATTTCTCCTACTAATTACAGCAGTCCTTTTAACATTTCTTGCAGTGCTGGTTTGGTGCTAATGTATTCCCTTAGCCTTTTTTTGACTGAGAAGCTCTTTATTTGACCTTCTATTTTGAATGACAGCCTTGCTGGGTAGAGTAGTCTTGGATTCAGATCCTTGTTTTTCAGGACCTTGATTACTTCATGCCATTCCCTTCTGGCCTGTAGTGTTTCTGTTGAGAAGTCAGATGATAGCCTGATGGGGGTTCCTTTGTAGGTAACCTGTTGCTTTTCTCTTGCTGCCTTGAGGATTCTCTCTTTGTTTTTAATTTTTGGCATTTTAATTACTATGTGTCTTGGTGTGGGCCTGTTTGGGTTCTTCTTACTTGGGACGCTCTGTGCTTCTTGAACTTGAATACCTTCTTTCTTCACCAAATTAGGGAAGTTTTCTGTCATTATTTCTTCAAATATATTCTCTAACCCTTGCTCATTTTCTTCTTCTTCAGGGACTCCAATCATGCGAATATTATTACATTTCCAGTTGTCCCACAATTCTCTTAAGCTGTCTTCCTGTTTTTTCATTGTTTTTTCCTTTTGGTTTTCTGATTGGTTGATTTTTTCCACCCTGTCTTCTAATTCACTGATCTGGTCCTCAGCTTCCTCTACTCTGCTGTTTAGTCCTTCCAATGTGTTCTTCATTTCTGCTATGTCATTCTTCATTTCTTCTTGCTGCTTCTTCATTTCTTCTTGCTGCTTCTTCATTTCCACTTGGTTGGTTTTCAGTGTTGCTATGTCTTTGCTCATGGTGTGGATGTCTTTACTCAAGGTGTTGATGTCCTTACTCATGCTGTTGAGCTTCCACAAGATCATGGCTCTGAATTCTAGCTCTGTTAACTTGCTTAGCTCCGTTTCATTTATCTCATCTTCAGTAGAGGTCTCTTGTTCTTTCATTTGGGCTCTGTTTCTTTGTTTCCCCATTTTGGCTATCTCAGTGGTTTTTGGAGCTTGCCAAATTTTCCTGTGGATATTGGTGTTCTGTTGTTTGTGGCTCCCTCTACTGTGTTTGGATGAGCGTGGGGGGACCCACGTTAAACAGCACCCTGGTGTCTTACTTTCCAGGGTATATTTGCAAGCCCAGCAAAGGTTAAGTTATCCTCTAGCTTTTTGCCTAGAGGCTATTAGTTGTGGTTGCTTGAAGAGCCTTGGGTTTTCAGTTGAATGAAAACCTCCCTCAGGTGTTCAGTGTGAGAGGATTTCCAGGGGGTAGGGCAGATGCTAGTAGTTAATGAGCCTCAGTTTGCATTTCAATGGCCCACTAGGGTGTGAATGGATCTCCGAGGGAGGGGCTGCCTTCTCTCCCCAGAGCCCTGGGATGGAGTAAGACGACCAGGCCACAGTCCTGGGTGGCCGCAACTCAGCAAAAACTCTGAGCGCCCTCCAAATCCCAGGTGTCCCCACACAGTTCTAGTCCAGTCCGCCCTCCCTCTGCCGGAGCCCAGGTGAGTGGCTGCGGCTATTTTAGCGCTCTGTCCAGGCTCTGCACGGTGGAGCTGGCGTGGGCTTCTAGGGTTTTCTTTTTGTTTCCTTTCTAGTTCTTTAAGTTGTGAGGTTAGGTAGTCAATTAGAAATTTTTCTTCTTTCTTGAGGTGGGCCAGTAGTGCTATGAACTTCCTTCTCAGGACTGCTTTCGCTGCATCCCATAGATTTTGTTTTGTTGTGTGTTCATTTTCATTGGTTACCAGGTAATTTTTAATTCCTTCCTTGATCTCCATGGTAACCCATTCATTGTTCAATAACATGCTATTTAGCCTCCATGTCTTCAAATGTCTTTGCATGTTCTTGTTGCAATTGATTTCTAGTTTCATGCCATTGTGATCTAGAAAATGCTTGATATGATTTCAATCTTCTTGAACTTTGGAGACTTACTTTGTGCCCTAACATATGGTCTATCTTTGAGAATGTCCCATGTGCACTTGAGAAGAATGTGAATTCTGAAGTTTGGGGATGTAAATCTCTGTATATGTCTATTAAATCCACTTGATCTAGTGCTTCATTTAGAATTTCTGTTTCCTTGTTTATTTTTTGTCTAGAGGATCTATCCAGTGGTGTCAGTGGGGTGTTGAAGTCTCCTGCTATGATTGTATTGCTGTCGATTTCTTCTTTGAATTCCTCCAGAAGATTTTTAATATATTTTGGTGCTCCTATATTGGGTGCATATATGTTTACCAAGGTTATAACTTCCTGTTGGATGGACTCTTTCAATATTATGCAGTGACCTTCTTTGTTTCTAGTTATGGTCTTCAATTTGAAATCTATTTTATCAGATATGAGTATTGCTACCTCAGCTTTTTTTTTCCTTTCTGTTTGCTTGGACGATTTTTTTTCCATCCCTTTACTTTCAACCTATGTGAGTCTTTTGTTGTGAGGTGGGTCTCTTGTAAACAACATATATGTGAATCATGCTTTCTTATCCAGTCAGCTACTCTGAGTCTTTTTATTGGAGCATTCAGTCCATTTACATTTAAGGTGATTATTGATATGACCTTATTTATTGCCATTTTTGTTCAGTGTGGTTATATTTTTCTTCCTATTTCTTCTACTAATTACAGCAGTCCTTTTAACATTTCTTGCAGTACTGGTTTGGTGCTAATATATTCCCTTAGACTTTTTTTGTTTTGTCTGGGAAGCTCTTTATTTGACCTTCTATTTTGAATGATAGCCTTGCTGGATAGAGTAGTCTTGGATTCAGATCCTTGTTTTTCATGACCTTGATTACTTCATGCCATTCCCTTCTGGCCTGTAGTGTTTCTGTTGAGAAGTCAGCTGATAGCCTTATGGGGGTTCTTTTGTAGGTAACCTGTTGCTTATGTCTTGCTGCCTTTAGGATTCTCTCTTTGTCTTTAATTTTTGGCATTTTAATTATTATGTGTCTTGGTGTGGGCCTGTTTGGGTTCTTCTTACATGGGGCTCTCTGTGCTTCTTGAACTTGAATGCCTTCTTCCTTCACCAGGTTAGGAAAGTTTTCTGTCACTATTTCTTCAAATATATTCTCTAACCCTTGCTCATTTTCTTCTTCTTCAGGGACTGTAATGATGCAAATGTTATTGCGTTTCCAGTTGTCCCACAGTTCTCTTAAGCTATCTTCCTGGTTTTTCATTGTTTTTTCCTTTTGGTTTTCTGATTGATTGATTTTTTCTATTCTGTCTTCTAATTCACTGATCCGGTCCTCTGCTTCCTCTACTCTGCTGCTCAGTCCTTCCAATGTGTTCTTTATTTCTGCTATGTCATTCTTTATTTCCACTTGGTTGGTTTTCATGGTGTCGATATCCTTACTCATGCTGTTTAGTTTCCTCAAGATCATGGCTCTGAACTCTTCCTCTGACAATTTGCTTAACTGCATTTCATTTATCTCATCTTTGGTAGAGTTCTCTTGTGCTTTCTTCTGGCATCTGTTTCTTTGTTTCACCATTTTTGCTATCTCATTGGGTTTTGGAGCCTGCCAAATGTTCCCTGTAGGTGTTGGTGTTCTGCTATTTGTGGCTCCCTCTACTGGGTTTGGGTGAGCGTGGAAGGCCCTCCTTAAACACCAGTGTTAAGTCTCACTTTCCTGGGTAGATTTGCAAGCTCAGGAAAGGTTCCATTATGCTCTAGCTTTTTGCCTAGATGCTATTAGCCTCAGTTACTTGAAAAGCCTTAGGATCTCAGTTGAATGAGAAACTCCGTCAGGTGTTTATAGTGTAAGAGGATTTCCCGAGCGTGGGGCCAATGCCGGTTTTTAATGAGCCTCAATTTGCATTTTTTTTGCCTCACCTGGTAATCTCTGAAGGAAGGGCTGCCACAGCTCCAGGAAGGAGCAAGCTTGGCTGCCCTTCTGTGTAACTGGGAAGGATCAAGCTGGCCACTGTCCTTTGTGGCCGTGGCTCAGCACAAACTCTGAGCACCCTCCAAATCCCAGGTGTCCCCACAGAGTTCCAGTCCAGTCCGCCCTCCCTCTGCCAGAGCTCCAAGTGAGTGGCTGTTGCTATTTAGTGCTGTGTCCCGGCCCTCTGCGCTGTGGAGTAGCTTGTGATTTTAACCCCAAGGGCGCTGCTTACAGCTAAGTCCACTGCTGTCCCTGGGCTCCCAGTTTGCCACTTTCAAGCACTTCCGCAGATCCTACCAGGCTCATTCAGTGTCCTTGATTGTATAGTCCTCTCCCGCTGCTTTTCTGTTGCTTTTTCCCGATGATTTGTCTTTTTATTAGTTGTAATTTCCGTTTGGTCCTTGGAGATCGTCTGTGTAGCTTCCATTCATTCTACCGCCATTTTTAAACCCACCTAAGGTATTTTCAAATATATATATATTTTATTAACTTTAGAGAGAGAGGAAGGGAGATGGAGAGAGAGAGAGAAAGAGAGAGAAAGATCGATTGGTTGCCTCTTGTACTCACCCTGACTGGGGATCAAGCCCTTAACCTTGGGTATGTGCCCTGACAAGGAATCAAACTGGCAACCTCTTAGTGCATGGGCCAAGGCTCAACCGAGTCACATGGGTCAGGGCATTTGATGTTTTTAAGAAGAAGCCACCAGAGAGTAGATTATAAGCTCCCCAAGCAGTACTTAATCCATGGTAAATGCTCAATAAATGTTATTTGTGGTTGTTGCTATTACTCCTTGATTTTTATAGCTCTTCCACTAACTTGCTGAATGATCTTATCCATGTCATTTCTCTTCTCTGGGCCTTATTTTTTCCAACCGCACAGTAAGTGGAGTCAGACTAAATACTATGATATTCTGTGACTCTTTTGGACCCAATTTCCGCATTTTCCACCTTGCTCCACCCTTGTTGGCTAGAAAATTAGAGGGTATGTGATAGATTATTTAGAAGATTTCTAGCTGCTCCTCAAGGAATCCATCCAGATTTTCAACAGGCTCAAGCAAACAAATAAATAAAACAAAACAGGCAAAAAAAAAAAAAAAAAAAAGAAAAGAAAATAGAGGTTCACACATAGCACTGCATAACAAAAAGCTTACTCTGGCTCTCTGGCTTAGTGTTATATTATGGTCTGTTCTTGAAGTTAACAACAAAGATACTATTTCACTTGAAGTGATGAGGAAATACTTGTAAGGTCGTCTAATCAAGAAGGTGCTTGGCTTTGGGGACAACAGTAAACTTTTTTCGTCTAGTGTGAGGGGAAGTGAGGGGCAGAAAAAAAATTCCCAAGTCAGAAACGTGCTGTAAAATTCCCAGTAACCTTATTGTTGTAAAATAATGCCAGGCAAAATTCAGAACTGCCTACTAGCTTGACTCTTTATTTTAAAATGTTTTTTTTTTCCTTTATTGATTTTAGATAGAGAGAAAGGGAGAGGGAGAGAGAGATAGAAACATCGATAAGAGAGAACATCGATTGGCTGCCTCCCACATGCTCCCCACTGGGGATCGGGTTAACAACCTGGGCATGTGCCCTGACTGGGAATTGAACTGGCGACCTCCTGGTGCATGGGTCATGCTCAACCAATGAGCCATACCAGCTGGACATTGACTCTTCTTTTTAAAAGTTGCAAACTCGGCCCGGCCAGTTTGGCTCAGTGGTTGGGTGTCAACCCATGCACCAAGAGGTGTCCAGTCCGATTCCCGGTCAGGGTACATGCTCATGTTGTGGGCCAGATCCCCGGTGGGGGGCATGCGGGAGGAGGCTGATCAGTGTTCTCTCTCATTGATGTTTTTATCTCTCTATCCCTCTCCCTTCCTCTTTCTCTAAAATCAAAAAGAAAAAAAATGAATGTGCAAACTCATAAAATCCTTTAAGAGGGCTTTTCCCTACAGTGAAACTTCATGTACATATTTATAATAAAAGTCATGGAATCTCAAGTTATAAGGAACCTCAGTGGTCATAAGAAATAGTGGTTTTGGATTTTGTAAATGGTTGTGGAGTCAATGGAAGATACACAGACCATCCTGGCATAATAACAGGCACATAGATCAATGGAATAGAACAGAGAACTCAGAAATTGACCCAAAACATTATGCTTAATTAATATTCAACAAAGGTGGCAAGAGCATACAATGGAGTAAAGACAGCCTCTTTAATAAATGGTGTTGGGAAAATTGGACAGTTACATGCAAAAAAAATGAAACTAGACCATCATCTTACACCATACACAAGAATAAACTCAAAATGGGTAAAAGACTTAAATGTGACTCATGAATCCACAAAAATCCTAGAAGAAAATGTAGGCAACAAAATTTCGAACATCATATGCAGCAGAATTTTCACTGATATATCACCTAAGGCAACAGAAACAAAGGAAAAAATGAACACATGGGACTACATCAAACTCAAAAGCTTCTGCACAGCAAAACAAACAACCATCAAAGTGGAAAGGCAACCCACTGTATGGGAGAGCATAATTGCCAATGATATATCAGATAAGGGATTAATTTCCAAAATATATAGAGTGCTCATACATCTCAACAAAAGGAAGACCAAGAACCCAGTTAAAAAATGGGCAGAGGTACTAAATAGACACCTCTCCAAACAGGACATACAAATGGCCAAGAGAGATATGAAGAAATGTTCAACATCACTCATCATTAGAGAGATGCAAATTAAAACAACAATGAGGTATCACCTCACACCTGTCAGAATAGCTGCCATCAACAAAGCATCAAACAACAAGTGTTGGCGAGGGTGTGGAGAAAAGGGGAATCTGGTACACTGCTGGTGGGAATGCAGACTGGTTCAGCCACTATGGAAAACACTATAGTGTTACCTCAAAAAATTAAAAATTGAATTATCATTTGATCCAGTGATCCCACTCCTAGGACTATACCCTAAGAAGCCTGAAACACCAATCAGAAAGAATATATGTACCCCCATATTCATAGCAGTGCTATTTACAATAGTTAAGATCTGAAAACAGCCCAAGTGTCTATCAGTAGACCAATGGATAAAAAAGCCGTGGTACATATACACAATGGTGTACTATGCAGCTGTAAGAAAGAAAGATCTCTTATCCTTTGTGACGACATGGGAGGACCTGGAAACTATTATCCTAAGTGAAACAAGCCAAGCAGAGAAAGACGAATATCATATGATCTCACATATTTCTGGAATATAATATACATAACTGTCTGAGGAACAGGGTAGTCCCAGAGACAAGGAAGTTGGGTACAGACTGATAATTGCCAGAAGAGGGTGTGGGGGAGGGGATCAATGAACCACAGAACTTGTACGCATGTACTCATAACCAATGGACATGGACAAGAAAACTGGGGACGGGGTAGGGAGGGAGGGAGAGGGAGGTGACAATGGGGGAAAAATGAGCAACATCTGTAACAAAAATAAATTTTAAAAAAAGAAAGAAACAGTGGTTTTCCTGGTGAAATATTACAACACAGAAGTATTCATTTGAGATGGGATAAATATTACCACTTACTAAATCAAATGAAGAGATTTTGTCCCTTACCAGGGAGCTGGAGTTCATGTTATTCCTTAGGGTAAATACTCCTCTTGATTCTATAGAAAATAGGCCCTATTTATTCCCAGTTCTTCTTGTCCCTTTCCTTATAAAAAGGGCCGTGATATAAAAAGAGTTCTCAGTATATTTTAAAATTATTTTGTCTACTGCTGTGATTTCATAGAGTTGCTTTGGGATAAGTGTACATGAAGGAATTAAAGTGGCCATCACAACAAACAAAAGTAAATGAATATTTTATTTCTTTTTCCAGTTCTATAATCATCTGACTAGGACTGTTACATGATGTCACAATAAAATTTTAGAAGTCTCTGTGGTACCTGCCCTGTAAATTAGACAAATACCCATGACCTCAAGTGAACAAATAAGAAGCTTCCCTGCAACAGAGCTCACCATGAGGACCTGGAACACTTCATTATGTATTTCAGTGGGGGAAATAAATTAAAGAAAACAAAGAAAACTTCATTTAAAGCAAAGAAAATTATTAGGATTAGAACTGACTAGGGAGAAATATTTGGTCTTTCTTTCCCTATGTTTTTATCCTGTTTTCTTGTCCTAGATGCTTTCTTCCCCTTGGCATAAGGCAGGTAAAAGATGGTTGTGGACTTAAAAAAAATCATTGGGATGGGACCAGGAGACCCCGCTGTGTCAACACAGACCAGTGCACAGTAGCAACGCTGTCAAGGTACATGCTGCAGAACCCAAAAATGGCTAGAGCCCAGCATCCTCCTTCACAGTAGCAGCCTGACCAGAGCCAAGACACACACCCAGCAACAGAGGATCTGGAGCAGACATCCATACCCAGGCAGCAGCAGCATAGATTGGCAGCTGAGACCCATTATAAAAGCTTCAGCAGAGGCTGAGCAGAAGCTGAGCCTCACTGGGCAACAGCGCTCCCCAGCCGCCAGCTGCAGGAGCTGGGGCTCCAATGGGGCCAGTGCGATACAGCTGCCCACAGTGCCTGTGTGTTGCACAGCTCCTGTGGGGCTTGAACAATACAGCTGCTAGCAGCACCAACTACTGGACCGGTGGGGAATGCAGCTTCAGTGGGGACCACACGATCCAGCAGCAGTGCCTACCAGGAAAGACCAATACCAGCTGCCAGTAGTCAATCCTCCAGGATCCACAAGGGGCCACACACATCAGAACAGTCCAGGAGGCACAGCAGCCTTATTTGATACACACTGACCTGCCTACGCTTCCTAACATCACTCATCAGGTCTAGAACTACCACATGGTAAAAATGGGGAGACAAATAAACAACACCCAAATGAAAGAAAAGGAGGAACCACCAGAAAAAGAACTACAGGAAATGCAAGAAAGCAATTTGTGAGATAAAGAATTCAAAGCAATGATTTTAAGGGTGCTCAAACAATTCAGTGAGAACTACAAGCAGCTTAATAAGAATTATGAAGAGCTCAGTGGGAACTACAGCAGCTTAAAAAAAGAGGTAGAAGCTATGCATAAAAATCAAGAGGAAATAAAGAACAACACAGCTGATATTAAAAATACCTTAGAAGGATTCAATAGTAGATTAGAAGAAGGTGGAGACCAAAACAGTGACCTAAATACAAGGGAGAAAAAAACACCTAAATAGAGCAGCAAATGGAGAAAGGAATTAAAGTGCAGGAGGAGAGTTTAAGGGAGTTGTGGGACAATAAAAAACATAACAAAATTCGAATCATAGAGGTACCGGAAGGAGAAGAATCAGAAAAAGGAATAGAGAAACTGTTTGAAGAAATAATGACAGAAAACTTCCTTAATTTGGTGAAGGAAAAATTCACACAAGTCCAGGAAACACAGAGAGTCCCAAGCAAGATGAACCCCCAAAACCCACAGCTAGACACATCATAATTAAAATGGCAAGCATTAAAGACAAAGAAAAAATCTTAAAGGAAGAAAGAGAGAGACAGAAAGTTACCTAGAAGGGTGCTCCCATTAGACTGTCAGCTGATTTCTCATTAGAAACACTGCAGGCCAGAAGGTAGTGGCATGAAGTATACAAAGTAATGCAAGAAAAGGGACTGAATCCAAGACTACTCTATCCAGCAAGACTATCATTCAAAATAGAAGGTGAAATAAAGAGCTTCACAGACAAAAAAAGCTAAAGGAATTTACCACTACCAAACCAGTACTGCAAGAAATGCTAAAGGGACTGCTGTAAGAAGAAGAAACAGAGAAAGAGAGAGAGGAACACAGACATAAAATAAAAATGGCAACAAATAAGTATATATCAATTATAACTGTAAATGTAAATGGCTTAAATGCTCCAATCAAAAGACATAGGGTAGCTGATTGGATAAGAAAACATGACCCATATATATCTTGTCTACAAGACACCCACCACAAAACAAAAGACTCCAAGAGGATGAAAGTGAAAGGATGGAAAAAAATTTTCCAGGAAAATGGAAATGAAAAAAAAAAGGTGGTGTAGCAATACTCATATCTGATAAGATAGACTTCAAAACGAGGGCCATAATTAGAGACAAAGAAGGTTACTACACAATAATGAAGGGAACAATCCATCAAGAGGATATAACCTTGGTAAACATATATGCGTCAAACACAGGAGCACCAAAATATGTTAAAAAAAAACTTCTGGAGGATTTCAAAGGAGAGATCAATAGCAATACAATCATAGTGGGTGACTTTAACACCCCACTGACACCATTGGATATATCTTCTACACAAAAAATTAACAAGGACACACAGTCCTTAAATGACCAACTAGATCAGCTGGGAATTAATTAATATTTACAGAGCATTTCACCCCAAAGCTGCAGAATATACATTCTTCTCAAGTGCACATGGGCCATTCTCAAAGATATGCCACATGTTAGGACACAAAGTAAATCTCCACAACTTCAAGAAGATTGCAATCATTTCAAGCATCTTCTCACATCACAATGGCATAAAACTGGAAATAAGTTACAAAAAAAACAAAGACACACAAAAACATTCAAACACATGGAGGCTAAATAGCTTGTTATTAAACGATGAATGGGTTACCAAGGGGATCTGGGAAGAAATTAAAATCTTCCTGGAAACCAATGAAAGTGAACACACAACACAAAATCTATGGGACGCAGTGAAAGCAGTCCTGAGAGGAAAGTTCATAGCACTTCAGGCCTACCTCAAGAAAAAAGAAAAATTACAAATTGGCTTTCTAACCCTACAACTCAAAGAACTAGAAAGTAAACAAAAAGAAAAACCCAGAGCAAGTAAAAGGAAAGAAATAGTGAAGGTCAGAGCAGAAATAAACAACATAGAAACTAAAAAATCAATTCAAAAGACCAATGAAACAAAGGGCTGGTTCTTTGAAAAGATAAAACAGATTGATGGACCCTTAGCCAGACTCACCAAGAAACAGAAAAGGAAGACCCAAATAAACGGAATTAGAAACAAAAGAGGAGAAACAACTGACCACAAAAATACAAAGGATCATTCAAACATACCAGGAACAATTATACTCCAACAAATTGAACAATCTAGGTGAAATGAAGAAATTTCTAGAAAAACACAGTATCCCTAAACTGAACCAGGAAGAGATAGAAAACCTGACTAGACCAATAACAACAAGGAAATTGAGGATGTGATCATGAAACTCCCAGCAAACAAAAGTCCATGCCCTGACGGCTTCACGGAGGAGTTTTACTGAACATTCAGAGAAGATCTAAGAACATTCTGTTCAATATTCCAAAAAATCCAAGAAGACAGAAGACATCCAAGCTCATTTTATGAGGCCAGCATAATCCTAATTCCAAATCAAGATAAAGACACAACAAGGAAAGAAAACTACAGGCCAGTATCCCTGATAAACATAGATGCCAAAATTCTTAACAAAATATTAGCACATCGGGTCCAGCAATACATCAAAAAAATTATTCATCATGACCAAGTGGGATTCATCCCTGGGATGCAAGGCTGGTACAATATCTGCAAATCAATAAATGTGATACACTACATAAACAAAATGAAAGATTAAAAACCTATGATTATATCAATAGATGGTGAAAAAGCATTTGGCAAAATCCAGCACCGATTTTTTTTATAAAAACGCTCAGTAAGGTGAGAAAAGAGGGATCATATCTTGACATAATAAAGGCAATATATGAAAAACTTACAGCCAACATCATTGTCAATGGGCAAAAACTAAAAGCATTTTCCTTAAGAACAGGAACCAGACAGGAATGCCTACTCTCGCCACTGTTATTTAACATATTACTGGAAGTCTTAGCCACAGCTATTAAACATGAAGAAAACAAAAAAGGTATCCAAATTGGAAAGGATGAAGTGAAATTGGCATTAGTTGAAGATTACATGATACTATACATAGAAAACCCTAATGACTCCATGAACTTTAATACATGAATTTAGCAAAGTAGTAGCATACAAAATTAATGTCAAGAAACCAATGGCATTCTTTTACACCAAAAATGAACTCACTGAAAGACAAACTAAAAAAGCAACCCCATTTACCATTGTGGCAAAAAAAAATTAAGATACTTAGAAATAAACTTAAACAAATAAATAAAGGGCCTATTCGCAGAAAACTATAGGACATTGAAAAAAGAAATAGAGGAAGATATAAAAAAGTGGAAGCACATACCTTGTTCATGGATTGGAAAATTAACATCATTAAAATGTCTATACTACATTCCAAAATGGTGGAGGAGTGAATGGAAGCTACACAGACAATCTCCAAGGATGAAACTGGAATTACAACAAATATAAAGACAAATCATTGGGAAAAAGCAACAGAAAAGCAGCTGGAGAGGACCCATATAATCAAGGACAGGAAAAAAGGACACTTAATCGAGCCTGATAGGTCTGCAGAGGCATGAGAGGGCAGATTGGGATCCTACAGACAACAGGTGTTTTACTGTTAGGTGCTCCCTTGGGGTTAAAATCCCAAGCCATATGCACAGCACAGAGGGCTGGGACAGAGCATTAAATTAGCTACAGCCACTCACCTTGGGCTCTGGCAGAGGGAGGACGGACTGCACTAGAACTGCGTGAGGATACTTGGGATTTGGAGGGGGCTGAGAGTTTTTGCTGAGTCACAGTGGCCATCTTGCTTGAGGAGCCCCTTCCTGGAGCTCTGGGGAGAAGCAGCAGCCCCTCCCTCAGAGATTTAACCACACTCATCTGGGCCAGAGAAATGCAAATTGAGGCTCATCAACAACCAGCATCAGCCCCACCCTCTGGAAATCCTCTTATGCTGAAAACCTGAGGGAGTTTTTCATTCAGTTGAAGGCTACAACCCAAGGCTCATCAAGTAATTGAGACTAATAGCCTTCATGCACAAAGCTAAAGGATAACCGAAACTTTCCTGGGCTTGCAAATTTACCCAGGAAAGTAAGACTTCACAGTGGTGTCCTACCACAATCACCCAAACCCAGTAGAGGGAGCCACAAACAGCAGAATACCAACACCCACAGGGAAAATATGGCAGGCACCAAGAAGACGCACTGAGATAGCCAAAATGGTGAAACAAAGAAACAAATCCCAAGTAAAAGAACAAGAGAACTCTACCGAAGATGAGATAAATGAAATGCAGTTAAGCAAATTATCAGAGGTAGAGTTCAGAGCCATAATCTTGAGGAAACTCAACAGCATAAGTAAGGACATCAACACCATGAGTAAAGATACAGAAACATTGAAAATCAACCAATTGGAAATGAAAACCACCAAGAAGAAATGAAGAATGACATAGCAGAAATAAAGAACACATTGGAAAGAATAACCTGCAGAGTAGAGGAAGCTGAGGACCAGATCAGTGAATTAGAAGAAAGGGTTGAAAAAAATCAACCAATCAGAACACCAAAAGGAAAAAACAATTTAAAAACAAGAAGACAGCTTAAGAGAACTGTGGGACAACTGAAAACGTAATAACATTCGCATCATAGGAGTTCCAGAAGATGAAGAAAACAAGCAATGGTTAGAGAATATATTTGAAGAAATAGTGACAGAAAACTTCTCTAACTTGGTGAAGGAAGAAGGCATCCAAGTTCAGGGAGCACAGAGAGACTCAAATAAAAAGAACCCAAACAGGCCATACCAAGACACATAATAATTAAAATGCCAAAAATTAAAGACAAAGAGAGAATCCTAAAGGCAGCAAAAGATAAGCAACAGGTCACCTACAAAGGAACCCCCATAAGGCAATCAGCTGACTTCTCAGCAGAAACACTACAGGCCAGAAGGGAATGGCATGAAGTAATCAAGGTCATGAAAAACAAAGATCTGAATCCAAGACTACTCTATCCAACAAGGCTATCATTCAAAATAGAAAGTCAAATAAAGAGCTTCCCAGACAAAAAAAGGCTAAGGGACTATATTAGCACAAAACCAGCACTGCAAGAAATGTTAAAAGGCCTGTTTTAATTAGTAGAAGAAATAGGAAGAAAAATATAACCATAATAAACAAAAATGGCAATAAATAAGTACATATCAATAATCACCTTAAATGTAAATGGATTGAATGCCCCAATCAAAAGACAAAGAGTAGCTTATTGGATGAGAAAGCATGACTCATATATATGTTGTTTACAAGAGATCCATCTCACAACAAAGGACTCACATAGGTTGAGAGTGAAGGGATGGAAAAACATCTTCCAAGCATATGGAAAGAACAAAAAGCTGGGGTAGCAATACTCCTACCTGATAAAATAGATTTCAAAATGAAGGCCATAACTAGAGACAAAGAAGGCCACTACATAATATTGAAAGGATCTATGCAGCAGGAAGATATAACCTTGGTAAACATATATGCACCCAATATAGGAGCAACAAAATATTAATACATTAAAATCCTTCTGGAGGACTTCAAAGGAGAAATCAACAGCAATACAATCATAGCAGGGGACTTCAACACCCCGCTGATATCGCTGGATTGATCCTGTAGAGTCCAGTGGTTCTCAACCTTACTAATGCTGTGACTCTTTAATACAGTTACTCATGTTGTATGTGGGCATATCTGCATGTGGGCGGACCCGCCTGGAGACGGATAGAGGAGCGGTGTCTCGGTTCCTAAGACCATCGGAAATATATGTTTTCCGATGGTCTTAGGCGACCCCTGTGAAAGGGTCGTTCGACCCCAAAGGGGTCGCGACCCACAGGTTGAGAACTGCTGCTCTAGACAAAAAATTAACAAGGAAGCAGAGACTCTAAATGATGCACTAGATCAAATGGATTTAATAGATATCTACAGAGAATTATACCCCAAAATTGCAGAATTCACATTCTTCTCAAGTGCACATGGGACATTCTCAAAGATGGACGACATGTTAAGTCACAAACTAGGTCTCTACAAGTTCAAGAAGATTCAAATAATATCAAGCATCTTGTCAGACCACAATGGCATGAAACTAGAAATCAATTGCAACAAAAACATGCAAAGATATTTGAACACATGGAGGCTAAATAGCATGTTAATAAACAATGAATGGGCTACCAAGGAGATCAAGGAAGAAACTGAAAACTTCCTGGAAACCAATGAAAAGGAACGCACAACAACACAAAATCTATGGGATGCACCGAAAACAGTTCTGAGAGGGAAGTTCATAGCACTACAGGCCAACCTCTAGAAACAAGAAAAATTCCTAATTGATTCTCTAACCTCACAACATAAAGAACTAAAAAGCAAACCAAAGGAAAACCCAGGAGCAAGTAGAAGGAAAGAAATAGTAAAGATCAGAGCAGACATAAATGAAATAGAGACAAAAAAACAACAACAAAAAACCCAAAAACAAAACAATTCAAAGGATCAATGAAACAAAGAGCTGGTTCTTCAAAAAGCTAAGCAAGATTGATGGACCTTTAGCTAGACTAACCAAGAAACAAAGAAAGGGAACCCAAATACACAAAATCAGAAATGAAAGAGGAGAACTAACACCGACACCACAGAAATACAAAGGATTGTTAACAAATACTATGAACAATTATTAGGCAAGAAAATGGACAATCTAAGCGAAATGGACAAATTTCTAGAAACACATAGTCTCTCAAAACTAAACCGGGAAGAGATAGAAAACTTGAACAGACCAATAACAACTAAGGAAAGTGAAGATGTAATCAAGACCATCCCAGAAAAATAAAGCCCAGTCCCGGATGGCTTCACGGGGGAGTTTTACCGAATTTTCAAAGAAGAACTAACACCCATTCTCCTCAAATTATTCCAAAAAATTCAAGAAGAAGGAAAACTTCCAAACTTGTTTTACGAAGCAGCATAATTCTAATTCCAGAACCAGAAAAAGACACTACAAAGAAAGAAAACTACAGGCCAATATCCCTGATGAACATAGATGCCAAAATCCTGAACAAAATAATAGCAAAATGGATTCAGCAATACATTAAAAATTATTCACCACAGGGATGCAAGGCTGGTACAATATTCACAAATCAATAAATGTGATACACCACATAAACAAAATGAAAGGTAAAAACAATATGATCATATCAATAGACACTGAAAAAGCTTTAGAGAAAATCCAGCACCCATTTCTGATAAAAACACTCAGCAATGTGGGAATAGAAGGATCATGTCTCGACATAATAAAAGTCATATATGAAAAACCTATGGCCAACATCATACTCAATGGGCAAAAACTAAAAGCATTTCCCATAAGAACAGGAACCAGACAGGGATGCCCACTCTCACCACTCTTACTTAACATAGTACTGGAAGTCTTAGCCACTGCAATCAGACATGAAAAAAATAAATAAAAGGGATCCAAATTGGAAAGGAGGTAGTGAAACTGTCATTATTTGCAGATGACATGATATTATACATAGAAAACCCTAAAGACTCCATCAAAAATCTACTAGACTTAATAAATGAATTTGGCAAAGTAGCAGGATACAAAATCAACGTCAAGAAATCCATGGCATTCTTTTACACCAATGGTGAACTCACAAAAAGGGAAATGAAAAAAAAAATCCCATTTACCATTGCAGCAAAAAAATTAAGATACTTAGGAATAAACTTAACCAAAGAAGTAAAGGACGTATTTGCGGAAAACTACAGGACATTGAAAAAAGAAATAGAGGAAGATATAAAAATGTGGAAGCACATACCTTGTTCATGGATTGGAAGAATTAACATCATTAAAATGTCCTTACTACCCAAAGCAATCTATAGATTCAACAAAATCCCCATCAAAATACGAACGACATATTGTACAGATCTAGAGCAAATACTCCAAAAGTTTATATGGAACCAAAAAAGACCCTGAATAGCCACAGCAATCTTGAAAAAGGAGAGCAAGGTAGGAGGGATCACAATACTGTATATCAGGTTATACTACAAAGCCATAGTAATCAAACCAGTCTGGTACTGGCACAAGAACTGGCATATTGATAAATGAAACAGGACAGAGAACCCAGAAATTTACCCAAGTCATTATGCTCAATTAATATTTGACAAAGGTGGCAAGAGCATACAGTGGAGTAAAGACAGCCTCTTCCAAAAATGGTGTTGGGAAAATTGACAGCTATATGCAAAAAATTGAAGCTAGACCACCAACTTACACCACACACAAGAATAAACTCAAAATGGATAAAAGACTTAAATGTGACCCATGAGTCCATAAAATTCCTAGAAGAAAATGCAGGAACAAAATTTTAGACATTACACACAGCAGAATTTTCACTGATACAATGCCTAAGGCAATAGAAACAAAGGAAAACATGAAAACATGGGACTACATCAAACTAAAAGGCTTCGGCACAGCAAAAGAAAGAACCATCAAAAGGGGAAGAGAACCCACTATATGGTAGAATATAATTGCCAATAATATGTCAGATAAAGGGCTAATTTCCAAAATATATGGATTACTCATACAACTCAGCAAGTCGTACAAAGAACACAATTAAAAAATGGGCAGAAGTCCTAAATAGAAAATGGACAATCTAAGCGAAATGGACAAATTTCTAGAAACACAGTCTCTCAAAACTAAACCGGGAAGAGATAGAAAACTTGAACAGACCAATAACAACTAAGGAAATTGAAGATGTAATCAAGACCCTCCCAGCAAACAAAAGCCCAGGCCCTGACGGCTTCATGGGGGAGTTTTACCGAACATTCAAAGAACTAACACCCACTCTCCTCAAACTATTCCAAAAAATTCAAGAAGAAGAAAGACTTCCAAACTCCTTTTACAAATGGCTAAGAGACATATGAAAAAATGCTCAACGTCAATAATCATTAGAAAGATGAAAATTAAAACAACTATGAGGTATTACCTCACACTTGCCAGAATGGCTGTCATCAACAAATCATCAAACAAGTGCTGGCGAGGGTGTGGAGGAAAGGGGACTCTAGTACACTGGTGGTGGGAATGCAGACTGGTGCAGCCACTCTGGAAAACAATGTGGTGTTTTCTCACAAAATTAAAAATTGAACTGCCATTTGACCCAGTGATCCCACTTCTAAGAATATACCTAAGAAGCCTGAAACAGCAATTGGAAAGAATATATGTACCCCAATGTTTATAGGACCACTATTTCAATTGCTAAGATATGGAAACAGCCCAAGTGTCCATAGATAGATGAGTGGATAAAAAAGCCGTGGTACATATACACAATGGAATTCTATGCAGCCGTAAGAAAGCAAAATCTCTTATCCTTTGAGATGACATGGAATGACCGAAGTGAAACAAGTCAAGGAGAGAAAGACAAATATCACATAATCTCACTTATCTGTGGAATATAATGAAGAAAACAAGCTGAGGAACAAAATAGACCCAGAGACACGGAAGTGGGGTGCAGACTGACAAACCTCAGAAGATGTGGATGTGGGAGTAGGGAAGAAATATACCACAGATCTTTCACGCATGTATGTGTAAACAAGGTCATAGACAATAATGCTGAGGTGGGGGGGCGGGATTGGGAGGAGGGTGTCAATGGGGCAACAAAAAAAGAGAACCATCTATAACAAAAATTAATTAATTAATTAATTAATTAAAAAAATAATCGGGATTTATGACATTTATGATGATAATAACAAGTCCTTCCATCAGTGATACTAATGCCACAAGTACCCAAACACTCTTTCATTACATGGAGATAATTTTCTGCTGCAGGGATTCAGGATTCTGGCCATAGATTATTTAAGCTCAAAGAGTCCTCATTTTATATCAAGTCAATTTATCTATCATTTGCCTTCTGCCTCAGGTTACCCCAAACATGAGCAGTTGCTCTTCTCAAGTTCAGAGTTCTCTCTGAGCTTTACCTGAAAGGTATTATGATATAATATCAAGAATGAAGAGTAATACTACTTGTAATTAGGAGCAGTTTCCATGTGCTATGTTACAAGTGGCATATTAGAAGCTTTCTATGGTATTTCATTTATTCCTTTTATCAACTCAGGAGACTAACTTATTTATTCCCATTTTACAGTTAGGAAAACTGAGAAACAGAGAGGTAAAATATCTTTACTGAGGTTACTCAGCTAATGAGTTGGAATCTACATTCAGGGCTATGCTGAATCTAGATGTGCTCTTCTTCACTACTATACAGATGATGTTCCACAATCTCCACTGTGTGTGTGTGTGTGTTTGTGTGTGTGTGTGTGTGTGTGTGTGTGTGTGTGTGTGTGTGAGAGAGAGAGAGAGAGAGAAAGAGGGATGGAAAAGAAATAGCTTTACTGGGCTTAATACCAACATCTAATGATCCAGAAAATAAAGGGGTATCAGTATATAAATATAACATGCAAAATGCCCTAACTCTCCCTAGAAGAGATGAGAGCTGACTGTCTTGCTTGCTGCCCACCTGTTGAAAACAACCCCCTGAGATTCGCTCTTTCCTTAAAGATTCTTGAACTCTAGATAGTTAACCCTTGAACCTCTTTGCTAATCATGCTTCTACTTATGCAACTTTGGTCTCAATAGCCACTTACACTGGTCATTCACCCGTTAGGTTCACTACTTCCTCATCATGAGGGAATCATTACTCTCCTTCATTTTGCCCAATTCTCCACCCTGCTCCATTTCTCCCTAGTTGTGCTTTCTGTTGCAGCCATCTCTTACATTTTTTCGATGTAGAAAAGAATTCTGTGAGGTATGAAAGCAGGTTCTTCTGGAGAAGTCCACCTGGCCAAATGAAGCCCATAGACGTCAACTCAGGGAGTGTTTGCAAAATTAGTCTTTGATAATTTGGAGACCTTGGGTCTGAAAGCTTGAGTTTCTACAGAGGGAGCTGTGTGGGACCAAAACAGCTCCGGAAACGGTTTTAAAACTTCATTAAGCCATGGCTCGGTAGCTCAGTTGGTTAGGGCATCATCCTGATACACCATGGTTTTGGGTTTGATGCCTGGTCAGAGCACATACAAGAATCAACCAATGCATAAATAATGGAACGGCAAATCAATCTCTCTCTCTAAAATCATTTTAAGTTTTAAAAAAATAAAAAACTTCATTAAGATAAAAACTCATAAATATGCTCAATGGACCTCAGTTTTTATTATAGACTTTGTAAAGAAACATCCTTATGGACCTGGCCAGTTTTGCTCAGTGGTTAGAGCGTCGGCCTGCGGACCAGAGAGGCCCAGGTTCAGTTCCCGCTAAGGGCACGTACCTCGGTTGCAGTTTGTCCCCAGCCCCGGTTGGGGTCGTGTGGGTGGCAGCCACTCAATGTGTCTCTCTCACATCAGTGTTTCTCTCTCTCTCTTCTTCCCTCTCTCCCTTCCGCTCTATCTGAGATAAATGCAAAAATATCTTCAGGTGAGGATAAAAAAAAAGAAACATCCTTATGGATTATTCAGTATGGGCAAAGAAAAAGTAGAAGGAAGTTTTCCATTTAATTAGCTGTCATAGAGAGAATTCTCAGTATCCAAGGTTTTTGTCTCCTGGTATACATGCCCTGTGAAATCTCCTCCTCTTGAGTGTGTGCAGGATTTGTGAATATGAAGTATTTTTACTCCCCTGATCAGAATATATTCTATGGCAAAGCTGAATAAATTTTGCATATGTAATTAAGGCCCCAAGTCATTTCACTTTGAATTAATCTGAAGGGAGAACATTCTGGGTGTGCCTGACCTACCAGGTGAGCCCTTTAAAGAATGTCCAGGCATTTCCTATAGAGAGATGTTTGAAGTCAGAGAATTGCCTTCCTGCTGGCTATGAGGAAGCAAACTGTCATGTTGTAAAGAGGGTCACATGTCAGGGACTTGCAGGCTTCCTCTAGGAGCAGAGGGCCTTAGTTCCACAACCACAAGGAACTGAATTCTCCAGTAACCAGTGATCTTGGAAGAGAACACCAAGCCTCAAGTGAGATCACAGGCTTAGTCAACACCTTGATGTTTTCTTGTGAGACCCTGAGTAGAGAAACCAACTAAACCGTGCCTAGACCTTTGACTCATGAAAACTGTGAGATAATACATGGGTGTTATTTTAAGCCACTAAGTTTGCAGTAATTGAAAACTAACACAATAACTTTGCATTTTCTCTCATCTTTTTCAGGCCTATGTGCACACTCATGGTACAGGAACATTCTGTATGTACATGTAGACAGAGTAATATGATCCACTACACTATTTAGACATATGATGGGGTAGTGATATTGACTTTAAATAGTAGTTTGGAGGATATGGAGTAATACCAGTAAAATGTTAAAGGTTAATGACCTTGCTGAAGTGGTGTTTGGGGGAAATTAGTAATACCTGGCCTACAAATTCTTTGATTTAAATCAGGAATTTATAATGTTTCAGGATTATACTACTCTTATCTCCTATTTTATTTACTAGCTCCCTATCCATTTTAAAATCCAATTTGAAAACATGATTCCAAGTTTCAAATATTCATTTCTGTTTCACATTATGGCTGTTCCTTACATGGTCATCATTCTTCTTCCTCAACCTTGTCCTCATGTCTGCTTCTTTTCTAGCTCTCCCAAAGATGAACATTTTCCTTTTAGGTGTGTATCTTTTATTTCAAATTCCATCTCATATCTGTTTTTTGTTTGTTTGTTTTTGGTCACTTCCTTTCTTTGAGTTGTAAAACTTGTCTTCCTGCAGAATAATTGGGGAAACATTTATTTATGCCATACTCCAACAAAATGTTTTAGAGTATCAGAAATAATTTTGCAGTACTAACTTTGAAGAAAAGTAGTGTACTTCATTTTCTCAAATCTCTATCCTCTCTGATTTCTCCCTAAATTGTGGCTTTTTTGACTGACATTCCATATATTTTTCTATGTAGATAAAACTGTGAGGTATGTAATCAGGTCCTTCTGGAGAAGTCCATCTGAGCAATCCAATCTCCTTGCCAAAGTAAGCCCAGGAAAGTCAACATTCAGTGTGTTTGCAAGATTGATTTTTAATTTGTGTTCCAAAGACAGAAGACAATTCTATTCTCATGTGATGAGGCTTTAAAAAGTAAGCTGCCATAGAAAAGGTATGCTACTTCTATATGTTTCTGGTTAATGTATCAATATATTTTTTTTAAACTTAGGAGAAAAAAACTCAAGTGCAGCAAGATCCACCGTTATTCAAGAGAATCTTTTTTTCAACTTCAAGATTATTAAGGAAGGGTAAGAGTAAGAGCATAGTAGTAGCTGGGTTGCTAAGGAGTGCAGACCAAAATAAGACATCTATGCATTAAAAGGGAGATTGCCATCCAGGAACACAATAAGATTCATCCATTAATGGAAATAGGTAATTAACCAGCTGCTGGATGTCAGTCTGTAGTAAAAGCCATGGCTTGGGCTCTTGCCTCCGATAAAGTGACAGTCTTCTGGCCCCTAGTGGGCGTGGTACAAATACAAGTACAAAGAGGAAATCAGCCTCCCCACCTTCATGGTTCTTTGATGCTTAAGGCTATAGTCCAAGCTATATGAATAAGTAGACAAGAATGGCATTATCCTCTCGGACTAGAATCTTTCTCAATTGCAATAAATACATTTTGCTGGACCTATTAACTAAAACAATAATCAGAAATTAGGAAAAAATGATCTGCCAGTATACTGTATTGCTGTTAATTCTGCTATAACCTGGTATGTTTGTATGTATGTATGTATGTACGTATGTATGTGTAATGGATGCTTCCTTTAGCACTTGTAAAGCTTTTTACAGTTTATATACCACCTAGCATACATTATCTAATTTTTATTTTTATTCTCAAAACAATACTGGAAAGTCAATATAATATGCAGGGCAAGAAATCTTATCCCACTCTTTCCTACGAGGAAATTGAGGTTCAGAGAAAGTGAAGTGGCTTGTATAAGATCACATGCATACCAAAACAGAGAGAAGATAGACATTAGTCTTAATGAAGAGTCCCAGTAATACATGTATACACAGACACTCTCACATACTTGTACTTACACACTCACACACACACACACACACATACACACCTTTCTTTTTAATTTTAATGTTTTTTATTTTTTATTTTATTTATTTATTTATTTCATTTATCTTCAGATAGAGCGGGACGGAGAGAGGCAGGAAGAGAGAGAGAGAAACATCGATGTGACAGAGACACATCAAGTGGTTGCCACACACACGACCCCAACCAGGGCAGGGGACAAACTGCAACTGAGGTATGTGCCCTTAGCGGGAACCGAACCCGGGACTCTCCGGTCCGCAGGCCACGCTCCAACAGTGAGCCAAACTGGCCAGGACTTTACTGATTTTTTAGAGAGAGATAGAAACATCAATCAGCGGCCTCCTACACACCCCCTACTGGGGATCAAGCCCTCTACTGGGGCATATGCTCTGACCAGGAATCGAACCAGGACCTCTCAGTCCATGGGATGATGCTCAATCCACTGAGCCACACTGGCAGGACACACCTACCTTTCTTGTCTCTTGTTTGACAACCTAAATATATTTCCTTTGAGACTGGATAAATCCTGATGATGACTAGGCTAGCTGTACTCCTGGGAAAGCAATGCCTATAATCCAGAAGACAGCGCCCTCTCTTCTCTGCCATGTGATGGTTCTAACATTAGGAACAGTCCAGTGGCCTGATATAATAAGAACTTACCTTTTTTGCTTTGTGGAGCACACTGTAGGGCTGTGATAGGGTGGGATTTGGGCATAGGCATTCATGTCTTTTTCCCCCTAGTCTCAAATACCCAGGTTGACCTTGGATACCAACATGCAGTTGTCTGTCTGTGTCTATGAGTTTCAGTTTTATATCCCACATATGAGTGAAATCATATGCTTCTTAGCTATTTATGACAGACTTATTTTGCTTAGCATAATATTCTCAGGTCCAGATTAGAGCTTCCTTATTCAGTTGACTGTTAATGTGAATCAATTTAATATTATTACTGAGACTCTAGATATAAGAAAGACATAACAAAATGCATCACTCTGTTTTTGCATGCTTCTCAACCATATAACCATCCATTATTCAACCATTCCACTGTATTCCAAACACTGAACTAAGAGCTGAGAATAAAACTTGAGATAAGAAAGATTCATGCTCCAGGTAGCTAACAGTTGAGGGGCTTCTCTGAATGAGATAACAAGAAGAAGTGTGACAAATAATGGGTTTGTGAGTGGTTTCCAGTGCATTTCTTACTTTCCAATGAAGTATCCCTAACAGCCAAACAGTATAAACTCAACTCCCCAGATAAAGGAAGGAGTAAGACATTTCTTTGAAGGCTAATGTTTTATTTTAAAGATTCATATACAAATCTGTATTTTATTCCATAATATATGTGTGTTTATTTTGATAATTACTCTCTTGCTTAATATCTAATAAAATTGCTGGTCCAGAAAGCGTTTCATGTTTATCCTGTGGTTTCAAGTCACTTCCAGTGCATTGCTAAGGGTGCATATGCCCCAGTTTAAGTAGCTTGGTTAATGAAGTCCAAGGTCACTTCTTGCTGTAACCTTGAATGAGCCTTGTATGAGTCAAGACCCAGGTCCTGGATCTATCAATATCCTTTCTTGCCAGTATTCTCTTTATTGTTGTAATTTAGTTATTTAAATTAAGTTTATTGGGGTGACCTTTGTTCATAGGGTCATGGGTTTCAGGTTCACATTTATATGATACATGATCTGTATATTGCACTGTGTGCCCACCACCCAAAGTTAAATCATCTTCTGTCACCATATATTTGGCCTCCTTTACTCCTTACTATCCCCCACCCCCTCTCCTCTGGTAACCATCATGCTATTATCTGCCTGTGTCTATGAGTTTCAGTTTTATATCCCACATATAAGTGAAATCATATGGTTCTTAGCTATTTATGACAGACTTGGTTGCTTAGCATAATAATCTCAAGGTCCATTCATGCTGTCTCCAATGACAGTATTTCATCCTTTCTTATGGCTGAGTAGCATTCCATTGTGTATATGTGTCACATCTTCTTATCCAATCTTCTATCAAAGGACACTTTGGTTGTCTCCATGTCTTGGCCACTGTGAATAATGCTGCAATGAACATAAGGGTGCATATATCTTTGAAAATAAATGTTTTTGTTTTTTTTCTGATAAATTCCCCAAAGAGGGATTGCTGGGTCATATGGTAACCCTATTCTTAATTTTTTGATGACCCACCATACTGTTTTCTGTAGTGGCTGTACCAGTTTACATTCTCACCAGCAGTGAATGAGGGTTCCTTTTTCTCCACAACCTCGCCAACACTTGTTATTAGTTGTCTCATTGATAATAACTATTATAACAGGTGTGAAGTGGTATCTCATTGTGGTTTTGGTTTGCATTTCCCTAATAGCTGATGAATATCTTTTCATATATGTGTTGGCCATTTGCATGTCCTCTTGGGAAAGTGTCTGTTTACTCAGGTTCTCTGTTAATTTTTTAAATTAGATTATTTGTTTGTTTAGTGTTGAGTTGTATGAGTTCTTTATATATTTTGGATATTAACACCTTGTTAGAGTTGTTTACAAATATCATCTCCCATTTGGTTGGTAACCTTTCTGTTTTTTTGGTGGTTTCTCTTGTTGTGCTTAAGCTTTTAACTTTAATACAGTCCTACTCATTTATTTTTGCCTTTACTTCCCTTGCCTTTGGTGTCAAATTCATAAAATGTTCTCTATGACCGAGGTCTATAAGTACAGTACCTATGTTTCTTCTATGTACTTTATTGCTTTAGGTCTTATATTTAGGTCTATTGTCTATTTGGAATTAATTTTTGCACAAGAGGGCAATCTAGTTTCATTCCTTTGCATGTGGCTTTCCAATTCTCCTAGCACCATTTATTGAAGAGGCTTTCTTTTCTCCATTTTGTGTTTTTGGCTCCTTTGTAAAAAATTGTTTGCCCATATACCTGTGGTTTTATTTCTGGGCTCTCAATTCTGTTCCATTGATCTACGTGTCTGTTCTTCTGCCAATACCATGCAGTTTTGATTATCAGAGCTCTGTAGTATAGTTTGAAGTCAGGTGGCATGATACCTCCAGCTTTGTTCAATTTTTTTTTTCCAGAATTGCTTTGGCTATTTAGAGTCTTTTTTGGTTCCATACAAATCTGATGATTTTTGCCCTATTTATATTTAAAAAATGACATGGGGATTTTGATGGGGATTGTATTAAATCTCTATGTTGCTTTGGGTAATATTCTTGCCAGTACTTTTTATCAGTCTCCATGCTTCAACCCCATCCTGTTGATTCTTCACATGTGGCAAACACAATTAGTTTTTTTCTTTATTATAAATAAAAAATATTGACTCTGTTTTTAATTTATTTTTGTTACAGATGTTTTCTTTTTTCACTCCTTGACATCCTCCTCCTGATCCCGCCCCCACCCCCAGCATTATTGTCTATGTCTATGATTATGTTTACATGCATATCAGTTCTGTGGTTTATCTCTTCCCTCCACCCCACCCTCTTCTTCTGAGGTTTGACCATCTGATATCTGGAATTGTGATCCCTCCTACTTTGTTATGCTTTTTCAAGATTGCTGTGGCTATTCCCAGGGTTTTTTGGTTCCACATAAACTTTTGAAGCATCTGTTCTAGTTTGGTGAAATATGTCCTTGGTATTTTGATGGGGATTGCATTGAATCTATAGATTACTTTGGGTATTTTGGACATTTTAATGATGTTAATTCTTCCAATCCATGAACAAGGTATGTGTTTCCACTTTTTTATATCTTCCTCTATTTCTTTTTTCAATGACCTGTAGTTTTCTGCAAATAGGTCCTTTACTTCTTAGGTTAAGTTTAATCTTAGGTATGTTAATTTTTTTGCCGCAGTGGTAAATAGGACTGTTCTTTTAGTTTCTCTTTCTGTGAGTTCATTATTGGTGCATGAAAATGCCATCAATTTCTCGATGTTAATTTTGTATCCTGTTACCTTGCCAAATTTGTTTATTAAGTCTAGTAGATTTTTGATGGAGTCTTTAGGGTTTTCTATGTACAATATCATTTCATCTGCAAATAATGACAGTTTCACGTCTTCCTTTCCAATCTGGATCCCTTTCATGTTTTCTTCATGACTAATTGCTGTGGCTAAGACTTCCAGTACTATGTTAAATAATAGTGGCAAAAGTGTGCATCCATGCCTTGTTCCTGTTCTTAAGGAAAATGCTTTAATTTGTGCCCATTGAGTATGATGTTGGCTGTAGGTGTTTCATATATGGCCTTCATTATGCCAAAATATGATTCCTCTATTCCCACATTGCTGAGTGTTTTTATCAGAAATGGTTGCTAGATTTGGTAAGATGCTTATTCAGCATCTCTTGATATGATCATCTGGTTTTAATCTTTCATTTTGTTTATGTGGTGTATCACATTTATTAATTTGAGAACATTGTATCATCCTTGCATACCTGAGATGAATCCCACTTGTTCATGGTGAATAATTTTTTAGATGTATTACTGGAACTGATTTGCTAATATTTTGTTGATTTTGGCATCTGTATTCATCAGGGATATTGGCCTGTAGTTTTCTTTCTTTGTAGTGTCTTTATCTGGTTTTGGAAAGAGAATTATGCTGGCCTCATAAAATGAGTTGGGAAGTCTTCCATCTTCTTGGATTTTTTGAAATAGTTTGAGGAGAATTGTGTTAGATCTTCTTTGAATGTTCGGTAAAACACCCCCATGAAGCTGTGTGGGCCTGGGTTTTGGTTTGCTGGGAGAGTCTTGATCACATCTTCAATTTCCTTAGCTGTTATTTATCTGTTCAAGTTTTCTATCTCTTCTCAGTTCAGTTTTGGGAGACTGTGTGTGTTGAGAAATTTGTCCATTTCACCAAATTGTCCAATTTGTTGGTGTATAATTGTTCATAGTATGTTTCGATGATCCTCTGTATTTCTGTGGTGTCAGTTGTTACTTCTCCTCTTTCATTTCTGATTCTGTTTATTTGGGTCCTCTCTTTTTGTTTCTTGGTGAGTCTGGTACATCAATCTTGTTTATCTTTTCAAAATACCAGCTCTTTGTTTCATTGACCTTTTGAATTTTTTTTTTAGTCTCTATGTCGTTTATTTCTGCTCTGACCTTTACTATTTTTCTTCTACTTGCTCTGGGTTTTTCTTTTTGTTTACTTTCTAGATCTTTAAGTTGTAGGGTTAGAAATTCAATTAGGAATTTTTCTTGTTTCTTGAGGTAGGCCTGTAGTGATATGAACTTCACTTTCAGGACTGCTTTTGCTGCATTCCATATATTTTGTGTTATTGTGTGTTCATTTTCATTGGTTTCCAGGAAGTTTTAAATTTACTTCGCTGATATCCTTGGGAACCCATCTGTAGTTTAATAACATGTTATTTAGCATCTACGTGTTTGAATGTTTTTACTGTAATTGATTTCTAGTTTCGTGCCATTGTGATCAGAGAAGCTTCTTGATATGATTTTAATCTTCTTGAATTTGTAGAGACTTAGTTTGTGTCCTAACATATGGTCTGTCTTTGAGAATGTCCCGTGTGCACTTGAGAAGAATGTATATTCTGCAGCTTTGGGGTGAAATGTTCTGTAAATATCAATTAAGTCCAACTGATCTAGTTCGTCAATTAAAGACTCTAGGTCCTTATCAATTTTTTGTCTAAAAGATCTATCCAGTGGTGTCAGTGGGGTGTTAAAATCACCCACTATGATTTCATTGCTATTGATCTTTCCCTTGAGGTCCTCCAGAAGTTTTTAAATATATTTTGGTGCTTTCGTATTTGGTGCACGTATGTTTACCAGGGTTATATCCTCTTGATGGATTGATCTTTTTAATATTATGTACTGACTTTCTTTGTCTCTTATTATAGCCCTCATTTTGAAGTCTGTATTGTCAGATATGAGTATTGCTACACTAGCTTTTTTTTCATTTCCATTTGCTTGCAAAAATCTTTTCCATCTCTTCACATTCATCCTGTGTGAGTCTTTTATTGTGAGGTGGGTCTCTTGTAGACAGCATATATATGGGTCGTGTTTTCTTATCCAATCAGCTAGCCTATGTCTTTTGATTGGAGTATTTAAGCCATTTACATTTAAGGTTATTATTGATAGATAGTTATTAGTTGCCATTTTTATTTTATGCCTGTGTTCCTCTCTCTATATTCTTCTTCTTTCAGAAGTCGCTTTAGCATTTCTTGCAGTGCTGGTGTGGTGGTGGTAAATTCCTTTAGCTCCTTTTTTTGTCTGTGAACCTCTTTGTTTCACCTTCAATTTTGAATGATAGCCTTGGATTCAGACCTTTGCCTTGCATTACTTTGTATACTTTATGCCACTCCCTTCTGGCCTGCAGTGTTTCTACTGAGAAATCAGCTGGTAGTCTAATGTGAGCTCCCTTGTAGGGAACTTTCTGTTTCTTGTTTCCTTTAAAATTCTTTCTTTGTCTTCAATGCTTGCCATTTTAATTATGATGTGTCTAGCTCTGGGTCTTTTGGGGTTCATCTTGGTTGGGACTCTGTGTTTCCTGGACTTTTGTGACTTTTTTCTTCACAAGTTTAAACTGACTGACTGATTTGTTCGTCTGCTTCTTACAATCTACTATTGAATCCCTCTAAGTTATTTTTCATATCAGCCATGTCATTCTTTATTTCCTCTTGATTTTTATTCATAGCTCCTACCTCTTTTTTTAAGCTGATGTAGTTCCCACTGAACTCTTTATAATTTTTATTAAGTTGCTTGTAGTTCTCACTAAATTGTTTAAGCACCCTTAAAATCATTGCTTTATATTCTTTATCTGACAAATTGTTTTCTTCCATTTCATGTAATTCCTTTTCTCGTGATTCTTCCTTTTCTTTCATTTGGGTATTGCTTGTTTGTCTCACCATTTCAGCAGTCTTATAATTTTAGGTCCAGTGAGGTGATGTCGGGATGTGTAAGCCAGTCGGTGTGTATCAAATAAGGCTGCTGTGCCTCCCAGACTGTTTTGGTACATGGCACCTCTTGCCTGCTATAGGTCCTGGAGAATTGATAACTGGTGTCTGGTATTGGTTTGTCATGCTAGGCACTGCTGGGGCACACAGGTCCCACTGGTGCAGTGCTGAGGTGCTTGGGTCCTGCAGGTACTCTGCTGGGGTGCTCTGCTGCCTGGTGAGGCTCAGCTCCTGATCAGCCTCTGCTGATGCTGCTGGGGATGGGGGTCTCAGCTGCTGATCTGTGCTGCTGCTGCCTGGAGATAGATGTGTGTTCCTGAACCTCAGATGCTGTTGGGGATGGGGCTCTACTCCCACCCAGTCACTGTTGCTGTGGGGGAAAGTGCTGGGCTCTCAAGCTTGCACTAATGCTACTGGAGGTGGTACTTGGCTCTGATCAGGCTGCTGCTGTGGGGGATAGTGCTCAGCTCCTGGCTGGGTTCGGCTTCCACAGCAGGCACCTTGACAGTGCCACTAATGTGCACTGGTCCATGTTGACACAGTGGAGTCCACTGGTCCGATGGTCCAAGGTGCACTGGTACACTCAGGTCACTCAGCCCTAGCCATTCCCCATTGCCTCCTCCCAGAGAAGACCAGGGATCTTTCAAATTGGTTGGTCCTTACAGCTGCGCAGGGAAAAGTGCCCTGACAAGCCACTTACCGCGGTAGCTGATCGTTCCCTGTGGACAGCACAGGAACCCTCATCTCCACATTTTGGCACTGCTCGAGGTTGCTCATCCACACTCATGTCCATTCACACTCTCTCTCACACTTGCTCACACTCTCACACACTCATCCTCACTTCAGTCCTGCCTGCTGCCTTCTTCTCCCACCAAAAAATATTGACTCTTAATTGAGCACTTACTATGTGGCATGCATAATTCTCATTTAGTCTTAAGATTTAGCTCATGGAGCAAACACTATTATCATCACAATTTTTCAGATGAGGAAACTGAGATTCAGAGGTAAAGTAAATTTTAGGGTGAAATAAGTCATTTCAAAAAATGTTTCAAATATGCTATTGGCCTCTGGGAACTACTCCCAGGCTGCTGGGGCTACATTATACCCTTTCTTTACCATAGAAGCATTTGGGTGAAATATTTGCAGAAACAATAAACTATCTGATATTTAAAATTGTCTTCAGCTCTGACATTCTACAATTTCATTGACCCTGTTTACATTTAATTATGTCAATTTTTCTTTCTAGTCTTTTTTTGTTTGGCTCAAATATATGCCCCTCCTTTGTCCATGCACAGGAGTCAGACCATTGAATAGAGAGCACCGTAACACATCATTGTGATTATTCAGATGTCACTCTAAAATATTATTATCTTGGTTAATCTCAAGCTATCCCAACAGCTCATAGTACAACAATGAATATCGTATTAACACCACTAAATTAGATAAAACTGAGAATGATACTTGTTAAGCTCACAATGATTTGGTTCTCAAAGGACTTGCAATTCATCTCTTTTATGCTGCTTAATTGCCTAACACATCTTACAGGTTGGGTAGACTCCTCTTTGGTCTCATGTAGTACATGATATTCACAAACTGTGATGCAGCCCTCATCATGCCAATCAAGAATGCAAATAGAGAGCTAGCTGATTGTGTGATCTGCATTTTCTGCTTATTTAGAAGGATATAAACATGGGGAGAATATGGATCTGCTGTGAAATGACTTAAAAGTAATCAGACTTTTTATTCAAATTAAGTTAGAAAAGGTTATTTCAATATTTCACTATACTTTTGATTTAACAAGGTTTTTCTTAAATTCCTAAACTATGCACGGAATACATGTATTTTTAAAATGGATAAAATCACTGATTAAAATTATTTTATTTGAAAGATCTTCTAAACATAAGGTTATAATAGCTAGACATTATTTTGACATTCAGCCATATTGCTTTACATTCTGCAGAATGGTCCTGGGAAGTTGTTCTTTTGTTAATGCTGAGTTGGCATATATGTTACTGCTAGATTATCAATTGTTATGGACTTGGAAAAAAATGAGAATAACAAAATCTAATCTAGAACTAATATAATTTCTCTTTGGTAATTTAGAAGAGACAAAGTTTCTTATGCTCATTGTTGTAAATCTGAATTCTCTTCATGTAGCAGATGTGAGAAGTTAGTTTGAGAATGAACTGACCTGATGACTTGACCGAAAGTTGCTTTTTAAAACAAGCCCAGAGAATCAGTTTGTTTATGTATCATTCATCTTTATTAAAAAAAAAGAGTCATTTCTATCAAAAACAGAATATATGATATTCAAATTGATACTTTCCTGGGCCACACAATGTGAGCGACTTTCTGTAAATTTAATTATTGCCTCAAGGTCTGAAGCAGGACTTTGCTAAGTTATTTGCTTCCTTCCCTCACATCTTCCACTATGTATCCTCAGCTTGTTTTTTGACTTTTTGGTATTCGGAAAGAAATTTTTTTGTTATGATTTTTGCACCCAGAGAGTTTTAAGGTTAAGCCTATTCTACTATCTGCTTCTTTTACTTGTATCAAATTTGTTGCTTGGGCAATTTCAAGAGTTTACACTATTGTGGTTTAGAATAAGATTTTATAACACTACATTGCAATCAGTTTTTTGCTAAAGGCATCTCTATTACTTAATGGCATATGATGCCTTTGTTTGAATTAGAAAATGATCCCCTCCCTACAGACACAGTACCTTTCCAAGGTTCATGGCTTTGTGAATGGAGGCAGGAATATAGAGTTAAGCCTATACGCCTATACATGTTCTCTCTACTAAGTGCCCTTATGCACTAAGTAACCTGTAGAGCTATATGTGGTGATTTCTGTTCTGAATACCGAATGCAGTCCTGAGTTTTCCCTAAACCCTCATTAAATATTTGACTTTGCATGTAGCTGTCCAATTTTCCCAACACCATTTATTAAAGAGGCTGTCTTTACTCCATTGTATGCTCTTGCCACCTTTGTCAAATATTAATTGAGCATAATGTTTTGGGTCAATTTCTGGGTTCTCTGTTCTATTCCATTGATCTATGTGCCTGTTCTTGTGCCAGTACCAGGCTGTTTTGATTACAGTTGCTTTGTAGTATAACCTGATGTCCGGTATTGTGATCCCTCCTACTTTGTCCTTCTTTTTCAAGATTGCTGTAGCTATTCGGGATCTTTTTGGTTCCATATGAACTTCTGAAGCATTTGTTCTAGTTCTGTGAAATATGTCATTGGTATTTTGATGGGGATTGCGTTAACTCTATAGATTGCTTTGGGTAGTATGGACATTTTAATGATGTTAATTCTTCCAATCCATGAACAAGGTATGTACTTCCACTTTTTTATATCTTCCTCTATTTCTTTTTTCAATGTCCTGTAGTTTTCTGCAAATAGGTCCTTTACTTCTTTGGTTAAGTTTATTCCTAGGTATCTTAATTTTTTTGCCGTGATGGTAAATCGGATTTTTTTTAGTTTCTTTTTCTGTGAGTTCATCATTGGTGTATAAGAATGCCGTCTATTTCTTGATGTTAATTTTATATCCTGCTACTTTGCCAAATTCATTAATTAAGTCTAGTAGATTTTTGATGGAGTCCTTAGGGTTTTCTATGTATAATATCATGTCATCTGTGAATAATGACAGTTTCACTTCTTCCTTTCCAATCTGGATCCCTTTTATTTTTTCTTCATGTCTGATTGCTGTGGCTAAGACTTCCAGTACTACGTTAAATAAGAGTGGTGAAAGTGGGCATCCTTGTCTTGTTCCTGTTCTTAAGGGAAATGCTTTTAGTTTTTGTCCATTGAGTATGATGTTGGCTGTAGGTCTTTCATATATGGCCTTTATAATGTTGAGATATGATCCCTCTATTCCCAAATTGCTGAGCGTTTTTATCAGAAATGGGTGCTGGATTTTGTCAAATGCTTTTTCAGCATCTATTGATATGATCATATGGTTTTTATCTTTCATTTTGTTTATGTGATGTATCACATTTATTGATTTGCATATATTGTACCAGCCTTGCATCCCTGGGATGAATCCCACTTGGTCACGGTGAATTATGTTTTTTGATGTATTGCTGGATCCGATTTGCTAGTATTTTGTTAAGGATTTTGGCATCTATGTTCATCAGGGATATTGGCCTGTAGTTTTCTTTCTTTGTAGTCTAGATCATCAGCTTACACCATACACAAGAATAAACTCAAAATGGATAAAAGACTTAAATGTGACTCATGAATCCATAAAAATCCTAGAAGAAAATGTAGGCAACAAAATTTCAGACATCATACGCAGCAAAATTTTCACTGATATATCACCTAAGGCAACAGAAACAAAGGAAAAAATGAACACGTGGGACTACATCAAACTCAAAAGCTTCTGCACAGCAAAAGAAACAACCATCAAAGTGGAAAGGCAACCCACTGTATGGGAGAGCATAATTGCTTATGATATATCAGATAAGGGATTAATTTCCAAAATATATAGAGTGCTCATACATCTCAACAGAAGGAAGACAAGGAACCCAATTAAAAAATGGGCAGAGGAATTAAATAGACACCTCTCCAAACAGGACATACAAATGGCCAAGAGACATGAAGAAATGTTCAACTTCAATAATCATCAGAGAGATGCAAATTAAAACAACAATGAGGTATCACCTCACACCTGTCAGAGTAGCCGCCATCAACAAAGCATCAAACAACAAGTGTTGGCGAGGGTGTGGACAAAAGGGGACTCTAGTACACTGCTGGTGGGAGTGCAGACTGGTGCAGCCACTATGGAAAACACTATGGTGTTACCTCAAAAAATTAAAAATTGAATTACCATTGGACCCAGTGATCCCACTCTTAGGAATATACCCGAAGAAGCCTGAAACACCAATCAGAAAGAATACATGTACCCCCATGTTCATAGCAGCGCTATTTATAATAGCTAAGATCTGGAAACAGCCCAAGTGTCCATCAGTAGACGAATGGATAAAAAAGCCCTGGTACATATACACAATGGAGTACTATGCAGCTGTAAGAAAGAACGATCTCTTATCCTTTGCATGGGAGGACCTAGAAACTATTATCCTAAGTGAAACAAGCCAAGCAGAGAAAGACAAATATCATATGATCTCACTTATTTCTGGAATATAATGAACATAACAGTCTGAGGAACAGGGTAGTCCCAGAGACGTGGAAGTAGGGTACAGACTGACATTTGCCAGAAGAGGGGGTGGGGGAGGGGAGCGATGAACACAGAACTTGTACGCATGTACTCATAACCAATGGACATGGACAGCAAAACTGGAGACGGGGCAGGGAGGGAGGGGGAGGAGGGTGTCAATGGGGGAAAAAAGGAGAAACATCTGTAACAAAAGTAAATTAATAAAAAAAATATATTTGACTTTGAATAGAGTTTTATGCACAAGTGACAAAAGACAAAGTCTTCTCTCTGCTCTCCTAGGATTGAGTATTGAACACTTTGACTTTCTTATAGGATCTTTTCTGATAAATATTTCACATTCTAAATAAAGCTCTTGTCCAAGGATTGAAACCACAATTAACCCTGCAGGCAAGGAGTTGATAAAGGTTGCTTCAAATAAGAAGTACTACCATTCTCTAACACTGAAATAGCTTTCTTTTTGTAAGCCTTTCTTTTCTATAGCCCCTTCTCTAAATGTATTAAGTGAAACAATCAGGAAAAAAAACCTCTTCATCTATTCATTGAATTCTAGATATAGTGTTCATTGTAAACAATGGGTAAATGTGTGACACTCCAAAGCATTCTGAAATAACTATATGATACAATCACAAAAGTGTTTATTTTATGTGAGTCTGTAGTAGGAAGAACAATTAATCCAACCTGGATTTTTTCCATATAAAAATCTTAGTAGTGGAATCCTCTACATCTGCTAGAGTAGCAGTAGGCAAGGATGGTCCATTTTTATCAACCCTGTAGGATTTTTGATTGTTTTCAAGTCTGATTATGTTTAGAAATTATATATCTAAACAATTACAAAAAATGTTGCTAGGCTTTATTTTGTTCTACTTCCAATGAATGAAACCACAGATTTATAATTATTAGAACTGGAAAGAGCCTTAGAAATAATGCAACCAAATTTCTCAGTTTACACAGGAGACAATTGAAACCTAGTGATTCTCTCACTTGCCCAAATGTCATAGAAAAGGAGAGTGAGACTAAAACTCAAACATTCATATTTCCTATCCAGGGATTACTTGCTCTCTTCCTCTTTTTTCCTAATAATCCCTAGGAATTATTTAAAAAAAAAACACAAGTTGATAACTATTTTAACTTCCTGGTTTAGGAGTGCTATGAAAAGGATAGAATATGGTGGAGCTTTAGAGCTCTGTCCCACTATTTGGTATGCATGATTAATATTTACTAAGTCTAACAAAAGTTTTAAGCAAGGTTTCACTTCTAATAAGAAAGCCACCTTTAAGTAATTCCTTTATAGGGATCCTACAGCTATCACTGTACTGGCTTCACAATGCCTAGACTGTTTTATCCTAAAGTCCTCCTTTTTTACTCCAGCTTTTTACTTAGCTTAGTCATTAGTTAGTGTGACAATACCCAAAGTTTCTCAATCATGGCATTATTGATATTTGGGGCTGGATAATTATTTTTTATAAGGGGGCTGTCCTGTGCATTTTAGGATGTTTAGCAGAATCCCTTACCTCTACCCAATAGGTACCAGTAGAACACCCCTCTATGTTCAGATATTGCAAAACATCCCTTAGGGGACCAATTTGTCCCTGGTTGGGAATATTATACCTTATACTTCACTATCACAGACTCATCGAAACGAAGCTAACATGATTTGTATATTTTAGTCAGAATCGTAGATGTGAGTGCAGGTTCATGATAATCTGTGTATGTGTGGATGGCATGACTTAAGGTAGTCTGCATTTCTGTTGCTGTTTTTTTTTTTTCTTTTTGAGCTTGCTTAGAGTCACCATAGTGACCAAAAGACAGGAACTATTTGTAGATGCCAATACCTATAGATCCCAGGTAAGAGATTAAGCTATGTTTATTGACCACAAACTATGTACCAGGTTGCTTAGCACACATTACTTTATTTTTTCAGCTTTATAATTGACATATGACATTCTATAAACTTAAGATAGACAACGTGTTGATTTGATACACTTATATACTGCAAAGTGATGATTACAACAGTTAGCTGACACCTTCATCACATCACATAATTATCATTTCCTTTGTGTGGTGAGAAGGATTTTTGCTACTTTTAATCAAAGGAGTCTTAACTAATATATTCTGAAGGGATATAAATAAAATAAATATTGAAGAATGCTATATACTGAATCCATATGTTGAAACATAATCTCCAGTGTGATGGTATTTGGAGGTGGGGCATTTAGAAGGTGATCAGATCATTAGGGCCAAACCATAATAATGGGATTAGTGTTCTTATAAAAGAGACCCCAGAGCACTCCCTCACCCTTTCTGCCATATGAGAAGATGACCATTTTTGAATTAGAAAACAAGTTCTCACCAGACACTGAATATGCTAGTGTCTTGATCTTAGACTTCTCAGCCTCCATAACTGTGAGAAATAAATGTCTGTTGTGGAAGTGGCTTTGGAACTGGATCAAAGAGGCTGGAAGAATTTGAAGGTACATACTAGAAAAAGCCCACATTGCCATGAATGGATAATTAAAGGGGAATTCGTATGAGAGATCAGAAAAAAAAGAGATCTGGAGAGAAAGTGTCAATCTTCTTAGAGAATACCTCAGTAATACTGAGCAGAATGTTGGTAGAAATATGGATGGTATAGGCTATTCTGGTGAGGTCTCAGATAGAAATAAAGAATTTATTTTTGGACAATGGAGGAAAGGCAATCCTTGTTGTAAAGTGGCAAAAAACTTGGAATTGTGTCCTAGTGTCTTATGGGAAAAAAGAACCTGCAAGCAATAACATTGGATATTTGCCGGAGGAAACCTCTAAGCCAAGTCAAAGAAGCAGCCTGGTTCCTCCTGAATGCTTTTAGTAAAATTCAAGAAGAGAGAAATGATTTAAAGATGAAATTGTTAAACAAAATGAAGCAGAACTTAAAGAATTGGAAAATTCTCAGACTATCCGTGTAGTAAAAAACGACAATGCCTGTTCAAAAAAGAACACTAGAGATATGGCCAAGTGACCACTTGATAATATTAGTATGAATCAACCATCTCTAACAGAAGCTGGGGGTTATTCACCAAGACAATGGAAGAGTGACTGAAAAAGCAATTCAGAGATCATCAGAGTTGCCACTCCCATCACAGGTTTAGAGTACAAGTGCTTGAAGGGGAAGGCAGAGTGGATTTCAAAGGGGGGCAGTGTCTGTGCCTACAGAACCTTGGTGTGTGTTTCCTAGCACCACCTCACATGGAGGACTCTACTTCCCACACTCTGATGCCTCGCTCCTCGGCCATCCCAGGTGCATCTCTAGCAGTCCCCTGGGGTAGTGAGGGCCATGGTAGCTGTACCTTCAGAGGGCATGGACAACAAACTTTGGTGGCTTCTTTGCTGCACTATCTCTGCCCAGAGTATAAGAGCCGGGGAGGGGTGGCTCTCTCTAAGTTTTAAAGGATAAAGTCTCCTGGAGCCACAGGGCAATGTCACTGCAGAGCCACTGTGGGTTCTTCCTGCAGAACCATTGGGGTGACTTTGCCACCATTAGAGCATTGAGCCAAAGAGGATTATTTTCGATCCTTAAGATGTAATGTTTGCCCCATTAGGTTTTGGACTTGCCTAAGACCTGTCACTTCTTTCTTCTTTTCCATTTATCCCTCTTGGACTAGGACTGCCAATCTTATACCTGTACCCTAATTGTATTTTGGAAGCACATAACTTGCTTGGTTTCACAGATTCGCAATTAGAGAGGAATTTGTCTCAGAATGAATAATACCTTGAATCATACCCATTTTATTTAGATGATATTTAGATGGCACTTCAGATTCATATTTTAGAGTTGATGCAGAAATGAGTTAAGATTTTTGGGGCTGTTGAATTGGAATGAATGCAATTTGCATGTGAAAAGGACTTGACTTTTGGGGAACTATAAGAGGAATGTGATAGACAATGTTTGTGTCCCCCAGAAATTTATATATTGAAATCCTAACCCCCAGTGTAATGGTAATATGAGTTGAGGCCTTTGGAAGGTGATTACCTCTTGAGGATGAAGTCCTCATGAATGGGCTTAGTGCCCTTATAAAAGAGACCCCAGAGAGCTCCTTTGGGCCTTCTGCCATGTGAGCGTACAGTGAGAAGAAGGCCATAAGGAAGCAGGTGCTCACCAGATACCAAATCTGCCAGAGCCATGATCTTAGACTTCCCAGCCTTCAGAACTGTGAGAAATACATATTTGTTATTTAAGTCACCTAGTATATGGTATTTTTTTAATAGCAGCCTGAATGGACTAAGACAAAGATATTCATTGAATAGAAATAATTTGACCAGGAATAAGATCATCCCAAGGAAATGTCCTAAGCAATTGCTTGAGATGAGATGGTAATTTTATTCTAGAATTCCCAGAGATCAAAGGAAAGGAGGAAAACTTAAATAAATTAATCATATTATCTTATAGGATGTAAACTAATTCATCTTTTTAAGAGTTCAGCTTTTTAATTTTTTTATATAGACTCTCTTAAATATTTTTTAAAAGCAAAATGTGCATTAATCTCAAAATAGAACAGTTAAAAATGGTAAAACATTACAAAGAACTGTCTCTAGCAGCATCCAGTTGATAGAATTCCTGCCCTGTGTCTCTGTCTAGTCTGGGCAAGCCCAGTCTCCTCTGAGCTTTCTGCTACCTACACCTCCCTCATCATAGTTCAGGTCACATGAATGTTATTAACATTAACAATTTAAGGTTAAATAAGCTTATATAAGGGTATTAAATACAGGACACTTCATCAAGGCCTCTGTACAAAGATAATTTGGCATTGTACACTTGGCCCACTGGCTCACAGGACACAGGAGAGTTCTAGTAAGTGAGCAGGTTTACTCTTTTCTCCAGTAGAGTGTTAACTATACAAAAGTGAACTAAGATTGAAGTGACTACTTTGTGAGCCATTTACAAGGCATAAATACCTTTTGAAAAAAATCACAGCACTGTTAATATTCAGGTACCATTTGCTCCTGCAAATAAATAAGCCTCTAAAGTAACTTCATTTGAACTAGTGTTAAACACATCAGTACTTTATTTTCCCTGACAGGGCTTTTTTGATTCTTCACTATTCCTCTTTCTTATTGATATGATAATGTGGCTATGGAGATAAAATTATTGTACATCCAAAAAATGCACCTTTACATTAAAGTATATGTCTGATTATTTGTTTTCATGTTTATTTTATAATACTAAAGCCCAAAAATATGGTAAATTGCTTTAACATCTCTACCAGGTCACCTGATATATAAGAAATAAAACACTTCACACCAGGGCACTGTTTAATAGTGTCTAAAAGTAAAGGTCTAAACTGAGTCCAGGGTTATATTCATCTAGACACGGATGCTACATGCATCTTCCCATTGGCATCCCCTCAGGTCTCACAATAGCCACTAGGAAAGCTTCTTGGTCCCTTTCTGCTGGGGTACAAGGGTGCTAGACAGACACAGACAGCAAAGATTTTACAACAGGCTAAGGGTACGGCTAAAACCATATGTCTGTGACTTCCAAAGGACTCTAGGCATTTCCCAATGATCCCTTGATGGAGTTGGACTGGCTAAGACTTTTTGTCAACGGTGTCGAAAAACCACCCTGAATTTGAGCAGCTGGACTATGACCATCTGCGACTCCTCCTGCAGCCTCCTGTTGTTCTGTAGCAGGTGTGGAGAGGTCAGCTTTTTGGATACTAGGATCTGATAGTTATTTTTTTGGATACTTGCAAAGCGAATACTTTCTTGGTACTAATGAATTGTGATTTTCTCTCTCTTATCATTCAATACAGGCTGATGTCAATGCCAGCAAGCATTCCAGTAAAAGCGATTTCAAATATTGACATCCAAAGATAAAATTCAGATTATGGTTCCTAGATACTTATCTGCAACAGCTTTAACATAATCTTCTAGGACTTTTATTGGGGACGTGTGTGTGTGTGTGTGTGTGTGTGTGTGTGTGTGTGTGTGTGTGAAGGCACTGAGTATTAATTTCTAGTTATTTCACTAATGGCAGTATTACAATGGTTACCATGAAGGCTCACCATGTACTTACTTCACCATGGGTTGCCATCTGGATTCTTGAGTGTCTGAGTCTAAACTAGGAAAAAACTGTGGTTGTGAGGTTTAGACCTGGGCTCAAATTCTGGTTCTACTTCTTCTTAGATGTGTGATTTCAGGTGAAACTTTAAACTATTTTTAGCCTATTTTTATCTCATATAAAATGGAGATAATAGTAGCACCTACTTCAGAGGGTTGTTGTAATAATCAATGAGAAAATCTGAGTAAAGGAGGTTGGCACATCATGCTTGTTCACTAAATGTTAGACATTGTTTTTGTTTTAATCCCCAAATTCTTAAGCAGTCAGCTCCAGTAACTATCACTCTGTAGTTTCCTGTCCAAATGAGTGCATACTTTTCTTAAGTATTAAATTCTAGCTTTCTGATAACAAAGATACTATCTTTAAAGGTAAGATTTATAAAGTTTTTTTTCCTTGATATATTTTATTTATTTATTTATTTTTATTAATTAATTTATTTTTGTTACAGATATTTCTCCTTTTCCCCCCACTGACACCCTCCTCCCAATCCTGCCCTCCCCACAGCATTGTTGTCTATGTCCATTGGTTATGCATATATGTATATAAGTTCTTTGGTTTATCTCTTTGATATATTTTAATTTCTTAAATTTTAGAAATAAACTTGCTTTATGAATTATAAAAACAAAGATGTTAATTTTTCATTAACTATTTTTCCACAGTACAGAAACTAAAAAAAAAATTAAAAAATGGAAAATCAAAACCATGTGGCCCCATATTCAGGAATTTCCAAGAACACATGCTGATCTGTAAATAAAGATATGTAGAAACAAGAATGTTCTCATTCATAAAAAAATACACAAACTCAAAACCAAAACAGATAGTAAGGTTTTTTTTTTTCTGATCTAAATCTGATGGGCTCAAAGTGAGGTATAAATTAGCAGATAGTATGTTTAAAGTAGACAGCTACTAACAAATCATGCAAAACAATCATTCTTGAAAATGAACTGAGGAGGATGACACCAAGCTAACCCCAACTACACCAATTTTAGAGCCAAATTTAGAGGCTTAAGGAAGAAACCATTTATAGTAATTTTGTAGATAATGGCTTTATTTAAAACTTTTAAAATAGATTACTGCTTATAGGTTATTATATAAATTATTATGGAATTATAACAATCTTTCTCTTAAAATAGGTAAAAGCTAAGGTAGTATTTAATGCATTACTAGATTAAACCTTTTTCTTTTTTATTTCTTTCTTTAGAAACTATTAACACAACCTTGGTTTGAAGGCCAACTCTGCCATTTATTGCTATGAGGCCTTGATTAAAGTATATTTTAAATACATTTTTAAACTTTTACTTTTACTTCTTTTTTCATCAAATTAAAGCATGAACATCTTTTTAAAAATCAAATATTATTCAAAAGTTTATAATGAAAAACAGCAGTTCTCTGCCCTTTGTCTTCTCATTACCTAGTTTTATTTAATATTTTAAAATTTATTATGTTAAAATTACACAAGTTATATACAATATATTCCCACGGGGAATGATTCAAGTTATTCACAAGTACAGAAAGCAAAATGTTCAAGTACTCCATTCACATTCCACCATCCCATTCTACACTCCTTATTGAAGTAAACTTTGTCATCAGTTTGATGTGAACCTTTCCAATCCATTCCCTATGGATTTATATCTATATGTACTTACAAATGTGTTTGTTTATGTTATTGAGATCATACTATAAAAATTATTTAGCAACTTAAAAAATTTTTTTTCTTTATTGATTTTAGAGAGAGAGGAAGGGAGAGAGAGATAGAAACATCGATGAGAACATCGATTGACTGCCTCCTGCATGCCCTCCACTGGGGATCTAGCCCACAACCTGGGCATATGCCCCGACCAGGAATCGAACCAGCAACCTCTTGTTGCATGGGTCGATGCTCAACCACACTGAGCCACTTTTTTTCTCACTGAACAAAATATGCCTCACTTTTCATGACAGTGTATACAGACCTACTTTATTTCTTTTAACTACTGTATAATATAGATGAGTGTTTATTTAACAACTGATGAGCATTAGATTTTACTCCTTTTTGCAACTAAAAATAATGCAGCAGTAAACAAATTTGTTCTTGTTTCTTTGTATGCACACATATGGTGGATCCAAAAGTATGCATATTTATTTTATAATTTGATTCAACCAAAAAATTTCTGTCCAAAAAAGTCATATTATTCTAAAGTTTTCCAGCAAAAGTGAACATTTTTACGAGTTAGATGGACAAAAAATGTTGTTTTAACATTGCTTACCCTGACAACTACTGAGATTATATATATTTTTATATTTTAATTGTTATTTAAATTTCTTCTTCTCTGAATGGTGTAATCACATCATTTCCAATCCCTTCTTCAGAATACATTCTTTGACTTTTCCTTAAGAAATTTTCCCCATATATCCTGGATATGAATACTTTGTCATATATGTTGCAAGTATTTCTCCCAATCTGTAATTTTCTTCTTAATTTAGTTAACAGAATCTACTAATATATAATTAAATTATTTAATTTATTATACAAATTTCTTGATTGCATAGTTAAACATTCTTCCTTTTCTTTAAGGATATTTCATTTGAATCTTGCTAAATTATCTTGCTTACTCTATGATAAAAATATCTTCCTACATTTTCTTCTTGAAACTTACTGTAGCATTAAATTACATCACTGACATTAATTTTTTAATCCATCTGGAATTTATTTTTTTGATATGGTATCAATTAGGACAAGAACTTAATATTTTCCCAATGTACAGTAAATTATCTCAATATCACTTAATGCACAGTCCATTGTTTCCTCTTTAATTTTTTTATTAATTTATTTTTATTACAGATGTTTCTCCTTTCCCTCATTGACACCTTCCTCCCCATCCCCCCTTCCACCCCATCTGCATCTTTGTTCTCTATGTCCATTGGTTATGCATACATGCATATAAGTTCGGTGGTTTATCTCTTCCCCGCCCCCCCTCCTTCTAAAGTTTGTCAGTCTGTAACCAACTTCTATGTCTCTGGGTCTATTTTGTTCATCAGTTTGTTTTGTTCATTATATTCCACAAATAAGGGAGATCATGTGATATTTGTCTTTCTCTGACTGTCTTCTTTCCTTAGGATAATGCTCTCCAGGTCCCTCCATGTCATCTCTGAGAATAAGAGATCTTTCTTTCTTACAGCTGTATAGTATTCCACTGGGTATATGTGTCACAGCTTTTTTATCCACTCATCTACTGATGGACACTTGGGCTGTTTCCAGATCTTAGTTATTGTAAATAGTGCTGCTATGAACATAGGGGTACATATATTCTTTCTGATTGGTGTTTCAGGCTTCTTAGGGTATATTCCTAGAAGTGGGATCACTTGGTCAAATGGCAGTTCAATTTTTAATTTTTTGAGGTAACACCACAGTGTTTTCCATAGTGGCTGCACCAGTCTGCATTCCCAAAAGTAGGGTACTAGAGTCCCCTTTTCTCCACACCCTCGCCAGCACTTATTGTTTAAAGATTTGTTAATGGCGGCTATTCTGACAGGTGTGAGGTGATACCTCATTGTTTTAATTTGCATCTCTCTGATGATTAGTGACCTTCAGCATTTTTCATATGTCTCTTGGCCATTTGTATGTCCTGTTTGGAGAGGTGTCTATTTAGCTCCTCTGCCCATTTTTTTTTTTTTCGCAGTATTTTTTTTTCCAATTTTATTTTATTTATTTATTTATTTATTTATTTATTTATTTATTTATTTATTTATTTTATTAATTTATTTTTGTTACAGATGTTTCTCTTTTTTTCCCCATTGACACCCTCCTCCCCATCCCCCCACCCTGTCCCCAGCCCTGTTGTCCATGTCCATCAGCTATGCATACATGCGCAGAAGTTCTGTGGTTTATCTCCTCCCTCCCCCGCCCCTCCTCTGAGGGGTGTCAGTCTATACCCTACTTCCACATCTCTGGGTCTACCCTGTTCCTCAGACTGTTATGTTCATTGTATTCCACAAATAAGTGAGATCATGTGATATTTGTCTTTCTCTGCTTGGCTTGTTTCGCTTAGGATAATACTCTCGAGGTCCCTCCATGTCGTCTCAAAGGATAAGAGATCTTTCTTTCTTACAGCTGCATAGTACTCCATTGTGTATATGTACCACAGCTTTTTTATCCATTCATCCACTGATGGACACTTGGGCTGTTTCCAGATCTTAGCTATTGTAAATAGTGCTGCTATGAACATGGGGGTACATGTATTTTTCCTGATTGGTGTTTCAGGCTTCTTAGGGTATATTCCTAGAAGTGGGATCACTGGGTCAAATGGCAATTCAATTTTTAATTTTTTGAGGTAACACCATAGTGTTTTCCACAGTGGCTGCACCAGTCTGCCGTCCCACCAGCAGTGTACTAGAGTCCCCTTTTCTCCACACCCTCGCCAACACTTGTTGCTTGATGATTTGTTGATGGTGGCCATTCTGACAGGTGTGAGGTGATACGTCATTGTTGTTTTAATTTGCATCTCTCTGATGATTAGTGATGTTGAGCATTTCTTCATATGTCTCTTAGCCATTTGTATGTCCTTTTTGGAGAGGTGTCTATTTAGTTCCTCTGCCCATTTTTTAATTGGGTTCTTTGTCTTCCTTTTGTTGAGTTGTATGAGCACTTTGTATATTTTGGAAATTAACCCCTTATCTGATGTATCATTGGCAATTATGCTCTCCCATAGAGTGGGTTCCCTATCTGTTTTGATGGTTGTTTCTTTTGCTGTGCAGAAGCTTTTGAGTTTGATGTAGTCCCACGTGTTCATTTTCTCCTTTGTTTCTGTTGCCTTAGGTGATGTATCAGTGAAGATTCTACTGCGTATGATGTCTGAAATTTTGTTGCCTACATTTTCTTCTAGGATTTTTATGGATTCACGAGTCACATTTAAGTCTTTTATCCATTTTGAGTTTATTCTTGTGTATGGTGTAAGTTGATGGTCTAGCCCGTTTTTTAATTGGTTTCTTTGTTTTCCTTTTGTTGAGTTGTATGAGTACTCTATCTATTTTGGAAATTAACCTCTTATCTGATGTATCATTGGCAATTATGGTCTCCCATAGAGTGGGATCCCTTTCCATTTTGATGGTTGTTTCCTTTGCTGTGCAGAAGCTTTTGAGTTTGATGCAGTCCCATGTGTTCACTTTTTCCTTAGTTTCTCTTGCCTTAGGTGTTGTATCAGTGAAAATTTTGCTGCGTATGGTGTCTGAGATTTTGTTGCCTACATTTTTTTCTAGGATTTTTATGGACTCATGAGTCACATTTAAGTCTTTTATCCATTTTGAGGTTATTCTTGTATATGGAATAAGTTGGTGTTCTAGCTTCACTTTTTTGTATGTACTGTCCAATGTTCCCAACATCATTTATTAAAGAGGCTGTCTTGACTCCACTGTATACTCTTGCCACCTTTGTCAAATATTAATTGAGCATATTGTCTTGGGTAAATTTCTGGGTTCTCTGTTCTGTTCCATTGATCTATCTGCCTATTCTTGTGCCAGTACCAGGATGTTTTGATTACAGTGGCTTTGTGGTATAACCTGATATCTGGTATTGTGATCCCTCCTATGTTGTTCTTTTTCAAGATTGCTGTGGCTAATCGGGGTCTTTTATGGTTTCATATAAAATTTTGGAGTATTTGTTCTAGTTCTGTGAAGTATATCATTGGTATTTTCATTGTGATTGCATTGAGTCTACAGCATGCTTTGGGTAGTAAGGACATTTTAATGATGTTAATTCTTCCAATTCATGAACATGGTATATGCTTCCACTTTTTTATATCTTCCTCTATTTCCCTTTTTAAATGACCTGTAGTTTTACGTGAAGAGGTCCTTTATTTCTTTGGTTAAGTTTATTCCTAGGTATCTTAATTTTTTTACCACGATGGTAAATGGGATATTTTTTAGTTTCTCTTTCTATGAGTTTATTGTTGGTGTATAAGAATGCCGTTGTTTTCTTGATGTTAATTTTGTATCCTGTTACTTTGCCAAATTCATTTATTAAGTCTAGTAGATTTTAATGGAGTCTTTAGGGTTTTCTATGTACAATATCATGTCATTTGTGAATAATGACAGTTTCACGTCCTCTTTTCCAATTTGGATTCCATTTATGTTTTTTTGATGTCTAACTGCTGTGTCTAAAACTTTCAGTACTATGTTAAATAAGAGTGGCGAAAGTGGACATCCCTGTATTTTTCCTGTTTTTAGGGAAATGCTTTTAGTTTTTGCCCATTGAGTATGATATTGACTGTAGGTTTTCATATATGGCCTTTATTATGTTGAGATATGATCCCCCTATTCCCACATTGCTGAGTGTTGTTATCATTAATGGGTGCTGGATTTTGTCAAATGCTTTTTCAGTGACTATTGATAAGATCATATGTTTTTTATCTTTCATTTTGTTGATGTGGTGTATCACATCTTTGATTTGCGAACTTTGTACCAGCCTTGCATCTTTGGGATGAATCCCACTTGTTCATGGTGAATAATTTTTTAGATGTATTACTAGATCTGATTTGCTAATATTTTTTTAAGAATTGTGGCATCTGTGTTCATCAGGGATACTGGCCTGTAGTTTTCTTTCTTTGTAGTGTCTTTATCTGGTTTTGGAATTAGAATTATGCTGGGTTTATAATATAAATTTGGAAGTCTTCTGTCTTCCTGGATTTTTTGGAATAGTTTGAGGAGAATGTGTATTAGATCTTCTTTGAATGTTTGGTAAAATTCCCCCATGAAGCCATCCCAGGATGGGTGTTGTTTGCTGGGAGTTTGTTAATTACATCTTCAATTTTCTTGTTGTTATTGGTCTGTTCAAGTTTTTTATGTCTTCCTCGTTCAGTTTTGGGATACTGTGTGTTTCTAGAAATTTGTCCATTTCACCTAGATTGTCCAATTTGTTGGCATAGAATTGTTCATAGTATGTTTCAATGATCCTTTGTATTTCTGTGGTGTCAGTTGTTACATTTCCGCTTTCTTTTCTGATTTTGTTTATTTGGGTCCTCTCTTTTTGTTTCTTGATGAGTCTGGCTAAAGGTCCATCAATCTTTTTTATCTTTTCCAAGAACCACCTTTATGTTTCATTGATCTTTTGAATTGTTTTTTTTAGTCTCTATGTCGTTTATTTCTGCTCTGACCTTTACTATTTCTTTCCTTCTACTTTCTCTGGGTTTTTCTTTTTGTTTACTTTCTAGTTCTTTAAGTTGTAGGGTTAGAAAGTCAATTAGGAATTTTTCTTGTTTCTTGAGGTAGGCCTGTAGTGCTATGTATTTCCCTCTCAAGACTGCTTTCGCTGTATCCCGTAGATTTTGTGTTGTTGTGTGTTCCTTTTCATTGGTTTCCAGGGATTTTTAAATTTCTTTCTTGATCTCATTGGTAACCCATTCGTTTGTTTAATAACATGCTATTTAGCCTCCAAGTGTTTGAATGTTTTTGTTGTAATTGAGTTCTAGTTTCATGCCTTTGTGATCTGAGAAGCTACTTGATATGATTTTAGTCTTTTTGAATTTGTAGAGACTTAGTTTGTGTCCTAACATGTGGTCTATCTTTGAGAATGTCCTGTGTGCACTTGAGAAGAATGTATATTCTGCAGCTTTGGGGTGAAATATTCTGTAAATATCAATTAAGTCCAACTGATCTAGTTCGTCAATTAAGGCCTCTATGTCCTTATCAATTTTTTGTCTAGGAGATCTGTCCAGTGGTGTCAGTGGGGTGTGTTAATGTCACCCACTATGATTGTATTCCTATTGATCTCTCACATGAGGTCCTCCAGAAGGTTTTAAATATATTTTGGTGCTTTCGTATTTGGTGCGTATATGTTTACCAGGGTTATATCTTCTTGTTGGGTTGAGCCTTTCAATATTATGTAGTGACCTTCTTTGTCTCTTAGTATGGCCCCCGTTTTGAAGTCTATCTTGTCAGATGTAAGTATTGCTACACCAGTGTTTTTTTATTTCCATTTACTTGCAAAATTTTTTTCCATCCCTTCACTTTCATTCTGTGTGAGTCTTTTGCTGTGTGGTGGGATTCTTGTAGACAGCATATATGTGGGTCGTGTTTTCTTATCCAATCAGCTAGCCTATGTCTTTTGATTGGAGCATTTAAACCATTTACATGTAAGGATATAATGGATAGATACTTATTAGTTGCCATTTTTGTTTTATGCCTCTGTTCTCCCCTTCCCCCTCTGTTTCTTCTTCTTCTTACAACAGTCCCTTCAGCATTTCTTGCAATGCTCGTTTGGTGGTGGTAAATTCCTTTAGTTTTTTTTTTTTTTTTTTAATCTTTGAAGCTCTTTATTTCTCCTTCAGTTTTGAATGATAGCCTTGCTGGATAGAGTAGCCTTGGATTCAGACCCTTGCCTTGCATTTCTTTGTACACTTCATGCCACTGCCTTCTGGCCTGCATTGTTTGTATTGAGAAATCAGCTGACAGTCTAATGGGGGCTCCCTTGTAGGTAACTTTCTGTCTTTCTCTTGTTTCCTTTAAGATTCTTTTTTTGTCTTTAATGTTTACCATTTTTATTATGATGTGTCTAGCTGTGGGTATTTTGGGGTTCATCTTGCTTGGGACTCTCTGTGTTTCCTGGACTTGTGAACATTTTTCCTTCACCAGTTTAGGGAATTTTTCTCTCAGCATTTCTTCAAACAGGTTTTCTATTCCTTTATCTGATTCTTCTCCTTCCAGTACCCCTATAATGCGAATGTTATGGTTTGTATTGTCCCACAGCTCCCTTAAACACTCCTGGTTTTTCATTTGTTTTCCCATTTGCTGCTCTATTTGGGTGTTTTTTTCTACCTTGTCTTCTAAGTTATTGATTCGGTCTTCAGCTTCTTGTAATCTACTATTGAACTCTTCTAAGATATTTTTCATAACAGCTATGTTCTAGTTTATTTCCTCTTGATTTTTATGTATAATTTCTACCTCTTTTTTTAGGCTGAATTAGTTCCCACTGAGTTCTTCACAATTCTTATTAAGTTACTTGTAGTTCTCACTAAATTGTTTGAGCCTCCCTGAGCCTCTGCTGTTGTTGGGGGTGCTTAAAATTATTGCTTTGAATTCTTTATCTGACAGTTTCCTTTATTCCATTTCCTGTAGTTCTTTTTCTGGTGATTCCTCTTTTTCTTTCATTTGGGTGTTGTTTCTTTGTCTCACCATTTTAGCAGTCTGGTAGTTCTTGGCCTGGTGAGGGATGTTGGAGTGTTTAGGGGGCTTGGTGTGTATTAAATAAGGCTGCTGTGCCTCCCTGACTGTTTTAGTGTATGTCGCCTCTTGTCTGCTGTGGGTCCTGGAGGATTGGCACCTGGTGACTTGTATTGGTATGTCGTGCAGGTCTCAGCTCCCTGAGTCTTGATGCTTCTTGGGCTGGGGCACCCTTCCTGATCAGCCTCTGCTGATGCTGCTGGGAATGGGTCTCAGCTGCCGATCTGTGCTGCTGGTGCCTGGGATTCGTGGGTCTAGCTGGTGCAATTCTGGGGTGCGTGGGTCCCGCTGGTACACTGCTTTGGTTTGTGGGTCTAGCTGGTATGCTGCTGCGATGTATGGGTCCTGCTGGCATGCTCCTCGGGTGAATGGGTCCCACTGGTATGCTCCTGGGGTGTGTGGGTCTTGATTGTGAGCTACTAGGGTATTCTGCTCCCTGGTGGGTCTCAGCTCCTGGTCTGTTTCTGCTGAGGGCAAGTGTCAGTTCCCAGTTCACACTGTTACTGCTGCTGCTGTTGCCAGAGGGTGCTCTCAGGTCCCAAACTTTTGCTGCTGTTGGGGGCTGAGGATGCTCTGCTCCTGGGTCTTTACTGCTTCCAGGGGGAGGGGCTCCACTCCAAATCCACTGCTGCAGTTGTCAGGGGCAGGTCTTGGCTGCACAAGCCCTGCTGCTTGGACTGGGGCTTTGCTCCTGATCAGCCTCTGCTGATTCCACTGGAGATGGGTCTCAGCTTCCGATCTGAGCTACTACTGATTGTTGAGGTTGGGGCTACACTCCTGCCCAGTCACTGTTGCTATGGGGTGACCTTCTGGGCTCCCAAGCTGGCGCTAGTGCTGCTGAGGGTGTGTCTCAGCTCCTGAGCCTCCCTGAGCCTCTGATGTTGTTGGGGGTGGGGCTCCAGTCCTGCCCAGTCACTGCTGCTGTAGGGGAAGGTGCTGGGCTCCAATCAGGCTTCTGCTGTGGGATATGGTGTTCGACTCCTGGCTGGTTTTGGCTAATGCAGCAGTCACCTCAATAGTGCTGCAACTGTGCACTGATCTGCGTTGACACAACAGGGTCCACTGGACCGATGGTGCAAGTCGCTCTGGTGGACTCAAGTCACGTGGCCCTAGCCACTGCCCGTTTTCTCCTCCCAGGGAAGACCAGGGATCTTTCAAAATGGCGGGGCCTCCTGGCCACACAGGGAGAAGCTTGCTGATTCACCGCTTACTGCGGTAGCCGGCTGCTCCCCATCCACAGCACAGGAACCTTCTGCCCGGCGTCTCTGCACTGCTCGAGGTTGGTCGTCCACACTCATTCACTCACACTGTCTCTCACACTCGCTCACTCTCCCACACACTCACCCTCACTCTGGTCCTGCTTGCTGCCATCTTCTTTCCTCTTTAATTTGATGTGCCACATTTTTATCTATTAAATGTCTTGATTTTATATTCTATCCAATTGATCTATTTGTCCATTTAAATACTATAGCCTATTTTATCCTTATAAAATATTGCAATATCTGATAGAGCACCTTACGTTGTTCTTTTTGTCCCTCTTTTTAAAATACTTTTATGTATTTTTGTTTTCCATGATGAATATAAAATCAGCTTGCCAAGTTTCATAAAATATCTGCTGGAGCCCGACTGGTGTGGCTCAGTGGTTGAGCATCGACCCGTGCACCAGGAGGTCGCCAGTTCGATTCCCAATCAGAGCACATGCCCAGGTTGTGGGCCAAATCCCCAGTGGGGGGCATGCAGGAGGCGAACAATTGATGTTCACTCTCATCAATGTTTCTATCTCTCTCTCCCTCTCCCTTCCTCTCTCTCTAAAATCAATAAATGGAAAAAAAAAAAAGAAAAAATATCTGCTGGAATGATATTCGTGATTGCACTCAATTTATAGGTTAATTTAGAGAGAAGTGGCATCTTTAAAATATTAAGTTTTTCCATCTTGGATCATGGTGTATATTTCCTTTGAGATTTGTTGTTGTTGTTTATGGTCTTTATTTACATGCTATAGTTTTCTTCATATAAATCTCACACATTTCTCAGAACTTTTCTCATACCTGGGTAAAAGATGTCCTGCTTTTGCCCTATGCTTTTGAGAGCTCTGTTCTGGCTCTCCTCCAGGTGCTTCCCTTCTTATGGGGTGACAGCTCACTGTACTGTGGGGATGTGCCTATCTGGAATACCCCTCTACCAGCTTTACTAGATTATGACCCAGGTATTAGGATCTTGGAATTATTTGCTCAAAGAGTCTCAAGCCTTTTTTTCAAGGTTGCACAGGCTTTCCCCTCAGGTCTTTCCTCCTGAAAGCTGATCGTATTGATGTTGTACACAATTTTAGTCCTGAGCAAGGGCCAAGAGATGGCTTTTTGAGTAAGGTGTAGACAGTGTTTGGACATGCAGGCTGAGGTACATCAATGGGCATGAGGTCCTTGCTATATGGATATAATAGAGCTAGGAAGTGGGAGAAAAAGGTGCCAGTCTGGTATTGGGGGTTAGCTCTCTCTATGAAGCTATTTTCTGGCACAAATCTCGGAGGAATCAAATAATTTGTAGTGACCTTCCAGGGTCATTATTAAAGTATATTTATCAACTTTTGACTCCCCCTCAAAACTTCACCACAGTTAGCCCTTCACACCCTCAATTCAACCAACAGCATTTTCAGTTTGCAGTTGAGAATCCGAGGTTGTGAAACTGCTTTGGGAAATGTGAAAATACTGTTTTCCATCTGTGGTTGCTTGACTGTGCAGATGCAAAACCAGAGGATGCAATAGGCTGACTACATTTATTGGGGAAAAAAATAATGTATAAGTGGATCTGTGAAGTTCAAACCTGTGTTGTTGAGGGGTCAACTGTACTTGCCTAAGTGACATATCTGAGATTTCAAATCCAGGTATACTGGCTCCAGAGCCTGTGTCCTTATTCACAAGGACATCATTAAGGAACTTGAGCAAATCCATTTCAGAGTCCTGAGAGCATTACATCAACAAGGTAAGATTACACTATTGTATGACTACTTTCAAACTGTTATGAAGATATAAACATTAAATGAGTTCATCTTTGCAATTAGAAGAACACTGTGTGGTTTTCTCTTTTGCTTTTCATTTTAGGTATTTTGGAAGCCATGGAGTAGGATGGCTTCTACTTTGGTTTATAGGAACAGCCACCTAGCTCTTTTAGTGTCATGTAGTTTACACTACAAAGACCTTGTTTTTCTGCATTCTGTTTCACAGAGCCCCTCTCCTTAAATTCATATGTAGATGTGGGAGTAACTGCTATCTCTCTGGGGCCAGAGAAATAGACTTATAATTGAGTTTAGATTGTTATTGTTGTGTACTCATATTCTCTGAAGAGAGACAGTGGTCCTAGAGAGGTCTGAGAGTTTGTGAGCCTCAGGTGGTACAAAAGGGCTGAGGGAGGGGAAGAGTTGTCAAAGATTTGGGGTACTAGAGATAATAATTAAGTTAGGCCTTGCAGCTGCTCAGGGATTGAGTGGATTGTAGGACTGAATCAGCTGCTAAAGTTCAGAGGAAAAAGAGATTAGCTCCTAGTTACTGGGCAGAGAAGGATCTAGTTCAGAGAATTTCTGCAGACATAGTACAGGGAACACTGCTGACTTGGGATTCACAAATCTTCTAGGAGAGACTGTCAGCTTGAAGATGAGGATGGGTCTGGGCCCAGAATAGACAACACCTTTGCATTTTCGAGTATTTATGTATCAGAGGAAACTAGCTCAACCCTCTGGTGATGGAATAATGTGTATGAACAATAAAAGCAAGCAATCTAAAAAGTCAAAGGATGGGCTGTAGAATATAAGGATGGTGAAACGGATAATCTGAGGAGACTAAGGAGCAGTTTTACCCTAAGATTGCACTGAAGTGGGAGAAAATTAGTGAATGCCCTTAAACTGCTCTATCGTAGTGGACAGTGTGGGGCAGGAAAACTACCGAAGAAATGAAAGCTGGACTTTAAAGCCAAGGTGGTTCTCTGTCCTGTGGATGGTGGCAATATAATGTTACTCAGAGACTGGGGGCAAGGGTGGGGAACTAGCTTCCTTTGGAGGCTGTCTATCATATCTCTAGCTCCATGTCTTATTTGAATGCTATCTCATGGTTGTTTGTCCTTCGACTTGCTCCCTATGTGCTTTTTTAGCCCTGGAAATTTAATTTTTGGTGAATTAATTCGTTATTGTCTGGTTGAATTTTACTTTAACCTCATGTTTTATATCTATCTGGATCTTCTTTACTGGTCAATTCTATTATTCAGCATTTTCTTTCTGATAAAAATAAGGTGTAATATTTGTGTATTCTTTATATATTTTCACTATGATCTTTCATTTAGTCCACAAAGAAAATGTGCAGCCTAGGGTATCAGTCATGGTGCTGGCAGAAATAGATAGTATTCTCAGTTGGAATAATTGTGGAGAGTTTAATAATGAGACAACTTATACATGTGTGGCCACAATGTTAAAGATAAACCAACAAATGATGTTGAAGCACTCTTTAGTGGTAGCCATTGTCACTCCTAGGCTTCTAGGGCCCTAGGCTTGAGGGGCAAGAGGAGAGAATAAGGAGTGTCACTATTTGGAGAGGGCCATCAGATGCGGGTAAAGGGATCCTTACTCTAGGCAAAAGGATGCAGCCAACTCAGAATAAACTAGCAGGGAGGGAGCTGGGGGGGGGGATAAAAGCCCTGACCTCATTCTCTTGCTGACTCTGACTTCCTGCCAGTGCCTCCCATAGAAAGAACCCAATTTGAAGTCAGAAATTAAGGAAGCCCATTGATGCAGCACATACAAGTTAGCTTGCTGGGCTAACTGTAGAGAAGCAGGAAGAAAGTATCTGGAGGAGCAAATGAAAGCTTATTTAGCCCACCTAGGTCAGCCCTATTTTATTAGCTCTATTTTACTATTTTAGGTGTGTAAATGCAGGCTCAATAAAATTAAGTGACTTGTCAAAGCTCTATATTAAACTCAAAGATCTGGTTCGAAAAATGGCAGTGGAGTGAATGGAAGCTACACAGACGATCTCCCAGGACAAAACAGGAATTACAACTAAAATAAAGACAAATCGTCAGGAAAAAGAAACAGAAAAGCAGCGGGAGAGGACCATACAACCAGGGACACTGAATGAGCCTGGTAGGATCTGCGGAGGCACGTGAGGGTGGCGGGTTGGGAGCCCACGGACAGCAGCAGCCTTAGTGCAGCCTTAGTGCAGCCTTAGCTGGGAGCAGCTGTGGCGCCCGCCCTCGGGGTTAAGAGCCCCAGCTGCTCCACAGCTCAGAGGGCTGGGACAGAGCGCTAAATAGCCACAGCCACTCACCTGGGGCTCCAGGAGAGGGAGGGTGGACTGGACTGGAACTCTGTGGGGACACCTGGGATTTGGAGGGCACTCAGAGTTTGTGCTGAGCTGTGGCCAAAAAGAACGGTGGTGGCCAGCCCCTCCTTCCCGGTTACACAGAACAACAGCCAAGTTTGCTCCTTCCTGGAGCTGTGGAAACCCTCCCTCAGAGATTCCCAGGTGAGGAAAAGAGGTAAAGAAATGCAAATTAAGACTCATTAACAACCAGCATTGGCCCCACCCTCGGGAAATCCTCTTACACTATAAACATCTGAGGGAGTTTCTCATTCAACTGAGATCCTAAGGCTTTTCAAGTAACTGAGGCTAATAGCATCCAGGCAAAAAGCTAGAATATAACCACATCTTTCCCCAGCTTGCAAATCTACCCAGGAAAGTGAGACTTGACAGTGGTGTTGAAGGAGGGCCCTCCATGCTCATCCAAACCCAGTAGAGGGAGCCACAAATAGCAGAACACCAACACCTACAGGGAAAATTTGGCAGGCTAAAAACTCATTGAGATAGCAAAAATGGTGAAACAAAGAAACAGATCCCAAAAGAAAGAACAAGACAACTCCACCGAAGTACAGATAAATGAAATGCAGTTAAGCAAATTATCAGAGGTACAGTTCCAAGCCATGATCTTGAGGAAACTAAACAGCATGAGTAAGGACATCGACACCATGAAAACCAACCAAGTGGAAATAAAGAATGACATAGCAGAAATAAAGAACACATTGGAAGGACTGACCAGCAGAGTAGAGGAAGCAGAGGACCAGATCAGTGAATTAGAAGACAGAGTAGAAAAAATCAATCAATCAGAAAACCAAAAGGAAAAAACACTGAAAAACCAGGAAGATAGATTAAGAGAACTGTGGGACAACAGGAAACGTAATAACATTCGCATGATAGGAGTCCCCAAAGAAGAAGAAAATGAGCAAGGGTTAGAGAATATATTTGAAGAAATAGTGACAGAAAACTTTCCTAACCTGGTGAAGGAAGAAAGCATTCAAGTTCAAGAAGCACAGAGAGCCCCCAGTAAGAAGAAACAAAACAGGCCCACACCAAGACACATAATAATTAAAATGCCAAAAATTAAAGACAAAGAGAGAATCCTAAAGGAAACAAGAGATAAGCAACAGGTTACCTACAAAGGAAACCCCATTAGGCTATCATCTGACTTCTCAACAGAAACACTACAGGCCAGAAGGGAATGGCATGAACTAATCAAGGTTATGAAAAACAAGGATCTGAATCCAAGACTACTCTATCCAGCATGGCTATCATTCAAAATAGAAGGTCAAATAAAGAGCTTCCCAGACAAAAAAAGGCTAAGGGAATATATTAGCACCAAACCAGCACTGTAAGACATGTTAAAAGGACTGCTGTAATTAATAGAAGAAATAGAAAGAAAATTAGAACCACACTGTACAAAAATGGCAATAAATAAGTACATATCAATAATCACCTTAAATATAAATGGATTGAATGCTCCGATAAAAAGACACAGAGTAGCTGACTGGATAAGAAAGCATGATTCACATATATGTTGTCTACAAGAGACCCACCTCACAACAAAAGACTCACATAGGTTGAAAGTAAAGGAATGGAAAAAAATCTTCCAAGCAAACGGAAAGGGAAAAAAAAGTTGGGGTAGCAATACTCATATCTGATAAATTAGATTTCAAATTGAAGACTATAACTAGAGACAAAGAAGGCCACTACATAATATTGAAAGGGTCTATCCAACAGGAATATATAAACTTGCTAAACATATATGCACCCAATATAGGAGCACCAAAATATATTAAAAATCTTCTGGAGGACTTCAAAGGAGAAATCGACAGCAATACAATCATAGCAGGAGACTTCAACACCCCACTGACATCACTGGATGGATCATCTAGACAAAAAATTAACAAGGAAACAGAGACTCTAAATGAAGCACTAGATCAAATGGATTTAATAGATATATACAGAGAATTACACCCCAAAACTGCAGAATTCACATTCTTCTCAAGGGCACATGGGACATTCTCAAAGATAGACCATATGATAGGGCACAAACTAAGTCTCTACAAGTTCAAGAAGATTGAAATCATACCAAGCATCTTCTCAGACCACAATGGCATGAAACTAGAAATCAATTGCAACAAGAACATGCAAAAACAGATGAACACATGGAGGCTAAATAGCATGTTACTGAACAATGAATGGGTTACCATGGAGATCAAGGAAGAATTTAAAATACCTAGAAACCAATGAAAATGAACACACAACAGCGCAAAATCTATGGGATACAGTGAAAGCAGTTCTGAGAGGGAAGTTCATAGCACTACAGGCCCACCTTAAGAAAGATGAACAATTTCTAATTAACTACCTAACCTCACAACTTAAAGAACTGGAAAGCAAACAAAAAGAAAACCCTAGAGCAAGTGGAAGGAAGGAAATGGTAAAGATCAGAGAAGAAATAAATGACATGGAGACCAAAAAAACAATTCAAAGGATCAATAAACAAAGAACTGGTTTCTTAAAAAGATAAACAAGATTGTTGGTCCCTTAGCTAGACTCACCAAGAAACAAAGAGAGAAAACCCAAATACACAAAATCAGAAATAAAAGAGGAGAAGTAACAACTGACACCACAGAAATACAAAGGATCATTAGCAAATACTATGAACATTTATATGGCAACAAATTCGACAATCTAAGCGAAATGGACACATTTCTAGAAACACATAGTCTCCCAAAACTGAATCGGAAAGAGATAGAAAATTTGAACAGACCAATAACAACGAAGGAAATGGAAGATGTAATCAAGACCCTCCCAGCAAACAAAAGCCCAGGCCCTGATGGCTTCATGGGCGAGTTTTACTGAACATTCAAAGAAGAACTAACACCCATTCTCCTCAAACTATTCCAAAAAATTCAAGAAGAAGGAAGACTTCTAAACATGATTTATGAGCCGGCATAGTTCTAATTCCAAATCCACAAAAATACACTACAGAGAAAGAAAACTACAGGCCAATATCCCTGATGAACATAGATGCCAAAATCCTTAACAAAATACTAGTAAAATGGATCCAGCAATACATCAATAAAATTATTCACCATGACCAAGTGGGATTCATCCCAGGGATGCAAGGCTGGTACAATATACAATATATGCAAATCAATAAATGTGATACATCACATAAACAAAATGAAAGATAAAAACCATATGATCATATCAATAGATGCTGAAAAAGCATTTGACAAAATCCAGCACCCATTTCTGATAAAAACGCTCAGCAATTATGGAATAGAGTGATCATATCTCAACATTATAAAGGCCGTATATGAAAGACCTACAGCCAACATCATACTCAATGGACAAAATCTAAAATATTTCCCTTAAGAACAGGAACAAGACAAGGATGCCCACTTTCACCACTCTTATTTAATATCGTACTGGAAGTCTTAGCCACAGCAATCAGACATGAAGAAAAAATAAAAGGGATCCAAATTGGAAAGGAGGAAGTGAAACTGTCATTATTCGCAGATGACATGATATTATACATAGAAAACCCTAAAGACTCCATCAAAAATCTACTAGACTTAATTAATGAATTTGGCAAAGTAGCAGGATACAAAATTAACGTCAAGAAATCGATGGCATTCTTATACACCAATGATGAACTCACAGAAAGAGAAACTAAAAAAACAATCCCATTTACCATCGCGGCAAAAAAATTAAGATACCTAGGAATAAACATAACCAAATAAGTAAAGGACCTATTTGCAGAAAACTACAGGCCATTGAAAAAAGAAATAGAGGAAGATATAAAAAAGTGGAAGCACATACCTTGTTCATGGATTGGAAGAATTAACATCATTAAAATGTCCATACTACCCAAAGCAATCTATAGATTCAATGCAATCCCCATCAAAATACCAAAGACATATTTCACAGAACTAGAACAAATACTTCAGAAGTTCATATGGAACCAAAAAAGACCCGAATAGCTACAGCAATCTTGAAAAAGAAGGACAAAGTAGGAGGGATCACAATACCGGACATCAGGTTATACTACAAAGCTACTGTAATCAAAACAGCCTGGTACTGGCACAAGAATAGGCACATAGATCAATGGAATAGAACAGAGAACCCAGAAATTGACCCAAAACCTTATGCTCAATTAATATTCGATAAAGGAGGCAAGAGCATACAATGGAGTAAAGACAGCCTCTTTAATAAATGGTTTTGGGAAAATTGGACAGCTACATGCAAAAAAAATGAGACGAGATCATCATCTTACACCATACACAAGAATAAACTCAAAATTGATAAAAGACTTAAATGTGACTCAAGAATCCATAAAAATCCTAGAAGAAAATGTAGGCAACAAAATTTCAGACATTATACGCAGCAAAATTTTCACAGATATATCACCTAAGGCAACAGAAACAAAGGAAAAAATGAACACATGGGACTACATCAAACTCAAAAGCTTCTGCACAGCAAAAGAAACAACCATCAAAGTGGAAAGGCAACCCACTGTATGGGAGAGCATAATTGCCTATGATATATCAGATAAGGGACTAATTTCCAAAATATGTAGAGTGCTCATACATCTCAACAAAAGGAAGACAAAGAACCCAATTAAAAAATGGGCAGAGGAACTAAATAGACACCTCTCCAAACAGTACATATAAATGGCCAAGAGACATATGAAGAAATGCTCAACATCACTTATCATCAGAGAGATGCAAATTACATCAACAATGAGGAATCACCTCACACTTGTCAAAATAGCCGCCATCAACAAAGCATCAAACAACAAGTGTTGGCGAGGGTGTGGAGAAAAGGAGACTCTAGTACACTGCTGGTGGGAATGCAGACTGGTGCAGCTGCTGTGGAAAACACTATGGTGTTACCTCAAAAAATTAAAAATTGAATTACCTTTTGACCCAGTGATCCCACTCCTAGGAATATACCCTAAGAAGCCTGAAACACCAATCAGAAAGAATATATTTACCCCCATGTTCATAGCAGCACTATTTACAATAGCGAAGATCTGGAAACAGCCCAAGTGTCCATCAGTAGACCAATGGATAGAAAAACTGTGGTACATATACACAATGGAGTACAATGCAGCTGTAAGAAAGAAAGATCTCTTATCCTTTGCGATGACATGGGAGGACCTGGAAACTATCATCCTACGTGAAACAAGCCAAGCAGAGAAAGACAAATATCATATGATCTCACTTATGTCTGGAATATAATAAACATAACAGTCTGAGGAACAGGGCAGTTCCAGAGTCGTGGAAGTAGGGTATAGACTGACAATTGCCAGAAGAGGTTGTGGGGGAGGGGATCAATGAATCACAGAACTTGTATGCATGTACTCATAACCAATGGACATGGACAACAAAACTGGTGACGGGGCAGGGAGGGAGGGGGAGTAGGGTGACAATGGGGGAAAAAGGAGAAACATCTGTAACAAAAATAAATTAATAAAATAATAAAATAAAATAAATACATGTACCCCCATGTTCATAGCAGCGCTATTTACAATAGCTAAGATCTGGAAACAGCCCAAATGTCCATCAGTAGACGAATGGATAAAAAAGCTGTGGTACATATACACAATGGAGTACTATGCAGCTTTAAGAAAGAACGATCTCTTATCCTTTGCGTCGACATGGGAGGACCTGGAAACTATTATCCTAAGTGAAACAAGCCAAGCAGAGAAAGACAAACATCATATGATCTCACTTATCTCTGGAGTATAATGAACATAACAGCGTGAGGAGCAGGGTAGTCCCGGGGACGTGGAAGTGGGGTACAGGCTGACATCTGCCAGAAGAGGGGGCGGGGGAGGGGAGCGATGAACACAGAACTTGTACGCATGTACTCATAACCAATGGACATGGACAACAAAACGGGGACGGGACAGGGAGGGAGGGGGAGGGGGGTGTCAATGGGGGAAAAAAGGAGAATCATCTGTAACATAAGTAAATTAATAAAAAATAAAAAATAAAAAAAAAATCTGTTATCTCCTTGGCCAGTAGAGTACCTTAGGCCTTCTAAGGTAAACAATGATTGATGATTGTTTTTAGATTGGCTGAATAGAATGAGTCTTTAAACATAGAAAATAATTAATTTGTACTAATCTTTCATCGAAGAACTAGAAGAAATAGTGAATTTTATTTTTTAAAAATCTCCTTGCTTTGCAATATATATTAATGGTTGTTATGCCAGCAGTAATACTTTTCTTCACAATGCCAGTATGGAATTATAAAGCAAGACTTTATTTGTGATTTAAATGGTAACTGAACAATTATAATGCATGGTACACTTGGAAAATACCTTCCTAATGTTTATGCTTGCCATCCATTAGTATTGTTCCTTTCTTCAGGCTCAATGATTCTGTGAAAAAAAGGATTATATTTTCTGAATTTAATAAGTACAACTTTTAAAAAAAATTTTTTTTTTATCCTCACCTTAGGACATTTTGTTTCATTTTTTTTTTTTCAGACAGAGTGGGAAGGAGAGAGAGGAAAAGAGAGAGAGAGAGAAACATCGACGTGAAAGGGACACATCGAGTGGCTGCCACCCACACAACCAACCAGGGCCAGGGACAAACTGCAACCGAGGTACATGCCCTTAGCAGGAACCGAACCCGGGTCTCTCTGTACCACAGGCCGACGCTCTAACCGCTGAGCCAAACCGGCCAGGGCACAACTTTTTTTTTTAAATCCTCACCCAAGAGAAAGAGAGAGAAATGTCGATGTGAGAGAGATACATGGATTGGTTTCCTCCTGCAGAACCCTGACCAGGGCTGGGGACCAAACCGCAGTTGAGGTACATTCCTTTGACTGGAATCGAATCCGTGACTCTTTGATCCACCAGCCGACGCTCTAACCACTGAGCCAAACTGGCCAGGGCAATAAGTACAACATTTTAAGCCAGAACATATACCATCACATTTTTGTGAAGTCATTTACTTTTCTGTTCCATTAATATTATTAAGGGCAATATTGCTCTTCTTTCAGTTAAGTAGAAAATCTAACTAATCTGAGTATTCATTTCATTTATAAGATCTAGAAACTGATTTTAGAAGATTAAGGATATCCTTTGATACCATTCCTGGGGGGGATAGTATAATAGAAATAGTCATTTATAATGAAAATAATCATGATTAAAAGTCATACTTCTTTAATATTGAAAAGACAGCATGTCCAATATTTTGAACAATCTAGTTTGGAGAATTCAAGTCTCTTTCTCAGATCCCAGAGGCATTTACCCCAAACAAGAGTTCCTCATACACAAAACTATTTATGTGCGATTTAAAAGGTGGCTTCAGCATATTCATTCTCTGGTCAGGACTCAAGCTTATTTCCATGTGTTATATACATAAATAATTATCATACTGTCCTTCCTATACAGAGATGATATTGCTAACCCAAAGTCACTTGGGTGTGTTCTTAGAGATGTGCTCTCCATAGCAGGGTTGGGTTCTACTATTTAACCCACATACTCTCCCTTTGTTTGCCATGTGATCAGTGGACACTAACCCTAACCTTGGCCCTAGTGATATGATGCTCTTACTGAGCTAACTGCTTGGTCCGGTATAATCTATCTGAAGAATTTTCACATTTTTGTTTTAATCCTCACCCAAGGACATTTTTGCATTTATATTCAGATAGAGCAGGAGGGAGAGGGGGAGGAAAAGAGAGAGAGAAACATGGATGTGAGAGAGACATTGACTGGCTGGCTGCCACCCACACGACCCCAACCAGGGCCGAGGACAAACTGCAACCGAGGTACGTGCCCTTAGTGGGAACCAAACCCAGGACTCTCTGTTCTGCGGGCCAATGCTCTAACTGCTGAGCCAAACTGGCCAGGGCTCTGCAGAATTTTCAACAAGTTTTGAGATACAGGGAAGAAGAAGATCCAAAAATCACTTAATGTCTTATTTGAAAGGTAAAGTTCTGAGATGTGGGTTTGTATTTAGGGAAGAGAACCACTTAGATCTCTAGCCCAGGAAAAAAGATACATGCTTAATGTGCCCAAACCTTGTTCATTTGACGTTTGCACTGGGAATTAGAGCTCAAATCTCAGGTAATAATTAACCATTACTTTGTTTTCCTTGCTTTGGCTTGTATCTAGATATGTCTCAGGGATCTTATGGAGAGAAAGGGTAGCTTTCTCTGTAGTTCACTGGGTCTTCTAACTGTATACCTTGTTATTAGTATCTCAGTGTTAACACAACACTCTCCAATATCAAAGTTGTGGACTGAAGACAACAAAACTGACTTAGCTTGAGGTTCTTCTTTGTTACTGGTATTTTATCTTTGTTCCTTACTAATTTTTTCTTCAATCCCTGCTGACCACCTGGTTCGAGATTCCCCGGATTTCAGATTTCCAATCTTCCTGTACCTTTGGGAGTCTTCATCCTACTGGTTTGTGTCAATATTTCTGGATTCTACCCTTGCTTGGTATTGACTTTTATTCTTTGCATGCCCCGACTTTGGCTTTTCTACTCTCACATGACCTATAGCCTTATTCTTGCTTTCAGTATCTGAATTCATCACAACTGAATTAACTAACAGCTTCCAGATTAGTGACTAGGCTTAGTCTGTGATCCTGTAGCCAAACTCAATGATCAATCCATTCTTGTATCTTCTTCTATTCTGTATTTTAAGTGTGATCCCATCTCTTCTGGTCCTTGCTCATCACCCCAACGTTCAAAACTTGCTGGAACTTCCTCAGAGATAGATTATACTGGATCAAGCAGTTAGTAGTGTCTCAGTTGTCTTCCTATGACCTTATACATCAGAAAACCAGATCCAGCCAGTGCCCAAGAATCTGATCAATTATATCATCATTGTTCCTGTTTAGAAAGGAGTGCAATAATTATGGGTGAAAAAAAGATGTTGGAATGGAACCCATTTCCTTGGAAGTTGACAGTTCATGTGGTATAATAATGGAAAGAATGGGATGTGGTTGTAGAAGATTTGAGCCTTCCCCCATGTACTGACTGTGTGACTTAAGAAAAGTCACTTTAAACAAATTCTTAGAGTTTCAGTTTACCTGTCTATAACATAGAGGATACTACTACCATCTATCTCAGAAGGATGCTGTGAGTATCAAATGAGATTATATATTTACATACATATACATAAAATATATACACCCACATATGGTGTGTGTGTTTGTAAACACTAAAGTAATACAACAACTGGCTTATTCAGAGAAATTTATCTTTGCCCAGCCAAAGAAGAAATAAGAATGGGAGATGAGTTATTTCATATCATAAACTTAAGCTTTGGGATAAAACATGATATTGAAGTAAGTCTTCAGCCTTTGATGAAGATTGAGTAAAAGGGATTAGATTTACCCGCTGGCCTGAAAGAACTTTAAAATCATACAAAATATATGAAACCAGCAATGATTTCGAGGCACTGTATATCAGACAATGAAGAACACTGATCCCTGTGTCACAAAAAATAAATTAAGACCTACAATTACCCAGGTTACTGTTGAAGGGAATTTCCAGGCTGTGACATAGGGAATGGGGGGAAGGGCTGTGTTTAGTCTCATGCAGGGCTTGAATAGTTCTTTTTCCCACCAGAAAGAATGAAAAACCTCATAATTCACAGGGCATTTGATAGAGTACTCAGAAGGATTTACCTTAGTAGTTGGGCAAAATTAACCTTAGATCAAACACTGCTCTGGTAAGGCCTAACAAGTATTAAAACCAGGATCTGAAAGGATAAACTTTCTCCAACCAATTTAATCATATTTCAGAATAAAGCTCAAGAATATTTATAAAAATATCAACCATTCAAAAGTTAAAATTTACAATGTTTGTAATTCAAACAAAATAAATAGGCAACTGATGAATGGTAAAATAAAATGTGGTCTATCCATGTAATAAATTATTTGTCAATAAAAATGAAATATGAATACATGTTATAACATGGATGAATCTCAAAACATTATGTTAAGTGAAAGAAGCCAGTCACAAAGGATCACATATTTTATTATTCCATTTACATGAACTATACAGAATAGGCAAATATAGAGAAACAGAAAGTAAACTAATGTTTGCCTTGGTCTGAGTTGGAGTAGTTGGGGGAGATTCAAGAGGTGTGATGCCTAAAGAGTGCATGATTCCTTTTTAGGATGATAACAATGTTTTAAATTGATTGTGGTGATGTATAAATGTAAATATACTAACACTTTCAATTTTATATTATATTTTATTTTTTATTAATTAATTTATTTTTGTTACAGATGATTCTCCTTTTTCACTCCTTGACACTCTCCTCCCGATCCCCTTCCCCCAGTATTGCTGTCTATGTCCATTGGTTATGCATATATGCTTATACATTCTTTAGTTTATCTCTTCCCTATCTCCTGCCCCACTCCTCTGAGATTTGTCAGTCAATACCCTACATTTATGTCTCTGAGTCTACTTTGTTCATCAGCATATATTGTCTATTATATTCCACAAATAAATGAGATCATGTGATATGTGTCTTTCTCTGATTGGCTTATTTCGCTTAGGATAATACTCTCCAGATCCCTCCATGTCGTCTCAAAGGATAAGAGATCTTGCTTTCTTACAGCTGCATAGTATCCCATTGTGTCTATGTACCAAAATTTTCTAACCACTCATCCATTGATAGACACTTGGGCTGTTGCCAGATCTGAGCAATTGTAAATAGTGCTGCTTTGAACATAGGGGTACATATATTCTTTCTGATTGGTGTTTCAGGCTTATATGGATATATTTCTAGAAGTGGGATCACTGAGTCAAATGGCAATACAATTTTTTTCATTTTTTGAGGAAACACCATAGTGTTTTCCATAGTGGCTGCACCAGTCTACATTCCCACCAGCAGTGTACTAGAGTCCCCTTTTCTCACACCCTCACTGGCACTTGTTGTTTAATGATTTGTTGATGGCAGCCATTCTGGCAGGTGTGAGGTGATACCTCATTGTTGTTTTAATTTGCATCTCTCTAATGATTATTGACATTGAACATTTCTTAATATGTCTCTTGGACATTTCTATGTCCTGTTTGGAGAGGTGTCTATTTAGCTCCTCTGCTCACTTTTAATTGGGTTCTTTGTCTTCATTTTGTTGAGTTGTATGAGCACTCTATATATTTTGCAGATTAACCCCTTATCTTTTGTATCATTGGCAATTGTGCTCTCCCATACAGTGGGTTGCCTTTCCATTTTGATAGTTGTTTCTTTTGCTGTGCAGAAGCATTTTATTTTGAGGTAGTCCCATGTGTTCATTTGTTCCTTAGTTTCTCTTGCCTTAGGTGATATATCAGTGAAAACTCTGCTGTGTATGATGTCTGAAATTTTGTTACCTCCATTTTCTTCTAGGATTTTTATGGATTCATGAGTCACATTTAAGTCTTTTATTCATTTTGAGTTTATTCTTGTGTATGGTGTAAGATGATGGTCTAGTTTCATTTTTTTGCATGTAGCTGTCCAATTTTGCCAACAGCATTTATTAAGGAGGCTATCTTTACTCTATTGTATACCCTTGTCACCTTTGTCAAATATTAATTGAGCATAATGTCTTCGGTCAATTTCTGGGTTCTCTGTTCTGTTCCATTGATCTATATGCCTGTTCTTGTGCCAGTACCAGGCTGTTTTGATTACAGTGGCTTTGGTGTATAACCCTATATCCGGTTTTGTGATCCCACCTACTTTGTCCTTCTTTTTCAAGATTGCTGTGGCTATTCGGGGTCTTTTTTGGTTCCATATAAACTTTTGAAGTATTTGTTCTAGTTCTGTGAAATATGTCCTTGGTATTTTGATTGGGCTTGCATTGAATTTATAGATTGCTTTGGGTAACATGGACATTTTAATGATGTTAATTCTTCCAATCCATGAACAAGGTATGTGCTTCCACTTTTTTCTATCTTCCTCTATTTCGTTTTTCAATGTCCTTCAGTTTTCTGCAAATAAGACCTTTACTTCTTTGGTTAAGTTTATTCTTAGGTATCTTAATTTTATTGCCCCAGTGGTAAATGGGATTTTTTTTAGTTTCTCTTTCTGTGAGTTAAATATTGGTGTATAAGAATGCTATCAATTTCTTGATGTTAATTTTTTACCCTGCTACCTTGCCAAATTCATTTATTACATCTAGTAGATGTTTGATGGAGTCGTTAGGTTTTTCTATGTACAATATCATATCATCTGCAAATAATGACAGGTTCACTTCCTCCTTTCCAATTTGGATCCCTATTATTTTTTCTTCATGTCTAATTGCTGTGGCTAAGACTTCCAATACTATGTTAAATAAGAGTGACAAAAGTGGGCATCCCTGTCTTGTTCCTGTTCTTAATGGAAATGTTTTTAGTTTTTGTCATTGAGTATGATGTTGGCTGTAGGTCTTTCATATATGGCCTTTATTATGTCGAGATATGATCCCTCTATTCCCAATTTACTGAGCCTTGTTATCAGAAATGGGTACTGGATTTTATCGAATGCTTTTTCAGCATCTATTGATATGATCACGTGGTTTTTATCTTTCATTTTGTTTATGTGGTGTATCACATTTATTGGTTTGCGAATATTGTACCAGCCTTGCATCCCTGGGATGAATCCCACTTGGTCATGGGGAATAATTTCTTAAATATATTGCTAGATCGTATTTGCTAATATTTTGTTAAGGATTTTGACGTATATGTTCATCAGAGATATTGGCCTCTAGTTTTCTTTCTTTGTATTGTTTTTATCTGGTTTTGGAATTAGAATTATGCTGGCATCATAAAACAAGATTGGAAGTTTTCCTTCTTCTTGAATTTTTTTGGAATAGTTTGAGGAGAATGGGTGTTAGTTCTTTGAACGTTTGGTAAAACTCCCCCGTGAAGCCATCCGGGCCTGGGCTTCTGTTTGCTGGGGAGTCTTGATTACATCTTCAATATTTTTAGGTGTTATTGGTCAGTTCATGTTTTTTATCTCTTCCCGGTTTAGTTTTGGGAGACTATGTGTTTCTAGAAATTTGTCCATTTTGCTTATATTGTCCAATTTGTTGCTGTATAATTTTTCATAGTGTGTTTTGATAATCCTTTGTATTTCTGTGGTGTCAGTTGTTACTTCTCCTCTTTCGTTTCTGATTTTGTGTATTTTGGTTCTCTCTGCTTTTTTATTGATAAGTCTAGCTAAGGGTCCATCAATCTTGTTTATGTTTTCAAAGAACCAGCTTTTTGTTTCATTAATCTTTTGAATTGTTTTTTGTTTGTTTGCTTGTTTGTTTGTTTGTTTTTGTTTTTTGGTCTCTATGTCATTTATTTCTGTTCTGATCTTTATTATTTTTTTCCTCCTACTTGCTCTGGGGTTTTCTTTTTGTTTGCTTTCTAGTTCTTTAAGTTGTGAGGTTAGTCAGTTAGAAATTTATCTTGTTTCTTGAGATAAGCCTGTTGTGCTATGATCTTCCCTCTCAGGACTGCTTTTGCTGTGTCCCATATGTTGCAGTATGTTCATTTCATTGGTTTCCAGGAAGTTTTTAATTTCTTCCTTGATCTCTTTGGTAACTCATTTATTGTTTAATTACATGATATTTAGCTACCATGTGTTCAAATGATTTGCATGTTCTTGTTGCAATTGATTTCTAGTTTCATGCCATTGTGATCTGAGAAGATGCTTGATATGATTTCAATCTTCTTGAACTTGTAGAGACTTAGTTTGTGTCCTATCATGTGGTCTATCTTTGAGAATGTCCCATGTGCACTTGAGAAGAATGTGAATTCTGTAGTTTTGGGGTGTAATTCTCTGTAGATATCTATTAAATCTATTTCATTGAGTGCATCATTTAGAGTCTCTGTTTCCTTGTTATTTTTTGTATGGAGGATGTATCCAGTGATGTTACCGGGGTGTTGAAGTCTCCTGCTAAGTTTGTATTGCTGTCGATTTCTCCTTTGAAGTCCTCCAGAAGATTTTGAATATATTTTGGTGCTCATATATTGGGTGCATATATGTTTACCAAGGTTATATCTTCCTGTTGGATAGATCCTTTCAATATTATGTGGTGGCCTTCTTTGTCTCTAGTTATGGCCTTCATTTTGAAATCTAATTTATCAGATATGAATATTGCTACCCCAGCTTTTTTTTTCTTTCTGTTTTCCTGGAAGATTTTTTTTTCATTTCTTCACTTTCAACCTATGTGAGTATTTTGTTGTGAGGTGGGACTCTTGTAAACAACATATATGTGAGTCGTGCTTTCTTATCCGATCAGCTACTCTGAGTCATTTATCGGAGCGTTCAATCCATTTACATTTAAGATTATTATTGGGATGTACTTATATATTGCCATTTTTTTTTTGTGGTTATATTTTTCTTCCTATTTCTTGTGCTGATTACCGTAGTCCTTTTAACATTTCTTACAATGCTGGTTTGGTGCTAATATAGTCCTTTATCCTTTTTATTTTGTCTGGGAAGCTCTTTATTTGACCTTCTATTTTGAATGATAGCTTTGCTGGATAGAGTAGTCTTGGATTCAAATCCTTGTTTTTCATAACCTTGATTACTTCATGCCATTCCCTTCTGGCCTGTAGTGTTTCTGTTGAGAAGTCAGCTGATAACCTAATGGGGGTTCCTTTGTAGGTAACCTGTTGCTTATCTCTTGCTGTCTTTAGGACTCTCTTTGTCTTTAATTTTTGCTTTTTAATTATTTTGTGTCTTGGTTTGGGCCTGTTTGGGTTCTTCTTACTTGAATGCCTTCTTCCTTCACCAAGTTAGGGAAATTTTCTGTCACTCTTTCTTCAATTATATTGTCTAACACTTTCTCATTTTCCTCTTCTTCTGGAACTCCTTTGATGCAGATGTTGTAACATATCATGTTGTACCACAGTTCCTTTTAGCTGCCCTCTTGTTTTATACTTTTTTTGTTGTTGTCGTTCTCTTTTTGGGTGATTTTTTCTACCCTGTCTTCTAACTCACTGATGTGACCTTCTACTTCCTCTACTCTGCTGTTTATTCCTTCCAATGTGTTCTTTATTTCTGCTATGCCATTCTTTACTTCTGGTTGTGGTTTTTCATTCCTAGTTCGTTGATTTTCATTGTTTCTATATCTTTACCCATGCCATTGAGCTCTTTACTCATGCTGCTGAGCTTCATCATAAAAATTACTCTGACCTCTGTCTTTGATATCTTTTTAAAATCCATTTCATTTATCTCTTCTTCTGTAGAATTATTTTGTTCTTTCATTTGAGATTTGTTTCTTTGTTTGCCCATTTTGGTTGTCTCAGTGGGTTTTGGAGCCTGCCGAATTTTCCCTGTGGGTGTTGGTGTTTCCGATGATTGTGGCACCCTCTACTGGGTTTGGATGAGTGTGGGAGGACCCACATTAACCCCTACTGTCAAGACTTACTTTCCTGGGTAGATTTGCACACCAATCAAAAATTCAGTTTTCCTCTAGCTTTTGCCTTCATGCTCTTAGTCTCTGTTACTTGAGGAGTCTCGGCTTGTAGCCTTCAACTGAATAAAATATCCCTCAGGGTTACAGGGCAAGAAGATTTCCAGCAGTTGGGGCTATTACTTGCTGGTAGCTTCTAGCTATTAATGAGTCTCAATTTGCATTTATCTGTCCTGGCCTGATCATGTTTAATTCCTGAAGGAGGGGCCATTGCTTCTCTCCAGGGCTCTGGGAAGGGGCTCTTTGAGTAATATACCTACTGTCCTATGAAGGAGTGATTCAGCATAAAATTCCCAGTGTCCTCTTGCCCACCTCTCTCCCCTGAGCCACGAACTCCTCACTTTCTTCACACAGTGCCAGTCCAGTACACCCTCCCTCTGACAGAGTCCAAGGTGAGTGGAAGTAGCTTATTTAGTGCTCTGGCCCTTCAGAGACTTTTTTCCAGCACTCCTCCTTGCTGGACAAAGTCACAGCTCTGGTGATCTTAGCCAGGTACTATTCGGGTGTCTTTGCCTGTCCCCACAAGGAGAGAGGGCAACTCTCTGTGCTGTGTAGCTGGCTTCAGGTTTTATCCTCTGACTTCTCAGAGGGAATTGCTCGCAGCTGAAAGAGCCCTCAGCTTCTGTCTGTGGGCTCCTAGCCCACCCTCAAGCCTTTGAAAGTCCTACTAGGCTCAATTTAGAGTACTCTCTGTGTTCCTGGTTATAAAGTTTCTCTCCATCTGCTTTTCAGTTCATTTTTCCCATTAATTTGTTTTTATTTTAGTTGTTTTTTCAGTTTGGTCCTGGGAGACGGTCTGTGTTGCTTCCATTCACTCCACCACCATTTTTTTCCAATTCAATTTCATATTTTATTTTATTTTTTATTTATTTATTTTTTTTGTTTTGTTTTTATTTTTTTTTATTAATTTACTTTTGTTTCAGATGTTTCTCCATTTTTCCCCCATTGACACCCTCCTCACCCTCCCTCCCTGCCCCGTCCCCATTTTTGTTGTCCATGTACATTGGTTATGAGTACATGCGTACAAGTTCTGTGTTCATCGCTCCCCTCCCCCACCCCCTCTTCTGGCAGATGTCAGTCTGTACCCCACTTCCACGTCCCCGGGACTACCCTGCTCCTCACATTATTATGTTCATTATATTCCAGAAATAAGGGAGATCATATGATATTTGTCTTTCTCTGCTTGGCTTGTTTCACTTAGGATAATAGTTTCCAAGTCCTCCCATGTCTACGCAAAGGATAAGAGATCATTCTTTCTTAAAGCTGCATAGTACTCCATTGTGTATATGTACCAGAGCTTTTTTATCCATTCATCTACTGATGGACACTTGGGCTGTTTCCAGATCTTCGCTATTGTAAATAGTGCTGCTATGAACATGGGGGTACATGTATTCTTTCTGATTGGTGTTTCAGGCTTCTTCGGGTATATTCCTAGGAGTGGGATCCCTGGGTCAAATGGTAATTCAATTTTTAATTTTTTGAGGTAACACCATAGTGTTTTCCATAGTGGCTGCACCAGTCTGCATTCCCACCAGCAGTGTACTAGAGTCCCCTTTTCTCCACACCCTCGCCAACACTTGTTGTTTGATGCTTTGTTGATGGCGGCTATTCTGACAGGTGTGAGGTGATACCTCATTGTTGTTTTAATTTGCATCTCTCTGATGATTAGTGATGTTGAGCATTTCTTCATATGTCTCTTGGCCATTTGTATGTCCTGTTTGGAGAGGTGTCTATTTAGCTCCTCTGCTCATTTTTTAATCGGGTTCTTTGTCTTCCTTTTGTTGAGTTGTATGAGCACTCTATATATTTTGGAAATGAACCCCTTATCTGATGTATCACTGGTGATTATGCTCTCCAATACAGTGGGTTCCTTTTCCATTTTGATGGTTGTTTCTTTTGCTGTGCAGAAGCTTTTTAGTTTGATGTAGTCTCATGTGTTCATTTGTTCCTTAGTTTCTCTTGACATACGTGATGTATCAGTGAAAATTCTGCTGCATATGATGTCTCAAATTTTGTTGCCTACATTTTCTTCTAGGATTTTTATGGATTCATGAGTCACATTTAAGTCATTTATCCATTTTGAGTTTATTCTTATGTATGGTGTAAGTTGATGGTCTAGTTTTATTTTTTTGCATGTAGCTGTCCAATTTTCCCAACACCATTTATTAAATAGGCTGTCTGTACTCCATTGTATGCTCTTGCCACTTTTGTCAAATATTAATTGAACATAATGTATTGGGTCAATTTCTGGGTTCTCTGTTCTGTTCCACTGGTCTATGTGCCTGTTCTTGTGCCAGTACCAGGCTGTTTTGATTACAGTAGCTTTGTAATATAACCCTATACCCGGTTTTGTGAGCCGATCTACTTTGTCCTTCTTTTTCAAGATTGCTGTAGCTATTCGGGTCTTTTTTGGTTCAATATGAACTTTTGAAGTATTTGTTCTAGTCATGTGAAATATGTCATTGGTATTTTGATGGAGATTGCATTGAATCTATAGATTGCTTTGGGTAGTAAGGACATTTTAATGATGTTAATTCTTCCAATCCATGAGCAAGGTATGTGCTTCTACTTTTTAATATCTTCCTCTATTTCTTTTTTCAATGTCCTGTAGTTTTCTGCAAATAGGTTCTTTACTTCTTTGGTTAACTTTATTCCTAGGAATCTTAATTTATTTGCTGCGATGGTAAATGGGGTTGTTTTTATAGTTTCTCTTTCTGTGAGTTCATCTTTGTTGTATAAAAATGACATTGATTTCTTGACATTAATTTTGTATCCTGGTACTTTGCCAAATTCATTTATTAAGTTTAGTAGATTTTTGATGGAGTCTTTAGGGTTTTCTATGTATAATATCATGTCATCTGCAAATAACAGTAGTTTCACCTCCTCTTTTCCAATTTGGATCCCTTTTATTTTTTCTTCATGTCTGATTGCTGTGGCTAAGACTTCCAGTACTATGTTAAATAAGAGTGGTGAAAGTGCGCATTCCTGTCTTTTTCCTGTCTTAAGGGAAATGCTTTTAGTTTTTGTCCATTGAGTATGATGTTGGCTGTAGGATTTTCATATACGGCCTTTATTATGTCAAGGTATGATTCCCCCTATTACCACATTGCTGAGCGTTTTTATCAGAAATGGGTGCTGGATTTTGTCAAATGCTTTTTCAGCGTCTATTGATATGATCATATGGCTTTTATCTTTCATTATGTTTATGTGGTGTATCACATTTATTGATTTGTGAATATTGTACCAGCCTTGTATCCCTGAGATGAATCCCACTTGGTCATGATGTATAATTTTTTTGATGTATTGCTGGATCTGATTTGCTAGTATTTTCTTCAGGATTTTGGCATCTATGTTCATCAGGGATATTGGCCTGTAGTTTTCTTTCTTTGTAGTGTCTTTTTCTGGATTTGGAATTAGAACTATGCCGGCTCATAAATCATGTTTGGACATCTTCCTTCTTCTTGAATTTTTTGGAATAGTTAGAGGAGAATGGGTGTTAGTCCTTCTTTGAATGTTCGGTAAAACTCCGCTATGAAGCCATCCAGGCCTGGGCTTTGTTTGCTGGGAGAGTCTTGATTACATCTTCAATTTCCTTCGTTGTTATTGGTCTGTTCAAGTTTTCTATCTCTTCCTAGTTCAGTTTTGGGAGACTATGTGTTTCTAGAAATTTGTCCATTTCGTTTAGATTGTCTAATTTGTTGCTGTATAATTGTTCATAGTATTTGTTAATGATCCTTTGTATTTATGTGGTGTCAGTTATTACTTCTTCTCTTTCATTTCTGAGTTTGTGTATTTGGGTTCTCTCCCTTTGTTTCTTGGTGAGTCTAGCTAAGGGTTCATCAATCTTGTTTATCTTTTCAGAAAACTAACTCTTTGTTTCATTGATCCTCTGAATTTTTTTTTTTCGTCTCCATGTCGTTTATTTCTTTTTTTTTTGTTATTTTATTTATTTATTTATTTATTTTTTATCCTCACCGGAGGACATTTTTTCATTTTTTGTTCAGATAGAGTGGGAGGGAGAGAGGAGAAGAGAGAGAAACATCGACGTGAAAGGTTCACATTGAGTGGCTGCCACCCGCATGACCAACCAGGGCCGGGGACAAACCGCAACCGAGGCATATGCCCTTAGCGGGAACCGAACCCGGGTCTCTCTGGACCACAGTCCGACTCTCTAACTGCTGGGCCAAACCGTCCAGGGCTCCATGTATGTCGTTTATTTCTGCTCTGATATTTCCTGCCTTCCTCGTGCTCTGTTTTTTTTTTTTTTCTTGTTTTGTTTTTGTTGTTTTTTTTTTTTTTTTTTCTTGCATTCTAGTTCTTTAAGTTGTAAGGTTAGAGAGTCAATTAGGAATTTTTCTTGTTTCTTGAGACAGGCCTGCAGTGCTATAAACTTCCCTCTCAGAACTGCTTTTGCTGCATCCCATAGATTTTGTTTTTGTGTGTTCATTTTCATTGGTTTCCAGGAAGTTTTTAATTTCTTCTTTGATCTCCATGGTAACCCAATCATTGTTCAATAACATGCTATTTAGCCTCCATGTCTTCAAATGTGTTTGCATGTTCTTGTTGCAATTGATTTCTAGTTTCATGCCATTGTGATCTGAGAAGATGCTTGATATGATTCCAATCTTCTTGAACTTGTAGAGACTTAGATTGTGTCCTAACATGTGGTCTCTCTTTGAGAATGTTCCATGTGCACTTGAGAAGAATGTGAATTCTGCAGTTTTGGGGTGTAATTCTATGTAGATATCTATTAAATCCATTTGATTGAGTGCTTCATTTAGAGTCTCTGTTTCCTTGTTAATTTTTTGTCTGGAGGATCTCTCCAGTGATGTTAGTGGGATGTTGAAGTCTACTGCTTTGATATTATTGCTGTCGATTTCTCCTTTGAAGTTCTCGAGATGATTTTGAATATATTTTGGTGCTCCTATATTGGGTGCATACATGTTTACCAAGGTTATATCTTCCTGTTGGATAGATCCTTTCAATATTATACTGACCTTCTTTGTCTCTGGTTATGGTCTTCATTTTGAAATCTATTTTATCAAATATGAGTATTGCTGCCCCATCTTTTTTTTTCCTTTCCTTTTGCTTGGAAGATTTTTTTCCATCCCTTCACTTTCAACCTATGTGAGTCTTTTGTTGTGAGATGGGTCTCTTGTAAACAACATATATGTGAGCCATGCTTTCTTATCCAATCAACTACTCTGTGTCCTTTTATAAGAGCATTCAATCTATTTACATTTAAGGTGATTATTGATATGTACCTATTTATTGCCATTTTTGTTTAGTGTGGTTCTATTTTCCTTCCTATTTCTTCTACTAATTACAGCAGTCCTTTTAACATTTCTTGCAATGCTGGTTTGGTGCTAATATAGTCCCTTTGCCTTTTTTTGTCTAGGAAGCTCTTTATTTGACCTTCTATTTTGAATTATAGCCTTGCTGGATAGAGTAGTCTTGGATTCAGATCCTTGTTTTTCATGAACTTGATTACTTTATGTCATTCCCTTCTGGCCTGTAGTGTTTCTATTGAGAAGTCAGCTGATAGCCTTATGGGGAGTCCTTTGTAGGTAACCTGTTGCTTATCTCTTGTTGCCTTTAGGACTCTCTCTTTGTCTTTAATTTTGGCTTTTTAATTATTATGTGTCTTGGTTTGGGCCTGTTAGATTCTTCTTACTTGGGGCTCTCTGTGCTTCTTGAACTTGAATGCCTTCTTCCTTCCAAGTTAGGGAAGTTTTCTGTCATTATTTCTTCAAATACATTCTCAAACCCTTGCTCATTTTCTTCTTCTTCAGGGACTCCTATGATGTGAATATTATTACGTTTCCAGTTGTCCCACAGTTCTCTTAAGCTGTCTTCCTGTTTTTTAATTGTTTTTTTTTTCCTTTTGGTTTTCTAATTGGTTGATTTTTTTTTTTTTACCCTATCTTCTAATTCACTGATCCGGTCCTCAGCTTCCTCCACTCTGCTGTTCAGTCCTTCCAATGTGTTCTCTATTTCTGCTTTGTCATTCTTCATTTCTTCTTTGTGGTTTTTCATTTCCAGATGATTGATATTCAATGTTTCTATATCTGTACTCATTGTGTTGATATCCTTAGTCATGCTGTTGAGCTTCTTCAAGATCATGTCTCTGAACTTTACTTCTGATAACTTGCTTAACTGCATTTCATTTATCTCACCTTTGGTAGAGGTCTCTTGTTATTTCATTTGGGATTTGATACTTTGTATCACCATTTTGGTTATCTCAGTGGGTTTTGGAGCCTGACAAATTTTTCCTGTGGGTATTGGTGTTCTGCTGTTTGTGGCTCCCTCTATGGGGTTTGGATGAGCATGGGAGAACCCATGTTAAACAACTATCAAGTCTTACTGTCCTTCGTAGATTTGAAAACTGAGAAAAGGTTCAATTATCCTGTAGCTTTTTGCCTGGTGGCTATTAGTCTCAGTTACTTGATGAGCTTTGGATTGTACCCCTCAGCTGAATGAAAAACTCCCTGAGGTATTCAGTGTAAGAGAATTTTCAGAGGGTGCGGCAGATGGTGGTTGTTAATGAGCCTCAGTTTGCATTTCTTTGTCTCAGCTGGGTAGGGTTAAATTTCCAAGAGTGAGGCTGCTGCTTCTCCCCAGATGTCTGGGAAGGAGCAAGATGTCCACCGTCCTGTGTGGTCACAACTCAGCCAAACCTGTGAGCGCCCTCTAAATCCCACGTGTCCCCACATAGTTCCAGTCCAGTCTGCCTCCCTCTGCTGGAGCCCAAGGTGAGTGACTGTAGCTAATTTAGTGTTCTGTCTCGACCTTCTGTGCTGTGAAGTGGGCTTGTGATTTTAACCCTGAGGAAACTGTTCACATCTAAATCCACTGCTGTCTGTGGGCTCCCAGCCCACCCTCTCATGCCTCCACAGACCTACCAGGCTCTATTCAGTGTCCCTGGTTATATGGTCCTCTCCAGGTACTTTTCTGTTGCTTTCCTGGATGATTTGTCCTTATTTTAGTTGTAATTCCAATTTGGTCCTGGGAGATCATCTGTGTAACTTCCATTCACTCCGCTACCATTTTGGCCACCCTCAATTTTCTTCTTTTTAAAGATTGAATAATATTCCATGGTACGTATATACCACATTTTGCTTATTCACTCATCTGCTGATGGATACGTACATTGCCTCCACATTTTGGCTATTGTAAATACTGCTTCTATGAACATGGATGTACAAATAGCTCTAGAGATCCTGATTTCAATTATTTTGGGTATATACCCAGAACTGGAATTTCTAGATCATATGTTAATTCTTTTCAGTGTTTTGAAGAACTACCATACTGTTTTTCACAGTGGCTAAACCATTTTATATTCCCACCAGTAATACACAAGGGTTCAAATTTTTCTGTATCTATCCTTAAGAACACTTGTAGTTTTCTGTGTTTTGATAGTAGCCATCCTATTGGTCTGAGAAGATATTTCATTGTGGTTTTGATTTACATTTCCTTAATGATTGGTGAGGTTCATGTACTTGTTGGACATTCGCAAATTTTCTTTGGACAAATGTCTGTTTAAGTCCTTTGCCCATTATTTAATCTGTTATGTTTTGTTATTGAGTTGTAGATATTTTTGTACGTTCTGGATATTAATCCTTTATCAAATTAATGATTTGCAAATGTGTTACCCATTGAGTAGGTTGCCTTATGTTTCTTCTTTTTTCCCCTCAAATTTTTAGCTGTTTCAGGGCAGAAGGTATATTTGATCTCTGTTATTCTATCATTGCTAGAAGTGTAAGTGCTTGTATTCTTTTGAACCTGTCAATTCACAAAAACTGCATTTTCATGGTCACTGATTACTTCACATTCTGAAATTTCATAATCATTGTCAGTCTTCATCTAACAATCTAGAAGCAATATTTAATTAAGTTGATCACTCCTTCCTCAGGCATTTTCTTCTCATTGCTTCCAATATACCACATTCTTTTGATTTTCTTTCTTACAGTTATCCTTTCTATTTCAGTAGTCATGTTGTTTCCGTTTCCTTTGCTTGACTCTTCTCATTTCCCCAACTTCTTAATATGGTGCTCTACACTTTACTTATATTTATCAAATCCTCACAATAATCCTATAAGCTAAGTGATATTCTTCCTATTTTTATAGCTAAGACATATCTTATTAAGGTCAGAGAAATTTATTTTCCAGCTTTACACAGCTAGTAATTGGCAGTGTTGATATTCAAAGCAAGGCTTTCATTGTTTTTTAACCCTTACCTGAGGATACGTATATTGATTTGAGAGAGAAAGAGAGAGACAGAGAGAGATGTGAGAGAGAAACATCGATTGGTTGCCTGCTGTACGTGCCCCAACCAGGGACCAAACCTATAGCTTAGGTATGTGCCCTGACCGAGAATTATACTTGCGAAATTTTGATGTATGGGAAAATGCTCCAACCAACTGAGCCACACCAGCCAGGGCCAAACCTAGACTTTCTTGATTCTAAAACCTATGCTAGCCACCACACTGGGTAAGACAACCACAGACATTTTCCAGGAAGCTATAAAGAAAGATTTAGCGTTTGTAAGCATACATGTAGACACCTCGCTCTGTGAGTGAATTAATGGGTTTTGGAGGGAGAAGTGGTTTAGAAATAGTCTAGATTTGTCCACAGAATACATCTTGCTCTATTTAAGAGGAAACCAATATATAGCTTCTTCTGCTGCCACAGATTCAGAATTTGCCATTCAAAGAAAATAAAATTAGGCTTTGGGGTATTGGTTAAGAAATAATCATCAGAAAACCCTAAAGACTCCATCAAAAATCTACTAGACTTAATAAATGAATTTGGCAAAGTAGCAGGATACAAAATTAACGTCAAGTAATCGATGACATTCTTATACACCAATGATGAAATCACAGAAAGAGAAACTAAAAAAAAATAATCCCATTTACCATTGCAGCAAAAAAATTAAAATGCCTAGGGATAAACTTAACTAAAGAAGAAAAGGACCTCTTCATGGAAAAGTATAGGTCATTGAAAAAAGAAATAAAGAAAGATATAAAAAAAATGGAAATATATACCATGTTCATGGATTAGAAGAATTAACATCATTAAAATGTCCTTACTACCCAAAGCAATCTACAGATTCAACTCAATCCCCATCAAAATACCCACGACATATTTCACAGAACTAGAACAAACACTCCAAAAGTTTATATGGAACCAAAACAGACCCCAAATAGCTACAGCAATCTTGAAAAAGAAGAACAAAGTAGGAGGAATCACATTACCAGATTTCAGGTTATAGTACAAAGCCACTGTAATCAAAACAGCATGATATTGGCACAAAAACAGGCAGATAGATCAATGGAACAGAACAGAGAACCCAGAAATTGACCCAAGACAATATGCTCAATCAATATTTGACAAAGATGGCAAGAGCATACAGTGGAGTCAAGACAGTCTCTTCAATAAATGGTGTTGGAAAAATTGGACAGCCACTTGCAAAAAAGTGAATCTAGACCACCAACTTACACCATCCATGAGACCACCAACTTACACCATAAACTCAAAATGGATAAATGACTTAAATATGACTCGTGAATCCATAAAAATTCTAGAAGAAAATGCAGGCAACAAAATTTCAGACATCATATGCAGCAGAATTTTCACTGATCCAACACCTCAGGCAAGAGAAACAAAGGCAAAAATGAACACATGGGACTACATCAAACTAAAAAGCTTCTGTACAGCAAAAGAAACAACCATCAAAATGGAAAGGGAACACACTGTATGGGAGACCATAATCGCCAATGATGCATTAGATAAGGGGTTAATTTCCAAAGTATATAGAGTGCTCATACAAAGAACCCAATTAAAAAATGGGCAGAGGACCTAACTAGACACCTCTCTAAACAGGACATACAAATGGCAAAGAGACATATGACAAAATGCTCAATATCACTAATCATCAGAGACATGCAAATTAAAACAACTATGAGGTATCACCTCACACCTGTCAGAATGGCCGCCATCAACAAATCATCAAACAACAAGTGTTGACGAGGGTGTGGAGAAAAGAGGACTCTAGTACACTGCCAGTAGGAGTGCAGACTGGTGCAGCCACTATGGAAAACATGATGGTGTTACCTCAAAAAGTTAAAAATTGAACTGCCATTTGACCCAGTGATCCCACTTCTAGGAATATACCCTAAGAAACCTGAAACACCAACCAGAAAGAATATATGTACCCCTATGTTCATAGCAGCACTATTTACAATAGCTAAGATCTGGAAACAGCCCAAGCGTCCATCAGTAGACGAATGGATAAAAAATCTGTGGTACATATACACAATGGGGTACTATGCAGCTGTAAGAAAGAAAGATCACTGATCCTTTGAGACGGCATGGAGGGACCTGGAGTGTATTATCCTAAGCGAAACAAACCAAGCAGAAAAAGACAAATATCACATGATCTCACTTATTTGTGGAATATAATGAACATAACAGTCTGAGGACCAGGGTAGACCCAGAGACGTGAATGTAGGGTACAGACTGACAACCCTCAGAAGAGGGGGTGGGGGGGAGGGAAGAGATGGACCACAGAACTTATATGCATGTACACATAACTGATGGACATGGACAACAATGCTGGGGATGGGGTGGGGAGAATGGGGAGGAGGGTGTCAGTGGGGGGAAAAGGAGAAACATTTGTAACAAAAACAAATTAATAAACAAAAAAAATGAAACCAATCATCATTTAATATATCAAAATCCTCCATGATCTGGTTCCTTCTTCCCTCTCAAACCTTATCTCCTGTTATATCATTTCATGTTCTAGCTCTTTTGTATCTCACCTCTGTGAATTTTTACAGTGACTTATCTTCCCTTCCCATGCCCTAAAACCAGGTTAATATTTCACTTATCCTACAAGGGTTAGTTTATGTGTCATCTTCTTTAGGAAAATGTTTCTGATCATCTGAGTCCAAGTTAATGCACTATTATATGCTCCCACAATCTCTCTTGTTGCATCCCAACACGTAGCACATTTTAAGTGTTCAAAAATATGTTGAACGACTGAATATATGAATAAATTGATAAATGAATGAAGTTTGTTGCTCTTGGCAAGCAGTTGTCTGAGTTTGGTTGGTATGGAAGACAGCTTGTTAAATAGAAAATAAATCACTAGAGATTTATAGTAGCCATCCTAAAGGGTGTAAGGTGGTATCTCATCAGAGTAGAGATTGGATTTGAGTTACAGTTGACACTTGGACAATATGGTTTTGAACTACATAGGTCCACTTCTACATGGATTTTTGTCAATAAATATGTACAGTACTGTAAATGTATTTTCTCTTCCTTATGATTTTCTTAATAACATTTTCTTTTCTCTAGCTTACTTTATTGTAATAAAACAGTATGTAACACAAATAACATATAAAAAATGTGTTAATCAACTGCTTATGTTATCAGTACAGCTTTCAGTCAACAGTAGGCTATTACTAGTTAAGCTTTTGGGGAGTCAAAAGTTATATGTGATTTCTGACTGTGTGGGTTTTTGGCTTCCCTAAGCCCTGAGTTGTTCAAGGGTCCACAGTATTTTGTATCTGTGATGTGCATCAAAAGTTATTTATTTATTTATTTATTTTTTCAGGGCTTAAATATTTTTATTAGTTGCCACAAAACAAAAATAAAGAGGTTCATATAACTGAGATATTTTCATGCAGCTTTGTTTTTTTTTCGTTTTTTTTTTGTTTTGTTTTGTTTTTTTGACTTTCCTAATAGAGCTATTTATTTATTTATTTATTTATTTATTATTTATTTTTGTTACAGATGTTTCTCCTTTTTTTTCCCATTGACACCCTCCACCCCATCCCCCCACCCCATCCCCAGCCTTGTTGTCCATGTCCACCAGTTATGCATACATGAGCATAAATTCTGTGGTTTATCACTCCCCCCACCCACTCCCTCTTCTGAGGGGTGTCAGTCTATACCCTACTTCCACATCTCTGAGTCTACCCTGTTCCTCAGACTGTTATGTTCATTATATTCCACAAATAAGTGATATCATGTGATATCTGTCTTTCTCTGCTTGGCTTGTTTCGCTTAGGATAATACTCTCAAGGTTACTCCATGTCATCTCAAAGGATAACAGACCTTTCTTTCTTACAGCTGCATAGTACTCCATTGTGTATATGTACCATAGCTTTTTTATCCATTCACCCACTGATGGGCACTTGGGCTGTTTCCATATCTTAGATATTGTAAATAGTGCTGCTATGAACATGGGGGTACATGTATTCATTCTGGTTGGTGTTTCAGGATTCTTAGGGTATGTTCATAGGAGTGGGATCACTGGGTCAAATGGCAATTCAATTTTTAACTTTCTGAGGTAACACCATAGTGTTTTCCACAGTGGCTGCACCAGACTGTATTCCCACCATCAGTGTACTACAGTCCCCTTTTCTCCACACTCTCACCAACACTTGTTGTTTGATGATTTGTTGATGGCGGCCACTCTGACAGGTGTGAGGTGATACATCATTGTTGTTTTAATTTGCATCTCTCTGATGATTAGTGATGTTGAGCATTTTTTCATATGTCTTTTAGCCATTTGTATGTCCTTTTTGGAGAGGTGTCTATTTAGTTCTTCTGCACATTTTTAAATTGGGTTCTTTGTCTTCCTTTTGTTGAGTTGTATGAGCACTCTATATATTTTGGAGATGAACCCCTTATCTGATGTATCATTGGCAATTATGCTCTCCCATAGAGTGGGTTCCCTATCTGTTTTGATGGTTGTTTCTTTTGCTGTGCAGAAGCTTTTGAGTTTGATGTAGTCCCATGTGTTCATTTTTCCCTTTGTTTCTGTTGCCTTAGGTGATATATCAGTGAAGATTCTGCTGCATATGATGTCCAAAATTTCATTGCCTACATTTTCTTCTAGGATTTTTATGGATTCATGAGTCACATTTAAGTCTTTTATCCATTTTGGGTTTATTCTTGTGTGGTGTAAGTTGATGGACTAGGTACATTTTTTTTGCATGTAGTTGTTCAATTTTCCCAACACCATTCATTAAAGAGGCTGTCTTTACACCAGTGTATGTTCTTGCCACCTTTGTCAAATATTAATTGAGCATAATGTCTTGGGTCAATTTCCGGATTCTCTGTTCTGTTCCACTGGTCTATATGCCTGTTCTTGTGCCAGTACCAGGCTGTTTCGATTACAGTAGCTTTGTAGTATAACCTGATGTCCGGTATTGTGATCATGCCTACTTTGTCCTTCTTTTTCAAGATTGCTGTGGCTATTTGGGGTCTTTCTTGGTTCAATATGAACTTTTGAAATATGTGTTCTAGTTCTGTGAAATATGTCACTGGTATTTTTATGGGGATTGTATTGAATCTATAGATTGCTTTGGGTAATATGGACATTTTAATGATGTTAATTCTTCCAATCTATGAACAAGGTATGTGCTTCCACTTTTTTATATCTTCCTCTATTTCTTTTTTCAATGTCCTCTAGTTTTCTGCAAATAGGTCCTTAACTTCTTTGGTTAAGTTTATTCCTAGATATCTTAATTTTTTTGCAGCAATGGTAAATGGAATTGTTTTTTAAGTTTCTCTTTCTGTTAGTTCATCATTGTTGTATAAGAATGCCGTTGATTTCTTGATGTTAATTTTGTATCCTGCTATTTTGCCAAATTCATTTATTAAGTATAGTAAATTTTTGATGGAGTCTTTAGGGTTTTCTATATATAATATCATGTCGCCTGCGAATAATGACAGTCCCACTTACTCCTTTCCAATTTGGATTCCTTTTATTTTTTCTTCACATCTGATTGCTGTGGCTAAGAATTCCTGTACTATGTTAAATAACAGTGGTGAAAGTGGGCATCCTTGTCTTGTTCCTGTTCTTAAGGGAAATGTTTTTCTTAACTTTTGCCCATTGAGTATGATGTTGGCTGTAGGTCTTACATATATGGCCTTTATTATATGAAGATATGATCCCTCTATCCCCAAATTGCTGAGCGTTTTTATCAGAAACGGGTGCTGGACTATGTCAAATGCTTTTTCAGCATCTATTGATATGACCATGTGGATTTTATCTTTCATTTTGTTTATGTGGTGTGTCTCATTTATAGATTTTCGAATATTGAACCAGCCTTGCATCCCTGGGGTAAATCCCACTTGGTCATGGTGAATAATTTTTTGATGTATTGCTGGATCCGATTTCCTAGTATTTTGTTCAGGATTTTGGCATCTACGTTCATCAGGGATATTGGCCTATAGTTTTCTTTCTTTGTAGTGTCTTTGTCTGGTTTTGCAATTAGGATTATGCTGGCCTCATAAAACGAGTTTAGAAGTCTTCCTTCTTCTTGAATTTTTTGGAATAGTTAGAGGAGAATGGCTGTTAGTTCTTCTTTGAATGTTCGGTAAAACTCCCCCTTAAAGCTATCTGGGCCTGGGCTTTTGTTTGCTGGGAGAGTCTTGATTACATCGTCAATTTCCTTAGCTGTTATTGGTGTGTTCAAGTTTTCTATCTCTTCCCGGTCCAGTTTTGGGAGACTATATGTTTATAGAAATGTGTCCATTTCACTTAGATTGTCTAATTTGTTGCCATATAAATGTTCATAGTATTTGCTAACGATCTTTTGTATTTCTGTGGTGTCAGTTGTTACTTCTCCTCTTTCATTTCTGATTTTGTGTATTTGGGTTCCCTCTCCTTGTTTCTTGGTGAGTCTAGCTAAGGGTCCATCAATCTTGTTTATCTTTTCAAAAAACCAGCTCTTTGTTTCATTGATCCTTTGAATTGTTTTTTTGGTCTCCATGTCGTTTATTTCTGCTCTTATCTTTACTATTTTCTTCCTTCTACTTGCTCTAGGGTTTTCTTTTTGTTTGCTTTATAGTTCTTCATGTTGTGAGGTTAGGTAGTCAATTAGAAATTTTTCTTCTTTCTTGAGGTGGGCCTGTAGTGCTATGAACTTCCCTCTCAGAACTGCTTTCGCTGCATCCCATAGATTTTGTGTTGTTGTGTGTTCATTTTCATTAGTTTCCAAAAAGTTTTTAATTTCTTCCTTGATCTCCATGGTAACCCATTCATTGTTCAATAACATACTATTTAGCCTCCATGTCTTCAAATGTCTTTGCATGTTCTTGTTGCAATTGATTTCTAGTTTCATGCCATTGTGATCTAAAAAGATGCTTGATATGATTTCAGTCTTCTTTAACTTGTAGAGACTTAGTTTGTGTCCTATCATGTGGTCTATCTTTGAGAATGTCCCATGTGCACTTGAGAAGAATGTGAATTCTGCAGTTTTAGGGTGTAATACTCTGTATATATCTATTAAATCCATTTGATCTATTACTTCATTTAGAATTTTTCGTTCCGAGTTAATTTTTTGTCTAGATGATCTATCCAGTGATGTCAGTGGGGTGTTGAAGTCTCCTTCTATGATTTTATTGCAGTCGCTTTCTCCTTTGAAGTCCTCCAGAAGGTTTTGAATATATTTTGGTGCTCCAATATTGGGTGCATACATGTTTACTAAGGTTATATCTTCCTGTTGGATAGACCCTTTCAATATTATGTAGTGGCCTTCTTTGTCTCTAGTTATGGTCTTCAATTTGAAATTTAATTTATCAGATATGAGTATTGCTACCCCAGCTTTTTTTTCCTTTCCATTTGCTTGGAAGATTTTTTTCCATCCCTTTCCTTTCAAATATGTGAGTCTTTTGTTGTGAGGTGGGTCTCTTGTAAACAACATATATGTGAATCATGCTTTCTTATCCAGTCAGCTACTCTGTGTCTTTTTATGGGAGCATTCAATCCATTTACATTTAAGGTGATTATTGATATGTACTTATTTATTGCCATTTTTGTTCATTGTGGTTATATTTTTCTTCCTATTTCTTCTACTAATTACAGTAGTCCTTTTAACATTTCTTGCAGTGCTGGTTTGGTGCTAATATATTCCCTTAACCTTTTTTTGTCTGGGAAGCTCTTTATTTGGCCTTCTATTTTGAATGATAGCCTTGCTGGATAGAGTAGTCTTGGATTCAGATCCTTGTTTTTCATGACCTTGATTACTTCATGCCATTCCCTTGTGGCCTGTAGTGTTTCTGTTGAGAAGTCAGATGATAGCCTTATGGGGGTTCCTTTGTAGGTAACCTGTTTCTTATCTCTTGCTGCCTTTAGGATTCTCTCTTTGCCTTTAATTTTTGGCATTTTAATTATTATGTGTCTTTGTGTGGGCCTGTTTGGGTTCTTCTTAATTGGGGCTCTCTGTGCTTCTTGAACTTGAATGCCTTCTTCCTTCACCAGGTTAGGAAAATTTTCTGTCACTATTTTTTCAAATATATTCTCTAACCCTTGCTCATTTTCTTCTACTTCGGGGACTCCTATGATGCGAATGTTATTACGTTTCCAGTTGTCCCACAGTTCTCTTAAGCTATCTTGCTGTTTTTTCATTGTTTTTTCCTTTTGGTTTTCTGATTGATTGATTTTTTCTACTCTGTCTTCTAATTCACTGATCTGGTCCTCCGCTTTCTCTACTCTGCTGGTCAGTCCTTCCAATGTGTTCTTTATTTCTGCTATGTCATTCTTTATTTCCACTTGGTTGGTTTTCATGGTGTCGATGTCCTTACTCATGCTGTTTAGTTTCCTCAAGATCATGGCTCGGAACTCTACCTCTGATAATTTGCTTAGCTGCATTTCATTTATCTCATCTTCAGTGGAGTTCTCTTGTTCTTTCATTTGGGATCTGTTTCTTTATTTCACCATTCTTGCTATCTCAGTGGGTTTTGGAGCCTGCAAAATTTTCTCTGTGGGTGTTGGTGTTCTGCTATTTGTGGCTCCCTCTACTGGGTTTGGATGAGCGTGGAGACCCCTTCTTAAACACCACTGTCAAGTCTCACTTTCCTGGGTAGATTTGCAAGCTCAGGAAAGGTTCAGTTATGCTCTAGTTTTTTGCCTGGAAGCTATTAGCCTCAGTTACTTGATAAGCCTTAGGATCTCAGTTGAATGAGAAGCTCCCTCAGGTGTTTATAGTGTGAGAGGATTTCTGGAGGGTGGGGCCAATGCTGGTTTTTAATAAGCCTCAATTTGCATTTCTTTACCTCTTTTCCTCACCTGGGAATCTCCGAGGGAGTGGCTTCCACAGCTCTGGGAAGGAGTAAACTTGGCTGCAGTTCTGTGTAACCAGGAAGGAGGGGCTGGCCACCACCGTCCTTTGTGGCCACACCTCTGCACAAACTCTGAGAGCCCTCCAAATCCCAGGTGTCCCCTCAGAGTTCCAGTCCAGTCCGCCCTCCCTCTGCCGGAGCCCAGGTGAGTGGCTGTGGCTATTTAGCGTTCTGTTCTGGCCCTCTGCACTCTGGAGCATCTGGGGCTCTTAACCCCGAGGGCGGCCGCCACCGCTGCTCACAGCTCAGGCTGCTGCTGTCCGTGGGCTGCCAGCCCGCCACCCTCACCTGACTCTGCAGATCCTACCAGGCTCATTCAGTGTCCCTGGTTGTATGATCCTCTCTTGCTGCTTTTCTGTTGCTTTTTCCCGACAATTTGTCTTTATTTTAGTTTTAATTCCCGTTTGGTCCTGGGAGATCGTCTGTGTAGTTTCCATTCACTCTGCTGCTATTCCCAAACCCCCAGCTGTGGCTATTTTAGAGCTCTGTCCCGGCCTCTGTGCTGTGGAGCCGGCTCGGGCTTTAACCCCAAGGGCCGGCGCTGCTGACAGCTAAGGCCGCTGCTCTCTGTGGGCTCCCAGCCCCCTTCTCGTGCCTCCGCAATCCTACCAGGATTGATTCAGTGTCCCTGGTTGTATGGTCCTCGCAAGCTGCTTTTCTGTTGCTTTTTCCTGACGATTTGTCTTTATTTTAGTTGTATTTCCAGTTTGGTCCTTTGAGATGGTCTGTGTAGCTTCCATTCACTCCGCTGCCATTTTGGAATCTCCCATCAAAAGTTCTTTAATTGTGGGTAAAACATGGTGAATCTGTAGGATTCTTGAAAGTTTTCAGTTAGGCACTGTACTTTCTGAGCATTAGCTACAGGATATAATTTGTTAAATTTTAAAAGTAATCTATTGCATTTTGTTACACTAGCCATGAACCTTCATCTTCATTAGATGTGATTATAGTTGCTGTGCTGGTCCTCAGTGTTGGTGCCTTCTATTTTGCTATGATGTTGTTATCCAAACCACCCTCTCAAAATAAACAGACAAACAAAAACTTCCAATAGCCAGTAGCTTCCAGTGCTTTCTTGATTCGCAGTTGAGGGAATTAATGTGTCCCAACAACTCCTGAAAAGGCAGTGAGTGTGATGAAAATTTCATGTCACATTGTGTTCAAACATGGATTGCTCCTCTCTGCTCATGATGATAATTCTTGAGGATTCTTTTTTGAAAAGCACAAAACATGCATCTAGTATTTATGCACAGAATAATATTTTAGACTTTTCTTTCAAATCTGGCTTCATGACCATATTATTTTCAATGACTCCATGATGTTTTAAAGGATCTATAAAACAAAAACAAGATGATTATTTTACTTTGGGCTATTAAATGTGCTTAATATATCCCAGTCTATTTCTGTGGAGATAGAGACAACACAGGAGCCTTGGCAGTATGACAAGCAATTAATACACTGAGGTATTCAGCCACTTATGAGTATTTTCTCACAGAAAGACCTTAAAGCTTAGTCTGCCACTGATATTGTTAGTCATTGAATCAATTACACAAGATGAGGTTGACAGGTGTAGTTATATATTTCTGTGGTGATTATATATGGCCTGCCATACAGACCAGAAAACCTGTTGCTTTGCGCTCATTTAAGAATTCACTTGTTTAGTCAAGTATTTGGAGTTGGAGAGCCTCTTTGGAGAGAAGGACATTCAAAACAAAGTTGAAATCCATTGCCAATTCTAACTAATGTCATTGGATTTAGGAACATTGACATTGTCATTGGGATGATGTCCAGTTTCCAGGTGATTGATTACTCTCTCGTGTTCTAGAGACTTTCTATGTGTGGTTATATGAAATAGGAGGAAAGACAAGAATTAATAGTAAAAGTACCAGTAAAATCAAACCCAGTTTAGTAATCCGTTTAGAAATATATATATATATATATATATATATATATATATATACACATATATATTTAAATTTCAAACTAGTTTGTGTTTGTAGAAACAATGTGTGTCTGTTTTCTTTTCACCAATTCAGATTCTATTGGAGGAAAAGCCCAGACAGCATAGTTGAAGACATTACTAGTTTTCTACATTCAATATCCCTGTTAGAAAAGTTTAAATTTGCTTTGGGAGATCATTCTTTTTATATTCCAATTTTCTCCCAAGTGAGATTTTTTTTGAAAAGGTGGAATTAAACTGAATCAGCCTCAAAGTATTTCATAGAGAACAAGGGGGTTGATTTAAGAAATGTAATTGTCTTTTTAATCTCCCTCCAGTTTCAATAAGGCATCCCTCAAAGGCAGGGTGTTTTCATCATTAATGAAATCTTAATTAGCATATGTCTAGATCAGTGTTCAGTGCTGATCTGGGTCAAAGACACCTACGATGCATCTGCATTACCAGAGGGTTCAGTTCTGTAAATTAGGTCTATGCTCCATGTGTGAGCATATTGGGAAATACCCAGCAGAGATCAGCAAATGCGTAGATTGTACTCATGTTGTCACTTCTGTTCTCAACCCAATTTTACGAATGTAACCATCCTTTGAAATTCTCAGAATGTGAAAGAAATGTAAAGCAAACAAACAAAACCTTGAAAATACAACAAGCCTGATTAGCCAAAATATATCATTTATTATTGTGCCAAGCTTTGCCAGTTTTTAACAATATACTAAACATCCTTAATTAATAAAGTTATATGTTAAAAAATATTGTATTTATCGAGTAAATACTATTTGTCTAGCACTGCCATGGGTACTGAAGGAGAGGCTAATGAACATTATTTAGGACATGGGCCTTGAGGGAACTGAGTTTAGATACAAAGAGGAGACGTAAAACAGCTCAACTACCTGCTTGCTAAACTGAAGAGTACAAACTAGAACTGCTATTGGCCTTCATAAAAGGAAGAGATTAATGCAGCTATAACAGTCAGAAAAGACCAGTTAGATGAAATGGAGCAGGAGCCAGAGGCTGTGGATATTGATGGGGAAAGGAAAGATGAAGGCATTTCTTTGACAGAAACAGCATGAGGCAAGGATTGAAGTCAGCAGTAAAAGTGTTGAGGTCAGGGACCAGTGAAGAAACCTTCCTAGCTGGATGAGAGTGTCTGTGTTTTTGAGTATTGAGAGATGACTTGAGGTTGCAGAGAGAGAGTGAGTGGAGCGTGCACCCACTAGAGTCTGAACTCTATTGTCTAGGCAATTGTGAGCCACTGAAAGTATTTGTAAAGAGTGATACAAACAAAATGAATGTTTTTAGATGATTGCTTGGGTGGCTGTAGAGCATTTTTTCTCCTAGTGTTGTCCCTAGTGTTGTCCCTAGACTAGTGGTGTCCAGAGTACCCAGGAACTTGTTAGAAATACTAATTCTTGAACCCTGTCCCAGACCTACTGAATCAGAAAACTCTGAGAGGGGTGGGGCAGAAGTCTGTGGTTTAACAAGCCCTCCAGCTGATTCTGATGGACTTTCAAGTTTGAGAACCATTGTATCAAAGGGATGTGAAGTAGGAGGCTCCTGCATAGTTAAGTTCCTGAACAATAAGGACCTAGATTAGGATCTTCATCTCACTAGCTGAACAGACCACTCACTTGAGAGCTAAAAAGGTAAAGGTTGTGTAGTCTACTTGTTTTTCATCTGTGAAGTAATTATCTGATTGATGGACATATGCAATGATGTATACAGAAGCATTTTTATACATATATTACTAAAATATGTGATAAAGTAGGGGAATCAGTGAATAGAATGGTTTGAATACTGAAATTTTAGAGACCTTGGGAGTCTCCCTGCCTAGCTCACCAAGTAGCTATTTATCTTACTCCCATATTTTCTCTGTCATGTACATCATTGTAATATCCTCCAGATTTTTTGACAGAGGCTAGTCATGACTAATCTATATAACACTACTGGAAATTCTTGTCTCTCTTATAACCTGTGGTTAATTTCTCCAATGCTATTTTTTATGGTTGCCATGTGTTTCGGATTTCCTTATGATTAAAAGTCATGTCATGTTTATTGCATTTTGGAGTTTGAGGTGGTACTGGACTCGCTTGTCAGTCTAATCAATGGAGGGTTGGACATAAGGCTGGAGAAAGGAACCTCAGAAGCTGGAAGATTAATATTGAGAAATAAAAGCAGTTAAGTTGGTGATTTTGTGTAGTCTTTCAACCAGTTATTTTATCAAAATGAAAGCAAGTGAGTATCTGGGCACTTAAAAAGTAGTATATCAAACTTTAGGGGTCAAAAGTCCAGAGTTCACATCTCAACTTTGCCACTTTTTGAGATATGTGACCTTGAGCAAGTCATTTAGTTTCCCTGAACTTTTAGTTTCTTCATCTGTGAAGTTGGGGTTGGTGGTGTTTCAGAGGGCAGTTGTATACCTTTGTAAACTCTAGAGTGCTGTATTAGGTTACCTGCTGATATAATTGTTCACTATCGTTTCAGTGATATGATGCTTAATTATGCAGCAGAGGTACCAGAATAACAGAGCCAATCCATATCTGCCCATGGCTTGATGGATATGCCCTTTCCCTAAAACCCCTAGATAGTTCCAGTTGGTACCATTTTCTTGGATCCATGGAGTTGTGTCCCTTGACAGTTGAGTAAATGTGAGGGTAGTTTGACCTTTATAACTGATTGTTCTGGAAACCATGGAGTTCATTATTTTCTCTAACTTGACTAGGACTCCAAAATATATAACATTCAAAGATGTTTGAACAACAGGCAACTAAATTTTAAGAGAATAAAAAGTATGGATTAATCACAGGATGCCCCAATTCAAAGTTTTGCAGAGAGATTCCATTCAGGAGGCAGTATAGTATGGTGAAAAGAATACTGGATTTAGAAGAAAAAAAATCAGTGTTTGAATTCTGTTTTGATCTACTATCTGAGACTCAGTTTTCTCATCTGCAAAATGGGGATTATATTTGAATCTACCTCATAGGGTCTTAGTAAGAATTAAATTAAAGAATATGTGTACACAGGTCTTGCACAATATCTTCAAAGGCTGTTTTGTTTTCCAAGGACTCATTCCTTAGATACAGAGTTGCCATGAGTTCTCAGGACTTTTTTTTTCCATAGGCTCCCCAAATCCTTGGATTCCATAGTATGGGAATATTTTGGAAGGACACAGAGTTCTGAGATTTAGTATAATGAATGACACTGTTAAAGGACAAAATGCTCGAGAATCTGGGGATTCAATTAACTCTTACTCCATATTTTTCCAAGTATAATATTTGCAACCTGTTAAAAGCTACTAATTTCATGCAGTATTCTAGACCAAAATTTGAGATTTTCTATCATCTGACCCTACCTACCATGAATTTGATCCCACTATTTCTCTGAATTGTATTCTTGTCAAAGTGATGTATTCATTGTTCCCAAAACATACTAAGCACATCCCTACTTCTGCATCTTTGTTCAAGCTATCCCCACTATAGAATGTCTTTTTTCTTCCTTTGTACTTGTGTACAAGCTTCGTTCTTAAGACCTAGCTTCAGGAGTGCCTCCTTCATAGAGCCTTGCCTGATTACCTCATCCCCTAGGAGATCAAGTTGCTCTTCTGAACTACTACAGCATTATTACCCATTATGTTTGAATGGAAGGGTTGGTTGAATAAATGATCAATACTTACATCAATCTGGAACTAACCTAGGTTCTGGGTAAGAGAGTCTGCTGGGTGGGAAGACCTCTTTCACACATTTTCTGAACACTTACTTTGCACCAGGCACTTTTCCAAATAGTTTACAAATTCCAACAGTGAAATCCTTACTATAGATTGCTTTGAGCAACAGTTATTTGTGTTCTCACCAGTCTTTCTCTTCCTTCACATCCTCAAGAACACAGTGTAATTCATTTTTTTTGTTCTTCCCAGCATTTGGCACAGTTTATGGTGTATAAATAACAGTTAAACAAATATGCACAAGAATAAATTAATGAAATAATGCAAGGCTCAAAATGTAGCATTTAATGCCTTCTGATTTTTCTTCCAGAAAAAGACAGAGCAAGCCCCAATTTAACATTCCAGTCAAAGATAAAATGTCCCATGTCTTTCAGCTGGTCATTGCACTGCCCCTTTGTGCCTGGCTTTCTAAAGGTGTTAAAAATTTTTACTTGGAAAACTTTCACCAAGAAACTACCTAATGGGAGCCAGCTGCAGCCTCAGGTTTCATGACCACTTTGATAGAAAGCACATTAAGTAGCAACACTGGTTCACACATCAATTTTGCCATGTTAACCCTCAGCTTGGGCACATGGGGAGTTATTGTGATACTGACTTTTCATTATCATCATTGTAGAAAATATGGTTTGGTCTGGCTCAGTCATTAGCAGACATAAAGTAGAATAATCTCAAAGTGCCTTAAGAAAATTGAACTTCGTCACAAAGCTTTTTTCTCTCATCTTCAGAGTTCAGTGAAGTAGATGACTGTCAAGGATTACTAGAGAAATACCCAAATGATTCCCTAAGTGGTAATAGTAGTTGGGCTGTTTCTTCTCATTGCAAGTTTTGGTAGCTGTGTGCCCTCCCCAGTACTGATGTTTTGTTTTTGTTTTTGTTTTGCTGATTGCCACTGCTTTAGTATAATAGTTCCCTTTGGTGAAGTCTCTGAATTTCATTGGTTTCAGGTGTCTCAACCTTTTGCCTCCATTGGCACTCAAGTGGAAGAGAGTACAAATGGCCCAGCAACCACCTAATAGATCCACGTGGAGAAAAAATAGGTGTGTATTTTGAGCCATATAAATCTGGATTATTACCCTGGTTCTACAAAGACTATAAGTAAATCACTTAAGTTGGAAAAACTTCAATTTTTTCATTTGTAAAATTGGTATAAATAGTACCCTATATGATTGTTGGTCTGGTTTGAACAGTGGGTAAAAACATAGGTTTAGAGCCAAGCAGATCTGAGTTTGTCTCTTAGCTTTTCTACAGCTTGTGTGGCTTTCTCTAAACTTCAAATTTTTAATCTGTAAATTGGAGATAAATAATCCCTCAATGGGGCAGTGGTGAAGAGTAAATGAGATAATGCATATAAAGTGTCTGATACATAGTAGATACATAATGACAGCTATTGTGATTATTTTATAAGAAAGACAAGAGGACAGGGTATGTATATGGCTAACTATGGCAGAAGTTTATGATGAAAGATTATCTTAATTTACTTTTTTTCAATGACAGGTGATTTTGCCCCCAGCCTCAGAGGACATTTGCCAATATTTAGAGACATTTTTTATTGTCATGACTGGGGGAACGTGCTACTGGTATAGAGTGAGTCAAGGTCAGAGTTGCTGCTAAACATCTTGTGATGCACAGGGCAGCCCTCAACAACAAAACTGTCAATATGCTAAGGTTGAGCAAGTCTGCTCTAATTTGAGAAGCACAACTTACTGAGCTTATCGGGACATTTAGCAAGTCATTTATTTTATTTAGTGGTGGGCTTCATATATTTCTCCTTTTTTCCCTTCAATTTATGGGGACTATGTACTATAAAATACCAAGTTAATCTATGATCATAGATTCCATCATGGATCATGGTAAAGTTTCCTTTGCAATAGTATTGCCTAGAATGCCCTATCACCTTTTATTTTCCTATTCTGCTGTTCCCAGAACAGGTAATTAGATTATTTCTGAATTTATAATCTCTCTCTTCTCACCCTGAGTCAAAGAGACAAGGTCACTGTACCTCTAAAGTCCAACAGACTCCATCCAGTACCCCTGAGACTATTTCCTTCCCTTTGAAGAGGCACAAATGAGAAACGGTAACCCATTGGAACTGCATCTCATGTGAATGGACAGGATTTACTTTGTGGAGATTGTTTTGCTCTGCAAGTGAGTCTTCCTGGAAAACAAAATAATTTATAGTAACTATCACTATCAATATCCCTAAGGAATTTTAAAGCAGTGTATAAGATACAAATACAGACTGGAATTATAAGCAAAAGAAATCATGCTAGGAAGAACCAATATAGCTCTTGAAATGGAATGATAAATTTAGCTTGGCGCTTATTGGTTACCTAAGGTAAAAATGGATATATGATTCCAGTGGTCTAAAACAAAAAAACAAAAAGAAAGAAAACTGGATTAAAAAAACAAATTTTTTCTGCCTTGGAATCAGATTTCAGGTAGACCTTATCTCATGAAGCATAATATAAAGAGCATTGTATGCAGCATTCCATTGTTTTCTGCAGAGAATGACTTTTGTAGTTCAACCTTGAATAATTTAAAGTTTAATAAATGTTTTCCTACATGGACCTAAGATAAATAAGTTATGATAAATTACTTTCTGGTTACATATTTAATTTGGTATAAAATTAGACCTTGAAGAGTCTAAAAGATTGGATAGTCATGTCCTTTAGACTGCCTTGTTAATATTACTTAACTAAATTATGGTTTTCACTTAATAAAATATCTTTTTATTCAAAATGAGACTATCCAGTCAATGACTAAGGTATAGCTCTGGGAATGAAAATAGGTATAGCCTTAGATTCAGATCATTACTGTTAGAGAGTCTAGGATATATAACATGATAACAAACACTACCCAAATTTTAGTAGTTTAATACAACAAAAATATTTTGATCACTCATGCTACATGTCCAGCATGGGTCAAGTTTGCTCTGTGTAGCCACTCCATAGCATCTCATGACCTCACCTCAGCACCATGCTTCAGGGATTACCAGGCCAGGGCAAGAGGGCTCTGGAAGCTCTAAAATGGGAGCAATTAAATGAGAATTAACACATAGCACTTTCACTCACACATCACTGGTCAAAGCAAGTCACATGGTCATGCCTAACTTCAAAGGTACTGGGGTTTGCATTCCTCAAGTGTGCACATTTCTTTTCCTAGAGAAGAACTACATTTTGTTTAGCAGTTGTAATGCCTATCAGAATTGATAGCCAGACAGGTGAAAGAGTTGGCATTCTGTTTTGTAAACTGAGTAGGGTGCTCTCACACAGATGAGTAGCTATCCCAAATATACATAGGACTGAACTTCAGGGATGTCTGCAGACAAGGCTAAATTTCTGCTAAAAATGGAACTTTGGAGCTTCTCAATCACCTGTTTTGAAATCTGCTACTCAAAAACAGTTCAGTTCTCTGTGACATGTCATTCCCATTCCCACTGGTTTAAAATGGGGATATGCTTTCAGTACCTGAACTAAATCTCTTCCATGTCTAATAGTTTAGGAAGGAAGATTCTTTGGATAGTCAAGTAGGACAATGAATCTGTCTGACTTTTTGAGGACTTTTTAGCTCCTAGTAGCGGAATTAAGTTTGGAACCCACAGAGCATAATGTTTTCTGCTTTTTGACTTCACTCTTTACTGGCCTCTGAGTTAAAAATACACCTGTCGTGCAAGTTGGTTCTGCTGCTGCCAACTTGGAATAAAGTGAGGTGGGATTGGTATTCCCAAGGCAAGATAATAGTTTAGTGTAAACTCATGTAGACAGCCTAGAACAGTGGTTCTCAACCTTCCTAATGCCGTGACCCTTTAATACAGTTCCTCATGTTGTATGTGGGTGTATCTGCATGTGGGCGGACACGCCTGGAGACAGATAGAGGAGCAGTGTCTTGGTTCTTAAGACCATCAGAAATATGTGTTTTCCGATGGTCTTAGGCAACCCCCGTGAAAGGGTCATTTGACCCCCAAACGGGTTGCGACCCACAGGTTGAGAACTGCTGGCCTAGAAGATCCTCTACCCTTTTCCTGCTTCCATCCTCCAAGTTTCAGAAAGTCGGAGTTGTATACATGACTGCCCCACAACACACTAATAGGTGTGTCATATTAATTATGGAAATATTGACAGTGCTAGACATTTTGAAAGGAATAGCATTACAGCTGTTATTTTTTGTTATCAAATTTACTTAATTTACTTATCTGCACACCACAAAACACATTATTTATTGATGTACACAATTATTTAATCTTAGTGCATTGGTTAGAATATACAACATGGTACAGGACAGCTGCAGCTAGCTGACTTAGCTGTCAAAATTTTCCAGTTGGTTTTGGTACAATTGTTCTTCCTCCTTTTGTAATCATGAGTGTCTAAGTATGCTTCTTTTGGAGGGAACTTGAAGGAGAGAGAAACTGGGACCTTAATAAGTGACATCCATTGAGAGCACAAGAATTATTAGACTTTCCAGGAAAATGCAGGAGGAGGGAGACATGGAGGGGAGTGGATAGAATCAAAGAGACTTGTAGGTCAGAAGAAAATGTAAGTGGAAAATATTTCATGGAGATGTGGAAAGGAGAAAAGGAACTTTCAGTAAAGGTTTACTCCATAATATCCATTCCCTAAATCTAATTTGCTGAGTTAATTGCACCCACTGCACTGCCTTCTACCTCCCTTGACCTTTTTTTTTTTTTTTTTTTTTTTTTTATAACTGCTACCAAATGGCTTCAATTTTTAATTCTTTACTTTCTGTTTTACAGCCTACAGCTTCATACGAAAGTGTGAGTGCCCTATCCATATGGACTGTGCACCTCATTTGGGAAGAATGGTGGCCGATTTTCATCATGTGGGCCTTTAAGAACTCTCTAGGTAGCCCTAAAATACATGAAAGTGCAAATAGTGGACAGGAAATTTAGCAATGTCTCTTGCTGAACAGTCAGAGTTTCTACTTGAGTCAGTTCGTTTTTCTTTTACTGTTGGTTAGAACTACCACCCTTGCAGGCAGGTTAGAATATGGGGGAGAGGTGGGGGGAGTGAGTGGGTGAGAGGGGAGCACAGAGCATAAGTCTTCTCTTGCGAGGTGAAGCTTTCTATTCTGAAATTGCTTTTAGTACAGGTTTTCCCAGCAATTCTTGGTGCTTCATTCTGATTTTGTCCATATGGCTCTGCTTACAAAATTCCTCAGTCTCTTCCAATTGATGTTTTCCCACCACCGTGATTACAAATTGACTACTTGTTTTGTCTAGAGCTTTTAATTGTTTTAAATAATAAACTCTCCAAGTCTTTGTTGGCACACAGAACTGAGCACATTATTGCAAATAATCAATTCTCACCTGCTTTGATTCAGTGATTAGTCATTGATCTTAATTGTTTTTACAATGTCCACCTGAGCGATCAGGAAATGAAGCGCTACCTCACACTTTCAGCAAGTTGCAAAGGGCCTAACTATGGCATTTCCTTATTGACTGTTTCCTTGCTAGACGGAGGCTGTGTTCAGATGTTTTGGCTTGAAAGGCAGACGCAGCACAGCTGAAATCAAGCTTTGGCATTTTAAGCCAATTCCCGACTGACTCTGGGAAGTGATGGAGACAGATTAAGCTCTGTAGCATAAAAAGGGACAGACCTCCAACGGGACACTGAAGCCCCAGTCACATCATAGTATAAACACAGAAAATGTAACTGTGGCTTTGAGACAGAGCTTTCCTCTTGTTTGAAAAGAGACTTTTTTGTTTAAGGAGTTTTTGTTTTGTTTTGTTTTGCTTAGCTCTCATTTATTTTCCTACATCATTGGTGCAGATGGAAGATTAGCGATGCCTTTGTTTTTTTTCTATGGTTCTGTTGTAATATCCTTTGGTGGTCGGGTCTCTGAACTTCTGAAACATAACTATCAACAATTGTAATATAGACATTTTGCTTGAACAGAAGTTTGTGTTTCCACTTGAGAAGTTTTTATGACAATTCCCACATGGACAGTTTCCTGTGAGAGGAATGTACTGAATATCCCCCAGTCAACTACCACCTACGCCTTGTCTCCTTAGTGATTCTTATCAGGACTCAGCTCAAGGGGCTGCTCCTCTTAGAACACTTCATGACCAGCCCTCCACCTCACACCCCAAGCTGACTTGATAACAATTTTTTCCTTTCCTGCCCACCGTACCTTAAACAGACCTCTAGCATAACTCTATTTGAGTTATTGGCATTTCTGCCCTTACTGTTACAGTGTGTACCCCAAAGGAAGAAGCCAGAAAGCAGTGAGCACAACATCTATTGAGGTCCTGTGGTCTACAGGAGAGAACAAATGCCACAGATTTTGTAGTCATTCTCACCTAAGTTTGGATCCCAGCTCTGCAGATGAATAAACGTGGTGAATTTAGACAATTTATATAACCTCTCTGAACCTTAGTTTCTTCTTTTCCCTATTTAAAAAAATTTTAAACTTATCTTTATTGTTGATTTTATTACAGATGTCCCCCTTTTTATCCCCCATTGACCCCCTATCCCCAAACCCGCCACCTTCCTGCCTTCCCCATCCTATTGTTTGTGTCCCTTGGTTATGCATATATACATAGAAGTTCTTTGGTTTATCTCTTCCTGCCCTCCCTCCCCCCTTCCCTTTCAGGATCATCAGTATAACAACACATTTGTACTTCTTAATCCCTTCATCTTCTTCACCCATCCACCCAATTCTCTCCGAATTGGCAAGCAACATAAAGTTCTCTGTATCTATGAGTCTGTTTCTGTTCTGCTTTCTCATTTTGTTTGCAGATTCAATTGTTGATAGTTATGTATTTATTGCCATTTTATTGTTGATATTTTTGTTTTTCTTCTCCTTTAAGAAGACCCTTCAACATTTCATATAATACTGGTTTGGTGGTGATGAACTCCTTTAGCTTTTTCTTGTCTGGGAAACTCTTTATATGTCCATCGATTCAAAATGATAGCTTTGTAGGATAGAGTAATCTTGGTAGGTCCTTGCTTTGCATCACTTTGAATATCTCTTACCACTCCTTCCTGGCCTGCAAAGTTTCGTTTGAGAAATCAACTGACAGTCTTATGGCAGCTCCTTTGTAGGTACCTAACTGCTTTTCTCTTGCTGCTTTTGAGATTCTCTCTTTGTCTTTAACCTTTGGCATTTTGATGATGATGTGTCTTGGTGTGGGCCTCTAGGGGTTCATCTTGTTTGGGACTCTCTGTGCTTCGTGGACTTGTATGTCTGTTTCCTTCACCAAGTTAGGGAAGTTTTCTGTCATTATTTTTTCAAATAGGTTTTCAATTTCTTACTCTCTGTCTTCTCCTTCTGGCACCCCCATGATGCGAATTTTGGTACGCTTGAAGTTGTCCCAGAGGCTCCTTACACTGTCCTCATTTTCTTGGATTCTTTTTTCTTTTTGCTGTTCTGATTGGGTGTTTCTTGCTTCCTTATATTCCAATTCCACGGTTTGCTTCTTGGCTGCACCTACTCTACTATTGATTCCCTGTAAATTAGTCTTTATTTCAGTTAGTGCATCCTTCATTTCTGACTGATCCTTTTTTATGTTTTTGACGTCCTCACTAAGATCCTTGGAGTTCTCCTTAAGTTCCTTGAAGGTCTCACTAAGTTCCTCGAGCATCCTTATAACCAGTGTTTTTAACTCTGCATCTGATTGATTGCTTATCTCCATTTTGTTTAGTTGTTTTCCTGGAATTTTGTTCTGTTCTCTCACTTGGGACATGTTTCTTTGTCTCTTCATTTTGGCTGCTTCCCTGTGTTTGTTTCTATATATTAGGTAGAGTTGCTATGTCTCCTAGGCTTTGTAGGGTGGCCTATTGTTGTAGGTGTCCTGTAGGGTCCAGTGGCACAGCCTCTCTGTTCACCCCAGCTAACCCCTCGAGGTGTACCCCTAGTGTGGACTGTACACCCTTCTGTTGTAATTGAGTCTTGATTGCTGTTGGCACATCAATGGGAGGGATTTACTCAGGCTGATCAGCTGCAAGGACTGGCTTTGCCCACTGATCATTGGCCTCTGACTCCCTTGGAGGATCAGCAGTGTAGGGGCCCAACACACAGAGCAAGACATACTTCAACAGGGCTCTGGTACCTACTGAGTCCACTCATTGCATGTGTCACTTGTGGAGGTGGTTGGGGGATGGTCCTTTTATGTGGTCTGAAGCTGTCCACTGGGTGTGCTGGCTCTGGGGCAAGGTCAGCCTCTGCCTGTGTTCTGCCTGGGGCCACCAGGCATAATGTAAAAAGTGGTCTGCAAATGGCTGCTTCTTGTGCTGGGCTTGGAGGTGCCCAGGAAAAGCCAAGTTGTGAACCAATGCTGGCTGCTTCTAGTGCCAGGACTAGGGCCAATTAACAAGAGGTATGGGGCTCACTTAAACCAGAGGCTTCTTATTTGAGAGATTTTAGGAAAATCTGAGGCAGGACTCAAGACAGGCCAATCCTATGGTAAAGACACTGAAAACATCTTGGGTGGGACCGAAGGTTTGGGTGGGGCAGGGCCTCAGGGAATCACCAGGGCAGAGTAAACAGTACAAGCCAGATTGCTGGAGTCCCAGATATGGCAGCATTCTGCTGCTCCAGGGAAGGGCTCACCAAAGGATCAATGGTCTACCACAGCAAGTCTGTCCAGGAGAAAGCTGCCCCTCCAGCTCTCACCCCAATACCGAACAATTCAGTCCTTCCCCATATGTCTCTGGTGCTTTTCAAGCTGCCTCCCAATGCTAGAGCCCAGAAGGAGCAAGTCTGAATAAGTGCATGTGCCGGCCCCTTAAGAGGAACTGCCTGGGGCTCCAGCTGCCTCAGCCACCCTCAGTCTCAGTTCCTACTGGTTTCACAACCAGAAGTGATGGGGACTTCTCTTCCTGGCACTGGAACCCTGAGCTGGGAGCCTGGTGTGGGACAGGGACCCATCACTCCTCAGGGAGGACCTTCACAGCTGAGGTATCCCTCCTGATTTTTATCCACGACACGTGGTTGTGGAACTAGCCCATCCATGCCTCTGCCACTCCTACCAGTATCGATGTGGCTTCTTCTTTAATTTCTTAGTTGTAGGACTTCCATTCAACTCGCGGTCAGGTGTTTCTGAATGATGGTTGTTATTTAATTTACTTGTAATTTTTTAAAAAATTTTATTAATTTATTTTTGTAACAGATGTTTCTCCTTTCCCCCTAGACACCCTCCTCCCCATCCTCCCCAACCCCAGCATTGTTGTCTATGTCCATTGCTTATGCATACATGCATATAAGTTCTTTGGTTCATTGTAATTTTGATGTGGTTGTGGGAGGAGGTGAGACCAAGTTTATCTCAGCCTTCAGCTTGACCAGAGGTTGAACTTTCATTTCTTTCTCCTTTTTTTGCAATTTGTATTTCTTACAGATGTTTCTCCTTTTTCCCCACTAAACACCCCCATGCAGATCTCAACCCTTCAGCATTGTTGTCTATGTCCATTGGTTATGTATACATGCATATAAGTTCTTTGGTTCATCTCATCTATCCCCCCAGCCCCCCTACTCTAAGGTTTGTCAGTCTGAACCATACTCCTTTCTATGTCTCTGGGTCTATTTCATTCATCAGCCCACCTTGTTTATTATATTCCACAAATAAGTGAGATCATATGGTATTTGTCTTTCTCTGCTTGGCTTGTTTCAATTAGCATAATACTCTGGAGGTCCCTCCATGTTGTCTCCAAGGATAACAGAACTTTCATTCTTACAGCTGCATTGTAAGTATTCCATTGTATATATGTACCACAGCTTTTTTATCCACTCATCTATTGATGGACAATTGGGATGTTCCCAGATCTTAGTGACTGTAAATAGTGCTGCTATGAATACAGGGGTACATATATTCTTTCTGATTGGTGTTTCAGGCTTCTTAGGATATACTCCTAGAAGTGGACTCACTGGGTCAAATGGCAATTCAATTTTTAATTTTTTGAGGAAACACCATACTGTTTTCCACTGTGGCTGCACCAGTTTGCATTCCCACCAGCAGGGTACTAGAGTCCCCTTTTCTCCACAACGTTGCCAGCATTTGTTGTTTGATGATTTGTTGATGGCAGCCATTCTAGCAGGTGTGAGGTGATACCTCATTGTTGTTTTAATTTGCATCTCTCTGATGATTAGTGTCGTTGAGCATTTCTTCATATGCCTCTTGACCATATGTATGTCCTTTTGTAGAGGTGTCTATTTGGTCCTCTGCCCATTTTTTAATTGGATTCTTTGTCTTTTGTTGAGTTGTATGAGCACTCTATATATTTTGGAAATTAACCCCTTACCTGATGTATCATTGGCAATTGTGCTCTCCAATAGAGTGGGTTCCTTTTCCATTCTGCTGGTTGTTTCTTCTGCTGTGCAGAAGCTTTTTAGTTTTTTGTGGTCCCATATGTTCATTTTTTCCTTTGTATCTCTTGCCTTAGATGATATATCAGTGAAAACTATGCTGTGTCTGATGTCTGAATTTTGTTGCCTACATTTTCTTCTAGGATTTTTATTGATTCATAAGACACCCTTAAGTCTTTTATCCATTTTTAATCTCTTCTTGTGTATAGTGTAAGTTGATGGTCTAGTTTCACTTTTTTGCATATAGCTGTCCAATTTTCCCAGCACCATTTATTAAAGAGGTTGTCTTGACTCCATTGTATGCTCTTGCCACCTTTGTCAAATATTAATTGACAATTAATTAGCGTCTTGGGTCAATTTCTGGGTTCTCTGTTCTGCTCCATTGATCTATATGCCTTTTCCTTTGCCAGTACAATGCTGTTTTGATTACAGTACCTTTGTAGTATAACCTGATGTCCAGTATTGTGATCCCTCCTACTTTGTCCTTCTTTTTCAAGATTGCTGTAGCTATTCGGGGTCTTTTTTGTTTCCATATGAAATTCTGAAGTATTTGTTCTAGTTCTGTGAAATATGTCGTTGGTATTTTGATGGGGATTGCTTTAAATCTATAGATTGCTTTGGGTGGTATGGACATTTTAATGATGTTTTTCTTCCAATCCATGAACAAGATATGTGCTTCCACTTTTTTATATCTTCCTCTATTTCTTTTTTCAATGTCCTGTAGTTTTCTGCAAATAGGTCCTTTACTTCTTTGGTTAAGTTTATTCCTAGGTATCTTAATTTTTTTGCAGTGATGGTAAATGGGATTGTTTTTTTAGTTTCTCTTTCTGTGAGTTCCTCATTGGTGTATAAGAATGCCGTTGATTTCTTGATGTTAATTTTGTATACTGCTCCTTTGCCAAATTCATTTATTAAGTCTAGTAGATTTTTTATGGAGTCTTTAGGGTTTTCTATGTATAATATCATGTCATCTGCGAATAATGACAGTTTCACTTCCTCGTTTACCATTTGGATCACTTTTATTTTTCTTCATGTCTAATTGCTGTGGCTAAGACTTCCAGTACTATGTTAAATAAGAGTGGTGAAAGTGGGCATCCTTGTCTGTTCCTGTTCTTAAGGGAAATGATTTTACTTTTTGTCCATTTAGTATGATGTTGGCTGTAGGTGTTTCATATATGGCCTTTATAATGTTGAGATATGATCTCTCTATTCCCAAATTACTGAGTGTTTTTATCAGAAATGGGTGCGGGATTTTGTCAAATACTTTTTCAGCATCTATTGATATGATCATGTGGTGTTTATCTTTCATTTTGTTTATGTGATGTATCACATTTATTGATTTGCGAATATTGTAGCAACCTTGCATCCCTGGGATGAATCCCACTTGGTCATGGTGAATAATTTTTTTGACGTAATGCTGGATCCGATTTGCTAGTATTTTGTTCAGGATTTTGGCATCTATGTTCATCAGGGATATTGGCCTGTAGTTTTCTTTCTTTGTAGTGTCCTTTTCTGGTTTTGGAATTAGAAATAAGCTGGCTTCAAAAAAGGAGTTTGGAAGTCTTTCTTCTTCTTGAATTTTATGAATAGTTTGAGGAGAGTGGGTGTTAGTTCTTTGAATGTTCGGTAAAATTCCCTCGTGAAGCCGTCAGGGCCTAGGCTTTTGTTTGCTGGGAGGGTCTTGATTACATCTTCATTTTCCTTCGTTGTTTTTGGCATGTTCAAGTTTTCTATCTATTCCCGGTTCAGTTTTGGGAGACTGTGTGTTTCTAGAAATGTGTCCATTTCGCTTAGATTGTCGAATTTGTTGCCATATAAATGTTCATAGTATTTGTGAACGATCCTTTGTATTTCTGTGGTGTCAGTTGTTACTTCTCCTCTTTCATTTCTGATTTTGTGTATTTGAGTTCTCTTTGTTTCTTGGTGAGTCTAGCTAAGGGTCCATCAAAATGTTTATCTTTTCAAAGAACCAGCTCTTTGTTTCATTGATCCTTTCAATTGTTTTTTTGGTCTCCATGTCGTTTATTTCTGTTGTGATGTTCACTATTTCCTTCCTTCTACTTGCTCTAGGGTTTTCTTTGTGTTTGCTTTCTAGTTCTTTACGTTGTAAGGTTAGGTACTCAATTAGAAATTTTTCTTCTTTCTTGCAGTGGGCCTGTAGTGCTATGAACTTCCCTCTCAGAACTGCTTTTGCTGCATTTCATAGATTTTGTGTTGTTTTTTGTTCATTTTCATTAGTTTCTAAGAAGTTTTTAATTTCTTCCTTGACCTCCATGGTAACCCATTCATTGTTCAATAACATGCTATTTAGCCTCCATGTCTTCAAATGTCTTTGCATGTTCTTGTTGCAATTGATTTCTAGTTTCATGCCATTGTGATCTGAGAAGATGCTTGATATGATTTCAATCTTCTTGAACTTATAGAGACTTAGTTTGTGTCCTATCATGTGGTCTATCTTTGAGAATGTCTCATGTGCACTTGAGAAGAATGTGAATTCTGCAGTTTTGGGGTGTAATTCTCTGTATATATCTATTAAATCCATTTGATCTAGTGCTTCATTTAGAATTTCTGTTTCCTTTTTGTTTTTTTGTCTAGATGATCTATCCATTGATGGCAGTGGGGTGTTGAAATCTCCTGCTATGATTGTATTGCAGTCAATTTCTCCTTTGACGTCCTCCAAAAGATTTTTAATATATTTTGGTGCTCCTATATTGGGTGCGTATATGTTTACCAAGGTTATATCTTCCTCTTGGATAGACCCTTTCAATATTATGTAGTGACCTTCTTTGTCTCTAGTTATGGCCTTCATTTTGAAATCTAATTTATCACATATGAGTATTGCTACCCAAGCTTTTTTTTCGTTTCTGTTTGCTTGGAAGATTTTTTTCCATCCCTTTACTTTCAACCTATGTGAGTCTTTTGTTGTGAGGTGGGTCTCTTGTAAACAACATATATGTGAATCATGCTTTCTTATCCAGTCAGCTACTCTGTGTCTTTTTATGGGAGCATTCAATCCATTTACATTTAAGGTGATTATTGATATGTACTTACTTGTTGCAATTTTTGTTTAGTGTGGTTGTATTTTTCTTCCTATTTCTTCTACTAATTACAGCAGTCTTTTAAACATTTCTTGCAGTGCTGGTTTGGTGCTAATATATTCCCTCAGCCTTTGTTTTTTTTTTTTTTTTTTTTGTCTAGGAAGCTCTTTATTTGACCTTCTGTTTTGAATGATAACCTTGCTGGGTAGAGTAGTCTTGGATTCAGATCCTTGTTTTTCATGACCTTGATTACTTCATGCCATTCCCTTGTGGTCTGTAGTGTTTCTGTTGAGAAGTCAGATGATAGCCTTATGGGGGTTCCTTTGTAGGTAACCTGTTGCTTATTTCTTGCTGCCTTTAGGATTCTCTGTTTTTAATTTCTGGCATTTTAATTATTATGTGTCTTGGTGTGGGCCTGTTTGGGTTCTTCTTACTTAGGGCTCTCTGTGCTTCTTGAATTTGAATGCCTTCTTCCTTCACCAGGTTAGGAAAGTTTTCTGTCACTCTTTCTTCAAATATATTCTCTAACACTTACTTATTTTCTTCTTCTTCGGGGACTCCTATGATGCGAATGTTATTACGTTTCCAGTTGTACCACAGTTCTCTTAAGCTATCTTCCTTTTTTTAAGTTGTTTTTTCCTTTTGGTTTTCTGATTGATTGATTTTTTCTACTCTGTCTTCTAATTCACTGATCCGATCCTCCGCTTCCTCTGCTTTGCTGGTCAGGCCTTCTAATGTGTTCTTTATTTCTGCTATGTCATTCCTTATTTCCACTTGGTTGGTTTTCATGGTGTCGATATCCTTACTCATGCTCTTTAGTTTCCTCAATATCATGGCTCTGAACTCTACCTCTGATAATTTGCTTAACTGCATTTCATTTATTTCATCTTCGATAGAGTTGTCTTGTTCTTTCATTTGGGATCTGTTTCTTTGTTTCACCATTTTTCCTATCCCAGTGAGTTTTGGAGCCTGCCATATTTTCCCTGTGGGTGTTGGTGTTCTCCCTCTACTGGGTTTGTATGAGCGTGGAGTGCCCTCCTTACACACCACTGTCAAGTCTCACTTTCCTGGGTAGATTTGCAAGCTCAAAAAAAGATTTAGTTATGCTTTAGCTTTTTGCCTGGAGGCTATTGGCCTCAGTTACTTGAAAAGCCTTAGAATCTCAGTTGAATGAGAAACTCCTTCAGTTGTTTATAGTGTAAGAGGATTTCCCAAGGGTGGGGCCGATGCCGGTTGTTAATGAGCCTCAATTTGCATTTCTTTACCTCACCTGGGAATCTCTGAGGGAGGGGCTGCCACAGCTCTGGGAAGGAGCAAACTTGGCTGCTGTCCTGTGTAACCAGGAATGAGGGGCTGGCCACCACCATCCTTTGTGGCCATGGCTCAGCACAAACTTTGAGCGTCCTCCAAATCCCAGGTGTCCCCACAGAGTTCCAGTCCAGTCTGTCCTCCCTCTGCTGGAGCCCCAGGTGAGTGGCTGTAGCTCTTTAACGCTATGTCCTGGCCCTCTGCACTGTGGAGAAGCTTGGGCTCTCAACCCCGAGGGCGGGCACCGCAGCTGCTCACAGCTAAGGCTGCTGCTGTCCGTAGGCTCCCAGCCCGCCACCCTCACGCGCCTCCGCAGATCCTACCAGGCTCATTCAGTGTCCCTGGTTGTATGGTCCTCTCCCGCTGCTTTTCTGTTGCTTTTTCCCAACGATTTGTCTTTATTTTATTTGTAATTCCCGTTTGGTCCTGCGAGAGCCTCTGTGTAGCTTCCATTCACTCCACCATCATTTTCTTGTCAATTTCTTGTTGTTAATTTTGTAACCTGCTACCTTGCCAAATTTATTAAATCTAGCAGATTTTTTATGGAGTCTTTATGGTTTCTTTGTATAATATCATGTCATCGGGAAATAATGACAGTTTCACTTCCTCCTTTCCAATTTGGATCCCTTTTATTTTTTCTTCATATCTGATAGCTGTGGCTAAGACTTCCAGTACTATGTTAAATAAAAGTGTCAAAGTGGGCATCCCTGTCTTGTTCTTGTTCAAAAACTAATGCTTTAATTTTTCCCTTTGAGTATAATGTTGACTGTAGATCTTTCATATATGGCCTTTATTATGTCAATACTTGAACCCTCTGTTCCCATATTGTTGCCTGTTTTTATCAGAAATGGTTGCTTGATTTTGTCAAATGCTTTTTTTAGAGTCTATTGATATGATCATATGTTTTTTATCTTTCCATTTGTTTATGTGGTGTATCACATTTATTGATTTGCAAATATTGTACCAGCCTTGCATCCCTAGAATGAATCCCACTTGATCTTGGTGAATAATTTTTTTAAGGTATTGCTGGATCCGATTTACTCGTATTTTGTTCAGGATTTTGGCATCTATGTTCATCAGGGATATTGGCCTGTAGTTTTCTTTCTTTGTAGTGTCTTTATCTAATTTTGGAATTAGAATTATGCTGACCTCATAAAACGAATTTGGAAGTCTTCCTTCTTCTTGAATTTTTTGGGATAGTTTGAGGAGATTGTTGTTAGTTCGTCTTTGAATCTTCCGTAAAACCCCCCTAGGAGGCTGTCTGGGCCTGGGCTTTTGTTTGCTGGGAGAGTGTTGATTACACCTTTAATTTCCTTAGTTGATATTGGTCTGTTCAAGTTTTCTATCTCTTCCTGGTTCAGTTTTGGGGGACTGTAATATCATGTTTCTAGAAATTTGTCCATTTTGCTTAGATTGTTCAATTTGTTGCTGTATAATTGTTCATAGTATTTGTTAACGATTCTTTGTATTTCTGTGGTGTCAGTTTTCACTTCTCCCGTTTCATTTTTGATTTTGTGTATTTGATTTCTCTCTTTTTTTTTCTTGGTGAGTCTAGCTAAGGGTCCTTCAATCTTGTTTATCTTTTAAAGGAACCAGCTCTATGTTTGCTTGATCTTTTCAATTTTTTTTTTTTTTTGGTCTCTATTTCATTTATTTCTATTCTGTTCTTTACTATTTCCTTCCTTCTACTTGCTCTAGGGTTTTCTTTTTGTTTGCTTTCTAGTTCTTTAAGTTGTGAGGTCAGATAGTTAATTAGAAGTATTTCTTATTTCTTGAGGTAGCCCTGCAGTGCTATTATTGATATGTACATATTTATTGTCATTTTTGTTTGTTGTGTTTATATTTTTCTTCCTATTTCTTCCACTAATTACAGCAGTCCTTTTAACATTTCTTGCAGTGCTGGGTTGGTGCTAATGTATTCCTTTAGCCTTCTTTTTTTTTTTTTTTGTCTGGAAGCTCTTTAATTCACCTTCTATTTTGAATGATAGCTGTGCTGCGTAGAGTAGTCTTGGATTCACATCCTTGTTGTTCATGACCTTGATTACTTCATACCATTCCCTCCTGGCCTGTAGTGTTTCTGTTGAGAAGTCAGCTGATAGCCTTATGGGGACTCCTTTGTAGGTAACCTGTTGCTTATCTCTTGCTGCATTCAGGATTCTCTCTTTGTCTATAATTTTTGGCATTTTAATTATTGTTTGTCTTGTTGTGGGCCTGTTTGGATTCTTCTTACTAGGGGCTCTCTGTGCTTCTTTAACTTGAATGTCTTCTTCCTTCACCAAGTTAGGGAAGTTTTCTGTCACTATTTTTTCAAATATATTCTCTGACCCTTGCTCATTTTTTTCTTCTTCTGGAACTCATATGATGCAAATGTTTTTATGTTTCCAGTTTTTCCACAGGTCTCTTACACTGTCTTCCTGTTTTTTAATTGTTTTCTCCTTTTGGTTTTTGATTGGTTGAGTTTTTTCTACCCTGTCTTCTAATTCACTGATCTGGTCCTCAGCTTCCTCTACTCTGCTGGTTATTCCTTCCAATTTGTTCTTTATTTCTGCTATGTCGTTTTTCATTTCCATGTGGTTGGTTTTCAATGTTTCTATATTTTTACTCATGGTGTTGAGGTTCCTCATGATCATGGCGCTAAACTCTACTTCTGATAACTTGCTTAACTGCATTTCATTTATCTCATCTTTGGTAGAGTTCTCTTGTTCTTTCATTTGGGATTTGTTTCTTTGTTTCACCCTTTTGGCTATCTCAACGAGTTTTGGAGCCTTCCAAAATTTTCCCTCTGGGTGCTGGTGTTCTGCTGTTTGTGGCTCCCTCTACTGGGTTTGGATGAGTTGATAGGATCCATGTTAAACACCACTGTCAAGTCTTACTTTCCTGTGTAGATTTGAAAGCCCAGGAAAGGTTCAGTTATCCTGTAGCTTCTTGCCTGGTGTCTATTAGTCTCAGTTACTTTATGAGCCTTGGGTTGTATTCCTCAGCCGAATGAAAAACTCCCTCAAGTGTTCAGCATAAGAGGATTTCCAGTGTGTGTGTAGATGGTGGTTGTTAATGAGCCTCAATTTGCATTTCTCTGGCCAGTTGGGTGGGTTAAATCTCCAAGGGCGGGGCTGCTGCTGCTCCCCAGAACTCTGGGAAGGGGCTCCCTGAGCAAGGTGGCCACCATCCTCTGTGACTGACTCAGCAAAAACTCTGAGCACCCTCCATATCTTGAGTGTCCCCACACAGTTCTAGTCCAGTCTGCTGTCCCTCTGCCGGAGCCCAAGGTGAGTGGCTATAGCTGATTTCGTGCTCTGTGTTGTGGAGCCAGCTTGGGATTTTAACCCCAAGGGAGCTGCTCACAGCTAAAACCGCTGCTGTTGGTGGGCTCCCAGCCCGCCATCTCACACATCCACTGACCTACCAGGCTCGATTCAGTGTCTTTTTTCCTGTCCCTGGTTATATGGGTCCTCTCCAGCTGCTTTTCTGTTGCTTTTTCCTGACGATTTATCTTTATTTTAGTTGTAATTTCAGTTTTGTCCTGGGAGATGGTCTATGTAGTTTCCATTCACTCCGCCGCAATTTTGGAATTCTCTGAGGTAGTAAGTTTTGATCTAGGAAGACCTTTATTGTTGAGAGCTATTGATGACTGAATATGGAGAGAAGGCATGGTGGAATGAAGGGATGTTATTGTTTGGATGGGGAGTCCCCCTTCCATAAAAACGCCCAGTAGATGTTCTTCTGGGATTCTTTCTGTCTTTGCACCATTAGACCCTGTTTAGGCTCACTGAGCTTCTGTCTCACTAAAAACCTCTGCTGTAGGTTTTTCATATATGGCCTTCATTATATCGAGTTTTGATCCCTCTATTTCCACATTGCTAAGTACTTTTATCAGAAATGGGTGCTCAATTTTGTCAAATGCATTTTAGCATCTATTGATATGATCATATGGTTTTTATCTTTCATTTGGTTCATGTGGTGTATCACATTTATTGATTTGCAAGTATTGTACCTGCCTTTCATCCCTCGGATGAATCCCACTTGGTCATGGTGAATAATTTTTTTAATGTATTGCTTGATCCGATTTGCTAGTAGTTTGTTACTGATTTTGGCATCTATGTTCATCAGGGATATTGGCCTGTACTTTTCTTTCTTTGTAGTGTCTTTATTTTGTTTTGGAATTAGAATTATGCTGGCCTCATAAAACGAGTTTTGAAGTCTTTCTTCTTCTTGAATTTTCAGGAATAACTTGATAAGAATAGGTGTAGTTCTTCTTTGAATGTTCGGTAAATCTCCCTCATCTGGGCCTGGGCTTTTGTTTGCTGAGATATTCTTGATTACATCTTCCATTTCCTTAGTCGTTATTGGTCTGTTCAAGTTTTCTATGTTTTCTCAGTTCAGTTTTGGGAGACTGTGTGTCTAGAAATTTGTCCATTTCACCTACACTGTCAAATCTGTTGGCGTATACTTGTTCATAGTATTTGTTAATGATCCTTTGTATTTCTGTGGTGTCAGTTGTTACTTCTCCTTTGTTTCTAATTTTGTTTATTTGTGTCCTCTCTTTTTGTTTTTTTTGGTGAGTCTAGCTAAGGATCCATCAATCTTGTTTATGTTTTCAAGGAACCATCTCTTTGTTTCATTGATCTTTAGAATTTTTTTTTTTGGTCTCTATATATTTTATTTCTGCTCTGATCTTTACTATTTCTTTCCTTCTACTTGTTCTGGGATTTTCTTTTTGTTTGCCTTCTAGTTCTTTAAGTTGTGAGGCTAAATAGTCAATTAGAAATGTTCCTTGTTTCTTGAGGTAGGCCTGTAGTGCTATGAACTTCCCTCTCAGGACTACTTTCACTGTGTCCCATAGATTTTGTGTTGTGTGTTCATTTTCATTGATTTCCCAGAAGTTTTTAATTTCTTCCTCTATCTCCTTGGTAACCCACTCATAGTTTAATAACACGCTATTTAGCATCCATGTGTTTGAATGTTTTCACATGTTTTTGTTGTAATTGATTTCTAGTTTCAGGTCATTGTGATCTGAGTAGATGCTTGCTATAATTTCATTCTTCTTGAACTTGTAGAGACTTAGCTTGTGTTCTCACATGTGGTCTATCTGAGAATGTTCCATGTACACTTGAGAAGAATGTGAATTCTGCAATTTTGAGGTGTGATTCTCTGTAGATATCTATTAAATCCATTTGATCTAATGCACCATTTAGAGTCTCTGTTTCTTTATTAATTTTTTGTCTAGAGTATCTACCCAATTATTTCAGCAGGGTGTTGAAGTCCCCTGCTATGATTGTACTGCTGTCAATTTCTCCTTTGAAGTCCTCCAGAAGTTTTTAATATATTTTGATGCTTCTATGTTGGGTGCATATATGTTTACTAAGGTTATATCTCCCTGTTGCATAGATCTTTTCAATGTTATGTAGTGGCCTTCTTTGTTTCTAGTTATGGCATTCATTTTGAAGTCTACTTTATCAGATATTGGTATTGCTACCACAGCTTTTTTTCCTTTCCTTTTGCTTGTTAGATTTTTTTTCTTCCCGTCACTTTCAACTATATGTGAGTCTTTTTTTGTGTGAGATGAGTCTGTTCCAAACAACATATATATGAGTCATGCCTTTTTATCCAATCAGAATCTGTATGTCTTTTGATTGGAGTATTTATTCCATTTACATTTAAGGTTATTATTGATATGCCCTTATTTATTGCCATTTTTGTTTATTGTGGTTTTATTTTTCTTCCTATTTCTTCTAATTACAGTAGTCCTTTTAACATTTGTTACATTTCTGGTTTGGTGTTAATATATTCATTTAGCTTTTTTTTTTTTTTTTTTTTGTCTGGGAAGTTCTTTATTTCAGCTTCTATTTTGAATGATAGCCTTGATGGATAGAGTAGTCTTGGATTCAGATCCTTGTTTTTCATTACTTTGAATACTTTATGCCATTCCCTGCTGGCCTGCAGTGTTTCTGTTGAGAAATCAGCTAGTATCCTTATGGAGATCCTTTGTAGGTAACTTGTTTGTTATCTCTTGCTGCCTTTAGGATTCTGTCTCTTTCTTTAATTTTTGGCATTTTAAGTATGATGTATGTTGGTATGGGCCTGTTTGAGTTCTTCTTAATTGGGGCTCTCTGTGCTTCTTAAAGTTGTATGCTTTTTTCTTTCACCAAGTTAAGGAAGTCTTCTGTCACTATTTCCTCAGATATATTATCTAACCCTTGTCCTTTTTCTTCTTCTTCTTGAACTCCTATAATGTGGTGTTGTTACATTTCATATTGTTCCACTATTCTCTTAAGCTGTCCTGTTTTTTATTTTTGTTTCTCTAATTGGGTGATTTTTTTCTAACTTGTCTTCTAATTCACTGATCTGATCCTCAGCTTCTTCTACTCTGCTGGTTATTCCTTCCAGTGTGTTCTTTATTTCTGCTATGTCATTCTTCATTTCCACTTGGTGATTTTTCATTTCCAATTGGTTAATTTTCATTGCTTGTATCTTTACTCATGCTGTAGAGCTTTCTCATAATCATTACTTTGAACTCTGCCTCTGATAATTTGCTTAATTTCATTTCACTTTTCCTTTCTTCTGTAGAATTCTCTTGTTCTTTAATTTGGCATTTGTTTCTTTGTTTCATCATTTTGGCTCTCTGAGTGCACTTTGAAGCTTGCTAAATTTTCTGTGTGGGTGTTGGTGTTCCACTGTTTTTGGCTCCTTCTACTAGGTTAGGATGATTCTGGAGGGCCCACATTAAACACCAATGTAAAGTCTTTCTTTCCTGGTGTGAGGACCTGGGAACTTGGCCTGTTACTGACAGAGTCCATGGTTCAGGACATGACCCTGGAAGTGGCTGCCCAGGTGCAGACCATGTTTTCTTATGTAACAGAACCCTTACATAAGCATGACACAGCAAGCACTAGGCCACATGCACCACACACCACCCTGTTTAGTTCATCCCATTGCACGAGTCTATAAAAGCTGTTAGAGGAATTAAATAAAGCTGTTCCTGATATCTCCTGATGTTGGCTCTATGAGCTTTCTTTACCCTGGTATCTCACCACTGAAACCTCCCCTGCAACCCTGAGTCAATGACACCTGTGTAGATTTGCAGGCCAAACAAATATTCAGTTATCCTATAGTTTTTACTTGCAGGCTATTAGTATCAGTTACTTGATGAGCTTCTGGTTTTGGCCCTCAGTGGAATGAAAAATCCCTCAGGTGGACATGCTAAGATGATTTCCAGCCAATGGGGCAATTGCTTTTCCTTGGGTTAAAGTTGCTTTGATAAGAAAGTGGTTTCTGCATTGTGGATTGTTGGCTCAGCTTGTGAGTCCTGGTCTCTGTCTTCACAGCTCAGTCCCCAGAGCCCCAGTGTGGTGTTAAATTCCCAAGGGAGGGGCAGTTCTAGCCTCTTCCCTAGGCTTGAACAGAGGGTTACTTGACAGAGATGGCCGCTGAAGCCATGGGGGAGGGGCTCAGCATAGGAACTCAGTCATCACCTTCGTAGCTCAGTCCTCAGAGCCAGGAACACCAACATTGAGAGCTGGGTACCAATTTCAAGAGTTTTGTTTTGTTTTGTTTTTCCCCCTCCTTGCTTGCTGGTAAACTCTAGCTGTTAATGAGCTTCAATTTGTATTTCCCCAGTTGAGTGGTGTTAAATTCCTGAGGGAGGGGCCATTGCTTCCCCCAGGGCTCTGGGAAGGGGCTCTTTGAGTAAGAGAGCTACTGTCCCGTGAAGGAGTGATTCAGCATAAAACACCCAGTGTCCTCCTTACCAGCTCTCTCCCCAGTGCCATGAACCTCCAACTCTCTTTAAACAGTTCCAGTCCAGTCCACCCTCCCTCTGCCAGAACCCAAGGTGATTTAGTACCCTGGTCCTTCAGGGAAGTGCTGCTGTTCCTACCACCTCTGCTTTTGTGAATTCCTCAGCCAGGTGATATATGGGATCTGTTCCCTTCTTCTCCACTCTGTGCTAGGGAGCTGCAGTCTGTGTTGTGGAGCCAACTTGCCGTCTCTCGGTCTGCTGGGATCGGTGCAACACAATGAACCTACAACCACACGGTGGTTGGAGTGAGAAGGAGATTTTCAAGGGATCAAATGCTCCAGATCTTAGGACGCAGTCCCATTTATTTGCTGTTTCATTTCCCCAGGTTACAAGTGGATTTATATAAATTATTTCCTTGAGATGGAGTCTCTGCAAATCATACAGCCTAGCTTTGTCTCTTACTTTTTAAGAGGAAGAGACTTTGAAGCCAAAATATCACAAACCCAGACATTCTTGAGTCCTAGGACCCATTAGTCCACCCATGCAAACCTTATCTTATTCACATGCAAATGAAACACTCAATGCACATAGGCTGGAGAGAACATTAACATATTAACACAAGGTTACAAAATGTCCATCTTCCAACCTCCCAACTCCACATCTCTCCCTTTTTGTTTTCTTGAAATTGTGGGATCACCATTGCTGCGGTGGTCAGGAGCATCATCATTCGTTTTTCGGTCTTCTGCATAGAGGACACCATTCACCAGAGTCCTCGAAGAATCATATTGAGTCCCCAGGCTGGAAAGGGTGCACAGGGTCCAAGGTGGGCACAGGCAAGGCATCGCAGACGAGTTTATCGACAGCTTTCTGGGTGGACTGCAGGGCCTACAAGAACTGTAAGAGGGTGAGGGGGAGCAGAGTGGTCCAGTTTTCACTGGTTTCTAAAGTAAATTTGGTTAAGATTTCCTTTAAGGTCCTGTCTTCCTGCAATAAGTATGTCCCTTTCTTTTATCCTTTCTTATTTTTTTATTTCCTCTGCATAATCTTTCTTTAACTTTTATAGACCCTCTGTGACTTTCCTAGTCCTTTCCCTGACATAAACCTGAGAGTTTGCTCAATCTATCTGCTGTCTGCACATGGCCCAGTATTCTTTCTCTTTCTCCCTACTCATACCCATACATTCCTGCTTCTCTCTGCCTTCTCCCTTTCCCTGTGACATTACTGGACATTACCTGTCTCTCAGGAGTTTAGTAAGCTTGGTGTAACCTAAGTGGGTAGTCTGGTGCAACTAGTTGACTAAAGTCCTACCTAAAGCCTCTGGGACTTACAACCTCCCATCAGGCAGTGTCCATCATCTATTGATTCTTGAGTGGCTTGTTGCCTCCCAAGCTTTCTGGTCTGTAGCAGATTTTCCTTGCCCCATCGGAGAGCCTGGATTAGGGTATGAGTCCAGGCCGCTGGGCTGAAGTTCCCCTACTTAGTGACTGAGACCAAATGACACAGTCCAGAGTTATTACTGCTGCCCCAGCATACCTGATTTCTTCCTGGACATAGCTGCTGCTGTCCAGGAACAATATCTCATCTGATGATGGCAGTGGAATATCCTTGAGGTCTGGCTGGGCCATCTGCACTATGTCGATTACCTCCAGGTAGTCCTGTAGATGTTTCTCCGGGTCATCATGCAGGAAGCAGGCTGGCAGACTTGATGGCCAATGTTTTGTAGAACTTGATGTGGAGTTGGTCTGGAGTGGCAGTGACCAGTAATTGAATAGTCACTGGAGAAGATCACATCCGAGTAAGGGGTATGGGCACTCTGGCATGACCAGAAACGAATGAGTTACAATTTCTCCCAAGGTCCATAGTTCTCTTTGAAGTCCAGGGGTAAGTTAGGGGCCCATTGGCCCGGTCAGAACTGAGTCTGCTGCACCAGTGTGTACCATAAAACTAACTATTTTGTCCCCTATTGTCATGTAATTCTAGGCTCCTGAGGACTCAGTTGGAAGGAGCCCTGGCTTTGTCATTTTTCTAAGTTAAAAACTTTACTTTGATCCTCTGCACCTGACTTTGCCCTAGTCTTTTCTATCTCTGATTGGGACCTAGGCCTGCCATCCTGACTCTTCCTAGGGTGATCTTTTTCCATGGGCCCTATTTCCCTTAAGGCTGCTACTACCACCTTTGTTATTACAAACAATTGGGCCAAAAGGCCAAACAGGAGAACACGGTGAAAAGTGTCCAAGGAAGCCCTCCCCCCAGCAGTATTTGGGTCCCACCATGGGCAGAGGGATGGGAAAATATCTTCTGACCCCAGGTTTACATAAAGATGCAGGAAAAGGAAGCATCGTTCTAGCGCACATGTTTACGCGGGGCAGAGCGTTTTTCAACTCTCCAAGAACACTTTGCGCCTGTGCCTGGGATCCCTATTTTCAACTCCCCAAAGTTCAGAGAAGCCTGTTGGAAACTTGCTGGTGCCAAATCCCAGTGGCAGATGGCAGATGAGCCTCCCGGCTGGCACTGAAGGATCATGCCCATTCTGTGGCCTAACTGCCCTTCCTGGGGAACCCTGTGGCCTCTGGGTGAGTGCCTGTGTGCCCATCTGCCCACTGCCCCTCTTTCCCAGGATGAGGGGCTCATCACACCAGACCCCAGTCCCAAAGCACGGCACAAAGCAGGAGCACAGAGCGGTCCACCAGCAGGGATGGCCACTGAAACACAAATTACTCTGTTAACTGCCTGTAGCAACCAAGCTACAAAATCTTGATATGGCTCTTCAGGTCCTTGTCTGATAAATGTAAGAACTAGTGAATTTTTCCCTTTTGTTGGGTGTGCTTTCCATGCCTTTGAAGCACAAATATTAATCACAGCAGTAGCGGAAGATGGTGGAAAAGTCTTTAAGGACTCATAGAATTTCTCAGCTTTCCTCAAGTCTTTCACTATACCTTGCTTCCCCACTTTTTTAGCCTCCTGCACAGGATTAAGGCAATCTCTAATTAGGGCTCAAAGAGTAAATTTTTGAGCCAGAAACTTGTTCGGGCCTTTTGCTGTATCTCTGCCTTGCAGGCACTTCCCCACCTTTGGCCAGGTTTCTCTTGGAGCCCATTTTGGGTCCCACTACCAGTATATGTGCCCTGATCAGAAACTTCCTCAAGTCTTTCTCTAAGAATGTTTCAAAATGCAACCCAATGAGGTCTTCTGGGCACTAGGGCTGCTATCCATGATTAGACTAACCGTAACAAAGTTGAGGGAGACACAGTAGGGAGGTAGATGAGGACAAAAACAAGGGAAGACACACAGACAGAAACTTTCACTTTGTCCACCTGGCTGCTCCCCATGTGGGTTAAGACTGGCACAGGCTCAGCATGGTCACTCACACACCATTTGAATTTCCTTCCAGAAACTCCCTATCCTGAGTGGCACCTATGCTGCTTGGGAAGTAATCAGTCTCCCCTTCCACCCCAGTGACTAGTCTGAATGAACAAAATTTGCCAGATTTGAACCTCACCTAACGTCTTTGGGGGATTCCCAGTAGAGGAGAGGCTGCGCCGCATTCGGCGCTCTCACTCTCACCCAATAGACCGGTCACCCAGAACTCACCCTTGGAGGCTTGTACCAGGTCTCCTTTAATCTTTTTGGTGACGTCTTGGCATCTCCGGGCCACTCCTCAGAAACCCAAGTAGGATCTTGGGGCCCTGGAACTCAGGGGACGCCTCCGCTCAGATCTATAGGGGTCCAGTGGCTGGATTGGGAGACACTGCCCATCCTCAGCATCTAGCCCTTGGTGTAGCAAAACACCAGGAATCTCACTGAGGACTCCAAATGTAACTGCTACTGCAGGGCTCAATAATATGGGCAAGCAGCATAAAATACCTACCCTAGATTGGGTGGAGATTATAGATAAGTAAGCCAAAAAATATTCTCTCGGGTAAGAGAAACCCCCATTCTAGTTAGCATTTCTTCAGAATGTTGTTGAAACTGCTTAAGACTTCCCCAGGTAAGCCTAGAAAGGGTTTGAGAGGGGCCTGGTACTGAGTCTGTGAACAAGTGCGAGTTTTACTATCAGTGTCCAAGGTCAGCTGTGTCATTTGAGGAGTCAGGTTGAAGGGCAGTTCCTTCCTGTTCATGGTAAGGTTTTATCCACTGAGCTGCCAGCCACTTGGGACCTGTAGGAGACAAAACACAAGCATACCCCTGCCCCTAAGCCAGTAAATCTGCAGGACCTTGCCATTCAGGTCCTTGCTGTGGATCTCTGTACCAGACTAAAGGCTTGGGCCCTGTGACAGAAGCCTTTTGTCAAAAATGTCGCTCCACAGCTGTAGTGCCAAAGCAATCTCAATTTAAAAAATTTAAGGTATAGATTGCCAGAGAAAGTTGATTTACAGGGGGTTCACCCATACTCCCCCCTTTTTGTTTTGTAATTAATAATTTTAAAGTAGCATGAGCATGTTCAACAATAGCTTGTCCTGTAGGGTTATAAGGGATGCCAGTTTTATGGCTAATGCTCCACTGTTACAGAAATAATTTAATGCTTTGAGATGTATAGGCTGGCCCATTATCTGTTTTAATTTTCAGTGGCACCCCCATATGTGCAAAACAGGATAGCCAGTGACATTTAACGTCTTTGGCTTTTTCCCTGGTAGTGACGGTTGTATGTAGAAAATTGGAATGGGTATCTATAGTAACATGTACCCACTGAACAGAAAAAGCAAACTTCTCTATCTGTAAGGACCAAAGAGATAGTGAAAAAACAATCTTTAAGATCTATAACAATTACATGCCAATTTTCAGGAATCATTGTAGGATTGGGGAGCCCAGGTTGTAATGCTCCCATGGGTTTTATAATAGCATTGATTGCTCTCAAATTATGTAGTAATCTCCATTTACCACCTTTTTTTGGAATTACAAAAATGGGAGTGTTCCAGGGACTGACTGAAGGTTCTATATGACCTGCTTTTAATTGCTCTTTCACTAATCTGTTTGCATGTAACAATATTTCCCCTTTTAAGGGCCACTGATCAACCCATACTGGCTCTGTTGTTTTCCAGGCCAATAAAAGGAGGGGAATTTTACCAGTGACCTCTAGCCAAAGGCTAGGTTTAAATAACTATTCCCCATTGAGAGAGAAGATCCTTTCCCCACAAATTTAAGGGAGACACCATGACATAAGGTTGAATCCATCCTTATTGTCCATCTGGACCTGTACAGGAAAGGGAGCGAGTACTTTGTTAAGAAGCTTGATTTCCTCCTACTTCTGTAACTAATAGGGGTACCGGGGCTTTAGGCCATTCCTTAGGCCATTCCCATTTGTTATAATAGAAATGTCTGTCCCTGTATCCACTAATCCTGAAAATAGTTGCCCTTGTATATTAATGGAGAGCAAGGGCTTTTTGGTGTTAATAGCCACAATCCAGAGAATATCACACTGACAGTGCTCCCAAACCCTGCATTAGCTCTTATTGTGGAGTTGGCTCCAGGAACCCAGTAGGGTAACAAAAGAAGTTGAGCTATTTGGGTTCCCGGTGTTAATACATGAAAGCTCACAGCCTTAAGCATTACTTTAATCTCTCCTTCAAAATCTGAGTCAATTACCCCTGGCATCACTTGTATTCCTTTCATTGTTAAACTAGACCTTCCAATTACTAAACCTACTTTCCCCTCTGGCTAAGGGCCATACACTCCTGTAGGAACTAAACAAATATCTTCAGACCCCTTAAAGGTTAATTCTGTGGTGGTGATAAAATCCAGGCCAGCACTTCTTGCTGTGGAGGCTCTGAGGTCTCCAACTCTCCCTTTGAACTTCCACATGACGAATTGGACCAGCCTGTGTTAACACTGTTTTTGCTAGTGCCGTCCAATCCCAGGGAGTCATCAGATAACTACCAGCTATTCCCTCCAACATTCCTATAGCAAAGGAACTTTGAAAACCATTCTCCTTTATGCTTTGCCTGAATTCTTTAAAAACCTGATAGGGCAAACATTTGTGCACAGCTGTATTATAGCTGGGAAAGCCCCAAGGTCACCCACTTTCCTGGCCTCTGTGACAGCCCTCCATTGCTAGGCGTGGTGAGGCTAAGAAATCTTCCACAAAAGGTAGAGGAAGGGGAGCTTTCCTCCTTTGTCGACAATGCAGGAGTGGTAGGCTCTGGAGTTTCCTCCGAAGGGGAGGTTGGAGCCACCATGCTGCTGGGATTGACCTCCTTAGTTAGCGGCTGCAATGCTATAAATACCAGTTAACATAAAAGAAGGGTCGAGGTGGAAATTTTATACCCTAAATCTTTGCGTACCCTAAAAATTCCCCCTACTTTGAACCACATGTCAGAATCCAATGTGCCCTCCTTAGGGAACCACGGGCAGAACTCCTGTAGTCCCTCAAAAGCTGCAAGAGCTTCCGCTCTGATATGGAGCACTGAACTGCTTTCAGCAGCTGTTGTAAGACTCACACATAAAGTCACTGATTTTTAGAAAATCTCGACCCTCATGACACTAGATATGCTGGCAGCTATCCCAAGCTGGGTGCCACTGGCTCCAGAAAACTCTTTCTCGAGTGAAGTTTACTTTGGATCTGGATCGCTACTTCCCTTTCGCATACCATTATGTTGCTGGTCGCGTGGAATCTCGCAGCTGCGTACCTGAGTCACGTCGGGGGGTCACCACTTGCCATCTCTAGGCCTGCCAGGATCAGTGCAACACAATGAACCTATAACCACACGCTTGTTCGAGTGAGAGGGAGCTTTGCAAGGGAGCAAATGCTCCGGATCTTAGGACGCAGTCCCATTTATTTGCCGTTTCCTTCCCCTAAATTTCAAGTGGATTTATGTAAATTATTTCCTTGAGATGGCATCTGTGCAAACCATACAGCCTAGCTTTGTCTCTTGCTTTTTATGGGGAAGAGACTTTGAAGCCAAAAGATCACAAACCCAGAGATTCTTGAGTCCTAGAACCCATTAGTCAACCCATGCAAACCTTATCTTATTCACATGCAAATGAAGCACTCAATGCACCTAGGCTGGAGAGAGCATTAACACATTAACATAAGGTTACAAAATGTCCATCTTCCAACCTCTGACTTGGATTTTAACCCCTGACTTCTCAGAAGGAATGGCTCACAGCTAAGACAGCCCTCAGCTGCTGCCCGTGGACACCCATCCAGGCCTCTCATGCCTCTGTAGCTCCTACCAGGCTCTATTTGGTGTCCTCTTTCTGTCCCCAGTATAAGGGTTCTATCCAGCTGCTGTTCAGTTGCTTTTTTCTGATGACTTGTCTTTACTTTATCTGTAATTCCAGTTTGGTCCTGGGAGACAGTCTACGTAGCTTCCATTCACTCTGCTACCATTTTTCCTCCCATACCACATCTTAGTAATAACCACCAGGTCCTTGGTCTTCTCAAGCATGTAAGTCCCAAACTTGTCTTAGATTCCACTTTTCTGCTCTTCATCCCTGCAGTTCTTGATCTCTTGCCTGGCTTCCTACCCATGGCCTCACTTTTCAGGTAGGTAGCTTTGGTACTGGTCTTAGCTCCCCTCCTCAATTTAGATTGGCACTCAGCCCTTGAACTAGTTCTGCCTCTGGCCATTAAAGATAATGAACCATGCAGTCCATCCAACTCAACTCACTAGAAAGAGAACCATATGTGTCAACAAGTCATCCCAGAGGCATTACACTAATAGGAAACAGTTAGCACTTACTCTGTGACATGAGATCTGGCTCCAGTGTCCAAATTCTTTTTATTTTTTAACTTTTTACTGTTGAAAGTATTACAGATGTCCCCCTTTTCCCCCCACTGACCCCCTCCTTCCTGCTCCCACCCCCCTCCTGCTTTCCCCAACATAATGTCTGTGTCCATTGGTTGTGCATATATGCATATACATTCTTTGGTTTATCCTCTCCCACCCTCCCACCCACCCCCATCCCTCTGAGGTTTGTCAGTCTGTTCCCTACTTCCATGACTCTGGATCTCTTTTGATCAACAGCTTATTTTGTCCATTATGTTCCATAAATAAGTGAGATCATGTGATACTTGTCTTTCTCTGACTGACAAATTCTTAAACCCTAGATGAATCTCCCTCTCTTTACAAAGTAGTAGCATATACATTTACCCTTTCCTGAGATTCTACACTCAAGCAGAGGCCTCCAGACAAGATTGATGGAACAGATCATTAGTATACTGGTCACTATGTGATCAGGTATAATGCTACATGAAACAAGAGCTCTAGAAATTTGTGTAGAGAGAAAAGCAACTTCATACAAAATAAAATAAACCCTGGCCAGTTTGGCTCAGTGGTTAGAGCGTTGGCCCGTGGACCAGAGAGTCCCGGGTTCAGTTCCCACTGGGGGCACGTACCTCAGTTGCAGTTTTTCCCCGGCCCTGGTTAGGGTCGTGTGGGTGGCAACCACTCAATGTGTCTCTCTCACATAGATGTTTCTCTCTCTCTTCCCCCCTCTCTCCCTCCCGCTCTATCTGAAGATAAATGCAAAAGTGTCCTTGGGTGAGGATAAAAAACAAAAAACAAAAAATAAAACAACAAAAGCAAAAACTAACCAGAAGCTGGGACAAACTGCTATTTAAAGCTATCAACAACTTTTTACTTTTGCTTTGTGAATTAATTGCTGGAGAAGTATTGCTCTCTTCTTTTGGGAAAATCACTCCAATGGGCTTTTGATTTTGAAAAGCTCTAACTCAGATTCTGTTCTAGGATGAAGCAGTGGGAAAATGAAGAGCTAAACTGTTCTGTAGAACAGGGTACACAGTGGCCTTCCTGGGATTCAGAGTAGCATCTCTGTAGAGATTATGATGATTTCGACTAGAGGCAAGGAAAGTTTTTCTTCTCTTTATGGGCCTTGAAATAGAAGGTCAGTGATGGCCTCTCGATAGTGTGGACAAGGCTGAAGACACTTTCTTCCATGGCAACCAGGATGGGTAGCCCTTCAACTTGGCAGTAAGTGATAAGACTAAAGAAAGGGTAAGCCAGTTGGGGCCTTGTGAACAGATCTGGCTAGTAAGAGCCTAGGAAGCAATAATGAATAATCACCTTTAAGATTTTTTTCCTACATTGTAATTCCTCTCTGTCTTATTCCACGTGTGCTGCTATAACAAAACATCACAGACTGGGTTTATAAACAACACAAATTGATTTTTTTGCAGTTCTAGAGGCTGAATGACCAGGATCAAGGTGATAGCATGGCTGAGTTTTGCTGAAAGCCTGCTTTCTGGTTTATAGCCAGGTCTCACTGTGTCCTTAAAAGGTGTAATGGGCTAGTTGGGATTTCTCTGGAGCCTAAGGGCACCATTCTCATGACTTAAGCATCTCCCAAAGGCCTCACCTCCAAATTTCATCATATTTTGGAGTTAAGATTTCAACATATCAGTTTTGGGGGAACATAAACATTCAGACCATAGTTCCCTCTATTATTTCCAAGCCTTCAGTAAAACTCCATAGCCAAGTCTTAATCCTGTTGTTATTTGCTGTGCCATTGTTTAGATGAAATAGCAGCAACCTGAGGGAAGTTGGTTATAGGGAGGCTAGAGGTGACCGACAGAAAGAGCTGGAACAGTTTTCCAAATCTAGAGGGCACAAGTGACAACCAGAATGGATTTATAAATTATAGGCATCCTTAAAGACTCCCAGGAATTCTTGGCAAAGGGAACCTAATACTATAAAGATTAGCTTTCCCACAAATTAGATGACACATCAATCAGGTAAGGCTGTGTTAGGTTGAAATATCTCCAAAATTTCAGTGGCTTAAAATAACAAGGTTTTATTTTGTGCTCACACCATATACCCTATGTCCATTGTGGGTTAGCTGGATCTTCTCCATCTAGTCCTTACTCAGGGTCCCAGGCTGATGGAGGCTCCATCTTCATGCTTCTCTAATTGCAGAGGCATGGAAAAGTTCTTAAAGCTTCTGGTCACAATTTGATGGCTAAAGCAAGTCACATGGTCACACCTAACTGTAAAGGGGTGGGAAAGTGTATTCCTGTCAATGTGCCAGGAAAACAGTGAGTTGGAAATATTTGGAGAACAACACTAATGGCTGTCACAGAGGGTACTGGGAGCTCAGACTCTTCTTTGTGTGTTTTAAGACTGCAGAGCTTGCATTGGCTGGCTCAGTTGGTTGAGCATTGTATCATGCATGGAAAGTTTGCCAGTTCCATTCCTGGTCAGGGTACATGTCTGAGTTGTGGGGTTCAGTTCCTGTGGGGGTGTGTGCTGATAGATATCAAATCAATGTTTCTCTCTCTCTCCTTCTCCCTTCCCCTCTCTCTAAAAATCAATTAAAATATATATATTTTTAAAAAACTGCAGAACTTGGAGACATCTGGGTTGCAGTTCAGGGTAGCAAACTGGGCTCTGTCATTCTTTCATTCATTCTTGTATGACTGAATTCAATAAACATTTATTGAACACCTTCATGCCAGACACTTTTTTAATAACTGGGGATACATTCTTGTACAAAAAACAAGACATGGTTACTGTGTTACCTGTTTCTCTGGGAAAAACATTCTTTGAACTAATACCTTATCTTATGGGTTTTCAGCATCTCTTAGATGACCTAGGGGATGGGTGGCTGTGGTCTTCTCACTGCTAGAGTACCTGCTAGCTTTAATTTTTTTTCTTTTGGTTTTAGAGGGAGAGAAAGGGAGAGGGAGAGAGAGATAGAAACATCAATTAGAGAGAACATGGAACGGCTGCCTTCTGCATGCCCCACTCTGGGGATCAGGCCTACAACCCGGGCATATGCCCTGACCAGGAATCAAACCAGCCACCTCTCAGTGCATGGGTCAATGCTCAACCACTGAGCCACACCAGATGGGCACCTGCCAGCTTTTTATAGTCTCCTTTCTGAGTACAACAATCAGTGGCCTGGTCCATTAATCGTTTCTTTGAGCATCATGATTTTTTGTTCTTGCTATTTGAGTTTTGTTTTGTTTTTTACTCTCTCTTAGTTCTTCTAGGACTTAGCTAGTAGCAGTGTCCATGCTAAGTTCTCTATTGGCTTCTATAATGTTCTGTATTCCAGAACCAGGTCCTTGGAGACCACTGGGATATAAATAGTGTAACCCTATTGATTCCATTCAGTTCTAGTGTCCCAAGCATTTAGCAAAGACCCAGGATTACTTATTCTCTTGTTATTACATATACTATTTATAGTGGTTAGTATAACTAGTTTTGGCCTCAGACAAACCTGGATTTAAATACCAGCTCTGCCATTTCTCAAACCTGGTTTTTCATCTGTCAAGTAGTGATAATAATAGTACCTTTCTCACAGGGTTAATTCAGCACAAGGCCCATGGTAAGTAGTCAATACAAATTTTCTGTTATCATTTATTGTCATAGAGTTAGCTCTCAATGTCTTAAACTAAGCTCCCCAAGTTGATGTAATTAATAGAGTCACCACCAATTCCAAATCTCTCCTAAGGTATTCCTTATCAGACACAGGACTACATATGCAAACTGAATTCAGCTCTGAAGAAATGTTTCCCTAAGACATATGCAATATAAGTTGTAACAATGGAGGTGTTTTCTAGCCTCATGTCCATACCTGTCTGTCTTCCTGTTTCTCTCATCTCTCTGGGCAACTTCTTGCTCTAAGATACTATAATTTTCACATGAACTTTTAGTTTAAATGTGATCCCATACAAATAGTTTATATTTCAGAATGTATTTTTTTGGCAAGAAAATAGTGCTCTTGTCATCTAAAATGTGCTTGTGAACTTCCTGAGACACATGCCATACAGTTGATGCTTTCAAAAAATTGCACATCTTTTTACAGTGTGGCTATAACCACAATAGATGAGACAGGAAGATATTTCTCATTCTGTGGCTTCTTTGTCCTGGGATCAACATGCGTGGCCCAATCAGATCTTTCTTGCCAGTCACCAGTGGCCTAATATCTCAACTCTGTAGAGTGGAGTCATATGGTAAACTTGTCTGCCATAAACATATGTGAAAACTAGGAAGAAATCCAGAGGCCTCTGAGTGGGCAAAACAACAGCCATAAAGCTGTACACTGAAGAGGTCCTCATTCTTAACAGTTTTCTTTTCTCTTATACAAGATTTAAGCATGGTTGGCTGTTTGCATTCTACGAGCATTTATTAAGTGCTTACTACCTAAAGAGTACAGTGCTGAACAGGAGATTAGGATGAGGAAAAGAAACAGTGTTGGCAGGCACATAAGCACAGAAGGAGACTGAAAACCCCCAACAAGAAAGCCCACAAATATCCAAAGTACAGAACTCTGGGACCATTTATAGTGTGGGAGAAACTGGCCCTGTTCACTTTAGTCACCTTAAAAATATTGTTTATAGTCCACAAGTGTCAGTACTCAAGTTTTTTTGTGTTTTTTTTTTCACCCCCAGAATTGTGAAAAGTCAAATGTTCTCAATGTCCTCTCTTCAAAAAGGCAAAGAAAAGTCTAATATATCTTAGGTGGTTTTCCCCTCAAAATGGTTAAGGTGAAATATTTTTGTATTTTGTTCAGGTTTTTGCAAAATTTGAAAATGGCTAAGACCACTGCCTTTTTCCATTTTAACTTCCTTTCCATTACACTTCCCTTCCTGGTAGAGTGGCAGCTGAGTAGTTGCAAGTATTTTAGAAATTGGGCTAAGGGGAAGTTAAGTGGGGATACATTTTTTAAACTCTTGAGGAATTATTGACATACAAAAAGTATATTTAATGTGTACAACTTGATGAGTTTGGAGCTACGTACACACCCCTAAAACCATTACCACAATCTGTTCTATAAAAGTATTCATCACTTCCAAAAGTTTCCTCCCTCCCTCTTAATTTCTATTATTTTTCTGTGATAAAAATACTTAACATAATATCTACCTTAACGCATATTTTAACATATAATGCAGTGTTGTTAACTATAGACACTGTGTTGTACAGTAGATTTCTAGGACTTATTCACCTTGTATGAGTGAAATTTGTAGAAGTGAGGATACATTTAGTTGGGGTTTAATGGGATATATTTATGTCATTTGCAGTAACCTGGGGTGTATTATTATGTTACTGCTACGTGTCAAGTGTCGGAATGGCTTGCACTACCACTTACTGTGGCACCTCACCTGGCACCATTACATGAAAGTGCAGTCCCAGAAGTCATATCCTGATATGAATGTGTCTTTGGTGCCCATCAATGGAAGTACATGGCTAATGCAGGAGAAACAAGGTTGAAATCAACAAAACCAGAAGCTAGTTTATGTACTTATTGCCATTTTTGTTCATTGTGGTTATGTTTCTCTTCCTATTTCTTCTGCTTATTACAGCAGTTCTTTTAACATTTCTTGGAGTGCTTGTTTTGGTGCTAATATGTTCCCTTAGCCATTTTTTGTCTGGGAAGCTCTTTATTTCACCTTCTAATTTGAATGATAGCCTTGCTGGATAGAGCAGTCTTGCTGGCTGGTAGTCTCAGACAGTTAATGAGCCTCAGATTGCATTTCTCCTGACTGGGTCAGTTTAAATTCCAATGGGTGAGGCATTCGCTCCCCCCTCCCAGGCTAAATCTGCTTCAATGGGAAAAGACTGCCTGAGAAAAATTGTTTCTGTAGCATGACAGAATAACTCAGTATAGTGCTCCTGATGGCCTCCTTCCCAGCTCTTTCCCCAGTGCCACGAACCCCCAACTCTCCTCACGCAGATCCAGTTCAGTTGGCCCTCCCTCTGCAGAATACCCAGGTGGGTGGCTGTAGCTGTAATTTAGTGTTCTGGCCCTTCAGACAGGTGCCCATGTTCCCAGTACCTCTCTCTGCCAAACAGAACCCCTGTTCTGGTGTTTTTCACAGCCAGGTGTTATGTGGGCTCCTTTCCCTGTTCTGCCACTTTGTGCTGGGGATCCAGCTTGGTGTTTAAACCCTAGACTTCTCAGATGGAATTTCTCACAGCTAAGATAGCCCTCAGCTGCTGCCTGTGGGAACCCAGCCAGCCCTCTCATGCCTCCACACCTCCTACCAGTCTCAATTTGGGCTCCTCTTTACGTCCCTGATTAAAAGTCTCTCCAGCTGGTCTTCAGTTGGTTGTTCCAGATGACTTATCTTTATTTTAATTGTAATTCCAGTTTGGTCCTGGGAGCTGGTCTGTGTAGCTTCCATTCACTCTGCTGCTATTTTCCCTCGTCCCAAGAGCTCTTTTAAAAACTTAACCCTCACAGAATAATCAATTGACATTGTTGAATAAGATACATTAAACATCAGAAGAAGACAGCTAAATGCAACAGTGCCAGGCACTGTGATCTCAATATGATACCAAACTTGTTTGCTTTCTTTTGTGAATTATTTCAAATTTATATGGTAACATCCAACAAGGGTTTACTCAAGAGATTTCAAATTTAGGTTGATTTAGTGTAATCATAGCACTTGGCTGTTGGCATGATTTTTAAATGTGACTCTTCATGCTCACTGGTAGAGAGCAAGTATGGCATTTCAGAAAGATTTTCACAAACCACAGTGTCATGCCCAGCATCTTCATCACATGGAAAACTACAGGGAACCTTCTCTCAAGTGAGAGCTGCTGCTGACTGCAGTTTCTCTTGGACTTTAGTAGGCATGATAGTGAACTCTAGGGACCCCTAGTAGAGGAAGACTTCCATCAGTAGATCTGGGCTGGACAGGGCTGGTTCAAGTCCAACTTGAGAAGTATAAGCTGATTAATTCCAGTTCTTGGCTTCCTTTTCTGTGTCTTTTCCCAGCATCAGTATCCAGGGCCCTCCCAGGGAATCTTTCCATGTAGGAAAGTCTGTAATAAACCTCAGCCTGGATGGAGTTTTACAGATGCCTCCTCAAAAACCCATCTGCATTTTAGAAGAGAAGTGTCCTGTAGAAAAATTTTGGAACATGAAGTAGCTACACTTTCTTCAGCAATTATTATGGACTAGTCCCTATTCTATGATTTTAACATTTTACATCAGGATCACAGTTCATCCTCACAGTTTCTCTGTGAAATAGATACTATCTTTTCCTCCATTTTATAGGCAAGGAAAAACAAAACTCAGGAAATATTTCCCATGGACAATGTAGCTGATGAGTGGCAGTTGAGGTATCAGAGAAGACTTGGTGAAAGAGGCCTAGTAAATGTCCTTGTTCAGAATAATATTCAACAAATGTTTGTTTAACTATGTTCTTTTTTTCTTTATTGATTTTTTAAAGAGAGAGGAAGGGAAAGGGAGAGAGAGAGAAACATCGATGAGAGAGAACATTGACTGGCCACCTCCTGCATGCCCCCCACTGGGGATTTGGCCCACAAAATGCACATGTGCCCTCATGGGAATCAAACTGGTGACCTCTTAGTACATGGGTCGATGTTCAACCACTGAGCCACACCAGCCGGCCTAACTATGTTTTATAATAAGGTGTTTGAACTTTGTCCTATAGATAATGGAGATTCATGCAAGGCTTTATTTTTCTTTCAGAAAGTCAGATAGTTACATGAAGGCCGGGACAATGTTTGTAACCGAGGCACAAAGCACAGCATCTGACACATAGTAAATGTTCAATAAATGTTTGTTGCACAAATAACAGAATCAATCACTGCATATGTTTGGATAAACCACATCAAAAGAACTCCTGGAAATACAACTACATAAAATAAATTCCTGACATAATGTGGTTAAGGCCATAACACAGACATATAACAGTCTTGCCTACAATCACTAGAAAAAGAATTTCACTATAATGATTGTGATTCTTAGGAAAATGACTTGAGTATACTTAAAATCAGGATAATTGGTCATTTTGAGAACTAAAGTATGAGTTCTGATAACCTCACTTAGCTTTATTCTCTCACCTATTTTCTCTTATTATGTAAGGCTTTTAGTGACATGATAAAGCCTGTGTTTTTAGAAAGCTCTCTCATGGTGAATGAGAAGGATTGATTACAGGGGGAAAATTTGAGGATGGGGACAGTGGAGGAGAAGTTCGATGATGGGAGGTCATTGAAGGCCTGAACAAAGTGATGATTGTGAAAATAGGAAGGGGGGAATGAAATTAGAGAAAGACTAAAGTAGTTGAATTTAGTATAATTCTTAAGAAATATTGGTAAATGATGGGATGCATTTTAAGAGGGTTAGGAAACTGTAAGGGATGCCTTTGAGATTTTCAGTTGATAGAAATAGGGAAATCAGGAGCCAAGCCCTTTTTGGAGGTGGTGCAAGGAGTGATAATGCTTTTGGATTTGAGTATTTTAAATTCCTTGTGCCAGAGGATATCCAAAAAGAAATGTCTAGCAGACATTTAAACATTCTAATCTATTAACAATTATTTCCCCTCTCCTGCCCCCTCATTATGAGGTTTACTACCCATTTGAAAGAATGTGGTCCAGAGTGCCCAATATTTAGATGCCCTACCAGCTACAGGAACTATTGCACAGGCTAGTAGTGCTCTAGGGATCAGTATTTCAAGATTGGATTATTTTGGAGGGGCAGATGTAGAGCTGCTATTGTGGGGCAGGGTTGTAGAGAGTGGACTGCTTCCCCCATTCAGGAAATACTGTGTGCTTGTACTTCTCCTCCCTCTCCAAGACAGGCTAGTAAGTAATGATTTCCAAGAATGATAAGGCACTTAAATACTTAAGTACTTGGAAAGTAAGATTCTATATGAGCAATCAGTTGAAGAAGCAAATAAGATTCTGAGGGGAACATTAATCATCTCTGTGTCTAATAGGTCTTCCTTCCCTAAAGCCACATCTACACAAATGTGGAATTTAAATAGGTTTTATTTTTGTAGACTTGCAAAAGGATAAGAATTTTTTAAAAATCGGTATTTTCTGGTAACTCTTTCTACATGAAAATAAACTTCAAACCAAAGGTTGTTTTAAGAAATGCACATGATGAGTTTGCCAGTGCTTCCTCTTGCTCGTTCCCCTAAAGCAGAACAAATTTTCTTCAATTCACAATCATATACTAGAGCATCTGGGGAGCTGAGCTAAGCCCAAAGGCTTTAGAAATGTAACCAAAAAGGCTCTTGCAGTTAAGACACTTCTTCCTGAAAGCATCTGTGTCTGTCAACAAAGTTTTCCTTGCCAAAGTAGACCTAGCCCAGGATTTTACATATTCTAATTAAATACATTATAAAGCTTGATTTCTTTCTTTTGGATTTGTGTCTATTTCACTTTATATATATTTTATTAATTTATTTTTGTTACAGATGTTTCTCCTTTTTCCCCCATTGACACCCTCCTCCCAATACCGATCCCCCCACCCCAGCATTGTCCATGGTTATGCATACATGCATATAAGTTCTGTGATTTATCTCTTCCCTCCCCCTCGCCCACCTCCTCTGAGGTTTGTCAGTCTGTACCCTACTTCCGTGTCTCCGGGTCTATTTTGTTCATCAGCTTGTTTTGTTCATTATATTCTACAAATAAGTGAGATCATGTGATATTTGTTTTTCTCTGATTGGCTTGTTTCGCTTAGGATAATACTCTCCAGATCCCTCCAAGTCGTTTCAAAGGATAAGAGATCTTTCTTTCTTACAGCTGCATAGTACTCCATTGTGTATATGTACCACAGCTTTCTAAGAACTAAAAACATACTGGCAGATGTTAAGAGTTACCTTTGTTTCATCTTCTGAAATGCAGTTTACTTCAAATATTGAGAGGCTGTAATACAGTCATGCCTCTCTGACAAGAAATACACCAGGTACACTGTTTCCTCCTTTCTCTTAATGACAGAAATATGGAGAATTGTTAATAAAAGTTGTCAGCATTGAAATTCTTAAAATGACTTGAAAAGAGAATTTACATGGGACACCATCACCCAAACTCACTCCAGGTATGGCTACTTTCCTGGCTCCTCATCTGCAAGTTGAGGGTACACAGGGCTCTGCTGTGATTCTTAAGACATATCTGGAAAAGGGGCCATGACTGCCACATTAGAGGAGATCTTTTGGCCTGAGACGGTATATTAATTACTATTTTTGTTCCAATTCCTAAGTTTGAAGATTAGGCAACATTTATATTGTCTCAGTCTGATTCTGGGGATTTGGTAAAATATATAGCCTATGTGGGGCATGGCAGATATGTTTTTTATTACCATGTACTTTCATTTTCCCCTCTGCTATATAGGGCTAGTGAAGACAGCAAGCACATAAATTAAAATCATATATATTTCAGAGATATTTTGTATTCTGGTATGTTTTCATATTTAGGAGGGAAAATCCATCATAGGCAAATTCATCTAAAAGTTTTATAGTGTAACAACAACACAAAACCTATGGGATACTGCGAAAGCAGTTCTGAGAGGGAAGTTCATAGCACTACAGGCCCACCTTAAGAAAGAAGAAAAATTTCTAATTGACTACCTAACCTCACAACTTAAAGAACTGGAAAGCAAACAAAAAGAAAACCCTAGAGCAAGTAGAAGGAAGGAAATAATAAAGATCAGAGCAGAAATAAACGACATGGAGACCAAAAAAACAATTCAAAGGATCAATAAAACAAAGAGCTGGTTTTTTGAAAAGATAAACAAGATTGATAGACCCTTAGCTAGACTCACCAAGAAACAAAGAGAGAGAACCCAAATACACAAAATCAGAAATGAAAGAGGAGAAGTAACAACTGACACCACAGAAATACAAAGGATCATTAGCAAATACTATGAACATTTGTATGGCAACAAATTCGACAATCTAAGCGAAATGGACACATTTCTAGAAACACATAGTCTCCCAAAACTGAATCGGAAAGAGATAGAAAACTTGAACAGGCCAATAACAACGAAGGAAATTGAAGATGTAATCAAGACTCTCCCAGCAAACAAAAGCCCAGGCCCTGACGGCTTCACGGGGGAGTTTTACCGATCATTCAAAGAAGAACTAATACCCATTCTCCTCAAACTATTCCAAAAAATTCAAGAAGAAGGAAGACTTCCAAACTCATTTTATGAGGCCAGCATAATTCTCATCCCAAAACCAGAAAAAGACACTACAAAGAAAGAAAACTACAGGCCAATATCCCTGATGAACCTAGATGCCAAAATCCTGAACAAAATACTAGCAAATCGGATCCAGCAATACATCAAGAAAATTATTCACCATGACCAAGTGGGATTCATCCCAGGGATGCAAGGCTGGTACAACATACGCAAATCAATAAATGTGATACATCACATAAACAAAATGAAAGATAAAAACCACATGATCATATCAATAGATGCTGAAAAAGCATTTGACAAAATCCAGCACCCATTTCTGATAAAAACGCTCAGCAATTTGGGAATAGAGGGATCATATCTCAACATTATAAAGGCCATATATGAAAGACCTACAGCCAACATCATACTCAATGGACAAAAACTAAAAGCATTTCCCTTAAGAACAGGAACAAGACAAGGATGCCCACTTTCACCACTCTTATTTAACATAGTACTGGAAGTCTTAGCCACAGCAATCAGACGTGAAGAAAAAATAAAAGGGATCCAAATTGGAAAGGAGGAAGTGAAACTGTCATTATTCGCAGATGACATGATATTATACATAGAAAACCCTAAAGACTCCATCAAAAATCTACTAGACTTAATAAATGAATTTGGCAAAGGAGCAGTATACAAAATTAACGTCAAGAAATCGACGGCATTCTTATACACCAATGATGAACTCACAGAAAGAGAAACTAAAAAAACAATCCCATTTACCATCGCGGCAAAGAAATTAAGATACCTAGGAATAAACTTAACCAAAGAAGTAAAGGACCTATTTGCAGAAAACTACAAGACATTGAAAAATGAAATAGAGGAAGATATAAAAAAGTGGAAGCACATACCTTGTTCATGGATTGGAAGAATTAACATCATTAAAATGTCCATACTACCCAAAGCAATCTACAGATTTAATGCAATCCCCATCAAAATACCAAGGACATATTTCACAGAACTAGAACAAATACTTCAGAAGTTCATATGGAACCAAAAAAGACCCCGAATAGCTACAGCAATCTTGAAAAAGAAGGACAAAGTAGGAGGGATCACAATACCGGACATCAGGTTATACTACAAAGCTACTGTAATCAAAACAGCCTGGTACTGGCACAAGAACAGGCACATAGACCAGTGGAACAGAACAGAGAATCCGGAAATTGACCCAAGACATTATGCTCAATTAATATTTGACAAAGGTGGTAAGAGCATACAATGGAGCAAAGACAGCCTCTTCAATAAATGGTGCTGGGAAAATTGGACAGCTACATGCAAAAAAATGAAACTAGATCATCAACTTACACCATACACAAGAATAAACTCAAAATGGATAAAAGACTTAAATGTGACTCATGACTCCATAAGAATCCTAGAAGAAAATGTAGGCAACAAAATTTCAGACATCATACGCAGCAAAATTTTCACTGATATATCACCTAAGGCAACAGAAACAAAGGAAAAAATGAACACATGGGACTACATCAAACTCAAAAGCTTCTGCACAGCAAAAGAAACAACCATCAAAGTGGAAAGGCAACCTACTGTATGGGAGAGCATAATTGCCTATGATATATCAGATAAGGGACTAATTTCCAAAATATATAGAGTGCTCATACATCTCAACAAAAGGAAGACAAAGAACCCAATTAAAAAATGGGCAGAGGAACTAAATAGATACCTCTCCAAACAGGACATACAAACGGCCAAGAGACATATGAAGAAATGCTCAACTTCACTAATCATCAGAGAGATGCAAATTAAAACAACAATGAGGTATCACCTCACACCTGTCAGAATAGCCGCCATCAACAAAGCATCAAACAACAAGTGTTGGCGAGGGTGTGGAGAAAAGGGGACTCTAGTACACTGCTGGTGGGAGTGCAGACTGGTGCAGCCACTATGGAAAACACTATGGTGTTACCTCAAAAAATTAAAAATTGAATTACCATTTGACCCAGTGATCCCACTTCTAGGAATATACCCGAAGAAGCCTGAAACACCAATCAGAAAGAATACATGTACCCCCATGTTCATAGCAGCGCTATTTACAATAGCTAAGATCTGGAAACAGCCCAAATGTCCATCAGTAGACGAATGGATAAAAAAGCTGTGGTACATATACACAATGGAGTACTATGCAGCTTTAAGAAAGAACGATCTCTTATCCTTTGCGTCGACATGGGAGGACCTGGAAACTATTATCCTAAGTGAAACAAGCCAAGCAGAGAAAGACAAACATCATATGATCTCACTTATTTCTGGAGTATAATGAACATAACAGCGTGAGGAGCAGGGTAGTCCCGGGGACGTGGAAGTGGGGTACAGGCTGACATCTGCCAGAAGAGGGGGCGGGGGAGGGGAGCGATGAACACAGAACTTGTACGCATGTACTCATAACCAATGGACATGGACAACAAAACGGGGACGGGACAGGGAGGGAGGGGGAGGGGGGTGTCAATGGGGGAAAAAAGGAGAATCATCTGTAACATAAGTAAATTAATAAAAAAAAAAAAGTTTTATAGTGTAAATTGTATCTGAGAATCCCTAGGAAACATCTCTCTAGGCTGTGCCTGAAACTCACTTTCACAAAGCCTGAGAATATTCAAAAAACACTCAAAGAAAACAGACATTTTTAATAGACACCACAACATTTCCAATACTAAAAAAATTACCAGTTTGAAATTCATGACAAATCTGTGTCCAAATGAATAATCCATCCTTCTTGAGAACAAATGATGATGATGATGATGATGGTAATAATGATTATGCTAATAATCATCATCATCATAATAGCTGTCATTACTAAGCAATTACTATATACAAGGCACTATGTTAAGCTCTTTGCATGCATTTTTCTTATTTAATCCTCATATCAATACTGAGGAGTAGATATATAATTTTCCCTGTTGTTAGAGATGAGAAAGTGAGACTCAGAAATGTTTAAGTAATGTGCCCAAGGTCATACAAATATGGCTAGTTACTGGTAGCTTTGACATTCAAAACCAGGTCGATCTGATTCCAAGACCCAGGTAATTGACCATACATTATATTGCCTGTCTAGTACATATAGAAATGGCAATGAAATTGTGACAATATTCTAAGATGACTTTAACAAACACTTACTGAATACTAGGAACACTTACTTTACCAGAAAACTGAATAGGTTATATGAAAATAACATGACCCTTGATTTCCTTTCCCAATCTCAATGAATTACAAAAATAAACAAGGTACCTTTATTTTTATGTAAACACACCACTTATCAAGTTGGAATGTCATAGAATATCAGGAGAGATGTTAGGATTATGTAGACCAGTGCTTCTCCAATTTCAGTGCATCAGAATTCCCTTGGAAGGCTTGTTAAAACACTGTGTGCTGGGCCCCATCCCTAGAAATCCTGATTTACTAGGTCCAAAGTGGAACCAAGAATTAACATTTCTAGCAAGGTCCTAGGTGATGCTGATGCTATTAATCAGGAGAGAACTAGTTTAATATCCACTGATCTAGTGATGTGAAAGCCAACATAAAAAATAAATTTATGGAGGGTAACTAGCCAATGGTCTTATGTTAGGTTCTATCCGGGCTTTTTTGCTAATTAGCTATGTGATCCTTGGGAAGTCACTTCCCTCTTTATGGGCTTGATGGTTTCCTCTTCTATAAAATAAGGGTGTTGGATCAGATGATAACTGACTTTAAAAAAAAGTCATTTTTTTTTTATTTTTCAATTACAGTTGACATACAATATTATATCAGTTTCAAGTATACACCTCAGTGATTAGACATTATTAAAACTTATTAAGTGATCATCCCAAAGATTCTCATAGCCATCTGGCACCATACATAGTTATTAGAATATTATTGACTATATTCCCTATGCTGTGCTTTACATCCCTATGACTACATTGTAACTACTAATTTGTACTTCCAAATCCCTTCACCTTTTATACCCATCCCCTCAACACCCCTCCCATCTGGCTACCATCAAAATGTTCTCTGTATCTATGAGTTTGTTTCTATTCTGCTTGTTTATTTTGATTAAATTATTGATAGATATGTATTTATTGCCATTTTATTGCTCATATAAGTATATATTTTTCTTCTTCTTAAAGAAGAACCTTTAACATTTCATGTAATACTGGTTTGGTGGTGATGAACTCTTTTAGCTTTTTCGTGTCAGGGAAGCTCTTTATCTTACCTTCAATTCTAAATGATAGCTTTGCTGGGTAGAGTACTTTTGGTTGTAGGTCTTTGTTTTCATCAGTTTGAATATTTGTAGCCACTTACTTCTGGCCTGCAAATTTCTGCTGAGAAATCGGCTGACAATCTTCTGGGAGCTCATTTATAGGTAACTAACTGCTGTTCTCTTGCTGATTTTAAGATTTTCTCTTTGTCTCTATCCTTTGGCATTTTAATTATGATGTGTCTTGGTGTGGGCCTCTTTGGGTTAATCTTGTTTGGGACTCTCTGGGCTTCCTGGACTTGTATGTCTATTTCTTTCACCAGGTAGGGGAACTTTTGTGTCGTCATTTTTTCAAATAGTTTTGTATTTTTTTCATTTTTTATTTTTATTTTTTATTATTTTTCCTTAATTAATTTTTGTTACAAATGTTTCTCCTTTATCCCCCATTGACTCTCTCCTTCCCATCTCACCCCCTCACCCATCGCCAGCATTGTTGTCCATGTCCATGGTTATGCATATCTGCATATAATTCTGTGTTTTGTCTCTTCCCTCCCCTCCCCACCGAGCCCCCTTATGAGGTTTGTCAGTCTGTGACCTACTACTATGTCTCTGAATCTATTTTGTTCATAAGTTTATTTTGTTCATTATATACCACAAATAAGTGAGATCATGTAATATTTGTCTTTCTCTGATTGGCTTGTTTCACTTAGGATAATACTCTCCAGGTCCCTCCATGTTGTCTCAAAGGATAAGAGATCTTTCTTTCCTACAGATGCATAGTATATGCACCACAACTTTTTTATCCATTCATCCACGGATGGACACTTGGGCTGTTTCAGATCTTAGCAATTGTAAATAGTGCTGCTATGAACATAAGGGTACATATATTCTTTCTTATTGGTGTTTCAGGCTTCTTAGGATATATTCTTAGAAGTGGGATTGCTGGGTCAAATGACAGTTCAATTTTTAAATTTTTGAGGTAACACCATATTGTCTTCCATAGTGGCTGCACCAGTCTGCATTCCCGCCAGCAGTGTACTAGAGTCTCCTTTTCTCCACACCCTCCCCAGCACTTGTTGTTCGATGATTTGTTGATGGCAGCCATCTGGCAGGTGTGAGATGATACCTCATTGTTGTTTTAATGTGCATCTCTCTGATGATTAGTGACAATGAGCATTTTGTCATATGTGTCTTGGTCATTTGTAAGTCCTGTTTGGAGAGGTGTCTCTTTAGGTCCTCTGCCCATTTTTTAATTGGGTTCTTGGTCTTCCTTTTGTTGAGTTGCATAAGTACTCTATATATTTTGGAAATTAACCCCTTACCTGATGTATCATTGGCAATTATGCTCTCCTATATAGTCGGTTCCTTTTCCTTTTTGATGGTTGTTTCTTTTGCTGTGTAGAAGCTCTTTAGTTTTTTGTAGTCCCTTGTGTTCATTTTTTCCTCTGTTTCTCTTGCCTTAGGCATTGTATAGTGAAAATTCTGCTGTATGTGATGTCTGAAATTTTGTTGCCTACATTTTCCTCTAGGATTTTTATGGATTCACGAGTCACATTTAAGTCTTTTATCCATTTTGAGTTTATTCTTGTGTATGGTGTAAGTTGGTGGTCTAGCTTCATTTTTTTTGCATGTAGCTGTCCATTTTTCCCAACACCATTTATTGAAGAGGCTGTCTTGACTCCACTGTATGCTCTTGCCACTTTGTCAAATATTAATTGAGCATATTGTCTTGGGTCAATTTCTGGGTTCTCTACTCTGTTCCATTGATCTATCTGCCTGTTCTTGTGCCAGTACCAGGCTGTTTTGATTACAGTGGCTTTGTAGTATAACCTGATATTGGGTATTGTGATCCCTCCTAATTTATTCTTTTTTTTTTTTTTCAAGATTGCTGTGGCTATTCTGTTTTTTTTTTTGTTTGTTTGTTTGTTTTTGTTCCATATAAACTTTTGGAGTATTTGTTCTAGTTCTGTCACATATGTCGTTGGTATTTTGATGGTAATTGTATTGAATCTACAGATTGCTTTGGGTAGTATGGACATTTTAATGATGTTCATTCTTCCAATCCATGAACACCGTATATGCTTCCACTTTTTTATATCTTCCTCTATTTCTTTTTTCAAAGACCTGTAGTTTTCTGTGAAGAGGTTCTTTACTTCTTGGTTAAGTTTATTCCTATGTATCTTAATTTTTTAATTTCTCTTTCCATGAGTTCATCTTTGGTATGTAAGAATGCAGTTGATTTCTTGATGTTAATTTTGTATCTTGCTACCTTGCCAAATTCGATCATTAAATCTAGCAATTTTTTTAAAAAAATTTTTTAAATTTTAAATTTTTATTTTTTTTAAAGAGAGAGAGGGAGAGGGAAGACAGATAGAAACATCATTGAGAGAGAACATCAACTGGCTGCCTACTGCCTGCCCCCCAGTGGGGATTGGGCCCACAACCTGGGCATGTGCCCTGACCAGGAATTGAACCGGCAACCTCTTGGTGCATGGGTCAATGCTTAACCAATGAGCCTCACCAGCAGGGCAAATCTAGCAAATTATTGATGGAGTCTTTAGGGTTTTCTATGCACAATGTCATGTCATCTGAAAATAATGACAGGTTCACTTCTTCCTTTCCAATTTGGATCCCTATTATTTTTTCTTCAAGTCTAATTGCTGTGGCTAAGACTTACAGTACTATGTTAACTAAGAGTGGCGAAAGTGGGCATCCCTGTCTTGTTCCTGATCTTAAGGAAAATGCTTTTAATTTTTTCCCATTGAGTATGATGTTGGTGTAGGTTTTTCATACATGACCTTTATTATGTCAAGATATGATCCTTCTATTCTCACATTGCTGAGTGTTTTTATAAGAAATGGGTGTTGGATTTTGTCAAATGCTTTTTCAAAATCTGTTGATAAGATCATATGGTTTTTATCTTTCATTTTGTTTATGTGGTGTATCACATTTATTGATTTGCAAATATTGTACCAGCCTTGCATCCCTGGGATGAATCCCACTCGGTCATGATGAATACTTTTTTTGATGTATTGCTGTATCCAATTTGCTAATATTTTGTTAAGGATTTTGGCATCTGTGTTCATCAGGGATATTGGCCTGTATTTTCTTTCTTTGTAGTGTCTCTAACTGGTTTGGGAATTAGGATTATGCTGGCCTCATAAAGTGAGTTTGGAAGTCTTCCTTCTTCTTGGATTTTTTGGAATAGTTTGAGGAGAATGGGTGTTAGATCTTCTTTCAATGTTCAGTGAAACTCCACCATGAAGCCATCCAGGCCTGGGCTTTGTTTGCTGGGAGTTTCTTGATTACATCTTCAATTTCCTTCGTTGTTATTGGCCTGTTTAAGTTTTCTATCTCTTCCTGGTTCAGTTTTGGAGACTGTGTGTTTCTAGAAATTTGTCCATTTCACCTAAGTTGTCCAACATGTTGGCGTATAATTGTTTATCGTATGTTTTGATGATTTTTGTATTTCTGTGGTATCATTTGTTACTTCTCCTCTTTTGTTTCTGATTTTGTTTATTTGGGTCCTCTCTTTTTATTTCTTGGTGAGTCTGGGTAAGTGTCCATCAATATTATTTACCTTTTCAAAGAACCAGTTCTTTGTTCCTTTGATATTTTGAATTTTTTTTTTTTTTTAGTTACTATGTCATTTATTTCTGCTCTGACCTTTGCTATTTCTTTACTTCTACTTGCTCTGGGTTTTTCTTTTTGTTTACTTTCTAGTTATTTGAGTTGTAGGGTTAGAAATTCAATTAGGAATTTTTCTTGTTTCTTAGGTAGGCCTGTAGTGCTATGAACTTCCCTCTCAGGACTGCTTTCACTATGTCCCATAGCTTTTGTGTCATTGTGTGTTCATCTTCATTGGTTTCCTGAAAGTTTTTAATTTCTTCTTTGGTAACCCATTCATTCTCTAATAACATGCTATGTAGCCTCCAAGTGTTTGAATGTTTTTGTTGTAACTGAGTTCTAGTTTCATGCCATTGTGATCTGAGAAGATGCTTGTTATGATTTCAATCTTCTTGAACTTAGAGAGACTTACTTTGTGTCCAACCATGTGGTCTATTTCCAGAATGTCCCATGTGCACTTGGAAGAATGTATATTCTGCAGCTTTGGGGTGAAATATTCTGTAAATATCAATTAAGTCCAACTGGTCTAGTTCATCATTTAAGGACTCTGTATCCTTGTTAAGTTTTTGTCTAGAAGATCTATCCAGTGGTGTCAGTGGGGTGTTATAGTCACTCACTATGATTGTCTTGCTATTGATCTCTCCTTTGAAGTCCTGCAGTAGTTTTAAAATATATTTTGGTGCTCCCGTATTTGGTGCATATATGTTTACTAGGGTTATATCCTCTTGTTGGATTGATCCTTTTAATATTATGTAGTGACCTTCTTTGTCCCTTTTTATGGCCCTCGCTTTGAAGTCTATTTTATCAGATATGAGTATTGCTACACCAGCTTTTTTTTTTTTTCATTTCCATTTGCTTGGAAAACTTTTTCCCATCCCTTCACTTTCATCCTGTGTGAGTTTTTTTGTTGTGAGTTGGGTGACTTGTAGTCAGCATGTATATGGGTCGTGTTTTCTTATCCAATCAGCTACCCTATGTCTTTTGATTGGAGCATTTAAGCCATTTACATTTAAGGTTAATATTGATAGATACCTATTAGTTGCCATTTTTATTTTATGCCTGTGTTCCTCTCTCTCTCTCTCTCTCTCTCTCTCTCTCTCTCTCTCTCTCTCTCTCTCTCTTTCTTCTTCTTCTTACAAGAGTCCCTTCAGCATTTCTTGCAGTGCTGGTTTGGTGGTGGTAAATTCCTTTAGCTTCTCTTTGTCAGTGAAGCTTTTATTTCTCCTTCAACTTTGAATGATAACGTTGCTGGATAGAGTCATCTTGGATTCAGACACTTGTCTTTCATTATTTTGTATACTTCATGCTACTCCCTTCTGGCCTGCAGTGTTTCTATTAAAAAATTATCTGACAGTCTAATGGGAGCTCCCTTGTAGGTAACTTTCTGTCTTTCTCTTGCTTCCTTTAAGATTCTTTCTTTGTCTTTAATGCTTGACATTTTTATTATGATATGTCTAGCTGTGGGTCTTCTGGGGTTCATCTTGTTTGGGACTCTCTGTGTTTCCTGGACTTGTGTGACTTTTTCCTTCACCAATTTAGGGATGTTTTCTGTCATTATTTCTTCAAACAGGTTCTCTATTCCTTTCTGTGATTCTTCTCTTTCTGGTATCCTTATGATATGAATGTTGTTACATTTTGTGCTGTCCCAAAGCTCCCTTATAGTGTCCTCCTGCTTTTTAAGTTTTCTTCCCATTTGCTGCTGTATTCGGGTGTTTTTTTCTACCTTGTCTTTGGTCGCTGATTTGGTCTTCAGCTTCTTCTAATCTACTATTGAATTCTTCTAAGGTGTTTTTCATAACAGCAATGTCATTTTTTATTTCCTCTTGATTTTTATGCATAGCTTCTACCTCTTTTTTAAAGCTAATGTAGTTCCCAGTGAGCTCTTTGTAATTCTTATTAAGTTGCTTGTAGTTCTCACCAAATTGTTTGAGCATTCTTATAATCACTGCTTTGAATTCTTTATCTGACAATTTGCTTTCTTCAATTTCATGTAGTTCCTTTTCTGGTGATTCCACCTTTTCTTTCATTTGGGTGTTATTTCTTTGCTCACCATTTTAGCAGTCTGGTAATTCTATGCCTGGTGAGGGATGTTGGAATCTGTAGGCAGGTTGGTGTGTATCAAATAAGGCTGCTGTGCCTCCCAGACTGTTTTGGGATATGGCACCTCTTGCCTGCTGTGGGTCCTGGAGGATTGACAACTGGCAGCTGGTATTGGTCTGTCATGCAGGTCTTGGCTGCCTGAGATTTGCTGCTGCTTGGGCTGGGGCACCACTCCTGATCAGCCTCTGCTAATGCTGTTGGTGATGGGCCTTAGCCACCAATCTCTGCTGCTGCTTCCTGGGGTGCGTGGGTCCTGCTGGTGCACTGCTGCAGTGCATGGGTCCCGCTGGTGTCCTGCTAGAGTATGTGGGTCCTGCTGGTGAGCTTCTGGGGTATTTGGGTCTCATTGGTGCACTGCTGAGGTGCATGAGTTCTGCTGGTATGCTGCTGAGGTGCGTGGGTTCCGCTGGTGCACTGCTGGGATGCATGGAACCTGCTGGTGTTCTGCTGGGGTACACTGCTGCCTGGTGGGGCTCAGCTCCTGATCAGTCACTACTGGGGGCGAGTGTCAGCTCCCAGTTTGCACTGCTGCTGTTGTTGCTAGGGGGTAATCTCAGCTCCCAATCTTCTGCTGCTGTTGGTGGCTGAGGATGTTCCGCTCCGGGCCTTTGATCCTGCTGGGGGACGGGCTCCATTCTAAATATGCTGCTGCAGTTGTCAGGGGCAGGTCTCAGCTGCCCGAGTCAAGCTGTTGCTTGGGCTGGGGCACCACTCCTGATCAGCTTCTGCTAATGCTGCTGGGGATAGGTCTCAGCTGCCGATCTGTGCTGTTGTTTCCTGGGGATGGATGTCTGATCCCGAGCCCCTAATGCTGGGGGTGTGACTCATCTCCCAATCCTCGGCTGCTGTTGGGGGTGGGACTCCACTCCTGCCCAGTCATTGTTGCTGTGGGGGAAGGTGCTGAGCTCCCAAGCTGGCACTAGTGCTGCTGGGAGTGTGTCTCTGCTCCCAAGCCTCAGCTACTGTTTGTTGGTGTGGGGTTCCAGTCCTGACCCGTAACTGCTGTTTTGGGGGATGGTGCTCAGCTCCAATCAGGCTGCTGCTGTGAGGGATGGTGCTCGGCTCCCGGCTGGTTGCGACTACTACACCAGGCACCTCGATAGTGCCACTAGTGTGTGTTGGTCCATGTTGGCACAGTGGGGTCCCCTAGTCCCCTAGTACAAGGCACTCTGATGAACTCAGGTTGCTTGGCCCTACCTGCTCCCTGGTGCCTCTTCCCAGGGACTACCAGGGATCTTCCAAAATGGCAGGGCCTCCCGGCCACAGAGGGAGAAGCACCCTGACGAGCTGCTTACTGTGGTAGCTGGCTGCTTTCTGTCCACAGCACAGGAACCTTCTACCCCACATTTCTGCACTGCTCAAGGTTGGTCATCCACAGTCACATCCACTCACACTGTCTCTAACACTTGTTCACATTCTCACACACTCACCCTCACTCGGCTCCTACCCGCTGCCATCTTTTCTCAAATAGTTTTTCAATTTCTTGCCTCTTTCTTCTCCTTCCTGCACCCCCATTATGTGAATGTTTGTATGCTTGAAGTTGTCCCAGAGTCTCCTTACACTATATTCATATTTTAGGATTATTTTTTGTTTTTGCTGGTCTGATTGGGTGTTTTTTGTTTCGTCCAAAATTTTGGTTTGGTTCCCAGTGTCCTCTACTCTACTGTTGATTCCCTGTGAATTATTCTTCATTTCAGTTAGTGTATCCTTTATTTTAGACTGGTCCTTTTTTGTCATTGTTGTTAATGTTGTTGATGTTCTTACTAAATTTCTTAAAGTTCTCACAAAGTTCCTTGAAGTTCTCAGTAAGTTCCTTGAGCATCCTTATAACCATTGTTTTGAACTCTGTATCTGATAATTTGCTTGCTTCCATTTCATTTAGTTCTTTTTCTGGAGATTTCTGCTGTTCTTTCATGTGTGATGTATTTCTTTTTTTCTGCATTTTGGCTGCTTTCCTGTGTCTGTTTCTATGTATTAGATAAAGCTGCTATGTCTCCCAGACTTGGTAGAGTGGCCTTGTGTAGTAGGTTTTCTGTATGGCCAAGTGATTCAGCCTCCCCAGTCCCCTGAGCTGGGCACTTCAGGTGCACCACTGTGTGGACTGTGTGAACTGTGCTGTTTTAGTTGAGCCTTGATTGTTGTTGGTGTCACTGAGAGGGATTGACCTCCAAGCCAATTGGCTGTGAGGACCAGCTGCGACTACAGCCAAAGAGCTGCTGTGTAGGAGCCAACCTTATGGAGAAGGACTTGCTTCAGTAGGGCTTTGGTGCTCACCAAATCTGCCCCTAAGTGTGTTGCTTGTGGAAGTGGTAGGATTGTATTTTGGCATGGTCTGAATCTAACCACTGGGTTCACTGGTTCTGGGCCTCTCAGGAGATGCAAAATCAGCCACTACCTGTGCCCTGCCTGGGGCCACCTGGCACTAGCTACAGAGTGATCTGCAAGTAGCTGCTACTTGTGTTGGGCTTGGAGGTGCCCAGGAGAGACCAAACTGTGAACCAAGGCAGGCACTGCTAGTGCGGGGCCTGGGGCCACATATAGAGAGGTATGGGGCATGCTGAGACCAGCTGTTGCTTGTTTGAGGGATTTTAGGAAAGTCTGAAACATGAGCCATGACAGGCCATTCATATGGAAAAGTCACTGGAAATAGCTTGGATGAGCCTGCAAGTTGGGTGGTGTGGGGTCTCAGAGAATCACCAGGGTGGGGCAAAAAGTGTGATCCAAGTTGATGGAGACTCAGATATAGTGCCTGCCTGTCGACTGTGGTGGGGAGGGTGCAGAAAAGGAACAGTGGCCTCTGCCAGAACTATTTTTTTTGGGGAGAAATCTGCCTCCCCACCCAGCTCTTGCCCTGATGCCAGAGAAGTTAGTTCCTCCCTGTATGCCCCTGGTTCATTTCAAGCTGCTTTACCAATGCTGGAGCTCAGAGGGAGTAAGTCCAGGTAAATCTGTGCATGGGTTCTTTAAGAGGAACTGCCTGGGACTCCAGAAGCATCTGTGTCACTCAGCCACAATCCCCTCTGGTTTTTAAAGCCTGAAGATACTGGGACTTCTCTTCCCTGCACTGGAACCCTGGGCTGAAGGGTCTGGTGTGGGGCTGGGACTACTTGCTCCTCAGGGAGGACCTCCACAGCCAAGATATCCCTCCCAATTAAAAACCACCACATGTGGGTGTGGGACCAGCACGTTCTGTGCCTCTTCCCCTCCTACCTGTCTCGAAGTGGCTTCTTCTTTAATTCTCTAGTTGTAGGACTTCCATTCAGCCAGATTTCAGGCGATTCTGAATGACGGCTGTTCTGTAATTTAGTTGTAACTTTGGTGTGGTTGTGGGAGGAGGCAAGTATCACTTTAACCTACTCCACCACTTTTTTTTTTTTTCAATCCCATCATTCTATGAGGGAGAAGGCCAGGTAAATACAGTTCATTTGAAATTCAAACATTATCTTTGGGTCTGGAGACTTAAATATATTTTCAGTGACAGCAAATATCATACTGTCAATGTAAGAAACATCCAAACCTGTAAGATTATTTTTATTTGCCAAACTGACAACAATTTCTGGGAAGCAAAATCTCAAGGGATTGAGAAAATATTCTAGAAGATTTCAGTTTTACCACTTATACATCAGAATCAAAGGGGAAGATTTAAGGGAGTTACTTGAAATCCATTGGTTGTAGATTAGGGAGGTGGGAGAAAGCAAAGTGGAGAAAGCTCTGAGATTGGATTAAGAGTAAATTCGAGCCCTGGCCGGTTTGGCTCAGCAGTTAGAGCTTCGGCCTACAGACCAGAGAGTCCCGGGTTCGGTTCCCGCTAAGGGCGCGTACCTCGGTTGCAGTTTGTCCCCGGCCCCGGTTGAGGTCGTGTGGGTGGCAACCACTCGATGTGTCTCTCTGGCATCGATGTTTCTCTCTGTCACTTCCTCCTTCTCTCCCTCCCGCTCTATCTGAAGATAAATGCAAAAAGAAAAAAAAAGAGTAAATTCGATAGATACATACTTCTTTTATATTGATGGGTGTAGGATCATTAACAATTAACATTTATGGCACATAAAAATGGTATATGGGAGAAGAAGATAACAATGAGGGGTTCTGTGTTCTCAAGTTCTGGTGGGAGATTGTGCCCTAAGGGGTCTAGAAAAGAGGATTACTCTGACATTTTAGAGGTATGCTATATTAGATGCAAAAAGACAATTGATAGGCTCAATTAAGGTAAAGATTGACCTTTGTTAAGGAAGATACTGGTCTAGGACATGATTACCTTCCATGACTCACTTTTACATAGGAAGTTTTAATTTCACACCATCCTATGTGGTTACTTTAGGTCTCTGAGCTTGTAAGGCTGCCATGTGGGACTCCTCTGAGCTTGTCAGGTTTAGTGTGTGACCCCCTTCTTCTATACTAGCTTCTACAATACTAGCTTCTGTCTAAAAGGTTTTTTTTAAAAATTAATTCAACATATTTATTGAGCATCTATTATATGCTGGGTTCTGTACTAGGAACTGGGGATTCAGGAATGAACAAAATGACATAATTTACCCTCATAGAGGTTATAGAACATATTATGGAACAGCAAGTATTTTCAATAAAATTAAAAATAAACATTAATAGAAGTTTGAGTCTATTTTCCTAATTATACAGATCATATTTCATACTCCTGATTTCATAATTAAACAACTAACTTTACAAATAATTTTAAATATTTCTATGATTGATGATATCTAATATAGAACCAGTTAATGTTAAAAAAATGAGTTTTAAAGCAAAGAGCTACTTGAGACTATAGCCTACAACTAAAAGGAAATGAACTTCAACTTTTATCCTAAAATTGTAAACAATAGCTCAGTTTAAAAATCTAGTTTAAAACAAACTCATAGACACAAACAACAGTAGTGAGAGGGAAAGGGGTGGGTGAAAAATGAAGAGGGTAAAGGTTGTCAAATATATGGTAATGGAAGGAGATTTGACTTTGGGTTATGAACACACAATGCAAAATACAGATGATGTATTAAAGAACTGTGCACTTGAAACATATATAATGTTATTGACCAATGTCACCAGAATAAATTTACTATAAAATCTACTTTAAAATCTTTATTTTTAAAGTATAGTGTTACATTCCAGAAATGCTTTATTTTCTGTGAATGTTTTCTTTGCATACACACATGAATACATACAGCATATGCACAGCAAGGGTAGAAGGCAGTAGTTAAGTTTGTGACATTATTTTATTTATAATACTAGTAGAGTAAAATATGTGCTGGGGTGGTAGTCAGGAAACCTGTGTTCAATACTGGGCCCCACCACCAGCAGTGACCTTGGGCAAATCACTGACCCTTTTAGAGCCTTGGTTTCTCTACCTGAAAATGAAGTTTGAAGAAGGTGTTTCATGATATCTTTCCCTTCCAACCTGAACATTTTATTAAGTCAGATGCTAACAACTAATTAAAGGAAATCAGTATTTCCATTCCCTCTGTAGAAATCATTTATTTAATATACTAAATTCACATATTATTTCACATGTTGAAATCTTACCCTGTGAGGTACTTACCCTATGAGGTGATTCTTCTTTTACCAAATTTTTCAGTTTCTACGATTAGTATCTATGATTTTAGTCCAACTGTGCTGGTGTTAGAAACTTCAAAGCAAATTGAAAGCCCACTATTTAGGGGAATATATTTTAAAGGAATACTCACTACCAATTAGCCTAGGTGGTAATGAAAATCATAATATATTTTCAATGATGAAAGATCCCAGTGGGAGGTCTCCTAATGGATGACAGGTGCTAGAGTGGGGGGTGTCCAGCAGGAGGAGGGCAAAGCCTGTTTCTCAGTCAGTTTAAGAGAGCACATGTCCTTTAATTTGGACTCAGAACACATACAGAGTGCAACCCACAATTTTTTGTTATGTTTTATTCAGAACATTGCTGCTTGGAGTCAAATAATCTGAAACCACCTAGGAAGACTAGACAGGTTACCATAAGTTCTTCTGGTGTCTTGATATAAGTACTGATCACATAAAGTAAAGCACAGTATAATATAGTTGCTGGAGGTTTAGATTTTGGGATCCCTTTATATTTCCTTCAAAAAGCTACCACACTTAACTCTGATGGGAAATAACTCTTACTAGAATGTGAGTGCCACAAGGGCAGAGGTATGTGTTTTCTTCATGGATATGTCCCAAGCATTTAGAATGGGGCCGGTCATATGATGGTTGCTCAAGAAATATTTATTGAATGAATAAACGTTATACTTCTTTGTCTGGCTCTCTCTTCTCTTTCTATTTTTCTTCCCTAACAGCTTTTCCAATAGGTTCAACTACTTTATTCCTGTCTTTGTTTTGTCAAATTTAAACCCCCTTTATATAATAGTTTTATTGTATTGTACTTGACTCAACTTATTAATGAAATGTAACATATATTCAGAAAAGTGCAAAAATTGTCAGCTTGATTAATTTTCAAAAACTGAACATACTTATGTAACCAGCACCTAGATCAAGAAACAGAACCTGGATAGCACCTACAAGTCTCTCTTAGTCACTAACCTCCCCTCCCAAAGGTAACCATCATCCTGATTTTGAAACCATATATTAGTTTAGACTCTGTTTATCCTTTATATAAATGGAATAACATAGCACATCTTCTTTGATTCTGACTTCTTTTTTTCAAGATACTATTTGTGTGATTTATACATGCTGTTAAGGGTAATTGTAGTTCATCCTCCTTTCTTTATAATATTGGAATATGATGTAGTTTATTTATCTATTTTACTGTTAATAGGCATTTGGGTTGTACCCAATTTGTAGAAATTATGAACAAGGCTGCTATGTACATCCTTGTACCTGTCTTTTGGTACACTTTTTATGGATTTATTTTGAGTATTATCTTAGTCACTTGAGGCTGCTATAACAAAAACACCATAGACTGGATGGCTTAAACAACAGACATTGATTTCTCACAGTTTCGGAGGCTTGGAAATCCAAGATCAAGGTGCCAGCTGATTTAGTTTTGGTGAGGGCCCTTTTCCTGCATGCAGCCATTCTTTCTTTATCCTTACATGGCAGAAAGATGATGATAGATAGATAGATAGATAGATAGATAGATAGATAGATAGATAGATAGATAGATAGATGATAGATGATAGATAGATGATAGAGATCATCTCTCTTGTGTCTCTTCTTATTATATTCTCATTCACGAGAATTCCACCTTCATAATCTAATTATTATTTCCCAAAGGCCCCCCATCTAAATACTATCAAATTGAAATTTTGCGGGGATACAAATGCTTAGTCCATAGGAGATACATACCTAGCCTTGCACCATTTTCAATGGTGTGCATCTGAACTATTCCTCCTTTGCATTTCTTTTCCACTAAGTTTCCTGACCATAGTAGAGAGACTTAGCTTTGTCAATTACCATGAAAGCAGCCCTTTAAACAAGAGTTAAAGACTGAAATAAGTTCAGACTGAAAAGTCTCCCTGCTGTATGGCTGATATTCCTGCCATTAATATCCTAAGAGTTTTCTGGGAATCATGCACTCATGGAACCAAAATGTTGCTGGTCATGTGAATGTATCAGTGTTTGGATATTATATACATTATATTGATTAAAGCATTGGATTACTTTGGTGGTGACACATCAGTTAATCAGAACTAACCTACCACCACCCATTGAAATCTAGCCGAAAGCACGGTCTTATAAAATGAAGACACTGAACAGAAACATTTTGAATGAAACTGCTAGGGAAGAAGGGTAATGGGAAGTTTACAGTATTAGAGAAAACTGGAAAGCTAAGAGACAGCATGGGGTTTCGTAGGTCAGGAGAAAAAGGGACTTTACCATGGGAATGAAGTGCCACTATGTAAAGCAGAGGGAACCAGAAATCCAGGAACATTGTTGACTTTGCAGCCTTGCCCTGAGCTTATGCTGATCCTACAGTGTACTCTGTCCACACTAATTTATCTGATGGGAGTATACAGTGCTTAAATTAAAAAGTGTTATAGTGCCCTGGCCAGTTTGGCTTAGCAGTTAGAGTGTTGGTTTGTGGACCGGAGTGTTTCATGTTCGATTCCCAGTCAAGGGCATGTACCTGTGTTGCAGGTTTAATCCCTGGTCCCAGTGGGGGTCGTGTGGGAGGCAACCAATCAATTTGTCTCTCTCACATTGATATTTCTCTCTGTCTCTCTCCCTCTCTCCCTTCCACTCTATCTGAAAAACAACAGAAAAGTATCCTCAGGTGAAGATTAAAAAAAAAAAAACTATTATAGTTAATAATACTGTATTGTATATTTGAAAGTTGCTAAGAGAATAGATCTTAAAAGTTCTCATCATGAGAAAAAAAGTGTAGCCAGTGTGGTGATAGATGTTAACTAGACTTATTGTGGTGATCATTTCACACTACATACAAATATCAAATCATTTTATTGTTTACTGAAACTAATATAATGGTATATGTTGATTGTATCTCAATGAAAAAATGAGCCATTAGGAAAACTAATTGACCACACAGCCTAAGAAACAGCAAACCCAGAATGATGGTACAGATTATGTAGTGCATACAGATAGGTGTTTCATTTATTCCAAAAAAATTTAAAGTATCCCTCCATACAGCACAAGAAAATTGGGAGCAAATGGGTGATTTCATAGCAAGATAGACAGACCATTTACATGCTAATGGTCTAGCAGCCGAGGCATACTTAAGCTTAGTACTTAAGTATACAACCCGATGCCAGGATTGTATTTATATGGTCTTGGTTTCTGTTATAAAGAACATTTTTACTGCCACAACTGTCAGTCAGCTCTGACTACAAATCCACCAGGTAGCAATCATGGGAGCTGAGGTCAAAGGGAGGGGGTTGGTCAAACCAGCTGACTCTGAACAGTTTTAGAGACAAATAAATTTGAGGCGATAGATGAATTCTGTCAAGGCTGAAATTGAGCATTTTGTGTCTCTTAAAATGCCATTCACTGAAATGATGTTACAACCATTTAAAAAGTCAGCAAGATTTAATTTTTTATAAATGTATGTTATTTTATTGGAAGTTTAATGAAACATTTTTTTTTCTATAAGATCCCCTTTAGCTGATATCCTGCCTTAGGCAATATTCAGGCTAATAATAACATTTCTGACAAAGAAATATGGTCATGTACTACGCCTTCTTTTATAATACAGTTTTATCCTTTCAGGTATTTCTTGTCAAGCCAGGTTTTCCACTGGTTTGCCAACTTTTCTCAAGTCATATACTATGCACCTAGTTTGGATTCATCTATTCATACAAGTGTGTATTGAGCACCAATGAGCTAGGACATGCTAGTTAGTTTTAGAGAAACTAAAAGTATAAAAAATCTGTTCTGTGCCATAAAAAGAGTTCACAGACTAGCAGGGGAGCTGAGGCAGGATTACAATTCTAATATAAGGTGGAATGGGAGAAGTGCCAACAGAGAAGTACAAAGGGCAATGGTTTCAAAGGAGAATGAGATCATTTCCAGATGGAGAGATCAAAGAAGGCTTCATGGAAGAAGTGGTATTTGTGCTGCACCTCCAAGGGTAAGATTTCTACTGGAGGAGATGAGTAAAAGAAAAGAAAAGCATTGTAGGTTCAGGACTAGTGAGAGTTGAAGATCAGGATAAAGTAGCTGGGCTGGGAAAATATCTATCCTTTTGAAAGGACTGGGACTTTGCAACAGATTCTGCTAACATTTGTTAAGTAGGCTCCACTAAAGCCCAGGAGTACAGGCACAGAACAGAAAAACATTATTATTGAACTAATGAAACTATAACAGAAAAGTTCTGAGAGACATCTGAACATATATTATCCATTTGTTTATTTATTCTTTAATCAGTACTGAATTCCTACTCTGTGCAATGACCTGGGCTATGTAATCAGGATGAGGGTGGGAGGGAGAAGTCATACAATGCTGAAATATATGATTCTGGACCCTTAGGACTTTTCCATGTTTATTTCCTTCTTCCCTGTTGGTGAAACTAATTAAGTAGCAGTCAAAATAACCTAAAGCCTCAGAAATTTAGATCAAGTTCAGGCCCTGGTCAGGTTTAGAAGCTAAAATAGCGCGTAGTCTTTCTGGATAACAACAACAAAAAACCACCAACACTAATAGCTACATTTTTGAGCTTCACTTTTGTGCTAAACACTGTGCTAACATTTTATATCATGATTTTTAATTTTTCAGCAACCCTACTAAATAAGAATTCCCGTTTCATGATGCTGTCTTAATATGTTGAAGTAGGTATTGTCAGGGTATGTGGAGGGGTGTGTATCTGTATGTGTTGGGAGCCAGTGCTGGTGAGCAATGCAACAAAATGGAGCTTATTTAGAAGAATATGACAAGTTTTTCTTACTTCCTAAAGCCCAGGGAAATCAGTGGTACCCCTTCATCTGCTGTAGTAGGCCTATTTAGGAATACCCTGGAATGAACAAATCCTTATAAAATTATAAAAAAAGCCAATCTCTATGAGGGACATTTGATCATAATGGAAGGCAAACTTCATAACCCAGTCCCCTTACATGAGCACTGACTCTGTGCCTGTACTACACTAGGTATTTTACTTATATGAATTCACTTAATCCTCACAAGAATCCTGGAAGATAGCATTACCATTTATTTTATTTTATTTATTTTTGTTAATCCTCACCCAAGGATATTTTTCCAATGATTTTTAGAGAAAGTGGAAGGGATGGAGGGAGGGAGAGATAGAAACATGGATGTGAGAGACACATATCAGGATTACCCTTGACCAGAATTAAATGTGAGACCCTTCGGTCCAAGGGCCAATGCTCTAACTGTTGAGCCAGACCAGCCAGGGCTCACATTACCATTTTTTAGATGATAAAACTGAATTGCAGAGACATTGAGATACTTCCCTAAAATTGTAGAGTCAATATAAAACAGAACCAGAACCCATAATTCTATATTTTACTCATATTCATTCCATGCTGACTCTATGAATGAGGGTGACATACTTGACATCTAATGTTTTGGCATTCAGTTGAGCACAGAAACTTAACCTGTAAGCCAATAAAAACAGAACCATTATTTACCCCTAAGAGCTACTTGTCTTAAACTGAGAAAGGCCAGGGAGATTGAGAGAAAGAGGGAGAAGGACAGGGAGAGATTAGCAGAAAGAGGAGGAGGTAAATGGAGAGAAATAGAAGGAGGAGAGGGAGTGGGAGGAAGAGAGGGGAGGAGAAGAGAAGAGAGGAGAGAAGAGAAGAGAGGAGAGGAAAAAGAGAACATGAAGACATGAGAACAAAAGGTTCTCCAGAGGTCAGCCTCAATTTGGGCAGCAGGCTGAAGAAGCACAGTCAAGGCTTTGGTTGGAAGCTTTATGTTGGTTGATCAAGAGCTCTGCTTTTTAATACATTTAAAAAAATTCATGAACTTCAGAAATAACCTACTTTAGCCTCAAATCTGCATTCAGCCTGTATTTGGTGACTCTCCTTGGAGTTTTATTTTACTTTGTGTACCCCTAGCTATAATAGCCTTAGACAACTCTGAACCTCAGTTTGTTCACCTTTAACATGGGAATAATATTAGTAATAATCATAACAATACCAACAGCGACAATAATGAATATTTATTTCATAGGGTGGTGTTTATGAGACATATAACAGGTAATGTGTATGATGTAACACAGTTTGCAAACATTAGATTTTGTTACAGCTTCTCTATTCAATGCAAAAGCATCCTTACTGGAGAAATTTCACTGTCTAAATATCAAATTAACTATTTCACCTTCGAACCACACCCATAAAAGTGTTCACTGTCCATAAATTCTGTGTCTTATGGTTCAGGAAAAGTGGTTAACTGCTTTGTTCCTATTGCAAATCAGCTGACTCAGTCATTTCTCAAAGGGTGGACATGCTTCTGTTGCGTGGTCTTTATTTCATTTTGTGTCTTAAAGTTTTTTATAAAGGAAAATATGTAGAGGAACAAGGCTGTTAGAAATGATTTCAGTTGAATAATTTGCACTCACTACTCCTCAGAAAGTGAGTAATCATTGCCTTAGAGTTCATCTGTGAGTTTTTGGAAAGCTTGGGATTTGGATCAAAATACCCACATCTTAGCAGAATCTACATGTCCTCACACACCTGTACCCCAAATCACTTTACTATACTGTGTGAATTCTATATTTTCTAACAATATATCACTAGAATAGTGGAGTTTAATATTCTTGTAAGTTCCTTTGGATTAATCCAATTGTTTATGTTGTCACAGAATTATTGTGAGGTAATGGTGTCAGCTAAAACAGTAGCACCCAAAACAAAAGGGACTTACAAGAACCAATCTTTATTCAAATAACTGAGTATACGTAGTAAATGATCTTTAAATAGACAGAAAACACACACACACCCCTCAAACATACCTCCAAATTTCCCCAAGCTTGGGACAAAGGTTGTGCTAGTTTTTAATAAAATATACAACTAAGACTCTCACTGAGAAATTCAAAAGCTTTTTGACGTCAAATGCCTTTTAAGAAAGAGTATTTGGAGGATTTGAGTGTAAATGAATCACAAACATATGGATTAAATTTCCCACAAAATATGCACAGTTCAAAAATTAAGTGAGAAAGTGTTTCAAAGAAATGTGCTTTGAGTTTTCTTAGCTAAAATAATGGTATAATTAGTGAAAATCATTAAGAGGTCACACAGTGAGTTGGTTTGCGTCTAATTCTACAAACAGCTGTATACACTTTGTAATCAGACACATCCTTTCCTTTCTAGGGAACTGCATGACCTTGGATTCATTGTTTACTGTCTTGAGCTTCAATTTACTCAGCTGTACAATGGAATTAGTTATACTTAACTTATAGTGTTGTTGTGGATTCGATGAAAGTGGTTCATTTATGCATAGCATTTACTAAATGTGTATGCATGTGTATTTTTGAGTCTGTGTATTAGTGTGTAAATGTGTATATATGTGTTTTACGTGTATGAGTGTGTATATGGATGTGAATATATGTCTGTGTGCATGAGTCTCCATGTAGATGGTGTGTGAGTGTGTGTGAATGTGCAAATGTGTATGAGTGTGTGAGAATGCACATGTATGTGTATGCATATTTAGGTGTCTGAGTACCTTTTTTCTCAATAGCAGTGACAGCTTATGGATTATAAATCAATGTAACAGAATGTATAATGATGCTAACATGGACTCTATATTGGAGTTTTACTCAATGATAATTTATCAACTTGTTAGTGGAAAGGAATCAATTGATTAAGTTTTGAATTTCCAGAAAGCTGTCATTTAGTGAATTTATTCTGAAGCACTCCTTTCACTTGTAACCTAAAGATAAGAATGCTATAAATATCTGTATAGAAATGAAGAAATGTTTGAAACATTCTTATGAAGAAATGTTTCTGTAAGTTTTAAAATAGAATAAAGGTGGTTTAACAAAGAGTAGGATGTTGCATATATCTCAATAAAAGTAAAATGTCTCATTACAATATAGTTATGCTCTTGTCTTTAGGAAAAATTGAAGAGTCAACCCACATATTTATCATGATGTTGGCAACTACTCCCCTTTTGTCAGAGAGAACTTTTTCGACTGGAGATAGTCTTCTGTAGTTGTTACTAGCAGCCTTTGATGCATCCTAGCCCAAGATTCCACCCAGAAACCTCCTCAGTTATGCATAGCCCAACAAGAAATATGCTGCCTAATCTCATGGTAGAATAATGTCTTGATAAAAGTCATGAGTTTTTAGCAGCTTCTGGACTTTCTTCAACATGCTTGCCCTGTGGGGAGCTTGCTCCATGGCTTCAGCTCTCTGTAGCATCTTAGGTGCGTCTTTGTTTTCAGGAACCACTGAGCTGGAAACAAAGGGATGGCGCAGGTGTGCAGAGAAGGATAGAAAGAGCTCTGGGCAGATGGCCTTATAGATTTCTGGAGTTACGAGCATTGCAGAAAAGGGTGGGGAAGCACAAAGGGACTAAAACTCCAAATCAAATCAAGAGGATTGCTCAATAAGGGTTGGATACCTGCAAGAATCCAACAGCTAAGAGAAAGCCTGAAGCCAGTTCCCTAGAGACCCTGGTCTTCCAGGGTCTTCCAGGATCTCTCCACTGGTGAGGATTAAAGCACACAGTTCAAAGGTGGTCCCATTTCTTCAGCTGACTACTCTGCCTTGGCTTGGCTAGTCAGTGAGGGTGAAATGCCTACCTGTTCTTTATGGGCTGTACTTCTCTCTTTGAGAGGCTTACACATTCCTCTGGCTTAGCTGGTTTAGTAGTCTGTGCTGGGATGTTTTGGTGCCCTAGCTGTGGCCGCCTTGCTCTGCTGTGGTATTCTCTTCTCTGGTGTATTCTGCTCTATGCTCTCTAGTGGCACTCTTCTTTCTAGGGAACTGGCTTCAGGCTTTCTCTTAGCTGTTGGATTCTTGCAGTTACCCGACCCTTATTGAGCAATCATGTTGATTTGATCTGGAGTTTTAGTCCCTTTCTGCTTCCCCACCCTTTTCTGCAATGCTCACAATTCCAGAAATTACAAGACCATCTGCCCAGAGATCTTTCTATCTCTTCTCTGCACGCCTGTGCCATCCCTTTGTTTCCAGCTCAGTGGTTCCTGAAAACAAAGATGCACCTAAGAGCAGGGTTTAACATGGCATCCTCTCCTCCATAGTTCACTCTTGTTCGCTTCTTGACCTCCTTGATTAGGTCTCAATCTGCTTCTGTAAACTACTGGAACTAATTATGCAGATTAAGAGCTTGTACACAAATTCAAATAATCACCATGGGATAGAGTAATAGGAAATTTAACATTTTTAGTACAGGTCAGATCATTTACATTAAGCTCCTGACACCCTGTCTGTATTCTTTTTTTTTTTTTTTAATATATCAGATATGTTTTGAATTTGTGATAATGTACCTAGGATTTGGTTCCTTTTTTGTAATAAAGAGATTTTGGTTATAACAGAAACTGGACTGTGGCATTTTGACAACCATGTAATATGATTGGTCAGCAAAGATAACTCAATTTTTAATTCCATCTTTATCCATCAGTAGCCTTTATGAAAAAAGGAAAAAATAATTTTCAAGCATCTGTAGCTCTTCTAGCAATGTGTCAAGTTACATGGAAATCATAAAAGAATAGTCATTACTGAGTTGGCACAGACTTTGAGAGGATCTCTATTACATGCTTTGCCAGTACCCAAGGCAAGTAAAATTTTGGGCTTATGTACCAGCTTCACTGCTTACTAGCTGTATGAACTCGGATATTGACTTAACCTCTCTGAACCTTAGTTTCTTCATTTGTAAAAATTGTTTGGTTACACAAAGGGTTGTTTACTCATAGTAATGGAAGCTTACATTTATTCAGCCTTTAGATAGCAGTTACTGTGCTGAATTGCTTTATAGGCATTATCTCATTTCATTCTCATAATAGCATTCAAGGCATTGTATTATTATTATTAGACCTTAATTTTACAAATAAGAAAAATGAGGCTCATAAAAATAAAGTGATTTTTCCCAAAGTCAACCAGCTGATAGGTGATTGAGACTTGAATCCTGATGATGACGTGAAAATTTTAAATGCACTTTATTTTTAACCACTAGAAAGTGTTGCTGTGAGGACAAAATGAGATAAAATTGAGAGGGTGTAACAAATGATAAGGTGCTATATAATTATGTATTACTGTTAAAGCCATGGCTACTACCCTGAGGTAATCATGATTCATTTTTATTTTATTTTAAGTTTTAGTTTTATTTTTCTTAAGCTCTTTGAAGTAAGACTATACAGAGCCAAGACCCCAACATCACTGATTCTAATATTTGTGCTCCTATTGATATTTCCAAATGATGGAAGACTATTCATTCACTGCTCTTTTCAGGGGTACTTGATGCAAAGAGAATCATTTTCCCCTTCACTCGAGGGTCGCTGTGACCTCCTTCTAATTATTTTAATGTTTTCCTTAAATCACCGGATTTTAGTGATTCGTGACTTTGTTTTAGATACTGCTCCCAAGGAGTCTACAAGGACCCCCAACATAGTCATGAAATTATCAAGAAATATGAAACACAAGTAATATTTAGTTTAAAAGAAATGCTTACAGGTTTGTTAAAAGGTAAAAGAGAAGTTACAAAATCAAAGAATTTCCACTAAACCTTCTTGTTAGGAGTAGAGGCCTGCCTTAGGAGTATCTACCCTTCTATTACTAGTTGTGTGACCCTGGGCAAGGTACCCAATGACATCAAGTCCAAGATGTCATAAATTATATGACACATAATTATTTTATGTAACAATATGTAAGAAAAGAAATTTCCAGTTAAACAGTGCATGATGCCTTAGCAATAGTGCTGTGCAATGCATAAGTTGACCTCTTATTGCATGCCTTGAAATTTCTTGCCTTTCTGTGTGGAGTGATTTGACAATTTCTCTTGCCTTTGGTTGCTTTGCTTGGCAATCCTTTTGGATATAGCAGTAACAAAATATAATAAAGTTTTCATTTTGTGGGCATCTTTCTTCCGCATGGTCCTGTAAATCACTTAATTGTCACTTTGCAAGAAAATAAGGAATTGTGGACATTCCTTCAATGAGGCATATATTTGTTTTACTAATATCCAATTGTCACCCTGCCACTGTTTCCAGTGCTTGTTAGCATACACAGTACCGTTTTCTTTCAGTGTCAATTCAGAGTGAACACTCTTTAAAACATTTAAAATGACAATAAAACTCACCGTGTTTACTACTACCTCTGTACATAATGTATTCAAATGAAGTGACAATAGTATCAACAAGTATGAACAAGTGTACACACACAGGTAATAGCTATTATGCCAGGTTTTTTTTTATGGACAATAGTTATTGTAAGATGCCACTGATTACAAAATCATCCTGATTTCAGAAATGTGAAATCTGTTCTTAGGATTACTAAAATATAGTCGTTAAGCTTTCTCAGCCTATTTCCTTATTTGAAAAAAAAAGGGACTAGTAATGGTATTTGCCTCTAAAGGATAGCGTGAGGATACAGTTAAATCCTTTAGCACAATGTTGGACACACAGTAAGTGGTCAGAGATATTAATTAAAAAAACACAACTTCTATAGTGGATATTAATATAAAAAACAAACATAGAGCAGAAGATTAAAGGACAGCTATAGGAGAATCCTAGTCAAAGAGTAATGATGTTATGGCAATGAAACCATAAAACAAATTTGCTGCCCAACCAGTGTGGCTTATTGGTTGAGCATCAACTGATGCACCAAGAGGTCGCCAGTTTGATTCCAGGTCAGGGCACATGCCCAAGTTGTGGGCCAAATCCCCAGAGAGGGACATGCAGGAGGTGACCAATCAATGTTCTCTCTCATGGATGTTTCCATCTCTCTCTAAGTCTCCCTTCAACTCTCTCTAAAATCAATAAAGAAAAATAAATAAATAAAACAAACATATTTGCTGACAGAGGCCATGACTTCATAATACCACAGTGACAATATGTAAAGAGAACTGATTGATTTATTTTAAACTGTTTAAGATGTTGTTTTAATAGCAGTGAACAGCAAGCTTAATTTATCTTTAAATGGACTACTTTAGGATCCCAAAATATTTACTCTACTAAAACCCTACTTTCAAATTTCTAAGCATTGTTTCCTCATTTAAAATGTTTTTTCCTAATTTTTATTAAATTATTTTTGTTACAGATGTTTCTCCTTTCCCCCCCCTAGACACCCTCCTCCCCATCCCACCCACCCACCCCCTAGCATTGTTGTCTATGTCCATTGGTTATGCATACATGCATATAAGTTCTTTGGTTCATCTCATACATCCCCACTGCCCCCCTACACTGAGGTTTGTCAATCTGAACCATACTCCTTTCTATGTCTCTTGGTCTATTTTGATCATCAGCCCACCTTGTTCATTATATTCCACAAATAAGTGAGATCATGTGGTATTTGTCTTTCTCTGATTGGCTTATTTTGCATAGCATAATACTCTCAAGATCCCTCCATGTTGTCTCAAAGGATAAGAGATCTTTCTTTCTTACAGCTGCATAGTATTCCATTGTATATATGTACCACAGCTTTTTTATCCACTCATCTATTGATGGAAACTTGGGCTGTTTCCAGATCTTAGCTATTGTAAATAGTGCTGCTATGAACATAGGGGTACATATATTCTTTGTAATTAGTGTTTCAGGTTTCTTAGGGTATAGTCCTAGCAGTGGGACCACTGGGTCAAATGGCAATTCAATTTTTAATTTTTTGAGGAAACAGCATACTGTTTTCCATAGTGGCTGCACCAGTGTGCATTCCCACCAGCAGTGTACTAGAGTCCCCTTTTCTCCACACTCTCGCCAGCACTTGTTGTTTGATGATTTGCTGATGGCAGCCATTCTGGCAGGTGTGAAGTGATACCTCATAGTTGTTTTAATTTGCATCTCTCTGATGGTTAGTGATGCTGAGCATTTTTTCATGTCTCTTGGCCATTTGTATGTCCTTTTTGGAGAGGTGTCTATATAGGTCCTCTGCCCATTTTTTAATTGAATTCTTTGTCTTCCTTGTGTTGAGTTATATGAGCACTTTATATATTTTGGAAATTAACCCCTTATCAGATATATCATTGGCAATTATGCTCTCCCATACAATGGGTTCCCTTTCCATTTTGATGGTTGTTTCTTTTGCTTTGCAGACACTTTTTAGTTTAAAGTAGTCCCATGTGTTTATTTTTCGCCTTGTTTCTGTTACCTTAGGTGATGTATCAGTGAAAATTCTGCAGCGTATGATATCTGAAATTTTGTTACTATATTTTCTTCTAGGATTTTTATGGCTTCATGAGTAATATTTAAGTCTTTATCCATTTTTAGTTTCTTCTTGTGTATGGTGTAAGTTGATGGTCTAGTTTCATTTTTTTGCATGTGTCTGTCCAATTTTCCCAACACCATTTATTAAAGAGGCTGTCTTTACTCCATTGTATGCTCTTGCCACCTTTGTCAAATATTAATTGAGCATAATGTCTTGGGTCAGTTTCTGGATTCTCTGTTCTGTTCCATTGATCTATATGCCTGTTCTTATGCCAGTATCAAGTTGTTTTGATTACAGTAGTTTTGTAGTATAACCTGATATCTGTTATTGTGATCCCACCTTCTTTGTCCTTCTTTTTCAAGATTGCTGTGGCTATTTGGGGTCTTTTTGGTTCCATATGAACTTTTGAAGTATTTGTTCTAGTTCTGTGAAATATGTCATTGGTATTTTGATGGGAATTGCATTGAATCTATGGATTGCTTTGGATAGTATGGACCTTTTAATGATCTTAGTTCTTCCAATCCATGAACAAGGTGTATGCTTCTACGTTTTTATATCTTCCTCTATTTCTTTTTTCAGTAACCTGTAGTTTTCTGTGAAGATGTCCTTTACTTCTTTGGTTAAATTTATTCCTAGGTATCTTACTTTTTTTTGCCACAATGGCAAATGAGATTGTTTTTTAGTTTCACTTCTGTAAGTTCATCATTGGTGTATAAAAATGTCATCGATTTCTTGACGTTAATTTTTTATCCTGCTACTTTGCCAAATTCATTTATTAAGTCTAGTAGATTTTTGATGGAGTCTTTAGGACATTTTTATGTACAACATCATGTCATCTGACAATTTCACTTCCTCCTGTCCAATTTGGATCCCTTTTATTTTTCTTCATGTCTGATTGCCTTGGGTGCGAATTTCACTACTACGTTAAATAAGAGTGACGAAAGTGGGCATCCCTGTCTTGTTCATGTTCTTAAGGGAAATGCTTTTAGTTTTTGTCCATTGAGTATAATGTTCGTTGTAGGTTTTTCATATATGGCCTTTATTATGTTAACATATGATCCTTCTATTCCCACAATGCTGAGCATTTTTATCAGAAATGGTTGCTAGATTTTGTTGAATGCTTTTTCAGCATCTATTAATATGATCATATTTTTTATATTTCATTTTATTGATGTGGTCTGTCACATTTATTGATTTGTGAATATTGTACTAGCCTTACATTGTGGATAAATCCCACTTGGTCATGGTGAATAATTTTTTTAAATTTATTGCTAGATCCTATTTGCTAGTATTTTGTTCAGGATTTTGGCATCTATGTTCATCAGTGATATTGGTCTGTAGTTTTCTTTCTTTGTAGTGTCTTTATCTGGTTTTGGAATGAGAAGTATGCTGGCATCAAAAAACGATTTTGGAAGTCTTCCTTCTTTTTGAATTTTTGGGAATAGTCTCAGGAGAATGGGTGTTAGTTCTTCTTTGAATATTGGGTAAAACTCCCCCGTGAAGCCGTCCGGGCCTGGGCTTTTATTTGCTGGGAGAGTCTTGATTACGTCTTCAATTTCCTTAGTTGTTATTGGTCTGTTCAAGTTTTCTATCTCTTCCTGGTTCAGTTTTGGCAGACTATTTGTTTCTAGAAATTTGTCCATTTTGCTTAGATTGTCCAAGTTTTTGCGATATAATTGTTCGTAGTATTTGTTAACGATCCTTTGTATTTCTGTGGTGTCAGTTGTTACTTCTCCTCTTTCATTTCTGATTTTGTGTATTTGGGTTCCCTCTCTTTGTTTCTTGGTGAGTCTACCTCAGGGTCCATCAATCTTATTTATCTTTTCGTAGAACCAGCTCTTTGTTTCATTGATCCTTTGAATTGTTTAATTTTTGTTGTTGTTTGTTTGTTTTTTTTGGTCTCTATGTCATTTCTTTCTGCTCTGATCTTTACTATTTCTTTCCTTCTACTTGCTCTTGGGTTTTCTTTTTGTTTGCTTTCTAGTTCTTTAAGTTGTGAGGTTAGATAGTCAATTAGAAATTTTTCTTTTTTCTTGATGTAGGCCTATAGTGCTATGAACTTCCTTCTAGAACTGCTTTCACTGCATCACATAGATTTTGTGCTGTGTGTTCATTTTCATTGGTTTCCAGGAAGTTTTTAATTTCTTCCTTGATCTCCTTGGTAACCCGTTCATTGTTTAATAACATGCTATTTAGCCTCCATGTGTTCAAATGCCTTTGCATGTTCTTGTTGCAATTGTTTTGTAGTTTCATGCCATTGTGATCTGAGAAGATGCTTGTTATGATTTAAATCTTCTTTAACTTGTAGAGACCTAGTTTGTGTTCTAATATATGGTTAGTCTTTGAGAATGTCCCATGTGCACTTGAGAAGAATTTGAATTCTGCAGTTTTTGGGTGTAATTCTCTGTAGATATCTATTAAATCCATTTGGTCTAGTGCTTCACTTAGAGTTTCCGTTTCCTTGTTAAATTTTTGTCTAGAGAATCTATCTACTGATGTCAGCGGGGTGTTGAAGTCCCTTGCTATGATTGTATTGCTATCAATTTCTCCTTTGAAGTCCTCCAGAAGGTTTTTAATATATTATGGTGCTCCTATATTGGGTGCATATATGTTTACCAAAGTTATATCTTCCTGTTGGATAGATCCTTTCAGTATTATGTAGTGGCAATTTGTCTCTAGTTATGGCCTTCATTTTCAAATCTATTTTATCAGATATGATTATTGCTATATTATCTTTTTTTCACTTTTCTGTTTGCTTGGAAAAAATGTTTCCATCCCTTCACTTTCAACCTATGTGAGTCTTTTGTTGTGAGGTGGGACTCTTGTAAACAACATATATATGAATCATGCTTTCTTATCCGATCAGCTACTCTGTCTTTTTATCGGAGCATTCAATCCATTTATATTTAAGGTGATTATTGATATGTACTTATTGATTGCCTTTTTTGTTTAGTGTGGCTATATTTTTCTTCGTATTTATTCTACTAATTACAGCAGTTTTTGTTGTTGTTGTTGTTGTTGTTTTTTACATTTCTTGCAGTGCTGATTTGGTGCTAATATATTCCCTTAGCCTTTTTTTGTCTGGGAAGCTCTTTATTTGACCTTCTATTTTGAATGATAGCCTTGCTGGATAGAGTAGTCTTGGATTCAGATCCTTGTTTTTCATGACCTTGATTACTTCATGCCATTGCCTTCTGGCCTGTAGTGTTTCTGATGAAAAGTCAGCTGATGGCCTTGTGGGGGTTCCTTTGTAGGTAACCTGTTGCTTATTTCTTGCTGCCTTTAGGATTCTCTTTGTGTTTATTTTTTGGCATTTTAATTATTATGTGTCTTGGTGTGGGCCTGTTTGGGTTCTTCTTACTTGGGCCTCTCTGTGCTTCTTGAACTTGAATGCCTTCTTCCTTCACCAAGTTAAGGAAGATTTCTGTCACTGTTTCTTCAAACATATTCTCTAACCCTTGCTCATTTTCTTCTTCTTCTGGAACTCCTATGATGTAAATGTTGTTATGTTTCTAGTTGTCCCACAGGTCTCTTAAGCTGTCTTCCTGGTTTTTAATTGTGTTTTCCTTTTGATTTTCTGATTAGTTGGTTTTTTTCTACCCTGTTTTTTAATTCAGTGATTGGTCCTCAGCTTCCTCTACTCTGCTGGTTATTCCTTCCAATGTGTTCTTTATTTCTGCTATGTCATTCTTTATTTCCACTTGGTTGGTTTTCAATGTTTCTATGTCTTTAATCATGGTGTTGAGGTCCTTACCCATGCTGTTGAGCTTCCTCAAGATCATTGCTCTGAATGCTACCCTTGATAACTTACTTAACTGCATTTCACTTATCTCATCTTCAGTAGAGTTCTTTTGTTCTTTCATTTGGGATTTGTTTCTTTGTTTCACCCTTTTGGCTATCTCAATGAGTTTTGGAGCCTGCCAAATTTTCCCTGTCGTGTTGGTGTTCTGCTCTTTGTGGCTCCCTCTACTGTGTTTGGATCCATGTGTGAGGACCCATGCTAAACACCACTGTCAAGTCTTACTTTCCTGAATGGATTTGCAAGACTAGGAAAGGTTCAGTTATCTTCTAGCTTTTTGCCTAGAGGCTATTAGTCTTAGTTACTCGATGAACCTTGGGTTGCACCCTTCAGCTGAATGAAAACTTACCTCAGATGTTCAGCATAAGAGGATTTCCAGTGTTTGGGGCAGATGCTGGTTGTTAATGAGCCTCAGTTTGCATTTCTCTGGCCCAGGTGGGTGGTGTTAAATCTCTGAGTGAGGGGCTGCTGCTTCTCCCCAGAACTCCATGAAGGGGCTCCCTGAGCAAGACGGCCATCCTCCTGTGTGGCCACAACTCAGCAAAAACTCTGAGCCCCCTCCAAATCCTGAGTGTTCCCACACAGTTCCAGTCCAGTCTGCCCTCCCTCTGCTGTAGCCCAAGGTGAGTGGCTGTAGCTAATTTAGTGCTCTGTCCCAGCCCTCTGTGCTGTGGAGCTGGCTTGAGATTTTAACCCTGAGGGAGCTGCTCACAGCTAAATCAGCTCATGTCTGTGCGCTCTACGCCTGCCCTCTCGCACCTTTGCAGACCTACAAGGCTTGATTCAGTGTCCTTTTTTCCTGTCCCTTGTTATATGGGTCCTCTCCAACTGCTTTTCTGTTGCTTTTTTTCAATGATTTGTCTTTATTTTAGTTGTAATTCCAGTTTGGTCCTGGGAGATTTTCTGTGTAGCCTCCATTCACTCTGCTACCATTTTGGAAACTTCCTCATTTAAAATCTTGTATATGTTGTAAAATGATGCAACTGCTATGGAAAACAATATGGAGGTTTCTCAAACAATTAAAAATAGATATAACATATAATCCAGCAATTCCACTTCTGGGTATATATTAAAAGTAAATGAAATCACTATCTCAAGGAGACATTCGTGCTCTCATGGTCATTGCAGCATTTTTCATAATACTCAAAAATATAAACACAATCTAAGTGTACATAGATGGATGAATAGATAAAGAAAAAATATGATATATATATATTACTCAACCCCCCAAAAAGGAAATCCTGCCTTTTGTGACAGTATGGATGGGACTTGAGGGTATTCTGCCTGGTGAAATAAGTCAGACAGAGAAAGACAAATATTATATGATCTTGTTTATATGTGGAATCTAAAAACATAACCCTTAGGGACACAGAGAAGAATGGTAATAACCAGGGGCTGTGGGATGGGGAAAGAATGGTCATAGGGTACAAATATTCCATTATAAGATGAATCAATTCTAGATATCTAATGTATAGTATGGTGACTATAGGTAACCATACTGTATACTTGAAAGTTGCTATGAAAGTAGAGCCTTAATGTTCTCACTCTAAGAACAACAACAAAATAGTAGTTATGTGAGGTGAAGGATATGTTAATTAATATATATATTTTTAAATTCTCACCTGAGGACACTTTTGCATTCATCTTCAGATAGAGCGAGAAGGAGAGAAGGAGGAAGAGAGAGAGAAACATCAATGTGAGAGAGACACATCGACTGGCTGCCACCCACATGACCCCAACTGGGGCCGGGGACAAATTGCAACAAAGGTACATGCCCTTAATGGGAACTGAACCCGGGTCTCTCTGGACCACAGGCCGATGCTCTAACCACTGAGCAAAACTGACCAGGGCAGCTAACATAATTTTGATAAACCTTTGCAATATCTATGTGTATCAAATCACATTGTATATTTTAATCTTACACAATGTTATATGTCTATTATATCTCAATAAAGCTAGGGAAAAAAAGAAGTAGCCAATTCCAGTTACATGCCACATCATAGACTGATGTTGGGAACATGATATTAAGGAAAAAAAAGTTTCAGGAAAATACATAAGGTATTATTCCATTTTAAACAGTTCAAAACATGGCAAACTCAGCAATTTATTGTTAAAGGATATGAAAATATATAGTAAACATTATAAAGAAAAGCAAATGCGAGATGTATACAAAGTTTAGGACGGTCTTTACATCTGGATGCAGAGGGGAGGATATAGGTTTGTGGAGGTGCTAATGGGATTTCCAATGTAAGGGTGATATTTAAAAAATCTAGAACACTTTATATTTTATACATGTTCTTTTGTATATAATCTATAAAACCCCATCTCTTTCTCCCAAGTCTAGATTCACCATTTTCTCCTCTCTATCAATAGTAAGTCATTAAAAAAAACCTAGTTAACACTCCTTTTGATATTTCAGGTTAATGAGGGTTGAAGACAGAAATGTTTTAAAGATTGCCTATGACATCCTGAGGTGGATGGCTTGGGGTGAACGGAAGTCCATGATAAGAGAGAGTACATTGGGAATATAAACAAATTGAATTACAGAATCCAGTTGTTTTCTCAGGTAATTGTCGATACTTCAAAACACATTTTTGTTCAACAACTTTTAAGAGCTGCAAACAGATTTGCTGGCAAATTTTCTGATCTATTATGTCAATGGAAACCATCTGATGCCTGTTTTCAAAAGTGTTTGCAGACGGGAAGAACTTATCATTCAATTAATAAAACAAATGTGTCCATGAACATAATATAATCCTTTTGACTTTAATAAAGTCTTAAATCCCAAGTAAAGCTGTTTTATGTTTGAAAAATGTACGCAAAAGTAAAACATTCCATACACCTGTCCTGGAGTTTATGACCCTTGCCTCCTGCCACTGCTCCCTGGCTAATTTAGTGTCATTTAGAGTGCTTCTTTTGATGATAGCAAATTATAAATCCATATCTCTCTAAGATGCTCTCATCAGTCACAGGTTTATACATAAGTGCACATGTATGTACACATGCACACAAACAGTTTTCTCTCAGCATTGATTTTGTTGGCAGCTTAAAAAATGACCAAAGACCTTCTGTTCCAATTCTAAATATCATTGTTTGTAATGATAATATGCTGTCAATTTTCCTGGGTTTTCCACCATGAAAATGCTAGACACATTACAATAAAATATATTCTTATGCAAATAATCCAAATAGGGTTTTTTTAAACCCCTAGAATAAAATGTCTAAAAGAACATCCTGTCAAAAGCAAAATACTAAAGTTTCTCAATAGGCCACTATTCTTTATCTGAGCTGTTAAGTCTCTAAGTTATTATATTATTACTGAATTGAAAGGATACTAAAATAATGCTGAAGAGTCAGCCCCTAATCCCTCCTCATACATAGCAATTACAACTGCAGGTGAAAATAACTGAAATTTTATCACATCAAAGAAGACACCAGCCAGCCATGGCCTCATAAAAGCCTTTCTGGAGTTTTGAGTTAGATTGAAAAATGGAGTTTTTTGGTATATGCTTCTATTGTTTCAGAGTCCACTGTCAATCAGCACAGCAGTTAGTGAGGAACTCCATTACCAGCCAATAGGCAAACTGGTTTGGCTCTTTAAACAGCTGGTTATCTAATCTATTTTTATTATGAGGGAAGAGTTAGTAGATTTGGTTGAGGCTAAAATTAAATCTGGCTGTTTTAGTGACAACCAAATTATTCTTATATTATATTATTTGTATTCAAACTTGTTTTGAAAAATTATGTTAGAGGGGAAAAGAGGAAAGGTCACCAAACGGGAAATAAGGAAATGTTTGTTCTATTCTCCTTATGAGTCTAGCCACATTCTTAAGATACTTTGCAAGAACCTTGAGGAACCTGACTTCATTTCCGGAGGTAGTACTGGTTTTATTTTGAAAAGGAGATTGATCATTTCTTTGATAAGCCAATATAGCAGGACTGAAATTGAAAAAACAAATGGGCTCCATATGTAATATTCAGTATTACCTAAAACTTACATCTTGCTCTGTCATCTCCAATCTTGCTGATGGTGGAAAACTTAAAGTTATCACTGAAGGCAACTTGGTTTCTTCTCATTTAAGACTCTCTTTTAGGTAGTCACTTCATTCCCTGTTCTAATTCTCTCTCTCAGGGCTATATCAAGTGTTTTTTCCCTTACCCCAAGATAATGTCTGTGTGCAAAGGAAGGCTTATGTATGGTGGCAGGAGTAGGAAAAGGAACGTGTGTTTTTTCTTGGAATATTCTGCATCCTGCCAGCTTATGAAGGCATCCAGTGCTAATGTTTGCTGTGGTATGGATGTTTCCCTGTATTATCCCACTGCAATAATCCACAACCCCTTTGATCTTGTGTTCTCTGAATTTCCTTGTCCTGCACCAGGCCTCTTCCAGTTCATAAGTTCTCTTAGTGTCATCCATCCCTTACCACTCACAGGTTGTGGTTCAGTTGAAAATGTTATCTCAGAATTATCTACATAGATGTCTCTCCCGCTGATGCTGCCACACTCAATGTTTCTAGGATATCATAATTTATCTTTTGGTTTTAGAACATGACATGAAAGTAGACCATCACCCAGTATACTCAATGTTCACTTAATATGTATGTATAGATTTCTGTTGTTTGACCATTTCAGGGATGAGGCATCTTCTCACTAGTCTCATTTGTTCAAAATATATACCCTCAGTACAGGAAGGGGTTTTCCTTTCTTGGGTGGCAAATCCACTGTATGACATATTCTTCAAGCACTTTTACATTGTGGCTAACAGTCTTTATTCTCAGAGTCCCGAGAAAACTCTTGCTTTATAATAGCATTTAAAAATAAATTTAGAGATCTAAAAAGATGCACTAGGTGAAGATGTTGGTGGGCAGGACCGGAGGGAGGGTGAGAATGTGAGAGAGTGAGTGAGTATGAGAGAGAGTGTGAGTGGACGTAAATGTGGACGATCAAGCTCGTGCAGTGCAGAGATGTGGAGCAGAAGGTTCCTGTGCTGTGGATGGGGAGCAACCAGCTACTGGGGTAAGCTGCTCTTCAGGGAGCTTCTTCCTGTGCCCAAGGAGGTTCCACCATTTTGGAAGATCCCTGGTCTTCCTTGGAAGGAAGCAGTGGGAGCGGCTAGGGCCCAGCAACCTGAACCCACCAGTGCACCATCGGACCAGTGGACACCCTGTGTCAACACAGACCAGTGCACAGTAGTGGAGCTGTCAAGGTGCCTGCTGAGGATGCCGCAAATGGCTGTGAGCCCAGCACCATCCCCCACAGTAGCAGCCTGATCAGAGTCGAGCAACAGAGGCTGGGGAGCAGACATCAATCCCCAGGCAACAGAAGCACAGACCAGTAACTGAGACCCATCCCCAAAATCTACTGCAAAGGCTGAGCAGGTGTTGAGCCCAACAGGGCAGCAGTGCTCCCCAGCCACCAGCAACGGGACCTGGAGCTCCATCGGGGCCTGTGCGACCCAGCTCGCCATGGTATCGGCGGGGAGCTTGGGCTCCAGAAGGGTCTGTGTGACCAACATGCCCACGGTGCTAGCAGGGAGTGCAGATCCAGCAGGGCCTGAGCAATACAACTGCAGGTGGCACCAGGGACCAGCAGGGAACACAGCTTCAGAGGGGCCCATGTGATCCAGCAGCAGTACCTGCCAGTATACACCAATACCAGACCCCAGTAGTCAATCCTCCAGGACAAACAGCAGGCAAGAGGCCACATACAACACAACAATCTGGGAGGCACAGCAGCCTTATTTGATATACAGTGAGCTGCCTACACATCCCAACATACCTCACTGGGTCTAGAGCTACCAGTTGGCTAAAATGGGGAGACAAACAAACAATACCCAAATGAAAGAAAAAGACGAATCACCAGAAAAGGAACTACAGGAAATGGAAGAAAGCAACTTATCAGATAAAGAATTCAAAGCAATGATTTTAAGGGTGCTCAAACAATTTGGTGAGAAGTACAAGCAACTTAATAAGAAATATGAAGAGATCTGTGGGAACTACTTCAGCTTAAAAAAAGAGGTAGAAGCTATGCATACAAATCAAGAGGAAATAAAGAATGGCATAGCTGTTATGAAAAATATCTTAGAAAGGTTCAATAGTAGATTAGAAGAAGCTGAACACCAAACCAGCGACTTAGAAGACAAGGTAGAAAAAAACACCCAAATAGAGCACCAAATGGAAAAATAAATTAAAAAGCAAGAGGAGAGTTTAAGGGAGCTGTGAGACAATACAAAACATAACAACATTCGAATTATAGGGGTCCCGGAAGGAGAAGAATCAGTGAAAGGAATAGAGAACCTGTTTGTAGAAACAATGACAGAAAATGTCCCTAAATGAGTGAAGGAAAAAGTCACACAAGTCCAGGAAACACAGAGAGTCCCAAGCAAGGTGAACCCCAAAAGACCCACAGCTAGACATATCATAATAAAAAAAGGCAAACATTAAAGACAAAGAAAGAATCTTAAAGGAAGCAAGAGAGAGACAGAAATTACCTACAAGGGAGCTCCCATTAAACTGTCAGCTGATTTCTCAATAGAAAAACTGCAGGCCAGAAAGGAGTGGCATGAAGTGTACAAAGTAATGCAAGGCTAGGGTCTGAATCCAAGATTAATCTATCCAGCAAGGCTATCATTCAAAATTGAAGGATAAATAAAGAGCTTCACAGATTAAAAAAAGCTAAAGGAATTTATCACCACCAAACCAGCACTGCAAGAAATGCTGAAGGGACTGTTGTAAGAAGAAGAAACAGAGAGAGAGAGAGAGAGAGAGAGAGGGGGGGGGGGGAACACAGGCATAAAATAAAAATGACAACTAATAAGTATCTATCAATAATAACCTTAAATGTAAATGGCTTAAATGCTCCAATCAAAAGACATAGGGTAGCTGATGGGATAAGAAAACGAGACCCACACACATGCTGCCTACAACAGACCCAGCTTACAACAAAAGACTCACACAGGATGAAAGTGAAGGGATGGGGAACATTTTTCCAAGCAAATAGAAATAAAACAACAACAACAAAAAGCTGGTGTACCAATACTCATATCTGACAAGATAGACTTCAAAACAAGGGCCATAATAAGAGACAAAGAAGGTCACTACATAATTTTAAAAGGATCAATCCAACAAGAGGATATAACCCTAGTAAACATATATGCACCAAATACAGGAGCACCAAAATATATTAAAAAATTCTGGAGGACTTCAAGGGAGAGATCAATAGCAATTCGATCATAGTGGGTGACTTTAACACCCCATTGACACCACTGGATAGATCTTCTAGACAAAAAATTAACAAGGACACAGAGTCCTTAAATGACAAACTAGATCAGTTGAACTTAATTGTTATTTACAGAACATTTCACCCCAAAGCTGCAGGATATACATTCTTCTCAAGTGCACACGAGACATTCTCAAAGATAGACCACATGTTAGGACACAAAGTAAGTCTGTACAAATTCAAGAAGATTGAAATCATGTCAAGCATCTTCTCAGATCACAATGGCATGAAACTAGAACTCAATTACAACAAAAACACACAAAAACATTGCAACGCTTGGAGGTTAAATAGCATGTTATTAAACAGCAAATAGGTGACCAAAGAGATCAAGGAAGAAATTAAAAACTTTCTGAAAAATAATGAAAACGAACACACAACAACACAAAATCTATGGGACACAGCGAAAGCAGTCCTGAGAGGGAAGTTCATAGCACTACAGGCCTACCTCAAGAAATGAGAAAAATTCCTAATTGACTTTCTTACCCTGCAACTTAAAGAACTAGAAAGTAAACAAAAAGAAAAACCCAGAGCAAGGTGAAGGAGAGAAATAGTAAAGATCAGAGCAGAAATAATAGAGACTAAAAAACCATTTCAAAAGATCAATGAAACAAAAAGCTGGTTCTTTGAAAAGATAAACAAGATTGATGGACCTTTAGCCAGACTCACCAAGAAACAAAAAGAGAGGACCCAGATAAACAAAATCAGAAATGAAAGAGGAGATGTAACAACTGACACCACAGAAATACAAAGAATCATCAAAACATACAATGAACAGTTATGTGCCAACATATTGGACAATCTAGGAGAAATGGACAAATTTTTAGAAACACAGTCTCCCAAAACTGAACCAGGAACAGATAGAAAACTTGAACAGACCAATAACAGCAAGGAAATTGAAGATGTAATTAAGAAACTCCCAGCAAACAAAAGCCCAGGCCAGGATGGCTTCATGGGGGAGTTTTACTGAACATTCAAATAAGATCTAATACCCATTCTCCTCAAACTATTCCAAAAAATCCAAGAAGGATCACTTCCAAACTCATTTTATGAGGCCAGCATAATCATAATTCCAAAACTGAATAAAGACACTACAAAGAAAGAAATCTACAGGCCAATATCCCTGATGAACACAGATCCTAAAATACTTAACAAAATATTAGCAAATTGTATCCAGCAATACATCAAAAAAATTATTCATCAGGACCAAGTGGGATTCATCCCAGTGATGCAAGGATGGTACAATATTCAAAAATCAATAAATGTGATACACCACATCAACAAAATGAAAGATGAAAACCATATGATCATATCAACAGATGCTGAAAAAGCATTCGACAAAATCCAGCACCCATTTCTGATAAAAACGATCAGCATTGTGGGAATAGAGGTATCATATCTCAACATAATAAAGGCCATATATGGAAAACCTACAGCCAACACCATACTTAATGGGCAAAAACGTAAAGTATTTTCCTTAAGAACATGAACAAGACATGGATGCCCACTTTCGCCACTCTTATTTGACATAGTACTGGAAGTCTTACCACAGCAATTAGACATGAAGAAAAAATAAAAGGGATCCAAATTGGAAAGGAAGAAGTGAAACTGTCATTATTTGCAGATGACATGATATTGTACATAGAAAACCCTAAAGACTTCATAAAACATCTCCTAGACTTAATAAATGAATTTGGCAATGTAGCAAGATACAAAATTAACATAAATAAATTGATGGCATTCTTATACACCAATGATGAACTCACAGAAAGAGAAACTAAAAATACAATCACATTTCTCATTGCAGTAAAAAATTAAGATACCTAGGAATAAACTTAATCAAAGAAGTAAAGGACCTCTTCACAGAAGACTACAGATCATTGAAAAAAAGAAATAGAGGAAGATATAAAAAAGTGGTAGCATATACCATGTTCATGGATTGGAAGAATTAACATCATTAAAATGTCCATACTACCCAAAGCAATCTATAGATTCAATGTAATCCCCATCAAAATACCAATGACATATTTCACAGAATTAGAACAAACACTCCAAAAGTTTATATGGAATCAAAAAAGACTCCTAATAGCCACAGAAATCTTGAAAAAGAAGAACAAAGTAGGAGGGATCACATTACCAGATATCAGGTTATACTATTATACAAAGCCACTGTAATCAAAACAGCCTGGTACTGGCACAAGAATAGGCAGATAGATCAATGGAACAGAACAGAGAACCCAGAAATTGACCCAACACATTATACTCAATTAATATTTGACAAAGGTGGCAAGAGCATATAGTGGAGTCAAGACAGTCTCTTCAATAAATGGTGTTGGGCATATTGGATAGCTACTTGCAAAAAAATGAAGCTAGACCACCAACTTACACCATACACAAAAATAAACTCAAAATTGATAAAGGACTTAAATATTACCCATGAATCCATAAAAATTCTAGAAGGAAATGTAGGCAACAAAATTTCAGACATCATACGCAGCAGAATTTTCACTGATACAACACCTAAGGCAAGAGAAACAAAGGAAAACATGAACACATGGGACTACATCAAACTGTAAAGATTCTGCACAGCAAAGGAAACAACCATCAAAATGGAAAGGTAACCCACTATATGGGAGACCATAATTGCCAATGATGTCTCAGATAAGGGGTTAATTTCCAAAATATATGGAGTGCTCATACAACTCAACAAAATGAAGACAAAGAACCCAATTAAAAAATGGGCAGAGGACCTAAATAGACACCTCTCCAAAAAGGACATACAAATGGCCAAGAGACATATGAAAAATGAAAGATCTGTTATCCTTTGAGATGACATGGAGGGAACTGGAGAGTATTATGTTAAGCGAAACAAGCCAAGCAGAGAAAGACAAATATCACATGATCTCACTTATTTGTGGAATATAATGAACTAAACGAACTGATGAACAAAATTGACCCAGAAACATAGATGTAGAGTACAGACTGAGAAACCTCAGAAGAGGGGGATTGGGGAGGAAGAGATAAACCACAGAACTTAAATGCATGTATGCAGAACCAATGGACATAAACAACAATGCTGTGGATGTGGCAGGGGGAGTTGATGGGGAGGAGGGTGTCAATGGGGGAAAAAGGAGAAACATCTGTAACAAAATGAATTAATAAAAATAATTTAAAAAATAGAAATAGATTTAGAAAACTTCAGCTAAACCTAGCTTTTAGGATCATTGTACTTCTATGGACTTAAATTTAAGTTTGAAATCCAAACTGAACAAATGCTTTTTTGCCCTAGGTTGTATCAGAAGCCCCTACCCCAACCCACCCTACCTCATCCTGCCACATTGATTCAATGGGTGAGGAGCCACAGGAAAATATTTTTGGAGAATGAAATACATATTATTTCCATATTTGTCTGTGTGTAATATTTCTCTTCAATTATTGATCACCTTTTATAGCATAATTTTGATGCATTAGATTGACTTGTCAATGTTAGGTACCAGATACCCAATACAGAGTTAGGGAGAATATAGACTTTATTTGTCAAGCAAGTTATTCAAATTGAAGGGGAATATTTGGAGTATCTTTGAATCTATAGCCCCCTTGTGAACGCAATTGAAAAGTATGTACTGTCTCAAAGTGCTAGAACGTTAGATAGCACAGTTATGTTTGAGAATACATTATAATTGCATAGGAAAAAATGCTTTAAAGTATCTGAGACAGCAGGGTTGAAACTATCACTGGACAGAGATATGTAAACTCAAATTTATTGTTAATTTCTCACTCAAGGTTCTTCTGAGGTGGTTTTATCATTAATGATAGAGAATTCAACTAGTAGTATTTGAGAGTAGGGGGAAATAATGCAATAATTTTATACTTATTGAAAAGATGGTTGATCCAAAAGCATTTCTAAATTTGATACATTTCAGAGTTTATTGCCTTCTAACATTATTTACCTCTACAGTTCATTATTCTTATTTTCTTTATGTGAAATGTTAGAAACTGAGAGCCAGGGAGAATAAAAAGTTTATTATGTATCTTATGGAATTTTTGTGTTACAATTATGTTCAAATTTTAATTACAAAATAAGTATCTACATAAAGCATTCATGTTTCACAGTCACAGTATCATGAGGATATCATATAGCCACACTTTGTCATTTGCATCTTTTCAGAGACTGAAAGACTATAGAAAGCAAAAATTGTTGTTTGGATCAAAGGTTGTGGGAGTACATAGCAGAGAAAATATGGGAAGTATTCAAATAATTTTGAGATTAATTTTCATCTTTGGGGGTTTTAAAGTATAATACTTTTATATCAATCTAGATGTTACATTAAATTTATTGAAAAACTACTTTACTTTAAGCTAGGATATCTTAGTCCTTGGCCCTGGGCCACCACAAAATAGATTGGTTGACTTCAACAAGTCAAACTATTTTGGGTCGACAGTTTTCTTATGGATAAAATGAGAACATTTAACTATATAATCTCTAAGTTCTCCTCTAATATTTAGTGATTCTATGTGGAGTTCACATCCCACGGATATATCATGTTTCTCCAATTCCCAGATACATCAATCACTAAGTTCTGCTGATTCTGTGCTAAATATTATTTGACTTTATCCATAACCTTCCAATCCCAAATGCCATTTCTGTTATTGAGAGCCTCAGTATCTTTCATCAGCCTCCTAATTGTTTTCACTGATTCTCTTGACCCCTTTCAATATCCTTTCCTTAATGTGCCAGGGTGATTTTTCTAAAATGTTAATTTGTTGACATCATACTCCAGGTTATAAGCTTTGTGTGGTTTCTCTATTGCTGTAGTATAAAGCATGGCTTTTATGATCTGGCTCCCCATTTCTTTCTCCTTTTGCTCCTCATTTTTAATGATTGAACCAAGTTATTCCTGTCACTCCCCTGCTTAAAAACTACAGAAACTGTGTCAATATTCCCAGTGCCTAGTCCACGGCCTGGTGTTTAGTAGGTGTTCAATAAAAGTTTGTGGACTGTATTGATTAATTTAGCTATACGCTTAGCTCTACAATGGTTATCTATCATATCAATCACTCACTCTTAGGCTCTTCATACAGAGCCCCTAGTATGAATAAGGTACCCTTCCTCTGTGCTTCATAAGCCCTATTCAATGACTCATGTAGCAGCACTCATCACACTGGATGAGGATTGCCTGCTTGCTCTTTTGTCTGGTTCTATAGACAGTGAGCAACTTGGGAGCAGAACCCAGGTTGTGGTCATCATTTTAATCCCAATACTTAGCACATGGCAAGTACTCAATAACTGAATGATTGAATAAATGAATGAATGAAAAAAATGGTAAGAAAGGGTACTCAGTTATATCAATGAATGATTCTTTATATCACACTGACATCTACTTTTGTCAAAATAAGAGTGTTAAAATCCTTATTTAAAAAAGAGATATACTTTACCTTAATAGCAAATGTCCAGAAGAATGGGTTCTTTGGCCCTCAGAACTCTGAATTCAGCCAGTTGCTCCATTGAGGTGCTGATAGAAGATGCAAGTATTGGCCACCATGGGAGACTGTATACCCAGAATGGGTACAGGAAACAGTATTCCTTAAAGGACAGGGGAGAGCTAGAACTATTTGGCTTAGGCACCTTGGGGAGAAGGACAAATAATGGGAAACTGTTAGGCATCCAAGGCTGAGAACTGGTTTCTATTGTGTGTTTGTGTTGCGTTTTGAAAATTAGAAAGTATTTATTTTACATGCTCTGGTAATTAAGCAAACAAAAACCTGTATGACCAAAAAGTGAAGATAGATACATGCATTCAGTGAGAGCAGGGAAAATTACACTGGCAGAAGAAAAGATTCCATATATTCTCCAATACCTAGGCACAACTGGATGCTGCTTTAATGACTTCCCAAATGCACCTATTCTCTTAAGTATTGAAGAATAAATGACACGTTTCCCCTTTAACTGTGAATTTCCTTGCTTTTGTCAGTTGGTGTTTCAAGCTTAATGCATTTTAATGCAGCTTTTGTGGGTGTGAATACAGTTAGAAGTTGTTATTAGAGAGGCCATGTTCATAGTATACCCAGATGGTATCTCTTAGTCTTCCCCAAATATGCTGTGAAAATCTACATTTACAGGTCTAACTTTGAAATAGTTAATCAAGGCTCTTTGAGAGTTTCTAAATCATTCTTCCCAGCTCTGAATTTAGCATGGATGATAAATGGCCATTTAGTTGCCAATATGGCACAATATTTCAATTTCCTGCCTTCCCAAAGGTATTTGAAAGGTTGTACGAAGTTCATACTCACAGTATGTGTTGTCTACAATGCTGTGAAGTCCGACTGGCTAAATTGAACCAAACCTTTTCAATTAACTCAACACAATCCTAGAGAAAAGCAGTCCACTCTAGGCTCTGTAAAAATATGTCTTTACTGATTTTCTTGACAAAGACTCTCTAAATTATGGTGAAATCTGTTCTTTCAGATGATGTAGAAAAAGAAACATTGTCCTTGTAAGGCAAACACTAAGCAAACAGAATGATACTCAACATTTTATTTATAAAAAGTTACAGATTTAACTGTCTATTTTTTTCACAAACAGCCTCTGTGAATATTAATGAAAATCTAAAGGAAAAGAAAAACAAATCCTCATTCATAGTCTTGCCAGGCCCTGTAAATAAAATTGTTTTCATTTTTTCTCATCCCCTTCTAGTCCCTGTCCATTGCATATATAATTTTGACATAATTATATTTCCAGTATAGAAGCAATTTTGTGACCTGTTTTTTTCTATTTAAAATTATAGCAGTTGGATTTTAAGAAAAGCTATATAGCACATTCTTGTGGACAAATAAAGCAGAACCCAAAGCAGAAAACTGAAACTTGTGTACTGGGAATTGCCAAACAGCTGAAGCCCAGCATTTAAAAGTATAGAAAGATCTCTGACTAGTCTAGGTTGGCTCATTGTTTACTTCTGAATCCTCATTGTAAGCAGAGAAGCCTAAAGAGGGCTGCTTGTGATTGTCCCATTATTCTGAGAACCAGAGTTCCCAGAGAAAGGATCCCGGTGAAGGCCACTGGACAACTACACTGGGGGATTAATATCACCCAAATAAAAGAAAACAGGGCTGATTTCTGGTGAGTTATCATTAAGCTGACTGCAGAATGAGCATTTCTGAAGCATATCACTTCTAGGAAAGCTAGTCCTTTCTGTTGATCCAGGACCTTAAGCTTGCTACATCAAGGCTATGGCTATAAGACTAAGGCTCGTTTTAAGGATGGTGAATAGCAACAAACATACTAGTTAGTGTTACAGGTAGAAATTACGTTCAAAGAGTTATCAGAGTGACAGAATTCCTAAATAAGAGTTATATATACAGTTAAACATACAGTTAGTGGCTTTAACATTTTTAAAAATGTACATAAAAATGTGAGTTTAAAACAATCATGAGTTTCAGCTAAAATGCAAGCTCTGCTTAATATTTATTGGTTGGCTAATCCAGTAGTTTTAGTAGTTCACTTGAGGAAAAAAAGAAATATCCAATATTATTTTCATAGAATTAGCAATAGTCGATAAATAATTGAAGTCTAAGTTTGTGGGTTCTCTAAGTCCATGTCCTTGAACCAATTCTCACTGTTTATCCTTAGCAATATTTAACATCAAGCAACCCCTCTGGATAATGCATTCCTTCAGCTAACTATAATGTTAGCCAGAATGTGGATGGCAGCTGTTATGCTACAGTTTTTACTCATGTCTGGAATATCAGATTTGGTAGTCTGCTTAAAAAAATATGTCTCCTAAGCTATATTCTTTTTCAATCGTTTTTTTTTTTTTTTTCAATTTTTATTAATTTATTTTTGTTACAGATGTTTCTCCTTTTTCCCCCCTCTAGACCCCGTCCTCCCCATCCTGCCCCCCCCAGCATTGTTTTCTATGTCCATTGGTTATGCATACATGCATAGCAATCTTGAAAAAGAACAAAGTAGGTGGGATCACAATACCGGCTATCAGGTTATACTACAAAGCTACTGTAATCAAAACAGCCTGGTACTGGCACAAGAACAGGCATATAGATCAATGGAATAGAACAGAGAACCCAGAAATTGACCCAAAACATTATGCTCAATTAATATTCGACAAAGGTGGCAAGAGCATACAATGGAGTAAAGACAGCTTCTTTAATAAATGGTATTGGGAAAATTGGACAGCTACGTGCAAAAAAAAAAAAAATGAAACTAGACCATCATCTTTTTCAATCTTGATTGAAAGTCTAACTTGCTCTACTTCAAACTTATGAGCTAAGGCTAATTTGCAAAACTGTTGTTTTGCTAAAATTATGGTGGACTGAAATGTACATAAGAATTGGTGAGTCCAGCCAGTGCGGCTCAGTGGATTGAACGTCTTCCCATGGACTGAGAGGTCCCAGTTTGTTCCCCCTCAGGTCACATACTGGGGTTGTGGACTCGATCCTCAGTAGGGGGCATACAGGAGGTAGCTGATCAATGTTTCTATCTCACATCAATGTTTCTATCTCTCTCTCCCTTCCTTTCTCTCTAAAAAATCAATAAAAAAAATTTAAAAAAAAAGAATTGGTAAAAGTTTCAGACAACATGGAATAACCCTATTTAGGACATAATACTGCAGAGGTTCTTAAACTCCTCCTCCTCCTCCTCAAGTATCTTTAACAACAGAGGAGTGTGAACTCTTCAGGGGCTTGGAGCATCTGTCAAAAGCTTTAAATTCCTTTGAAGTGTCTGTTTTTTAATCTTAAAGTATCATAGATTTTGCATACTACTCCATGATATGTTCATGTTTGTTTTGACTTTTCAAAATATATATTTTACATTGTCAGGTAAATTATGTAACTTTTCCTTCCACATCTTTAAGGAAAACAGGTAGATAGTCCAGAAAGATGTCATTTTTATTCCATGGTTTACCCTGGTTGCATGTGCCTGTTGAAATATACAACATAGTGGTTTTAAGATTTTTATTTTTCAACTATTAAAAAAGGCTTTACAATTAATTAAATACAAGGGAACACTAGATACCTGGAGCATTTTACCACTAAACTTCAGTCTGCCAGACTATTAATATGATATAATACATATAATAATGCTTTGAATCAGAGCTTGGTGTATATTTGCATTAGGATCTAGCATTTGCTGATTTCTCCTTCTTCTCTATGGAGTTTCATACTTTAAGCTTCCCCAATATATTCATTGCTTCTGTGAATTTTTATGTTAGAGTTTTAGAATATGCGTTGAAGTGAAACAGGCCCAGATTTAAATCACACCTCTGTAGATAAATATTCTTGTCACTCATCTCTGAAATTTAGTTTTCTCACCTGTGAAGTGTAAATAATAGTATTCATTTCCAAGGGTTGTTGTGAGGATTAAATGAGTTGATGTATATAAAGTGCCTAGCACATAGGAGGTGCTCTGATAATGCTTGTTTCTCTTGCTATGTACCTCGTTGTCCCTTAGTACATCTGGGCTGAATCATCCAGCTATTCTTGCTATTGGACTCTGTGAGCTTGTGTAGTTGGATAAGGGAAGTACTCTGGGTCTCTTCTGCTTGCATTCTCATTGTTCTCTTTTCTAGATGCAGGATACGAGGTTCTTCCTTTGTTATTTGACAGCAACTGGAGATATCTGTATCTTTTTCATTCAAAAACTCAAAAACAACTTAGGTGAAAGTAGTACCTAGTTGATCACATTTTAGGCTGAACCATGTGCCATTGTAAAATTCCCAGGGTTCTAGGATTTTCTTAGATTGATACCTTTGCATATTGACAAATTAAATGTTCCTTGAGTAGATTTAGACAATTTCTTTGAGTAAATAAAGATTATTTGTTTTGGATAGGAATTACAGGTATGATCTACAGTTTAAAACCTTGAATCATATAATAGTAACAAACACTGACATTGTCCCAGACATTGCTTGAAGTGCCTTACAGGTATTAACTCATTTAATCCTACCAGCAACCATTTGTGTAGAAAGTTCTTATTATCATCCTTACTTTATACATGGAGAAATTGAGGCACAGAGAAGTTGACTAACTTGCCTAAGGTCACATAGCTAGTAAGCAGAAGATCCAGAATTTGAACCCAGGAAGTCTACATTGCATTAAGAATCTATTCATATGTTCATGCACATGTGAAAACACACATGTAGTCTGTGTGTATATATGTGTGTTTTGTATATATGTGTATATATATGTGGTGTGTATGTATGCTCTATCTATCTATCTATCATCTATCATCTATCTATCATCTATCTATCTATCATCTATCTATCTATCTATCTATCTATCTATCTATCTATCATCTATCTATCTATCTATCATCTATCTATCTATCTATCTATCTATCTATCTATCTATCATCTATCTATCATCATCTATCATCATCTATCATCATCTATGTACCCTATATATCTAGTTGCACTAATATTCTAGATGAATGGTGTCTGCATTCTCCTTTTTCCTTAGTGGAACATCTGTTGTCATATGGTCAGAGTTCAAATCTCAGATTTATCATTACTTAGCTCTCCCTCATTTTTCTCATGTATAAAATGTGGACAATAACAATACCCACTTTTGCCAGCCAGGATTCTTGTTGGCAAACAATAGCAACTGATTCCAGTTAACATAAGCAAAACAGACATTTCTTGGAAGGGTATTAGGAAGGTTGGCAGATAAAGCTCAGAAAATAACAGAAACCAAGGGAAACTGCAGGACCAGATTAGGTACTGCTTCCATAGCTTCAAGACTCTGGAAGCCATTTTTGGCAGCACCACCACTGGTCACTTGCTATCTGTACTACTAAAAGGCATTACTCATTTCTGATGCCAAGTCATTGATGGGGTTATCTAATCAGCCAAGTTTAGTGCACCTGCTCATGCCCTAGCTCAGGGAGCAGGTAGTGTCTGGATCTGGCATTGGTAGTGGGAGATGGGACTCTGCCTTCCATCAATACTAGCTCAATGGTTGGGTTTCAAAAAAGAGAGAAGAATGTTCAGGTATTGGACAGCCAAAAAGCAAATCAAAACAAAATGAAACAAACAAAATCCACTGGACAAAATTTATGATCCCCCTGAGGGTTTCTGTAAGGATGGAAATGAGGAGCACATAGTAAGAATCCCATAAGTGCTAACCATTATTATTACTTATTTACTATTTTATAGTAGCCTGTAGAATAGGACTGTCTTTTCAGCTCTGAGTTTATGCCTTCTTGTCTGAAGATTTCTTTTGATTATTTCTTATGTCTGTAAAACATTTATATTTGACTCTATTTCTACCATAAAATTAGTTGTAATAGCTCAAACACATTTAAATTTATGGCATCTCATCTAAACTTCATGAGTCTTATGAGGTAGGAAATATTTTCTCTTATTTCCCAATTAAGGAACTTGAAGCTCAGAGAATTAATATAAATCATCTAAGGTTATAGCTAGCTTGTGGTAGATACAGGATTTCAATGCACACATTTTGACTCATCCACTTTTTTAATTTCAAAAAAAATTTTTTCCTTTATTGATTTTAGAGAGAAAGGAAGGGAGAGGGAGAGAGAGATAGAAACATTGACGAGCGAGAACATTGACTGGTCGCCTCCAGCATGCCCCCCACTGGAGATTCGGCCCACAACCTGGGCATGTGCCCTGACTGGGAATCGGACTGGTGACCTCTTGTTGCATGGGTCGATGCTCAACCAGTGACCCACACCAGCTGGGCTTGACTCATCTACTTTTATTCTAGGTGAATGGTCTATATATTCTCCTTTTTCCTTAGTGGAGCATCTGTTGTCATACTGTTATTATTTGCCCATTCATGGGAAGAAGATAATTTTCTTTCTACTTTTGAGCCTTACCTTGACTTCTTGTCCTTGAAGATGTTATCATTATTTTTACAAATATGTTGTAGATAGTGTAGGTTGGCAATTAAAAGTACAGGAACAAATTTGAATTTGCTTGTGTGTGTGTACTTAACTTATTTTTTATTTAAAAAAAATTTTAGATTATTGGGACTTCTGATCAAGATGTCGACATAGGTAAATGCAGTACTCACCTCTTCCCAAAAGCACATCAAAATTACAACCAAACTATAGAACAACCATCATTCAGAACCACCTGAAATCGGGCTGAATGGATGTGCTACAACCATGAAATTAAAGAAGAAGCCACATCAAGACTGGTAGGAGGAGCAGAGGCACAGACTGGCTGGCCCCACACCTATGTGTGGCAAACAAAAATCAGGATGATACCTCTGCTGTGAAGGTCCTGCCTGAGGAGTGAGGGGTCCCCGTCCCACACCAGGGTCCCAGTTAAGGGTTCCAGTGCCAGGTGGAGAAGTCCCCATAACATCTGGCTGTAAAAACCAGCAGGAACTGAGGCTGAGGCTTCTGGAGCCCCAGGAAGTTCCTCTTAAAGGGCCCGCTCATGGACTTACTTAATCTTGCTCCCTCCAGGTTACAGAGTGGGGGAGGAGGCTTGAAAGGCACCAGAGACATACTGGGAATAACTGAGTTATTTAGCATCAGGTCAAGAGCTGGAGGGGCAGCTTTCTCCCGCACAGACATGCTGGTGGAGGCTGTATTCCTTTGGTGAGCCCTTCCCCCACAGGCCAGACAGACAGGTGCCATATCTGGGACTCCAGCAACCTGGCTCACACTGTATTCCCTGCCCTGGTGATTCCCTGAGGCCTTGCCCCACCCAACTTCTGGGACCACCCAAGCTGTTTCCAGTGGCTTTATTATAGGATTGGTCTGTCTTGGCTCCTTCTTCAGATTTTCCTAAATTCACTCAAACAAGCAGTATCTGACCTCAGTGAGCCTCACACATGTCGGTAAGTGGCCCCATGCCTGGCAATAGAAGCAGCCAGCCTTGGTTCACAGCTTGACTTTGCCTGGGCACCTCGAAGCCCAGCACAAGAAGCATCCATTGGCAGATCACTTTGTAGCTTATGCCTGGTGGCCCTGGGTAGAACACAGGCAGTGACTGACCTTGTCCCAGAGTCAGCACACCCAGTGGCCGGCTTCAGACCACATCGAAGCACTACCATCCAACCACATCCACAAGTGACACACTCAAGGAGTGTACTCAGTGGGTACCAGAGCCCTGCTGACATAAGTCTTGCTCTGTGTGGTGGGGCACTACACAGCTGATCCTCCAACATAGTCAGAGGCCAGTGGTCAGTGGGCACAGCCAGTCATTTCAGCTGATCAGCCTGAGTAAATCCCTCCCACTAATGTGACAACAGCAATAAAGACTCAATGACAACAGAAGAGGGTACAGTCCACACTAGGGGTGTACAGGGAGGCTGTGCCACGACCCTACAGGACACATACTACAATAGGCCACCCTAGGAAGCCTAGGAGGCACAGCAACTCTACCTAATACAAAGAAACAAACAGGGAGGCAGCCAAAATGAGGAGACAAAGAAACAGGTCCCAAATGAAAGAACAGAACAAAACTCCAGGAAAAGTATTAAATGAAATGGAGATAAGCAATCTAACAGATGCAGAGTTCAAAACACTGCTTATAAGGATGCTCAATGAACTTAGAATATCAAGGAACTTAGTGAGGACCTCAAGAACATAAAAAAGGACCAGTCAGAAATGAAGGATACACTAACTGAAATAAAAAAGAATTTATAGGAAATCAATAGTAGAGTAGGCGAAGCCAAGAATCAAACCACCGATTTGGAATATAAGGAAGCAAAACACACCCAATCAGAATAGCAAAAAGATAAAAGAATTCAAAAAAGTGAGGATAGTGTAAGGAGCCTCTGGGACAACTTCAAGCGTACCAACATTTGCATCATGGGGGTCCCAGAAGGAGAAGAGAGAGAGCAAGAAATTGAAAACCTATTTGAAAAAAATAATGACAGAACACTTCCCTAACTTGGTGAAGGAAACAGACATACAAGTCCAGGAAGCACAGAGAGTCCCAAACAAGATGAACCCAAAGCAGCCCACACATCATAATCAAAATGCAAAAGATTAAAGACAAAGAGAGAATCTCAAAAGCAGCAAGAGAAAAGCAGTTAGTTGCCTACAAAGGAGCCCCCATAAGATTGTTAGCCTATTTCTCAAAAGAAACTTTGCAGGCCAGAAGGAAGTGGCAAGAAATATTTAAAGTGATGAAAAGCAAGGACCTAAAACCAAGATTACTCTATCCTACAAAGCTATCATTTAGAATCAATGACCATATAAAGAGTTTCCCAGACAAGAAAAAGCTAAAGGAATTCATTGCCACCAATCCAGTATTATGTGAAATGTTGAAGGCTCTTCTTGAAGCTGAAGAACAGAAATATGAACAATAAAATGTCAATAAATACATATCCATAAGCAATTGAATATACAAACAAAACGAACAAGCAGTACAGAAACAGACTCATAAATACAGAGAACTTTTTGATGGTTGCCAGATAGGAGGGGGGTTGGGAGGATGGGTGAAAAAGGTGAAGGGATTAAGAAGTACAAATTGGTTGTTAGACTGACAAAACTCAAAGGGAAGGGGGGAGGTGGAGAAATAAACCAAAGAACTTATATGCATATGATCATAACCAATGGACACAGTCAATAGTGTGGGAAAGGCAGGAGGGGGATGGGAGTGGGGAGGAGGTGGTCAAGGGGGAATAAGGGGGGCATCTGTAATACATTCAACAATAAAGATAAATTTAAAAAGAAAAACAAAATTGATTATTTTTTATTACAGATGTTTCTTTTTGCCCCATTGAAATCCTCCTCCCCCCTCCCACCACACCCCCCGCACATTCACCATAGTGTTGTCTCTTCTTTGTCCATTGGTTATGTATATATGCATATGAGTTCTTTGCTTTATCTCTTCCTGCCCCCCACAGCCCTTCCCTCTGAGGTTTGTTAGTCTGTTTCCTACTTACATGTATCTGGATCTATTTTGTTCATCAGCTTATTTTGTTCATTATATTCCACATATGAGTGAGATCATGTGATACTTGTTTTTCCTTGACTGGCTTATTTTTCTTAGCATAATACTCTCCAGGTCCCTCCACGCCGTCTCAAAGGATAAGAGATATTTCTTTCTTACAGCTGCATAGTATTCTATTGTTTATATGTACCACAGTTTTTTTATCCACTCATCTACTGATGGACACTTGGGTTCTTTCCAGATCTTAACTATTCTAAATAGCAGTTCTATGAACATAGGAGTGCATATATTATTTCTGATTAGTGTTTCAGGCTTTTTAGGGTATATTCCTGGAAGTGAGGTTACTGGGTCAAATGGCAGTTCCATTTTTAATTTTTTGAGGAAACACCATATTGTTTTCATAGTAGTTGCACAAGTCTGCATTCCCACCAGCAGTGTACTTAGAGTACCCTTTTCTCCACATCCTCACCAGCACTTGCAGTTTTATGATTTGTTGATAGTAGCCATTCTGGCAGGTGTGGGGTGATACCTCATAGTCATTTTAATTTGCATCTCTCTGATGATTAGGGACATTGAGCATTTTTTCATAAATTTCTTGGCCATTTGTACATCCTGTTTGGAGAATTGTCTATTTAGGTCCACTGGCAATTTTTTAATTGGATTGTTTGTCTTCCTTTTGGTGAGTTGTCTGAGTACTTTATACATTTTGTATATTAACCCCTTATCCAATGTATCATTGTCAAATATGTTCTCCCAAAGGGTGGGTTCCCTTTCCATTTTGATGCTTGTTTCTTTTGCTGTGTACAAGGTTTTTAGTTTGATGTAGTCCCACGCATTAATTTTTTTCCTTTTTTTCTCTTGCCCTAGGTGATGTATCAATGAAAATTCTGCTATATGTGATGTCTGAGATTTTGCTGCCTAAATTTTCTTCTAGGATTTTTATGGCTTCACGGTTACATTTAAGACTTTTATCCATTTTGAGTTTATTCTTGTATATGCTGTAATTTGGTAGTCTAGTTTCATTTTTTTGCATGTAGCTGTCCAATTTTCCCAACACCATTAAAGAGGCTCTCTTGACTCCATTGTATACTCTTGCCACCTTTATCAAATATTAATTGAGTATAATGTCTTTGGCCAATTTCCAGGTTCTCTGTTCAGTTCCATTGACCTGTATGCCTGTTCTTGTGCCAGTACCAGGTAGTTTTGATTACAATGGCTTTGTAGTATACCTGATATCCTGAAATGTGATTCATCCAACTTTGTTCATCTTTATCAAGATTGCTGTGATTATTCATGTTCTTTTTTGTTTCCATATAAACATTTGGAATGTTTTTTCTAGATCTCTGAAATATGCCATTGGTATTTTAACAGGGATTGCATTGAATTTATAGATTGCTTTGGGTAGTATGGATATTTTAATGATATTGATTCTTCCATTCCATGAACATAGTATATGCTTTCACATTTTTATTTCTTCTACTTTTCAATGTCTTGTAGTTTCTTGAGAACAGGTGTTTTACCTCCTTGGTTAAATTATTTCCTAGATATCTTAAATTTTTTTATTGCAATGGTAAATGTGATTTTTTTTTTACTTTCTCTTTTTGTACATTCATTATTGTTATATAAAAATGCCAGTGAATTCTGGATGTCGATTTTGTATCCTGATACATTACTAAATTCTTTAATTACATATAGTGGTTTTTTGGTGGAGTCTTCAGGATTTTCTATGTACAATATCATGTCATCTGTTAATAGTGACAGTTTCACTTCCTTGTTTCCAGGTTGGATGCATTTTTTTTCTTCTTGTTTTTATTCTGTGTCTAAGGCTTCCAGTGGTTTGTTAAATAAGAATGGTGAATGTGGACATCCCTGTCTTGTTCTTGTTCTTAAAGGAAATGCTTTTAGTTTTGCTCATTGAGTATGATGTTGGCTGTAGGTTTCTCATATATGGCCTTTATTATGTTGAGGTATAATCCATCTAAGCCCACTTAGTTGAAAGTATTTATCAAAAATTGCTGCTGAGTTTTGTCAAATGCTTTTTCAGCATCTATTGATATGACCATATGATTTTTATCCTTTATTTTGTTAATGTGATTTATCACATTTATTGATTTGTGAATACTGTACAAGCCTTATATCCCTGGGATAAATCCCACTTGCTCATGGTGAATAATTTTCTAAATATATTGCTGGATTCACTTTGCTAATATTTTGTTGGTGATTTTGGCATCTATGTCCATCAAGTACAATGTCCTGAAGTTTTCTTTCTTTGCAGTGTCTTTAATTTATTTACTTATTTTTGTTACAGATGTTTCTCCTTTTTTCCCCATTGACACCTTTCTCCCCATCCCCACACCCCATCCCCAGCTTTGTTGTCAATGTCTATAAGTTATGCATACATGCGCATAAGTTCTGTGGTTTCTCTCTTCCCTCCCCTGCCAACCCCTCTTCTGAGGGTTGTCAGTGTGTACCCTACTTCCACATCTCTGGGTCTACCCTGTTCCTCAGACTGTTATGTTTATTGTATTCCACAATTAAGTAAGATCACGTGATATTTGTGTTTCTCTGCTTGGCTTGTCTCACTTAGGATAATACTCTCGAGGTCCCTCCATGTCGACTCAAAGGATAAGAGATCTTTCTTTCTTTCAGCTGCATAGTACTCCATTGTGTATATGTACTACTGCTTTTTTATCCATTCGTTCACTGATGGACACTTGGGCTGTTTCCAGATCTTAGCTATTGTAAATAGTGCTGCTATGAACATGGGGGTACATGTATTCTTTCTGATTTGTGTTTCAGGATTCTTAGGGTATATTCCTAGAAGTGGGATCACTGGGTCAAATGGCAATTCAATTTTTAATTTTTTGAGGTAACACCATAGAGTTTTCCACAGTAGCTGCACCAGTCTGCATTCCCACCAGCAGTGAACTAGAGTCCCCTTTTCTCCACACCCTCGCCAACACTTGTTGTTTTATGATTTGTTGATGGCAGCCATTCTGACAGGTGTGAGGTGATACCTCATACCTGTTTTAATTTGCAGCTCACAGATGATTAGTGATGTTGAGCATTTCTTCATATGTCTCTTAGTCATTTGTATGTCCTGTTTGGAGAGGTGTCTATTTAGTTCCTCTGCCCATTTTTTAATTGGGTTCTTTGTCTTCCTTTTGTTGAGTTGTATGAGCACACTATATATTTTGGAGATTAACCCCTTATCTGCTGTATCATTGGCAATTATGCTCTCCCATGCAGTGGGTTCTTTTTCCGTTCAGATGATTGTTTCTTTTGCTGTGCAGAAGCCTTTGAGTTTGATGTAGTCCCATGTGTTCATTATTTCCTTTGTTTCTGTTGCCTTAGGTGATGTATCAGTGAAGATTCTGCTGTGTATGATGTCCGAAATTTTGTTGCCTACATTTTCTTCAAGGATTTTTATGGATTCACGAATCACATTTAAGTCTTTTATCCATTCTGAGTTTATATTTGTGTGTGGTGTAAGTTGATGGTCTAGTTTCATTTTTCTACATGTAGCGGTCCAATTTTCCCATCACCATTTATTAAAAAGGCTGTTTTTACTCCATTGTATGTTCTTGCCACCTTTGTCAAATATTAATTGAGCACAATGTCTTGGGTCAATTTCCGGATTCTCAGTTCTGTTCCACTGGTCTATATGCCTGTTCCTGTGCCAGTACCAGGCTGTTTTGATTACAGTAGCTTTGTAGTATAACCTGATATCAGTATTGTGATCCCACCTACTTTGTCCTTCTTTTTCAAGATTGCTGTGGATATTTGGGGTCTTTTTTTGATTCCATATGAACCTTTGAAGTATTTGTTCTAGTTCTGTGAAATATGTCACTGGTATTTTGATGGTGATTGCATTGAATCTATAGATTGCTTTGCGTAATATGGGCATTTTAATGATGTTAATTCTTCCAATCCATGAACAAGGTATGTGCTTCTATTTTTTTATATCTTTCTCTATTTCTTTTTTCAATGTCTTGTAGTTTTCTGCAAATAGGTCCTTTACTTCTTTGATTAAGTTTATTCCTAGTTATCTTAATTTCTTTGCCATGATGGTAAATGGGATTGTTTTTTTAGTTTCTCTTTCTGTGAGTTCATCACTGGTGTATAAGAATGCTGTCGATTACTTGATGTTAACTTTCTATCCTGCTACATTGCCAAATTCATTTATTAAGTCTAGTAGATTTTTGATGGAGTCTTTAGGGTATTCTATATATAATATCATGTCATCTGCAAATAATGACAGTTTCACTTCCTCCTTCCCAATTTGGATTCCTTTTATTATTTCTTCACGTCTGATTGCTGTGGCTAAGACTTCCAGTACTAAGTTAAGTAAGAGTGGCGAAAGTGGGCATCCTTGTCTTGTTCCTGTTCTTAAGGGAAATGTTTTTAGTTTTTGGCCATTGAGTATGATGTTGGCTGTAGGTCTTTCATATATGGCCTTTAATATCAAGATATGATCCCTCTATTCCCAAATTGCTGAGCATTTTTATCAGAAATGGGTTTTTCTGGTTTTGGAATTAGAATTATGCTGGCCTCATAAAACGAGTTTGGAAGACTTCCTTCTTCTTGAATTTTTTGGAATAGTTTGAGGAGAGTGGGTGTTACTTCTTCTTTGAATGTTCGGTAAAACGCCCCCATGAAGCCATCCGGGCCTGGGCTTTTGTTTGCTGGAAGAGTCTTGATTACATCTTCAATTTCCTTAGCTTTTATTGGTCTGTTCAAGTTTTCTATCTCTTCGCGGTCCAATTGTGTGAGACTATGTGTTTCTAGAAATTTGTCCATTTCACTTAGATTGTCGAATTTGTTGCCATATAAATGTTCATAGTATTTGTTAATGATCCTTTGTATTTCTGTGGTGTCAGTTGTTCTCTTTCTTTTCTGATTTTGTGTATTTGGGTTCTCTCTCTTTGTTTCTTGGTGAGTCTAGCTAAGTGTCCATCAAACTTGTTTATCTTTTCAAAGAACCAGCTCTTTGTTTCATTGATCCTTTGAATTGTTTCTCTGGTCTTTATGTCATTTATTTCTGCTCTGATCTTTACTATTGCCTTCCTTCTACTTGCTCTGGGTTTTTCTTTTTGTTTGCTTTCTAGTTCTTTAAGTTGTGTGGTTAGATAGTCTATTAGAAATTTTTGTTGTTTCTTGAGGTTGGCCTGTAGTGCTATGAACTTGCCTCTCAGAACAGCTTTCGCTGCATCCCATAGATTTTGTGTTGTTGTGTGTTCATTTTCATTCGTTTCCAGGAAGTTTTAAATTTCTTCCTTGATCTCCTCGGTAACCCATTCATTGTTTAATAACATGCTATTTAGCCTTCATGTATTCAAATGTCTTTGCATGTTCTTGTTGCAATTGATTTCTAGTTTCATGCCATTGTGGTCTGAGAAGATGCTTGATATGATTTCAATCTTCTTGAACTTATAGAGACTTAGTTTGTGCCCTAACATATGGTCTATCTTTGAGAATGTCCCATGTGCACTTGAGAAGAATGTGAATTCTATAGTTTTGGGGTGTAATTCTCTGCAAATATCTATTAAATCCATTTGGTCTAGTACTTCGTTTAGAGTCTCTGTTTCCTTGTTAATTTTTTGTCTAGAGGATGTATCCAGTGATGTCAGCGGGGTGTTGAAGTCCTCCCTGTATTGCTGTCAATTTCTCGTTTGAAGTCCTTCAGAAGATTTTTAATATATTTTGTTGCTCCTATATTGGGTGCATATATGTTTACCAAGGTTATATCTTCCTGTTGGATAGATCCTTTCCATATTATGTAGTGACCTTCTTTGTCTCTAGTTCTGGTTTCATTTTGAAATCTATTTTATCAGATATGAGTATTGCTACCCCAGCTTTTTTTTTCCTTTCCATTTGTTTGGAAGATTTTTTTCCATCCCTTCACTTTCAGCCTATGTGAGTCTTCTGTTGTGAGGTGGGTCTCTTGTAAACAACATATATATGGGTTATGCTTTCTTATCCAATCCGCTACTCTGTGTCTTTTTATCGGAGCATTCAATCCATTTACATTTAAGGTGATTATTGATATGTACTTATTTATTGCCATTTTTGTTCAGTGTGGTTCTACTTTCCTTCCTATTTCTCCTACTAATTACAGCAGTCCTTTTAACATTTCTTGCAGTGCTGGTTTGGTGCTAATGTATTCCCTTAGCCTTTTTTTGTCTGAGAAACTCTTTATTTGACCTTCTATTTTGAATGACAGCTTTGCTGGGTAGAGTAGTCTTGGATTCAGATCCTTGGTTTTCATGACCTTGATTACTTCATGCCATTCCCTTCTGGCCTGTAGTGTTTCTGTTGAGAAGTCAGCTGATAGCCTGATGGGGGTTCCTTTGTAGGTAACCTGTTGCTTTTCTCTTGCTGCCTTGAGGATTCTCTCTTTGTCTTTAATTTTTGGCATTTTAATTACTATGTGTCTTTGTGTGGGCCTGTTTGGGTTCTTCTTACTTGGGCCTCTCTGTGCTTCTTGAACTTGAATACCTTCTTTCTTCACCAAATTAGGGAAGTTTTCTGTCATTATTTCTTCAAATATATTCTCTAACCCTTGCTCATTTTCTTCTTCTTCAGGGACTCCAATGTTGCGAATATTATTACGTTTCCAGCTGTCCCACAGTTCTCTTAAGCTGTCTTCCTGTTTTTTCATTGTTTTTTCCTTTTGGTTTTCTGATTGGTTGATTTTTTCTACCCTGTCTTCTAATTCACTGATCCGGTCCTCAGCTTCCTCTACTCTTCTGTTTAGTCCTTCCAATGTGTTCTTCATTTCTGCTATGTCATTCTTCATTTCTTCCTGCTGCTTCTTCATTTCTTCTTGCTGCTTCTTCATTTCCACTTGGTTGATTTTAAGTGTTTCTATGTCTTTGCTCATGGTGTGGATGTCTTTACTCAAGGTTTTGATGTCCTTACTCATGCTGTTGAGCTTCCTCAAAATCATGGCTCTGAATTCTAGCTCTGTTAACTTGCTTAACTCCGTTTCATTTATCTCATCTTTGGTAGAGGTCTCTTGTTCTTTCATTTGGGATCTGTTTCTTTTTTTCACCATTTTGGCTATCTCAGTGGTTTTTGGAGCCTGCCAAATATTCCTGTGGATGTTGGTGTTCTGTTGTTTGTGGCTCCCTCTACTGGGTTTGGATGAGCGTGGGAGGACCCACTTTAAACACCACCGTGAGGTCTTACTTTCCAGGGTATATTTGCAAGCCCAGTAAAGGTTAAGTTATCCTCTAGCTTTTTGCCTAGAGGCTATTAGTCGTGGTTACTTGAAGAGCCTTGGGTTTTCAATTGAGTGAAAACCTCCCTCAGGTGTTCAAGGTGAGAGGATTTCCCGAGGGTAGGGCAGATGCTAGTAGTTAATGAGCCTTATTTTGCATTTCAGTGGCCCACTAGGGTGTGGCTGGATCTCTGAGGGAGTGGCTGCCGCCTCTCCCCAGAGCCCTGGGATGGAGTAAAATGGCCAGGCCACAGTCCAGTGTGGCTACAACTCAGCTAAAGCTCTGAGCACACTCCAAATCCCGAGTGTCCCCACACAGTTCCAGTCCAGTCCGCCCTCCCTCTGCCGGAGCCCAGGTGAGTGGCTGTGGCTATTTTAGCGCTCTGTCGCAGCTCTGTGCTGTGGAGCCAGCTTGGGCTTTAACCCCGAGGGCGGGCGCTGCTCACGGCTAAGGCCACTGCTGTCCGTGGGCTCCCAGACCCCCTCTCGCACCTCTGCAATCCTACCAGGATTGAGTCAGTGTCCCTGGTTGTATGGTCCTCGCAAGCTGCTTTTCTGTTGCTTTTTCCCAATGATTTGTCTTTATTTTAGTTGTAATTCCAGTTTGGTCCTGGGAGATTGTCTGTGTAGCTTCTATTCACTCTGCTGCCATTTTGGAATCTCCCATTTATCTCATCTTCAGTAGAAGTCTCTTGTTCTTTCATTTGGGATCTGTTTCTTCGTTTCACAATTTTGGCTATCTCAGTGGGTTTGGAGCCTCCCAAATTTTCCCTGTGGATGTTGGTGTTCTGATGTTTGTGGCTCCCTCTACTGTGTTTGGATGAGCATGGGAGGACCCACGTTAAACACCACTGTTTAGTCTTACTTTACTGGGTAGATTTTCAAGCACAGAAAATGTTGTTACCCTCTAGCTTTTTGCCGAGAAGCTATTAGTCGTGGTTACTTGAAGAGCCTTGGGTTTTCAGTTGAATGAAAACCTCCCTCAGGTGTTCAGCATGAGAGGATTTCCTGAGGGTAGGGCAGTTCCTGGTAGTTAATGAGCCTCAATTTGAATTTCAGTGGTCCACCTGTGTGTGGCTGAATCTCCGAGGGAGAGGCTGCCGCCTCTCCCCAGAGTTCTGGGAAGGAGTAAGATGGCCACCGTCCTTTGTGACTGTAACTCAGCAAAAGCTCTGAGTGCCCTCCAAATCCCGAGTGTTCCCACACAGTTCCAGCCCAGTCTGCCCTTCCTCTGCCAGAGCCCCAGGTGAGTGGCTTTGGCTATTTTAGCGCTCTGTCCTGGCCCTCTGTGCTGTGGAGCCAGCTTGGGCTTTAACCCTGAGGGCTGGTGCACTGTTCACAGCTAAGACCGCTGCTGTTCGTGGGCTCCCAGACCCCTCTCTCACCTCTGCAATCCTACCAGAATTGATTCAGTGTCCCTGGTTGAATGGTCCTCGCAAGCTGCTTTTCTGTTGCTTTTTCCCAATGATTTGTCTTTATTTTATTTGTAATTCCAGTTTGGTCCAGGGAGATGGTCTGTGTAGCTTCCATTCTCTCCACCACCATTTTGGAATCTCCCTTTGTAGCGTCTTTTTCTGGTTTTGGGATTAGCACAAAGCTGGCCTAATAACAAGAGCTTGGAAGTTTTCCTTCCTCTTGAGTTTTTTGCAACACTTAGAGGAAAGTAAGTGTTATTTCTTCTTTGAATTTTTGGTAAAACTCCCCTGTGAAACTGGCTGGGCCATGGGTTTTGTTTGCTGGGAGGTTTTTTTTTGTTTTTGTTTTTGTTTTTGTTTTTATTTATCTTTATTGTTGAGTGTATTACAGATGTTCTTCATTTTTCCCTCATTGACCTCTTCCTCCCCATTCCTGCCTCCCTTCTGCCTTTCCCCACACTGTTGTCTATGTCCATTGGTTATGCATATATACATATAAGTTCTTTGGTTTATTTCTTCCCAATACCCAACCCCGCTTCCCTTTGAGGTTTGTCAGTCTATCAACCAGTTTGTACTTCTTAATCCCTTCACCTTTCTCACCCATTCCCCCAACCCCCCTCCCATCTGGCAACCAATACAATTTCTCTGTATCTATGAAAATGTTTCTGTTCTGCTTGTTCATTTTGTTTGTAGATTCAATTGTCGATAGATATGTATTCATTGCCATTTTGTTTGTTCATATTTTGTATCTTTTTCTTCAGAGGATCTTGAAAATGGCAGCGGAGTGAATGGAAGCTACACAGACGATCTCCCAGGACAAAACGGGAATTACAACTAAAATAAAGACAAATCATTGGTAAAAAGCAACAGAAAAGCAGCAGGAGAAGACCATACAACTAGGGATACAGAATGAGCCTGGTAGGATCTGCAGAGGCACGAGAGGGTGGTGGGCTAGGAGCCCACAGACAGCAGCAGTCTTAGATGTGAGCAGCGCTCTCAGGGTTAAGATCCCAAGCTGCTCCACAGTGCACAGGGACAGGACAGAGCACTAAATAGCTACAGCCACTTAACTTGGGCTCTGGAAGAGGGAGGGCAGACTGGACTGGAACTCTGTGGGGACACCTGGAATTGGCGGGCGCTCAGAGGTTGTGTTGAGTCCTGGCTACAAAGGATGGTGGCCAGCTAGTTTCTTCATGGAGCTGTGGTGGCCTCTCCCTCGGAGATTCAACCAAACCCAGATGAGCAAAGAAATGAAAATTGAGGCTCATTCACAACCAGCATCGGCCCCACCCTCGGGAAATCCTCTTACACTAAACTCCTGAACGACTTTCTCATTCAACTGAGAACCCTAGGCTTATCAAGTAAAAGAGGCTAATAGCCTCCAGGCAAAAAGCTAGAGCATAACTGAACTTTTCCTGAGCTTGCAAATCTACCCCGGAAAGTAAGACTTGACAGTGGTGTTTAAGGAGGGCCTTCCCATGCTCATCGAAACCCAGGAGAGGAAGCCACAAACAGCAGAACACCAACACCCACAGGGAAAATTTGAGGGGATCCCAAACCCACTGAGATAGCAAAAATGGTGAAACAAAGAAAGAAATCCCAAATGAAAGAAAAAGAGAACTCTACTGAAGATGAGATAAATGAAATGGAGTTAAGCAAGTTATCAGAAGCAGAGTTCAGAGCCAAGAACTTGAGGAAGCTAAACAGCATGAGTAAGGACATCAACACCATGAGTAAAAATATCGAAACACTGAAAACCAACCAAGTAGAAATGAAGAATGACATAGCAGAAAAAAAGAACACATTGGAAGGACTGACCAGCAGAGTAGAAGAAATGGAGGACCGGATCAGTGAATTAGAAGATGGAGTAGAAAAAAATCAAACAATCAGAAAACCAAAAGGAAAAAACAATTGAAAACAGGAAGATCGCTTAAGAGAACTGTGGGACAACTGGAAACATAATAACATTCCCATGATGGAATCCTCGAAGAAGAAGAAAATGAGCAAGTGTTAGAGAATATATTTGAAGAAACAGTGACAGAAAACTTTCCCAACTTGGTGAAGGAAGAAGGCATTCAAGTTCAAGAAGCACATAGAGCCCCAAGTAAGAAGAACACAAACAGGCTCACACCAAGACAAATAATAATTAAAATGCCAAAAATTAAGGACAAAGAGAGAATGCTAAAGGCAGCAAAAGATAAGCAATAGGTTGCCTACAAAGGTACCCCCATAAGGCTACCAGGTGACTTCTTAACAGAAACACTACAGGCCACAAGGGAACGGCATGAAATAACCAAGGTCATGAAAAACAAGGATCTGAATCCAAGACTACTCTACACAGCAAGGCTATCATTCAAAATAGGTCAAATAAAGAGCTTCCCAGACAAAACAAGGCTAAGGGAATATATTAGCACCAAACCAGCACTGTAAGAAATGTTAAAAAGACTGCTTTAACTAGTAGAAGAAATAGGAAGTAAAATATAACCACAAAAACAAAAATGGCAAAAACTAAGCACATATCAATAATCACCTTAAATGTAAATGGATTGAATTCTGCAATAAAAATACACAGAGTAGCTGACTGGATAAGAAAACATGACTCACATATATGTTCTTTGCAAGACATCCACCTCATAACAAAAGACTCACATAGGTTGAAAGTAAAGGGATGGAAAAAAAATCTTCCAAGCAAAAAAAAAAAAAAAAAAAAAAAAGCTGGGGTAGCAATACTCATATCTGATAAATGAGATATCAAAATGATGGCTATAATTAGAGAGAAAGAAGGCCACTACATAATATTTAAAGGATCTATCCAACAGGAAGATATAACCTTAGTAAACATGTATGCACCCAATATTGGAGCACCAAAATATTTTCAAAATCTTCTGGAGAACTTCAAAAAAGAAATCGACAGCAATACAATCATAGCAGGGGACTTCAACACCTTCTGACATCACTGGAGAAATCATCCAGACAAAAAATTAACAAGAAAACAGAGATTCTAAATGAAGCACTAGACCAAATGGATTTATTAAATATATACAGAGAATTACACCCGAAAATTGCAGAATTCACATTCTTATCAAGTGCATATGGGACATTCTCAAAGATGAACCACATGTTAGGGCACAAAGTCAGTCTCTACAAGTTCAAGAAGATTGAAATCATATTAAGCATCTTCTCAGATCACAATGCCATGAAAGTAGAAATCAATTGCAACAAGAACATGCAAAGACATTTGAAGACATGGAGGCTAAATAGCATGTTATTGAACAATGAATGGGTTACCAAGGAGATCAAGGAAGAAATTAAAAACTTCCTGGAAACCAATGAAAATGAACACACAACAACGCAAAATCTATGGGATGCAGCAAAAGCAGTTCTGAGAAGGACGTTCACAGCACTACAGTCTCACCTCAAGAAACAAGAAAAGACACAATCCACTGGAGAACTGGGTGGGGGTGCTTTCAAAGTGGGTCCCGCCACCAGCCGAGGGTCTTAAACTACAGAAAAAGTTTCTGGAAATTTGGATATACAAGAAAAATCAGTATATGAAGACTACTTCCTGGGACGCAAAAATGGCGGCGGAGTGAATGGAAGCTACACAGACCATCTCCCAGAACCAAACTGGAATTACAACTAAAATAAAGACAAATCGTCGGGAAAAAGCAACAGAAAAGCAGCTTGCGAGGACGATACAACCAGGGACACTGACTCGATCCTGGTAGGATCGCGGAGGCGCGAGAGGGGGGCTGGGAGCCCAACGACAGAGCGGCCTTAGCCTGGAGCGGCGCCCGCCCTCGGGGTTAAAGCCCGAGCCAGCTCCACCGCGCAGGGCCGGGGCAGAGCGCTAAAATAGCCGCAGCCACTCACCTGGGCTCCGGCAGAGGGAGGGCGGACTGGACTGGAACTGTGTGGGGACACCTGGGATTTGGAGGGCGCTCAGAGTTTTTGCTGAGTTGCGGGCACACAGGACTGTGGCCTGGCCATTTTATTCCATCCCAGGGCTCTGGGGAGAGGAGGCAGCCCCTCCCTCGGAGATCCATTCACACCCTAGTGGGCCATTGAAATGCAAACTGAGGCTCATTAACTAGTAGCATCTGCCTTACCCCATGGAAATTCTCTCACACTGAACACCTGAGGGAGGTTTTCATTCAACTGAAAACCCAAGGCTCTTCAAGCAACCACAACTAATAGCCTCTAGGCAAAAAGCTACAGGATAACTTAACCTTTGCTGGGCTTGCAAATATACCCTGGAAAGTAAGACTCCAGGGTGCTGTTTAACGTGGGTCCTCCCACGCTCATCCAAACCCAGTAGAGGGAGCCACAAACAACAGAACACCAACATCCACAGGAAAATTTGGCAGGCTCCAAAAACCACTGAGTTAGCCAAAATGGGGAAACAAAGAAACAGAGCCCAAATGAAAAAACAAGAGACCTCTACCAAAGATGAGATAAATGAAACGGAGTTAAGCAAGTTAACAGAGCTAGAATTCAGAGCCATGATCTTGAGGAAGCTCAACAGCATGAGTAAGGACATCAACACCTTGAGTAAAGACATCCACACCATGAGCAAAGACATAGCAACACTGAAAATCAAACAAGTGGAAATGAAGAAGCAGCAAGAAGAAATGAAGAAGCAGCAAGAAGAAATGAAGAATGACATAGCAGAAATGAAGAACACATTGGAAGGACTAAACAACAGAGTAGAGGAAGCTGAGGACCGGATCAGTGAATTAGAAGACAGGGTGGAAAAAATCAACCAATCAGAAAACCAAAAGGAAAAAACAATGAAAAAACAGGAAGACAGCTTAAGAGAATTGTGGGATAACTGGAAACGTAATAATATTCGCATCATTGGAGTCCCTGAAGAAGAAGAAAATGAGCAAGGGTTAGAGAATATATTTGAAGAAATAATGACAGAAAACTTCCCTAATTTGGTGAAGAAAGAAGGTATTCAAGTTCAAGAAGCACAGAGAGTCCCAAGTAAGAAGAACCCAAACAGGCCCACACCAAGACACACAGTAATTAAAATGCCAAAAATTAAAAACAAAGAGAGAATCCTCAAGGCAGCAAGAGAAAAACAACAGGTTACCTACAAAGGAACCCCCATCAGGCTATCATCTGACTTCTCAACAGAAACACTACAGGCCAGAAGGGAATGGCATGAAGTAATCAAGGTCATGAAAAACAAGGATCTGAATCCAAGACTACTCTACCCAGCAAGGCTGTCATTCAAAATAGAAGGTCAAATAAAGAGCTTCTCAGACAAAAAAAAAGGCTAAGGGAATACATTAGCACCAAACCAGCACTGCAAGAAATGTTAAAAGGACTGCTGTAATTAGTAGAAGAAATAGGAAGGAAAGTAGAACCACACTGAACAAAAATGGCAATAAATAAGTACATATCAATAATCACCTTAAATGTAAATGGACTGAATGCTCTGATAAAAAGACACAGAGTAGCGGATTGGATAAGAAAGCATAACCCATATATACGCTGTTTACAAGAGACCCACCTCACAACAAAAGACTCACATAGGCTGAAAGTGAAGGGATGGAAAAAAATCTTCCAAGCAAATGGAAAGGAAAAAAAAGCTGGGGTAGCAATACTCATATCTGATAAAATAGATTTCAAAACGAAAGCCATTACTAGAGACAAAGAAGGTCACTACATAATATTGAAAGGAACTATCCAACAGGAAGATATAACCTTGGTAAACATATATGCACCGAATATAGGAGCACCAAAATATATTAAAAATCTTCTGGAGGACTTCAAAGGAGAAATTGACAGCAATAAAATCATAACAGGGGACTTCAACACCCCGCTGACATCACTGGATAGATCCTCTAGACAAAAAATTAACAAGGACACAGAGACTCTAAACGAAGCACTAGACAAAATGGATTTAATAGATATTTACAGATAATTACACCCCAAAACTATAGAATTGACATTCTTCTCAAGTGCACATAGGACATTCTCAAAGATAGACCACATGTTAGGACACAAACGAAGTCTCTACAAGTTCAAGAAGATTGAAATCATATCAAGCATCTTCTCAGACCACAATGGCTTGAAACTAGAAATCAATTGCAAAAAGAACATGCAAAGACATTTGAATACATGGAGGCTAAATAGCATGATATTAAACAATGAATGGTTTACCGAGGAGATCAAGGAAGAAATTAAAAACTTCCTGGAAACCAACGAAAACGAACACAAAACAACACAAAATCTATGGGATGCAGCGAAAGCTGTTCTGAGAGGGAAGTTCATAGCACTACAGGCCTACCTCAAGAAACAACAAAAATTTCTAATAGACTATCTAACCTCACAACTTAAAGAACTAGAAAGCAAACAAAAAGAAAACCCCAGAGTAAATAGAAGGAAGGAAATAGTAAAGATCAGAGCAGAAATAAACGACATAGAGACCAGAGAAACAATTCAAAGGATCAATGAAACAAAGAGCTGGTTTTTTGAAAAGATAAACAAGATTGATGGACCCTTAGCTAGACTCACCAAGAAACAAAGAGAGAGAACCCAAATACACAAAATCAGAAATGAAAGAGGAGAAGTAACAACTGACGCCACAGAAATACAAAGGATCATTAGCAAATACTATGAACATTTATATGGCAACAAATTCGACAATCTAAGTGAAATGGACAAATTTCTAGAAACACATAATCTCCCAAAACTGGACCGGGAGAGATTGAAAACTTGAACAGACCAATAACAGCTGAGGAAATTGAAGATGTAATCAAGACTCTCCCAGCAAACAAAAGCCCAGGCCCAGATGGCTTCACGGGGGAGTTTTACCGAACATTCAAAGAAGAACTAACACCCATTCTCCTCAAACTATTTCAAAAAATTCAAGAAGAAGGAAGACTTCCAAACTCGTTTCATGAGGCCAGCATAATCCTAATTCCAAAACCAGAAAAAGACACTACAAAGAAAGAAAAGTACAGGCCAATATCCCTGATGAACGTAGACGCCAAAATCCTAAACAAAATACTAGCAAATCGGATCCAGCAATACATCAAAAAAATTATTCACCATGACCAAGTGGGATTCATCCCAGGGATGCAAGGCTGGTTCAACATTCGCAAATCAATAAATGTGATACACCACATAAACAAAATGAAAGATAAAAACCACATGATCATATCAATAGATGCTGAAAAACCATTCGACCAAATCCAGCACCCATTTCTGATAAAAATGCTCAGCAATTTGGGAGTAGAGGGATCATAACTTTATATAATAAAGTCCATATATGAAAGATCTACAGCCAACATCATACTCAATGGGCAAAAACTAAAAACATTTCCCTTAAGAACAAGAACAAGACAGGGATTCCCACTTTCGCCACTCTTATTTAACATAGTACTGGAAGTCTTAGCCACAGCAATCAGACGTGAAGAAAAAATAAAAGGAATCCAAATTGGAAAGGAAGAAGTGAAACTGTCATTATTCGCAGACGATATGATATTATATATAGAAAACCCTAAAGACTCCATCAAAAATCTACTAGACTTAATAAATGAATTTGGCAAAGTAGCAGGATACAAAATTAACGTCAAGAAATCGACGGCATTCTTATACACGAATGATGAACTCACAGAAAGAGAAACTAAAAAAACAATTCCATTTACCATCGCAGGAAAAAAATTAAGATACCTAGGAATAAACTAAACCAAAGAAGTTAAGGACCTATTTGCAGAAAACTACAGGACATTGAAAAAAGAAATAGAGGAAGATATAAAAAAGTGGAAGCACATACTTTGTTCATGGATTGGAAGAATTAACATCATTAAAATGTCCATATTACCCAAAGCAATCTATAGATTCAATGCAATCCCCATCAAAATACCAGTGACATATTTCACAGAACTAGAACAAATATTTCAAAAGTTCATATGGAACCAAAAAAGACCCCGAATAGCCACAGCAATCTTGAAAAAGAAGGACAAAGTAGGTGGGATCACAATACTGGATATCAGCTTATACTACAAAGCCACTGTAATCAAAACAGCCTGGTACTGGCACAAAAACACGCATATAGACCAGTGGAACAGAACAGAGAATCCGGAAATTGACCCAAGACATTATGCTCAATTAATATTTGACAAAGGTGGCAAGAGCATACAATGGAGTAAAGATAGCCTCTTTAATAAATGGTGTTGGGAAAATTGGACAGCTACATGCAAAAAAATGAAACTAGACCATCAACTTACACCACACACAAGAGTAAACTCAAAATGGATAAAAGACTTAAATGTGACTCGTGAATCCATAAAAATCCTAGAAGAAAATGTAGGCAACAAAATTTCGGACATCATACGCAGTAGAATCTTCACTGATACATCACCTAAGGCAACAGAAATAAAGGGAAAAATGAACACATGGACTACATCAAACTCAAAAGCTTCTGCACAGCAAAAGTAACAACCATCAAAACAGATAGGGAACCCACTCTATGGGAGAGCATAATTGCCAATGACACATCAGATAAGGGGTTAATTTCCAAAATATACAGAGTGCTCATACAACTCAACAAAAGGAAGACAAAGAACCCAATTAAAAAATGGGCAGAGGAACTAAACAGACACCTCTCCAAAAAGGACATACAAATGGCTAAGAGACATATGAAGAAATGCTCAACATCATTAATCATCAGAGAGATGCAAATTAAAACAACAATGAGGTATCACCTCACACTTGTCAGAATGGCCGCCATCAACAAATCATCAAACAACAAGTGTTGGCGAGGGTGTGGAGGAAAGGGGACTCTAGTACACTGCTGGTGGGAATGCAGACTGGTGCAGCCACTGTGGAAAACACTATGATGTTACCTCAAAAAATTAAAAATTGAATTGCCATTTGACCCAGTTATCCCACTTCTAGGAATATACCCTAAGAAGCCTGAAACACCAATCAGAAAAAATACATGTACCCCCATGTTCATAGCAGCACTATTTACAATAGCTAAGATCTGGAAACAGCCCAAGTGTCCATCAGTGGATGAATGGATAAAAAAGCTGTGGTACATATACACAATGGAGTACTATGCAGCTGTAAGAAAGAAAGATCTCTTATCCTTTGAGACGACGTGGAGGGACCTCGAGAGTATTATCCTAAGCGAAACAAGCCAAGCAGAGAAAGACAAATATCACATGATCTCACTTATTTGTGGAATATAATGAACATAGCAGTCTGAGGAACAGGGTAGACACAGAGACGTGGAAGTAGGGTATAAACTGACACCCCTCAGGAGAGGGGGTGGGGGGGGAGGGAAGAGATAAACCACAGAACTTATGCACATGTATGCATAAGTGATGGACATGGACAACAAAGCTGGGGACAGGGTGGGGGGATGGGGAGGAGGGTGTCAATGGGGAAAAAAAAAAAACGAGAAACATCTGTAACAAAAATAAATTTAAAAAAAAAGAAACAAGAAAATTTTCTAACTGACTACTTAACCTCACAACTTAAAGAACTAGAAAGCAAACACAAAGAAAACACCAGAGCAAGTAGAAGGATAGAAATAGTAAAGATCAGAGCAGAAATAAATGACATCGAGACAAAAAAAAAACAATTGAAAGGATCAATTGAACAAAGAGCTGGTTTTTTGAAAATATAAACAAGATTGATGGACCCTTAGCTAGACTCACCAAGAAAGAAAGAAAGAGAACCCAAATACACAAAATGAGAAACGAAAGAAGAGAAGTAATAACTGACACCACAGAAATACAAAAGATCATTAACAAATACTGTGAACAATTATACAGCAACAAATTAGACAATCTAAACGAAATGGACACATTTCTAGAAACACATAGTCTTCCAAAACTGAACCGGGAAGAGATAGAAAACTTGAACAGACCAATAACAGCTAAGGAAATTGAAGATGTAATCAAGACTCTCCAAGCAAACAAAAGCCCAGGCCCAGACGGCTTCACGGGGGAGTTTACAGAACATTCAAAGAAGAAATAATACCGATTCTCCTCAAACTCTTCTTAAATGTTCAAGAAGAAGGAAGACTTCCAAACACGTTTTCTGAGGCCAGCATAATTCTAATTCCAAAATCAGAAAAAGACACTACCAAGAAAGAAAACTACAGGCCAATATCCCTGATGAACTTGGATGCCAAAATCCTTAACAAAATACTAGCAAATCGGATCCAGCAATACATCAAAATAATTATACACCATGACAAAGTGGGTTTCATCCCAGGGATGCAAGGCTGATACAACATTCACAAATCAATAAATGTGATACACCACATAAACAAATCGAAAGGTAAAAACCATATGATTATAACAATAGACACTGAAACAGCATTTAACAAAATCCAGCACCCATTTCTGATAAAAACTCTCAGCAATTTGGGAATAGAGTGATCATATCTCAATATAATAAAGGCCATATATGAAAGATCTATAGCCAACATCATACTCAATGGATAAAAACTGAAAGCATTTCCCTTAAGAACAGGAACAAGACAGGGATTCCCACTTTCACCACTCTTATTTAACATAGTACTAGAAGTCTTAGCCACAGAAATCAGACATGAAGAAAAAATACAAAAGATCCAAATTGGAAAGAAGGAAGTGAAACTGTCCTTATTCTCAGATGACATGACATTACACATAGAAAACCCTAAGGACTCCATCACAAATCTACTAGACCTAATAAATGAATTTGGCAAAGTAGCAGGATACAACATTAACATCAAGAAATCCACGGCATTCTTATACACCAATGATGAACTCACAGAAAGAGAAACTAAAAAAACAATCCCACTTACCATTGCAGCAAAAAAATTAAGATACCTAGGAAGAAACTTAACCAAAGAAGCAAAGAACCTATTTGGAGAAAACTACAGGTCATTGAAAAAAGAAATAGAGGAGGATATAAAAAAGTGGAAGCACATACCTTGTTGATGGATTGGAAGAATTAACATCATTAAAATGTCCATACTATCCAAAGTAATCTAGAGATTCAATGCAATCCCCATTAAAATACCAACGACATATTTTGAAGAACTAGAACAAATGCTTCCGAAGTTCATATGGAACCAAAAAAGACCCCAAATAGCCACAGCAATCTTGAAAAAGAAGGACAAAGTAGGCATGATAACAATACTGCATATCAGGTTATACTACAAAGCTACTGTAATCAAAACAGCCTGGTACTGGCACAAGAACAGGCACATAGATCAATGTAATAGAACAGAGAAACCAGAAATTGACCCAAAACATTATACTCAATTAATATTTGACAAAGGTGGCAAGAGCATACAATGGAGTAAAGACAGCCTCTTTAATAAATGGTGTTGGGAAAATTGGACAGCTACATGCAAAAAAAAAAAAAAAACTAGATCATCAGCTTACACCATACACAAGAATGAACTCAAAATGGATAAAAGACTTCAATGTGACTCATGAATCCATAAAAATCCTAGAAGAAAATGTAGGTAACAAAATTTCAGACATCATACATAGCAGAATTTTCACTGATACATCACCTAAGGCAACAGAAACAAAGGAAAAAATGAACACATGGGACTACATCAAACTCAAAAGCTTCCGCACAGCAAAAGAACCATCAAAACGGAAAGGCAACCCACTGTATGGGAGAGCATAGTTACCAATGATACATCAGATAAGGGATTAATTTCCAAAATATATAGAATGCTCATACAACTCAACAAAAGGAAGACAAAGAACCCAATTAAAAAGTGGGCAGAGGAACTAAATAGACACTTCTCCAAACAAGACAGACAAATGGCCTAGAGACATATGAAGAAATGCTCAACATCACTAATCATCAGAGCGATGGAAATTAAAACAACAATGAGGTATCACCTCACACCTGTCAGAATAGCCGCCATCAACAAATCATCAAACAACAATTGTTGGCGAGGGTGTGGAGAAAAGGGGACTCTAGTACACTGCTGGTGGGAATGCAGACTGGTGCAGCCACTGTGGAAAACACTATGATGTTACCTCAAAAAATTAAAAATTGAATTACCATTTGACCCAGTAATCCCACTCCTAGGAATATACCCTAAGAAGCCTGAAACACCAATCAGAAAGAATATATGTACCCCCATGTTCATAGCAGCACTATTTAAAATAGCTAAGATATCGAAACAGCCCAAGTTTCCATCAGTAGATGAATGGATAAAAAAGCTGTGGTACATATACACAATTGAGTACTATGCAGCTGTAAGAAAGAAAGATCTCTTATCTTTTGAGACGACATGGAAGAATCTGGAAACTATTATCCTAAGCGAAACAAGCCAAGCAGAGAAAGACAAATATCATATGATCTCACTTATTTCTGGAGTAATATGAACATAACAGTCTGAGGAACAGGGTAGTCCCAGAGACGTGGAAGTAGGATACAGACTGACAATCGCCAGAAGAGATGGTGGGGGGGGGGGGAGCGATAAACCACAGAACTTATATGCATGTACGCAATACCAATTTACATTGACAACAAAACTGGGAATGAGGTGGGGAGGAAGGAGGAGGAGGGTTTCAACGGGGTAAAAAGGAGAAACATCTGTAATAAAAGTAAATAAATAAAATAAAATGTTTAGTCCGGCTGGTGTGGCTCAGTGGTTGAGCATCGACCCATGCACCAAGAGGTCGCCAGGTCGATTCCCGGTCAGGACACATGCCCAGGTTGTGGGCCTGATCCCCAGTGCTGGGCATGCAGGAGGCGGTCAATCGATGTTCTCTCTCATAGATGTTTCTATCTCTCTCTCCCACTCACTTCCTCTCTGTGTAAAATCAATAAAGTAAAAAAAAAAAAAATTTTAAATAAAATGTTTAAAAAAATGAAAGTTGAGAAAAGGCAAAACAAAAACAAACCAAGAAAACCCTTCAACATTTCATATAATAATGGTTTGGTGGTGATGAACTCCTTTAGCTTTTTCTTGTCTGGTAAACTTTTTATATGGCCATCGATTCTAAATGATCACTTTGCAGGATAGAGTAATCTTGGTTATAGGTTCTTGCTTTTCTTCACTCTGAATATTTCTTCCCACTCCCTTCTGGCCTGCAAAGTTTCTTTTGTGAAATCAGCTGACAGTCTTATGGGAACTCCTTTGTAGGTAACTAACTGCTTTTCTCTTGCTGCTTTTAAGATTCTCTCTTTGTCTTGAACCTTTTGCATTTTGATGATGATTTGTCTTGGTGTGGGCCTCTTGGGGTTCATCTTGTTTGGGACTCTCTGTGCTACGTGGACTTGTATGTCTGTTTTCTTCACCAGGTTAGGGAAGTTTTTTGCCATTATTGTTTCAAATATGTTTTCGATTTATTGTTCTCTCTCTTCTCCTTCTGGCACCCCCAAGATGCGAATGTTAGTATGCTTGAAGTTGTCCCGGAGGCTCCTTACACTATCCTCATTTTCTTGGATTCTTTTTTGTTTTTGCTGTTCTGATTGGGTGTTTTTTGCTTCCTTATATTCTAAATCGATGGTTTGCTTCTTGGCCTTGCCTTCTCTATTATTGAATCTGTGTAAATTATTCTTTATTTCAATTAGTGCCTCCTTCACTTCTGACTGGTCCTTTTTTTATACTCTTGAGGCCCTCACTAAGTTCACTGAGGTTCTCACTAAGTCCTTTGAGCATCCTTATAAGCAGTGTTTTGAACTCAGCATCTGTTAGGTTGCTTATCTCCATTTCGCTTAGTTCTTTTCCTGGAGTTTTGTTCTGTTCTTTCATTTGGGACCTGTTTCTTTGTCTCCTAATTTTGATTGCTTCCCTGCATTTGTTTCTATGTATTACTATTATTATTATTTTTTTTTATCCTCACCCGAGGACACTTTTCCATTTTTTGTTCAGAGTGGGAGGGAGAGAGAGGAAGAGAGAGAGAGAGAGAAAAACATCGATGTGAAAGGGACACATCGAGTGGCTGCCTCCCGCACGACCAACCAGGGCCGGGGACAAACTGCAACCGAGGCACGTGCCCTTAGCGGGAACCGAACCTGGGTCTCTCTGGACCGCAGGCCGATGCTCTAACCGCTGAGCCAAACCAGCCAGGGCTGTTTCTATGTATTACTTAATGAGAGATATGGGGCTAGCTGAGACCAGATGCTGCTTGTTTGAAAGAATTTAGAAAAAGCTGAAGCAGAATCCAAGACAGGCCAATCCTATGGTAAAGCAACTGGCAACAGCTTGGGTGGGCCTGAAAGTTGGGTAGGGTGGGATCTCAGGGAATCACCGGGCCGGGCAAACAGTGTGAGCCAGGTTGCTGGAGTCCCTCATATGGCGGCAGTCTGCCATCTCAGGGAAGGGCTCGCCAAAGGAACAAAGGCCTCTGACAGCACGTCTATCCAGGAGAAAGCTGCCTCTCCAGCCCTTACTCCAATGCCAAACAACTCAGTTCTTCCCCATGTGACTCTGGTGCCTTTCAAGCTGCCTCCTGCATGCTGGAGCCTGGAGGGTGTGAGTCTGAGTAAGTCCATGCATGGGCCTTAAAGAGGAGCTGCCTGGGGCTCTAGCCACCTCAGTCTCCCTCAGCTTCAGTTCCCGCTGGTTTTTCCAGCCAGAAGTTATGGGGACTTCTCTTCCTGGCACTGGAATCCTGAGGTGGGCACCAGGTGTTGGACAGGGACCCCTCAGTCCTCATCCTTTACCATAGGATACCTTCCCAGCTGAGGTATCCTCCTAATTTTTATCTACCACACATGGGTGTGGGACCAGCCCGTCATGCCTCTGGCCCTCCTACCAGTCTCGATGCAGCTTCTTCTTTAATTTCGTAGTTGTAGGACTTCCATTCAGCTCGATGTCAGATGGTTTTGAATGATGGTTGTTCTGTAGTTTAGTTGTAACTTTGATGTGGTTGTGGGAGGACCCGATACCGAGTTTACCTATGCTGCCATCTAGACTGGAAGTTGCTGGGAGGTTTTTGATTAATGCTTCAATTTCATCAGTTGTGTCTTGATTGCTGTTGTCCATTTGTGAGTTGGCTTAGCCCTCAGGGTTGTTGACTGTGAGACTCAATCCTATCCCTGTGATGCCAACTGTTATATACATGTTGACAGGCCAAACACAACCAGGCCAAACCAAAAAGAACCCCCCCAAAATATCAACATCAACTATAATAAGAGAAACCACCTTAACAAATAGATTAAAGGATAAACAAACAAACAAAAAACCCTCTTACACACACACACACACACACACACACACACACAGAGTACTAGGAAGTACAAGACCAAAAGAATTGGAAGAGGGAAAAAAATGAAAGTAAAGAAGGCAAGGCAAAACCAGACCAAAAAGAACCTGATAAAATATCATTATCAACAATGATAAAAGCTCAGGCCTCAACAAAAAGAGTAAATGACAAACAAACAAACAGAAAACACACACACACACACACACACACACACACACACTAAGAATACTAGAAGGCACAAGACTAAAAGAATTAGGACAGGGAGAGAAAAAGAAAGTATATGAGAGCTTAGAAAGCAGAGATCAGAAGTAGGGTAAGTATAAAAAATAAAAGGTAGAAAATAGTGACTGAAATAATAATAATTTTAGAAAGTAACAATGCTAAGTTGAATAAAATATAGAATAGGAAAGTAAAAAAATGGGAAAAGAAAAAAAGTGAATTAAAAATAATAATTGAAACACACACACACACACGCACACACACACCCCCCAAAATAACCACAACAATGACAAAGAAAAAACCTTGGATCTACTATTTATGGAGCTCACTGGATTTTGCTCTAATGTTGTTGGATCTGGCCCCTTGGTGTGTGGGTCCCTGTCTTCTTGAGCAGTTCTGTGGTTCAGGTCAATGTGAATTACTGTCCCTGCCTGGCTCTGGGCCTCTTGGCTGACTGAAGTCCTGCAGGGTGGGATCCCAGGTAGTCTGGTGGGTGGGGCTTCTCTAGCACAGGTGATGGGTCTCCTTCTGGCTCACCACTTGAATGCATTTGTTCTGGGCCCCTTTCCTTTCCCTATGGCACTGGGCTCTGTGAGGTATCAGGTCTAGTCAGGATGGTTTAAAAAGATTTGCATTGGTGATGGTGCCTGTAGCTTATAGGAGGGACAGGCTGTCTCTTCATTTCTTTCCAATGCCTCAGCTCTTCTTGGGTTGCTGGCAACCCCTGGTTGCCACCCTAAGCAGGGAAAGATAGAAAAAATGGAGAGAGAAAAAAAACACCTTGCTTGGCTCTTTAATCTTTCAGCAGTACTGACTGTCCCTGGGCGGGGCTTCTGTCCAGGCTTCCACCTGGCAAGGTGTCCGAATCCCCAGGCAAAGCCACTGGAGTGCCAATTTCCATCCCAGAGCTGTTCCACGGGTGGTGGAATAGACACCTCGTCTTTGCTCGATGTGGGGAGGAACATGCCTCTTTCGCCTAGCTCATCTAAATTATTTCAGAGAAGAGTTGGTCCCTCAGATTCACTACTGTGTGATCCTCTCAGACACCTCCTCAGGTATGCCATTCTGGGATAGTGCTGAGTCTCCTGGGGTGGGCAGAATCACCTCTGATTCCCACTGTCTGATGCTATAGGGACTCCCCTTCCCTTCTCTGTTGCTCTCATTTGGAGATCTCTGTGTGAGGCTGAGTCCTCCTGCTCCCTGCAGGCAGGAGCTGCACTGCTGCACCTTCCTTTCATCTTCCCAGCACTGCTGTGTTAGTTTGCTCACCCACTTCGTGCCTTCTCCTGTCCCCTCTCCATGTTCCCTGCTCACATTATTTCCACTCAGCTGTTTTCAGGTGGTTTTTCAAGTAAAATGTTCTGTAGTTTAGCTTCAGGTCCGTTCATGTGCTAGGAGCAAGTGGACGGAACATCCTTAGGCTTCAGCCATCTTGCCTCTTCCCAAATTTGAATTTTACCTCTACTACTCTTTAGCTGTGAACCCTTGGCAATGAAATAAAATTCTTAGAATCTCAGTTTTCTCATCTGTAGAATGGAGGCATTAGTACCTCACTCAAAGGGTTAATAATGAAGGTGAAATTAGATAATGGCTGAGAAGTGTTTCACATATTGTTGACACATAGTGAATTCTTATTTTTCAGGTATTATTATTATTACTGGATAAATGTGGGAAAGGAACCCTAGTAGAAGCAAGATATCCACTGCCATGTTATCATGGTAATCCAGGCATCAATTCTCTTTTTAAAAAAATATTTTTATTTTAATTGATTTAGAAAGAAAGGAAAGGAGAGAGAGAGAGAGAGAGAGAGAGAGAGAGAGAGAGAGAGAGAGAGAATCATCAATGTGATAGAGAAACATCAATTGGTTGTCTCCCAAATGCTCCCCCACCAGGACCATAGATTGAACCTGCAACCTGGATATGTGCCCTGACCAGGAATCGAATCTGTGACCCTTTGATGTATGGGACGACACTCCAAACAACTGAGTCACACCAGTCAGGGTTCAGTCCCTTTTGATCAAATTAACCATATGCACCAATATATGTGAGCTCTCTGATTGGCCAACTCTAGAGTCTTTTGAAATCTAGCCTAAGTTTCATTCTTCATGAGGTCTTCTCCTACTTCTCTATCCTCTATCAATCTCTCCCTTCTCTACATGCCTATAGCATTAGCATTGTTCATACCATATAACTATGCACTTCTAAAGTCTTTTGCATGGTATTAGCTAATAAATAGACCAACTCTTTTTGTCTTGCTAAAATTCATATGTTGAAACCTAATCTCTAATGCGATGGTATTTGGAGGTGGAGACTTTGGGAGGTTATCGGGTCATGAGAGTAGAGCCTTCATCAATGGGATTAGTGCCCTTATAAAAGAGGCCCCAGAGAGATCCCTCTCCAATTCTGCCATGTGAGGACACAGCAAGATGTCTGCCATTTGCAACACTCATCAGAAAGTGACCATGCTAGTACCCTGATCTTGGACTTCCAGCCTCCAGAACTGTGGGAAATGAATGTGGTTTATAAGCCACCCAGTCTATAGTACTTTGGTGTAGCATCCCAGTAAGACAGGTAGATCGTAAACTTCTTGAGGATGATGTTTAACTTCACATGAGGATTAGCAAAGCACAAAAAATAGTTATGCTTATAGATTAATTTTCCTGGAGCATTAGTAATAAATAAAAATTGCTGGGTCGCCCTGACCGGTTTGGCTCAGCGGTTAGAGCGTTGGCCCGTGGACCAGAGAGTCCTGGGTTCGGTTCCCTCTAAGGGCACGTACCTCTGTTGCAGTTTGTCCCCGGTCCCGGTTGGGGTTATGTGGGTGGCGACCACTCGATGTGTCTCTCTTACGTCGATGTTTCTCTCTCTCTCTATTCCTCCCTCTCTCCCTCCCCCTCTGTCTGAAAATAAATGCAAAAATGTCCTCGGGTGAGGATAAAAAAAAATTAAAAAAAAATTGCTGGGTAATAATGCCATATATGGCATAACTTTAGTTTTCAAAGCTCCTTCACAAGTAAAATACTATGATAGTCTCATGACACTCTGTGAGGAAAGAACAGAGTATTTTCATTTACTTTGCTATGACCACAGAACAGTGAGAAACGGCTCTCTTGTTTTTATTTCATTCTGTTTTACTGTCTAGTTGAGTGGATCTATATTTCCAACTTTCTGTGCTAAAATTTCCTTAGGAGTAGATCTGCTTTAACTGGGCAAACAGAGAAGATTTGATAATACAGTCTTTGATTAGCATCATATGTAAAAGGACAGGGACTACTTGGAGGAGTCCTAAAGCAAAAGTTCCATTGAAGTAACTTGGGCAAAGACACTGAGACTCAATATCTCCTGTACAATGGAGGAGGTCTTTAAGGGTCTTTTCAGATCTGCTCTTCTGTGACAGTGTATTAGTTAGGATAATTCTAGCTGCTGTAACCAATAAAGACCAAAAGTTCGTGCCTCAACATAGTGAAAGTTTATTTGTTTGTTACATAGTGGTTCGATATGAGTGTTCCTAGTCAGTGGTAGTAATGATAGGTCTCTGCTCTCTGTATGCATTTAGGGAACCAGGCAAGTGGAGATTCTGAAATCTTCAACTGGGGGACATCCAAGGTTGCCATTGGTGTCAACATCCAGCAGGTAGAAGGGGAAAGAGCATAGAGGGTTGTGCATAGAAGGAGCAAGTCTGGAAAGAGTGCACATAATTTTATTAACTTTTCATTAACTAGACATGACTACTGTTAACTTCAAGTGGGGTTGGGAAGTGTAGTCTTGCTGGGTGCCAGGGAAAAGAGGGGAACATGCATATTGATGAAGTAGTCTCTACCACAGATGATGATAATATTTTAGGATACTTCTTCTTTGCCAGGTTCTGTGCTATGTGCATTTATATACATTATCTCTTATAAGCCTTGCAACCCTAATGAGATAGGCACTATTTTTAGTCATGTTTTTCAGGTGAGGAAACTGAGCTTCAAATCACTCAACAAGTGAGTTCTGAAGCTACACTTTGAACTTGGGTCTATCTGATCACAGGGCTGGACCTCTTACTCTCTATAGTTTTGTAACTGTTTTATTGATTTTTATGTTGGAATATATTCTACCAGGTTCTAACCTAATGAAAATAGGTAATTTCATAAAAGACTTTTATTTTTAAATTTTTGGGTGTTTATATAATGTTATAGCTAGCCAACTTCCCAGTCATATTTTAGCTCTCCACAGGTGAGCCTTCAAAAATGTCCATAGATGAAATATACTGCTTCAAGGAGATTCTTATACACAGTTTCTCATGGAACGTTGTCTACACAGAATATATGAAGTGTTTATGAACCTAGGTAATGATCATTGGAAATCTTACCAGCTACCTCTCTGATGAGGTTTCCAGTTCCCTTTGAGTCTGATGGGATACTGATCTATTTGCACACTTGTCATATCAGGAAAATTCTGCTTTCGGTCTTGGCCATCATCAGAAGGGCCAGGAAGTGAAACATTCAGGGATGCAAATAAGCACTGCTCTTCTGCCAAGGCTATAAAGAAGCCAGACTGCCTGAGGTCAGAAGTCTATCACACTGAAGGCAACTTGCCTTTCAGGGGTATGGTTTTCAGAAGAAGAGTGTGCACCTAGAGAGAGCAGAAACCTGGTTATGGCAAAATTCAGCTCTGTGAGAGGGGAGGGCTGTTACAAACTTGCATTTTATACCAACTGACCAAAAATAGTGGCCTGACTGAGCGGGTCAGAAGCCTGCTTTGAGATTAACCAATGTTGGGAGAAAAATATATAAACTCTAAGGTTTGGAATCTGAAGTGCTTGATTTTCAACTTGTTATTTTGGTGTCTCATTAACATACTCTGTTTTTCCTTATATAGTTTTACTCAGTCTGACTTTAAATTCTGAGAAAAACAACTGCTCTTTCAATTAGTTATTGTGGCCTGGACATAATATGAAATTTAAGACATTCTTTCATGCCACCCCCACCCTCAACCCCCTATTTCTCCCCGTACTGGAAGGGGAAATTTTATGTTTGCTGTTTAAAATAGGGAAAGCATCACCTGTTTGGAGAGGTGTCTATTCATGTCCTCTGACCCATTTTTTTATTGTGTTGTCTTCCCTTCGTTGAGTTGTATGAGTACTCTATATGTTTTGGACATTAACCCCTTATCTGATGTATCATTGGCAAATATGTTCTCGCAGAGAGTAGATTCCCTTTTCATTTTGATTCTGGTTTATTTTGCTGTGCAGAAGCTATAAATAGAACATACAAACGGCCAAGAGACATATGAAAAATTGCTTAACATTAATAATCATTAGAGAGATGCAAATTAAAATGACTATGAGATATTATCTCACACCTGCCAAAATGGCTGCCATCAACAAATCATCAAATGAGTGCTGGCAAGGATGTGGAGAAAAGGATTACTCTAGTACACTGCTGGTGGGAATGCAGACTGGTGCAGCCACTATGGAAAACAATATGGTGCTTCCTCAAAAAATTAAAAATGGAACTGCCATTTAACTCAGTGATCCCACTTCTAGGAATATATCCTAAGAAGCCCAAAACACCAATCAGAAGGAATATATGCACCCCTATGTTCATAGCAGTGCTATTCACAATAGCTAAGATCTGGAAACAACCCAAGTGTCCATCAGTAGATGAGTGGATAAAAAAGCTGTGGTACATTTACACAATGGAATACCATGCAGCTGTAAGAAAGAAAGATCTCTTACCCTTTGAGATGACATGGAGGGACCTGGAGAGTATTATGTGGAGCAAAATAAGCTTTGGTTATAGCACCTTCTCGAACAACTATCTGTAAAAATCTGCATCAGACTAAAAACATTTGCAGTCCCTTATTATGCAGAGTACTGTAAAAGTTTATATCTAGGAAGTAGCTTCAAGATCATTTAATCCAGCTACCTTATTTCAGAAAATGGGCATTCACACTTCAGTGGTCAGGCAGTCAGTGGCAAGGCTGACTTGGGTTCCTGACTCCCAATATCAGCATAAAAGAGATGGTAATAAGTAATTATCCTATCATATTATGCATTGATATCCATGAGAGCATTTAACATATATCCTTTGACACAAAATTCTCCTGAAATGTGCTTCTTCTGTCCCTTCTCTTCCTCATACTCCAATTTAAAGGTCTAAACAAACCCCTTTCTGCCTCTCTCATAGACTTTATAATATAAATGTTGTATGTAGTACATAATATTTTACCAGAAAACTACAGTAAGATAAAATTAGACTATGGTTTGAGCATATAATTATAGCATGTCACAAAACAAAGACAGTTAAATATACAAAGCTAAGACCAGAGCAATAAATATTATATAAAACATTGCTTTACAGAAATCCAAAATTTTTTTTTGCAAAATCTCTTTTTGAAGAGTTTCATTCTACTTCATAGTGCAGAATCATTAAATTGAGCTGTGCTTTTGGATATTCTCAAACTGTACCTTTTAAAAGTGTTAGCAGTTAAGGAGATTAGATTGCAGGGCATTTGGAATATATACATAGCCTATCATATTTAGCTCACTTGGCCTAAATCAGCTCTGAGTGGCCAAGAACAAAAATTATGTTAAACTCAAATGTGCATGTTGGCCTCTTAAGAAATGTTTAGATTATAACATTCAATGCTGTGAGCACAAGCAGCATGGTTGTATTCCAATAACCTGCAGGATCAGAAATACAGATCTTTGATGGGAGTTCCTGCCAATTTAATATTAAATAGGCAGAGATCAGGCAAAGTTGAGAAGTAATTATGTAGCCAGTATTTAAATTGAGGTAGAAGGAGATTTGAAAGAGGATGGGGAACCATGATTCTAATCCTGTTTGAAAATATCTAATACACAAGTGCATATTTTATTGTCAGCATTCAAGAATGTTTTATATCTCTCACATAGGGAACTTATAATTATGACAATGGATGAGGGATACCTCTGCCAATCTTGGAAAATAAATTGTATTAGTAGAAAAAAGTCATGCACCACCAAATTTCTACTATTGGGATATATTAAAATGTTATGCCCCTCATTCTCATCAGTAAAGAGTTGAATTCCCTTTAGGTATGTGCCATATCATTGGACATAATAGAAGCTTATAAACTTGGGGCTAGGCTCCATGGTGTGCTTGACAGAGGTTAGGCAAAATGAGTTTTAGCACCATTTCAATTACTATGTGTCTGGGGAAATCACTCTTCCTCCTGGGCTCCAAGGTTACCCTTTCTCAGTCATGAACACCTCTGAGAACCAGATAAATGTTACAGCTTCCTGCTGAGAAATGCATACACATGTTTCCCCCCACCCCCGACTGACATACACACCAAGTTCATAATCTCTGGACCAAGTGATAGCCAAATTCCTTCCTATTCTATTAGGATCTATGCTCAAAAAGATTTATTTACAAAGTAAATTATAGGCATGAAGCCATTAAAAATATTACAAGGTAGTCTTAAACATATAAAAGTGAACAATATCCCTTTAGATTACATTTTTAAATATGAGCTTTCCACATCATGTTTGTGTGTGCATGTGCATATGCAATATATTTTTTTATTATTAATTTACTTTTGTTACAGATGTTTCTCCTTTTTTCCCCCATTGACTCCCTCCTCCCCCTGCCTCCCTGCCCCGTCCCCAGTTTTGTTGTCCACGTCCATTGGTTATGAGTACATGCGTACAAGTTCTGTGTTCATCGCTCCCCTTCCCCACCCCCTCTTCTGGAAAATGTCAGTCTATACCCTACTTCCACGTCTCTGGGACTACCCTGTTCCTCAGACTGTTATGTTCATTATATTCCAGAAATAAGGGAGATCATATGATATTTGTCTTTCTCTGCTTGGCTTGTTTCACTTAGGATAATAGTTTCCAGGTCCTCCCATGCAAAGGATAAGAGATCTTTCTTTTTTACAGCTGCAGAGTACTCCATTGTGTATATGTACCAGGGCTTTTTTATCCATTCGTCTACTGATGGACACTTGGGCTGTTTCCAGATCTTAGCTATTATAAATAGCGCTGCTATGAACATGGGGGTACATGTATTCTTTCTGATTGGTGTTTCAGGCTTCTTCGGGTATATTGCTAAGAGTGGGATCACTGGGTCAAATGGTAATTCAATTTTTAATTTTTTGAGGTAGCACCATAGTGTTTTCCATAGTGGCTGCACCAGTCTGCACTCCCACCAGCAGTGTACTAGAGTCCCCTTTTCTCCACACCCTCGCCAACACTTGTTGTTTGATGCTTTGTTGATGGCGGCTATTCCGACAGGTGTGAGGTGATACCTCATTGTTGTTTTAATTTGCATCTCTCTGATGATTATTGAAGTTGAACATTTCTTCATATGTCTCTTGGCCATTTGTATGCCCTGTTTGGAGAGGTGTCTATTTAGTTCCTCTGCCCATTTTTTAATTGGGTTCTTTGTTTTCCTTCTGTTGAGATATATGAGCACTCTATATATTTTGGAAATTAGTCCCTTATCTGATATATCATAGGCAATTATGCTCTCCCATACAGTGGGTTACCTTTCCACTTTGATGGTTGTTTCTTTTGCTGTGCAGAAGCTTTTGAGTTTGATGTAGTCCCACGTGTTCATTTTCTCCTTTGTTTCTTTTGCCTTAGGTGATATATCAGTGAAAATTTTGCTGCGTATGATGTCTGAAATTTTGTTGCCTGCATTTTCTTCTAGGATTTTTATGGATTCATGAGTCACATTTAAGTCTTTTATCCATTTTGAGTTTATTCTTGAGTATGGTGTAAGTTGATGATCTAGTTTCATTTTTTTGCATGTAGCTGTCCAATTTTCCAAACACCATTTATTGAAGAGGCTGTCTTTACTCCATTTTATGCTCTTGCCACCTTTGTCAAATATTAATTGAGCATAATGTCTTGGGTCAATTTCCGGATTCTCTGTTCTGTTCCACTGGTCTATGTGCCTGTTCTTGTGCCAGTACCAGGCTGTTTTGATTACAGTAGCTTTGTAGTATAGCCTGATGTCCGGTATTGTGATCCTTCCTACTTTGTCCTTCTTTTTCAAGATTGCTGTAGCTATTCGGGGTCTTTTTTGGTTCCATATGAACTTCTGAAGTATTTGTTCTAGTTCTGTGAAATATGTCGTTGGTATTTTGATGGGGATTGCATTAAATCTGTAGATTGCTTTGGGTAGTATGGACATTTTAATGATGTTAATTCTTCCAATCCATGAACAAGGTATGTGCTTCCACTTTTTTATATCTTCATCTATTTCTTTTTTCAATGCCTTGTAGTCTTCTGCAAATAGGTCCTTTAATTCTTTGGTTAAGTTTATTCCTAGGTATCTTAATTTTTTTACCACGATGGTAAATGGGATTGTCTTATTAGTTTCTCTTTCTGTGAGTTCATCATTGGGGTATAAGAATGCCATCAATTTCTTGACATTAACTTTGTATCCTGCTACTTTGCCAAATTCATTTATTAAGTCTAGTAGATTTTTGATGGAGTCTTTAGGGTTTTCTATGTATAATATCATGTCATCTGCGAATAATGACAGTTTCACTTCCTCCTTTCCAATTTGGATCCCTTTTATTTTTTCTTCATATCTGATTACTGTGGCTAAGACTTCCAGTACTATGTTAAATAAGAGTGGTGAAAGTGGGCATCCATGTCTTGTTCCTGTTCTTAAGGGAAATGCTTTTAGTTTTTGTCCATTGAGTATGATGTTGGCTGTAGGTTTTTCATATATGGCCTTTATAATGTTGAGATATGATCCCTCTATTCCCACATTGCTGAGCATTTTTATCAGAAATGGGTGCTGGATTTTGTCAAATGCTTTTTCAGCATCTATTGATATGATCATATGGTTTTTATCTTTCATTTTGTTTATGTAATGTATCACATTTATTGATTTGCGTATTTTGTACCAGCCTTGCATTCCTGGGATGAATCCCACTTGGTCATGGTGAATAATCTTTTTGATGTATTGCTGGATCTGATTTGCTAGTATTTTGTTAAGGATTTTGGCATCTATCTTCATCAGGGATATTGGCCTGTAGTTTTCTTTCTTTGTAGTGTCTTTTTCTGGTTTTGGGATTAGAATTATGCTGGCCTCATAAAACGAGTTTGAAAGTCTTCCTTCTTCTTGAATTTTTTGAAATAGTTTGAGGAGAATGGGTGTTAGTTCTTCTTTGAATGTTCGGTAAAACTCGCCCGTGAAGCTGTCAGGGCCTGGGCTTTTGTTTGCTGGGAGAGTCTTGATTACACCTTCAATTTCCTCAGCTGTTATTGGTCTGTTCAAGTTTTCTATCTCTTTCCGATTCAGTTTTGGGAGACTATGTGTTTCTAGAAATGTGTCCATTTCGCTTAGATTGTCGAATTTGTTGCCATATAAATGTTCATAGTATTTGTTAATGATCCTTTGTATTTCTGTGGTGTCAGTTGTTACTTCTCCTCTTTCATTTCTGATTTTGTGTATTTGGGTTCTCTCTCTTTGTTTCTTGGTGAGTCTAGCTAAGGGTCCATCAATCTTGTTTATCTTTTCAAAAAACCAGCTCTTTGTTTTATTGATCCTTTGAATTGTTTTTTTGGTCTCCATGTCGTTTATTTCTGCTCTGATCTTTACTATTTCTTTCCTTCTACTTGCTCTAGGGTTTTCTTTTTGTTTGCTTTCCAGTTCTTTAAGTTGTGAGGTTAGGTAGTCAATTAGAAATTTTTCTTCTTTCTTAAGGTGGGCCTGTAGTGCTATGAACTTCCTTCTCAGAACTGCTTTCGCAGTATCCCATAGATTTTGCATTGTTGTGTGTTCATTTTCATTGGTTTCCAGGAAGTTTTTAATTTCTTCCTTGATCTCCTCGGTAACCCATTCATTGTTCAGTAACATGCTATTTAGCCTCCATGTGTTCATATGTTTTGCATGTTCTTGTTGCAATTGATTTCTAGTTTCATGCCATTGTGGTCTGAGAAGATGCTTGATGTGATTTCCATCTTCTTGAACTTGTAGAGACTTAGTTTGTGACCTAACATATGGTCTGTCTTTGAGAATGTCCCATGTGCACTTGAGAAGAATGTGAATTCTGCAGTTTTGAGGTGTAATTCTCTGTATATATCTATTAAATCCAGTTGATTTAGTGCTTCATTTAGAGTTTCTGTTTCCTTGTTAATTTTTTGTCTAGATGATCTATCCAGTGATGTCAGTGGGGTGTTGAAGTCTCCTGCTATGATTGTATTGCACTCGATTTCTCCTTTGAAGTCCTCCAGAAGATTTTTAATATATTTTGGTGCTCCTATATTGGGTGCATATATGTTTACCAAGGTTATATCTTCCTGTTGGATAGACCCTTTCAATATTATGTTGTGGCCTTCTTTGTCTCTAGTTATGGTCTTCAATTTGAAATCTGATTTATCAGATATGAGTATTGCTACCCCAGCTTTTTTTTCCTTTCTGTTTGCTTGGAAGATTTTTTTCCATCCCTTTACTTTCAACCTATGTGAGTCTTTTGTTGTGAGGTGGGTATCTTGTAAACAACATATGTGTGTATCATGCTTTCTTCTCCAGTCAACTACTCTGTGTCTTTTTATCGGAGCATTCAGTCCATTTACATTTAAGTTTATTATTGATATGTACTTATTTATTGCCATTTTTGTACAGTGTGGTTCTAATTATCTTTCTATTTCTTCTAATAATTATAGCAGTCCTTTTAACATGTCTTGCACTGCTGGTTTGTTGCTAATATATTCCCTTAGCCTTTTTTTGTCTGGGAAGCTCTTTATTTGACCTTCTATTTTGAATGATAGCCTTGCTGGATATAGTAGTCTTTGATTCAGGTCCTTGTTTTTCATAACCTTGATTAGTTCATGCCATTCCCTTCTGGCCTGTAGTATTTCTGTTGAGAAGTCAGATGATAGCCTAATGGGGTTTCCTTTGTAGGTAACCTGTTGCTTATCTCTTGCTGCCTTTAGGATTCTCTCTTTGTCTTTAATTTTTGGCATTTTAATTTTTATGTGTCTTGGTGTGGGCCTGTTTTGGTTCTTCTTACTTGGGGCTCTCTGTGCTTCTTGAACTTGAATGCTTTCTTCCTTCACCAGGTTTGGAAAGTTTTCTGTCACTATTTCGTCAAATATATTCTCTAACCCTTGCTCATTTTCTTCTTCTTCGGGGACTCCAATAATGCGAATGTTATTACGTTTCCAGTTGTCCCACAGTTCTCTTAAGCTATCTTCCTGTTTTTTCATTGTTTTTTCCTTTTGGTTTTCTGATTGATTGATTTTTTTCTACTCTGTCTTCTAATTCACTGATCCGGTCCTCTGCTTCCTCTACTGTGCTGGTCAATCCTTCCAATGTGTTCTTTATTTCTGCTATGTCATTCTTCATTTCCACTTGGTTGGTTTTCAGTGTTTCTATATCTTTACTCATGCTGTTGATGTCCTTACTCATGCTGTTTAGTTTCCTCAAGATCATGGCTCGGAACTCTACCTCTGATAATTTGCTTAGCTGCATTTCATTTATCTCATCTTCGGTGGTGTTCTCTTGTTCTTTCATTTGGGATCTGTTTCTTTGTTTCACCATTTTTGCTATCTCAGTGGGTTTTGGAGCCTGCCAAATTTTCTCTGTGGGTGTTGGTGTTCTGCTATTTGTGGCTCCCTCTACTGGGTTTGGATGAGTGTGGAGGGCCATCCTTGAACACCACTGTCAAGTCTCACTTTCCTGGGTAGATTTGCAAGCTCAGGAAAGGTTTAGTTATGTTCTAGCTTTTTGCCTGGAGGCTATTAGCCTCAGTTACTTGAAAAGCCTTAGGATCTCAGTTGAATGAGAAACTCCCTCAGATGTTTACAGTGTAAGAGGATTTCCGGAGGGTGGGGCCAATGCTGGTTGTTAATGAGCCTCAATTTGCATTTCTTTACCTCTTTACCTCACCTGGGAATCTCCGAGGGAGGGGCTTCCACAGCTCTTGGAAGGAGCAAACTTGGCTGCAGGTCTGTGCAACCAGGAAGGAGGGGCTGGCCACCACCCTCCTTTGTGGCCACAGCTCAGCACAAACTCTGAGCGCCCTCCAAATCCCAGGTGTCCCCTCAGAGTTCCAGTCCAGTCTGCCCTCCCTCTGCCGGAGCCCCAGGTGAGTGGCTGTGGCTATTTAGCGCTCTGTCCAGGCCCTCTGCCCTGTGGAGCAGCTGGGGCTCTTAACCCCGAAGTCTGGTGCCACCGCTGCTGCTCACAGCCAAGGCCGCTGCTCACAGCCAAGGCCGCTGCTGTCCGTGGGCTCCCAGCCCGCCACCCTCACGCACCTCCGCAGATCCTACCAGGCTCATTCAGTGTCCCTGGTTGTATGGTCCTCTCCTGCTGCTTTTCTGTTGCTTTTTCCCGACGATTTGTCTTTATTTTAGTTGTAATTCCCGTTTGATCCTGGGAGATCGTCTGTGTATCTTCCATTCACTCCATCGCCATTTCTCGGACTGCATATGCAATATTTGATGGAAGATAACCAATATAAAATACTTAGAAGCCACACACTAAAACCATCACCATCCTCTCATTTTGAGTAACTGGTAGTTGGTCTTCACTAAGAAATAAGGTAAATAAATGACTTAAATGTAATTATGATATTCCTATGATGTGTGACATTTTAAAACAACATTATTAAGGTGCAATTTACATACCACACATTCATCCATTTTGTTTTGTTTTTTAACTATATTGTTGAGAGTATTATACATGTTCCCCCCTTTTTTCCCCCATTGTCCCGGTCCACCAAGTTCCTGCCCCACCCCAGGCATTCACTACCCTACTGTCTGTGTCCATGGGTAATGTATATATGCATATAAGTTCTTTGGTTATTCTCTTCCTGCCCCCTTTTCCCCTTTCCTCTGACAGTCATAAATCTATTTCATGTTTCCATGCCTCTGGTTCTATTTTTATTCATCACTTTATTTTGTTCATTAGATTTCATATATAACTGAGATCATGTGATATTTATCTTTCCCTGACTGACTTCATTTGCTTACCATAATAATCTCCAGCTCAATCCATGCTGTCTCAAAGGGTAAGAGATACTTTTGTTTTTATAGCTGCATAGTATTTCATTGAATAAATTGACCACAGTTTTTATCCACTCATCTACTAATGGACACTTTTACAGTTTCCATATCTTAGCCATAGTAAATGATGCTGCTATGAACATAGGTGTGAATATATTCTTTCTGGTTGGTGTTTTGGGATTCTTAGGATATATTCATAGAAGTGGAATCAAAGGGTCAAATGGCAGTTCCATTTTTAAGGTTTTGAGGAAACTACACTGAATTAAATAGTTGTTACACCAGCCTGCATTACGACCAACAGTGTACTAGGGTTCCTTTTCCTCCACATCCACACCACCACTTGTTGTTTGTTGATTTATTAATGATAGCCATTCTGGCAGGTGTGAGGTGATATCTCATAGTCATTTTAATTTGCATCTCTCTGATGATTAGTGACTTTGAGCATTTTTCCATATGTCTCTTGGCCATTCGTATGTCCTCTTTAGACCAGTGTCTATTCAGGTCAGCTGCCCATTTTTTAATTGGATTCTTTGTCTTCCTTTTGTTGAGTTGTATAATACCTTATATATTTTGGAAATTAACCCTTTATCAGATGTATCATTGGCAAATATGTTCTCCAAAACAGTGGGTTCACTTTCCTTTTGATGCTGGTTTCTTTGATGTGCAGAGCTTTTTAATTTGATATAGTCTCATTTATTAATTTTTCCTTCGTTTCTCTTGCCCTAGACAATGTATCTTTTTTTTTATCCTCACCTGAGGACATTTTCCCATTTTTGTTCAGATAGAGTGGGAGGGAGAGAGGGGGGAGAGAGAGAAGTGAGGGGGGAGAGAGAGAGAGAAACATTGACGTGAAAGGGACACATCGAGTGGCTGCCTCCTGCACGACTCCAACCAGGGACAGGGACAAACCGTAGCTGAGGTACGTACCCTTAAAGAGAACTAAACCTTGGACTCTCTGGACCATGGGCCAACGCTCTAACTGCTGAGCCAAACTGGCCAGGGCTAGGCAATGTATCTTTAAAAATTCCTCAATATGGGATGTCTGAGATTTTGCTGCCTACTTTTTTTCTAGAATTTTTATGGTTTCATGAGTTACATTTAAGTATTTTATCCACTTTGAGTTTATTCTTGTGTATTCTGTAAATTGGTAGTCCAGTTTTACTTTTTTGCATGTACCTGTCCAATTTTCCCAACACGACTTATTAAAGAACTGTCTTTACTTTATTGCATGCTCTTGCCTCCTTTGTTAAATATTAATTGAGCATAATGAGTTGGGTCAATTTCTGGGTTCTCTGTTTTGTTCCATTGATCTAAATGCCAGTTCTTGTGCCTGGTGTTTTGATTACAGTGGCTTTGTAGTACAACTTGATATCAGGTAATGTGATCCCTCCAACTTTGTTCTTCTTTTTCAAGATTGCTGTGGCTATTCAGGATCTTCTTTTTTTTTTTTTTTTTTTTTTATCCTCATCCGAGGACATTTTTTCATTTTTTGTTCAGATAGAGTGGGAGGGAGAGAGAGGAAGAGAGACAGAGAGAGAAACATCGATGTGAAAGGAACACATCGAGTGGCTGCCACCCGCACGACCAACCAGGGCCGGGGACAAACCGCAACCGAAGTACATGCCCTTAGCGGGAACCGAACCCGGGTCTCCCTGGACCGCAGGCCGACGCTCTAACCGCTGAGCCAAACTGGCCAGGGCAAGGATCTTCTTTGGTTCCACATAAATGTTTGGAGTATTTGTTCTAGATTTGTAAAATATGCCATTGGTAATTTAATAAGGATTGCATTGAATCTATAGATTGCTTTTGGTAATATGGACATTTTGATTATGTTAATTCTTCCAATCCATGAACACAGTATATTCTTCCACTTGTTTATATCTTTTTCTATAACTTTATTCCATGTTCTATAATTTTCTGAGAATAGTTCTTTATCTCCTTGGTTAAGTTAATTCCTAAGTATCTTAATTTTTTTGTTGCAATGGTAAATTGGATTTTTTTTTTTTTTTTTAGTTTTTCTTTCTGTGTATTCATTATTGATGTATAAAAATTTCATCGATTTCTGGTTGTTAATTTTGTATCCTGCTCCATTGCTGAATTTATTTATTAAATAAAGTAGTTTTTTAGTTGGAGAATTTAGGGTTTTCTATGTATAATATCATGTCATCTGCAAATAATGACAGTTTTACTTCCTCCTTTCCAATTTGGATGCCTTTTTTTTTTTTTTCCTTCTTGTCTAATCACTGTGTCTACAACTTCCAGTACTATGTTGATTAAGAGAGGTGAAAACAGACATCCCTCCCTTGTTCCTGTTCTTAGGTGAAATGATTTTAGTTTTTGTCCATTAAGTACGACATTGGCTTATGTTTATCATATATGGCCTTTATTATATTGAGGTATGATCCTTCTATTACCACTTTGCCGAGATATTTTATAAAAATATGGGTGCTGGATTTTGTTGAATGCTGTTTTGCACCTATTGATATGATCATGTGATTTTTTTCAAAAAAAATCCTCACCTGAGGCTCAGCCGGTGTGCCTCAGTGGTTGAGCATTGACCCATGCACCAAGAGGTTACTGGTTCAATTCCAGGTCAGGGCACGTGCCCAGGTTGTGGGCCAGATCCCCATTGGGGGGTATGCAGGAGGAGGCCAATCGATGTTCTCTCTCATTGATGTTTCTATCTCTCTCTCTCTCTCCCTTCCTCTCTCCCTAAAGCCAATAAAGAAAAAAAAAATCCTCACCTGAGGATATTTTTCCATTTATCTTCAGAAAATGTAGGAAGGATGGAGAGAGAGAAAGAGAGAGAAATAGAGAGAGAGAGAGAGAAAGAGAGAGAGAGAGAAACATCTATGTGAGAGAGAGACATCGATTGGTTGCCTCACACACGACCCTGACCAGGACCAAAATGCAACTTAGGTATATGCCCTTGACCAGAATCGATCCCATGACTCTGGTCCACAGGCTGACACTCCAGTCACTGAGCCAAACAGGCCAGGGTGATCATGTGATTTTTATCTTTCAATTTGTTTGATCTGCAAATATTGTACCAGCCTTGCATCTCTGAAATATATCCCACTTGGTAATGATGTATGATCTTATTTATATATTGTGGATCTGATTTTCTAATATTTTTTGAGGATTTTAGCACCTATATTCATCTGGGATATTGGCCTATAATTTCTTTCTTTGTTGTATCTTTGCCTGGGTTTGGAATTAGGATTATGCTAGCCTCATAAAAAGAGCGTGGAAGTCTTCCTTCCTCTTGAATTATTTGGAATACTTTGAGGAGAATAGGTGTTAGTTCTTCTTTGAATGTTTGGTAAAACTCACCTGTGAAGCTGTATGGTCTGGGGCTTTTATTTACTGGCAGTTTATTGATTGCTGTTTCAATTTTATGAGTTGTTATTGGTCTGTTCAGGATTTCTGAAATTTTCTCGTTGAGTTTGGAAGATTATATGTTTCTAGGAATTTATCCATTTCTCCTAGGTTGTCCAATTTGTTAGCATATAGTTGTTCACAGTATTTCCTTATAGTCCTTTGTATTTCTATGGTGTCAGTTATTACTTCACCTCTTTCATTTCTGATTTTATTTATTTGGGTTCTCTCTCTGATTCTTGATGAGTCTGGCTAAAATTTATCAGTCTTGTTTATCTTTTCAAAGAACCAGCTCTTGGTTTCATTGATCTTTTGTATTGATTTTTTAGTCTCTATGTCATTTATTTCCACTCTGATCTTTATTATTTTGTTTCTTCTACTTACTCTGGGCATTTCTTGTTCTCTTTCTAAATCATTAAGTTGTAGGTTAGATAGTTTAATAGAAATTTTTTTTTTTTCTTGTGGAAGTCCTGTAGTGCTATGAACTTCCCTCTCAGGACTGCTTTTGCTGTGTGCCATAGATTTTGGGTTGTTGTGTGTTCATTTTCACTAGTGTCCAAGAAATTTTTTATTTCTTCCTCAATCTCATTGTTAACCCATTCATTGTTTAATAACATACTACTTAGCCTCCATGTGTTTTAATGATTTTGAGTGTTTTTAATATGGTTGATTTCTAGTTTCATACCATTGTGATCTGAGAATATGCTTGATGTGATTTTAATCTTCTAGAACTTATACTTAGTTTGTGTCTTAACATGTGGCCTGTCTTTGAGAATGTCCCATGTAACCTTGAGAAAAATGTATCCATGTATGCTTGAGAAAAATGTATATTCTGTAGCTTTGGGGTGAAATTATCTGCATATGTCAATTAAATCTATCTAATTTAGTGTGTCATTTAGGGTTGCTGTTTCCTTGATTTTTTTTTTTGTTTGTTTAGAAGATCTATCCAGTGATGTCAGTGTGGTAATAAATACCACTACTATGATTGTATTGCTGTTGATCTGTCTCTTAATGTTCTCCAGAAGTTTTTTTTGTTTTGTTTTGTTTTTTTTATTTGGGTGCTCCCATATTGGGTGCATATATGTCTACCAAGGTTAGATCCACCTGTTGGATCAATCCTTTTAATATTAATGTAGTGTCATTCTTTGTCTTTTCTTATGGCCTTCTATTTGAAGTCTATTTTGTCAGATATGAGTATTGCTATCCCAACTTTTTTTTTTTCCTTTTGCATAGAAAAAATTTTTTTCCATTCATTCACTTTCAGTCTGTATAAGTCTTTTGTTCTGAGGTGAGTCTCTTGTAGACCACATATATATGGATCATGTTTTCTTATCCATTCAACTACCCTATGTCTTTTTTCAAAATATGTTTTTCTTGATTTTTAGAGAGAGAGAAAGGGAGAGGGAAAGAGAGATTGAAACATCGTTGAGAGAGAAACATCGATTGGCTGCCTCCTGCATGCCTCTTACTGAGGATTGACCAGCAACCTGGGCATGTGCCTTGATTGGGAATCAAACTGGTGACCGCTTGGTCTATTCTACCCTATGTCTTTTGATTGTAATATTTAAGCTATTAAATTTATGGTCATTACTATTTTTATATATACTTTTATTGATTTTAGAGAGAGAGGAAGTGTGAAAGAGATAGAAATATCAATGAGAGAGAAATACTAACATCAATCAGCTGCTGCTCCCTGCTGAAAATGGATCCTGAAACCCAAGCATGTTCCCTAACTGGAAATCTAACTGGCAACCACGTGGTGCATGGTTCAGCACTCAACCACCTAGCCATACTGGCCAGGCTAAGGTTATTATTGCTATGTACTTATTTATTGCTATTTTTATTCTTTATGCCTATGTTTCTCTCTATATATATTTCTTATTATTATTACCACAGTTCCTTTAACATTTCTTGCAATGCTGGTTTGGTGGTAATGAACTCCTTTAGATATTTTTGTCTAGAAAGCTCTTTATTTCGCCTTCTATTTTGAATTATAGCATTGCTGAATAGAGTAGTCTTGGATTCATATCCTTGTTTTTCATTACCTTAAATACTTCATGCCATTCCCTGTTGGCCTGTGGTGTTTCTGTTGAGAAATCAGCTGACAGGTGTATTAGAACTTCTTTGTAGGTAATCAATTGTCTTTCTCCTGCTTCATTTAAGATTCTCCTTTGATTTTAATTTTCTGGCATTTTAAATATGATGTGTCTTGGTGTGGGCCTCTTTACATTCTTCTTCCTTGGGACTCTGTGCTTACTGGAATTGTGTGACTTTTTCCTTCACCAGGTTAGGGAACTTTTCTGCCATTATTTCTTCAGTTTCTCTTTCCCTTGCTCATTTTCTTCTCCTTCTGGTACTCCTATGATGTGGATGCTGATATATTTCATATTGTCCCAAAGCTCCCTTAAACTCTTCCTTCTGTCTTTTAAGTGGTTTTTTTTTGTTTGTTTGTTTGTTTGTTTGTTTTGTTTTTGGTTCTCTGATTGAGAGATATTTTTCTAACTTGTCTTCTAATTCATTGATGAAATCCTTGGCTTCTTCTAATCTACTGTGTGTTCTTTCCAGAACTGTGTGTACTGTGTGTACTCTCTATTTTTGCTATGTCATTTTTAATTTCCAATTGGTTGTTTTTTGTAGTTTTTATGTCTTTTTTCATGGTGTTGAGCATCCTTATAATCATTACTTTGAATTCTATATCTGAAAAAATTACTTTTCTCTATTTCATTTGGTTCTTCTACTTGAGAACTCTCTTTTTCTTTTATTTGGGGCTTTTTCTTTGTCTCCTCATTTTGGCTGCCTTTTCATGCTTGAGTCTATTTATTAGGTAGATCGCCTTAATCTTTTCATCTGATACTCTAGTAATGTCCCTTTTGTGTGTTATGTGGTCACTCCTATTGTAAGTGGTTCCTGATTACTGTTGTCCCTTTTGTGTGTGTGCTCAGTCCTTGGGGTGGCTGTCTATGAAACTTGAACCCAACCATGTCATGACTGTTTTATAGGTGCTGACAGAAAAAGATAAGAGAAAACAGGACCAAACTAAAAACAACAACAATGACAACAAAACACACAGACACACACACACAAAACACTAATAGCAATAATCAAAATAATCCCACCATCAACAAGAAAGCATAGGAAAAGAGAACAGGGGGGAAAGGGAAATTAAGAGGAATACTATAATACAAGAGACCTAGAGAATTAGAGCAGAGTGAAGGACATGAATAAGGAGAATGTGAAAGACAAGAAGATGGAGAAAAGAAGGAAAAAGAATAGAAAAGAAAATGTGAAAATATATATGAAATATTAATAATTAAAAATGTCATAATACTGAATACAATATTATATGTAATAGGAAGATAAAAACAGAAAAAAAGCAAAGAGAAAGAAAACAAAATAGATGGAGAGAAGGAAAAAGATAAGTAAGGGATATGAGATAAATAAGAGAAGCAGAAACAAAGTGAAATCTAAAAAAATAAAGGGAAGATTACATACAAAATAATATTAAATGAATGAAAAGAAAAACAAGTGGTGTTTGTCCCTTCAGATTTAGGTGCCTGCTGCATTCAGCCTTTGGATCTGCTGTTTGTGGCACTCACTGGATTTTGCTCAGATATTGTCCAAGACTGGCCACTTGGTGTGCCAATCACATGCCTTCTGATAGGTTCTCTGGTGCAATCAATGTCAGTTGCTATCCCTCTCTGGTTTTCGGCCACCAGTATGACACTTTGCAGGGCAGAGTCCCAAACAGTTCAGTGGGTGGGTCCTCTGAAGCCCAGAGACTGGGTCTGCCTCAGGACTCACCCTTTGAATGTCCCTGTTCTTTCCCTTCCCCCATGGATCTTCACTTTGCAGGGGTATCTGGGACCTGGTCACAGGTGGTTTAAGTAGGCTCGTGTTGAGGGTAGTGCTTATAATCTGTAGGAGTAGGGGTCGGCACCTTGTCTTTTTCCCAGAGCTGGCTGGCTGTACTCACTGGGAAGCTTGGATCTGCTTCCCTAAAATGCCACTAAAGGGCCCAGCACATGCTCTTCTCTCTCTGGGACAGAAACACATCTGGATCAAAACCCACCTGGGAGATACTACTGCAACATCTCAGCTCCGCCTGACTCCCTGACACTCCCCTGCTGCCTCTCAGAGTAGGAAGGGATAAAAAACAAAAACAAAAACAAAGACATAAAAAAGTAAAAAACAACAACAACAAAAAAAAAAACTCAGCCCCTATAAGCAGTTGGCCTCCCCTAGTTCCAAATGGCCAAGTGTCTTTGTCACTTGCACTGCCAGACCAAGTCATAAGGGCACAAATTTCCAGCCCCACACTATTTCCCTTGGCTCAGATCACAGCAGAATGGGGCAAAACAGCAGATTCACAGGTTGGGGTCAGGTCGCATTCAGTGTGCTTGATGTGGAGGCGGAATAGGGAAGTCTGATCTCTTTTTTATTTCCCTAAGCACACACATCAGCCCCATTGGGCTTTCTGCCCAGTGTCCTACCAGGGGCTGGAGGCTCTCTAAGAGTCACTACTGGGTATACTGGTCAGCTCCCTCCTCAGCCAAGCTCTGCAGTGTAGAGCTTTTCCACTTAGCCCCTCTCCTAGGCCCAGATCAGAGCGATTGTCCTTGGTGCTGCAACAAAGGGGTTACTCTTTGCCTGGGATGCTGAGATTTGAGCTTCTAAGGCAGACAAATCGCAACTGCTTTCCACCACGCAGCACTACACAAGTTCCTCTTCCTTTCTCTGTTTTTCTGAATTGGGGAATCCCTGTATAGGGCTTAGTCTCCACACTCCTGGGGGCAGGGGCTCCACTGCCACAATATCTCTCCAGTTTTCCAGCTGTGTACCTGCACGCTTTGCTCATCCTCTCCCCATATCCTCCTGTCTTATTTCTGCATTCCTGTTCACAATATTTCAGATCAGCTTCATTTCAATTGGTTTTTCATGTCAGTTGTCTTGCAGTTTGGCTACAAATCCATCCAGTGTTGGAAGCAAGCAGTCCAAGGGTCTGTCTATTCTGACACCATGATGGATCTCCCCAATTCATCCATTTTAAATGTACAATTCAGTGATGTTTTTAAAACTACATTTAAAGAGTTGTGCAACCACCCTCAGATCCAGGTTTAGATTTTCATGTTCCCCTCCAAAAAAATTCTGTATTTATTAGCAATAATTAATTCCCCATTTCTCCAGCTCTAGGCAACTAGTAATCTCCTTTTAAAAAAAATACCTCAAAAATTTTTATCAATTATAGTTGACATACACTGTTATATTAGTTTCAGGTGTACAACATAGTTATTAGACATGTATATAACTTATGAAATCATCACCCTGATGTCTCTTACCCATGTGACACCATACACATTGACTAATCTTTTGACTCAGTGAATTTTCCCATTCTGGATATTTCATATAAATTGAAGCATATAGAATGTGCTCTTTTGTCTCTGGCTCCTTTCATGTAAAATACAGGTTTTTTAAGTCATCCATATTGTAGCATGTATCAGTATTTTGTTGCAAGGACTGTCTTTATAACATTGAAAGATAAAGCATGAATGATTGATGAGAAGCTTTCTCTCTTGACCCTTCATCTGTAGAGGTTTCTCACTGAAAATCTTTCGAAGATAATTGGATTATGGGTGCCATTAGAAGAAGGCAATATCAGGATTGTTAGATCTGCAGAAAAATTCTTCAGGTCCTTTGTAGAAGTGTGGAAGTCCAGAAATCCAACAAAGAAGTACCAGCACCCCAAATGTATGAGATGCAGCTAAAGTAGCACTTACAGGAAAATGTATAATTATAGATGTTTTGCCAGTTTATTGAAATATATAATAAGGATATATATATGAACATCCACAGGACAAGGTATGAGGAAAGGGTATGGAGCTTCTATACTCTCCCCAGGTACAACATTTTCCCCAAATCTCCACGTGTTCACCAGTTCAACTTTTGAAATAGCTTATATTTGTCAATATTACATACATGTGCATTTGTTATTGAAGGTATCAAAACTTATGATAAAGACCTTAACCAAAATAGGAAACAGTAGGGCCTGTAGGAGGAGCTCTTACCTTATGTGGTTGTAAAAGCCCCAACGGAAAAATTCTATGTTTATAACAGAACTCTATGTTTGTAACAGTCCTCCCCTAACTTTCTTATTTCCTCTATAAAAGAGTTTCCTCTTCCCTGTTTTGAGGACATGCATCTGGCTCACCATGACTGCACATATTGGATTGCAATCCTTTCCTTTGCTTAATAAATCATATTTGCTAAAGAAATACCTGTCCAATTTCTCATATGAGGTTGACATATTTGAGGGCTGTCCGGGGTCCAGAAAAGACCCCACAATAGCCCCAAGGATGGTGAGCAAAAGGTGTGGCATGCACAGAGCCACTTGAGCTCACTGTTTTTCTCTCCTACTCAGGAGCTTAAAGGGTAATTTTTCTCCAGGATCTGAGCTTTTGCTCTTTTTGCATTTTGAAGCTCTCTGGACTTTATTTGGGCTCATGTTAGAGGTACTGTTTATCTTTTTCTCTTTCTGTTAAAAGACCTTGTTTGCTTGTCAGCTCTTGTTTGGCACTTTGACTTGACTCCCCAGGGTATATGGCTGTTTATTGGGACTGTGCTAGCTATCAACTTGATTATTTTGGAATTGGGTCATTTGTGCTGGCTATTGTTCTGATTAAGTCTGGAACTGGACTGTCCCATTGAAACTGTGTTGTTTGGCTTTTGCATAGGATCTTTTGGGAGTAGGCTGTTCTACTAGCATTATACTGTATCAATCATCATCCCCACACCTTTGGAACATGACTGTTCTAGTGGAAATGGCTGGTGTTAAGCCTGCAGGCTGCTTAAGCTATTTAGGCTACTTGAGCTTCTTAAACTATATTTAAGCTGTAGGTTATCTGAGCCCTTGCTCTAAAAAAGCCTGTGAATAATGGAATCTCAGTTATGTAAATATTTTCTTGACATCTCAAACAGGGAAAATGTTTGAATATATGTTTAAAAACTGTGGTCCTGATTCCAAAATGGCAACAGAGTGAATGGAAGCTACACAGATCATCTCCCAGGACCAAACTGGAATTACAACTAAAATAAAGACAAATCATTGGGAAAAAGCAACAGAAAAGCAGCAGGAGAGGACCCATATAACCAGGGACAGGAAAGAAGGACACTGAATCAAGCCTGGTAGGATCTGCGGAGGCACAAGAGGGTGGACTAGGAGTCCATGGACAGCAGCTGTTTAGGCTGTGAGAAGCTCCCTCAGGGTTAAATTCCCAAGCCAGCTCCACAGCACAGAGGGCCAGGACAGAGCACTAAATTAGCTACAGCTACTCACCTTGGGCTCCAGCAGAGGGAGGGTGGAATGGACTGGAACTGTGTGGACACTTGGTAGCTAGGAGAGCAGGGAGGGCATTGAAAGTTTTGTGCTGAATCACTCCCACACAGGACAGTAGCCATCTTACCCAAAGAGCTCCTTCCAAGAGCCCCAGGGAGAAGCAACAGCACCTCCCTCAGTAATTTAACTCGAACAAGCTGGGCCAGAGAAATAAAAATTGAGGCACATTAACAGCCAGCATCTGCACCACACTCTGGAAATCCTCTTACCCTAAACACCTGAGGGATTTTTTCATTCAGCTGAGGGCTACAACCCAAGTAACTATGAAAAATAGCCACCAGGCACAAAGCTAGAGGATAACTGAACCTTTCTTGGGATTCTAAATCTACCCACGGAAGTAAGACTGGACAATGGTGTTTAATGTGAGTCCTCCCACACTCAACCAAACCCAGTAGAAGGAGCCACAAACAGCAGAACACCACCCACAGGGAAAAATTGGCAGTCTCCAAAACCCACTGAGACAACCAAAATGGCAAGACAAAGAAACAAATATCAAATGAAAGAACAAGAGAACTCTACTGAAGATGAGATAAATGAAATGAAGTTAAACAAATTATCAGAGGTAGAGTTCAGACTAATGATAATGAGGAAGCTCAACAGCATGAGTAAAGAGCTCAGCACCATGAGTAAAGATATAGAAACATTGAAAACCAACCAAGTGGAAATGAAGAATGACATAGCAGAAATAAAGAACATATAGGAAGGAATAACCAGCAAAGTAGAGGAAGCTGAGGATTGGATCAGTGAAGTAGAAGACAGGCTAGAAAAAAATAACCTAATCAGAAATTCAAAAAGAAAAAATAAAACAATTAAAAAACAGGAAGACAGCTTAAGAGAACTATGGGGCAACTGGAAAAATAACAATATTCCCATCATAGGAGTTCCAGAAGAAGAAGAAAATAAGCAAGGATTAGAGAATATATTTGATGAAATAGTGACAGAAAACTTCCCAAACTTGGTGAAGGAAAAAAGCATTCAAGTTCAAGAAGCACAGAGAGCCCCAAGTGAGAAGAACCCATACAGGCCCACACCAAGACACATAATAATTAAAATGCCAAAAATTAAAGACAAAGAGAGAATCCTAAAGGCAACAAAAGATAAGCAACAGGCTACCTACAAAAGAATCCCCATAAGGTTTTCAGCTGACTTCTCAACAGAAACACTACAGGCCAGAAGGGAATGGAATGAAGTAATCAAGGTCATGAAAAACAAGGATCTGAATCCAAGACTACTCCATCAAGCAAGACTATCATTCAAATATTCAAATTAGAAGGTCAAATAAAGAGCTTCCCAGACAAAAAAAAAAAAAAAAAAAAAAAAGGCTTAGTGACTATATTAGCACCAAACCAGCACAGCAAGAAACGTTAAAAGGACTGCTGTGGTTAGTAGAAGAACTAGGAAGAAAACTATAACCACACTAAACGAAAAGGGCAATAAATAAGTACATATCAATAATGACCTTAAATGTAAATGGATTGAACACTCTGATCAAAAGAAACAGAGTAGCTGATTGAATAAGAAAACATGACTAATATATATGTTGTTTACAAGATACCCACCTCACAACAAAAGACTCACATATGTTGAAAGTAAAGGCATGGGAAAAAAAAGGGTAGCAGTACTCATATCTGATCAAATAGGTTTTGAAATGAAGGCCATAACTTGAGACAAAAAAGGCCACTACATAATATTGAAAGGATATATTCAACAGGAAGTTATAATTTTGGTAAAGATATATGCACCCAACATAAGACTACCAAAATATTTTTAAAACCTTCTGGAGGACTTCAAAGGAGAAATCGACCGCAATACAATCATAGCAGGGGACTTCAACACCCCGCTGACATCACTGGATAGATCCTCTAGACAAAAAGTTAATAAGGAAACATACTCTAATGATGCACTAGATAAAATGGATTTAATAGATATCTACAGAAAATTACACCCCAAAACTGCAGAATTCACATTCTTTTCAAGTGCACATAGGACATTCTCAAAGATAGACCACATATAGGACACAAACTAAGTCTCTACAAGTTCAGGAAGATTGAAATCATAGCAAGCATCTTCTCAGATCACAATGGCAAGAAACTTAAAATCAATAGCAACAAAAACACGCAAAGACATTTGAACACATGGAGGCTAAATAGCATGTTATTGAACAATGAATGGGTTAGAAATGAAAATGAACACAAAACAATACAAAATTTATGGGACGCCGTGAAAGTAGTGCTGAGGGGGAAGTTCATAGCATTATAGGCCTACCTGAAGAAAAAATAAACATTTCTAATTTAGTATCTAACCTCACAGCATAAATAACTAGAAAGCAAACAAAAAAGAAAATGCCAGAGCAAGTAGAAGGAAGGAAATAGTAAAGATCAGAGCAGAAAAAAATGATATAGAGACTAGAAAAACAATTCAAAGGATCAATGAAACAAAGAGCTGGTTTTTTGAAAAGATAAACAAGATTGATGGACCCTTAGCTAGACTCACCAAGAAACAAAGAGAGAGAACTTAGATAAACAAAATCAGAAATGGAAGAGTTCTGACACCACAGAAATACAAAGGATTGTTAACAAACACTATGAACAATTATATGGCATCAAATTGGACAATATTAGCAAAAAGGACAAATTTCTAGAAATACATAGTCTCCAAAACGTAAACAAGGAAGAGATAGAAAATTTGAACAGACCAATAACAGCTAAGGAAATTGAAGATGTAATGAAGACTCCCCCAGCAAGCAAAAGTCCAGGACAGGATGGCTTCATGGGCGAGTTTTACCAAACATTCAAAGAAAAACTAACACCCATTCTCTCCAAACTATTCCAAAAAATTCAAGAAGAAGGAAGACTTCCAAACTCGTTTTATGAGGCTAGCATAATTCTAATTCCAAAACCAGATAAAGACACTACAAAGCAAGGACACTACAGGCCAATATCCATGATGAACAGAGATGCCAAAATCCTTAATAAAATATTAGCAAATTGTATCTAGCAATACATCAAAAAATTATTCACCATGACCAAGTGGGATTCATCCCAGGGATGCAAGGCTGGTATAATATTTGCAAATCAGTAAATGTGATACACCACATAAACAAAATGAAAGATAAAAACCATATGATAATATCAATAGATGCTGAAGAAGCATTCGAAAAAATTCAACACCCATTTCTGATAAAAACACTCAGCAATGTGGGAATAGAGGAATCATACCTTGATATAATAAAGGATATATATTTAAAACCTACAATCAACATCATACTCAATGGGCAAAAACTAAAAGCATTTTCCTTAAGAACAGGAAAAGACAAGGATGTTCAATGTCACCACTCTTGTTTAACATAGTGCTGGAAGTGTTAGCAACAGCAATTAGACATGAAAGAAAAATAAAAGGGATCCAAATTGGAAAGGAGGAAGTAAAACTGTCATTATTCGCAGATGACATGATATTGTACACGAAATACCATAAAAACTCCATCAAAAATCTGCTAGATTTAATAAACAAATTTGACAAGGTAGCAGGATACAAAATCAACATCAAAAAATTGAAGGCATTCTTATACACCAATAACGAACTCAGAGAAAGAGAAACTAAAAAAAAAAAAAAAAAAAAAAAAAAAATCATATTTACATCACGCCAAAAAAATTAAGATACATTGGAGTAAACTTAACCAAAGAATTAAAGGACCTGTTCTCAGAAAACTACAAGACATTGAAAAAAGAAATAGAGGAAGATATGTAAAAGTGGAACAACATACCTTGTTTATAGATGGGAAAAATTAACATCATTAAAATGTCTATGCTACCCAAAGCAATCTATAGATTCAATGCAACTCCTATCAAAATTCCAATGACATATTTCACAGAACTAGAACAAACATTTCAAAAGTTCATATGGAACCAGAAATACCCTGAATATCACAGCACTCTTGATAAAGAAGGACAAAGTAGGCGGGATCACAGGACCAAATATCAGTTATACTGCAAAGCCATTGTAATCGCAACAGCCTGCTACTGGCACAAGAACAGGCATATAGATCAATGCAACAGAACAGAGAACCCAGAAATTGACCCGAGAAATTATGCTCAATTAATATTTGACAAAGGTGGCAAGAGCATACAATGGAGTAAAGACAGCCTCTTTAATAAATGGTGTAGGGAAAATTGGACAGCTACATGCAAAAAAATGAAACTAGACAACCAACTTACACCATACACAAGAATAAACTCAAAATGGATAAAGACTTAAATGTGACTCTTGAATCCATTAAAATCCTAGAAGAAATGTATGCAACAAAATTTTAGACATGATACGCAGTAGAATTTTCACTGATACAATGTCTAAGGCAAGAGAACCAAAGGAAAAAATGAGCACATGGGACTACATCAAACTAAAATCTTCTGCCCAGCAAAAGAAACAAGCATCAAAATGGAAAGGGAACCCAGTATATGGGAGAACATAACTGCCAAGAATACATCCAATAAGGGGTTAGTTTTCAGAATATATACAACTCAGCAAAAAGAAGACAAAGAACACAATTAAAAAATGGGTAGAAAACCTAAATAGACACCTCTCCAAACCGGACATACAAATAGCCAAGAGAAATATGAGAAAATGCTGAATGTCACTTATCATAGGAGAGATGGAAATTTAAAGGATTATGAGGTCTCATCTCACACCTGCCAGAATGGCTGCCATAAACAAATCATCAAACAACAAGTGCTGGTGAGGGTGTGGAGAAAAGGGAACTAGTACACTGCTGGTTGGAATGCAGATTCGTGCAGCCACTATGGAAAACAATATGATGATTCCTCAAAAAATTAAAAATGGAACTGCCATTTGACCCTGTGATCCCTCTTCTAGGAATATATCTTAAGAAGCCTGAAACACCTATCATAAAAAATATATGTACCCCTATATTCAGTGCTGCACTATTTCCAATTGCTAAGATCTGGAAAGAGCCCAAGTGTCCATCAATAGATGAGTGAATAATAATGCTCTGGTACATATACACAATGGAATACTATGCAGCTGTAAGAAAGAAAGATCTCTTACTCTTTTAGATGACCTGGAGAGCATTATACTAAGCGAAATAAGCCAATCAGAGAAAGACAAATACCACATGATCTAACTTATTTGTGGATATAATGAACAAAATAAGCTGATAAACAAAATAGACCCAGAGACATAGAAAAGAGTACAGTTCAGACTGACAGACCTCAGAGAAGGGGGGGAATGGATGAGACAAAGTAAAGAACTTATATGCATGTATGCCTAACCAATGGACATAGACAACGATGTTTGGTGGGGGTAGGAGGGTGGGGTGGGGAGGAGGGTGTCTAGGGGGAAAAAAGAAAAATCTGTAACAAAAATAAATTAATAAAAATTGAAGAAAAAAAACAACAACAAAAAACAAAAAACTGTGGTCCTGCCCTGGTCAACGTTTCTAAGTGGTTAGAGCATCCGCCCACTCCCGAAGCTTTGCAGGTTGGATTCTCTGTCAAAGCCACATACCAGGCTTGGTCGAGGTGCCTGTGGGAGGCAACCAATTGATGCGTCTAACATTGATATTTCTCTCTCTGTCCCCCACCCTCTTTATCCCCCCCCTCCCTTCCTCTCTTCCACTCTCTCAAAAAATATCAGTGGAAAACACATCCTTGTGTGAGGATTAACAAAAAAGCAGACAAACAAACAAACAATCACATACAGACAAAACTGTGGTTCCCCCTAACATGCATTTTTAACTAAATGGGCTAATCTGACCAAAAATAATTTAGAACATCAATGGTCAATAAGGGGAACATTTGGGATCCCCACACTTACTTTTTAATCAAACTGAACAACCATAGCTCTGGAATTGGAAAACTGAATGGAGAATCTATTTTCAGAGGTATTTTGAGGTTTCTTAATGCTACTAGGAATCTGAAATTGCCTCTTTCTTTATTTTTATTTTTAATTAATTAATTTATTTTTGTTACAGATGTTTCTCCTCCCCCCCCCCATTGACACCTTCCTCCCCTCCCTTCCTGCGCCATCCCCAGCTTTGTTGTCTATGTCCATCGGTTATCTGTACATGCATATAAGTTCTGTGGTTTAACTCTTCACCCCCATCTCCTCTTCTGGGGACTGTGGGTCTATAACCTACTTCCATGTCTCTGGGACTACACTGTTCTTCAGACTGTTATGTTCATTATATTCCACAAATAAGTGAGATCATATGATATTTGTTTTTCTCTGCTTGGCTTGTATCACTTAGGATAATACTTTCCAGGTCCCTCCATGTCGTCTCAAAGGATAAGAGATCTTTCTTTCCTACAGCTGTATAGTACTCCATTGTGTACATGTTCCACAACTTTTTTATCCACTCGTCTACTGATGGACACTTGGGCTGTTCAGGCTTCTTAGGGTATATTCCTAGGAGTGGGATCACTGGGTCAAATGGTAATTCAATTTTTAATTTTTTGAGGTAATACCACAGTGTTTTCCATAGTGGCTGCACCAGTCTGCATTCCCACCAGCAGTGTACTAGAGTCCCCTTTTCTCCACACCCTCGCCAACACTTGTTGTTTGATGCTTTGTTGATGGCGGCTATTCTGACAGATGTGAGGTGATACATCATTGTTGTTTTAATTTGCATCTCTCTGATGATTAGTGATGTTGAGCATTTCTTCAAATTTCTCTTAGCCATTTGTATGTCCTGTTTGGAGAGGTGTCTATTTAGCTCCTCTGACCATTTTTAAATTGAATTCTTTGTCTTATTTTTGTTGACTTGTATGAGCACTATATATTTTTTTAAATTAACCCCTTATCTGATATATCATTGGCAATTATGTTCTCCCATACAGTAGGTGCCTTTCCATTTTGATGGTTGTTTCTTTTGCTGTGCAGAACCTGTTTAGTTTGATGTAGTCCCATGTGTTCATTTTTTCTTTTGTTTCTGTTGCCTTAGGTGATGTATCAGTCAAAATTCTGCTGCATATGATGTCTGAAATTTTGTTGCCTACATTTTCTTCTAGGATTTTTATGGATTCACGAGTCACATTTAAGTCTTTTATCCATTTTGAGTTTATTTTTGTGTATGGTGTAAGTTGATGGTGTAGTTACATTTTTTTTTTTTTGCATGTAGCTGTCCAATTTTCCCAACACCATTTATTAAAGAGGCTGTCTTTACTCCATTGCATGCTCTTGCCAACCTTGTTGAATATTAATTGAGCATAATGTTTTGGGTCAATTTCTGGGTTCTCTGTTCTATTCCATTGATCTATGTGCCTGTTCTTGTGCCAGTACCAGACTGTTATGATTACAGTAGCTTTGTCATACAACCTGAATTCCGGTATTGTAATCCCGCCTACTTTGTCCTTCTTTTTCAAGATTGCTGGGGCTATTCGGGGTCCTTTTTGGTTCCATATAAACTTTTGAAATATTTGTTCTAGTTCTGTGAAGTATGTCATTGGTATTTTGATGGGGATTGCATTGAATCTATAGATTGCTTTGGGTAATATGTACATTTTAATGAGGTTAATTCTTCCAATCCATGAACAAGGTATGTGCTTCCACTTTTTTATATCTTCCTCTATTTCTTTTTTCAATGTCCTGTAGTTTTCTGCAAATAGGTCCTTTACTTCTTTGGTTAAGTTTATTCCTAGGTATCTTAATTTCTTTGCCGCAATGGTAAATGGGATTGTTTTTTTAGTTTCTCTTTCTGTGAGTTCATCATTGGTGTATAAGAATGCTGTCAATTTCTTGACGTTAATTTTGTATTCTGCTACTTTGCCAAATTCATTTATTAAGTCTAGTAGATTTTTGATGGAGTCTTTAGGGTTTTCTATGTACAATGTCATGTCATCTGCGAATAATAACAGTTTCACTTCCTCCTTTTATTTTTTCTTTATGTCTGATTGCTATGGTTAAGACTCCCAGTACTATGTTAAATAAGAGTGGCAAAAGTAGGTGTCCTTGTCTTGTTCCTGTTCTTAAGGGAAATGTTTTTAGTTTTTGTCCATTGAGTATGATTTTGGATGTAGGTCTTTCATATATGGCCTTTATTATGTCGAGATATGATCCCTTTATTCCCACACTGCTGAGTGTTATTATCAGAAATGGGTGCTGGATTTTTTCACATACTTTTTCCACATCAATTGATATGATCATATGGTTTTTATCTTTCATTTTGTTTATGTGGTGTATCACATTTATTCATTTCCAAATATTGTAGCAGGCTTGCATCCCTACCCCACTTGGTCATGGTGAATACTTTTTCGATGTATTGCTGGATCCGATTTGCTAGTATTTTGTTCAGTATTTTGGCATCCATGTTCATCAGGTATATTGGCCTGTAGTTTTCTTTCTTTGTAGTGCTTTTTTCTGGTTTTGGAATTAGAATCATGCTGGCCTCATAAAATGAGTCAGGAAGTCTTCCTTTTTCTTGAATTTTTAGGAAAAGTTTAAGGGGAATGGGTGTTAGTTCCTCTTTGAATGCTTGGTAAAACTCCCCCGTGAAGCCATCCAGGCCTGAGCTTTTGTTTTCTGGGAGAGTCTTGATTACATCTTCAATTTCCTTTGTTGTTATTGGTGTGTTCAAGTTTTCTATCTCTTCGTGGTTCAGTTTTGGGAGACTATGTGTTTCTAGAAATGTGTCCATTTCGCTTAGATTGTCCAATTTATTGCCTTATAATTGTTCATAATATTTGTTAACAATCCCTTGTATTTCTGTGGTGTAAGTTATTACTTCTCTTTCATTTCTGATTTTGTGTATTTGGGTTCTCTCTCTTTGTGTTCTTGGCTAGTTTAGCTAAGGGTCCATCAACTTGTTTATCTTTTCAAATATCTAGCTCTTTGTTTCATTGATCCTTCCAATTGTTTTTTGTTCTCAATGTCATTTATTTCTGTTCCGATCTTTACTATTTCCTTCCTTCTACTTGCTCTGGTGTTTTCTTTTTGTGTGCTTTCTCGTTCTTTAAGTTGTGAGGTTAGGTAGTCAATTAGAAATTTTTCTTGTTTCTTGAGGTGGGAATATAGTGCTATGAACTTCCCTCTCAGAACAGTTTCACAGCATCCCATAGATTTTGTGTTGTATTTTGTTTATTTTCATTGGTTTCCAGGAAGTTTTTTATTTCTTCCTTGATCTCCATGGTAACCCATTCATTGTTCAATAACATGCTATTTAGCCTCCATGTTTTCAAAAGTCTTTTCATGTTCTTGTTGCAGTTGATTTCTAGTTCCATGCCATTGTGATCTGAGAAGATACTTGATATGATTTCAATCTTCTTGAACTTGTAGAGACTTAGTTTGTGTCCTAACATGTGGTCTGTCTTTGAGAATGTCCCATGTGCACTTGAGAAGAATGTGAATTCTGCAGTTTTGGGGTGTAATTCTCTCTCTCTCTCTCTCTCTCTCTCTCTCTCTCTATATATATATATATATATATATATATATATATATATATATATATATATATATATATATATATTAAATCCATTTGATCTAGCACTTCATTTAGAGTCTCTGTTTTCTTGTTAATTTTTTGTCTAGATGATCTATACAGTGATGTCAACAGGTTGTTGAAGTCCCCTGCTATGATTGTATTGTTGATTTCTCCTTTGAAGTCCTCCAGAAGATTTTTAATATATTTTGGTGCTCCTATATTGGGTGCATATATGTTTACCAAGGTTATATCTTCCTGCTGGATAGATCCTTTCAATATTATGTAGTGGCCTTCTTTGTCTCTAGTTATGGCCTTCATTTCAAATCTACTTTATCAGACATGAGTATTGCTACCCCAGCTTTTTTTCCTTTCCTTTTGCTTGGAAGATTTTTTTCCATCGCTTTACTTTCAACCTATGTGAGTCATTTGTTGTGAGGTGTGTCCCTTGTAAACAACATATATGTGAATCATGCTTTCTTATCCAGTCAGCTACTCTGTGTCTTTTTATTGGAGCATTCAAACCATTCACATTAAAGGTGATTATTGATATTTACTTATTGCCATTTTTGTTCAGTGTGGTTATATTTTTCTTCCTGTTTCTTCTACTAATTACAGCAGTCATTTTAACATTTCTTGCAGTGCGGGTTTGGTGCAAATATATTCCCTTAGCCTTTTTCTTTTTTTCTTTTTTTGTTATCTGGGAAGCTCTTTATTTGACCTTCTATTTTAAATGATAGCCTTTCTGGATAGAGTAGTCTTGGATTCAGATCCTTATTTTTCATGACCTTGATTACTTCATGCCACTCCCTTCTGGCCTGTTGTTTTTCTGTTGAGAAGTCAGCTGATAGCCTTTTTGGGGTTCCTGTGTAAGTAACCTGTTGCTTATCTCTTGCTGTCTTTAGGATTCTCTCTTTGTCTTTAATTTTTGGCATTGTAATTATTATGCATATTGGTGTGTGCCTATTTGGGTTCTTCTTACTTGGGGCTCTCTGTGCCTCTTGAACTTGAATGCTTTCTTCCTTCGCCAAGTTAGGAAAGTTTTCTGTCATTATTTCTTCAAATATATTCTCTAAAACTTGCTCACTTTCTTCTTCTTCGGAGCCTCCTACGATGTGAATAATATTACATTTCCAGTTGTCCCACAGTTCTCTTAAGCTATCTTCCTGTTTTTTCATTGTTTTTTCCTTTTGGTTTTCGAATTGGTTGATTTTTCTGCCCTGTCTTCTAATTCACTGATCTGGTCCTCAGCTTCCTCTACTCTGCCGGACAGTCCTTCCAATGTGTTCTTTATTTCTGCTATGTAATTTGTCATTTCCACTTGGTTGGTTTTTAATGTTTCTATATCTTTTTTTTCTTTTTTTTATTTTATTAATTTACTTTTGTTACAGATGTTTCTCCTTTTTCCCCCCATTGTCACCCTCCTCCCCTTACCTCCCCGCCCAGTCGCCAGTTTTGTTGTCCATGTCCATTGGTTATGAGTACATGTGTACAAGTTCTGTGGTTCATCGCTCCCCTCCCCCACGCCCTCTTCTGGCAATTGTCAGTCGGTACCCTACTTCCACATCTCTGGGCCTACCCTGTTCCTCAGACTGCTCTGTTCATTATATTCCAGAAATAAGTGAGATCATATGATATTTGTCTATCTCTGCTTGTCTTGTTTCGCTTAGAATAATAGTTTCCAGGTCCTCCCATGTCATCTCAAAGGATAAGAGATCTTTCTTTCTTACAGCTACATAGTACTCCATTGTGTATATGTACCATAGCTTGTTTATCCATTCGTCTACTGATGGACACTTGGGCTGTTTCCAGATCTTAGCTATTGTAAATAGCGCTGCTATGAACATGGGGGTACATATATTCTTTCTGATTTGTGTTTCAGGCTTCTTAGGGTATATTCTTAGGAGGAGGATCACTGGATCAAATGGTAATTCAATATTTAATTTTCTGAGGTAACGTCATAGTGTTTTCCATAGTGGCTGCACCAGTCTGCATACCCACCAGCAGTGTACTAGAGTCCCCTTTTCTCCACACCCTCGCCAACACTTGTTGTTTGATGCTTTGTTGATGGCGGCTATTCTGACAGGTGTGAGGTGATACCTGATTGTTGTTTTAATTTGCATCTCTCTGATGATTAGTGATGTTGAGCATTTGTTCATATGTCTCTTAGCCATTTGTATGTCCTGTTTGGAGAGGTGTCTATTTAGCTCCTCTGCCCATTTTTTAATTGGGTTCTTTGTCTTCCTTTTGTTGAGTTGTATGAGCACTCTATATATTTTGGAAATTAATCCCTTATCTGATATGTCATTGGCAATTATGCTCTCCCATACAGTGGCTTGCCTTTCCACTTTGATGGTTGTTACTTTTGCTGTACAGAAGCTTTTGAGTTTGATGTAGTCCCATGTGTTCATTTTTTCCTTTGTTTCTGTTGCCTTAGGTGATATATCAGTGAAAATTCTGCTGTGTATGATGTCTGAAATTTTGTTGCCTGCATTTTCTTCTAGGATTTTTATGGATTCATGAGTCACATTTAAGTCTTTTATCCATTTTGAGTTTATTCTTGTGTATGGTATAAGCTGATGAACTAGTTTCATTTTTTTTTTTGCATGTAGCTGTCCAATTTTCCCAACACCATTTATTAAAGAGGCTGTCTTTACTCCATTGTATGCTCTTGCTACCTTTGTCAAATATTAATTGAGCATAATGTTTTGGGGCAATTTCTAGGTTCTCTGTTCTATTCCATTGATCTATGTGCCTGTTCTTGTGCCAGTACCAGGCTGTTTTGATTACAGTAGCTTTGTAGTATAACCTGATGTCTGGTATTGTGATCCCGCCTACTTTGTCCTTTTTTTTTTCAAGATTGCTGTACCTATTTGGGGTCTTTTTTGGTTCCATATGAACTTCTGAAGTATTTTTTCTAGTTCTGTGAAATATGTCGTTGGTATTTGATGTGGATTGCATTAAATCTGTAGATTGCTTTGGGTAGTATGGACATTTTAATGATGTTAATTCTTCTAATCCATGAACAAGTTATGTGCTTCCACTTTTTTATATCTTCCTCTATTTCTTTTTTCAATGTCCTGTAGTTTTCTGCAAATAGGTCCTTTACTTCTTTGGTTAAGTTTATTCCTAGGTATCTTAATTTTTTTTTTGCCATATAGTAAATGGGATTGTTTTTTAGTTCCTCTTTCTGTGAGTTCATCATTAGTGTATAAGAATGCCGTTGATTTCTTGACATTAATTTTGTATCCTGCTACTTTGCCAAATTCATTTATTAAATCTAGTAGATTTTTGATGGAGGCTTTAGAGTTTTCTACATATAATATCATGTCATCTGCGAATAATGACAGTTTCACTTCCTCCTTTACAATTGGGATGCCTTTTATTTTTTCTTGATGTCTGATTGCTGTGGCTAAGACTTCCAGTACTATGTTAAATAAGAGTGGTGAGAGTGGGCGTCCTTGTCTTGTCCCTGCTCTTAAGGGAAATGCTTTTAGTTTTTGTCCATTGAGTGTGATTTGGGCTGTAGGCCTCTATTATGTTGAGATATAATCCCTCTATTCCCACTTTGCTGAGCTTGTTTATCAGAAATGGATGCTGGATATTGTCGAATGTTTTTCAGCATCTATTGATATGATCATATGGTTTTTAACTTTTATTTTGTTTATGTGATGTATCACATTTATTGATTTGCGAATATTGTACCATCCTTGCATCCCTCGGATGAATCCCACTTCGTCATGGTGAATAATTTTTTTGATGTATTGCTGGATCCGATTTGTTATTATTTTGTTTAGAATTTTGGCATCTATGTTCATCAAGGATATTGGCCTGTAGTTTTCTTCCTTTGTAGTGTCTTTTTCTGGTTTTGGAATGAGAATTATGCTGGCTTCATAAAAGGAGTTTGGAAGTCTTACTTCTTCTTAAATTTTTTGGAATAGTTTGAGGAGAATGGGTGTTAGTTCTTCTTTGAATGTTCGGTAAAACTGCTCTGTGAAGCTGTCAGGGTCTGCGCTTTTGTTTGCTGGGAAGGTCTAGATAACATCTTCAATTTCCTTCGATGTTATTGGCCTGTTCAAGTTTTCTATCTATTCCCGGTTCAGTTTTGGGAGACTGTGTGTTTCTGGAAATGTGTCCATTTCGCTTAGATTGTCGAATTTGTTGCCATATAAATGTTCATAGTATTTGTTAATGATCCTTTGTATTTCTGTGGTGTCAGTTGTTACTTCTCCTCTTTCATTTCTGATTTTGTGTATGTTGGTTCTCTTTCTTTGTTTCTTGGTGAGTCTAGCTAAGGGTCCATCAATCTTGTTTATATTTTCAAAAAACCAGCTTTTGTTTCATTGATCCTTTCAATTGTGTTTTTGGTCTCCATGTCGTTTATTTCTGCTCTGATCTTTACTATTGCCTTCCTTTTACTTGCTCTAGGGTTTTCTTTTTGTTTGCTTTCTAGTTCTTTATGTTGTGAGGTTAGGTAGTCAATTAGAAATTTTTCTTCATTCTTGCGGTGGGCCTGTAGTGCTATGAACTTCCCTCCCAGAACTGCTTTCACTGCATCCCATAGATTTTGTGTTGTCGTGTGTTCATTTTCATTGGTTTCCAGGAAGTTTTTAATTTCTTCCTTGATCTCCATGGTAACCGATTCATTGTTCAGTATCATGCTATTTAGCCTCCATGTGTTCAAATGTCTTTGCATGGTATTGTTGCAATTGATTTCTAGTTTCATGCCATTGTGATCTGAAAATATGCTTGATATGTTTTCAATAGTCTTGAACTTGTAGAGACTTAGTTTGTGTCGTAACATATGGTCTATCTTTGAAAATATACCATTTGCACCTGAGAAGAGTATGAATTCTGCAGTTTTGGGATTTAATTCTTTGTATATATCTATTAAATCCATTTGATCTAGTGCTTCATTGAGAATTTTTGTTTCCTTGTTAATTTTTTGTCTAGATGATCTATCCATTGATGTGAGCGGGGTGTTGGAGTTTCCTGCTATGATTGTATTATGGTCGATTTCTCCTTTGAAGTCCTCCAGAAGATTTTTAATACATTTTGGTGCTCTTATATTGGGTGCATATATGTTTACCAAGGTTATATCTTCCTGTTGGATAGACCCTTTCAATATTATGCAGTGGCCTTCTTTGTCTCTAGTTATGGTCTTCAATTTGAAATCTAATTTATCAGATATGAGTATTGCTACCCCAGCCTTTTTTTCCTTTCCGTTTGCTTGGAAGATTTTTTTCCATCCCTTTACTTTCAACCTATGTGAGTCTTTTGTTGTGAGGTGGGTCTTTTGTAGACAACATATATGTGAATCATGCTTTCTTATCCAGTCAGCTACTGTGTGTCTTTTTTTTTTTTTTAATCCTCACCAGATGACATTTTTCCATTTTTTGTTCAGATAGAATGGGAGGGAGAGAGAGGAAAAGAGAGAGAGAGACACATATCCACGTGCAAGAGATACATCGAATGGCTGCCTGCCGCACGGCCAACGAGGGCCGGTTACAAATCGCAACCGAGGTACATGCCCTTAGGGGGAACCAAACCCGGGTCTCTCTGGACCGCAGGCTGACGCTCTAATGGCTGAGTCAAGCCGGCCAGGGCTACTCTGTGTCTTTTGTTCAGTGCATTCAATCCATTTACATTTAAGGTGATTATTGGTATGTACTTATTTATTACCATTTTTGTTCAGTGTGGTTATATTTTTCTTCCTATTTCTTCTACTAATTACAGCAGTCATTTTAATATTTCTTGCAGGGCTGATTTGGTGCTAATATATTCCCTTAGCCTTTTTTTGTCTGGGAAGCTCTTTATTTGACCTTCTATTTTGAATGATAGCCTTGCTGGATAGAGTAGTCTTGGATTCAGATCCTGTTTTTCATGACCTTGATTACTTCATGCCATTCCCTTCTGGCCTCTAGTGTTTCTGTTGAGAAGTCAGATGATAGCCTAATGGGGTTTCCTTTGTAGGTAACCTGTTGCTTATCTCTTGCTGCCTTTAGTATTCTCTTTGTCTTTAATTTTTGGCATTTTAATTATTATGTGTCTTGGTGTGGGCCTGTTTGGGTTCTCCTTACTTGGGGCTCTCTGTGCCTCTTGAACTTGAATGCCTTCTTCCTTCACCAGGTTAGGAAAGTTTTCTGTCACTATTTCTTCAAATATATTCTCTAACCCATGCTCATTTTCTTCTTCTTTGGGGACTCCTATGATACAAATATTATTACGTTTCCAGTTGTCCCACAGTTCTCTTAAGCTATCTTCCTGTTTTTTCATTGTTTTTTCCTTTTGGTTTTCTGATTGATTGATTTTTTCTACTCTGTCTTCTAATTCACTGATCTGGTCCTCTGCTTCCTCTACTCTGCTGGTCAGTCCTTCTAATGTGTTCTTTATTTCTGCTATGTCATTCTTTATTTCCACTTGGTTGGTTTTCATGGTGTCGATGTCCTTACTCATGCTGTTTAGTTTTCTCAAGATCATGGCTCGGAACTCTACCTCTGATAATTTACTTAACTGCATTTCATTTATCTCATCTTCAGTAGAGTTCTCTTGTTCTTTCTTTTGGGATCTGTTTGTTTGTTTCACCATTTTTGCTATCTCAGTGGATTTTGGAGCCTGCCAAATTTTCCCTGTGGGTGTTGGTGTTCTGCTATTTGTGGCTCCCTCTACTGTGTTTGGATGAGCATGTAGAGCCCTCCTTAAACACTACTGTCAAGTCTCACTTTCCTGGGTAGATATGCAAGCTCAGGAAATGTTCAGTTATGCTCTAGCTTTTTGCCTGGAGGCTATTAGCCTCAGTTACTTGAAAAGCCTTAGGATCTCAGTTGAATGAGAAACTCCCCCAGGTGTTTATAGTGTAAGAGTATTTCCCGAGGGTAGGGCTGATGTTGGTTGTTAATGAGCCTCAATTTGCACTTCTTTGGCTCTTTACCTCACCTGGGAATCTCCGAGGGAGGGACTGCCACAGCTCCAGAAAGGAGCTGGCTGGCCACCACCGTCCTTTGTGCCCACGGGTCAGCGCAAACTCTGAGTGCCCTCCAAATCCCAGGTGTCCCCACAGAGTTCCAGTCCAGTCTGCCCTCCTTCTGCCGGAGCCCTAGGTGAGTGGCTGTAGCTATTTAGCGCTCTGTCCTGGCCCTCTGAGCTGTGGAGCATCTTGGGCTCTTAACCCCAAGGGCGGGCGCCACTGCTGCTCACAGCTAAGGCTGCTGCTCACAGCTAAGGCCGCTGCTGTCTGTGGGCTCCCAGCCCGCCACCCTCTCGCGCCTCTGCAGATCCTACCAAGATCATTCAGTGTCCTTGGCTGTATTGTCCTGTCCCTCTGCTTTTCTGTTGCTTTTTCCTGGCAATTTGTCTTTATTTTAATTGTAATTCCCGTTTGGTCCTGGAAGATCGTCTGTGTAGCTTCCATTCACTCCATCGCCATTTTCTCCTCCCCCAATATGATCAATGTTTCTATATCTTTACTCATGGTGTTGATGGCCTTGCTCATGCTGTTGAGCTTCCTCAAGATCATGGCTCTGTACTCTACCTCTGATAACTTGCTTACTGCATTTCACTGATCTCATCTTCGGTAGAATTCTCTTGTTCTTTCATTTGGGATTTGTTTCTTTGTTTCACCATTTTGGCTATCTCAGTTGGTTTTGGAGCCTGCCAAAGTTTCCCTGTGAGTGTTGGTTTTCTGCTGTTTTTGGCTCCCTCTGCTGGGTTTTAATGAGAGTGGGAGGGCCCACGTTAAACCCCACTGTGAAGTCTTACATTCCTGGGTAGTTTTGCAAGCCCAGGAAAGGTTTAGTTATCCTCTAGCTTTTTGCCTGGAGGCTATTAATTTGAGTTATTCATGGCCTTGGAATGTAGCCCTCTGTTTTCTGAGTAAGAGGATTTCCAGAGGGTGGGACAGTTGCTGTTGCTAATGAGCCTCAATTTGCATTTCTTTGGCTCACCTGGAGGGTGATGAATCTCTGAGGGAGGGGCTTCTCTTTCTCACCACAGCTTGGGGAGGGAGCAAACTGGCCTCCGTCCTTTGTGGCCACGACTCAGCAAAATCTCTGAGTGCCCTCCAAATCCCAGGTATCCCCACAGAGTTCCAGTCCAGTCTGCCCTCTCTCTGCTGGATCCCGAGGTGAATGGCTCTAGCTAATCTAGTGCTCTGTGCTGGCCCTCTGCGCTGTGGAGCCTTTTTGGGATTTTAACCCTGAGGGTGCTGCTCACAGCCTAGGCTATTGCTGTCCATGGGCTCCCAGTCCACCACCCTCTTGCACATCCACAGATCCTACCAGTGTCCCTGGTTATATGGTCTTTTCCCGCTGCTTTTCTTTTGCTTTTTTCTGATGATTTGTCTTTATTTTAGTTGTAATTCCCGTTTGGTCCTGGGAGATCGTCTGTGTAGCTTCCATTCACTCTGCCGCCATTTTTCTCCTCCTAAAATTGCCTCTTTTTGAAATAAAGTTTGAGAAATAATTGAGACTAACAAATTTTAAAGAAAGAAAATATGATTTTTTAAGCCTTGTGTTCCTTGCTTCCAGAGCTTTCTTACCCTTCCCCATTGACTCCTTTTTCTCAATCTCCACCTCTGCACAATCTTGCCCCCCACTCCCATCTTTCTCACCTCCAGCTCCACCTCTAGTGCCATTCTCCTCCAAATCTCCTCTTACTTCTCCCCTGAACCTATCAGTTCCTTTCCTTTTAAAGTTAAGTCTTCTGAAGATCCTAATAAACCTTAAGTTTCATATATCACCTGAATTAATGCTGAATGGTGAGACATAGATAATTTCCCTAATCTCCTCACAACAGCTTAACACTCATGGATCACCTCCTGAACCCTTATAATGATCTGCAGGAAACTTCTCTGGATAACACTGACTTCTCATGGTTTACAGAAGATTATACTTAAATAGTGAAAATGGTGAGTATTGTTCTGGTTATGCTATTGTAACAACTTTTGAAGTTATTGGGGCAGCATTTTACCTTTGGCTGCTTTAGCCCAACAGGCTGAACTATGTGCTCTCATTTGGGCTTGTACATTAACCAAGGACAAAACTGCCAACTGACAGTAGATATGCTTTTGGAGTAGCTCATGATCTTGTAATGTTATGGAAGAAATATAGCTTCTTTACTTCTAGTGGAAATAAAGTTGAAATTGGCCCATATGTTTAGGGATTAATAGGTGCTCTATACTTTTAACTGCTGCTCCAGCTATTATTAAGATACCTGGGCATTCTAAACTTGACTTTTTGGAAGCAAAGGGAAATTACCTTGCGGACACTTAAGCAAGGAATGTTACCCTCAAAAGAACTAACAAGAATCAAACCTCTGTTATGGTCCAACGGGATATTTCCCCAGCTGATAACTTAGAAAAACTAGCCAGAGAAGCCCAGCAATTGGCTTCAGAAAAAGAAAAACAAGACTTGTAGTCCAACAATTATTGGTTTAATAAAAAGAGAAAACTCGCCCGGCCGGTGTAGCTCAGTGGATTGAGCATCATCCCATGGACTGAGAGGTTCCGGTTCAATTCCTGGTCAGGGCAAATGCTCGGGTTGCAGGCTCGATACCCAGTATGGGGCGTGCAGAAGGCAGCCAATTGATGTTTCTCTTTCACATCAATGTTTCTATCTCTCTCTCCCTTCCTCTCTCTCTAAAAATTCAATAAATACATATTTTAAAAAGAGAGAGAAAGCTCTAATTTGGACCAAATAACAACCCAGTCCTATCAGAGACTCTAAAATTCCCCCTCCAAACTACTGTACATGCATGAAACCATTGGTCCACTGACAAAATGATAGCATTTATAAATCACTATTGGTGGGAAAACATTAATAAGATCATGAAAAAAAAAGCCTACCTCACTTGTCCCACCTATCCAAAGTATAACCCAGACTGTTCACACTGACCTGTTCATACACTTTAAATTCCCTAATGGACCATTTGAGGTTTGGCAAATAGATTTTATACAGCCTCCCACATATCATGGATATAATTATGTTTTAGTCATGATCTGTACATTTTCTCTCTGGACAGAAGCTTTCTTTTGTAGACAAGCTACTGTCTCTTATGTGGCTAAAATCCTGTTAGAAAAGTTTATCCCTACTTGGGAACTCTGTTCAAACTCCATAGTGATCAAGGAACCCATTTTACTGGTCAGATACTTCAACAAGTTTGCTATTTGGCTGGACTTACAACATTTTCACTGTGCCTACGACCCTCAATTCCTAGATTTAGTTGGTTATATATAACTCTATGGTTATAATAGAACTTGAAGGTTGTAACAGCCCCTCCCCTAACTCCCTCTTTGTCTTTATAAAAGAGCTTCCTCTTCTTTATTTCTCTTCTTGCATGTGGCTTGCCATGCCTGCATACACCAGTCAGCAATCCTTTATTTTCCTGAATAATTTTTTGTTGTTGAAGGATTATCTTGCTGATTTTTTTTTCCTAGTCAACAAAGGATATGTACTGTCATTGTATTTAGTTGGGAAAATCTCTAGGTTTCTTATTTCTTCATTAATTTATTCATTTTGAACTACAGTAATTAAGAGGAAAACAAGTATATGCCTATATTTTTAGGGCCCTGAGATAGGACTTGGTTTTAAACCTGCTTCTAAATCTCAATCTCCACCTACCATCTAATCACCTCTATTTTCAGCTCCCAGTTTTCTTATATAATGTCTTCCTGAAAATTTGGGTGAGAGTCCAATGTTCAAAAGTCAAACAATTGGTTTGCATGCTATAAATGTGGTCCTGATTTCAGAAAGCTAAAATATTACTTATTTGATAATTATATTTTACATTTCAGAACATTCTTCAATGGCTAATATGGCTAGAATTTTATATTTAAAATTGAATTTTAAATTAATAATTGAAACAACTGTTAGCTAAAATTAAGCCCAATACATATCAGAATGAAGTTAAAAGATTTTTCGTTTGGGGCACGTCAAATGATCTTTGTCTCAACTGGGTTATATTAATGAGATTTTCACTTTTATTTACAGTCATTTTAATAAAATAATGGAACAGAATGTAATAACATAATAAAATAATTGCACAAGCACTGATGGTTGTATAAAGATGGTAACCCAGGTAAAAATGAATTTATTGGCTAGTAGTGTAGATTGCATAGAATTCTAATGTAGAATAGTTATAGATCACTTTTAAGTTGTAGAGAAACCTAAATTTTGGCCGCGTTAACAGTTACCATATGCTCTGCATAGCTCTAAGAAGAAGTTCCAATAAATACACCTATTCAAATCTTTTAAAAATAAAATTTCAACACACAAGTGTTATTTGCAAACAGTTTAATTTTAAAGTCCAATAATACTAAAAGACCTATAATGAAAAACACCAGTGTTTTACCCCATCCTGCCCATCTTATCCCCTGGTGGCAACCACTTTTAAATCTGTAGCTAATTTTTCTAATACTTATCTCTATTGTTCTAAGTTACACACATGCACACACACACACATTTTTATTTCACATTTAGACATTATCTATTAATATTTTTTTAAATTGGATTTTAGCTCACATATGTATTCCCCTCCCTTACCTCACATCTTCCCAATATATCTCATTTTTTGTTTAAATCTATGTTATACTTCTACCACTCTGTTTACACAAATAATCATTCACTACTGAGCCAATTTGCAAGCTAAGACATTTACTTTTTCCCCAACTTTTTCTTTTCCTGGAGTTACTTATTGATTTTAGTTTTTTGTTTGTTTGTTTGTTTGTTTTTTGTTTTGTGTTACATTTGATGAATTTTTCCAGCATACTTCAACAGTTCTGTTGGGAGATTTGTAATAATTTTCCATAACTTGTCAGATGACATAGTTCATCTTTGAACTCGACTAGAATGCAAATTTTAAGAAGACAGAAACATTGTTTGATCATAACTGTATCTTCATTGCCTAAAACAGGCCCTAAAATATAAGTTATCCATAGATACTTACTGAATGGAAAATAAAATGAATCTTATTTCTATTTTGTCCCTGGGAGCATCCCTTTGAAATCCTCCAATTCCCTGCTCCAATCTGGACAGACTTCTTGCTTAATAGCTGATATCTTGGGATTTACCTTCACTTCCCTATCCATTGTATTTTCTGTTCCTTGGACCCCATATTTTCTATTTTTTTGGTTTGTACCTTCCTTTAAAAAAAAAAAAAACATATCCTCAAGAAGCTTTTTTAAATTTTATTAAATTTATTGGGGTGACATTGGTTAATAAAATAATATAGGTTTCAAGTGTAAAATTCTATGATACATCATCTGTATATTGCATTATGTGTCCACCACCCAAAGTGAAATCTTCCATCACCATATATGTGACCCCCTTTACCCTTTTCTTCCTCACCCATTCCCCTTTCCCTTTAGTAACCACCATACTGTTGTCTGTGTTTATGAGGTTTTGTATGTTTCTTTTTATGCTTTCAATTTTATATCCCTCATATGAGTGAAATCATATGGCTCTTGATTATTTTTCTGATTTATTTCACATAGCATGATATTCTCAAGATCCATACACAAATGTGACAATAGAAGCTTCTTGAATTTGGAAGATTTTATGGCAGATAAATATTGCACTTGCACATATGGACTGTTTTTATAATTTGGTCACATACCAAATTATAATTTGAGAATTATCTTCACTCGTTATTTTGAATGCATTGTTCTTCCAGTATTGATTACCATTCTCTCACTTATGTTTGAATTTATGAGCTAATTATCATTTTTCCCCCTACTTTTCACCTTTAAATACTGTGATTTGGGGATATATTCTAGAGTTTCATTATGTATTGCTATGTGACAAATTACCACAAAACATAGTGACTTTAAATAATAACCATGTTCTTTTTTCTCAAGGTTCTGTGCATTGACTGGTTTCCTTTCCATGAGAGGTAATTTGAGACTGTAGTCATCTGGGTGCTTGACTGTGCAAGAATGTCCAATATGGTGCACTCACATGGCTGGCAATTGGTGCTGACTATTGACTATGAGCTCAGTTATAGCTTTCAACCAGAGGCCCCTTGATTCTTCTCTATGTGGCATTTCCATTTGGATTGAACTCTGTTTGGATGGCACCTAGTTTCAAAAATGAAGAAAGTAGATGCTGCCAGTATTCTTCAAACTTATGTTCAGCAGTTTCAGAATGTAACCTATGTTTTATTTTATTGGTCAAAGCCAGTTATAAGTTCAACTAAGATTTAAGGACAAGGAAAATAAGATCCATCTGTTGTACAGCAGGGGTGCAGAGTAAGGAGAAAAATTGTTTTGTATCATCTTTGGAGATAGCTATCATATCTAGTTTTATTATAGACAGAGTTTGTGTCAATGGTTTTGCGTGGTTTTCAAGAGAAGAGGACAGAAATATTTTTACTATCTTGTAATCAGAAATACATTAAACTCTAAAAAATCATTTGCTTATTACATATCAAGAGATTATACTTATGAATTTAAAAAAATATTATCATTGTCAGGACTTGATTTCTCAGATTGTTAGAGCGGATTTATTCTCAACATTAATTAACTTTGGCTGCACAGAGCTGGCCAATAAATTAAAAGATGGCAGAGAGTGGGAGAAGTAAAAACCATTTATTTATTTATAAAAGTATATTTGTAAATATACTTTATTTGTAAAAGTATATTAAAACTTTGTACCTCAGTTCTAGCTGATGCTTCAAAAGGCTGAGACAACATCCCTAATTCTAAAGTGGGACTCTTTTATATAGGACTTGCAATAGGTATTTCTAGAAACTGGTTCAGAGGTAGGAAATGCTCATTAGCAATCTTGAAGGTATTAAAAAGGTTGAAGTTAAGGAAAGAGGGAGATAATTCTTTGTAGAGAATATTGGATTGCTGTGGCATGCTCTGTTACTTCTCTACCTTGCTTCAATTAGGTTGGAGAAATGGGTACTTTCCCACACATTTTGTCAAATGAAAGGGACTTAGAAAAGACAATACTGAGGGCTTAATATGTGTCCTCTGAAATTTAGGAGATACAGAACATAGTTATCTGACTCTTGCCTGAGAAATCTAGAGTCTATCTCTATGGAATTGAAGAAGAGAAGAGGATGAGGGAGAGAGAGAGCAAGAGTAAAGGAAACAGAGGGAGAAAGGGAGGTGCATTGCTTTGCTATTGTTGATGATTGGCTTTTGTGCTATGGGTCACGTGGATCTTTGGGGAAAGTCTTCTTGGAATCAACTTTAAATTTTTTTTTTCTTTATTGATTTTTAGAAAGGGAGGGAGGGAGAGGGAGAGAGAGAAACATCAATGAGAGAGAACATCGATTGGCCGCCTCCTGCATGCCCCCCACTGGGGATTGGGCCCACAATGTGGGCATGTGCCCTGACCCAGAATCGAACTGGAAACCTCTTGGTGCATGGGTCGATGCTCAACCACTGAGCCACACCAGCTGGGCCTAGAATCATCTTTTAAGAAGGACTGTCCAAGAAGCTATCTTGCATCAAGAGGTAGAGCTCAGAATTCCATGGCTGAAATTTGGAGTCATAAGAAGCCAGTCAGCAGGATAGACATATAGATCAATCTAATAGAATTAAGAGTGTAGACTAGGCCAGTGTGGGTCAGTGTATTGATCATCGTCCCATGGATTAAAAGGCCCTGGGTCAATTTCCAGTCAGGGCACATGCCTGGGTTGCAGGCTCAATCCCCAGTACAGGGCGTACAGGTTGCAGCCAATCAATGTTTCTCTCTCACCTTGATGTTTTTATCTCCCTCTCCCGTCCTCTCTCTCTAAAAAAAATCAATAGAAATGCCTGGTTGGTGTGGCTCACTGGTTGAGCATTGACCCATGCACCAAAAGGTCACTGGTCAATTCCTGGTCAGGGCACATGCCCAGGTTGTGGGCCCAATCCCAAGTGGGGTATATGCAGGAGGCAGCCAATCGATGTTCTCTCTCATCGATGTTTCTATCTCTCTCTGGCTCTCACTTCCTCTCTCTCTAAATTCAATAAAGAAAAAATATTTAAAAAAGCAATAAAAACATATTTTTTAAAAAAAGAGTCTAGAGGTAAAGTCACACATCTATGGTCAACTGATTTATCACAAGGATGCTAAGACCATTCAATAAGGAAAGGATAGTTTCTTCAACAGAGACAACTTGATAGCCACATGCAAAATAATGAAATTGGATTCTTACTTTACACTGTATAAACAATAAACTCAAATGAATCAAAAGCATAGATGTGAGAGCTAAAACTATAAAATCATAAGAAAACATAGGAGTAAATATTTATGACCTTATATTCTAATAATGGAAATGATAACAGCTATAATTTCTTGAGCTGTTAGTATAGCTTGGACACTTATTTTCATTATCTCAGTGAGTCCTCATAAATACCTGGAGAGGTAGGGGGTATTACTGCTTCTATTTTACAGACTGAGATTTAGAAAAGTTAAATTACTTACTCAAGGTTACACAGGTAGTAAGTGATAGGCCCAGGATTCAAATCCTTATATACTTGAGTCAATAACTCAAACACTTAAGCACAATACTACACAGCTACCTTGAAGTCTGCAAATGCTGACCTGATTATCTTGCTGGGAAAATCAGGCTGCACCCCTGAGGCTGTTATTGTTGAATGCCAGTGGATGACCACCAAATTTACTGCAATTCAGCACATGCCTTATTCTCTCATTTCCTACCTCTGTACCATCTGCAGCTGGCCTAGGTCCTTCTGTTTCTGCAGGAGTGAAACAGCTGGGTTAACCCTTTCCTTCTGTAGGGGGTCTCAGGGGAGGATATGAGCCAAGGGCTGCTCCTAGAGAGGCCTGCAATGCTTTTACTCTTCATTAAAAGTTTATGTGCATTATACACTTCATTATATGTAATCAGGTTCCTTATATGGTACTCCAGTGCATAAATGACTCTCCAGACGCATTTGTGAGTTTCCATTGTTATACTATAAAGGCTGGCAAAGTCACAAGGCAGATATGTTTTAAATTATTCAATTATTCCTGGCACAACAACCAAATCCATGGGAGGTTGTGCTTTACAGCTTCCATAGGATTGCTTACTGGATAGCATCAGTAGTTCTATTGGTCAAAACCAGTTCTGAATCTGAATAATCAGGAAAAGGAAAAATGCCATGGGTAGATTATTACTCTTATTTTCAATTTATTGTGAATTGACTTATACCTTGTTGTAATGCGGGATAGTTTACACAACATAAATGTAGATTCTAGAAAGGCTAATATTTTTACACTGAGAAGATGATGAGGCCATGGGTATTGTATACCTTTAAGGGCTGTTAAATAGATATGCTTTTATTCATTCATTTACTTTTTAAACTGACATTTACTGAGCATTTACTATGTACCCAGCACAGTGATAGGCACAAGCTATATAGAGGTGAATATAAGACATGGTTTTTGCCCTCAAAGAACTTACTTTCTAGTGTGGCAACAGGTAAATTTACAATTTAAGAATAGGGTAATGACTACTATGAGAGAGATATATCCAGAGTATTATGAGAAAACAGGTTACAAAGTGGTACATGAAGAAAAATTATCTGATGAACAGCAATTTATTAAATTTATTAAATTGCTGTTCTTAGCAGAAAGATATTTAGCTTCAGAGAACTGGGTGTTTAGCTGTTGGAGTGAAGACAGCCCCCAAGGCAACTTGAGAATCCATATATTAAAGATGGCAGAGTTGCTGTCAGCCTGGTACTCTACATGGAGGAAGGCTGATCTGCCTACTTCTTCAGGTGCCCAGTATTATTATATTAACAAGAAGTAAAATTTCTATTGTGTTTGAATAATTTTACACTTCAGAATTTACTTGTTATAGCAGTTAACCCATCTTTACCAATATAGTTACAATGTCATGTCAGTTTTCATAATATCTTGATTCTGGCTCCTCATCTCCATCAGCTCTGCCACCATTAAGGTCCTTATTGTGTCCCTCCTGGCCTATGCAACAACCTTCTGCTTTCTCGCCCTTCAGTTATTTTTGCCAAGTGGAAAACTAACATGTTTTATAGAACATATTTTGGAGAAACAATAGTTTAGGCCAGAGTACTGGCCTAGAGAAATATTAAATATTAAAGAAAGGATTGTAGCAATTGTGGTGGGGAACTATTTTAGTGGTAGGCACCCCCTCAGATACTCATCCAATGCAGGCAGCCCTCTCTTCTGCCTCTGCTGAATGCAATCTGTAAATATGCCCATGAGCTTGAATCCAGCCAGAATTGCTTAGCTTTGTTTTAATTTAGGGGCACAGGTAGACATCTTATAATATTTGCTGTTGGACACTAGAAAAGCAGGTCTGAGAGTATGGATGGCTCAGACAATCTATTCCAATTACTAGAAGGAGAAATCAAAGCACATGGGCTTCTGATTAGGAGGGAGGGTCAGAGTAAGTGATATTTTCATCCAAGCTCAACCACTTACTAGCTATTGTGACCTTGGGCAAGATACTTTACTTCTCTCTGACTTGACTTTTTTTTTAGCTGTAATGTGGGAATAAAAATAAAAATAAAAATGAAATTAAATTCAAAAATTAAATTCAAAATAAAAATCTCAGAGAGTTGTTAGGATTACATGAGATAACGCATATAAAGCAATTGGAATAGGGCCTGTCACATAGTAGGTTCTCAAATTCTTTTACCATTAAAAAATATGTTTTTATTGCTTTTAGAGAGAGAAGATAGGAAAGGAACAGAGAGGGGGGTATGGAGGGAGGGAGAGAGAGAGAGAGAGACAAACATTGATGTGAGAGAGAAACATCAACTGGTTGCCTCCTGTACACATCCCGACTGGGATCAAACACCCAACTGCACTGACTGGGAATCGAACCTGTGATCTTTTGGTGCATGGGATGATGCTCAACCAAGTAAGCCACACCAGCCAGGGTTACCATTATTGTTTTTATATCATGTGGAAAGAGTAGCTTTGCTATTATTATGACTATTTCTTTCTGATTAAAAAGCAATTATTTCCATATTGAATAAAAGTTTTACTAATGTTTAAAAAAAATAAAGTTACCAAGTAACCAAAGACTTCCATGCAGAGTACAAATTATTCCTGGCTTGGAAATATAACTTGCACTGTTGCTGAAGTATATTTAAATCTATTTCCCAGTGACTTTCAGTTACTGCAGTTTCTTGAGGAAGAGATGCAAGCAGAAATGGGGGAAATTTTTCAGGAAGTGCTCTTTAATGCCATGTTAGCTAAGGCTGTGGCACAAGGAATGTTGATGTTTCTGAAGATGTTTCAGGGCCAGTAAAAATCAGTGTGTTTTGAGTCATGTTCTCTTAAGAGACTTCTACTCCTGTTATTTCTTGTTTGTGTTCTCTGACACATCTTCATTACCTGCTCTTTCTGCTAGAAGCGAATTATGGTTTCTTATGTGCCTCTTAGATCTGGGAGGGAAGAGTTTAGATTTTACTATCTGACCATTTCTAATAGGACAGGACAGGATGGGCAAAGGCACTGAGCATAAGCTTCATTCCCCTCTGGATCTGGTTAAGGGCAATAGAAAATAGACACTACTTCATTTTTATGGTGCCCACCTATTGTAAATTGAGGGTAAATAGGTGATGAGTCAAGTTTAGGTAAAGGCAGGTTACCACCAAACCTTCAAACTATGAATACAACTAGCTCCAAAGAAAGAATAGCATAGCCCAGCTAGTACTCTACAATACAAAGCCTTAGAACAGAAGTCAGCAAACTTTTCCTGTAAAGAGCTAGATAAGTAAATATTTAAGTTGTGTGGCTCTGATGATCTCTGTCACAACTAAATTTCAGTTTTGTACTGGGAAAACAGCCATAGGCTATACATAAACACATAGGCATAGCTGTATTCTAATAAGACTTTATTTACAAAAATGGGCAGCAGGAAAAATGTGGTTCAAGGGCTATACAGTAGGTGGAGATTTCCAGTTTGGTGATTGATAGAAGTCCAGGCTAGGACAAGGAAATGAGCCAGGGACAGAACATATAGCTCCTTATGATCCCAACCGTGATAAGTGAAGAAAACAAGCATGACCCTCCATTAAAATCTGTAGGTAAATGAAGGGATGGTAGGAACATAGTCTGTGGGTCCCTGTTCCTTAGAAACTCTAAAGAGATGGGTATAAGGTGAGAGGAGTGGCATTCTAGCTAATTCATTTTGATTTATACTTGGGTATGTGTGTTCAACTCAAGGTAAGGCAGTGGAGATACCATGACCTGTTGAATTTGTTATGTCATCAAAAGGAACAGCTTTGGACCAGAAAATGGTGAATTCCTCCCTAGTGTTTTTCACATTACCCAGAAGCCTCTAGCTTGTTTCAGTTCTTCGTAAAATTCCCAATGTGTCAATAACAATTGCTAATGCAACACTTCTAGTGTTTGTGTGTGTGTGTGTGTTTAAGCAAGAACTATGGGCAATTACTGTGTTCATTCCCTTGAGACAAAAATCATAGATTTGTCAAAGGAAGGGAGTGGTGGGCAGCTTTTTGTGAATTTGGCTTGAATATCACCTTCATTGGGGTGTATACATTTGCACAAAGGAGAGTATGATCCAAGGAAAACCACCCACACCAAGAGTGGGAATGACTGAAAAGGCATTTGACATCTCATGTATTTAGAGGAAATACAAAATACAAATATTTGCCTTTAGTTTCAGTAAGTAGAGGGGTCAGCATAGCTTAATGTAATACCCTGAGTAATGTCTACTTTGTAGAGAAGGAAAAAAAAACACACACACACACAACAACAACATAAATTTATCAGAGGCAGACTTTTATTTAATAAGCCTTTATGTAAAGATTTCTTATCTTTTGCAGCTACACAGCTTTAAGAGAGTGCCTGGTACCTGAAGGCTGGCTCCTACTGGGACTAATTCCATCCAGACAGCTCCAAGTATGTTCATTAGGCGATGATTATTTTTCACACAGGTGGAGAAGGTTAGGGGCTAAGATAGAGAGGCGGCGCTGATTATGTTAAGCATAAAACACCATCTGTTCCCCAAGTAAGAAAAGGAACTGCATCCATACTTCATGAAGGGTACCAGGCCCTGCTGAAGCTGATAGTCTCTCATTTACTTTGTTTCATTCTCTGGCTACATTTACAGGTCTCAAAAAAAGTTGATAAAAATGAAGAAAACATAAAATATCTAAAGGCTTTTGAAAAAGCTATTATTTTTCTAACCATCACATTCAGGCTTGCTGATATTAATGAATGGGAGATTTTTCTCCCTTAATGTAAGCATTATACTTGGCACAAAAATAGAATACTACATTGATTCCTTTTCAATGTAAGGACTTATTTTCCTTCAAGACAAGCAGCCTTACCAGTTAGACAGCTCCTCAAGGCACTTTAATATGGTTTTGCTTGGGACTAAATAACGCAAATGAGCTGACATGCAGATACCCCTTTTATAACAAAATAAACAACCTGAAGATGCCTGGGAAAGTAGGGATAGTAGTTGATGGAGTGAGTTTATGGGCACTTGAGTTCACCTGATAAGGAATCCAGCTACTTTGTTGCTTGCACACACAGAGCCAGAGATTCACAATGCTGCACTTATTCCAGTCTGCTTCCCAGAGCAAACCACCCTACCACCTGGTCTTTTCCCATTCACCATTCCTAAAAATTTCCTGCCCAGCAGGTGGTGGTGGGGATAGTGTGGTACAAAGCTTGTCCCCCTCCTTCTGCTCTTCAATTAATTACCTCACTGGTAGAGAGTCCCATCTTTATAATAGTTAATGATTAGTAAAACCAGCTGAAAACCAATTGGTGTGACTCCAGCCCCTACTCCAGAGAATGAGTGGAACAGGCAGCCTTGACCTAGAGCCATAGCTAGCAAGCCATTCTGAGGCTCTACTGGTAGGCTTTAGCTCCTACCTTATCTTCAAGGATCCAGATTTAGTGTCTGTCTGTCCTCCAACCCCGTTGAGTATACCTCCACCACTACATTTGCACACAAGTTATTTATTCTGATTGGAATGCCCACTTTTATTCTTCCTTCTATTATATCCCAACCTATTCTTCAAAAGACATTTAAGCTTTTCCCAAGGCTGTCAGCCCATTTGGACCCATTCCTCCTCTGAACTCATCTGACATTTACTGTCTGTTCACCTTTGGGATAATTAATCATATTCCTCCTGGAATTCTTAAGGTGTGTCTCTCATGATTTTCTTGCTTCTACCAGTATATTGCTAGGTCTCTGAAGGCAGAGGCTTTTTATGATATTCTTTCATCTCTGTTATAGAACTTAGCACAGTGCTAGGAAAACAGTAGGGGCCCAGTAAATAATTTATTTGACCACTTGTAGATTGAAAACCCTTGACAGTATGGATTAATGTTTGTTTTCCTCATATTGGGCCTTTGTGTACCCTAAAAGGGGAAAATAAATTAAGGTTTGAGTGTGTGAAGTGTATGGCTTACACACATATATCTACCTCATCTGTTCCTTTCAATAACTTTGTGAGGGTTGTTATATCCCACTGTATAAACAAAGAAAACTGAGACTCAGAGAGTGAAATGACTTGTCTAAGTTTACACAGCTAGGAAGTTGAAATGCTGAATTTGAATGCAGGTTATTCTGATAAAGACAAAGTATTGGCAATTATGTTGTGTCCGTGACACTTGAGTGCCAGGGCCCAGGTAGGGGGTCAGGGTGGGGATTGTAGTCTAGAAAGAATACATTTTAATTTTTGACTATGCAGTCAAATGTAATTTAATAAGCATTTAATATTTAGTAAAACATGTGATACATACTATATTGGATGCTGGGAGGGATACAAAATAAAAGCAAGCTAAAATCGCTGACTTCTGGGAGCTCATAATCTCATAGAAGAAAAAAATACCTATTGAACCAAATTATGATTTTAAAAAAGCTGGTTCTGACACAGGAAAGGAGAGAGGGAAAGATTTTGACTGAAATTGTTGGAGAAGTCATCTTGGAAAAGGTGTAATTTTAATTGGGTTTCAATGAAAGAGTCATATTTTTACAACTAAACAGAGAAAAATAACCTTCTACACTAGGGAAAATTTAGAGAAGAGACTGGAGGTTGGAGGGCCCAGGATATAGGTAAGTATAGAGATTTGCTCTGGAGCCCAGCACCATGGCTGAGTAGTGTTGTGGTCATAAAATCCTGGTTGGAAATATGCTATATTGTTATCTTTTTGTGCTATGCCAAGGGCACAGTCCATCTGTGAGTGAGTACGATTCTTCATTTCAGTGATTACAATACCAGAAGTCTTCAACTCAGGTGGTGAGAGCCTATCACAATGGCCTATGGAACTCTTCTTCTCTTTGACTCAGTGAATTGTTGCAGGCTGATGGTTTCATAGAGACACTGTATGTCCATTTTTAATTCTTCTTGATTACCATCTAGAATAGATATAGGAGGGAAAATGCCCAATTAAAAGTCATTCAACAGGGAAGGTTAAAATTCTACAATCCATTTCCTTTAAAGTTGATGGAAAAAGTTCTTTTGGGGAAAACAGGTGTGTGCCCAGACATTTCAAATCATCATAATGATAACAATGAACAGGAGCCCTTGGCCAAAAGTTAATGTTATGAACTGAATGTATCTTCCCAAAATTAATATGTTGAAACCTAACCCCCGTTGGAGGGTGGGTCCTCTGGGAGGTGATTAGGTCATAAGGGTAAAAGCCCGCATGAATGGCATTAGTGCCCTTACAAAAGAGACTCCACAGAACTGTCTCTCTCCTTCAGCCATCTGAGGACACAGTGAAAAGACAGCTGTCTATGAACCAGGAAGCTGGCCATCACTAGAAACTGAATTTTCTTGGACTTCAGCCTCCCAAACTGTTGGAAATAAATGTTTGCTGTTTAAGCCACCTAGTCTATGCTATTTGTTATAATAGTCCAAAATGACAAAGACAGTAAACCTGAGGGCTTTTCTAGAATGGGAAATTATGATTGCTCTCTTAACTGCCTCTCTAGAGGTAATAGCATGTCCTGAAAAGATCATAAGTTTTGGACTCAGACAGGGTTGTGTTTAAATCTCAGCTCTACAATTTGGTAGCTGCATGATCTTTAACAAGTTACTTTACCTCTCTGAGCCTCATTTTCTTCATCTGTAAAATTAAGATAATAGTCTCTTTTCTAGGTTGTTGTAAGAAAAACTATATATATATAGTTTCCCAGCTTAGTGCATAACATACATTAAACCCTCAATATATAATTTATTTTTATTATATTTAGTCAAATTTTTATTCTTCCAGCACAATTACCTATCATTTGATTATAATCCAGATGAAGAACTGGGACCATGTTTGCTTTGTCTACCATCTAATATATGGCATTGCTTTTGTAGATGCTTAATAAATATTTGTTGGATGGATGGGTGGCTGTCTGGCTGGATGGAAAGAACACCATCTAGAAAGTGCCTGATACTTAGTTGACACTTAATAATTATTTGTTAAACTATTTTACTACCAGCCCAACTTGTTAAGATATGGGGAATCAAAGAGACCAGAAAGTCCAAGAATACTAAAGTTCATATCAGCTGTCTTTTTCTCACCAATCTTTATGAATCGAGGGTTGTGAGTTTCCCCTCTCTGCCTTTTAGTGACCTATCATTCTCTCTAAAATGTAAATTAAACAATGGATAACAGCTAATACCTCAGCTAACAAAGTAAACAATTGACCAGCCACAGGAGCTTCCCTTTTCAAGGCAATTACTTCTTGCTAAGCCCTTAAAAGTAGCGTCTCCTGGGAGGCTGAGAAGCTGAGGTGCTCATTGCTTACACTAAGCTTGATATATAGCTTGATTAGGTCCCTAGAGGCCTGAAATTTGCTTGGGATCTAAGAGAGAGAAAGTATAGTATTTAATTCATTTTAGATGAAAATATAAATCTGTACTTTAGAATTGCTGTTTCTTTTCCTTTTGCCCTTCTACAGTTTGAAACCACATCCTTAACAGTTGCTTTATGCTCACTTTATCACCAATATTTATGTAAAATACTCAGCCTTCCATAAGACTTAGATTGTGTCTTTTTAAAGCACATAAAGTACTCTGCAAGGCCCTGGGACTTTTCTACTGGCTCACATAAATTTGTTTAATCCATCCCAGCAAACTTGGTTTTTGGCTAAATGACATCATAATCTTTGAGCCCTAAATTTGATTCTAAGATTTTTAGAGGTGCTTCCACATTCTTTATGCTAGAGTGCGTAGCTGTCTCTATAGCTGCACTGGAGGGACATGGAAAACACGTCTATCCTAAAATATCCCTTTCCCCAACCCCAGACTCAAAATCTCCATCCTTAGCATCCCCAACAGGTCAACAGCAAAGGAGGAAGCATTATCTTCTTTTGTAGAGGGCCCCAGGTGGCCAAAATGTGTTTTAGCATTTCTATTAACATGGTAGCCCAGATTTCTTTATCTACTGAGCTAGGTGGAAGCTTAGAGCCTGAAGGGATTCTGTGGAGGCAAGATGGCTAATGTCACCTGAATCTGGGGCTAGAGGGTAGAATGCTTGAGTGGGCAACTGTGGGATAAGAGAAAATGGAAAATATGCCTGTAGGGTGAAGCCACAGACAAACATTAATATAAACTACCTCATAAATTTGCTTCAAGAAAACCCTGTGAATGAGCTTCTATCGCAGGAAAGCAAAATGTAGTCTGAATAAATTGTAGGCTCAGATTCAAGGAAACCCACATTTTCAGACCATTGCCTCCTGTTTTGTTTGAAGTAAATGTTTTTTCTTTATTTGTCTATGATATAAATGGATTAGGGATGCTCATTTTACAAAGGTCACCAGCATTATTCCCTAAATTTAAGTTCAGAGGTCATGGTATCCTTAGTCAATAGTGAAAAAAACAACAAACAAAAACACCATGGCCTAAATTATCAGATGTGGAATAAATTTTGTCCAAAAATTCTAGGGAGGAGATTTTTCTTCCTCTGAGATTCTAGACAAATTGAGAACTTAAAAATAAATTATCCTCTATTATCCATATGTCCACAATTTATTCTTGCTTGCCACAGCTGTGAATGATAATAAAGAGGTCAGGATACAAAGCAATGAAAGGGGAGAGAAGGCAGAAGAGAAGGAAGAAGGAGAAGAAAGGGAAGGGAAGATGAGACAGCAAGAGCCAAGGGAATAAGAACTATACAGCTTATATTTTGTTATATGCCAGCCACTGTTAGAGTCCAGATGACATAACAGAAAACAAAACAGAATAAGTACAACCCTTGCTCTCATGGAGCTTACAGTACAGTGGGGGAATATATAATAAGCAAGATAACTAACTGAAATACATAGTAAGTCAACCTTAAAAGCAATGGAGAAAAATAAATTAGGCAAGAAGAATGACAAGCAGGGGCTAACTCTTTAGATAAGGTTCACAAAAGAGGCCCTACTGAAAAGGTGACATTTGAGTGACTTTCTCAGCCATTTCCTAATTCACAGTTCTTGGTCAGGGTGAATGCTTTCCAGTAGGGTAGCAGGCAATTCCAGTATGTACATTTATGAAGCATGGCTCCAATGGAAAAAAAGTAACACTTCTGAAGGCAAGTGTCCTGAGAGGTCACCTCTTCCAGCCCCTATATTTGCTTATGGTGGTAAGTAACTTGCCCAAGGATGTTGGCAAGTGAGAATCAAAGCCAAGGAAAGAAATCAGCTTTTCAGGTTCCAAATCTAGTGTGCTTTCCATGCCACCCAGGGTTAATAAAACACAGGTATTTCCTCCTACCCCCTACAAAAATAGAAAATGTGGATATTACTTCCTAATCCAGCTGTTCTCAACCTTGAATGTGTATGTGAGTCTTCTGGGAGATACCAGGGCCAACCTCCAGATGATTCTGATGCAGATGGTTCATGGATCCATTTTGGGAACCCCATCTAAGCACTTGGGAAGAGATGTAGATGCTTTCATCAGTATTTTGTCTTGAGTGATTTTCATATCTCATTACTCATTAAAGGATAATTTTAACTTAATCTATTTGTCTTTTAGTTTTGTCATGTTTTCTTTAAACATGTCACCATTTTTTCTCATTTGTATTTTCTTAGAATCTTATGTTCATTGGGCAAATGAGCATTAGAAATATCTAGAGCAATGGTTCTCAACCTTCCTAATGCCGCGACCCTTTAATACAGTTCCTCATGTTGTGGTGACCCCCAACCATAAAAATATTTTTGTTGCTACTTCAAAACTGTAATTTTGCTACTGTTATGAATCGCCATCGGAAATATGTGTTTTCCGATGGTCTTAGGCGACCCCTGTAAAAGGGTCGTTCGACCCCCAAAGGGGTTGTGACCTACAGGTTGAGAACCACTGATCTAGAGAATAGGAACTGTGAAAAATATAATAGATATGAAGCAGCAAGAAAAGATTTGAAAGTAGATGATAGAAGAACTTTAAATTCAGGCCAAGGAAAGGCAGTTTCATAGACTTTTTAAGAGAGAGGTGATGTTATCAGATTTGTTTTCTCAGGAAAATAAATCAGACAAGATTGTGTAGGATAGATAGTGATGAGCAAATGGTGGCAGTAGGATAGTTTTAGGAGGTAATTTTTTAAACTTATCTTTATTGTTGAATGTATTACAGATGTTTCCCCCCCTTTTTCCCCATTGACCCCCTCCTCCCCAATCCCACCCCCTCTTGCCTTCCCCACACTATTGTTGGTCTCAATTGGTTATGCATATATGCATAGAAGTTATTTGGTTTATCTCATCCCGCCCTCCCCCCTTCCCATTGAGGTTCATCAGTCTAACAACCAATTTGTACTTCTTAATTCCTTCATCTTTTTCACCCATCCCCCCAGCCTCCACCCATCTTTCAACCAACAAAAAGTTCTTTGTATCTATCAGTCTGTTTCTGATCTGCTTGCTCATTTTGTTTGTAGATTCAATTGTTGATAGATATGTATTAATTACCATTTTATTGTTCATATTTTTGTTCTTCTTCTCCTTCAAGAAGACCCTTCAACATTTCATATAATACTGGTTTGATGGTGATGAACTCCTTTAGCTTTTTCTTGTCTGGGAAACTCTTGATATGTCCATCGAGATTCTAAATAATAGCTTTGCAGGATAGAGTAATCTTGGTTGTAGGTCATTGCTTTTCATCATCTTGAATATCTCTTGCCACTCCTTTCTAGCCTGCAAAGTTTCTTTTGAGAAATCAGCTGACAGTTTTATGGGAGCTCCTTTGTAGGTAACAGACTGCTTTTCTCTTGCTGCTTTTAAGATTCTCTCTTTGTCTTGAACCTTTGGCATTTTGATGATGATGTGTCTTGGTGTGGACCTCTTTGGGTTCAACTTGTTTGGAACTCTCTGTGCTTCCTGGACTTGTATGTCTGTTTCCTTCACCAGGTTAGGGAAGTTTTCTGTCATTATTGTTTCAAATAGGTTTTCAATTTCTTGCTCCCTCTCTTCTCCTTCAGGCACCCCTATGATGCAAATGTTGGCACACTTGAAGTTGTCCCAGAGGCTCCTTACACTATCCTCATTTTGTTGGATTCTTTTTTGTTGTTATTGTTCTGGTTGGGTGTTTTCTGCTTCCTTATATTCCAAATTGATAGTTTGCTCTTGGCCTTACCTACTCTACTATTGATTCCCTGTAAATTATTCCTTATTTCAGTTAGTGCATACTTAATTTTTGACTGGTCCTTTTTCATGTTGTTGATGTTCTCACTAAGTTCCTCGGAGGTCTCCTTTAGTTCCTTGAACGTCTCACTAAGTCCCTTGAATGTCTCACCAAGTTCCTTGAGAAACCTTATAACCTGTGTTTTGAACTCTGCATCAGATTGATTGCCTATCTCCATTTTGTTTAGTTCTTTTCCTGGAGTTTTGTTCTTTTCTTCCATTTGGACATGTTTCATTGTCTCCTCATTTTGGCTGCTTCCCTGTGATTGTTTCTATGTACTAGATAGAGTTGCTACATCTCCTAGGCTTCATAGGGTGGCCTATTGTTGTAGTTGTTCTGTAGGATCCAGTGGCACAGCCTCCCTGATCACCCCAGCTGGGCCCTCAAGGTGACCCCTAGGGTGGGCTGTACACCCTTTTGTTATATTTGAGTCTTGATTGCTATTGACAAGTCAATGGGGGGGATTTACTCAGGCTGATCAGGTGCTGTGCCCACTGCCCACGGACCACTGGCCTCTGACTACCTTGGAGGATCATCTGTGTAGGGGCCCACCCCACAGAATAAGACTTACTTCATCAGGACTCTGGTACCTACTGAGTCCGCTCATTGAGTGTGTCACTTATGTAGGTAGTTGGGTGGTGGTGTTTCGATGTGGTCTGAAGCTGTCCACTGAGTGTGCTGACTCTGGGGCAAAGTCAGCCACTGCCTGTGTTCTATCCGGGACCACTGGCATAAGCTACAAAGTGATCTGCAGATGGCTGCTTCTTGTGCTGGGCTTGGACGTGCCCAGGCAAAGCCAAGTTGTGAACCAAGGCTGGTTACTTCTAGTGCTCAGTGTGGGGCCACTTAACAAGAGGTATGGGGCTGGCTGAGACCAGATGCTGCTTGTTTGAGAGATTTTAGGAAACTCTGAAGCAGAATCCAAGACAGGCCAATACTATGGTAAAGCCTTTGGAAACAGCTTGGATGGGCATGAAAGTTGGGTGGGGCAGGGCCTCAGGGAGTCACCAGGGCGGGGCAAACAGTGTGAGCCAGGTTGCTGGAGTCCCAGATAAAGCGGCTATCTGTCACCCCACGGAAGGGATCACCAAAGGAACATCAGCCTCTGCCAGCATGTCTGTCCAAGAGAAAGCCACTTCTCCAGTCCTTGTTCTGAGGCAAAACAGCTCAGTTCTTCCCTGTATGTCTCTGGAGCCCCTCAAGCTGCCTCCCCTCTGAGCTTGGAGGGAGCAAGTCTGAGTAAGTCCATGAGCGGGCACTTTAAGAGGAACTGCCTGGGGCTCCTGCAGCTGCACCCTAGGAGGTAATTTTAAGATTGCAGGCAAGGGTAGAAATGGGCTGTGAGGATGAATAAAGAGAGGGCATGGGCAATGCAAGCTATTGGAGAGGTTAGAATCCACAGGACTTAATGAACAATTGGTTCTGTGTGGTAAAACAAAGATAAATGAGTCAAAATGACTTCAAACATTCTGGCTTCTAGTGCCATGATCTGAGATAAGAACCACTGCTTGAAGAGCAAGTTTGTTGCAGGAAGAGGGAATGACTTCAGTTTGGGCCATGTTAATCTGGTGGTGTTGGTAAGATACTCATATGGTATGAGATGTGTATTCAACAGAGGAGTTAGGTTTAGAGATCTAGATATGGCAGTTATTATTCAATAAAATCTATTGAGCATGTACTATGTTCCAGGCACTATTTCAGATGCTTTGTGTGTATCAGTGAACAAACAGATAAAATATTCGTCTATCATGGATCTGACATTCTAGCAGGGGTGAGGTGTTGTGGGCATAATGAACATAAGAATTAAGTAAATTATCTCATAAATCAGAACATGATAACTGCTATGAGAAAAAATAATTGAGATCGAGGGAGTGTCTATGACAGTGTAAAAGGAGATGAACACAAGGGGAGAAAGTGTAGAGAAGCAAAGAGGACCAAGGACAGACCCTTTGGGAAACTGGCATTAAGAAGTTGATGGAGAAATAACAATGATTGTTCTGCAAAGGAGATTAAAAGTGAAATAGTAAGACTAAGGGGGAGTACAAGGGTTATGGAAGAAAAATGTTTTGTATCTTAAAGTGAATATCAGTGTCAAGTGATTCCAAGGGGCCAGAAAAAATGAAGGCAGAGTTGAGGCCATTGAGATGGAAACTAAGAGGCCACCAATAGAGTATCAGAAGCAGAAGCCAACTCATAAGTGACATTTACTTTATTTATTTATTTTTCTGTGATATGCTTTTATTGTTAGGATTTCTAATTGGTTCATTTTTTTTTTTTTTTGCCACTAAAAACAATATTGTAATAAGCTTCCTTACACATACATCATTATATACAGGTACTCTCATTTTTTTAGAAGATAAATCCTGAACTAGGTTTGCTGGATCTAAAGGTAGGCACTTTAAAATTTCAGTAGATATTGTCAGATTACTTTCCAAAAATGTTATAGTAATTCACATATACACCATCAATGTATGGACTGTTCATTTCTTAAAAATGGGAATGTTAATACCTAAGTTATGGGGTGGTTACATACATGCAATTAATCAAAGAGATACAATTAATTTCTTGTTTCCCTCTCTCTCCATAGATATGATACCTGGCACATAGTTGCACCAAAAAGCCTTTTTCTACTCTTTTATTCTCTATGGTTTATTTCTTTTTTTTTCTTTTTTTTTTTTTGTTAATCTCACATGAGGATATTTTTCCATTGAGTGGAAGGGAGAGAGAGAGAGAGAAACATTGATGTGAGAGAGACACATCGATTGATTGCCTCCTGCATGACCCCAACTGGAGCCAGGGATCGAACCTGCAACCCAGGTACATGCCATTAACCAGGAATTGAACCCAAGACACTTCAGTCCAAGGGCTGATGCTCTAACCACTGAGAAAAACCAGCAAGAGCCTCCATGCTTTTATTAAAATTTTTTTTTCTTCATTGTTGAAAGTATTACAGATGTCCCTCCAGTTTTCCCCGTTGACTTTCTCCTCCCTGCTTCTCACCACCTTGTTCACCACACAGTTGTCTGTGTCCACTGGTTATGCATATATATGCATATAAGTTCTTTGGATTATTTCTTCCCGCCCTCTACACCCCTTCCCTCTGAGTTTTGTCAGTCTATTCCCTACTTCTATGTCTTTGGATCTATTTTCTTCATTAGCTTATTTTGTTTGTTTTATTCTACAAATAACTGAGATCATGTGATACTTGTCCTTCTCTGACTGGCTTATTTCGCTAAGCATAATACTCTCCAGGTCTCTCCATTTTGTTTCAAAGGGTAAGAGAGCTTTCTTTCTTATAGCTATGTAATATTCCATTGTGTAAATAAACCACAGCTTTTTTATCCACTCATCTACTGATGGACCCTTGAGCTGTTTTCAGATCTCAACTCTTGTAAATAGTGCTGCTATGAACATAGGGGTGCATATATTTTCTCCGATTGGTGTTTCAGGCTTCTTGGCGTATGTTCCTAGAAGTGGGATCATTGGGTCAAATGGCAGTTCAATTTTTAATTTTTTGAGGAAACACCATATTGTTTTCCACTGTGGCTGCACAAGTCTGCATTCCCACCAGCAGTGTGCTAGAGTCCCCTTTTCTCCACATCCTCACCAGCACTTGTGTTTGATGATTTGTTGATGGCAGCCGTTCTAGCAGGTGTGAAGTTATACCTCATAGTTGTTTTAATTTACATCTCTGATGATTAGTGATGTTGAGCATTTTTTCATGTGTTTCTTGGCCATTTGTATGTCCTGTTTGAAGAAGTGTCTATTTAGGTCCTCTGCCCATTTTTTTTTTTATTAGATTGTTTGTCTTTTATTTGTTGAGTTGTATGAGTACTTAATATGTTTTGGAAATTAACCCTGTATCCGAAGTATTGTTGGCAAATATGTTCTCCCATATAGTGGGTTCACTTTTCATTTTGATGCTGGTTTCTTTTGCTATACAGAAGCTTTTTAGTTTGATGTAGTCCCATTTATTTATTTTTTTTCCTGTGTTTCTTTTGCCCTAGGAGATGTATCAGTGAAAATTCTGCTTTGTGTGATGTCTGAAATTGTGCTGCCTACATTTTTGTCTGGATTTTTAAGGTTTCAAGAGTTATATTTAAATATTTTATCCATTTTAAGTTAATTCTTTTTTTTTTTTTATCCTCACCCAAGGACATTTTTTCTTTTTTCTTTTTTCTTTTGTTCAGATAGAGTGGGAGAGAGAGGAAGAGAGAGAGAGAGAAACATCGACGTGAAAGGGACACATCGAGTGGCTGCCACCCGCAAGACCAACCAGGGCCGGGGACAAACTGCAACCGAAGTACATGCCCCCAGCGGGAACCGAACCAGGGTCTCTCTGGACCGCAGGCCGACGCTCTAACTGCTGAGCCAAACCGACCAGGGCTAAGTTAATTCTTGTGTATGGTATTAGTTGGTGATCTAATTTCATTATTTTTGCATGTACCTGTCCAAGTTTCCCAACACCATTTATTGAAGAGACTCTCTTTATTGTATGCTCTTGCCACCTTTGTCAAATATTAATTGAGCATAAAGTCTTGGGGATTAAAGGGAGATTGGATCATAAAAAAGTAAAGATGATGAATAAACGCAACTGTTTTAAAGTTTATAAAATAAAAGGTGGAGTTGGGCTTGTAACTCAAGCTTGCAAGATGTAGGCATTTTTGGTTGAGGGGATTAGTGTGGAAAACTTGGGAGTGTCTGCTGGCTGAGAGAAAGAACCCAATGGGAAGGGAGAGTGTGATAATGTAAGAGAATGTGTCAGAGACTGGGGGTTGCAAAGAGGGGTTTGGTGGTGAGATACCCAAGGTAAAGAAAGCACGTGGAGCTGACATCAGAGAGAGATCAACAAAAGGCACCAACTTTATTCCGTACAGCTAACGGCTTTTATAGACTCATGTGGCGCAGGATACTCTGCATGGGGTGGTGCATGAGATGGTGCATGGTGCATGCATCCTAAGCTTTTGCTGTGTCATGCTTATATAATGGTAACATGGTCTGTGCCTCCGCATCCTCTTCTGGGGTTCATGTCCTGAACTATGGCCTCTATCAACAAGCCAGGTTCCCGGGCCCTAACAGAATGAAAAATTAATGCATGAAGATAGAAATACGAGCAAAACAGGAGTTTATATTTTAAAACTAATAAAAATGTTGGGGTTTACTTTGGAAGAAAAGTAACCTGAGATAAGGAAAAGAGAAGTTGAGTGAAGATATGGAAAGATTATAGTTGAAGGGAATGGGAACTGAAGATATTACTGTTTTATAATTTGACAGTTTGAAAAGCATGGAAAGTATAGGAAAAATAATTGTGAGGGAATAAATAAAAAAGATTGGGCCATCAGTGTCATGGGTCCAACTAAGGTTGTGTACATGAGTGTATAATGGAGTCAGCATGTGTGTGTTTTCACTGGGATCTTTATAGATGGGAAATATTAAAACAATAAGTATGAGTGTACCCAGGATTGAGTTTAGAACAGTAGTCTCAGAAGAGGATGAAATTAGGGGAAATGGGTTATTGTTGAGGTTAGAGTACAAATCGTTGACTCTGGTTTCCTAAAATTGATAGTAATAGAGGTGAAAGCATGTGACTGTAGGAGACAAGAATAGGGAGGTATCCAATGAGTGGAAAATCCAATGGGGTGGGAGAGGATGTTTAGTGTGAGTAGAAGTCTGGAAGTCTATTGAAGACTAAAGTAAGAGGGATATTTTAGGCTTAAGCTTTCAAGGTTAGGACAATTTCAGGTAATAACAAAGTCATGGTGTAGCTAATGAGTTGATTGCTGAAGTGGAAAGAAAATGAAGGTTATTGAAATAAAAGTCAAGGCCAGAGTCATGATTGAGTCATCTACAGGAAGGTTGAAGTTGTTCATAAAGACAAGAGGGGCTGTGATGGAAAAAAGATGATAATCTGGGCTCCAGAATGTTCAATGAATGCAATGGAGTGCTTGAGAGGGAAATCTGAACATGACCATGAAGAGGGTTTATCAGTCAGATGATGAGGAGGAGTTATTGATGTAAGAAAGTACAGAAGATACAGTGGGGAGTCTGGAAACTCCTATCAGTGTTTTTTACCTCAGAATATATAGACTGTAAATGAGTGAAGAATCTATACAATTTGCTAATTCAAGTGTGGCCTGTGGACCAGCAGCATTCAGGAATCACCTGGGAGCTTGCTAGAAATGAAGAATCTCAGGTCCTACCCCAGACCTACTGAATCTGCATTTTATTAAGATCTTCAGATGATTCATATACATATTAAAATTCAAAAAGTACTGAAGGAAGTGTCATTATAAGGGGAAAGCTAAAGTTTAGTGAAGAAGTAAAATAAACTTTTGGAAACATTTGTTAACAAGGCTTAGAGGTTGTTGTAGCTAACCTAAGTGGAGTTATAATTGGAATGAACTAAGGACATGAACTTAAACTGCTTGAGTTTCACTACTGCTTGGGTAAATCCAGGCACTTTTTTTTTTGTCCTGGGTTAGCTTTAGGTGGTAGAGGGAACTGGGCTAGCCTTGGCTGCTCAGCCAGTTGGTAAATCTTCCTGGAAGGTTCTTCTTAGGTAATAAGTACATTGGTGCTCATTGTTTCAAGATGGGCTTGTGGCTGAGGCCTGGTGGAGTTGTTTATACTAATGAGGCTTTTTGTTATGGAATGGAATCCATGTTGGAAGGCAATGTGAACATTTCCAGTTAGTTGGTAGAATAGATTCAATCCTTCATGAGGTGATCTGCTTTTAGAACATAAGACACATGTTAAGTGTGCAGTGGTGGGGGTCTGGGGAAAAGTTAAAGATGTAAACAAATGCCAGAGGACAAAGGTGCCTCCAGCTGAAAACTTGTCAAAATTGCCTTTAACTTTTTAAAGCTTTGTTTACTTTTTCTTCTTTCTGTGTTCCTTTTACTAGTTTCATCATTTCCCCTTCCAAATAAGAGGTGAGTATTGATCTAGGCAATGTTAATTAAAACACCTGACAAACTTAGTCTTGAGCAAGAATAACATATACTGGATGACCATATGTGCATGTAATAGTATCAATATCGAAAGCTCATGCTGTGAGAAGCCATAGCAAAGCATTTTTAGCAGACTTACTTCTGGGATCACTAATGATTAATTAGCATGTATCATAATGTGAAGCAAATGTTACCCTAGCTACCTAGGATTACTGTCATTTGAGAGTAGACTGATTTCCTGTTGATCACCAACAGTAAAATGTAAACTGCCTGCCATCTTGTGGAAGATGGTGGGTACCTCATGCCCCGGGGAAAAAAGCAAGTAAATCTACTAGACTCTTGCATGTTCTCTTGAGGGTTTTCATGGATGCATTTTTTTTTTCTTGTAGATAAGAGTAGTAAGTATTAGAATGGAATTATCACATCTCAATTAAAATTTGCACAATTGTAGTTCTTTTCTTACCACATATTTTTAAACTTAAGCATTTAGCCAGAACAATAAACTGTTGTATCTTTCCAATGGGTGGCTGCTTCTTGAAGAATTGTGAGTTGACCTGACCTGCTCAGATTATTGGCTAGTCCCAGGAGACATTGTAGATAAATGAGTATTTTATATTGCTCTCTCAGAAGCAGAGTGCAAGCTATGAAAGAGTGGACTGAAAGAATGCCAAGCTAGCAGTTCATGGACTGAAGCAGAATTCTTGGAGTACTCAGGAACTGAACTTGCTCCTCAAGGACATTCAAATGGTTCTGCTCAGAAGAGCCATCAGCTCTCTTTATTACTGTAGCTCACTCAATCCCAGGAAAATGTGTGTCCTGGGGAACGAATAGTTATTTCCTAACTCCAATCACAGTTGAGAAAATAATTGAATCAGTAAAGGGCTGCTTGGAGGAGACAGGTGAATAGAACAGTGGAAGGAATTGATGTTTAGAAAGAACAGGAAAATAAGACTATCCACAAGTTCCTTAACAGGTGGTTTTGGTCAATTTGTGGTGGGAGGGAGTTAAGTGGCTGTTTCATTAAACTGACCAGTCAATTTAGTTAAAATTGCCAATTTGGTAATCTTGTATAGACCCAGTCTGACTTGTTTTCAGAGACACTTTGATAACCTGTATTTAATCCAGTCTTATATGTCTAGTCCTTAGTCCTGCATTCTATTATCTATCTATCATCTATCTATCTATCTATCTATCTATCTATCTATCTATCTATCATCTATCTATCATCTATCTATCTATCATCTATCTATCTATCATCTATCATCTATCTCTCTATCATCATCTATCTATCTATCATATATCTATTGATTTTAAATATCAAATTATACTTCTGTGTTTCAAGTACATACTGGGTTGACAAAGAAGGTTTACAGTTGTGAGTACGTTAAACAGAGTTTATTTTTGTATAATTTATCACTATTATTAACCTACTTTTGCCCACTGCTTTATATGTATTCTTGACTATCTTGTAGTAGTGCAAGAGCTGATCTTAATGATATAAATATATTTTGAAAATATAGAAAGAGACTACGTATTAAACATAATACTTATTTGTTGATGGATGATTTAGAAAAGTTTTGATAAGAACTTTAAATCATTTTTGTGGCTTTGCAGTATATTTATAATCTCCTCACCCGGGGATATTTTTCCATTGATTTTTTAGATAGATTGGAAGGGAGGGAGAGAGAAACATCATTTGAAAGAGACACACTGATCAGTTGCTCCTGCAGGATCCCGACCTGGGCTGGGAATTGAACCTGCAACCAAAGTATGTGCCCTTGACTGGGAATCAAACCCAAGACTTTTTGGTCTGTGGGCCAATGCTCTAACCCCTGAGCCAAATCGGCCAGGGTGTGCAGCCTATATTTTAATTGAAGGGCATCTATACAAGCTTTCCACAATAAATAATTATAGAGTCATCAAAAATAATGGAACGTCCTCAAACACTTATTATTCAGTAACCAGGTTATATATGAATATGTAGCCAAAACTTGTATTTCTCCAATGGCTATACATTTGGAAGGGTAACTCTACAACTTGGTACATTCTATAATTTTATATTGAATCTAGTTACTGAATAAATATTTGTGAAAGTGATCGATTATTTTTTAATCTTCCTATGTTGTTCCAGTTGTATCATCTAAAATTAAAGGAATAAAAAGTACTGCAGTCAATCAGTAGAAAATAGATCATTTGGTGACCTTTCCTCCACAAGTCTTTTTTTTTTTTAATTTTTTTTTTATTGATTTTAGAGACAGAGGAAGGGAGAGGGAGAAAGAGATAGAAACATCGATGAGAGAGAACATCAATTGGCCACCTCCTGCATGCCCCCCACTGGGGATCTGGCCCACAACCTGGGCATGTGCCCTGACCAGGAAGTGAACCGGCGACCTCTTATTGCATGGGTCGATGCTCAACCACTGAGCCACACCAGCTGGGCAAAACTCCCTCCATAGTTTTTTAAACCCAATTTATTTACTTGTAAGAATATCAAAATGTGCCCTTCTTATAAATTTCAGTTCAAGCATATTTATACCTATTAGTTAATTAAAAATGAGAAATACATTTCCCAGAAACTTCAGTAGCATTTTGACATCATAATGACCAGTGGGGAAGAAAACAGTTCAAGTATCTTGTCAGTGGAGTCATTCTTTCTTTCGATATGTGGCACAAGAGTACAATTTTTGATAGACAGGAATCGTGAAAACTGATGTGCAAGTAGAGACCAAACTGATGGGGAAAAAAAATATTGTTTTTAATTATGCTCTTAACAAGGTGTGTGTTTTAAACCTACACTTCTATAATATGAATGTAGCTATGTATTTTACCTATAAGAATAATTAGTCATGAACATTTTAATTGTTTAAAGGTACTTAGAATTCAGTAAATAATTGGAATTTCATAAACCAAAATAAGAATTTATGTTTTCCAGCTGAGATAAAGCTTTTTGATAGGTGTACTATATTATACGGCCAAAAAGTGCAGTGGTGAGAATAAATAAAATAAACTGCTTCCTAACTACTGAAACAGTGTAATACTCCTCAGTTTGATAGTTAAGAAACTGCTGTTAAAGTTTTTCTAGGACCAAACTGTGAGTCATGTCTTTCTCTTCCTCAGCATTAGATGATACACACCATTTAATGAGAGCAAGTTCATTAAATGGTTTAAACTTTATAAATTTAGGCTGCTGGTGAAGAACTGAACTGTATTATAATAGGAAGTAAAAGGTGATGGTATAAAACCATTTGGAAAAACAGGATGGGGTTATGCTACCCCATGACACAGCTATTATATTTTTAACTAATAGAAATATTCTATTAGACACATAACTATTATGTATTTCATTTGTTTATTAAACTAGTGTTTAAAACTACATGCTTGTTACAGAACATTATATCCCAAACAGTAAAGCAGCAAAATATAGACTCTGCCTATAGCGAATGATTAGAAATGATAACAAATCCATCTACAATTTAAATTTATTTTTCTGTAGGTGCCATCTCAGATCTTCTTTGTGTGTTTTCTGCTGTTTTACTTTGTGCAATATGAAGACTCTGCCTCACCTATGCCCTTCTCAGGTGAGGCAGCCTTCATGCCATCAGTCATCTTGTTCCTCCTCCTGATATAGCTTTGTTTGAGATGTAGTTTCATTGGTGGTGTTATTTGGCTTAAGCAGTTGGCACTTGGGAAAGTCTGTAGAGACCTTCAATTAATCAAATCAGGACTGACTAGGGAAAACATCACTTGCTAATACAGACAGCCCCATGTTTGGTTTCTAAAACAATGAACATGGATTTCAGCCCTGATTAGAAAGAAAAATTTTAGGGGGGTGATGCCAGGGTCCAGCCTCGGCAGTCCAGGGTATCCCTTAGGTGTGGACGGAGTCAGCAAGAGAGAGACGCGTGAGTCAGAGATCTTGAACACCTCTGCTGCTTAAGGCTAGCAGAATTTTTTTTTTTATATTTTCAGGTTACATAGCAATTTCTTTCTTATTGTTTCCCCTAAATCTTTAGGCAAGTAAGTACAGACATTCTTTTTTCGTTTACCCAACTCTTAGGTATATTACATGGTTAACTAACAACTATTTTAATCCTTCACCCAGACATCTCATTGTTGCCTCTCGGTCTCTTACTTAACCTTTAAGATCATTGCTTACACAACATGATTTGTTATCAGCAACCTTCCAGACATTGTCTTATTTAACTACCTTGTTCTCTACACCCTCTAATTCAGTTTCTGTTTGCTTCCTCTAAGACACCTGACTTTTCCTCTTATCTAAGACCCTTTTAAGTTTTTACACTCTTTTCTTAAATCTTTATTACTTTCTTGCCTTTTCTTTCTGCAGTCTATTCTAACATCTACATCATTATTCATCTACATGTTACTTCTATAATGATTATTAACAGACAGCCAATAGATAGACAGAGAAAGCAAAGATTAGTCTCCTTCAGTTGCCATCCTGCATTTTTATTCTCCCATTACTTTATATCTTCAGTCACTGTTCTTTGTGATTCCTGCCACGCAGTGAATTCACTTCTCCAGGGACTATGACAAACCATGGAAGTCTTTGTTTCTCCAGGGACTATGTCAAACCGTGGAGCTCACCCGGGACTATGTCAAACCATGGTGGTTGCTGTTCCAGTGACACCTCTCCCGACAGGGGGGAGTCACACAGATGCCAAGGTAGGGGGAGGTACAGAGAATGATTGGAGAGGCTTAGATGAGAAAAAAATCTCCAAATAGGAATAACTTCAGGTGTCTAATATTTGTAGTCTTTAAAAAGGGGCATTTGAGCAGTAACAAAAAAACTAATACCTTATGGTGAGAGAGGTTGCTGATTATACAAGAGCCTTAATTATATAAGTAGTGAAAAATTCAGTCAATCAGTTGGGTGTCTTGAATTCATAGTATCAAACAACTGATCTGGATGTTCTCCATCCCCAGCCCTGAGGTGAATAAAAGGAGTGGTTATAGACACAGCCTCTTACCCCACTGTTCAGTCTTTCAGGTTTATGCTTAGGGTCACAGCTCAGGTCAGGGATATAATTACATCTGTCATACACCAGCATGTTTTTTTTTAATTTATTTTGTTTTTGTTTGTTTGTTTTGTCAATTCAGACAAAAATCTAGGCAACTGAGTAGAAAAATTACACCAGCTAAACAAGTCATTTGGCTGGTTCATTTCCTCCACTTCCACAAAACCAACTGCTCCAGTAGTGCTGCCTAGCCATGGTCTGATTGTGTCCCAGAGACTAGACACAAGAACAGAAATTGGAATTTGAGTTGTGCATTTGCTGGACGGCAAATGCTGAGGCTGATTTACATTCAATTGCTTATTCATTTATCCACAATATTTCTTGAGCATCTACTATGTGGCAGTCATTCTGCTGATGATGAACAAGAGAAATCAGTTCCTGGGATATAGAGACATTAAAGAGAAATAATGACAATACAGTGTAATTTAAAAACCTATAACTTTCTTTTTCACTTTGTGAAAACCTGCTTCCCTTCTTTAACCACTATTTTCTCAGGCAGGATGGTTAGTACCTGCTTTCTACACCCTCTCCCATCAGGTAATGCTTTGAAATTCCAAAATGTTCTAACACTAACATGTCTGTGCTATGTGTCAGCACTTCATATCAACTTGAAACTGCCACTGAGTCTGGATGCACACATGAAGGATTTCTCTGTGGCTAGTTTCACAAAGGAAATCTATTGTCCTCCAGCCCAGCACCTGTATGTTGACTTTGCTTACAGACTACCTTCCTGCCAATGAACTGTGAAAGGAGCTCTAATGGACAGGCTTTCTAGACATAGCTGTGATTGGGTTTGCTCCTACTCTTCTCTTACATCTTCACAGTGCATGCAGATACCCCAGGCATCATCTACCCCTTAAGTGCAGCTTGGGACAATATAACAATCATTGATACTACAGAAGTGACGAAATGGGTGTACCTTACTCTGTTTGAGTGTCAGATCCAGTAGTAGTATGACAAAGTGAAGACCTCCTTAATTTAGTCAGTCAAAAGAGAAAACATTGGCTTTGGCCAATCCTAGAAGTAAATTGTCAATAAGGTCAGTTTCAATAAAACACTTGCTCACTATATTTCTGTATATATGTACTTTCTCACTCAACACACACACACACACACACACACACACACACACACACACACTTATCTTTTAGGACTGAAACCCTCCTGATTTGGCCCAAACTAATCTCTACCTCCACTGAAATTATTGTACAACTCATTCACTTGACATTTTAACCCAAGTTATAGTGTTGTTAATAAAAGATCTATACTTCTCTCACATACTACATCTAGTCTTTCAGCAAATCCTTTTGTCTTTATTTTATTTTTTTATATATCTTTATAGTTGAAAGCATTACAGATGTCCCTCCATTTTTCCCCCATTGACATCCCCCTCCCTGCTCCAACCCTACCCCTGCCTTCACAGCAATGTTGTCTGCATCCATTGGTTATGCATATAAGTTCTTTGGTTTAATCTCTTCCCTCCAACTATCCCCCTTCCCTCTGAGGTTAGTCAGTCTATTCCCTACTTCCATGTCTCTGGATCTATTTTGTTCGACAGCTTATTTTGTTCATCATATTCCACAAATAAGTGAGATCATGTGATATTTTTCTGTCTCTAACTGGCTTATTTCTCTTAGCATAATACTCTCCAGGTCCCTTCATGTTGTTTCAAAAGGTAAGAGATCTTTCTTTTGTACAGCTGCATAGTATTCCATTGTGTAAATGTACCACAGCTTTTTATTCACTCATCTACTGATGGATACTTGGGCTGTTTACAGATCTTAGCAATTGTAAATAGTGCTGCTATGAACATAAGGGTACATATGTTCTTTCTGATTGATATTTCAGGCTTCTTAGGATATATTCCTAGAAGTGGGATCACTGGGTCAAATGACCATTCCATTTTTAATTTTTTGAAGAAATTTCATATTGTTTTCCACAGTGGCTGCACAAGTCTGCATTCCCACCAGCAGTGTACTAGAGTACCCTTTTCTCTAATCCTTGCCAGCACTTGTTGTTTGATGATTTGTTGATGGTATAAATTCTGTCAAGTGTAAAGTGATGTCTCATAGTTATTTTAATTTGCATCACTCTGATTATTAGTGATGCTGAGCATTTTTAAATATGTCTCTTGGTCATTTGTATGTCCTTTTTGGAGAAGTATCTATTCAGGTCCTTTGCACATTTTTAATTGGATTCCTTGTCTTCTTTTTGTTGAGTTGTATGAGTACTTGATATATTTTGTATATTACCCTTATCCTATGTATCATTGGCAGATACGTTCTCCCATAGAGTGGGTTCCCTTTCCAATTTGATGCTGGTTTCTTTTGCTGTACAGAAGCTTTTTAGTTTGATGTAGTCACATTTATTAATTTTTTTCCTTTGTTTCTCTTGCCCTAGGCTATGTATCAATGAAAATCCTGCTTTGTCTGATGTCTGAGATTTTGCTACCTGCATTTTCTTCTAGAATTTTTATGGTTTCACAACTTACATTTAAGTCTTTTATCCATTTGGAGTTTATTCTTGTGCATGGTGTAAGTTGGTGGTCTAGTTTCATTTTTATTTGTATGTACCTGTTAATTTTTCCAACAGCGTTTATTAAAGAGACTGTCTGTACTGCACTGTAGGCTCTTGTTTTGTCAAATATTAAATGAGCATAATGTCTTGGGTCAACTTCTGGATTCTCTGTTCTCTCTTGAATTGATCTATATGCCTGTTCTTGTGCCAGTACCAGGCTGTTTTGATTACATGGCTTTGTAGTATAATTTTGATATCCTATATTTTGATTCCTTTGACTTTGTTCTTTTTTCCCCCAAGATTGCTGTGGCCATTCAGTGTCTTTTTTCATTCCATATAAAGTTTTGGAATATTTGTTCTAGATCAGTGAAATATGCCATTCATATTTAATTAAGGATTGCATTGAATCTATAGAGTGTTTCGGGTAGTATGGACATTTTAATAATGTTTATTTTTCCAGTGTATGAATATGGTATATGCTTCCACTTTTTAATATATTTCTCTATTTTTTTTCAATGTCCTGTAGTTTTCTGAGTATAGGTCTTTCACCTCCTTGGTTAAGTTTATTCCTAAGTATGTTAATCTTTTTGTTGCAATGGTAAATCTGATTGTTTTATAGTTTTTCTTTTTGATACTTCATTACTGGTGTATAAAAATGCCATTGATTTCTGGATGTTAATTTTGTATCCTGTGATTTTGTCACATTCTTTTATTAGATCTAGTGATTTTTAGGTGGAGTCTTTAGGGTTTTCAATATACAATATTATGTCATCTGTGAATAATGAGAGTTTCACTTTCTACTTTCCAATTTGAATGTTATTTTTTTTTCTACTTGTCTGATTGCTGTGGCTAAGACTTCTAGTACTATGTTGAATAAGAGTGGCAAAAGCAGACATTCCTATCTTATTCCTTTTCTTAAGGGAAATGCTTTAAGTTTTTACCCATTGATTATGATGTTGGCTGTAGACTTGTCATATATGGCTTTTATTATGTTGAGGTATAATAATTATATTAACACTTTGTGGAATGTTTTTCTCAGAGGTGGGTGCTGGATTTTGTGAAATGCTTGTTCAGCATTTATTGATATGATCATATCTCTTTTATCTTTAATTTTGTTTATGTGATGGATCACATTTATTTATCTGTGAATATTGTACCAGCATTGCATCCTTAATATAAATCCCACTTGGTTATGGTGAATAATGTTTTTAACATATTGCTGGATCCAATTTGCTTATATTTTGTTGAGAATTTTGGCATCCATGTTTATCAGGGATATAGGCCTGTAATATTTGTTCTTTACAGTGTCTTTATGTGGTTTTGGAATTAGGATTATGCTGGCCTCTTAAAAAGAACGGGGAAGTCTTCCTTCCTCTTAAACTTTTTTGGAATATTTTGAGGAGAATGGATGTTAGTTCTTCTTTGAATGTTTGGTAAAAATCCCTTGTGAATCTGTCCAGACCAAGGCTTTTGTTTGTTGGGAATTTGTGGTTTACTTCTTCAATTTCCTTAGTTGTTATTGGTCTGTTCATGTTTTCTGACTCTTTCTGGTTCAGATTTGGAAGACTGTATGATCCTAGGAATTGTCCATTTTAACTAGGTTATCCAATTTGTTGTCATATAATTGTTCATAGTGCTCTTTTTACCATCCTTTGTATTTCTGTTGTGGCAGATGTTACTTCACCTTTTTTTCTTTCTGATTTTATTTACTTGGGTTCTCTTTGTTTCTTGGTAAGTCTGGCTAAAGGTTCATCAACGTTGTTTATCCTTTCAAAGAATCTGCTCTTGGTTTCATCGATCTATTGTATAACTTTTTCTTTCTTTCTTTTTTTAGTCTCTATGTTATTTATTTCCACTCTAATCTTTATTATTTCTTTCTTTTTTACTTTAGGATTTTCTTGTGGTCTCTTTCTAATTCTTTAAGTTTTATAATTAGATAGTTTATTAGGAATTTTTCTTGTTTCTTGATGTAGGCCTGTAATGATATCCGCTTCCCTCTCAGGATTGCTTTGGCTATAGCCCATAGATTTTGGGTTGTTGTGTGTTCATTTCATTAGTTTCCAGAAAGTTTTTTATTTCTTCCTTGATCTTTTTGGTAACCCATTTATTGTTTAATAACATGCTATTTGGCCTCCATTTTTTGAATGATTTGGGTATTATTATTATTATTGATTTCTAGTTTTATGCCATTGTGATTTGAGAAGATGCTTGATATTATTTTAATCTTTTTGCACTGTAGAGCCTTAGTTTGTGTCCTAACATGTGGTCTGTCTTTGAGAATATCCCATGTGTACTTGTGAAGAATCTATATTCTGCAGTTTTAGGGTTAAATGCTCTGTAAATATCAATTAAATCCACCTTATTGGGTGTGTCATTTAGGGCCTCTGTTTTCTTGTTAATTTTTTGTCCAGAAGATCTATCTTGTGATGTCAGTGGGGGTGTTCAAGTCCTATGTTATGTCTGTATTTCTGTTAATCTCTCCTTAAAATTTCTCTAGAAGTTTTAAATATATTTGGTGCTCCTCAATTGGGTGCATACATGTTTACCAAGGTTTTATCTTTCTGTTGTATCAATATTTTTAATATTATGTAGTAGTCTTCTTTATCTCCTGTTATACAATTAATTTTGAAGTCTATTTTATGAGATATGAGCATTGTTAGTCTACCTTTACTTCTGTTTCCATTGGCATGAAAAATTTTTTTTCATCCTTTCACTTTCTTACTCTGTGAGTCTTTTGTTCTGAGGAAGATCTCTTGAAGACTGTATATGTATATAATCAGTCATCTTTGTTATCTGTTCAGCTAAACTATGTCTTTTTTTTCACATTATGAAATCTATTTACTTATTTATTTATTTTTATTAATTGGTTTTTGTTACAGATGTTTCTCCTTTTTCCCTCACTGACACCCTCCACCCCATCCCCCGCCTCCTCATCCCCAGCTTTGTTGTCTATGTCCATTGGTCATGCATACATGCATATAAGTTATATGGTTTATCTACTCTCCCCCAACCCCCCTCCTCTTAGGTTTGTCAGTCTGTACCCCACCTCTATGTCTCTGGATCAATTTTGTTCATCAGTTAGTTTAGTTCATTATATTCCACAAATAAGTGAGATCATGTGATATTTGTCTTTCTCTGCTTGGCTTGTTATGCTTAGCATAATACTCTCCAGGTTCCTCCATGTCATCTTAAAGGATAAGAGATCTTTCTTTCTTACAGCTGCATAGTATTCCATTGTGTACATGTACCACAGCTTTTTGTCCACTCATCTACTGATGGACACTTGGGTTGTTTCCAGATCTTAGCTATTGTAAATAGTGCTGCTATGAACATAGGAGTACATATATTTTTTCTGATTGGTGTTTCAAGTTTCTTAGGGTATATTCCTAGAAGTGGGATCACTGGGTCAAATGGCAGTTCAATTTTGAATTTTTTGAGATAACATCATAGTGTTTTCCACAGTGGCTGCACCAGTCTGCATTCCCACCAATGGTGTACTAGAGTCCCTTTTCTCCACACCCTCACCAACACTTGTTGTTTGATGATTTGTTGATGGCAGCCATTCTGACAGGTGTGAAGTGATACTTCATAGTTGTTTTAATTTGCATCTCTCTGATGATTAGTGACATTGAGCATTATTTTATATGTCTCTTGGCCATTTGTAGGTCCTGTTTGGAGTGATGTCTATTTGAGTCTTCTGCCCATTTTTTAATTGGGTTCTTTGTCTTCTTTTTGTTGAGTTGTATGAGCACTCCATATATATTGGAAATTAACCCCTTATCATATGCATCATTGGCGATTATGGTCTCCCATATAGTGGGATCCCTTTCCGTTTTGATGGTTGTTTCTTTTGCTGTGCAAAAGATTTTTAGTTTGATGTAGTCCCATGTGTTCATTTTATCCTTTGTTTTTCTTGCCTTAGGTGTTATATCAGTGAAAATTCTGCTGCATATGATGTCTGAAATTTTGTTGCCTGCATTTTCTTGTATACTTTTTATGGATTCACTAGTTACATTGAAGTCTTTTATCCATTTTGAGTTTATTCTCATGTATGGTGTAAGTTGGTGATCTAGCTTCATTTTTTTGCAAGTAGCTGTCCAATTTTCCCAAGACCATATATTGAAGACACTGTCTTGACTTCGCTGTATGCTCTTGCCACCTTTGTCAAATATTAATTGAGCATGTTGTCTTGGGTCAATTTCTGGGTTCTCTATTTTGTTCCATTGATCTATCTGCCTGTTCTTGTTCCACAACCAGACTGTTTTGATTACAGTGGCTTTGTAGTATAACCTGATATCAGGTAATGTGATCCCTCCTACTTTGACTTCTTTTTCAATATTCCTGTGGCTATTCAGGGTCTCTTTTGGTTCCATATAAACTTTTGTAGTGTTTGTTCTAGTTCTGTGAAATATGTCATTGGTATTTTGATGGGGATTGCATTGAATCTATGGATTGCTTTGAGCAGTATGGACATTTTAATGATGTTAATTCTTCCAATCCACAAACACCGTATATGCTTACACTTTTTTATATCTTCCTCTATTTCTTTTTTCAATGACCTGTAGTTTTCTGTGAAGAGATCCTTTATTTCATTGGTTAAGTTTATTCCTAGGTATCTTAATTTTTTTTTTGCTGAGATGGTAAATAAGATTGATTTTTTTAGTTTCTCTTTCTGTGATTTCATCATTGACGTATAAGAATGCCGTTGATTTCTTGAAGTTAATTTTGTATCCTGCTACTTTACCAAATTCATTTATTAAGTCTAGAAGATTTTTGATGGAGTCTTTTGGATTTTCTATGTACAATATCTTGTCATCTGCAAGTAATGACAGTTTTACTTCCCCCTTTCCAATTTGGATCCCCCACCCCTTTTTTCTTCATGTCTAATTGCTGTGGCTAAGACTTCCAGTACAACGTTAAATAAGAGTGGCAAAAGTGGGCATCCTTGTGTTGTTTCCGTTCTTAAGGGGAATGCTTTTAGTTTTTGACCATTGAGTATGATAATGGCTGTAGGTTTTTCATTTATGGACTTTATTATTTTGAGATATGATCCCTCCATCCCCACATTGATGAGCGTTTTTATCAGAAACGGGTGCTGGATGTTGTCGAATGCTTTTTCAGCATCTATTGATATGATCATGTGGTTTTTATCTTCCATTTTGTTTATGTGGTGTATCACATCTGTTGATTTGCGTATATTGTACCATCCTTGTATGCCAGGGATGAAACCCAATTTTTCATGATGAATAATTTTTTTGATGTATTGCTGGATCCGATTTGCTAATATTTTACGAAGGATTTTGACATCTCTGTTCATCAATGAAATTGGTCTGTAGTTTTCTTTCTTTGTAGTGTCTGTATCCGGTTTTGGAATTAGGATTATACTGGCCTCATAAAATGACTTTGGAAGTGTTCCATCTTCTTGGATTTTTTGGAATAGTTTGAGGAGAATGGACATTAGGTCATCTTTGAATGTTCAGTAAAACCCCCGTGAAGCCATCTGGGCCTGAGCTTTTGTTTGCTGTGAGTTTCTTAATTACATCTTCAATTTCCTTTGTTGTTATTGGTCTGTTCATGTTTTCTATCTCTTCCTGGTTCAGTTTTGGGAGGCTGTGTGTTTCTAAAAATTTGTCCATTTCTCCTAGATTGTCCAATTTGTTGGCATATAATTGTTCATAGTATGTTTTGATGATCCTTTGTATTTCTGTGGTGTCACTTGTTACTTCTCCTCTTTCGTTTCTGATTTTGTTTATTTGGTTTCTCTCTTTTTGTTTCTTGGTGAGTCTGGCTAAGGGTCCATCAATCTTGTTTATCTTTTCAAAGAACCAGCTTTTTGTTTCATTGATCTTTTGAATTGTTTTTGTAGTCTATATGTCGTTTATTGCTGCTCTGACCTTTACTATTTCTTTCCTCCTACTATGTCTGTGTTTTTCTCTTTGTTTACATTCTAGTTCTTTAAGTTGAAGGGTTAGAAAGGCAATTAGGATTTTTTCTTGTTTCTTGAAGTATGCCTGTAGTGCTATGGACTTCCCTCTCAGGACTGCTTTTGCTGTGTCGCATAGATTTTGTGTTGTTGTGTGTTCATTTTCATTGGTTTCCAGGAAGTTTTTAATTTCTTCCTTGATCTCGTTAGTAGCCCATTCGTTGTTTAATAACATGCTATTCAGCCTCCAAGTGTAAGTGTTTTAATATGTTTCTGTGTTTTTATTGTAATTGAGTTCTAGTTTCATGCCACTGTGATCTGAGAAGATGCTTGATATGATTTCAATCTTCTTGAATTTGTAGAGACTTGCTTTGTGTCCTCACATGTGGTCAATCTTTGAGAATGACCCATGTGCACTTGAGAAGAACGTATATTCTGCAGCTTTGGAGTGAAATATTCTGTAAATATCAATTAAGTTCAACTGATCTAGTTTGTCTTGTAAGGACTCTATGTCCTTGTTAATATTTTGTCTGGAAGATCTATCCAGTGGTGTCAGTGGCGTGTTAAAGTCACCCACTATGATCATGTTGCTATTGATCTCTCCCTTGAAGTCCTCCAGAAGTTTTTTTATTATATTTTGGTGCTCCCGTGTTTGGTGGGTATATGTTTACCAGGGTTATATCCTCTTGTTAGATTGATCCGTTTAATACTATGTAGTGACCTTCTCTTTCTCTCATTATGGCCCTTGTTTTGAAGTCTATCTTGTCAGATATGAGTATTGCTACAGCCACTTTTTTTCCATTTTCATTTGCTTGGAAAATTTTTTTTCATCCCTTCACTTTCATCCTGTGTGTGTCTTTTGTTGTGACGTGGGTCTCGTGTAGACAGCATATATATGGGTCGTGTTTTCTTATCAAATCATCTACCCTATGTCTTTTGATTGGAGCATTGAAGCAATTTACTTTTAAGGTAATTATTGATAGATAGTTATTAGTTGCCATTTTTATTTTATGTCTGTGTTTCTCTCTGTCTGTTTCTTCTTCTTCTTACAACAGTCCCTTTAGCATTTCTTGCAGTGCTGGTTTGGTGTTGGTAAATTTCTTTAGCTTTTTTTTAATCTGTGAAGCTCTTAATTTCTCCTTCAATTTTGAATGATAGCCTTGCTGGATAGAGTAGTCTTGGATTCAGACCCTTGCCTTGCATTACTTTGTACACTTCATGCCACTCCCTTCTGGCCTGCATCATTTCTATTGAGAAATCAGCTGACAGTCTAATGGGAGCTCCCTTGTAGGTAACTTTCTGTCTCTCTCTTGCTTCCTTTAAGATTCTTTCTTTGTCTTTCATGTTTGCCATTTTTATTATGATGTGTCTAGCTGTGGGTCTTCTCGGGTTCATCTTGCTTGAGACTCTCTATGTTTCCTGGACTTGTGTGACTTTTTCCTTCACCAGTTTAGGGAAGTTTTCTGTCATTATTTCTTCAAACATGTTCTCTATTCCTTTCTCTGATTCTTCTCCTTCCAGTATCCCTATAATGTGAATGTTGTTATGTTTTGTATTGTCCCACAGCTCCCTTAAATTTTCCTTCTGCTTTTCAATTTTTTTTTTTTCCATTTGCTGCTCTATTTGGGTGTTTTTCTCTACCTTGTCTTCTAAGTCGCTTATTTGGTCTTCAGCTTCTTCCAATCTACTATTGAACCCTTCTAAGATATTTGTCATAGCAGCCTTGTCCTTCTTTATTTCCTCTTGATTTTTTGTGCATATCTTTTACCTTTTTATATGTAACTTCTACCTCTTTTTTTTTTAGCTTAAGTATTTTCCAGTGAGCTCTTCATAATTCTTATTAAGTTACTTGCAGTTCTCACTAAATTGTTTGAGCACCCTTAAAATTATTGCTTTGAATTCTTTATCTGACAAGTTTCTTTCTTCCATTTCCTGTAGTTACTTTTCTGGTGATTCCTCTTTTTCTTTCCTTTGGGTGTTGTTTCTTTGTCTCCCCATTTTAGCTGTCTGGTAGCTTTAGTCCGGGTGAGGGATATTTGAATGTGTAGGCCACTCACTGTATATCAAATAAGGCTACTGTGCCTCCCAGACTGTTTTGTTGCTTGTCGCCTCTTGCCTGCTGTGGATCCTGGATGGTTGACTACTGGGGGCTGGTACTGGTGTGTCCTGGTAGGTGCTGCTGCTGGATCATGTGGGCCCCTCTGAAGCTGTGTTCCCAGCTGGTCACTGGTGCCACCTGTAGTTCTATAGCTCAGGCCTTGGAGCTGCGTTTTCTGCCCTTACCGTCAGCAGCTGTTTTGCACAGGCCTCACTGGAGCCCTGGCTCCCCACCGATCTTATGAGCAGCTGGGTTGTACTAGCTCTGCTGGAGCCCCCACTTCTCCCTGATCATGTGGGGAGCTGGATCTCAAGTCCCTTCTGGAGACCCAGCTCCACGCCTATCTTGTGGGCAGCTGGGTCTCACAGGCCTCTCGTGTTCCCCAGAACCCCACAGGTCCCTCAGCCAGCTGGATAGCTCAATCCCTTTGGAGGCCTGGCTTCACACCTATCTTGTGGGCAGCTGGGTTGCCCAGGCCTCTCTGGTGCCCTAGCACCCTGCAGGTCCCACGGGCAGCTGGATTGCACAGTCTCTTTGGAGACCTGGCTCCACACCTATCTTGTGGGCAGCTGGGTCGCACAGGCCTCTCTGGTGCCCCAGCACCCCACAGGTACCTCAGGCACCTGGATCGCACAGTCCCTTTGGAGACCTGGCTCCAAGCTTATCTTGGGGGCAGCTGGGTCGCACAGGTCCCTGTGGAGTCCCAGGTCCCACTGCTGGAGGCTGGGGAGTGCTCTTGCCCAGTGGGGCTGAGCTCCTGCTCAGCCTTTGCTTTAGTTTTTGGGGATGGGTCCTAGCTGCTTATCTGTGCTTCTGTTGCCTGGGGATGGATGTCTGCTCCCCAGCCTCTGTTGCTGGGGGTTATCTCGACTCTGATCAGGCTGCTACTGTGGGGGATGGTGATGGGGTCCTGGCTGTTTACCACTTTCACAACCGGCACCTTGGCAGCTCCACTACTGTGCATTTGTCTGTGTTGACAGGGTGTCCACTGGTCCGATTGTGCCAGGTGCACTGGTGGGCTCAGGTTGTTGGGCCCTAGCTGCTCCCACTGCCTCCTCCCAGGGAAGACCCGGGATCTTCCAAAATGATGGGACCTCCCTGCAGCACAGGGAGAAGTGCCCTGAAGAGCCGCTTACCACGGTAGCTGGCTGCTCCTGTCCACAGCACAGGAACCTTCTGCTCCACGTCTCTGCACTACATGAGTTTGGTTGTCCACTTTCACGTCCACTCACACTCTCTCACACACTAGCTCACTCTCTCATGGACTCACCCTCTCTCTGGTCCTGCCTGCTGCCATCTTCCCTAACCTATGTCTTTTGATAAGAGCATTTAATCTTTTTAAATTTAAGGTTATTATTGATAGGAACTTATTTATTGCCATTTTTTATGCCTCTCTGTCTCTCTCTCTCTCTCTCTCTCTCTCTCTCTCTCTCTCTCTCCCTCTTTCTCTTAACACAGATGTCTCTTTATCATTTATTGCAATGCTGATTTGGTGGTAATAAATTCCTTTAGCTTCTTATTTTTTTGGTTTATTTTTGGTCTGGGAACCTCTTTATTTCCCCTTCTGTTTTGAATAATAGTCTTTCTGGCTAGATTAATCTTGGTTTCAGATCCTTGTTTTTTATTACCTTGAATAATTCATGCCATTTCCTTCTGGCCTATAGTGTTTATTTTGAGAAATCAGCTGACAGTCTTTGGGAGCTCCTTTGTAGGTAACTCCTTGTTTTTTTCTTGCTGCCTTTAAGATTCTCTCTTTGTCTTTTATTTTTGGCATTTTAATTATGATGTGTCTTTGTTTGGGCCTCTCTGGATTCTTCTTGCTGGTGATTCTCTGTACTTCTTAAACTAATGTGACTTTTTAATTCACCAAGTTAGGAAAGTTTTCTGCCATGGTTTCTTAAAGCATGTTCTCTAACCCTTTTCACTTTCTTCTTCTTCTGGTACTCCTATAATGCAGATGCTATGTTTCATGTTTTCCCACATCTCTCTTAAACTATCCTACTGTTTTTAAATTGTTTTTTTTTTTCTTTTTGGTTCTCTAATTGAGTGATAGTTTTTTAATTTTTTCTACCTTGCCTTCTAATTCACTGATCTGATCCTCAGCTTTTTCTAATCTACTGTTTATTCATTCCAGTGCATTCTTTATATCTGCTATGTCATTATTCATTTCTGATTGGTTGTTTTCTGTTGTTTCTATATCTTTTCTCCTGTTGTTGAACATCCTTATAATTATTAATCTGAAATCTATACCTGATACCTTGCTTATCTATATTTCATTTAGCCCCTCTTCTGGAGAATTCTCTTGTTCTTTCATTTGCGGCTTGTTTCTTTGTTTCACCATTTGGCTGCCTCAGATGTTTTGGGATCTGTCAAAATCTCCCTATGGTTATCAATGATCCACAGTTTGTGGCTCCCTCTGCGGTGGCTGGATGTGTATAGAGGGTAAAAGCTGAACACCAAGGTCTTGTTTTATTCTCCTAGAGCTGAGTCTTAGGCCAGGCAAAGACTCAAAGCACCTTGAAATCTGCCTCTGCTTGCAGGCTGACTACTAGTCACAGTCACTTAATGAGCCTCAGGTTGTAGTCCTCAGCTAGACAAAAACTCTGCCTGGGTACTGGGGTGACTGAATTTTCAACATGTGGGGTTGTTGCTTCCCCCTGGGCTAAAGATGCTTTGATGGGAAAACTCTACCTGAGAAAGATGGCTTCCACAGTGTAGGGTAATGACTCAGCACAGGGACCCAGGTAGCTGCCTTCATAGCTCTTACCTCAGAGCCATGATCCTGAGAGACTACAGGCCAGGTAAAGACTCAAAACACCCAGAGAATCACCTCTGCTTGCTGGCAGGCTGTTCGTCTCGGTCACTCAATGAGCCTCAAGTTGTGGACCTCAGCTAGAAGTAAAATCTTCCCCACTGGATGGGGTAAAAGAAATTCCAATGGACGGGGAAATTTCTTCCCCCTGGGCTAAAGCTGCTTTAATGGGAAAACTCTGCCTGAGAAACATGGCTTGTGCAGTGTGAGGTAATGACTCACACAGGGATCCAGGCAGCAGCCTTCACAGCTCTGTCCCCAAAGCTATGAATCCCAGTGTTCACTGGGCAGGAAAAGACTCAAAGGACCCAGAGATCTGTCTCTGCCTGCCTGCTGGCTGTTAGTCTCAGTGTCTTAATGAGCCTCAGGTTGAAGCACTCTGTTAGATATAAGCTCCACCCAATGAGTGTGATAGGATAAATTCCACCAGGTGGGGCAATTGCTTAGCTGGTGACTAAAGTTGTTTGATGGGAAAACTGCCTGAGAAATATGGCTTCTGCAACATGGGGGAATGCCTCAGCATAGGGCTCCTGGTGGCTGTCTTCCTAGCTCTTATTCCAGTGCCTTGAACCCAAGCCTCTCCTCCTGCAGATCTAGTTCATTCATCCCTCCCTTTGCCAGATCCTAATGTGGGTGGCTGTATATGCCATTAATTGAACTGGCCCTTGAAGAGAGTGCCCATGTTTCCAGTCATGTTTACCTGCCAGTCAGAACCATTGGTGCTTTTCACTGACAGGTATTATGTGAACATATTTCACAGCTCTACCTCTCTGGGCTGGAGAGCCCAGCTTAGGGTTTAGACCCCAGACTTCTCATGGAGAACCTCCCACAGCTGAGATTTCCCTCTGGAACTTCAGCTGACACCTGTGGGAGCCCAGCCAGCCCTCTCATGCCTCTGCTCTTCCTACCAGACTTGATATTGGCTCCTTTTTATGTTCTTAGTTATAAGGGTTTTCTCCAGTTGGTCTTCAGTTTATTATTCCTGATTATTTTACTATATTTTAGTTGTAATTCCAGTTTGGTCCTGGGAGTAGGTCAGTGTAGCTTCCATTCAAGCCACCACCATTTTGGAATCCTCTCTTTTTGTCTTTACTTTTGAAAATATATCCAGAGTTCAACCAATTGTCACCATCTCAATGGCTGCCATTCTGGTCCAAGTCACCATCATGTCTCTCATGAATTACTGTGATAATTTTCTAACTGGCATTCTTCAATAAATGGTTTTTGGAAAATTGTACAGGTACATGCAAAAAATGAAGCTAGACCATCAATTTACACCATACATACAAATAAACTCAAAATGGATAAAATATTTAAATATAAGTCATGAAACCATAAAAATCCTAGAAAAAAACATAGGCAGCAAAATTTCAGACATCTCACGTAGCAGAATTTTCATTGATACATCATCTATGACATTAGAAACAAAGGGGGAAAAAAGAGACTACATCAGACTAAAAAGCTTCTGCACAGCAAAATAAACTAATATGAAAATGAAGAGGGAACCCATTGTCTGGGAGAACATATTTATCAATGATACATCTGCTAAGAGGTTAACTTCCAAAACATATAAAGTACTCACAAAACTCAATAAAGCGAAGACAAACAATCCAATTAAAAAAACTGGCAAAGGACCTAAATAAACACTTTTCCAAAGAGGACATTTATATGGCCAAGAGACATGAAAAAAATATTCAGTCACTAATCATCAGATAAAGGCAAATTAAAACAGCAATGAGGTACCACCTCACACTGACCAGAATACTTAGCACCAATAAATCAACAAACAACATGTGCTGGCAAGGATATGGAGAATAGGGAACCCTGTTTCTATTCTTGAAGTCTATTTTATACATTGCTGCCAGAGTAATTCTTTTAAAATATCAAGTATATTATGTTACTCCTCAGCTCACAATTTGCTATTCTCTTCCCATTGTCCTTAGATATATAGTAAATTCTTGACTGTGTCCTCCAGTGCCCTATGTAATCTACTTTATGCTTAGTCTTCTATTCCATTTTGTATGATTTCCCCATCTGTTCATTTTCTAGCCACACTGGTATTCGTTTTTATTCTCAAACATGTTAAACCCATTCTTAACTGATGGTCTTTGTATTGATTATTTTGTCTCAAATGAACTGACCCCAGACATTCTCATGGTTTGCTTCCTCACTTAACTTTGATCTCAGCTCAGATAAACTTCTGCCTCTAGGTCTTCACATAACTAGATCCTTATCATGGGCCTCAGCACAAGAATCATCTCCTTAGAAAAGCTTATTTTCTTTGCCATGTCTACAGTAAATTTTCTCTTCATTCTACACATATTAAGTCAGTTACTTATTGCATTACTATTTTATTATGATTACAACACTTATAACTATTTGAAATTATCTTATTTGTTTCTTATTCATTGTCTCCCCATCTTTCTAGAATGTGTTTTTCATGAGTACAGGAACTGTCTATCTTATTAATTACTGTATTCCTATCACCTAGAATAATTTCTGATATATAGTAGGTGCAGTATTGCAACCGGTATTGTTGAATGAATAAATAAATGAATGCCATGTAGTAGGCATTATTACACATAGACTTGATGCAAAAAGGAATATTGGATTAATAAATGATGTGAATAATGCTTATAGACATGCTTTTATTTCAAAGTGAGAGTTTCCTTCTACATTAGTGATTAGCCAGAGGACAAACTGCAGTTAAGGTTTACCACTGATAAAAGTCTTAACATTTTCACTGACATGGCTTGTCAAAAGCTGTTAGTATTCTACCCACCATGAATGAAATGTTCCTTAATGAGTGATAAGTTTCCTGTGGAGACTTGCAAGTTTTCCCAAATACCCTCTTTCCACCCTTTTCTGCCAAATACTAAAGAGAAATATTGCTAGCATAATGGTAGTCGAAAATTATTTACAGTTGAAAAAATCTTCCAACTAAGCACTGTATTTACTACACCTTTGTCATAATTCCACATAACCATCATCATTAACCCAAAGAGGAGGGGAATGTTATGATGTGCCATACAACTTTCCCATTCAGTAATGAGGTACTTGTCCACTAGACTACTAGGAGTGCTGTTAATGACTTATAGCTGAGTAACTCTCCAGGATCTGGCCTCTTCTGAAGGGAACTACCTCACCAAGTGTTATACCCTTCCTTGGAGAGCATCCCATATCTAGTAACTGGTTAATATAGGGCCCAGTCCCCTTGCCTCAATTTAGGAAAACTTTGAAGAGCCATCCAAACTTCAGAACCCCCTGTGGGATTGGCTGAAGCCTTTATTGAAACTGTGTAGTAGTTTAAATCCTTCCTCTATCCCATCCTGCTTCTCTAATTTTCTTAGAAGTATTATTTATGAGATAACTACCCCCCCCCAAAAAAAAAACATTCTCCCGTATATAGATATCAGAGTGTATTTCTCAAGGAATGTGACTTAAGACTGGGTTGTAGGAAGACAATTCTAAAATGGGATTTTGGAAGTAGATTATCCATCAGCAAGCTCAGAATGAAACCATTTAACTGGCAGGAGGTGGAATACTAACATTTTTGGCATTCTGTAGCTGTGAAATTGTATAGATTTTTATCACTTGTGAATTGGGATATACTATCAAAGAACGTAAACACACTAGCAGGGGCAACATCTTGTACATTTGAGTGTTTTGGTGAAGTAGCAATTATAAGGAATGGGGAATCAGATGGCATCTTCTAGATATTATTGATACATTTGAAAAAGCCAGTGAAAGGCTAATGAAGAGTATTAGGTGGTTTAAGGTGGAGTGTGAATGCCAACTATCCTTGGCAGCATATAAAAAAACTCTCATCTCTTTCAGCTGAAGGACAGAAAAAATTGAAGCCCAAGCCCAGGACTTAATTATAAGGATCTTAGATCTGCAGATAATGTTGAATTCTCAACCCTAGCAAGTCGGGTATGCCAAGGTTGGGGCACTGATGGGAAGAATATTCGAAAGAAAGGAGACTCTGAGGTATGAGATAAAGACATCTGGGTTAATGCACTTTAAGGTCTTGATTTCCAAGATTCCCCCAAATTCTCTATGCCTGTAGAAGTGGTTTATTCTTCCTTGTTAAATGTAGTACTCTCTCCTTGCTGAAAGTTGCTACAGGTATTTCTGCCTTGCAAGAAAACATGCACAACTCCTCCTGAAATCAACCCCCACCCCCCAACTGGCCACAAGATTCATGACTAAAATTAAGTTATATTAATCAGTTGCAGAAATGCTGGGCATCTTAAGAGAATGGACTGTGTACCAAAGGAGTTGCATGACCTAGACAATGTATATTAACAGGAGGCAGTACAGTATATATGGTAATGGATCCTAAGTGTGCTGAATCAAGGGGAGAAATACATAAAGTTGGATAAATGACAGTATATTGATATAGGATTACTCTTCCATAATATAGGACTTACTCTGTCAAGGATCCTAGGAGATAGTGCTAACATGCTACTAGAATGACTCTTAGAAGTAAGGGAAATAAGCTTGTTCACACAAAGTGATATAAAAATGCCAGAAATAACATGGAAGATGGTAGAGGAAGAAATAAAAAGTCTCCATAATTGATCATGTCAATGAAATAAAACACACTGCAAAACCAGAAATCCCACCAGTCAAATATTTTCCGCAGAAAGACTCAGAGGACATTCCATTTACCATAGCAAAAAAAAAATGTGGCTGGTGAGAGGGGCACCACCATTATTTAGTAGCTCACTGGCTGTCCTTTCTTTGCAGACCAGGGCCGACAGTAGGCAATGCTATAATAAAATTTGATGGTAAAGGTAATGATAAGATCTGGATATAATAGAGGCCAGATGTCAGTTATTTACAATCAGGAGCAAAGTGGATGCAATTATTGTAATGAACAGCAAAGTCAGAGTAGCAGTCAAGGGGTCCTGACAAGTAGAGAATTATGGGAATGGTTAATAGACTATGGTATTACTAAGAGCAAGATATATGGGAATCTAACAAGCTGTTTTCTTAATTATACAAGTAAAACAAAATCAAAAGTTGATGTTCAGAAAGGGCAGTGCCCCCACCCCCCGCAATTACTATCCTTTTCCCTGAGCCTATTCTCATATCCAACAACAAGGTAAGCAGAAAACCATGTAATGTTTCCTCCCATCCTTCCCCAAAGAGAGCGAAGACCATCTATTAATATTTGAGTAACTATACACTGGGGGAAAGGGAATACCATGTATTTTGGGAATTGTTAAGATCAGTTAACATTGATACCTGGACACTAGAAGTGTCATCATGACTCCTCTGTTAGAGTGAGCATGTATAAGGGCAGGTAATAAATGGAGTCTTGGCCCAGGTTTACCTCACAGTAGGTTCACTCTATTTGTTCATGGATTCTCCAGCCATTCATTTCTCCAGTCCACAAATGTATAATTATAATAGGTATACTTGGCAAAACCTCAACATTGGGTCCTTGACTTGGGGAGTAGGAGTTATCATAGTGAAGAGGCCAAGTGAAAGCCTCCTAATCACACCTTCTCTACTCCATTTCCAGTCAAGAAAGTAAATAAAAATTAAAATTGTGTCTGGGGGAAGCAATAGAGATTAATGTCACCTTAAAAACCCAAATAATACAGGAATGGTAGTCCTTATTATACCCTCATTAATTTACCAGTCTTGCCCCTATAAAACCAAATGGATACTGGAGGATGACAGTGGATTATGGAGAATTCAATCAAGTAATATCCCAAATTACACCTGCTTGCCTAGATATCTTTAGTAGAACACATTAACTTAGTTTCAGGTACATGATATGTGGCCAGGGATATGGTAAATGCCTTATTTTTTATTCTTATCAGGAAGGGAACAAAAGCAGTTCATGTTTGATTCCAAATGGTGACAGATTAAGTGGAAGCTACACTGACATTCTCCCAGGACCAAACTGGAATTATAACTAAAATATATAAAAATCGTCCTGAATAACCACTCAAGACTAGCTGGAGAGAACCTTTATAACCAAGGATGTAAAGAGGAGGCCACATCTAGACTGACAGAAAGTGTGGAGCTGTGATAGGGCTGGTTGGCCTCCCATAGGTAGCAGCTGAGGTTCTGGAGGGATATATCAGCTGTGAGTGGGTTCCCCCTGAGAAGTCTTGAGTCTGAACACCAAGCTGCACACCCCAGCCCAGAGTAACAGAAAAAGGAAAGTTGTCCACATAACATCTGGCTGTGAAAAGCACTGTGGATTCTGTCCAGCATGGAGAGTTGTCCAGCAGGCACACTCTTAAAGGGTCAACACACTAAATTTTGTTTGCAGTCATTTCTCTTGGGCTCTGGCAGAGGGAGGGAAGAGTGCACTAGAGTTGTGTGAGGAGAGTCTGGACTTGGAGGCTCTGGGGAGAAAGCTGAGAGGACAGATACCAGGATACCTGTGTAGATTCATTCTCCCATGTTGCAGAAGCCATCCTTCACAGGCAGAGCTTTCACACCAAAGCAGCTTTAGACTGGGGGAAGAGATTGCCCCACACATTGGAAACCTTCTCAACCCACCTTATGGAGTGTACACTCTGCTGAGGGTTACAGCCTGAGGTTCATTAAGTGACTGAGATTAACTGTAGGCTGTAGGCAGAGGCAGATCTCTGGGTGTTTTCAGTCTTTACCTGAACTGTTCCTGGGCTGAGGGCTAGTAAAAGCAGACCTTGGTGCACAGCTTGGTCCTTTACACATGCTCCCAGCCCCAACAACAAAAGCTGTGACTCTCTTATAGCTTCAAACAGGGTACTCAAGGCCAGTCACAAACAGTGTCTGATGTTTGCTTGTACCAGAGATCCTCTGTAGAAGCTAAAACCAATAAACCCAGCAGCCAGCTTCAGACAACAACAGAGTAGGATCCAATAAGCTTCATAAGCACTATAACCACAGGGAGATTGGCAGACTCCAAACCCTGTGGGGGTGAATAATACTTCATGTAATAAACACCTGCACAGCAGCCTGCATGCTGTGTTGGGGGGTTGAGCCTCACTGTCAACCAGCCTGAGGGTAGAGCCCATGCATAAATAGGCCAATAGCAATCAAGACTCAATTACAACAGGATGCCCCAAACAACACACACAAGGGACATTATTAGAACACCCAGCACTGGTGATCAAGGAGACTGTGCCACTGGGTCACACAGGTAACCTACTACTTAAAGCCACCCTACAAGACTTGGAATCATAGCAGATCTATTTAATACATAGAAACAAACCCAAAGAGACAGCCAAAATCGGGAGACAAATAAACAATCCCCAAATAAAAGAACAAGATAATTCTCCAGAAGAAAAGCTAAAAGAAATGGAAACAAGCAATTTGTCAGGTTTCAGAGTAATAATTATAAGGATGCTCAACAACATGAAAAAATGAAAACTGAAAAACAACCAGTTGGAAATGAAGAATGACATAGCAATAATAAATAATACACTGGAAGGAATAAACAACAAATTAGAGGAAGACAATGATTGGATCAATGGATTAGAAGACAGGGTAGAAAAACTCACTTAATCAGAGAAACAACAACAACAACAAAAAGGCAGGAAGATAGTTTAATGGAGCTATGGGACAACATGAGGTGTAACAATTCTGTTTCCTAGGAGTACCAGAAGAAGAAGAAATTCAGCAAGGTGTAGAGAACACATTGGAAAATAATAATGGCAGAAGACTTCCCTAACCTGGTGAAGAAAAAAGTCATATAAGTTCAGGAAGCACAGAGTCACAAACAAAAGAACCAAAAGAGGCCCATACCAAGACACATCATAACTAAAATGACAAAAATTAAAGACAGAGAGAATCTTAAAGGCAGCAAGAGAAAAGAAATACAGTCAGCCCTTGTTTATCGCAGTTAATCAGTTCCAGACTCTACTGCGATAAATGAATTTCCGCAAAGTAGGATACTTTATTTACTATACAGTCTTCCCTCGCCACTTTGTGCTTCGACTTTCCCGTCTTCACTCTATTGTGGTTTACTCTATTGCAGATTTTTCAAATATAGTAGTATTTGAAAATCCCGCGACAGAGTGAAGCCACGAAAGTCGAAGCATGAAGTGGCAAGGGACGACTGTTTGTTAACTCCAAAGGAGCTCCCATAAGGCTGTCAGCTGATTTCTCAAAAAGCACTACAGGCCAGAAAGGGATACCATGAAGGATTCAAAGTAATGAAAATCAAGGATCTGAAACCAAGACTGCTTTATCCAGCAAGGCTAGCATTCAAAATAGAAGGTGAAATAAAGTGCTTCCTAGACAAAAAAAAAAAAAAGGTGTTTATTATCATCAAATCAGCATTGCAAGAAATGATAAACGGACTGTTGTAAGAAGAAGAACATATGTAGAAGTAAACATAGGCATAAAAAATAAAAATGGCAATAAATATCTATCCATAATAACATTAAATATAACTGGATTAAATGTTCCAATCAAAAGTCATAGGGTAGCTGAATGGATAAGAAAATATGACCCAGAGAGGGAAAATGGTAGAGGAGTGAATGGAAGCTACACAGACCTTCTCCAAGGACCAAACTGGAGTTACAACTAAAATAAAGATAAGTTATTTGGAAAAACCAACTGAAGAGCAGCTGGAGAGAACCCTTATAAACAGGGACATAAAGAGGACCCCAAATCAAGACTGCTAGGAGGTGTGGAGGCATGATAGGGTTGGCTGGGTTCCCACAGGCAGCAGATGAGGGCTATCTTAGCTGTGAGAATCTTCCTCTGAGAAGTCAGGGGTTTAAACCCCAAGCTGGCTCCCTATCACAGAGTGGCAGAACAGGGAAATGCACCCACTTAACAGTTGGCTGAGAAAAACACCAGACCAGAGGTTCTGTCCAGCAGGGGGAGGTTCTAGGAACACTGGCACTTTCCTGAAGGGCCAGCACACTAAATTACAGCTACAGCCACTCACCTTAGGCTCCAGCAGAGGGAGGGTGGACTGGACTGGAGCTGCATGAGGAAAGTCTGGTATTCATGGTGCTGGAGAGAGACCTGGGAAGGAGGCCACCAGGATCCCTATGCTGAGTCATCCCCCCACATGGCAGTAGCTATCTTCCTCTAGAAGCCCCTTCCCATCAGAGTGGCTTTAGCCAAGGGGAGAAGCAACTACCCCTCCCTTGGGAATTTAACACCATCTGGCCTGGAGAAGTGCAACCTGAGGCTCATTAACAGCCAGAGACTACCTGGCAGCCAGTAGGCAGAGAAGAGCCTTTGAGGGCTTTGAGCCTTAGGCCTGGCTCTTGGTTGTTGGGTTATGGGGCTCTGGAGACTGAGATGTGAAGGCTGAGGCCTGGGTCCCTATGCTGAGTCATCCCCCCATACTTTAGTAGCCATCTCTGTCAAGCAGCCCCTTCCCATCAGAGCAGCTTTAGCCCTGGGGAGAAGCAATGGCCCCTTCCTTAGGAATTCAACCTCAACCATTAGGAAGAAGCACAATATGAAGATCATTACATACCAGAGACTACCCACCAGCAGGTAGGCAGAGACAAGTCTGAGGGCTTCAGAAGTTGGGCCTGGCTCTAGGTAGTTGGGTTTTGTGGCTCTGGGGACTGAGTTCTGAAGCTGAGGCCTGGGTCCCTTCACTGAGCCATTAATATGTGCTTCAGGAACCATTCTGCACAGGCAGAATGCTCCTATGAAAGCAGCTATAGCCCAGGAGGGGTAACAACTGTCCCTCCCCAGGTAATTTAAATCCTTTCAGCCAGGAGAAGCACAACCTGGGACTCATTGACTGCCAGGGACTACCAACCAATCTGCAGGTGAAGATAAGTGTATGGGCACAGTGACCCTGAGGTCAGCTTGTGGTCATTGGTCATTGGGTTTTGAGGCTCTGGTGTCGGAGCTGAGAAGGCAGCTGCCTGGACCCAAGTGCTGAGTCATTAACCCACACTGCAAAAACATTTTATTCTCAAAGCAGCTTTAACCCAGGGGAAAGCAATTGCCCTACCTGCTGGAAATCCTCTTACACTGCTAAACTGTAGGATTTTTTATTCACTTGAAGGAAACAACCTGAGGCTCCTTAGGTACTGAGACTAATATAGTCAACCTGCAGGCAAATTATCTGGGATAATTGAATATTTGCCTGGCCTGAGATTCTACCCAAGAAAGTAAGACTAGACATTGGTGTTCAGCATGGTCCCTTCCACACTCATTCGAATACAAGAGAGGGGTCCACAATCAGTAGAACATCGATAATCACAGGACAATTTTGGTAGGCCCCAAACACTGCTGAAACAGCCAAAAATGGTGAAACAAAGACACAAATCCCAAATGAAAGAACAGGAGAATTCTACAGAAGAAAGGCTAAATGAAATGGAGTTAAGCAAGTTATCAGATGTAGAGTTCAGAGTAATGATTATGAAGAAGCTCAAAAGCATGAGTAATTATATAAAAACAATGAAAATAAACCAAATGGAAATGATAAACCACCAAGTGGAAATGAAGAGTGAGACAGCAGAAATACAGAACGCATTGGAAGAAATAACCAGCAGATTATAGGAAGCTGATGATTTGATCAGCGAATTAGGAGACAGTGTAGAAAAAAAAAAATCATTCAATTAGAGAACCAAAAAGAAAACAAACAAACAAAAATCAGTAGGACAGTTTAAGAGAGCTGTGGGACAATAAAAAATGTACCGACGTCCACATCATAGGAGTACAAGAAGAAAAAAAAAGTTAGCAAGGATTAGAGAATCTATTTGAAGAAACAGTGAAAGAAAATTTCACTAACTTGGAGAAAGAAAAAGACATAGAAGTTCAGGAAGAACACAGAGTCCCAAGTAAGAAGAAACAAAAGAGGCCTGTGCCAAGGCAATCATGATTAAAATACCAAAAATTAAAGACAAAGAGACAATCTTAAAGGCAGCAAGAGAAAAACAACAGGTTAACTACAAAGGATTCCCAAAAGGCTGTCAGCTGACTTCTCAACAGAAACACTACAGGCTGGAAGGGAATGGCATGGATTACTCAAGGTAATGAAAAACAAGGATCTGAATCCAACACTACTCTATTTAGCAAGGCTATCATTCAAAATAGAAGGTAAAATAAAGAGCTTCTAGACAAAACAAGGTGAAGGGAATATATTAGCCCCAAACCAGCACTGCAAAAAAAATAAAGAAAAAAAAAGTTAAAAGACTGCTATAATAAGCATAAGAAATAGAGAAAAATAGACATTATAAACAAAATCGGCAATAAATAAGTACATATCAATAATAACCTTATATGCAAATGGATTCAGTGTTCCAGTGAAGACACAGAGCAGCTGAATGGATAAGAAAGCATGACTCATATATTTGTTGTTTACAAGAGACCCACCTCACAACAAAAGACTCACACAGGTTAAAAGTGAAGTAATAGAAAAATAAATTTCCAACTAAAAGAAAATGAAAAAAAGCTGGGGTAGCAATACTCATGTCTGATAAAATAGACTTTGAAATGAAGGCCATAACAAGAGACAAAGAAGGCCACCATATAATATTAAAAGGATCCATCCAACAGGAGGATATAACCTTCTTAAATATATATGCACCCAATATAGAAGTACTAAAATATATTTAAAAACTTCTGGAGGACTTCAGAGGAGAAATCGACAGCAATACAATCATAGCAGGGGAATTCAACACCCTAGTGACATCACTGCATAGATCCTCTAGACAAAAAATTAACTAGGAAACAGAGACCCTCAATTACTCATTAGATAAAATTGTTTTAATAGGTATTTACAGAGAAAAACACCCCCAAACTGCAGAATACACATTCTTCTCAAGTACACACAGGACATTCCCAAAGATAGACCACATTTTAGGAAACAAACTAAGTCTCTACAAGTACCAGAAGATTTAAATCATATCAAGCATGTACTCAGATCACAATGGAATTAAAGTAGAAATTAATTATAATTAAACACTCAAAAACATTCAAACACATGGAAGCTAAAGAGCATGCAATTAAACAATGAATGTGTTACTAAAGAGATCAATGAGGAAATATAAAACTTACTGGAAATCAATGAAAATGAACACACACCCACACAAAATCTATGGGACCCAGTGAAAGTAGTCCTGAGAAGGAAGTTCATAGCACTACAGAATTACCTCAAGAAACAAGGAAATTTTCAATAGGCTATCTAACCCTACAACTTAAACAACTAGAAAGTCAACAAAAAGAAAAACCCAGAGCAAATAGAAGGAAAGAAATAGTAAAGGTCAGAGTGAAAATAAATGACATAGAGACCAAAGAAACTATTCAAAAGATCAATGAAACCAAGAACTGGTTCTTTGAAAATATAAATGAGGTTGATGAACCTTTACCCAGACTCATCAAGAAGCAAAGACAGAAAATGCAAATAAACAAAATCAGAAAAAAAAGTAAAAATTAACACCACAGGAATACAAAGGATCGTTAACAAATAATATGAATAATTATATGCCAACAAAATAGACAACCTACGTGAAATGGACAAATTCCTAGAATCACACAGTTTTGCAAAACTGAACTAGGAAGAGCCAGAAAACTTGAACAGACCAATAACATCTAACGAAATTGAAGCTGTAATCAATAAACTCCCAGCAACAAAACCCTGGGTTCAGACAGCTTCACAGGGGAGATTTAAAGATCATTCAAAGAAGAACTAACACCTATTCTCCTCAAAGTATTCCAAACAATTCAAAAGGAAGGAAGACTTCTAAGCTCTTTTTATGAGGACAGCATAATCCTAATTCCAAAACCAGATTAAGACACTACAAAGGAAGAAAACTACAGGCCAATATCCTTGGTGAACACAGATGCCAAAATACTCAATAAAATATTAGCAAATAGGATCCCGCAATATATTTTAAAAATTATTCACCACGACCAAGTGAGTTTTATCCCAGGGATGCAAGACTGGTACCATATTTGCAAAAAAATATATAATTGTGATACACCACATAAACAAAATGAAATATAAAAATTGTGTAATCATATCAATAGATGCTGAGAGAGCATCTGACAAAATCCAGCACCCATTTCTGATAAAAACCCTCACCAAAGTGGGAATAGAGGGATTATATGTCAACATAATAAAGGTCATATATGAAAAATCTACAGCCAACATCATAATGGTAAAAACCAAAAGCATTTCCCTTAAGAACAGGAACAAGACAGAGATGCTCACTTTGGCTACTCTTATTTAACATTCTACTGGAAGTCTTAGCCACAACAGTTAGACAAGAAGAAAAAATAAAAGGTATCCATATTGGAAAGAAGGAAGTGAAACAGTAATTAGTCATAGATGACATGATATTATATTTAAAAAACCATAAAGACTCCATCAAAAATCCTTATGATTTAAAAAATGAATTTCACAATGTAATAGAATACAAAATTAACATCCAGAAATTATTGGCATTCTTATACACCAATAATAAACACTCAAAAAGGGAAACGGAAAAAAAAAACAATCTCTTATACCATTGAACCAAAAAAATTAAGATACCTAGGAAGGAATTAACTTAACCAAGGAGGTAAAAGACTAATTCTCAGAAAACAACAGGACTTTGAAAAAAGAAATAAAGGAAGATATAAAAAAGTGGAAGCACATACCATGTTCATGGATTGGAAGAATCAACATCATTAAAATGTCTGTATGACCCAAAGCAATCTACAGATTCAATGCAATCTCTATTAAAGTACCAATGGCATATTTCAAAGACCTGGAACAAATATTCCGAAAGTTTATATGGAACCAAAAGGACTCTGAATAGCCACTGCAATTTGAAAAGGAAGAACGAAGTGGAGGGATCACAATACCAGATATCAGGTTATACTAAAAACCACTGTAATCAAAACAGCCTGGTACTGGCACAAGAAAAGGCATATAGATCAATGGAACAGAACAGAGAACTTAGAAATCAACCCAATACCGTATGTGCAGTTAATATTCTACAAAGGAGGTGAGAGCATACAATGGATTAAAGATAGTCTCTTCAATAAATGGTGTTGGGAAAATTGGACAGCTACATGCAAAAAAAAAAATGAAACTAGACCACCAACTTACACCATACACAAGAATAAACTCAAAATGGATAAAATCCTTAAATGTAACTCATAAAACCATAAAAATCCTTGAAGAGAATGTAGGCAGAAAAATATCAGACATCATACATAGCAGAATTTTCACTGATACATCTCCTAGAGCAAGAGAAACAAAGGAAACAATTAATGTGTGGGACTACATCACACTAAAAAGCTTCTGCACAGCAAAAGAAATTAGCATCAAGATAAAAAGGTAGACCATTCTCTTGGAGAACATATTTTCCAATGCTATGTTGGATAAGGGGTTAATATTCAAAATATATGGAGTACTCATACAGCTCAACAAAAGGAAGACTAACAATCCGATTGAAAAATGGGCAGAGGGTCTGAATAGACACTTCTCCAAAGAGGACATAGAAATGGCTAGGTGACATGAAAAAGTGCTTAACATTTCTAATCATCAGAGAGATGCAAATTAAAATGACTATGAGATATCGCCTCACAACCTGCCAGAATGGCAGCCATCAAAAAATTCTTAAACAACAAGTGCTGGTGAGGATGTTGAGATAAGGCTACTCTAGTACACTGCTGGTGGGGATGCAGACTCATGCAGCCACTATGTAAAACAACTTGGTGCTTCCTCAAAAAATTAAAAATGAAATTGCCATTTGACCCAGTGATTCCACTTCCAGGAATATATCCTAAGAATCATGAAACACAATCAGAAAGAATATATCTACCCCTCTGTTCATAGCAGCACTGTTTACAATAGCTAAGATCTGAAAACAGCCCAAGTGTCCGTCAATAGATGAGTGGATAAAAAAAGCTGTGGTACATTACACAATGGGATACTATGCAGCTGTGAGAAAGAAATATCTCTTATCCTTTGAGACAACATGGAAGGACCCAGAGCATATTATGCTGAGCAATATAAGCTGGTCAGTGAAAGAGAATTACCACATGATCTTATTTATGAAACATCATGAACAAAATAAGCTGTCAACCATAATAGGTCTAGAGTCATGGAAGTAGGAAACATAGTAATAAACCTCAGAGGGATGAAGGGTGGGAAGAGATAAACCAAAGAATTTATATGCATATATGCACAACCAATGGACATAGACATTAGGTTGGGGAAGGCAGGAGGGGGTGAAAGCAGTGAGGATGGGGTCAATGGGGGAAAAAGGGGGACATCTGAAATACTGTCAACCATAATAAAAATACATAAATAAAAAGAAAACATGACCCTTATATATGCTGTCTACAAGAAATCCTCCTCAGAAAAAAAGATTCACATAGGATAAAAATGAAAGGATGGAATGTATTCCCCATGTAAATGAAAATAAAAACATAAAAGCAGGGATAGCAATATTTATATCTGAATAGACTTCAAATGAAAGACCATAACAAGAGAAAAAGGTTAATATATATTATTAAAGGGATCAATACAACAAGAGCATATAACCCAGATAACATATATTGAAACACCCAATATTGAAACACCTAAATATATATTTTTAAAAAATTAAAACTCTTAGAAGAATTTTATGGAGAGGTTGACAGCAATATAGTCATGGTATGGAAATTTAACACACTACTGACTTCACTGGATAGATCTTTCAGTCAAAAAATCAACAAGGAAACAGTGACCAGTGACCCTAAATCACACACTAGATCAGATGGATTTAATTGACATGTACAGAATATTTCACCCAAAAGATGCAGGATATACCTTTTTCTCAAGTTCTCATGGGATGATCTCAAAAATAGACAACATATTAGGACACAAACTGAGTCTCTACAAGTTCAAGAATATTCAAATCATATCAAGCATCTTCTCATATCACAATGGCATTAAATTAGACATAAACTACAATAAAACACTCCAAAACATTTAAATACGTGGAGGCTAAATTACATGCTAATAAACAATGAATGGGTTATTAATGAGTTCAAGGAAGAAATAAAATAAACTTTCTGGAAACAAATGAAATTGAATGCACCACAACCCAAAATCTTTAGGACACAGCAAAAGTGATCCTGAGAGGGAAGTTCATAGCACTCAAGAAACAAGAAAATTTTCTAATATACTATCTAACCCTACAACTAAAAGCATTAGAAAGAGAAAAACAAGAGAAATTAAAGGTCAGAGTGGAATTAAATGACATAAAAACTAAATAAATAATACAAAAGATCAATGAAACCAAGAGCTGATTCTTCAAAAAGATAAACAAGATTGATGAACCTTTAGCCAGACTCACCAATAAACAAAGAGGACCCAAATAAATGAAATCCAAAAGGAAAGAGTGGAAGTAACAACTGACACCACAAAAATACAAAAGATTTTAAGAAAATACTATGAAAAACTATATGTCAACAAATTGGACAATCTGGATGAAATGGACAAATTTCTAGAAACATACAATTTTCCAAAACTCAATCAGGAAGAGTCAGAAAACCTAAATAGACCAATAACAACAAAGGAAATTGAAATAGTCATAAAAAACTCCCAACAAACAAAAGTCTGGGCCAGATGTCTTCACAGGGAAGTGTTGCCAAACATTTAAAGAACAAAACCTATCCTCCTCAAATTATTCCAAAAATTTCAAGAGGAAAGAAGACTTCAAAGCTATTTTTTTTAATGAGGCCAGCATTATACTAATTCCAAAACCAGATAAAGACACTACAAAAAAAAAAAAATTACAGGCCAATATCCCTGATGAACACTGCCAAAATCCTCAACAAAATATTAGCAAATCAGATGCACCAATATATTTAAAAAGATTAATAATCATGACCAAGTGGTATTTATCATAGGAATCCAAGGCTGGTACAATATTCAAAAATCAATAAATGTGATAGATCACAAAAATAAAATGAAAGGTAAAAATCATATAATCATATCAATAGATCCAGAAAAGGCATTTCACAAAATCCAACACCTATTTTAGATAAAAATTCTTAGCAAACTAGAAATAGAGGGATCATACCTCAATATAATAGAGGTCATATATATTAAAAACCTTCAGCCAGCATCATATTCAATGGGCAAAAACTAATATTGTTTCCCTTAAGAACAGGAACAAGAAAGGGATGTCTGCTTTTACCACTCTTATTCAACATAGTACTGGAAATCTTTGCCACAGCAATCAGACAGAAAGAAAAAATGAAAGATATCCAAATTGGAAAGGAGGAAGTGAAACTGTCAATATTTGTAGATGACATAATATTGTACATAGAAAACCCTAGACTCCACCAAAAAAATACTACTAGATTTAGTAAATGAATTAGGCAATGTGGAATGATACAAAATTAATATACAGAAATCAATGGGATTTTTATATACCAGTTATGAATTCTCAGAAAGAGAAACTAAAAAAACTGTCCCATTTACCATTACAATAAAAAATTAAGATATCCAGGAATAAACTTAACCAAGGAGATAATAGAAGTATACTCAGAAAACTACAGGACATTGAAAAAAGAAGTAGAGAAAGATACAAACAAGTGGAAGCATATACAATGTTCATGGATTGGAAGAATCACCATCATTAAAACATTCATACTACCTAAAGCAATCTAAAGATTCAATGTTAATATCAATTTAAAAACCAATGGCATATTTTACAAATCTAGTACAAATACTCCAAAAATGCATATGAAACCTAAAAAGACCCCAAATAGCATGAGCAATCTTGAAAAGAACAAAGTAGGAGGGATCATAATAACAGTTATCAAAATTATACTACAAAGCTATCTTAATCAAAACATCCTGGCCCTGGCCAGTTTGGCTCAGCGGTTAGAGCGTCGGCCTGCGGTCCAGAGAGACCCAGGTTTGGTTCCCACTAAGGGCATGTACCTCGATTGTGGTTTGTCCCCGGCCCTGGTTGGGCCCTGCGGGAGGCAGCCACTCGATATGTCTCTCCCTCTCTCTCCCTCCCACTCTATCTGAACAAAAAATGGAAAAATGTCCTCGGGTGAGGATAAAAAAAAGAATTTAAAAAAAAAAGAAAAAAAAAAAAACATCCTGGTACTGGCACAAGAACAGGCATATAAATCAATGGAACAGAACCCAGAAATCAACCAAAGCTATATTACACTCAATTCATATTTGACAAAGGAGGCAAGAACATACAATGAAGTAAAGAGAGTGCATTCAATAAATGGTGTTGGGAAAATTGGACAGGTAGATGCAAAAAAAAAAAAAAATGAAACTAGATCACCAACTTACACCATACACAAGAATAAACTCAAAATGGGTAAAAGACTTTAGTGTAAGTCGTGAAACCATAAAAAATCCTAGAAGAATCCATAGGCAGCAAAATCTCAGATGTCTCACGTAGCAGAATTTTTACCTATACATTGCCTACGGCAATTGAAACAAAGGAAAAAATAAACACATGTGACTATATCAAACTAAAAAGCTTCTGTATAGCAAAAGCAGCAAGCATCAAAATGAAAAGGGATCCCTCTGTATGGGAGAACACATTGGTCAGTGATACATTTGATATGGAGTTAATTTCCAAAATATATAAAACCTCATACAATTTAAGAAAAGGAAGACCAAAAATCCAGTTAAAAAATAGGCCAAGGATCTAAATAGACACTTCTCCAAAGACGACATACAAATGGCCAAGAGACATATGAAAAAATGCTCAAAGTCACTAATTATCTGGGAGATGCAAATTAAAATGACAATAGGGTATCATGTCACACCTGCCAGAGTGGCTGCCATCAATAAATCAACAAATGACAAGTGCTGACGAGGATGGGGAAATGAGGTGACCCTAGTACACTGCTGGTGGGAATGCAGACTGGTGCAGCCACTATGGAAAACAATATGGTGTTTCCTCAAAAAATTAAAAATGGAACTGCCAATTGACCCAGTGAGCCCACTACTAGGAATATATCCTAAGAATCTTGAAACACCAATCAGAAAGAATATTTCCATCCCCATGTTCATAGTAGCAGTATTTATGATATCTGTGATCTGGAAACAGCCCAAGGGCCCATATGTAGACGAATGGATAAAAAAGCCATGGTACACTTATACAATGGAGCTGTATATACATGCAGCTGTTATAAAGAAGGATCTCTTACCCTTTGAGACAGCATGGATGTACCTGGAGTGTATTATGCTAATCGAAATAAGCCAGTCAGAGGAAGTCAAGTATCACATAATCTGACTTATATGTGAAATCCAATGAACAAAATGAACTAATGAACAAAATAGATCCAAAAACATGGAAGCATGGAAAAGACTGATGAATTTCAGAGCGAAGGAGGGGAGGGGAGGAAGAGATTAACCAAATAACTTATATACATATATGCCTAACCCATGTACACAGACAATAGTGCAGTGAAGGCCTGTGGGGGGCATGAGTGGGCCAGGGCACTGATTAGTGATTTTAAAGGACGAAGAAATATTGCCAATTGTAAAAATATAAAATTTTATTTCTATTTCACATAAAAGCACAGCTAACTGAAAAGTTGCAAAAAGGTTAGCATACACAGAAACAATCTTGGACTATACTCTCTTATAAGCTACCTTTGAGCTGACTTTTCTTAAAAGAGTGATGAGTGTAGTACTAGTACCTAAACTAGGCTTGAATCATCAGCAATTACATTGGATCTTTGAAAAGGATGATTCTGGTTACAGTGCCCATCAGATTCCATTATAAGTTCCATTCAACTCCTTTTTGTGATAATGACATTTGGTTACATTGAAGAGAACCTTAAAACGATGGATGATAGATTGGTGTGGTAATGAATTTTAATCTGAAATCTGAGCTGCTATGTGATTGGGGCTCCATGAAAATGATGTTTTATATCCAAGTATGAAAATAGTATCCGCTGGCATTTGTTTTTCAGATAGATTTTATAATTTAACATAATTTTTAAAAGAACAGCTTGTTTTTGGCTTGAAGGAAGATGTTTTTAAGAGTTTTTTTTAAAACTAATAATATATATATTTGTTCTTTAGAACCCTGCCTGTAACTTGCTGCGTTGTATTTTTTCTTTATTTTCCATCACCATTTATCTCCCCTATACCTACTTTCACCTCCACCTATTCTCTCCCTCTGAAATCATCACACTGTTTTTCATGTCCATAAGTTATTTCTCTCTTTTTTTCCTTTTTGCTCAATCCCTCCACATCACCCCCCACCCCTGCTTACATGAGAGCTGCGTGCCTGCTCTCCATGAGTTTATCTCTATTTTGCTTGTTAGTTTGGTTTGTTCATTAAACATATGATTTCACACTTATGTGGAATTTAATGAATTATTTTTTCTAATTGAATTTATGTTCCTTGAATTATTTTACCCCTTTTAAGAATGGAGAAAATAGAGTGGCGAGGCTTTATGAATGTTTATAGAAAAACTTTATCTTCTAAAAGGATATGAGGATAGCCCTGGCCGGTTTGGCTCAGCGGTTAGAGCGTCGGCCTGCGGTCCAGAGAGACCCGGGTTCGGTTCCCGCTAAGTCGTGTACCTCGCTCGGTTGCAGTTTGTCCCCGACCCTGGTTGGTCGTGCGGGTGGCAGCCACTCGATGTGTCCCTTTCACATCGATGTTTCTCTCTCTCTCTCTCTCTTCCTCTCTCTCCCTCCTACTCTATCTGAACAAAAAATGAAAAAAAAATGTCCTCGGGTGAGGATAAAAGGATAAGAGGATAAATATGAAAACTATTATAAAACTCAAGATTCTAGGACAGAAAATAAATAGAAAAACAGAAAATACATAGATAGATACATATAGATAAATAACAGTTTCCAGAATCAGATATCAACTCTACATATACACAGTACTTTATATTTTATAAAGAGTATTTACATACAAACAATTGGCAAGGTGGATGTTATCAATTCTCTTTTACAAACAAAAGCTGAAGTTTGGAGAGGTTAAGATTTTTACTCAGTGTCTCCTGGGTAATAACAACAGAACTTGAAATCTAGATTTTGTGATTAGAAAGTTCAGGGATCTTTTTACTGCACTAAAGTTGCTTTGTGAAATGCAAGAAAGAAAATAAAAATGAGGTAAAAAAAAACCCCAAAACACAGTACTGGTAAGAAAAAGCATTCAGATATTTTCAGAAACATACATATTTTTAAAAGTGTTTTTCTACATTAATGATTTCAGAGGCGAAAAAATGGTGGTGGAGTGAATGGAAGCTACACAGACGATCTCCCAGGATCAAACGGGAATTACAACTAAAATAAAGACAAATCGTCGGGAAAAAGCAACAGAAAAGCAGCAGGAGAGGACCATACAACCAGGGACACTGAATGAGCCTGGTAGGATCTGCGGAGGCCCGTGAGGGTAGCGGGCTGGAAGCCCACCAACAGCAGCAGCCTTGGCTGTGAGCACCGGCCTTAGCTGGGAGCAGCAGCCTTAGCTGGGAGCAGCAGCGGCGGCGCTGGCCCTCGGGGTTAAGAGCCCCAGCTGCTCCACAGCACAGAGGGCCGGGACAGAGCGCTAAATAGCCACAGCCACTCACCTGGGGCTCCGGCAGAGGGAGGGCAGACTGGACTGGAACTCTGAGGGGACACCTGGGATTTGGAGGGCGCTCAGAGTTTGTGCTGAGCTGTCGCCACAAAGGACAGTGATGGCCAGCCCCTCCTTCCTGGTTACTCAGAGGGGCAACCAAGTTTGCTCCTTCCTGGAGCTATGGAAGCCCCTCCCTCGGAGATTCCCAGGTGAGGAAAAGAGGTAAAGAAATGCAAACTGAGGCTCATTAACAACCAGCATTGGCCCCACCCTCGGGAAATCCTCTTACACTGTAAACATCTGAGGGAGTTTCTCATTCAACTGAGATCCTAAGGCTTTTCAAGTAACTGAGGCTAATAGCCTCCAGGCAAAAAGCTGGAACATAACTAAACCTTTCCTGAACTTGCAAATCTACCTAGGAATGTGAGACTTGACAGTGGTGTTGAAGGAGGGCCCTCCACAATAATCCAAACCCAGTAGAGGGAGCCACAAATAGCAGAACACCAACACCCGCAGGGAAAATTTGGCAGGCTCCAAAACCCACTGAGATAGCAAAAATGGTGAAACAAAGAAACAGATCCCAAATGAAAAAACAAGAGAACTCCACCAAAGATGAGATAAATGAAATGCAGCTAAGCAAATTATCAGAGGTAGAGTTCCGAGCCATGATCTTGAGGAAACTAAACAGCATGAGTAAGGACATCAACAGCATGAGTAAAGATATAGAAACACTGAAAACCAACCAAGTGGAAATGAAGAATGACATAGCAGAAATAAAGAACACATTGGAAGGATTGACCAGCACAGTAGAGGAAGCAGAGGACCGGATCAGTGAAGTAGAAGACAGAGTAGAAAAAATAAATCAATCAGAAAACCAAAAGGAAAAAACAATGAAAAAACAGGAATATAGCTTAAGAGAACTGTGGGACAACTGGAAATGTAATAACATTCGCATCATAGGAGTCCCCGAAGTAGAAGAAAATGAGCAAGGGTTAGAGAATATATTTGAAAAAATAGTGACAGAAAATTTTCCTAACCTGGTGAAGGAAGAAAGCATTCAAGTTCAAGAAGCACAGAGAGCCCCAAGTAAGAAGAACCAAAACAGGCCCACACCAAGACACATAATAATTAAAATGCCAAAAATTAAAGACAAAGAGAGAATCCTAAAGGCAGCAAGAGATAAGCAACAGGTTACCTACAAAGGAAACCTCATTAGGCTATCATCTGACTTCTCAACAGAAACACTACAGGCCAGAAGGGAATGGCATGAAGTAATCAAGGTCATGAAAAACAAGGATCTGAATCCAAGACTACTCTATCCAGCAAGGCTATCATTCAAAATAGAAGGTCAAACAAAGAGCGTCCCAGACAAAAAAAGGCTAAGGGCATATATTAGCACTAAACCAGCACTGCAAGACATGTTAAAAGGACTGCTATAATTATTAGAAGAAATAGAAAGATAATTAGAACCACACTGTACAAAAATGGCAATAAATAAGTACATATCAATAATCACCTTAAATGTAAATGGACTGAATGCTCCGATAAAAGACACAGAGTAGCTGACTGGATAAGAAAGCATGATTCACACATATGTTGTTTACAAGAGACCCACCTCACAACAAAAGACTCACATAGGTTGAAAGTAAAGGGATGGAAAAAAATCGTCCAAGCAAACGGAAAGGAAAAAAAAGCTGGGATAGCAATACTCATATCTGATAAATTAGATTTCAAACTGAAGACCATATCTAAGAAAAGATGGCCACTACATAATATTGAAAGGGTCTATCCAACAGGCAGATATAACCTTGGTAAACATATATGCACCCAATATAGGAGCACCAAAATATATTAAAAATCTTCTGGAGGACTTCAAAGGTGAAATCGACAGAAATACAATCGTAGCAGGAGACTTCAACACCCCACTGACATCACTGCATAGATCATCTAGACAAAAAATTAACAAGGAAACAGAGACTCTAAATGAAGCACTAGATCAAATGGATTTAATAGATATATACAGAGAACTACACCCGAAAACTGCAGAATTCACATTCTTCTCAAGTGCATATGGGACATTCTCAAAGATAGACCACATGTTAGGACAAATACGAAGTCTCTACAAGTTTAAGAGGATTGAAATCATATCAAGCATCTTCTCAGATCACAATGGCATGAAACTAGAAATCAATTGCAACAAGAACATGCAAAAACATATGAACACATGGAGGCTAAATAGCATGTTATTAAACAATGAATGGGTTACCATGGAGATCAAGGAAGAAATTAAAAACTTCCTGGAAATCAATGAAAATGAACACACAACAACGGAAAATCTATGGGATACTGCGAAAGCAGTTCTTAGAGGGAAGTTCATAGCACTACAGGCCCACCTTAAGAAAGAAGAAAAATTTCAAATTGACTACCTAACCTAACAACTTAAAGAACTGGAAAACAAACAAAAAGAAAACCCCAGAGCAAGTAGAAGGAAGAAAATAGTAAAGATGAGAACAGAAATAAACGACATGGAGACCAAAAAACCAATTCAAATGATCAATAAAACAAAGAGCTGGTTTTTTGAAAAGATAAACAAGATTGATGGACCCTTAGCTAGACTAACCAAGAAACAAAAAGAGAGAACCCAAATACACAAAATCAGAAATGAAAGAGGAGAAGTAACAACTGACACCACAGAAATACAAAGGATAATTAGCAAATACTATGAACATTTATATGGCAACAAATTCGACAATCTAAGCGAAATGGACACATTTCTAGAAACACATAGTCTCCCAAAACTGAATCGGAAAGAAATAGAAAACTTGAACAGGCCAATAACAACGAAGGAAATTGAAGATGTAATCATGACCCTCCCAGCAAACAAAAGCCCAGGCCCTGACGGCTTCACGGGCGAGTTTTACCGAACATTCAAAGAAGAACTAACACCCATTCTCCTCAAACTATTCCAAAAAATTCAAGAAGAAGGAAGACTTCCAAACTCGTTTTATGAGGCCAGCATAATTCTAATCCCAAAACCAGAAAAATACACTACAAAGAAAGAAAACTACAGGCTAATATCCCTGATGAACATAGATGCCAAAATCCTGAACAAAATACTAGCAAATCGGATCCAGCAATACATCAAAAAAATTATTCACCATGACCAAGTGGGATTCATCCCAGGGATGCAAGGCTGGTACAATATACGCAAATCAATAAATGTGATACATCACATAAACAAAATGAAAGATAAAAACCATATGATCCTATCAATAGATGCTGAAAAAGCATTTGACAAAATCCAGCACCCATTTCTGATAAAAACGCTCAGCAATTTGGGAATAGAGGGATCATATCTCAACATTATAAAGGCCATATATGAAAGACCTACAGCCAACATCATACTCAATGGACAAAAACTAAAAGCATTTCCCTTAAGAACAGGAACAAGACAAGGATGCCCACTTTCACCACTCTTATTTAACATAGTACTGGAAGTCTTAGCCACAGCAATCAGACATGAAGAAAAAATAAAAGTGATCCAAATTGGAAAGGAGGAAGTGAAACTGTCATTATTCGCAGATGACATGATATTATACATAGAAAACCCTAAAGACCCCATCAAAAATCTACTAGACTTAATAAATGAATTTGGCAAAGTAGCAGGATACAAATTAACGTCAGGAAATCGACGGCATTCTTATACACTAATGATGAACTCACAGAAAGAGAAACTAAAAAAACAATCGCATTTACCATCGCGGCAAAAAAATTAAGATACCTAGGAATAAACTTAACCAAGGAAGTAATGTATCTATTTGCAGAAAACTACAAGACATTGAAAAAAGAAATAGAGGAAGATATAAAAAAGTAGAAGCACATACCTTGTTCATGGATTGGAAGAATTCACATCATTAAAATGTCCATACTACCCAAAGCAATCTACAGATTTAATGCAATCCCCATCAAAATACCAGTGACATATTTCACAGAACTAGAACAAATACTTCAGAAGTTCATATGGAACCAAAAAAGACCTCGAATAGCTACAGCAATCTTGAAAAAGAAGGACAAAGTAGGAGGGATCACAATACCAGACATCAGGTTATACTACAAAGCTACTGTAATCAAAAGAGCCTGGTACTGGCACAAGAACAGGCACATAGATCAATGGAATAGAACAGAGAACCCAGAAATTGACCCAAAACATTATGCTCAATTAATATTCGACAAAGGTGGCAAGAGCATACAATGGAGTAAAGACAGCCTCTTCAATAAATGGTGTTGGGAAAATTGGACAGCTACATGCAAAAAAAATGAAACTAGATCATCAGCTTACACCATACACAAGAATAAACTCAAAATAGATAAAAGACTTAAATGTGACTCATGAATCCATAAAAATCCTAGAAGAAAATGTAGGCAACAAAATTTCAGACATCATACGCAGCAAAAATTTCACTGATATATCACCTAAGGCAACAGAAACAAAGGAAAAAATGAACACATGGGACGACATCAAACTCAAAAGCTTCTGCACAGCAAAAGAAACAACCATCAAAGTGGAAAGGCAACCCACTATATGGGAGAGCATAACTGCCTATGATATATCAGATAAGGGACTAATTTCCAAAATATATAGAGTGCTCATACATCTCAACAAAAGGAAGACAAAGAACCCAATTAAAAAATGGGGAGAGGAACTAAATAGACACCTCTCCAAACAGGACATACAAATGGCCAAGAGACATATGAAGAAATGCTCAACTTCACTAATCATCAGAGAGATGCAAATTAAAACAACAATGAGGTATCACCTCACACCTATCAGAATAGCTGCCATCAACAAAGCATCAAACAACAAGTGTTGGCGAGGGTATGGAGAAAAGGGGACTCTAGTACACTGCTGGTGGGAATGCAGACTGGTGCAGCCACTATGGAAAACACTATGGTGTTACCTCAAAAAATTAAAAATTGAATTACCATTTGACCCAGTGATCCCACTCCTGGGAATATACCCTAAGAAGCCTGAAACACCAATCAGAAAGAATACATGTACCCCCATGTTCATAGCAGCGCTATTTACAATAGCTAAGATCTGGAAACAGCCCAAGTGTCCATCAGTAGACGAATGGATAAAAAAGCTGTGGTACATATACACAATGGAGTACTGTGCAGCTGTAAGAAAGAACGATCTCTTATCCTTTGCGTTGACATGGGAGAACCTGGAAACTATTATCCTAAGTGAAACAAGCCAAGCAGAGAAAGACAAATATCATATGATCTCACTTGTTTCTGGAATATAATGAACATAACAGTGTGAGGAACAGGGTAGTCCCAGGGACGTGGAAGTGGGTTACAGACTGACATTTGCCAGAAGAGGGGGTGGGGGAGGGGAGCAATAAACACAGAACTTGTACGCATGTACTCATAAGCAATGGACATGGACAACAAAAATGGGGACGGGGCAGGGAGGGAGGGGGAGGAGGGTGTCAATGGGGGAAAAAAGGAGAAACATCTGTAACAAAAGTAAATTAATAGTAATAAAAAATGATTTCAGCTGACATTTATAAAATGATTTAATCATCAGAAATTCCTTTTATAAGAAATTTAAATATCGAAGTAATATTTATTGGGAGCCTAGAATGTGTCAATCACTGTGCAAGATGCTTCACAGAATTAGTTCTTGTAATCTTCATAGTTACCCTATTATTTTCCAGATGAGGAAATTGAAGTTCACTGAGGGTAAATAACTTGCCCAGAGTTCCATAGCTTATAAGGAGCAGCACTGGCATTTCAGCCCAAGATGTCTGATGTCAAAGCCCTCATTACAACAATCAGTTAATACAGAATCACTTAAGTGACCCCAATTATGAGCTCGGTATTGTGAGGATTTAAACAAGATAGAATTTAAATAATTTAATTAAGATAGAATCCCTGGCCTCAGAGACTTATAACCTATACAGAGAGGTAAAATATATTAGAATTAATTGTTAAACTGTGGTGTAGACTTGCACTCTTAAAATTGTGGTCTGTGGATCAGCAGTATTTTTTAACAACTGGGAGCCCAACAGAAATACAGAATCACAGGCCATTTAGCCCAGTCCTGCTGAATCAGAGCCTGCATTTCAATTAGATCCTCTGGTAACTTGTGTACATAGTAAAGTTAGAGACATTCTTGTATAGATCATCAGTGCTCTATGGAGTAGACAAGAGAGATGTTAAGGAGATGCCTGGAACTAGGCTCAGAAGGCAGTAACTCTTCGTATCATTTTCAAGTTGGTTTGTCTCTTTTGAAAGCCATTTATAGTGTCCTAAGGGCCTGGGGAGGCTACTCTGAGAATAGTGATGAGAGGATAGAGAGTGAGGGCTCTCACTGCTTAAGTATAAGGGAGGGATTCAGAGAAGCAATATAAGCAACTGAGTGACAAAAATGTGTGGAAGATCAGAGTTCTAATTCCATCAATAGGAATAGAGAACACAAAGATGTTATTTACACCCTTACTTCACATCCCCACCTCCCCTCTTCCCTTGCATGATCACCCATCAGGAGGTGGGCTGGAGGCAGAGGGCCAAACCACTAGCTGGCAGTCTAATATGTGTATCACTGTGTGTCTTTGGATGTGCATATACACAAATAAGCCTCCACTTTAGGACTCCTTTAATGCTATAGGCCTAACTGCTGCATTTTAATAATACAATCTCTTTTCAAATAAGCTCATGACACAAAGTTGCATTTTCTTTGGTAAAGCTGAGTATAACGGGTCTTCAGTAAAATTTGCATTTGCACTAGGGACATAAGAACATTAAATGTCTTATTCTTAACTGAACACTATTCTAATTAGGAAATAATTACATTAGGGAGCCATGTGAATGTCTGAGAAGGCATTCCTTCTTGATTTTGATATTTTTAACTATAGCAGATTGCAGAAATGCAGATTACGATGTGGATATAGTGTTAAAATTGCTTTTGCCATTATAAAGATAAAAATAGCTCTTGGTTCAAATTTCCTGCTGTTTCTTTCTAAATGAAGGAGTTAAATACTGAAAGGCAGGTGGATGCTGATGCTCCTTTAGAATGAGATGAATAGGGTTGATGGCAGGAGCTACAGGGAAGCTATTGAGGCTGCAGATGCATATGCTGCCCTTACTTTCCATAAAATTCAAAGTGGGGTGAAACTGCCTGGGTAATTGGCTATGAAATAGCAAACCCTGTGGATGAAAATGGCCCTTGTACTTAATTGCCCCTGTTCTGGACAGCAGGTAGCCACCTGGCTGATTAGTGACCATACCTATATTCACAGTCACCCAAGTTTAAGTACAAGTGTGATTGTTAGGACACTGGCACGAAGTTTAATAAGGGACCTTCAAGTTTCAGTCAGTTCTGACCACCCTAGGTCCCGATCCCCCCACTTTCCAGATTTAAGCAAATGGTGCTACAAAGCCCCAAGGCAAAAGCCCATTTTAAGATTAAGCAGAAAAAGGACATGCATATTTGTAAAACAGCAACTACAATAGCAAAAACTGAGAAAAAAAGTCATTTTATTTGCATAGTACTTACTAATTTGCCAAGAATGTTTTGGAATTTCTATTATGGTCTTCAGAAAAACTTGTGACATTGGACTTATAGTGCCCATTGTATAGTTGGATAAAGTAAGATTCAGTGTAGGTGAGTTTCACAAGGCTGCACAACTAGTAGGCAACAGAACAGGCACTCAAATGTGAACCTTTTGACATGAAACTCAAACTCTTTTCATAGTAGTATTTTAGCTTAATTCCATCCTTCCTTGCAGTTCTGCAGTAGTCCATGACTGCCTTAGCCACAGAATACCTGTGGGTGGGACATACCCACGTGTGAATCATATAGAGGTTTACACACGCTTCCAGTCTGTGAACCGGCCAATCACACTGTCTTTTATTCCCTAATAGTCAAGTACCGTAACCTATTCTAAAGTAGTAACAATGACTAGCTCTTAGTGTTTCCAAGTGTTATACTAAGTACTTTCCATGTATTAACTCATTTAAGATTTATTTTACAACTTTATAATGTAGGTTTTGTTTGTTTTGCAACTCTTCCCTTAACTTTATTTTTTCCAGCTTTATTGAGGTATATTAACATATAACATTGTGTAACTTTAAAGTATACACTTCTTGATTTGATACATTTATACATTGCGATTTGATTATCACTATAGTGTTAGCTAACACTTCCATCACATCACATAATTACCATTATTTTTTGTAGTGAGTATATTTAAGATCGATTCCCTTAACAACTTTCCGGTATATACAATAGTATATTGTAACAGTGCTGTGTATTAGATTTCCAGAGCTTATTCATCTTAAACTGGAAGTTTGTACTCTTTACCAAACCTCTCCTCCTTTTCCCCAACCCCCAACCCATGGAATAACCATCATTGTACTCTCTCTTTCTATGAGTTAGCTTCTTTAGATTACACATATAAGTAATATCATACAGTATTTGTCTTTGTCTGACTTATTAAACAACATAATCTCCTCAAAGACCATCCATTTTTTCTCAAATGACAGGATTTTGTTCTTTCTCATGGTGACTAATATTCTATCATATATATTCATTCATTCCATCCATTGACAGGCACCTAAGCTGTTTCCATATCTTGGCTATTGCGAATAAAGCTGCAATAAACTTGGAGGTGCATATATCTCTTCATGATCCTATTTATACATATTTTGGGAAAAATACCCAGAACTGGAATTGCTGAATTGTATGGTAGTTATATTTATAATATTTTGAGGAACATCCATATTGTTTTCCACAGTGACTATACTGATTTACATTCCCACCAACAGTGTGCAAGTGTTTCTTTTTCTCCACATCCTTGCCAACATGTTATCTCTAGTCTTTTTGAAGATAGCCATTTTCACAGGTATAAGATGATATATCATTGTGGTTTTGATTTCTGTTTCCCTGATGACTAGTGAGGTTGACCACCTTCTTATATACCTGTTGGGCATTTGAATGTCTCCCTTAGAAAAATGTCTATTCAGTTCCTTTGCCCTTTACTTAAATCAGATTTTGTTGTTGGTATAGAGTTGTATAAATTCTTTATTTTTTTGGATATTACCCCCTCATTCAATATATGGTTTGCAAATATTTTCTCCCATTCCATAAGTATTCTTTTCATTTTGCTGATTGTTTCCTTTGCTGTGCAGAAGCCTTTTAATTCGAAGTAGATCCACTTATTCATTTCTACATTTGTTGCTTATACTTTTGGTGTCACATCCAAAAAATCATTACCAAGACCTTAATCAAGGAGTTTTTCCCCTGTTTTCCTGTAGGATCTTACAGGTTCAGGTCTTACATTTAAGTCTTTAATTCATTTTAAGTTAATTTTTGTGAGTGGTGTGAATTAAGAGTCCAATTTTAGTTTTCCACTCTTCCCAGCACCATTTATTGAAGAGACTTATCCTTTCTGCATTAAGTATTTTGGGCTACCTTGTCAAATGTTAGGTGACTATATATTGCAGGGATTATTTCTGGGCTCTTGATCCTGTTCCCTTCATCCATATATCTATTTTTATGCCAGCATCATACTGTTTTGATTACTATAGTTTTGTAGTATAGTTTCAAATCAGAAGTTTTATACTTTGATATTTTTCAGAACTGCTTTAGCTATTTCAGGTCTTTTGTGGTTACATAAACATTTTGGATATTGTTTCCATTTCTGTGGAAGAAATGAATTTCTATAGTGATTGCATAAATGTGTAGATGGTTTTGTGTAGCATAGACATCTTAACAATATTCATTCTTCTGATACATAAACATGAGATATCTTTCCATTTGCTTTCATCATTTTCAATTTCTTTCATCAGAGTCTTATAGCTTTCAGTGTACAGATCTTTCACTTCCTTGGTTAAATTTGTTCCTAAGAATTGTATTGTTTATGTTATTATTGTGAATGGGATTGTTTTCTTTATTTATTTTTCAGATATTTTGCTGTTGGTATATAAATATGCAAATGATTTCTGTATGTTGATTTTCTATCCTGCAACATTACTAAATTCATTGATTAGATTTTATTTATTTATTTATTATTTCCAATTTTTACTAATTTATTTTTGTTACAGATGTTTCTCCATTTTTCCTCCAGACACCCTCCTCCCCATCAAACCCCCTCACCCCCCCAGCATTGTTGTCTATGTCCATTAGTAAAGCATACATGCGTATAAGTTCTTTGGTTCATCTCATCCATACCCTCTGTCCCCCTACTCTGAGGTTTGTCAGTACAAACCATACTCCTTTCTATGTCTCTGGGTCTATTTCATTCATCAGCCCACCTTGTTCATTATATTCCACAAATAGGTGTGATCATGTGGTATTTGTCTTTCTCTGATTGGCATATTTCACTTAGCATAATACTCTCGAAGTCCCTCCATGTCATCTCAAAGGATAAGAGATCTTTCTGTCTTACAGATGCACAGTATTCCATTGTATATATGTACTACAGCTTTTTTATCCACTCATTTATTGATGTACACTTGGGCTGATTCCAGGTCTTAGTGATTGTAAATAGTGCTGCTATGAACATAGGGGTACATATATTCTTTCTGATTGGTGTTTCAGGCTTCTTAGGATATATTCCTAGAAGTGGGAACACTGGGTCAAATGAAAGATTAATTTTTAATTTTTTGAGGAAACACCATAGTGTTTTCCATAGTGGCTGCACCAGTCTGCATTCCCACCAGCAGTGTACCAGAGTCACATTTACTCCACACCTTCTCTGGCACCTGTTGTTTGATGATTTGTTGATGGCAGCCATTCTGACAGGTGTGAGATGATACTGCATAGTTGTTTTAATTTGTATCTCTCTGATGATTAGTGACGTTGAGCATTTCTTCATATATCTCTTGGCAACATTTGTACGTCTTTTTTTGGGGAGGTGTCTATTTAGGTCCTCTGCCAATTGTATAATTCGTTTTTTTGTCTTCCTTTTATTGAGTTGTATGAGCACTTTATATATTTTGGAAATTAGCCCCTTATCCAATGTATCATTGGCAATTATGCTCTCCCGTACAATGGGTTCCCTTTCCATTTTGATGGTTGTTTCTTTTGCTGTGCAGAAGCTTTTCAGATTCATGTAGTCCCATGTGTTCATTTTTTCCTTTGTATCTCTTGCCTTAGGTGTTGTATCAGTGAAAATTCTGCTGCAGATGATGTCTGAAATTTTGTTGCCTATATATTCTTCTAGGATTTTGATGGATTCACGAGTCACATTTTGATCTGGGTCCCGATCCTAAGGTGACTAGATTCCATTTTTATGTAAGCCCCTTGGTTAAGACGACTAAATGACTCCATTTTTATCATCAATAGACCTTCTTCGATATTCTTCCAATAATAGGTTAATTACCCCTAGACGTAAAGGAATTTTGCCTAAGATTATAGTTGCCCCATAAATTGGGAGGCATTTGAAGTTTCCTGAGTATAGGTATTTGCAAGTATTTGCAAGTACTTGTGCTGTCCATGAATGATGCTAATTTTGACTTCTGTAATCTCTGTCACTCATACTATTGTACTGGTCCCCTGAGAGGAGGGGGGCAAAAGGAGGAGGGGCTTCTGTTTTTAAAATGAGAGGAGCAAGAAGAATCGGGGCTGTTGATCTGAGGTGAGACTATGCCCTCCGCAGCCCGCCGGTGAAATAAAGTGCTCCTTTACAATTCAGCTGTGTGTCTCTGGTTATCTCACTGTCACGTTACAACAATTTAAGTCTTTTATCCATTTTGAGTTTATTCTTGTGTATAGTGTAAGGTAATGGTCTAGATTCATTTTTTTTTGCATGTAGCTGTCCAATTTCCCCAACACTATTTATTAAAGAGGCTGTCTTTACTCCATTGTATGCTCTTGCCACTTTGTCAAATATTAATTGAGCATAATATCTTGGATCAATTTCCGGGTTCTCTGTTCTGTTCCATTGATCTATATGCCTGTTCTTGTGCCAGTACCAGGCTGCTTTGATTACAGTGGCTTTGTAGTATAACTTGATATCTGGTATTGTGATCACACCTACTTTGTCCTTCTTTTCCAAGATTGCTGTGGCTTTTTGGTGTCTTTTTTGGTTCAATATGAACTTTTGAAGTATTTGTTCTAGTTCTGTGAAATATGTCATTGGTATTTTGATGAGGATTGCATTGAATCTATAGATTGCTTTGGGTAGTATGGACATTTTAATGATGTTTTTCTTCCAATCCATGAACAAGGCATATGCTTCCACTTTTGTATATCTTCCTCTATTTCTTTTTTCAATGTCCTGTAGTTTTCTGCAAAAAGGTCCTTTACTTCTTTGATTAAGTTTATTCCTAGGTAACTTAATTTTTTTCTCAGTGGTAAATGGAATTATTTTTAGTTTCTCTTTCTGTGAGTTTATTATTGATGTATAAGAATGCTTTCGACTTTAGGGAAGATGGTGGCGGGCAGGACTGGAGGGAGGGTGAGTGCATGAGAGACTAAACTAGTGTGTGAGAGAGTGTGAGTGGAAGTGAAGGTGGATGACCAATCTTGTGCAGTGCAGAGATGCAGAGCAGAAGGTTCCTGTGCTGTGGATGGGGAGCAGCCAGCTACCACGGTAAGCAGCTCTTCGGGGTGCATCTTCCTGCGATGCAGGGAGGTCCCACCATTTTGAAAGATCCTGGGTCTTCCCTCAGAGGAGGCAGTGGGAGCAGCTAGGGCCCAGCAACCTGAGCCCACCAGTGCACCTGAGACCATCAGACCAGTGGACACCCTGTGTCAACAAAGACCAGTGCACAGTAGTGGAGCTGCCAAGGTGCCACTTGTGGAAGCTGCAAATGGCCAGGAGCCCAGCACCATTCCCCACAGTAGCAGCCTGATCAGAGTCCAGATATACCCCAGCAACAGAGGCTGGGGAGCAGACATCCATCCCCAGGCAACAGAAGGACAGACCAGCTACAGAGACCCATCCCCAAAAACTACAGCAAAGGGTGAGCAGGAGCTGAGCCCCACTGGCCAGCAGCACTCCCCAGCTGCCAGTAGCAGGACCGGGGCTTCCACAAAGGCCTGTGTAACCCAGCGGCCTACAAGAGTGGTGGGAAACTGGGGCTTGAGAGGGACTGTTGCAATCCAGCTGCACATAGGACCTACAGGGTGCTGGTGCACCAGAGAAGCCTGTGAGACCCACCTGCCCTCGATATAGGCATGGAGCCGGGTCTCCAAAGGGACTGAGTGACCCAGCTGCCCACGGGACTTACAGAGTGCTGGGGCATCAGAGGGGTCTGTGCGACCCAGAGGCCGACAAGACAGGTGTGGAGTCGCAACTCCAGAAGGAACTGTGTGACCCAGCTACTCATGGGATCAGTGAGATACAGGGACTCCAACGAGGCCTGTACAACCCAGCTGCCCACAAGACCAGCAGGGAGCCAGAGCTCCAGTGAGGCCTTTGCTACACGGCTGCCCATTGGTACAGGCAGAAAGAGTGGCTCCAACAGGGCCTAGGCTATACAGGTACAGGTGGCGCCAGTGACCAGTGGAAAACACAGCTCCAGAGGGGCCCATGTGATCCAGCAGCAGCACCTACCGGCACACATCAATAACAGCCCACAGTAGTCAATCCTCCAGGATTCACAGCAGGCAAGAAGCAACATGAAACAAAAGAGTATGCGAGGCACAGCAGCCTTATTTGATACACAGTGAGCTGCCTACACATCCAAACATCCCTCACCAGGTCTAGAGCTACCAGATGGCTAAAATGGGGATACAAAAAGCAACACCCAAAGGAAAGAAAAAGAAGATTCATCAGAAATGTAATTACAGGAAATAGAAGACAGCAACTTGTCAGAAAAAGAATTCAACGCAATGATTTTAAGGGTGCTCAAACAATCTGGTGAGAACTACAAGCAACTTAATAAGAATTATGAAGAGCTCACTGGGAACTACTTCAGCTAAAAAAAAAAAAAAGAGGTAGAATCTATGCATAAAAATCAAGAGGAAATAAAGAATGACATAGCTGATATGAAAAATACCTTAGAAGGGTTCAATGGTAGATTAGAAGAAGCTGAAGACCGAATCAGTGACTTAGAAGACAAGGTAGAGAAAAACACCCAAATAGAGCAGCAAATGGAAAGAAAATTTTAAAAGAAGGAAGAAAGTTTAAGGGAGCTGTCGGACAATATGAAATGTAACAACATTCTCATTATAGGGATACCTGAAGGAGAAGAATCAGAGAAAGGAATAGAGAACCTGTTTGAAGAAATAATGACAGAAAACTTCCCTAAACAGGTGAAGGAAAAAGTCACACAAGTCTGGGAAACACAGAGAGTCCCAAAAAAAGATGAACTTCAGAAGACCCACAGCTAGACACATCATAATGAAAATGGCAAACATTAAAGACAAAGAAAGAATCTTAAAGGAAGCAAGAGAGAGACAGAAAGTTACCTACAAGGGAGCTCCCATTAGACTGTCAGCTGATTTCTCTATAGAAACACTGAAGGCCAGAAGGGAATGGCATGAAGTATACAAAGTAATGAAAGGCAAGGGTCTGAATCCAAGACTACTCTATCCAGCAAAGCTGTCATTCAAAATTGAAGGCAAAATGAAGAGCTTCACAGACAAAAAAAAAGCTAAAGAAATTTACCACCACCAAACCAGCACTGCAGGAAATGCTGAAGGGGCTGTTGTAAGAAGAAGAAGAAACAGACACAGAGAGAGGAACACAGGCATAAAATGAAAATGGCAACTAATAACTATCTATCAATAATAACCTTAAATGTAAATGGCTTAAATACTCCAATCAAAAGACATAGGGTATCTGATTGGATAAGGAAACATGACCCATATATATGCTGTCTACAAGTACCCACCTCACAACAAAAGACTCACACAGGATGAAAGTGAAGGGATGGAAAAAAATTTTCCAAGCATATAGAAATGAAAAAAAGCTGGTGTAGCAATACTCATATTTGACAAGATAGACTTCAAAACAAGGGCATAATAAGAGACAGAGAAAGTCACTACATAATATTAAAAGGATCAATCCAACGAGAGGATATAACCCTGGTAAACATATACATACCAAACACAGGAGCACCAAAATATATTTAAAAAGTTCTGGAGTACTTCAAGGGAGAGATCAATAGCAACATGATCATAGTGTATGAGTTTAACACGCCATGATACCACTGGATAGATCTTCTAGACAAAAAAATTAACAAGGACATAGAGACCTTAGAAGAAAAACTAGATCAGTTGGACTTCATTGATATTTACAGAACATTTTACCCCAAAGCTGCAGAATACACATTCTTCTCAAGTGCACATTCTCAAAGATAGACCACATGTTAGAACACAAAGCAAGCCTCTAAATACAAGAAAATTGAAATCATATCAAGCATCTTCTCAGATTACAGTGGCATGAAACTAGAACTCAATTACAATAAAAACACACAAAAACATTCAAACGCTTGGAGGCAAAATGGAATGCTATTAAACAATGAATGGGTTACTAAAGAGATCAAGAAAGAAATAAAAAATTTCCTGGAAACCAATGAAAATGAACACAAAATCTATGGGACACAGTGAAAGCAGTCCTGAGAGGGAAGTACATAGCACTACAGGCCTACCTCAAGAAAAAAGAAAAATTCCTAATTGACTTTCTAACCCCACAACATAAAGAACTAGAAAGTTAACAAAAAGAAAAACCCAGAGCTACTGGGAGGAAGGAAATAGTAAAGCTCAGAGCAGAAATAAAGACATAGAGACTAAAAAAACTATTCAAAAGATCAATGAAACAAAAAGCTGGTTCTTTGAAAAGATAAACAAGATCGATGGACCTTTAGCCAGATTCACCAAGAAACAAAAAGAGAGGAACCAAATAAACAAAATCAGAAATGAACGAGAAGTAACAACTGACACCACAGAAATTAAAAGGATCATTGAAACATACTATGAACAATTATACGCCAACAAATTGGACAATCTAGGAGAAATGGACAAATTTCTAGAAACACACAGTCTCCCCAAACAGAACCAGGAAGAGATAGAAAACTTGAACAGACCAATAACAACTAAGGAAATTGAAGATGTAATTAAGAAACTCCCATCAGACAAAAGCCCAGGCCCAGATGGCTTCACGGGGGAGTTTTACCAAACATTCAAAAAAGATCTAATACCCATTCTCCTCAAACTATTCCAAAAAATCCAAGAAGATGGAACACTTCCAAACTCATTTTATGAGGCCAATATAATCCTAATTACAAAACCGGATAAAGACACTACAAAGAAAGAAAACTACAGACCAATATCCCTGAGGAACACAGATGCCAAACTCCTTAACAAAATATTAGCAAATCAGATCCAGCAATTCATCAACAAATTATTCATCGTGACCAAGTGGGTTTCATCCCAGGGATGCAAGGCTGGTACAATATTTGCAAATCAATAAATGTGATACACCACATAAACAAAATGAAAGATAAAAACCATATGATCATATCAATAGATGCTGAAAAAGCATTCGACAAAATCCAGCACCCATTTTTGATAAAAACTCTCAGCAATGTGAGAATAGAGGGTCCATATTTCAACATAATAAAGGCTATATATGAAAAATCTGCAGCCAACATCATTCTCAATGGGCAAAAACTAGAAGCATTCCCCTAAGAACTGGAACAAGAGCAGGATGCTCACTTTCACCACTCTTATTTAACATAGCAATGGAATTCTTAGCCAGGGCAATTAGACATGAAGAAAAAATAAAGGGAATCCAAATTGGAAAGGAGGAAGTGAAACTGTCATTATTTGCAGATGACATGATATTATACATAGAAAACCCTAATGACTCCATCAAAAATCTACTAGACTTAATAAATGAATTTGGCAAAGAAGCAGGATACAAAATTAACGTCAAGAAATCGGCAGCATTCTTATACACCAATGATGAACTCACAAAAAGAGAAACTAAAAAAACAATCCCATTTACCATCGCAGGAAAAAAATTAAGATACGTATGGATAAACTTAACCAAAGAAGTAAAGGAACTCTTCAAAGAAAACTACAGGTCACTGAAAAAAGAAATAGAGGAAGATATACAAAACTGGAAGCATATACCTTGTTCATGGATAGGAAGAATTAACATCATTAAAATGCCCTTACTACCCAAAGCAATCTATAGATTTAATGCAATCCCCATCAAAATACCAACGACATATTTCTCTGAACCAGAACAAACACTCTAAAAGTTTATATGGAACAAAAAAAGACCCCAAATAGCTACAGGAATCTTGAAAAAGAAGAACAAATAGAAGGGATCACATTACCAGATTTCAGGTAATACTACAAAGCTACTGTAATCAAAACAGCCCAGTAAATGGCACAAGAACAGGCAGATAAATCAATGGAACAGAATAGAGAACCCAGAAATTGACCCAAGACAATATGCTCAATTAATATTTGACAAAGCTGGCAAAAGCATATAGTGGAGACAAGACAGTCTCTTCAGTAGATGGTGTTGGCAAAATTGGACAGCTACTTGCAAAAAAATGAAGCTAGACCACCAACTGACACCATACACGAGCATAAAATCAAAATGGGTAAAAGACTTAAATGTGACTCGTGAGCCCATAAAAATTCTAGATGAAAATGCAGGCAACAAAATTTGAGACATCATACGCAGAAAAATTTTCACTGATACAACACCTAATGCAAGAGAAAAAAAGGAAAAAATGAACACATGGGACTACATCAAACTAAAAAGCTTCTGCACAGCAAAAAAACAACCATCAAAACAGAAAGGGATCCCACTATATGGGAGACCATAATCGCCAATGATGCATCAGATAAGGGGTTAATTTCCAAAGTATATAGAGTGCTCACACAAGTCGACAAAATGAAGACAAAGAAACCAATTAAAAAATGGGCAGAAGACCTAAAGAGACAATTCTCCAAACATGACATACAAATGGCCAAGAGACAGGGGAAAAAATGCTCAACGTCACTAATCATCAGAGAGATGCAAATTAAAACAACTATGAGGTATCACCTCACACCTGTCAGAATGGCTGCCATCAACAAATCATCAAACAAGAAGTGTTGGCAAAGATGTGGAGAAAAGGGGACTCTAGTACACTGCTGGTGGGAATGCAGACTGGTGCAACCACTGTGAAAAACACTGTGGTGTTACCTCAAAAAGTTAAAAATTGAACTGCTATTTGACCCAGTGATCCCACTTCTAGGAATATACTCTAAAAAAACTGAAACACCAATCAGAGAAAATGTATGTATCCCTATGTTCATAGCAGCACTATTTACCATAGTTAAGATCTGGAAACAACCCAAGTGTCCATCAGTAGATGAGTGGATAAAGAATATGTGGTACAAGTACACAGTGGAATACTGTGCAGATCTAAGAAAGAAAGATCTCTTATCCTTTGAGATGACATGGAAGGACCTGGAGAGTATTATGGTAAGCGAAACAAGCCAGGCAGAGAAAGGCAAATATCACATGATCTCACTTATTTGTGGAATATAATGAACTAAACAAACTGATAAACAAAATTGACCCAGAGACATAGAGGTGTTGTGCAGCATGACAAACCTCAGGAGAGGGGTTTGGGGGGTGGGAAGAGATAAACCACAGAACTTATATGCAGGTATGCATTGCCAATGGACATAGACAACAAAGCTGGGGATGGGGAGGGGTGATGAGGAGGAGGGTGTCAACGGGGGAAAAAGGAGAAACATCTATAACAAAAACAAATGTATAATAAAAAAAAGAAAGGTATTTTGTTGAGGTTGCAAAAAAAAAAAAAAGAATGCCATCGATTTTTTTATGTTAATTTTGTTTCCTGCTACCTTGCCAAATTCATTTATTAAATCTAGCAGATTTTTGATGGAGTCCTTCCGAATTCTGATCCCTTTTATTTTTTCTTCATATCTGATTGCTGTGGCTAAGACTACCAGTGCTATGTTAAATAAGAATGATGAAAGTGGGCACCCCTATCTTTTTCTCATTTTTAAGGAAAATGCTTTTAGTTTTTGCCCATTAAGTATGATGTTGGCTATAGGTTTTTCATATATGGCCTTTACTATGTTGAAATATGATCCCACTATTTCCACATTGCGTAGCGTTTTTATCTGAAATGGGTGTTGGATTTTGTCGAATTCTTTTTCAACATCTATTGATATGATCATATGTTTTTTACCTTTCATTTTATTTATATGGTGTATCACATTTATTCATTTCCAAATATTGTAGTAGCCTTGCATCCCTGGAATGAATCCCAGTTGGTCATGGTGAATAATTTTTTTAATGTATTGCTGGATCAGATTTCTTAGTATGTAGTTCAGGATTTTGGCATCTATATTCATCAGGGATATTGGCATGTAGTTTTTTTTTCCTTGTAATGTCTTTATCTTGTTTTGGAATTAGAATTATGCTGGCCTCATAAAAAGACTTTGGAAGTCTTTCTTTTTGAATTTTTGGGAATAGAATGAGGAGAGTGGGTGTTAGTTCTTCTTTGAATGTTTGGTAAAACTCGCCCGAGAAGCTGTCTTGGCCAGGGCTTTTGTTTGCTGGGAGAGTCTTGATTACATCTTCAGTTTCCTTAGTTGTTACTGGTCTGTTCAAGTTTTCTTTCTCTTCCCAGTTCAGTTTTGGGAGACTATGTTTTTCTAGATATTTGTCCTATTTTCTTAGATACTCCAATTTGTTGCCGTATAATTGCTTATAGTATTTGTTAATGATCCTTTGTATTTCTGTGGTGTCAGTTGTTACTTCTCCTCTCTCATTTCTGATTTTGTGTATTTGGATTCTCTCTCTCTGTTTCTTGGCTAGTCTAGCTTAGGGTCCATCTGTCATGTTTATCTTGTCAAAGATCCAGCTCTTTGTTTCATTGATCTTTTGAATTTTTTTTTTTTTTTGGGTCACTATATTGTTTGTTTCTGCTCTGATCTTTACTATATCTTTCCTTCTACTTGCTCTGGGGTTTCCTTTTTGTTTGCTTTCTAGTTTTTTAAATAGTGAGGTTAGATAGTCACTTAGAATTTTTTTTTGTTTCTTGAGGTAGGCCTGTAGTGCTATGAACTTCCCTCTAAGAAATGCTTTCGCTGCATCCCATAGATTTTGTGTTGTTGTGTGTTCATTTTCATTGTTTTCCAGGAAGTTTTTAATTTCTTCCTTGATCTCCTTGGTAACCCATTCATTGTTTAATAATATGCTATTTAGCCTCCATGTGTTCAAATGTCTTTGCATGTTCTTGTTGTAATTTATTTCTAGTTTCATGCTATTGTGATCTGAGAAAACGCGTGATATGATTTCAATACTCTTGAAATTGTAGATACTTAGTATGTGTCTTAACATGTGGTCTATCTTTGATAATGTCCCACGTGCACTTGAGAAGAATGTGAATTCTGCAGTCTTGAGGTGTAATTCTCTGTAAATATCCTTCATTTTTTTTTCTTTACTTTTTTTTAATTAATTTATTTTTGTTACAGATGTTTCTCCTTTTTTCCCCATTGACACCCTCCTCCCCATCCCCCCACCCCGTCCTCAACCCTATTGTCCATGTCCATCAGCTATGCATACATGCGCATAAGTGCTGTGGTTTATATCCTCCCTCCCCCCCTCCTCTGAGGGGTGTCAGTCTATACCCTACTTCCACATCTCTGGGTCTACCCTGTTCCTCAGACTGTTATGTACATTATATTCCACAAATAAGTGAGATCATCTGATATTTGTCTTTCTCTGCTTGACTTGTTTCGCTTAGGATAATACTCTCGAGGTCCCTCCATGTCGTCTCAAAGGATAAGAGATCATTCTTTCTTACAGCTGCATAGTACTCCATTGTGTACATGTACCACAGCTTTTTTATCCATTCATCCACTGATGGACACTTTGGCTGTTTCCAGATCTTAGCTATTGTAAATAGTGCTGCTATGAACATAGGGGTACATGTATTCTTTCTGGTTGGTGTTTCAGGCTTCTTAGGGTATATTCCTAGAAGTGGGATCACTGGGTCAAATGGAAATTCAATTTTTAATTTTTTAGGAAACACCATAGTGTTTTCCAGAGTGGCTGCACCAGTCTTCATTCCCACCAGCAGTGTACTAGAGTCCCCTTTTCTCCACACCCTCGCCAACACTTGTTGTTTGTTGATTTGCTGATGGCGGCCATTCTGACAGGTGTGAGGTGATACCTCATTGTTGTTTTAATTTGCATCTCTCTGATGATTAGTGATGTTGAGAATTTCTTCATATGTCTCTTAGCCATTTGTATGTCCTTTTTGGAGAGGTGTCTATTTAGGTCCTCTGCCCATTTTTTAATTGGGTTCTTTGTTTTCCTTTTGTTGAGTTGCATGAGCACTCTATGTATTTTGGAGATTAACCCCTTATCTGATGTATCATTGGCAATTATGCTCTCTCATAGAGTGGGTTCCCTATCTGTTTTGATGGTTGTTTCTTTTGCTGTGCAGAAGCTTTTGAGTTTGATGTAGTCCCATGTGTTCATTTTTCCCTTTGTTTCTGTTGCCTTAGGTGATGTATCAGTGAAGATTCTGCTGCATATGATGTCTGAAATTTTGTTGCCAATATTTTCTTCTGGGATTTTTATGGATTCACGAGTCACATTTAAGTCTTTTATCCATTTTGAGTTTATTCTTGTGTATGGTGTAAGCTGATGGTCTAGTTTCATTTTTTTGCATATAGCTGTCCAATTTTCCCCACACCATTTATTAAAGAGGCTGTCTTTACTCCATTGTATGCTCTTGCCACCTTTGTCAAATATTAATTGAGCATAATGTCTTGGGTCAATTTCCGGATTCTCTGTTCTGTTCCACTGGTCTATATGCCTGTTCTTGTGCCAGTACCAGGCTGTTTTGATTACCGTAGCTTTGTAGTATAATCTGATATCCGGTATTGTGATCCCACCTACTTTGTCCTTCTTTTTCAAGATTGCTGTGGCTATTCGGGGTCATTTTTGGTTCCATATGAACTTTTGAAATATTTGTTCTAGTTCTGTGAAATATGTCACTGGTATTTTGATGGGGATTGCATTGAATCTAGAGATTGCTTTGAAAATATGGGCATTTTAATGATGTTAACTCTTCCAATCCATGAACAAGGTATGTGCTTCCACTTTTTATATCTTCCTCTATTTCTTTTTTCAATGTCCTGTAGTTTTAAGCAAATAGGTCCTTTACTTCTTTGGTTAAGTTTATTCCTAGGTACCTTAATTTTTTTGCCACGATGGTAAATGGAATTGTATTTTTAGTTTCTCTTTCCGTGAGTTCATCATTGGTATACAATAATGCCATCGATTTCTTGACATTAATTTTGTATCCAGCTACTTTGCCAAATTCATTTATTAAGTCTAGTAGATTTTTGATGGAGTCTTTAGGGTTTTCTCTATATAATATCATGTCGTCTGCGAATAATGACAGTTTCACTTCCTCCTTTCCAATTTGGATTCCTTTTATTTTTTCTTCACGTTTGATTGCTGTGGCTAAGACTTCCAGTACTATGTTAAATAAGAGTGGTGAAAGTGGGCATCCCTGTCTTGTTCCTGTTCTTAAGGGAAATGCTTTTAGTTTTTGCCCATTGAGTATGATGTTGGATGTAGGTCTTTTATGTATGGCCTTTATTATATCAAGATATGATCCCTCTATTCAGAATTGCTGAGCGTTTTTATCAGAAATGGTTGCTGGACTTTGTTGAATGCTTTTTCAACGTCTATTGATATGATCATGTGGTTTTCATCTTTCATTTTGTTCATGTGGTGTATCACATTTATTGATTTGCGAATATTGAACCAGCCTTGCATCCCTGGGATGAATCCCACTTGGTCATGGTGAATAATTTTTTTGATGTATTCCTGGATCTGATTTGCTAATATTTAGTTTAGGATTTTGGCATCTACGTTCATCAGGGATATTGGCCTGTAGTTTTCTTTCTTTGTAGTGTCTTTTTCTGGTTTTGGAATTAGGATTATGCTGGCCTCATAAAACAAGTTTGTAAGTCTTCCTTCTTCTTGAAATTTTAGAAATAGTTTGAGGAGAATGGATGTTAGTTCTTTGAATGTTCGGTAAAACACACCCGTGAAGCCATCCGGGCCTGGGCTTTTGTTTGCTGGGAGAGTCTTAATTCCATCTTCAATTTCCTTAGCTGTTATTGGTCTGTTCAAGTTTTCTATCTCTTCCCGGTCAAGTTTTGGGAGACTATGTGTTTCTAGAAATTTGCCCATTTCACTTAGATTTTCTAATTTGTTGCCATATAAATGTTCATAGTATTTGCTAACGATCCTTTGTATTTCTGTGGTGTCAGTTGTTATTTCTCTTTCATTTCTGATTTTGTGTATTTGGGTTCTCTCTCTTTGTTTCTTGGTGAGTCTAGCTAAGGGTCCATGAATCTTTTTTATCTTTTCAAAAAAACAGCTCTTTGTTTCATTGATCCTTTGAATTGTTTTTCTTGTCTCTATGTCATTTATTTCTGCTCTGATATTTACTATTTCCTTCCTTCTACTTGCTCTAGGGTTTTCTTTTTGTTTGCTTTCTAGTTCTTTAAGTTGTGAGGTTAGATAGTCCATTAGAAATTTTTCTTGTTTCTTGAGGTAGGCCTGTAGTGCTTTGAACTTCCCTCTCAGAACTGCTTTCGCTGCATCCCATAGATTTTGTGTTGTCGTGTGTTCATTTTCATTGTTTTCCAGGAAGTTTTTAATTTCTTCCTTGATCTCCTCGGTAACCCATTCATTGTTTAATAACATGCTATTTAGCCTCCATGTGTTCATATGCTTTTGCATGTTCTTGTTGCAATTGATTTCTAGTTTCATGCCATTGTGATCTGAGAAGATGCTTGATATGATTTCAATCCTCTTAAACTTGTAGAGACTTCGTATTTGTCCTAACATGTGGTGTATTGTTGAGAATGTCCCATGTGCACTTGAGAAGAATGTGAATTCTGTAGTTTTGGGGTGTAATTCTCTGTAAATATCTATTGAATCCATTTGGTCTAGTGCTTCGTTTAGAGTCTCTGTTTCCTTGTTAATTTTTTGTCTAGAGGATCTATCCAGTGATGTCAGCGGGGTGTTGAAGTCCCCTGCTATGCTTGTAATGCTGTTTATTTCTCTTTTGAAGTCCTCCAGAAGATTTTTAATGTATTTTGGTGCTCCTATGTTGGGTGCATATATGTTTACCAAGGCTATATCTTCCTCTTGGATAGATCCTTTCAATATTATGTAGTGACCTTCTTTGTCTCTAGTTATGGCTTTCATTTTGAAATCTATTTTACAGATATGGGTATTGCTACCCCAGCTTTTTTTTCCTTTCCATTTGATTGGAAGATTTTTTTCCATCCCTTCACTTTCAGCCTATGTGAGTCTTTTGTTGTGAGGTGGGTCTCTTGTAGACAACATATGTATGGGTCATGCTTTCTTATCCAATCCGCTCTTCTGTGTCTTTTTATCAGAGCATTCAGTCCATTTACATTTAAGGTTATTTTTGATATGTACTTATTTATTGCCATTTTTGTTTAGTGTGGTTTTACTTTCCTTCCTATTTCTTGTACTAATTACAGCAGTCCTTTTAACATGTCTTGCAGTGCTGGTTTGGTGCCAATGTATTCCCTTAGCCTTTTTTTGTCCGAGAAGCTCTTTATTTGACCTTCTATTTTGAATGACAGCCTTGCTGGGTAGAGTAGTCTTGGATTCAGATCCTTGTTTTTCATGACCTTGATTACTTCATGCCATTCCCTTCTGGCCTGTAGTGTTTCTGTTGAGAAGTCAGATGATAGCCTGATGGGGTTTCCTTTGTAGGTAACCTGTTGCTTATCTCTTGCTCCCTTTAGGATTCTCTCTTTGTCTTTAATTTTTGGCATTTTAATTACTATGTGTCTTGGTGTGGGCCTGTTTGGGTTCTTCTTACTTGGGACTCTCTGTGCTTCTTGAACTTGAATGCCTTCTTTCTTCGCCAAATTAGGGAAGTTCTCTGTCACTATTTTTTCAAATATATTCTCTAACCCTTGTTCATTTTCTTCTTCTTCAGGGACTCTTATGATGCGAATATTATTACGTTTCCAGTTTTCCCACAGTTCTCTTAAGCTGTCTTCCTGTTTTTTCATTGTTTTTTCCTTTTGGTTTTCTGATTGTTTGATTTTTTCCACCCTGTCTTCTAATTCACTGATCTTGTCCTCAGCTTCCTCTACTCTGCTGTTTAGTCCTTCCAATGTGTTCTTCATTTCTGCTATGTCATTCTTCATTTTTTCTTGCTGCTTCTTAATTTCCACTTGGTTGGTTTTCAGTATTTCTATGTCTTTGCTCATGGTGTTGATGTCTTTACTCAAGGTGTTGATGTCCTTACTCATGCTGTTGAGCTTCCTCAAGATCATGGCTCTGAATTCTAGCTCTGTTAACTTGCTTAACTCTGTTTTATTTATCTCATCTTCGGTAGAGTTCTCTTGTTCTTTCATTTGGGCTCTGTTTCTTTGTTTCACCATTTTGGCTATCTCAGTGGGTTTTGGAGCCTGCCAAATTTTTCTGTGGATGTTGGTGTTCTGTTGTTTGTGGCTCCCTTTACTGGGTTTGGATGAGGGTGGGAGGACCCACATTAAACACCACAGTGTAGTCTTACTTTCCAGGGTATATTTGCCAGCCCAGCAAAGGTTAAGTTATCCTCTACCTTTTTGCCTAGAGGCTATTAGTTGTGGTTGCTTGAAGAGCCTTGGGTTTTCAGTTGAATTAAAACCTCCCTCAGGTGTTCAGGGTGAGAGAATTTCCAGAGGGTAAGGCAGATGCTACTAGTTAATGAGCCTCAGTTTGCATTTCAATGGCCCACTAGGGTGTGGCTGGATCTCTGAGGAAGGGGCTGCCGCCTCTCCCCAGAGCCCTGGGATGGAGTAAGATGGCCAGGCCACAGTCCTGCATGGCCACAACTCAGCAACAGGTCTGAGCGCCCTCCAAATCCTGAGTGTCCCCACACAGTTCCAGTCCAGTCAGCCCTCCCTCTGCCGGAGCCCAGGTGAGTGGCTATTGATGTTTTAGCGCTCTGTCCCAGCCCTCTGTGCTGTGCAGCTGGCTCGGGCTTTTACACCGAGGGCGGTGCGCTGCTCACGGCTAAGGCCGCTGCTCATGGCTAAGACCACTGCTCTCTGTGGGCTCCCAGCCCCCCTCTAGCGCCTCCACAATCCTACCAGGATCGATTCAGTGTCCCTGGTTGTATCGTCTTCGCGAGCTGCTTTTCTGTTGCTTTTTCCCGACGATTTGTCTTTATTTTAGTTGTAATTCCAGTTTGGTCCTGGGTGATGGTCTGTGTAGCTTCCATTCACTCTGCCACCATTTTGGAATCCTCTGTAAATATCCTTTAAATTCATTTGATCTTGTGCATCATTTAGAGTTCCTTTGTCCTTGGTAATTTTTTGTCTAGATTATCTATCCGTTGATGTCAGCAGGGAGTTGACGTCCCATGCTATGATTGTATTGCAGTCAATTTCTCCTTTGAAGTCCTCCAGAAGATTTTTAATATATTTTGGTGCTCCTATATTGGGTGCATATATGTTTACCAAGGTTTTATCTTCTTTTTGTATACATCTTTTCAGTATTATGTAGTGGCCTTCTTTGTCTCTACTTATGGCTTTAATTTTTAATCTATTTGATCAGATATGAGTATTTCTATCCCAGCTTTTTTTTCCTTTCTGTTTGCTTGGAATATTTCTTTCCATCCTTTCACTTTCAACAATGTCAGTGTTTTGTTGTAAAGTGGGTCTCTTGTAAACAACATATATGTGAGTCATGCTTTCTTATCCAATCATTCACTCTGTGTCTTTTGATTGGAGTGTTCAGTCCATTTACATTTAAGGTTATTATTGATATGTACTTATTTATTGCCATTTTTGTTTAATTAGGTTATATTTTTTTTCCTATTTTTTCTAGTAATTACAGCAGTCCTTTTAACTTTTCTTGTAGTGCTGGTTTGGTGCTAATATGTTCCCTTAGTCTTTTTTTTTCGTCTGGGAAGCTCTTTATTTAACCTTCTATTTTGAATGATAGTCTTGCTTGATGTAGTAGTCTTGGATTCAGATCCTTGTTTTTCATGACCTTGATTACTTCATGCCATTCCCTTCTGGCCTGTAGTGTTTCTGTTGAGAAGTCAGCTGAAAGCCTTATGGGGATTCCTTTGTAGGTAACCTGTTGCTTATCTCTTGCTGCGTTTAGGATTCTCTTTGTCTTTAATTTTTGGCATTTTAATTACTATGTGTCTTATTGTTGGCCTCTTTGGGTTCTTCTTATTTGGCCCTCTCTTTGTTTCTTGAACTTAAATGCCTTGTTCCTTCACCAAGTTTGGGAAGTTTTCTGTCACTATTTCTTCAAATATATTCTCTAACCCTTGCTCATTTTCTTCTTCTTCTGGAACTCCTATGATGCAAATATTTTTATGTTTCCAGTTGTCCCACAGTTCTCTTAAGCTGTCTTCTTGTTTTTTTGTTTTGTTTTGTTTTCCTTTTGGTTTTCTGATTGGTTGATTTTTTTCTACCCTGTCTTCTATTTCACTGATCTGGTCCCAGCTTCCTCTACTCTGCTGGTTAGTCCTTCCCATGTGTTCTTTATTTCTGCTATGTCATTCTTCATTTCTTCTTGGTGGTTTTTCATTTCCAATTGGTTGATATGCAATGTTTCTATATCTTTACTCATGGTTTTGATGTCTTTACTCATGCTATTGAGCTTTCTCAAGATCATGGCTCTGAACTCTACCTCTGATAACTTGCTTAACTGCATTTCATTTATTTCATCTTCAGTAGAGTTCTCTTGTTCTTTCATTTGGGATTTGTTTCTTTGTTTCACCATTTTGGCTATCTCAGTGGGTTTTGGAGCCTGCCAAATTTTTTCTGTTTGTGTTGGTGTTCTGCTGTTTGTGGCTCCCTCTACTGGGTTTGGAGGAGCATAGGAGGACCCACGTTAAACACCACAGTGTAGTCTTACTTTCCTGGGTAGATTTGCATGCCCAGGAAAGGTTCAGTTATCCTCTAGTTTTTTGCCTGAGTGCTATTAGTCTCAGTTACTAGATGAGCCTTGGGTTGTAGCCCTCAGTTGAATGAAAACTCCCTCACATGATCAGGGTAAGAGGATTTCCCGAGGGTGGGGCAGATCCTGGTTATTAATGGGCCTCAATTTTCATTTCTCTGGCCCAGCTTGGTGGGGTTAAATCTCTGTGGGAGGGGCTGCTGCTTCTATCCATGGGTTTCAGAGGGAATCCCTGAGCAAGATGGTCACTGACCTTTTGCAGCTGTGGCTCAGCAAAAACTCTCAGTGCCCACTAAATTCTGAGAGTTCCTACACAGTTTCAGTCCAGTCTGCCTTCCCTCTCCCAGAGCCCTAGGTGTGTGGCTGTAGCAAATTTAGTGCTCCGTACTGGCCCTCTGCGCTGTGGTTCCAGTTGGGATTTTAACCCCAATGGAGCTGCTCACAGTTAAAATAGCTGCTGTCCTTGGGTTCCCAACCTGCCCTCACATGCCTCTGCAGACCTACCAGGGTCAATTCAGTGTCCTTTTTTCCTGTCCCTTGTTATATGGGTCCTCTCCAGCTGCTTTTCTGTTGCTTTTTCCTAACGATTTGTCTTTATTTTAGTTGTAATTCCAGTTTCATCCTGGGAGATGGTCTGTGTAGCTTCCATTCACTCTGCTGCCATTTTGGAATCCCACTGATTAGTTTTAACAGTTTTTTTTGGTGTTGTCGTTAGGATGTTCTCTATATATAATATCATATCTTCTGAAAATAAAGACAATTTTATGTCTTTTTAGTTATTTGAATGCTTTTTATTCTTTCCTTTTGCGATTGCTATTGCTAGGACTTTTAATACTATGTTGAATAAGGGCAGTGAATATGGGCATAATCTTGTTCCTAATCTCAGAGAAAAAGCTTTTATTTAAATTTAGTTATTTATTTTTTCTTTATTGATTTTAGAGATAGAAGAAGGGAAAGGGAGAGAGAGATAGGAACATTGATGAGAGAGAACATCAGTTGGCTGCCTCCTGCATGCTCCTCCCTGGGGATTGGGCACACAACCTGGGAATTGAACCAGAGATCTCTTGATGCATGGGTCGATGCTCAACCACTGAGCCACAGCAGCCAGGCTTGGAGGATAAGCTTTCAATATTTCACCATTGAGCCTATGTGATGTTAGTGGTGGGTTTGTCATATATGATCTTCATTGTTGTAAGGTATGTACCTTCTGTACCAATTTTGTTGACAGTTTTTTTTTTTAAGAATAGTTTATTGATAATCAGAGAGAGAGGGAGAGAGAGAGAGAAACATTAAATGTGACAGTGCAACATTGATTGGCCACCTCCTGCACACCCCTACCAGGGATCAAGGCCACAACCTAGGCATGTGCCCTTGACTGGGAATCAACTGGCAACCTCTTGGTGAATAGGACAATGGCCAACCGACTGAGCCACACATGCCAAGGAGAAAAGTTTTATTATGAAAGGATATTGTATTTTGTCAAATGCTTTCTCAGCATCTATTGAGATTATCATATGATTTTCATCTTTCATTCTATTCTTGTGGTGTATTATATTTATTGGTTTGTATATATTGAACCAATCTTGCTCCCCAGGGATGAATTTTACTTGATCATGGTGTATGGCCTTTTTAATGCATTATTTAATCTGATTTGCTAATATTTTGATGAGCATTTTTGCATCTATGTTTATCAGGGATATTGGTCTGTTGTTTGGTTATCTGGCTTTGGTATTAAGGTAATACTAGCCTCAAAAAATGAATTTAGAACTTTTACCCCTTCTTTCCTTTTGGAAGAATTTGAGAAGGACTGGTTTTCATTTTTCTTTAAATGCTTCTTTAAATGTTTTATAATTCACCAGTGAAACCATCTGGTGCTAGGATTTTCTTTGTTTGGAGATTTTACAATACTGATTCAATCTCCTTATCCATTATTGGTCTTTTTATATATTTTATTTTTTCTGATTTGATATTGGAAAGCTATATGTTCCTATGAATTTATCCATTACTTCTAGATTATCCCATTTTTTGGCATATAATTGTTCATAGTAGTCTCTTATTATCCTTATATGTGTTGTTTTTATCCCCATTTTACAGTTTTAAAGAATTGTGGCGCAGAGAGATTAAATAACCTGTTCAAGTGACAGAGCCAGGGTTTAAATTCAGGCAGTGTAGTCCTGAGTCCATGCTCTTAGCACTATGCAAAATAACATCTCTGTTGTAGAATTTGGAAATCTATCAATAAGTCTAAGACACTCCCCAAACTACTCCATTTCAATCCTGCAAATGCCCCATAAGTATGTATTCCTTTTATCAAATTGGGAGTAGGAGGTATTAGGGTAGATGGTCAAAGTTAATTGCCATCCTGAGGTAAGGGGAGATAACAAATTAAAAGTAAAAAAAACAAACCCTAAAATTGGCACCTATGTGATGCTAGGTATTATATTAGTAAATTTACCTATGTTTTCTTCTTTAATCTTTACAATAACTATTATAAAACCTATTTTCCAGGTGTGGAAACTGAGCCTCAATGAGTGTAAGTAAATTGTCTAAGTGGCAGATGTATGACTGCATCCCAGACAGTTTGATTTTAGAGCTTGGACATTTAACCATTATCAGGATTACATAATAACAGTCATTGAATATTACTACTTACTGAACATATGCCATGTGCCAAGCACTGCATTGAGTACTCTAACCATACCAGCTGACTTAATCACCACAATAATCCTATGAGACCAGTCTTATAATTATCCATATTTCAAAGAGAAGAAAAGAGACACAGACCCAATAAGTGGTGAAACCAGGATTTGAACCCACTTTTTCTTGTATCCCAAGTTCTTTTCAGTTGAGGGGAGATAGAGAAAAGCTGAGCTTAGCCTGTGACCTAGCAATGTACCCCCTATTTAGATTGGTCAGGGACACTGCTGGCTGTTTGTCTAGCTGACTCTGGGATTTCAAGGGGAACTTGATACGAAGCAGAAGCTTGGATTTTCTCCATAATGAATGGCCTAACAAAAAAACAAGCATTGCTACTTCTCAACATAACCCTCTTCTTGCTACAAATAGACCACCTTGCACCCAACATCAGGTGCCCAAGTCATCTAAAATAATTGTCCACCCATGGATATAGTAATTAAGATGTCCGCAAATATATATATATAAGTGAAAGTGGGCAAACATCATTCATATCTGCTCCTTAAAGCAGGTTTCCTAAGAATGTCTACTTATTAACAAGTTTCATTCTTTAAAAAAAATATATATATGGTTAATGATTTTTAGAGAGAGAGGAATGGAGAGAGGCAGAGAGAGAGAGAGAAATATCAATGTGAGAACAAAACATTTATTGGCTGCCTCCTGCATGACCCCCCACCAAGGATCAAGCCCGCAACCTGGGCATGTGCCCTGATGGGGAATAAAACTGGCAACTTATAGGTGCATAGGACAATGTCTAACCAACTGCACTGCACTGGCTAGGGCTAGCCAGTTTCATTCTTTTTGTGCAATTTAAAGACTAAGTCTATTCTTTATAGATCAAAACAAAACAATATGCTCAAATGCAATCTTTTAATTAATTCAATCTAATCCCCTCCACAGTTACTGAGATTTTTATGTATTTTGTTTTTTTTTCTTTGTTTTTCATGTATGCTAAAATTCAGATTTATAATTAAATCACGATCAATAAGGAAGCTGGAAATCAAACAGCAGTGTTTTCAGTAGTTTGCAAGATAATACATAAATTCTAAAACCAGTTTGCCTGGCTTTAAATCTCAGCTCTGCAACTAGCTGGGAGATCTTGGACTGGTTACTTAACCTGTCTTTGCTTCAGTTACTCATATGTATAATGAGAATAATAACATTCTTGCCTTGTAGCATTATTATTTGGACTGAATTAGTAAATGTATATAGGTGCTTTAAACAGTGTGTCAATGATAACTTCTCAGTACATATTAGCTATTTTTTTTTATTAGTGAAGGCCACATAAGAGAACGATTTTAGAGGTTCTGAAGGGCTGTATCAATGTTTTCCTTGGTGGAAGACAAATGACGGTGGGTTTTATTTTGAGGCCAATAAAGGGGAATAAGTGGGTTAAACCGGAAGTGGGCTAGATTGACATACATAAATTGGTCTATGATTAGTGTCTTAGATAGGAGAATGGCCTTGAGGTTGTAGCCACTGTCTAGAAAGAATGCCATGTTCTAGGATAATTGCATCAGCATTTTTGATCTTGCTGTTGACCAAAGAATTGTTAAACCTGAGGTCTAAGACAGGTTCTGACACAGATTACCTGAACATTAAATGTTGAATGAGTGATTATACAATACATTTAAATACACTAATTAATAAATTAGAATACATATTTTATCTTTTACTAATATCAGCATCATAAAAATCACTAGATCTCTACCTAAATAGCTCACCATTTATTTAAGAAAACAACAGGCATACAGACTTTGGATCAAAACCCAAGATGAGTCTTATGACAGAATCAGTGTCAGTGTCCTGCCCATGTTGACTTAGCATTCATCTCTATAAGTTAGAAAATTTTTCTTTCTTGCCAAAGGATCAGGCTCAGCCTGTGGGCAGTGCAAGCAGAAGTGCTACAGAATTAAAGTCCTGGGAAACAACCCTAAACTGATGACAAATGGGTAGTCAGTGGATATATCCTACAGATTCTCTGTCCCTCTGTTGGGATAATACTGTAGTATTCTGAAATGTCTTCCAGAGGTCTTCAGAAGGACTGAGTTCCAGTTGTCCACAGTGGTATCTGGATTTATAGCACAGACTTCATTTACTTCCTTTTCTTTGCTGTCACATGTATCCGGTTCCCTATCAGTGCTTACTGGGATCACTTCCCAAAAGACTTCTTACACTGGAATCCTTATTTCAGCATCTACATTGTTGAGAGAAACTCAAACAAAGACAGACAAGTAATATGTGCTGGAAAATATCAGAAACCACTTAACTTATCTAGGAAAATAAAATTCCTATTTTTCTCTTCAAACTCTTCTTTCCTCTCTAAAGTAGACCTGGAAAGGTAGAGCTGTCACTCTGCATGTTGTTTTCTTTTGCTCCTTTTAGCTTTATCTTGCCCTCTCATTCCTCCATAGTAAGGAAGGCAAGATGTCAAGATTTCAGGCAGACTTCCCTGGGTGGTAGGCCTCTAGTGGATAATTTCAACTTTATTTTCGTTCCTTAAGAAAGGTACAGACAATTAGATTATGTCATTTGGGTTAAATGTTACAATACACAAACATAGTGTTATATTTAAGTGAATTTGAGGCTCCCCTAGACAGGAACATTGAAATCCAAATATATTTTTTGGAGGGAATATTTTATCATCATTACAATCAGTTATCCCTTAAATGATTAGCTGATTAGCATAAAACTCACCTTGGGATTTGGCCTAAAGTTTGTAAGGTTTGTTGTTTTCGCCAAAGAAATGAGGGTTATATTAGATGGAAGATTATTTAAGTAAAGAAATAAAGCATTTTTCATTGTGTAGACATTAAAAATAATTGATGAATTAAGTATGTGGTCCAAATACACACAATCTTGCTCTTTCCAGTTCACATGACTGGAACACAGTCTCTCAATCTGGGTCTCTCTTGACAAGTCTTTTTTTCTTCTTCTGTTATAACTCATAAACATTGAACAAAGGCTAGCTCCAGTGCAACACTGATATTTTTCATTTTTGTTCAATTCATTTCAAAAGAATCAATTCTAAATGTATCCGAGTGCATGAAGAACAGGAGATTAGCAATGATTTCATTGTGCAGCTTCACAAATCTAGTGAAGTTTTCAGTTATTAGTAGTCTTATCAACTCATTCTATATTAATTGAAGTCGGGGATTCAGCTGTGTCAGTGTATCAAGGGGTGCTATGGTTCTCCTAAGAATGTCATAGGGAAAAAAGTACAGATCTAATTTATCTTGAGCTTTGAGAACAATATAACTTGATCAAATTTGGCTTGTATTTTATTAGTGTTTTTACTTGCTATTTCTCAGTGCTGGAAAGAGCTTTAGGTGATCAAGTGTCCTGTGCCCATCCAAGAAGGAACTATGTGGAAATTTAGATAACTCACTGAGTCATTTATGTCACCCTTGTGAGTCCCTAGAACTTGGTATGTATAGGTCAACTTCCACCACTTTAATTTATTTGATTTGTAAAGATTAAATAAAAGAAGAAAAAGCATTGCTTCTTTTTATGTGCTTTACTCCCAAGAAAAATATGTCTAATTACTTTATTTTATTTATTTTCTTTTTGATATATCTTTACTGTTGAAAGTAATACAGATGTTCTTCCTCTTTTATCCCTCCATTGACGTCCCACTCCTTGCTCGCCACCTCCCACATGCCTTCACTGCACTGTAGTCAGTGTCCATTGATTATGCCTATATAGATATTAGTTCTTTGGCTTTTCTCTTCCCACCCCCTACTCAACTTCCCTCTAAGGTTAGTCAGTCTGTTCTCTATTTCTATGTCTCTGGATCGATTCTGTTCATCAGCTTATTTTGTTTATTATATTCCACAAATAAGTGAGATCATGTGATACTTGTCTTTCTATGACTGGCTTATTTCAGTCAGTATAACATTCTCCAGGTCCCTCTATGTCAGAGGTTCTCAACCTGTGGGTCGTGACCCCTTTGGGGGTCGAATGACCCTTTCACAGGGGTCGTCTAAGACATGACAGTAGCAAAATTACAGTTATGAAGTAGCAACGAAAATAATTTTATGGTTGGGGGTCACCACAACATGAGGAACTGTATTAAAGGGCCGCGGCATTAGGAAGGTTGAGAACCACTGTTCTATGTCATCTCAAAGGATAAGAGATCTGTCTTATGGTTTCACATTATTCCATTGTGTATATGTACCACAGCTTTTTTCTCCACTCATCTATTGATGGACACTTTGGCTGTTTCTAGATCTTAGCTATCGTGAATAGTGCTGCTATAAATAAAAGGGTACATATGTTCTTTCTGATTGGTGCTTTGGGCTTCTTAGGGTATATTCCTAGAAGTGGGATCACTGGGTCAAATGACAGTTCCATTTTTAATTTTTGAGGAAACAGCATATTGTTTCTCATAGTGGCTGCACCAGTCTGCATTTCCACCAGAGTTGTACTAGAGTATCTGTTTCTCCACATCTTTTCAAGAACTTGTTGTTTGATGATTTATTGATGGCAGCCATTGTGGCAGGTGTGATGTGATACCTCAGGGTGGCTTTAATTTGTATTTCTCTGATGATTAGTGATGTTGAACATTTTTTCATATGTCTCTTGGCCATTTGTATGTCCTCTTTGGAAAGGTTTCTATTCAAATCCTCTGCCCATTTTTAATTGGATTGTTTGTCTTCCTTTTATTGAGTTGTATGAATATTTTATTTATTTTGGATATTAACCACTTATTGGATGTACCATTTGCAAATAAGTTGTCCGATGGAGTAGGTTCCCTTTATATTTGATGCTGGTTTCTTTTGCTGTGAAGAATCTTTTTCATTTGATGTAATCCCATTTATTATTTTTTTTATTTTGTTTCTCTTGCTCTAGGCAATGTATTGGTGAAAATTCTGCTATGTGTGATGTCTGAGATTTTGCTGCATAAATTTTTTTCTAGGATTCTTATGGTTTCAAGAGTTACATCTAAGTGTTTTATCCATTTTGAGTTTATCCTTATGTATGGTTTATGTTGGTGGTCTGATTTCATTTTTTTTTTTTTTTTGCATGTACCTGTCCAATTTTCCCAACATCATTTATTGAAGACACTGTCATTACTCCATTGTATGCTCTTGCCTCCTTTGTTAAATATGAATTGAGTGTAATGTTTTGGGTCAGTTTCTGGGTTCTCCATTCTGTTCCATTGATCTATCTGCCTGTTCTTGTGCCAATACTGGGCTGTTTTAATTTCGGTGGCTTTGTAGTATAACCTGATATCTGGTATAATGATCCTCCAAATTTGTTCTTCTTTTTCAAGATTGATGTGACTATTCAGGGTCTCATTTGGTTTCATATAAACTTTTCAAGTATTTGTTCTAGATCTGTGAAATATGACATTGGTATTTTAATAGGAATTGCCTTATATCTATAGATTGCTTTGGGTAGTATGGACATTTTAATGATGTTGATTCTTCCAGTCCATGAACATGGTATATGCTTCCACTTTTAAATATATTATCTATTGCTTTTTTTCAATGTCCTGTAGTTTTCTGAGTATAGCACTATTATCTCATTGGTTAAGTTTATTCCTAGGTATCTTAATTTTTTTGCCGCAATGGTAAATGGGATTGTTTCTCTTTCTGAGTTCATCATTGGTGTATAAAAATGCCGTCGATTCCTTGATGTTAATTTTGTATCCTGTTACTTTGCCAAATTCATTTATTAAGTCTAGTAGATTTTTGATGGAGTCTTTAGGGTTTTCTATGTATAATGTTACGTCATCTGCGAATAATGACAGTTTCACTTTCTCCTTTCCAATTTGGATGCCTTTTATTTTTTCTTCTTGTCTGATTGCTGGGTCTAAGGATTTCAGTATTATATTGAATAAAAGTGGTGAAAGTGAACATCCCTGTCTTGTTCCTGTTCTTAAGGGAAATGCTTTTAGTTTTTGCTCATTGAGTATGATATGGGTTTTTCGTATATTGCCTTTATTATGTTGCGATATCATCCATCTATTCCCACTTTGCTGAGCATTTTTATCAGAAATGGGTGCTGAATTTTGTCAAATGCTTTTTCAGCATCTATTGATATAATATGATAATATGATTTTTATCTTTCAATTTGTTTATGTGGTGTATCACATTTATTGATTTGCAAATATTGTACCAATGTTGCATCCCTGTGATAAATTACACATGGTTATGGAGAATAATTTTTTTTAATATATTGCTGGATCTGATTTGCTAATATTTTTTTGAGGATTTTGACATCTATGTTCATCAAGGATATTGGCCTGTAGTATTCTTTCTTTGTAGTGTCTTTATCTGGTTTTTGAATTAGATTTATGCTGGCCTCTTGAATTTTTTTGAATAGATTGAAGAGAATAGGTGTTAATTCTTCTTTGAATGTTTGGTAAAACTCCTCTGTGAAGCCATCCGGACCCAGGCTTTTGCTTGCTGGGAGATTATTGATCACTGCTTCAATTCCCTTAGTTGTTATTGGTCTGTTCAGGTTTTCTCACTCTTCCTTGTTGAGTTTTGGAAAACTGTATATACATCTAAGAATTTGTCCATTTTGCCTAGGTTGTCCAATTTCTTCTCATATGCTTGTTCTTAGTTTTTTTTTTTTTTTTTTTTTTTTTTACAATCCTTTGTATTTCTGTGGTGTCAGTTGTTAGTTCTACTCATTTGTTTCTGATTTTGTTTATTTGGGTCCTCTCTGTTTCTTGGTGAAGTTGGCTGAAGGTTCATCAATCCTGTTTATCTTTTCAAATAACCTGCTCTTGGTATCATTGTTCTTTTGTATTTTTTTAGTCTCTATGTCTTTTATTTCTGCTCTGATCTTTATTATCTCTTTCCTTCTACTTTATGTTTTTTTGTTTTTGTTCTCTTTCTAATTCTTTAAGATATAAAGTTAGATAGTCTATTAGAAATTTTTCTTGTTGCTTGAGGTAGGCCTCCAATGTTATAAACTACACTGTAAGGACTGCTTTGGCTGTATCCCATAGATTTTTTTATTGTTGTGTGTTCATTTCATTAATATCCTTGGATATTTTTTATTTCATTTTTTATATTGTTGGTAACCCAGTCATTGTTTAATAACATGCTACTTAGCCTCAATGTGTTTGAATGTTTTTGAGTGTTTTTATTGTAATTAATTTCCAGTTTCATTGCACTGTGATCTGAGAAGATGCTTGATATCATTTCAATCTTCTTGAACCTGTAGAGACTTAGTTTGTGTCTTATGTGCTTTATCATTGAGATTATCCCATGTGCATTTTTGTAGAATGTATATTGTACAGTTTTGGAGTGAAATTCTCCATAAATATCAATGAAATCCAGCTGATCATGTGTATCCTTTACGGTCTTTGTTTCATTATAAATTTTTTGTCTAGAAGATCTATCCAGTGATATCAGTGGGATGTTGAAGTCCCCTACTATGATTATATTGTTGTGGGTCTGTCCCTTAAAGTCCTCCAGAAGTTTTGTTAATATATTTTAATGCTCATGTATTGGGTACAATTATGTTTACCAAGGTTATATCCTCCTGTTGGATCAATGTGTTGACTACTATGTAGTGAACTTCTTTGTCTTCTTTTATGGACTTTAGTTTGAAGTCTACTTTTTCAGATACTAGTACTGCTACCCCAGCTTTTTGTTTTGTTTCCCTTTGCTTGGCAATTTTTTTTTCATCCCTTGACTTTCATCTGTGTGAGTCTTTTGTTCTAAGATGAGTCTCATGTAGACAGCATATATATGGGTCATGCTTTCTTATTTATTCAGCTATTCTGTGTCTTTTCATTGGATAATTTAATCCATTTACATTTAAGGTTATTATTGATATGTATTTATTTGTTGCCATTTTAATTCATTATACCTATGCCTCTCTCTCTCTCTCTTTCTCTCTCTCATATATATATATATATATATATATATATATATATATATATATATTTCTTCTTATTACAGCAGTCCCTTTAGAATATCTTGAAATTCTGGTTTTGCGGTAATATACTCCCTTAGCCTTTTTTTTTTTTTTGGTTTGGGAAGCTCTTTATTTTACTGTCAATTTTGAACGATAACCTTGCTTGATAGAGTAGTCTTAGATTCAGATTCTTATTTTTCATTACCTTGAATACTTCATACATTTCTTTCTGGCCTGTAGTGTTTGTATTGAGAAATCAGCTGACAGCCTTTTGGGAGCTCCTTTGTAGGTAACCCATTACTTTTTTCTTGCTGCTTTTAAGATTCTCCCTTTTTATTTAATTTTTGGCATTTTAATTATGATATGTCTTGGTTTGGGCCTCTTTGGGTTCTTCTTGCTGATGATTCTCTGTACTTCTTAAGCTTACATGACTTTTTACTTCACCAAATTAGGGAAGTTTTCTGCCACTATTTTTTCAAGCAGATTCTCTAACCCTTTCTCACTTTCTTCTACTTCAGGTACTCCTATGATGCAGATGTTTCATTTCATATTGTCCCACAGCTCTCTACAATCGTCCTTTTGTTTTTGAATTGTTTTTTGTTTTTTTTTTCTTTATTGTTCTCTAATAGTGATTTTTTTCTACCCTGTCTTCTAATTCACTGATCTGATCTTCAGCTTCATCAAATCTACTGATTATTTCCTCCAGTGTATTCTTTTTTGTTGTTGTTGTTCAGATAGAGTGGGAGGGAAAGAGAGGAAGAGAGAGAGAGAGAGAAACATCGACGTGAAAGGGACACATCGAGTGGCTGCCACCCGCACGACCAACCAGGGCTGGGGACAAACTGCAACCGAAGTACATGCCCTTAGCGGGAACCGAACCCGGGTCTCTCTGGACTGCAGGCCGATGCTCTATATGCTGAGCCAAACCGGCCAGGGCCTCCAGTGTATTCTTTATTTCAGCTATGTCATTCTTCATTTCTGCTTGGTTGTTTTTGTCATTTCCAATTGATTGATTTTGCTTGTTTCTATATATTTTCTCATGCTGTTGAGCATCTTTACAATCATTACTCTGAACTCTATATATGATAACTTGCTTATCTTCATTTCATTTAGCCCTTCTTCTGGAGAATTCTAGTGTTCTTTAATTTGAGACTTGTTTCTTTGTTTCACCATTTTGGCTTTCTCAGCAGGGTTTGGATCCTGCCAAATTCTCCCTATGGATATCAAAGTCCGCAGTTTATGGCTCCCTCTGCTGGGCTTGGATGTGTATGGAAGGGACCAGGCTGAACACTAATGTCTGTCTGGTCTTCCTCCTCCAGGCATAGTTGCAAGTCAGGCAAAGACTTAAATCTCCCAAAGATCTGCCTCTGCCTGCAGGCTGACTGTTAGTCACAGTCACTTAATGAGCCTCAGGTTGTAGTTCTCACCTGGCTGTTAATTCTCCCCAGTGGGTGGGGTGAGAGGATTTCCAACAGGTGGGGAAATCATTTTCCCCTGGGCTAAAGCTGCTTTGGTAGGAAAACTCTGCCTGAAAAAGATGGTTTCTTGCTACATGGGTTAATAATTCAGCTCAGGTACCCAGGCTGCAGCCTTCACAGCTAGGTCCCCAGAAACATGAATTCCAATGACCACAAGCCAGACAAAAAAGTCAAAGCACCGAAAGATCTGTCTCTGCCTGCAGGCTGGCCGATAGAATCAGACACTTAATGAGCCTCCTGTTGTAGTTGTGTGTTAGACATAATCTTCTCCAGGTGGTCAGGGTGAGAGAAATTCCAATGAGTGTGGCAGTAACTTCACCCCCCCTGGCTAAAGTTGCTTTCATGGGAAATTTCTGCCTGAGAATGATGATTTCTGTAGCATGGGTAATGACTCAGCATAGGGCTCCTTATGTCCTCCTTCCTGGCTCTCTCCCTAGCACCACAAACCCCTGACTATCTTCACACAGCTCTAACCCACTCAGCCCTCCCTCTGCCAGAGCCCAAGGTGAGTGGCTGCAGACAAAATTTAGTGTGCTGGCCCTTCATGCAGGTGCCCATATAACCAGTGCCTCTTCCTGCAGGACAGAACCTCTGCACTAATGTTTTTCATAGCCAGACGTTATGTGGGCAACTTTCCCAGTTCCACCACTCTGTGCTGGGGAGCCCAGCTTGGGGTTTAAACCCCAGGCTTCTTAGGGGGGACTTCTCACAAGAATATCCCTCAGTGGCTGCCTGTAGGAGCCCAGCCAACCTTCTTATGCCTCCCTCCAGACTTGATTTGGGCTCCTCTTTATGTCTTTGGTTTTAAGGTTCTCTCCAGGTGGTCTTCAGTTGGTTTTTCTGGATGACTTTTCTATATTTTAGTTGTAATTTCAGTTTGGTCCTGGGAGATGGTCAGTGTAGCATCTATTGACTGCACCACCACTTTTCCTGATCCTATTATTCTTAATCATAGTTTATTGATATGTATGTATTCACCAATTATAATAGTATTTTGTAGATCTATGTATCCTTTCATCCCTAATTTTCAAAGGGCTTTAGAATGAGTAATTAATTCCTCCTCCAACATCCTAGGGACAATTTTAAAGGTATTTTTTGCAAAGCCAGTACTGATGCTCAGAATCATGTACTCTATTTCTTTTATTTTTAAATCACAGTTATAAATCTCCAAATTTGTAGTCAATAAGAAACCTCTGCTCATTTACAATCCTATGGTGTACTTGTGTGTAGAATGTAGGGAAAAGAGAGAAAAATTAGTAACTGTTTTGAAGAAGCCCGAGAATTTATTTGAAACAAAACAATGGAAAAAGTGCTCTTTTAAAAAATGAAGAAAAACATATTAATGGAAAATACCAAACAATTGCAGAGTTGTAATCATTTAGCATTGAAAGTAATCCTGAGACTCACCCACCTCAATGTCTTAATCAATACATTAATCTCCTCTTAATGTTCTGTTTGAGTACTTCTAGTAATGGATTCTTTACCACCTTCTCAAGGCAGCCACTTCATCTCTGTATAGCTCTAACAGAAAAGTATTTCTTATACTAAGCCATTTTCACTTTAATGCATATGAAGATAATCGAAGAAAAACAAACAAGCCATTTGCTAACAAAGGATTCCAAGGCACTGTCTTTATGATGAGTAACTCATGTCAAACTAATTTAATTTTCTTCTACCACATAGTTCTAAGTCTTGAATAAAGAGGAGAGCAATCAGTGAAAGACACATCTGGACTATGCTAAAACTTTTTGGATCTGCAAGTCATTTCTATTAAAGAGTTAGAGATATCAAGCCTGGGATGTACTATTATATGGGTCTTATTTCAAGGGCACTAAAATATGAAGGAGTAACCTGGAACATCATATCCCAGAGACCACATAGGGTTGTCCCAAAAGTTTTAATTTTTTCCCACAAGATCTGAAGTGAGAGAAATAAGAGAAACTTCCTAAATTTGTAGAGGACAACATGTTGGGAGATGGAGCTGGAGGGTAGGGGAAATCAAAGTTGAAAATCCCTTACAAGGCAAGAGCCGAATCCAAGGTGACCCAGACCAATTAGACAAATGTTCTGTCGGAAAAAGGCTGATGTTTGACGTTCAACAGGGATAGTGCTGGGCAATCAATGTGCTCCTCAAATCCAAACCACATGAATACCTGCTGAGGAATGGCTGGTGAAACCATTACTCTGACTTAATCACACCTTGCATAAATGGAAACAAGACAGGACCATTGTTTAAAGGTCTGGGGTTTGTGAACAGAGTTATAATGTGCAAAATCCAAGGCATATTCTTTCTTCCTTATATTCTCCATTAATAGGGACTTTATTAGATATGCTAAAGCATTCAGCATGTTGGTCTTTATATAAAACAGAAATAGAAAAGCTGTAGAGTCTATCAAATTGAAAGGGATAAAAAAACAGTCCTCCTGGAAGCTATATGACAAAAGCTGAAATTACTAAATTTAATGGAAGAAAGATTGTTCTGACTCCTCTCTTGCCTTTATGTCAGCTGATTTCTCCATACCCACCTGACTATAATACCTCTTCTCCACATTGATCATGAAGTTCTATCTAAAGATGTCCCTGTTCAGACCTGTTCATCAGGATATTCTAAATTCAGCTTAAACTGTTTTATTTTTTGTTTGTTTGTTTTTTATGTTTGGTCACATGCCATGCATATAAGCCAGAGTGAAAAAGAACATTTGGTACTAAATGAAATGCCTTATACATGACACTATCATAGCAATCTGGGCTGGCACACAGTAGATACTTAAAAACTATATGTTGTGTGAAGGAATGGGAGGAGAAAGCCACGTAATTGTTTTTTATTATTATTATTATTATTTTAAATCTGTGTTCCTCTCTATCAAAGCCAAGTTAATATAGGAATGCTGAGAGGAAGAATATAATCAATTATAAGCTGTAAGTTGCCTAAGGCATTTGGACTAGTCTCTGGAAGAGTACTTAGAAGAAAGGAAAGATGTAAATCCAGGACATTATTGTTGATGCCTCTAATTGGTAACATGCTTATATGATTTAAGATAATTATTTGTTTTGCTAAAAATTCTCCTTCATTAACCTGCCTGAAAGTATCTAAATCACTTTGCATGATACCTGGTATGCTCTGGGTGTAAAATACATGCTAGTTTTTGTTTTGTGAATTTCAGAAGATTTTGTAAGTTAAACCAATTATAATGACATTGATTTCCCTGACTCAGCATTGACATTTCATGTTGTGCTTTGAATTCTACTATAAACATGGTGTAAGAATTTACTCAACTACCCTCCAAAGCATAGAGTCAAATGGCTATCTAGTTTAACCCTTAAGAACTGTTCAATTTGAAAATCTACTGAAGTACTTTCCTATTAATATCAGGTACAAGGCAAAGATGTCCATTTCAGAATTATAGTGGAAGTTCTTACAAATGCAGTAAGGCAAAACAGGGAAATTAAAGTTATCCAGATTGGGAAGGATTAAAAAACAAACAAAAAAAAACCTGTCTTTGTTAACAGGTGACATAATAATTTATGTAGAAAATCTGAAACAATCAACAAAAATACTCTTGGAACTGATGAGTGATTGGCCATATGTTGCTTAAAAACTGCAATACATTCTGAGAAATGTGTTTTCAGGGGATTTCATCATTGTGTGAACATCACAGAATGCACTTATACAAACCTAGATGGTGTAGCCTACTACACACCTAGGCTGTATGGCATAGCCTATTGCTCCTAGGCTGCAAGCCTGTACAGCCTGTTATTGTATTGAATACTGTAGGCAATTCTAATGTGTTGTGCTATGATACTATGCTGGCTACAATGTCACTAGGTGATAGTGTTAATGGAGGAGAGAGGGCCTTGTTTTCCCTGGTTGCTCATGGGAGTGGAATTCTTACGATATCCTAACAAAAAGAATTTTCTGAGAGTTGCCCAGGAAACTGTGATATTGCAGAAAGCTTTATTTCCATGGAATCACACCCCTGGGTTTCCAAATTCCCACTGCCTTTGTCCAGTCATAGAAGTGTAGCTTGGTCTTCAGTAGAGCTAAAATCAGAGTTAGTGTCCAAAGTTTCCTTTTCATATTGAAGCAGTGTCCAGTCCAGCATCAGGTTGGCTTAGTTTGTGCTTCTAGCTGCAATTCATCAGTCCATTGCATGTGGGATTCACATGGCCACATGGCTATGGAGGAAACATGGATGAATTCAAGGAAGCCAAGTGCTAGCCAGGAGCACAAGAGTCAAGAGCCAAACACCCCAAGAGCAACAAGAGAGGAAATTCCTTTGTTTAGGAGGTTATGTATCCCTGTGCTTGCAGTGGCCATGCCAATTCTGGACAATGATCATTTTTACGAAGTGTGATTGACAGGCAAGTACCTTCCCTATGTCATGCTACTGTTACTGGGCATGTGTCTATCTTCCCTTTGTTAGATCCCTCCCCCAGTGTTTTGCAGGGAAAAGACCAGTGATTCGCTGGGAAGTGCAAAGTTGCAGCTTCCTGGTGAAGCTGCCCAAATGACATGTCTATAATGTCTGGCTTCCCCCTTTGCCCCTTGTCTACTATTAATAAGTAGATACTTACAATAGTATCAATAGGAATTTTTAAGCTCCATTATAATCTTATAGGACCACTTTCATATATGTAGCCCTTTGTTGATCAAAACATTGTTTGCATATCTATATAGCAAGACTGCAGGATTAAAGGTTAATATGCAAAAGTCAATTGCCTTCCTATATGCCAGCAATGGACAAGTGGAATTTGAAACAAAAAACACAATATCCTTTACATTAGCACTTCCCAAAAGTACGATATTTAAGTATAGTCTAACAAAATATGTGTAAGACTATATTAGGAACACTCTGATAAAGAATTATGGAACTAAATAAATGGAGAGATATTCCATGTTTATGAATAAAAAGATTCAGTATTGTCAAAATGTCAGTTCTTCCCAACTTGATCTATAGATTCAATGCAATTTATAATAAAATCCATGCAAATTATATGAATATTGACAAACTGATTGTAAAATGTATGTAGGGAGTCAAAAGACCTAACTAAATATTGAAGGAGAAGAACAAAGTCAGAGGACCGATATTACCCATCTTCATAACAGTAATCAAGACAGTGGAGTACTGGTGCAAAAACAGACAAATAGATCAATGGAATAGAATAGAGAGCCCAGAAATAAACTCACCCAAATATGTCAACTGATCTTTGAAAAAGAAACAAAGGCAATATAATAAAGGAAAGATAGACTTTTCAACAAATGGAGCTGGCATAATTGCACATCCACATGCAAAAAAAAAAAAATCTAGACGCAGACCTTAAACCCTTAATAATAATTAACTCAAGATGGATCATAAACCTAAATGTAAAACATAAAATTATAAAACTCCTAGATGATAATGTAGAATACCTAGATAATCTTGGGTATGTCCATGACGTTTTAGATACAACACCAGTTGTGATCCATGAAAGGGATAATTCTTAAGCTAGACTTTATTAAAATAAAAATAAATCAGTTCTCTAAAAGACAATGTCAGGAGAGTTAGCAGACAAACCATCGACTGGGAGACAATATTTGCAAAACACACATCTGATAAAGGATAGTTATCCAAAATGTACAAATAACTCTTAAAACTCAGCAATAAGTAAAAAAAAAAATTTTTTTTTAGTAAAAAACGAGACAAAGACTTTGAAAGACACCCCACCAAAGGAGATATACAAATAGCAAGTAAGCATATGAAAAGATATTCCATATCGTATGTCATCAGGGAAATGCAAATTAAAACAATAGTGAGTTACCACTACACATATATTAGAATGGCATAATCTGGAATACAGACAACAGCAAATGCTGGTGAGGATATGGAGCAACAGGAAGCTTTATACATGGCTGGTGAGAGTGCAAAATGGTACAGCCACTTTGGAAGACAGCCTGGCAGTTTCTTACAGAACTAAACATATTCTTACCATATGATCCAGTAATCACTCCCCTTGATATTTGCTCAAAGGAATTGAAAGCTATATCCACACAAAAACCTGCACATGGATGTTTACAGCAACTTTATTCACTATTGCAAAAATTTGAAAGCAATCAAGATGTCCTTCAGTAATTGAATGGATAAATAAAGTGGTACATTCAGACAATAGAATATTGTTCAACACCAAAAAGAAATGCATTATTGAGCCATGAAAAGACATGAAGGAACCTTGAATGCATATTACTAAGTGAAAGAAGATGAGAAGGTTACATACTGTATGACTTTCACCCCTCCCCCCCTTTTTTGACTGAATCCTCTTTTGCTCCCAGGCAGAGTTTGGTGTCCCAGTTCTGTGCTCCCATGACACCAATCCCTGCATCCCTTCATCCTGGCAGTCATTACACTGATTTTCTATGATTCTGACCTACCCACTAGACTTGACCCTTTGAGGCTGTGGCTGAGTATTTCATTTCTTTGTACCTGTAGAAACTATATAGTAAGCATTGAGTATTTTTTGAAAAAACAAATTAATGATTCATATCATCAATACTCATGGAGATTTTACTATATATGCTTACCTGATTATTTATAGAAAGAAGAAACTCCTAGTGTTAATCCTGGACTTCTACCGTTTACTCTTCTCCACTATTTGTTCCCATTCTTTCTTTGGCCTTTTTCAAATTTTTTTTTTTTTGTTAATTATTTTTATTAACTTTTTTTTTCTTTTTAACATTTATATCTCCCAGGTGTTTATTTATTTATTTTTTTTAATTTATTTTTTATATTAATTTATTTTTGTTACAGATGTTTCTCCTTTTTCCCCCATTGACTCCCTCCTCCCCCTTCCTCCCTGCCTCGTCATCAGTTTTGCTGTCCATGTCCATTGGTTATGCGTACATGCGTATAAGTTCTGTGGTTTATCGCTCCCCTCCCCTACCCCCTCTTCTGGCAATTGTCAGTCTGTACCCTACTTCCACGTCTCTGGGACTACCCTGTTCCTCATACTGTTATGTTCATTATATTCCACAAATAAGTGAGATCATATGATATTTGTCTTTCTCAGCTTGGCTTGTTTCGCTTAGGATAATAGTTTCCAGGTCCTCCCATGTCATCTCAAAGGATAAAAGATCTTTCTTTCTTACAGCTGCATAGTACTCCATTGTGTATATGTACCACAGCTTTTTATCCATTCATCTACTGATGGACACTTGGGCTGTTTCCATATGTTAGTTATTGTAAATAGCGCTGCTATGAACATGGGGGTACATATATTCTTTCTGATAGATGTATTAGGCTTCTTAGGGTATATTCCTAGGAGTGGGATCACTGGGTCAAATGGTAATTCAATTTTTAATTTTTTAAGGTAACACCATAATGTTTTCCACAGTGGCTGCACCAGTCTGCATTCCCACCAGCAGTGTACTAGAGTCCCCTTTTCTCCACACCCTCGCCAACACTTGTTGTTTGATGCTTTGTTGATGGCGGCTATTCTGACAGGTGTGAGGTGATACTTCATTGTTGTTTTAATTTGCATCTCTCTGATGATTAGTGATGTTGAGCATTTCTTCATATGTCTCTTGGCCATTTGTATGTCCTGTTTGGAGAGGTGTCTATTTAATTCCTCTACCCACTTTTTAATTGGGTTCTTTGTCTTCCTTTTGTTGAGTTGTATGAGCACTCTATATATTTTGGAAATTAATCCCTTATCTGATGTATCATTGGCAATTATGCTCTCCCATACAGTGGGATGCCTTTCCACTTTGATGGTTGTTTCTTTTGCTGTGCAGAAGCTTTTGGGTTTGATGTAGTCCCATGTGTTCATTTTTTTCCTTTGTTTCTCTTGCCTTAGGTTTTGTCTCAGTGAAAATTCTGCTGTGTATGATGTCTGAAATTTTGTTGCCTACATTTTCTTCTAGAATTTTTATGAATTCCCGAGTTACATTTAAGTCTTGAGTTTTGAGTTTATTCTTGTGTAAGGTGTAAGTTGGTGGCCTAGCCTCATTTTTTTGCAAGTGGCTGTTCAAATTTCCCAACACCATTTATTGAAGAGACTATCTTGACTCCACTATATGCTCTTGCCACTTTTGTCAAATTTTAATTGAGCATATTGTCTTGGGTCAATTTCTGGGTTCTCTGTTCTGTTCCATTAATCTATCTGCCTGTTCTTGCGCCAGTACCAGGCTGTTTTAATTACAGTGACTTTGTAGTATAACCTGATATCTGGTAATGTGATCCCTTCTACCTTGCTCTTCTTTTTCAAGATTGCTGTGTCTATTTGGGGTCTTTTTTGGTTCCATATAAACTTTTGGAGTGTTTGTTCTAGTTCTGTGAAATATGTCGTTGGTATTTTGATGGGGATTGCATTGAATCTATAGATTGCTTTGGATAGTATGGACATTTTAATGATGTTAATTCTTCCAATCCATGAACAAGGTATATGCTTCCACTTTTTTATATCTTCCTCTTTCTTTTTTCAATGACCTGTAGTTTTCTGCAAATAGGTCCTTTACTTCTTTGGTTAAATTTATTCCTAGGTATCTTAATTTTTTTGCTGTGATGGTATATGGGATTGTTTTTTTACTTTCTCTTTCTGGGATTTCATCGTTGTTGTATAAGAATGTCATCACTTTAGCTGCTTTGGCTCAGCAGTTAGAGTGTTGGCCTGCGGTTCAGAGAAGACCCGGGTTCAGTTCCTGCTAAGGGCACGTACCTCAGTTGCAGTTTGTCTCCGGCCCCGGTTGGGGTCACGTGGGTTGGGGTTAATGTGTCCCTTTCACATCGATGTTTCTCTCTCTCTCCCTCTCCTCCTCTTTCTCCCTCCCACTCTATCTGAAAAAAAAATGGAAAAATGTCCTCAGGTGAGATTAAAAAAAAAAAAAAAGAATGCCGTCGATTTCTTGACGTTAATTTTGTATCCTGCTACTTTGCCAAATTCATTCATTAACTCTAGTAGATTTTCACTGGAGTCTTTAGGGTTTTCTTATCTATCTATTTATTTATTTATTTATTTATTTTTAATTTGTTTTTGTTACAGATGTTTCTCCTTTTTCCCCCATTGACACCCTCCTCCCCATCCCCCCTGTTCCATCCCCAGCTTTGTTGTCTATGTTCATTGGTCATGCATACATGCATATAAGTTCTGTGGTTTATCTCTTCTCCTCCCCAACCCCCCTCACTTCTGAGGCTTGTCAGTCTGTACCTCACCTCTATGTCTCTGGGTCCATTTTGCTCATCAATTTGTTTAGTTCATTATATTCCACAAATAAGTGAAATCACGTGGTATTTGTCTTTCTCTGCCTGACTTGTTTTGCTTAGCGTAGTACTCTCCAGGTCCCTCCATGTCGTCTCAAAGGATAAGAGATCTTTCTTTCTTACAGCTGAATAGTATTCCATTGTGTACATGTACCACAGCTTTTTTATCCACTCATCTACTGATGGACACTTGGGTTGTTTCTAGATCTTAGCTATTGTAAATAGTGTTGCTATGAACATAAGGATACATATATTCTTTCTGGTTGGTGTTTTAGATTTCTTCTGGTATATTCCTAGAAGTGGAATTACTGGGTCAAATGGCAGTTCAATTTTTAAATTTTTGAGGTAATAGTGTTTTCCACAGTGGCTGCACCAGTCTGCATTCCTACCAGCAGTGTACTAGAGTACCCTTTCTCCACACCCTCACCAACACTTGTTTGATAATTTGTTGATGGCAGCCATCCTGACAGGTATGAGATGATACTTCATAGTTGTTTTAATTTTCATATCTCTGATAATTAATGATGTTGAGCATTTTTTCATATGTCTCTTGGCCATTTATATGTCCTGTTTGGAGAGGTGTCTATTTAGGTCCTCTGCCCATTTTTTAAATGGGTTCTTATCTTCCTTTTGTTGAGTTGTATGAGCACTCTATATATTTTGGAAATTAATCCCTTATCTGATGCACTATTGCCGATTATGGTCTCCCATGTAGAGGGAACCCTTTCCGTTTTGATGGTTGTTTCTTTTGCTGTGCAGAAGCTTTTTAGTTTGATGTAGTCCCATATGTTTATTTTTTTCCTTTGTTTCTGTTACCTTAGGTGATGTATCAGTGAAGATTCTGCTACATATGATGTCCGAAATTTTGTTGTCTACATTTTCTTCTAGGATTTTTATGGATTCACGATTCACATTTAAGTATTTTATCCATTTTGAGTTTATTGTTTTGTATGGTGTACGTCATGGTATAGTTTCATTTTTTTTTTTTTTTTTTGCATGTAGCTGTCCAATTTTCCCAACACCATTTATTAAAGAGGCTGTCTTTACTCCATTGTATGCTCTGACCACCTTTGTCAAATATTAATTGAGCATAATGTCATGGGTCAATTTCTGGATTCTCTGTTCTGTTCCACTGGTCTATATGCCAATTCTTGTGCTAGTACCAGGTTGTTTTGATTACAGTGGCATTGTAGTATAACCTGACATCGGGTATTATGATCCAACCTATTTTGCCCATCTTTTTCAAGATGACTGTGGCTATTCGGTGACTTTTTTGGTTCCATGTGAACTTTTGAAGTACTTGTTCTAGTTCTGTGAAATATGTTGTTGATATTTAGATTGGGATTGCATTGAATCTATAGATTGCTTTCAGAAGTATGGATATTTTAATGATGTTAATTCTTCCAATCCATGAACAAGGTATGTGCTTCCACTTTTTTATATCTTCCTCTATTTCTTTTTTCAATGTCCCGTAGTTTTCTGCAAATAGGTCCTTTAATTCTTTGGTTAAGTTTATTCCTAGGTATCTTAATTTTTTTGCCACGATGGTAAATGGGATTGTTTTATTAGTTTCCCTTTCTGTGAGTTCATCATTGGTGTATAAGATTGCCGTTGATTTCTTGATGTTGATTTTGTATCCTGCTACATTGCCAAATTTATTTATTAAGTCTAGTAGATTTTTAATGAAGTCTTTAGGGTTTTTTATGTATAATATCATGTCATCTGCAAATGATGACAGTTTCACTTCCTCCTTTCCAATTTGGATTCATTTTATTTTCTCTTCATGTCTGATTGCTGTGGCTAAGACTTCCAGTACTATGTTAAATAAGAGTGGCAAAAATGGGCATCTTTGTCTTGTTCCTGTTCTTAAGGGAAATGCTTTTAGTTTTTGTCCATTGAGTATGATGTTGGCTCTAGGTCTTTCATAGATAGCCTTTATTATGTCAAGATATGATTCCTCTATTCCCAAATTGCTGAGCGTCTTTATCAGAAATGCATGCTGGATTTTGTTGAATACTTTTTCAGCATCTATTGATATGATTATATGGTTTTAATCTTTCATTTTTTTATATGGTGTATCACATTTATTGATTTGCAAATATTGTACCAGCCTTGCATCCCTGGGATGAATCCCACTTGATCATGGTGAATAATTTTTTTGATGTATTACTGGATCCGATTTGCTAGTATTTTGTTCAGGATTTTTGCATCTACGTTCATCAGAGATATTGGCCTGTAGTTTTCTTTCTTTGTAATGTCTTTATCTGTTTTTGTAATTAGAATTATGCTTGCCTCATAAAACAAGTTTGGAAGTCTTTTTTCATCTTGAAGTTTTAGGAATAGTTTGAGGAGAATGAGTGTTAGTTCTTTGAATATTCGGTAAAACTTCCCCGTGAAGCTGCGGAACCTGGGCTTTTGTTTGCTGGGAGAGTCTTGATTACATGTTCAATTTCCTTCATTTTTATTGGTCTGTTCAAGTTTTCTATCTCTTCCTGGTTCAGTTTTGTGAGACTATGTGTTTCTAGAAATTTGTCCAATTCTCTTAGATTGTCCAATTTGTTGTCGTATAATTGTTCACAGTATTTGTTAATGATCCTTTGTATTTCTATGGTGTCAGTTGTTACTTCTCCTCTTTCATTTCTGATTTTGTGTATTTGGGTTCTCTCTCTTTGTTTCTTGGTGAGTCTAGCTAAGGGTCCGTCAATCTTGTTTATCTTCCAGTTCTTTGTTTCATTGATCCTTTGAATTTTTTTTTTTTATCTCCATGTAGTTTATTTCTGCTCTGATCTTTACTATTTCCTTCCTTCTACTTGCTCTAGGGTTTTGTTTTGGTTTGCTTTCTAGTTTTTAAGTTGTGAAGTTAGGTAGTCAATTAGAAATTTTTCTTGGTTCTTGAGGTGGGCTTGTCGTGCTGTGAACTTCCCTCTTAGAACTGCTTTCACTGCAACCCACAGATTTTGTTTTTTTGTGTGTTCATTTTCATTGGTTTCCAGGAAGTTTTTAATTTTTCCCTTGATCTCGTTGCTGTGTAGGAGCCTGCCAGTATCGGTGCAACGCAATGAACCTTCAAGCACACACATGCTGCTTGGAATGAGAGGGAGCTTAGCAAGGGAGCAAAAATGCTCCAGAGCTTAGGATATTGTCCCATTTATTAGCAGTTTAGTTCCCCCAAGTTACATGTGGATTTATGTAAAATATTTCCTTGAGATGGCATCTCTGCAAACCACACAGCCTAGCTTTGTCTCTTGCTTTTTAAGGGGAAGAGTCTTTGAAGCCAAAAGATAACAAACCTCTATTTACATGTAAATTAAGCACTCAATGCACCTAGGCTGTAGAGTACATTAACACAATGTTGTAAAAATATCCATCTTCTAACCCCACATCTCCTTAGTAACCCATTGTTTGTTTAATAACATGCTATTTAGCCTCCAAGTGTTTGAATGGTTTTGTGTGTTTTTATTGTAACTGAGTTCTAGTTTCATGCCAGTATGATCTGAGAAGATGCTTGATATGATTTCAATCTTCTCGAATTTGTAGATACTTGCTTTGTGTCCTAACATGTGGTCTCTGAGAATGACCCATGTGCACTTGAAAAGAATGTATATTCTGCAGATTTGGGGTAAAATGTTCTGTAAATATCAATGAAGTCCAACTCATCTAGTTCGTCTTGTAAGGACTCTTTGTCCTTGTTAATTTGTTGACTAGAAAATCTATCCAGTGGTGTCAGTGGCATGTTAAAATAACCCAGTATGATCTTATTGCTATTGTTCTCTCCCTTGAAGTCCTCCAGAAGTTTTTAAATATATTTTGTTCCTCCCATATTTGGTACGTGTATGTTTACCAGGGTTATATCCTCTTGTTGGATTGATCCTTTTAATATTATGTAGTGACCTTTTTTGTCTCTTATTATGGCTCTCGTTTTGAAGTCTATCTTGTCAGATATGAGTATTACTATACCAGCTTTTTTTTTTCATTTCCATTTCCTTGGTAAATTTTTTTTCCATCCCTTCACTTTCATCCTCTGTGAATCTTTTGTTGTGCGGTGGGTTTCTTGTAGACAGCATATATATGGGTCATGTTTTCTTATCCAATCAGCTATTCTATGTCTTTTGATTGGAGCACTTAGGCTATTTTCATTTAAGGTTATTATTGATAGATAGTTATTAGTTGCCATTTTAATTTTATGCCTGTGTTCCTCTCCCTCTCTCTCTCTCTCTCTCTCTCTCTCTCTCTCTCCCTCCCTCTCTGTTTCTTCTTCTTCTTCCAAGAAACCCTTCAGCATTTCTTGCAGTGCTGATTTGGTGGTGCTAAATTCCTTTAGCTTTTTTTTTTTTTTATCTGTGAAGCTCTTTATTTCTCCTTCAATTTTGAATGATAGCCTTGCTGAATAGAGCAGTCTTGGATTCAGACCCTTGCCTTGCATTACTTTGTACACTTCATGCCATTCACTTCTGGCCTGCAGCGTTTCTATTGAGAAATCAACTGACAGTCTAATAGGAGCTCCCTTGTAGGTAACTTTCTGTCTTTCTTTTGCTTCCTTTAAGATTCTTTCTTTGTCTTTAATGTTTGCCACTTTTATTATGATGTGTCTAGCTGTGGGTCTTCTGGGGTTCATCTTGCTTGGGACTCTCTGTGTTTCCTTGACTTGTGTGACTTCTTCCTTCACCAGTTTAGGGAAATTTTCTGTCGTTATTTCCTCAAACAGGTTCTCTGTTCCTTTCTCTGATTCTTCTCCTTCCAGTAACCCTATAATGCGAATGTTGTTATGTTTTGTATTGTCCCACAGCTCCCTTAAACTCTCCTCCTGCTTTTTCAACTTTTTTTCCATTTGCGGTTTTATTTGGGTGTTTTTCTCTGCCTTGTCTTCTAAGTCACTGATTCAGTCTTTAGCTTCTTCTAACCTATTATTTTACCCTTCTGAGGTATTTTTCATAACAGCTATGTCATTCTTTATTTCCTCTTGATTTTTATGCATAACTTCTACCTCTTTATGCATAGCTTCTACCTCTTTTTTTAACCTGAAATGGTTTTTGAGCTCTTCATAATTTTTATTAAGTTGCTTGTAGTTCTCTCCAAATTGTTTGAGCACCCTTAAAATCTTTGCTTTGAATTCTTTATCTGACAAGTTGCTTTCTTCCATTTCCTATAGTTCCTTTTCTGGTGATTCTTCTTTTTCTCTCCTTTTCATATTATTTCTTTGTCTCCCCATTTTAGCCATCTGGTAGCTCTAGACGTGGTGAGGGATGTTTGGATGTGTAGGCAGCTCACTGTATATCAAATAAGGCTACTATGCCTCCCAGACTGTTCTGTTGTGTGTCACCTCCTGCCTGTTGTGGATCCTAGAGGATTGACCTCTGGGGGCTGATATTGGTGTGTCGAGGTAGGTGCTGCTGCTGGATCGCATGGACCCCTCTGAAGCTGTGTTCCTCACTGGTTGCTGGTGCCACCTGTAGCTGTATGGCTCAGGTCCTGGTGGAACTGCACTCCCTTCCTGCACCGTGGGCAGCTGTGTGGCACAGGCCCCACTGGAGTCCTGGCTCTCTGCTGATCTTGTGGGCAGCTGGGTTGTACAGGCCCCATTGGAGCCTCCGCTTCCAGCTGATCCCATGGGGAATTGGGTTGCACAGTCCCTTCTGGAGTCCTGGCTCCGTGCCTATCTTGTGGGCAGCTGGGTCGCACAGGCTTCTCAGGAGACCCAGCTCCCTGCAGGTCCCGTGGGGAGCTGGATAGCATAGTCCCCTATCTAGCCCTGGCTCCCCACTGCTCTTGTGGGCTGCTGGGTCACACAGGCCCTTATGGATTCCCAGCTCACCACTGCTCTTGTGGGCAGCTGTGTTGCACAGGCCCCTATGGAGCCCTAGGTCCTGCCGCTGGTGGTTGGGGAGCACTACTGACCAGTGGGGCTCAGCTCCTGCTCAGCCTTTGCTGTAGTTTTTGGAAATGGGTCTCAGCTGCTGATCTGTGCTTCTGTTGCCTGGGGATGGATGTCTGCTCCCCAGCCTCTGTTGCTGGGGCTATATGTTGACTCTGATAGGGCTGCTACTGTGGGGGATTGTCCTGGACTCCAGGCCATTTGCAGTTTCCCCAACAGGTACCTTGATAGCTCTGCTACTGTGCACTAGTCTGTGTTGACACAGGGTGTCCACTTGTCCAATGGTGCCAGATGAACTGGTGGGCTCAGGTTGCTAGGCCCTAGCTGCTCCCTCTGCCTCCTCCCAGGGAAGACCCGGGATCTTCTGAAATGGCGATACCTCCTCACGGAGCAGGGAGAAATGCCCTAAAGAGCTGCTTACCGAGGTAGCCAGCTGCTCCCCGTCCATAGTACAGGAACCTTCTGCTCCACGTCTCTGCACTGCATGAGTTTGATCATCCACCTTCAGGTCCACTCACACTCTCTCACACACTAGCTCACTCTCTCATGCACTCACCCTCCCTCTGGTCCTGCCCACTGCCATCTTCCCTCTCAAATTTCTTACAATTATTGGTAATTTGCATTTACTCTACAAATATCCTTTTCTCTTATAACTTATTAAAGATTAAAAGTAGCCTATTAATATTAAAAGAAAGTTTTGGAAATATGTTTATTGTTATATTTTTTCTAATTATTATGCAGAAAAAAGAAGTAAATTTGGGCTCAGCTCATAAAGGGAAACAATCAAAGAGCCATACTTTTACATGACCTGTCTGTGTTTGTTTTTACCTTGGTTCTTATAACAACCTATATTTGAGTTGGTGACAGCAAACATTAAATAAAGTATACAGAGATGGAATCTTAGAGAAAGATTATTAACAACAATTTCCAACTCTATGCGAAAGTGCATAAAGTCATGGGCTGACAAGAAAAATTGTATCCCTTGACACTTTTGTGGTATAATGAGGACCTTCCACATACTTTTTAAAATTAAGCCTTTAGAAGCTAGCAACAAAAATGGGTCGTTTATATTTTTATGAATGGGTGTTTTAAGTCATTTTCCAAGTTATAAAAGATTTTAATATTTCTTTAGCTTCATTGTTCAGTCTCCTCTGGAGATGTATGATTTTTTGTGAATTAAAGGGATGTATAGAAATGCAAATGTTGCAGATTATAAAATTGTACCAGAAAACTGTCTGCTAAATTGATTAAATTTTACTCTCAAATTGCATGGGCTGTATAAAATCACATTGTTTCTTTCAAATATGGGACAGCGTGAGAAATCCTAGAACAGCTATACTACAGGAAGGAATTCATAGCATACATAATTATATTAAGAATAAATTCCATGTCGATCAGTGATATACACTGTTTTGAGATTTCTACATATGTAAATCAGCCTGTGTTATTAGAATTATTAAGATTATTCTGAGAGAGGAGAATTATTAAAAAATTTGTCTGAGGTCTTATTTGAAGATAGAAGGTGAGAACATGGATTTAAAGGAACAGTGATTCGTTTTAGGGTATGCTGATAAAATTTAGAAAGAGAATGAATATCAGTTGATCCAGAGTCTGGATGCTTTTTTAAACATTGTCTTCCCTCCTCCTTCTCTCTATCATTAGCTTCATGGAGAGACATCCTTTATTCATTTGCATTCTCTTTTTATTTATAAATGGAGACCCAAAGTGGGTTCTAGAGTTAAAGCATTTTGGAATATGAGAGTAATCTTTTGCATTGAAGACTGAACACAAGCTATTTTTCCTGGCTACAGATTTTATAACTTACTTGTCACTGTTAATTTGCTGTTTGCCAAATGACAAATAAAAGAATTCATGTGTCTTAGCAGAGACCAATGACCAACATTAGAAAATGTGGCCCAAAGTCTGTGTCCTAATGGGAATCAGTGGCACCATTATGAGCAATGATTATGATGCACTATCATGATCCACAGAGATGTTCAAACTCAATCAACTAATTCATCTTAAAATCATAACATCTGATAGATCCTTTAGAATGCACCAAATCCTCTATTATTTTATTGTTTTCAACTTTTTAAGGTTTTTTTCCCTCCCATTTAACTCTTATTATTAATTCATTTGAGAAGTATTCCCTCTTCCACAGTCTGCAGGGTCTTGGTTCATGCCTCTATTATCCCATCTAGTTCATTCTGCCTTGTGTTAATTTTAAAAACAAACAAATAAACCAATTTATTGAGCAGTTAGTATGTGAAAAGCACCATGCCAGATGCTGCTACATAGGGGGAGGACACTGGGATGAATAAGACATCTGTTTTCATAAGAGTTTACAACTATACAGTAGAGGGAGACATGTTTTAAACTATAATGATAGAAAGAGCTGAGTTAGAGAAGGGGAGAGAACAGAGTGGCAGATTGTAAATATCAGTTTATTGTGGAACTCTAATTCTCCAACACCCAAAATGAAATAATAATTGTGTGGTATGCTCTAAGTATTGATGCCATTATTATTATAATCCCTGCCCACCATACAATTAATTGGCCATGCACTGTGAGATTACACACTCAGATGCTTCTCAATAATTTTGATAAACAAATCCCTTTGACAAACTAGGCAAATACAAAATCTTCTCTGGAACATTGGAAATGTATTAGGAATTCCTGGGCCTACATTTTCCTTTCTCCATTCCAAGTGCTTGGTTAATAGCCAATAGTCAGAGTTTTTTGTTTGTTTTTTTTTTTGTTTTTCCAAATACTAACTTCCACAACCACAGATTTTTCTTGTGGTTTTGTATTAACTCGCCTTGCTATCTTCATGTTCTAGCCAGAAAAATATCACAAAGAGGTTCAGATGATATTTATTAGCTTATTAAACCCATATGACTCCAGGGAAACAATTTCTAGGAACCCAGAAATTCCTGCAAGCTTTGAAAACCTACAGAATGCAACTCGGGATTGCAACCTGTCAGCTAATAGCACTGTATCAATAGTTCAATGAACCAATAAGCTGAAAGGATAAGTGACAGAATGGGTGACTAGATGCATTATCAAATCTTTGCATAACTGCTCAGAAAACATCTTTCTTAATGAGTGAGATATCAGACCCTAATAGCTGGTTGGTTTGGATATGATAATCAGAAATGAAGTAGTTTAAAGGATTGTTAATTTCAAATACCCTGATTAGGGATCAGGATGGGACTTTGAAGAAATCTGTAACGACAGTCTGTTTTGGGGCAACATGCTTGTATCGTTGTGCTTCCTTTGGTGTCAGAAGTGTAAAGTGACTTTGATCTCTGAAAATTGGAATGATTCCATTTATCAATGGAAGCACGGGTAATTTTTTCATGGTGTTAAATTCAAGGGTATGTGGTGAGGGCATAGGGTGGCAGTGCACACTAGTGTGGTATATTGAAGGAAGACTTTTATTTCTTTTATTTTCTGAAACTGATCTTGTCCTGCATATGCTTGCTTATTAATTTCCTATCCTGTTTGACTCATTTGGCAGGAATACCACACATCTACCCCAAAGCCAAAACAGAAGAGGGGTGACTGGGAGAGGCATTTTACTACTTATCAAGATATAAGGATTGATTCTTTAATTATTTTAGAGAGTCAGTGAGAAAAGCACTGTCTCTGTTTCTATTGTCTCACAATAGTTTAGTGCAAGTAACTTCTATTATTTTCCTACTCAGTCTCTGGAGGCAGTTTATTTAAGGCTGTGCCTAACACAGTGCATGCCACAGAGTAGAAACAATTTGTTGTGAAAATGAAGGCAGCATGACATATACAATAAGACAAATAGTCCATGGATTTATTATCTGAAGGAAAAAAAATCTATAAGAAGTACACTGAGGAATCTCATACTGCATTTATATGTTTTTAAGCTATGTGATTCTTTTTATCACAAGGAGAATATTTTCTTTTCATTTTATTGCATTTATATTATCTGATGGATGTTAACTAAATCTATTGTGGTAATAATTTCACAATTATATAAATTGTGTAAATATATATGTATATATGTATAAATCAAACAATCATGCTGTATACCTTAAACTTCTACAGTACTGAATGGCAATCATTTGTCAACAAAACTGGGGAAAAGACATTTTTGCAAACAGAGCTACTTGTTTAGCAAAACTATAGTCTAGGTGTAATATGTAGAGTGATAACTTGCTAGAGTGAATGAAACTACTCATGTGAATGATATAAACTTTCAGCTCATGTGGGACAATGTAGCTATTCATTAAAATGGCAATCACCAGGACCTTTAAAACAATCTGTCTTGGGCTCATTTGATTTGGGCCAATTGATCCAAGAAATAGCATATATTCTTAGTTCTAAGTCATAGGCTTGTGTGATACACACACAAATAGATAGATAGATACTCAAGATTCAAACCATTCACCCCAATATCAATTCATTTATTTATTTAGCATACATTGTACTTTTGCATTGAATGAATTATTGTGCTAAAAGCAGTGTGATGGTTTCCTATGGGCAGGAAAATTTCCTACATTTCCCCAGGATCTAGCATAATACATAGAATATGTAGGATATACTTAACAGATACTTGTTGACAAGTGAATGAATGGATGAATAGATGAATGAATGAATGAATGAATGAATGAATGAATGAATGAATAAGAGAGGTGACAGACATACAGAAGTAACTATAATGCCAATCAAAGTGAAACAAGTGGTATAAACTTAGTGCTGTGGGAACCAATGGAATTATTTAGTTAACTACAGCTTGGGTATAGTTGGTCAAGAAAGTCTTCAAGTATATAACATAATATTTGAATTAATCTGTTTCAAATTAACAAAGTAGGGCACACAAAGCGCACAGAGGAGGAAGTGCATGCAAAGCTAGAGTAACATCACAGACAAAGGTTATAGCAGTGTAAAAATACATGGCATGTTTCAGGAATGGTGAGAATGCAGTGTGTTTGGAAGGGTGTGGTGATGGACAGGGCTGGAAAAGCAGGGCAATGCAAGTCACATAAGGTTCTAAATGCCCTTCTAAAATAGTTATACACCGTTGGAGGTTTTGCAAGAGAGTGATAGAATTTAACTTACTAACCAAGGCTTCATTAAGCACTCATTAAGTGCCTATATTGTATACTGTAGGGATATTTGCCTTTATAGAACCTATAGTTTGCATTTGCAGGTAATCATCATTTCCTTCAGGAAGTTTTTTTCTGACCCAATTCCATGGCATTCTATATTTCCCAGATCATAACATTTATAACAGTGTATTATAATTTCTTGTTTCATTTTCAGTTTCCTCCACTGGACTGAGAGCACAGTGAAAGCAGGAACAATGTCTACCTTGTTCATCATTGTAATCCCCATGCCCAGAATAGTCCCTGGCATGTAGTAGGTGTTCAATAAACATGTGTTGAATAAGAAAATAAGAAATTAATCATATGATCATTGGTTTACTAAACTACAAAGCCAGGGGAATCACTTGTGGAGCATTTCTACTGTAAGGTAAAGATAACTTATTTGTGAGATTGTAAAGTCTGTGTCTGTTAAAGGTAAAAGGCCCTAATAAAGGGCATATTTCTGTGAGATACTGGGGTCTCAGCTACAAATCATAAGTTTCTATATAGTGTTGGGATTTCTCTAGGATGCACTGAGTTTTGGGGTTACTGCTAAATAAATATTTGTTGAAGGACTAGATCAGTTACCTATGCAAAGTGTGGGTGCCCAATACATATTTACTGAAAGCTTACATTCATTTATTGTGACAAATTGTGTTTTCCAGAATGGTCCCACCCACATTTTTATCTAATCTCCTTTGCCAATAAAAAGTGAAGCTTGTGTTTTCTCATTTTGGAACTGAGTGAATCTTTTTAACTGCTTTCACCAATAGAATACATTAGAAATGAAGCTATGAGAATTCTTTCTAGGTCAGAAAAACATGATATAGTTTCTGCTGTCTCTCTCTCTCTCTCTCTCTCTTTCTCTCTCTCTCTCTCACCAGTTCCTGAAATTATCACCTTTGGAACCCAGGCACCATGCTGTGAGGAAGCCCAGACTTGCCCATAAAGAGACCATACAGAAAAACACATGTAGAGAAGAATCAAAGCCTCTAACTGACAACAAGTATGAACCACTGGATGTGTGAGTGAGACCTTCAGAAGATCTCAGCTCCTACTCACTGAGTCTTCTAGCTAAGACCTCAGACATGCTGGATAAGGCTTAAGTTATCTACATCGTGCTTTATCTAAATTCCTAACCCACAAAACCCATGAGAGATAATACGTGATTATTGTTGTTTTAAGACACTAGGTTTTGTGGTAATCTGTGACTCAGAAATAGATAATGAATAATACACTTGTGATCTGTAGACAAGACCAGTGGTTTATAGCTTTTAAAAAATCTTAGATCCATTTGAATACCTTAAAAGCTAATGTAGCCTCAATTTTCCCTGCCTCCTGGTGTTCACAATCTCATATACTCCCTTCCTCTTGAGAGTGTGCAGAACATATGGCTTACTTATAACCAGTATGACAAAATTGATGAGCTGTCACTCCAGTGATTGTATTACCTTATATAAGACTCCCTTTCTTTCAGACTGAGTCTAGGAACTTGCTCTCCTTGTTTATTTTAATGAAGCAAGCTGCCATGACGGCTAAAACCACAAGAAAATGAATTATTTCAACAATCAGAGTTAACTGGGAAGCAGACCCTTCCCCAGTAAAGCCTGAAGATGAGAACAAAGTCTGAGCTCACAACTTGATAGCAGCCTTGCAGAGGATCCTGGTAAGCCAAGTGCAGAAACTATCAGATAAATGTGGGTGTTGTTTTAAGCCATTGGATTTGTGGTATTTTTTTTAAACATTGTTTTTTTTTTTTTTTTTTCTTTATTGATTTTTTAGAGGGAGAGGGAGAGAGAGAGAGAAACATCGGTGTGAGAGAACATCGATTGGCTGCCTCCTGCATGGCCCCCACCAGGGATTCGGCCCACAAGCTGGGCATGTGCCCTGATAAGGAATCGAACAGCTGACCTTTTGGTGCATGGGTCGACACTCAACTGCTGAGCCACACCAGCCAGTCTGTGGTAATTTTTTACACAGCATGAAAATCAAAATGAAAGCTATGGATCCTCTTTGAGAATTCATAGAATACACATAGAATTCTTATGCAATATTTTATGTTGTTCATGGACCCCCAATTCCCACGAATGGATCCTAGTTTAAGAACCACTGTTCTAGATAATTTACTCTGCAGTAGTATGCAGAAGAATGCAAAGCCTAGAATATTTTCTTTGTGATGTTTTATATTGAATATATTATTTGCTTTATTAATAATTCATTACCTCATAATTGAGCACTGTCTACACCAGGACTGAATTTTCTTTACTTCTGCATCTTTGGAGATGGGTCATTGGTACAGTTTCATATTGTTGTTCCACTCATAGAAAGAATCCACCTCTGATCACTTTATCCATCTCTCAACCAGGGGAAAATCAGAAGACTTGAATAAACAGTAAACAAACAGGGGCAAAAATAGAATGAGGCTAACAAATTAATCATTGAGTAAACGCTAATGAACACAATTGGTTTACATTTTTCCTATATTTCATTAGGAAGTTAAATTTAAGATTCAATCAAGTTATTTCTTTTGATCATAGTTAAAATGCAATACCAATAAAAATCTTCTAACTTCACTGTTAAATCAAGTGTTTTCTTTATCATCTTTCTTCATTAATAATTGCTATGCTCTAATAAAATTAGAGGATATAGAAAATAATATTTGTTATGAATTATCTAATACTGGCATGCAAACATCCTCATTAAAGCCAGTGATCTATGTTTTGTTGTGTAGATACATGTCTGTAATTTTGGCCTTTTCTTCTGATTATCCTTTTTTTTTTTTTTTTCTGAAGAAGTACAGTCAGGCTCTGACAGTGTCAACTCCCATTTTTGATACTACTGAGAGGAAGGGTCAATTCTCTAAGGGACAAATGGATTTGTACAGGGAGCTCCAAAGCAGTGAGAAGCATAGGACATAAATTCTTTCTGCCTTCTCTTCCCCCTCAATTATACTGTGAAGAGTTAACCCAGGGAAGGCAGCAAGCAAATGTCCACACCACTCCCTGGAACCAGTTTCTGTGCTAGGAATAGCTGGCTTATGGAAATATCCCCATCTGCATCACACATGGGGAAGGCAGCCTACATATGGGCCAAGTGGGAATCCCATGGGAGAGTTTGCTTGCTTGCTTGCTTGCTTACTTGGTAAATGATAGCGATGAAAGTCACATGTAGGCATGCCAACTGACTTAATCCTTCTCTACTTTCCCAATCACAAACAATTTGTCTTTGCCTATTAATTTTTGTAGATACCATTAAAAGGACTACCATAGCTAATGTTATATCAGACCCAATTATGCTAGTGAACTGATTCTATTTTTTTTTCTTTCATGCTGTGGCATTTCCTTTCCCCTGAAAACACTCTTTCACTCAGTCTAGCAATTAACTGCTTGAACAGTATAATAAGGAAGCAATTAAGAGGTGACAGAGAAAAATTAACACTCCATTTCACATTAAAGGCTAAGTGAGTATCCTTGCCATTGTGAGTTAAATGTGTCTTTGAAAACCTGTAGTTTGGATGTATTTTCCTTTTGAATAAGGAGCCCAGCTCCATGTTTTTTGTCTAGCATCCCAATCTGAAAATGGATGATAACTAATTGGGTGCTGTCTGCTTAAACAGGCTATATTAATTGCAGTTTGTTCTCCTGTAAGTGTCAAAGAAAACAAAGTCTTTGTAATGTGTAGGCATAATATATGGCTGCTTTCATTTGAATATGCAGACCATGTCCTAGTGCAAATAAAGCAAACTCCTGGATGCAATGTTGCCATGGCAGATATAATTTACATAATAAATAACAGCTATCATGAGACTTTCTTTATGAAGTTCTCTGTTGTGTTTTCAGCTCTAAGAGCCTCCACTAAAGCAGCCAGTACTGAGTAAGTGGAGTGTTTGTTGCTTGCAAATGCAACACCCAAACTGGAGTCAAGAATCCATTATTTTAGTGTTCCTGGTTAAATGGGATGAATTATATAAGTATGTACAAGTAATACATGGTGAACTGTATCAATGCATATCCACAAGGTGACCAGAATGGTTGGATTAACTCAGGAACATTGTCAACATAAGAAACGTTAAAACCTGTGAATAATTTTTGAGAGTTTATTTGAGCCAAACTGTTGACAATTTTGGGGAAGCAAAATCTGAACGGATTGAGATAATGCTCCAGAGAATGACAATTTTGCACCTTATTTTATACATTGCAGTCAAAAGAGAAGACACAAGTGAATTACATAAAAGCCTTTGGTGATAGATTAGGGAGGTGAGAGAAAGCAAAGTGGGGAAACCTCTGGGATTAGATGAAAAGTAAAATGATAGACACATCTTTTACATAGGTGGGCACAGGATAGTTAACAGTCAACAATTAACTCAATAACAATGAAGGGATTTGTGAAGAGTGGCTTTGACATTCCAAAGATATGTTATCTTACATGAAAGAAGAAAATAGGCTCAGTTAAGGTAAAGATTGACCTTTGTCAGGGAAGATGCAGGCCTAGGACATGATTACCTGCCATAAACTGATTTTAGTTAAAAAGTTTTTATTTCAGATCATCCTTTGTGGTTACTTTAGATCTTTAAGTTTGCAAGTCCACCATGCAGGCCTTCCCTGAGCTTGTCAGGTTAGCATGTGGTCCCTTTTCATCTACAACATCATTAGGTTTTTCTTCTGTGCCAAGGTCTTTCAGTACAATAGTGCTTGCTATCTGCAACCTCATCCTCTGTCTCACTTAAGCCTGGATCAAACAAGTTAGAAAATTTCTCTTAGTTCTGGTGGTAGGGATTGGAATTATATTTAAATAAGGAGTGGGGTTCTCTATAGTATTATTCTGTGAGATTTTATTCACATACTATCTTAAGGCCACTAGAAGTCTCTTGATACTTATTTGGTGGCTTTCCTTTAGGCACTATATAAATTTACTTTGAGTTGGTATTAGCATAGGAGACTGGCCCATAAGTAAATTTATTTTTTCATTAATTATTATATCTTCCTTCACTTTTACCACTTTCAGAAAACGTAGGACTCAAAAAGATGGAAGGTTAATTGTGTGTCTGTTTGTGTATGTATGTGTTTCCCAACCATTCATGGAATGGGATTAATGAAAGCCTTGCCTTACATGAATTTACACATTCTGTCAATCTCTTTGACCCTGATGAGTTCTATATTTTTTGTTCCTAAGGAAATAAATAATAGCCACCGTCATCACCACTTTGAATACTGTTAATTGTGTGCCTACTAGGCATCTGACACTGTGTTAAGTAATATCATGTGCCTTATCTCATGTTACTCTTACAATCTGTGTAGTCCCTATTGTAGGCTGGAGAAAACTCAGACTCTGAGTCTGGAGCCAGGATTTGAATTTTGTGCTATTTCTCTCAAGAGCTCATGGTCTTTTCACCACTTAATGCCCCAAGGGCAGAAATTTAAAAAGTGAACATTAATGAGACCTCTTAAACAATGACTATTTTAATGACTACAAACAGCACTATATTTTCTTCTACAACCAATGAAAAAAGCAATATTCATGACTCTAGGAAAGAAAGGTGCAAAAAATCTGGAGCTGATTTTCACCTTTTTATAGCCTGATTTATAAGGGAAAAGAAGTTAGAAAGAGGTCTGCTCTAGATGGAGACCTAGTAGGTTGACTTTTATTTCCACAAAACAAAGGAGAAAGAAAAAAAAAGAAAAGAAAAGAAAAGAAAAGAAAAGAAAAGAAAAGAAAAGAAAAGAAAAAAACAGTAAAAACTCAACAACTCATTTTCAATTTTTAAGAGCACAGAAAGGTAGCCGAAGCTATTAAAGATGATTCATTATCTTTCTATTTTAATTCAATTTCATCATCTTAAGATTTCCTTGCTCATATGAGAACTTGCTGTTCAGGTGTCTTTATATAACAATTTTCTGTAGCCAAGTTACACATCTTAAAATAATGACTCATAGTGGAAATTGGGTATGAGGTGGCTGCAGCACTAGCTAAAGAGCACCATTAGAATATGATATATATTACAAAATATAAAAATAAACACTTGGGTACTTCAGCTTTTGAAATAAAATCCTTAAAAGCAAAGCATCTGTGGCAAGTACAGTAATAATATTTAATAATTGTGAAGATAGTAGTGAAAATGGCAAAAAGTGACCAAACAGTTGGAGAACTGGGCAGGTTGTATAGTTAAAATCTGTCCTGCACCTTCCAGAAGGGTTTAGGTATCAAAACGAATTTCTTGCAACCTAGTTTTCTTTTTCTTCTTTGTGGATTCTATAATGTCTGACCTGCTGTGGGTTTAGAGGCAAGGTTTTTCTTCTTTCATTATTTCTTTTAAATGAATATGTTCTTCAAGTTATATCGTTGCCTTACCAGTCAAGTCATTCTTGGATTATTGAAGTTTCTCTCATCTGCACATTGATGGAGTTATATTACCAAAGAAGCTATCTTTCCTTTTACTCTTAAAAATAAATCTTTGCAAAAATAAAACCACTGTTCCTTTTTATTACTCTGATAACATGCCAGTCCTTTGATATGAAGCAGTAACAAATTCATTTTTTATTATTAAGAAGCAGCTAGGTTTTTACTATTAGTGGACTGGGCAGCATTTTCCCCAGTGTATATAATGTATACATGCCTGGCTCACCCACAACCCCGTTTCAGTGACTACTTCAAGATTTAACTATAGTAGTACTCATTTGATACACTACTACTCAGTTGGGAACTTAAACAAAGAAACCCTTCATCTGATCAGAAAAGAGATGAGTGGAAGGTAAGGGGGATGAAATGAAGGAAAGCATTTATAAAACATATTTCAAGTGACCTCTCTCATGCCTGAGACCCCAAGTACCATATGTGTGTGTGTGGGTATTTAAAAGTATGTGCATAATGACTTTTCTCCAGAAATCATGGGGAATTTGTAAAATTTTCAAAGAGAAGGGCTAGGATTCTGTGAGAAGGTCATTGTTAGGAAATGAATGTTTGTGTCGCTTCAAAATTCATATGTTGAGATCTAATCCCCAATGTGATAGTATTAGGAGATAGGACCTTTGGGAGGTGATTAGGTGATGAGGGTGTAGCCCTCATGAATGGGATTAATGCCCTTATGAAACAGATTATAGAGAGCTCTCTTCCCTTATACCATGAGAGGAGGGGACACAGGGAGAAGACAGTAATCTATGAACCAGTAAGCAGGCTCTCACCAGAACCCAATAGAGCTGGCACCCTGATCTTGAACTTCTAGCCACCAGAACTATGAGAAATATATTTCTGTTTTATAAGCCACTCAGTCTATAATATTGTACTATAACAGCCCAAGATGACTGATAGTCACCCCTCATGAATGCCAAATGGTAGAACTGATGGGATCTAATTCTTTTGTACACTTAATGCCCTCTAAAGAGGACAGGCTACTTTTGATACTTATTCTTCTCTCCTTTCAGTCTGCTGCCGCTGGCAATACAGAGAACTTCCCTCTCACTCCTTCTCACCCTCTCTGCCTGGCTCTGGAGATACTCTAAAGGTCACCATATCCATTACCCCAGAAAAAGAAACAACAGATTCTCTAAAAAATGCTCTCCACCAGTCTTTTCTGAACTTGTCATAAACATTGTAGCCAATGCACAAAGGCAACTCTTTACCAGGACATTTTTGGTTAGACTTGCCAATTGCCACCATCTAAGACATTAAAGGAGAGGTCTCAAACACTTCGAGGATGAAGATCCCTTTTTAAAAATGTCAAGTAATTGCACATGATCTGGTGATTGATAAAGTACAAAACACCTAAACACAACTATGATTCATGGGTATATTTATCTTAAGATGGAGTTTGGTTTTATGAATCACAAAAGAATAAACAGTTATCTAAAAAATAAAAAAGTAGTGGGAAATGGTGGCATAGATGAATGTGAGAAACATCATGTATGTTGTCCACATATAACATATGATGAGGACCAAGATCCCTGGTCCTCAGGTTGGGCATCTTGAGATTAAAGGGGTTTCCCTCTTTAGCCAAAAACCCAGAGGTTCTCCTGCCCTTTGGTTTTCCTGAGTGCCACTCCTCCTAGTGGCCCTACAGCTGTTTATAGAACAAACTGTACTTCAAAGCAGTGTGACAGTTCTCAGCTCCAATTATGACATAGATTGGTACATTTGTAACTCACCACTCTATGATATCAGAGTACAATTTGCTATGGCTGGATTAAAAAACAAACAAACAGACAAAAAAAAACACTAGCTTTTCAGTCCTGTTTTCCTCAGCTACCAGAAGAAAGAAAAATCCAGTTCCTTTCTACTGACTTTCTCCATGTCATCTACTTGCCTTACTTTCCTCCTGCACACCTCAACCGTACCCCACACACCAATGCCAGTCACTTTCTCTCCTAAATTCCAAGGTCTTTGGCATGCCCATTTTAGGACATTTTATTAACATTTTTCCCTGAATTTCTAGGCTGTATTTAAACCTTCTTCCCAATCAGATATCTTAAAAAAAATGCTTCTCATTGTACTTATAATATCTTTGCCACCATATCTTCCCAGTCCCCTTAGGATGAATGTGTAAGGGCAGTGTCCCAGAGCCATCTTTCTGATCCCAGATCTCTTGAGCCCCTTTGTTCTCTTTTCTGCCAGTAAAATTCTGTCTCATTACAGATTAATATTTTCAAGCAGCCATATTTACATATAATATTCATAAGGTAAATTTTGTCTACTGCAAAAAAGGAGGGTGATTAAATTGCACATGTAATTGAAACTAGAGTTGTTCATCACATACATAAATACCTCAATAAATTATTTCTAATTGGTCTTTGGTCCTCATGCCAGTGCCTGGTTGAAGCCTCTCATTTAATGTGAATGTTACTTACCTAGTGAAAGAACTTTCTGGTAATATATTTGTATTCATTATATAATTGCTGGAACCCATAAGATATTTAGCTCTTTAATTCTGATGCTGTCAGTAAAGCCTTGTGGAAAGCTAAAGCAGAATTTAAAACACAAGTAATAGAGACTTCAGATAGAAAGCCAAAATGCCGCTGGAAAAACACAGAGTTAGCTGGCCTTTATGCCCTTACAGGGTCCTGCGTTGTATTACCACAGAAATTAAGAATATTATATCATTTTAGAATTGGGTGAAACTTTGAGATCATCTAGTCCAGCACTCTAATTTTGCAAATGGATAAACTAAGGCCCCAAAAAGAAGGGAACTCACCTCAGGTCATATGCTAGTCAATAGGCAAAGACAGGATTAGACTCCCAGATATTAGTCCCTCACTATAAGGGGCCTTTCCCCCTCTGTCATGCAAAGATAGGAACCAAGTTACTCAAAACAGTGAAAAATTAACATTAGAGATGTGGTTAAATTACACAATTAATTTCAACACCCTTATTGCCCTGACAAATTTAAAAAAACAAAAGCACATAAGGAAAAAAAAATAGGTTTGTTACTTACAGCCACTAGTACTTGCTTCTGTACAAAAGTGTTTCTTCAGATTTGTGACCCCAGATCTAATCCAGAAGCACAAGATCTAACCCAGAAGCACAGCATGTATCATTTCACACTGCCACATGACATAAAGCTACTTGATATAACCTGACTCAGACTGACCTTTTTCTTGCACTGTATTGCAGTAGAAAAAAATAGCACTTTCATTCACAGGTAAGTAAATATCTCTATCAGTTGACATTTTCAGATAGAAATGGAAAGCAGGTGTGTTCTAGAGAGTGCATCCTATAAAGAGATACTAGGATGAGGAATTAGTGAGAAGTCTGTTTGATAGGGTCACAGGAATTCAGGCAACATGAGTGAAAGAAAATATTATGTTTAACAAAACAGGTATGCTTGCATTGAGAAGCAGTTTGATTGGAAGGCAAAGTATAAAAATATACATAGGAAGCAACCTTAAAGTGGGACAATGATTACAAGTTAAGAGGAGCTTGTTTGAAGTAAAGGGCAAATAGTTAAGCCTTATTTATGGAGATATTCATAAGGAAGTTACCTGGACATAGAAAGATAAATGGTTTGACAGAGAAAAAAATCCCTAACATTAATAGCATGCACTTGCTGATATTCTGAACATTAATCTCAGCACTTTGTGTTTTTGTTTTATTTCTTACAACTACCCAATAAGGCAGTTATTATTATACTCATTTTACAATTGAGGAAGCTGAAGCCTGAGGGGTTAGGTGTATTAGTTTTCTATGGCTGCTATAACAAAGTGCCACAAACTGAGTGGCTTTAAGAGCAGAAATTGATTGTCTCACAGTTCTGTAGTTTAAAAGCTTGAGATCAAGGTTTGTTGTTGTTGTTTTTTTTTTTTCCTTAGGGCTGTTAGGGAATATTCAGTTCAGGCTTCTCTCCTTGGCTTATAGGTTTATGTATTTTTCCTATTCTGTTCATATTATCGTCTTTCTGTGTTGTCTCTGTCCAAATTCTCCCTTCTTATAAGGACATCAGTTATATTGGATTAGGGCCCACTGTAACTTTAACTTGATTATTGCTGTAAAGGTCTTCTCTTCAAACAAGGTCACACTCCAAGGTACTGAAAGTTAGGACTTAAGCATATAAATTTGGGGGGGGGACACAATTCAACCCATAACACTAATGTAATAGATCTAACGTCACAAGCTAGTAAATGGTGAAGCTACAATTCAAACCCAGGCAATCTGGACTAAGTCTGCTTTGAATCACTACTTTAAAAATTCTCTCAATTCAACTGAGAACTCAAGACTCTTCAAGTAACTGGGACTAATAACCTCTAGGCAAAAAGCTAGAGGATAACTGAAACTTTTCTGGGCTTGCAAATCTACCCAGGAAAGTAAGACTCGACACTGGTGTATAACGTGGGTCCTCCCACGCTCATCCAAACCCAGTACAGGGAGCCACAAACAGCAGAACACCAACATCCACAGGGAAAATTTGGCAGGCTCCAAAAACCACTGAGATAGCCAAAATGGTGAAACAAAGAAACAGATGCCAAATCAAAGAACAAGAGACCTCCACCAAAGATGAGATAAATTAAATGGAGTTAAGCAAGTTAACAGAACTAGAATTCAGAGCCATGATCTTGAGGAAGCTCAACAGCATGTGTAAGGACATCAAAATCATGAGCAAAGACATAGAAATATTGAAAATAAACCAATTGGAAATGAATAATGACATAGCAGAAATGAAGAACACATTGGAAGGACTAAACAGCAGAGTAGAAGAAGCTGAGGACCGGATCAGTGAATTAGAAGACAGGGTAGAAAAAATCAACCCATTAGAAAACCAAAAGGAAAAAACAATGAAAAAACAGGAAGACAGCTTAAGAGAACTGTGAGACAACTGGAAACGTAATAATATTCGCATCATAGGAGTCCCTGAAGAAGAAGAAAATGAGCAAGGGTTAGAGAATATATTTCAAGAAATAGTAACAGAAAATTTCCCTAATTTGGTGAAGGAAGAAGGAATTCAAGTTCAAGAAGCACAGAGAGTTCCAAGTAAGAAGAACCCAAACAGGCCCACACCAGGACACATACTAATTAAAATGCCAAAAATTAAAAACAAAGACAGAATCCTAAAGGCAACAAGAGCTAAGAAACAGGTTACCTACAAAGAAACCCTCATAAGGCTATTAGCTGACTTCACAATAGAAACACTACAGGCCAGAAGGGAATGGCATGAAATAATCAAGATCATGAAAAACAAGGATCTGAACCCAAGACTACTCTACCCAGCAAGGCTATCATTCAAAATAGAAGGTCAAATAAAGAGCTTCCAGGACAAAAAAAAAAGGCTAAGGGAATACATTAGCACCAAACCAGCACTGCAAGAAATGTTAAAAGGTCTGCTGTAATTAGTAGAAGAAATAGGAAGAAAATTAGAACCACACTAAACAAAAATGGCAATAAATAAGTACATATCAATAATCGCCTTAAAAGTAAATGGACTGAATGCCCCGATCAAAAGACACAGAGTAGCAGATTGGATAAGAAAGCATGACCCATATATATGTTGTTTAAAAGAGACCCACCTCACAACAAAAGACTCACATAGGCTGAAAGTGAAGGGATGGAAAAAAATCTTCCAAGCAAACAGAAAGGAAAGAAAAAGCTGGGGTAGCAATACTCATATATGATAAAACAGATTTCAAAATGAAGGCCATAATTAGAGACAAAGAAGGTCACTACATAATATTGAAAGGATCTATCCAACAGGAAGATATAACCTTGGTAAACATATATGCTCCCAACATAGGAGCACCAAAATACATTAAAAATCTTCTGGAGGATTTCAAAGGAGAAATCAACAGCAATACAATCATAGCAGGGGACTTCAACACCCCGCTGACATCACTGGATAGATTCTCTAGACAAAAAATTAACAAGGAAACAGAGACTCTAAACGAAGCACTAGACCAAATGGATTTAATAGATATTTACAGAGAATTACACCCCAAAACTACAGAATTCACATTCTTCTCAAGAGCACATGGGACATTCTCCAAGATAGACAACATGTTAGGACACAAACTAAGTCTCTGCAAGTTCAAGAAGATGGAAATCATATCAAGCATCTTCTCAGATCACAATGGCATGAAACTAGAAAGCAATTGCAATGAGAACATGCAAAGACATATGAATACATGGAGGCTAAATAGCATGTTATTAAACAACGAGTGGGTTACCGAGGAGATCAAGGAAGACATTAAAAACTTCCTGGAAACCAATGAAAATGAACATACAACAACACAAAATCTATGGGATGCAGCGAAAGCAGTTCTGAGAGGGAAGTTCATAGCACTACAGGCCTACCTCAAGAAACAAGAAAAATTTCTAATAGACTTTCTAACTTCACAACTTAAAGAACTAGAAAGCAAACAAAAAGAAAACCCCAGAGCAAGTAGAAGGAAGGAAATAGTAAAGATCAGAGCAGAAATAAATGACATAGAGACCAAAAAAACAATTCAAAGGATCAATGAAACAAAGAGCTGTTTTTTTTTTTATCCTCACCCGAGGACATTTTTTCATTTTTTGTTCAGATAGAGTGGGAGGGAGAGAGAGAGAGAAACATCGATGTGAAAGGGACACATCGAGTGGCTGTCTCCCGCACAACCCAACTAGGGCCAGGGACAAACTGCAACCGAGACACATGCCCCTAGCGGGAACCGAACCCGGGTCTCTCTGGACCGCAGGCCGACGCTCTAACCACTGAGCCAAACCGGCCCGGGCACAAAGAGCTGGTTTTTTGAAAAGATAAACAAGATTGATGGACCCTTAGCTAGACTCACCAAGAAACAAAGAGAGAGAACCCAAATACACAAAATCAGAAATGAAAGAGGAGAAGTAACAACTGACACCACAGAAATACAAAGGATTGTTAACAAATACCATGAACATTTATATGGCAACAAATTCGACAATCTAAGCGAAATGGACAAATTTCTACAAACACATAGTCTCCCGAAACTTGACCAAGAAGAGATAGAAAACTTGAACACACCAATAACAGCTAAGGAAATTGCTGTCCCAGCAAACAAAAGCCCAGGCCCGGACGGCTTCACGGGGGAGTTTTACCGAACATTCAAAGAAGAACTAACACCCATTCTTCTCAAACTATTTCTAAAAATTCAAGAAGAAGGAAGACTTCCAAACTCATTTTATGAGGCCATCATAATTCTAATTCCAAAACCAGAAAAAGACACTACAAAGAAAGAAAACTACAGGCCAATATCCCTGATGAACATAGATGCCAAAATCCTTAACAAAATACTAGCAAATCGGATCTAGTAATACATCAAAAAAATTATTCACCATTTCCCTTAAGAACAGGAACAAGACAGGGATGCCAACTTTCACCACTCTTATTTAACATAGTACTGGAAGTCTTAGTCACAGCAATCAGAAGTGAAGAAAAAGTAAAAGGAATCCAAATTGGAAAGGAGGAAGTGAAACTGTCATCTTTCGCAGATAACATGATATTGTACATAGAAAACCCTAAAGACTCCATCAAAAATCTACTAGAACTAATAAATGAATTTGGCAAAGTAGTAGGATACAAAATTAACGTCAAGAAATTGACGGCATTTTTATACACCAATGATGAACTCAGAGAAAGAGAAACTAAAAAAAACAATCCCATTTACCATCGCGACAAAAAAAAATTAAGATACCTAGGAATAAACTTAACCAAAGAAGTAAAGTATCTATTTGCGGAAAACTACAGGACATTGAAAAAAGAAATAGAGGAAGATATAAAAAAAGTGGAAGCACATGCCTTGTTCATGGATTGGAAGAATTAACATCATTAAAATGTCCATATTACCCACAGCAATCTATAGATTCAATGCAATGCCCATCAAAATACCAGTGACATATTTCACAGAACTAGAACAAATACTCCAAAAGTTCATATGGAACCAAAAAAGACCCCAAATAGCCACAGCAATCTTGGAAAAGAAAGACGAAGTAGGTAGGATCACAATACCAGATATCGGGTTATACTACAGAGCTACTCTAATCAAAACAGCCTGCTACTGGCACAAAAACAGGCATATAGACCAGGGGAACAGAACAGAGAATCTGGAAATTGACCCAAGACATTATGCTCAATTAATATTTGACAAAGGTGGCAATAGCATACAATGGAGCAAAGACAGCCTCTTTAATAAATGGTGCTGGGAAAATTGGACAGCTACATGCAAAAAAAAAAAAAAAAATGAAACTAGACCATCAACTTACACCATACACAAGAATAAACCCAAAATGGGTAAAAGACTTAAATGTGACTTGTGAATCCATAAAAATCCTAGAGAAAATGTAGGCAACAAAATTTCAGACATCATACGCAGCAGAATCTTCACTGATACATCACCTTAGGCAACAGAAACAAAGGAAAAAATAAACACATGGGACTACATCAAACTAAAAAGCTTCTGCACAGCAAAAGAAACAACCATCAAAACGTAAAGGGAACCCAGTGTATGGGAGAGCATAATTGCCAATGATACATCAGATAAGGGGTTAATCTCCAAAATATATAGAGTGCTCATACAAGTCAACAAAAGGAAGACAAAGAACCCAATTAAAAAATGGGCAGAGGAACTAAATAGACACCTCTCCAAACAGGACATACAAATGGCTAAGAGACATATGAAGAAATGCTCAACATCACTAATCATCAGAGAGATGCAAATTAAAACAACAATGAAGTATCACCTCACACCTGTCAGAATGGCCACCATCAACAAATCTTCAAACAACAAGTGTTGGCGAGGGTGTGGAGAAAAGGGAACTCTAGTACACTGCTGGTGGGAATGAAGACTGGTGCAGCCACTCTGGAAAACACTATGGTGTTACCTCAAAAAATTAAAAATGGAATTGCCATTTGACCCAGTGATCCCACTTCTAAGAATATACCCTAAGAATCCTGAAACACCAATCAGAAAAAATACATGTACTCCCATGTTCCTAGCAGCACTATTTACAATAGCTAAGATCTGGAAACAGCCCAAGTCCCCATCAGTGGATGAATGGATAAAAAAGCAGTGGTACATATACACGATGGAGTACTATGCAGCTGAAAGAAAGAAAGATCTCTTATCCTTTGAGACGACATGGAGGGACCTCGAGAGTATTATCCTAAGTGAAACAAGCCAAGCAGAGAAAGACAAATATCACATGATCTCACTCATTTGTGGAATATAATGAACATAACAGTCTGTGGAACAAGGTAGACCCAGAGATGTGAAAGTAGGGTACAGACTGACAACCCTCAGAAGAGGGGGTTGGGGGGAGGGAAGAGATAAACCACAGAACTTATACACATGTATGCATAACTGATGGACATGGACAACAAAGTTGGGTAAGTGGTGTAGGGTCGGGGAGGAGGATGTCAATGGGGAAAAAAGGAGAAACATCTGTAACAAAAATAAATTAATAAAAAATAATAAAAATAAAAATAAAAATGAGAATGAAAAGGTGTGTTCAGAGGCCACGTTTTGCAGTGCTCATTGGTAGGTGGGCATTACCTGGAAAGTGAAACATTATATTTAGCATAAAGTACAGATAGCTGAATTGAAGGAAAGTCACATAAATTCGGGTCAATGAGCCCTCTTTGTTGTATTTATTGGCCTGCATAATAAAGTATTAATATGGCAATAATTTAAAAATGGCAATGAAAACTATCAACTTTTACTGTATTCACAAAAATATGGAAGTTAGGACGTAATCCAGCATCTCCCTTCCTCCCTAAATCACGTACGTGTACATTATTGCTGAGGGATAATGCCCACCTCCCCACGCAGGCTACGGGCAGCCACCCCACACCAGTGGCACTTCCCAGGCTCACCTGTGAAAGGGTATAGCCACCACACTATATGGTCACTTCCATTAAGGAGAACCGAAACCAAATTTCCTGAGGTGATTTATTTGAAAAGAACTTGATTTTCCATTCCATAACTAAATCTCCTACATAGTTATGGGAGTCACCAAAGTGAGCAAAAATATTTCACAAGTTGGGAAATGTCAGGATATGGGGAGGGACAATAATTGTGACATTGAAAACTTCATTCAATGAAGTTTTCATTCTTACTAAAGCAAACAACCAGTTCCGGGAATTTTTGTCCCCTGAGTTTAATGGAATGTGTTACCCCAAACAATTACAGCAAAGACAGTATTTATCCAAATGTATCTAACATTGGATTCTACATCCAGAGATACCTTTTCATGTGAAACGCTCTCTCCATGTTTAAAGAGTCTAGGAGTGCTCCTGCGTATTAGGACATATTCTGTAAGAATGATGCCCTGGCCGGTTTGGCTTAGTGGTTAGAGCGTCAGCCCAGGGACCAAAGAGGGCAGGTAGGTACCTCGGTTCCAGTTCAGTCCTCGGTCCTGGTCGGGGTCATGCGGGAGGCAACCGGTTGGTCTCTCTCTCTCTCTCTCTCTCTCTCTCTCTCTCTCTCTCTCCCCTTCCCCAACTCTGACTGAAGATGGATGAAAAAATATCCCTGGGTAAGGATTTAAAAAAATAAAGAATGACACGTAAAAAAGATTTAGAAGACTTTAACTGTATCAATAAAGCACTGAATGCTAAATCAAGTTTTAGTTACATCAAAAAATATTACAAATTAATACTGATGCCATTACTTGATTCAAATATTGTACTGAAGGGAAATATTGAAATCACTCACTTTAGCAGGTAATTCGATGACAAATGTACAATGTCATTGCATAATCAGGGCTGCTCTGAATTGTGATTCACAGCTCATAGCTGGGCTTGATAAAAAAAAAAATTCTCTCAACTTTGACATTACTATTAATATCAATTTTATGCCAAGTGGAACAAAACTTGAGAATTCTGTGGGGCCTAATGATGTAAACATGTTTCCTTTCCATCCAAAAGTTACCTGAGATTCAACCAGACAATAATCATGCCTAGAACAGTGTCTGATGAAAATCATCACTTGGAGGTCAAGGGTGAGGGTTCCCTTCCCTTAGTGATCTCCTATTATACACTACACATGACTTGTTTTCTAAGCACAATAATTGCCTTGCCTTGAACACTTTTACCTGAACTTTCCCACCTCTAGGCCTTTGCCTCTGCTATTCCTTCTACTTTAAATGCTTTCAACATCCACTGGTAAAATTTTATTGATCCTTTGAATTTTATCGCCAACCTCATCTCTCTCTTGAGATCCCCAACCATATGTGGTCTTTTCCTCTTTTTAAATAAAAAAGTTTTTTTGACGATATCATAGCACTTCATATCATATAATTTCTCTTAGGACAGTTATCCTATCTGTGAGTCTTAATCTTTAATCTTGCCCCCACTCCATTCACACACTCTCAATAACAATACCTTTCATTACCCGTAGTGATTTTTTTTTTTTAGCAATTCCAGATGCTATATTAAAAAAAAAAATCCCCAGCTTTATTGAGTTATAATTGACAAATGAAAAGGGTATATATTTAAGGTGTACAATGTTATGTTTTGATATAGGTATACATTGTGAAAAAGTTACCACAATCAAGTTAATTAATATATCCATTACCTTACCTTTGTGTATGTGTGGAGGAGTAAGGTATACTTTAAATTTATTAAGATGATAGATCTTAAATTAAATCTTCTTACCTCACACAAACACACACACATACACACAAAATGATAATTATGTAGAGGTGACGGATAAGTTAGTGTGAGTGTGGTGATTATATATATATATATATATATATATATATATATATATATACACACATATGAAAATATCAAGTTGTATACTTTAAATATATACAAATTTTTATGTCAAAGATATCTTAATAAAGTTCTTTAAAGAATGAAAATAAAGACATGTATAAAAATCCAATGTGTATATGGAGGGGGCCACGCAGAGGCTCTTCTGAGTTGATAGTGATAGTCAAAGTTGGAGAGGTAGTGAGGGTGAGAAGGTGATAGGTAACTACTGCCAAATTCCAAGCAGTGGGAAAACTTAGCTACTGTTCCTCTGTATGGGATGGATTGGAGTAGGGACAAGTCTAACGGAAAGAAGATGGGTTAGAGTGTTGTAAGAGTGATTATACTCTGGGTTAGAGTTGATGATAGCTTCATTTGGAGCAGGGGTCAGCAAACTACAGCCCACAGGTTGAATTTGGCCCACCACCTGTTTTTGTAAATAAAGTTTTATTGGAAAAGAGCCAGGCCCATTTATTTATGTATTGTCAATGGCTGCTTTTGTGCTACAAAGACAGAATTGAATAGTTATTGTGGAGATCATGCACCCTATAGAATCTAAAATATTTATTATCTGGCTCTTTACAGGAAACATTTGCCAAGCTATAAACTAGAATACTGACTAGGAATGAAGAGAAGTAGATGATTTTAGATGATATCACAGATGAACTTTATAATCTTATGTGTATTCTTTTTACTTTTTAAAATTATTATTTATTCAAATTTTCAAAGAAAAATAGAAAATAGTATAATGAAAACCTATCATATTAATTTAACAATTGTTAATATTTTGTCATATATGTATCATCTATCTTCCCCTATAGCAATATAAATTAGATATTTAAACCATAAATATATCCATAAAAATCTCTTAAAAATTCACTTTATACATCTAATAAAATTAATTCCCTAATATCACTTAATAATCATCAATTTAAAATTTTCTGCTTTGTAAATGCCTTTTCTAGCTTATCTATTCAAACCAGATTAAGAATCTAATTTAATAAGCAGAATAACTTTTAGAGAGCTCTTATTGATTTTTTTTTTATATGCAAGTCATGATGCAAATAGTTGTCAAGAATTATTTCCTTGAAAAGTCATATTAGCTCTGAGAAATATATATTATTATCTTTTCAATTTTACAGACATAAATATCAGCACTCAGAGGAATTACTTTCCCCAAATTACATAGCAAGTAAATAGCAGACCTTGGACTTAGACCCAGGACTGTCTTCTAAGTGCTATGCTATACTTTACATGGTATGCTTTAAAGGACTTGTTGCCTAATTATGAGTGGTGGAGGACAGGGTAGAGGTCAAGCATTAAGCCCACAGTTTTGGATTTGAGAACTGGGGACCATTCACCGAAAGAAAGAATTCAGAACAAAGAGCAGGTTTGAGTTCAGTTTTTAAACTTTTGAGTCTGAAGTGCTTATGTGATACACATACAAGTTTTAGAAAGAGCCCTCTAGTGGCAGGGTAAGAATGAATTGTGAAGCAAGGACAGAAGCAAGGAGACAAGCTGGGAGGTTACTACTGTGGCCAAAAAGAGAGATGATGGCCTGGCCAGTGTGTCTCAGTGGTTGAGCGTTGACCCACGCACCAAGAGGTCACCAGTTTGATTCCCTGCCAGGGCACATGCCCAGGTTGTGGGCCCAGACCCCAGTGGGGGGCATGCAGGAGGTGGCCAATTGATGTTCTCTCATCGATGTTCTCTCATTGATGTTTTTACCTCTCTCTCTTTCTCCTTCCCTCTCTCTCTAAAATCAATAAAGAAAAAAAAGAGAGAGATGATGGAAGTCTGGACTAGGGTGGTGGAAGTGGAGAAAAATGAACAAAACATTCTGACACTGATTCCATTTTCTTAGATGGGGAACACTGGGAGAGGGAAATAAAGAAATGGTCAGAATGACCAGGGTGTAAAGCTTGAGGCCGAGATTGATAAAAGAGGAGATTGGAGAGGTGAGCAGCGGCCATAAGGAGTTAGAAATTATTCTAAAGAAAATGGGAAAATATTAATGGATTTTAAGGAAGAGAATGACATGATTCAATTTATGTTCTTACAAATTAACTCTGGCTTCTCTATAGAAAATGGATAAATAAGAGGAGGCAGGAGTAGAGGCAGAGAGACCATTTAGAAAATGATTGAAGTGTTCTGGGTGAGAAAAGACAAAGACCTGTACTAGAGAAGTAGCAGAGTGGATGGAAAGGAAGGAACAGTTATGAGAGATGTTGAGGTATTATAAACTTTTCAAAGGTACCATGGAAGGGGATTGTGGCAGTTTATCAAAATGGCCACAATTCTATTACATTCCTGCCATTGATAAGTAGAGTGTACATCCCTCCCATTAAATCTAGGTGGGTTTGTGGCTGCTTTGACCTGTAGAGTATGAAGGAAGTCACACAATGTAACTTCTGAGGCTTGGTCATAAAAGGCCAAATTACCCTATCTTGTTCTCAGGAACACTTGCTTTTGTAGCTCTGAGATACCATGAAAGAAGTAAAACTACCCTTAGAATGCCATGTTCAAGATGACACATAGCCTTTCCTATGGACAGTCTCAGCTGAATTTGTCTTTCAGCAATTCCAGCCCAGACACTAGACATGTGAGTGATGAGTCCACCTTGGAAGTGAGTCCTCCAGCGCCAGCTATTGTCACCCCCAGGTGTTCATGTTACTCCACCCATTATAGAACTGAGACTCAAGCCATCATGGAATAGAGAAGTTAACCTTGCTGTCTCCTTTTTCAAATGTTTGACCTACTGAATGCTTGAGCATAAAAAATTTGTTGTTGGAAGCGAGAAAAAATGGCGGTCAAGTGACTGGAAGCTACACAGAACATTACCCAGGACCAAACTTGAATTACAACTAAAATAAAGAAAAGTCATCTGGAAAAACCAACTGGAGAGAGCAGCTGGAGAGAACCCTTATAACCAGGGATGTAAAGAGGAGCCCAAACCAAGACTGGTAGGAGGTGGGGAGGTGCAAGAAGGCTGGCTGAGTTCCCACAGGCAGCAGCTGAGGGCTATCTTAGCTGTGAGAAGTTTCCTCTGACAAGTTGGGGGTTTAAACCCCAAACTGGCATTCTAGCACAGAGTGGCAGAACAAGGAAAGGCACCCACATATCATCTGGCTGTGAAAATCAGCAGAGCAGAGGTTCTGTTCAGCAGGAAGAGGCACTAGGAACACAGAGACTTCCCTTAAGGGCCAAGCCACTAAACTACAGCTACAACCACTCACCTTGGGCTCCAGCAGAGGGAGGGTGGACTGGACTAGAGCTGCTGGAGGAGAGTCGGGGGTTTGTGACACTGGGGAGAGAGCAGGGAAGGAGGCCATCAGGAGCCCTATGCTCAGTCATTCCCCCACGCTGCATTAGCCATTTATTTCAAGTACTCTTTCCAATCAGAGCAGCTTTAGGCTGAAGTGGGGGTGGGGGTGGGGGTGGGGGTGGAAAGCAACTACCCCTCCCTTGGGCATTTAACCCTGCCTGGCTGGGAGAAGCTTAACCTGAGGCTCATTAACTGCCAGAGACTATCAGCAAGCCAGTAGGCAGAAATGAGTCTCTAAAGGCTTTGAGCCTTGGGATTGGCTCTCAGTTGTTGGGTTTCATGCCTCTGGGTACTGAGCTGTGAAGGCTGAGGTTGGGTCCCTGTGCTGAGCCATAAATCCACACTACAGGAAACATTCTTCTCAAACAGATTTCTCCCCTCAAAGCAGCTATCACCCAGCGAAATATGCAACTGCCCCTCCCTTGGGAATTTAACCTCACCAGGCTGGGAGAAAAACAACCTGAGGCTCATTAACTGCCAGAGACTACCAGCTAGGCTGCAGGTGCAGACAAGGCACTGGGAACTTTGACCCTTGGGCCTGTCTCATGGTCATTGGTCATTGGGTTTCATGACTCTGGGATGAAAACTGTGAATGCAGCTGCCTAGGCCTCAGTGCTGGGTGATTTAACCCATGCAACAGAAATCATTTTCTTCAGGCAGAGTTTTCCTCTTAAAGCAGCTTTAGTCTGTGGAGGAGCAATCGCCCAACCCTCTGGAAATCCTCTTACCCTGCCCACCTGGGGGATTATTCATTCAGCTGAGGGGTACAACCTGAGGCTCATTAAGTGACTGAGACTAATAGTCAGCCTGCATGTAGATGCTCTGGGATAACTAAGTCTGCCTGGACAGTGATTCTACCCATGCAAATAAGACTAGGTACTGGTGTTCAGCACGATACCTTTCATACTCATCCAAAACCAGCAGAGGGAGCCACAAATGCAGAACATTCATACCAACAGGGAGATTTTGGCAGGCTCCAACACCAGGTGAGACAGCCAAAATGGTGAAACAAAGAAACAAGTCCCAGATGAGTAAACAGGATCATTCTACAGAAGAAGGGCTACATAAAATGGAAATAAGCAAGTTATCAGATGTCGAGTTCAGAGTAATGATTATGAGGAAGCTCAACAACATGAGTAAAAAGATAGAAACAATAAAAAACAACCAAGTGGAAAAACAACAACAAAACATCAAGCAGAAATGAAGAATGACATAGAAGAAATAAAGAACACATTGGAGGGAATAATCAGCAGATTAGAGGAAGCTGAGGATCCAATCAACAAATTAAAAGACAGGGTAGAAAAAAATTATTCAATCAGAGAACCAAAAAGAAAAGAAAATTAGAGGGGAAAAAATGGCAGTGGAGTGAATGGAAGCTACACAGACGATCTCCCAAGACCAAATGCTAATTACATCTAAAATAAAGACAAATCATCAGGAAAAAGCAACAGAAAAGCAGCGGGAAAGGATCATATAACCAGGGACACTGAATCAATCCTGGTAGGATTGTGGAGGCATGAGAGAGTGGCAGGCTGGGAGCTCACGGACAGCAGCAGTCTTAGCTGTGAGCAGTGCCCTCAGGGTTAAAGTCCCAAGCCCGCTCCACAGCGCAGAGGGCCGGAACAGAGCACTGAATTGGCTACAGACACTCACCTTGGGCTCTGGCAGAGAGAGGGCAAACTGGACTGGAACCCTGTGGGGACACCCGGGATTTGGAGGGTGCTCAGAGTTTTTACTGAGTCGTGGCCACAAAGGTCGGCAACCAGCTTGCTCCTTCCCAGAGCTGTGGGGAAAACCAGCAGCCCCTCAGCCCTTTCAGGTGAGTCAAAGAAATGCAAATTGAGACTCATTAACAACCAGCATCTGTCCCATGCTCCGGAAATCCTCTTATGCAGAATACCAGAGGGCTACATTCCAAGACTCTGAGTAACTGAGACTAATAGCCTCCAGGCAAAAAGCTAGAGGATAACTGAACCTTTCCCGGGCTTGCAAATCTACCTAGGAAAGTAAGACTTGACAGTGGTGTTTAACTTGGGCCCTCCCACGCTCATCCAAACCAAATAGAGGGAGTCACAAACAGCAGAACACCAACACCCACAGGGAAAATTTGGCAGGCTCCAAATGTTGTAAGGTGTCAGCGAGATAACCAGAGACCCACGGCTGAATTGTAAAGAAGCACTTTATTACACTGGTGGGCTGTTACACCAGCGGGCTGGAGGGATACAGCTTCCCCATATCCTCAGCCCCGAGCCTTTTTTGTTGCCCGCTTTTAAAGGCACAAACTACAGAATAAAAACTACGTTTTTGGTGCCGCTTTTGGCACCATTAAGGGGGGCTGATACAGAGAAGGGGGAGAGAGGAGCAGGGCAACTATTAATCTCTTTTTTTCTCATGGTTTCTTTGAGTTTCCCAAGGCCATCCTCAACCCCTTATTTTTACAGTTTTCTTTGGATGTCTCAAGGCCCTTATGTTTACAGAAAAAAAAAAAAAAAACTGCCAGGGTGTGTACGTGCAGTAACTGAGGGTCAGAATGGAGTTAGTACATCCCCACTGGTTTTATGTACAAGTCAAATCATTGACCCTTTTTTTTATTAAGGATATTAACTCTGTCCCTGTATTATTCCCAAATTATTGGCATAGAAACAGCAGTTTTCACCTAGTGCTACACAGAGTCCTCCCTGCTTGAGGAAAAGAAGATCTAAACCTTGTCTGTTTTGTATTGCTGGAAGTTATACTTAGGTGGAAGTATGCAAGTCCCTTGCCCAGTATTTGGGGTCTGGGAAATTGGCTCAGAGAAGCCTAGCCCTATATAATAAGGTGGCTTTGAATTTAGGCATAACTAGTAGTCAGCCCCTCTGTCCTTCCTGTGGCCTAATAAAGGTCTGGCTGACTAATGATATTAATCTGAATGGGGTCAGATTTTCCTATAGGGAAACACTTGGGCTTGGTTAACCTTCTAAAATCTATATGAGGGTGCCTGCTTCTTATATAGCCCTTACTAGTAAATATGGTTTTATAACACTGAGATGGACAAAAGTATTCATTTGCATTCAAGCAACTTGTGGTGACTGTACCGCTCCTAGGAATATATATTCCTACCCCTTGTAGTCCCCATTCCCCCATAGGTGTCCCATAACCCCAGGGAAGGGGCCCTTCTATATGACATTAATCTTCAGTAATACCATCTGTGCTTATGGTGCCTCTCATGAGGTCACATAGGTCGAGATGAAAACAGGTTTTTCTATCCCCTTTGTGGTGACATTTCTTAAAAACTCCCTCAATATCCCATTTTCAAGTTCCCAATTCCACTGGGGCCCAGATCTATAAAAATTCCCCTGTACAGTCATAATCAGAAAAATTAGAGTCCCAATAAATACAAGAGTCTCATTTTTAAGGAATCTGGAGAGGCCTGCACCCTCCATTCTGCTTTTTCTGCCCTCAGCCAGAATAATACAGCTAGACCGGGATGCCGTTGACCTTGACAGCCATTGGTGCAGGCAGGATGACAGTGTATGGTCCCTTCCAGGCCTGAGTCAGTCCCTGGGTGGTAAATTTCTTTACCTATATCGAGTTCCCAGTCTGGAAAGGGTGCACAGGGTCCGAGGTGGGCACAGACAGGGTGTCGCAGACGTGTTTATGGACAGCTTTATGGGCGGAGTGCAGGGCCTGCAAGAACTGTAAGAGAGCAAGGGGTGCAGAGTTGGCCAGTTTTCACTGGTTTCTAAAGTAAATTTGGTTAAGGTTTCCTTTAAGGTCCTGCTCATGCGCTCTACCTGCCTGGAACTCTGTGGGCGGTAAGCACAATTGAGCTTCCAATTTATATTTAACCCCTTAGAGATATCCTATGATATCTTTGCTATAAAGGTGGGGCCGTTATCTGATCTAAGGGTCAGGAGTAGCCTAAATCTGTTACTTTCTTTATTACATCCTAGACTGTTATTCCATTACCAGGGGCAAGCTCTCCCTCTCTCAGTGTCCTATTTTCTTCCCTTTTTGAGTATTCCTCCAGTATTCTGTCTTCCTGTAATATGTATGTCCCTTTCTTTTATCCTTTCTTATCTTTTTACTTCCTCTGCACAATCCTTCTCTTTTTATTTCTTCCCTTCTCCACAAACTTTCTTCAAGTTACACAGACCCTCTGCGACTTACACAATCTTTCTTCAACTTACACAGACCCTCTGCGACATTCCTAGTCCCTCCCCTGACATGAACCTGAGAGCTTGCTCAATCTATCTGCTGTCTGCACATCCCCCAGCTTTTCTTCTCCTCCTCCTCCCTATTTAGACCCACACAAACCTGCTTCCCTCTGCCTTCTCCCTTTCCCTGTGACCTTACTGAACATTGCCTGCCTCTCAGGAGTTCAGTAAGCTTGGTGTAACCTAAGTGGGTAGTCTGGTGCAGCTGGTTGACTAAAGTCTGACCTAGAGCCTCTGGAACTAACAACCTCCCATCAGGCAGTGTCCACCATCCATTGATTTCTTTTATGGCTTGTTTCTGCTTGGCTAAGTCATTTTCTGACCTAGTGTACCTGGAGAGGCCATTCCCCACTGGTTTTAGGGCTGCCTCTCAAGTTTCCTTGTGCAGTAGATTTTCTTTCTTGCCCCATCGGGGAGCCTGGATTAGGGCTATGGGTCCAGGCTATTGGGCTGAAGTTCCCCTACTTAATGACTGCAACCAGATGACACAGTCCTGAGTTACTACTGATGTCCCAGAATACCTGATTTCTTCCTGGACATAGCTGCTCCCATCCATGAACAATACCTCATCTGATGATGGCAGTGGAACATCCTTGAGGTCTGGGCGGGCCATCTTCACTATGTCGATTACCTCTAGGTAGTCCTGTAGAGGTTTCTCTGAGTCATCCTGGAGTCAGGCTGGCAGGACTTATGGCCAACGTCTTATGGAACTTGATGTGGGGGCTGGCCTGGATTGGCAGAGGCCAGCAATTGAATGATCTCTGGAGGAGATCACGTCTGAGTAGGGGGTATGGGCACTCTGGCAGGACCAGAAACAAAGGAGTCACAGTATTTTCCCAAAGTCTATAGTCCTCTCTGAAGTCCAGGGGTAGGTTAGAGGCCCATTGGCTCAGTCAGGACTGAGTCTGCTGCACCAGTACCTACCAGGAAACTAACTAGTTTGTTCCCTATTGTCTTCTATTATTCTGGGCTCCCAGGGGGGCTCAGTTGGAAGGAGCCCTGGCCCTGTTATTTTTCTAAGTTAAAGACAGCTTTTTATTTTGTTCCTGTATACCTGACTTTGTCCTTGTCTTTTCTATCTCTTATCAGGACCTACACCTGCTGTCCTGACCCTTCCTCATGTTTCCCTTAAGGCTGCTATTATTACCTTTGCTATTCTTTTGTCTTGTTTTCCCCCAAGGGTGTCCCTATTATTATATACCTTTTGAGCTATTTCAACCAATTTGGGCCTTTAGGCCTAACAGGAGAACATGGTGAAAAGCATCCAAAGAAGCCCTCCCCCTGGCAGTATTTGGGTCCCACAGCAGGTGGAGAGATGGGAAAATTTCCTCTGACCCCAGGTTTTCAAAAGGACACAGGAAAGAAAAGCATCCTCCTAGCACACGTGTTACCCGGGGCAGAGTGTTTTTCAACTCTCTCTAAGAGCATTTCGTGACAGCGCCCAACTCCCCAAAACTCCCTAAATTTAACAGCTCTGTGAGAAACTTGTGTTGTTGCACTCATTGCCTCCAAACCCATGAGCCTGGGCTAGCATGGAAGGAACATGCCCCTTCCTTGACCTGACCGCTGTCCCTGGGGAACCCTGTGGCCTCCAGGTGAGTGCCTGCATGCCTGCCTGCTGCCCCTGCTTTCCAGGACAAGGAGCGTCAGGACCGGGACTGGATCCTGGGCCCAAAGTATGGTGGGGCACTCAGTGCCATGTGGGATGTGCACAGCAGCCCACTGGCAGGGACCGCCCCTCCCCAGCCGTTCCCCCTTCTTGGTGCATCTGCCACAGCCTGGCCATTTGTGTGTTGGGGCCTGGGCACGTAGGGGAGTTTTGCCTCTTCTGAGGGGGGTGGAAGGATGGGGGTCCGTCCCATCTCTATAGATTAATAGGCAAGTGATCTAAAATATAGGATTTAAAAACCCTGTGTTGCCCTCAGAATTTTCCATTTGATAAACTGTGCACTTTGTTGGGGCCTAGAAACCTGTCTTATTTCTTGTAAATTGGCCACAGAAACATCTGCTCCTGTATCTAAAATACCTTTAAATTTCTTTCCATTCAAATTGAGCTCTATTCCAGGGTGACCTTGGGTGATTAACTGCGCCTAATAGGCTCCATCTGTGGAGCCAAATCCTCCCTAAGTAGATAAGATTTAGCCACAAGCCGGCCTCAGATTAAACAGAAAAACAGGAAAAAAGATAAAACCGAGAATTCCCAAGGGCTAAAACGTTGTAAGCTTCCTTGTAAAAGGTCTGAGAGCCAGGATAAAATATCCTCAACCTCTAGTGAGACTGGCCGGCACCAATGTATATCCTCGAGGAGACAACAAACAAACAGGCTGAAGCAACAGAATAAGCACATGGACCACATATAAGGAACAGAGACAAAGGAAAACACACAAGACAGAAACTTTCACTTCGTCCACCTGACCGCTCCCCTTGTGGAGCTTTCAGACACCTCTTGGCATGTGGCAGGTTGGAATCAGCCCCCAACTCGGATCAGGCTTGCTGGTGGGACACCAGAGTGGCCCAAGAACCTGATACCGCCTTTTAGCCATATGAGGTCATCACAGAACAGCAGGGTAGGACTCACACAGGCTCCATAAAGAGCATCATGGAGCATGGTCACTCATAAACAATTACATTCACATAGTCACATTCATACACCAGAAGTTCTCAGGAGATGATTAGACTCCCCTTCCACCCCAGTGGTGGGCCAAGAAAAATTCCTTATCCAGTGGGAACATAGTGAACCCCACCTAACGTCTTAGGGGAATCCCAGAGAGGAGAGGTACACTACATCCAGACCTCTCACTCTCACCCAGAAAGACCAGTCACCCAGAACTTACCTCCAGAGGCTTTTACCAGGTCTTCTTTAAATCTTTTGGGGACATTTTGACATCTCCCAGCTGCTCTTCAGAAACCTAAGTAAGATATTTGGGGCTGTGGAACATATCAGGGGGTACGCCCCCTAAAGAACAACAGGTATCCAGTGGCCAGACTGGGAGAGGCCGTTCATCCTAGGCATCTGTCCCCTGGTGTCCTAAAGCACCAGTGATCTCTCTGGGGCCTCCAAATATTATAAGGTGTCAGCGAGATAACCAGAGACACATGGCCAAATTGTAAAGGAGCACTTTATTACACCAATGGGCTGTTACACCAGCGGGCTGAGGGAGGGTACAGCTTCCACAAATCCTCAGCCCCGAGTCTTCTTTGTTATCCACTTTTAAAGGCACAAACTAAAGAGAAAAAAAACTACATTCTTGGTGCTGCTTTTGTCATCGTTAAGGGGGGCAGATACAGAGAAGGGGGGAGAGGAGAAGGGCAACGATTAATCTCATTTTTTCTCATGGTTTCTCTGAGTTTTCCAATGCCATCCTCAACACCTTATATTTACAGTTTTCTTTGGGTGTCTCAAGGCCATTACGTTTACAGAAAATAAACTTCCAGGGTGTGTACGTGCAGTAACTGAGGGTCAGAATGGAGTTATTACACAAAATCCACTGAGACAGCCAAAATGGTAAAACAAACAAACAAATCCCATGTGAAAGAACAAGAGAACTCTACCAAACATGAGATAAAGGAAATAGAGTTAAGCAAATTATCAGAGGTAGAGTTCAGACCCATGATCTTGAGGAAGCTCAACAGCATGAGTAAGGACATCAATACCATGAGTAAAGATATAGAAACAATGAATATCAACCAATTGGAAATGAAAAACCACCAAGAAGAAATGAAGAATGACATAGCAGAATAAAAGAACAATTTGGAAGGACTAACCAGCAGAGTTGAGGAAGCTGAAGACCAGATCAGTGAATTAGAAGACAGGGTAGAAAAAATCAACCAATCAGAAAACCAAAAGGAAAAAACAATGAAAAAACAGGAAGACAGCCTAAGATAACTGTGGGACAACTGGAAACATAATAATATTTGCATCATAGGAGTCCCTAAAGAAGAAGAAAATGAGCAAGGGTTGGAGAATATATTTGAAAAAATAGTGACAGAAAACTTTCCTAACTTGGTGAAGGAAGAAGGCATTCAAGTTCAAGAAACACAGAGAGCCCTGAGCAAGAAGAACGCAAACAGTCCCACACCAAGACACATAGTAATTAAAATGTCAAAAATTAAAGACTAAGAGAGAATCCTAAAGGCAGCAAGAGATAAGCAACAGGTTACCTACAAAGGAACCCCCATAAGGCTATCAGCTGACTTCTCAAAAGAAACACTACAGGCCACAAGGGAATGGTATGAAGTAATCAAGGTCATGAAAAACAAGGATCCGAATCCAAGACTACTCTCCCCAGCAAGGCTATCATTCAAAATAGACGATCAAATAAAGAGCTTCCCAGACCAAAAAAAAAAAAAAAAAAAAAGGCTACGGAAATATATTAGCACCAAACCAGCACTTCAAGAAATGTTAAAAGGACTGCTATAATTAGTAGAAGAAATAGAAAGAAAAATATGACCACTAAACAAAAATGGCAATAAATAAGTACATATCAATAATCACCATAAATGTAAATGGTTTGAATGCTGCGATAAAATGACACAGAGTAGCTGACAAGATAAGAAAGCATGACTCACACATATGTCATTTAGAAGAGACCCACCTCACAACAAAAGACTCATATAGGTTGAAAGTAAAGGGATGGAAAAAAATTTTCCAAGCAAATGGAAAGGAAAAAAAAAGCTGGGGTAGCAATACTCATATCTGATAAAACAGATTTCAAAATGGAGGCCATAACTAGAGACAAAGAAGGCCACTACATAATATTGTAAGGGTCTATCCAACAGGAAGATATAACCTTGGTAAACATATATGCACCCAATACAGAAACACCAAAATATATTAAAAATCTGGAGGACTTCAAAGGAGAAATTGACAGCAATACAGTCATAGCAGGGGACTTCAACACCCCACTAACATCATGAATAGGTCTTCTAGACAAAAAATTAACAAGAAAACAGAGACTCTAAATGAAACACTAGATCAAATGGATTTAATAGATATCTACAGAGAATATCATCCCAACACTGCAGAATTCACATCCTTCTCAAGTGCACGTGGAACATTTTCAGAGATAGACCACATATTACGACACAAAATAAATCTCTACAAGTTCAAGAAGATAGAAATAATATCAAGCATCTTCTCAGATCACAATGGCATGAAAGTAGAAATCAATTGCGACAAGAACATGTAAAGCATTTGAAAACATGGAGGCAAATTAGCATGTTATTGAACAATGAATGGGTTACCATGGAGATCAAGGAAGAAATTAGAAACTTCCTGGAAACCAATGAAAATGAACACACAACAACACAAAATCTATGAGATGCAGTGAAAGCAGTTCTGAGAGGGAAGTTCATAGCACTCCAGGCCCACCTCAAAAAACAAGAAAAATTTCTAATTGACTACCTAATATCAAAACTTGAAGAACTAGAAAGCAAACAAACAAACAAACAAAAAACCTCAGAACAAGTAGAAGAAAAGAAATAATAAAGATCACAGCAGAAATAAATGACATGGAGACCAAAAAAAACAATTCAAATGATCAATGAAACAAAGAGCTGGTTTAATGAAAAGATAAACAAGGTTGATAGACCCTTCACTAGACTCACCAAGAAAAAAGAGAGAGAAGCCAAATACACAAAATCAGAAAGAAAGAAGAGAAATAATAACGGACACCTCAGAGATACAAAGGATTGTTAACAAATATTATGAACAATTATACGGCAACAAATTGGACAATCTAAGCGAAATGGACAAATTTCTAGAAACACATAGTCTCACAAAACTGAACCAGGAAGAGATAGAAAACTTGAACAGGCCAAGGAAATTGAAGATGTAATCAAGATTCTCCCAGCAAAAAAAAAAAAAAAAAAAAAAAAAAAAAAAAAAAAAAAAAAAAGCCCAGGCCTAGACGGATTCACAGGGGAATTTTACCAAATATTCAAAGAAGAACTAACACCTATTCTCTTCAAAATAATCCAAAAAATTCCAGAAGAAGGAAGACTTCCAAACTCGTTTTATGAGGCCAGCATAATTCTAATTTCAAAACCAGAAAAAGACACTACAAAGAAAGAAAATTACAGGCCAATATTCCTGATGAACATAGATGCTAAAATCCTGAACAAAATACTAGCAAATCAGATCCAGCAATACATTAAAAAAGTTATTCATCATGACCAAGTAGGATTCATCCCAGGGATGCAAGGCTGGTACAATATTCTCAAATCAATAAATGTGATACACCACATAAACAAAAGGAAAGATAAAAATCTTATGATCATATCAATAGATGCTGAAAAAGCATAACACAAAATCCAGCACCCATTTGTGATGAAAACGCTAAGCAATTTTGGAATAGAGGGATCATATCTCGACATAATAAAGGCTATATATGGGAAACCTACAACCAACATGATACTCAATGGACAAAAACTAAAGGCATTTTCCTTAAGAACAGGAACAAGACAAGGATGCCCACTTTCACCACTCTTATTTAACATAGTACTGGAAGTCTTAGCCACAGCAATCAGACGTGAAGAAAAAATAAAAGAGATCCAAATTGAAAAGGAGGAAGTGAAACGGTCATTATTAGCAGACAATATGATATTATACATAGAAAACCCTAATGACTGCATCAAAAATCTAGTAGACTTAATTAATGAATTTGGCAAAGTAGCAGGATACAAAATTAACGTCAAGAAATCAACGGCATTCTTATACATCAATAATAAACTCACAGAAAGAGAAACTAAACAAAAAAAATCCCATTTATCATCACGGCAAATAAATTAAGATAACTAGAAATAAGCTTAACCAAAGAAGTAAAGGACCGATTTGCAGAAAACTACAGGACATTACAAAAAGAAATAGAGGAAAATATAAAAAAGTGGAAGCACATACATTTTTCATGGATTGGAAGAATTAACATCATTAAAATGTCCTTACTGCCCAAAGCAATCTATAGATTCAATGCAATCCCCATCAAAATACCAGCAACATACCTCACAGAACTAGAACAAATACTTCAAAAGTTCATATGGAACCAAAAAAGACTCCAAATAGCCACAGCAATCTTGAAAAAGAAGGACAAAGTAGGTGGGATCACAGTACCAGATATCAGGTTATACTACAAAGCTACTGTAATCAAAACAGCCTGGTCATGGCACAAGAACAGGCACATAGACGAATGGTATAACAGAACCCAGAAATTGACCCAAAATATTATGCTCAATTAATATTTGACAAAGGTGGCAACAGCATACAATGGAGTACAGACAGCCTCTTTAATAAATGGTGTTGGGAAAATTGGACAGCTACATGCAAAAAAAAAAAAAAAAATGAAAGTAGACCATCAACTTACACCATACACAAAAATAAACTCAAAATGGATAAAAGACTTAAATATGAATCATGAATCCATAAAAATCCTAGAAGAAAACATAGGCAACAAAATTTCAGAAATCATACGCAGCAGAATTTTCACTGATACATCACCTAAGGCAACAGAAACAAACAAACAAAAAGTGAACACATGGGACTACATCAAACTCAAAAGCTTCTGCACTGCAAAAGAATCAACCATCAAAATGGAAATGCGAGGGATCGGGAAAATGGCGGTGGAGTGAACGGAAGCTACACAGATGATCTCCCAGGACCAAATGGGAATTACAACTAAAATAAAGACAAATCGTCAGGAAAAAGCAACAGAAAAGAAGAGGGAGAGGACCATACAATCAGGGACACTGAATGAGCCTGGTAGGATCTGTGGAGGCATGTGAAGGTGGCGGGCTGGTGGCCCACAGACAGAAGTGGCCTTAGCTGTGAGCAGTGGCAGCGCCTGCCCTCAGGGTTAAGACCCCAAGCTGATCCAGAGCGCAGAGGGCTGGGACAGAGCACTGAATAGCTACAGTCACTCACCTGGTGCTCTGGCAGAGGGAGGGCACACTGGACTGGAACTCTGTGGGGACACTTGGGATTTGGAGAGCACTCAGAGTTTGTGCTGAGCCGTGGCCACAAAGGATGGTGGCCAGATTGCTCCTTCCCAGTTACACAGAAGGGCAGCCAAGCTTGCTCCTTCCCGGAACTGTGGCAACCCCTCCCTCGGAGAATCCCAGGTGAGTCAAATAAATGCAAATTGAGGCTCATTAACAACCAGCATCGGCCTCAACCTAGGGAAATCCTCTTACACTATAAACACCTGAGGGAGTTTCTCATTCAACTGAGATCCTAAGGCTTTTCAAGTAACTGAGGCTAATAGCCTCCAGGCAAAAAGCTAGAGCATAACTGAACCTTTCCTGAGATTGAAAATTTACCCAGGAAAGTGAAACATGACAGTGGTGTTTAAGGAGGGCCCTCCATGCTCATCCAAACCCAGTAGAGGGAGCCACAAATAGCAGAACACAAACACCCACAGGGAAAATTTGGCAGACTCCAAAACACACTGAGATAGCCAAAATGGTGAAACAAAGAAACAGTTCCCAAATGAAAGAACAAGAGAAATCTACCGAAGATGAGATAAATGAAATGCAGTTAAGCAAATTATCAGAGGTAGAGTGCAGAGCCATGATCCTGAGGAAACTAAACAGCATGAGCAAGGACATCAACACCATGAGTAAAGATATAGAAAGACTGAAAACCCACAAAGTGGAATTGAAGAATAACATAGCAGAAATAAAGAACACATTGGAAGGACTGACCAGCAGAGTAGAGGAAGCAGAGGACTGGATCAGTGAATTAGAAGACAGAGGAGATAAAATCAAAAAATCAGAAAATCAAAAGGAAAAAAACAATAAAAAAACAAGAAGATAGCTTAAGAGAACTGTGGGAAAACTGGAAACGCAATAACATTTGCATCATAGGGGTCCCCGAAGAAGAAGAAAAAGAGAAAGGGTTAGAGAATATATTTGAAGAAATAGTGACAGAAAATTTTTTAACATGGTGAAGGAAGAAAACAATCAAGTTCAAGAAGCACAGAGAGCCCCAAGTAAGAAGAACCCAAACAGGCCCACACCAGGAAACATAGTAATGAAAATGCCAAAAATTAAAGACAAAGAGAGAATCCTAAAGGTAGCAAAAGATAAGCAACAAGGTACCTGCAAAGGAACCCCCATAAAGCTACCAGCTGACTTCTCAACAGAAACAATACAGACAACAAGAGAATGGCATGAATTAATCAAGGTCATGAAAAACAAGGATCTGAATCTAACACTACTCTATCCAGCAAAGTTACCATTCAAAATAGAAGGTCAAATAAATAGCTTCCCAGACAAAAAAATGGCTAAGGGAATGTATTAGCACCAAACCAGCACGGCAAGAAATGTTAAAAGGACTGCTGTAATTAGTAGAAGAAATAGGAAGAAAAACATACCCACACTGAACAAAAATGGCAATAAATAAGTACATATCAATAATCACCTTAAATGTAAATGGATTTAATGCTCTGATAAAAAGATACAGAGTAGCTGACTGGATAAGAAAGCATGATTCACATATATGTTGTTTACAAGAGACTCATCTCACAACAAAAGACTCACATAGGCTGAAAATAAAGGGATGGAAAAAAATCTTCCAAGCAAATGTAAAGGAAAAAAAAGCTGGGGTAGCAATACTCATATCTGATAAATTAGATTTCAAATTGTAGACCAAAACTAGAGACAAAGAAGGCCAGTACACAATATTGAAAGGGTCTATCAAACAAGATATAACCTTGGTAAACATATATGCACCCAATATAGGAGCACCAAAATATATTAAAAATCTTCTGGAGGACTTCAAAGGAGAAATCAACAGAAATACAATCATAGCAGGAGACTTCAACACCCCACTGACATCACTGCATAGATCATCTAGACAAAAAAGTAACAAGGAAACAGAAATTCTAAATGAAGCACTAGATCAAATGGATATAATAGATATATACAGAGAATTACACTACAAAACTGCAGAATTCACATTCTTCTCAAGTGCACATGGAACATTCTCAAAGATAGACCATATGTTAGGGCACAAACTAAGTCTCTACAAGTTCAAGAAGATTGAAATCATATCAAGCATCTTTTCAGATAAAAATGGCATGAAACTAGAAATCAATTGCAAAAAGAACATGCAAAGACATTGGAACACATGGAGGCTAAATAGCATGTTATTGAACAATGAATGGGTTACAATGGAGATCAAGGAAGAAATTAAAAACTTCCTGGAAATCAATGAAAATGAACACAAAACAACACAAAATCTATGGAATGCAGCGAAAGCAGTTCTGAGAGGGAAGTTCATAGCACTGCAGGCCCACCTCAAGAAAGAAGAAAATTTTCTAATTGAATACCTAACCTCAAAACTTAAAGAACTACAAAGCAAACAACAACAACAACAACAACAACAACAAAAAACCCTAGAGCAAGTAGAAAGAAACATATAGTAAAGATCAGAACTGAAATAAACGACATGGAGACCAAAAAAACAATTCACAGGATCAATGAAACAAAGAGCTGGTTTTTTGAAAAGATAAAAAAAAAAAATTGAAGGACCTTAAGCTAGACTCACCAAGAAACAAAGAGGGATAACCCATATACACAAAATCAGAAGTGAAAGAGAAGTAACAACTGACACCACAGAAATACAAAGGATCGTTAACAAATACTATGAACATTTATATGGCAAAAAATTCGACAACCTACGCCAAATGGACACATTTCTAGAAACACATACTCTCCCAAAAGTGAACCAGGAAGAGATAGACAATTTGAACAGCCTAATAACAATGAAGGACATTGAAGATATCATCAAGACCCTCCCAGCAAACCAAAGCCCAGGCCCTGACGGCTTCATGGGGGAGAATTACTGAACATTCAAAGAACTAACACCCATTCTCCAAAACCTAGTCCAAAAAATTCAAGAAGAAGGAAGACTTCCAAACTCGTTTTATGAAGCCAGCATAACTCTAATTCCAAAACCGGAAAAAGACACTACAAATAAAGAAAACTACAGGCCAATATCCCTGAGGAACATAGATGCCAAAATCCTGAACAAAATACTAGAAAATTGGATCCAGCAATACATGAAAAAAATTATTCACCATGAGCAAGTGGGATTCATCCCAGGGATGCAAGGCTGGTACAATATTCACAAATCAATAAATGTGATACATCACATAAACAAAATGAAAGATAAAAACCATATGATCATATCAATAGACGTTGAAAAAGCATTTGACAAAATCCAGCACCCATTTCTGATAAAAACGCTCAGAAATTTGGGAATAGAGGGATCATATCTCAACACTACAATGGCCATATATGAAAGACCTACAGCCAACATCATACTCAATGGACAAAAACTAAAAGCATTTCCCTTAAGACAGTAATAAGATAAGGATGCCCACTTTGACCACTCTTATTTAACATAGTACTGGAAGTCTTAGCCACAGCAATCAGACATGTAGAAAAAATAAAAGGGATCCAAATTGGAAAGGAGGAAGTGAAACTGTTATTATTCGCAGATGACATAATATTATACATAGAAAACCCTAAACACTCCATCAAAAATCTACTACACTTAATAAATGAATTTGGCAAAGTAACAGGATACAAAATTAACATCATGAAATCAACGGCATTCTTATACACCAATGAGGAACTCACAGAAAGAGAAACTAAAAAAACAATTCCATTTACTATTGCAGCAAAAAAAAAAAAAAAAAAATTAAGATACCTAGGAATAAACTTAACCAAAGAAGTAAAGGACCTTTTTGCAGAAAACTACAGGACATTGAAAAAAGAAATAGAGGAAGATATATAAAAGTGGAAGCACATACCTTGTTCATGGATTGGAAGAATTAACATCATTAAAATGTCCATACTACCCAAAGCAATCTATAGACTTAACGCAATCCCCATCAAAATACAAACGACATATTTCACAGAACTAGAACAAATACTTCAGAAGTTCATATGGAACCAAAATGACCCCGAATAGCTACAGCAATGTTGAAAAAGGACGACAAAGTAGGCGGGATCACAAAACCGGACATCAGGTTATACTACAAAGCTACTGTAATCAAAACAGCCTGGTACTGGCACAAGAACAGGCACATAGATCAATGGAATAGAACAGAGAACCCAGAAATTGCCCCAAAATATTATGCTCAATTAATATTCGACAAAGGTGGCAAGAGGATACAATGGAGTAAAGACAGCCTCTTTAATAAATGGTGTTGGGAAAATTGGACAGCTACATGCAAATAAAACCAAAAAATGAAAGTAGACCATCAACTTACACCGTACATAAGAATAAACTCAAAATGGAAAGAAAAGTTCAATGCGACTCATGAATCCATAAAAATCCTAGAAGAAAATGTAGGCAACAAAATTTCAGACATCATATGCAGCAGAATTTTCACTGATATATCATAAAGGAACAAATGAACACATGGAACTACATCAAACTCAAAAGCTTCTGCACAGCAAAAGAAACAACTATCAAAGTGGAAAGGCAACCCACTGCATGGGAGAGCACAATTGCCAATGATATATCAAATAAGGGATTAATTTCCAAAATATATAATGTGCTCATACAGCTCAACAAAAGGTAGACAAAGAACCCAATTATAATATAAAATGGGCAAAGGAACTAAATAGACACCTCTCCAAACAGGACATACAAATGGCCAAGAGACATATGAAGAAATGCTAAACTTCACTAATCATCAGAGAGATGCAAATTAAAACAACAATGAGATATCATCTTACACCTGTCAGAATAGCCGCCATCAACAAATCATCAAACAACAAGTGTTGGTGAGGGTGTGGAGAAAAGGGGACTCTAGTACACTGCTGGTGGGAATGCAAACTGGTGCAGCCACTGTGGAAAACACTATGGTGTTACCTCAAAAATTTAAAAATTGAATTACCATTTGACCCAGTGATCCCACTCCTAGGAATATACCCTAAGAAGCCTGAAACACCAATCAGAAAGAATATATGTACCCCCACTTTCATAGCAGTGCTATTTTCTATAGTTAAGATCTGAAAAGAGCCCACGTGTCCATCAGTAGATGAATGGAAAAAAAAGCTGTGGTACATATACACAATGGAGTGCTATGCAGCTGTAAGAAAGAAAGATCTCTTATCCTTTGCGACGACATGGAGGGACCTCCAGAGTATTATCCTAAGCGAAACAAGCCAAACAGAGAAAGACAAATATCATATGATCTCACTTATTTCTGGAATATAATTAACATAATAGTATGAAGAACAGGGTAGTCTCAGAGATGTGGAAATAGGGTACAGACTGACAACTGCCAGAAGGGGGGGGAAGGGGAGCGATGAACCACAGAACTTGTACATATGTACTCATAACCAATGGACATGGACAACAAAACTGGGGACTAGGCAGGGAGGGAGGGAGAGTAGGTTGTCAATGGGCGAAAAGGGAGAAACATCTGTAACAAAAATAAATAAATAAATAAATAAATAAATAAATAAATAAATAAATAAATAAATAAATAAATGGAAAGGGAACTCACTCTATGGGAGCACATAATTGCCAATGATACATCAGATAAGGGGTTAATCTCCAAAATATATAGAGTGCTCATACAACTCAACAAAAGAAAGACAAAGAAATGGGCATTGTAGCTAAATAGACACCTCTCCAAACAGGACATACAAATGGCCAAGAGACATATGAAGAAATGCTCAACATCACTAATCATCAGAGAAATGCAAATTAAAACAACAATGAGGTATCACCTCACACCTGTTAGAATGGCTGCCATCAACATATCATCAACAACAAATGTTGGTGAGGATGTGGAGAAAAGAGGACCTTAGTGCACTGCTGGTGAGAATGCAAACTGGTGCAGCCACTTTGGAAAATACTATGGTATTACCTCAAAAAATTAAAAAGTGAATTGTCATTTGACCAGTGGTCCCACTTTTAGGATTATACCCCGAGAAGCCTGAAACACCAATCAGAAAGAATATATGTACCCCCATGTTCATAGCAGCACTATTTACAATAGCTAAGATCTGGAAACAGCCCAAATATCCATCAGTAGACGAATGGATGAAAAAGCTGTGGTACATATACACAATGGAGTACTATGCAGCTATAAGAATGAAAGATCACTTATCCTTTGAGACGACATGGAGAGAACTAGAAAGTATTATTCTAATCGAAACAAGCCAAGCAGAGAAAGAAAAATATCATATGATCTCACTTATTTGTGGAATATAATAAACATAAAAGTCTGAAGAACCGGGTAATCCCAGAGATGTGGAAGTAGGGTACAGACTGACAATCCCCACAAGAGCGGGGACAGGGGAAGAGATAAACTAAATAATGCATATATGTATGCATAACCAGTGGACATGGACAACAAAGCTGGGACAGGGTGAGGAAGGAGTGGGAGGAGGGTGTCAATGGGGGAAAAAGGAGAAACATCTATAACAAAAATAAATAAATAAATAAATAAATAAATAAATAAATAAATAAATAAATAAATTAAATTAAATTAAATTAAAAATTAGGGGGACAATTTGAAAGAGGAGTACCAGAAGAAGAAGAAAATGTGCAAGGTTTAGAGAATCTATTTGAAGAAATAGTGTCAGAAAACTTCCCTAACTTGGTGAAGGGAAAAGGAATAAAAGTTCAGGAAGCACAGAGAGTTCCAAGCAAAAAAAATCCCCAAAGAGGCCTGAACCAAGATACTTCCTAATTAAAATACAAAAATCAAAACACAAAGAGAAAATCATAATGTCAGCAAATAGAGAGCAACAGGTTTTATTTTTTTTCAATTTTTATTAATTTATTTTTGGTACAGATGGTTCTCCCTTTTCCCCCCTAGACCTCCTCCTTCTCATTCCATCCCCCACACATCTAGCATTGTTGTCTACCTCCATTGGTTATGCATACATGCATAAAAGTGCTTTGGTTCATTTCATCCATCCCTCCTGCCCCCTGACTCTGAGGTCTGTCAGTCTGAACCACACTCCTTTCTATGTCTTTGGGACTATTTTCTTAATCAGCCCACTGTGTTCATTATATTCCACAAACAAGTGAGATCATGTGTTATTTGTCTTTCTCTGTTTGGCTTATTTTCCTTAGCATAATACTCTATGGGTCCCTCTATGTCGTTTCACAGGGTAAGAGATCTTTCTTTCTTGGAGCTGCTTAGTATTCCACTACATATATGTACCACTGCTTCTCTATCCATTCATCTACTGATGGACATTTGGACTTTTTCTGATTGGTTTTTCAGGCTTCGTAGGATATATTCCTAGAAGTGGGATCACTGGGTCAAATGGCAATTCAATTTTTAATTTTTTGAGGAAACAACATATTGTAGTCCATAGTGGCTGCACCAATCTGCATTATCACCAGCAGTGTACTAGAGTCCCCTTTTCTCCACACCCTCGCCAGCACTTGTTTGATGATTTGTTGATGGTAGTCTTTCTGACAGGTGTGAGGTGATACCTCATTGTTTTAATTTGCATCTCTCTGATGATTAGTGATGTTGAGCATTTCTTCCTATGTCTCTTGGCCATTTGTATGTCCTGTTTGGACAGGTGTCTATTTAGCTCCTCTGCCCATTTTTTCATTGGGTTCTTTTTCTTCATTTTGTTGAGTTGTATGAGCACTCTATATATTTTGGAAATTAACCCCTTATATGATGTATCATTGGCAATTATGCTCTCCCATACAGTGGGTTCCTTTTCAATTTTGATGGTTGATTCTTTTGCTGTGCAGAAGTTTTTTAGTTCGATGTAGTCCTATGTGTTCATTTTGTTTGTTTGTTTCTGTTGCCTTAGGTGATGTATCAGTGAAAATTCTGCTGAATATGATATCTGAAATTTTGTTGCCTACATTTTCTTCTAGGATTTTTACAAATTCATGACTCACATTTAAATCTTTTATCCAATTTGGGTTTACTCTTGTGTATGGTGTAAGTTGATGGTCTAGTTTCATTTTTCTGCATGTGGCTGTCCAATTTTCCCAACACCATTTATTAAAGAGGTTATCTTTACTCCATTTTATGCTCTTGTACATTTGTCAAATATTAATTGAGCATAATGTTTAGGGTCAATTTCTGGGTTCTCTGCTCTATTCCATTGATCTATATGCCTGTTCTTGTGCCAGTACCAGGCTGTTTTGATTACAGTAGCTTTGTATTATAACCTGTTATACGGTATTGTGATCCCACCTACTTTGTTCCTTTTTTTCAAGGTTGCTGTGGATATTCGGGGTCTTTTTTGGTTATATATGAACTTTTGAAGTATTTGTTCTAGTTCTGTGAAGTATGTTGTTGGTATTTTGATGGGGATTGCACTTAATCCATTGATTGCTTTGGGTAGTATGTACATTTTAATAGTGTTAATTTTTCCAATCCATGAACAAGGTATGTGCTTACACTTTTTTCTGTCTTTCTCTGTTTCTATTTTTAATGTCCTGTAGTTTTCTGAAAACAGGTCCTTTACTTCTTTGGTTAAGTTTATTCCTAGGTATCTTAATTTTTTTTGCTGCAATAGTAAAAGGGATTGGTTTTTTAGTTTCTCTTTCTGTGAGTTCATTATTGTTGTATAAGAATACCATCAATTTTTGATGTTAATTTGGTATCCTGCTACCTTGCCAAATTTATTTATTAAATCTAGTATATTTTTGATGGAGTCTTTAGGGTTTTCTATGTATAATATCATGTCATCTGAGAATAATTACAGTGTTACTACCTCCTTTCCTATTTGGATTATTTGTCTTTTGATTGGAGCATTCAATCCATTTATATTTATGGTTATTATTGATATATTCTTATTTATTGTCATTTTTGTTTATTGTGGTTATATTTTTCTTCCTATTTCTTCTACTAATTACAGCAGTCCTTTTAACATTTCTTGCAGTGCTGGTTTGGTGCTAATATATTCCCTTAGCCTTTTTGTCTGGGAAGCTCTTTATTTCACCTATTTTGAATGATAACCTTGCTGGGTAGAGTAGTCTCAGATTCATATCCTTGTTTTTCATGACCTTGATCACTTCAAGCCATTTCCTTCTGGCCTGTAGTGTTTCTGTTGTGAAGTCAGCTGATAGCCTTATGGAGGTTCTTTTGTAGGTAACCTGTTGTTTATCTCTTGCTGCCTTTAGAATTCTCTCTTTGTCTTTAATTTTTTGCATTTTAATTACTATGTGTCTTGGTGTGGGCCTGTTTGGATTCTTCTTACTTGGGGCTCTCTGTGCTTCTTGAACTTGAATGCCTTCTTCCTTTACCAAGTTAGGGAAATTTTCTGTCACTATTTCTTCAAATATATTCTCCAACCCTTGCTGATTTTCTTCTTTTTCAGGGACTCCTATGATGCAAGTATTATGTTTCCAGTTGTCCCACAGTTCTCTTAAGCTGTCTTCCTGTTCTTTAATTGTTTTTTTCCTTTTGGTTTTCTGATTGGTTGATTTTTTTTCTACCCTGTCTTCTAATTCACTGATGTGGTCCTCAACTTCCTCTTCTCTGCTGGTTATTCCTTCCAATGTGTTCTTTATTTATGCTATGTTATTCTTCATTTCCACTGGTTGGTTTTCAGTGTTTGTATATTTTTACTCATGGTGTTGATGTCCTTACTCATGCTGTTGAGCTTCCTCAAGATCATGGCTCTAACTCTACCTCTGATAACTTCCTTAACTGCATTTCATTTATTTCATCTTCCATAGAGTTCTCTTGTTATTTTATTTGGGATTTGTTTCTTTGTTTCCTTCTTTGGGCTATCTCAGTGGGTTTTGGAGCCTGCCAAATTTTCCCTATGGGTGTTGGCGTTCTGCTGTTTGTGGCTTCCTCTACTGGGTTTTGATTAGTAAGGGAGAAGTCGAGTTAAACACCAATGTCGAGTCTTACTTTCCTGGGTAGATTGGAAGCCCATGAAGTTCAAGTTATCCTTTAGCTTTCTACCTGGAGGCTATTAGTCTCATTTATTTGATCAGCCGTGGGTTGTAGCCCTCAGTTGAATGAAAACTCCCTCACATGTTCAGGATAAAAGGATTTCCAGAGGGTGGGGTAGATATTTGTTGTTAATGAGCCTCAATTTGCATTTCTCTAGCCCAGCTGGTTGGGCTTAAATCTCTGATGGAGGAGCTGCTGCTTCTCCCCAGAGCTCTGGGAAGGAGCAAGATGGCCACCGTCCTATGTGGCCATGACTCAGCCAAAACTCTGAGTGTCCTCCAAGTTCCAAATATTCCTACCGAGTTCCAGTCCAGTCCGCCCTCCCTCTGCCAGAGCCCAAGGTGAGTGGCTGTAGCTAATTTAATGCTCTGTACTGGCCCTCTGTGCTGTGGAGCTGGCTTGGGATTTTAACCCCAAGAGAGCAGCTCACAGGTGAAACACCTGCTGTCTGTGGGTTCCAAGCCTGCCCTCTTGCATCTCTGCAGACCTACCAGTCTCAATTCAGTGTCCTTTTTTCCTGTCCCTGGTTATATGGTCCTCTCCAGCTGCTTTATGTTGCTTTTTCCTGATGATTTGTCTTTATTTTAGTTGTAGTTACAGTTTGGTCCTGGGAGATGGTCTGTGTAGATTCCATTCACTCTGCCACCATTTTGGAATCAGGTCATTAGCTCCTTATCACTGGAATTTGATCTGAAGGCAAAAACTCCACTGCAGTTATCAGTACAAATTAAGAATCACATCAGGTTTTCTACTAAGGTGCCCCCATTGGGCTATCAGCTGATTTTTCAACAGAAACACCACAGGCCAGAAGGGAATGACATGAAGTATTCAAAGTAATGGAAAACAAGGATCTGAATCCAAGACTACTGTATCCAGCAAGGCTATCATTCAAAATAGAAGGTGAAATAAAGACATTCCTAGACCAAAAAAAAAAAAATGAATGAAAGAAAAGGCTGGGGGAATATATTAACACCAAACCAGTATTACAAATAATTTTAAAAGGAATGCTGTAATAGAGAAACATAGGCACAATAAATAAAAGTGGCAATATATAGAGACATATCAATATTCTTTAATGTAAATAGATTTAATGCTCCAATCAAAAGACACTGAGTAGCTGAATGAATAAGAAAGCATGACTCATATATATGACTCACACCTCACAACAAAAGACTCACACAGGTTAAAAGTGAAAAGATAAAAAAAAAATTTCTAAGCAAAAGAACATGGAAAAAAAAAGCTGAGGTAATAATACCCATATCTGAAGAAAAAAAAAATGACTTTAAAATGAAGGCCATAAGAAGAGACATAGAAGTCCTCTACATAATATAAAAAGGATCTATCCAACAGGAACATATAACCTTGGTAAACATAAAAGCACCCAATAAAGGAGCACCAAAATGCATTAAAAAACTTCTGGAGCATTTTAAGGGAGAAATCAACAGCAGTACAATCATAGCATGGGACTTCAACACTCCACTGACATCACTGGATTGATCCTCTAGACAAAAACATTAACAAGGAAACAGAGACATTAAATGATGCACTAGATTAGATGGATTTAATAGATATTTATAGAGAATTAAACCCAAAACTGCAGAATACACATTTTTCTCAAGTGTAAATGGACATTCTTAAAGATAGACCACATATTAGGACACTAAATAAGTCTTCAAAGTTCAAGAAGATTGAAATCATATCAAGCATTTTCTCAGATCACAATGCCATAAAACTAGAAATTAATTACAATAAAAACACTCAGAAACAAACATATGGAAGCTAAATAGCATGCTATTAAAGAATGAACATTCAAAAGGAAGGGGAGAGGGAGGGCAGGAAGAGATAAACCAAGGAACTTCTATTCATATGCGCATAACCAGTGGACAAAGATAATAGTGTGAGAAAGGCAGGAGAGGGGTGGGATTGGGGAGGGGGGGTCAATGGAGCAAAAAACGAGCCACATCTGTAATACATTCAACGATAAATATAAGTTAAAAAAAAAAAGAACAAATGGGTTACCAAGGAGATCAAGGAAGAAATAGAAATCTTCCTGGAAATTGCCCTGGACGGTTTTGCTCAGCGGTTAGAGCATCGACCCACAGACCAGAGAGGCCCAGATTCGGTTCCTGCTAAGGACACGTACCTCGGTTACAGTTTGTCCTTGGCCCCAGTTGGGGTCATGTGGGAGGCAAGCAGTCAATGTGTCTCTCTCACGCCAGTTTCACTCTCTGTCTCTTCACCCCTCTCCCTCCCCCTCTATCTGAAGATAAATGCAAAAATGTCCTTGGGTGAGGATGAACAAAAAATAAGAATAAAAAATCTAAAAAAAAAAAAAAAAACTTCCTGGAAATCAATAAAAATGAACACACAACAGCACAAAACCTGTGGGATGCAGTGAAAGCAGTCCTGAAAGGGAATTCATAGCATTGTACAGGCCTACTTTAAAAAACAAGAAATTTTTCTAATAAACTATCTAATCCTGCAACTTAAAGAAGTAGAAAAGTTGATACCACTGCAGGCCTACCTCAAGAAACAAGAAACTTTCCTAATTGACTTTTCTTACTTTACAACTCAAAGAACTAGAAAGCAAACAGAAAGAAAACCCCAGAGCAAGTAGAAGGAAAGAAGTAATAAAGATCAGAGTGGAAATAAATGATATAGAGACTAAAATAAAAATTTAAAAGATCAATAAAACCAAGAGCTGGTTCTTTGAACAGATAAACAAGATTGATGAACCTTTAGCCAGACTCACCAAGAAACAAAGAGAGTGGACCCAAATAAAAAAATAAGTAGCAAAAGAGGAGAAGTAACAAATGACACCATAGAAATACAAAAGATTATTAGAAAATACTATGAACAGTTATACACCAACAACTTGGACAACCTATGTGAAATAAAGAAATTCCTAGAATCACACAATCTCCCAAAACTTAACCAGGAAGAATCATGAAACTTGAACTTACCAATAACAACTAAGGAAATTGAAACTATAATTAATAAACTCCCTGGAAAAAAAAAAAAGCCCAGGTCCATTGAACTTTACAGGGGTGTTTTGCTGAACATTCAAAGAATAACTGACACCTATTCTCCTCAAACTATTCAAAAAAATTCAAGAGGAAGGAAGATTTCCCAGCTCTTTTTATGAGGCTAGCATAATCTTAATTTCAAAACCAGATAAAGGCATTACAAAGAAAGAAAACTACAGGCCAATATTCCTGTTGAATATAGATGCCAAAGTCCTCAACAAAATATTAGCAAATCGAATCCAGCAATATATTAAAAATATTATTCACCATGACCAAGTGAGATTCATCTCAGTGATTCAAGTCTGCTACAATATTTGCAATTCAATATATGTGATAACCCACATAAACAAAATGAAAGATAAAAATCATATGGTTATATCAATAGATGCTGAAAAAGCATTCAACAAAATCCAGCACCCATTTCTGACAAAAGAGCTCAGCAAAGTGGGAATAGAGGGATAATATCTCAACATAATAAAGTCCATATATGAAAAACCTACAGCCAACATCATACTCAATAGGCAAAAACTGAAAGCATTTCCCTTAAGAGCAAGAACAAGATAGGGATGCCTACCTTCACCACTCTTATTTAACATAATACTGGAAGTCTTAGCCTTAGTAGTTAGAGAAGAAGAAAAAATAAAAGGGATCCAAACTGGAAAGAGAAAGTGAAACTGTCATTATTCCCAGATGACATGCTATTGTACATAGAAAACTCTAAATACTCCATCAAAAATCTATCAGATTTAATAAGTGAATTTTGAAAATAAGTAGGATACAAAACTAACATGCAAAAATCGACGGCATTCTCATACACCAATAATGAATACCCAATAAGGGAAACTAAAGAAACAATCCCATTTACCATTGCAACAACAACAACATAAAAATAAGATACCTTGAAATAAACTTCACCAAGGAGGTAAAAGACCTGCTCTCAGAAAACTATACGACATTGAAAAAAAAAATAGAGGAAGATATAAAAAAGTGGAAACATATACCATATTCATGAATTGGAAGAATCAACGTCATTAAAATGTCCATACTACCCAAAACAATCTACAAATTCGAAACAATCCCTATTAAAGTGCCAATGGCATATTTCACAGATCTAAAACAAATACTCCAAATGTATTTATATGAAACCAAAAAAGACCCTGAATATCAAGTTATATTACAAAGCCAACGTGATCCAAACAGCCTGATACCGGTACAAGAACAGGCATATAGATCAATGGAACAGAACAGAGAACCAAGAAATCAACCCAAGACAGTATGTGCAATTAATATTTGGCTAAGGAGGCAAGAGCATACAATGGAGTAAACACAGTTTCTTCTATAAATGGTGTTGGGAAAATTGGACAGACACATGCAAAAAATGAAACTAGACCGCTAACTTACACCATATGATAGAATAATTCAAAATGAATAAAATAATTAAATGTAACTAGTGAAACCATAAAAATCCTTGATAAAAATGTAGGGAGAAAAATCTCAGAAATCATATGTAGCAGAATTTTCACTGATATATTGCCTGGGGCAAAGGAAATAAAGGAACATTTAATAAATGGGACTGGATCAAACTAAAAAGTTTCTGCACAGCAAAAGAAACCAGCATCAAAATGAAAAGGCAACCCAATCTCTGGGAGAACATATTTGCCAATGACACATCGGATAAGGCATTAATTTCCAAAATATATAAAGAACTCATACAGTTCAACAAAAGGAAGACAAATGACCCAATTAAAAATTGGGCGGAGGACCTGAATAGTCCCTTCTTCAACAGGACATACAAATGGCCAGGAGACATAAGAAAAAATGTCCAACATCACTAATCACCAGAGAGATGTAAATTAAAACAACTATGAGATATCATCTCACACCTGCCAGGAGGGCTGTCATCAAGAAATCATCAAACAACAAGTGCTGGCGATGGTGTGGAGAACAGGGTACTCTAGTACACTGCTAGTGGGAATGCAGACTGGTGCAGCCACTATGGAAAACATGGTGCTTCCTCAAAAAAATTAAAAATGGAATTGCCACCCTGGACAGTTTGGCTCAGCGGTTAGAGCATCGGCCCGCGGACCAGAGAGTCCCGGGTTTGGTTTCTGCTAAGGGCACGTACCTCGGTTGCAGTTTGTCCCCGGCCCTGGTTGGGGTCGTGTGGGTGCCAACCACTCGATGTGTCTCTTTCACATGGATGTTTCTCTTTCTCTCTTCCTCTCTCTCTCCCTCTCGTTCTATCTGAAGATAAAGATGCAAAATAATGTCCTTGGGAGAGGATTAAAAAAATGGAATTGCCATTTGACCCAGTGATTCCACATCTAGGAATATATCCCAAGAAGCCTGAAACACCAATCAGAAAAATTATATGCACCCCTATATTCATAGCAGCACTATTTACAATAGCTAAGATCTGGAAACAACCCAAGTGTCCATCACTAGATGAGTGGATAATAAAACTTTTGTACATTTACACAATGAAATACCCTGCAGTATTAAGGAAGAAAGATCCCTTTGAGACAACATGGAGGGACCTGAAGAGTATTATGCTGAACGAAATAAGCCAGTCAGAGAAAGACAAGTACCACATGATATCATTTATTTATGGAATGTCATGAACAAAATAAGCCGTTGATCAAAATAGATCCAGTTTCATGGAAGTAGAGAACAGACTGACAAATCTCAGAGGGATGGGGGGGGTGGAGAGTGGTTGGGAAGAGATCAGCCAAATAACTTATATGCATATATGCACAACCAATGGACATAATAGTCTGGAGAAAGCAGGAGAGGGTAGGTTCAGGGATAATGGGGTCAATGAGGGGAAAGAGGGGTACATCTGTAATACTTTCAACAATAAAAATAAATGAATAAACTGAGAAAAAGAAAAAAATAAAGAAATGGTTGTTTTCTGCCAATAATTTGTAGGGTTCTTTTTGACACAACTATTGATTATCAAGACATTGCTAAATATGAAGATGTATAAGATACAGACTTTGCCTGCCAGGAGCTTACAATATAAGGCCAGACATGAGAAAAATTCACAAATAAAAAAGAAAAAAATTGTACATGCATGTTAATAGTTACATAATCATGTTCTGTGTAAATACTGGACAAAAACAATGAATAATACCAATGGCTAACTTTTTGCCAATGCACTATAAGTATTTTACATAATAAATGAATAAATGAATAAAGTGTCATGCTTCTACACTTTACAACAGGATTATGCAACACAGCCAATTATTATGCCTGTTTTTCATATGAAAAAGGCACAGAGAATATAAATAATTTGGGATTTAAACCCATATACTTGGCCTCTAGAGTTCTTACCTACCATGGTATGTCATATACCATCATGAGATATTAGTCGTGAAATAATAGGATAAGCTCCTAACATGTGCGCATACCTGATGGTATCTTTCATAGGAAAATTTTGATTGATTTTTCATTCAAATCTGGGATATGAAAAAAATCCAGTCCTCAATGTGATTTAATAAATTATACCAAGTTCCGCAAATTCCCCTTTCTTCTTTTTCTTTGTATGTATTGCCTGCTCACATTTTTGTCTATTTTTAGTTAAAACTCCATGTTTTCTTTCAAAACAAATTTTGACAGCTCTCAATTTCTACGTGTGTGCAAAGATGAATGTTTTTTTTTCTTGAGACCAGCATTTTATAGTTACAATGCTGCTGCAGCATCTTGTGGATCCTAAAGAGAAAGGCACTTTGGGATTATTTCATGTACCTCCTCTTTAATTGGATCAAGCCCCACTCATTTGCCTTCCTAAAACATTTCTCTCTGATTCCTGACTTGATTCTATTCTTGGCCTAAAAATATTGCTCAACTTGGGCTGAGTTAGTCAAATACAATTGTGATTATGTCACTCCACCAGGACTCCCAATGTTGCTCAGGTCTTTTTATTTGGTTAATTTGGATTTTCCTAGGATACTTCTGCTACTAATCATTCCAACCCACCCCTTCACAATTGCAATCCCTCCCCTCATGTCCTCCTGTATGATGATTTCAGCTCCTACTTTTACCTCCACAATATGTCTCTCCACATATCTGTTCTCTCCTCACTTCCCAACTAATCTCAGAGGAGAATGTGCTTCTCCTCTCTAAGACTCTGTATACATCTTGTGTTCCTAATGCCATTGTCTCACTGTCTTCAAAATCATGCTTTTCCAGTTACCTCCTTTGTCAGCTATCCTCAGTCACTCCTGAAAAATACATTTTAAAAGGCACAGATCACTTCTCTCTTGAAACAGACAAGCAACCACATTTTTACTTGATCCCACTCACCAGTTTAGCTGCAGTTTTATTTTGTTTAATTTTTCTCATTTTCTTTCAACCCCTTTCCATTTAGGCTGCATCTGTTTTTTCTCTTCCCTCCCTCCATGCCCCCTTGCACACTGATTCCTGAGCATTTCACTTTATTCTTAGAGTTATAATAATCTCCCAAATACAGTCTACTGGCCTTGTTAGAAGTACTTCCCCTTTGAATATCTATCAAGCTTTTGATAACACTGGTTGTGCCCTTCTTTTTCTTTTAAATTTTCCTTTCTGTACAAATCTCAGACTTAGAAAAAGGCTGATTAACCTCCTATTTCAAAAACTGCACCTTCTGTTATTCCTTTGCTATCTTCCCTGTGCTACCAGCTATCCCCTACTGTGGCCATTCCCTGACAGTCCATTATACACCCTCTGTGGAAGATATAGAGCCCCAGCCCTCAAAATTGGACATTTTCACTGAGTTGGTCCTCTCGTTTCAACTCCAAACCAACATATCTAAAACATTGTCCTTCATTAAAGCTACTTCTTGTGGCCTTTGACTTCCTCTTTCTGTCATCAATCATGTACTTGAGGCATATAAGTCCATGCTAATATTAGCATAAGAAAAAGTAATTAGGAAGCCACATCTGCCACACATACATGCAAGTCACATACTGCATACTCAGAAGCAAATTTAAGTGATTTTTGGATTAGTTACTGTTTCAGCATAATATGTGCTCAGATTTGGACCTTTGAGAGTGTACATTAACAGGCCCTTTCGGAGTTACTGCCTGGCATCTCAATAGGGTTACATTGTGGAACAACCATTTTATTTAATGATTTAAAATTTGGGATCCTCCTTTCTTCTAGCCCAGAAGAAAGCAATGTTCAAACGATGCTAATTGATGTGTTTTGATCAAAAGAAGCCAAGGTTAGTATGAGGCTTATTTCTACAGTGACTAAGTGGAAGAGTCAACACATCAGCCTTTTGAGCCCACCACAGAACTCTCATTTCCATTCTTCTGTCCAGCAACTGACACTCTAAATAGCTCAGATTCAAATGCAAATGCAAGCACAAGAAAGCAGACACACTTTGAAATCAATAACATCGTTTTGTCAGGCAATTCATTTAGTATTTGTAAAAACCAGTCAAGTTTAAAAAACAAGGGAGTTGAAAGCTTGTATTCCTGTTCCAAGTTTTAATAAGCCTATTCCTCACTCTGGGACAGAGAAGACCTCATTATAACTTGTCAATAGAATAATAACACCCAAGATGGAGGGAGCCCTATGAGCCCAGTTAATTTTCTTTTCTTTTTTTTTTTTTCATCTGGATGTAGTTGGGAAAATTTTCTAATGGGAAACTAGCCACTTATTTGAATTGCTTCTTTCTAAATCATAAATTCATCTACTTAAAAATAGCATGTTGCCCTGGCAAGTTTGGCTCAGCGGTTAGAGCGTCGGCCTGCGGACCAGACAGTCCCGGATTTAGTTCCCGCTAAGGGTACGTACCTTGGTTGCAGTTTGTCCTTGGCCCGGCTGGGGTCGCGTGGGTGGCATCCACTCCATGTATCTCTCTCACATTGATGTTTCTCTTTCTCTTTTCCTCCCTGTCTCCTTCCCACTCCATCTGAAGATAAATGCAAAAATGTCCTCGAGTGAAGGTAAAAAAAAAATAAAACAAAATAAAAAATAAAAATAGCATGTTGCCCTGGCGGGTTTGACTCATTGGTTAGAGAGTGGGCCCATGGAGTGGGCATAGTTTCAATTCCCAGTCAAGGGCACGTGCCTGGGTTGCTGGTTTGATCCCCAGCTTTGGTTGAGGTCATGAGGAAGGCAACCAAACGATGTGTCTCTCTCACATCCATCTCTCTCTCTCTCTCTCTCTCTCTCTCTCTCTCTCCCTCTCTCGTTTTCCCTCTCCCTCCTTCACTTCTATTCTATAAAAATAAATGGAAAGATGTCCTTGAGTGCAAAGTAGCAAAAAAAAAAAAAAAAAAACAAACATGTTACTCTTGACATGTTGGTAAAAACATTTTTGACTCAGACTTTCTTTTTATTTATTTATTTATTTTTTTATTAATTTATTTTTGTTACAGATGTTTCTCCTTTTTTCCCCATTGACACCCTCCTCCCCATTCCCCCACCCCGTCCCCAGCTTTGTTGTCCATGTCCATCAGTTATGCCTACATGCGCATAAGTTCTGTGGTTTATCTCTTCCCTCCCCCCAACCCCCTCTTCTGAGGGGGTGTCAGTCTATACCCTACTTCCACATCTCTGGGTCTACCCTGTTCCTCAGACTGTTATGTTCATTATATTCCACAAATAAGTGAGATCATGTGATATTTGTCTTACTTTGCTTGGCTTGTTTCGCTTAGGATAATACTCTCGAGGTCCCTCCATGTCGTCTCAAAGGATAAGAGATCTTTCTTTCTTTCAGCTGCATAGTACTCCATTGTGTATATGTACCACAGCTTTTTTATCCATTCATCCACTGATGGACACTTGGGCTGTTTCCAGATCTTAGCTATTATAAATAGTGCTGCTATGAACATGGGGGTACATGTATTCTTTCTGGTTGGTGTTTCAGGCTTCTTAGGGTATATTCCTAGAAGTGGGATCACTGGGTCAAATGGCAATTCAATTTTTAATTTTTTGAGGTAACGCCATAGTGTTTTCCACAGTGGCTGCACCAGTCTGCATTCCCACCAGCAGTACTAGTTGACTCAGACTTTCTATGCTGAAATATTAAGTGCTCATAAGTAACATACAGCTTTCTTGTCTCTTAAATGAGACAAGGCTGCATGGAGAGACTCCAGGTGGTACACTGAACACTTGGAGCTGTCTGAGCACTTTTGGGCCTACCTCTCTCCCACACTTCACCTTAGCCTTCAAAAAAGGGAAAAATCAGATTTATGATTCCATTTTAGAGGGAGCTTTTAGAGCTAAAGATGAACACTGGAGGAGAGTGAGTGTTTGAGGGAGCAACTTGCCTATACCTTGATATATTAACTTGATGTTGCAGACCTCGAAAGCATCAAATGTAGAACAAAGCAAAGTGCAAATAGCCCTAGTTTCTTTTGCTTTGCCTGCCATGCTATCTGAGCTAAGATTTGTTGTTTTAAATTACTGGGTCTCATTGATTATTATGTATTACCATTATATAAAGTTTTAGAAGGAAATCTGTTGTACAGCCTCTGATTCAGGCCAATCTAGTGCATATCATAGACCCTTTAATCATATAATGCTCTTTCATGCTTCAAATCTTCTAACACATTCCCGGTAGCCAAGCCTAGTATCCAAAACTGAATGAACCAGGTTCACATTCAGTTTTTTTAGGTGGAGTAGTCTGGAAGACTTTAATATTCTACCAAAGCCCTATTTGGTCTGGCTTCAGGATGACCTATAAAATCCTATTGCTTTAGCTACAGCACATTCATTCAGCAAACATGTATGTATTAAGTTCTACAAACTTTTTCATGAACACCCATCATGTGTCACATAGTGGCTGGCACAAGGAATATGAAGGAGAAAATACAAGATTCTTGCTGTTTGGGAGACTGTATTCTATCTAAAAGGAAATATTTTTGAAAAATAAATTACACTGAAGTGTGCTAAGCATTCAAATAGAAGGAGAAATGGAAAAAGTCAATGCAATGAAGAGCAACTAATGAACAACCCAAGGCTGTCTTGGATAAAATTATTTCATTCATCTTTTGTTCCTTTTGCCTTCACCAGTTTTAGACAATTACAGGTCAAAGCCCTTTATAACAAGTGTCTTTGCAACAAAAATCTCTGAATGACATTGTGATCAAGTCCATGCCACTAGCCTGCCTAGTGATATAATATTCTTCAATAAAAATTCATGTTTACTACATTTGGAGAGGCATTTTAGTCCTAATTAGACTACAGGTTTAGCAAGGTACTTTCTGTTAGTCAAAGTTTTAAATACCCTGGCAGGACACTAAAGGGCATTCTGAGTTCTAACTTAGTATTTTCTTCTTCACCTCATTCTAGAAACATGATGGCAATGGGCTTTACAATAACATAGGTGTGAGTTAGAATTGTGGCTCTGATTCTTGCTAGTAGTGTAGCCCTGATCAAGTTACTTACTCAGTTTCTGAATCTGTAAAATGGAAATGATAATAGTCTCTAATTCCCAAGGATATTGTGAGTCTTAAATGGGCTAATGTATGTAAAGAGCTTATCATTGTTCTTGGGACATAGTCAATGCTTAGCAACTAACAACTCTTACCTGTTGTTATTCAGACAGGTTCATATAAACTTACTTTTACTGCTTTAGAAAAAATACAAATAAAAATGATATCTGGGATCTAGTCCTAGCTTTGGGACTAACCCCGTGGTATTGAGTAAGTTGCTAGTGCCTGTTCCACCTGCATAGTAATGGCAGTTACACTAGATTACTTCTATTGTCCCTTTTAGTCCTGACGGTCTGAGGTTGGCTCATTTTTTGGAGTGACATTTTGTGCTCCCAGACATGACAGTCACTGTGGATGTCCAGCAGTGTCTAGGAGCACCCCGCTTCCTGTGCAGTACCAGGATAATGCTCTGCCTCCAGAAAGAGGGTCCAAAGGCAGTAAAAATGATATCCCAGAAGGTCTGGCAATGATTTGTTACCCAGAGTTTTAAATGGAATATGTAACTACCAAGGAGGCAAAGTATTCTATTAACCCCATAGGGGTTCTCTTAACTGTGTAGAACTAAATAGATTGTCACTCAAAAGAGATCTTAATTATAGAATTTATTCAGTTATGCTATTTTTCCCTAGTTGCAAATGAAAAAAGTAAGATCAAGCATTTTGCCAATATAGTTCAAAATTTCTTTGAACTTGTTAACACTATGGTATCCTTGGAAGCATTTCAGTGTTTGTCACAAAATCACCTTGCATTTTTTTAAACCTTGAGTATAAGCAATTCAAAACACTTTATGACATCATGAAATCTCATCCTATCTCTGAGGTACTTCTTTGCAAAGAAGCAAGCACCATGTCAACCACGAGTCAAATTAGTCATTTTACTTTGTTAGCGAAGGAGGATTTCATCCAGTGACCCTGATCTCTCTATTGCCAGCACTCCTTGATGTTGTTCAAATCTCCATAAGGTTTGAGGCAAAGAGTCTTGTACATTACGAATCTATTAATGAGAGTCGAACAGCCAGCCTGCAGACAGAGATGGATCTCTAGGTGCTTTGAGTGTTTTGCCTGGCTCGTGGTCAATGGGATTCATGGCTCTGGGGACAGAGATGTGAAGGCTGCTGCCTGGGTCCTTGAGCTGGGTCATCATTCCATGCTGCAGAAACCATTTTTCTCAGGCAGACTTTTCTTATCAAAGCACCTTTAACACAGGGGGAAGCAGTTTCTCCACCTGTTGGAAATTCTCTCACCCTGCCCACTGGATGGAGTTTATGTCCAATTGAGGACTACAACCTGAAACTCATTAAGTGACTAAGACTAACAGTCACGCTATAGGCAGAGGCAGATCTCTGGGAGATTTGAGTCTTTGACTAGCCAACAACTCTGCCCAGAGGAGTAAGTCCAGACATTGCTGTTCACCATCATCCCTTCCATACACACCCAAACTGAGCAAAGGGAGCCATGAACTGTGGACCATTGATATCTACAGGGAGATATTGGTAGGCTCCAAACCCTGTTGAGACAGCCAAAATTGTGAAACAAAGAAACAAATCCAGAAGAAGGGCTAAATAAAATAGATATAAGCAAGTTATCAGATATAGAGTTCAGAGTAATAATTATAAGGATGCTCAACAGCATGAGAAAAGATATAGAAAAAATGAAACTCAACCAAATGGAAATTAAAAAAAACAACAACCAAGTAGAAATGAAGAACTACATGGCTGAAATAAAGAATATGCTGGAAGGAATAAATAGCAGATTAGAGGGAGATGAGGATCAAATCAGTGAATTAGAAGAGAGGGTAGGAAAAAAAACACTCCATCAGAGAACCAAAAGGAAAAAAAATTAAAAAAACAGGAGTACAGTTGAAGAGAGCTGCAGGACAAGATGAAATGAAACAACATCCGCATCATAAGCATGCCAGAAATAGAAGAAAGTAAGCAAGGTTTAGAAAACCAGCTTGAAGAAATAGTGGCAGAAAACTTCATTAACTTGGTGAAGGAAAAAGTTATACAAGATCAAGAAGCACAGAGAGTCTCAAACAAGAAGATCCCAAAGAGGCCCATGCCAAAATATATAATTAAAATGCCAACAATTAAAGACAAAGAGAGAATATTAAAGACAGCAAGAGTAAAACAATGGGTTACCCAAGAAGGAACTCCCATAAGGCTGTCAGATTTATCAACAGAAACACTACAGCTCAGAAGAGAATGGCATGAAATATTCAAGGCAAGGAAAAATAAGGATCTAAATCCAAGACTACTCTATCAAGCAAGGCTATCATTCAACATAGAAGCTGAAATGAAGAGCTCCACAGACCAAAAAAAAAAAATCTATAGGAATATATTACTACCAAACAAAAATGGCAAGAAATGTTAAAGGGACTGTTGTAATAATAATAAGACATATATAGAGAGAAATAGGCATAACGAATTAAAATGGCAAAAAATAAGTACATAACAATAACCTTAAACGAAAATGGATTAAAAGCTCCAATAAAAAGACACAGAGTAGCTGAAATGATAAGAAAGCATGAGCCATATTCATGCTGTCTACAAGAGACTCACCTCAAAACAAAAGAGTTACATAGGATAAAAGTGAAGGAATGGAAAATGTTTTTCTAAGCAAAGGAAACAACAACAACAAAAAATGCTGAGGTAGCAAAACTCATATTTGATAAAATAGACTTCAGAATGAAGGCTGTAACATGAGACAAAGAAGATCACTACATAATATTAAAAGGATTGATCTAACAAGAGAAAACCTTGGTAAACATATATGCACCCAATACAGGAGCACCTAAATACATTTTAAAACTTCTAGAGGGCTTTAAAGGAGAGATCAACAGCAATACAATCACAGTAGGGGACTTCATCACCCATTGACATCACTGGATAAATTTTCAAGAGAAAGTATTAACAAGTAAACAGAAACCCTAAATGACACACTGGATCAGATGAATTTACTTGATATTTATAAAGAATTTCAACCGAAACTTCAAAATACACATTCTTCTCAAGTGCACATTTGACATTCTCAAAGACAGACCACATGTTAGGACTCAAACTAAGTCTCTACAAGAGCAAGAAGAATGAAATGATATCAAGCATCTTCTCAGATCCCAATTTCATGACACTGGAAATTAAAAACAATAAAAACACTCAGAAACATTAAAAAACATGTAGGTTAAATAACATGTTATGAGTTAATGAATGACTAAGCAATGATATCAAGGAAGAAATTAAAAAATTCCTAAAAAATATGAAAATGAACACACAACAACACAAAATCTATGGGAAATAGCGAAAGCAGTCCTGAGAGGGAAGTTCATAGCATTATAGGCCTAACTCAAGCAAGAAGAAAAATATCTAATAGGCTATCTAACCCTGCAACTTAAAGAATTAGAAAAATTTGCCCTGGCCGGTTTGGCTCAACAGTCAGAGCATCGGCCTGCGGACCAGAGAGTCCTGGGTTCAGTCCTGCTAGGGGCACGTACCAAAAAAAAAAAAAAAAAAAAAAAAGAATTAGAAAAATTAGAAAGAGAACAATAAGAAAAACCAAGAGTAAGAAGAAGAAAAGAAATAATAAAGATCAGATTGGACATAAATGATATAGAGACTAAAAAGCAAACAAACAAAAAAAACAATTCAAGAGAACAATGAAACCAAGAGCTGGTTCTTTGAAAAGATAAACAAGATTTATGAATCCTTAGCCAGACTCACTAAGAAACAAAGAGAGAGGACCCAAATACACAAAATCAGAAGCAAGAGAAGAGAAGTAACAATTTACACCACGGAAATACAAAGAATTGTAAGAAAATAGTGTGAAAAATTATATGCCAAAAAATTGGACAATCTAGGTGAAATGAACAAATTCCTAGAAAATACAGTCTTCCAAAATTCAACCAGGAAGAGTCAGAAAACCTGAATAGACCAATAATAACTAAGGAAATTGAAGCTGTCATCAATAAACTCCCAGCAAAGAAACAAACAAGCAAACAGAAAAAAACAAACAAACAAAAAACAAGTCCGGACTGCTTCACAGGGCTGTTTTATTGAACATTCAAAGAAAACTAACATTTATTCTCCTCAAACTATTCAAAAAAATTCAAGAGGAAGAAAGACTTCCAAGCACTTTTTATTAGGCCAACATTATTCTAATTCCAAAACCAGATAAAGACACTACAAAGAAAGAAAACTACAGGCTTATATCCCTGATGAACATAGACGTCAAAATCCTAAACAATATATTAGAAAATCAGATCCAGCAATATATTAAAAAAATATTCATCACAACCAAGTGGGATTTATACTAGGGATGCAAGGCTGGGACAATATGTATAAATCAATAAATGTGATACACTGCATAAACAAAATGATGGATAAAACTCTTATGATCCTATCAATAGATACCTAAAAATCATTTGACAAAAGCCAGCATCCATTTATGATAAACAAGCATAGCAAAGTGGGAATAGAGGGATTATATCTCAACATAATAGAGGCCTACAGCCAACATCAGACTCAATGGGCAAAAGCTGAAAGCATTTCCCTTAAGAACAGGAACAAGACAGGGATGTCCACTTTCACCACTTTTGTTCAACATAGTACTGGAAATCTTAGCTACACTGATCAGAATAGAAGAAAAATTAAAAGGCATGCAAATTGGAAAGGAGAAAGTGAAACTGTCATTATTCACAGATGACATGATATTGTACATAGAAAACCTTATAGACACCAAAAAATGTACTAGATTTAATAAATGAATTTGGCAAAGTAGCAGGTTACAAAATTAACATCCAGAAATCGATAGCATTCTTATACTCTGATAATGAAGACTCAGAGCGGGAAACTAAAATAAACCCTATTTACCACTGGGGAAAAAAAAAAAAAAGATACCTAGGAATCAACTTAACCAAGGAGGTAAAAGATCTGTTCTCAGAAAACTACAGGACATTGAAAAAATAAATAGAGGAAGATGTAATAAAATGGAAGCATATACAACGTTCATAGATTGGAAGAATCAACATAATTAAAATGTCCATACTGCCCAAAGCAATCTATAGAGTCAATGCAATCCCTGTTAGAGTACCAATGGCATATTTTACAGATCTAGAACAGATACTCCAAAATATTATATGGAACCAAAAAAGACCCTGAATAGTCATAGAAATCTTAAAAACGAAGAACAAAGTTGCAGTGATCACAATACTGGATATCAGGTTATACTACAAAGCCATTGTAATCAAAACGGTCTGGTACAGTCACAAGAACAGGCATATAGATCAATAGAAAAGAACAGAGGACCCATAAATTGTCTCAAGACATTATACTCAACATTTGACAAAGGAGGCAGCAGCATACAATGGAGCAAAGGCAGTCTCTTCAATCAATGGTGTTGGGAAAATTGGACAGGTACATGCAAAAAAATGAAACTAGACCACCAGCTTACACCATACCCAACAATAAACTCAAAATGGATAAAATATTTAAATGTAACTCGTGAAACCATAAAAATCCTAGAAGAAAATGTAAGCAGCAAAATCTCTGACATAACATGTACCAGAATTTTCACTGATACATCGTCTAGGGTAAGAGAAACAAAGGAAAAAATGAACACATGAGACTACATCATACTAAAAAGTTTCTGCACAGCAAACAAACAAACAAACAAACAAAACAAAACAAAACAAAAAACAAAAAAACAGCATCAAAATGGAAAGGGAACCCACTGTATGGGAGAACAAATTTGCCAATAATACATTGGATAAGGGGTTAATTTTGAAAATATATAAAGTATTCATACAGTTTAAGAGGAAGACCACTAGATCAATTAAAAATTGGGCACAGGACCTGAATAGATGCTTCTCCAAAGAGGACATAGAAAGGGACAACAGACATATGAAAATATGTTCAACATCACGAGTCATCAGAAAGAGGCAAATTAAAATGACTATGCGGTATCACCACACACCTGCCAGGATGACTGCCATCAACAAATCATCAAACAACAAGTACTGGCAAGGGTGTGGAGAAAAGGTACCCTAGCACACTGCTGGTGGGAATGCAGGCTGGTGCAGTCACTATGGAAAATACTATGATGTTTGCTCAAAAAATTAAAAATGGAACTGCCATTTGACCCAGTGATCCCACTTCTAGGAATATATCCTAAGATGACTGAAACACCACTCAGAAAATATATATGCACCCCTCTGTTCATGGCAGTGCTATTTACAACAGCTAAGATCTGGAAACAGCCTAAGTGTTCATCAGTAGATGAGTGGATTAAAAAGCTGTGGTACATTTACATAATGGAGTACTATGCAGTCATAAGAAAGAAAGATGTCTCACCCTTTGAGACAACATGGAGGAACTTGGGGAATATTATGCTAAGCGAAATAAGCTAATCAAAGAAAGACAAGTGCCACATGATCTCACTTTTTTTGTGGAATATAATGAACACAATTGACTGTCGAACAAAATAGATCCAGAGACATGGAAGTAGAGAACAGACTGACTAACCTCAGAGGAAAGGGGCTGCAGAGGTGGGAAGAGATAAACCAAAGAACTTATAGGCATATAGGCATAAACAGAGGACACAGACAACAATATGTTGAAGGCAGGTCAGGGGGCAGGAGTGGGGATGGGGACGTCATTAGGGAATAAAAAAGAGAGGAACATCTGTAATACTATGTATATATATATATATATATATATATATATATATATATATATATATTTAATCTATTTGATGACACTTTCTGCCTCCTTCAGTCTGCCAGAATTAGGGTGACCTGACCCTTATTTGGCTTTTCTTAGATAAAAAATAAACAAAATTGGGGTAAAGTTTGAGGGCCCTTCAAGGAAAATACTCTATTTCACTTTCATAGTTTAGCTCATGAAATTGCTTACACATAGTGTTATTCAGATGGGTTCACATCTTGAAATTAAGCACCTGAGTGATTATGCTAACCAGTTAATTCACAGTCTGTGTCCTGTTTACACATCGTCTGACTAAATTCATTTTTTTCTTTGTTTGTTTCTCTTTACTACTTCCATTCAATAATAAGGAAATTTTGATAGAATGTTTATAACAGAACTCTGTCTGGCTTCCTCTTTCCATTTAGCTTCCTCTATTGTCATACCCACAATCACATTTTATACCCTAACAAGATGAAATTTTGATTTCCAGAATGAGTTATACTCTCTAAACAACTCTAAGGCACACACACACATGCACGCATGCACGCACACAAACACGCACACACACAACACTTATATTTTAGGTATCAAATGTTACTCCAGGAAGCTTTTCTCTCCCATGATCCTGGTTAACTGACTCTGCTCTGTGCTCCACAGTACCCAGTTCTTTACTCAAATTTAGCATTTATCATACTGTTGTCATGTGATATCTCTTCCATTAGACTTGTAAGCACTCTGAAAGTATGTTGTCTACCCAACTGTTGTGCCATCAATGCCTACTGCAATGTGCCACAATTGTTGAATAAATAAATAGATTGATTGGGTACTTTACTTTTAAATATTTTTCTGTCATTTCACTTCTATGTCATCAAATATAACAGTTTTTGTTAGGATAATCACTCAAATGTCTTTAACTGAGTCTTTTATAAACCATACCTATAGAATCCTGGTCTTTGGGGGTCTTTATATCCTAACTGCATCCCCATGAACCTGTTGTGTAAACATTTAGATCTTTTATTCCCTTCTACTTCAGAACTGCAATGATACTAAATTGTTGCATATCCAATTCAGATTCCAACTAATTTGTCTATAGAAATCATACAAAATAACTACTAAAATGTCATGTGTAAACTTATATCTCTATAGAAACAATGGATATGAACATTAATAAATATGTTCCTTACTTTATTATTACTACTACTACTACACACCCTCTGATGAATGTAGAGATTCCTATAATTATTTGAAGATAAAGATTTATTTGTTATTGTTTTTGTTGCCTTGGAATTGACTATTTGTGGTTTTGTAGAATGAAAATGCACAGAACTTGTTTCCTAATCAAGAGGAATATCTGCTTATACAATTATTACCTGAAGTATCTATGTTTGTTCATATTGGCAGCAGTCATAATGTTTGTTGGACAAAATGTAATAGAACTGGATAAAAATAGAGACTCTGAGTCACATTCTTATCATTCATCCAAACCAAACCATATAAGAAAGTAAAGAAGAATATTTGCCACTACCTGCTCAGCTGGGCCACCTGACCTGACTTTCTATGATTCTTACTCTTCTTTTCTACCTATTGAAATTCTAACTTTTTTTACGTTCACCTGAGGAAATGTTTTTATTGATTTTAGAGAGAGAGAAAGAATCATCAATGTGAGAGAAGAACATCGATCCTCTACCTTCCTTATGTGCTCTGAGCAAGGATCAAAAACTGCAACCTAGGTATGTGCCCTGACCAGGAATCGAATCCACAACCTTTTGGGATATGGGTCGATGCTCCAGCCAACTGAGCCACCCGGCCAGGGCAAAATTCTAACTAACTTTTAAAGTTATACTTATATTAATCCTCATTAACAAACTCCCCTCCTCTCCCCCATCATAGAAAGGGATCTCAGGTTCACGAAGCTCAAAGATCACCTAACTCAGATGTTCTCAACCTTGATAAAATGCTAGAAACACTCAAGTTAGTTTATAGAAAATACCAAAGTTTAGGTTTCAAATTAGATCAGAATCTCTTTGAGGTACAGCCTGGATGTCAGGATGTTTCGAAGTATGCCAGCTGATTCTAATGTATGGCAAAATGTTGATAGTCATTGCCTTAAAAGTTCAATGTGGCTGGAGAATGAAGGGTGAGGGTTAAGGCTGGTGGCAAGAAGAAGAGACTGAAAATGTTGGCAAGGCTCAGTTGTGGAGGCCTTATAATCAATGCCAAGGGATTTGGCCTCTCTCCTGGAGTACATGGGAGCCAAAAAGGGATTTTAAATGGGAAGCAACACGATCAGTTTGATGTTCAAGGAATTCAACTTCTTTAATTTCTCTGAGCTTTCTTTTAATCATCTGTAAAATGCAGCGAGTGGAATAGATGATTTTCAATAACCTTCCTAATCTAACAGCAAATTATTCGCAATGTCATCATTCCTAACCCAGAAGGGCTAGAACTACTGCCTTTCATAAACAGAGGCTCTGCATCTTCCCCTAAATACAGGACTATGTAGAACATAGTAATTCTCTGAGAGGGAATGATATTCTAAGGGATTTTTAGAGGGGATGACTGCTCACAACCAGCTTCTGCATCACCAAGAAACTTACCTTGGTGGGATTGAGGGCCTGTTAATCAGCAGACAATGCCTTGTAGGCTAAATTGTACAGAAAAGTCTTTCCTTACTCTGGAAATGGAGACTGGCAACAGTTGGAAATGAGCCCAAGCACTTCTCTGCCTTTATAAGTATGGATCAAGGGTCCAACACAGATATCTGTTGAATTGTACTGGACATTGCTTGCTAAATTCACTTTATATAATTCTAAGTAGACAGGCCTTTATTTTCTGACTCTCTAGTTCTTGGCTATATCATGGGTAAGTAAGGCTCCCAGAGAGGTGACTTCTGGATGTGGCATTCTTTATGTATGCACATGGAGACATTTACAAATACAGTCAGCAAATTATTATTATGATTGTTTTTTTGAAGGGCAAGGGGAAAATTACCAGCTGAAATAGTGAAAATTGAATCTGGCTATGTTGTTTTCAGTGGCATTTCAGTCCCCTTTCTTAATAGTAATAATTCCCATCACTTGCATTGGGTTGAGGAAATAGTCTGCTTAGTAGCTATTGGTGGTTCTTGTAAGTGGCTGCTTGGACATGGGCAGACTTCCTTGTGATGCACAGGGGTGTATGCATGTGGATCCAGTTCAGAATATGCTCCAGAGATCCATGCTGTGTGCATTTAAATACTGTAGTGTCTTGTCCTTTGTCTCCTGTCAATGCTAGCTTCTTTTCCCTTTCTGATTCATAAAAAAAAACAGCACATCTGTTTGAAATTATGTTTAGTTTTCATTGTCATCTGGAAGAAAAGGCTTCTGCTAATGAAAGTGGTGAATTAATATGGAGTGTTTGGGACTGAATATGATGGATACTCTTGATAAACACCTGCACCATTAAAGTCAATTTTCTGAAGCCAAATGCTGTTTTAGGGAAGATAGAAGCTACTGTAATTGAAGTCTTGGGGAAACATGACCCTTTATTCCTTCCCTTGCACAGAAATCATTACATGTTGTTGTGTTGAGGTAAGCATAAAATTCCAATTACATTTTGGAATCTGAAAATGAGAATGTCCTTGTTTGCACCCATTTAATTCTCTGGCTATATCAGCTGCTTATTCACTCCTTTCTTGGGCAAGAAAGAATTAGGGATTAAAAGAAAAAAAGAGCCACCAAAACCAAGAAATCTTAATCCATGTAATTACACTAATTGGCTAATGAAAGTTTTTTCTCAATAGCAGACGATTCTTTGCAGTTTATGGACACGTGTTTACATTTCGAAAGGATTAAGTAAGAGGGTTTCACTTTTCTTTCTCTCTCTACGTGGACAAGCAGAAAACATATAAGCTGCACACTCTTGGCAAATAGATGCAGCCCTTGAATTTTCCTCCAAACAATTTATTTTTCTTAAGTTTCCACCCCACTCATTTGTTGAAATGATGCCTAATTAAATATTCACTGATGGCACTATCACTAATAAAACATAAATCAAATTGGGCGCTACGTACTATTCATATGCTAGAAGGAGGCAGCAGTGTGAGCTGGCACTCATTTCCAGCTGTTTTCTGGTCATTAGCTTTTAATTTCAACAGCTATCTCCTTGGGTCGCCCCTCTCTTTTCTCAGCTCAGGTATTTGTGCTGTTAGTGTGATTGTCAGTTCTGTTCTGCTTGAAAGGTTTCAGTGTATGTTGCTATGGTTACTGGTGCCAGAATTGGAAAGAAATGAAGGGGGTATCAAGGGTTTGATGTAGCTGTGATGAAGGCTTAGTGCTGAAGTGTTAGCTATTACTTTGGCAGATTCCATGTTATGTGACAATGAATCCATTCTAATAGAATATTTAAATGCATTCTTGAATATAAGGAACATCAAAATGGAAGTAGGGATAACTAGATGTACAGTGAATGGATATAGTTTTTAATTAATTAATGAATTAATTTTTGTTACAGATGTTTCAACTTTTCACCCCAGAAACCCACTTCCTGATCACCCTCCCCCCACCAAAGCATTGTTGTTTATGTCCATTGGTTATACATACATGCATATAAGTTCCTGGTTTATCTCATCCCTCCCCACTGCCACCCTCTTCTGAGGTTTGTCAGTCTGAACCCTACTCCTTTCTATGTGGTTGGGACTACTTTGTTCATCAGCTTATTTTGTTCATTATATTCCACAAATAAGTGAAATCATGTGGTATTTGTCTTTCTCTGATTGGCTTATTTTGCTTAGCATAATACTCTCCAGGTCCCTTCATGTCATGTTAAAGGATAAGAGATCTCTCTTTTGTATAGCTGCATAGTATTCCATTGTGAATATGTACCACTGCTTTTTTATCTGCTCATCTACTGATGGACACTTGGGCTGTTTCCCGATCTTAGTTATTGTAAATAGTGCAGCAATGAACATAGGGGTACATATATTTTTTTCTGATTGGTGTTTCAGGCTTCTTAGGATATATTTCTAGAAGTGGCATCACTGGGTCAAATGGCAGTTCCATTTTTAATTTTTTTGAGGAAACACCATATTGTTTTCCATAGTGGTTGCACCATTCTGCATTCCCACCAGCAGTGTACTAGAGTCCCCTTTTCTCCACACCCTCGCCAACATGTATTGTTTGATGATACGTTTATGGTAGCCATTCTGGCAGGTGTGAGGTGATACCTCATAGTCATTTAAATTTTGATCTCTCTGATGATTAGTGACATTGAGCATTTTCTCATATGTCTTTGGCCATTTGTATGTCCTTTTTGGAGAGGTGTCTATTTAGGTCCTCATGCCCATTTTTTAATTGGGTTCTTTGTCTTTGTTCTGTTGAGTTGTATATATTTTGAAAATTAAGCCCTTATCAGATGTATCATAGGCAGTTATGCTCTCCCATACAGTGGGTTAACTTTCCATTTTGATGCTTGTTTCTTTTGCTGTGCAGAAGCTTTTTAGTTTGATGTAGTCCCATGTATTAATTGTTTCCTTTGGTTCTCTTGCCTTAGGCATTGTATCAGTAAAAATTCTGCTGCGTTTGAGGTCTGAAATTTTGTTGCCTACGTTACTTGTAGAATTTTGATGGATTCAAGGGTCACATTTAAGTCTTTTATCCATTTTGAATTAATTCTTGTGTATGGTGTAAGTTGGTGGTCTAGTTTCATTTTTTTGCATATAGCTGTCCAGTTTTCCCAACACCATTTACTAAAGAGGCTGTCTTTACTCCATTGTATGCTCTTGCCACCTTTGTCAAATATTAATTGAGCATAATATCTTGGGTCAATTTCCGGGTTCTCTTTTCTGTTCCATTGATCTATATGCCTGTTCTTGTGCCAGTACCAGTTTTTTTGTGTTTTTTTTTTTTTTTTTTTTTTGGTACAGATGTTTCTCCTTTTTTCTCCAGTGACACTCTCCTCCCCATAACTCCCACCCTGTCCCCAGTTTTGTTGTCCATATCCATCAGTTATGCGTACATACACATAAGTTCTGTGGTTTATCTCTTCGCTCCACTCAACCCCCTCTTCTGAGGATTGTCAGTCTGTACCCCACTTCCACGTCTCTGGGTCTACCCTGTTCCTCAGACTGTTATGTTTATTATATTCCACAAATAAGTGAGATCATGTGATATTTGTCTTACTCTGCTTGGCTTGTTTCACTTAGGATAATACTCTCCAGGTCCCTCCATGTCGTTTCAAAGGATAAGAGATCTTTCTTTCTTACAGCTGCATAGTACTCCATTGTGTATATGTACCACAGCTTTTTCATCCATTCGTCTACTGATGAATACTTGGGCTATTTCCAGATCTTAGCTATTGTAAATAGTGCTGCTATGAACATGGAGGTACATATATTCTTTCTGATTGGTGTTTGAGTCTTCTTAGGGTATATTCCTAGAAGTGGGATCACTGGGTCAAATGGCAGTTCAATTTTTAAATTTTTGAGGTAAAACCATAGTGTTTTCCATAGTGGCTGCACCAGTCTGCATTCCCACCAGCAGTGTACTAGAGTCCCCTTTTCTCCACACCCTCGCCAACACTTGTTGTTTGATGCTTTGTTGATGGCGGCCATTCTGACAGATGTGAGATGATACCTCATTGTTGTTTTAATTTGCATCTCTCTGATGATTAGTGATGTTGAGCATTTCTTCATATGTCTCTTGGCCATTTGTATGTCCAGTTTGGAGAGGTGTCTATTTAGCTCCTGTGCCCATTTTTTAATTGGGTTCTTTGTCTTGTTTTTGTTGAGTTGTATGAGCACTCTATATATTTTGGAAATTAACCCCTTATCTGATGTATCATTGGCAATTATGCTCTCCCATACAGTGGATTCTTTTTCCATTTTGATGGTTGTTTCTTTTGCTGTGCAGAAGCTTTTGAGTTTGATGTACTCCCATGTGTTCATTTTTCCTCTGTTTCTGTTGCCTAAGGTGATGTATCAATGAAAATTCTGCTGTGTATGATGTCTGAAATTTTGTTGTCTACATTTTCTTCTAGGATTTTTATGGATTCAGGAGTCACATTTAAGTCTTTTATCCAATTTGAGTTTATTCTTGTTTACGTAAGTTGATGGTCTAGTTTCATTTTTTTTTTTTTGCATGTAACTGTCTAATTTTCCCAACACCATTTATTATAGAGGCTGTCTTTAATCCATTGTATGCTCTTGCCACCTTAGTCAAATATTAATTGAGCATAATGTCTTGGGTTAATTTCTGGGTTCTCTGTTCTGTTCCATTGATCTATATGTCTGTTCTTGTGCCAGTACCCGGCTGTTTTGATTACAGTGGCTTTGTAGTATAACCTTATATTCAGTATTGTGATACCACTTACTTTGTCCTTCTTTTTCAAGATTGCTCTGGCTATTTGGGGTCTTTTTTGGTTCCATATGAAATTTTGAAACATTTGTTCTAGTTCTGTGAAATATGTCGTTGGTATTTTGATGGGGATTGCATTGAATCTATAAATTGCTTTTGGTAGTATGGACATTTTAATGATGTTAATTCTTCCAATCCATGAACAAGGTATGTGCTTCCACATTTTTATATCTTCCTCTATTTCTTTTATCAATATCCTGTAGTTTTCTGCAAATAGGTCCTTTACTTTTTTGGTTAAATTTATTCCTGGGTATCTTAATTTTTGCTGCGATGGTAAATGGGATTGTTTTTTTAGTTTCTCTTTCTGTGAGTTCATCATTGGTGTATAAGAATGCCATCGATTTCTTGATGTTAATTTTGTATCCTGTTACTTTGCCAAATTCATTTATTAAATCTAGTAGATTTTTAATGGAGTCTTTAGGGTTTTCTATGTACATTATCATGTCATCTGCAAATAATGACAGTTTCACTTACTCATTTCCCATTTGGAACCCCCTTATTTTTTCTTCATGTCTGATTGCTGTGGCTAAGACTTCCAGTACTATGTTAAATAAGAGTGACAAAATTGGGCATCCCTGTCTTGTTCCTGTTCTTAAGTGAAATGATTTTAGTTGTTGCCCATTGAGTATGATGTTTGCTGTACGATTTTCCTATATGGCCTTTATTATGTCGAGATATGATCCCTTTATTCCCATATTGCTGAGCATTTTTATCAGAAATGGGTGCTGGGTTTTATCAAATGTTTTTTCAGCATCTGTTGATATGATCATATGATTTTTACCTTTCATATTTTTTATATGGTGTATCACATATATTGATTTGTGGATATTGTACCATCCTTACATGCCTGGAATGAATCCCACTTGGTTATGGTGAATAATTTTTTTAATGTATTGCTGGATCCGATTTACTAATATTTTGTTAAGGATTTTGGCATCTATGTTCATCAGGGATATTGCCTGCAGTTTTCTTTCTTTGTGGTGTCTTTTTCTTGTTTTGGAATTAGAATTTTACTGGCCTCACAAAATGAGTTTGGAAGTCTTCCTTCTTGGATTTTTTGGAATACTTTGAGGAGAATGGGTGTTAGTTCTTCTTTAAATGTTAGGTAAAACTCCCCTGTGAAGCTGTCCAGGCCCAGACTTCTGTTTTCTGGAATATTCTTGATTATATCTTCAATTTCCATAGTTGTTATTGGTCTGTTCAAGTTTTCTATCTCTTTCCGGTTCAGTTTTGGGAGACTGTGTTTATAGAAATTTGTACATTTCACCTAGATTGTCCTATTTGTTGCTGTATAATTGTTTATAGTATTTGTTAATAATCCTTTGTATTTTTGTGCTGTTAGTTGTTACTTCTCCTCTTTCATTTCTGATTTTGTTTATCTGAGTCCTCACTTTTTTTTATGTTGGTGAGTCTAGCTAAAGGTTCATCAATCTTGTTTATCTTTTCAAAGAACCAGCTCTTTGTTTCATTGATCTTTTGAATTGTTTTTTAGTCTCTATGTCATTTATTTCTGCTCTAATTTTTACTATTCCTTTCCTTCTACTTGCTCTGTGGTTTTCTTTTTGTTTGCTTTTTAGTTAAGTTATGAGGTTAGCTAGTCAATTGGAAATGTTTCTTGTTTCCTGAGGTAGGTCTGAACTTCCCTCTCAAGACTGCTTTCGCTGTGTCTCATAGCTTTTGTGTGGTTGTGTGTTCATTTTCATTGGTTTCCAGGAAGTTTTTAATTTCTTCCTTGATCTCTTGATATCCAATTCATTGTTTAATAACATATATTTAGCCCCCTGTGTGTGAATGTTTTTGGGTGTTTTTGTTGTAATTGATTTCTAGTTTCATCCCATTGCCATCTGAGAAGGTTCTTGCTATGATTTCAATCTTCCTGAACTTGTAGAGACTTAGTTTGTGTCCTAACATGTGGTCTATTTTTGAGAATGTCCCATGTACACTTAAGAAGAATGGGTATTCTGCAGTTTTGGGGTGTACTTCTGTGTAGATATCTATTAAATCCATTTTATCTAGAGCATCACTTAGAGACTCTGTATCCTTGTTAATTTTTGTCTAGAAGATCTATCCAGTGATATCAGCAGGGTGTTGAAGTCCCCTACTATGATTGTGTTAATGTTGATTTCTCCTTTGAAGTCCTCCAGAAATTTTTTAATATATTTTCGTGCTCCTATATTGGGTGCATATATGTTTAACAAAGTTTATATCTTCTTGTTGGAAAGATCCTTTCAATATTATTTAGTGGGCCTTCTTTGTCTCTAGTTCTGGTCTTTATTTTGAAGTCTGTTTTATTGGATATGAGTATTGCTACCCCATCTGTTTTTTTCTTTCCATTTCCTTGGAAGATATTTTTCCATCCCTTCACTTTCAACCTACGTGAATCTGTTGTTGTGATTTTGGTTTCTTGTAAACAACATATATATGAGTCATGCTTTCTTATGAAATCAGCTACTCTGTCTTTTGATTGGAGTATTTAATCCATTTGCTTTTAAGGATATTATTGATTTGTACTTATTTATTGCCATTTTTGTTTAGTATGTTCATACTTCTCTCCCTATTTCTTCTGCTTATTACAGCAGTCCTTTTAACATTTCTTGCAGTGGTGATTTGATGCTAATATTGTCCTTTAGCCTTTTTTTTTTTTTTTTTTTTTTTTGGTCTGTGAATTCTTTATTTCACCTTCTATTTTGAATGATAGCCTTGCTGGATAGAGTAGTCTTGGATTCAGAGCCTTGTTTTTCATGACCTTGATTACTTCATGTCATTCCCTTCTGGCCTGTAGTGTGTCTGTTGAGAAGTCAGCTGATAGCCTTATGGGGGTTCTTTTGTAGGTAAGCTGTTTCTTATCTCTTGGTGCCTTTAAGATTCTCTCTTTGTCTTTAATTTTTGGCATTTTAATTATTATGTGTCTTGGTGTGGGCCTCTTTGGCCTCTTCTTACTTGGGGCTCTCTAGGCTTCTTTTACTTGTATGCCTTTTACCTTCATCAATTTAGGTAAGTTTTCTGTCACTATTTCTTCAAATATATTCTCTAACCCTTGCTCATTTTCTTCTTCTTCTGGAACTCTTGTGATGCAGATATTTTTGTGTTTCATATTGTTCTAAAATTCTCTTAGGCTGTCTTCCTGTTTTTTAATTGTTTTTTCTTTCTGATTCTCTGATTGGGTGATTTTTTCTACCCAGTCTTCTAATTCACTGATCCTATCCTCAGTCTTCTGTACTCTGCTGGTTATTCTTTCCAATATGTTTCTTATTTCTGCTGTTATTCTTCATTTCCACTTGGTTGGTTTTCAATGTTTCTATATCTTTACTCATGCTCTTGAGCTTCCACATGACTACTACTCTGAACTGTCCCTCTGATATTTTGCTCAATTCCCTTTAATTTGTTTCATCTTCTGTCGAATTATCTTGTTCTTTCCTTTGGGATTTGTTTCTTTGTTTCACTATGTTGGCTGTCTCAGTGGGTTTTGGAGCCTGCCAAAATTTCCCTGTGGGTGCTGGTGTTCCACTGTTTGTTGTTCCCTCTGCTGGGTTTGGATGAGTGTGGGAGGACCCACGTTAAACACCACTGTCAAGTCTTACTTTCCTGATTAGATTTGCAAGCCCAGGAAAGGTTCAACTATCCTCTAACTTTTTGCCTGGTGGCTATTAATCTCAGTTACTTGGTTAGCCTTGGGTTGTAGCCCTCAACTGAATGAAAAAATCTCTCAGGTTTTCAGGGTGAGAGGATTTCTAGCAGGTGGGGCAGATGCTTGCTGGTTGTTAATGAGCTTCAATTTGCATTTCTCTGGCCTGGACAGTTGTTGTTAAATTCCTGAGGGAGGAGCTGTTGCTTCTCCCCAGGGCCCTTGGAAGGGGCTCTTTGAATAAGATGGCTACTATTCTGTGAGGGAATGATTCAGCAGAAAACTCCCTGTGCCCTGGCAGCTCTGCAAACTCCCGAGTCTCTCCACACAGTTCCAGTCCAGTCTGCCTTCCCTCTGCTAGAGCCCAAGGTGAGTGGCTGTAGCTAATTTAGTGCTCTGTACCAGCCTTCTGCACTGTGGAACCAGCTTGGGATTTCAATTCTGAGGGAGCTGCTCACAGCTAAAGCAGCTTCTGTCTGTGGGCTCCCAGTCCTCCCTCTTGCACCTCCACAGTTCCTACCAGGCTTAGTTTAGTGTCCTCTTTCTGTCTGTGGTTGTACTGGTCCTCTCCAGCTGCTTTTCTGTTGGTTTATCCTGACGTTTGTCTTTATTTTAGTTGTAACTCCAGTTTGATCCTGGGAGATTGTATGTGTAGCTTCCATTCATTACACCCCCATTTTGGAATCAGTGAATGGCTATTTTTATTTTAAAACAGTTCTGAGTGCATATCTTATGGGACACTTGGGAACTAAATGAATATTGTTAGTATAATATGTAGTATCACTGAAGTAATATGGGCAATTTTATTAGCTCTCTTGTGTCTTCTTAGAATGCCAGTACCTTCTCTCACTCTTTTTTGTTTTTGTTTGTTTGTTTGTCTGTTTTCTTCTTTTCTTCATTAGCCGAGTGGATTTCTGTAAATTTGGTAATAAAGATATGAGTCCTTTAGTTGTTAACGTGTCTGAGGAGACAGGACTGGTTCTAAAGTTTTACAAAAGCCCTCTTCTTGTTTGCTGCTGGAAATGTGAGGGGATAGGCCTGGGAAATTGGCTGTCTCCCTCTTTCCAGTGGGAGACATTCAGAAATGCTGATTATAAGATGCCACCTTGGCCTTGCTGTGATGCTCTCTCTTTGTCTACCATATTGCTCAAGATTATCACCCTTTCTTAAAGCAATTAAGGAGGCTGCTGCTCCCTGTTGCCAATCTTTCCTCCCTCCCCCATCCTTTTTGTCTCTTGGCCCTGCTTCTCTTCTTTCACTTTCATAATCTCCAAGGAAGCCTTCCAGGTTCTCACATAATTCACTCCAAGCTTTTGCTTGCCCATGGTGTTTAGTATCCTCCTCTTTTCACTGAGTGCCTTGAGGGAATGAGAACATTTGTTTTTTTACTCAAAGTAAACATGATATTGACAAACCTTGGAGTGATCTTTCAGTCTTACTATTCTGCACACAACAAAAGCCCATCCATTTCCAGTCTTGATTGCTACACTTTCTTTAGCATAGAACATTGTTGTTAAGAACATGGACAGGACATGGGAGCACAACTGCCTGGATTCAAATCCCAGCTCTGCCATTTACTGGCTCTGTAACCTTGGTGTATTGTTATTTAATGTTAATGAGCCTCAGTTTCCTAATCTGTAAACTGGGATTAATAATTGAAACTAGTTCATAGATTTTTATTATATATAATATATTATATATAATGTGTATTATATATAGAGAGAGAGATTGTGTGTGTGTGTGTGTGTGTGTGTGTGTGTGTGTGTGTATGTGAGAGAGAGAGAGAGAGAGGAAATCTCACTTAGAACACTAGGCATGCTCATATTAAGTGCTATATAAATGTTTGTTTTTGTTCAACAAATATTTATTTTCTACTGTGTGCCAAGCTCTAGGCTTGGCCCTGAGCATAGAGCAGGGAACAAAATAGACACAGTCTTTTCTCTCATCTATTTGAGTAGGCAAGCAGTACAAAAGTAATTATAATAAAGTGTGATGAGAACTAAAAATTATTGTAACCCACAGTTTTCAGAACTGTCTAAACATGTCATCTCATGAAAAACACCTGTGGAGCCATGACAAGGAATTCTCTGCTCTCTGAAGTGTTTTGGTTCTACCCAGAGAGATCTGTGAATGAAGAAAGGTAGTTGACTTTTCAAGAATTCCCACACAAGATTCAGACTAGAGGGGCCATGTGACTGACAGCAGTAAAAGTTTTACATAAACCAGAGTCTGGTCAGGACTTTCTCGCTTTTACAAACAACACAAAGGATCTGATTCTCTCTAATAAGCAGAGCTACCAACAGGAGTCTGTACAATAACTTTTAGAAACCTGACCTTGTGACCCGGAGGCCATCCTGAAACCACTGCAGCCACCTCCCCCCTTTCCCTATCACTCAATAAACATCCAGACTGATGTATTGTGCTGTGAAAGAGAAGGCTCAAAAAATAATTAACAACCCCCTCTCTGTTCTGAAATACTCCAAACATTGACCATTCAGAGTGTCTGGAAAGACTAAGCAAAGATGATGTTCTTACCAGGTGATTAGATGACAAAGAGTCCGCTGCCAGTCTTCCGGAGCACTGTTGAATGCAGACCATACCTCAGCATTCCTGGAGGAAGAGTAATTAAGAGCTGGCCCTTGTTAAAAGACTAACTTCTTCCCATCCTAGAGCTTTTCTGGTTACAGCAGGACTACTAAAAATGGATTGAAATTTTGACTTGTTTTGAGTCTCTCTATTGAAAGATTTAAAACTATGGGTTGAGCTAATGCTCCTAGTTGCAAAGAATAGTTTAGCAGTCAATGTACTATTATGGTATCTTTTTATTGGGAAAAAAACTATTATGTAAGCTGGTGGAGATCTTTGCTTTTAACTTGTCCTTGCACAAATTTCTGGGCAGTAATTTTGATTGGTGGAAAATGAGAAGTGCTAATGTTTAGAGATCTAAAAGGGAAAGCTTGAGCTTTGTTTGGTCCCTAGTACCAGGACTGAGGAAAACCATACAGGCTGTGGCCAGGGTATAATGGAAAGACTGTCTAAACATTGAGTTGGTTTGGAGAATTGTGTAGGAACAGCAGAATGTATCTTAACAGACTAAGAAAACCACAGGCCAGGATCACCAGGAAAACATCCATTTTTAGAGCCGTAGTCAAGTCAGAAGCTACAGTGAAGAGTTGAAGCAAGAGATCAGAATCTGAGGATGTAAGGACAAGGAGACATGGACTCAGAGACAGTCTACCTGAGTGGGTGCAAATCCTCATTTTGCCACTTCCTTGCTGTGTGACCTCTAGTAGTTACTTAATTGTTTTGTGTTTCTACCTCCTCATCTTTTAACATAGAGGGAGAATAATGCTACCTGCATGTGCCGTTCATTTACCTGTTTGATTTTAGATTTATTTTATTCCCTTCTCCTGCTTCATAGGATTGTTGATCGGACAAATAAAGCTAGTACATGTAAAACATGTGGAATAGTACAGGCACACATTAAATGTTCAAGACACCAGGACATTTAAAAAGTAAAGGTCTGGAAAAGAAATATAAGACAGCTATATAACATAAGAAAATGTGATTAAAAATTAAAGCATAGTGTCAGTGCTCCCCACTACCCCTAGGACTATCTCCAAATAGCTTTTTGAGCTGATATCTCCACATTCTATTTGGGTACCTTTCTCCTGCCACCACACAGGGAAGAATCTGGAAGAGAGGAAAAGAGTTGTCCAAAATACCCAGCTTCTATGAGTAACAACTTTTGCCTTTCAATTTGTTGAGTATACCACCTCCATCTTGTTATTAGAAGAGTATATAGGTGGTGCAGGCAGCCATCCAAAAACATTTTTGCCACAACCAAGTATGTGCTGTGAGCAAGTTATGTGATGCAGTGCTGTGCAAAGTACTTTTTTTTTTTTTAATCTGATAGAACAGGATTTAAATTCTTGCTCTGTCACTTTCTGTCCATATTATCATGGAGAAGCCACAAATTCTCTGTGGATAGTACCTCTGCACCTCAATTTCTCCATCTATAAAATGAGTTATGGTATTGCTTATTGGGGTTTTTGTAGGCATTAAAACAACTGGCACATTATCTGTCTTAGATGCGCTGCTTAATAAATGCTAGTTTTCATCCCCTCTTCTCCCAGAGAAATTGCAGATGAAATCATGACCTCGTGCTACTCAGTTTTTTTAACTTGGGCTAAAATGTCACTCATTCTCTTCAAATCTGCCATTGTTTTATTTCTGCTGGCCACTTGTTCTTTCTTGCTGGTTTACCTCTTTGGCCAGGGCCAAGGTGCTTAGCACATCTATTTGGAACATTGACAAAGGGCAGTCCTTTTCTGTCAATGCACTGACTTAGTGAAACCTAAAATATTACGTACAGAGAAAAAAAGTGGACTTGGGTTCCTTCCAGGCCAGTGTCACTCTCTAAAGAAGCCCAGTGGTGCATGACAGCAGAAATCTCATACAGTGCTGACCCTCAAAGTGTGAAAAGGGGAAGCAAAGTGGTGCAGTGGTTTTGCTGGAGCAGGAATCCAGACTGTGGCTGGAGAAACTAGAACAGGACCATTCCTCTAGGGAGGAGGGCTAACAAGAGCATGGTCAGTGGTCATGTCTCTGACCAAATGATTTATTTTCTGGTCAGGATCGATCTCACTGCCTAGTAGGACTATAGTATAAACTCGTAACTGAGATGATTACATATATTTATGGATTGGGAACACGTGACAGTGGACTTGAACATGAGGGTGTCTGAGTTTAGGGCAGCAAGATTAATACAAGGCCCCACCAGCTATTACAGCTGAGTTCTCTGGGTGGCTTCCAGGCCCAGGTGCTATGTGGATACTACCTCTGGCTTCAAAGACTTGGGAGAAACTTCCCCTCCTTACAGATCTTCTGTACAGAATAATCCTAGTTTCTGCAATTTCCACAGTGCTATCGTCTTATGAATTACTTTGTTTATATAGCCCTTGCTAGTGGGCCAGCCCTAAGCAACCGGATTTTATGCCACATGATCCTACCCTAAACTTTCTTCCCACCCAAACATTCTAGCTTATTGAAGAGCAGGTAGAAACCTGACCAAAGGACAGCCATACATTCAACCAGCCATTAACCTATGAGGTGGCCCAGCATTAATAGCTCTATCCTACAGAAACAAGCTAGACCAGTCAGCTTCTATGGGAAATACAAAGAGAATTAGATAGCAGTGGAATTTGAAGGTCTGAAGGACCAAAATAGAAGATTTGAGGACACAGGAGCAAACTGAAGTCATAAGGAAGCAGAAACTTGGAGGAGGCTGTAGCTATGCTATAGAACACAAAGGAAAGTGGAAGGAAGCTAGATGGAAATGGAAGAGGTGAGAAAGAACATAAAGAAAGACCAGGTTGTAGATGAGTCAGATTAATTATATAGCACTAGAGCCCTGGCCAGTGTAGCTCAGTTGGTTTGGCATCATCCCATGTATCTAAAGGTTGCTGGCTTGATTCCTGGTCAGGGCATATGCCTAGGTTGTGGGCTCGATCCACGATAGGCAGCATGAAGGAGGCAGCCAATCAATGTTTCACTCTCACACTGATGTGTCTTTTTCTCTCCTTTCTTCTCTTTCTAAAAATCAATTAAAAATCTTTTTAAAAATAATAATATAGCACTAGAAAAAAGTCTTAAGAATTTCTGCTATCAACATTCACAGAACTGCCTTTCATTCAGTTCTGGAAATTACATGGCCTGGTCATATTATAGTCTCTGAATGTATTAGTTAAGGGATGGTTAGTTACTGTAACAACAACAACAACAATAAAAAACCCTGCATTTTCAGGGGCAAAGTTTATTCCGTACTCACTTCACAGTCTAATACAGGTGCTCCCAGTAAAGCAGCCTTTCAGGGACTTGGGCTCCTTCCACCTTGTGGCTCTGCACTCTTTTAAGTCCTTGGCCTCTCCATTCAGCTGGTGAGTGGGGAAAGAGACCATGAGAAAGGCATCTCATTTTTATATAATTTGTCCTGTAAGTGACATACATCAGTTTCTCCACATTCCATTTGTGAAAATAAGTTTCATAGCTCTACTTAGGAGTCTGGAAAATAGAGTCCCTTGCTGGGCAGCCTCATTCCAACAACAATTCTGCTCTTTGGAAGGGGAGCACCAATCTTTGTCAGCTGACCTTCTTACTACACAGTTTGTGGATTCCCTTGAACTCTGTTTCCCTTATTGCCCCATATCTATGGTATCCTCAATTTCCCTATCCATCTTCCTTAAGCTAAGCTGAGTAAGTCATTTTCTTCACAACTGATTAGCTTAAAACAGGAGCCTTTGGGAAAAAGAATGTCTTTCACTCAGTCAGTGTACTGTTAGTACGTAAAGTGGAAGGTTCTTATACAGGAAACATTTTCTATTGTCTAGATCCCTTGTCATCAAACCTGAACAAGAGAAGTGATATTGCCACTCCATAGGCTTTTCTGTCAGCTTGGGTCCTGTTTCTCATTGTTCTATTTTGTTTTCAAATTGAGAATCCAACAATCCTGGACAGATCTTTTATAAAACCTGGATTCTTCCAGGGTCTCCACAGCATGGAGGTGGGGGGTGTTCCTCTCAAGATTAGGGAGTAAGTAACATTGTCATATGTATAGGAGTGCTGTCACTCCATGATCCTTATCCTGTCAAGCTAAGTTTAACATGCTCTGAAATGTCCTAACTTACTTGGGAAAAGCCTAGAGAAACATATTACACAGGCTTTATGCCCTATTTGGGTCACTTTTAATTTCATGTTGATATTGGAAATATCTGTCATTTGCATCCTACTTTTGTGAACCAGGCCAACTCTTAGTGGAAAGGAAAGAGAGGCAGAGGACAGGCCATGAGGTTGAGTTTCCGCCGATGATGAGGGGTAAAATTGAACTGGAGATCCTGTAGCATAATTTTTAACAATGTTTTGAATAAAATTCTTTTAAACAGTATCAGTTTAATACTATCAGATTCATTGAAATATTAATAAAATAATAGCCAGTATAAACTAGAAGTGATGAAAGTAGCAGTTTTATCATGTAACTCCATCAGGAAATATAAGTGCTATGCATTCTCTAATATGTATATTTCCAGTTTCAGTGGTTTAAAAGAAAGCTGATTTTTTAAAAAAAAGTCTCCTGTTGCTATTAGAATGACAGTCTTGTTTTTATACTTAAATGCTAAAACCACATTTCTCCCTCCCTAGGATCACAATGGAGCTGTACCACTTGAGTCAGTTATAAATTTGGATTTTTTTCCCCTCTCAAATGTGAATTGGAAATATGGGCATCTATAAGGCAATGCTATACAATAATCCCAGTAGAGTATAAACATCATTGATTAAAATTTCTGAACTCCCATTTTGAGGATACCTGGGGTGGCAGGCTTATTCAGGATCCCAGCCAAGTGGGACAAGCTTTGCACTTGTTTCTTAAGGAAATTGTGCTGAGGCAGGAACCTACTAGAGGTTTCCAAAAGCTGAGAGAATGACAGGGTCAGTCTAACCCAATTCTTTAGTGGCTATAGAGGGTCACACCAGAAAAAAACAGGTACCTGATGCCAAGTCTGGAGGAGTAATATTAGGGTTGTAAGCCAGTGACCAACCTGAGTCAGAATTATTATAGAAGCAAAGGAAGAATAAGAGCAGCCTGCAATGGAAGTAAAGGTGGGCCTGGACAAGTCTTGGGATCTATTTATTATTTGAATCACTTATTCACCAAATACTTCCTAAGCATCTGTTATATACCTCAGATTGCATGTGACTTTATTGCTGGTTGTTCATGCAATTTAGCCTTGCCCAGCCAGTGTGGCTCGGTGTCTGAGTGTCAACTCATGCACCAAGGTCACTGGTTCAATTCCCAGTCAGGGCACATACCCAGGTTGTGGACCTGATCCCCAGTGGGGGCCATGAAGGGAGCAGCCAATCGATGTTCTCTCTCATCGATGTTTCTATCTCTCTCTCCCTTCCTCTCTCTCTCTAACATCAATAAAGAAAAAAATTAAAAAATATTAGCCTTATTTGAAAGTGCAGATTCAAGCAAGACAGTCTGAACTTAAATCCTGTCTGAGAAACTTACTATCAGTGTGACATTAACCAAATTCTATACCCTTTCTGTGTGTCAGCTTCCAATATATAAAATAAGGGATAACAGAAACCTACCTCATAGAGTTTAAATGAGAATTGAATGAATATTCTTGTAAAGCACTTAACACCTGGCACATGACAAGTACACGTAAATGTTTGCTAAATAACTAAAATAGAGTTAGAGAGGACACCTGTTATAAAGTTGAAATGAGATAGAGACTGGGTTAAAATATTTCTTTGTATTATGTAACGATGTTTGAAAATGGAAATTTATACAATGGAATTCTATGCAGCTGTTAAAAAGAAGGATCTCTTTCTTTTTAAGACAACATGGAGAGAGCCGGAGATGATTATGCTAAGCAAAATAAGCCAGTCAGAGAAAGGCAAGTATCACATAATCTCACTTATATGTGGAATCTGATGAACAGAATAAACTGATTAATAAAATAGAATCAGAAGCATGGAAACATGGAACAAACTGACAAATCTCAGAGGGAAAAGATTAACCAAAGAACTTATATGCATATATGCATTGCCCACGGACACAGACAATAAGGTGGTGAAGGCCTGGGGTGGGGTGGGAACTAGGTGGTGAGGGGCAATGGGGGAAAAATAGGGACACCTGTAATATTTTCAACAATAAAAATTTAAAAAAAGATTATGGGCAGAGGAAGGGGGCAGGTATAGGAATGGATGGGAGAAGGAAGCTGGGACATTACAGTTTGTGCCTTTGTCACCCAGAGACTGTTGACACTGTCCAATAAACTTAGTTAAGTGTAGTAAAATAAATAAATAAATAAATAAATAAATAAATAAATAAATAAATAAATAAATAGAAAGAAAAAGGAAACAAATGGCATACAATTAATTTTGGGACTAATTTTGAAAAACATTGTTTTAAAATAATTTTAAAATTTTTCATTTATAATTGACATACAAAATTATATTAGTTTCAGTTGTAAAACCCACTGATTAAACATTTATATAACTGATGAAATGATCACTCAATAAATCTAATACCCATCTGACACTATACATAGTTCTTACAATATTATTGACTATATTCCCTATGCTGTATTTTACATCCCCATGACTATTCTGTAACTACCAATTTTTACTTCTTAATCCTTTCATCTTTTCCACCCATTCCCCAACCCCTCTCCTCTGAAAACCATCAAAATGTTCTCTGTATCTATAAGTATATTTTGTTCTACTTGTTTGTGTATTTTGTTGTTTAGATTTCACATATAAGTAAAATCATATAGCATTTGTCTTTGACTTATTTCACTCAACACATTACCCTCTGGATCCATCTATATTGTTTCAGATGGCAAGATTTCATTCTTTTTTATGACTGAGTCATATCTATTGTATATATGCACCATTTCATTATCCAAGGCAGCTTCCATATCTTGGCTATTGTAAATAATGCTGCTATGAACATAATGTATGTATACGTCCTTTGATTTAGTGTTTTGGGTTTCTTTGGATAAATACCCCAAAGTGGAATTGCTTTGTCTCTTGTTATAGCCTTTGTTTTAAAGCCTATTTTGTCTGGTATAGGTATTGCTACCCCAGATTTTTTTTGTTTGTTTTTCTTTTCATGAAATACCTTTTACAATCTCTTTACTTTCAGTCTGTGTGTTTTTCAATCTCTTGTAGAGAGCATATGTAAGTGTCTGGGTTTGCTATTCATTCAGCCACCATGTGTCTTTTGATTGGAGCATTTAATCCATTTGCATTTAAAGTAATTGTCAGTAGCCTGGCCAGTGTGGCTCAGGTAGTTGATTGCCGTCCCATGCACCAAGAGATTGCTGGTTCAATTCCCCGTCAGGGCACATGCCCATGTTGCAAGCTTGATCCCCGGTAAGGGGTGCACAAGAGACAGCTGATCGATGTTTCTCTCTTATAGATGTTTCTATCTCTCTCTCCCTCTCCCTTCATTCTCTCTAAAATCAATTTAAAAAATAAAATAATTGTTAACAGATAAGTATTTACTGCCACTTCATTATCCATATTTTTTAATGATTTTTTTCCTTCTTCTTAAAAAGACACTTTAACATTTCATGAAATACTGGTTTTGTGGTGATTAACTCCATTAGCTTTTTTCTTGTCTAGGAAGCTCTTTATCTGTCCTTCAATTCTAAATGATAGCTTTGCTAGGTAGTGTAATCCTGGTTATAGGTCCTTGCTTTTCATCACTTTGTATATTTTGTGCCAATGCCTCCTGGACTGCAAAGTTTCTGTTGATAAATCAGCTGACAGTCTTATGGGAGTTCCCTTGAAGGTAAATAACTGCTTTTCTCTTACTGCTTTTAAGACTCTCTTTCACTTTAACCTTTGCCACTTTATTATGATGTGTCTTGGTGTGGGCCTCTTTCTGTTCATCTTGTTTGGGACTCTGCACTTCCTGGACTTGTATATCTATTTCTTTCACCAAGTTAGGGAAGTTTCCCATCATCAGTTTTTGAATAGGGTTTCAATTCCTTGCTCTCTCTCTTCTCTTTCATGTAGCCCCATGATGTTCATGTTGGTACCTTGAAGTTGTCCCAGAAGCTCCTTATATTACTGTCATTTTTTTCGGATAATTTTTCCTTCTTGCTGTTGTAATTGGGTGTTTTCTGCTTCCTTATCTTCCAAATAGCTGATTAGATCCTCTACTTCATTCACTCTACTGTTGATTCCCTGGAATGTATTCTTTATTTTAGTTATTGTAGTCTTCATTTTTGACTGGTTATTTTTTATGTTTCCTATCTCTTTGTTTGAGTTCTAAGTTGATGAACTTCTCCTAAGTTCACTGAGCATTCTTATAACCAGTGTTTTGAACTCTGTATCTGTGTGATTGCTTGTCTTAATTTTGTTTAGTTCTTTTTCTGGACTTTTGTTTTATTCTTTCATTTGGGACATGTTCCTTTGTTCATTTTGGCTGCCTCCTTGTTTTGTTTTGTTTGATTCACTATGATTTATTTTCTTAAATATTCTTGAGAAACATAAACAATTCGAGTGAAATATCTATTAAATTTACAAAACAAAATCTAAATGCAGTAAAGCAAACAAGAAATGACCAATTTTATATACTTTATCTATGAATCTATCAATGAACACGTAGTTTGCTTCCATACCTAAACTATTACATATAATACTGAGTACAGAATAAGGAATATAGTCAGCAATACTGCAACAAATATGCATGGCCCAGATGAGCACTTGACACATTGGGACAATCATTCTGCAAGTTATACAAAGATCCAATAATATGTTACACATCCAAAACCAATAATATATTGTATGTCAACTGGAATAGAAGAAAAAAATTATTTAAAAATAAGTGGCCAATCTTTTTTTTCTCTCCAATTTTTATTAATTCATTTTTGTAACAGATGTTTCTCCTTTTTTCCCCTCTACACACGCTCCTTCCCATCCCACCCCACCAACCCACCAGCATTGTTGTCTATGTCAATTGGTTATGCATATAGGCATATAAGTTCTTTGGTTTATCTCATCCATTCCCCCTGCCCTCTTCTCTAAGGTCTGTCAGTCTGAACTGTACTCCTTTCTATGTCTCTGTTTCTATTTTGTTCATCAGCTTATTTTGTTTATTATATTTCACAAATAAGTGAGATAATGTAGTATTTGTCTTTCTCTGATTGGCTTACTTCACTTAGCATAACGCTCTCTAGGTCCCTCCATGTCGTTTCAAAGGATAAGATATCTTTCTTTCTTATAGCTGCATAGTATTCCATTGTGTATATGTACCACAGCTTTTTTATCCACTCATCTAGTGATGGACACTTTGGCTGTTTCCAGATCTTAGCAATTGTAAATAGTGTTGCTATGAACACAGGGGTAGATATATTCTTTCTGATTGGTATTTCAGGCTTCTTAGGATATATTCCTAGAAGTGGGATCATTGGGTCAAATGGCAGTTCAATTTTTAATTTTTTGAGAAAACATCACAGTGTTTGCCATAGTGGCTGCACCAGTCTGCATTCCCACTAGCAGTGTACTAGAATCCCCTTTTCTCCACACCTTTGCCAGCACTTGTTGTTTGATGATTTGTTGATGGTAGTCATTCTGACAGGTGTGAGATGATACCTTATTGTTGTTTTAATTTGCATCTATCTGATGATTAGTGATGTTGAACATTTTTTCATATGTCTCTTGTCCATTTGTATGTCCTTTTTGGAGATGTGTCTATTTAGGTCCTCTGGCCATTTTTTAATTGGGTTCTTTGTCTTCCTTTTGTTGAGTTGTATGAGCACTCTATATATTTTAGAGATTAACCCCTTATCTGATGTATTGTTGGTGATTATGCTCACCCATATAATGGGTGCCCTTTCCATTTTGATGGTTGTTTCTTTTGCTGTGCAGAAGCTTTTTAGTTTGATGGAATCCCATGTGTTCATTTTTTTTTCCTTTTTTTCTCTTGCCTTAGGTGTTGTATCAGTGAAAATTCTGCTGTGTATGATGTCTGAAATTTTGTTGCCTACATTTTCTTCTAGGATTTTTATGGATTCACAACTCACATTTAAGTCTTTTATCCATTTTGAGTTTATTCTTGTGTATGGTGTAAGTTGATGGTCTAGTTTCATTTTATTGCATTTAGCTGTCCAAATTTCCAGACACCATTCATTTAAGAGGCTATCTTTACTCCATTGTATGCTCTTGCCACCTTTGTCAAATATTAATGGAGCAAAATGTCTTGGGTCAATTTTCGAAATCTCTGTTTTGTTCCATTGATCTATATGCCTGTTCTTGTGCCAGTACCAGGCTGTTTTGATTACAATGGCTTTGTAGTTTAACTTCATATTTGGTAATGTGATCCCTCCTACTTTGTCCTTCTTTTTCAAAGCTGCTGTGGCTATTCGAAATCTGTTTTGGTTCCATATGAACTTTTGCAATATTTGTTCTCGTTCTGTGAAATATGTTGTTGGAATTTTGATGAGAATTGCATTCAATCTATAGATTGCTTTGGGTAGTATAGACATTTTAATGACGTTATTTCTTCTAATCCATGAAGAAGTTATGTGCTTCCACTTTTTTTATATCTTCCTCTGTTTTCTTTCAATGTCCTGTAATTTTCTCCAAATGGGTCCTTTACTTCTTTGGTTAAGTTTATTCCTAGGTATCTTATTTTTTTTCCTGCAATGGTAAATGGGTTTGTTTTTTTAGTTTCTCTTTCTGTGAGTTTACTATTGGTGTTTAAGAATGCCATAGATTTCTTGATGTTAATTTTGTATCCTGCTACTTTGCCAAATTTGTTTATTAAACTAGCAGATTTTTGATGGAGTCTTTAGGGTTTTCTATGTATAATATCATGTCATCTGCGAATAATGACAATTTCACTTCCTCCTTTCCCATTTGGATCCCTTTTATTTTTTCTTCATGCCTGCTTGCTCTGGCTAAGACTTCCAGTACTATGTTAAATAAGAGTGGCGAAAGTGGGCATCCCTGTCGGTTCCTCTTCTTAAGGGAAATGCTTTTACTTTTTGGCCATTGAGTATGATATGGGCTGTAAATTTTTCATATATGTCCTTTATTATGTCAAGATATGATCCCTCTATGCCCACATTGCTGAGCATTTTTATCAGAAATCGGTGCTGGATTTTGTTGAATGCTTTTTCAGCGTCTATTGATATGATCATATGGTTTTTATCTTTCATTTTGTTTATTGATGTATCACATTTATTGATTTGAGAATATTGGGCCAGCCTTGTATCCCTGGGATGAATTCCACTTGGTCACAGTGAATAATTTTTTTTAATGTATTTCTGGATCCGATTTGCTAATATTTTGTTCAAGATTTTGGCAGCTATGTTCATCAGGGATATTGGCTTGTAGTTTTCTTTCTCTGTAGCATCTTTATGTGTTTTAAGAATTAGGATTATGCCTCATAAAATTAGTTTTGAAGTCTTCCATCGTCTTGGATTTTTTGGAATAGTTTGAGGAGAATGGATGTTAGTTCTTTGAATATTTGTTAAAACTCCCCCATGAAGCCGTCTGGTCCTTGGCTTTTGTTTGCTGGGAGAGGCTTGATTACATCTTCAATTTTCTTTGTAGTTATTCGTCTGTTCAAATTTTCTATCTCTTCCAGGTTCAGTTTTGGGAGACTACATGTTTCTAGAAATTTGTCCATTTCGCTTAGATTGTCCAATTTATTGCCTATAATTGTTCACAGTATTTGTTAATGATCCTTTGTATTTCTGTGGTGTCAGTTCTTACTTCTCCTCTTTCTTTTCTGATTTTGTTTATCTGCGCCCTCTTTCTTTGTTTCTTGTTGAATCTAGCTAAGGGTCCATCAATCTTGTATATCTTTTCAAAGAACCAGCTCTTTGTTTCATTGATCTTTTGAATTGTTTCTTTGGTCTCTATGTCGTTTATTTCTGCTCTGATCTTTAAGATTTCTTTCCTTCTACTTGCTCGGGGGTTTTCTTTTTGTTTGCTTTTAGTTCTTTAAGTTGTGAGGTTAGATAGTCAATTAGAAATTTTTCTTGTTTGTTGAGGTAGGCCTGCAGAGCTATGAACTTCCCCTTCAGGACTGCTTTCGCTGCGTTCCATAAATTTTGTGTTGTTGTGTGTTCAATATTTTTGGTTTCCAGAAAGTTTTAAATTTCTTCCTTGATCTCCTTGGTAACCCATTCATTGTTTAATAACATGCTGTTTAGCCTTCATTTGTTCAAATGTCTTTGCATGTTCTTGTGGTAATTGATTTCTAGTTTCATGCCATTGTGATCTGAGAAGATGCTTGATAGGATTTCAATCTTCTTCACCTTGTAGATACTTAGTTTTTATCCTCACATGTGGTCTATCTTGGAGAATGTCCTTTGTTCATTTGAGAAGAATGTGAATTTGGCAGTTTTGGGGAGTAATTCTCTGTAGATATCTATTAAATCCTTTTGATCTAGTGCATCACTTAGAGTCTCTGTTTCCTTGAGTTTTTGTTTTGTTTTTTGTGTTTTAATCCTCACCCAAGGACATTTTTGCATTCATCCTCAGATAGAGCAAGACAGAATGAGGAGGAAAGAGAGATAGAACCATTGACTTAAGAGAGACACATCGACTGGCTGCCACCCATATGACCCCAACTGGGCTGGGGACAAACTGCAACCAAGATACATGCTCTTAGCAGGAACTGAACTTGGCAGTCTTTGGTCCACTGGTGACGCTCTAAGTGCTGAGCCAAACTGGCTAGGGCTCCTTGTTAAGTTTTTGTCTAGATTATATATCCAGTGATGTCAGCAGGGTGTTGAATTCCCCTGCTATGATTTTATTGCTGTTGATTTCTCCTTTGAATTCCTCCAGAAGTTTTTAAATATATTTTGGTGCTCCTATATTTGGTGCATATATGTTTACCAAGGTTATATCCTCCTGTTGAGTAGATACTTTCAATAGTATGTAATGGCCTTTTTTGTCTCTAGTTATGGCCTTCATTTTGGACTCTATTTTATCTGATATGAGTACTGCTACCCCAGCTTTTTTATTCTTTCCATTTGCTTGGAAGATTTGTTTCTATCCCTTCACTTTCAACCTATGTGCGTCTTTTGTTGTGGGCTGGGTGTTTTGTAAACAACATATATATGAGTCATGCTTTCTTATCTAATCAGCTACACTGTGTCTTTTGATTGGAGCGTTCAGTCCATTTAAATTTAACGTTATTGTTGATAGGTACTCATTTATTGCCTTTTTTTTTTGTGTGGTTATATTTTTCTTCCTATTTCTTCTACTAATTACAGCAGTCCTTTTAATATTTCTTACAGTGCTGGTTTGGTGCTAATATAGTGCCTTAGCCTTTTTTTTTTTTTTTTTTTTTTTTTTTTTTTTTTATTCTGGGAAGCTTTTTATTTCACCTTCTATTTTCAATGATAGCCTTGCTGGATAGAGTAGTCTTAGATTCAGATTCTTGTTTTTCATGACCTTGATTACTTCATGATATTGCCTTCTGGCCTGTAGTGTTTCTATTGAGAAGTCAGCTGGTAGCCTTATGGGGGTTTCTTTGTAGGTAACCTGTTGCTTATCTCTTGCTGCCTTAGGATTCTCTTTGTCTTTAATTTTTGGCATTTTAATTACTATGTGTCTTATTGTCGGCCTCTTTGGGTTCTTCTTATTTGGGACTCTCTGTGTTTCTTGAACTTGAATGCCTTCTTCCTTCACCAAGTTTGGGAAGTTTTCTGTCACTATTTCTTCAAATATATTCTCTAAACTTTGCTTATTTTCTTCTTCTTCTGGAACTCCTATGATTCAAATGTTGTTATGTTTCCAGTTGTCCCACAGTTCTCTTAAGCTGTCTTCCTGTTTTTTAGTTGTTTTTTCCTTTTGTTTTTCTGATTGGTTGATTTTTTTCTACCCTGTCTTCTAATTCATTGATCTGGTCCTCAGCTTCCTCTTCGCTGCTGGTTATTCCTTCCAATGTGTTTTTTTTTTATTTTTTTTTTATTTTTGCTGTGTCATTATTCATTTCCAATTGGTTGGTTTTCAATGTTTCTATATCTTTACTCTTGATGCTGAGCTCTTCACTCATGTTGTTGAGCTTCCTCATTATCATCAGTCTGAACTCTACTTCTGATTAATTGCTTAACTGCATTTCATTTATCTCATCGTTAGTAGAGTTCTCTTGTTCTTTCATTTGGGATTTGTTTCTTTGTCTCACCATTTTGGCTATCTCAGTGAGTTTTGGAGCCTGTGAAATTTTCCCACTGGGTGTTGGTGTTCTGCTGTTTGTTGCTCCCTCTACTGGATTTGGATGAGTGTGGGAGGACCCATGCTAAAAACCACTGTCAAGTGTTGCTTTCCTAGGTAGATTTGCAAGCCCGGGAAATGTTCAGTTATCTTCTATCTGTTTGTCTGGAGGCTATTAGTCTCAGTTCCTTGATGAGCCTTGGGTTGTAGTCCTCAGCTGAATGAAAAAATCCCTCAGGTATTCAGGGTAAGAAGATTTCCAGACGGTGGGGCAGTTGCTGGCTGTTCATGAGCCTCAATTTGCATTTCTGTGGCCCAGCTGGGTGAAGTTAAATTTCTGAGGGAGGTGCTGTTGCTTCTCCTCAGGGTTCTGGGAAGGGTCTCTTTGATTAAGGTGACTACTGAGGGAATGATTCAGCACAAAACTCCCATTGCCCTCCCAGCTTTCCAAGCTCCCGAGTGTCTACACAATTCCATTCTAGTCCGCCCTCCCTCTGCTGGAACACAGGATGAGTGGCTGTAGCTAATTTAGTGCTCTGTCCTGGCCCTCTGTGCTGTGGAGCTGGCTTGGGATTTTAACCCCGAGGGAGCTGCTCACAGCTAATATAGCTGCTGTCCGTTGACTCCCAGCCCTCCCTCTCGTGCCTCTGCAGATCCTACCAGGCTGGATTCAGTGTCCTTTTTTCCTGTCCCTGGTTATATGGGTCCTCTCTAGATGTTTTTCTGTTGCCTTTTCCTGACAATTTGTCTTTATTTTAGTTGTAATTCCAGTTTGATCCTGGGAGATGATCTGTGTAGCTTCCGTTCACTCTGCCACCATTTTGGAATCTCCTTTTTTCTTCTTTTATATGAAAAACTTTAAGAATCAGTTAAAATTCAATATTATTTTGTATAATTTGTACAGCATAGTTTTACTTTTTCTGTCTATCCATCTACATATCTATCTATCTATTGCTCACAACTATTTTAGTGTTAAGTTCTTTCACATTTCAAAAAATATTCCTATCTTAAAGCCATATTATCTTGTTCTGGATCACAGGAGTGTTTTTTAGATTTCCATTTTGTATTTAAAAAACAAAACTCTTACTCCTAATCTAATAAATGACAATAAATGATTGATCCATGTCATTCATAAACTTACATTCTAAACCTAAATAAACTTTTTGTCTAAAAGACCACTAGAAAATGCAAAAGAAAACAAAACTAAGCCAACAACATATTTTACATAGTAGGAAACTGCTTAACATGCCTTCCCAAGAAGAAAATGAAGACTCCACCTCACCCTTGCCCAGGTGAGAGTAGCAGCTTGATGTGGCCTTGGATCACCAACTGGCCTTGGTAGTAGTGCCAACCCTTGGCATAGCTTTGGCTTGGGTTCTCTCTTCCTCATCTTTCAAATCCTTCAAGTCTGTAATTTTTTTTAATTACCATTGGCATAAAATATTGTATTGGTTTTGGATGTGGGGTGCAAAGGCAATGGGGACAGTATAATTGACTTTAGACAAAAACTTTAGGACTTGCATCTTGGTAGTTTCAGCTTGGGTGCTTGGACTCCACAATAACTCATAGGATAGTCGAATCACTGTTGGTCAGCTGCTAGTGTATCAGGTATTTTTCTGGCACCAAACCTTGTGTGGTAAGTTTCCCAGGCTCCCTCAAAATGAAGTGACTATTGTTATTATAGACACCCATAATATTCAGGAATTACCAGATCTCCTCCTCAGATGTGTCATTGCCATTCAAAAAAATCACACCCAGGAACAGCATCAGAATCCCTTTTACGGAAAATCTCCAGCCATGCTCAGACTCCCATTGCTGGTGTCATCTTGGTCACTAACAAGGGTGTAGGAGCTATTGTTGGGTTTGACTTTTTTCAACCCTAGGCCAAAGAACAGATCCATGTGCTCTCCTGAGAATCTCAGAGAAGTCCTGTACCTTTTGTGGACAATCTTCAGTGTCTGCCTTTTTAATGGGCTCTTTCATTTTATACTTATACAACAGGAACTGCACCAACTGACCTTCTTAGTTAGAAGATATTGGTCAGAACTCTCAGTGAAAGTTGAGGTCCAGAAGGAATTTTTACTTTTCTGAACATGGCCTTTGACATTTACAGTAGATCTTTTGCATAAAATACCTGCAGTGGCACTGGTGATGGCTGGGGCACTCACAGGCACCTGGAGAGTACCAGCATGAGCAGAGCTTGAGGGAGCATCCCAAAAAACAAAAGAGGAGGAACAAGTGGCCTCTTCTTCTCCTGTAGTGTCCTGAGCACTCTTAAGACCTTGGGTCTCAGCTCTATTATGGGTCATATTTCTCACAAATATGGGGCATGTTTTCTGACCAGGATGCATGATGGCTGTTGTTCAGGACAGTAGACAGGAGTGTGGGCCAATGGACAGTTGATTTAGGCAACTTGACTCCAGGCCAGTTCTGTGAATCCTCCTTCAGCAGAATAGCTGCACTGCATGCACCAGAAAAGGGTCCTTGCTCCCAAGTGGGAGATGGTGAATCACATTCAACTGAGCTGTCCAGGGTGCTGGAGGGCTGAAAGCCAGGGCAGAGCTCTGTGGGACCCTATTGTTTAGGAGACAGCGGACCTTACCTCCACAGTTAGGACCCTCACCTGGTGTTTATCACAGCCTGGGACTCCTTCTAGTCACCTGAGTCTGCCAGCCTCCAAACAAACCTGTCCCATTCCTGAGTTTCTTTTTTTTTTTTAATCCTAACCTTAGGAGGACATTTTTCCATTTTTTGTTCAGATAGAGTGGGAGAGAGAGGAAGAGAGAGAGAGAGAGAAACATCTATGTGAAAGGGACACATCGAGTGGCTGCCTCCCACACAACCCAGCCAGGGCCAGGGACAAACCACAACCAAGGTACATGCCCCTAGCAGGAACCAAACCCGGGCCTCTCTGGACCGCAGGCCAATGCTCTAACCGCTGAGCCAAACAGGTCAGGGCCCATTCCTGAGTTTCTTGAAGGAACGTTTGTTTATGAAACACATGACTACTCCTTCCTGGGCCTCATAAGCCTAACAGCAAGGGAAGTTCTCTGTGAGGCCCCCCTTTTAAGCAGCGGTTTCCTCTTCAGCACTCAGGTTCCTCATCTTAACTTCCATTAAGGCCAAGACTTCTCCTTCTGCAGAACTGGGCTGTCTCATTCAAAATGAAGGCCTTCCCTCCCTGAGAACACACAAGTTTAATCAGTGATAGCTTTTCTGCAGCCTCCTAGGGCTAAGAATAGGATGGGGCTCTTTGCTAATGGGGGTCCCATTGTAACACTTAGGGTCTTTACCATGACACTTGTTAAGGCCTGGGTTTTCTTTCTCTGATTATCTGGGGCTGTCCCCATTATCCCAAGGTCACTCGACTCCCTGTTTTTTTTTTTTTTTTTTAATGTATTAGGTAGAGTTGCTACACCTCCTGGTTTTGGAAGAGTGGTCTTATGTAGCAGGTAACCTATAGGGCCCAGTGTCACAGCCTCCCCAGTCACCCACACTGGACACTCCAGATGCAACTCCTGTGTGGGCTATGTGCATCATCTTGTTTTAGTTGAGTCTTGCCTACTGTTGACACATCAGTGGGAGAGATTGACCCCCAGGTTGTTCAGCTTCCAGGACTGGCCATGACCACCATGGAAGATCTACTGTGCAGGGGCCAACTCCACAGAGCAGGATTCACTTTATTGGGGCTCTGGTGACTGCTGAGTGTGCCCCTTGAGTGTGTTGCTTGTGGATGTGGTTGGGTGATGCTTGGATATGATCTGAAGTTGGCCACTGAGTATACTGTCTCTGGGGTCTCCCAGGAGGTGCAGGCCATGGTCAACTGCTGACAGGGCCCTGGGCCTGGGGTCACCTGTCATGAGCTATAAAGCAGTCTACAGATGGCTGCTACTTATGCTGGGCTTGCAGGTACCCAGGGAGAGGCCAAGCTGTGAACCAAGGCCAGCTGCTGCTAGTGACAGACCTGTGGACACTTAGCAAGGGGTACAAAGCACACTGAGGCCAGATGCTGCTTGTTTGAGAAATTTTAAGACAATTTCCATCATGAGTCAAGTGACAGGCCGTGTATGGAAAAGCCACTGCAAATGGCTTGGGTGGGCTCCACAAGTTGGTTGAGGTGAGGTCTCAGAGTATCTCCAAGGTGGAGCAAATAGTGACAGCCAGGTTGATGAAGACTCAAACATGGTGCCCACCTACACACTCTGTAGGAAGAAAGTGGGCTCAGAAAAGGAACAATGGCCTCTGCCAGTATTTTTGTCTGGAAGAGAGCTGTCCCTCCAGCCCTTGCCCTAATGTCAGGTAATTCAATTCTGGTCTTATATTCTTGGTGACTTTTGAGCTGCTGCCCCAGTGTTGGAGCTCAGAGTGAGTGAGTCTGAGTAAGTCTGTGCCTGGGCCCTTTAAGAGGAGCATCTGTGACTCTAGAAGCTCTCTGGCTCATTCAGCAACAATCCCCACTTGTTTTCACAGCCAGAAGTTATGGGCACTTCTCTTCCCAGCACTGAAACCTTGGGCCAGTGAGGGAGGGGCTGGTGTGGGGCTAGGACTCCTCGCCCTTCAGAGGGAAACTCTGCAGCTGAGATATCCTTCCTGATTTTTAACTGCCTCACGTAGGTGTGAGAGCAGCCTTTTCTGCATCTCTGCTCTTCCTACCAGTCTCCATGTGCTTCTTTTTTAAAAAAAAAAATAATAATTTATTATTGTTACAGATGTTTCCCCCCACAGACACCCTCTTATTTTTACAAACATATTTTAAGGGCTTCTGTTTTGCTAGATTTCAGAAGGTTCCGAATGATGATTGTACTGTAGTTTAGTTGTACTTTTGATGTGGTGGTGAGAGGATGTGAGGACCACATTTACCTACTCTGCCATCTTGGAAGCTGAGAACATATTTATTTTACTTATGTACATGTTTTGTGCCCTGCTTTTTATCCACAAAAGATTGTGTGTGTTATAACAAAAAACAGTCACACTAAACTAATAATAAACATAGAAATAAAAATTGAAAATATAGCCTAAGGAAGAAAAATTTCTCAAATATTTGAAGTATGAGGACTGTTTATAACTCTGCCTTAGCTTTCATTTCTTTGCACTAATTCTAAGTTTAGGGTCTCCTCAGGTCTTTTCTGAGCAAGCATTCTGCCCTGGGCCTGAATATGATTTGCTAAATTCCCCAGCACACACTGGCACTTCTGAATGCTCATATTTCCCAATGAAACTCTCTCCCCAGCTGTTCCTCTCAGGCTTTTAGTTTTCTATTGTTTTCCTGAACTATAATATTTTTCCCCAGGCAGCTGTGGGTTGTCCTTTGCTTTATAATGTTTTCAAGGATTGCTTATTACTTTTCATATCTGAGTGAATTCTATGTTAGGCAAAATAAAGACAAGTGCTTTTTGTCAGTATTTTAGTAGTGCCCAGACAGGTTGGAACAGAAAAACACAATTTTTTGAGAATAAGGTCTCTTATCCCTCTGGAACTAGGGACCAGAGTCCTGCATAGTGACTATGGGCTTCTGTCTTCAAGACTGATGCTTAGCCAGGGAGAGAGGTGGATAAGGAGAAAGTAAAAATGCCACAAAGCTTTTCTACTCTTTTAGATTGCCTTTTTCTTAATTCAGCATTCACTTTGTTACTGTAAACCTTTGACTGTTTACAGAGTTCTTACAGCGCTTGTTCTGACAATTTTGCCTGATTTTTTCAATGTTTCTATGGAAGACTTGGCTCTTGGAACCACAAACCCTGTCATGTTCACTGACATAATTTAGATCTATAATTTTAATCCCTTTTATTTAATTAAAAAACAAAACTCAAGACAGTCAGAGAAAGACAAATATCATATGATCTCACTTATATGTGGAATCCAATAAAAAAATTAATAAACTGACAAACAAAATAGGACCAGAAGCATGGATACATGGAACAGACTGAAAGATCTCAGAAGGGAGGAGTGAGGGGGAACTGGAAGACATTAGCCAAAGAACATATATGCATAGCCCATGGACACAGACAACAATGTGGTAAAGGCCATGGAGGGGAGCTGGATGAAGGGAGGCAAAGTGGGGGATGAAATGAGGGACATCTATAATAGTGACAACAATAAATAAAATAAAATAAAAAATACTGAAGCCAAATATGGGTGGGAGTGGAACTATGAGTTCAATGAAAAATTCAGGTATCTTTGGTAAAAGTCAACTTGCTAGTAGATATGAAAAAATAAGCTAACGTAACATGTCTTTTGTAAAATCTTAATCTTAGTTTTTTTCTTTTTTCATTTTTTTTTACTGTTGAAGTATTACAGATGTCCCCCCTTTTTCCCCATTGACCTGCACCTTCCTGCTCCCACCTCCTCCTGCCTTCCCCAGCCTAATGTCCTTGTTGATTGGTTGTGCATATATGCATATAAGTACTTTGGTTTACCTCTTCCCACCCTCCATCCCTCAGAGGTTTGTCACTCTGTTCCCTGCTTCCATGATTCTGGATCTCTTTTGGTCGACAGCTTATTTTCTTCATCATATTCCACAAATAAGTGAGTCATGTGGTACTTGTCTTTCTCTGATTGGCTTATTTCACTTAGCATAATACTCTCCAGGTCCTTCCATGTCATCTTAAAAAAAAATTTTTTTTCTTTATTGATTTTAGAGAGAGAGGAAGGGAGAGGGAGAGAGAGAAACATCGATGAGAGAGACCATCAATTGGCCACCTCCTGCATGGAGGCACCAAGGATTTGGCCTGCAACTTGGGCATGTGCACTGACTGGGAATCAAATCAGCGACCTCTTGGTGCATGGGTTAATGCTCAACAACTGAGACACATCGGCTGGGCAGATCTCTCTTTCTTGCAGCTGCATAGTGTTCCATTGTGTAAACGTACCAGGTTTTTTGTTTGTTTGTTTGTTTGTTTGTTTTTTATCCACTCATCTACTGATGGGCACTTGTGCTGTTTCCAGATCTTAATTATTGTAAATAGTGCTGCTATGAACATAGGGGTACCTATATTCTTTCTGATTGGTGTTTCAGGCTTCTTAGGATATATTCCAAGAAGTGGAGAACATATTTGCCAATGATACATAAGATAAGGAGTTAATATCCAATATATATAGAGTTGTTGTACAACTCAACAAAAGGAAGACAAACAATACAATTTAAAAATGAGCAGAAGACCTGAATAAACACTTCTCCAAACAGGACATACAAATGGCCAGGAGACATATGAAAACATGCTCAACATCTCTAATCATCAGAGAGATGCAAATTAAAATGACTATGATATATAACTTCACACCTGTTAGAATGGTGGCCATCAACAAATCCTCAAACTACAAATATTGGTGAGGATGTGGAGAAAAGGGGACTCTAGCACACTGCTGGTGGGAATGCAGACTGGTGCAGCCACTATGGAAAACAATATGGTGTTTCTTCAAAAAATTAAAAATGGAACTGTCATTTGACCCAGTGATCCCACTTCTTGGAAAATCTTAATTTCTAATATCATTGTTTGGAATTGTAACTTTGGAAAGGGAGATATTATTGCATGGTAATTAAGAACATGATCTTGAATAAAATAATATGACAATGAATGTTGATAGCTGCTTGTAAGTTTTGTGACCTTGAGAACATAAGTTAGTCCTTAAATTCTATGAGTCTCAGTTTCCTTATTTGTAAAATGGGTACACTATTTCCTACCTCCCTGGGTTGAAGGGGAAATTAAATGAATTAATAAATCTAAAAAGTTGACACATATGAATTTGTATTTGCCATTCTCCATTTTTTCCCCTCTGGATCTATTCTACACCATTCTCTGCCCTGCATTATGTCCTGGAAGGCTGACTATTATGGATTACACCAGTGGACTCCATTGTCCTTTGGGTTTGGCCAATGGGAGTACCATAAAAAATCAGAGGAGATAAGAGAGTTTATGGTATGTGTTTTTCTGATTCCCTCTCTGCTGGGGTGTAGTTGGCAATGAATATGTTTATCTACCTAACGCCACAGTTGCTGACAGGCAACCCGTTTTTGTTGGCTCTAGCTCTTCCCACCTCTCAGTGCTTTTCCTTCCCTGGATCATATCCCTGTAGCATTGGATTAAACTCTCTTCAATTGTTCCTCTTGAGTGTGCCATCTATATTCCTGCCAAAGTCCTTCATGTTACACAGGTGCTCAGTGAATTGTAATTTTTGTATACTTTTCAAAGGAAAAAAGATAATGTGGCCACTGTCATATCATATCAACGTGAGTCTGATAAGATAAACTGATATCACCAAGGTAGACATAAAAGTTACGTTCTCGGCAGGAGAAAATGGCGGTGGAGTAAATGGAAGCTACACAGACGATCTCCCAGGACCAAACGGGAATTACAACTAAAATAAAGATAAATTGTTGGGAAAAAGCAACAGAAAAGCAGCGGGAGAGGACCATACAGCCAAGGGCACTGAATGAGCCTGGTAGGATCTGTGGAGGCACGAGAGGGTGGCGGGCTGGGAGCCCACGGACAGCAGCGGCCTGAGCTGTGAGCAGCGGCAGCACCCGCCCTCGGGGTTAAGACCCCAAGCTGCTCCACAGCGCACAGGGCCGGGACAGAGCACTAAATAGCTACAGCCACTCACATGGGGCTCCAGCAGAGGGAGGGCGGACTGGACTGGAACTCTGTGGGGACACCTGGGATTTGGAGGGTGCTCAGAGTTTGTGCTGAGGCACGGCCACAAAGGACGGTGGTGGCCAGCCCACTCCTTCCCGGTTACACAGAACAGCAGCCAAGTTTGTGCCTACCCAGAGCTGTGGCAGCCACTCCCTCTGAGATTCCCAGGTGAGGTAAAGAGCCAAAGAAATGCAAATTGAGGCTCCTTAACAACAAGCATCAGCCCCACCCTTGGGAAACCTTCTTACACTATGAACACCTGAGGGAGTTTCTCATTCAATTGAGATCTTAAGGCTTTTCAAGTAACTGAGGCTAATAGCCTCCAGGCAAAAAGCTAGAGCATAACTGAACGTTTCCTAACTTGCATATCTACCCACGAAAATGAGACCTCACAGTGGTGTTTAAGGAGGCCCCTCCACACTCATCCAAACCCAGTAGAGGGAGCCACAAATAGCAGAACAGCAACACCCACAGGGAAAATTTGGCAGGCTCCAAAATCCACTGAGATAGCAAAAATGGTGAAACAAAGAAACAGATGCCAAATGAAAGAACAAGAGAACTCTACTGAAGGTGAGATAAATAAAATGCAGTTAAGTAAATTATCAGAGGTAGAGTTCAGAGCCATGATCTTGAGGAAACTACACAGCATGAGTAAGGCCATCGACACCATGAAAACCAACCAAGTGGAAATAAAGAATGAAATAACAGAAATAAAGAACACATTGGAGGGACTGACCAGCAGAGTAGAGGAAGCAGAGGACTGGATCAGTGAACTAGAAGACAGAGTAGAAAAAAAATCAATCAATCAGAAAACCAAAAGAAAAAAAACAATGAAAAAACAGGAAGATAGCTTAAGAGAACTGTGGGACAACTGGAAACGTAATAATATTTGCATCATAGGAGTCCCCGAAGAAGAAGAAAATGAGCAAGGGTTAGAGAATATATTTGAAGAAATAGTGACAGAAAACTTTCCTAACCTGGTGAAGGAAGAAGGCATTCAAGTTCAAGAAGCACAGAGAGCCCCCAAGTAAGAAGAACCCAAACAGGCCCACACCAAGACACATAATAAATAAAATGCCAAAAATTAAAGAAAAAGAGAGAATCCTAAAGGCAGCAAGACATAAGCAATAGGTTACCTACCACAATAAGGCTATCAGCTGACTTCTCAACAGAAACACTACAGGCCAGAAGGGAATGGCATGAAGTAATCAAGATCATGAAAAACAAGGATCTGAACCCAAGACTACTCTATCCAGCAAGGCTATCATTCAAAATAGAAGGTCAAATAAAGAGCTTCCCAGACCAAAAAAAAAGGCTAAGGGAATATATTAACACCAAACGAGCACTGCAAGAAATGTTAAAAGGACTGCAGTAATTAGTAGAAGAAATAGGAAGAAAAATATAACCACACTGAACAAAAATGGCAATAAATAAGTACATATCAATAATCACCTTAAATGTAAATGGATTGAATGCTCCGATAAAAAGACACAGAGAAGCTGACTGGATAAGAAAGCATGATTCATATATATGTTGTCTACAAGAGACCCACCTCACAACAAAAGACTCACATAGGTTGAAAGTGAAGGGATGGAAAAAAATCTTCCAAGCAAACGGAAAGGAAAAAAAAAAGCTGGGGTAGCAATACTCATATCTAATAAATTAGATTTCAAATTGAAGACCATAACTAGAGACAAAGAAGTCCACTACATAATATTGAAAGGTTCTATCCAACAGGAAGATATAACCTTGGTAAACATATATGCACCCAATATAGGAGCACCAAAATATATTAAAAATCTTCTGGAGGACTTCAAAGGAGAAATCAACAGCAATACAATCATAGCAGGAGACTTCAACACCCTGTTCACATTACTGGATACATCATCTAGACAAAAAAATTAACAAGGAAAGAGAAATTCTAAATGAAGAACTAGATCAAATGGATTTAAGAGATATATACAGAGAATAACACACCAAAAACTGCCGAATTCACATTCTTCTCAAGTGCACATGGGAAATTCTCAAAGATAGACCATATGTTAGGATACAAACTAAGTCTCTACAAGTTCAAGAAGATGGAAATCATATCAAGCATCTTTTCAGAACACAATGGCATGAAACTAGAAATCAATTGCAACAAGAACATGGAAAGACATTTGAACACATGGAGGCTAAATAGCATGTTACTGAACAATGAATTGGTTACCATGAAGATCAAGGAAGAAATTAAAAACTTCCTGGAAACCAATGAAAATGAACACACAACAACACAAAATCTATGGGATGCAGCGAAAGCGGTTCTGAGAGGGAAGTTTATAGCACTACAGGCCCACCTTAAGAAAGAAAAAAAATTTCTAATTGACTACCTAACATCACAACTTAGAGAACTAGAAAGTAAACAAAAAGAAAACCCTAAAGCAAGAAGAAGGAAGGAAATAGTAAAGATCAGAGCAGAAATGAACAACATGGAGACCAAAAAAGCAATTCAAAGGATCAATGAAAAAAAGAGCTGGTTTTTTGCAAAGATAAAGAAGATTGATGGACCCTTAGCTAGACTCACCAAGAAACAAAGAGAGAGAACCCAAGTACATAAAATCAGAAATGAAAGAGGAGAAATAACAACTGACACCACAAAAATACAAAGGATCGTTAACAAATACTATGAACATTTATATGGCAACAAATTCGACAATCTAAGCAAAATGGACACATTTCTAGAAGCACATAGTCTCCCAAAACTGAACCAGGAAGAGATAGAAAACTTGAACAGGCCAATAACAATGAAGGAAATTGAAGATGTAATCAAGACCCTCCCAGCAAACAAAAGCCCAGGCCCTGACGGCTTCATGGGGGAGTTTTACCGAACATTCAAAGAAGAACTAACACCCATTCTCCTCAAACTATTCCAAAAAATTCAAGAAGAAGGAAGACTTCCAAACTTGTTTTATGAGGCCAGCATAATTCTAATTCCAAAACCAGAAAAAGACACTACAAAGAAAGAAAACTACAGGCCAATATTCCTGATGAACATAGATGCCAAAATCCTAAACAAAATACTAGCAAATCAGATCCAGCATACATCAAAAAAAAAATTATTCACCATGACCAAGTGGGATTCCTTCCAGGGATGCAAGTCTGGTACAATAATCGCAAATCAATAAATGTGATACATCACATAAAAAAAATGAAAGATAAAAACCATATGATCATATCAATAGATGCTGAAAAAGCATTTGACACAATCCAGCACCCATTTCTGATAAAAATGCTCAGAAATTTGGGAATAGAGGGATCATATCTCAACATTATAAAGGCCATATATGAAAAACCTACAGCCAACATCATACTCAATGGACAAAAACTAAAAGCATTTCCCTTAAGAACAGGAACAAGACAAGGATGCCCACTTTCACCACTCTTATTTAACATAGTACTGGAAGTCTTAGCCACAGCAATCAGACATGAAGAAAAAATAAAAGGGATCCAAATTGGAAAGGAGGAAGTGAAACTGTCATTATTCGCAGATGACATGATATTATACATAGAAAACCCTAAAGATTCCATCAAAAATCTACTAGACTTAATAAGTGAATTTGGGAAAGTAGCAGGATACAAAATTAACGTCAAGAAACGGACGGCATTCTTATACACCAATGATGAACTCACAGAAAGAGAAACTAAAAAGACCATCCCATTTACCATCGTGGCAAAAAAATTAAGATACCTAGGAATAAACTTAACCAAAGAAGTAAAGGACCTATTTGCAGAAAACTACAGGACATTGAAAAAAGAAATAGAGGAAGATATAAAAAAAGTGGAAGCACATACCTTGTTCATGGATTGGAAGAATTCACATCATTAAAATGTCCATACTACCCAAAGCAATTTACATATTTAATGCAATACCCATCAAAATACCAAGGACATATTTCACAGAACTAGAACAAATATTTCAGAAGTTCATATGGAACCAAAAATACCCCGAATAGCTACAGCAATCTTGAAAAAGAAGGACAAAGTAGGCGGGATCACAAAACCGGACATCAGGTTATACTACAAAGCTACTGTAATCAAAAAAGCCTGGTACTGGCACAAGAACAGGCACATAGATCAATGGAATAGAATAGAGAACCCAGAAATTGCCCCAAAACATTATGCTCAGTTAATATTCGACAAAGGTGGCAAGAGCATACAATGGAGTACAGACAGCCTCTTTAATAAATGGTGTTGGGAAAATTGGACAGCTACATGCAAAAAAATGATACTAGACCATCAGCTTACACCACACACAGGAATAAACTCAAAATGGATAAAAGACTTTAATGTGACTCATGAATCCATAAAAATCCTAGAAGAAAATGTAGGCAAAAAAATTTCAGACATCAAAACCAGCAGAATTTTCACTGATATATCACCTAAGGCAACAGAAACAAAGGAAAAAAATGAACACATGGGACTACATCAAACTCAAAAGCTTCTGCACAGCAAGAGAAATAACCATCAAAGTGGAAAGGCAACCCACTGTATGGAGAGCACAATTGCCAATGATATATCAGATAAGGGATTAATTTCCAAAATATATAGAGTGCTCATACATCTCAACAAAAGGAAGACAAAGAACCCAATTAAAAAATGGGCAGAGGAACTAAATAGACACCTCTCCAAACAGGACATACAAATGGCCAAGAGACATATGAAGAAATGCTCAACATTACTAATCGTCAGAGAGATGCAAATTAAAACAACTATGAGGTATCACCTCACACTTGTCAGAATAGCCGCCATTAACAAAGCATCAAACAACAAGTGTTGACGAGGGTGTGGATAAAAGAGTACTCTAGTACACTGCTGGTGAGAATGCAGACTGGTGCAGCCACTATGGAAAACACTATGGTGTTACCTCAGAAAATTAAAAATTGAATTGCCATTTGATCCAGTGATCCCACTCCTAGCAATATACCCTAAGAAGACTGAAACACCAATCAGAAAGAATATATGTACCCCCATGTTCATAGCAGCACTATTTACAATAGCTAAGACCTGGAAACAGCCCAAGTGTCCCTCAGTAGACGAATGGATAAAAAAGTTGTGGTACATATACACAATGGAGTACTATGCAGCTGTGAGAAAGAAAGATCTCTTATCCTTTGAGACGACATGGGAGGACCTGGAAACTAGTATCCTAAGTGAAACAAGTCAAGCAAAAAAGGCAACTATCATATGATCTCACTTATTTCTGGAATATAATGGACTGAACAGTCTGAGGAACAGGGTAGTCCCAGAGATGTTGGAGTAGGGTACAGACTGACAATTGCCAGAAGAGGGGGTGGGGGAGGGGAGCGATGAACCACAGAACTTGTACGCATGTACTCATAACCAATGGGCCTGCACAACAAAATTGGCGACGGGGTGGGGAGGGAGGTGGAGGAGGGTGTCAATGGGGGAAAAAGAAAAACATCTGTAACAAAAGTAAATTAATTTTTAAAAAAAATTATGTTTTCACATGGGCCAGGGTAAAGGTTGCCTAGGAAAAAAAGTGTAGAGACAGTCAGTGTTCATCATGCTAAATAAGTGCCAAGAGATAAATATGAGCAGGGCAAGTTGCAGTTCAAACCCATGGTTAGTCTATATCTCAAATTCAAATAAAATCATCGTGAAAATAGAGAACTATAATGTAGTGACTATGAGCATGGTCTCTGGAGCCAGATGGTTTAGGTTGGAATCTTGGCTCTACCACTTAACAACTGTGTGATTTTGAATATGTTACATAACTTCTCTGTGCCTGGGTTTCCTCACCTATAAAATTGGGATAATAATATTGTCATCATAGGATTGAAGTTATAATTCAATAATTTAATGCATGTAAAGTGCCAGTAGAGTTCTTGACACCCAATGAACACTTTATAAATGGTAAGTAAAATAACTGAAACTCATGTGGTCTAGGATTATTCTTGGAAAGGAACCGCTTTGTCCAGGCTTCATGTTTCATGCTAATGCACATGACATACTGGACCTCTAGAAGTTCTGACAGATTACTGTGTCCACCAAGAGAGTTTTTGTGGCATAGAGTACATGACTGCAAGTCTTTCCAGCAAGAATGTAAAGATGACATGATATCTCTTTTTGATATAGTCTGGGGAAACATTTGATGTAGCAGAGAATCATTGAAGCATCTCTGGGCTTCAGGGGAAGAGTATTTCCTGAAGGTGCTGGATAAAATATACACTCTACATGTTGTCCCATGGCCCTTTATAGGCCATGTAAAATATATAGAGTAAGTATCACTAACTATTTTATAAGCAAGAAAACTGAGGCCTACAGTGACACATGTAGGAAATGGAGAAGGTAAGATTCTGAACCAGATTTATCTGTCTAATTTTCTTTGAATTATATTATGTGATACTTCTTACACCTCTGATTTAGTTTCCATGACATAACTTTTTGTATATATAGAAAAAAATCAAAGGCTGAGTAAAGTACTAACAAAACATATATCAAATGGAAGGAGTATGGTAAATCAAAAGCCCTTCACTGACTATATAGATGGATTCTGAATGCAGAAAGACCAAACAGATACCATTCCCAAAAGAGGAATGGCTTGCAGGTAGTCTTCAAACATGGCAAAGTCTGTAGTTAGGAAGGAGATCCTGTCAGATTCTAGGCTTCACTTGACTCTCATATGAGAGTCGATGTGCAGAATTTGTTGAGAGCCTTGGTGAGTAAGCCAATATGTTCCTATGTATGCATGTCTTAGTATTGTCATAACATCCTGGAGTACTTTATCACTATCACTTCTTAACTTCTATAAAAATACAATTTTTCTGTCACAGAAAAAGGAACTACTCTTATTTCCTGAATCTCAGTGTTGTATTCATTCAATCATTCATTCTATATGGATTGAGCCCCCAATATATACCATGCACTTTGGGGATCTAATGATGAGCAAAAACACATTTAGAGTCTTCTTCATGGAATGTATGTACTAGGAAGTGAAAGAGGCATTAATCAACCAATGATTGCTGGTGCCTATGTTTATTTGAAAGCCCAGGGTTTTTGCTCCATCTTAAAAGAGGAGTTCTCTGATTCTGGCTTCTTTTAGAGGATGAAAATAAAACTAATATTTACTGACAATCTCCTTTGTACCAGGAATTTTACCAGACTTTTCCACCAATGTTTAATCACACTTAATTCTCACAAGAAACTTACTAGAAATGTATAATTTATCCCCATTCATATGGAAATGGAGAATCAGAGAGGTCTAGCAACTTGCCCAATGTCAGGCAGCAAGTAGGCAGTAGGAATGGAGTTTATTCCTTGATTTTCTTCCAGAGCTTATTTCTCCTACTAAAAAATGCTTCCTCCAACATTATGAAGTGATTGCTAGCACAATATCATAATAGCTCAGAGAATAAAACAATCTTGGATTCTCTTTAGAGGAGTTCTTATAATCTGCATAATGAGCTCAGAATTTGATTCAGTAAAATGAAATAAATTATAAATTACTTAAAATTTATTCATCATATTTTGTCCCAAATTCTGATCACAAACTCACCTTTTAATGATAGCTCTTTATCTTGTACTTTTCAGTATTTGGTTTGACTCTTGATGAACAGATTGCAACAGTCTCAAAACAAAGAAGTGTTCTGAAGAAAAGAAAACTAGAAAAATTGAAAATAATGTTTCATAAAAAGGAAGCATATCATTTCCCTAAGGAATAGAATGCTGTTTTATAGTTTAGTTATGTCATTAGCCATCAAGCAGTGCTTCTCTGCTGTAAAAATATTCTCTGTGAGCAATGCAAGTTTGCTGTTTCTGACTTTGTTTTTATTAGAAAGATGATTGACATAAAACTTTATTAACCTGTTACCAGGTGAATGAATACAGGGGATTGTAGAAATATTGTTGTTGTATTAATTTTATTTTATTTCTTCATTCCTGTCTCTTGTTTAGCCTCTTCACCATCTTATCAGAAATAGCTTTAAATTCAGAAGCTCAACAGTGTCCACTAGTGGGTGAATAAGAGAATAACTTTGTGATTACAGAGGAAAACCCATGATTGAAATATAGGCAGACTGACCAATCTCAGAGGGAAGCTGGAAGGGCAGAAGTGAAGATATTAACCAAAGAATTTGTATGCATATATGTATTGCCCGTGGACACAGACAATAAGGTGGTGAAGGCCTGGGGTGGAGTGGGAACCAGGTGGAGGGGGACAATGAGGGAATAAAATGGGGACATTTGTAATACTCTCAAATATAGATTAAAAAAAAAGAAATGTAGGCATAAGAGACTCTAAAGGCTACCATATATGTTATCAACATGACATTTCCAGGTAAAGTCCAGATTTTGTAACAGATTAGAGAATAAAGCTTTTGAGGGGAAAAGCTCTGTTCTATATTGAAATTGTTAAAACATTTTATTGTTGACACTATTACAGATGTTCCCCACTTACCCCTCCCCCATGCCCACCTCCACCCAGTCCCCTCCCCTGGCCTTCACCACACTATTTTCAGTGTCCATGGCTATGAATTTATGTTTGTTGGCTAATTTCTCACCTTCTTTTATCCAGTCCCCACCCTGATCCTCCCCTTTGACATATGTCAGTCTGTTCCTTGTATCTATGCCTCTGGTTCTATTTTGTTTATTAGTTTATTTTGTTGATTAGATTCCACATGTTATTGAGATCATATGGTGTTTGTCTTTCTCATATAGAACAATAAATAGGGTGACTCAAAACATAAATCAGCTAGGACATGCTTTCTAAGAAGATTAAAAAAAAAAAAAGATGCCCCAAAGGAGCTATATAGGACTTAGCTAGCATTTATTGGTTACATGTACAGGGAAGTATGTATTGAACTAGGTTCTGAAAGATCTAGATTATTGATTAAGGAGAGGGGAAATAAAGTTGAATAAAGATGAGTTTAACAATAGGAAATCACTATTTCAGGATGCAGGGATTAACAATTTGTTAAGAACCCTGGGACACAGGGTAAATATCTTACTAAAATGACTACTAGAAGACTGGAGAAAGTGATGGCCAATATAAAATGAAGTAGAAATGGCATAACAATGGAGGAAGGGATTAAAAGACACAGAGATGTGGGCATCTTAGATATATTTATGTAAGGATAGAAAACTATGTTCCACAGGTGAACCAAAGGATATTTCATTTAGCAAACCAATAAGAAATGGACTGGTGAGAGGTGCATCTGTATTAATAAGTCCACTGGTTGCTACTTTCTGTAAGCCAGGGTTGATGGTAGGTGAGGCTGTCACAGAACTGAGTTCACCAATGGGAATAAAGATAGTAGGACTATGAAGTAATCAAAGCCAGACAGTGACATTTAACTGCCAGAAACCAGGTAGATGCAATGATCACAATGAGCATCAAAATCAGAGTAGCAAACAAGGGCCCTGACCTTTAGAGAGATATGCAAATGTTTAATTGTGACCTGGGCCCTGAGGCTAAGGCGACTAGATTCCATTTTTATGTAAGCCCCTTGGCTAAGGTGACTAAATGACTCCATTTTTTACCATCAATGGAACTTCCTTGATATTTTTCCAATAATAGGTTAATTATCCCTAGAAGTAAAGGAATTCTGCCCAAGATTATAGTTGCCCCATGTGTTGGGAGGCATTTGCAGTTTCTGAGTATTGGTACTTACAGGTTACAGGCATTCGCAGTTTCTGAGTTTCGGTATTTGCAGGCATTTGCAGGTACTTGTGAGCCTAGTGAATAATGCTAATTTTGACTTCTGTAATTGCTGTCACACCCACTATTGTACCGGTCTCCTGAGGGGGTGGGGGCAAAAAGGGGATGGGGCTTCTGTCTTTAAAATCAGACAAGCAAGAAGAATCACTGCTGAGGATCTGGGAAAGCTGTATCCCCCCCAGCCTGCTGGTGTAATAAAGTGCTCCTTTACAATTCGGCTGTGCATCACTGGTTATGTCGCTGACACATTATAACATTTGAATATGATATTTCTAGTGCAAGACAGATTTATAGCCATGTATTTCTCAATATATAGAATCAAACAACAAAGTCGAATGATCAGGAAGTTGAGGACAGCTACCCTAATAAAAGGGCACAATCCTTTGCCCATTTTCCAGATATGGGCCTGGTTTCTGACGCAGAACCTGTCTTAAGGAAAAGCTGGCTCCTTAGGAGGAAAGATACTATAATACCATGGAAATTTATACTGTATTGATTCCTTCAGTCCTTCGCCCAAAAGGACACAATACCAAGGAAATGTGTATTGTGGAAAGGAAAGTACCCAGACATTTTGAAGAAGATTCGACTCATTGTTCTGCCATCTCTTGGCCTGCTGGGATTGGTGAAATGCAATGAACTGCAAGCACACGCTGCTTGGAGTGAGAGGGACCTTTGCAAGGGAGCAAATGCTCCAGATCTTTGGATGCAGTCCCATTTATTTACAGATTGGTTCCCCCAGTTTGCAAATGGATTTATGTAAATTATTTCCTTGAGATGGCATCTCTGCAAACCATACAGCCTAGCTTTGTCTCTTGCTTTGTACGGTGGAGATTTTTAAGCTAAAAAATAACAAACCCAGACATTCTGGAGTCCTGCAAACCATTAGTCCACTCGAGGAGGTGTTCCAGCCATTGTCATGCAAACCTTATCTTATTCACATGCAAACAAAGCACTTAATGCACCTAGGCTGGCCAGGTTGTAAGAATACATTATCACAAGGTCACAAATCGTCCATCTTCCAACCCCCCATCCCCACATCTCCCGTCTTTTTGTTTTTTTGAAATTGTGGGATTGCCACTGCTGCGGTGGTCAGGAGTGTCATCACTCATTTTTTTAGTCTTCTGCATAGAGGAGACCATTAGCCAGAGTCCTCGGAGAACCATATTGTATACCCAGGCTGGAAAAGGTGCACAGGGTCCAAGGTGGGTACAGGCAAGGCATCACAGACTTGTTTATGGACAGCTTTCTGGGCAGACTTCAGGGCCTACAAGAACTGTAAAAGGGTGAGGGGGAGCAGAGTGGTCCAGTTTTCACTGGTTTCTAAAGTAAATTTGGTTAAGGTTTCCTTTAAGGTTCTGTCTTCCTGTAATATGTATGTCCCTTTCTTTTATCCTTTCTTATCTTTTTATTTCCTCTGCATAATCCTTCTTTAACTTGCATAGACCCTCTGCAACTTTCCTAGTCCTTCCCCTGACATTAACCTGAGAGCTTTCTCAATCTATCTGCTGTCTGCACATTGCCCAGCTTTCCTTCTCTTCCTCCCTGCTCAGACCCACACAAACCTGCTTCCCTCTGCCTTCTCCCTTTCCCTGTGACCTTACTGAACATTGCCTGCCTCTCAGGAGTTCAGTAAGCTTGGTGTAACCTAAGTGCGTAGTCTGGTGCAACTGGTTAACTGAAGTCTGACCTAGAGCCTCTGGGACTAACAGCCTCCCATCAGGCAGTGTCCATCATCCATTGATTTCCTTTATGGCTTGTTTCTGCTTGGCTAAGTCATTTTCTGACCTAATGTATCTGGAGAGGCCCCACTAGTTTTAAGGCTGCCTCCCAAGCTTTCTCATCTGCAGATTTCCCTTGCCCCATTGGAGAGCTTGGATTAGGGCTACTTAATGACTGAGACCAAATGACATGGTCCAGAGTTATTACTGCTGCCCCAGCATACCTGATTTCTTCCTGGACATAGCTGCTCCCATCCATGAACAATACCTCTTCTGATGATGGTAGTGGAACATCCTTGAGGTCTGGGCAGGCCATCTGCAGTATGTCAATTACCTCCAGGTAGTCCTGTAGAGGTTTCTCTGGGTCATCATTCAGGAGGCAGCCTGGTAGGATTGATTACCAATGTCTTGTAAAACTTGATGTGGGGCTGGCCTGGAGTGGCAGTGGCCAGCAATTAAACAATCACTGGAGAAGATCACGTCCAAGTAGGGGGTATCGGCACTCCAGCATGACCAGAAATGAATGAGTCACAGTATTTTTCCCAAGGTCTATAGTCCTCTTTGAAGTCCAGGGGTAGGTTAGGGGCCCATTGGCTCAGTCAGGATGGAATCTGCTGCACCAGTATCTACCAGGAAAGTAACTAGTTTATCCCCTGTTGTCTTGTTATTCTTGGCTCCCGAGGGCTCAGTTGGAAGGAACCCTGGCCCTGTCATTTTTCTATCCTTAATCGGGACCTAAGCCTGCCATCCTGACCCTTCCTAGGGTGATCCTTCCCCATGGGCCCTGTTTCCTTTAAGGCTGCTACTACCACCTTTGCTATTTCAACCAAATGGGACATTAAACCTAACAGGAGAACACAGTGAAAAGTGTCTAAGGAAGCCCTCCCCCCAGCAGTATTTGGGTCCCACCATGGGCAGAGGGATGGGAAAATTTCCTCTGACCCCAGATTTTGAAAAGGACGCAGGAAAGGGAAGTGTCATCCTAGCACGCATGTTTATGTGAGGCAGAGTGTTTTTCAACTCTCTCCAACAGCACTTCGCACCCACACCTGGGATCCCTGTTTTCAACTCCCCAAAGTTCAGAGAAGCCTGTTGGAAACTTGCTGCTGCCAAACCTGGGTGGTGGACAGACAAGCCACCTGGGCTGACACCGAAGGAACACGACACTTCTGTGGCCTGACCACCATCTCCAGGGAACACTGTGGCCTCTGGGTGAGTGCCTGTGTGCCCGCCCACCTGCCACCCCCATTTCCCAGGACAAGGAGCTCTCCACACTGGCCCCCAGTCTCGAAAGGCGGTGCCATGCAGGACGCACAGGGTGGCCCACCAGCAGGGATGGCCCCTGAATCACTTATTACTCTGTTAACTGCCTGTAGCAACCGAGCTACAAAATCTTGATATGGCTCTTCAGGTCCTTGTCTGATGGATGTAAGATCTACTGAATTTTTCCCTGTTGTTGGGAGCTCTTTCCAGGCCTTCAAAGCACAAATATTTATCACAGCTGCAGCAGAAGACGGTGGGGCAGTCTTTAAGGACTCATAACCTTTTTCGGCTTTCCTCAAGTCTTTCACTACACCTTGCTTCCCCACCTTATTAGCCTCCTGCACAAGACCAAGGCAATCTCTAATTAGGGCCCAAAGAGTAAATGTTTGAGCCAGAAACTTATTTGGGCCTTTTGCTGTATCTCTGTCTCACAAGCACTTCCCTACCTTTGCCCACGTTTCTCTTGGGGCCCACTACCATTATTTGTCCCCTAATCAGAACCTTCCTCAAATCCTTCTCTAAGAATGTTTCAATATGCAACCCAATGAGGTCTTCTGGGCAATAGGGTTGCTATCCATGATTAGACTAACCATAACAAAGTTGAGGGAGACATAGTAGGGAGGCAGACAAGGACAGAAACAAGGGAAGACACATAAGACAGAAACTTTCGCTTCATCCGCCTGGTGGCTCCCCTCGCAGGTGAGGACTCACACAGGCTCCGTAACAAACGTCACGGAGCACGGTCACTCACACACAATTACATTCACACAGTCATACTCACACAATGTTTGAATTTCCTTCTAGAAATTCCCTATCCTGAGTGGTGCCTATGCCGCTTGGGAGGTGATAAATTTCCCCTTCTGCCCCAGTAGCGGGTCTGAATGAACAGTATTTGCCAGATTTGAACCAGAATTTGCCAGATTTGAACCCCACCTAACGTCTTAGGGGGATTTCCAGGAGAGGAAAGGCTGCACCACATCCGGCCCTCTCACTCTCATCCAGATAGACCAGTCACCCAGAACTTACCTCCGGAGGCTTTTACCAGGTCTCCTTTAATCTTTTTGGAGATGTCTTGGCATCTCCCGGCCACTCATCAGAAATCCAAGTAGGATCTTCAGGGCCCTGGAACTCAGGGGGTGCCTCCCCTCGACCTATAGGTTTCCGGCTGCTGGATCGGGAGAGGCTGCCCATCCTAGGTGTCTAGCCCTTGGTGTAGCAAAACACCAGGGAATCTCGCTGGGGCCTCCAAATATTGTAATGTGTCAGCGAGATAACCAGAGATGCACAGCTGAATTGTAAAGGAGCACTTCATTACACCGGCAGGCTGGTCGTGTACAGCTTCCCCAGATCCTCAGCAGTGATTATTTTTGCTCATCAAATTTTAAAGACTCCATCCCCCTTTTACCTCCCCCCCTCAGGGGACCGGTACAATAGTGTGTGTGACAATGATTACAGAAGTCAAAATTAGCATTATTCACTGGGCTCATGATTTGCAGTTTCCGATACTCGATACTTGAAAACTGCAACTATCTCCCAACACATAGGGCAACTATAACCTTAGGCAAAATTCCTTTACTTCTAGGGATTATTAACCTGTTATTGAAAAAATATGAAGGAAGGTCTATTGATGATAAAGATGGAATCATTTAGTCGCCTTAGCTAAGGGGCCTACATAAAAATGGAATCTAGTCACCTTAGCCTTGGGGCCCAGGTCATTGAGTCCAGTCAATATAAGTGTTGTTCTGCTGCTGCAAGGCTCAATGATATAGGCAAACAGCATAAAATACCTACCCTAGATTGGGGGGAGATTATAGATAAGTAAGCCAAAAATATTATCTGGGGTAAGAGAAACCCCCATTCTAGTTAGCATTTCCTCAGAACGTTGTTGCAACTGCTTAAGGCTTCCCAATGTAACCCTAAAAAGGGTTTGAGAGGGGCCCTGGGACCAAGTCCAAGACCAAGTCCAGGACCGAGTGCAAGTTTTAGAATCAGTGTCCACGGTCAGCTGTGTCATCTGAGGAGTCTGGTTGAAGGGCAGTTCCTTCCTGTTCATGGTGATATTTTATCCACTGAGCCGCCAGCCACTTGGGACCTGTAGGAGACAAAACACAAGCATACTCCCACCCCCAAGCCAGTAACTCTGTAGGACCTTGCCATTCAGGTCCTTGCTGTGGATCTCTGTACCGGACTAAAGGCTTGGGCCCTGTGGCAGAAGCCTTTTGTTGAAAATGTTGTTCCACAGCCACAGTGCCAAAGCGATCTCGATTTTAAAAATTTAAGGTATAGATTGCCAGAGAAAGCTAATATACATGGGGTTCACCCATACTACCCCCTTTTTGTTTTGTAATTAATAATTTTAAAGTAGCATGAGCACGTTCAACAATAGCTTGTCCTGTAGGGTTATAGAGGATGCCAGTTTTATGACTAATGCTCCATTGTTGGATAAATAATTTAATGCTTTGAGATGTATAGGCTGGCCCATTATCTGTTTTAATTTATAGTGGCACTCCCATATGTGCAAAACAGGACAGCCAGTGATGCTTAATGTCTTTGACTTTTTCCCCGGTAGCGGCGGTTGCATGTAGTAAATTGGAATGGGTATCTATAGTAACATGTACCCACTGAAATCGACCAAATGATGCAATATGTACTACATCTGTTTGCCATAAGGTCTTAGGGGTTAAACCCCGAGGATTGACTCCTGCTGATGTTGGAGTCCCTCCTGAAAGTTGGCAATCTAGGCAAGCCTTAATAATATCTTGAGCTTGAGAGAGGGTCAAATGAAAGGTTTTCATGAGTGCTCAAGCATTTTGGTGAAAAAAGGCATGTGAACACTGCACTTGCTGAAATGCAAGAGTTGTTGCTACGATGGCATCCGCCTGTTGATTTCCTTTTGTTAAAGGTCCAGGGAGGGTGGAATGAGATTGTATGTGGGTTGTAAAAATAGGATGATTCCATTGGTCTATTAAAGCTTGGAGAGACAAAAACAAGATTAATAGATGTTGATCAGTTAAAGGCTTAATAAAGGCTTGTTCTATTCTTTGTAACACTTTAACTACATACTGTGAATCACTAATTATATTTAAGGGCTCTTCTGTAAAATGTTGAAGAGCTAATATTGCAGCCTATAATTCAGCACGCTGAGTTGACCCAGGCTCAAGGCTGCTGATATTTTTCCATTCCTCATTTTCTTTCCAGGCTACTCCTGCTTTGTGAGATTTACCTGATCCATCAATGAATACAGTTTTGCACCAAGTTAAGGTGTAACTGAGGAATATTTTGCAAGAATTTATTTGCTGGGGGAGAGTAATTAATTTCTCCAATGAAATCTGCTAGAGCTATTTGAAAGTATATTGCCTGGAAAATCAAAGTGGTAAATTGTTAATGGAGGGAACAGAAAAAGCGAATTTCTCTCTATCTGTAAGGACCAAAGGGCTAGTGAAAAAACAATATTTAAGATCTATAACAATTACATGCCAATTTTTAGGAATCATTGTAGGATTAGGGATTCCAGGTTGTAATGCTCCCATGGGCTTTATCATAGCATTGATTGCTCTCAAATCATGTAGTAATCTCCATTTACCACCTTTTTTAGGAATTACAAAAATGGAAGTGTTCCAGGGACTGACTGAAAGTTCTCTATGACCTGCTTCTAATTGCTCTTTCACTAATCTCTTTGCATGTAACAATTTTTCCCCTTTTAAGGGCCACTGATCAACCCATACTGGCTCTGTTGTTTTCCAGGCCAAACAATTTTACCAGTGACCCCTAGCCAAAAGGCTGGGTTTGAATGACCATTCCCCATTGAGAGAGAAGATCCCTTCCCCACAAATTTAGGGGAGACTCCATGACATAAGATTGAATCCATCCTTTTTGTCCATCTGGACCTGTACAGGAAAAGGAGCGAGTACTTTGTTGAGGAGTTTGAGTTCCTCCCACTCCTGTAACTAGTAGGGGTACTGGGGCTTTAGGCCATTCCTTAGGCCATTCCCATGTTGTTATAATAGAAATGTTTGCCCCTGTATCCACTAATCCTGAAAATAGTTGCCCTTGTATACTAATGGAGAGCAAGGGCTTTCTGGTGTTAATAGCCACCATCCAGAAAACATCACACTGACCAGTGCTCCCAAACCCTGCATTTCCTCTTATTGTGGAGTTGGCTCCAGGAACCCAGTAGGGTAACAAAAGGAGATGAGCTATTCGGTTCCCAGTGTTAATATTTGAAAGCCCACAGCCTTAAGCATTACTTTAATTTCTCCTTCAAAACCTGAGTCAATTACCCCTGGCATCACTTGTATTCTTTTCATTGTTAAACTAGACCTTCCAATCACTAAACCTATGACAAGGGGCCATACACTCCTGTAGGAACTAAACAAATATCATCAGACTCCTTAAAGGTTAATTCTGTGGTGGTGATAAGGTCCAGGCCAGCACTTCCTGCTGTGGAGGCTCAGAGGTCTCCAACCCTCCATTTGAACTTCCACATGGTGAATTGGGCTGGCATCAACACTGATTTTACTAGAGCTGTCCAATCCCAGGGAGTCATCAGATAACTACCAGCTATTTCCTCCAACATTCCTATAGTAAAGGAACTTTGAAAACCATTCTCCTTTATGCTTTGCCTGAATTCTTTAAAAACCTGATAGGGCAAACATTCATGCACAGGTTGTTGACATGGCCGTATTATAGCTGGGAAAGCCCCAAGGTTGCCTGCTTTCCTGGCCTCTATAAGACAGCCCTCCATTGCTGGGTGTGGTGATGCTAAGAAATCCTCCACAAAAGGTGGAGGAGGGGGAGGGAAACTTTCCTCCTTTGTCAACCATGGGGGAGCAATCAGCTCCAGAGTTTCCTCTGAAGGGGAGGTTGGAGCCGCCATGCTGCTAGGATTGATATCCTTAGTTAGTGGCTGCAATGCTGTAAATACCAGTCGCCATAAAAGAAGGGTTGGAGTGGAAATTTTACACCCTAAATCTTTGCGCACACTAAAAGTTTTCCTTACTTTGAACCACATGTCAGAATCCAATGTGCCCTCCTTAGGGAACCACAGGCAGAACTCCTGCACATCCCTCAGAAGCTGCAAGAGCTTCAGCTCTGATATGGAGCACTGAGCCGCTTTCAGCAGCTGTTGTAAGACTCACGCATAAAGTTGCTGATCTTTAGAAAATCCGACCCCATGCTGTCTTACTGGAAACCCCTCACGGCACTAGATATGCTGGCAGCTGTCCCAAGCCAGGCACCACTGACTCAAGAAAACTCTTTCTCGAGTGTAGTTTACTTTGGATCTGTATTGCTAATTCCCTATTACATACCATTACATTGCTGGTCACGTCGAATCTCGCTGCTGCATACCCGAGTCATGTTGGGGTCACCACTTGCCGTCTCTCAGCCTGCCGGGATTGGTGCAATGCAATGAACTACAAGCACACGCTGCTTGGAGTGAGAGGGAGTTTTGCAAGGGAGCAAATGCTCCAGATCTTTGGACGCAGTACCATTTATTTGCAGATTGGTTCCCCCAGGTTACCAGTGAATTTATGTTAATTATTTCCTTGAGATGGCATCTCTGCAAACCATACAGCCTAGCTTTGTCTTTTTCTTTTTACGGTGGAAAGAGACTTTTAAGCTAAAAAATAACAAACCCAGACATTGTTGAGTCCTACGATCCATTAGTCCACTAGAGGTGATGTTCCAGCCATTGTCATGCAAACTTTATCTTATTCAAATGCAAATGAAGCACTCAATACACATAGGCTGGCCAGGTTTCGAGAATGCATTATCACAAGGTTGCAAATCGTCCATCTTCTAACCTCCCATCCCTACATTGTTCAAGTTAATATTGATATATGGTGATCCAAAGTGTCATCATGGCCCTATTGTTAGAGAGGGGCTATATAAATGCTAGATAATAAATGGATTATATGCTTAGGGTTGCTTTACAGTGAGTACAGTAGGACCATGGACCCACACATTGATCATTCCCCTATTTCCAAGTGTATACTTAGAATGGACATACATGGGAGTTGGCAAAACTCCTGTGAGGCAAGACCTCTTATAGTAAAAAAGGTCAAATAGAAACCTCTGAAACATACCTTCCCATAACTATACTTGACTAAGGTAGTAAAATATATATATCCCGTGTTGTTTGGCAGTACTGGAATGGAAGAAATAAATGCCACATTTAATAACTTAAAGAAGTCTAGGGTGATGGTTCACAGATATCCATTTAATTACCCAATCTTGTCTCCACAAAAACCAAATGCATATTATAAGTTATCAAGTGACCATGTGACCAGAGTTTTGTATCAGAAACTGCATTCTATCAATCCTATCAATTCAAAAGTTTAGGCAAGCCAAGTAGCTCATCATAAGTTGGAGGTGGTACATCTGGAATTGGGCATGAGCAGGGCCAGAGAGCACAAGTAAGCTGAATGAACAGGTTGCCCAGACTCCCATGTTATTCACTATTATTACACCAGTTCCTTTCCCTCTATTCATATTTATGGCCACATGGGGGTGTCTCTTACGATTAGTTGATGGAAAAGGGAAAAGGCCAAGATTTGGTAACATTCGGGTCATCTAGGTATTTAGGGCGAACCAAGTAGGCTGTTGTACAACCCCATTCAAAGGTGGTCTTGATTGATAGTGGTGAGAAGAAATTTTCCCACTGGGCAAAGGTTAGGGAGATCCATCCAGTCATCTGATTTGTGTGGAGAGCATTGTTTAGAAGCTTCAGGTAGAATACATATGAATGTATCAACAGTGGCAACTCATTTTGTTAGCCAGTCAGGAACTTGGAAGGGAAAATAATGGAAGATTGAGTGAAGAAGTTCAAAGGTAAGGCCATAGGGATGGACTTTTAGGAGTAGGTGTGCAGTGTAAATGCTTTAGCGTCGCATGTTTAAAACCAGCAGAGAGCATAGACTCCAGAAAATACATTAAATGACTAAACAGATTAAATAATTTAGCCATATGATGGTAGTGAATCTTTGTCATCAGCCACTCCAGTGCTGGGAAATGGGTACATACAAGGTATAGTGAAAGTGGCAGGGTTAGAGGATACTCATGGGCCCAAAAGCATAAGCTCCCACTCACCAAGGTCAATTTTGCTACTTCTCTTGCAAATATCAAACCTGTCAGGACCAACTCTGAGCCTTTTATATAGCATCTTCTCTTGAGGAGGCCCACTAGCACTTGATGGCAATTTGACTGTATTGGACACCTTCATTCTGGAAGGGGAAGAAGTTTATTTTTACTAGAATCAACAGACATTCTTGGTATGAGTTAGTCTTTTCTGCTTATAAATCTGAAATCACATTTGTTCTACTGACATGAGATTCCACATAACATTGCATGGGACTAAGTGACCCTCTTCACAGCAAAGGAAAATATGTTACCATGGGATCTGTTACCTTGAAATTATATACCATACCATTCAAAAACCACTGGCCTATTAAGGGAACCAGCTTGGTACCCTGTAAGGGGAGGCACTATCCTCCAGGACACAGTATATACTCTCAATAAAAGACATTGATAAGCCCTGGCCGGTTTGGCTCAGCGGTTGGAGCGTCGGCCTGTGATCCAGAGAGACCCGGGTTCGGTTCCCGCTAGGGGCATGTACTTCGGTTGCAGTTTGTCCCCGGCCCTGGTTGGTCGTGCGGGTGGCAGCCACTCGATGTGTCCCTTTCACGTCGATGTTTCTCTCTCTCTCTCTTCCTCTCTCTCCCTCCCACTCTATCTGAACAAAATGAAAAGATGTCCTCGGGTGAGGATAAAAAAAAAAAAAAAAAAAGACATTGATAAGATGTTGTGTTCCCAATTGGTGGAACACATGAGTCTGGCAATCAGAGTGTATAAGTATGAGTGTCCCTGCTTACCATTACTTCCTGTAATCCACATTGAGATATTTATGCTTCCCATCCTTGTAATTATAGATTCTGTGAGATTAGATGTTCTAGTCCCCCAAAGGGGAAAGCCACCATCTGGGATTGCAGCAAGGCCCTTATTGAACTAAAGTTACAACGGATGTTTAGGCACTATGGTGTCCTTGTGTCAAGGAACCAGCAGGTGAGAAGAGAAGCCGCTGTTTTGGCAGGGGTAATTGACTCTGATCATTAGGAAAGGAGATATGGCTACTATTACCTAATGGGGGCAGGGAGGAATATGTGTGTGGCACCTAGATGATCCACCTCTTGGTACTATCTTCAGTGCCAATTTGAAGATAAATAGACAAATGCTGAAGCTATGGCTTGAGAAAGGCATGGTGACTATTCAGGGTTGGTCTGGGTCATGCCACCAATAAACCATCTAGACTTGCTGAAGAGTTTATTGTGGTTGAGGGAATTTAGAATTGGTAGTAGAGGAGGGAGAAGATGAATATCACTATGGCCTTGAGTCCAGCTGCAGCAGCACTGCAGTTTCTCCCACTAAACTTCTTATAAGTTTCTCCAGGAATAGAAGCCCAACAGAATCCTGGAGGAGTTGTTTCCAGAACTTATATGAAGAAGTAGATCTGCATATAAGTTCTTTGAATAATTAACACAGACAATAGACAGGTGAAGGCCTGGGGTGAGGTGGGAGATGGGTGGAGGGGGGGAAATTGGGAAAAATAGTAGATATCTGTAATGCTCTCAACAATTAAAAAAAAAAAAGAAGAAGAAGTAGATGTGAGCACCAAAAGTTGTAGACAGTAGTGGAAGGTGAAATATGACAGTAAGCCTGCTCTCAGCGTTAAAGGACTCCTATCCCAGGTACTGGGAGTACTACTCAGTTGTCAGACCTATCTAATAATGTTATTTAGCTGGAAACAGCTGCTCTACCAAGGTTAGGCTTACTACAAGGTTAGGTTCAACACACATGCAATGACTGACTAATGGGCTATAATGACCTGGCACCCTTGCCCCAAGTAAGGGAAACTCTAAATGGCCATCTCTGCTTCAGAGTTCACTGTGGGGTCAGCTGAGCTCTTTCCTAAGACCCTATCACAGCCCAACTTCTCTTGCTCTTCCCAATCCTGCTTCCTTTCCTTCATGCCCTACAGGTTTTGATCCCAACAGCACTTCCTAAAAAATGTCCTGCATTCTTATCTCCATGTAAGAACCTGCTTTCCAGGGAACCCACCAAGCATATTTCCAGGTCCCATTCCCAGAGATAACCTCTATAGTTCTGGGGTGGTGTGAAGCCATGTATATGCATTTAAACACATTCCCTGTGTAATTCTGAAACAGATGTTCCCCAGATCATATTTTGGGAAACACTGTCCTTCAGAGACTCTTTTTACTGCCTCCCACTTACCCCCTTGGTTAGAGAGGGATCCCCTACCCTAAATATGACAAGATGACAAGCACAAGACACTCAGCACCAGAGAGATGAAACCAAGCAGAAGTTTATTAATCAAACAACTCTCTTCTAAGAAGACATTGCATGCCACACGGAGTTTCAAAGGTTAAACTTAGAATTAGAGTGAATAAACAGTGACTATGGAGTGACCCTGGTTCCAATGGAAGTTTGGTTTATTTGAATAATCTCACATTCTGGTAAGGAGGTAAAACTCATTAGGTTGAGAATCTGGTGAAATGCAGCTGGTCTGACTGTTAGGGGACCTATCCAGGTAACTGGGGCAGGGGGCATAACTAGAGAGGGCAGGGGAATTCATGGTTAGACTTTTTGGGGTCCTGTGAGGCTCAAAGATGTTAAGGCAGTGGCAGCATATGACATTTTAGGCCTTACAATACAAAGACATAATGGTACAGAAATTCAAGTAATTATTCTTTCCTCTGCTATGAAAAAAAATAAGGACTTCCCTAAAGCTTCTCTAAGGGCCAGCTCCTTCTATTTCAATCTTCTCTTCCCCCACTTCTCCACTCTCATGCTTTCTCTGCCATGCAGGAGATTATATCTATAGACCCAGGCTCTAGTCTCCTGTGCAGCACCAGGCTCTTTGCCCTACCATACTCCCTCAACTCTATCTCTAAGGTTGTTTTCCCATTTGAGGGGTTGGAGTTAAGCAAACACAAAATATCTTGTCATTGTATATATCTTTCTACCTTTTTTCCATACTTTCTGTTCATAAGTTTTAAAATTTTGTTAACCTGACCGGTGTGGCTCAATGGTTGACCCATGCACCAAGAGCTCGCTGGTTCAATTCCCAGTCAGGGCACTTGCCCATGTTGTGGGCCCAATACCCAGTGGGGGGCATGCAGGAGGCGGCCAATCGATGTTCTCTCTCATCAATGTTTCTAACTCGCTCTTCCTCTCTCTCTAAAATCAATAAAGAAAAAAAATTGTTAAGAATGTAGATCTCATGTTAAATGTTCTTACTACAATTAAATAAATAAATGTTTAAAACATAAAAACGAAATACGTGTTTTGAAAGTCAAAGCTAAATTTTTTCCAATAGTATTTTCTCAGTTAAGTTCTACTTTCCCCCTAGTAAGAGTGGATACACCCAAAGTTGGTTGTTTTTATTACACCTGTGGTGCTTCTTACCAGTAGATTTACCTTAATCCTTCTGGCCTTGGTCACTGTCACATAAAAATGGGCCTCCAGAGCACTTATACTCCTTGTGGCTCACTTGGACCAATTTTACCCTCTGCTTTCTGACATATTTCTGAGGTTCTCAATGTGGTTCATGGTTTTTCCTTAGACCTGATTTTAGAATAAGTGGCTCGAATCCCTGATTTTGTTCTTTGACCAAATAGCTGTACAATTCTTTGTTTATGCTGTTTTCATTGCCTGTGGTAAAACCTCTGGTACATCCTAATCTCCAAGACACAATGAGTTGGTGTGGGCTTTCATTGACTCTTAGTTTTTTAAAGTCATAGACCTATAAAGAAAGCTGGGCAAGGGGGAAAATTTAGTAAATATCTGTTCTACATCCCTCAGTTTTTATACAGGGACATTGTAGTTTTTATATGAGGACATTCACCTCTCCCAAGTATATGTTACACATATCCCAGAGATGGAAAGCAACATGTGGAAAAAGTGTTTCTGAGGCAGTAGAAAAATACTGGCTAAGAGTGCAGACTCCTGGCTTAAAATGTGATTTCATCACCTACTAGTTGTGCTATCAATTTCAGTTTTCTAATTTATGTAACAACAATAATATATATTATAGAGCTCTGAAGATTAAATCATATTATGCATGTAAAATGCTTAGAATAAAGAATCAACGAATATCAGCTCATAGTTATTATGTTACCTAACAGTAATGATTTAGAGACAGTTTCCTTTAGCTTTATACCAGATTAATAAGAATATACTGGATATCCTTTCTGTTGTATCTTCTTACCTCCAAGCCTGATCTCAGAACACAAAAAGGCCAAATTCAGTTGTATCCACTGCCTATTCATATACTATCTTGATGGGGTGGGGATGTCTCCCTCTTCCTTCTTTGTCACTTCTTCTTGCTCAGGCTCATAATCTGTAGTGGTGTCAGGGCCAATACCATGGCATGTCTATGTGAAGCTCTTTTTTTTCCAGCTACAGGAGAGAAAGTTACAAGAAGTACCCTATTAGATGGCTTTTTAGCAGCTAATACCTCTCCACTTTTTCTTTCTCAGTGGGTATCATATTAACTCTGCTATGTAGTCATAAGAGACATGGGTTCTTTTTTTTTTTTTTTCATATGCAGAAACTTCTCCTGAACATCAGTCATTTAACAACCCATGGTATGGGTCAGAAGCAGATGCTATTAAGGTAATGCTTTGTGGGGACACAGTTTCTTAGGAAAATACTTAGGCCCTTAGCCATGGCAATGGGATAAGGAGTACTTATTGAACTATCTTTTGTGCTTGTCTTCTAGAAATATTCTGAAGGCCAGTATCCATAATCACATTTATTTCAAAATTGAAAATTCAGAGCCACCCTTCCTCTCATTTGCCTTATGATGTTACTATCAGGAATTCCACTCAAAGTCACACAAATTTCAGAGAAGAGAGATTAAGCTTACATATATGGCATTGTTTAGTTACTTCTTATACAGAACTGAATTTCCCTCTGTGGTCTATGACTGTATGGACATTTTTAGATGATAAATATTTATAATGAGGCCCAGTGTTACCTGGGAATAAGCTGAATCATTTGTATTGCCTGGCAGACTCCTAGGAACCCAGCTGTGTCTTTCTGATATGTCTCTCAGTTTCCTAAGCAGTGGTTCTCAACTTCTCTAACTTACATTAGAAACACCCAGGGAGATTTTTTTTAAATATTGTTTTCAGAGTGCATTCTCCTTGGAGATTCTGATTTGCATGGTCTGGGGTTTGACCTGGATGTATACATTTTTAAGTTTCCAGGGTGATTTTAACATGCAGCCCTGTGTTAAAAACCACTGCTCTATTGCTAAGGAAGACTGAAGAGTAAGACTCCCTTCCTGAAGAAGAGGTAAAGGGTATATGTTGCATGGAACTGTGTCCCCCTGAAAAAATATGTTGGAGCCGTAACTCTCAGTTACCTCAGAAGGTGACACTGTTTGGAGATAGGGTCTTTATAGAAGTAATCAAGTTAAAATGAGATCATGAGGGTGAGCCCAAATCCAGTATGACTGGTGTCTTTATAAAAAGGAGAAATTTGTATACAGAGACAGACATGCATAGAGAGAAGATAACGTGAAGAGACCCAGGGTGAAGACAGCCATCTGCAAGCCAAGGAGAGAAGCCTGGAACAGATTTCTTCCTCATAACTTCAGAAAGAACCAACCCTGCCTATACTTTGACTCCAGAACTATGAGACAATAAATTTATGTTGTTTAGATCACTCAGTTTGTCATACTTTGCTGCAGCAGCACCAGAAAACTAAAACAGTAGAATTTTGGTATCACTGACTCCCAACTAGTATTCTTCCACTGTTTTACAAAGTTCCTTCTCTTTTTGGGCACATGCTATTTAGATTTATTACTCCTTACTCTTCCTTGTGTTTGTCTTCTAGTAACTTCCTAGTCTATTCACCATATTCATTCAAGTTTTCCAACCTTCTTCATTGTCCCAAGTGTTGTCATTATTCTATAAAACTTCATTGTCCACACAGACAACTGACCAGAGAGTTTCTGCTCCTCTTTAGCAAGTGTCCCTTATTTCTGTTTCACTTCAGTTATTTGTATGTTCACCATGTTGCCTTTGCTATCACCAAGAACTTTTTCACCTATGAAATCGTAACCTTAGATAGCTGATTCATTGACTGCAATTGCAAAGCAAAAGGTAATCTTCTCTGCTGTTTCTAGTAGAATTAGAGTACTACTTTTCTAGATCCCTCATGTCTTCATTCCTGCCACATCTGTTAGGGGTCTGAAGTTAATGGAAGAGGAAAATCCAGAACATCTTGGAGCTTCTCAAGGCTCTTTGGGTGGCATGATAAAGGCTCCTCCAGTTATTGAATATCCTTTCCATGTTGTCTTGCTCTTTACCACATGCTTTAAGGAAAATTAATTGTTTCTTTATGTCAGTACATGTGTGAGCTTGATCAATCTAGTGATCTGGATTTGTAAACAACTATATTGAATATTTTAGAGTACAGTGAAAGCTCATGTTTTGTCAGAGAGGCATTCTTATCTCCCTCATCCTTTTTCTAATAACAACATTTTGTTCCGTCAAAGCACTCTTCCTCCAATTTATGTGGTTTGAGAAAAGCTACTAACCACAGTTTCAGCCACCTACTTGCACCCCAAGCCACTGGCTATGAATATGGCCCGGTTCTGCACAGTGCACTCCCAAACTAAGGGATTGGTTCAAGAAGCTTATTAACCAGACAGGGCCAATCATAATTCTCCATGAGACTTTTCTCCTGGAGTTAGCAGGGAAGATTCTCTTATCCTTTGCAATTGCTAAACTGTGCAGATGTGAGGGCATCCATCTTCCCTTACATGTGAAGAAAACTTATTTGAGAAGTAGAGCCTAAGCAGGGGTAAGCAGAGCAAAGAAATGTAGTGTGAGAGAGACTAAACCATGAGTACATCATCTCAACCACTTGATCTACTTGAAGCAGCTCTGCTTTATTTCCAAAGCTGATTTCAATGGATCTCTACACACACCCCCCTCAATGTAGTCACAAGCAAAGAGAACCAGTGGGGCAAATCCAAGTCCATGTCCTAGAGATTGAGCCTATAGTCGGGAGCCCAAAAGACTATATACCCCAAATACTAATGGGTATAGCAAGAATTATGGGAAATATCAGAACTAAGAGCTGTGAAATGGAGGGGGGCTTGATTAGAAGTGGGGGGAAATCTGAAATAAGTAAAGAAGGGCCTGATGATGTTTGGCTTTCTTTTGAGGACCCCTACATATGTGTATTTTGGAAGTACCAAGTTGGCTTAAAGGCACAGAACCAAGGGAGATTGCTCTGTTCTACTCTCAACTTCTACTCCTTTCAAAATTCTCTATTTTTCAGTGTGAGTTTTATTATAATGTGTCTCATTGAAAACCTCATTGGGTTGAATCTGTATGAACTTTGTGTACCTGGATGTTCACATCACTCCCAAGACTTGGGAGGTTCTCAGCCACTACTTTTTAAAAAATGTTTTCTGCTCATTTCTTTTTTACTTCTCCTTCTGGGACTCCCATAATGTGTATATTGTTCCCCTAAAATTAAAAATAAGACTACTGCCCTGGTCAATGTGGCTCAGTTGCTTGGGCGTTGTCCCATGCACCAAAAGACTGCTGGTTTGATTCCCAGTCAGGGCACATGTGCAAGTTATGGGCTTGATCTGTGGTAGGAGGCATGCAGGAGGCACCCAATCCATGTATTGCTCTCACATCAATGTCTCTCTCTCTCTCTCTCTCTCTCTCTCTCTCTCTCTCTCTCTCTCTCCCTCTCCCTTCCTCTCTGTCTAAAAATTAATAAAAAATCTTTTTAAAAAGAGGACTACCATATGACCCAATAATACCATTTCTAGTATATATCCAAAGGAAACAAAATCAGTATCTTGAAAGAAAATCTGCACTTCCATGTTCATTACAACATTATTCATAATAACCAAAATATTGGCATGACCTAAGTGTTCATCAATTAACTGATAAATAAAATATTATATATATACAATGGAATATTATTCAACCATATAAAGAAGGAAACCCCACCATTTGCTATAATAGGATGAACCCAGAGTACATTATGCTAAGTAAAATAGGTAAGACAGAGAAAGGCAAATACTGTATGATCTCATATATTTGTGGTCTGAAAGAAGAAAAAGTGAAACTAATAGAAACAGAGAGTAAAAGAGTCAGCATGGTTATCAGGGGTTTGGGGGGAAATAGGGAAATACTGGTCAAAGGGTAGAAACTTTGAATACCAAGATAATAAGTTTTGGGGATCTAATATACAGTATGCTGACTGATTGATAATACTGTAAAGTTAACTATGTGATGGGTATGTTAATAACTTGATTGTGCTAATCATTTCCAAATGTATACATATATCAAATCTTCATATTGTTCACTTTAAATATACATAATATTGTTTATCAGTTATACCTCAATAAAGCTAAATAACATTAGCTATGCCAGAAACATGAGACATTCTGATCAACTTTGACACTTCTTAAAAATATGCATTCACTTATTGGCAGGCAAATTCTAGGCACATTCAGAGATTCACCTTTGTGAGCATTGAGATTCTTCTAAGTGGTTCTGACAGACAAAGTTTTAACTGTCAAGACAATGGTTCCTTTAGTCGGCAGAATAGTGATGCCCCACTCAAATTTTCATGTTTTAATCCCCAGCAACTGTGAATATGTTACTCTTACATGGCAATAGGGATCTAGCATTGATTAACATAAAATCTTGGGATGGGGAGATTATCCTGGATTATCTGTTTGGTCCAAATCTAATCACAAGGGTTCTTATAAGTGGGAAGTAGAAAGATCAGAGTGAGAAAGTTGAAAATGCTATGTTGCTGAATTAAAAATTAAAGGAAGAAGTCCATGAGCCAAGGAATGTGAGCAGCCTCTAAAAGCTAAAAAGGCAAAAAAAAAATGGATTCTCCCCCAAGAGCTTCTAGAAGGAACATAGCCCTGATAAAACTTTGATTTTTACCCAGTGAGACCCATTTTGGACTTCTGACCTTCACTAATGTAAGATAACAAATTTATTATTTAAAGACACAAAGTTTGTGGTAACCTGTTACAGCAACAATAGAAAATTAATATAGCCCCCAAAGATTATGATGTGAAGGCTGTCATAGTCCTGCTATATTTCAAATTCCCTCTTCTACTTAACAGAACTGGGACCACAGCAGAGGAGGCTGAGAAGCTGATGAATGCTTCTTCCATATTGTTCCAGAGGATTAGGCCTTCTAACTCTTGCAGTGATTCTATTTTGGGGTATTTGTGTGACACAGTCTTTTGTCATATAAGAATATAAAGATGAATCAGACACAGTTCTGCCCTTAAGGAGCAACCAGTTTCATATAAAAGTCAATTAATTAAGCTGAATATAAATTTACATCAGTGTGATAGTGTGCTAAAATAGGCAATTCCAAGGCCATGGGGGAGAGGGCCACCTCACTCAACCTGTGCTCAGTGAGAGAAAGTTCCCAAAGAAAAAAGAAATCTAAGCTAAATAAAATATATAAATAAATACATAAATGTTGTGACATCAAAAAAAGGAGTTAACATTTGCTCGCTGTGTGCCAAGCACTGTGCTGAGCACTTGACATATGTTATTGTTTTCATTTAACCCTCAAAATATTCTACAATGTAGATATTATTCTCCCCATTTTATATATGCAGAAAATGGGGTCAGAAATGTTAAGTAATATATCCAAAATAATGCAGCTAATACATGCCAGAGCAGTGATTCAAACCCAAATCTGTGTGACCTCACAACCCATGTTCTTAACTTCTCTTCTGTACTGAATAATCTTAGAATTCTTGTTGGGAGAAATACACATGGTTTTTGGTCAATTTTGGAGTTATTTGATGACACTGCCTGGGAAAAATAGTATAAGCAGCTGGCGGCTTTGCCTAGGAGAGAGGAATATTATGTCCTCTGCCACCTGCTTGACGTGGTGGATACTGTGTCTCACCATATAAACCACTTGGGGCATACAGTCCCAGTACAGTTAATTCTGGAATATGCCACAACCAACCAGTGTCAGAAGAACCTGGATTTCAGTCCTTGATCCAAGCAGAGTCTACTTCCCAAACTAGCCAATGCACATGTTGGTTGCCAGTCATACTCAGAATGGCTCGACCTGCTAGTGGATTCTGGGGTGTTGTCCAGTTGGGTGGCCCAGTTCATCTCAAGCCCTCATCCGTGGGTGTGTAAAATAGATGGACACCTGTGTCTAGAGCCAGGGGAACCTGACAGTTGCAAGTCACCCTTGTATACTTAACTTGAAGGATTGCTCAGAGTGAATAATGCCATCATCCACATTCCTGTCAGCCTTATGTGGCTGGAAATCCACAATGTTCCACTCTACTATATATGTGGGCAACAAGGGAATATTTGGCTACTTAACATCCACATCTCATTATTGTTTGGTGAATTTTCTACTGTTAGTATCAGTGGGGACAAGGCTCCAACTGAAAAACAAGGTATTTACTCTTCCTGATCATGGGATTAGGTCATGGACATATAATTTGTACTATACCAATCAAACATCTCAATCTTTGAAACAAGTTGAACAAAAAACCAGAGGAATTTTGGAAACTTCCCAGTGGTGGGATCAGTAGCAACAGCATCACCAATGATAGCATCACTCTCACCAGTTTGTTCTTGGAGCATGACCTTAAATGGTCAGGGTAGATGGACACTTAGAGCTGGGCAGGCCTGTCAGTCACAAGTCATCCTTGAACAGCTCAGTTTGAGGAACCCTTCAAATGACTGCAGTCATTTGATACCTACCACCCACATTCCGTATCAACCTTGGTCTTATCTGGTTGGAAACCTACAATGCACCACTCGATTATGTACTAGGCAGCAGGGGATGTGGTTGACTGCACAACATCTACACTCCATTCCTATGTTGGCTGGGACTCTGACCACTGAGCTTCACTTGCTTTTTGTCCCACCCTGGTTTGCCAGTATTGACATTGATTTCCAATATTTTCCTCATAAATCCTTTCCTTCTTAACTAATCAGAGACTCATTTTGTTATTTACAATCAAGAATCCTAACTAGGTGTTCTGAAAACAGCTTTGCATATGATGATACATGTACGACTCTCTCTCCAACTCCCTGATATTCCTGGAATCTTGAACAAATCCTCTGAAAAATCAGCAGATTATTGTGAACTAAGAAAGAGGCATTTTCCACCCTAGAATTGCAACTGACTTAAGGGTATATCTACTGTCCATTTCCTCTTTTCACCCTCTTCTCTCTTCCAACATTTCTCCCTATGCCAGCCCACACTTAAAACTTTAGCTGTTCAATTTTCCCAACACCATTTATTAAAGAGGCTGTCTTTACTACATTGCATGCTCTTGCTCTTGACACCTTTGTCAAATATTAATTGAACATAATGTCTTGGATCAAGTTCCAGGTCCTCTGCTCTTTTCCATTGATCCAAATGCTTGTTCTTGTGCTAGTACCAGGCTATTTTGATTACAATGGCTTTGTAGTATAACCTGATATCTGGTATTGTGATCCCTCCTACTTTGTTCTTCTTTTTCAAGATTGCTGTGGCTATTCGGGGTCTTTTTTGGTTCCATATAAACTTTCGGAGTATTTGTTCTACTTCTGTGAAATATATCCTTGGTATTTTAATGGGGATTGTATTGAATCTATAGATTGCTTTGGGTAGTATGGACATTTTAATGATGTCAATTCTTCCAATCTATGAACAAGGTATATGCTTCCACTTTTTTATATCTTCTTCTATTTCGTTTTCTACAAATAGGTCCTTTACTTCTTTGGTCAAGTTTATTCCTAAGTACCTTAATTTTTTTTGCTGCAATAGTAAATGCAATTGTCTTTTTAGTTTCTCTTTCTGTGTGTTCATTATTGGTGTATAAGAATGCCTTCAATTTCTTGATGTTAATTTTGTATCCTGCTACTTTGACAAATTTATTTATTAGCTCTAGTAGATTTTTGATGGAGTCTTTAGGGTTTTCTATGTACAATATCATATCATCTACAAATAATGACAGTTTCACTTCCTCCTTTCCAATTTGGATATCTTTTATTTTTCTTCATGTCTAATTGCTGTTGCTAAGACTTCCAGTACAATGTTAAATAAGAGTGGTGAAATTGGACATCCCTGTCTTTTCCTGTTCTTAAGGGAAATGCTTGTACTTTTTGCCCATTGAGTATGATGTTGGCTGTAGGTGTTTCATATATGGCTTTTATTATGTCGAGATATTATCCCTCTATTCCCACATTGCTGAGCTTTTTCAGAAATGGATGTTGGCTTTTGCTGAATGCTTTTTCAGCATCTATTGATATGATCATATGGTTTTTACCTTTCATTTTGTTTATGTGGTATATCACATTTATTGATTTGTTAATATTGTACCCACCTTGCATCATGGGATGAATCCCACTTGGTCATGGTGAATAATTTTTTTGATGCATTGGTGGACCCGATTTGGTAGTATTTTGTCTTCAGACAGAGCGGGAGGAAGAGAGGGAGGAAGAGAGAGGGAGAAACGTTGATGTGAGAGAGACACATTGAGTGGCTGCCACCCACACGACCCCAACCGGGGCCAGGGACAAACTGCAACCGAGGTACGTGCACTTAGCGGGAACCAAACCCAGGACTCTCTGGTCTGCGGGCCGACACTCTAACCACTGAGCAAAACAGGCCAGTGCCCGATTTGCTAGTATTTTGTTGAGGATTTTGGCATCTGTGTTAATCAGAGATATTGGCCTGTAGTCTTCTTTCTTTGTAGTGTCTTTATCTGGTTTTGAAACTCATTATTATTATCAACATTGTCTTTTTTTTTTGCCCTATTAAGTAAAGCACAAATTACTTTTTTTCCAGTCCCACCATCACCACCAAATCATGCTTCCTGGTGACCATAAAGAATTGATGCTGCTTAAAACAACAGACAGTTTTTCTTTCTACAAAAAAAAAAAACAACAAAAAAAAAAAACAAAAAAAAAAAAAACGGGGAGAAAGCTACGAATACTTCAGCCCTCAGAAACACTGAATGAGTAGTTCACCCTCCTCATCCAACTTCAGAAAGAAGGTCAGCACCTGCTTCAAAGGCCTGTCTTTTTCTCTGTCACTTCCATGTTCACCAGGCTCAGTGATTAAAGGGCAGCTATTAGTTTATTTTTGTTGCTATAGTAATGAGAGTTTCTGTGGATTTGTTTACAGTGAATGTCCAAATCTCTTTCTCACAGGGGTCTGGGATAGTTGGACAGCCAGTGGTTCTAGGCCAAAGGTGGGTGCCTGAGGAATTGTTTAGGGTCTGGAGCAGGAAGAGCCAACGGTGTAAATGCCTGGTGGCCAAAGCTCATGAAGAGGATCTTTCAGCTAGGCACACCAGTGAGCAGATGTAAATTATTCTGTTTAAAGTGGCAGGCATCAGATTGTAAACATAAGAGAAAGCTGTCAGAAGAATTGTCAACAAGCTAAGGATTGGGGGACTGAAAAGGGACTGGCTTAAAGTGAGAGAAAATCTAAAGCAAGGGAGAGAGTTTTGCAAATACATTGTCTGATAAATACGTCTCTGAGACTGTTTCACCCATAAGCTTTGTGATCCTTAAGAACAAGGATCTCATCTTCTTTTCCTTTGTCTCCTCAATGTCTGGAACATATTAGAAGCATAATGGTTAAGAATATTAATCTTGGAGCCAAGTTGCCTGAGTTTGAATACCAGCTATGCCACTTAATCACTATATAAACTTACCCAAGTTACTTAACCTCTCTGTGTTTCAGTTACCTCATTTTAAAAATCAGGATAAAAATATTACTTACCCCATAGGGTTATTTTGAGGTTACTGAATGCAAAAAACACTTGGAATAGTGTCTGGTACACGTTAAAAATTATATAAGTGTTTTCTATTCTTGTTATTGTTATTGTTATTATTGTATTTTTTAATTCAAAGCCCTTACTATAGCACACAAGGGCCTTCAAGATGGGACCCTCTTGCCTATTTTTCCAGCTCACACTCTCCAATACATACTTTCCCTATACATACTGTGCTATTTATAATTCCTAGAACCCACCTTGCTGCTTTATGCCTCCATACCGCTGCCACTCTCCAGGCAGTCTGTCATGTTAAGGAAGGCATAAATACATGTCTTGGATGTAGTTAAAGATACTGCTGAGATGATTGATTGAAAACTAATGAGGGTGAACTTCAACAGAGAATCTCAGTGGAGTTGGTCTTCCATAGGAAGATTTTATCCTCTGAAGAAAAGGCTTGCCTCTATCTGGATCAGGAGAAAGATCTTCAGGCTCCTTCCTGATGATGCCCAGAGTGTCTGAGATATCTCAAAACTTCTAAAAGTTATTGTTCCTGGACAGGTTTGGAAGTATCCCATATTTTTTTAAGTGACTGAGAATCATGGGTCTGTTGTTATCATTGACACTGGTCAAGGTTCAAATATCTTATACTAAAAAATGATCTGGTTTGGGTTTATAGGCTCCTTAATTTGATGGAACCAAAGTGATTCATGTGGTGGAGGTATCCTATGCCATTCAAAGATGGTATAAGTTTGAAGATAAATGACACACTCAAGCTGTTTAGCTGAAAACCACTGAATAAAGACAATAGTTATAGAATGATGGCAGGATTAAGGAAACATTATGGAATCTTAAAGCACCAGGAATCTGTAACTGTGGGAAGCTCTTCCATCCCTAAACCTGAAGGCACTAGTGGAAAAAATTGGATTACCAGAATCTGAAGATAACTTGAGGCCATGGACTAGAGAGTACCAGGCAGGGTTTATGGCCAATGATGAACGTAGTCACTGACAAAAGCATGAGGTGGAGGGATAAATATATGGCTTTTTTCTCCTTTTACCCTTATATCTCATCTCAGTACTTCTCACTGGCCAAACTCAAATGAGAGTCAGAGTGCAAGGGAATCCCAAGTTTTACAACCTGTGATCAGCTTTCCAGGACACAGAGTTGGATGTCCAAAGGTGTAGAGTGAATGGGGGAAGGGAGCACTGGAGTAGGGTTGCCAGATTCAACAAATAACAATACAGGGTATGCAGTTAAATTTGAATTTCAGATAAACAATGAAAACTGTTTAGTACAATATAATTATACCCAATACAGTATTTGGAACATGCTTATGTTTTCCAAAGTTTTCAGTGTTTCTCTGATATTTAAGTTTTACTTCCCACCCTGTGTTTTATCTGGAGACATCATCAAGACACTAACCAGCACAGAGATGTGTTAAGATTTGAGTTTATGACTAAGTTATGGTTTTATTACTTTAAACACATGTGTATTTATCTCAGTAAGAGTGGAATTATATTTTCTATATGTCAGAAGACATGATCTCTGATCCGGATCCCTATCCTCATGCTCATCTCCGGATAAGCTCACTGGATTGAGGTGAATGGCAACTTCTCAGAAGGAATTTGATAGATTTTAGTGGGTATGGGAAGACTGCCACTTGTGTGACATTTCAGCCATATAGCCAATAGATGGCAGTCTTGATTAATTTATAACAAAGGGAATAACTTTTGCTCTTCGAAAATAAGTCAGTACCTGGCCTATGTGGCTCACTGGTTCAGCATCCACCCATGTACCAAGAGGTCACTGGTTTGATTCCTGGTCAAGTCACATGGCCAGGTTGTGGGCCCAATCTCCAGTGGGGGGGCATGCAGGAGGCGGCCAATCAATGTTCTCTCTCATCTGTTTCTATCTCTCTCTCCTTCTCCCTTACTCTCTCTCTAAAATCAACAACAAAAAAATGTTTTAAAGAAAATAAGTTGGTGACAGTGAAGGAGAAAAATATGTAGATAGCTGAATATAAAATGAAACATTTTGATTAATTTTTATATGATTCAGGATTGAAACATTGTACCATAGTGAGACTTCATTTGTGTTTTAATGAGTTTTTTCCCTTTTCTGAGTTATTTTATTTATTTATTTATTTATTTATTTATTTATTTATTTATCTATTTATATTTACTGGAAATGCTTAAGAAGCACATTAATTTATTTTTGTTACAGATGTTTCTCCTCCCCCCCCAGACACCCTCCTCCCTCTCCCACCCCCCCATCCCCCAGCCAAGCATTGTTGTCTATGTCTATTGGTTATGCATACATGCATATAAGTTCTTTGGTTTATCTGAGTTATTTTAAAAGTGACAACTGACTTTATTTTTGAACTTCCAGGCAGTTGTGCTTGAAACTAAAGGACAGTGGTGAAACATAGATAGAACTGTGTGTTTAGCCTGGTATGGTAACTTCACTCTGGCTGCATAATTGGACAGGATGGTAGAGAGGAGGAAGCATGACTAATCACATGTAATTCACTCAAAAACCTAAGTGCTTTCCAGAGCCAGAGATTGAGCTAGGTGCCAAGGACACTTAGGAGAATGAGGCTCAGTTACTTTTGTGAAGAAGCTTACACTGTAAGCTTATAATATAATTTGGGAAATTTACATAGTGTAAGCTACCCCACTGATTTACATGTATTATTTCAATTAATCTTCATAACAACTACCCCATTGATAGATGCTATGATTTTCCCCTTTTTCAAATGAGAATTTGAGGCTAAGAGTGGTTAAGTGACTTGCCCAGTCTCACACAGCTAGGAAGTTGCAAGGCTAAGATCTGAACATGCATACAAATACCAGTAGGATGTGCCAGTATAAATGTTTTCTTATTAATACAATAAGCTCCAAATCAAATGGGAGAGCAACACTTTTCCTTGGGTATAATCAGGGGAAGGTTTCACACCCACCTGCAAATACCCTCACATTGAGAATTAGGTTTCAATGTATGATTTCTTTCTTTCTTTTTGTTTTATTAATTTACTTTTGTTACAGATGTTTCTCCTTTTTCCCCCATTGACACCCTCCTCCCTCAATGTATGATTCTAAGGAGTCACAAACATTCAGTAGTAATGAATGTTTGTGTAAAATCCAAACCCAAAATACTGTTTTGAATCTAAACTTGCCATTTGCAATAGCATTACCCAACGTACATGAGTGCCAATGAATAGTTGCTGTTCCATATACTGATCCAAAAATAAAAGGATTCTGAGGCCAAATAAGTGAGCAAAATGCTGTGTATTCTAGCCCCTTCTAGGAGAGTCACAATATACATCAGCATAGGGAAGGCTCTGAGAATTCCTGCAGCAAGGAAACTAGATTAACTTTTCTTGGATGATCATTTCCTAAACTTGTTTGACCACAGATACTTTAAAAGTTGAAACCTAGTAACACCTGGCAGAAATACTGTTTTATGACATCCATACCAGTGTTATCATCTTCATCTACAATGCATTCTCTCTGGTGGACTCTAGAAAGCAGTCCCTTCTTTCCAACTCAGTCCAAATAAAACCGAATCCCAGTGTTTGGTGGACACCTGTCAGCAGTGATCTCTGCTAGAGCAAATATTAATCCTGATGTTGACAGCTGATGTCACATAAAATTTTAAAAATCAAGGATGATGTTAATGTTGCAAAGGTAGCTGTTGGTTAGCCTGGGAGACCAGCTCCCAGAAATTGTCAACTACTTTCTCCTCAAAGTTGTTCTCAATAGCTTATTCATCTGAACAAACTCTGGTGACATTCTAATTTTTCTCCTTCCCCAGCAGCCTTAGGTGGGAAACTTATATCTAAGTAATTTTGAAGTATCATTATCTAGTAATAAAATCCAAAATATCTAGTTAACTTCATCACTCCTTTGCTCAAAATCTTCCCCAGATCCCCAATCACCTGTAGAAGTGAAGACCAAAATTATTTCCATGGGCATCACAGCTGTCCATGATCTGACAGGAGCACGCACGTGCACGCACACACACACACACACGCACATGCACACACCACTGTTTATCCTTTGCAAATAAGAAGGTCTGCTCTTTCTTGCTTCTTTGTAGTTACTCTGTTCTCTGTGACTGAAATGTCTTTCTTTTGATTGTCAAAATCTCAATTTGCCCCCAAGGTTCATATCAAATGCTTTTTTTTCCTAATAGCGTTCCCAGTTTCCCAATAGCACTTTTTGTATTTTTTAAATAACCTTTATCATAGGTTACTCTGAGTGCAGTCCCATTTTTAACTTTCTGAGGAAACACCATAGTGTTTTCTGTAGTGGCTGCACCAGTCTGCATTCCCACCAGCAGTGTAGTAGAGTCCCCTTTTCTCCATACCTTCACCAGCCAAGACTTGTTGTTTGATGATTTGTTGATGGCAGCCATTCGGGCATGTGTGAGGTGATACCTCATAGTTGTTTTAATTTGCATCTCTCTGATGGTTAGTGACATTGAACATTTTTTCACACGTTTCTTGGCCATTTGTATGCCCTCTTTGGAAAAGAGCCTATTCAAGTCCTCTGTCCTTTTTTTATTTTGATTCTTTGTCTTCCTTTTGTTGAGTTGTATGAGTACTTTATATATTTTGGAAACTAACCCCTTATCAAATTTATCATTGGCAAATATGTTCTCCCATACAGTGGGTACCCTTTTCATTTTGATTCTGGTTTCTTTAGCTGTGCAGAAGCATTTTAGTTTGATGTAGCCCCATTTGTTTATGTTCTCCTTTGTTTTTCTTGCCCTAGGCAATGTTTCAGTGAAAATTCTGCTACATGAAATGTCTGAGATATTGCTGCCTATGGTTGCTTCTAGTATTTTTATGGTTCATGACTTACATTTAAATTTTGTATCCATGTTGAGTTTCCTTGTGTATGGTGGAAGTTGGTGGGGTAGTTTCATTTTTTTTTTTTTTTTTGCATGTACCAACACCAATTTATTGAAGAGCCTGTCTACTCCATTGTATGTTCTTGCTTCCTTTGTCAAATATTTTTAAAATATTTTTTCTTTATTGATTTTTGAGAGAGAGGAAGGGAGAGGGAGAGAGACATAGAAACACCAATGAGAGAGAACATTGATTGGCCACATCCTGCATGCCCCCACTGGGGATCGGGCCCACAACTTGGGCATGTACCCTGACTGGGAATTGAACCAGTGACCTCTTGGTACATAAGTCGACACTCAACCACTATTAATTGAGCCTAATGGCTTGGGTTGATTTTGGGGTTCTCTGTTCTGTTCCATTGATCTATGTGTCTCTTCTTGTGCCAGTACCAGGCTGTTTTAATAACAATGACCCAGTGATCCCACTGCTAGGAATATATCCTAAGAATCCTGAAACACCAATCAGAAAGAATATATGCATCCCTATGTTTATAGCAGCACTATTTACAATAGCTAAGATCTGGAAACAGTCCAAGTGTCCACCAGTAGATGAGTGGATAAAAAAGCTGTGGTACATATACACAGTGGAATGCTATGAAGGTATAAAAAAGGAAGGATTGCTTACCCTTTGAGACAGCATGTAGGGACCTGGAGAGTATTATGCTAAGTGAAATAAGCCAGTCAGAGTAAGACAAATATTATATGATCTCACTTATTTGTGGAATCTAATGAACAAAAGGGACTGATGAACAAAATAGATCCAAAGACAATGAAGCAGGGAACAGATTCATGAACCTCAGAGGGAAGGGGGAAGGGGAGACAAAAAGAGATAAACCAAAGAACTTATATGCATGTATGCATAACCAATGGACACAGACAATAGTGTGTTGAAGGCAGGGGGTCGGGAGTGGGGAGTAGTGGGTCAATGGGGGAAAAAAGGGGACATCTGTAATATTTTCAACAATAAAGATACATTTAAAAAAGAAAAAAAAATTTACAAACTTTTGTGCTCCCTCTAATCAATCAATCCATCCATCAACAAATATTTGAGTGCCTACTCTGAGCCAGGTACAAATTCTTACACACAGTAAGGGCTCTATTGATCTTTAGGATTCAAAATGCAATGATGAGGAGTAGAAGTGGGCTCTCTTAAGCAGGACTTCAGGAGATGATTAATGTCACCACCATCAACATGACTGATGGGACCACAGGATAAGTGTGGCCACCCTAGGTGTGACTTTGGTGTGAAAAGCCTTGAACTGCCAGTGAGGCACACAAGATGAGCAAGCAATTCTGCTGCGAATGCTGGTAACACTAAATCAACCAAAGAGGAAGGGGTGTATTTATAATTATTTTAGTGGTTTCTGGCTTAAGCCAACCCAGATAACCCTAACAGAAAAGCCACTGTCATGTTTCTGTAGGTGTATTGACGTCTTTACACTCCCACCATTTTAGGAAATGGTTGAAGAAGATCAAGCCTCTTGTGTTTGGCTCTTCATTTTCCTTTTCATCCAAGGAAACTCTGACCCCAATTTAATAATAATAACTACCTTGATGGATAATACATTGTACACACATCTCTGTGAACTCTGACAATTGTCAGGCACCATTATTATTGTTATTATTAGTAGTAGTATTATATTAATTTTATAGCTCAGGAGAGTACAACTCAGAGTGTAAAAGTGCTCTTACATTTCATCACAAAAAAGCAGACACATTGTGAGCCGAGTCAATTTGTGTCTGAATTCTGTGGACCTTTCCACTGTCATCTGATCTTTAATAAATGTTATTATATTGAATCTTGATGATAATCCATTGAGGTTCCTTGAATTTTAAAGATAAAGAAATGAAGCTCACAGAAGGTCAGCAACGTGTCTAAGGTCATACAAGAGGTAAAGCATTACAAATTCAAGTATGTCTGACTCCACAGTTGCCACTTTTATTCACTACAAGATGTCCTTTTATAATGTAGTGGGCAGGCCCAGATACTGCTACCTGAAGGTTTCATATATGTTGGTGGAATCTAAGGTTTTATATTCTACACAGAATAGTTCCGTGTTAGTGACTAAGTCCCAAACCTTACCTATGCTCTTCCAAGACTTTCCTGTTCCCCACTTGGGTCAGTTGACTCCTCTTGTCATCCCACCTGCATAGTCACTCTGAACTTCCTTGCCATTAAACCTATGTCTTCCATGTCCAGAGGTAGAACTATTTTTATCAGTGTTCTCTGAAAAGACAAATCCCTTTCCCAGGTTTCTTGTCAATTTCCCTAAACAGTATGAGGATGCTGTCCAATGCACTGAACTTGTCTCATCTTCTCTGAGCACATAGCTCTATGCTCAGTTTTCTTTAGCTGCACCTGATGGAAACAGTCCTTTAAGGTAAGCTAGAATTTTTGTTTATATGATTTTTAAGCCCTAAGCTCACTCTTAGCTCACATCCTTAAGTTTCCTTCATTTCTTGGATGTTTTCTCTTTTGACTGATAAATATTAGCAGGTTTTAATGGGAGTAGGTTTAATGAGGTTTAATCTGGTGTTTGACCTTGGAAAAATCACTTCCTTTTTTGGGCCTCAGTGACTTTATTTGTGAAAGGTGGGAGTTTAATGACCTCTAACACTCCTTGTGGCTCTTACATTCTGTATCTCAGACTTCAATGTCAAAGGGCATTACAGCGTGAGAACAATCTGGAGATCTTTCCCATTCTCATTTGATTGACTGGGAAGGGGATTTTACAGAGATATGAACTCTGTACTGACCTTCCAAGTTCACAAATATGTACCACAGAGGGAAAAAATAATTTAACATATAGATGATTCAATTTTTATAACTGTCCAAAGTTAAAACAGTGTACTCATGGTAAACCTCAGTCATGTCACTGACAAAATGGATGTAGAAACCACTTTTTAAAATCCCAAATCAGGGCACAAGTATGAGTGGGGCAGAACACTTATAAAGATAATTCTGAAAAACTCAAGATGCGTGGTCTCCTCTCAATATGACAAAACTTCAGAATTCTGACTGTAGTATGTAAACGGAACAACCAGGCCTGAGGCCAGATAGCTTCATGCCATTGGTGCTGCAGCAGCTGCTGCTACAACTGCTTCTTGTTACCTTGTCACCTCAAATTAAGTATATATCTTTGGCTTATCCTACTGGAGGAATCAGGAAGAAATGATGGTCTTTTTCATTTCATCTACGTTTATCAAACCCATCAAAGGGCAAGTTAGCAACTTCAAACAACACTTTGGCAATGACAAATAGTGACGTCATTGTAGGCTCTGACATCTCCAAAGCATACTCTGACTAAAACAAAGGGTTCTGGCTCAGAAAGGGTTCCTCCAAACCAAACAAAAGGGCAGTTTCCAAATGGATAGCAAAACCCAGAGGAAAAATGGGAGATGAAGGGTGGGGGATGAAGCTGTTTACTCAGAATTTGATTGTTCAAACTAAACCCAGCAACTCCTATCGTCTTGAACTTGATTTTAAAACACAACTCCGCTAAAAAGATCAGGATTCTATGGAAATTTTCACACTTGAACATTTGCTGAGCTCTTTAGAGAGGTACTGGAATCAGTGGCAGGGGCCCCAGCACCCCTGTGATTATAATCACAGATAAGCCCAGACTTCCAGTCCAGGGATAAATCTAAAACATTTCCAAGCTCAAGTACTTAAACTTGATTTGGCTAATCCTAAGAAACCCATGCTATTCAAGCCCATGAGAGTATAGCAAAGATACAGTTTGTACAGATATCAAAGTAGAGGTGGGAAGTATTTAAATGTATTATTATTATTATTTTACTAAATTCTACATAACCAGTATTTTCCCAAGGTTCTTACATAGAAAGAACCTGATTTTTACTCTTTAGAGGATGGAATAGAATCATAATAATAACAATAAGCCTGCTTTCACATATCTGTATTTTTATCTTCTGGGATTGAAACAACACAGAATGATGATAAAATTAGAAGCCCCCCTAAAGATAATCTCATTCAAATCTCTAATTTTATAGATAGGGCAACAGAAGCCTACAGAGGACAAAGGATTTATTCAATATCCCACAGCTAGTGAGAGGCAGTATTAAGAACTCAGGCCTCCTGACTTCTTGCCCTGGATTTTCTTTGACTCACCTTTATATAGCATATGTGTGAAAACTAGGACCTTGGCTAGCTAATATTTACTGCTTCCTTCTAGCATCCCCCATTCCCACCCTTGATATGGGTGGGGGTGTTTTTGATTGCCCTTACAGAAGAATCTTGAGGCTGGATTGTCTTAAGAAACATTCACTTTTCCAGGCTCCATCCTTTCTAAGCCCAACTCCTACTGAAGGACATTTTGCACTCTTCGCCTACACTGACTTTTTCCTTCTTGGCTTGCTGCAGGAGCTCAATTTTCTCTCCTTGATCACCTTGTACTCTAAATCCTGCTCCTGTTGTCACCCTTGCACTGGGCCCCTTCTCTTCTATGCATGTGAAGTAGAGGTTAGATATGAGACCATAGAATATATCCTAACCGTCCTGAGCTCAGCAAGTCTTCTCCTTGTTTTTAATGTCATGCAAAATTTCCCTGAGCAAAACTTTCCCTCATTTTATTGACTTTAATACTAGGCTCTGTGTTTACCAAGAAAATAAAGGGCCCATAGCACTTCTCAGGAACATTTTAAAGCCCAATCCCTTGAAAATACAAGCAATAATCTTATTCCTTTGTCTTGAAAGCTAAAACAAACAAATAACAAAACGTAATGATATATTATGATGTTTTAGAGTAAGTTCCCATAGTAGACTGCATTGAATATAGATCAGTAGAAAACAAACAACCATTAATCAAAGGAATTTCTGGATCCTGGTGGGTATTATTCAACTAAAAATAGATCCCTTAGAATAAGAAAACAAAATATATAGAAACCACAATGAGCTGTTTCAGTTTCCATCAGTGCTTAAAGGTAGTGGCCATATTGTATTGACTTATTTAATAAAACATATAATTGAAAACTGCATAGAAATGAAAATAACTAGTATTATACAGCTAGTAAGAACAAAACTCGAACTTAAGTACTTATACTTTGGATGCTAACTCTTTCAAAAAGCTAATGTTTAGTTATAAAGGAGAATTTAAATGATACATAAGGTAAATGATTCCTGCTAGAATAATTCTTAAAGAGTACAAAAAGTTTATTTAAAAAAATTGTTTTCTTTATTGATTTTTTTTAGAGAGAGGAAGAGAAAGGGAGAGAGACAGAAACATCGGTGAGAGAGAACATCGAGTGGCCACCTCCTGCATCCCCCACTGAGGATCAAGCCCACAACCTGGGCATGTGCCCTGACCAGGAATTGAACTGGCAACCTCTTGGTGTATAGGTCGATGCTCAACCACTGAACCACACCGGCCAGGTAAAGAAGGTTTGTTTTTAAGTAATAACCCAGTCAATTTAAAATATATATATATATATTATCAGCACTTATAAAAACTGATCTTAAGGGTTCAGAATTTGTGATAAAAAGCCACAACTAGGAAAGGAATTTCACTCTAGTTCATTTAAGGTCTGAATTCACTGAAACACTCCTGCAGCCATTTGGTAATTGCCTTTTAGGCGGCCATGACCCTTTTGGTGAAGTAGTTATGAGCTCACCTTATGCAAGTACCAAAAACACCACATACTGCATTGGCCTGTGTGTTTATATAAGAGTAGTTATAGTGTTTGATTATTATTTTGACTTTAAGCGACAATTACAGGTAATGCATAATCTTTCCGAAGTTTAGTTACACAGAGTGGCAGGAAACATTTTGTCATCAATATTTAATGCAAGTTTATTGATTTTTTAAACTGGAGAATGTTATCATAAGCACTTTCAAACCACATGTAGTTTATATAGAGTGTTTATGCACCCACGATTTCCAGAGAAAAGTTCAGGCTGCTCCAACAAACACCTCTTTGGAAATAGTTTTGATAGAGCAAAATAATGTATGGAGAACCAAACTCCCAATACTGGAATGGCTTTCACCATGAAAAGATTAAATTTGTTCCCTGCAGGGTAGTAGTGGTCATGGCTCCTAAAGACATTAACCAAAAGGAGAATAGAGGGTGTCAAATTGAGGAGCACCAAGTTTAATAGTCTCTGTCCTCAGCTCCATCAATCTGGACAACTTTCCCTTCAAACCAAATGAAGTCTGTCTCAGATATAGCTAAAGATATAACTCAAATCATGTCTAAGTCAGACGTGGCCTTTCAACACTCTCCAAAAATAGACATGATTGAGTTTCCACTTTCAGCACATATTGTCTTGGCATGTTTCAATGCATAAGTTTGCCACTGGGGTAGGGCAAAAATCAAAATTATCTTGGAGTCAGAAGGCAGAGCTTTAGAGCATGGCCAGTACTGGTAAGCTGATAGGTCTGACAGGGGTACTACAGGCTCTAAAGTGGCAACCCAGAAGTTAGACTCTGAACCCTCTGTGGGCAAATTCTAGTGCCTCCTTTACTCTTGTCTTGGGTAACAATATACTTCTGTGCACACACACACACACACACACACACTTTTTTCTTACACTCCTGCACTCTTCTTTCAGCTGAATCTATCAGAGACCCAGCCTGTTGTCCTCATTCATTTCAATTTGCGTTCTGAGGATATCCCCCTCTTTCCCCTGTTTCCCCTTTGCATGGTTTCTCAAATTCCTTGTTAAACATATTTTCTGTTTTTCCCCCCTTAATGTACCAATTTCAAATTTTCAGTTCCATTTTTAGTCCATGCATACCCATCTCAGGTTCAGAATAGATTGTCAGCAGGTAGATCACATCTGCTAATTTTTTGGTTCCTTCTTTAGAATGACTGTGTAATAGCTAAAGTTTTTCCAAAATGGAAGGGAGTACTTCAGTAGGCAAAACTACCAGAGGCATTTAAGCAGAAATAAGAGACAATTCCCATATTTGATGTGAAACTGAACTTAGAGAATGTTTAAGTTCCTTCCAATGTTTTTCTTTCAGAATTTTGCCCTTATGAAGACATGCATTAGGAAGGGAAAGAAGGGTCAGACTTGGTTGAAAGACCATTGAGAAAGTGGGAGTTGGTGGGAAAGTATAGAAGATTGGCAGAGATGGTGGAAAATGAATTCCTGATGTATTTGCTTCATGTGTTTGAGCAACTACCTTTGGGAGGAGACATAGGTGCTGCCTCCATCTCTGCTAAAGATGATCCTTGCCTAACAAGCTGGGCCTATCAAATAAGATAGTAACTAATATTTGTGAGTGTTTTGTATATACCAAGCACCTTGCTAGGCACCTTATATACTTTTTTATTTAATGCCAATAACAATGCTAAGAAATAGAGTTATGTCCATGTTGTAGATAAGAAAATTAAAACACAAAAGGAAGAGTTGAATTGTCCAAACTTTCCTTGTAAACAACAGTTGGAAATGCAATTCAGACTTGTTTGATTCTACTTCTATGCTATCCATTCATCATTGTAGTTTTTCTTCATCCTTCCCTGCCAGTACTCCTTAGGGATTTCCTCCTGAGCAAAGTCAGAAGAGGATGAAAAGAGTGGGAAGCTCTTTGTCATTTTCTTGGCAAACTTTCTGATTTCTCAAAGCTCTAAGCCAAGCCTGGATGAAGTGACAGTTTTCTCATCTCATCACAGCATGAAAGAGAGTCTTCAAAGGGTACCTTGTAATGAGCACTCATCACAGCCACAAACATGACCACCAGCCTTCCCTCTTTCTTGCTTCTGCCAGGGATAATCCCCTGGGAGATGCTGACAGAAAGCAACATGTTGACAGCCCATAGCTGGCCTTGCCTGCTGCACAGTTTTGAACTACCCTGAGACTGCAAGGCTCTAAAGTATTTTACTCAGATTATTGGTGTGGAGCTTCCTGTGCTCCATTTGAGTGACATCTACTCCCAAGCTGTGAACCAATGTGGCAATGCCTTTGCTGGCATATCCTTGCCTCTGAAATAGCTGAAGCCTAAATACTACTTGGAGACTACAACTTGCCCAAAGGATTCCATACAACCAGAGTGATAGACAAGCCCTGGACTGGCCTGCTATCTGCTGAGTGCCCCAGTAGATGAAACTGGCCTTGATTAAAACAGTTGGATTCCATCTGGGCCTCAGCCAAAGAAAACACTCTGAATGTTATTGGTAGCACAAGGTGGGGGAAGGAATATTGATGATATAGTCCCAGGTAGCAGAATGAACCTTTAAATGTGGCTGAGGGAAAGTTTGATTCCATAATATAGCCTGTGAGGCTGTTGGAAGGCTTATCTGCTTCACAGTATCTATATTTTAGGCAGGGCCTGACAGTCCTATATTTGTTCAGCCATTCTTTTTGGGTAAAGTGGTAAAGATTTACAAAAATACAAATTGATCCCACTATCTCCTAGCTATGTGTTGAATTAGTTCATGTGACAGTCATCTAGGCACTCTACAAACACACGTTAGGCAATTGCTACATTCCAGGAAGTGTGTTGTGTGCTGGGGCAGAATGATGAGCCATACAGGTATGGTTGCCCTTCTTTGGGAACATGCAATCTAGTGGAAAAGGCAGATAATAACTAAGTGATTGTGAAAAATAAGTACACAGTCATCAAGAGGCACAGAATTAGAGAAAGGATCACCACATGCAGGAGAATCTGACCTCCGCTGGGCATCTATCAAGAAGTAGTGATCTCAATGAGAACCTAAGAAGGTATCAGCCAAACAAAAGGGTAAGAAGAAGAGGTTTTTGGGCCAAGAGAGCAGCATGTATAAATGACCAGGGAAGGGTGTTTTCTAAAACCAGACATATTTTATTTTTAAAATAGTAATCTTTAAATAGAACTGCACTAGATAAAGTAGACAAATCAGACCTGCTCCAGTTGAAACTAAAGTGGGGCCCAGCCCACATCCACCTGGCTCAGCCTGCCTACCATCTGCCTAGTCCCATGGTCTCAGAGACAATCCCATGGAACACATTTAGAAAGTACTGGTGTTAAAGAATGCAAGTGTTAGAGTCAGATATACTAGGTTCAAATCCTGGCATTTTGAGTATGTGATTTTGAGCAATTTACATCATGTCTCTGAGTCTCATGTTCTTCATATGTAAAAGAGGAATACTAATACCTATCTTACAATGTAGATGTGGGGATTAATTCAAATTAGAAATTTGTCAGAGTTTATTTCAGCACCTGGTGTAGAGTAGGCCCTTGATGAATGTTTGTCCTCTTCCCTTCCTCTTTCCTTTTCAGGCACATCTTCTGTTCTCTGTCCCAATTTCCTCATCCCTCCATTATTTCAGTTAGAGTTTTTAGTCACAAGCAACAGAAACAAACTCTTTGACTATTTAATTAGAAAGGGAAGGTTATTGAGTAAACCTCAGAATCACAGACAGGGCTGCAGAACCAGGTTTGGGGTTACATAACCAGGAGTAATGGCTGAAATCTCACTGCAAAAGTGATCAAGTGGGAATATTATTTTTTGCTACAGCCACTGAGCTCACTAAAGATTGCCATTGCTGCCCCTGGAACTTGAGTTATGGGACAGGGGTGTTTGATGTGTGGTGTATAAATTATCTGCCCAGGCCCTAGCTTCAAGGCCACCTGTTAATTTTGTGCAGTGGGAGATGGTGATACTTCCTATCAAGACTTATAAAGTGGAATAAATTCTTCAGGCATAGAGGTTGGTGTCAGCATTTTGGCAGTGTAGCGGATGATATGATGCATTTCCTAGAACCATTAAACAATAACTCCTCATTCCTAATTCCCCTAGCCACTGGCAACCACCATTTTAAAATCTCTCTATATCTGTAAATTTGACTAATTCATGAAACTTATACAGGTACAATCATATAATATTTATCCTTTAGTGCCTGGGTTATTTCAATTTAGCATAATGTTTTCAAATTTTCGCCCTATTGTAGCTCATATCAGTACTTTATTCCTTTTTAAGGTGTAATCGTATTCCATTTTATGTATATACCACATTTTGTTTATCTATTTAAATGTCTATGGACACTTGGGTTATTTCCATTTTTTGAATATTGTATTCAATTATTCAATGCTGCTATAAAGCTTGGTTTACAAATATCTTTTTGAGGCCCTGCTTTCAATTACACTAAAATAAATTCCCTTATATATAGGGAATACATTCTGAGACCCCAAGTGGATTCCTGACACAGTAGATAGTACTGAAACCTAATATATACCATGCTTTTTTCTATATATAGATATCAGTGATAAAGTTTAACTTATTAATTAAGCCCAGTAATATTAACAATAATAAATAACAATAAAAAAGAACAATTATAACAATATACTATAATAAAATTTGTATTGATGTTCTCTCTCTCTCTCTCTCTCTCTCTCTCTCTCTCTCTCTCAAAATATCTTATTGTATTGCATTCACCATTCTTGTGATGAGGTGAGATGATGTGATGCCTATGTGATGAGATGAAGTGAGGTGAAGGACATGGGCATTGTATGCAGCATTAGGATAATTTAAGGGTAATTTAACTTGAGAACAAGCACTGCAGTACCACAACAGTTGATTTAATAATAGAGAGGGCCACTAAATGACTAATGGGTGGAGAGTGTATATAGTATGGAGAGGCTGAATAAAGGGATGATTCATATTCCAGGCATGATGGAGCTGGACAGCCTGAGATTTTACCATGCTACTCAGAATATCATGAAATTTAAAATTTATGAATTGTTTATACCTGGAATTTTTTATTTAATATTTTTGAACTTTGGCTAACCACAGATAACTGAAACCATTGAAACTAAAACTGCAGATTAGGGGAGGACTACTGTATACATTTTTTAATTATTTTCTTAGTGGATGTCCTTGGGATTCCAATTAACATATTAATTTATAACAACCTCATTTAGATTACTATCCACTTATTTTAGTAGCACACAAAAACTTTCCTTTATATAGCTCCATTCACTCCCCTTAAATAAATTACTCGTCTTTAGTGCTTTACTGGAGCAGGTTTGAGAACAGTGAATTCCCTCAATTTCTATCTAGTAATATCTTAATATCTCATTTTTGACGGACAGATTTTCCATACATGGGATTTTTGGTTGATAGTGTTTATTTTTCCAGTACTCTAAATATGTCATCCCTTATCCTCTGGTCTCCATGGTTTATGATGAATGTAATACATTTCTATTATTTATAAGCTACCAAATATTTTGTTATAGCAGTCCAAATGGACGAAGACAGGAAATTAGCTCTGAGAAGTGAAGATGTTGCTTCCATTTAAAAGTATGGAAGCAGCTTTGGAACTGGGTAATGTGTGGAGGCTAAAAGCGTTTTTGAGGTATGCTAGAAAAACACTACATTGCAGTGAATGGACTGTTAAAAGCGAGTCTGGTGAGAGCTCAGAAAGAGAAGATGAGAGCTATGGCCATGGAGGCCAGAACCCTGCGCAGCAGAGCAATGGGACTAGAGCCACCCGTGAACATCAGACCAGTAGAGCCACAGGAATATAATTCCAGCTCAGGAAAGCTCCCATGTGGGATGTGTCCAGCAAAGCCATGGAGATGGTAATGTCTCAGTATGTTCAGAAGGTAGGACCCTTGCCACAGAGGGGAAAATATCTAGTTAAAGAGATTATAATCAAATCTTAATATTTAATAGTGCTATAATGGGGAATTGAGAAGGCCATCTGCATGCTCAAAACTGAAACTCTATCAGAAAACAACTGAGAACACCCTACTATTTCACCTCCAATTGGCCTTTAGGTTCTGCACAAACAGGTCACAAAGACAAAAGCAGAGTTATAAATAGCCTGGATAAGCAATAAAGTGCCCAACAAAGAGTCAGTCTGCAAAGACTGAGTATTTTCTCTTTATTCTACTTTCTTTTTCTTCTCTTTTCTTTTTGGCTCCAGGTGTTTAAGGTAACTCTGTCAAAATACAAGCTGACCATTAAGCTAACAGAACCAAGACCTCAGTGACAATACATGACAAAGAATACAGACTTTATAAAAAATATTTTAGAACAATCACTAAACAAATAATCAGCAGCAACAATAATCACTTGGGAGAATCTGATTTTCACAGTTGTCACATTATAATATTCAAAGTGCATAGTTTTTCACAAAAATACGAGGCATACAAAGAAACAAGAAAAAAAAATGGGCCATTCATAGGAAAAAAATAAAATTAATAGAAATTGTCCATGAGGAAACTGAGACATTGGACTTAATAGATGAATATGTTAATTCAAGGTAGGAGAGGGTAAACGGTAGGATAAATGGTGATGGAAGGAGACTTGACTTGGGGTGGTGAACACACAATACAAGATACAGATGGTGTATTATAGAATTGTGCACCTGAAACATATATAATTTTATTTACCCATGTCACCCCAATAAATTCAATAAACAGAGTAAACTAAAATAGATATATTCCAAGACACAATTATAATCAAACTGTTAAAAGACAAAGATTTGTTTAAAGCAACTAGAAATAAGTGACTAATCATGGACAAAGAATACTTAATAAAATCAACCACCAATTTCTCAGCAGATGCCATGAAGTCCAGCAGTGAAATGATATATTTTAAAGTGCTGAAAGAAAAAAAATGTCCACCAATAAATCTTTATCAAAATGAAAAATTTTGTGCATCACAAGATGTATCAAGAAAGTGAAAAGACAACCTAAAGTGGGAGAAATATTTGCAAATCACATATCTGATAAGGATTTAATTTTCAGAATATATAAAGATCTACAACTCAGTGACAAAAGTAAAAATTAATGAGCTAAGGACTTGATAAATAATCACACAAAAAGATGCCCAATATTACTAGTCATTATTAAAATATAAAAACTACAATAATATAACACGTCACACAAAATTGAGGAAGACACACGTGCCCCGCCAGTGTGGCTCAGTGGTTGAGCATTGACCCATGCGCCAAGAGGTCATCAGTTTGATTCCTGGTCAGGGCACATGCCCAGGCTGTGGGCCAGATCCTTAGTGGGGGGCATGCAGGAGGTGGCCAATCGATGTTCTCTGTCATCAATGTTTCTATCTCTCTTGCCCTCTCCCTTCCTCTCTCTCTCAAATCAATAAAGAAAAAAAAATAAAAATAAAGGAACACACATGTGTTAGCAACACTGTGGAGAAATTGGAACTCTCATTCATTTCTGGAGTGAATGTAAAATGCTGCAGCCACTTTGGAAATCAGTCTTGTGCTCCCTTAAAATATTAAGTATAGAGTTAAAATAAAGCCCAGCAATTCATCTCCTAGGTATACATCCAAATATAACTGAAAATAGGCATTACAACATAATCTTATACAGAAATGTTCATAGCAGCATTATTTACAACAGCCAAGATATGGAAGCAACCCAAGTGCTCATCAACAGACAAGTGGATATAAAAGTGGTGGTACATATATACAGTGAATATTACTCAGCCACAAAAGAGAAGGAAGTCTTATCATTTGTAACAGCATGGATGGATCTAGCGAGTATTATGCTAAGTGAAACAAATCAGTCATAAAAAGGCAAATACCATATAATTTCACTTATATGTGGAATCTAAAGAATAAAATAAACAAACAAAATAGAAACAGACGCTTAGATACAGAAAACAGATTGATGGTTGTCACAGGAGAGGGGTGTTGAGGGACTGGGTAAAAAGGTGGAGGGATTAGGGATTCAGAAATAGTAATTGGTAGTTACAACATAGTCACGGATATATAAAAAACAGCATAGGGAATATATCAATAATGCTGTATTAACTATGTATGGTGCCAAGTGGATACTGGAAATATCGGTGGGAACACATTGTAAAGTATATGATTGTCTAACCACTATGTTGTGTACCTGAAACTAATACAAAATAGTATTGAATGTAAATTGTAATTGAAAAAGAAAGAATATACAGATGATGTATTGTAGAATTGTTTACCTGAAATCTATATAATTTTATTAACCAATGTTAGCAAAAATTCAATTAAAATAGATAAAAATTATAAATGCTAAAAAATGCTTTTTCAGTATCTATTGATATGATCATATGGTTTTTATGTTTCATTTTATTTGTGTGGTCTATCACCTTTATTTATTTGTGGATATTGTACCATCCTTGCATCCCTGGGATGAATCCCATTTGGTCATGATGAATATTTTTTTTGATGTATTCCTGGATATGATGTGCTAATATTTTGTTAAGGATTTTGGCATCTGTGTTCATCAAGGATATTGGCCTGTAGTTTTCTTTCTTTGTAGTGTCTTTATCTAGTATTGGACTTAGAATTATGTTGGCCTCAGAAAATGAGTTTGGAAGTCTTCCATCTTCTTGGATTTTTTGGAATAGTTTGAGGAGAATGGGTGCTAGATCTTCTTTGAATGTTTGCTAAAACTGCCCATGAAGCCTTCCAGACCTGGGCTTTGGTTTGCTGGGAGTTTCTTGATTACATCTTCAATATCCTTAGTTGTTATTGGTCTGTTCAAGTTTTCTAACTCTTCCTGGTTCAGTTTTGAGAGACTGTGTTTCTAGGAATTTGTCCATTTCACCTACACTTTCCAATTTGTTGGCTTATAATTGTTCGTAGTATGTTTTAATGATCCTTTGTATTTCTGTGGTCTAAGTTGTTACTTCTCTTTTGTTTCTGATTTTGTTTATTTGGGTCTTCTCTTTTTGTTTCTTGGTGAGTCTGGCTAAGGGTCCATCAATCTTGTTTACCTTTTCAAAGAACTAGCTCTTTGTTTCATTGATTTTCTGAAATTTTTTTTATAGTTTCTATGACATTTATTTGTGTTCTAACCTTTTCTATTTCTTTCCTTCTACTTGCTTTCAGTTTTCCTTTTTTTTTTTTCTAGTTCTTTGAGTTGTAGGGTTAGAAAATCAATTAGGAATTTTTCTTGTTTCTTGAGGTAGGCCTGTAGTGCTATGAACTTCCTTCTCAGTACTGCTTTTGCTGTGTCCCCTGCTTTTGTGTTGTTGTGTGTTCATTTTCATTGGTTTCCAGGAATTTTTTAATTTTTTTCTTGATCTCCTTTGTAACCCATTCATTGTTTAATAGCATGTTATTTAACCTCCATGTGTTTGAATGTTTTTGCGTGTTTTTGTTGTAATTGATTTCTAGTTTCATGCCATTGTGATCTAAGAAGATGCTTGATATGATTTCAAACTTCTTGAATTTGTAGAGACTTACTTTGTGTCCTAACATGTGATCTATTGTAGACAATGTTCCATGTACAATTGAGAAGAATGTATATTCTGCAGCTTTGGAGTGAAATGTTCTGTAAATATCAATTAAGTCCATCTGATCTAGTTCATCATTTAAGGACTCTGTTTTTTTTATTAATTTTTTGTCTAGAAGATCTTTCCAGTGGTGTCAGTACAGTGTTAAAGTCACCCACTATGATTGTTTTGCTATTACTCTCTCCTTTGAAGTCTTCTAAAACTTTCTAAATATATTTTGGTGCTCTTGTGTTTGGTGCATGTATGTTTACCAGGGTTAAATCCTCTTGTTGGATTGTTCCTTTTAATATTATGTAGTGACCTTCTTTGTCTCTTATTATGGCCCTAGTTTTTTTGTTTGTTTGTTTGTTTTTTGTTGTTGTTTTTAATCCTTACCTGAGGATATCTTTTTAAAATTATTTTTATTAATTTATTTTTGGTACAGATGTTTCTCTTTCCCCCCCCCATTGACACCCTCCTCTCCATCCCCCGCCACCCCGTCCCCTGCTTTGTTGTCTGTGTCCATTGGTTATGCATACATACATATAGGTTCTGTGGCTTATCTCTTCCCTCCCCCACCACCCCCTTTTCTGAGATTTATCAGCTCTACCCTAATTCTGTGTCACTGGGTCTATTTTGTTCATCAGTTTGTTTTGTTCACTATATTCCCCAAATAAATGAGATCATGTGATATTTGTCTTTCTCTGTTAGGCTTATTTCACACAGCATAATACTCTCCAGGTCCCTCCATGTCATCTCAAAGGGTAAGAGATCTTTCTTTCTTACAGTCACATAGTACTCCATTGTGTATATGTACCACTGCTTTTTTATCCATTCGTCTACTGATGGACACTTGGGCTGTTTCCAGATCTTAGCTATTGTAAATAGCGCTACTATGAACATGGGGGTACATATATTCTTTCTGATTGGTGTTTTAGTCTTCTTAGGGTATATTCCTAGGAGTGGGATCACTGGGTCAAATGGTAATTCAATTTTTAATTTTTTGAGGTAACACCATAGTGTTTTCCACAATGGCTGCACCAGTGTGCATTCCCACCATCAGTGTACTAGAGTCCCCTTTTCTCCACACCATCACCAGCACTTGTTGTTTGAGGATTTATTAATGATGGCCCTAGTTTTGAAGTCTATCTTATCAGATATGAGTATTACTACACCAGCTTTTTTTTTTTTTTCATATGCCTGGAAAAAAATTTTTTTCCATCCACTCACTTTCAACCTGTGTGAGTCTTTTTTTGTGAGGTGCGTCTCTAATAGACAGCATACATATGGGTCATGTTTTCTTATCCAATCAGCAACTCTATGTCTTTTGTTTGGAGCATTTAAGCCATTTATATTTAAGGTTATTATTGATAGACACTTATTAGTTGTCATTTTTATTTTATTTCTGTGTTCCTATATATATTTCTTCTTCTTCTTACTGCAGTCCCTTTATCATTTCTGCAGTGCTGGTTTGGTGGTGGTCAATTCCTTTATCTTTTTTTATCTTTGAAGCTCTTTACTTCACCTTCAATTTTGAATGATAGCCTTGCTGGATGTAATAGTCTTGGATTCAGACACTTGCCTTGCATTACTTTGTACACTTCATGCCACTCCCCTCTGGCCTGCAGTGTTTCTATTGAGAAATCAGCTGACAATCTAATGGGAGCTCCCTTGTAGGTCACTTTCTGTCTCTCTCTTGTTTCCTTTAAGATTTTTTTGTCTTCAATGTTTGCTATTTTAATTACGATGTGTCTAGCTGTGAGTCTTTTTGGGTTCATCTTGTTTGGGACTCTCTGTGTTTCCTGGACTTGTGTGACTTTTTCTTTCACCAAATTAGGAATGTTTTCTGTCATTATTTCTTCAAATAGCTTCTCTATTCCCTTCTCTGATTCTTCTTTTTCTGGTACCCCTATGATGTGAATGTTGTTACATTTTGTATTGTCCCAAAGCTCCGTTATACTTTCCTCCTGTTTTTTTTAAGTTATTTTCCCCATTTGCTGCTCTATTTGGATGTTTTTACCTACCTTGTCTTCTTACTCACTCATTCTGTCTTAAACTTCTTCTAATCTACTATTGAATTCTTCTAAGGTATTTTTTATATCAGCTATGTCATTTTTTATTTCCTCTTGATTCTTATTCACAGCTCTTACCTCTTTTTTTAAGCTATTGTATTTCCCACTGAGCTCTTTGTATTTCTCATTAATTTGCTTGTAATTCTCACTGAATTGTTTGAGCACCCTTAAAATAATTGCTGTGAATTCTTTATCTGACAAATTGCTTTCTTTCATTTCATGTAATACTTTTTCTGGTGATTCCTCCGTTTCTTTCATTTGAGTGTTGTTTCTTTTCTCCCTATTTTAGCTATCTGGTAGTTCTAGACCTGGTGAGGGATGTTGGGATGTGTAGGCAGGTCAGTGTGTATCAAATAAGGCTGCTCTGCCTCCCAGATTGTTCTGGTGCATGGCTCCTCTTGCCTGCTATGGGTCCTAGAGCATTGGCTACTGGCAACTGGTATTGTTCTGTTCTGGTAGCCACTTCTCTTGGGCCTGTGGGCCCTGCCAGAGCCACAAGCAGCTGGATCGCATGGTCCCCACTGGAGCTACAAGCTCTGTCGGTGCCACGGGCAGCTGTATCACGCAGGCCCCACTGAAGCCACAGGTCCTGCTGCTGGTGGCTTGGGAGCACTGCTGCCTAATGGGGCCCCGCTCCTGCTCAGCCTCTGCTGGTGTTGTTGGGGATGGGTCTCAGCTGCCAATCTGTGCTGCTGCTGCCCAGAGATGGATGTCTGCTCCTGAGCCTCTTTTGCTGGGGATGTGTCTTGGCTCTGATCAGGCTGCTGCTGTGGGGGATGGTGCTGGGCTTTCAGCCTCTTGTGCATTCCACATCAGGCACTTTGACAGCCACTGCTGTGCACTGGTCTGTTTTTACACAGGGGGTTCCACCAGTCTGATGATGCAAGGTGCACTGATGGGCTCAGGTTGCTGGGCCCTTGCTGCTCCTGCTTCCTCCTCCCAGAAAAGACCAGGGATCTTCCAAAATGGCTGGGCCTCCTGGCCACATAGGGAGAAGTGCTCTGGAAAACTGCTTACCATGGTAACCAACTGCTCCCTGTCCACAGCACAGGAACCCTCTGCTCCACATTTTTGCACTGCTTGAGTTTGCTTGTCCACACGCACATCCACTTACACTCTCTCACATTTGCTCACACTCTCACACACCCTTGCTCTGGTCCTGCCCTCTGCCATCTCCAAAATCCCACCGTGTTTTTCTTAAGGCATTTATTATATAGCAAAAAGTAAAGACTATTTCGATTTTTGGAAATAACATGTGCAAAGGCATTCACTCTTAAAAAAAAACATTGTTTTTACAGAGAATTATGATAAACTTCATGATAATGGGACATAGAGCTAAAAGTAAAGGATGGCAGAAGGAGATGAGATAGCTTGGGGTTTGAGCGTAAAGATCCTTCTGATAGGCTAAGGAGTTCGGCCTTAATCCTTAGGAAATGGACACTGCAATAAGATTCTGAGCAGAAGGAAGGGCTGATTCTTCCAAGATGCTTCTTTAATAAAACAGAATTAGGTTAATATTACTTTATTCTGTTTATGAAACTAAGGCTTCTCAGAAATTTTAATATGATTAAGTACTTATAAAGCCCATGAAACTAATTTGGGCATATTAACTTACACTGTAAACTCTTCAGGTTTTGTGAGGGGAAAAATCAAGAACAAAACAAATGATAATAAATTCATCTGTACCTTTTTCTCTGCTTCCATTGACTATCATATTATTTATTCTTTCCTTAAATGTTTTTAATTTCTCATTTTATAGTTATTTAGTTTTAATTTGTTTAATTATTGACTTTTTTCTCCCCATTCTCAGACCTTAAATCTTATCACATCACTCCCTCAATTCTTCCCCAGAATTTCAAATCTCAAAACAGATTTTATCATCACTAACATATACCATTTGTTTAAATCTGAAACTTGGAAGTTATCCTTGACATCTCTTTCTACCTCATCCCTCATATTTTATTCATTGGTAAGTTTTTGCCTCAAAAGTTACACAAGCTTCCAAAACCACTTCAAAAAGTAGCTCAAACAATGCTGCATTCTGTACACACTACTTCATTTCTTTAAAATTTCTGTTAAACAAAGAGGAAAATTGCCAATTATATGCTTACCGAAATAAAATGACTTCGGTATCTTAATCTTACTTTATTTTATTACTATTTTTTAAATTTAATTGAAATTTTTGGAATGACATTTGTTAATAAAATTATATATGTTTCAAGTGTACAATTCTATAATTCATCATGTATATATTGTATTGTGTGTTCACCACCCCAAACAAGTCTCCCTCTGTCACAATTTATGTCCCCTTTACCCTCTTCTACCATCACCCAACACCTCTTTCACTCTGGTAATCATTATACTGTTGTCTGTGTATATGGACTTTATTTTTTTGCCTAATTTCTTCACCTTTTTCACCCAGGCCCCTAACGGTCCTCCCCTCTAACAACTGTCAGTCTGTTCTCTGTATCTATGAGTCTGTTTCTCTTTTGTTAGTTTATTTTTAATTTATTATTTTTTAGACATTTTATTGTACATCAGTTACATCTCAATAAAGCTGTGCTTTTAAAAAGTAACTATTGCCCTGGCCAATTTGTCTCAGTGATTAGAGCATCGGCCCATGGAGCAATGAGTTGCGGGTTCAATTCCAGTCAAGGGCATGTATGTTGGTTGCAGTTTGTCCCCGGCCCTGATCAGGGTTATGCGGGAGGCAGCTAGCTAGTCGATGTGTCTCTCTTACATCAATGTTTCTCTCTCTCTCTCTCTCTCTCTCTTTCTCTCTCTCTCTCCCTCCCTCCTCCTTCCCTCCTACTCTGTCTGAAGATAAATGGAAAAATATATTCGGGTGAGGATTAAAAATAATAATAATAAAAAAGTAACTATTGATACAGGCCACACATGGGTGAATCTCCAAAATATGTTGAGTGAAAGAAGACAGACACAAAGGAATACATGCTGTATTATTTCATTTACAAGAACTTGTAGAACAGGAAAAACTAAATTATGCTAAGAAGAAAAAAGGGAAAGATGAAAAGAAGAAGAGAGGAGGACAGGAAAAGGAGAGAATGGTTGCCTGCCCCTTTTTTGTGTGGACAGGAATTGACTGGGCAGGGCATTAAGGCAAAAATGATATTCTTAATTTTTTTTTCTTTATTGATTTTTAGAGAGAGGAAGGAAGAGGGAGAGAGAGAGAGAGAGAAACACTGATGAGAGAGAACATCCACTGGCCACCTCCTGAATACCCTCCACTGGGGATCGAGCTCACAACCTGGGCATCACTGGGAATCAAACCGGTGACCTCTTGATGCATGGGTTGATGCTCAACCACTGAGCCACACCGGCCAGGCAAAAATGATATTCTTGATGAGGGTTTGGGTTATGTGAGTATATTTATTTGTGAAAATCTACATAACAAAAACTGTAGATTGGTCAGTGCAATTCACTGTATGTCAAAGTGTTTAGGAGTGCAGTGTCCTGATGTCAAGTTACTTTAAAATACACTTCTTTGAAAAAAGATGAATTGCTAGATGAATGGAGAGAAATATGGATAAATGGATCAGTGTGATAACAATACAACAAAATGTGAAGTCTAGAATCCAGTTGGATATAGGAGCTTCATTCTATAATTCTTTCTTCTGTGTATTTGAATTGTTTCTTAATAAAATGTTGGGGGAAAAACTATTTGTGCAGTGCAGTCCACATGTCTATAAGTAAATGAAAAGGAAACAATCTCTACGGACACCCCAAAAGATTCCAGCAGTGATTACTGCTGGGGAAGGGAAAATTTGGGAGGGGCAAAAAGTGGAAATTTGGCTTTCCCAAGTTTTCATTTTTTTCTGAGAGTATATTTGTTACCGGAGGAAATAGCTTCTTCTGCACTGCCAGGGGAAAGGAAATTCAGGGACACTCACATAGGAGGAGTTTTAAGCAATAGTGACAAGATTTCTTTTTTTTTAATTTATTTTTGTTACAGATGTTTCTCCTTTCCCCCCATTGACACCTTCCTCCTCATCCCCCCTCCCAATCCCCAGCTTTGTTGTCTATCTATGTTCATCAGTTATGCACACATGCCTTTAAGTTCTGTGGTTTATCTCTTCCCTCTCCCCCACTTCTGAGATTTGTCAGTCTGTACCCTACTTCTGGGTCTCTGGGTCTATTTTTTTCATCAGTTTGTTTTGTTTATTATATTCCACAAATAAATGAGATCATGTGATATTTGTCTTTCTCTGCTTGGCTTGTTTCGCTTAAGATAATACTCTCCAGGTCCTTCCATGTCATCTCAAAGGATAAGAAATCTTTCTTTCTTACAGCTACATAGTACTCCATTGTGTAAATGTACCACTGCTTTTTATCCACTCATCTAATGATGGACACTCAGGCTGTTTCCAGATCTTAGCTATTATAAATAGTGCTGCTATGAACATAGGAGTACATATATTCTTTCTGATTGGTGGTTGAGGTTTCTTATGGTATATTCCTAGAAGTGGGATCACTGGGTCAAATGGCAGTTCAATTTTTAATTTTTTGAGATAACACCATAGTGTTTTCCATAGTGGCTGCACCAGTCTGCATTCCCACCAGCAGTGTACTAGAGTCCTCTTTTCTCCATGCCCTCACCAGCACTTGTTTGATGATTTGTTGATGGCAGCCATTCTGACAGGTGTGAAGTGATACCTCATTGTTGTTTTAATTTGCATCTTTCTGATGATTAGTGACAAGCATTTTTTCATACATCTCTTGGCCATTTGTATGTCTTGTTTGGAGAGGCATCTCTTTAGGTCCTCTGCCCATTTTTTAATTGGGTTCTTTGTCTTCCTTTTGTTGAGTTGTGTGAGTACTCTATATATTTTGGAAATTAATCCCTTATCTGATGTATCATTGGCAATTATTCTCTCCCATATAGTGGGTTCCCTTTCCATTTTAAAGGCTGTGTTTTTTGCTGTGCAGAAGCTTTTTAGTTTGATGTAGTCCCATGTGTTCATTTTCTCCTTTGTTTCTCTTGCCCTAGGTGATGTATCAGTGAAAATTCTGCTACATGCAACGTCTGAAATTTTGTTGCCTACCTTTTCTTCTAGGATTTTTATGTTTTCACAGGGGACATTTAAGTCTTTTATCCATTTTTAGTTTATTCTTGTGTATGGTGTAAGTTGGTGGTGTAGCTTCATTTTTTTTGCATGTAGCTGTCCAATTTTCCCAGCACCATTTATTAAAGAAACTGTCTGTATTCAACTTATGCTTTGCCACCTTTGTCAAATATTAGTTGAACATAATGTCTTGGGTCGATTTATGGGTTCTCTGTTTTGTTCCATTGATCTATGTGCCTATTTTTGTGCCAGTACCAGGCTGTTTTGATTACAATGGCTTTGTAGTATAACCTGATACCTGGTATCATGATCCCTCCTACTTTCTCTATTTTAAGTGGCTGTGGCTATTTGGGGTCTTTTTTATTTCCATATAAACTTTTGGAATATTTGTTCTAGATGTTTGAAATATGTCATTTGTATTTTAATGGAGATTGCATTTAGTGTATTGATTGCTTTGGGTAGTACTCACATTTTAATGATTTTTGTCCTTCCAATCAATGAACGTGGCATATGCTTCCACTTTTTAAATATTTTCTTCCATTTCTTTTTTCAATGTCTTTTAATTTTCTGAGAACAGGTCTTTTATCTCCTTGGTTAGGTTAATTCCTAAGTATCTTAATTTTGTTTTTGTTGTTGCAATGATAAATGGGATTTTTTTTTTTTTCATTTAACTTTCTGTGTGTCTATTACTGGTGTGTAAAAACACCAATGCTTTCTTGATGTTGATTTGAAATCCTGCTACTTTGATGAATTCATTTATTAAATATAGTAGTATTTTGGTTGAAGGTTAGGGTTTTCTATATACAATATTATGTCATCAGTGAATTATGACAGTTTCAGTTCCTCCTTTCTAATTTAAATGACTTTATTTTTATTTCTTTTCTGATTGTTGTACTAAGACCTCCAGTACTATGTTGAATAAGAGTGGGAAAGCAGACATCCCTGTCTTTTTCCTGTTCTTTAGCAAAATACTTTTAGTTTTTGTCCATTGAGTATGATGTTGATCATAGGGTTGTCATATATAGCCTTTATTATGTTGAAGTATGATACTTCTATTTCTATTTTGCTGAGAGTTTATATAAAAAATGCTGGATTTTGTTAAATGATTTTTCAGCATCTATTGATATGATCATTTGAAAAAAATCAAATGAAAGATTAAAAATCTTTCATTTTCTTTATGTGGTTTATCACAATTATTGTTTTATAAATGCTGTAGCAGCATTGCATTACTGGGATAAATCCCACTTAGTTGTGGTGTATATATTTCTAATTTATTCCTTGATCCAATTTGCTCATATTTTGTTGAGGATTTTGACATCTATGTTCATCACGGATATTGACCTGTAAAATTCTTTCTTTGTGGTGTCATTATCTAGTTTGGGGATTAGGATTATGCTAGCCTCATAAAAAGAGCTCGGAATTCTTCCTTCCTCTTGAATTTTTATAATAGTTTGAAAAGAATGCTTGTTAGTTCTTCTTTGAATGTTCAGTAAACCTCCCCTCTGACCCCATCCGGATCAGAGCTTTCGTTTACTGGGAGTTCATTGATTACTACTTCTATTTTCTTACTTGTTATTTGTCTGTTCTGGTTTTCTGACTCTTCCTGGTTGAGTTTTGGAAGACTGTATGATTCTAGGAATATGTTCATTTCTTCCAGGTTGTCCATTTTTTTTGGCATATAATTATTCATAGTATTTTCTTACAATCCTTTGTATTTCTGTGATGTCAGTTGTTATTTTACCTCTTTTGTTTCTGATTTATTTATGTGGGTCCTCTTTCTTTGATTCTTGGTGAATCTGGCTTAAAGTTGATCAATATTATTTATATTTTTAAGGAACAACCTCTTGGTTTATTTAATCTTTTGGGTTTTGTTTGTTTGTTTGTTTTAGTCTCTATGTAACTTATTTTCACTCTGATCTTTGTTATTTCCTTTCTTCTACTTACTCTGGGTTTTTCTTTTTTGTTCTCTTTATAATTCTTCATGTTGTAGGGTTAGATAGGTTATTAGAATTTTTTTTTGTTTGTTTCTTGCTTAAGGTAGGCCTGTATTGCTATGTAATTCCCTTTTAGGGCTGCTTTTGCTGTGTTCTATAAGATTTGTGTTGTTGTACAATCATTTTCATTAGTTTCTAGGAAGTTTTTGATTTATTCCTTGATCTCGTTGGTATCCTATTCATTGTTTAATAACATGTTATTTATCCTCAATGTGTTTGAATGTTTTTGAGTGTTTGTATTGTAATTTATTTCTAATTTTATGCCATTGTGATCTGAGAAGATGCATGATATAATTAAAATGTTCTTTAATTCGTAGATACTTAGTTTGTGTCCTAACATGTGATCTATCTTAGACAATGTCCCGTGTGCACTTGAGAAGAATGTATATTTTGCAACTTTGAGGTGAAATATTCTGTAAATATCAGTTAAATCCATCTGATATAGTGTGTTGTTTAAGGTCTTTGTTTCCTTGTTAAATTTTTGTCTAGAATATCTATCTACTGATGTGATTGGGGTGTTAAACTTCCCTGCTATAGTTGTATTGCTGTTGTTCTCTTACTTAAAGTTCTCTTGAAGTTTTTAATATATTTTAGTGCTCCTATATTGGGTAGATATATGTTTGCCAGGGTTATGTCCTCTTTTTGGATTGATCTTTTTAATATTGTGTAGTGACCTTCTTTGTCTCTTATTATGGCCATTATTTTGAAGTCTCTCTTATCAGATATGAGTATCGCTACACCTGCTTTATTTTTCATTTCCATTTTAATGGAAAAAAATTATATCCCTTCAGTTTTATTCTGTATGAGTCTTTTGTTCTGAGGTGGGTCTCTTGTAGGCAACATATATGTGGGTCATGTTTTCTTATCCATTCAACTACCCTATGTCTTTTGACTGGAACATTTAATCTATTTATATTTAAGGCTATTATTGATAGGTTCTTATTAATTGCCATTTTTATTCATTATGCATAGGTTTCTCTTTCTCTATTTTTTCTTATTATTACAGCATTCCCTTTACCATTTCTTGCAATGCTGGTTTGGTGGTAATAATTTCCTGTAGCCTCTTTTTCTCTGGGAAGCTTTTTATTTCACCTTCTATTTTAAATGATAACCTTGCTGGATAGAGTAGTGTTGAATTCAGTCCCTTGCCTTTCATTACTTTGTACACTTCATGCCACTCCCTTCTGTTTCATATTGTTTCTATTGGTAAATCAGCTGACAGTCTAATGGGAGTACCTTTGTAGGTAACTTTCTGTCTATCTCTTTTTGCCTTTTATATTCTTTCTCTTGCCCAGGCCAGTTTGGCTCAGTGGTTGGAGTGTCAGCCCACAAACCAAAGAGTTGCAAGTTCAATTCTGTTTAAGGGCATGTACTTAAGTTGCAGTTTGATCCCTGGGCCTGGTTGGGGTTGTGTGGGAGGCAACCAACCAATGTGTCTCTCACACATCAATGTTTGTCTCTCTCTTTCCCCCACTCCCTCCTACTCTATCTAAAAAGCAATGAAAAAATATCCTTGGGTGAGGATTAAAAAAATAATAAAATAAACAAATAAATATTTTTTTCTCTGTCTTTAACGTTTGCCATTTCATTATGACATGTATAGGTGCTGGTCTTTTTAACTTCAACTTGAATGGGACTCTTTGTGTTTCCCAGAGTTGTCCAACTTTTTCCTTCACCAGGTTAGGGGAGTTTTCTGTCATTATTTTTTTATACAGGCTCTTATTCCTTTTGGTACCCCTATGATGAAAATGTTGTTATGGTTTGTATTAAGGGAGCCAAAGCTCCCTAAGCCCTCCTCCTGTTTTTTAATTTTGTTTTTTTTTTTTTCATTGCTGCTCTAATTTGGTATTTTTTTCTACCTTGTCTTTGAAGTTGCTGATTTAGTTTTCAGCTTCTTCTAATCTACTATTACTCCTTGCAATGTATTTTTATATCAGCTAATATCATTCTTCATTTCTATTTGATTATTATTCATAACTTCTACCTCTTTTTTATGGTGGTGTAGTTCTCATTAAGTTGCTTGTAATTCTCACTGAGTTGTTTGAGCACCCTTAAAACCATTGCTTTGAATTCTTTACCTGACAAACTGCTTGCTTCCATTTCATGTAGTTCCTTTTCTGGTGCTTCCACCTTTTCTTCCATTTGGGAGTTGTTTCTTTCTCACTAGTTTAACAATCTGGTAGATTGGGACCAGGTGAGGCATATTGGAATATGTAGGATGGTCAATGTGTGTCAGATAAGACTGCTATGCCTCCTATTCTTGGTGTGCTGTTCTTTTTGTGGGACTCAGTGGAGTAGTCTTCAAGATCATCTAAGATGGGTTCTCTAGCAATGACCAAGGGTCATTTTGTGGGTTATGTGAGCTCTTCTGCTGTATTTGGGTCTTGATTGCTGTTGTTCATGTGTTGGTGTACTCAGCCCTCAGAGTTGTTAACTGTGAGTCTCAAGCTATACCCCGTCAACTCTGTTATGCCAACTGTTATACAGGTTTTGACAGGACAAAACAATGCAAAACTAGACCAAACCTAAAAGACCCCCTTTCAAAAATCAGCATCAATGGTAATAAAACAACCACCTCAACAACAAGATTAAAGGACACACACACACACACACACACACACACACACACACACAAAGAATACTGGGAGTTGAGAGACCAAATGAATTAGAAGAGGTAAAAAAAAAAATAAAAGTAAAAGAGGCAAGGCAAAACCAGACCAAATGAAAAAGAACCTGAAGAAAAAAAAATGTATATGTCAACAACGATAATAGCACCAGCTGCAAAAGCTAAAAATTGAACTGCCATTTGACCCAGTGATCCCAGTTCTAGGAATATACCCTAAGAATCCTGAAACACCAACCAGAAAGAATATACATACCCCTATGTTTATAGCAGCCCTATTTACAATAGCTAAGATCTGGAAAGAGTCCAAGTGTCCATCAGTAGATGAGTGGATAAAAAACATGTGGTACATGTACACAATGGAATACTATGCAGCTGTAAGAAAGAAAGATCTCTTATCCTTTGAGATGGCATGGAAGGACCTGGAGAGTATTATGCTAAGCGAAACAAGCCAAGCAGAGAAAGACAAATATCACATGATCTCACTTATTTGTGAAATATAATGAACTAAACAAACTGATGAACAAAATTGACCCAGAGACATAGAGGTGGGGTACAGACTGACAAGCCTCAGAGGACGGGGGTTGGGGGAGAATAGATAAACCATAGAACTTATATGCATGTATACATGACCAATGGACATGGACAATAGGGCTGGGTTGGGGTGGGGGATGGGGAGGAGGGTGTCAATGGGGGAAAAGGGAGAAACATCTGTAACAAGAACAAATTAATAAAAAATAATAAATTAATTAATTAATTTTAAAAAAAGACAAACTGACAATCTGCACACACACACACACACACACACACACACACACACTCGCAAGGAAGAATACTAGAAGGTATGAGACCAAAGGGTTTGGAAGAGGGAGAAAAAAAAATGTATGTGAAAGTAAAGAAGGCAAGGCCAAACCAGACCAAGCTAAAAAACACCTGAAAAAAATATTAGCATCAACAATGATAAAAACACAAGCCTCAACAAAAAGATTAAAATACAAACAAACAAACAGAAAAAACACACTCACAGAAAAATAGATGTGAGACCAAAAGAGTTAGGAGAGGGTGAAAAATATAATATGAAAACAAAGAAGACAGAGACCAGAAACAGGGTAAGTATAAAAAATAAAAGGTAGAAAATAATGATTGAAATAATAATAATAATTTTAGAAAGTAATAATGCTAAATTGAATAAAATATAGAATAGAAAAATAATAAATGGGAAAAGAAGAAAAATAAATAAATTAAAAATGAAAATACACACACACCAAAACAACAACAACAAAAAACAACCTTGAATCTGCTCTTTATGGAGCTCAATGGATTTTGCTCTGATGTCATTTGATCTGGCCCATTGTGTGTGGGTTCCTGTCCTCTTGGGCAGTTCTTTGTTGCAGGCCAATGTGAATTGCTGTAGCTGCCTGGATCTTGGCCTCTTGGCTGAATCCCTGCAGGGTGTGATCTCAGGTAGCCCTATGGGTGTGGCTTCCCTAGCCCAGAGGCTGGGTTGCCTTCAAGGCTTGCCAGATGTATGTATTTATTCTGGGCTGCTTTCTCTTTACCCATAGCACTGGGCTCTGTGGAATATTAGTTTCAGTCAGATGGTTTAAACAGATTTGTGTTTGGGGTGGTGCCTGTAGCTTATAGTAGGGTCAAGCAGTCTCTTCCTCTCCTTCCAATGCCTGTGTTGCTGGCACCCCCTGGTCACCACCCCAAGCAGGGGAGATTAGGGGGGAATAAAAGAAAAAGAAGTAGTAGTAGTAGTAGTAGTAGTAGTAGTAGTAGTAGAAGAAGAAGAAGAAGAAGAAGAAGAAGAAGAAGAAGAAGAAGAAGAAGAAGAAGAAGAAGAAGAAGAAAATGACCTGCCTGGCTCTTTAATCTTTGGCTCAGCTGGCTCTTGCTGGGTGGAGCTTCTGCCCAGGCTCCTGGCCAGAAGTCTGAATCCCCAGTGCCAACAGGCCCTGCCACTGGGGTGCCGATTTGCAACCCAGAGCTATTCAGAGGTTGTGGGAAGGGATGCCTCCTCTTCACTCTAGGTGGTAGAGAATATGCCACTTTTTCCGGTGCTCTGAGTAGCCCTGGTCAAAGTTCTTTTAGCTAATACCTGGTCCCTCAGATCCACTGCTGTGTAATCTGCTCAGACCCTTCCTCATGTCTGCTGTTCTGCTTTGTGGTCTCTTTGGCTCCCACAATCAGGGGAGATTTCCAGGCTGGTGTTGTAACTATGCACTGACTTTTAGTCTGGGATAGTGCTGAGTCCTCCTTGTGGGCTGAATCATGTCTGATTCCACTGTCTGATGCTACTGTGAGTGGGATCCCTTTCCCTTCTCTGTTGCCCTCTTTTGGGGATCTCTGTGTGAGGCTGGGTCTCCCCTCTCCCAGGAGTAAGAGCTGTGCTGCCATACCTCCCCTCTGTCTTCCAAGACACACTGCTACTGCATGAGTTATCTCACCCAATTCACATCTTTTCCTGTTCTCTCTCCAGGATCCTTGCTCACAGTATTTCAAATTAAATATTTTCATGTGGTTTTTCAAGTTGAGTGTTCTGCAGTTTAGTATCAATTCCTGTCTTGTGCTTGGAGCAAGTGGATGAAACTTCCTTAGAGTTTAGTCATCTTGCCTCCCTTAAATTTTCTTTCTTTGTAGTGTCTTTATCTGGTTTAGAAGTTAAGATAATGCTGGCTTTGTAAAATGAGCTTGGGAATCTTCTGTTCTGTTGAGTCTTTTGGATTCGTTTGAGAAGAAAAGGTGTTAGTTCTACTATGAATGCTTGGTAAACTTCAACAATAAAGCCATTTTGTCTATGAATTTTGTTTATTGTGGGTTTTTTTACTGCTTCAATTTCATTAGTTTTAATTGGTCTATTCATATTTTCTAATTCTTCCTGATTCAGTTTTGGAAGACTGTATGTTTCCAGGAATTTTTTCCATTTCATCCAGATTGTCTAATTTGTGGGCATATAGTGTTTCTAATATTTTCTTACAATCCTTTTTATTTCTCTAGAATCAGTTACTACTTCTCCTTTATCATTTCTGATTTTATTTATTTGGATCCTCTCTCTTTTTTTTTTTCTTGATAAATCTGGGTAAAGTTTTATCAATCTTTTTTATTTTCAAAAAACCAGCTTTTGGTTCCATTGATCTTTGGTATTTTTTTTTTTTTTTAGACTGTATTTCATTTACTTTGGCTCTAATCTTCCTTCCTTTTACTCACTTTAGGTTTTGCTTGTTGTATTTTTTCCAGTTCCTTTAAAGTTAGATTTTTTATTTGTGCTTTTTCTTATTTCTTGATGTTGGCCTGTAGTGCTATACATTTCCCTCTTAGGAACGTTTTTGCTGCATCCCATAGATTTTGGGTTGTTGTGTTCTCATTTTCATTTGTTTCAAGGTATCTATTGATTTCTTCATTAATCTTATTGTTAACCCATTTATTGTTTAGTGACATGTTATTTAGCCTCCATGTCTATGTGTGTTTTTCTTTTTTTTTTTTCTTGTGAATGATTTCTGGTTTCATACCATTATGGTCAGAGAAAATGCTTGATAAGATTTTTATCTTCTTACATTTATTAGACTTGTTTTTTGTCCTAACATGTGGTCTAGGAGGAAAATATTCTATGAACTTGAAGAGAATGTATATTCCGCTGTTTTGGGGTGAAATGCTCTGAAAATATCAACTAAATCTATCTGATCTAGTGTGTTACTTAAGGTCACTCTTTCCTTGTTGATTTCCTGTGTGGAATATCAATCCATTTACATCATTGGGCTGTTAAAATCCCCTACTACAGCCCTGGCTGGGCTGCTTATTTGGTTGGAGCATCATCCCATATACCAAAAATTTCAGCTTTGATTCTTGGTCAGACCACATATCTAGGTTATGGTTTCTATTCTCATTGGGGTGAGTATGGGAGGCAACCAGTTATTGTTTCTCTCTCACATTGATCTCTCTCTCTCTCTCTCAAATTAATAAACATATCGGTAGGTGAGGATTTAAAATTTACTATTATAACTGTATTACTGTTGTTCTCTCCTTTTATGTCCATCAAGATTTGCTTTACATATTTAGACACTTCTGTGTTAGGTGAGTAAATGTTTACAAAGGTGATATTCTCTTGTTGAATTAATGCCTACAGCATTATGTTAGATCCTTCTTTGTCTCTTGTTATGTCCTTTGTTTTCAAGTATATGTATGGCTACCTCAGCTTATTTTTAATTTCCATTTGCATGAAATATATATTTTCCAGTACTTTACTTTTAGTCTGTGTGTATCTTTCATTCTGAAGTGTTTTCCTTTTAGAAAACATATATATGGGTCTTGTTTTCTTATTAATTCTGCAACCTTATGCATTTTTATTGGAACATTTAAGCCATTTTTACTTAAAGTCATTATTGATATACATCCAAGATGGTGGTGGAGTAGGTGGAAGGTACACTCACCTTCTTCCAGGACCAACTAGAATTATAACTAAATTATATAACAGTCATCTAGAATAACCAACTGAAGAGTAGCTGAAGAGAAGTCTTATAACCAAGGATTTATAAAAGAATCTACATCAGGGATGGTAAGAAAGGCAGAGAAACAAAAATCCTTGACATCACTCCCACAGGCATCAGCTGAGGTTCTGGAGGGTTATATCAGCTGTGGTGGGGTTCCCTCTGAGAAGTGTGGGGTCTCAACCCAAGGCTGGACTCCCCAGCACAGAGCACCAGAGCCAGAAAGAGGCACCCACATAACATTTGGCTGTGAATATAAACATGGATTCTTCCCATCAAGGAAAGACATGAGTCTACTAGTGACAGAGGCGCCCTTTTAAAGGACCAACACATAAAATTTCTTTGCAACCACTCACACTGGTATCCTATGGAGGGAGGGCAGACAAGACTGGGGTCACATGAGGAGAGTCTGGGTTTTGTATCTCTAGGGAGAGAGATGGCTCACTGTGCTGAGTTACTCTCGCATATTGCAAGCATGATTTTTTGGGGGGTGGAGCACTCCACCTCATATGGCATCAGTCTGTGTGTAAGCAATATCTTCACCCTATGGACTCCCTCTCACCAAAACCTGTGGAGGTTATGCTCTGCTGAGGAGTCAACTGACTTAGCCAGGGTGTAGAGGTCTGGACAGACTCAGGGACTGTCAGTGACTGAGTGGTGTGATATGGTGTGGGAGCCATTCCTCACATTTTTCCATGAACCTGACTCATGCTTCCCCTTAAGGGGAGATCCACTAGCCCCATCCTCCAGATTCCTTGCCAACTCACTACCCAGGCTCCTGGAGGTTCCAACCTTTCTATTCTTAGTGGATGTGCACTGACAAGGGATGGGCAAAATTCAGGACAGGGTTGTGTGGCTCTGGAGCTGAGACCACACACCCCACCTTCCCTGAAGCCTGACAAGCACCTCCCCCTCATGGGACATCCACTAATCCCATCCTCCTGACTCTCAGACTCCCTACCCTGCTGAGTTCAGGCTCCTTATGGATGAATCTGGGACAGAATGAGTTGTGTGGCTTTAGAACAAGGGCCATTTTTTCCCTCATGTAGTCAAGCACTGCAGAGCCCTCCCTTCACATAGCTAAATCTTGGTCTGTTTGGGCCTCATAAACTCTGATGACTTCCTGACACCCCACCACAACAAAAAGGTGTGAAAGTACCCAGGGGGTGGCAGCTAAACTTAGTATACCCAAGGACATTTTCTGAGTGGCCTCAGACACAGCACTGGCACCAAGTTTGAACTGGTATAAATCTGGTGAACACCACTTTCTACTACCTGGTGACTAACTGTGAACCAACCTCATGCAACTCAAGTACAGCCAAAGGATATTTTAATGACAGCCTAACAGGCAGCTGGCAGGCAGAGGCAGGTGAAGGAAGATCTCAGGGTGCCTTGGGACTTTTGCTGACCTGCCCCTGGTAAAAGCTGACCTTGATGAACAGCTTGGTCCTTCCCACTCACATCCAGGCCCAACAGAGGCAACCACAAACTGTGGATCATTTGTAGCTCCAAACTGGTGCTGAGGGCCAGTCACAGGCAGTGTCTCACATTAGTCTATACCATACTCCCTCCACCCCAAGTGGCCCAGAACCACCACACCAAGTGGCCACCTTCAGACAACATTAGAGCAGGATTCAATAAGCTTCACAAGCAGCATGTCCAAAAGGGGATTTTGGCAGGCACAAAACTGCTGAGGCAAATTCTACTTCATGTGATCAGCACCTACAAGGCAGCTCATATGCTATAGTCGGGTTGAACCTTACAGTCTGGTAGTTTGAGTGTTGATCCCAAGCATGAACCAGCCAATAGCAATCAAGACTCATATACAATAGGGGGGCCTACATAACCCACACAAGGGAGATTCTTGGAACACCCAGCTCAGGTGATCAAAGAGACTGAACCCTGGACCCCATAGGACACCTATTACATAAGGCCACTCCATGAAGACTGAGAGTCATAGCAGATCTATCTAATACACGGAAACAAACAGAGAAATGAAGTCAAAATGGGGATACAAAGAAACAAATGCCAAGTGAAAGAACAGGGGACATCTCCAGATAAAGAGCTAAATAAAAAGAAGGTAAGCAATTTGTCAGATATAGAATTCAAAGTAATGGTTTTAAAAATGTTCAACAGCATGAATAGGGACATAGAAATTATAAAAATATACCAGTCAGAAATGAAGAATAAAATATCTGAAATGAAGAATACACTGGAAGAAATAAACAGGTTGGATGAAGCAGAGGACAAAATCAGTGACTTGGAAGACAAGGTAGAAAAAACACCCAATCAGAAAAGCTAAAAGAAAATAATTAATTAAAAAGAATAAGGATTGTTTAAGGGATCTTTGGTATAACATGAAGCGTAACAATATCCACATCATAGGAGTAAAAGGAGAAGAGGGAGAGCAAGGGATAGAGAACGTATTTGAAGAAATAATGAATAAAAACTTCTCTAACTTGGTGAAGGAAAAAGACACACAAGTTCTGGAAGTGCAGAGAGTACCCAACAAGATGAGCCCAAAGAGGCCACACCAAGTTACTTCATGTTTAAAATGGCAGAGATGCCCCTGGCCGGTTGGCTCAGTGGTAGAGCATCGACCCGTGGGCCAATGAGTTGCGGGTTCAATTCCGGTCAAGGGCATGTACCTCTGTTGTGGTTCATCCCCAGCCCTGATTGGGGTCATGCGGGAGGTAACCAGTCGATGTGTCCCTCTCATGATGATATTTCTCTCTCTCTCCCTTTCTCTCCCTCTCTCTCCCTCTCACTCTGTATGAAGATAAATAGAAAAATATCCTCAGGTGAGGATTAAAAAAATAATAATACAATGGCAAAGATGAAAAACAAAGAGAGGATCTTAAAAACAGCAAGAGAGAGAGAGTGACCTTCAAGAGAGTTCCCATAAGGCTATCAGCTGATTTCTCAACAGAAACATTTCTTTAAAAAATTTTTTTTTCTTGATTAAGTTTTTAGAGAAAGAGGAAGAGGGAGAGAGAGAGAGAAACATTGATGAGACAGAACATCAATTGGCCACCTCCTGCATGCCCCCCACTGGGGATCAGGCCCACAACCTGGTCATGTGCCGTGACTGGGAATCGAACAGGCAACCTCTTGGTGCATGTGTCGACGCACAACCACTGAGCCACACTGGCTGGGCTCTCAACAGAAACATTTCAAGTCAGAAGGGATTGACAAGAAATATTCAAAGTGATGAAAGAAAAAGGGCCTACAAACAAGAGTACTTTACCCAGCAAGGCTATCATCTAAAATTGAAGGAGAAATAAGTAGTTTCCCAGACAAGAAAAAGGTAAAGGAGCTTGTTAACATTAAACCAGTATTACCAGAAATGTTAAAGGACCTGCTTTAAGAAGTGGTGCAGTTTTTTGAACACTTGAGCTGTGTGTTCCAGGCATGTTCCTTGTGTGGGTTATATGGGCCCTCTGTTGTAATTGAGTCTTGATTGCTATTAGCCCATTCATGCATGGGATCAACCCACAGGCTGGCTGACTGTGCCAATCAACCCTGACTACAGTGTACAGGCGGCTCTGCAGGTTTTCACCACATGAAGCAGAATACACCTCAGCAGCATCTATTGGCTGCTGAGATCTACCTTTGGATATGCTGCTTGTGAGCCTTTTTTTGTGCTGCTTTCTGGGGCCTTTTGAGAGGGTCTGTGGTGCAGGCCAATGTCAGAAACTGCCTGTGACTAACCCTGGGAAACTTGTTTGGAGTTACAAAATGATCCACAATTTGTGGCTGCCTCTGGGTGTGCACAAGAAGGACCAAGCTGTACACCAAGGGCATCTTTTACCAACAACAGATCTGGGCAAGGTCAGCAAAAGTTTTAAGGCACATTGAGACCCACCTCTGCCTGGCTCTGCCTGATGGCTGCCTGTTTTGCTGTCACTGAAAGAGCCTCTGGTGATACTCAAGTTGCATGAGGTAGGTTCTCAGTGAATTACCAGGTGGGGATTTGTGGTGTTCACCAGATTGATAAGTTCAAACTCAGTGCCAGTGCTGGGTCTGAGGATACTCAGCAAATGTCCCTGGATATACCAAGTCTAGTTGCCACTGTCTTGGTGCCCAGATGTTTGTGTTGGGGCAAGGTCTCGGGGAGTCATCAAGGTGAGGCCATCAAATTTTATCGGGCCCAACAGACCAAAATTTGGCCACATGAAGGAAAGGATATGCACTGGTCACACATGCAAGGTAAAAATGATCCTTGTCCTAGAGCCACACACCTCAGTCTGTCCCTGATTCTGTCAGGACTTTGAGCTCAGCAGGGCAAAGAAGCTGGCAGTTAGGAGGGTAAGGCTGGTGGATGTTCTGTGAGGGGGTGGTACCAGTCAGGCATGGGCAAAGGTGGCATGAGTTGTTCCCACACCAGAGCCACACAACTCAATCTGTCCCAGATTTTTCCCCACCTTCAGCATGGCAGGGCCACCGGGAGTCCAAAGGGTTGTGCCTAGCAGATCTCTCATGAGGGGGAGGCACCAGTTACATTCATTTGCAAGTGGAGAAATGGCCCCCACCTCAAAGCCATGGCACTCAGTAACTAGGTAACTGACTCCCCAGCAGGTTGTAAGCTCTGCAGAATAGGGGGAAAGGGGGTCCAGAGGGTGGGGCTGTTGTATTTTCACAGGCTGATGCCCTAAGAAGGGGAGTGCTCCACCCAAGAAAGGTGGTGTTTGTGGTGTGGAGAAAAAAACTCAGCTCACAGATCCTGGTGGCTATCCCTTCAGCTCTCTGTCCAGAGGCACACACCCTAGTCTCTCCTCATATGACTCTATTCTGCTTTTCCCTTCCTTCACTGGAATCCATGGTGAGTGGCTGTGAATAAATTTTTATGTGTTGGCCCTTTAAAAGTGTGCCTGTGTCTCTAGCAGTCTGCCATCTCTTCCAGGCAGAAAGAATCCCACTAACTTTCACAGCCAGATATTATATGGGCATGTCTTTTTGGCTCTGGTGCTCTGGGCTGGGAAGCCTGGTATGGAGCTGAGACCCCACACTCCTCTGAGGGGAACCATTGCAGTTGAGATATCCCTCCAGAATCTAAGCCTCCACATTTGAAAGCACAGCCAGCTATTTTGTCGTCTTCACCCTTCCAACCCATCTTAACATGGCTTCTTCTGTAAATCATTGTTTATTAGATTTCTGTTCAGCTAGGCCTCAGATGGTTATTCAGGTTGATTATTCTATAATTTAGTTCTAATTCCAGTTTGGTCCTGGGAGGAGGTGAATGTAACATTCACCTTCTCTGTCATTATCTTGGATGCTCACCACAAATAAAATTTTATTTCAGAGTTTTTACATCAATTTTCTCCAAACCCAAATTTCAAATATCCACTAGAGGCCTCAAGGAAGCCAGCAGTGTTCAGAGACTCTAAACATATTTGGATTTCTTAGTCAGGCTGAAGGATACAACAACTTCACAAACTTTACCTTCTTTCCCCTCCAGGAACCAATTTCTTCAACTGGATTTATGGTGGATGAATTAAAACAATGGTTTTCTACCTTCAGTTGGCTCAGAGAAAGTTTTATTTCTTACTATAACCTTTCCCCACATGTTTAATCTTGAAAAGCTTTGTCTTGAATTTCCAATATTTTACCTGCACCTTCCTATGCTACTAAACACCAGTTTGAAAATGAGAAAACAAACTAAACGTCATTCTGTTAGTACTTGCAGGGAAAGGTTGTAATCATGTAAAGGATAAAATAGATGAAATTGCAGGAGAGAGAATTTAGGATAAGCAACACATAAAGCTTCCAGGCAGTGAAGTCTATTAGTTGTGGAGTTGGAAATATCAGAAGCACTATCCCTAGAGATAGTTGCTCAGGTTTAGGGATGAAAAACAAGATGTAAATAGTATTCAAAACAAACCTTTTAATCCATTTGCTTCATGGGATTTTTTTCATTTCAAATCTATGAATATTCCATAACATCATAAAAAATTGAGCTTAGTACTTAGGACTCAAGTGGCCCAACTTAGAAAGAGCATTTATGACACACTGAAAATTATCTTTGTAATAAAACTTCTCCCCAGAACCACAGAGTTTTAGAATGTTAGAACTAAAAGGCTCTATCGACCTCAGGTGTGTAGTCCACCCTGTCATTTACCGGATAGGGAAATTGAGGCTTAGAAATGGGAAGGGAATTTCTCATTGGAAGGCTGACAAATGGCAAGGCTGAACCCAAGGTCCCACACTTCAGTTGCCTTTTCTCTACAAACTAGATTACCAAATTATACCATGTGAATATTGTCATATATTTCTTTGTACAATTAATCAGAAAAACATTTTTCTATTTGTTAGATTTATAGAAATGGAGACTATGGTGAAAAACAAACAATAAAACAGGAAGGGAACCACAGTCTCTGCAAACACTGTCTTCATTAGCATTTGAATAATAACCCCCTTTTCTATTTATTCCAAGGCCCTATTGATAATTGGTTGCTGAGAGTTGTTTTTTTTTTTTAAACTTAATGTTGCTTTGCTTTATTTCATTTTTTTTATTGCATTCTGCTTCTCCCCAGCAGCCATTTCTTAACTGCTACAATTTTGTAAGCTTCCCTGCTGCTCTAAGGCTGCCATTGTGACCGATTAATTTCATTACCACAACAATATTCTTAAGAAGGACTAATTCATCTATTTTTTTTTAAATCTGAAGTACACATCATAGACAGAGTATTTTCAGGAGGAGAGGCCAGATGAGAAGAGAAAAATATAAGGGCCTTTGTTTGTATTTCTTTAACTAAAATGTTCAAGACCTCCAAGTTCCTTGAGGAACCCAGGTAAAGTGTTCATCTACACAATCACAATCCTATTGTTTTGTAAGTGCTTTGCTTGTCCTGGCATTTGTGAATATGGCTTCAAATCTACATTTTCTCAAGTGAGGAGGAAAATAAAAGGGCACTGATATTTATTTAACAACTATTAAGTTTCAAGCACTATCCTAGTAGCCCTTTTATCATCACATTAAGTGCTAGCTTCACAATGATAAATCCTTTGCTGCTCAGGAAAGCTTTTTAAGTAGGATGTACACTTCCCTGAAATCATGTTCCTATTCCAATCTCTGGCTTCTATCCATGAAAGTTAAGAAAGGTGAGCAATGGAAATAAGTTAAAAATCCAAGATTTAGAAATGAGAGCACTAATGTAGAACCCACTCACCCCCAAGTAAAGTGGACATAAGTAAAAATAAATGTATTATTGTTTTCTAAAAATTTTGTAGATGTTTCAGAAATATGATATACAGAAAATACTTGGCTTAAAGACCTGGAATTTAGTCATAACTCTGTCACTGACTAGCTTAGTGATGTTGGGTAAGGTTTTTTCTTTCTCTGGGACTCAGTTTACCTGTATAAAAAAAACTGTGACTTGCAGAATTCTTTTATGAGTAAAAGGGCAGAGGCTGAGGAATTATGAGTGTGAGTAAAGCAATAGAGATGGCAGCTCTCTGAGCTTCCTACCCCTGCTTTAATCAAGACATCACTTAAAAAATATTTTTATTGATTTTTTAGAGAGAGAAGAAGGGAGAGAGATAGAAACATCAATGTGAGAGAGAAACATCAATCCTGTACGCCCCCTACAGAGGATCAAGTCCACAACCTGGGCATGTTCTCTGACCAGGAATCAAATGTGACCTCTCAGTCCATGGGACGATGCTTAATCCACTGAACCACACAGGCAGGACAAGACATCACTTTTTGTATATCTTTTAGAATAGATGGTGGATTTCCAATAACTATTTTATGTTAACAAATATGTATATGGCTATAACAGTTTGAGAACAATTTGATTGGATGATGTCTGAAGTCCTTTCCAACTATGAGTCCTATGGAGCTGGGATTTTGAAAATCTAGCTGTTGATTGCCTAGCCTTTGAGGCTACAAAAAGGAACTTAGATTCTAGAATATTTGCTTTCACTTCCAACTCCAACTTTTTTCACTTTTCTGCTTCCAAAGACCCATTTTAAATACACATGAATTGCCACTGTTTATTTCATAAAAGCATGCCATAAACCACTATTGTTTATTTCTCTTTTGAGAGAAAATGACATCTTTGTTTTTCTGAAAAATTATTATATGGTTTAGGGGATGCTATTTTTCATTTTTAATAGAGAGGCAAAAAAACTTCAACCAATGCTTAAATTGTTTAGAGAGAGGTTATAATCTTTCCATACAGCAAGTCCTGGGATGAGAGAATGAATTCTAATATATGGATTCAGCAACAGAGTGCCAAATTCAGATTCTCCTTGACCATTAATTCCTATGTGAGTCCCAGATATTCCTCTGTGATATCCTAAATAATTTCCTGTAGAAAAAGCCCGAACAGAGAGTGCTTCATTTGGTATTAACATTATAGGCCAAACTTGGTCAGAAAAATATGAATCTGGAATATGTGTTTGCTCAACAACCTCCAGGTTTTCTAGCCACTCCAGACCCAGAGTGCTCCAGGATTCATGTTCAATGGCCAGGTGATCATTCTCACAAGTCCTAAACTGAGCCTATTTTGGATAGGAGGATCAGTTAGCAGTTTTGGTTCTCCATCAAGCCTGAGTGCAAAATTATTTTAAGGTAACACCTTTTGAAAGCATGAGTTTTGGTGTCTCTTTTCCCAATCCTAAAAAGATGTAATACATATTTAAAAAAAAAAACACACAAAAAACAGTTCTTCGCTATTCCAATGAATATTAAGTGGATTTTGGTGCTCTAGAAACATTGGCTTAACTTAAAATAACTTAAGCAGAAATATTTCAGTGAAATTTCCTAAGTCATCAACTTTAGTTTTTAATGCATTTACTATTAAATCTGTTTTAAAAAACATTAATCTTCCTTTATTTATTTATTTTATTATTTTTCTTTTATTGATTTTTTTTTTGTTTGTTTTGTTTTAATTATTATTTATTGCATTTGGAACTGAGTTGGTCAAATCAATTTTGGTCTCGGGCAGTCCCTTTGATGTTCAAAATCTACCCAGTCTATGGGACATAGCATGTCTCCTTTCACAGGGTCAGCAGCTTCCACTGAAACCTGCATTACAGGATCTGCTGTTTGGGGCCACTTCAAGATTTCAAATTTTATTTTTTATTTTATTTTATTTTATTTTTTTATTAATTTATTTTTGTTACAGATGTTTCTCCTTTTTTCCCCATTGACACCCTCCTCCCCATCCCTCTACCCCTTCCCCAGCTTTGTTGTCCATGTCCATCAGTTATGCATATATGCGTATAAGTTCTGTGGTATATCTCTTCCCTCTCCCCGACCCCCTCTTCTAAGGGTTGTCAGTCTGTACCCTAGTTTCACATCTCTGGGTCTACCCTGTTCCCCAGACTGTTATGTTTATTATATTCCACAAATGAGTGAGATCATGTGATATTTGTCTTTCTCTGCTTGGTTTGTTACGCTTAGGATAATACTCTCGAGGTCTCTCCATGCCGTCTCAAAGGATAAGAGATCTTTCTTTCTTACAGCTGCATAGTACTCCATTGTGTATATGTACCACAGCTTTTTTATTCATTCATCCACTGATGGGCACTTGGGCTGTTTCCAGATCTTAGCTATTGTGAATAGTGCTGCTATGAACATGGGAGTACATATATTCTTTCTGGTTGGTGTTTCAGGATTCTTAGGGTATATTCCTAGAACTGGGATCACTGGGTCAAATGGCAATTCAATTTTTAATTTTTTGAGGTAACACCATAGTGTTTTCCACAGTGGCTGCACCAGTTTGCATTCCCACCAGCAGTGTACTAGAGTCCCCTTTTCTCCACACCCTCACCAACACTTGTTGTTTGATGATTTGTTGATGGCGGCCATTCTGACAGGTGTGAGGTGATACCTCATTGTTGTTTTAATTTGCATCTCGAAGAATATTAGTGATGTTGAGCATTTCTTCATATGTCTCTTAGCCATTTGTATGTCCTGTTTGGAGAGGTGTCTATTTACTTCCTCTGCCCATTTTTTAATTGGGTTCTTTGTCTTCCTTTTGTTGAGTTGTATGAGCACTCTATATATTTTGGAGATTAACCCCTTATCTGATGTATCATTGGCAATTATGCTCTCCCATACAGTGGGTTCCCTTTCCGTTTTGAGGTTGTTTCTTTTGCTGTGCAGAAGCTTTTGAGTTTGATGTAGTCCCATGTGTTCATTTTTTCCTTTGTTTCTCTTGCCTTAGGTGATGTATCAGTGAAGATTCTGCTGCATATGATGTCCGAAATTTTGTTGCCTACATTTTCTTCTAGGACTTTTATGGATTCACGAGTCACATTTAAGTCTTTTACCCATTTTGAGTTTATTCTTGTGTATGGTGTAAGTTGATGGTCTAGTTTCATTTTTTTGCATGTAGCTGTCCAATTTTCCCAACACCATTTATTAAAGAGGCTGTCTTTGCTCCATTGCATGCTCTTGCTACCTTTGTCAAATATTAGTTGAGCATAATCTCTTGGGTCAATTTCTGGATTCTCTGTTCTGTTTCACTGGTCTATGTGCCTGTTCTTGTGCCAGTACCAGGCTGTTTTGATTATAGTAGCTCTGTAGTATAATCTGATATCCGGTATTGTGATCCCACCTACTTTGTCCTTCTTTTTCAAGATTGCTGTGGCTATTCGGGGTCTTTTTTGGTTCCATATGAACTTTTGGAGTATTTGTTCCAGTTCTGTGAAATATGTCACTGGTATTTTGATTGGGATTGCATTGAAGCTATAGATTGCTTTGGGTAATATGGACATTTTAATGATGTTAATTCTTCCAATCCATGAACAAGGTATGTGCTTCCACTTTTTTATATCTTCCTCTATTTCTTTTTTCAATGTCCTGTAGTTTTCTGCAAATAGATCCTTTACTTCTTTGGTTAAATTTATTCCTAGGTATCCTAATTTTTTTGCTGCGATGGTAAATGGGATTGTTTTTTCTTTTATTGATTTTTTTTTGATATTTCTTTTATTGTTATTTTTTTTTGTACTTAAATAACATTTTATTTATTTATTTATTTTTATTAATTTACATTTGTTACAGATGTTTCTCCTTTTTTCCCCCATTGATACCCTCCTCCCCCTCCCTCCCTGCCCCATTGCCATTTTTGTTGTCCATGTCCATTGGTTATGAGTACATGCCTACAAGTTCTGTGTTCATCGCTCCCCTCCCCCACCCCCTCTTCTGGCAATTATCAGTCTGTACCCTACTTCCACATCTCTAGGACTACCGTGTTCCTCACACTGTTATGTTCATTATATTCCAGAAATAAGTGAGATCATATGATATTTGTCTTTCTCTGCTTGGCTTGTTTCACTTGAGATAATAGTTTCCAGGTCCTCCCATGTCGATGCAAAGGATAAGAGATCGTTCTTTCTTACAGCTGCATAGTACTCCATTGTGTATATGTATCACAGCTTTTTTATCCATTCGTCTACTGAAGGACACTTGGGCTGTTTCCAGATCTTAGCTATTGTAAATAGCGCTGCTATGGACATGGGGGTGCATGTATTCTTTCTGATTGGTGTTTCAAGCTTCTTAGGGTGTATTCCTAGAACTGGGATCACTGGGTCAAATGGTAAATCAATTTTTATTTTTTTGAGGTAACACCATAGTGTTTTCCATAGTGGCTGCACCAGTGTGCACTCCCACCAGCAGTGTACTAGAGTCCCCTTTTCTCCACATCCTCGCCAACACTTGTTGTTTGATGCATTGTTGATGGCGGCTATTCTGACAGGTGTGAGGTGATACCTCATTGTTGTTTTAATTTGTATCTCTCTGATGATTAGTGAAGTTGAGCATTTCTTCATATGTCTATTGGCCATTTGTGTGTCCTGTTTGGAGACGTGTCTATTTAGTTCCTCACCCCATTTTTTAATTGGGTTCTTTTTCTTCCTTTTGTTGAGATATATGAGTACTCTATATATTTTGGAGATTAACCCCTTATCTGATGTATCATTGGCAATTATGCTCTCCCATACAGTGGGTTCCCTTTCCGTTTTCAGGTTGTTTCTTTTGCTGTGCAGAAGCTTTTGAGTTGGATGTAGTCCCATGTATTCATTTTTTCCTTTGTTTCTGTTGCCTTAGGTGATATATCAGTGAAAATTTTGCTGCGTATGATGTCTGAAATTTTGTTGCCTACATTTTCTTCTAGGATTTTTATGGATTCATGAGTCACATTTAAGTCTTTTATCCATTTTGAGTTTATTCTGGTGTATGGTGTAAGCTGGTGATCTAGTTTCATTTTTTTGCATGTAGCTGTCCAATTTTCCCAACACCATTTATTAAAGAGGCTGTCTTTACTCCATTGTATGCTCTTGCCACCTTTGTCAAATATTAATTGAGCATAATGTTTTGGGTCAATTTCTGGGTTCTCTGTTCTAGTCCACTGGTCTATATGCCTGTTCTTGTGCCAGTACCAGGCTGTTTTGATTACAGTAGCTTTGTTGTATAACCTGATGTCCGGTACTGTGATCCCTCCTACTTTGTCCTTCTTTTTCAAGATTGCTGTAGCTATTTGGGGTCTTTTTTGGTTCCATATGAACTTCTGAAGTATTTGTTCTAGTTCTGTGAAATATGTCGTTGGTATTTTGATGGAGATTGTGTTCAATCTATAGATTGCTTTGGGTAGTATGGACATTTTAATGATGTTAATTCTTCCAATCCATGAACAAGGTATGTGCTTCCACTTTTTTATATCTTCCTCTATTTCTTTTTTCAATGTCCTGTAGTTTTCTGCAAATAGATCCTTTACTTTTTTGGTTAAATTTATTCCTAGGTATCTTAATTTTTTTGCCGCGATGGTAAATGGGATTGTTTTTTTAGTTTATCTTTCTGAGTGGTCATTATTGGTGTAAAAAATGCCAATGATTTTTGGATATTGATTTTGTATCCTTGTACTTTGCCAAATTCATTTATTAAGTCTAGTAGCTTTTTGATGGAGTCTTGAGGGTTTTCTATATGCAATATCTTGTAATCTGAAAATAATGACAGTTTCATGTCCTCCTTTCAATTTTGGATGTCTTTAATTTTTTCTTCTTGTCTGATCATTGTGGCTAAGACTTCCAGTATTATGTTGAATAAGAGTAGCAAAAGCAGACATCCCTCTCTTCTTCCTGTTCTTATGAAAAATGCTTTTAATTTTTGCCCATTGAGTATGATGTTGGCTGTGAGTTGGTCATGTATGGCCTTTATTATGTTGAGGTATGATCCTTCACTTCCTTCTTTGCTGAGAGGTTTTATCATAAATGGGTGCTGGATTTTGTCAATTGCTTTTGGCATCTGTTGATATGATCATATGATTTTTATCTTTCATTTTCTTTATGTGGCATATCACATTTATTGATTTGATAATATGGTAGCAGCTTTGCATCTCTGGGATCACTCCCACTTGGTCGTAGTGTATAGTTATTTTATTATAGTATATCGCTGGATCCGATTTGCTAAAATTTTGTTGAGGATTTGCCATCTATTTTAATCAGGGATATTGGCCTGTATTTTTTTTTTTTTTGTACTGTCTTTATGTGAATTTGGGATTAGGATGATGCTAGCCTCATATAAGAGCTTAGAAGTCTTCCTTCCTCTTGAATTTTTTGGAATAAATTGAGGATAGGTGTTAGTTTTATGAATGTTTGGTAAAACTTCCCTGTGAATCTGTCCAGACCAGGGCTTTTGTTTGCTGGGACATTATTGATTACTGCTTCTATTTCCTTAGTTGTTATTGGTTTGTTCATGTTTCCTGACTCTTCCCAGTTGAGTTTTGGAAGACTGCATGATTTTAGGAAATTGTCCATTTGCTTTGGTTGTTGAATTTGTTGGCATATATTTGTTCATATTATATTCTTACAACCCTTTGTATTTCTGTGGTGTTGGTTGTTATTTCAACTCCTTTGTTTATTATTTTTAAAAATTTTGGTCCTCTCTCTATTTATCTTGGCTAGTCTGGCTTATGGTTGGTCAATCTTGCTTATGTTTTCAATAAACCAGTTCTTGATTTTGTTGATCTTTTTTAATAGTTTTTTGTTTGTTTGTTTGTTTTTAGTCTCTATGTCATTTACTTCTGCTCTGATTTTTGTAATTTCCTTTCTTCTACTAACTCTGTTTTCTTTTTTTTTCTTTCTAAATATTTAAGTTGTAGGGTTGGATAATCTATTTTTTTTTTGAGGTAGGCCTCTATTGTTATGGATTTCCCTCTCATGACTGCTTTCACTGCACCCCACAGATACTATGTTGTTGTGTGTTCATTTTCATTAGGTTTAAGCAGTTTTTTATTTCTTTCTTGATCTCAATGGTGACACATTTACTGTTTAATAACATGTTACTTGGCCTCCATGTGTTTGAATACTTTTAAATGTTTCATTGTAATTGATTACTAGTTTCATGCCACTGTGATCCGAGAAGATACTTGATATGATTTCAATCTTCTTGAACTTGTAGAGATTTAGTTTTTGTCATAACACATGGTCTATCTTTGAGAATGACCTGAGTGCACTTGAGAAGAATGTGTATTCTGCAACTTTGGGGTGAAATGTTCTCTAAATGTCAATTAAATCCAGCTGATCTAATGCTTTGCTTAGGATCTCTTTTTCCTTATTAACTTTTTGTCTAGAAGATCTATCCAGTGGTTTCATAGGTGTGTTAAAGTCCCCCACTATGATTGTATTGCTATCGATCTCTCTCTTGAAGTCCTCCAGAAGTATTTTAGTATATATTGGTGCTCCTATATTCAGTGCATATAAGTTTACCAGAGTTATATTCTCTTGTTGAATTGATCCTTTTAATATTATGTAGTGACCTTCTTTGTCTCATATTATGGCCCTCGTTTTGAAGTCTATCTTGTCAGATATGTGCACTGCTACCTAGCCATTTTTTAATTTCCATTTGCCAGGAAAAATTTTTTTTCCATCCCTTGACTTTTATTCTGAGTGAGTCTTTTGCTCTGAGGTAGATCTCTTGTAGACAGTATATATATATATATATATATATATATATATATATATATATATATGGTCATATTTTCTTATCCAATCAGCTACCCTGCACTTTTTGATTGAAGCATTTAATCCATTTACATTTAAGGTTATTATTGATAGGTACTTATTTGTTGCCATTTTAATTCTTTATGCCTGTGTTCGCTCTCTCTTTATTTCTTCTTCTTCTCACAACAGTCCATTTAGCATTGCTTGCCATGATGTTTTGGTGGTAGTAAATTCCTTTAGCCAATTTTTTTTTTTTTGTCTGTGAAGCTCTTTATTTCACGTTCAATTTTGAATGATAGCCTTGCTGGATAGACTAGGTTTGGATTCAGAACCTTACTTTTCATTACTTTGTATATTTCTGCATTGTTTCTATTGAGAAATCAGTTGAAAATCTAATAAGAGTTCCCTTGTAGGTTACTTTCTGTCTCTCTCTTTCTGCCTTTAAGATTATTTCTTTGTCTTCAATATTTTCCATTTTAATTATGATGGGTCTAGGTATGGGTCTTATTGGACTCATCTTGATTGGGACTATCTGTGTTTCCTGGGCTTATGTCATTTTTTTCCTTCACCAGGTTAGGGTCATTTTCTGTTATTTCTTCAAACAGGTTCTCTATTCCTTTCTCCAATTCTTCTTCTGGTGTCCCTATGACATAAATGTTGTTATGTTTTGGGTTGTCTCAAAGCTGCCTTAAACGCTCCTCCTGCTTTTTATTTTTTTTTCCCATTTGTTGTTCTATTGGGGTCTTTTATTCTGTATTGTCTTCTAACTCACTGATTTGGTCTTCAGCTTCTTTTAATCTACTACTGAATTCTTCTGAGCTATTTTTTATATCAGCTATGTCATTTTTCATTTTCACTTGATTTTTATTAATTGCTACTACCTCTTTTTTTATGCTTGTGTAGTTCTCATTTACTTGTTTGTAGTTTTCACTAAATTGTTTGAACAGCCTTAAAATCATTGTTTTCAATTTTTTCTTTTTAAGAAAAGGACTGTTTAATGCACACTGGTGCTGTCTCAGCAGAGTCACCTCCAAAGGCTGAGCCCTGAGCCTGGGTTCCAGCTGCCTTTTATATATGATAAGCCTCCAGGCATTTGGGGGCCTTCTAGTTCCACTGTAGTTTAGGCATTGGCAGATGTACAGGGAATTACATTACAAAAGCCAAGGGTGGGGTTGCTTCAGTGCCTAAAGGGCTGCACCTGGCTTGTCTTCTCACAAAAGCCAGGGGCGGGGGTCTTTGCACTGAGAGATAAGGGGATCTTCTGTGTCCAGCAGGGGTAGGGGTCTTATCTGCCTTACCTTCTCATTCCCTGCTCTTGATTCTCAAGCTGCTCATAGCAGACTTAGAGAACATCTCAGACAGGGAGTTCCCTTAATGCTGCATGAGAAAGAGGGGTGACGATCTCTTTGACTGCTTCCTGCTGAAATAGGGGCATTTAAGGGGAGGGATGCAGCAACTAGAGTTCTTCACTGTCCAGAGGAGAGTACTTGGGGGTCTAAGCAAGAGGAAATGAAACGGGTTAGCATGTTGAGAATACAAGGGCCAAACAGGAGTTCTATAAAAAGCATTAAGAGAGGATCAGCTAACGGAGTACCCAAGATGCCCAGTATTCATTCCTTTAACTGCTGGGCCATGTCTGTAACTATTTCTGACTGATTAACATAAAATCAACATTCCTTGCTTAACAAGAGGCATATTCCTCCCTTTCCAGCAATCAGTAGGTCTACCCCCCCCCCCCATCTATTTTGTAATACTACTGCTGCTAAGGAGTCTACTTGATCCTGTAAGACTATTAGGGATACAGAGTTCAGTGCTGGATTCAGTCCAGCAGGTGGCGACCCTCAATTTTACTGACAGAGTCCTCAGGCACTTGCCATAGACCAATCAGTAGGTTTCACTGCCCTCTTAAGTGTGACCTGCAGAGGATTGTTCTGGGTGGTGGTCATTCTCCAGGCAGGTTGGTTGTCATGTGGCAGGTGAGCTGCCTTCACCCGTGAGTGGTGGATCCAGTTATTCAGACCTGTAACCTTGAGAGCTGTGTTAGTATAACAAAATAGGGCCATTTCCAGGTTGGTTTGAAGGGTTCCCTTTTCCGGTCTTTTATCCAGACTTGGTCCCCTGGTTTGTGGGGGTGTACAGTTATTCCCAGGGAAATGAGTATTCTATCAGTTACCCACTTATGTACCTCAAGAATGGTTTTTCATAGTCCTTGTAGTTGTTTTTGAATTTCCAAAATTCCCAGTTCTTTTATATCCCCTTTGAATTTAAACAGTGGGGGAGGTCTCCCATATAAGATTTCAAAAGGGGAGAACCCTATCTTTGCCTGAGGGATACAACATACTCACAGGAGAGCTAAGAGCAGTATATCAGTCCAGGATATGTTGGTTTCTTGACATAATTTTGCCATGGTCTGCTTAAGGGTCTGATTCATGTGTTCTACTTTCCCTGAGCTCTGGGTCCAGTAGGCAGTGTGCAAAGCTTCAACCCAGCCAGAGAAAGTACAGATGAAAACCAGGAGATATTTATTTTCTCTACTTGGTCCTATTTCTGAGAAGTCTACCTCTAGATCTTCAAAGGGTGCTTGGCTGTGGCGCTGGATCCCAGCGGGCCTGGTGGGGCCTTGTCTGGCATTGTTTTGAGCACACAGGAGACAGCATTGGGAGACTGAGTCACAGAGGGGTGGAAGTCAAACAATCAGGTAGTACCAGCTTAATAAGTTTTCTAGGGTAGTTTTTTTTTTTTTTTTCCTGGTGGGTGAGTTCATGTTGTTGGAGGTCTAACTGATGAGCTAATTGTTCTGGCACGTAGATTCTGTGGTCTGGGAGGATCCACCATCCTTCCATCACTATATTCCCTTCCCTCCTGTATGCCCATTCTTCTTCGTAGGCCATATATTTTGGGGTTGCAGGTAGTTCTGGAGCCAGTATGATTTTTGATGGAGTTGTCTCTTCTCTTGCAGCTTATTTAGCTGCAGCATCTGCCTGATGGTTTTCTTCTGACACTGAATCTCTTCCCTTTTGGTGTCCCTTGCAGTGGATGACTGCTACCTCTCTTGGTTCCCAGACCACCTCCAACAACTTTAGGTTTTACCTTGTTTTTTATTCCTTTCCCCCCTGCAGTAAGGAGCCCTCTTTCCTTGTAGGGTGGCAAAGGCATAGCATGAGTCAGTATATATTTTGGCCCAATTATCCTTGCTGAGTTCTAATGCCCTCACCAGGGCTCATAGTTCTGTATCATAGTCTTTGCCAGGCAAAGTCACAGGCAGGTGCAGGGGAACCTCTGACTTGTCTAAGCCAGGAAGTTCATGATGAAACAGGCACTTCAAGGGACCAGGGCTCCTCGGGATTCAAGTGAGCCATCACAGGAGCCATGACATGATGAGAGGCGCTCCCAGGCCCATTCAGACCAACACATGGAGCACAGCTCCAAGCCGGGTCACACACAGTGCCCATGTCAGCCATGCTCAAGGTGTCACAGGTAGAGACTCCACACAGGTCATGACTGGTAAACAGCAAAGTAATCTGGGTCTGAGTCCTCAGGGGTGTTGAGTCCTCACTTGCTGCCAGGCACAGAAGCTACGCAGGGTCTGGGTGCCACTGAGTCCCATCTGGGGCCCTTACTCTCCTGGCCCTAGAACCACTAACTGAGTTGCCACCAAGCTGACAGGGTTGCAGATGCTCCAATGCTTGAAGGCCTTGGCTGTAGCCACCATGACTGTGAATAGGTAGAGCTTTAGCTCTGCACTGTGAAATGCTGCCATCTTGTCATCTGCCACCACCAGGGTCTCCACAAATCTACTCAGGGAAACAAAGCACTTGGCTCTTCAGGGGCTGGGCCTGGGGTTCCCAGGAAGAGTCTTGACACTGCACATGGGGCCTTGGCCACTGGTGGGGCTCTTCTGGAGTAGGATGTGAGCCTCAGGTTCCCCTGCAGAGTTAGGTGTGGTGCCTCCCTCCAGGGACTGGATGTCAAGTTTGGTCCCCCGATACTGCAGTACACCTAACAGGGCTTCCTCATAAGTGCCCGGTTTTACCCCACCCAGCAGTTTAGGTACCTGGCCCAGATACTGCACTGTCAGCCCCTCGACCTGCAAGCCTGGGTCTTGCTCCAGCTCTAGCAGCAGTGTCTCCCCAAAAGCAGGCAAACGGTTCCACAGCCTACAGGGGATGTCCAAACCAAGCAGGATTCTGCCGCTGAGTTTCTCAGGAAACACGATCTCTGCCAAGGCCCAAATTCCTGGGTTAGGGCACCCAGGGATGTCCAGGAGTTCTAAGGCTGGTGCCTCCATAAGCTTGGTAAATGCTTTCTCGATCAGGGCCCCAGATAAGGGGCACCTATTATTTTCCTTTCAGGGCTTCATATAAGAGTTTTTGCTAGTTCTGAAAATACGGGTATCCATATATGACAGAACCCTGCTGTTCCCAGGAATTCTCAAATCTGTCCACGGGAAGTGGAAACCAGAATAGCACAGACTGCCTGTTTCCTTTTGGCCCTGAACATTCATTTGCCTTGGGTGATCTTGAAACCTAAGTCTGGCCAGTAGCAGCTGGGTGGAGCAGAAGTTCCTGTTTTTCTTTACTGGGGGTTGGGGTACTCATTTTTCTGCCTCCTGCATGCCCCTCACTGGGAATTGGGCCCACAACCTGGGCATGTGCCCTGACTGGGAATAAAACAGGGACCTCTCAGTTCATGGGACAACGCTCAATCCATTGAGCCATACCAGCCCAGGGAAATTCACAGTGGAGAACAGCAGATGGGGTTGGGCTCCCCACAGCCAGCTGCCTGTCCAACCCCTCCTGGGATGTGGGTCTGGCTGGGACGTGGTAGGATGCTGCTGGGCACCACATCCTTCACCTCCTGGCTTTGTGGAAAGTTCCTCTCTGCAGCCTGGGGTTCAGACTAGTGCCAGGGTCAGAGGCAGAGTTTCAGAGGGGCTGGGGACCTTCAGACGAGATGAAGAAAACTTGTCCCTTGGCTTGGGAGAGGTGCCTAGTGGCCCAGCTCCTGAAAACCCTCCTCTCCCTGCTCTGTCTCCCACAGCTTCCCTGGTCTCTCTCTGTCCACCCCAAACTCTGGCTTCATTTCTGTTCCTTTGTCTGTCTCTCTCCTGCCCTTACCCATCTCTGTGTCTGCATGTCTCCCTGAGGGTTCCTCATCAGGTAAGGCCTCTCGTGCCTAGGCTTCAATGTCTAGATGTCCAGCTGGCACCTGGGTCTGGAGTCACTTTCTGGCTTCTGTGACAATCTGATACAGTTGACCCAGGTGGGGCGATGAGTCTGGAAGACTGCTCCCCCCTCTTCTAGGGTCCTGTCAAGGCCCATTCTCTGTGGACACCTTGTCTCCTGCAGTGATAATTGCATTGCTGCTGGAGGCTTTATTCCCTGGGTCACTGACCTGAGACATCTTCCCACTGGCTCCAGCGACCCTGGCTCCAGCAGCACAGCGGCTGTTTGTGGGGGTGAGACAGATGGAGGTGGGCTGTCAGACAGGTGAGGTTCCCCATCCTTAGGTAGTGGGGCATATGGCCGTGGCAGTGGAGGGACCTCTTCTGAATCCCCTTGTAATATAGGAGGCTGCTTAATTCACTGTGAAGTTTTCCTTTCACCTTGTGCCACAAGGACCTTACACTGTCCCTGACTAGTAACACAGAATTGAACCCAAGGAGGCCTGATTTGGGCTATTTTCAACCACTGGTCTATGGAGGGAAATTGGTCAGATGGACGAAGTCTCCAGTGACTACCCTATACACAGCCTGGACTGTTGGGACATCAAGGGTGCCTTCAGAGAGCCATTCCACACCAAAGGTGGGCCATTCTAATTCACAGAGGATGCGCAATTTTCCGGGGGTCAATTTGACCCCATTATCTCCTGAGAACACCTCTATAAAATTCTCTCCTTTTTTTTTTTCTCTTTATTCCTCACTCAAGGATATTTTTCTATTTATCATCAGACTGGTTGCCTCCCCCATGACCTGACCAGGGCTGGGGATGAACTGCAACCAAGGTACGTGCTCTTGACCAGAATCGAACCCATGACTCATTGGTCTGTGGGCTGACGCTCTTACTGCTGAGCCAAACAAGCCAGAGCTATAGAATTCTTTTTTTTTTTTTTTTTTTTTTGGTATGAGCCCCTAGCAGGAACCGAACCGGGGACTCTCTGGTCTGAAGGCCGACGCTCCAACCGCTGAGCCAAACCAACCAGGACAGAGCTGTAAAATTATTTATCATACATTCCACAACAGTGGGTTTAGAGGAACTTCCCCCCATAATGATATCTAAGATGGTTAAGCAAACCTCCTAGTGAACAGTGTCACAACACAAACAGGAGGAAACTCTCATTTTCTCCTTCTGGCCATTCCCCTCTTGGGTATTTAGACACCCCTTGGCACTGGCACGTAGATATAAATCCCTGACTCGGATCAGGTTCACTGGTGGTGACAAATGTCCCCAAGAATCTGATACAGCCCTTAGCTGTATGAGGTTGCCATGGATGCACAGGTTGGGACACACGCAGGATCTGTAATAGGCATTCTGGAGCACAGTCACTCACACACACAATCACACACAATTTAAACTTCCACCCAGGAATTCTCTATCCTGTGTGGTGTCTATGCTGCTTTGGAGGTGATCAAGCTCCCCTTCTGCCCTTAGAGGCGGGCCTGAACATTTCCTGTGTGGGGTCTATGCCACTTGGGAGGTGATCAAGCTCCCCTTCTGCCTTAGAGGCGAGCCTGAACACAGTCCTGGGTCCCTGGGGACACTTACCAATCTGATATCCTGGCAGACTTTTCTATCCTCCCTGGAGTCCGTTGGAGCACAGCAGTGGCCGACTACAGTCAGGCCCGGTGAGGGTCAGGGTCCAGTGAAATCACCAGTGGCTGCCTTCTTTTCCATTGTGAGGGCCCCAAATTAGTGGCTTTTTCCTGCTGACTTCCAACAATGGTGGCTCAAAGGGCCAGCGTGGCTGTTGGCTTCCCGGCCAATGCACCAAAAGTTGTGGCAGAAATTCGGTTAGTGGGAAGAGACAGACTGCAACACACTCGGAGGATTAGAAAAGAACTATTTAATGGGCACCAGTGCTGTTTCAGCGGAGTCACCTCTAAAGGCTGAGCCTGCTTTCAATTCTTTATCTGACAAATCACTTGCCTCCATTTCATGTAATTCCTTTTATGGTGATTCCTCCTTTCCTTTCATCTGAAGGTTGTTTCTTTGTCTCACCATTTTATTAGTCTGGTATTTCAGGGCCAGGTGAGGTGTATTGAGCCATGTAGGCAGATTGATGTGTATAAGATATGACAGTGATGGCTCCCTGTCATGTTTTGGTGGCCTTGTGGGACTCAACGGAGTAGTCTTCTTTATCCTCAGATCTCTGAGCTCTAGGATTGACCCTTGTGTGGGTTTTCTGGGCTCTCCCATTAAATTTGGTTCTTGGTTGCTGTTGTTCTTCTTTGGAAGGGCTCAGTCCTCAGGGTTGTTAACAATGAGTTTCAGCCCAGGCCCAGTTGACCCTTGGATATGCTCTTCATGGTGCTCACTGAGGTTTTTCTCTGATGTAGTTGGATCTGACCCCTTGGGTGTGGGTTCCTGACCTCTTTGGAAATTATCTGGTGTAGGCCAATGTGAATCTCTGTCCATGACTGTGAATCTCTGTCCATGACTTGTCCTTGGCCTCCTGGTTGGAGCCCTGCAGCGCATGTCCTCAGGTAGTCCTATGAGCTGGGCTTCCCTAGCGCAGCAGCTCAGTAACCTTCAGGGCTAGCTACTTGTCTGTATTTGTTCTGGGATGCTTTCCCTTCCCCCATGGCATTGGGCTCTGCAGGTATCAGGTCCAGTCAAAGTGGTTTACTCAGATTTGTGTTGGGTGTAGTGCCTATAGCTTTCAGGAGAGGAAGGCAGTCTCTTCTTCTCCTTCTAATGCCTCAGTTCTGCAAAAGTTCCTGATGCCTTACCTCAAGCAGGTGAGAACAGAAAAAACAAAAAAAGGGGTAATGAAAACAATATATATAGAAAATAAATTCTCTGCTTGGCTCTTTCATCTTTCATCAAGGCTGGCTTGGTCTGGGTGGAAATTCTTCCCAGGCTCCCATCTGGCCAGACATTTGATTAATAAATATGTCAATCCCTGCCACTAGGGTGCAGATTTCCTGCCCTACACTGTTCCCAAGGGCAGGGGTTCTGATCAGACTCCCTCCTGGCCAGAAGTCCAAATCCCATGTGTCATGCACTGCCTCTGGGATGTCAATGTTCAACTCAAAGCTGTTCCCCAGGTGCAGGGAGGGGCATCTCTTTATCATTTGAGGTTGGAGGAACAGGCCTCTTTCTCCGGGAACAATTTGGGTTTCCCTTCCCTTCTCTGTTGCTCTCCATTGGGTATCTCTATGTGGTATTGAGTTCCCCCATTCCCAGGGAAAAGATGCTGCACCACTGCACCTTCTCTCCATCTTCCAAACTGTGCTGAACCACACAGATGTGTGAGTTCACTCACCTTCTTCACTGTCGCCTCCCCCCTATATTATTAAAGTGAGCAATCCGACAAGATAATATAACCTTGGTAAACATATTTGCACCAAATATAGGAGCAGAAAAATACATTTACAAACTTCTGGAGGACGTCAAGGGAGATGTTGACAGCAATACAATCATAGTAGGGGAATTTCTTACCCCACTGACACCAATGGATAGATCTTCCAGAGAAAAATAAACAAGCAAGCACACACCCTAAATGATACAATAGACCAGATGAATTTAAGTGATATTTACAGAGTATTTCACCCCAAAACTACTGAATATACATTAATCTCAAGTGCACATGGGACATTCTCAAAGATAGACTATATGTTATGACACAAACTAAGTCTATACAAGTTGAAGAAGATTGAAATCATATCAAGCATCTTCTCAGATCACAATGGCATGAAACTAGAACTCTATTACAATATAAACACTCAAAAACATTCAAACACATGGAGGCTAAATAGCATGTCATTAAACAATGAAGGGGTTAACAATGAGATAAAGGAAGAAATAAAAAACTCCCTGGAAAATAATAAAAATGAATACACAACAACACAAAATCCGTGGGACACAGTGAAAGCAGTTCTGAGAGGGAAGTTCATAGTGTTACAGGCCTACCACAGGAAACAAGAAAAAATTTGAATAAACTGTTTACCCTACAACTTAAAGAATTACAAATAAAACAAAAAGAAAAACCCAGAATAAGTAGAAGGAAGGAAATAATAAAGATGAGAGAGGAAGTAAATGACATACAAAATTAAAAAAAAAAAAAGTCAATGAAACCAAGAGCTGGTTCTTTGAAAAGATAAACAAGATTGATGACCCTTTAGCTAGACTAGCCAAGAAAAAAAAGGGAGGACCCAAATAAATAAAATCAGAAATGAAAAGGTGAAATAACCACAGAAATACAAAGGATTGTAGGAAAATATTATGAACAATTATATGTTAACAAATTGGACAAACTACATGAAATGGACAAATTCCAAGAATCATAAAATCTTCAAGCTCTCAACCAGAAAGAGTCAGAAAACCTGAATAGACCAATACAAACTAAAGGACTTGAAACAATAGTCAATAAACTCCCAACAAACAAAAGCCCTAATATGGACAGTTTCCCTGGGGATTTTTACCAAACATTCAAAGAAGAACTAACACCCCTCTTCTCAAACTATTCCAAAACATTCAAGAGGAAGAGAGACTCCCAAACTCTTTTTAGTAGACCTGCATAATCCTAATTCCAAAACCACATAAAGACACTACAAAAAAGGAAAATTTCAGGCCAAAACCCCTGATGAATTTAGATGCCAACGTCCTCAACAAAATTTTAGCAAATTGAATTCAACAATGTATTAAAATTATATATATACCACAACCAAGTTGGATTGACCCCAGAGATGTAAGGTTGGTACACTATTCTCAAATCAATAAATGTGGTACACCACATAAAGAAAATGAAAGATAAAAACCATATGATTATATCAATAGATGCTGAAAAAGCATTTGACAAAATCCAGCACCCATTTTTGATAAAAACTCTCAGCAAAGTGGGAAGTGAAGGATCATACCTCAACATAATAAAGGCCATTTAATGACAAACCTACAGCCAACATCATACTCTATGGGCAAAAATTAAAAGCATTTCCCTTAAGAACAGGAGCAAGACAGGGATGCCCATTTTCACCACCCTTATTCAACATAGTACTGGAAGTCTTAGTCACAGTGATCAGACAAGAAGAAAAAATAAAAGGCATCCAAAATGGAAAAGAGGAAGTGAAAATGTGATTATTTGCAGATGACATGATATTTTACATAGAAAACCCTAAAAACTCCATCAAAAAAGGTACTAGATTTAATTAATGAATTCGGCAAAGTAGCAGGATACAAAATCAACATTCTGAATTCTATAGCATTTTTATACAACAGTAATGACCACTCAGAAAGATAAACTAAAAAAAAAAAAAAAAATTCCATTTACCATTGTAACAAAAAAATTAAGATACCTAGGAATAAACTTAACCATGGAGGAAAATGGTTTCTGTCTGTTCTCAGAAAACTACAGGATAGCCCTGGCTGGATTGGCTCAGCGGTTAGAGTGTTGGCCTGCAGACCAGAGAGTCTCAGGTTCGGTTCCCACTAAGGGCACATACCTCGGTTGCGGTTTGTCCCCGGCCCCGGTTGGGGTCATGTGGGTGGCAGCCAGTCGATGTGTCTCTCTCACGTCGATGTTTCTCTCTCTCTCTGTTCCACCTTTTCTCCCTCCCACTCTATCTGAAGATAAATGCAAAAATGTCCTCGGATGAGGATTAAAAAAAAAAAGAAAAGAAAACTACAGGATATTGAAAAAATAAATAAAGATATTAAAAAGTAGAAGCATATTATATGTACATGGATTAGAAGAAACAACATCATTAAAATGTCCATACTACCCAAAGCTATCCACTGTTTCAATGCAATCACTCTTAAAATACCAACAGCGTATTTCACAGATCTAGAAAAAATACTCCAAAAGTTTATATGGAACCAAAAAAAGAACCCAAATAGCCACACAATTTTGAGAAAGAAGAACAAAGTTGTAGGGTTCACAATTCCAGATATCAGGTTATACTACAAAGGCATTTTACACAAAATAGCCTGGCACTGGCACAAGAACAGGCATATAGATCAATGGAATAGTACAGAGAACCCAGAAATTGACCCAAGACATTATGCTCAATTAATATTTGACAAAGGAAGCAAGAGCATACAATGGAGTAAAGACAATCTCTTCAATAAATGGTGTTGGGAAAATTCGACAGGTACATGCAAAAAAAAAAATGAAACTATACTACCAACTTACAGCATACACAAGAATAAATTCTAAATGGATAACATAAGTGTCCCTTGTGAAACCATAAAAATCCTAGACAAAAATGTAGGCAGCAAAATCTCAGCTATCACATGTAGCAGAATTGTCACCAATATATCACCTAGGGAAAAAATAAATAAAGAAAGAAAAATGTATAAATGGCAGTACATGAAACTAAAATGTTTCTTCATAGCAAAAGAAACAAGCATCAAAGTGAAAAGGGAACCCACTGCATTGGAGAACATATTTGCCATGATATATCATATAAAGGGATAACATCTAAAATATATAAATTTATCAAACAATTCTACAAATGGAAGTCAAACACTCCAATTTAACAATGGGAAGATGACCTTAATAGACACCAATCCAAAGAGAATGTACAAATGACCAAGAGATAAGAAAAATTGCTCAATGTCACTAATCATCAGAGACATGCAAATTAAAACTACAATGAGGTATCACCTAAAACCTTCCAAAATATCTGCCGTCAACAAATCACTGAACATTAATTGCTGGTGATGATGTGGACAAAAGGGCACTCTAGTACACTGTTGGTGGGAATGCAGGCTTATGCAACCACTATGGAAAACAATTTGTTGTTTCCTCAAAAAATTAAAAATGGAACTGCCATTTTATCCAGTGACCCACTTCCAGAAATATATACTAAGAAGCCTGAAACACCAATCAGAAAGCATATATGTACCCGTATGTTCATAGTAGTGCTATTTGCAATAGCTAAGATCTGGAAATAGTGCAAGTGTCCATCAGTAGATGAGTGGATAAAAAGCCCTGGTACACTTATACAGTGGAATACTATACTGCTATAAGAAAGAAAGATCTCTTACCCTTTGAGAAAACATGGAGGGACTTGGAGAGTATTATGCTAAGTAAAATAAGCCAGTCAGAGAAAAACAAGTACCATAACATCTCACTTATTTGTGGAATATAATGAACAAAATAAGCTGATGGACAAAATAGATCCAGAGACATGGAAGTAAGGAATAGACTGACAAACCTCAGAGTAAAGCAGAGTTGGGGTGTGGGAAGACATGAACCAAATAATTTATATGCATAATCAATGGATACAGAGAACAGTGCTGTGAACACAAGTGTAAGGGCAGGAGTGGGGAGGACGTTGTCAATTGGGAAAATAGCTTCAACAATAAAGATTTAAAAAATAATCTATTTTTGTTTGCTTTCTAGTTCTTTAAGTTGTGAGGTTAGGTAGTCAATTAGAAATTTTTCTTCTTTCTTGAGGTGGGCCTGTAGTACTATGAAATTCCCTGTGGGCAATAAAATTTCGGACATCATATGCAGCAGAATCTTCACTGATATATCACCTAAGGCAACAGAAACAAAGGAAAAAATGAACACCTGGGACTACATCAAACTCAAAAGCTTTTGCACAGCAAAAGAAACAACCATCAAAGTGGAAAGGCAACCCACTATATGGGAGAACATAATTGCCAATGATGCATCTGATAAGGGGTTAATTTCCAAAATATATAGAGTGCTCATACAACTCAACAGAAGGAAGACAAAGAACCCAATTAAAAAATGGGCAGAGGACCTAAATAGATATCTCTCCTAAAAGGACATTCAGATGGCCAAGAGACATATGAAAAAGTGCTCAATGTCACTAATCATCAGAGAGATGCAAATTAAAATAACTATGAGGTATCACCTCACACCTGTCAGAATGGCCACCATCAACAAATCATCAAACAACAAATGTTGGCGAGGGTGTGGAGAAAAAGGGACCTAGTACACTGCTGGTGGGAATGCAGACTGGTGCAGCCACTGAGGAAAACACTATGGTGTTACCTCAAAATGTTAAAAATTGAACTGCCATTTGACCCAGTGATCTCACGTACAGGAATATACCATAAGAAACCTGACACACCAACCAGAAAGAATATATGTACACCTATGATGGCAGCCATTCTGACAGGTGTGAAGTGATACTTCATCGTTGTTTTAATTTGCATCTCCCTCATGATTAGTGACGTTGAGCACTTTTTTATATGTCTCTTGGCCATTTTTGTCCTGTTTGGAGAGGTGTCTATTTAGATTCTCTGCCCATTTTTTAATTGGGATCTTTGTCTTCCATTTGTTGAGTTGTATGAGCACTCTATATATTTTGGAAATTAACCCCTTATCTGATGCATCATTGGCAATTATGGTCTCCCATATAGTGGGATTTCTTTCTGTTTTTATGGTTGTTTCTTTTGCTGTGCAGAAACTTTTTAGTTTGATGTAGTCCCATGTGTGCATTTTTTTCTTTGTTTCTCTTGCCTTAGGTGTTGTATTAGTGAAGATTCTGCATCATATGATGTCTGAAATTTTGTTGCCTGCATTTTCTTCTAGAATTTTTATAGATTCAAGAGTTACATTTAAGTCTTTTATCCATTTTGAGTTTATTCTCGTGTATGGTGTAAGTTGGTGGTCCAGCTTAATTTTTTTGCAGGTAGCTGTCCAATTTTCCCAGCATCACTTTTTGAAGAGACTGTCTTGACTCCACTGTACGCTCTTGCCACATTTGTCGAGTATTAATTGAACATATTGTCTTGGGTCAATTTCCAAGTTCTCTATTCTGTTCCATTGTTCTATCTGCCTGTTCTTGTGCCAGTACCAGGCTGTGTTGATTACAATGGCTTTGTGGTATAATCTGATATCTGGTAAAGTGATCCCTCCTACTTTGTTCTTTTTTTTTTTTTCAAGATTGCTGTGGCTATTCGGGGTCATTTTTGGTTCCATATGGATTTTGAAGTATTTGTTCCAGTTCTGTGAAATATGTCGTTGGCATTTTGATGGGGATTGCATTGAATCTATAGATTGATTTGGGTAGTATGGACATTTAATGATGTTAGTTCTTCCAATCCATGAACAAGGTATATGCTTCCACTTTTTAATATCTTCCTCTATTTCTTTTTTCAATGACCTGTAGTTTCCTATGAAGAAGTCCTTTACTTCTTTGGTTAAGTATATTCCTAGGAATCTTAATTTTTTTGGTGTGATGGTAAATGGGATTGTTTTTTCAGTTTCTCTTTCTGTGATTTCATCATTGGTGTATAAGAATGCCATCAATTTCTTGATGTTAATTTTGCATCCTGCTATATTGCCAAATTCATTTTTTAATTCTAGTAGATTTTTTATGGCCTCTTTAGGGTTTTCTATGTACAATATCATGTCATCTGCAAATGATGACAGTTTCACGTCCTCCTTTCCAATTTGGAACTGTTTTATTTTTTCTTCATGTCTAATTGCTGTGGCTAAGACTTCCAGTACTATGTTAAATAAGAGTGTGAGAGTGGGCATCCTTGTCTTGTTCCTGTTCTTAAGGGAAATGCTTTTAGTTTTTGCCCATTAAGAATGATGTTGGCTGTAGGTTTTACATATATGGCCTTTATTATGTTGAGATATGATCCCTCTATTCCCACATTGCTGAACATTTTTATCAGAAATGGGTGCTGGATTTTGTCGAATGCTTTTTCAGCATCTATTGATATGATCATATGGTTTTTATCTTTCATTTTGTTTATGTGGTGTATCACATTTATTGATTTGCAAATATTGTACCATCCTTGCATCCCTGGGATGAAACCCAGTTGTTCATGATGAATAATTTTTGCTGGATCCGATTTTCTAATATTTTGTTTAAGGATTTTGGCATCTGTGTTCATCAGGAATATTAGCCTGTAATTTTCTTTCTTTGTAGTGTCTTTATCCAGTTTTGGAATTAGGATTATGCTGGCCTCATAAAATGAGTTTGGAAGTGTTCCATCTTTTTGGATTTTTGGAATAATTTGAGGAAAATGGATATTAGATCTTTTTTTAATGTTTGGTAAAACTACCCCATGAAGCCATCTGGGACTGGGCTTTTGTTTGTTGGGAGTTTCTTAATTACGTCTTCAATTTCCTTTGTTGTTATTGGTCTGTTCAAGTTTTCTACCTCTTCCTGGTTCAGTTTTGAGAGGCTGTGTCTTTCTAGAAATTTGTCCATTTCTCCTAGATTGTCCAATTTTTGGTGTATAATTGTTCATAATATGTTTCGATGATTCTTTGCATTTCTGTGGTGTCAGTTGTTACTTCTCCTCTTTCATTTCTGATTTTGTTTATTTGGTTCCTCTTTTTTTGTTTCTTGGTGAGTCTGTCTAAAGGTCCATCAATCTTGTTTATCTTTTCAAAGAACCAGCTTTTTGTTTCATTGATCTTTCAATTTTTTTTTTAGTCTCTATGTTGTTTATTTCTGCTCTGACCTTTACTATTTTCTTCCTCCTACCAGCTCTGTGTTTTCCTCTTTGTTTACTTTCTAGTTCTTTAAGTTGTAAGGTTAGAAAATCAATTAGGAATTTTTCTTGTTTCTTGAGGTAGGCTTTTAGAGTTATGAACTTCCCTCTCAGGACTGCTTTCGCTGTGTCCCATACATTTTGTGTTGTTGTGTGCTCATTTTCCTTGGTTTCCAGAAAGTTTTTAATTTCTTCCTTGATCTCATTAGTAGCCCATTAGTTGTTTAATAACATGCTATGTAGCCTCCAAGTGTTTGAATGATTTTGTGTGTTTTTATTGTAATTGAGTTCTAGTTTCATGCCACTGTGATCTGAGGAGATGCTTGATATGATTTCAGTTTTCTTGAATTTGGAGAGACTTGCTTTGTGTCCTAACATGTGGTCTATCTTTGAGAGTGACCCGTGTGCACTTGAGAAGAATATATATTCTGTAGCTTTGGGGTAAAATGTTTTGTAAATATCAATGGAGTCCAATTGATCTAGTTTGTCTTGTAAGGATCTATATCCTTGTTAATTTTTTGTCTAAGAGATCTATCCAGTGGTGTCAGTGGTGTGTTAAAGTCACCCACTGTGCCCTGGCTTGTTTGACTCAGCCGTTAGAGTGTCAGCCTGCGGTCCAGAGAGACCCAGGCTCAGATCCCACTAAGGGCATGTACCTCAGTTGCAGTTTGTCCCCAGCCCTGGTTGGGTTGTGCGGGTGGCAGCCACTCGATGTGTCCCTTTCATGTTGATGTTTCTCTCTCTCTCTCTTCCTCTCTCTCCCTCCCACTCTATCTGAACAAAAAATGAAAAAATGTCCTCAGGTGAGGATAAAAAAAAAAAAAAAGTCACCCACTGTGATCGGGTTGTTATTGATCGCTCCCTTGAAGTCTTCCAGAAGTTTTATAATATATTTTCATGCTGCCATATTTGGTGCGTATATGTTTACCAGGGTTATGTCCTCTTGTTGGATTGATCCTTTTAATATTATGTAGTGACCTTCTCTGTCTCTTATTATGGCCCTTGTTTTGAAGTCTATCTTGTCAAATATGAGTGTTGCTACCCCAGGTTTTTTACCATTTCCATTGGCTTGGAAAAAATTTTCCATCCCTTCACTTTCACCCTGTGTGAGTCTTTTGTTGTGAGGTGGGTCTCTTGTATATGGGTCATGTTTTCTTATCCAATCAGCTACCCTATGTCTTTTGACTGGAGCATTTAAGCCATTTACAATTAAGGTAATTATTGATAGATAATTATTAGTTGTCATTTTAATTTTATGCCTGTGTTCCTCTCTCTCTCTCTCTCTCTCTCTCTCTCTCTCTCTCTCTCTCTCTCTCTCTCGTTTCTTCTTCTTCTTACAACAGTCCCTTCAGTATTTCTTGCAGTGCTGGTTTGGTGGTAGTAAATTCCTTTAGCTTTTTTTTATCCGTGAAGCTCTTTATTTCTCATTCAGTTTTGAATGATAGCCTTGCTGGATAGAGTAGTCTTGGATTCAGACCCTTGCCTTGCATTACTTTGTACACTTCATGCCACTCCCTTCTGGTCTGCATCGTTTCTATTGAGAAATCTGCTGACAGTCTAATGGGAGCTCCCTTCTAGGTAACTTTCTGTCTCTTTCTTTCTTCCTTTAAGATTCTTTCTTTGTCTTAATGTTTGCCTTTTTTATTATTATGTGTCGAGCTGTGGGTCTTCTGGGGTTCATCTTACTTGGGACTCTCTGTGTTTCCTGGACTTGTGTGGATTTTACCCTCACCAGTTTAGGGAAGTTTCCTGTCATTATTTCTTCAAACAGGTTCCCTATTCCTTTCTCTGATTCTTCTCCTTCCAGTATCCCTATAATGCGAATGTTGTTATGTTTTGTATTGTCCCACAGCACCCTTAAACTTTCCTCCTGCTTTTTAAATTTTTTTTTTTCCATTTGCTGCTCTATTTGGGTGTTTTTCTCTACCTTGTCTTCTAAGTCACTAATTCAGTCTTCAGCTTCTTCTAATCTACTATTAAGCCCTTCTAAGGTATTTTTCATAAAGCTATGTCATTCTTTATTTCCTCTTGATTTTTATACATAGCTTCTACCTCTTTATGCGTAGCTTCTACCTCTTTTTTTTAAGCTGAAGTTCCCAGTGAGTTCTTTGTAATTCTTATTAAGTTGCTTATAGTTCTCACTAAATTGTTTGAGCACCCTTAAACTCATTGCTTTGAATTCTTTATCTGACAAGTTGCTGTCTTCCATTTCCTGTAGTTCTTTTTCTAGTGATTCCTCTTTTTCTTTCCTTTGGGTATTGTTTCTTTTTCTCCCCATTTTAGCCATTTGGTAGCTCTAGACCTGGTGAGGGATGTTTGGATGTGTAGGCGGCTCACTGTATATCAAATGTGGCTAGTGTGCCTCCCAGACTGTTTTGTTGTTTGTCGCCTCTTGCCTGCTGTGGATCCTGGAGGATTGAATCCTGGGGGCTGGTATTGGTGTGTCCTGGTAGGTGCTGCTGCTGGATCATGTGGGCCCCTCTGGATCTGTGTTCCCAGCTAGTCGCTGGTGACACCTGTAGCAGTATAGCTCAAGTCCTGTTGGAGCCTTGATCCCTGCCTGTATCCTGGGCAGCTGTGTTGCACAGGCCTCACTGGAGCCCTGGTTCCCTACCGATTTTGTGGGCAGCTGGGTTGTGCAGGACCCATTGGAGCCTCAGCTTCCTGCTCATCCCATGGGGTGCTAGATTGCACAGTCCCTTTGGAGACCCCACACCTATCTTGTGTGTAGCTGGGTCACACAGGCCTCTGTGGTGCCCCAGCATCCTGCAGGTCCTGCAGACAGCTGGATCATTCAGTCCCTTTGGAGACTCGGCTCCATGCCTATCTTGTGGGCCGCTGTGTCACACGGGCCTCTCTGGTGCCCAGGCACTCAGCAGGTCCCACGGGCAGCTGGATCACACAGTCTCTTTGGAGACTGGGCTCCATGCTTATCTTGTGGGCTGCTGGGTCTCACAGGCCTCTGTGGAGCCCCAAGTCCCACCGCTGGAGCATGGGGAGTGCTGCTGCCCCATTGGGCTCAACTCCTGTTCAGCCTTTGCTGTAGTTTTTGGGGATGGGTCTCAGCTGCTGATCTGTGCTTCTGTTGTCTGGGGATGGATATCTGCTCCCCAGCCTCTGTTTCTGGGGGTATATCTTGACTCTGATTGGGCTGCTACTATGGGGGATGGTGCTGGGCTTCCAGACATTTGCGGCTTTTGCAACTGGCATGTAGGCAGCTCCACTACTGTGCACTGGTCTGTGTTGACACAGGTTGCCCACTGGTCACAGGGTGCCAGGTGCACTGGTGGGCTCAGGTTGCTGAGCTCTAGCCACTCTCAGTGCCTCTTCCCAGGGAAGACCCGGGATCTTCCAAAATGAGGGGACCTCCCCGAGGCACAGGGAGAAGCACCCTGAAGAACCGCTTACCACGGTAGCTGGCTGCTCCCCATCTACAGCACAGGAACCTTCTGGTCATCCACTTTCATGTCCATTCACATTCTCTCACACACTAGCTCACTCTCTCACGCACTCACCCTCCCTCTGGTCCGGCCCACCACCATCTTCCAAGTAAGATGTAATTTAAATGACAAAATCCTTCTTATACTATTAATGTATTTTATAAAAAAGGCTGGTGTTTTCGAATGAGTATATTGAGGTAATGAATTTTTGGGGAAAAAAAACCCAGAGGTGATGTGCTCTTCTTGTCCCATCATATCAAGGGTACATATTATAAACTTGTCTTATTACTGGTAATGCTAACATTATTAGGTTAATATAATGTCTACCCTGCTTGCATCGTCATTGTGAAGTTACTATTTTTTGTTTGTTTTCCATACTCTATTATTTGGAAATGGTTCACTAAAGTATCCAGCCCACATGCAGGAAGGATTTAGACTTTTTAATTATTTTTCATTGAATTTATTGGAGTGATATTGGTTAATAAAATGATATAGGTTTCAGGTGTACAATTCTATAACACATCATCTTTATATTGTATTGTGTGTCCACTACACCAAGTCAAGTCTCCTCCCATCACTATTTATGCCCCCTATACCCTCTTCTACCTCGCCTCTTCCCTCTGGTAATCACCATACAGTCGTCTGTGTCTACGAGGTTTGTTTTTTATTATTATTATTTTGCTTAATTCCTTTACCTATTTCACCCAGCCCCAAAATCCTCTTCCCTTCTGACAGCTGTCACTCTATTGTCTATCTATGAATCTGTTAGTATTGTGTTTGTTAGTTTATTTTGTTCATTAGATTCCATACGTGAGTGAAACCATATGGTATTTGTCTTTCTCTGACTGGCTTATTTCACTTAGCGTAGTGCTCTTCAGGTACATCCATGCTGTCACAAAGGTAAGGTTTCTTTCTTTTCTTATGGCCAAATAGTATTCCATTGTGTAAATGTACCACAGCTTTTTTATCCACTCATCTATTGATGTTTCCAAATCTTAACTCTTGTAAATAGCAGTGCTATGAACATAAGCGTGCATCTATTTTTTCTAATTGTTGTTTCAGGATTCTTAGGATATATTCCTAGTAGTGGAATGACTGGGTCAAATGGTCCCATTTTTAATGTTTTGAGGAAACTCCACACTGTTTTCAACAGTGGCTACACCAGTCTTATTTCCCACCAGCAGTGTACTAGAGTTCCCTTTTCTCCACATCTTCACCAGCACTTTTCATTTTTTTATGGTAGCCATTCTGGCAGGTGTGAGTTGATACCTCATTAACATTTTAATTTATATCTATCTGATGCTTAGTGACTTTTAGCATTTTTTCATATGTCTCTTGGCCATCTGTATGTCTTCTTTGGAGAAGTGTCTATTCAGCTCCTTTGCCCATTTATTTGCTTCTTAGTTTTGAGTTGTATAAGTTCTATATGTATTTTGGAAATTAAACCCTTATCTGATGTATCATTGGCAACTTTGCTCTCCCACACAGCGGGTTCCCCTTTTATTTTGTTGATGGTTTCTTTTTCTATGCAGAAGATTTTTAGTTTGATGTAGTTTATTTTGTTTATTTTTTTGTTTCCCTTGCCATAAGAAATATATTGGCACAAATATTGCTATGAGAGATGTCTGAGATTTTATTGCCTATGTTTTTTTCTAGGATTTTTATGATGTGACATACCTTTAAATGTTTTATCCATTAAGTTGGTGGTCTGGTTTAAAATTTGTGTATGTATCTGTCAAATGTCCCCAACATCATATATTGAAGAGACTGTCTTTACTCATTGTATATTTTTGCGTTTTTTTGTCAAATATGAATTGACGATAAAGACGTGGGTTGATTTCTGGGCTCTGTGTTCTGTTCCATTGCTCTATATGCTTGTTTTTATTATTATTATTATTATTATTATTATTATTATTATTATTGTTATTACTAATTAATTTATTTATTTTGTTACTGGTGTTTCTCCTTTTCTCCCCATTGACACCCTCCTCTTTACTCCTGTCCCACCCCCACCTTCACAGTATTGTTGTCTGTGTCCATTTGTTATGCATATATGCACATAACTCTTTGTTTTGTCTCCTCAGGTCCGCTTTCTGAAGTTTGTCAGTCTGTTCCCTACTTCCATGTCTCTGGGTCTATTTTGTTCATCAGCTTATTTTGTTCATTATGTCCCACAAATAAGTGAATTCATGTGATATTTGTTTTTCTCTGATTGCTTTATTTTGCTTAGCATAATACTCTCCAGGTCCCTCCATTTCCCTCCATGTTGTCTCTCCAGGTCCCTCCATTTCCCTCCATGTTGTCTCAAAGGTTAAGAGAACTTTCTTCTTTACAACTGCGTAGTAGTACATTGTGTATAAGTACAACTGCTTTTTTTTTTTTTATCCTCACCCGAGGACATTTTTCCATTTTTTGTTCAGATACAGTGGGAGGGAGAGAGAGGAAGAGAGAGAGAGAGAGAGAAACATCGACATGAAAGAGACACATCGAGCGGCTGCCTCCCGCATGACCAACCAGAGCCGGAAACAAATCGCAACTGAGGTACATGCCCTTAGCGGGAACTGTACCCTGGTCTCTCTGGACCACAGGCCGACGCTCTAACCGCTGAGCCAAACCGGCCAGGGCAGTACAACTGCTTTTTTATCCACTTAGCTACTGATGGACACTTAGGCTGTTTCTAGATCTTAGCTATTGTATATAGCGCTGCTATGAACATAGGGGTGCATATATTCTTTCTGATTTGTGTTTCAGGCTTCTTAGGCTATATTACTAGAAGTGGAATCACTGGTCAAATGTCAATTCAATTTTTAATTGTATTGAGCTTGTTTTTATGCCAGCACCAGGCTGTTTCGATTATAATGACCTTGTAGTATAGTATGATATCAGGTATTGTACTGCCTCCAACTTTGTTCTTCTTTCTGATGATCACTGAGACTGTTAGGGGCCTATTTTAGTTCCATAAAAAATTTTGAAATATTTGTCCTAGATCTGTGTAATACGCCATTGGTATTTTAATAGGCACTTTCATGAACTCTATGGATTCCTTTGAGTAGTATGGACATTTTAATGATGTTAATTCTTCCAATGCATGAACACAGTATATGTGTCCACTTATTTGTATCTTCCTCAGTTTCTTTTTTAATGTCCTATAGTTTTCTGAGTGCATATCTATTACCTCCTTGCTTTAATTTATTCCTAGGTACCTTAATTTTTTAAAGTAGTAAATGAGATTCTTTTCTTAGATTTTCTTTCTGCTAGGTCATTATTGGTGCATAAAAATGCCACCAATTTCTGAATGTTAATTTTATATCATGCTACTTTCACAAATTAATTTATGAGATCTAGTAATTATCTTTGGTCTTTAAGGTTTTCTATGTACAATACCATGTCATCTGTGAATAATGACAGTTTTACTTCCTTCTTTACAATTTAGATGACTTTTATTTATTCATCTTGTCTGATAGATGTGGCTAGAACTTCCAGTATTATGTTGAATAAGAGTGGTGAAAGTGGTGGTCATCCCTCTCTTGGTCCTGATCTTAAGGGAAATTCCCTTAGTTTTTGCCCATTGAGTATGATGTTGACTGTGGGTTTTTCATATACAGCCTTCCTTACATTGAGGTATGATCCCTCTACTCCCACTTTGGTGAGAGTTTTTATTATAAATGGGCGCTAAATTTTATCAAATGTTTATACTGCATCTATTGATATGATCATATGGTTTTTATATTTCACTTTTTTATGTTTTATATCATATTTTTGATTTCTGAGTATTGTACCAACCATGTATCCTCAGAATAAATCCCACTTGTTCATGGTGTATGATCTTTTAATGTATTGATGGATCTGGTTTGCTAATATTTTGTTCAGACTTTTAGCTTCTTTGTTCATCAGAGATACTGACCTATTATTTTCTTTCTTTGTAGTGTCTTCATCTGGTTTTGGAATTAGGATACAAGTGGCCTCATGAAATGAGCTTGGGAGGCTTTCATCCCCTTGAATTTTTTGGAACAGTTTGAGAAAGATAAATCTTTCTTATTCTTTGAATGCTTGGAAAATTTTGCCTGTGAAGCCATCTGGTCAAGGGCTTTTGTTTGCTGATAATTTTTTTTATTACTACTTTGATTTCATTAGTTGTAATCAGTGTATTCAGGTTTTCTTATTCTTCTTGATTCAGTTTTGGAAGATTGTATGTTTCTAGCAAATTTTCCATTTTGCTCTGGTTGTCCAATTTGTTTACATATAGCTTTTCATAGTATTTCCTTGCAATCCTTTGTGTTTCCATGATGTCAGTTGTTACTTTTCTTCTTTCATTTCTGATTTCTTTTATTTTGGTCCTCTCTCTTTTGTTCTTGATGAGCCTGATTAAAGATTTGTCAATCTTGTATCTTTTCAAAGAATCAGCTCTTGATTTCATTGATATATTATATTGTGTCTTTAGTCTCTCTCATTTGTTTCTGTTCTGATCTTTATTATTTCCTTCTACTCTGTCTGGAATTTGTTGTTCTCTTTCTGGTTCATTTAGATGTAGCATTAGATTGTTTATTTGAGATTTTCCTTGTTTCTTTAGGTAGGCCTGTAATGCTATGAAGCTCCCTCTCAGGACTGTTTTCACTCTGTCCCATAATTTGGGTTGTTGTGTGTTCATTTTCATTAATTGGTTTGTAAGTAATATTTTATTTCTTCCTTGATCTCATTAGTCACACATTCATTGTTTCACAACACACTGTTTATCCTCCTTGTGTTTGAATGTTTTTGAGGGTTTTTTTTTTTTTCTGTAGTTGATTTCTAGTTTCATGCCATTGTAACCCCAGAAGATCCTTGATATGATTTCAATATTCTTGAATTGTTAAAACTTATTTTGTGCCATAACATGTGGTCTATATTTGAGGGTGTTCTATGTGCACTTGAGAAGAATGTATATTCTGCCACTTTGAGATGAAATGTTCTATAAATATTAATTAAACCCATCTGATCTAATGTGTCATTTAAAATCACTGTTTCCTTGTTAATTTATTTTTGTCTGAAATATTTATCCAGTGATACGAGTGGGGTGTTAATATTCCTTACTATGAATGCATTGCTGTTGATCTCTCCCTTAAAATATACTAAGTTTTTCTTTATATATTTAGGTGCTCTTATATTAGGTGCATATATGTTTACAAGGGTTAAATCCTCTTGTTGGATTGATCCGTTTAGCATTATGTGATCTTATTTGTCTCTCATTATGACCTTTGTTTTGAAGTCTATTTTGTCAGATATAAATATTGCTACCCTAGTATTTTGATATTTCATTTCTATTTGCATGGGATATATATTTTTATCCCTTTACATGTAGCCTGTGTGATTTTTTTTGTTCTGAGATAGGTCTCTTATAGATAGCGTATTTATGGGTCATGTTTTCTTATCCATTTAGCTATCCTTTGTATTTTGATTTGAACATTTAATCTATTTACATTCAAGGTTATTATTGATAGTTATTTATTGTCATTTTTTCCTTTATACCTATCCCTCTATATATTTCTCCTTCTTCTTCTTAAAGAAGTCCCTTTAACATTTCTTGCAATACTGATTTGGTGGTAATGAACTCCTTTAGCCTTGTTTCTTTTTCTGGAAAGTTCTTTATTTTGCCTTCAATTTTAGATAATATCCTTTCTGGATAGAGTAGTCTTGGTTTCAGGTCCTTGCTTTTTATTACTTTTAATACTTCATGCCAATCCCTTCTGGCCTGAAGTATTTCTGTTGATAAATCAGCTGACAGCCTTATGAGAATTCCTTTGTAGGTAACTATCTGTCTCTCTTTTGCTGCCTTTAAAATTCTCCCTTTGTCTTTAGCTTTTGCCATTTTAATTATGATGTGTCTTGGTGTGGTTCTCTTTGCATTCATCTTCTTTTGGACTCTTTGTGCTTGCTGAACTTGTGTGACTTTTTTTCCCCAACAGGTTAGTAAAGTTTTCTGCCATCTTTTTTTCAAACAATTTCTCTATCCCTTGCTCACTTTCTTCTCCTTCTAGTTATCATGCAGATATTGTTATGTTTTATGTTGTCTCGGTGTTCCCTGTACCATCCTCATGCTTTTTAATTCTTTTTTTTCTTTTTGCTGCTCTGATTATGTGTTTTTTCTACCTTTCTTTGAAATTGTTGATTTCATCATCTGCTTCACCAAACCTACTTTTTACTCCTTTCAGTGTATTGTTTATGTCAAAAATGGTATTTTTCATTTCAGACTGTTTTTTTGTTTATATTTTCTATGTCCTTTTTCATGCTGTTGTAGTTCTCACTAAGTTCCTTGAACATCTTTATCATCATTACTTTGAAATTTATATCTGATAAATTACTTGCCTCCATTTCAGTTAGCTCTTTTTCTGGAGATTTATCCTGTTCTTTCATTTGGGGCCTATTTCCCCTGTAACCTTAATTTGACTGTGTCTTTTTATTTGTTTCTAGGTATTGGATAGAACTGAATGTCTTCCAGTCTCCATGGGGTATTCTTATGTAGTAGGTGTCTTTTGGGACACAGTGGTGCAGTCTCCTTGATCTCCGGATCTGGATGCTCTAGTAATGTCTCTTGTGTGGGTTGTGTGAGCCCTCCTATTGTCATTGGGTCTTGATTGCTGTGGCCCGTTTGTGGGTATAATCAACCCTCATGCTGGCTAACTGTGAGGCTCACCCTGACTACAACATGGAAGCTGCTGTGCAAATGCTGTCTTGAGGTGTCTTGTTGGGCTCAGTGGCACTATCTTCCAAATCAACTGAGCCCTGTGATCCATGAATGTTTGTTTGAGTTATGTGAACCTCCTGTTTTAGTTGAGGCTTGAATGCTGTTCGCCCTTTCATGGGTGGAGTTATCCTTTCTGGCTAGGTACCTATAAGGTAAACCTCAATCACTATGCATGAAATGTTGTGCAGTGATTTCCCCTGAGGTGGGATTATTCCCAGAAGAATCTGGTGCCTGCTGACATCTCCCTTTCAGTGTGCCACTTGTGTGACTAGTCGAGTTGTGCTCTGGTGTCATCTGAAGCCCACCACTGGTTGTGTTGGTTCTTGGACAACTTGGGTGGGTTTCAGGTACAGATAACTGTCAGACATTATGTGTAAGTGGCCTTGGCTACCTGTCTGTAGCTACCACACTGTTCATTGTTTGTATCTGCATCTACTGGACCCGAGTGGGTGGGAGGGACCAATCTGTGTAAAAGGGTGAGCTTCTTCCAGCTTAGAGCTGAGGGAAGATCTTTAAAAGAACTGAGGATCCCTGAGGTCCTCCTCCACCTGTCATCTACTCTTCCTCCACCTATGGTTGCCTTGTCTCCCTCCAGAGCCTTCCAAAGAGAAACTGCAGGATGAGCCCAAGCTAGCCAAGATAGGGCTAGTGGGTCCCCTACTTGGGGATAATATACTCAGGCACTCAATGGGGGAGGGGGAAATTAGACCCTGGTTCAAAGCCAAATCTCCCAGTCTCTGATATTATCTCCAACTCTAGTTTCCCTTAAGGGGTCTCGCTGCAGTTTCTGGTGGTATATAGCCAACTACTCCTTCTGAAAATGCAAGCTCAGCTGCCCTGGGCTCAGGAGGAATAGATTAAGAGAATCTTCTGTTGAGGATGATGCTGGCCCAGCCCACACAAGAGGGCTAAGCTCTTCACCTCAGCCTCAGACAATATCCTTTGAGAGTCCCCCACTTTGAATGTCCCCATCTGAGCCAATCTCCCTTCTCCCCATGGAACTGTGCCCAGCAGTGGTATCCAGGACTTGGCAGGGATAATCAAAACAATTTACCATTGGGGGTGGTGCTGAAAACCTGTAGAAGGAGGGCAGGCACTTCTTCTCCTCTGCAGGGAAGCACAGGATGAACTTGCATGGGAGCCTGGATTTGCTTTCCTGCAATGTAGTGACACAGTACAGCACTTGCCCACCAGCTCTTAGGTAGAAGCCCCCCTGGGAGACACGGTCTGGAAATCCCAGCTATGTCTGGCTCCCTGCTGCCTGCTCTGTGCCTCCAAACCAAGCAGGATGGGCTAAGGATCAATACTGTGTGACACTCCTATCACTCTGTGTGGCTTGTCTCAGCAGGGTGGGCCCAAAGTTCCAGCTCTGTTCAGGCTCCAAACCCAGCAGGATTGGGCCAAAAGTGTGTATCATAAATACAAGTCAATTTCACATAATATTGCATATGTGTGTATTCCTAAATGTAATAAAGAAACATGAAAAACTATTTCTTAATGAGAATTAAGTCCAGAATAATTTTTACAAATTCAGCCAAAGAAGTGTTAGAAGTAGATTACTTACAATTAAAAATCAAGAACGTCTCCAAGATTCCTAAATGGCGGTGGAGTGAATGGAAGCTACACAGACCATCTCCCAGGACAAAAACTGGAATTACAACTAAAATGAAGACAAATCATCAGGAAAAACAAAAAACAGAAAAGTAGCTGGAGAGGACTTGTATAACCATGGACAGAAAGGGAACACTAAATCGAACCTGGTAGGAACTGTGGAGGTGCAAGAGGGCTGGCTGGGAGCACAGAGACAGCAGCAGTTTTAGCTATGAGCAGCTCCCTCAGAGTTGAAATCCCAAGCCAACTCCACAGTGCAGAGGCTGGGACAGAGCACTAAATTAGCTACAGCCATTCACCTTGAGCTCTGGCAGAGGGAGGGCAGACTGGACTGAAACTGTGTGGAGAGACTCAGGCGTTTGGAGAGGTGAGAGGGCAATGGGAGTTTTGTGTTAAATCACTCACTCATAGGACAGTAGCTATATTACACAAAGAGCCCCTTCTGAGAGCCCTGGGAAGAAGCAACAGCCCCTCCCTCAAGAATTTAACACCAGCAAGTCAGGCAAGAGAAATGCAAATTGAGGCTCATTAACAGCCAGCAAGAATCTGCCCTACACACTGTAAATCCTCTTAACCTGAACACCTAAAGGATTTTTGTCATTAATTTGAGAGCTACAACCCAAGGCTCATCAAGTAACAGACTAATAGCCTCCAGGCAAAAAGCTAGAGGATAACTGAACCTTTCCTGGGCTTGCAAATCTACCCAGGAAAGTAAGACATGACAGTGGGGTTTAACTTAGATCCTCCCACACTCATCCAAACCCAGTAGAGGGAGCCACAATTAGCGGAATACCAACACCCACAGGGAATATTGACAGGTCCAAAACTCACTGAGACAGCCAAACTGATGAAACACAGAAACAAATCCCAAATGAAAAAACAAGAAGATGAAATGAATGAAAGAAGATGAAATGAATGAAAGGTAAATGAGCAAGATATAAGAGGGAGAGTTCAGATTAATAATCATGAGGAAACTCAACAGCATGAGTAAAGATATAGAAGAATTGAAAACTAACCAATTGGAAATGAAGAATGACATAGCAGAAATAAAGAACACATTGGAAGGAATAACCAGCAGAGTAGAGGAGGCCGAGGACCAGATCAGTGAATTAAAAGAAAGGGTAGAAAAAAAGCCACCCAATCAGAGAACCAAATAAATAAATAAATAAATAAATAAAATACAGGAAGACAGCCTAAGAGAACAGTGGGACAATATAAAATGTAACAACATCTGCATCATAGGAGTTCCAGAAAGAAGAAAATGAGCAAGGATTAGAGAACATATTTGAAGAAATGGTGACAGAAAATTTCCCTAACCTGGTGAAGAAAAAAGTCATACAAGTACAAGAAGCACAGAGAGCCCCAAGTAAAAAGAACCCAAAGAGGCAAACACCAAGACATATAATAATTAACATGCCAAAATTTAAAGACAAAGAGCGAATCCTAAAGGCAGCAAGAGAAAAGCAAAAGGTTACCTACAAAGGAACCACTTTAGGGCTATCAGCTGATTTCTCAAAGAAACACTATAGGCCACAGGGAATGGCATAAAATAATCAAGGTAATGAAAAACAAGGATCTGGATCCAAGACTACTCTATCCAGCAAGGCTATCATTCAAAACAGAAGGTGAAGTAAAGAGCTTCCCAGACAAAAAAGAATATGGGAATATATTAACAAAAAAACAGCACTGCAAGTAAAATTAAAAGGACTGCTATAATTAGTAGAAGAAATAAGAAGAAAATATAACCACAGTAAACAAAAATGGCAATAAATAAGTACATATCATTAATAACTTTAAATGTAAATGGATTAAATGCTCTGGTCAAAAGAGACAGAGTAGCTGATTGGACAAGAAAGCATGACTGACACATATGTTGTTTACAAGAGACCCACCTCACAACAAAAACTCACATAGTTTGAAAGAGAAGGGATGGAAAAAAAAATCTTCCAACACAGAAAAGAAAAAAGAGCTGGGATAGCAATACTCATATCTGATGAAATAAATTTCAAATTGAAGGCCATAACTAGAGACAAAGAAGGACACTACATCATATAGAAAGGATCTATCCATCAGGAAGATATAATCTTGGTAAACATATATACACCCAATATAGAAGCACCAAATATATATTTAAAAACTTCTGGAGGACTTCAAAGGAGAAATCAACAGCAATACAATCACAGCAGAGGACTTCAACAGCCCACTGACATTTCTGAATAGATCCTCTAGACAAAAAATTAACAAGTATACATTCACTCTAAATGATGCACTAGATCAAATGACTGCAATAGATATCTACAGAAAATTAAACCCCAAAAACTGCAGAATCCACATTCTTCTCAAGTGCACATGGGACATTCTCAAAGATAGACCACATATGAGGACACAAACTAAGTCTCTCCAAGTTCAAGAAGATTGAAATCATATCAAGCATCTTCTCAGATCACAATGGCAGGAAACTAGAAATCAATGACCGAAAAAAAAAAAAAAAAACAACATGGAAAAACATTCAAACACATATAGGCTAAATAGCATGTTATTAAACAATGAATGTGTTACCACGGAGATCAAGGAAGAAATGAAAAACTTCCTGGAAACCAATGAAAATGAACACACAACAACACAAAATCTATGGGATGCAGCAAAAGCAGTCCTGAGAGGGAAGTTCATAGCACACAGGCCTACCACAACAGCAAGATAATTTTCTAATTGACTTTCTAACCTCACAACTTAAAGAATTAGAAAGCAAACAAACAAACAAACAAACAAAATACACAAAAAGTAGAAGAAAAGAAACAGTAAAGATCAGAGAAGAAATAAAGGACATACAGACTAAAAAACAATTCAAAGAATCAATGAAACAAAGAGCAGGTTCTTTGAAAAGATAAACAAGATTGATGAATCCTTAGCTAGACTCACCAAGAAACAAAAAGATAGGACCAAATAAACAAAATCAGAAATGAAAGAGGAGAAATAACAACTGACACCACAGAAATACAAAGAATCATTAAAAAATACTATGAAAAATTATACACCAACAAATTGCACAATCTAGGCGAAATAAACAAATTTTCGAGAAACACATAGTCTCTCAGGAAGAGATAGAATATTTAAATAACAACGAACAAAATTGAAGATCTAATCAAGAATCTCTCAGCAAAAGCCCGGGCCTGGACGTCTTCATGGCCCAGTTTTACTGAACATTCAGAGAACTAACACCCATTCTCCTGAAACTATTCCAAAAAATCCAAGAAGGATAAAGACTTCCAAAATCCCATTATGGAGCCAGCATAATTTGAATTAAAAAAAAAAAATCCTAACAGATAAAGACACTACAAAGAAAGAAAACCACAGGCCCATATTCATGATGAACATAGATGCCAAAATCCTTAAGAAAATATTAGAAAATTGGATCCAGCAATACATTAAAAAATTATTCACCATGACCAAGTGAGATTCATCCCTGGGATGCAAGGCTGGTACAACATTTGCAAATCAATAAATGTGATACACCACATAAACAAAAAGAAAGATTAAAACCATATGATCATATCAATAGAGGAAGTAAAAGCATTAGACAAAATCCAACACCCATTTCTGATAAAAACGCTCAGCAATGTGGGAATAGAGGGATCAGATCTCAGCGTAATAAAGTCCGTATATGGAAAACCTACAGCCAACATCATACTTAATGGGCAAAAACTAAAAGCATTTCCTTTAAGAACAGCCCACTTTCGCCGCTCATATTTAACATAGTACTGGAAGACTTGGCCACAACAATTAGACAAGAAAGAAAAATAAAATGGATCCAAATTGGAAAGAAGGAAGAAACTCTCATTATTTGAAGATGACATATTGTACATAGAAAACCCTAAAGACGCCATCAAAAATCTACAAGATTTAATGAATGCATTTAGCAAAGTAGCAGGATACAAAATTAACATCAAGAAACCGACAGCATTCTTATACACCAATAATGATCGCACAGAAAAAGAAACATAAAAAACAATCCCATTTAGCATTGCAGCAAAAAATGAAGATACCTAGGGATAAACTTAACCAAAGAAGTGAAGGACCTATTTGCAGAAACTACAGGGCATTGAAAAAAGAAATAGAGGAAGATCTAAAAAAGTGGAAGCATATACCCTGTTCATGGATTGGAAGAATTAACATCATTAAAATGTTCATACTACCCAAAGCAATCTATAGATTCAATGCAATCCCCTTTAAAATACCAATGACATATTTCACAGAACTAGAACAAATACTTCAGAAGTTTATATGGAACCAACTAAGACCCCAAATATCCACAGCAGTGTTGAAAAAGAAGAACAAAGTAGGAGGGATCATAATACCAGATATCAGGTTATACTACAAAGCCACTGTAATCAAAACAGTCTGGTACTGGCACAAGAACAAGCATATAGATCAATGGAACAGAACAGAGAACCTAGAAATTGACCCAAGACATTATGCTCAATTAATACTTAACAAAGGTGTCAAGAGCATATAATGGACTAAAGTCAGCCTCTTCAATAAATGGTGTTGGGAAAATTCAACAGGTACATGAAAAAAAAAAAATGAAAGTAGACCACCAACTTACACCATACTCAAAATGTATAAAAGACTTAGCCTTGTCGGTGTGGCTTAGTGGTTGAGCGTCAATCCACACACCAAGAGGTCACCAGTTCAATTCCCAGTCAGGGCACATGCTTTGGTTGTGGGCCAAATCCCAAGTGGGGGACATGCAGGTGGTGGCCAATTGATTTTCCCTCTCATCAATGTTTCTATCTTCTCTCTGTAAAAACCAATTAATTTTTTTTTTAGTGGAGAAAATATAAACATGACTGGTGAATCCATAAAAATGCTAGAAGAAAATATAGGCAAGAAAATTTCAGACATCACACCCAGTAGAATTTTTACTGATAAAATGCCTAAGACAAGAGAAAGAATGCAAAAAATTAATACATAGGACTACATCAAACTAAAAAGCTTCTGCACAGCAAAAGAAACATGGGTCAAAATGGAAAGGGAAGCCACTATATGAGACAACATAATTGCCAACGATACATCAGATAAGGGGTTAATTTGCAAAATATATAGAGTGCTCATAACTCAACAATAGGAAGGCAAAGAACCCAATGAAAAATGGGCAGAGGACCTAAATAGACACTTCTCCAAAAAGGACACACAAATGTCCAAGAGACATGAGAAAATGCTCAATGTCACTAATCATCAGAGAAATATAAATTAAAACCAGTATGAGATTTCAACTCACACCTGCCAGAATGGCGGCCATTAACAAAGCATCAAACACAAGTGCAGGTGAAGGTGTGGTGAAAAGTGGACTCTAGTACACAGCTGGGAATGCAGACTAGTGCAGCCACTATAAAAAACAATATGGTATTTCCTCAAAAATTTAAAACTGAACTGCCCTTTGACCCAGTGATCCCACTTCTAGGAATATATCCTAAGAAGCCTGAAACACGAATCATAAAGAATATATGTGCCCCTGTGTTTATAGCAGCACTATTTACAATTTCTAAGATATGGAAACAGCTCAAGTGTCTATCAAGAGATGACTAGATAAATAAGCTGTGATACATATACACAGTGGAACACTATGCAGCTTTAAGAAAGAAAGATCTCTTATCCTTTGGGATGATATGGAGGGACCTCAAGAGAGTATTATGCTAAGCTAAATAAGCCAATCACAGAAAGACAAATATCACATGATCTTATGTATTTCTTTAATATAATGAACAAAATAAGTTGATGAACAAAACAGACCCAGAGACATAGAAAGGAGTACAATTCAGACTGAGAAACCTTAGAGGAGGGGAGCGGGGAGGAGGAATGAGAAAAACCAAAGAACTTATATGCATGCATGTGTAACCAGTGGACATAGTCAACAAAGCTTGGTGGGGGGTAAGATCAGGAGGATTGTTATGGGTGGGGAGGAGAAACATCTCTAACAAAAATAAATTAATTAATTAAAAATGTACATAAAATAAAATAAAATTTAAGACATTTTTGCTTGTTTTTTTAAATCAGATCTTCAAATTAAGCCTATTTCTTATTTATACATAAAATATTTTCATGATTGTGTATGTTTTATCTTATTTGTTAAATTTTTGGTGTTGACATTGGTTCATAAAATTATATAGGTTTTAAGTGTATATTTCTATGATACATGATCTGTATATTGCATTGTGAGCCAACAACCGAAAAACAAATCTTCTTCCACCACCCTATATTTGGCCCCCTTTACCCTTTACTATCCCCACCCCAATTCCTCTGGTAACCACCATAGTGTTGTCTGCATCTATTAGTTCTACTTTTATATCACACACATGAGTTGAATCATATAGTTCTTAGCTTTTAGCTTTTTCTGACTGACTTATTTTGCTTAGACTAACATTTTCAAGGTCCATACATGTTGTCACAAATGACAGCATTTCATTCTTTTTTTGACTGACTAGTTTTCCATAGTATATATGTACCACCTATTTATTTAGTCCTCTATTGAAGGACACTTTGGTTGTCTCCATGTCTTGGCCACTATAAATAATGCTGCAAAGAATATAAGAGTGCATATATCTATGTGAATAAAAGTTGTCAAGGATTTTTTTTATTAATTTATTTTTATTACAGATGTTTCTCCTTTTTCCCCCATTGTCACCCTCCTCCCCCTCCTTCCCTGCCCCGTTCCCAGTTTTGTTGTCCATGTCCATTGGTTATGAGTACATGCATATAAGTTCTGTGGTTCATCGCTCGCTCCCCTCCCCCACCCCTTCTTCTGGCAATTGTCAGTCTGTACCCTACTTCCACGTCTCTGGGGCTACCCTGTTCCTCAGACTGTTATGTTTATTATGTTCCAGAAATAAGTGAGATCATATGATATTTGTCTTTCTCTGCTTGGCTTGTTTCGCTTAGGATAATAGTTTCCAGGTCCTTCCATGTCATCTCAAAGGATAAGAGATCTTTCTTTCTTACAGCTGCATAGTACTCCATTGTGTATATGTACCACTGCTTTTTTATCCATTCATCTACTGATGGACATTTGGGCTGTTTCCAGATCTCAGCTATTGTAAATAGCGCTGCTATGAACATGGGGGTACATATATTCTTTCTGATTGGTGTTTCAGGCTTCCAAGGGTATATTCCTAGGAGTGAGATCACTGTGTCAAATGGTAATTCAATTTTTAATTTTTTTAGGTAACACCATAGTGTTTTCCATAGTGGCTGCACCAGTCTTCATTCTCACCAGCAGTGTACTAGAGTCCCCTTTTCTCCATACCCTCGCCAACATTTGTTTGATGACTTGTTGATGGCAGGTGTGAGGTGATATCACATAGTCATTTTAATTTGCATCTCTCTGATGATTAGTGATGTTGGGCATTGTTTCATATGCCTCTTGGCCATTTGTGTTTCTTGTTAGAAGAAGTGTCTATTTAAGTCCTCTTCACAATTTTTTTTTTTAATCCTCACCCAAGGGCATTCTTTCTTTATTTTTATTTATATATATATATTTCTTTTATTTTTTTTTACCTAAAACCTATACAATTTTATTAACCAATGTCATCCCAATAAATACAAAACAAATAAAAATAATAATAATTCTCATTTTTAACACTATGCTTCCTGAAATTTAACATTCAAACATTGGTTAATCTGTTAGAGGGCTTTAAAAATACAAATGCTCCTGAGTGAAGTAATCTTTAATTCTTTTCTCCAGCCACTAGTATATTTTATTTATTTATTTTTTATTTTTTGTTACAGATGTTTCTCCTTTTTTCCCCATTGACACCCTCCTCCCCATCCCCCCACCGTGTCCCCAGCTTTGTTGTCCATGTCCATCACTTATGCCTAAGTTCTGTGGTTTATCTCTTCCCTCCCCCCACCCCCTCTTCTGAGGGGTGTCAGTTTATACCCTACTTCCACATCTCTGGGTCTACCCTGTTCATCAGACTGTTATGTTCATTACATTCCAAAAATAAGTGAGATCATGTGATATTTGTCTTTCTCTGCTTGGCTTGTTTCGCTTAGGATAATACTCTCAAGGTCCCTCCATGTCGTCTCAAAGGATAAGAGATCTTTCTTTCTTACAGCTGCATAGTACTCCATTGTGTATATGTACCATAGCTTTTTTATCCATTCATCCACTAATGGACACTTGGGCTGTTTCCAGATCTTAGCTATTGTAAATAGTGCTGCTATGAACATGGGGGTACATGTATTTTTTCTGATTGGTGTTTCAGGCTTCTTAGGGTATATTCCTAGAAGTGGGATCACTGGGTAAAGTGGCAATTCAATTTTTAATTTTTTGAGGTAACATCATAGTGTTTTCCACAGTGGCTGCACCAGTCTTCATTCCCACCAGCAGTGTACTAGAGTCCCCTTTTCTCCACACCCTTGCCAACACTTGTTTGATGATTTGTTGATGGCGGCCATTCTGACAGGTGTGAGGTGATACTTCATTGTTGTTTTAATTTGCATCTCTCTGATGATTAGTGATGTTGAGCATTTTATCATATGTCTCTTAGCCATTTGTATGTCCTTTTTGGAGAGGTGTCTATTTAGGTCCTCTGCCCATTTTTTAATTGGGTTCTTTGTCTTCCTTTTGTTAAGTTGTATGAGCACTCTGTATATTTTGGAAATTAACCCCTTATCTGATGTATCATTGGCAATTATGCACTCCAATAGAGTGGGTTCCCTATCTGTTTTGATGGTTGTTTCTTTTGCTGAACAGAAGCTTTTGAGTTTGATGTAGTCCCATGTGTTCATTTTTCCCTTTGTTTCTGTTGCCTTAGGTGATGTATCAGTGAAGATTCTGTTGCGTATGATGTTCGAAATTTTGTAGCCTACATTTTCTTCTAGGATTTTTATGGATTCACGAGTCACATTTAAGTCTTTTATCCATTTTGAGTTTATTCTTGTGTATGGTGTAAGTTGATGGTCTAGTTTCATTTTTTTGCATGTAGCTGTCCAATTTTCCCAACACCATTTATTAAAGAGGCTGTCTTTACTCCATTGTATGCTCTTGCCACCTTTGTCAAATATTAATTGAGCATAATGTCTTGGGTCAATTTCCGGATTCTCTGTTCGTTTCCACTGGTCTATATGCCTGTTCTTGTGCCAGTACCAGGCTGTTTTGATTACAGTAGCTTTGTAGTATAAGCTGATATCTGGTATTGTGATCCCACCTACTTTGTCCTTCTTTTTCAAGATTGCTGTGGCTATTCGGGGTCTTTTTTGGTTCCATATGAACTTTTGAAATATTTGTTCTAGTTCTGTGAAATATGTCACTGGTATTTTGATGGGGATTGCATTGAATCTATAGATTGCTTTGGGTAATATGGACATTTTAATGATGTTAATTCTTCCAATCCATGAACAAGTATGTGCTTCCACTTTTTTATATCTTCCTCTATTTCTTTTTTCAATGTCCTGTAGTTTTCTGCAAATAGGTCCTTAACTTCTTTGGTTAAGTTTATTCCTAGGTATCTTAATTTTTTTGCCGCGATGGTAAATGGAATTGTTTTTATAGTTTGTCTTTCCGTGAGTTCATCATTGCTGTATAAGAATGCTGTTGATTTCTAGACGTTAATTTTGTATCCTGCTACATTGCCAAATTCATTTATTAAGTCTAGTAGATTTTTGATGGAGTCTTTAGGGTTTTCTATATATAATATCATATCGTCTGCGAATAATGACAGTTTTACTTCCTCCTTTCCAATTTGGATTCCTTTTATTTTTTCTTCACGTCTGATTGCTGTGGCTAAGACTTCCAGTACTATGTTAAATAAGTGTGGCGAAGGTGGGCATCCCTCTCTTGTTCCTGTTCTTAAGGGAAATGTTTTTAGTTTTTGCCCATTGAGTATGATGTTGGCTGTAGGTCTTTCGTATATGGCCTTTATTTTGTTGAGATATGATCCCTCTATTCCCAAATTGCTGAGCGTTTTTATCAGAAATGGGTGCTGAATTTTGTCGAATGCTTTTTCAGCGTCTATTGATTTGATCATGTGGTTTTTATCTTTCATTTTGTTTATCTGGTGTATCACATTTATTGATTTGCGAATATTGGACCAGCCTTGCATCCCTGGGATGAATCTCACTTGGTCATGGTGAATAATTTTTTTGATGTATTGCTGGATCCGGCTTGCTAGTATTTTGTTCAGGATTTTGGCATCTATGTTCATCAGGGATATTGGCTTGTAGTTTTCTTTCTTGGTAGTGTCTTTTTCTGGTTTTGGAATTAGAATTATGCTGGCCTCATAAAATGAGTTTGGAAGTCTTCCTTCTTCTTGAATTTTTAGAAACAGTTTGAGAAGAATGGGTGTTAGTTCTTTGAATGTTCGGTAAAACTCCCCTGTGAAGCCGTCTGGGCCTGGACTTTTGTTTGCTGGGATAGTCTTGATTACATCTTCAATTTCCTTGGTTGTTATTGGTCTGTTCAAGTTTTCTATCTCTTCCCGGTCCAGTTTTGTTAGACTGTGTGTTTCTAGAAATGTGTCCATTTCGCTTAGATTGTCGAATTTGTTGCCATATAAATGTTCATAGTATTTGTTAACGATCCTTTGTATTTCTGTGGGGTCAGTTGTTACTTTTCCTCTTTCGTTTCTGATTTTGTGTATTTGTGTTCTCTCTCTTTGTTTCTTGGTGAGTCTAGCTAAGGGTCCATCAATCTTGTTTATCTTTTCAAAAAACCAGCTCTTTGTTTCATTGATCCTTTGAAATGCTTTTTTGGTTCTCATGTTGTTTATTTCTGCTCTGATCTTTACTATTTCCTTCCTTCTACTTGCTCTGAGGTTTTCCTTTTGTTTGCTTTCTAGTTCTTTAAGTTGTGAGGTTAGAAAGTCTATTAGAAATTTTTCTTTCTTCTTGAGGTGGGCCTGTAGTGCTATGAACTTCCCTGTCAGAACTGCTTTCGCTGCATCCCACAGATTTTGTGTTGTTGTGTGTTCATTTTCATTCGTTTCCAGAAAGTTTTTAATTTCTTCCTTGATCTCCTTGGTAACCCATTCATTGTTTAATAACATGCTATTTAGCCTCCATGTATTCAAATGTCTTTGCATGTTCTTGTTGCAATTGATTTCTAGTTTCAGGCCATTGTGATCTGAGAAGATGCTTGATAGGATTTCAATCTTCTTGAACTTGTAGAGACTTAGTTTGTGTCCTAACATGTGGTCTATCTTTGAGAATGTCCCATGTGCACTTGAGAAGAATGTGAATTCTGTAGTTTTGGGGTGTAATTCTCTGTAAATATCTATTAAATCCATTTGGTCTAGTGCTTCATTTAGAGTCTCTGTTTCCTTGTTAATTTTTTGTCTAGAGGATCTATCCAGTGATGTCAGTGGGGTGTTGAAGTCCCCTGCTATGATTGTATTGCTGTTGATTTCTCCTTTGAAGTCTTCCAGAAGATTTTTAATGTATTTTGGTGCTCCTATATTGGGTGCATATATGTTTACCAAGGTTATATCTTCCTGTAGGATAGATCCTTTCAATATTATGTAGTGCCCTTCTTTGTCTCTAGTTATGGCCTTCATTTTAAAATCTATTGTATCAGATATGAGTATTGCTACCCCAGCTTTTTTCTCCTTTCTGTTTGCTTGGAAGATTTTTTTCCATCCCTTCACTTTCAGCCTATGTGTGTCTTTTGTTGTGAGGTGGGTCTCTTGTAAACAACATATATATGGGTCATGCTTTCTTATCCAATCTTCTACTCTGTGTCTTTTGATCAGGGCGTTCAGTCCATTTACATTTAAGGTGATTACTGATATGTACTTACTTATTGCCATTTTTGTTTAGTGTGTTTCTATTTTCCTTTCTATTTCTTGTACTAATTACAGCAGTCCTTTTAACATTTCTTGCAGTGCTGGTTTGGTGCTAATGTATTCCCTTAGCCTTTTTTTGTCTGGGAAGCTCTTTATTTGACCTTCTATTTTGATTGATAGCCTTGCTGGGTAGAGTAGTCTTGGATTCAGATCCTTGTTTTTCATGACCTTGATTATTTCATGCCATTCCCTTCTGGCCTGTAATGTTTCTATGGAGAAGTCAGCTGATAGCCTTATGGGGGTTCCTTTGTAGGTAACCAGTTGCTTAGCTCTTGCTGCCTTTAGGATTCTCTCTTTGTCTTTATTTTTTGGCACTTTAATTACTATGTGTCTCGGTGTGGGCCTGTTTGGGTTCTTCTTACTTGGGACTCTCTGTGCTTCTTGAACTTGAATGCCTTCTTCCTTCACCAAATTAGGGAAACTTTCTGTCACTATTTCTTCAAATATATTCTCTAACCCTTTCTCATTTTCTTCTTCTTCAGCAACTCCTATGATGCGAATATTATTACGTGTCCAGTTGTCCCACAGTTCTCTTAAGCTGTCTTCCTGTTTTTTTCAATGTTTTTTCCGTTTGGTTTTCTGATTGGTTGATTTTTTCTACCCTGTCTTCTAATTCACTGATCCGGTCCTCAGCTTCTTCTACTCTGCTATTTAGTCCTTCCAATGTGTTCTTCATTTCTGCTATGTCATTCTTCATTTCCAATTGATTTATTTTCAATATTTCTATGTCTTTGCTCATGGTGTTGATTTCCTTACACATGCTGTTGAGCTTCGTGAAGATCATGGCTCTGAATTCTAGCTCTGTTAACTTGCTTAACTCCATTTCATTTATCTCATCTTCATTGGAGGTCTCTTGTTCTTTCGTTTGGCATCTGTTTCATTGTTTTACCATTTTGGCTATCTCAGTGGTTTTTGGAGCCTGCCAAATTTTCCCTGTGGATGTCGGTGTTCTGCTGTTTGTGGCTCCCTGTAATTGGTTTGGATCTATTTTATTTTTTATTAATTTATTTTTGTTACAGATGTTTCTCCTTTTTCCCCCATTGACACTCTCCTCCCCCTCCCTCCATGTCCTGTCCCCAGTTTTGTTGTCCAAGTCCATTGGTTATGAGTACATGCGTACAAGTTCTGTGGTTCATCGCTCCCCTCCCCACCCCCTCTTCTGGCAATTGTCAGTCTGTACCCTACTTCCACATCTCTGGGACTACCCTGTTCCTCAGACCATTATGTTCATTATATTCCAGAAATAAGTGAGATCATATGATATTTGTCTTTCTCTGCTTGGCTTGTTTCGCTTAGGATAATAATTTCCAGGTCCTCCCATGTCGTCTCAAAGGATAAGAGATCTTTCTTTCTTAGAGCAGCATGGTACTCCATTGTGTATATGTACCACAGCTTTTTTATCCATTAATCTACTGATGGACACTTGGGCTGTTTCCAGATCTTAGCTATTGTAAATAGCGCTGCTATGAACATGGGGGTACATATATTCTTTCTGGTTGGTGTTTCAGGCTTCTTAGGGTATATTCCTAGGAGTGGGATCACTGGGTCAAATGGTAATTCAGTTTTTAATTTTTTGAAGTAACACCATATTGTTTTCCATAGTGGCTGCACCAGTCTGCATTCCCACCAGCAGTGTACTAGAGTCCTCTTTTCTCCACACCCTCACCAACACTTGTTGTTTGATGCTTTGTTGATGGCGGCCATTCTGACAGGTGTGAGGTGATACCTCATTGTCGTTTTAATTTGCATCTCTCTGATGATTAGTGATGTTGAGCATTCCTTCATACGTCTCTTGGCCATTTGTATGTCCTGTTTGGAGAAGTGTCTATTTAGTTTCTCTGCCCATTTTTAAATTGGGTTCTTTGTCTTCCTTTTGTTGAGTTCTTTGAGCACTCTATATATTTTGGAAATTAATCCCTTATCTGATATATCATTGGCAATTATGCTCTCCCATACAGTAGGTTGCCTTTCCACTTTGATGGTTGTTTAAAATCCTTTTTCTTTTTATCTTCATTGCTGATAGTATTGCAGCCATAGGCAATGGGTCAGTGAAAATTCTGCTATGTGTGATGTCTGAGAATTTGCTGTCTACATTTTTGTCTAGAATATTTGTGGTTTTACAATTACATTTAAGTCTTTTATCCATTTTGAGTTTATTCTTGTGTATGGTGTAAGTTCATGGTCCAGTTTCATTTTTTTTTTGGCATGTACCTGTCTAATTTTCCCAACACTGTTTGTTGAAGAGACTGCCTTTACTCCATTGCACACTCTTGCCACCTTTGTCTTGTGTGGATTTCTGAGTTCTCTTTTCTGTTCCATTGTTCTATATGCCTCTTCTTGTGCCAGTACCAGGCTGTTTTGATTACGAAGGCTTTGTAGTATAACCTGATATCCAGTGCTGTGATCCATCCCACATTGTTCTTTTTCAAGATTGCTGTGACTATTTCGGGCCTTTCTTGGGTCCATATACACTTTTGGAGTATACATTCTATATCTGTGGAACATACCACTGCTGCTTTCATAGGGATTGCTTTGAACCTATAGATGGCTTTAGATATTATGGACATTTTAATGATGTTGTTTCTTGCAATCCATGAACATGACATATGCTTCCACTTTTTTATATATTCTTCTATTTCTTTTTCAATTTCCTGAGAACAGGTCTTTTACTTCATTGGTTTGGTTTATTCTCAGGTATCTTATTTTTTTGCTGCAATGGTAAATGGGATTTTTTTTTTTTTTTTTTTTTTTTTTTAGTTTCCGTTCCTGCATGCTCATTATTTGTGTATAAATAGGCCATCGATTTCTGGATGTTAATTCTGCATCCTACTACTTTGCTGAATTAATTTATTAAATGTAGTATTTTTGATGGAGTCTTTAGGGTTTTCTACACACATAATCAAGTCATCTCCGAATAATCATGGTTTCACAGCCTCCTTTCCAATTAGGGTGCCTTTTATGTTTTCTTCTTGTCTAATCGCTGTGGCTAAGACTTCCAGTACTATGTTGAATCAGATTGGCCAAAGCAAACATCCCTGCTTTGTTCCTGTGCTTAAGGGAAATGCTTTTAGTTTTTTCCCATTGATTATGATGTTGCCTATAGGTTTTTCATATATGGCCTTTATTATGTTGAATTATGATCCCTCTATTTCCACTTTTCTGAGTGTTTCTTTCAGAAATTGGTGTTCAATTTTGTCAAATGCTTTTCCAGCATCTATTGATGTTGTCATATGATTTTTATCTTTCATTTTGTTTATACTATGTAACATGATTTTTGATATGTGAATATTGTACCAGCCTTGCATCCCAGGGATGAATCTCGCTTAGTTGTGGTGAATGTATTTTAATATATTGCTGGATCAGATTTGCTAATATTTTGTTGAGGATTTTGGCGTCTGTGTTCATCAAGGAAGTTGGCTTGTATTTTTCTTTCTTTGTAGTGTATTAATCTGGTTTGGACTTAGGATCATGCTGACTCCATATAAACAGCTTGGAAGTCTTCCTTCCTCTTGAATTTTTTGAATAGTTTGATAAGCATAGATGTTAGTTATTCTTTGAATGTTCAGTGACAGTCCCTTGTGAAGTCGTCTGGACCTAGGCTTTTGTTTGCTTGGAGTTTATTGATTACAGCTTCAATTTCCTTAGTTGTTATTGTTCTGTTCAAGTTTTCTGACTCTTCTGGTTCAGGTATGGAACATTGGGTCATTCTAGGAATATGTCCATTTTGCCTAAGTTGTCCAGTTGGTTGACATATTCATAGTATTTTCTAACAAGCCTTTGTATTTCTGCGATGTCAGTTGTTACTTACCTTCTTTCATTACTGATTTTGTTTATTTGGGTCCTCTCTCTTTGTTTCTTGGTGAGTCTGGGTAAAGGTTCATCAATCTTGTTTACTTTTTCAAAGAACCAGTTCTTTGTTCCATTGATTTTTTTTTTAAAGTCTCTATGTCATTTATTTGTGGTCTAACCTTTATTATTTCTTTCTTCTACTTGCTCTTTGTTTTTTCTTGTTGTTTTTGTTCACTTTCTCATTCTTTAAGTTGAAGGATTAGATCTTCTATTCGAATTCTTGTTTGTAGAGGTAGGCCTGTAACGCTATGTACTTCCCTCTCAGGACTGCTTTTGCTGCATCCCATAAATTTTGTGTTGTTTTGTGTTCATTTTCATTGATTTCCAGAAAAATGTTTAATTTCTTCCTTGATCTCCTTGATAACCCATTCATTGTTTGATAATATGTCATTTAGATTCCATGTGTTTGAATGTTTTTGAGTGTTTTAATATAATTAATTTCTAGTTTCATGCCTTGATATGATTTCAATCTTCTTGAACTTGTAGACACTTAGTTTGTGTCCTAACATGTGGTCTGTCTTTGATGTCTCTGTCTTGAGAAGAAAGTATATTCTGAAGTTTTGGGGTGTAATTCTCTGTAAATATCTATGAAATACATCTGATCTTGAGCATTGTTTAGGATCTCTGTTTCTTTGTTAATCATTTCTGTAGAGGATCTATGTCATTGTAGTTTGGATGTCAGTAGGATTTGAAATCCCCTACTATGAATATATTGCTGTTGATTTGTCCCTTGAAGTCTCCAGAAGTTTTAATATATATTGCTGTTTCTTTATTGGTTGCATATATGTTTACCAAGGTTATATCCTCTTGCTGGATTAATCCTTTTAATATTATGTAGTGGTTTTCTTTGTCTCTTGTTATTACCTTCATTTAGAACTCTATTTTATCAGATATGTGCATTGCTACTCCAGCTTTTTTTTTTTTCCCCCATTTGCTTGGTGTACTGTTTTTCTTTACTTGCAATCTGTGTAAGTCTTTTGTTGTGAGGTGGGTCTACTGTAGACAACATGTATATGAGTCATGCTTTCTTATCCATTCAGGTATTATATGTCGTTTGATTGGAGCATTTCATCCATTTAAATTTAAGGTTATTATTCATATGTCCTTATATATTGCCATTTTTTAAATTAATTTGTATTTGTTACAGATGTTTCTCCTTTTGCCCCCATTGACACCCTCCTCCCCATCCCCCCCACCCCATCACCAACATTGTTGTCCATGTCCATCAGTTATGCGTATATGCATATAAGTTGTGTGGTTTATCTCTTCCCTCCCCCCCACCCTCTCTTCTGAGGGTTGTCAGTCTTTATGCTACTTCCACATCTCTGAGTCTACCCTGTTCCTCAGACTGTTATGTTCATTATATTCCACAAATAAGTGAGATCATGTGATATTTGTCTTTCTCTAATTGGCTTGTTTCACTTAGGATAATACTTTTCAGGTCCCTCCCTGTTTTCTCAAAGGATAAGAGATCTTTCTTTCTTACAGCTGCATAGTACTCCATTTTGTATATGTACCACGGCTTTTTTATCCATTCGTCTACTGATGGACACTTGGACTGTTTCCAGACCTTAGCTCTTGTAAATAGTGCTGCTATGAACATAGGGGTACATATATTCTTTCTGGTTGGTATTTCAGTTTTCTTAGTGTATATTCCTAGAAGTGGGATCACTGGGTCAAATGGGAGTTCAATTTTTAACTTTTTGAGGTAACACCATAGTGTTTTCAACAGTGGCTGCACCAGTCTGCATTCCCACCAGCAGTGTACTAGAGTCCCCTTTTCTCCACATCCTTGCCAACACTTGTTGTTTGATGATTTGTTGATGGCGGCCATTCTGAAAGGTGTGCGGTGATACTTCATAGTTGTTTTAATTGCATCTCTCTGATGATTAATGACATTGAGCATTTTGTCATATGTCTCTTGGCCATTTGCATATCATGTATGGAGAGGTGTTTATTGAGGTCCTCTGCCCATTTTTTAATTGGTTTCTTTGTCTTTCATTTGTTGAGTTGTATGAGCACTCTATATACTTTGGAAATTAACCCCTTATCAGATGCATCATTGGCAATTATGGTCTCCCATATAGTGGGATCCCTTTCGGTTTTGATGGTTGTTTCTTTTGCTGTGCAGAAGCTTTTTAGTTTGATGTAGTCCCATATGTTCATTTTTTCCTTTGTTTCTCTTGCTTCAGGTGTTGTATCAGTGAAAATTTTGCTGCGTATGATGTCTGAAATTTTGTTGCCTGCATTTTCTTCTAGAATTTTTATGGATTCACGAGTCACATTTAAGTCTTTTATGCATCTTGAGTTTATCCTCGTGTATGGTATAAGTTGGTGGTCTAGCTTCATTTTTTTGCAAGTAGCTGTCCAATTTTCCCAACACCATCTATTCAAGAAACTGTCTTCACTCCACTGTATGCTCTTGCCAGCTTTGTCAAATATTAATTGAGCATATTGTCTTGGGTCAATATGTGGGTTCTCTATTCTGTTCCATTGATCTATCTGCCTGTATTTGTGCCAGTACCAGGCTGTTTTGTTTACAGTGGCCTTATAGTATAACCTGAAATCTGGTAATGTTATTCCCTCCTACTTTGTTCTTCATTTTCAAGATTGCTGTAGGTACTCGGGGTCATTTTTGGTTCCATATAAACTTTTGGAGTGTTGGTTCTAGTTCTGTGAAATATGTCATTGGTATTTTGATGGGGATTGCATTAAATGTATAGATTGCTTTGGGTGGTAAGGACATTTTAATGATATTAATTCTTCCAATCCATGAACAAGGTAAGTGTTTCCACTTTTTTATATCTTCCTCTATTTCTTTTTTTAATGGCTTGTAGTTTTCTGTGAAGAGGTCCTTTACTTCTTTGGTTAAGTTTATCCCTAGGTATCTTAATTTTTTTCTGTGATGGTAAAGATTTTTTTTTTTTAGTTTCTCTTTCTGTTTGTTCATCATTGGTGTATAAAAATGCCGTCGATTTCTTAATGTTAACTTTGTATCCTGCTACTTTGTCAAATTCATTTATTAAGTCTAGTAAATTTTTGATGGTCTTTAGGATTTTCTATATACAATATCATGTCATCTGCAGGTAGCGACAGTTTCACTTCCTCCTTTCCAATTTGGATCCCCTTTATTTTTTCTTCATGTCTAATTGCCCTGGTTAAGACTTCCAGTACTATGTTAAATAAGAGTGTCAAAAGTGGGCAACCCTGTCTTGTTCCTGTTCTTAAGGGGAAAGCTTTTAGTTTTTGCCCATTGAGAATGATGTTGACTGTAGGTTTTTCATATATGGCCTTTATTATGTTGAGATATGGTCCCTCTATTCCCACATTGCTGAGTGTTTTTATCAGAAATGGGTGCTGGATTTTGTCAAATGCTTTTTCAACATCTATTGATATGATCATATGGTTTTTATCTTTCATTTTGTCTACATAGTGTATCACATTTATTGATTTTCTAATATTGTACCATCCTTGCATGCCTGGGGTGAAACTCACTCAGTCATGATGAATAACTATTTTGATGTATTGCTGGATCCGATTTGCTAATATTTTGTTAAGAATATTGGCATCTGTGTTCATCAGGGATATTGGCCTGTAGTTTTCTTTCTTTGCAGTGTCTTTATCCAGTTTTGGAATTAAGATTATGCTGGCCTCATAAAATGAGTTTAGAAGTCTTCTGTTTTCTTGGATTTTTTGGAATAGTTAGAAGAGAATGGGTATTAGATCTTCTTTGAATGTTTGGTAAGACTCCCACGTGAAGCCATCTGGGCCTGGGCTTTTATTTGCTGGGAGTTTTTTAATTATGTCTACAATTTTTTGTTGTTGTTATTGGTCTGTTCAAGTTTTCTATCTCTTCCTGGTTCAGTTTTGGGAAGCTGTGTGTTTCTAGAAATTTGTCCTAGGTTGTCCAATTTGTTGGCGTATAATTGTTCATAGTATGTTTCGATGACCCTTTGAACTTCTGTGGTGTCAGTTGTTACTTCTCCTCTTTCATTTCTGATTTTGATTATTTGGTTCCTCTCTTTTTGTTTTTTGGTGATTCTGTCTAAATATCCATCGATCTTGTTTATCTTTTCAAAGAACCAGCTTTTTATTTCATTGATCGTTTTAATGATTTTTTTTAGTCCCTATGCCGTTTATTTCTGCTCTGACCTTTACTATTTCCTTCCTCATACTAGCTCTGGGTTTTTATTTTTGTTTACTTTCTAGTTTTTTAAGTTGTAGTGTTAGAAAGCCAATTAGGAATTTTTCTTGTTTCTTGAGGTAGGCCTGTAGTGCTATGAACTTCTTTCTCAGGACTGCTTTCTCTGTGTCCCATAGGTTTTGTGTTGTTGTGTGTTTGTTTTCATTGATTTCTAGGAAATTTTTAATTTCTTCCTTGATCTCGTTAGTAACCCATTCGTTGTTTAATAGCATGCTATTTAGCCTCCAAATGTTTGAATGTTTTTGTGTTTTTAGTGTAATTGAGTTCTAGTTTCATGCTACTGTGATCTGAGAAGATGCTTGATATGATTTCAATTTTCTTGAACTTGTAGAGACTTGCTTTGTGTCCTAACATGTGCTCTATTTTTGAGAATGTCCTATGTGCACTTGAAAAGAATGTGTATTCTGCAGCTTTGGGGTGAAATGTTCTGTGACTATTAATGAAGTCCAACTGATCCAGTTTGTCTTGTAAAGACTTTATGTCCTTTTTAATTTTTTGTCTAGAAGATCTATCCAGTGGTGTCAGTGGCTTGTTAAAGTCACTCACTATGATTGCGTTGCTACTGATTGCTCCCTTGAAGTCCTCCAGACGTTTTTTTAATGTATTTTGGTGCTCCCGTGTTTGGTGCGTATGTTTAGCAGGGTTATATCCTCTTGTTGGATTGATCCTTTTAATATTATGTAGTGCCTTCTTTGTCTTTTATTATGGCTCTTGCTTTGAAGTCTGTCTTGTCAGATATGAATATTGCTACACTAGCTTTTTTTTCATTTCCATTTTCTTGGAAAAATTTTTTTCATCCCTTCACTTTCATCCTGTGTGAGTCTTTTGTTGTGAGGTTGGTCTTTTGTAGACAGCATATATATGGGTCGTGTTTTCTTATCCAAACAGCTACCCTATGTCTTTTGATTGGAACATTTGAGTCATTTATATTTAAGATAATTATTGATAGATAGTTATTTGTTGCCTTTTTAATTTTATATCTGTGTTCCTCTCTTTTCTCTCTCTCTCTCTCTCTCTCTCTGTTTCTTCTTCTTACAACAGTCCCTCAGCATTTCTTGCAGTGCTGGTTTGGTGGTGGTAAATTCCTTTAGTTTTTTTTTTTTTTTTTTTTTTATCCGTGATGCTCTTTATTTCTCTTTCAATTTTGAATGACAGCTTTGCTGGACAGAGTAGTTTTGGATTCAGACCCTTGCCTTGCATTACTTTGTATACTTCATGCCACTCCCTTCTGGCCTGTAGTGTTTCTACTGAGAAATCAGCTGACAGTCTAATGGGAGCTCCCTTCTAGGTAACTTTCTGTCTCTCTCTTACTTCCTTTAAGATTTTTTCTTTGTCTTTAATGTTTGCCATTTTTATTATGATGTGTCAAGCTGTGGGTCTTCTGGGGTTCTTCTTGCTTGGGACTCTCTGTGTTTCCTGGACTTGCATGACTTTTTGCTTCACCAGTTTAGGAAAGTTTTGTGTCATTATTTCTTCAAACAGGTTCTCTATTTTTCTCTCTGATTCTTCTCCTTCCGGTATCCCTATAATGCGAATGTTTTATGTTTTGTGTTGTCCCACAGCTCCCTTAAACTTTCCTCCTGCATTTTAATTTTTTTCCCCATTTGCTGCTCTATTTGGGTGTTTTTCTCTACCTTGTCTTCTAGTCACTGATTCGGTTTTCAACTTCTTTTAATCTACTATTGAGCTCTTCTAAGATATTTTTCATAACAGCTATGTCATTCTTTATTTCCCTCTTGATTTACCTCTTTATGTGTAGTTTCTACCTCTTTTTTGAAGCTGAAGTAGTTCCCAGTGAGCTCTTTATAATTCTTATTAAGTTGCTTGTAGTTCTCACCAAATTGTTTGAGCACCTTTAATATATTTGCCTTGAATTCTTTATCTGACAAGTTGCTGTCTTCCATTCCCTGTAGTTCCATTTCTGGTGATTCCTCTTTTTCTTTCCTTTGGGTGTTGTTTCTTTGTCTCCCCATTTTAGCCATCTGGTAGCTCCAGACCCAGTAGGGGATGTTTAGATGTGCAGGCAGCTCACTGTATATCCAATAAGGCTACTGTGCTTCACAGACTGTTTTGTTGTTTGTCACCTCTTGCCAGCTGTGGATCCTGGATGATTGACCACTGGGGGCTTGTATTGGTGTGTCCTGGTAGGTGCTGCTGCTGGATCACATGGGCTCCTCTGGAGCTGTGTTCCCAGCTGGTCACTGATGCCACCTGTAGCTGTATAGCTCAGGCACTGTTGGAGCCGTGCTCCCTGCCAGTACCGTGGGCAGCTGTGTTGCACAGGCTTCACTGGAGCCCTGGCTCCCTACTGATCTTGTGGGCAGCAGGATCTCACCATCCCTTTGGAATCCTAGCCCCACACCTATCTTGTGGGCCACCGGGTCCTGCAGGCCTCTCTGATGCCCCAGCACCCCCGAGGTCCCACGGGTGGCTGAACACACTGTTCCTTTGGAGACTGGATTCCACTCCTATCTTGTGGGCTGCTGGGTCACGCAGGCTTCTCTGGTGCCACAGCACCCAGCAGGTCCCATGGGCAGCTGGATCGCACAGGTCCCTCTTGAGCCCCATATTCCCACAGCTCTTGTTGGCCGCTGGGTCGCACAGGTCTCTGTGGAGCCCCAGGTCCCGCCGGTGGTGGCTGGGGAGTGCTGCTTCCCCATGGTGCTCATCTCCTGCTCAGCCTTTGCTGTAGTTTTGGGGGATGTTTCTCTGCTGCTGGTCTGTGCTTCTGTTGCCTGGGGCTGGATGTCTGCTCCCCAGCCTCTGTTTCTGGGGGTATATCTCGAGTCTGATAAGGCTGGTACTGTGAGGAATGGTGCTGAGCTCCTGGCCATTTGAGGCTTCCACAAAAGGCACCTTGGCAGCTCCACTACTGTGCGCTGGTCTGTGTTGACACAGGGTGCCCACTGGTCTAAGGATGCCAGGTGCACTGGTGGGCTCAGGTTATTGTGCCCTAGCAGCTCCCACTGCCTCCTCCCAGGGAAGACCCGGGATCTTTAAAAATGGTGGGACCTCCCTGTGGCGCAGGGATAAGTGCCCTGAAGGGCCACTTACTGAGGTAGCCAGCTGCTCCCGTCCACAGCACAGGAACCTGCTGTTCTGCATCTCTGCACTGCAGGAGTTTTATCGTCCACCTTCACGTCCACTCACACTCTCTCACACATTAGCTCACTCTCTCAGGCACTCACCTTCCCTCTGGTCCTGCCCACAGCCATCATTCCCAAATTTCTTTTTTATTTTTATTTTTGTTTATTATGGCTATGTTTCCCTCTATTTCTGTTGCTTATTCCAGCAATCTCTTTAGTATTTCTTACAATGCTGGTTTGCTTGCAATATATTCCTTTTTTTGTTGTTTTTGTTTGTTAAGCTCTTTACTTCACCTTCTATTTTGAATGATAACCTTGCTGGATAGAGTAGTCTTGGATTCTGATCCTTGTTTTTCATTGTCCTGAATACTTCATGTGATTCCTTCTGGCCTGTAGTGCTTCTGTTGAGAAATCAACTGACAGCCTAATGGTAGCTCCTTTGTTTGTAACATGTTGCTTTTATCTTGCTGACTTTAAGATCTCTTTTTGTATTTAATTTTTGGCATTTTAATTATCATGTGTCTTGGCATGAGTCTCTTTGGGTTTTTCTTACTTGACAGTCTCTGTGCTTTCTGAACTTGGATACCCTTTTCCTTCATCAAGTTAGGCAAGTTTTCTTCCACTATTTCCTCAAATCAGTTCTCTAACCCTTGCTTTTTTTCTCCTTTTTCTGGAATTCCTCAGATGCAGATGTTGTTTCATGTTGCCCCACAGCTCTCTTAGACTGTCTTCCTGTTTTGTAATTATTTTTTCTTTTTGGTTCTCTCATTGAGTGATTTTTTTTTCCTACTCTGCCTTCTAATTTGCTGATCTGATCCTCGGCTTCCTCTTATCTACTGGTTATTCCTTCCTATGTGTTCGTTATTTCTGCTATGTCATTCCTGATTTCCATTTGGTTGTTTTTCATTGTTCCTATATCTTTTCTCATGCTGTTGAGCATTCTCATAATCATTACTCTTAGCTCTATATTGGATAAGTGGCTTATCTCCATTTCATGTAGCCCTTATTCTGGAGAATTCTCTTATCCTTTCATTGGGATTTGTTTCTTTGTTTCACCATTTTTCTGTATCAGCAGGGTTTGTAATCTGCCACAGTCTCCCTGTGGGATTGATGTTCTTCAGATTGTGGCTTCCTTTGCTGCATTTGGATCTGTATGGGAGGGACCAAGCTAAACACCAATGTCTCCTCTTACTCTCTTGGGTAGAGTCTCAGGCCAGGCAAAGATTCAATTATCCCAGAGCCTCTGCCTGCAGGCTGACTGTTAGTCTCAGTTACTTAGTCTCCGTTACCAGTCTCAGTTACTCAGTTACTACAAGCTGTAGCCCTCAGGTGGATAAAAGCTCCCCCAGGTGAGCAAGGTAAGAGCATTTCCAGAGGGTGAAGCAATCCACTCCACCCTGATAAAGCTGCTTTGAGAGTAAATCTCTGCCTGCAACATGGGTTAATGACTCAGCACAGGGGCCCAGGCAGCTGCCTTCACAGTTTGGAGCCCAAAGCCTTGCAAGTCAATGACCATGAGCCAGACCCAAGGTTCAAAGTGCCCTGGGACTCACCTCCACTTGCAGGCTGACTCCTCCCAGCTTGGTGGGGTTAAATTCCAATGAGTGAGGCAGTTGTTTCCCCCCACTCCTGTGCTATAGTTGTTTTTATGGGAGAAGTCTGCCTGAGAATGGTTTCTGCAGTGTGGGTTAATGGCTCAGCACAGGAAACCAGGACTCAGCCTTTGCAGCTCAGTCCCCAGAGCCACAAAACCAAATGACCATGAGCCAGGCCCAAAGCTCAGATTGCAGTTTTGTGCTAGGTGCTGACTCCTCCTTGCTGGACAGCGTTAAATTCTAATGCATGGGTCAGTTGCTTCCCTCCAGGGCTATAGCTGCTTTGATGGAAAAACTGCCTGAGAAAAATGGTTTCTGCAGCATAGGTTAATGCTGAGGCCCAGGGGCACAGGCAGACATGTTTGCAACTTGGTCTCCAGATCCACAAAACCTAACAGCTGAGAGCCAATCCCAAGGCTCAAAGCATTCAGAGACTCATCTTTGCCTACTGGCTGGTTGGTAGTCTCTGACAGTTAATCAGCCTCAGGTTGTCCTTCTCCTATCTGGGCAAAGTTAAATTCCAACATGTGGGGTGGTTGCTTTCCCCCTGGGTTAACACCACTTTCATGGGAAAAGTCTGCCTTAGAAAAATGGTTTCTTTGGCATGGGGGAATGACTCAGCATAGGGCTTCCAATGGCCTCCTTCCCAGCTCTCTCCCCAGTGCCACAAACTCCTGACTCTCCTCATGCAGTTCCAGTCCAGTCAACTCTCCCTGTGCAGGGGCCCAAGTTGAGTGGTTGTATACTTAAGTTAGTGTGCTGACCCTTCAGGTGGATTCCCATGTTCCCATCTTCTCTCCCTGTTTGACCAAATCTCTGCTCTGGTGACTTTCTCAACCAGGTGTTATGTGGGTGACTTTCTCTGTTCTGCCACTCTGTGCTGGGGATCCGGCTTGGGGTTTTAACACCTGACTTCTCAGAGGAAACTTCTCTCACCTAAGATAGCACTCAGCTGCTGCCTGTAGGAACCAAGCCAGCCCTCTTGCTCCTCCTACCAGTCTTGATTTGTGCTCCTCTTTACTTCCCTGGTTATAAGAGTTCTCTCCAGCCCGGTCAGTATGGCTCAGTGGTTGAGCATCAACCCATGCACCAAGAGGTCGCTGGTTTGATTCCTGGTCAGGGCACATGCCCAGATTGTGGGTCTGATCCCTGGTTGGGGGCATGCAGGAGGGGGTCAATCGATGTTCTCTCTCATAGATGTTTCTATCTCTCTCTCCTTCTCCCTTCCTGTCTCTCTAAAAATCAATGAAGAAAAAAAAAAAAAAGGAGTTCTCTCCAGCTGGTCTTCAGTTGGTTATTCCAGATGACTTTTCTTTATTTTAATTGTAATTTCAGTTTGGTCCTGGGAGATGGTCAGTGTAGCTTCCTTTCACTCTGCCACAATTTTTTCCCAATCCTGTTTTTGAATTTTTTAAGTAGATACCCAGAAAGTGGTTGCTGGGTCACATGGCACCTCTATTCTTTATATTTTGAGGTACCGCCATACTGTTTTCTATAGTGTATGTACCAGTTTTCATTCCCACCAGCAATGAATGAAGATTCCTTTTTCTCCACAACCTCTCCAACACTTGTTATTACCTGTCTTGTTGATAATAAACATTCCAATAGGTATGACATAGTATCTCATTGTAGTTTTGATTTGCACTTCCCTAATAGCTAGTGAAGTTGAACTTCTTTTCATATATCTGTTGGCCATTTGTATGTATTCTTGGGAGAAGTATCTGTTACATACATGCCCATTTATTAATTGGAGTATTTGTTTGGCTTTGAGTGTATGAGTTCTATATATATTTTGGATATTAACCCCTTGTTGGAGCTGTTGTCTGCAAATATCATCTCCCATTTGGTTGATTGCCTTTTTGTTTGTTGTCAGTTTCTTTTGCTGTGTAGAAGTATTTTTATTTTCATAAAGTCTCAGTCATTTATTTTTGCCTTTGTTTTCTTGCCTTTGGGATCAAATTAATACAATGTTTTCTACGACCAAGGTGCATAGGTACCAAGTTTAGTACCTATGTTTTTGTCTCTGTAATGCATTGTTTCATATCTTATATTTAGCTCTTTGATCCATTTTGAATTAATTTTTGTACATAGGGACATATTGTAATCTAGTTTCATTCTTTTGCATGTGGCTTTCTAATTTCCCGAGCACCATTTACTGAAGAGACTTTCTTTTCTTTGTTGTGTAATTTTGTCTCCTTTGTCAAAAATTATTTGCCCATATGCATATAGTGTTATTTCTGGGTTCTAAGTTCTGTTCCATTGGTCTGTGTGTATGTTTTTCTGCCGATATCATGCTATTTTGATTATCATAGCTCTGTAATATAGTTTGAAGTCAGGTAGCATGATATCTCCAGCTTCATTTTACTCTCAGATGAAACACAATTTTAAATGTGTTTTTTTTCCCTTGCCTCTCCAGACAGAGTTAGGCTCCCTCAGTGTGTATTCTGGCATGGCCTTCCTTTTTTTGTTTTTCAGAATCATAATAAAGGAACAAAGATATCTTTCTGATATTTACTTAGACACTCAAGACTCTCATTCTTTTCAGTTCATTCCACATTTGTAGTCCTTGCCACAAACTTAGAGTATGTGCATGATCTGTTCGTTCAGTGGCAAAAAGGAAAAGTTTAATTTGATTTATATTTCTCCTATTCTGAACCTTGAACAGGTAATTGGTATAAAAGTGCCAGGTGTGTCACCTATATAATAACTCCATGGTAGGACCTATTACAAGGTGGGATCCAGAAGAGCCACTTGTCCAAGGTCTGAAATTCATAAATGGCCTCAAATTTAGTCTTTTGAAATAGTCTCTAAAGAGATTATATATACAAGTATGTTGTGTATAGGTTATAAATATTAAAAGCACCCACTCCAGAGCAAATTCTCTAGGGTGATTAGTGATTCATCAAGAGTGATTTATTTAAATGTAAGTCAATCTAATCAAGCCATTATTTCTAATGTCCAGGTTAAAACATATAGAGGATAAAGGAATTAGTTAAATGACAGAAGTAAATGATTAGACAAAGGTCTTCAGGATAACTGGGTTAGGCTCTTCAATAAGTTAATGCCATAGGAAAAAAGGTTGGGGGTTGAAAGCTGCTCTACATTAAAAGGAGTGTAAGAAGCCTAACAATCAAATGCAATGCATGGTTCTTGATTTGATTCTAATCAAAACCACTATAAAAGAAATTTGGGAGAAAATTAGGGAAATATGATTATCAACTAGCAATTAGAATTCTTAATTTTGGTAGATATGATAATGCATATAGTGATTATGTTTGGAAATGTTTTGTTTTTAAGGGATCTATACTAAAGTATTTGGGGATAAAATGTCATACTATCTATACTTTAAAATAATTCAATGAATAAAGTATAGACAAAACAAATATGGCATGATGTTAATGTGTTAAATATATGAAATGGGCATATGGACAATATAAACAAGAGTTTGTCTTTTTTTTTATTGCAGTTCTCAGTGAATGGACAGGAATGAAATAAATATGTGTTGAATGAAATTATAAGTAGGAAAACCGGGTTTGGAAGAAAAACTAAATTGAGTTCAGGGCCTGCTGACTTTGAAGATCTGTAGCATATTTATGTGGAAATATCTCGTTCTTTATTTGGCTTGGAGAGGTTGTGGCTTCAGATTTTTGCAGTGTTAAGATAAAGAATTTATCATCTATTAGTTTCTATTATTTCATTAAAGAAATCAGTAATGTCATCAACTGAAAACATCACATAGATGAAATGTTAAATCATGGAGGTTGATGGTCTCTCATTTTATGTACCTTCCTAAGTACAAAGGAGTGAAGGGAAGAGAGCCAAGGATGAAGCTTTTGGGAACAGTGATATTTAATAGGCAGACAGACCAAGAGGAGGCCATGAAAAAAGTCCAAAAAGACATGAACAGACATAAGGAAAACAACCAGGAGAATCTGGTGTCATGTAAACTAAGGAAAATAAGAGTTTTAAAAAGAGATAGAGACCAAATCACTTAGCAATGGTCAGGAAAAATAAAGATAAATGTTATCAATATGCATGACATTATGATGGCAAATGGCAAAAGGTTAAGTGGAGTCTTGGAGACTTAATTTCATAAAGAAATGTGATACAGAAATAAATATCCAAAGTAGGCTACTCTTTAAAAGTTTGCTGAGAAGGGAAGAAAGGAGATTGTAATTCAGGCAGTGAGGCTGGATACAACACCAATTGAGTGACTTTTCTTTATGATTAGAAGGCATTTACACATGATTATATGCTGAGGGTGAGGAGACAATTGATTAAAAATTGAAAATCAAGCCCAGCCAGTGTAGCTCAGTGGTTGAGCATCAACCCATGTACCAAGAGGTCACCGGTTCAATTCTCAGTCAGGGCACATGCCCAGGTTGTGGGCCAAATCCCCAGTGGGGGGCATGCGGGAGGCGGCCAGTTGTTCTCTCTCATTGATGTTTCTCTCTCTCTCTTCCTCTTCCTTCCTCTCTCTAAAATCAATAAAGAAAAAAAATTTGTTTTTTAAAAATTGAAAGTCAAGTCCTGAGAGAAAACATATGAAGGAGCAAGTTTTAGGAAGAAACAACAGAGGATACAGTGAACAGACACTTTCAATAGGACGAGAGACATTCAGGCTCACACAATTCGTCAGAAAAATGAATGGGTGCAGAGAAAAAATCTGTAGGTAGAATACTGGGAATAAAGGATTTCACCCTAGTATACTCTTTGAGAGTGAAAGAGTTGGAAGTTGGGTAGAAAACTTGAGTAGAAAGGCAAAGATTTGGAATTTTTATTTTTAGAAATAGCGATGAAATAATAATAAGTAAAAGGATGGATATGCACTATGAAGGACTAAACTGAGGTAAGAAATCAAGGATTTGTAGAGACATTCATATGCATAGTTTTACCAGACTTTCTTTACCAGCTCTCTAGTTCTAAAAATAAGGAAGTCAGCCTTGACCTCAGCTCGTGGTTAGAACATCGGCCTGTGGACCAAAGGGTCGCGGGTTTGATTCTTGGTCAAGGGCATGTACCTGGGTTGCAGATTCGATCCCAGGCCCTGGTCAGGGTTGAGTGGGAGGCAACCAACTGATGTAACTCTCTCTCTCTGTCTCTCTCTCTCTCTCTCTTTCTCTCTCCCACCCCTTTACTCTATCTAAAAATTCAATGAAAAAATGTCCTTGGGTGAGGACTAACATAAATAAATAAATAAATAAATAAATAAATAAATAAATAAATAAATAATATAAGGAAGGCAGATCGGGTGCTAAGAATTTGTAGGGCTGGTGCAGAAGCAGACGGCAGTATTGCATTGTTTTTAAGAGTGAAGGTCTTAGTCACAAATGTGGCTTTGAGTCCTGGCTCTGCTACTTACAAAGTATGTGAGTTTGGACAACCTCCTTATCCTCTCAAAAACTTAAGTTCTTCATCTATAAAATGGGGGCAGAACCCTCATAGGGTTGGTAAAATTAGATGGAAGAATCTATGTAAATTGCCTGACAGTAAATTTTCAATAAATTATTAACTAGACATAAAAATAACTAAAACAGTGGTGGGAGGGAGTTGAGAGGGCTGATGAAACAGATTTATGTTATTGACCATCAGCTCCAAGCAGCATTGGAAAGAAAGTGAGACTCTGGGGCTGCTAAACTGGAAGCAGATGAAGGAGTCAAAGAAACAGTCTTTCACTAAGGGAGAAGAGTAATAGTAAAGGAAGTGGCGGGGCTATATAATAGGTAACTCTGAGACTGGTATTAACATTAGAGATTTGAGAAATAAAACAATTCTTGGTAATTACAAAGTGCAGGTTGTGGTCTTACACACTCAATATTGATGATATAGGAGTCTTTGAGAATTGAGGGAGTTGGGAATTGAGTAGGCAATAAGAGATGCTATCTCTTTTGTGGCAGGTCTGATCTTATAGCTTTGAGCCCTATTTTTCTGAAATGGTGATCATCATCTCAGGAAGGAATGATCCAGCTCATGTTGCCCAAATTCTCATTAGATTTGTTGATATATCACACATTAAATCTATTCATTTATAATTATAAATAAAGTATACAAGGAATCAGAAATGTCCCCGTTAGCCAAATAAGCCCAATCTCCTTCCAGAAGGGAGATCACAAGATCTAAAGGCAGCTTGATGAGGATATGTCCTGTTTGAGGGAGGATGCAGAAATGTCTTCTGCTCTGATGACAAAGGAGTGCTCCCTCCATTCCAAGTGATCTCAAACCATGTGTTAAGTGGTCAAAGCATTATCTCCTTGGGCATAGCTGGCGACACTGACAAGGGTCCACTCCAATTATCTTGTTTTTTTGGACTTTGACATGATTGCCTTACAATTGGCACTTGTTATTACATCATCCTTCTTGTTTTAATAGATTGGTAGTACCTTTTATAACATCCAAGTTGATAACTTATTTTATACTAATTGCATTTGAGGTTGGCTGCTTCCTAGGAAAACACTTTAATCTTATTAATAATATGTCATCCTGCTGGATGTGTAACTTCAGATAAGGTTTCCAACAGCCAGGTGCTTCCACTCACAGGCAAATATCAAGAAGAAAAGATTCCTTTTTGGAACTTTTCCTGTTTCACCCTTTTTACTCTTGCATGTCTACTTTGGTTCCACATCATCTTAGCTGTTTTCAGCTTCCTAGAGACTGTTCATAAACAAATCAAATGTATATAACTAGTGTTTATACTGCTAAAGATGTTTTAAGTTTTCCATAAAAGCCATTGTTTGAATATTTCTTTCATATGTCAAACATAAAACATCCAAGTTCTAAAATATAAATTAAAGAAATTTAAATGTTCGTATAAATCTTTACTATACAACTTTCATTGGAAAAGCTGTTATGCAGATAATATATCAATTAAGACTAAATCATTAGAGATACCCTCACACAATTTCTTCATTCTGCAATTAATGAAATAAATCCATAAAAATTAAGCTCCTTTCCTAAGGTTATAGAGCCAGTTCAGTTGCAATTCAGAACAAACAGGAGAGTACTTACAGCTACTAAATTTATATGTGAGGGAAACTGTAACTCTCACCAACTCTTTCAAATCAGTGGTATCTAAATTTATCTGGAAAATCAATACTTGATCAGTCTTTTCTGGTGAACATCCACTTATTATAAAAAAAATCAAACCATCGGCTGTGTTGAATATGATAAATATTAACACCCTCAAACACACTTTTAAAGGAGTCTAAAAGAAAAGAAGGTAAAGGGGTAGATAAATGCAATACCATGCATCAAATATATTTTTGTTGCTTTCAAAACACGTGTGTACACATCTCATTGTATCTGAGCCAAAAATCAATAGAATCTGCACAAGTCACATGGACTTTTGCATAGATCCAATATTTAAGATGAAAAAATAAAGTAGCCACATTGCTCTTTTGTTAATATGGATTTTGATTGAATCAGTCATTCAGACTGTGCCAAATAAATGCCCCAATTTCTGATTACACTAAAATGTCTGAATCAAGACAATATTTAATTTTCTCTAACTGAAAAGGAGAAATGGTTGCCCCTTTAATGTGCTTAGTTTCATTCTGTATACTCTAGTTTATATTATGTATACCAGAAGAAATCAACTCTGCAACACTCTTAGGGCCAGCAGAGGGAGCTCACAGACAAATTGAGAAGCTGCAGAAACAAGCAGAAGAAAGAGGGCTTTTGGAGGAGTGGGAGGATGCTAAAAAATGTACATCGCTGGAGCCCTGGTCAGTTTGGCTCAGCGGTTAGAGCGTCGGCCTGCGGTCTGGAGAGACCCGGGTTCGGTTCCTGCTAGGGGCATGTACCTGGGTTGCAGTTTGTCCCCGGCCCTGGTTGGTCGTGCGGATGGCAGCCACTCGATGTGGCCCTTTCACGTCGATGTTTCTCTCTCTCTCTCTCTCTCTCTCCCCCTCTGAACAACAACAAAAAAAAATGTACATCACTGGAAAGAAAGACAGCAGCAAAACTAATTGCCAAAAAAGTGTAGAGATGACATAAATGAAGCAAAGTTTGGAAATCTATTAAAAAGGTCATTTTTCTTTTTTTTTTATTATTTATTTGTTAATTTATTTTTGTTACAGATGTTTCTCCTTTTTCCCCCATTGACACCTCCCTCTTGATCCCACCCCTCCGCCCTCCTGCATTGTTGTCTATGTACATTGGATATGCATATATGCATATAAGTTCTTTGGTTTATCTCTTCCCTACCCACACTTCCCTCTTCTGAGGTTTGTCACTGTGTACCCTACTTCTATGTCTCTGGGTCTATTTTGTTCATCAGCTTATTTTGTTCATTATATTCCACAAATAAGTGAGATCATGTGATATTCATCTTTCTCTGATTGCCTTATTTTGCTTAGCATAATACTCTCCAGGTCCCTCCACGTTGTCTCAAAGGATAAGAGATCTTTCTTTCTTACAGCTGCATAGTACTCCATTGTGTATATGTAGCACAGCTTTTTTGCCCACTCATCTATTGATGGACACTTGGGCTGTTTCCAGATCTTAGCTATTGTAAATAGTGCTGCTATGAACACAGGGGTACATATATTCATTCCAATTGGTGTTTCGGGCTTCTTAGGATATATTCCTAGAGTGGGATCACTGGGTCAAATGGCAGATCTATTTTTAATTTTTTTGAGGAAACGCCATATTGTTTTCCATAGTGGCTACACCAGTGTGCATTTCCAAAAGCAGTGTACTACAGTCCCCTATTCTCCACACCCTCGCCAGCACTTGTTGTTTGATGATTTCTTGATAGCAGCCCTCTGATAGGTGTGAGGTGATACCTCATAGATGTTTTAATTTGCATCTCTCTGACGGTTAGTGACATTGAGCATTTTTTCGTATGTCTCTTGACCATTTGTATGTCCTTTTAGAGAGGTGTCTATTTAGAGCTCTGCCCTTTTTTTTTAATTTTTATTAATTTATTTTTGTTACAGATGTTTCTCCTTCTTTCCCCCGTTGACACTCTCCTCCCGATCCCGCCCTCCCCTCTGCTGCAAATGTTCTTGGATGGTCAACCAAGGTTGGTTAAGAGTGTTTGACAGTTCCTCGATTGTCTGACACGGATTTGCTTCCACTTCCACCCTTAACATGTCATTGTCTAAAGTTGTTGGTCTTCCTGATCGATACAAGTCAGAAAGATCAAAATTACCGGATTTGAACTTAGAAAACCACCTTTGTCATTTACAAACGTCTAATGCACTTGGATAAACATCACAAATGTTTTTGGTAGCAACTGTTGCGTTACTACCCTTGTGAAACTCAAAAAGCATACATTTTGGATGGTCATTTCACTACAAATTGCAAAAAAAATAAGATTTAATTATTTATGAGTGAACAAGTTACTCTAACCTTAAAATGTCTTTGACATGATTTTGAAGTACACAATGAGCTGATAAATGACAACTGAATATCGAAACGTGCAGAAACGACATTACTTTCCAGACCCCCCTAATATTTCCTGATACCTTGTTGGGAAATGAGTTAAATAATGACTGAGGAAAAGTTCCAGCTACTGAATCACCAAAAGGTACAAGTATAACCAAACCGGTGCTTTGGGAGAAGCAGATTCAATTTCTCCAGATACTATTGCACCTGCCATCTTTTTTTTTCCCCTATAAAAGTAACTTAATGAATTTGCTGTTCTTCAAGGAGCTGACTTATCTTGCCAGAGAATTGACATCTTAAGATCTGGAAGCATCACTGGGAACTACTTTTGAAAATTGAAGGTGTATAATAAACACATTTCGCCAAAGAAATGATATCCTAGGGCCAGTCAGCCTGACTATGAAACACTTTGGAAGACTGAAGGTGAGTAATCAACACATTACCAACTTCTGGAGTTTAGGACTTTAATAAAATCAGAAATTACTAGGAAACAAAGTCAACAGAACTTTTCATGTTCAAATTTGTTGGGAAGTTTTGATATCAAGAAATGAGTGTGTCACATAGAAGATGAGCCTCTAGGATGAATTTGATTCATTTTCTACCACCGCAAAATTGCATAATCAGATGGTGTTGCTTAAGGCATTCTTTTGTTTTGGTGTTGGACAATCTAAATTGTGTAAATTCTAGTGAATTTCCATTCCATCACATATCAGAAATCATTCCCAAAAATGGAAAGAGAAGATTTTGTATTGCACTGCATTTGAGCTCAGTGGGAAGAGTAAAAACTGTCGATGAATGTACTTTACGGGATTTAGCAGCCTGAAGACAGGAAAATGTTAGAATCAGTGACACTTCAAATACAGTTACCACAAAAATGAGAGGGAAGGAGCTCTGCCAGATAAGGAGGATTTTGGTTCCAATCCTAGCTCAACTACTAGCTTGTTGTGTGATCTTGGGCAAGTTATTTACTCCCTTTGGGTCTCAGTTTCTTCTTCTGCACAGTGAGAGAGTAAATGTCCTCCTTGATGATCTCTAGTTTCTTTCTACCTCATGAAGATCAATAACTAAATTAGTTAAATGTTTTAGATGATAGCATGCAGGTCATGAATTAATAGGATGGTCATCTCAATCTTCATTTAAACTTTGTGTTTGACTGCCTTATACCAAGTATTTGGAAGGTTGTCTTTTTTTTTTTTTCCCCACTTTTCAGCCAGATGTTTGAGTGCCAGGTAGATGTTGGATTTGTGGATCTAAGCTACACTGGCTAATATCAGTTGAAAGAAGGGCTATTTGCTTATAGAATATGAATTTTCTAGAGCAACTTGTGCCATTACTTTATATTAGAATCTAGTCTATGTTGGATATTTGGCAGCAATATATGTATGTCACTATGGCATAACTAAATTGAATTTTGTGTATAACAGTGTTATCCAGACTGGGATTGTATGAGACCCCAAAGAGAATGGATTTAAAAAGAGGTTGTTTTCCTCTGAATATGTTTTTATTACTTCCTTTTATTCACCCAACATGGGAATATAGCCTAAGCTGTGCACCAGTGGGCTCTCTCTGGGAAGCAGATACCAAAAGAGTTAGGAGTGCAAAAGTTCATTGATGCTAATGCTCATGAAAGGTAGAAGGAGGAGTGAGTAGAAGTGGGTAGAGAAATATTTCAGACTATAATGCTGATGTGATACCTGAGAAAGGAAAACAGACAGAAAGTAATATTAGACAGAAAGAATCAGACTAAGGTTCAGATCTCACAAAGTGTTATCCAACCCAATGGCGAGCTCCCAAGCAAAATTTTCTCATTAAAGGAGTCTTATGATGAGGAGATAGATATGACCAGGTACCAATAACCCTACTATGCTCAGTTATTGGCTAGAGGATTGCCATGAAGAGCATGGCTGAGGCAGAACCCAAAGGTGTTAATAGATGGAGGCTGTCAGAAAAATGCATTCCTCACAGCTGAGTGGCAGATTTTTTCTTGAATGGAGATCCAGGCAGCATACCTCCATCAATGCCAGAAATGCCATTTTTATTATATTTCACACTGAGCCTATAATAATCTGCTACAACTTACCATATTAAATCTAAACTGATGTCTAATTTCACATAGAATAAAATATTTAGGAATAAAATTGACAAAAAAATACAAAACTTATATTTTGAAAACTATAGAATATTGTTAAAAGAAATTGCAGTAGTCTACCTTTATCTGTATGTGATATGTTCCAAGACCCCAAGTGGATACCTGAAACCATGAATAGTACTAAACCCGATATATACTAATTTTTTTTCCTATTCATCCATACCTATGATAAAGTTTAATTGATAAAATAGGCACAGTTGTATTAACAACAATAACTAAAGTAAAATAGAACAAGTATGACAATATATTCTAATAAAAGTTATGTGAATGTGGCCTCTTTCTCTCAGCAAACCAATACAAATTTCTTTTTTCCTCTACAATTTCATGCATAGAAGACTCATTCTTACTGTAGATCATAGTAAGCTCAGCACACAATTTTTTATTTTCTTAAGTGGATAACTTTTACCTTTACACTTAAAAGAAGTGCTTAATCTCTTCTCTTTGGCATGTCTGAATTGTCAGCATCACTACTCTTGTGCTTTGGGGCCACCATTAAGTGAAATAAGGGTTATTGAACACAAGCACTACAATACCATGACAGTTGATCTGATAACTAAGATGACTACTAAGTATCTAATTGTGCAGGTAGCATACAAAGTGTGGATGCACAGGACAAAGGGGATTATTTATATCCCATGAGGGATGAAGTGGGATGGCACAAGATTTCATCATGATACTTAGAACATTATGTAATTTAAAACTTATGATTTGCTTAATTCTGGGATTTTCCATGTAATATTTTCAGACCATGATTGATCCCAGATAACTGAAACCATAGAAAATGAAATGTCAGATAAGGGAGATCTACTGGAAAGAAGACCTAAATAAATTAAAACCTACCCAATAGTCATGGATGAAAAAACTTAGATTTGTTAAGATTGCAGTACTCCCCAAATTGACCTATAGACTAAATGTAATATCTGTCAAAATTCCAAATGTCTTTTTTTTTTCAGAAATGTACAAGGTGATTATAAAATTACTATAGAAACTAAACAGATCCTGAATAACCTTAACAACCTTGAAAAATAAAAAATGTAATATATTCACATTTCCTGACTTCAAAATTACTGCAAAGCTGCAATAATCAAAACTGTCTGCTACTAAATGTATAAATCAATGGAATAGAATTTAGAGTCCAGAAATAAACCCATTCACTTATTGAATATCGACTGAGGTACCAAGAACATTGAATGGTGGAAAGAATAGTCTTTTCAAATGATGCTGTGACAACTGAATATCTACATGCAAAAGAATGAATATGGACCCCTAGCTTATAACATATACAAAATTAGCTCAAAATGGATCAAAGACCTAAATGTAAGAGCTAAAACTGTAAAACTCTTAGAATAAAACATATAGGTTAATCTTTTCACCTCAAATGTGGCAATAGTTTTTTGGATACAACACCAGAAGGATAGGTGACAAAATAAAAAACAGATAAATTGAACTTGGTCAAAATATTTTAAAAACATGTTTCAAGGAACAGTATCAGGAAAGTTAAAAAGTCAACCAGGAGTGAGAGAAGATATTTGCAACATATCTGACAAATGTGTGGTACAGAGAATACATAAAGAACTCTTAGGACTCAACAATAAAAAGACTTATAACCCTATTAAAATGTGCAAAATATTTGAATAGATATATTATTTATTTATAATTTTTATTTATTTATTAAATTAAAAATTGAACTGCCATTTGACCCAGTGATCCCACTTCTAGGAATATATCCTAAGAAGCCTGAAACACCAATCAGAAAGAATATTTATTTATTTTTTATTGTCAAAAGAATTATAGCCCGGCTGATGTGGCTCAGTGGTTGAGCATCAATGCATGCACCAAGAGGTTACCGGTTCGATTCTGGATCGGGGCACGTGCCCAGGTTGTGAGCCAAATCCCCAGTGTGGGGCATGCAGGAGGCGGGCAATTGATATTCTCTCTCATGGATGTTTCTATCTCTCTTTCCCTCTCCCTTCCTTTCTCTCTAAAATCAATAAAGGAAAAAAAAATTTAAGGAAAGTATTACAGATGCCTTCCCCTTTTCCCCTAGTGACACTCTCGTCCCCACTCCCCACTTCCTCCTACTTTCCTCAAACTAATATCTTTGTCCATTGGTTGTGCATGTATGCATATAAGTTCTTTGATTTAACTTTTCCCAGCCCCCAACCCCCCAGCCCTCTAAAGTTTGTCATTCTGCTCCCTACTTCCATGACTCTGGATCTATTTTGATTGAGAACTTATTTTGTTCATGATATTCTATAAATAAGTAAGATCATGTGGTACTTATCTTTCTCTGACTGGCTTATTTCACACAGCATAATACTCTCCAGGTCCCTCCATGTCATCTCAAAGGGTAAGAGATCTTTCTTTCTTACAGTCACATAGTACTCCATTGTGTAAATGTACCACAGCTTTTTTATCCACTCATCTACTGATGGATACTTGGGCTGGTTCCAGATCTTAGCTATTGTAAATAGCGCTGCTAAGAATATAGGGGTGAATATATTCTTTCTGATTGGTGTTTCAGGCTTCTTAGGATATATTCCTAGAAGTGGAGTCACGAGGTCAAAAGGTAATTCCGTTTTTAATCTTAGAGGAAGCACCATATCGTTTTCCATAGTGGCTGCACCAGTCTGCATTCCTACCAGCAGTGTACTAGAGTCCACTTTTCTCCACATCCTCACCAGCACTTGTTGTTAGAGGATTTACTGATGGCAGCAATTCTGACAGGTGTAAGGTGACATCTCACAGTCTTTTTAATTTGCATCTCTCTGATGATTAGTGATGTTGAGCACTTTTATCATATATCTTCTGGCCATTTGTATGTCTTATTTGGAGAATTGTGTATACAGGTCCTCTGCCCATTTTTTTTTTTTATTATTAATTTACTTTTGTTACAGATGTTTCTCTTTTTTTCCCCCATTGACACCCTCCTCCCCCTCCCTCCCTGCACCGTCCCTAGTTTTGTTGTCCATTTCCATCGGTTATGAGTACATGCGTACAAGTTCTGTGTTCATCGCTCCCCTCCCCCACCCCCTCTTCTGGCAAATGTCAGGCTGTACCCTACTTCCACGTCTCTGGGACTACGCTGTTCCTCACACTGTTATGTTCATTATATTCCAGAAATAAGTGAGATCATATGATATTTGTCTTTCTCTGCTTGGCTTGTTTCACTTAGGATAATAGTTTCCAGGTCCTCCCATGTCGTCGCAAAGGATAAAAGATCTTTCTTTCTTACAGCTGCATAGTACTCAATTGTGTATATGTACCACGGCTTTTTTATCCATTCGTCTACTGATGGACACTTGGGCTGTTTCCAGATCTTAGCTATTGTAAATAGCACTGCTGTGAACATGGGGTACATGTATTCTTTCTGATTGGTGTTTCAGGCTTCTTAGGGTATATTCCTAGGAGTGGGATCACTGGATCAAATGGTAATTCAATTTTTAATTTTTTGAGGTAACACCATAGTGTTTTCCATAGTGGCTGCACCAGTCTGCACTCCCACGAGCAGTGTACTAGAGTCACCTTTTCTCCACACCCTCGCCAACACTTGTTGTTTGATGCTTTGTTCATGGCGGCCATTCTGACAGGTGTGAGGTGATACCTCATTGTTGTTTTAATTTGCATCTCTCTGATGATTAGTGAAGTTGAGCATTTCTTCATATGTCTCTTGGCCATTTGTATGTCCTGTTTGGAGAGTTGTCTATTTAGTTCCTCTGCCCATTTTTTAATTGGGTTCTTTGTCTTCCTTTTGTTGAGATGTATGGGCACTCTATATATTTTGGAAATTAGTCCCTTATCTGATATATCATGGGCAATTATGCTCTCCCATATAGTGGGTTGCCTTTCCACTTTGATGGTTGTTTCTTTTGCTGTGCAGAAGCTTTTGAGTTTGATGTAGTCCCATGTGTTTATTTTTTCCTTTGTTTCTGTTGCCTTAGGTGATATATCAGTGAAAATTTTGCTGCGTACGATGTCTGAAATTTTGTTGCCTATATTTTCTTCTAGGATTTTTATGGATTCATGAGTCACATTTAAGTCTTTTATCCATTTTGAGTTTATTCTTGTGTATGGTGTAAGATGATGGTCTAGTGTCATTTTTTTTTGCATGTAGCTGTCCAATTTTCCCAACACCATTTATTAAAGAGGCTGTCTTTGCTCCATTGTATGCTTTTGCGACCTTTGTCGAATGTTAATTGAGCATAATGTTTTGGGTCAATTTCTGGGTTCTCTGTTCTATTCCATTGATCTATGTGCCTGTTCTTGTGCCAGTACCAGGCTGTTTTGATTACAGTAGCTCTGTAGTATAATCTGATATCCGATATTGTGATCCCTCCTACTTTGTCCTTCTTTTTCAAGATTGCTGTAGCTATTCAGGGTCTTTTTTGGTTCCATATGAACTTCTGAAGTATTTGTTCTAGTTCTGTGAAATATGTCATTGGTATTTTGATGGGGATTGTGTTAAATCTATAGATTGCTTTTGGTAGCATGGACATTTTAATGATGTTAATTCTTCCAATCCATGAACAAGGTATGTGCTTTCACTTTTTTATATCTTCTTCTATATCATTTTTCAATGTCCTGTAGTTTTCTGCAAATAGGTCCATTACTTCTTTGGTTAAGTTTATTCCTAGGTATCTTAATTTTTTTGCCGCGATGGTAAATGGGATTGTTTTTTTAGTTTCTTTTTCTGAGTTCATCATTGGTGTATAAGAATGCCGTCAATTTCTTTACGTTAATTTTGTATCCTGCTACTTTGCCAAATTCATTAATTAAGTCTAGTAAGTTTTTGATGGAGTCTTTAGGGTTTTCTATATATAATATCATGTCATCTGCGAATAATGACAGTTTCACTTCCTCCTTTCCAATTTGGATCCCTTTTATTTTTTCTTCATGTCTGATTGCTGTGGCTAAGACTTCCAGTATTATGTTAAATAAGAGTGGTGAAAGTGAGCATCCTTGTCTTGTTCCTGTTCTTAAGGGAAATGCTTTTAGTTTTTGTCCATTGAGTATGATGTTGGCTGTAGGTCTTTCATATATGGCCTTTATAATGTTGAGATATGATCCCTCTATTCCCAAATTGCTGAGCGTTTTTATCAGAAATGGGTGCTGGATTTTGTCAAATGCTTTTTCAGCATCTATTGATAGGATCATATGGTTTTTATCTTTCATTTTGTTTATGTGATGTATCACATTTATTGATTTGCGATTATTGTACCAGACTTGCATCCCTGGAATGAATCCCACTTGGTCATAGTGAATAATTTTTTTGATGTATTGCTTGGTCCGATTTGCTAGTATTTTGTTCAGGATTTTGGCATCTATGTTCATCAGGGATATTGGCCTGTAGTTTTCTTTCTTTGTAGTGTCTTTTTCTGGTTTTGGAGTTAGAATTATGCTGGCTTCGTAAAAAGAGTTTGGAAATCTTCCTTCTTGTTGAATTTTTTGGAATAATTTGAGGAGAATGGGTGTTAGTTCTTCTTTGAATGTTTGGTAAAACTCACCCGTGAAGCCGTCAGGGCCTGGGCTTTTGTTTGCTGGGAGGGTCTTGATTACATCTTCAATTTCCTTCATTGTTATTGGCCTGTTCAAGTTTTCTATCTCTTCCCGATTCAGTTTTGGGAGACTATGTGTTTCTAGAAATGTGTCCATTTCGCTTAGATTGTATAATTTGCTGCCATAAAAATCTTCATAGTATTTGCTAATGATCCTTTGTATTTCTGTTGTGTCAGTTGTTACTTCTCCTCTTTCATTTCTAATTTTGTGTCTTTGGGTTCTCTCTCTTTCTTTCTTGGTGAGTCTAGCTAAGGGTCCATCAATCTTGTTTATCTTTTCAAAAAACCAGCTCTTTGTTTTATTGATCCTTTGAATTGTTTTTGTGGTCTCCATGTCATTTATTTCTGCTCTGATATTTACTATTTCCTTCCTTCTACTTGCTCTAGGGTTTCTTTTTGTTTGCTTTCCAGTTCTTTAAGTTGTGAGGTTAGGTAGTCAATTAGAAATTTTTCCTCTTTCTTGAGGTGGGCCTGTAGTGCTATGAACTTCCCTCTCAGAACTGCTTTCGCTCTATCCCAAAGATTTTGCGTTGTTGTGTGTTCATTTTCATTGGTTTCCAGGAATTTTTAAAATTCTTCCTTGATCTCCATGGTAACCCATTCATTGTTCAGTAACATGCTATTTAGCCTCCATGTGTTCATATATTTTTGCATGTTCTTGTTGCAATTGATTTCTAGTTTCATGCCATTGTGGTCTGAGAAGATGCTTGATATGATTTCAATCTTGAACTTGTAGAGACTTAGTTTGTGCCCTAACATATGGTCTATCTTTGAGAATGTCCCATATGCACTTGAGAAGAATGTGAATTCTGCAGTTTTGGGGTGTAATTCTCTGTATATATCTATTAAATCCATTTGGGGTGGTGCTTCATTTAGACTCTCTGTTTCCTTGTTGATTTTTTGTCTAGATGATCTATCCAGTGATGTCAGTGGGGTGTTGAAGTCTCCTGCTATGATTGTAGTGTGGTCGATTTCTACTTTGAAGTCCTCCAGAAGATTTTTAATATATTTTGGTGCTCCTATATTGGGTGCATATATGTTTACCAAGTTTATATCTTCCTGTTGGATAGAACCTTTCAATATTCCGAAGTGGCCTTCTTTGTCTCTAGTTATGGTCTTCAATTTGAAATCTAATTTATCAGATATGAGTATTGCTACCCCAGCTTTTTTTTCCTTTCCGTTTGCTTGGAAGATTTTTTTCCATCCCTTTACTTTCAACCTATGTGAGTCTTTTGTTGTGAGGTGGGTCTCTTGTAAACAACATAAGTGTGAATCATGCTTTCTTATCCAGTCAGCTTCTCTTTGTCTTTTTATCGGAGCATTCAGTCCATTTACATTTAAGGTGATTATTGATATGTACTTATTTATTGCCATTTTTGTACAGTGTGGTTCTAATTTTCTTTCTATTTCTTCTATTAATTACGGCAGTCCATTTAACATGTCTTTCAGTGCTGGTTTGGTGCTTATATATTCCCTTAGCCTTTTTTTGTCAGGGAAGCTCTTTATTTGACCTTCTATTTTGAATGATAGCCTTGCTGGATAGAGTAGTCTTGGATTCAGATCCTTGTTTTTCATGACCTTGATTACTTCATGCCATTCCCTTCTGGCCTGTAGTGTTTCTGTTGAGAAATCAGATGATAGCCTAATGGGGTTTCCTTTGTAGGTAACCTGTTTCTTATCTCTTGCTGCCTTTAGGATTCTCTCTTTGTCTTTAATTTTTGGCATTTTTATTATTATGTGTGTTGTTGTGTGCCTGTTTGGTTTCTTCTTACTTGGGGCTCTCTGTGCTTCTTGAACTTGAATACTTTCTTCCTTCACCAGGTTAGGAAAGTTTTCTGTCACTATTTCTTCAAATATATTCTCTAACCCTTGCTCATTTTCTTCTTCTTTGGGGACTCCAATGATGCGAATGTTATTACATTTTCAGTTGTCCCACAGTTCTCTTAAGCTATTAAGAGAACTGTTTTTTCATTGTTTTTTCCTTTTGGTTTTCTGATTGATTGATATTTTCTACTCTGTCTTCTAATTCACTGATCCGTTCCTCCACTTCCTCTACTCTGCTGGTCAGTCCTTCCAATGTGTTCTTTATTTCTGCTATGTCATTCTTTATTTCCACTTGGTTGGTTTTCATGGTGTCGATGTCCTTACTCATGCTGTTTAGTTTCCTCAAGATCATGGCTCTGAACTCTACCTCTGATAATTTGCTTAACTGCATTTCATTTATCTCATCTTCGGTAGAGTTCTCTTGTTCTTTCATTTGGGATCTGTTTCTTTGTTTCACCATTATTGCTATCTCAGTGGGTTTTGGAGCCTGCCAAATTTACCCTGTGGGTGTTGGTGTTCTGCTATTTGTGGCTCCCTCTACTGGGTTTGGATGAGTGTGGAGGGCCCTCCTTCAACACCACTGTCAAGTCTCACTTTCCTATGTAGATTTGCAAGCTCAGGAAAGGTTTAGTTATGTTCTAGCTTTTTTCGTGGAGTCTATTAGCCTCAGTTACTTGAAAAGCCTTAGGATCTCAGTTGAATGAGAAACTCCCTCAGATGTTTACAGTGTAAGAGGATTTCCTGAGGGTGGGGCCAATGCTGGTTGTTAATGAGCCTCAATTTGCATTGCTTTACCTCTTTTCCTCACCTGAGAATCTCCGTGGGAGGGGCTTCCACAGCTCTGGGAAGGAGCAAACTTGGCTGCTGTTCTGTGTAACCGGGTAGGAGGGCCTGGCCACCACTTTCCTTTGTGGCCACAGCTCAGCACAAACTCTGAGCGCCCTCCAAATCCCAAGTGTCCCCACAGAGTTCCAGTCCAGTCCGCCCTCCCTCTGCCAGAGCCCCAGGTGAGTGGCTGTAGCTATTTAGTGCTCTGTCCCGGCCCTCTGCACTGTGGAGCAGCTGGGGCTCTTAACCCCGAGGGCGGGCACCACCGCTGCTCACAGCTAAGGCCACTGCTCACAGCTCAGGCCACTGCTCACAGCCAAGGCCGCTGTTCTCAGCCAAGTCCACTGCTGTCCGTGGGCTCCCAGCCTGCCACCCTCATGCACCTCTGCAGATCCTACCAGGCTCATTCAGTGTCCCTGGTTGTATGGTCCTCTCCCGCTGCTTTTCTGTTGCTTTTTCCCAACGATTTGTCTTTATTTTTGTTGTAATTCCCGTTTGGTCCTGGGAGATCATCTGTGTAGCTTCCATTCACTCCACCGCCATTTTCAACCTCCTCTGCCCATTTTTTAAAAACATTTTTTCTTTATTAATTTTAGAGAGAGAAGAAGGGAGAGGGGGAGAGAGATAGACACATCGATCAGTGAGAACATCGATTGGCTGCCACCTGCATGGCCCCCACTGGGGATCAGGCCCACAACCTGGGCATGTGCCCTGACTGGGAATGGAACTGAGAACCTCTTTGTGTATGGGTCGATGCTCAACCACTGAGCCATACTGACTGGGCATCTGCCCATTTTTTAATTGCATTGTTCATCTTCCTTTTGTTGAGTTTTATAAATACTCTATATATTTTGAATATTAACCCCTTATCCAGTGTATCATTGTCAAATATGTTCTCCCATACAGTGGGTTCCCTTTTTATTTTGATGCTAGTCTCTTTGGCCATGCAGAAGCGATTTAGTATGATGTAGTCCCATTTATTAGTATTTTCCTTTGTTTCTCTTGTCCTAGGCAATGTATCATTGAAAATTCAGCTACGTGTGATGTCTGAGATTTTTCAGTCTACATTTTTGTCTAGGTTTTTTTGTGGTTTCATGAGTGACATTTAAGTATTTTATCCATTTTGAGTTTATTCTTGTGTGTGGTGTCATTTGGTGTTCCAGTTTCTTTTTTTTTTTTTTTTTTTTTTTTTTTTTTTTTTTTTTTTTTTTTTTGGCATGTACCTGTCTAATTTTCCCAACACTGTTTATTGAAGACTGTCTTTTCTCCATTGTATGTTTTTGCCTCCTTTGTCAAATATTAATTGTGCATACTGTCTTGGGTGGATTTCTGGGTTCTCTGTTCTGTTCCATTGATCTATATGCCTGTTCTTGTGCAAGTATAAGGCTGCTTTGATTATGATTGCTTTTAGTCCAACTTGATATATGATATTGTGATCCCTCCCACTTTGTTCTTCCTTTTCAAGATTGCTGTGGCTATTTGGGGTTATTTTTGGTTCCATATACACTTTTAGATTATTTGTTCTAGACCTCTGAAATATGCTATTGGTACTTTAAAAGGGATTGCATTGCATCTTTATATTGCTTTGGGTAGTTTAGACATTTTAATGATATTGATTGTTCCAATACATGAACATGGTATATGTTTCCACTTATTTATATAATTTTCTATTTCGTTTTTCAATGTCCTGTAGTTTTCTCAGAAAATTACTTTTACCTCCTTAGTTAAGTTCATTCATAGGTACCTTATTTTTTTCATTGCAATAGTAAATGGGATTGCTTCTTTAGTTTCCTTTTCTGAGTGTTAATTATTGGTGTATGAGAATGCCATCAATTTCTGGATGTTAATTTTGTATTCTGCTACTTTGCTGAATTCATTTATAAAATCTAATAGATTTTTGATGGAGTCTTTAGGATGTCCTATGTACAATATCATGTCATGTGCGAATAATGACAGGTTCACTTCCTCCTTTCCAATTTGGATCCCTTTTATTTTTTCTTCTTGTCTAACTGCTGTGGCTAAGACTTCCAGTACTATGTTAAATAAGATTGGTGAAACTTGGTATTCATGTCTTGTTCCTGTTTTTAAGGGAAATGCTTTTAGTTTTTGCCCCTTGAGTAAGATGTGGACTGTAAGTTTTCCATAAATGACCTTTATTATATTAGATATGATTCCTCTATTCCCATGTTTTTGAGCATTTTTATCAGAAATGTGTGCTGGATTTTGTCAAATGCTTTAACAGTGTGATTTGATATGATCATATGATTTTTATCTTTCATTTTTTTATGTGCTGTATCACATTTATTTATTTGCGAATATTGTACCATCCTTGCATCCCTGGGATGAGTCCCACTTAGTCATGGTGAATATTTTTTTAATACAATGCTGGATCTGATTTGCTAATATTTTGTTGAGAATTTTGAAATCCATGTTCATCAGGGATAATACCTGGTCTTTTTCTTTTTTCTAATGTCTTTATCTGGTGTTGGAATTAGGGTTATGCTAGCCTCATAAAAAGATCTTGGAAGACTCCTTCCTCTTAAAATTTTTGGAATAGTTTGAGGAGAATGGGTATTAGTTCTTCTTTGAATGTTCGGTAGAACTCCCCTGTGAAGCCATCCAGACCAGGACTTTTGTTTGATGGCATTTTGTTGATTACAGCTTCAGTTTTCTTAGTTGTTATTGGTCTGTTCAAGTTTCTGACTCTTTTCAGTTCAGTTTTGGAAAACTGTGTGATTCTAGGAATTTGTTTATTTTGCCTAGGTAGTCCAATCTTTTGGTGTATAATTGTTCATAATATTTTTTAACAATCCTTTTTATTCCTGTTATGTCAGTTGTTAATTCTCCTTTTTTGTTTCTGATTTTGTTTATTTGGGTCCTCTCTCCTTTTTTCTTTCTGAGTCTGGCTAGAGGTTCATCAATCTTGTTTATCTTTTCAAAGAACCAGCTCTTGTTTTCATCTTTTGAATTTTTTTTTTTTTTTAGCCTCTATGTCATTTATTTCCACTCTAACCTTAATTATTTCTTTCCTTCTATTTGCTCTGTGGTTTTTGTTTATTTTTTTGTTAACTTTCTAGTTCTTTAATGTGTATGGTTAGGTAGCCTATTAGAAATTTTTCTTGTTTCTTGAGGTAGGCCTGTAATGCTATGAATTTCCCTCTCAGGACCGAATTAGCTGCCTCCCATAGCTTTTTTTGTGGTTGAGTCTTCATTTTCATTGATTTTCAGGAAGTTTTTTTTTATTTTTTCCTCAATCTCCGTGGTAACACATTCATTGTTTAATAACATGCTATGTAGTCTCCATGTGTTTGAAGGGTTTTGTATGGTTTTATTGAAATATTTTTCAAGTTTCATGCCATTGTGATCTGAAAAGATGCTTTATATGATTTCAATATTCTTGAAATTGTAGAGACTTAGTTTGTTTCCTAACATGTGTTCTATCTTTAAGAATGCCCCATGTGGTCTGGCCAGTGTGGCTCAGTGGTTGAGTGTCAACCCATGCACCTAAGATCGCCAGTTCGATTCCTGGTCAGGACACATGCCCAGGTTGTGGGCCTGATCCCCAGTGGAGGGCATGCAGGAGGTGGCCATTCGATGTTCTCTCTCATCAATGTTTCTCTCTCTGTCTTCCTCTCCCTTCTTCTCTCTCTAAAAAAATCAATAAAAAATATATTTTTTTAAATAAAAAAAAAAAAAAAGAATGTCCCATGTGCACTTGAGAAGAATGTGTATTCTGCAGTTTTGGGTAATAATTCTCTGTAAATATCTATTAAATCCATATGGTCTAGTGTATTATTTAGGGTCTCTGTTTCCTTGTAAAGTTTTTGTCTAGAGGATCTATCCAGTGATGTCAATGGTATGTGGAAGTCCGTGCTATGATTGTATTGCTGTTGATTTCTCCCTTGAAATCCTCCAGTAGTTTTTAAATATATTTTGGTGCTTCTATATTGGATGCATATATGTTTACTAAAGTTATATCCTCCTGTTGGATCGGTCCTTTTTATATTATAGTGGCCTTCTTTGTCTCTTGTTATAGCCTTCATGTTGAAATCTATTTTATGAGATATGAATGTTTTTACCCCAGCTTTTTTTTTTTTTTCATTTCCATTTGGTTGGAAAATTTTGTCCATCCCTTTGCTTTCAACCTGTGTGATTCTTTTGTTGTGAAGTGAGTCTCTTGTAGACAACGTGTATATGAGTCATGCTTTCTTATCCATTCAACTACTCTTTCTTTTGATTGGAGCATTTAATCCATTTACACTTAAGGTTATTATTGATATGTACTTATTTATTGCCATTTTTATGTATTATGCCTATATTTCTCTCTATTTCTTCTACTTATTAGAACATTCTTTTTAACATTTCTTTCAATGCTGGTTTGGTGCTAATATAGTCTCTTAGCATTTTTATTTTTCTTTCTGGGAAGCTCTTTATTTCACCTTCTATTTTAAATGATAGCTCTGCTAGATAGTGTAGTCTTCAATTTAAATCTTAGTTTCTCATTACCTTGAATACTTCCTGTCATTCCCTTCTGGCCTGTAGTGTTTCTGTTGTAAAATCAGCTAATAGCCTTATGGGAGCTCCTTTGTTGGTAACTTCTTGCTTTTCTCTTGCTGCCCTTAAGAGTCTTTCTTTGTGTTTAAGTTTGTCATTTTAATTATGATGTGTCTTGCTGTGGGCCTCTTTGGGTTCTTCTTGTTGAGGCTTTCTGTGCTTCCTGACTTGTATGCGTTTTTCTTTCAACAAATTATGGACATTTTCTGCCACTGTTCCTTCAAATAGATTCTCTAACTTTTGCTCACTTTCTTCTTTTTTTTGATACTCTTATGATGCAGATGTTGTTATGTTTCATATTGTCTCACAGCTCTCTTAGACTGTCTTCCTGTTTTTAATTGTTTTTTCTTTATGGTTCTCTGACTGAGTGTTTTTTTTTGTTTTGTTTTGTTTTTCTATCCTGTCTTCTAATTTTCTGATCTGATCCTCTGCTTCCTCTAATCTGCTGGTTATTCCTTCCAATGTGTTCTTTATTTCTGCTGTGTCATTCTTAATTTCTACTTGGTAGTTTTACATTTCCAATTGGTTGATTTTCATTGTTTCTATATCTTTACTCATGCTGTTGAGCTTACTCATAATCATTACTCTGAACTCTACATATAATATCTTGCTTATCTCCATTTCATTTAGTCCCTCTTCTGTAGAATTCTCCTGTTCTGTCATTTGGGATTTGTTTATTTGTTTCACCATTTTGGTTGTCTCAGCAGGGTTTGGAGCATGGCAAAATTTCCCTGTGGATATTGATGTTCCACAGATTGTGGCTCCCTCTGTTAGGTATGAATGAGTATGGAAGAGACCATGCTGAAAACCAATGTCTAGTCTTACTTCCCTGGGTAGTGTCAAAGGCCAGGCAAATATTCATGTATCACAGAGCCTTTGCCTGCAGGCTGACTGTAAGACTCATTTAGTTAATGAGCTTCAGGCTATAGCTCTCAGCTGAATAAAAAATCCCCCAACTTGGCAGGGTAAGAGGATGTCCAGTGGGTGAGGCCATTGTTTCCCCCTGGGCTAATGCTGTATTGAGAAGAAAACCCTGCTTGTGAAAATGGTTTCTGTAGCATGGGCTAATGACTCAGCATTGGAGCTCAGTCAGCTGCCTTCACAGATCTGACTCCAGAACCTTGAATCTCAATGACCAGTGACCACAAGACAGGCCCAAGGATCAGAGAACCCAGAGTCTTGGCTTCACCAGCAGGCTGACTTGTAGTCTATGGCAGTTATTGAGCCTCAGGTTGTGCTTATCCCAGCAGAGCATGGTTAAATTTCCAAGGGAGGGGAAGTTGCTTACCCCCAGGCTATTGCTGCTTTGATGAGAGAACTCTGCTTGAGAAGAATGGTTCCTGGATCATGGGTTTATGGCTCAACACAATGACCCTGCCTCCCACCTTCATAACTCAGTCCCCAGCACCACAAAAACAAACAACCTAGAGCCAGACCCAAGGCTCCAAGCTTTCAGAGACCAATCTCTGCCTACTGACTGACTGGTTGTCTCTGTCAGTTAATGAGCCTCAGATTGGACTTCTGTTGTTTAGATGAGGTTAAATTCCAAAGGTGGGGCAGTTGCTTACCCCCCACCCCCAGCTATAGTTGCTTTGATTGGAAAACTCTTGTTAGGAAGAATGGTCTTGGAGCATAGGTTTATGGCTAAGCACAGGGACCCAGACCTCAGCCGTCACAGCCCAGTCCCTAGAACCATGAAACAACTTAGAGCCAGGCACAAAGTTCAAATCCTTCAGAGACTCTTCTCTGCCTACTGCCTTGCTGGTGGTTTCTGGTAGTTAATGAGCCTCATGTTATGTTTCTCCTGGCCTGGTAGGGATAAATTTCCAAGGGAGGGGCAGTTGCTTCTCCCCAGGCTAAAGCCACTCTGATGATGGGAAGGGGATGCTTGAGAAAAATGGCTACTTCAGCATGGGGGAATGACTCAACAAATGGTTCTTGATTGCCTCCTTTCCAGCTCTCTCCCCAGTGCCACAAACCCCAAACTCTCCTCATGCAACTTCAGTCCAGTCTGCCTTTCCTCTGCCAGAGCCCAAGGTGAGTAGCTATAGCTGTAATTTAGTGCCCTGGCCCTTCAGGAAAATGCTGGTGTTCCCAGCACCTCGCACTGACAGACAGAACTTCTGCTCTGGTGATTTTCTCAGCCAGGTGTTATGTGAGCACCTATCCCTGGTCTGCCATTCTGTGCTGGGGAGCCGGTTCAGGGTTTAAACCCCTAACGTCTCAGAGGGAACTTCTCACAGCTAAGATATCCCTTAGCTGCTGCCTGTGATAACCGAGCCAGCCCTATCACACCTCTGCATCTCCTACCAGTCTCAATTTGGGCTCCTCTCTACATCCATGGTTTTGAGGGTTCTCTCCAACTGGTCTTCAGTTGGTTATATACAGATGACTTTTCTTTATTTTAGTTGTAATTCTGGTTTGGTCCTGGGAGACAGTCTGTGTAGCTTCCATTCACTCTGCCACAATTTTCCCCTCCATCTGAATATATATATTTTAAAGGAAGATGTAAAAATGGCCAATAAGCACAAAAAGTTGTTAAATATTATTAGTTATAAGGTAAATTCAAATCAAAATCACACGGAGATTCTATTTTATACCCACTAATATGGTTATACAAATAATTTTTTAAATTGAATACAGCAAGTTTTGGTGAGGGTGTGGAGGAATTGGAATCTTTAAACATTGCTGGAAGGAATGGTAAACAGTGAAGTGGCTGTGTGAAATAGTTTGGCATTTCCTCAAAAGGATCAACATAGAGTTCCATATGACTCAGCAATTCCACTCCTAGTATTATACCCAAGAGAACTATAAACACGTGTTCACACAGAAACTTGTACATGAGTGGTCATAACAATCTTATTCTTAATAGCTCCCAAGTGGAAACGACAAAAATGTTTATCAGCTGTTGAATGAGTAAACAAAATATGCTATATCCATACAATGGATATTATTTGATCATAAAAAGAATGTTTTATACATGTTACAATATGGAAAATCCTTCAGAACATTATGCTAAGTGAAAGAAGGCAGACATATTATATGATTTAATATGTAACAAACGTTCAGAATAGACAAATACATAGACAGACAAGCAATTGCCAAGGGATGGGGTTAGAGGAGGATTGGAAATGATTTTTATAGGTACTGGGTTTCTTTTTGAGCTGGTAAATATATTCTGAAATTAAGAAATATACTAGTGAGTCCAGCTGGTGTGGTTCAGTGGTTGAGCATTGACCCATGCACCAAGGGGTCGCCAGTTCGATTTCCAGTCAGGACACATGCCCAGGCTGTGGGCCTGATCCCCTGTGGGGGGCATGCAGGAGGCGGCCAATCGATGTTCTCTCTCATCGATGTTTCTATCTCCGTCTCACTTCCTCTCTCTCTAAAATCAATAAAGGAAAAAAAATTAAAAAAAAGAAATATACTAGTGAATATACAAATTAGTAATGTACGTAAACCCACTGAATCATACACTTTAAAGGTGAGGTTTATGGTATGTGAATATTACTTCAATAATACAAGTTAAAAACAAACATAAAAACAGTACATAGAAGAAAAGTTGGCCATAAGTACAAACTAAGATTTTAACAACAGAGAATTTACCCCAAACAAACTATATCAAATAAGGAACACAGTACAATGTAGTCTAGAAAATGTCATGGAATACAAGTAAGGAGCTAAGTCAAAACAATGGACTTCATATATCCACTCAAAGTAAACTTATTGACTACCTATTTTGCTCCAAGTGTATTTTAGGTTGTTAAATTATGCACAGGGACAAAATATAGTCTCTGCCTTCAAGGATATCACTGTTTAGAAACAAACGAGAAAACAGTCAATTTCAATATAACATAAATGCTATGAATTCAAAGAAGGAGCATCTGCCCTAGAGACAGTCAAAAGAAGCTTTCTGGAGGATACTTAATCTGAGCTGAGCTTTGAAAAATAAATAAGGTTTAGCTAAATTGAGCTGGTAGCAGTAGTGGGTAGGGGGACATGGTAGAGATAGACATTACAACAACAAAAAAATATAGCTTATGCTCAAAAAGCTCACTAGTGTGAGAGAGAAAGAATAGTATATTTAGGGACCTGAAAGGGGTTCAAGATGACCTCTTGGGTACATGGTGCATATAGGGACATGGTGAGAGATGAGGCTAGAGATTGTTGTGGGTGCCAGCTCAGGAAGAACTCTGTGTGCTAAGCTAAAATGTATGAGCCAGGAACATACATCACAAGACATAATTCTCAAACAGGAATAGTCCAAAAGAATTTGAAAATTGTTGTTAGATTTCTTCCTCCCCAGGAACACAACTTTTAAAACATCTGTCTATCTATTTTCTCTCGTTTATTATTTACTTTGGGCACTAGACAAGTTGCTTTTTTCAGACACGATGATTTTATTTAATATGGAGACAAAGGCAAAGGCCAATTTGTGGAGCCTCATGGCAACAGTAAAGACACCAAGACTGGAATTCTCAGAGACAACCACAGCTCTTGACCTTTTCCAGGAGCATCTCTCCTAAGGCCAAGAAAAGAACAGGTCTGTCTTAGTTTTTGTGTCTCTTTATGCATCCAGAATAATGTTGCTTTCCTGCCAGGCATTTCACTGATACCTGCTGTGGTTTCCTATCCCCTCTTCTCATTTATTCAAGAGATTGAGACATCAAATATTCCAGCACTTAGGTTTTGAAATAAGGCTTTGTGTCATTTTATTCCAGGTTAGAAATCATAACAGAAAACTGAGAAGGAAGCTGCATAAGATGGAGCCAGTCTTATAGAAATAGCAGCACTGTTCATTCTCTAACTAAGAACACTACCTTGCCATTGAGGAACAAATGCAGAATAAAGTAAAGTGATAATTTGGTGCTTGATACCCTATACATTTTTCCCACTTAAGAGGCACAATAGGTCATGTACTCTGATTTCAACTTCCTTTCCAGTAACTTGCTTGACCAGTAACTGGATCTGACTGACTGCTCTTGCCTACTCTCTCAATTGGAACACTTTTCTATTTAACTTCCAGGAAGTGCCCACTCTCCTGGATTTCCCCATATCCCATTGACCATCCTTTTTTAGTCTCTTTTGCCGCTTTTTCTCCTCTGTTCAACCTCAAAATATTGACGGCCTCAGGGCTTGGCACTTGTCATCCTTCTCTATCTAACATATTCTCCCTAGGTGAGCTCATCCAATTATATGGCTTTGATATTGTCTAGTAACTAATGACTGCCAAATTATATTTTTAGGCTTGGCCTGTGCTCCAGGTTGCAGTCTTGTACATAGAATTACCTCTTTGCATGTTTATTAGAAAGCTAAAACTTTTTGTTCAAAATAAAATTTTGATTTCTATCTTTCTAACCCCCAATCCTGCTTCTCTCCTAATCTCTCCCAACTCACCTAATAACATCACCACCTACCAGTGGCTCAAGTTTAAAACCATAGATTTCCCTCTTTTCTATTCTTATCCATCAACAATTTCTATTGATTCTACCTCCAAAACACATGCTGAATCCATCCATTGCTATCTATCTCCACTGTTAGTATCCTAATCAACGCTTCCATTATCTCTCACTTGAACTAGCTAGTAACTAGCCTTCCACCTCTAGTCCTCCTCCCCACAACCCACTTACCACACAGCATCCAGAAATTCTCTGATAGTATCACCCCATATTTAGAATAAAATTCAAACTTCTTACCATGGCCTAAAAGGCCCTATGTTATCTGACCACTGTTTATCTCTCCCACTTAAGCTGGGATCACTCTTGCACTGCTCATTATATACCAGCCACATTGGACTTTTTATTCCCATAAAATATCATACTTACCCATGATTTAGGACTTTTGATTTTGCTGTTGTTCCCATTGCCTAGAAGACTCTTCTCATTTTGTGGGCCTGTTCTATAAATAAAATTTTATTGTATGCCCTGGCCAGTTTTTCTCAGTGGTTAGAGCATCGGCCAGCAGACCAGAGAGACCTGGGTTTGGTTCCCGCTAAGGGCACGTACCTTGGTTGCAGTTTATCCCCGGCCCCAGTTGGAGTTGTGTGGGTGGCAACCAGACGATGTGTCTCTCACATCAATGTTTCTCTCTCTCTCTTCTTCCCTCTCTCCCTCCTGCTCTATCTGAAGATAAATGCAAAAATGTCCTCAAGTGAGGATAAAAAAAATGTATTGTAACACAGCCACACCCATTTGTTCACTACTGACTATGGATACTTTTGTGCTACAATGGCCGAGTTGAGTATTTGAGACAGCTATCATATGACCCACAAGCCCTTTACACAAGGTTGCCAAACCTGGCTGGATCTTTGCATGGCTGTCTCCTTATTTAGGTTTTTGTGCTAATATCACTCCCTGAGAGAGGCATGCCTTCTCTTCCACCCTAGTCAGACTTCCACATTATCTTCTTCTTTTCTTCATAGCATGTCTCTAAAATGATCTTATTTATTGAGTTGGTTATTGTCTGTTAAATCCACTAGATTATAAATTTCTCCATCATATTCCCTCGTGGGTCCCTTGGTCCTAGCATTGTATATGACATTCCATAGGTCCCCAATAAATAAATGTTAAGTAAATTAACACATAAATGTAGGTGGGACATCAAGTTGTTTATACAACAATGATTATGTTACCAGACAGGGACCAGCCCGGAGCAGGTCTGCATCAGGTCAGCCTGTAGTGTGTGGGTTCTTGACTTCACGTAGGAAAGATTTCACAACATGAGTCCAGATGGATTAAAAAATATGTTTATTGCCCTGGCTGGTTTGGTTCAGCAGTTAGAGCGTCAGCCTGTGGACTGAAGTGTCACAGGTTTGATTCCCAGTCAAGGACATGTACCTGGAATGCAGGATCAGTCCCTGAGTTCATGACACAACCAATCAATGTGTCTCTCTCACATTGATGTTTCTCTCTCTTTCTCCCTCCCTTCCACTGTATCTAAAAAAATGTCCTTGGGTGAGGACTAACAAAAAATATTTATTAATTCTGGGCACAGTAAAATAAAGGAAGAAATTAGAGTACAAGAAACAACAGGGGAGAGCCTAGGCAGTGCTCTGCTTTGGCTCTCTAGAAATGTTATAGGAAAGAAGTGAGCCAAGGCAAGGCTGCTTTAGCTCACTGGGAAGTCAGAGAAAAGGGAACCTTGGAGACAGGATCAGGGGGTGAACCCAGGGTGAGCTGCCACTATCCATAGCTCCCCTAGATGCAAGTCTCATGGGGACCCTTAGAAATAAAAAGTTCATGCCCAGAAAGGGGCATGTGTGTGCTCCAGAACAATCCCTCCTTGAGTCTGTCCTGAGAACTTTTTATTCTTTTTTTCTTCTGCAGACAAGAATCTTAGGGGAGGGTTTCAGTAGAATATTTATCAGCTTTCCAGGTACATTTTAAATAGTCTGATTCATCAAAATGAGCATATAGGGGAGTTTTGCATTATTCTTTGGTCTATTTTACTTTTATCTTAGACCTGTCTGGCTTTAATGTTTTTTTTTTTTGTTGTTGTTGTTGTTGTTATTTTTTCCCCAACTTCATTTGTCCTTGGGTTTAGCTAGCAAAAAATGGCATTAATTGAGTCTTGGTTTTCTATTTTCCCAGGTCAGGGTGATTTAAGCTATGTATTTACTGGTTAGGAAGGAGGGTATGAATCATTTGCTCTCAAGTGCCCTTGATTGGGTAAGATAAGGTCTTGGAATTCACAAAATGGCTGTAACTTGTCCAAACTCTTTGGCCTTGTTTAATTTTCTTGCCTCAGTTTCCTCATTCCACTTGCCCAGGGATATTCCTAGCTTCTCACTATCCTGCCAGAGTTTGAGTTAAGACTCCACATACATAGAACTATAAAGTTTATTTAGATCAAGTTAATGAGGAAGTGTATGCTCAGGAAAAGGAAAAAACCTCTTAAAATAAAGGTGGATGAACATTAAAAGATGGATGAAGTATCATTGTGCAGTAGAACCAACTTCAAATTAAGTCAGAATTAATCAATTCAATCCTCTAAGAGCAAATATTTAAAGATATTTTTTAGAGCAACAGTTAAAAGAATCAAGTAGAAAATTTGCAAAATAGCTTATTTATTCCTTCCATTCATCTAAAAATGGATGCTAATATTACCACTTCGAATTTGCTTTAATCAGCAGATGGAAAGAAGTGGAAGGGGTAAAAGTGGACATTGAAAAATGACCCTTTGAGAGGCACCAACCCTGTGGTGAGAGGGTTGGAACTTTCAACCTCACCCCTGAACCTCCAGGGAAGGAGAGAATATGGAGACTGAGTTACTAATCAGCCATACTTACATAATGGAACTTCCAAAATACAATAAACAATGGGGTTCAAGCAGCTTCCAGAAGGACTAGCTGAGACTTATTCACACAGGAATAGCAGATGGGATGTTCAGTGGCTTAAGAAAATATCATAACCTCATAATCTTGACTAATCAAGATATAAAGACAGATCTAGAAAAATGGCAGTGGAGTGAATGGAACTTACACATACCGTCTCACAGGACTAAACTGGAATTACAACTAAAATAAGGACAAATCATTGTGAAAAACTAACAGAAAAGCAGCTGGAGAGAACCCATATAGATGGGGGAAGAAAGAAGACATCAAACCAAGTCTGATAGGAATGGCAGCGAGTGAGGGCAGGCTGGGAACCCACAGACACCCAGCAAAGGGTTGTATTATCTGTCAGCGGTCCCTGCTGAGAAAGCAGAGTTTTAAAAAGTGCCAAATCAGTTAGTGCCACTCACCTTGGGCTATGGCAGATGGACAGCAAACTGGACTGTAACTGTGTGGAGCAATCTTGAGGCTCCTGGCTCAGGAGAGAGATGGACAGGAGGACACTGGAGGTTTTGTGCTGAATCACTCCCTCACAGGACAGTAGCCATCTTACTCAAAGAGCTCCTTCTCAGAGCACCTGGGAGAAGTAATGGAACCTCATTCAGTAATTAAACACCACCAGGCCAGGCCAGACAAATGCAAATTGAGGCTCATTAACAGAAATCCAGTGCCCCACTCACTGGAAATCCTCTTACACCTGAGAGATTTTTCATTCACCTGAGGACTACAAATCAAGACTCAAAACTGAGACTAATAGCCTCCAGGTAAAATCTGTAGAATAACTGAACCTTTCCTTGGCTTGTAAATCTACCCAGGAAAGTAAGATTTGACAGTTGTGTTTAATGTGGGTCATCCCACACTCATTCAAACCCAGTAGATGGAGTCATGACCAGGGGAACACCAACACCCACAAGGAAAATTTGGCAGGCTCCAAAACCCACTGAGACAGCCAAAATGGTAAAACAAAGAAACAAATCTCAAATGAAAGAACAAGAGCATTCTACAGGTAAAGCGATAAGTGAGATGGAATTAAGAAATATACCAGAGGTAGAGTCCAGAGTAATAATTATAAGGAAGCTCAAAAGCATGAGTAAAGAGCTCAATGGCATGAGTAAAGATATAGAAATATTGAAAACTAACAAACTGAAAATGAAGAATGACACAGCAGAAATAACGAACATATTGGGTCCAGCCAGTGTGGCTCAGTGGCTGAGCATCAGCCCATGCACCAGGAGGTCACTGGTTCAATTTCCAGTCGGGACACATGCCCAGGTTGTGGGCCCAGTCCCCAGTGGGGGCATGCAGGAGGCAGCAATCGTTCTTTCTCATCAATGTTTCTATCTCTCTTTCTCTCTCCCTTCCTCTCTCTCTAAAACCAATTAAGGAAAAAAAATGTTTTAAAAAGAACATATTGGAAGAAATAACCAGCAGAGTACAGGAGGCAGAGGATTGGATCAGTGAATTAGAAGACAGGGTAGAAAAAATCGTTCAATCAGAGAACCAAGAAGAAAAAAACAATTAAAAGACACGAAGACAGCCTAAGAAAATGGTGCGTCAATATCAAATGTAACAACATCTACATCATAAGAGTGCCAGAAGAAGATAATGAGCAAGGGTTAGAGAATATATTTGAAGAAATAGTGACAGAAAACTTTCCCTAACTTGGTGAAGGAAAAATGCATGCAAGTTCAGGAAGCACAGAGAGCCCCCAGTAAGAAGAACGTAAAGAGGCCCACACCAAGACACATAACAATTAAAATGCCAAAAATTAAAAACAAAGAGAAAATCCTAAAGGCAGTAAGAAATAAGCAACAGGTTACCTACAAAGAAATGCCCATAAGGCTATCAGCTGACTTCTCACAGAAACACCATAGGCCAGAAGGGAATGACATGAAGTAAACAAAGGTTATGAAAAACAAGGATATGAATCCAAGACTACTTTATCCTGCAAGGCTATCATTCAAAATAGAAGGTGAAATAAAGAGCTTCCCAAACAAAAAAAGGCTAAGTGAATATATTAGCACCAAACCAGCATTCCAAGAAATATTAAAAGGACTTCTGTAATAAGCTGAAGAAATAAGAAGAGAAACATAACCATAATAAACAAAAATGGCAATAAATAAGTGCATATCAATAATGCCCTTAAACGTAAATGTATTAATTGCTCCCATCAAAAGAGGCAGAGTAGCTGAATGGATAAGAAAGCATGACTCATATATATGTTGTTTACAAGAGCCTCACCTCACAACAAAATACTCACATAGGTTGAAAGTGAAGGGATGCAAAAAATTGTTCCAAGAAAATGGAAAGGAAAAAAGGGCTGGGGTAGCAATACTTATATCTGATAAAATAGACTTCAAAATGAAGGCCATAACTAGAGACAAAGAAGGCCACTATAAAATATTGAAAGGATCTATCCAACAGGAGGATATAACCTTGTAAACACATATGCAACCAATATTGAAGTACCAAAATATATTTTTAAAAAACTTCTGGAGGACTTCAAAGCAGAAATCAACAGCACACTCATAGCAGGAGACTTTAACACCCCACTGACATCCCTGGATAAATGATCCTCTAGACAAAAAATTAACAAGGAAACAGAGACTCTAAATGATGCACTAGATCAAATAGATTTAATAAATATCAACAGACAATTATATCCCCAAACTGCAGAATTAACATTTTTCTCAAGTGCACATGAGACATCGCCAAACATAGACCACATGTTAGGACACAAACTGAGTCTACAGAGTTCAAGAAGACTGGAATCATATCAAGCATCTTCTCAGATTACAATAGCATGAAACTAGAAGTCAGTTACAACAAAAACATGCAAAAACCTTCAAACACTTGGAGGCTAAATAACATGCTATTAAACAATGAATGGATTACCAAGGAGATCAAGGAAGGGATTAAAAACTTCCTGGAAACCAATGAAAATGAACACACAACAACACAAATCTATGGGATGCAGGGAAAGCAGTCCTGAGAGGGAAGTTCATAGCACTACAGACCTACCTCAAGAAACAAGAAAAATTTCTAATTGATTTTCGAACCCTACAACTTAAAGAACTAGAAAATGAACAAAAATAAAAACCCAGAGTAAGTAGAAGGAAAGAAATAATAAAGTTAAGAACAGAAATAAATGACATAGAAACTAAATATATATATATATATATATATATATATATATATATATATATATATATATGTCAAATTATCAATGAAACACAGACAGGTTCATTGAAAAGATAAACAAGATTGATGACCCTTAGAGACACACCAAGAAAAAAAAGGGTGGACCCAAATAAACAAAATCAGAAATGAAAGAGGAGAAGTAACAACTGACACCACAGAAATGCTAAGGATCGTTAAAAAATACTGTGAACAATTATACACCAACAAATTGGACACTCTAGGTGAAATGAACAAATTGCTAGCAATACACAGTCTCCAAAACTAAATCGGGAAGAGATAGAAAACTTGAACAGAACAATAACATCTAAGGAAATTAAAGATGTGATCAAGAAACTCCCAGCAAACAAAAGCCCAGGACTGGACGGCTTCATGGGGGAGTTTTACCAAACATTCAAAGAAGATCTAATACCCATTCTCCTCAAAATATTTCAAAATATCCAAGAAGGAGAAAGACTTCTAAACTCATTTTAAGAAGCCAGCATAATTCTAATTCCAAAACCAGATAAAGACACCACAAAGAAAGAAAACTGCAGGCAATATCCCTGATGAACATAGATGCCAAAATCCTTAACCAAATATAAGCAAATCGGATCCAGCAATATACTAAATAAATTATTCAACATGACCAAGTGGGATTCATCCCAGGGATGCAAGGATGGTACAATATTCGCAAATCAATTAATGTGATACACCACATAAACAAAATGATAGATAAAAACAATATGATCATATCTATAGTAGCTGAAATGCATTCAACAAAACCCAGCACCCTTTTCTGATAAAAACACTTACCCTGTGGGAACAGAGGGACCATATCTCGACATAGTAAAGGCCATATATGAAAAACCTACAGCCAACATCATACTCAATGGGCAAAAACTAAAAGCATTTCCCTTAAGAACAGGAACAAGACAGGGATGCCCACTTTTGCCACTCTTATTTAACATAGTTCTGGAAGTCTTAGACACAGCAATCAGACATGAAAAAAAAAATAAAATGGGTCCAAATTGAAAAGGAGGAAGTGAAACTGTCCTTTTTGCAGATGTCATGATATTGTATATTTAGAAAACCCTCAAGACTCCATCAAAAATCTACTAGAGCTAATAAATAAATTTGGTAAAGCAGTAGGATACAAAATTAACATTAAGAAATTGTCGGCATTCTTACACACCAATAATTAACTCACAGAAAGAGAAACTAAAAAAGCAATCACATTTACCATTGCAACAAAAAAACTAAGAAACCTAGGAATCAATTTAACCAAAGAAGTAAAGGACCTGTTCTCAGAAAACTACAAGAGATTGAGAAAAGAAATAGAGGAAGATATAAAAAAGTAGAAGCATATACCTTGTTCATGGATTGGAAGAATTAAGATCATTAAAATGTCCATACTACCCAAAGCAATCTATATCCATTGCAATCCCTATTAAAATACCAACAAGATATTTCATGAAACTGGAACAAATACTCCAAAAGTTTATATGGAACCAAAAAAGATCCCAACAGCCACTGCAATCTTGAAAAAGAAAAAGAAGGTAGGAGGGGTCACAGTATCGGATATCAGGTTATACTGCAAAGCCAGTGTAATCAAAACAGGCTGGTACTGGCACAAGAACAGGCATATAGACCAATGGAACAGGACAGAGAATCCAGAAATTGACCCAAGACATTATGCTCAATTAATATTTGTCAAAGGTGTCATGAGCGTACAGTGGACTAAAGACAGCCTCTTTAATAAATGTTACAGCAAAAAAGTGAAGCTAGACCACCAACTTACACCATACACAAGAATAAACTCAAAATGGTTAAAAGACTCAAATATCACCCATGAAACCATAAAAATCCTAGAAGTAAATGTAAGTCACAAAATTTCAGACATCACACACAGCAGAATCTTCACTCATACAACGCTTAAGGCAAGAGAAAGAAAGGAAAAATTTCATAAATGGGACTACATCAAACTTAAAAGCTTCTGCACAGCAAAAGAAACAAGCATCAAAATGGAAAGGGAACCCACTATATGGGAGAGAATAATTGCCAATGATACATCAGAAAAGGGGTTAATCTCCCAAATATATAGAGTACTCATACAGCTCAACAAAAGGAAGACAAATAACCCAATTAAAAAACAGGCAGAGGATCTAAATAGACATCTCTCCAAAGAGGACATACAAATGGCCAAGAGACATATAAAAAATGCTCAACGTCACTAATCATTAGAGAGATGCAAATTAAAACGACTATGAGGTATCACCTCACACCTGCCAGAATAGCTGCCATGAACAAATCATCACACACCAAGTTATGCTGGTGAGGGTATGGAGAAAAGGGAACCTATTTATTTATTTATTTATTTATTTATTTATTTATTTATTTATTTTTATTAATTTATTTTTGTTACAGATGTTTCTCCTTTTTTCCCCATTGACACCCTCCTCCCCATCCCCCCACCTCGTCCCCAGCTTTGTTGTCCATGTCCATCAGTTATGCATACATGCGTATAAGTTCTGTGGTTTATCTCTTCCTTCCCCCCCACCCCCTCTTCTGAGGGTTGTCAGTCTGTAAAAAGGGAACCTATTATACTGCTGGTGGGAATGCAGACTGGTATAGCCACCACTGAAAACAGTGTGGTGTGTACCCAAGAAATTAAAAATTGATCTGTCTTTTGACCCAGTCATCCCACTTCTAGGAATATATCTTAAGAAGCCTGAAACCCCAATCAGAAAGAATATATGTGGCCCTATGTTCATAGCAGCACTATTTACAATTGCTAAGATCTGGAAACAGCCCAAGTGTCCATCAGTAGGTGAGTGGACAAGAAAGCTGTGGAACGTGTACACAATGGAATACTGTGCAGCTATAAGAAAGAAAAATCTCTGATCCTTTGAGAAGACTGAAGGGACCTGGAGAGTGTTACGCTAAGTGAAATAAGCCAATCAGAGAAAGACAAATATCACATGATCTCACTTATTTTTGGAATATAATTAACAAAATAGACCCAGAGACATAGAAATAGGGTACAGACTGACAAAGCTTAGAAGAGGGGGACAGGAATGACGGAAGAGATAAATCAAAGAACTTATATGAATGTATGCTTAGCCAATGTACATAGACAACAATGCTAGGGGCTGGGGCGGGATCGTGAGGAGGGTGTCAATGGGGGATAAAGTAGAAACATCTGTAACAAAATAAATTAATGAAAAAAAAATACACCTTCAGTTATGGTTCCTATGGGAGTTCCTAGAAAGGGAATATAACCTGAATGGGGGTGTAATGAAAGACTTCTTAGAAAGAGTAATATCTAAGCTAAGATCTAAGGAAGGTGAGATGTGAGGAACAACAGAGTGCATGCTCCATAGGGGAAAAGGCATGTGCAAAGCAGATTGAAAGAGAAAAATCATAGGGAAAAGGCTTGCTAGAGGAAATGACTGAATGAAGTGATGTAAAGGTGGAACATGACATGTGAAGTAAGGACCAATAAGGCTCCGAGGACTGGCTAACACTCTGAAGAATATTAGAGCTTTAGTATCATAATGTGTATAAGTCTATTTCATGGACACTCTATCCTAGAGTCATCCCTGTATGTGAAACTCTACACCAGGGACTCTGGGAGCTAAAAGTTTTAATAATTATTATAGCAAGCATTTATTGAACATTTAACTCTACAAAATAAGTGCTATAATTACCCTATCTCCATTTTGCAGATGAGAAAACTGTTTAATAAATGAGACAGAAATATACACAGATAGTAAGTACAATGAACACTCATAAGAAGAAAATGTCATAGGACTTGAGTGCTCAAAGAAGAGAAAAGACCCTGAGATGAAAATACAGAACTGAATTGCAAGAGAGAGACTTGAGTTGGATTTGCAGCTCTAGTCTTAGATAGACCGCCTCCCTGAAAGGAGTGACTGTGGTGACAGAAAAGCAGAGGCTGATGTTTAATTCTTGGGAAATGCTTATGGTTTCACTAGAGAGTGAAAAATAGACACCATCATATGAGATTAAGAAGGAAATTGAAGGCCTGAGGAGCTGGGGAGCTGGGTGGGGCAGGTGAATGGGGAAAAAAGGGAGGATAGCTTTAATACTTTCAACAATAAAGCTAAATTAAAAAAAAAAAAAAAACCTACAGTATCCTGGAGCCTAAAAGTGGAAAGAATATGTGAATGGGTGTGTCAGCTAAAACCAAAGGAGGAAGCTACTGTGACCTCCAACAATGCAGTTTTCCTTTTCCTTTTCATTACCCTCTCAGATGTACTATGTAACAAAACAAATGTTGATAGTTTCTTGAAATATATACAAACTGAAATGCAGAAACATGATGTGTTGACAGGTATTGAAGACAAATCTTTGATGTAGACAAATCTAAAGATATTTTAAATATTTTTGCAGCCAGAGATTTGGGGGCGCATCACCAGATAATTTCTTTGCAAAAGTATATTTGGTGTTTCAAAAATAAAATTATTGATTTATTTCACAGGAGGAAAAATAATCTTCTGCTCTACTTCTTCCCCCTCAAACAAGAGTTACTTCTTTTCAGTAGAGATACTCAGATTCAATGGCATAAGGTTAAGATTCATAAACTATTTCAGTTAAGGCTAAATATCTAACTTCTAGTTACATACTCCTGTTAGGATTAGAACCCAGGAATGTTAAGTTCTAAATTGAGTTCTTTTTCCTCTGGTGGACTTTTTCACATAAACCATGGCTTCAGGTAGACATGATCTGATAAACAGATTTTCAGTGCAAAAAAAAAAATAGTTAAAGATGCAGAATAAATGAGAAGAAAGGAAGGCTAGAATAAAAGGAAACCTAGAGCAAGTTGAAACATTTTCTTAGTCTGTCTGACCTACTTAGGTGGCCACTGGAAAAGGTCAAGTCCTTGTCTCTAAATGAAAGTGAATATGATTTAAATGGTGATATTGGATTTTTCAGATCAGTACAAAATGGCAGTCATGCTATTCAAATTATTCATTTCTTTTGTTGACTCCAGTTTGTCTTCTAACCTTTATATAACTGAATAGCAAAAGAAAGCTCCTTAAATAATGAAAGGAACTTCAAACACACACAGGGACTATTCGTTTTTCTCTGTCTTTCAGCTATAAATTTCACAGTAACCCTAGCTATCCAGCTTTCGAAAATGCTGTACCAGTTAAAAGGAGGATGTGTGTGTGTGTGTGTGTGTGTGTGTGTGTGTGTGTGGAGGAGAGGGGAATGAAAGTCTAAGTCTTCTTTTCAGGTTCCTCTTTCTATTGAAATGATGCAGAGGGGACACTGTGTAAAGAGAAGACACACAGGGGACTTAAGGGCAGGAAGGTGTAATAAATGTTTGGTGTGTCCTCAGGACCCTACATCAGGAACAAGGCATTCATTACCCTATAGTATATATGTAGTATAGAGTGTTAGCTGCTGCCAGTTCCAAGCTGAGTTCTTGTATAACTGAATAGCCATCAGTTATATAACCATCAGCTAAAGGGAACTGCCTCGCCCATGGTTACTCTTATTCCTCAGGGACAGACTACATCCAATGCCCAACATTTCCCACTCCATACATAGTTATTAAAATATTATTGACTATATTTCTAATTCTGTACTTCATATCATTATGACTATTTGTAACTACCAATCCATACTTTATCATTTTTAAAACAACTGCTTTTGACAAGTTCGGTGAATTACAACCTTCACATAACCAAAGACTCTTTAAAAAATATCTGTTTCCAACCCCAATAATACCATGGACTCCATGATTTGAAATATTAAACCCACTATACAAACTGCTTTTTATTAAGTAATAATTTATTTTATTATATTTAAGTGATTAAGTATTCAGGGATCTGTCAATAAGAGCTTCTGATGAATGTGAGCTTAAACTGTTAAACCACACTATGCTCATAAAACTCCACCCCTAAACAAAGACACTTGATGTTCTAGTTTAGCCTGTGTAATTTTATTTTGAGAAGGTAGGGCTTTCAATGGAAAATAGATCCAGATATCCCACTATTGGCTTAGAAAACCTGCAGGAAACCCAGGACTTCAGATTGAAAAACCATTTGACCATTCTACCTTGAAAATCCCTCTCAGGCTTAATGTTCTATGTTTTATAAAATTTCTAAATTATGTCTCATTTTAGAAATTCATTTTTACCCATTTTTGTTCAATTGTGAAGTCACATCTGATTCTGAGCCTTCATAAATCCAAGAAGTACTTTCCTTGTCAATTGATTTAATAGAACATTTTAGTATACTTTTAATAATTCTCTAATTAGGGGTGAAGATCATAAGTTAGTTATGACAATCAACAAAACAGCTGGTATCAATAAAGTCACAATGACCTTCACCTCTTATTATAACTCATCATGGTAAATTCACAGGCCCTAGAAATCTGGGATCCATTCATTATTCAAGCAATATAACCAATACCTTCCAATGTGTGAATGCTGCCCATAAAGTCAATTCTTTACATATATCATTAAATCTATCATCTGAATTCTATCTGCGGTTCCTTTTGATTTCATGGGTTTCTATGTTTGTAAATTTTTTAAAATGTCATCTGTCGTCTACCAGGATCAACATACATTTTTAATATGTTTTTATTGATTTTTGAGAGAGAGAGATAAAAACATAATGTGAGAGAGATACATCAATCAGCTGCCTCCTGCATGCCCCCTGTGGGGGAATTGAGCCCACAACCCGGGCATGTGCCCTGACTGGGAATCAAATAGGACCTCTCAGTCCATGGGATGATGCTCAATCCACTGAACCACACCGACTGGGATCAACATATATTTTGTACAAACATGGGAGACATTGCCCTGGCTTCATGGAAAAGTGATAGGATAGATTATCTGTTCATATTGGCAGGACTGATGCAATTGACTGGCATGCCTGAGGAGTTTCTAACCAATATAAAATGCATTTCCATTTACAGATAAGATGGCTTTATCATGCAGTAGCAGGGAGGCCTGGCTGAGAGGAAAGCCAAAGCTTCCCTTTGAGTTGCCTAGCTCCACACTACATAGAAACCTCAGCCAGAGTATGAAAATTAAAATTTTATTTGATTATAAATCATGTTCCACTTTGGTGTGAGGAGAGTTGGAACACTTAACATGTTGAATAATGATAACATATTAATTACTGTCTTTTGAAAAAAAATGATTGAAGGTATAGATGGACTGCAGAAGAGCTTCTTGGGCTACTTTAAATACACTTGTACAGTGATAGCAAACATTTTTAAAAATGGAACTGCTGTTTGACTCAGCTATCCCTCTTCTGGGAATATATCCTAAGAAGCCAGAAACACCAATCAGAAAGAATATATGCACCCCTATGTTCATAGCAGCATTATTTACAATAGCTAAGACCTGGAAACAGATCAAGTGCCCATCAGTAGATGACTGGATAAAAAAGCTGTGGTACATTTACACAATGGAATATTATGCAACTGTAAGAAAGAAATATCTCTTAGCCTTTGAGATTACATGGGGGGGGGGAACCTGGAGAGTATTATGCTAGGTGAAATGAGCCAGTTAGAGAAAGACAAGTATCACATGATATCACTTATATGTGGAATCTAATGAGCAAAATAAACTGATGAAAAAAATAGAGCCAGAGGTATGAATGCATGGAACAGAATAATAGTTCTCAGTGGTGGGTAGGAGGTGAGAGGGGGCAGGAAGTGATTAACCAAAGAACATATATGCATATACACATAGCTCATGCACACAGACAATAGTATGGGGAAGGCCTGGGGTGGGGCAAGGGTTGGGTGGAGGTAGACAAAAAGGGAGAAAATGAGAGACATCTGTAATACTGTCAACAATATATATATATATGTATATATATATATATATATATGTATATATATATACACATATATATGTATACACACACACACATATATGTATACACACACACACACATATATATATATATATGGCATTTTCGGTTCTGCTCATTTTTGCCTGAATTCATCAAATACTTATAGGCAAGGATTATTCAGTTTAGAAATGTAACCAAAGCCATGTTCAAAGATAAATTCAGTCAGATCACACATGCAAGACTGCCATTTTGGAAGTTACTCAACATTAATGCCTTGATTAATGGTTTTGCTACTGTGTAAATGTGGTACCGAATGCTTTATATGACTTCATAAGCAGCACCCCTTTAAAGTTGCTTCCTGTGTAGATGCATTAGTTCTCTGGAAGATCATCACTGTCATTTAGACTCTATGAATTTAGTAATCTATTGATTTAAAATGACTTACAGCAAACAGGGCTGTGATCCTCTGTGCTTCAAACACACCCAGGCTCCTTCTTATTTATGAGATGTTTAGAGGGCGACCATCTTTATTCTGTTCTCAGTATTCAATCAGATAGCATCTCAGAGGCAATGGGGATCAGACACATTTTTTATTCTATCACAGTTTCAACAGAGGTAGGGGGAACAGTTGTGGTGTACTGAAAGGCACTCTGGAGTGGGAGTTGAGAAAGCTGCTTTGGCAGTAATACTAACTTGCTCTCTTACTGAGAGTAATCATTTCTCTCTCCAAGCTGTGGTTCTCCTATTTACAAAGTGACAGATCCAGGGGCATGGGAAGAGAAGGAGGTCCCCTTTAATGAAAATTTTCCATATATCGGACACTATGCAAATGTTTTAATGTATTATCTCACTTGGTCATTACAACTATCCTAGGAGGTAGACACTAGCATTCTTCCCATTTTACAGAGGAGGAAGCTGAGGCACAGAGAAACCAGAGGTTTCAAATAATGCTCAAAAGAACCCTGGGAGTCCATGAAAGTGCCTTGGGAACCCTGAAGTTATTGACAAGGTAGATAACTTGATCCCCAATTTCAAGAAAATCTATTTTACTGTTATATGTTGTATATATTTAGTTTCCATGTAAATTTTTCTGCTACTAGAAAGACAGTTGAAAATATTTAGTATCTCAAAGATCCTGTCTGTCTCCAACATTCCATACAATATCCAGTCACTACAAGAAAATACCAGAAGTTAGGCATAAGCTGGGCCCTTTAAATAAAGACCATCAATTTTTCACATAAATTGAGAGTTTGAAATAGTCCAAATTGTTTTTGGTCTTATTATAGAAATAGACATTCCCGAGTTTCCTGTGACTCATGGTGTTTTTACTTGTACACAGAAAGGATGATCTGGATAAGGCCATGGGGAAACAACATGTGAAGTGGCTAGGAAAGTTTATGCCTTAGGCTCAGTTATACTGGGCAAAACAAAGCAAATTTTTGGGTGAAATCAGGACTGTTTTTAATTCTTTAAGTCACTTCAGGCAGAGGTGTTATTAGGCTTTCCCCACTTAGATAAGGCCTGGATTATCTCCAATTCCTCAGCTAATTAGGCAGGCCCTAATGCCCTGTGAAAGTTTCCAATACTGAATACTGTCATACATATGAGTAAAACACCCCATACCGACTGTGAAATCACTTGAAATTACAGTTTGGTTTCATTTTAGCACTCTATACCATTTATCGCTATCCAAGTTTATTCCTCAAGACAATGTAAGAAGAAAAATCTCATAAAAGAATGAGATTTAAAGTTATACAATCAGCTTTAAAATGCTTTCTTGATCACTCAGACTCTGTGGCTCAGTGGATTGAGTGTCCCATGGACTGAGAGGTCCTGGTTTGATTCCTGGTCAGGGAACATGACCAGATTGCAGGCTTGATCTCCAGTAGGGGGTGTGCAGGAGGCAGCTGATGCATGTTTCTCTCTCACATCGTTGTTTCTATCTCTCTCTCCCTTCCTCTCTCTCTAAAAAATTCAATAAAAACACATTAAAATGCTTTCCTGATCAATAAGTCTTTTTTAAAAAGAATTATACAAAGAAAACCACCCAATGTTATAAGTCAGAGTTTACACCAAAGCTGGAACATGACCTCGAGTCCCATCAGTGTATTAATTCCTCCAAACAGGAAGAAGACTCTGCTATCAGGAATACCGTTGTCTTTGTGACTCAAAAACCCATCACGGCCCAGTGTTCTTCTACCTTCTCTCCCTCAGGACCCTGTACTATGGGTATAGAAGTGAGGAATAACAGTCTCCTCTTTGGGCCTTAGGAGTTATCATTTGGTGTTGGTGTTTTATAGTCTCCAGAGCAGTATGACAGCCATGTGTTTTCTCTAACAAATATTTATTAATGAGGACAATTTGGGAATTGATATGCTCACTATGTCTTGATTGTGGTTATGGTTTCACAGGTGTATACATATCAAAACTCATCAGATTGTATAATTGACATATGCGCAGTTTATTGTATGTCAAGTATAACTTGATAAATCTGTTAAAAGGTTTATTGTATACCACTCTAGTGTCAGGTACTTTACTTGATACTGGGAGTACAGAGATAAACAGGAACTCACAGTTTTAGTTCTGTTGGGTTGAGCCATATAAAATTACTGTGTGTATATGTGAAAATGAACAAATATCAGTAATGGTTCAACCTAATAAGTTAACAATTATATGTGCTTGCACAGTGGCCCTGGGATAGGCAGTGTGGGTATTAATACCTTTTTATAGATGAGAAAATTGGGGCTCACACAGGTAAAGTGACTTACCAGAGGGTAGTTCCCTTAGAATTCCCACACCTTAGCCACCCCTTATCTGGGTTGTCTTGCCTGAGTATACTGAGAAGGCCTACTCATCCAGCGCTGGACATGTAGACCATAGATCAGAAGCATAGAAGAGTAAATTCTGGGTATGAGATTATTGTGCTTAATGGAGTGAGTATAGTATGAAGGGCAAAGGGAACCACATGGGCAGAGGCAGAGGTGGGAAAGTATCCCCAGGCATTTGGAGGAAAGGCAAATTGGTATGTTGTACTGGGGAGGGGGGCATAGGTCTCATTGGAGGTGAAGCTTTAAAGATAAACTAAGACCACACTTCTAGTAGATTTGAGTGTGGAGGCACCATAAGTAAATGTCAAGATTACTTTGTGCATACTAAGCTCTGTTTTAAGTCAACTGGGTGTTTGTCACAATTGGTGATGAAACTGATTCAGAAGCTAGCTACAGAGGGTAGCCTTAAAATTTGATTGTTCTTAAACCACCTGATAGGACCCAATGAGAATACAGCATCACTTGTGGTATTGCTACTAAGGATGCACAATCTGAATCTAATAATGAGGAAACATCAGACAAAATCAAATGGAAGGGCATTCTATAAAGTAACTAGCCTGAAATATTCAAAAGTGTCAAGATCTTAAAAGTCAAAGAGAGGCCAAGGGACTGTATAGAAAGGAGAATGGAAAGATATGATTAGATACATTATTCTAAATGAGATCCCCTTACTATAAAGGAAACTATTGGAACAATTGATGAAGCTTAAATGGGATCTAGGGATTAGATTACAGTTATGTATCAATATTAATTTCCTGATTTTGATGGTCACATTATGGTTATATAGGAGAATGCCCTTGATTGTAGGAAATATTCACTGAAGTATTTGAGGGCAATGGCCATCAAAATAACAACTTTCTCCCAAATGATCCAGGGGAGAAAAAAAGCTCCCTTTTTTTCTAAGTTTGAGATTGTTTAAAAAATATGTGTAAAATTACTAACATAGGTTTGCCAGGGGAAAATAAGATTAAAATAAAATTAGCAAGTTATCTTTTTAAAAAATGCTGTTGAATGGCTACCATGGTGTCCTGAAGAGTCCCTTTAGATTGCCAGCCATCTGTGTGCAGGCCGTGGTCTAGGAGGTCAGCATAGCAGAGGCTGCTGTGGTTTTTGAGGGACCATACAGAGAGAAGCAGTATATGGGAATGGTCTTCTGCTTTAGACCCTTCATTTATATATCTTAAGATTTGGACCTCTCAGCTTCCTGTAAGAAGTAGAGAGCAGAGAGGAATAAAAGTGTGGCCCAATAACAATATGCTAGTTTCTCTGCTTATAAAAAACATTAGCAGGTATATTTATACCTGACTTCATACATTTTAATAAGCCCTGTGAGGACCTAGAAGATAATGTATCGTGTCTCTCCTCTTTACCCCAGCATAATCAGAGACAAGCTCTGGATCATTAGTTGAAACACACAAGGGCCACCTACTTAAAGTGATGTTTCAGCAGAATAATTTCTCCTTCAGTTTGTTTAGGGATTATCTATGTTTTCAAAACCTGTCGCAGAGGAAAAAATGTTTAGAACATTGTCAATCCCCACTCCATACCCAAATCACTGCCATAGCATCTGCCACCGCCACCACCACTATCACAACTACAATCTGCCACCCGAACTGTGACAGCATCTTTTCAAAAAGCCCAAGAGGTTCACTACCTTGCCCAGTGGTTGAACCACCTCCCAATATCCAGCCTAGGTGGTTCCAAGGGCCAGTAATTAAATCTCTCAGCCAGTTGCCCATTAAGCGCTTTAAATAATTCATGCTAATAATTATTTGCGTGTATTGTAAGCCAGGCACCATGCTATGAGCTTTACATGTATTAGTTCATTTAACTGACATAAAAACCTATTAGGTGAGTGCTCCTTTTATTCTTAATTTTATAGATTAAGCTGTGCTATTGCTACTAAGGATGCATAACCTCATCCTTAGTAGCAATACAACATTTGGAAAGTTATTTGTTCAAGATCACACATCTCTTATGTTGCAGAGCTAGGATTTGATCCCAGATCAGTTTCACCCCAAAGGCAATTTCTTGGCTACTTTGTTATTTTGTCTTATCACCTTCATTATATACAGATCCCAACATCTAAGTCTAGCTCATACTTTAGAGAATGAGACTTTGAGCAGGTTACTTCAAGTCTCTGGGCCTCAGTGTTCTCACCTGTAAAATGGGGATAACATTACCTATCTCATAAGTGGTGACAAGGATTAAATGAGTTATGTGTGTAAAGTGCATTTAAAACACCCCTGACACATGGGAAGTGCTGAATACATAATGGCTAGTACTATTACATAAATCAAAATGTGTCATGGTGAATACTGTGTCCCCTGAAAGAGTATCCAGATGATTCTAGCCGATTAGACTATTATGCCAGTAGGCAGAGATCATCTTTTTCTCTCAACAACAGCATAATAAATTTAAGAGTTCTACTCTACTCACTTTTTGTCTGTTATGAAAATAGGAGAACTTTATCTTTCTCTGTAAATTATTTAATTCATAAGTATTATGGAGAAACTACTACCTATTTCAGCACTGTACTAAGAGTGAGAACATTACAAAAGAAGTCAACAGTCCAGTGGAAGAGACTAGCATTGGAGAAATAACAGTGAGGAATGCTGAGCTGTACATAATTAAGTGCTCAGTGGGATGGTACTTATTTGAAGAGAATAACAGTTTAACAGACAGAAAAGAGGGAATTGGAATTAATATTCACAGCTAAGCTAATTGATGAGAATATTTATTCCTAAAGCATGCAGCAGAGTTGTCTGTTTGGGTGTTCACTAAAGCCAGAGTCTGCTCAGCCCAGTGGGCGTGTGGGTAAATGTCACCTAGTCAGTCCCCTGTCCCTCTCAGTAATACCCTGTTCCTTCTCAAGCTTATTTCCTACGCAGCCACTTTCAGTATTTATCCTCTTACCCCATGTTTTTTTTTTTTTCTTTAGAGCATTTATCACTATCTGACTTGATCATATATATTTACTCTTTTTGTATCTTATCCATCTTCCCACTGGATTATCAGTTCCTTGATATCAGGAACTTCGTTGTCTTCACTGCTAAATCCCCAGGCCCCAGAAGAGTGCCTAGCTCTAAATATTTTTGGGAAAAGAAATGAACCCTTGTCAGACCTGCTCTCTTCAGATTTCTCCTTTGTTCTAATGCCAAGGCTGTCCCCAGTGCTGAAGACATAGTTAGCTGCTGCGGATAAATATAATAGCTACTATTTATTGAGCCATGCTACAGGCCAGGCTGTAAAATATAATCCATAAAACCATCTCATGAAGTCAAGAATGTTATTCTTCCCAGATTACCAATGCAGCAAATGAGGTCTAAATACATTATGTAATATGTCCAGGTTCACATACTTAAGCAGCAACTGACTTCCAATAAGAGTTGACTGTATGCCTTATGCTCTGTGGCTTTAGTCTTATGACAACTTCTAGTGGTGTTGGCACATGCCTAGAATTTGAGGCAAAGAAGAACCCTGAAAAGGTAGGAATGGAAGATGAGATAGTTGGTGAGTAGGTATTATGGGTTGAATTGTGCCCTGCCTCCCCCAAATGCATATGTTGAAACCCTAACATCAGTATTTGAAAATGTGACTTTATGTGTAAATAGGATCATTGAAGATGTAATTACTTATGATGAAGTCATGCTGGATTAAGGTGGAACCTACCTCCAATAGGACTGCTGTCCTTATAAAAAGAGGCAATTTGGAGACAGACACACACAGGGAGAACATCATGTGAAGATGAAGGCAGAGATTGGAGTAATTGCCAGCAAACCACCACAAACTAGGAGGGAGGCAGGGAACAGGTCCTTCCCTCACAGCCCACAGTAGGTACCAAGCCTGCTGATACCTTGATCTCAAATACCTAGCCTTCAGAACCTGTGAAGCAAATCATTTCTGTTGTTTAAGCCACCTAGTTTGTGATATTTTGTTATGGCAGCCCTAGCAAATTAATACAGTAAGAGCAGACAAGGAGCAGGCCAAGGGAGATAACTAAAAACCTTCAGATAGATCCTGGTGGGCATTCTTACTGGTATTGCACCCTAGCTTCTTCTACTTTCACACACAACTCAGTCTGGCATTCTGAAGACATAGCTTCCTTCTTGAAAAACCTTGCCAAACCTTTCTGAAGGAACCAGTGATTTCATAGGAGAGGAAAGTGAGCTTCCTGATTCTTCTCATTAATGCTGATATCAGGGCCCACAAAATGAATTATAGTACATGGAACAGCTGCTTAGAGACAATTGCCCCTTATAAAAAAAATCTGCAGATACTTCATAAACTCTGTGACCTCTCCAAGGCCAAAGTTGCCCTGAACTATTCCAGGTATTTATATGTAGATAAACTTTGGAAAATCCCACAAAGCCAGATCCCTCACACATCATATGTTGGTGGCCCTGCTTGATGGAACAAGTTAGAAACAGGACACTTAAGGGGAAGATACTCATAAGCTCTGTGGTGTCCTGTAAGATATTGATTCCATTGTCCTTTAACCATCTGGCACTGGGTTGCTATTATATTACTAGTAATGCAGAGGGAATCCTGCCAGGAATAAAATGGTTGGAAGTCCCTATATTAGATCTTTTCACAGTAAAAATGAGGGCTTATGACTGATTTAATAAAGAATGGCAAGAAAAATATTTATGCCCATCCCAGGCCAAATACCTGTCCTCACAAACCTACTCAGGGATTTTCAGCAATGTGTACTCTCCTTCCAAGTCCCAGCAATTTCTGCTCTGAATAGAGCTTCCCTGTCATGACAAAACCTTTCCTCCTGAGTGGAGTTAGTGTTTGATTCTCTATCACAGAGTCAGCAAACATTTTTCTGTAAAAGGTCAGATGGTAAACAATTTAGGCTTTGAGGGTCATCTCTTTTTCAACTACTCAGTCATGCTATTGTTGTGCAAAAGTGGCCATGGACCATACATAAACAAATGGCTGTGGCTGTGTGCCAATAAAACTTTATTTAAAAAAAGAGGCAGTGGCCAGGTTTGACCAATAGGTCATAGTTTGCTGCCCATGGACATAGACAATAGACAGATGAAGGCCTGGGGTTGGGTGGGAGATGGATGGAGGGAGAAAGGGGGGACGGGGGACATCTGTAATACTCTCAACAATAAAATAAATTTTTAAAAAAGACTAGAACTTTGCAGCCCATGTATATAATATTCCTGTTTTTAAAACTTTAATATCCAGATATTTCCTAAGAAATGTCATCTCAGGGCCCACTTTCTTTTGCAGCTCCATGAAACAGAGAACAAATCAATCTCATTTCTTTCAGGGCTCTATATTGCAACACTGAACTGAAGTGATGCTAACCTGTGTTCCTGTAATTGCTCCCCCTAGAATATATCAGCTCATAAATTTTGTGATAAAGAAATTGTCTTACATAGTGTCTCCTTCAGTGATGAAATGGCATTGATAGAAGAGGAATAGACTCTGTGTCTGGAGCCCTGGCTTTTTGTCCCTGTTTCTGCTTCTGACAAATCCAGTGACCTCTCACACATCATTTCATCTCTATGGTGTGACAACTCATTCCCTATCTACTTTATGGGACTGTCATGAGAAGAAACTAAATAGATCAAGAGATGTGAAAGCATTTTGTAAAAAGTTAAATTGTTACAGATCTATTTCTCCAAGGAAACCAAGAATACGAGAGGGATGCTTTTCTGAAGATAAAAATGTTATAAGTAAAATAGAGCCCTCATGATGTAGAAGAACCAGGGCAGAAGGGGATGAAGGGCTGCACATGAAGCTAGGGTAGTTTCAAGCCTTCCCATTAGACTGGTTGGTTGTTGCATCATTTATATCTAAATTGATTCCTTTCATTTTGAATTGTTTCCCAGCAACTTATTGGAAAGATCAGGTGCTCATTATTGAATTACCTTGTTTATTTTCCTCCAACTCTATTAAATCAGCACCAAACAATCGTAATTCTGTGACATTAAAGCAAATGATTTATTTATCTATGGTTATCTATTGCACCTGATTTTGATAGTCTTCATTTCTATGTGTTAAAAACACAGAGCCCTTTAAAAGTTTTATTTTATTGCAAAAACCGTAAGCTATATAGGGGAATGTGGATGGGAGTGAAGGGGAGCAACTGTCTGACTGACAGGTCTAAATGTCAATGCTTTTAAAAAATGCATAAAAATATATAGAATCAGAATGTATACTAAGAGGCCAGAATTTCATCAGTCGTTATAAGGAACTCTATTTGGATTTAAGCCTGAGTTAGGAGGTTTGGTGCAGGGGAAAGAGCAGTGGAATCAGGAAGTCGCATTTGAGTCCAAGCTCTGTGAAGTCACATTTGAGTCCAAACATGCTGTGTGATTTTTGCTAAGTTACTCAATCACTCTTGACCCATGTCTTGTCATTTATAGAATAAAGAGATTTAATTTGATGTACTCTAAGACTCCTTTTCCCATCTACTTTTTACAAATTAATAATACAATCACCATGATGCTCATCATTCATTTGTTCAAGAAATACTTATTGAGATACTGCTATGAACTAGTCACTGGTTGTACAGTTATAGACAAAAACAGACGCAGATCCTTCACCTTTTATATCCCATGGAGTAGAGATAATCTCTATCCTCCCTCCCTTGGATCAGAGAAATAGAAGGGCATTGATACAATCATTGTTCAATTTCTATTTTAGCCCATTCTTTTGAATGGGTCAAATTTTACCCAAGTCTTAAGATAATCTTGACCTGACCTAGAAACATATTTTTGGGGTGGTGAACACACAATACAATATACAGATAATGTATTATAGAATTGCACACCTGAAACCTATATGATTTTATTAACCAATGTCACTCCAATAAATTAAATAAAGAATAGAAACATATTTTGTTCTGGTAGTGAGCATAAAGTTCGAATGTGAGTGGGGATGATTTTTTTTTACTTAAAGATGATTAAGATTGGAGTTTACAGTTTGTGGCAAAAGTTGTCTATCTTTTGGACCTTGTCTGTCTAGGTACTGTGGTTAACCCTGTAACCTCAACCTTGAGCCCAACTGGCTGTACCTGTTGGCTGGGCTACTAGGGGCAAACTGGTAGCATTTTTTCCTAGGAAGAAGAGAGCGTAGCTTGAGCAGGTTCTCCAGAGCTCCAGAAAGCATAGAATGAGAGAGAAATGGGTAGGATAACACAGAAGTATCCAAAAGGGCTGGGGTGACTAGGAGGAATAGGTAAGGGATGGAAAAAAGGAAAGATTGGGCACAGTTTACTGGGCTCATTAAAGACAAGCAGAGCCATATGGGGGCTGCTACACAGTTGTGAAAGTTGAATATTCATCCATTGACATCTAGTTACTACTGAGTGCCTAATATGCACTGGGCACTTTGCTAGATTCTGGAGATACAGAGGTGAATTAGACTTGATAAATTCTCCCAGGGAGCTTGTGGTCCACTGAAGGAGGCAAATGAATAAATGGTTGTTTTCCTAGTTTAGTATATAACTTGGTATAAGAGGTTGTTATAAAGTGGTGATGGTGGCTCAGAGAATGAAGTGAAGGAATCAAAGAGATATTAAGAAAGATTATACTACATATGGTGATGGATTGGAGGTAAGGACAGAGAGAAAAAGCAAAGATGAACTTTAGCCCTCTGACTTGGGTAACTAAGTGGATTTTGATGCCATTCACTGACAAGGGGAACCCAGAAGTTTGAGCCAAGTATAGAGACTGCTAAATAAGGATTGGGAGCCTAGTAAGGCATGACTTACTGTGAAGCTCCAGAGTCGGCCAAAGGAGATGACTGCAGTGTCAATCTTTATGTTTGTAGCTTCGTTTCTGTCCTGGGGTGTCTGTTTATGTGTCATATTTTGAGAAAAAAAGAATTTGTGTCTTTTTGAAGAGTGAGTAGAAACTGAGAATGATCTGCATTCTGATATGGTGAGAGCTAAACTAGGTATGTGTGTGCAGTAAGTAGTGTCTAATCCCTCTGTCTTCAGGAATTTCAGTTCTTGAGAAATGTCCTGAGGTTTCAAAAAAGATAAAAGAGAACATGTACTTGGGGAATATTTCACCTAATGTCAGTTCTGTATCTCAGTTCACAGATGTGGGTATAGGGTTTGTCTTTCATCTACAAAGCCCTACCTCATCTACGACTCCTTGAAGTTTTGAGATTGTCACTCTCTTAGAGGCTCCTTTTTAGCACTGTTATTGCAATTAAGTTCAAGCAGAATGCAGTCACATCCCAAACCATTATATTAGGTATCAAGATGAAAAATAAGCACATTACCAAAGAAAAGAGAAAAGTAATTCTGTCTGGAATTTCTTCTCCATGGTTTCCTTTGGGATGTAAATTTGGGTATTGTTAGTTGAAACTGTTTGGGCAAAGAAAAATACTTGGTATGTATTTGTATATGGGGATGGGGAGTTTTCTTGGCATGTTTTTGGTCTAGAAGACTTAGTAACAGAAGTTAAATGGAGAATTTTATTAAAGGCAACCTTCATGAGAGAGTCAAGTGTGGAAGGAGCATTGGACTGGGAGTCAGAAGACCACTATTCTAGTTTTATCTCATTCTTAACTAGGCATGTGGCCCTTAGTAAGTCCAGTCCTTTTAATAGATCTCAGTTTCTCCAACTATAAAATAAGGATGTTGGACTTAATAAGAGCTCTGTTTCTTTCAGCTCTGCTGTTCTAGGAAAATAAACCAAGAATAAAACCACTATGATATAACTGCTATGAACTACTATGAAATAAACTGAGAGTAACTAATCTGGTCAATAGCTTTGCCACAGAGCTCTTTGAAAAGGCAGTAAGTGGTAGATGAAAAGACAATTAAAACAGCTTATTATTTTCATCTTCATGTTCTAATCCTAGAAATTAATCTGGTGCCTTTCTCCCAAAGGTGCTAGCCAAAGGATCCAAATTGCAGTTCTGAGAAGTAAAGAGCTGTATGTTCTTTCGAGAGAACACTAATTGACCATAGTTTAGCCCAAGAGCGCTGGTTTGGGGGCCTCTGCTAACACAAAATGTGGCTATAGACTGAGATGAAAGTAATCACAGGTTCCCATATTGACAGGTTCCCACACACACACATGCACACTATCCCTGAGTGCTTTTTCCCCTACCCCTTAATAAAACAGAGTGTCTCCATAATGCACTGGGGAACAGGGATTGCTTCTCAAACAGCAAGTACAGCCTTTCCAATTTCATAAAGAAAGATGCTGAGGTAGCTAAAACCTCATCTTGGCTGGGGATTGTAGAAACTAATCATTTCAGCTAAAATTATGATGAGAGTATTTATCACTTCTGGATGCTGAATCTCTCTGTCACTGCCAACCCAGAGCTGACAGAATGAACATAACCAAGTCATGTTCTCTTAAAGACAAAGGGTGGACGGTGTTACATCAACTGTGTGGAGTAGGAAACTTTAAAATCCTTGATAAGTGGCTCCAGATGTTGATCATAAGCCCCTGAAGTGGCCCCTTGCTGGTCCACTTTGGAAGTGGACCCATTTCCTGATATTATTCATGGCCTGTACTGACTGCAGCAGTGCCAGAGAAAGAACCTGAATGTTCACACTCTGTCTGTGCACTCCACCAGTGCCTCATGAGCCACAAGGCAATGCCTTTTGTCAGATTTAGATAATCATCTGTGTGGACCCCAAGAGATCTTCCTGACTCTTCGCGCACAATTGCGTAGTTCAGCAATTTTTAACTAGTGTGCCATGGCACACTGGTGTGGCTCAACAGGCTCACTGACGTGCCACAAGAATATTTAAAACATGCAATGCTTGACTATATAGTCAGGGGCACTAATCTCTTTTCCCTTAGATTGTCAAATTAAAAAAAAAAAAAAAGTAAAAATCCTTAACAAAATACCAAAATACTAGCAAATCAGATCCAGCAATACATCAACAAAATTATTCACCATGACCAAGTAAGATTCATCCCAGGGATGCAAGGATGGTACAATATTCGTAAATCAATAAATGTGATACATCACATAAACAAAATGAAAGATAAAAACCATATGATCATATCAATAGACACTGAAAAAGCATTTGACAAAATCCAGCACCCATTTCTGATAAAAAAGCTCAGCAATTTGGGAATAGAGGGATCATACCTCAACATTATAAAGGCCATATATGAAAGACCTACAGCCAACATCATACTCAATGGGCAAAAACTAAGAGCATTTCCCTTAAGAAGAGTAACAAGACAAGGATGCCCACTTTCACCAGTCTTATTTAACATAGTACTGGAAGTCTTAGCCACAGCAATCAGACATGAAGAAAAAATAAAAGGGATCCAAATTGGAAAGGAGGAAGTGAAACTGTCATTATTCGCAGACGACATGATATTATACATAGAAAACCCTAAAGACTCCATCAAAAACCTACTAGACTTAATAAATGAATTTGGCAAAGTTGCAGGATACAAAATTAACGTCAAGAAATCGACGGCACTTTTATACACTAATGATGAACTCACAGAAAGAGAAATTAAAAAAACAATCCCATTTACCATTGCGGCAAAAAAAATTAAGATACCTAGGAATAAACTTAACCAAAGAAGTAAAGGACCTATTTGCAGAAAACTACAGGACATTGCAAAAGAAATAGAGGAAGATATAAAAAAGTGGAAGCACATACCTTGTTCATGGATTGGAAGAATTCACATAATTAAAATGTCCATATTACATAAAGCAATCTATAGATTCAATGCAATCCCCATCAAAATATCAATGACATATTTTACAAAACTAGAACAAATGCTTCAGAAGTTCATATGGAACAAAAAAAAAAAAGACCCCGAATAGCTACAGCAATCTTGAAAAAGAAGGACAAAGTAGGCTGGATCACAATACCGGACATCAGGTTATACTACAAAGCTACTGTAATCAAAACAGCCTGGTACTGGCACAAGAAAAGGCACATAGATCAATGGAATAGAACAGAGAACCCAGAAATTGACCCAAAACATTATGCTCAATTAATATTTGACAAAGGTGGCAAGAGCATACAATGGAGTAAAGACAACCTCTTTAATAAATGGTGCTGGGAAAATTGGATAGCTACATGCAAAAAAAATGAAACTAGACCATCAACTTACACCATACACAATAATAAACTCAAAATGGATAAAAGACTTAAATGTGACTCATGAATCCATAAAAATCCTAGAAGAAAATGTAGGCAACAAAATTTCAGACATCAAACGCAGTAGAATTTTCACTGATATATCACCTAAGGCAACAGAAACAAAGGAAAAAATGAACACATGGGACTACATCAAGCTCAAAAGCTTCTGCACAGCAAAAGAAACAACCATCAAAGCCGAAAGGCAACCCACTGTATGGGAGAGCATAATTGCCAATGATACATCAGATAAGGGATTAATTTCCAAAATATATAGAATGCTCATACAACTCAACAAAAAGAAGACAAAGAACCCAATTAAAAAATGGGCAGAGGAACTAAATAGACACCTCTCCAAACAGGACATACAAATGGCCAAGAGACGTATGAAGAAATGCTCAACTTCACTAATCATCAGAGAGATGAAAATTAAAACAACAATGAGGTATCACCTCACACCTGTCAGAATAGTAACATCAACAAAGCATCAAACGACAAGTGTTGGTGAAGGTGTGGAGAAAAGGAGACTCTAGTACACTGCTGGTGGGAATGCAGACTGGTGCAGCCACTATGGAAAACAATATGGTGTTACCTCAAAAAATTAAAAATTGAATTACCATTTGACCCAGTGATCCCACTCCTAGGAATATACCCTAAGAAGACTAAACCACCAATCAGAAAGAATATATGTGCCCCCATGTTCATAGTAGCGCTATTTACAATAGCTAAGATCTGGAAACAGCCCAAATGTCCATCAGTAGATGAATGGATAAAAAAGTTGTGGTACATATACACAATGGAGTACTATTCAGCTGTAAGAAAGAAAGATCTCTTATCCTTTGAGAGGACATGGGAGGACTTGGAAACTATTATCCTAAGTGAAACAAGCCAAGAAGAGAAAGACAAATACTATATGATCTCACTTATTTTTGGAATATAATGAACACAACAGTTTGAGGAACAGGGTAGTCCCAGAGACATGGAAGTAGGGTACAGACTGACAATTGCCAGAAGAGGGGAGGGGGAGAGGAGCGATGAACCACAGAACATGTATGCATGTACGCATAACCAATGGACATAGACAACAAAACTGGGGACGGGGCAGGGAGGGAGGGGGAGGAGGGAATCAATGGGGGGAAAAGGAGAAACATCTGTAACAAAAATAAATTAATAATAAAAAAAGTGACAACGGTCAACACAACAATAGCTATCCAGTGTGAATGAATCAAAATCATTCCTTTTAAAAATCAGAACAGCAAAAATATAATATATTCTTGGTGTGACATAGAATTTTAGTAATTTGTTTATGTGTCAGAGATGAAAAAGTTTGAAAATTACTGGTGTAGTTAAAGAAACAGAGATGTAGAGCCTCAGTAATTGGGGCAGGGATATGCCTCCTGGTCACAGTAAATTAATGGCAAAATTAAAACTCTAAATCAGACTTCCTTGGATGAATAATCAAGTAGATTGCCTTTCCCTGCCAGTGATTCTCAACTGAAGGCAGCACTGTCTCCCTTTCACCACCAAGGGACATTTAGAAATGTGTGCAGAACTTTTTGATGGTCAGAATGACTCAGGGTAGTAGTGCTACTGTCATTAATACTCAGAGGCCTGCAGTGCATTAGATCATCCATATTTCAAAATGCCAACATGTCCTATTGAGAACCACTGCAGGCTATACCATGTTGTGTCCACTTAGAAAAATACAAAAGAATAGAGTCATGACTTAATTTGTGTCCTTCTCCTCAGGAAAAAGCATGAGCGGTGTGAGGTTTGAGAACTTGGTTCTAGTTCTAGCTCTGGCATCATATCAGTGTGTGACCTCAGACAAGCCTTCCTTGCTGAACCTCAATTACCTCATCTGTAAAATAGTGGTTTTGCAGAGATGGTCATTAAGAACTATTCCAATTCAACATTCTGGGCCTTCTTCTTTCAGAGTATGGTGCAAGGTCCACCTAGGCATCAGTTTGTTAAGAACCTAGATTCCTGCACCCCACCACAGACCTGCTAAATCAGAATTTATGGTGGGGGGGTACCGGGATTATTATCCCCACCCCCAATGATTCTGAAGTACAATACATTTAAGAACCAGGGGTCTAGTGCTCTAAATGGTGGAGCTGAATTTGGTCAGCTAGCACTCACAGAGTAGAAAGTGATCATTTCCACTTCCCATTCAGAGTTACAGTAGCATTTATGTAAAGGCAGGCCTGTCCTCACTGAAGTCACAAAATTGACCTCAAGGCCCCTTCTGGGCTCCCTGCCAGAGACTGAGGCATATGAGAGGGGGGAGAGAGTCAGCTCAGGTGTTGGTGCTGGTAGAGAAAGTCTCAGAGGGGGCAGTCTAATCTTTAAAGACTATAGGATTTACTTCTCTGACAACTGAGAGGAGACAACCCGCACCTGTTACAGCCACCTGCCCAATACCTGCTTTCTCAAGCAGCTGCCCTGACAGAGCTGCAAGCTCAATCTCCATGTTCCAATTGCTGTTAACTACAGAACTTCTTTACTCAGTCTAAGCACTGCCTCTGCAGCCTGTTTCCTCACACAACTCCAGCAGCTGTCTCCTCCATCCCAGAAGAGTGGATGGAGCCTGCAGCAAACACATTGCAAACCATACACCCAGAGTTATTGATGGCTGCTTCTTGTTGGCTCATGGAGCACTTTGTTCTCTCACCCAACAACCTAAAGCTGAAGGCCTCCATCAGCATTCAAAACTAAAAAGCTAAGGCATAGAGTTCCCCTTTGGCTAGTTTGGTGGAGAAAAGGGTGGCTCATTGATCTTGGTAAAAAGTGTCAAACAGACTTCTTTTATGAAAATGATGCAATAATTATGTTCCAGGTAAGGTTTGAAGATTTATTACCTGATATTCTTGATGACCTTCAGGCCTATAGACCATTGGTAATCACCCTACCAAATAATGCAAAACATGTTGGCCAAATTTTCCTCAGGGATTTCAAGTCTGCTCAAGAGAATGAAGGAAGGAAAGAACTTAATTGCCAAACATAAGCTAGTGTCCCAATTTAGGATGGACTCCCTTTTCTGTAGAAAGCAGTCTTTCTGAGTTTATTTGGTCCAATGTTGTAAAATATAAGATGTAGGGGATTATAAATAAAAATTTAAATATCAGACTGCCAATATGATATTTCTTAGAAATGAATAGTGTGTTTCCCCATTTAGTGCCCTCCTCCTCAAAGAAAAATCTGCATTAAAATAGTGTTTATAGTTCCTGAGCTCAGAAAATCAGTTTCTGCTCAGAGAAAATGCCCAAGAATGCATATGTCCATCATTCAAAGGTTGGATGTGAAGATTTAATTGCAAACAATTAATTTATTGGGAGTAAAAACCAAATCAAAATAAAGGCAATGAAATAATATGCATTGTCCATGAGGTAGGGCCCATTTTTTTGCCTGTGGAAAGCTTATTCGTCGTTAATCTGCCTGACAGGAAAGAAGCATTTTTTAACCTGACAGAGTTGATAAATGGAACAAACAATAGTACTACATTTTAAAATCAATATGGAATAATTTTCAGAACAAACCCAGATGAAGCCAGTATACCAAACATAAATGGCTAAAACCCAGCATGGAGATTAATTATTTAAATGAGTTCCAGGGGACAAGTAAAAATGACAAAAAGTAGAGTTTGCCATGGCCAGTTTGGCTCAGCAGTTAGTGCATTGGTCCAGGGGCTAAAGGGTCAGTCAGATTGATTCCCGGTCAAGGGCACAAACCTGCATTGCAGGTTGAATCCCTGGCTCCAGGCAGCATCATGTGAGAGGCAACCAATCGATGTGTCTTTCTCACATTGATGTTTCTCTCTCACTCCATCTCTTTCACTCTACCTAAAAATCAATGGACCTATATCCTCAGGTGAGGATTAACAAAAAAAGGGAGGGATGGGGAGGAGGAGGATGTCAATGGGGAAAAAAAGAGAAACATCTGTAACAAAAATAAATTAATAAAAAAATAAAAATAAAAAAATAAAAAAAAGGGAGGCTTTGAAGTTGAAATCAGATGATTCGAATCAAGGGAGTGCAAATTGGTAGCGGGAAGCTACACTGACCTAATCCCAGGACCAAACTGGAATTAAAACTAAAGTCTTGAAAAAATTGCCCTGAATTACTAACTAAAGACAAGCTGGAGAAAAAGCTTAAAACCAAGGATGTAAAGAGGAGCCTACAACAAAGCTGGTAGGAAGTGTGGAGTCATGAGAGGGCTGGCTGGCTGGGCTCCCACAGTCAACAGTGGAAGTTCCAGAGGTATATCTCAGCTGCTGGGGGTTCCTCCTGAGAAGGCTGGGGTCTAAACCCCAAGCAGGGCTCCCTATCCCAGAGTAACAGAACTGGGAGAGGTTCCCACATAACACCTGGATGACAAAATCAGCAGAGATTCTATCCAGCAGAGAAAGACAGCTAGAAACACAGGCACCCACCTAAAGGGATAATGCACTAAATTTCATTTGCAGCCACACACCTTGGGCTCTAGTACAGGGAGGGCAGAGTGGACTAGAGCTGTGTGAGAAGAATCTGGGATTAGTGTTTATGGAGAAAGAGCTGTGAAGGCAGCCCCCAGGACCCTTTTGCTGAGTCATTCTCCCATGCTGCAGAAGCCATCTTTCTCATGCAGAGGTTTTTTTTTTTCTTTTTCTTTTTTTTTCCCCCAATCTAATCAGCTTTAGCCCAGGGGGAAGCAATTGCCCCACATGTTGGGAATTCTCTCCCCTGGCCCTGAGGACTACAGCCTGAGGCTCATGAAGTGACTGAGACTAACAATCAGTAGGCTGGCAAGGCATCTCTAAGAGATATAAGTCTTTGCCTGACCTACTCCTCTGACCCAGGCTAGTAAAACCAGACGTAGGTGTTCAGCTTGGTCTTTTCTATACATACCCAGCCCCACCACAGGGAGCCAAAAGCTGCAAATCACTCTAAAGAGGCCCCAAATAAAAAACCCCAATGCCCTGCTTCAGTCAACAACAGAGAAGATTACCAATAAACTTCAGACACAGCATATCCACAGGAAGATTTTGGCAGGCTCCAAAACCTGCTGAAGTGATTGTGCTTCATGTGATAAGCACTGCACAGAAGCCTGTATGCTGTGTTGGGTATTGAGCATCACTCTCAGTCAGCCTGATAGTAAAGCCCACACACAAACAGGCCAATTGCAGTCAAGTCTATATTACAACAGGAGGGCGCACACCAAGCACACAAGGGATATTATTAGAGCATCTAGGTCTGGTGATCAAGGAGAGAGAACCACTAGGTCCCATATGTCACCTACTACATAAGACCACACTACCTAGACTGGCAGTCATAGCAGATCTACCTAATACATGGGGGAAAAAAAACCTAAACAGGCAGTCAAAATGGGAAAGCAAAGAAACAAGCCACAGATAAAAGAACAAAAAGAATCTCCAGAAGAACTAAATGAAATGGAGATAAGCAAGTTGTTAGATATGGAGTTCAGAGTAACGATTATAAGGAAGCTCAACAGCATAAGAAAAGATATAGAAACTATAAAAATAAAAGTCAGAAATAAAGAATGACATAGCAGAAATAAAGAATACACTGGAAGCAATAAAGAACAGATTAGAGGAAGCCAATGATCAGACCAGAGAATTAGAAGACAGGACAGAAAAATTCAATCAGAGAAACAAAAAGAAAAAAACAATGAAAAAAGAGGAGGACAGTGTAAGGGAATTTTGAGACAACATGAGAAGTAACATTAGCATCATAACTGTACCAGAAGAAGAAGAAAGTAAGCAAGGGTTAGAGAACTTGTTTGAAGAAATGATGGCAGAAAACTTCCCTAACTTGGTGAAGGAAAAAATGAAAATCACACAAGTTCATGAAGCACAGAGAGTCCCAACAAAGAAGAACCCAAAGAGGCCCATGCCAAGACACATCATAATTAAAATGCCAACAATTAAAGGCAAAGAGATAATCTTAAAGGCAACAAGAGAAAAGCAAAATGTTAACTACAAAGGAGCTCAATAAGACTGTCAGCTGATTTCCCAACAAAAACACTACAGCCCAGCTGGGAATGACATGAAATATTCAAGGAAATTAAAAGCAAGGATCTGAAACCAAGACTATATCGAGCAAGGCTACCTTTAGAATAGAAGGTGAAATAAAGAGCTTCCCAGACAAAAGAAGGTTAAAGGAATTTCTTACCACCAAACCAGCATGGCAAGAAATGTTAAAGGGATTGCTATAATAATAATAAGAAATATATAGTGAGAGTCATAAGCATAATGGGTAAAAATGACAATAATTAAGTATCTATCAATAATAAAGTTAAATATAAATGGATGAAATACTACAATCAAAAGACATAGGATAGCTAAATAGATAAGAATTCATGACCCATATATGTGCTGTTTACAAGAAACCCACCTCAGAACACAAGATTCACACAGGATGAAAGTGAAGAGATGAAAATACTTTTTTTCATGCAAATGGAAACAAGCAAACAAGCTGTGGTAGCTATACTCATATCTAATAAAACAAACTTCAAAATGAAGGACATAACAAAAAACAAAGAAGGTCTATACTTAATACTTAAGGATCAATGCAACAAGAGGCTATAATCCTGGAAAATATCTATGCACCCAATAGAGGAGGGTGAAAATATATTAAAGAACTGCTGGAGAACTTTAAGGGAGAGATTCACAGCAATACAATCATAGTAGGGAACTTTAACACCCACTGACATCACTAGATAGATCTTCTAGATAAAAAAATCAACAAGGAAACAGAGAACCTAAATGACACACCAGATCAGATGGATTTAATTGATATTTACAGAACATTTCACCCAAAAGCTTCAAAATATACATTCTTCACAAGTGTACATGGGGCATTTTCAATGTCAGACCACATATTAGGACACAAATGAAGTCTTTAAAAGTTCAAAGATATTTCCCTGGCTGGTTTGGCTCAGCAATTAGAGTGTCAGCCCGTGGACCAGAGAGACCTGGGTTTGGTTCCCGCTAAGGGCACATACCTTGGTTGCAGTTTGACCCCGGCCCCAGTTGGGGTTGTGTGGGTGGCAACCAGTCGATGTGTCTCTCTCACATCGAAGTTTCTCTCTTCTTTCCTCTCTCCCTCCCACTCTATCTGAAGATAAATGCAAAAATGTCCTCGGGTGAGGATAAAAAAAAAAAAGTTCAAAAATATTGATATAATATCAAGCATCTTCTTGTATTACAATGGCATGAAACTAGAAATCATTTACAATAAACTCTCAAAAGCATTAAAACACATGGACTCTAAATAATATGTTACTAAACAATGAATGGATTATCAATGGTATCAAGGAAGAAGTAAAAAACTTCCTGGAAACAAATAAAAATTAACACACCACAACAGAAAACCTATGGGACACAGCAAAAGCAGTCCTGAGAGGGAGGTTCATAGCACTATAAGCCTACCTGAAGAAACAAGAATTTTTTCTAATAAACTAACTAACCCTACAACTTAGAGAATTAGAAAGATAAAAGAAGAAAAGCCTAGAGTTAGTAGAGGGAAGGAAATAATAAAGACCAGAGTGGAATCAAATGACAAAGAGAGTAAAAACAAAACAACAAACAATATAAAAGATTTGCAAAGATAAACAAATTGGTGAAGTTTAGCCAGACACACAAAGAAACAGAGGACCCGAATGAATAAAATCAGAAACAAAAGAGGAGAAGTAACAGCTGACACCACAGAAATAAAAAGAATTGTAAGAAAATATCAGGAACAATTATATGCCAAAAAATTGGACAACCTAGGCGAAATGGACAAATTCCTAAAATCATACAATATTCCAAAAGTCAACCAAGAAGAGTCAGAACACCTGAACAGAACAATAACTACTAAAGACATTGAAGCTGTAATCAATAAATTCCCAGCAAGCAAAAGCCCTGGTCTGGACGGACTCACTGGGGAGTTTTACCAAACATGCAAAGAAGAGCTGACACCTATTCTCCTCAAGCTATTCCAAAAACTTCAGGAGGAAGAAAGAATTCCAGGCTCTTTTTATAAGGCCAGAATTATCCTAATTCCAAAACCATATAAAGACACTACAAAGAAAGAAAATTACAGGTCAATATCCCTGATCAACATAGACGCTAATATCTTCAGCAAAATGTTAGCAAAATTGGATACAGCAATACATAAAAAAATATATATATATATATTTACCTTGCCAAAGTGGGATTTGTAGAGCAAGGCTGGTACAAGGTTCTCACATCAAAAAATATGATACACCACATAAACAAATGAGAGATAAAAATCATATGATCATATCAATAGATGCATAAAAAAAGCATTCAACAAAATCCAGAACTCATATTTAATAAAAACTCTCAGCAAAGTGGGAATAGAGGGATCATACCTCAACATAATAAAGGCAATATATGACAAACCTACAGCCAACGTCTTACTCAATTGGCTAGTCTAAAAGTGTTTTCCTTAAGAACAGGAACAAGCCTGGCCGGTGTGGCTCACTGGTTGAGCATTGACCCATGCACCAAGAGGTTACTGGTTCGATTCCCAGTCAGGGCACATGTCCAGGTTGTGGGCCTGGTCCTCGGGGGTGGGGGTCATGCAGGAGGCGGCCAATCGATGTTTTCTCTCATCAGTGTTTCTATCTGTCTCTCCATTTCCCTCCCTCTCTCTCTAAAATCAATAAAGAAAAAATATTTTTTTAAAAAAAGAACAGGAACAAGACAGGGATGTCCTCTTTCACCACTCTTACTCAACATAGTACTGAAAATTCTATCCACAGCAATCAGACAAGAAGAAAAAATAACCTGGCTGGTGTGGCTCACTGGATTAAGCATTGTCCCATGGAACTGAGAGGTTTGGGTTCAATTCCCAGTCAGGGCACATGCCTGGGTTGTGGGCTCTATCCTCAGTAGGGGAAGTGCAGGAAGCAGTTGATTACGTTTCTCTCTCACATTGATGTTTCCATCTCTCTCTCCCTTACTCTCTCTATAAAATATCAAGGAAAACATATTTTTTTGAAAAGGAAAAAATAAATAAAAGGGATCCAAATTGGAAAGGAAGAAGTAAAGCATTCATTATTCACAGATGACATGATATTGTACATATAAAGCCCTAAAGAATCCATAAAAACTACTAGATTTAATAAATAAATTTGCAAAGTAACAGGATACAAAATTAACATTCAGATATTGATGGCATTTTTATACACCAATAATGATCACTCAGAAAGAGAAAAAAAAGGACCAATCCCACTTACCATTGCAACAAAGAAACTAAGATATCTAGTAATAAACTTACCCAAGGAGATAAAAGTCCTGTTCTCAGAAAACTATATGACAATGAAAAAATAAATAGAAGAAGATATTAAAAAGTGGAAGCATATACTATGTTCATTAGAATCAATATCATTAAAATGTCCATACTGCCCAAAGTAATTTATAGATTCAATGCAATCCCTATTAAAATATCAACAACATATTACACAAATCAAGAACAAATACTCCAAAAGTTTATATGTAACCATGACAGAGCCCGAATAGCCACCACAATCTTGAGAAACACGAACAAAGTAGGAAAGATCACAATACCGGATATAGGTTATACTACAAAGCCATTGTAATCAAAACAGACTGGTACTGGCACAAGAACAGGCATATAGATCAATGGAACAGAACAGAAAACCCAGAAACTGACATAAGACATTATGCTCAATTAATACTTGACAAAGGTGGCAAGAGCATGCAATGGAGTAAAGACAGACTCTTTAATAAATCACTCTGGGAATATTGGACAGGTTCATGCAAAAAATGCAACTAGACTACTGGTTTACACCATACACAAGAATAAACTCAAAATGGATAAAAGACTTAAATGTAACTCATGAAACCATAATAATCCCAGAAGAAAATGTAGGCAGCAAAATCTCACAGAGCACACATAGAATTTTCACCAATATATCACCTAGGGTAAGAGAAACAAAGAAAATAATAATAAATGGGACTACTTCAAACTAAAAAGCTTCTTGCACAGCAAAAGAATAAATACAAAATCAATAAAATTCTTAAATGTAAGTCACGAAACCATAAAAATTCTCAAGAAAATGGAAGAATACATGCACCCCTATGTTCCTAGCAGCACTATTTACAATAGCTAAGATCTGGAAGCAACCCAAGTGTCTATCAGTAGATGAGTGGATAAAGAAAACAAACAAAAAAACAGCAACTGTGGTACATTTACACAATGGCATACTATGCAGCTGGAAGAAAGAGAGCTCTCTTACCCTTTGAGATGACATGGAGGGACCTGGACAGCATTATGCTAAGTGAAATAAGCCAGTCAGAGAAAGAAGGGTACCACATGATCTCACTTATTTGTGGAACATAATGAACAAAATAAGCTGTCAACCCAAAGAGATCCAGAATCATGGAAGGAGGGAACAGATTGACAAACCTCAGAGGGATGGGGGGTGGAAGGGGATGGAAGACATAAACCAAAGAACTTATATGTATATGTGCACAACCAATCCACATGGACACTAGGATGGGGAAGGCAGGAGGGGGGTTGGAGTGGGAAGGAGGTGTCAATGGGGAAAAAGGGGGGACATCTGTAATACTTTCAACAATAAAAAAAGAGAAAAAAATAACAAAAATAAATAAATGAACGGATTATTTAAAAATCCTAAAGAAAATCATAGGCAGCAAAATCACAGACAACTTACAGAGCAGGATTTTCACTGATACATCTCCTAGGGCTAAAGAAATAAAGGGGAAAACAATAAATGGGACTACATTAAACTAAAATTATTTGCACATCAAAAGAAACCATCATCAAAATGAAAAGAGTTAACATATTTGCCACTGATATATTGGAAAAGGGGTTAATTTCCAAAATATATAAAGTACTCATACAACTCAAGAAAAGGAAGACAAACAATCCAATTAAGAAATGGATGGAGGACCTGAATAGACACGTCTCTAAATAGGACATACAAATAACCAAGAGACATGAAATATCGCTCAACGTCACCAATCATCAGAGAGATTCAAATTACAGTGACTATGAGGTATCACCTCACACCTTCCAGCATGGCTACCATCAACAAATCATCAAACAACAAATGCTGGCGAGGGTGTGGAGAAAAGGGGACTCTAGTACACTGCTGGTGGGAATGCAGACCACTATGGAAAACCTTACAGTGTTTCCTCAAAAAATTAAAAATAGATCTGCCATTTGGCACAGTCATCCCACTTCTAGGAACATATCCTAAGAATCCTGAAACACCAATCAGAAAGAATGTATGCACCCCTATGTTCACAGCAGCACTATTTACAATAGCTAAGATCTGGAAACAGCCAATTTGCCTATCAATAGATGAGTGGATAGAATTGCTGTGGTACATTTACACAATGGAATACTATTAAGCTATAAGAAGGAAAGATATCTTACCCTTTGAGATGGCATGGAGGGACCTTGTGAATATTATTTAAGTGAAATAAGGTTTTCAGAGAAAAACAAGTATCACATTATCTCACTTATTTATGGAATCTAGTGAAAAAAAATTAACTGGTGAACAAAATGGGTCCACACACTTATAAGTAGGGAACAGACTAACAAACCTCAGAGGGAAGGGGTGCAGGAGGGCAGAAAGAGATAAACCAGAGAACGTATATGCTATATTCATAACCAATTGACACAGACAATAGAGTAGTAAAGGCAGAGTGGGGAGGTGGTGAGAACAGGGGGAGGGGGTAAATGAAGGAAAATGAAGGAGGGAGATCTGTAATACTTTCAACAATAAAGATAAATTTAAAAATATTATTAAAGGGAAAGACAGAAGGAGACAAGGTTGGTAAAAATAAAATAGGCTCAGCTTGGTTCAAGGAAACTTTTCTCTAATAAAAAGGATCATTGAAATGTTAAAGGGAATTATGACAGAAAGCAGTAAAATGCAGGCAAGAAATCACCATGCATTCAGTGAGAGGTCTTTACAGCTACTGTGCTATTTCGGACTAAATGCATGAATTGTGAATCAGAATCATATACAGCTATAGTAGTGCAGAAGCCCTGACATAACTGCAGAATCTTCCAAGTTGGAAATATCCAACAGTAGCTTATAATCTACCTGGATCCATTTGTTTATTCAATAAGCATGTATAAAGAATTCTGGTGAGTCATTGGTGATCACAACAGTGTCCTTGCCCTCAAGGGGTTCACAGTAGAGTAAGCTAGAGCTATATATGGAAAATTACCCAACCATGCAGCAAGTACTGTGATTGAAAGCGGTGGAGGGTTATCGTGAGAGCAAAGAGCAGGGCAACCAATTCTGAAATGGCAAAAAGCCAATACAGCAAACTTACCTAGGGGGAGACTATGAAATTAGAAAGGTCTGAGTTCATATCCAGTTCTACCACTTACTAGTTGTTTGTGACTTTGACCAAGTCACTAATTTCTATGAGCCCCATGTGTAAAAATGTTTTTAAGAATCTCATCTGGCCCTGACCAGTTTGGCTCAGTTGGTTGAGCATTGTCCCATACACCAAGAGGTTGAATTCCAGGTCAGGGCACATGCCCGGGTTTTGGGCTCCACCTCCATTAGGGGACTTGCAGGAGGCAGCCAATTGATGTTTCTCTCTCACATTGACATTTCTATCTCTCTCTTTCCCTTCCTCTCTGTAAAATTAATTTAAAAACATATTTAAAAATAAGAAAAGAATCTCATCTGTAAAATGGGAACAATTTCACAACCTACCTTTTAGGGTCATGGAGATTAAATGAGCAATCCATGGAATGTGTTAGCACAGTTTCTGCCTTCCAAGTGTTTGGAAAAGAAAAGAGCATATATTTATTAATTTCCTTCTTTTTAAAGCAGTGGGTGCTATAGGCAGTAAGGAAGTAGGTATTCTTCTCATGCAAACGTTCTAGGGCTTCTGCAATCTTTTTCCAAAAGGATATAAAAAGGGAATGATTTTTCTAGAAGTCTTACACTGAATTTGCTCTGCCAGCTCTGATAAACCAGCCCACAACTGCTATTGATATCTACTATTCTTTATTTTACTAAAGCTAGCTTCTAAACCTCAACCTTAGAGAAAGCTGGTAATTAAACACACACACACATATGCACAAGCTACAAACACACACACACACACACACACACACACACACACACACACATCCTAGATGGTGCTGCTTTTCTGGAACCTGACAAATACAGTCACATATGTTATTTCATTTATTTCTTTAAAAAAATAGGTGAGAGTTAAATGTTACTTTGCACATTTACAGATAAAACAGTGAGGCACAGAGAGACTAAGTAACATGCCTAAGACTACAGAGTTAACCCATGTATTTCCTCTTCCCCAGGTTGATTCAAGGTCCTGTTTAAGCTCCCCATTTGCACAGAGCAAAATGTCACCAGTGGCTTACAAATATTACAAGTGATACCAGTGTAACTAGTGGTTCTAGGCTGCAGTTGAGTCCAACCTAAGTTCTAACACCTTTTGAAGGACATGGCATAGCACACATAGACATACAAATCAGACTCTCAAATGCAAACAGAGCCATCAAGTTGGGAGTGTACTTCAGTGTTAACAGAAGCTACTTCTTTATCCAACATGAATGTCTCCAAGCTGAAATCCTGTTCTTCATATAGCAAAGACAGACCTCCAGCAAATCCAATTTTTCTCCAGTGATGAAAAATCCAAGTTTGGAAAATACTTTCTCATTTCTTCCCGAGGTATGGAATGTCCTAGGTAAAGTTTGATCCATTATGAAACTACTAAAGGAAAAGAGTGTCACAGACCACTGGATGGCAAAGTGAGTCAGAATATCAGGGAAAGAGAATCAAGTGGTAGACAAGGATAGATTTTGTTGAGATGTTGGCAGGCCTCAGATTTTCTGACAACGTTTTTTTCATCCACCATTGATTAAGAACCAATGCTGTAACAGACATGAAAAAACCAAAGACAAATATGAGTGTCTTCCTTCAAGAAGCTCATAATCTATTTATATCTCACAAGATGACAGTGAATTCTTTCATCTGTGGAACAAACACCAACTGGCAACTATGTGCCAGGCCCATGTGCTAAGTGCCGGGCATAGAGTGGTGAGTGAGTAAATCCTTGTACTAGATATTCTCAGTTTAATGAGGCTCACGGTCTGCTAGGTTATTACACCTTCCCTCAAAAATCACCAGAATAGGGAAAGAACCCTGTAGACCTCCAATCCAATCTCCATGAGTTGATCTCTTTTGCAACAATGTACTATCTCTCTTTGTAGATTCTAAATTCACTCCCTCTCTCAGGAACATAACCCAGTGACTGGAGAGTTTACCATATTTTATTTATTTTTTGTTTTTAAAATTTACTTAAATTTTCCATTCAATTACATTATTTTGTAAGCAGAAAAAACTTATATGTTTCAAAATGTGATAGGAATAGAATTTTCTTTTTTCTTTCTTCTCTTTTTTAAATTTATCTTTATTGTTGCAAGTATTACAAATGTTCCTCTCTTTTTTTCCCCACTGACACACTCCTCCCCGCTCCCAGCCCAGTGCCTTCACCACATCATTGTCTGTGTCTATTGGTTATGCATGTGTGCATATAAATTTTTTGTTTATCTCTTCCCTCCCCTCATTCCTTCTGAGGTTCCTGAGTCTGTACCCTACTTCCATGTCTCTGGATCTAGTTTGTCAGTTTATGTTGGTCATTAGATTCCATAAATAACTGAGATCATATGATATTTGTCTTTCTCTAACTGGCTTATTTTGCTTAGTATATTATTCTCCAGGTCCCTCCATGTCGTCTTAAATGGTAAGAAATCCTTCTTTTTTACAGCTGAATATTATCCCATTGTGTAAATGTACCACAGCTTTTTATCCACTCATCTACTGATGGACACTTGGGCTGTTTCCAGATATTAGCAATTGTAAATAGTGCTTCTGTGAATATCTGGGTGCATATATTCTTTCTAATTAGTCTTTCAGGCTTAGTATATATTCCTGGAAGTGGGATCATGGGGTCAAATGGCAGTTCCATTTTTAATTTTTTTAAGAAAACACCATGATGTTTTCCATAGTGGCTGCAACAGTCTGCATTCCCACCAGCAATGTGCAAGGGTACCCTTTTCTCCACATCCTTGCCAGCACTTGTTGTTTGATGATTTGTTAATGGTAGACATTCTGGCAGGTGTGAGGTGATACCTCATATTCGTTTTAATTTGCATCTCTCTGACGATTAGTGACATTGAACATTTTGTAATATGTCTCTTGGCAATTGACGTGCCCTGTTTGGAGAAGTGTCTATTCAGATCCTCTGCCTATTTTTTTATTGGATTGTTTGTCTTCTTTTTCTTGAGTCGTATGAGTACTTTATATATTTTGGAAATTAACTCCTTATCTGATCTATCATTGGCAAATATGTTCTTGCATAGAGTAGGTACACATTTTCATTTTGATGTTGGTTTCTTTTGCTGTGCAGAGATTTTTAGTTTGATGTAGTCCCATTTATTTATTTTATCCTTTGTTTCTCTTGCCCTAGGCAAGTATCAGTGAAAATTCTGTTACATTAGATGTCTCAGATTTTGCTGCCTATGATTTCCTTTAGGATTTTTATGGTTTCACGACTTATATTTAAGTCATTTATCTATTTTGAGTTTATTTCTGTGTAAGGTGTAAGTTGATGGTCTAGTTTCAATTTTTGCATGTGTCTGTCCAATTTTCCCAACACCATTTATTGAAAAGACTGCTTTTTTCCATTGTTTGCTCTTGCCTCCTTTGTCAAATATTAATTGAGCTTAATGGCTTGGGTCGATACCTGGGTTCTCTATTTTGTTACACTGATCTATATACCTGTTCTTGTGCCAGTACCAGGATTTTTTTTTTTTTTACAGTGGCTTTGTAGTATAGTTTGATATATGGTATTATGATCCCTCTTACTTTGTTATTTTCTCTCAAGATTGCTGTGGTGGCTATTTGGGTTCTTTTTTTGTTCCATATATATATTTGCAGTATTTTTTCTAGATCTGTGAAATATGTCATTGGTATTTTAATAGAGGATGCATTGAATCTGTAGATTACTTTGGGTAGTATGGACATTTAATGATGTTAATTTTTCTAATCCACGAACACAATATATTCTACCACTTTTTTATCTCTTCCTCTATTACAGCGGTTCTCAACCTTCCTAATACCGCGACCATTTAATACAGTTCCTCATGGTGTGGTGACCCCCAATCATAAAATTATTTTCGTTGCTACTTCATAACTGTAATTTTGCTACTGTTATGTCTTAGGCGACCCCTGTGAAAGGGTTGTTCGACCTCCAAAGTGGTCGCGACCCACAGGTTGAGAACTGCTGCTCTATTACTTTTTTCAATGTCCTGTAGTTTTCTGAGAACAGGTCTTATACCTCCTTGGACATTTTTCTTCCTAGGTACCTAAATTTTTTGGTTATAATGATAAATAGGATTGTTTTTTTAGTTTCTATTTTGAGAGTTCATTATTGGTGTATAAACATGCCATCGATTTCTGTATGATAATTTTATATTCAGTTACTTTGTGAATTCTTTTATTAAATATAGTAGTTTTTTTGGTGAAGTCTAGGGTTTTCTGTATACAGTATCATGTCATCTGTGAATAATGAAAGTTTCACTTCCTCATTTCCAACTTTACTGCCCTTTGTTGTTTCTTCTTGTCTGATCACTGTTGCTAAGACTTCTTGCACTATGTTTAATAATGCTGCTGAAAGTGAACATCCCTGTCTTATACCTGTTCTTAAGGGAAATGCTTTTAGTTTTTGATCATTGAGTATAATGTCAGCTGTAGGTTTGTCATAAATGGCGTTTATTATGTTGAGTTATGATCCCTAAATTTCCACTTTCTAAGAGCTTTTATCTAATATGGGTGCTGAATTTTGTTGACTGCTTTTTCTGCATCTATTGATATGATCATATTATTTTTATTTTTCATTTTATGTGGTATATCACATTTATTGATTTGTGAATATTGTACCAGCCTTGCATCCCTGAGATTAATCCCAGTTGGTCATGGTGAATAATATTTTTAATATATTGATAGATTCAATTTGCTAATATTTTGTTGAGGATTTTCACATCTATTTTTATCATGGATATTGGCCTTTAAAATCTTTTTTTTTTTTTTTGTAGTGTCTTTATGTGGTTTTGTGATTAAGATTATGCTGGTCTCATAAAAAAGAGCTTGGGCCCAGCTGGTGTGGCTCAGTGGTTGAGCATCGACCCATGCACCAAGAAGTTGCCAGTTCGATTCCCAATCAGGGCACATGCCCAGGTTGTGGGCCTGATCCCCGGTTGGGGGCATGCAGGAGGGGGCCAATTGATGTTCTCTCTCATAGATGTTTCTATCTCTTTCCCTCTGCCTTCCTCTCTCTCTAAAATCAATAAAGAAAATTTTTTTTAAAAAAGAGCTTGGAAGTTTTCCTTTCTTTTGAAAATTTTGGAATAATTTGAGGATAATAGATGTTAGTTCTTCTTTGAATATTTGGTAAAACTGCCCTGTGAAGCCATCCGTGCCAGAGGATTCTTTTGCTGAGATTTTATTTATTACTGCTTCAATTTCATTAGTCGTTATTGGTCTCTTCAGATTTTCTGACTCTTCCTGATTGAATTTGGAAGATTGTATATTTCTAGGAATTTGTCCATTTTGTCTTGGTAGTACAATTTCTTGGCATGTAATTGCTCATACTCGTTTCTTTCAATACTTTTTATTTCTGTGGTGTCAGTTGTTACTTAACCTCTTCCATTTCTGATTTTATTTACTTGTGTCTTATCTTTCTTTCTTGATGAGTCTGGCTAAATGTTCATCAATCTTATTTATCTTTTCAAAGAACCAACTCTTGGTTTCACTGACCTTTTGTATTGTTTGTTTAGTCTCTATGTCATTTATTTCTGCTCTGATCTTTATTATTTCCTTCCTTATACTTACTCTAGGTTTTTCTTGTTGTGCACTTCCTAATTATGTTAGTTGTAGTGTTAGTTTATTATAAATTTTTCTTGTTTCTTGAGGTAGGCATGTAGTGCTGTGAACTTCCTTCTCAGAACTGTTTTTGCTGTGTCCCGTAGGTTTTGTGTTGTGGTTTGTTCATTTTCATTTGTTTCTGGAAAGTTTTTTATTTCTTCCTTGTTCTCATTTGTAACCCTTTCATTGTTTAATAACATGCTATGTAGCCTCCATATGTTTGAATGTTTTGGGGTGTTTTTATTATGGTTGATTTTTAGTTTCATGCCATTGTGATCTGAGAAGAAACTTGATATGATTTCAATCTTCTTGAATTTATAGAGACTTAGTTTGTCACCTAATATGTGGCTTATCTTTGAGAATGTCTCACATGAACTTGAGAAGAATGTATATTCTGCAGTTTAGGGTGAAATGTTTTGTAAATGTCAATTAAATCCATTTGATCTAGTGTGGTATTTAAGGTTTCTGTTTCATTGTTGATTTTTTGTCCAGATGATATATCCTGTGATTTCAGTGGGGTGTTAATGTTCTCTACTATGATTGTATTGCAGTTGATCTCTCCCTTAAAGTCCTCCAGAAGTTTTTAACTATATTTTGGTGCTGCTATACTGGATGGATGGATGTTTACGAGGATTATATCTTCTTGTTGGATCAATACCTTTAATATTATGTAGTGACCTTCTTTGCCTATTATGGCCTTCACTTTGAAGTGTATTTTATCAGATTTGAGTATTGCTTTTTTTTTTTTTTTTTCATTTCCATTTACATGGAAAACTTTTGTCCACCTCTTCATTTTCATCCTGTGTGAGTCTTTTATTCTATGGTAGGTCTCTTGTAGACAGCACATATATGAGTCATGTTTTCTTATTCAATCAGCTACCCTATGTCTTTGATTAGAACATTTAATCCATTTATATTTAAGGTCATTATTTACAGGTAATTTTTAATTGTCATTTTAATTCATTATGCCTATGTTTATCTCCTTATATTTTAGTTCCATTAACATTTCTTGCAATGTTTGTTTATTCCTTTAGCCTTTTTTGTTTGTTTGTTTGTTTGTTTGTTTTTGTCTGGGAAGCTTTCATTTCTCCATGCATTTTGAATGGTTTTACGTACTCACTTTTCATTACCTTGAATACTTCAAGACATTCCCTTTTGGCCTGTAGTGTTTCTGTTGAGAAACCAAATGATAGCCTTATTGGAGCTCTTTTGTAGGTAACACATTGCTTTTCTCTTGCTGCCTTTAAGATTCTCTCTTTGTCTTTAATTTTTTGTATTGTAATTATGATAAGTCTTGGCATGGGCCTCTTCGGTTTCTTCTTGTTTGTGACTCTCTGTGCCTCCTAAACTTGTGTGACTTTTTTCTTCACTAAGTTAGGGAAGTTTTCTGCCATTATTTTCTCAAACATATTCTCTATGTCTTGCTCATGTTCTTCTTCTTCTGGTACTCCAATGATGTGGATGTTATATTGTGTTGTCCCAAAGCTCACTTACATTCCTCCTGTTTTTTTTAATTTTTAATTTTTTTGGTTCTCTAATTAAATGAGTTTTTCTACCCTGACTTCTAATTTGCTGATCCAATCCTTGACTTCCTCTAATCTGCTGTTTATTCCTTCCAGTGTAGTCTTTTTTTCTGCTATGCTGTTCTTTACTTCTGACTGGTTGTTTTTCATAGTCTATTTTTTTGTTGTTGTTTTTCATGCTTTTGAGCATCCTTATAATCGTTACTCTGAACTGCATGTCTCATAAATTGCTTATCTCCATTTCATTTAGCTCTTCTTCTGGAGAATTATCTTGTTCTTTCATATGGAGTTTGTTTCTTTTTCGCCCCATCTTGGCTCCCTGTTTAGGGTTGTTTCTATGTATTAGGTAGATCTACTAAGACTCCCAGTCTAGGTAGGGTGGTCTTATGTAGTAGGTGTTCTGTGGGACCCAGAGGTGCAGTCTTCCTGATCACCAGACCTGGGTGCTCTAAAAATGTCCCTTGTGTGCATTGTGTGTGCCCTCCTGTTGTAATGGAGTCTTGATTACTATTGGCCCATTCATGCATGGGCTTGACCCTCAGGCTAGCTGACAGGGAGGCTCAACTCCCATCATAGCGTGCAGTCTTCTGTGCAGGTGCTTATCACATGAAGCACATTCACCTCAGCAGGTTTGGAGCTTGCCAAAATCTCTCTGTGGATATACTGCTTTTGAAGCTTATTGGGACTTGCTCTGTTGTTGACTGAAGCTGGCCACCAGGTTTATTTGTTTTGAGCCTCTTTGAAGGTCTCTGGTGCAGGTCAATATCTGATAGTGTTTGTTTCTGGCCCTGAGTACCCTATTGGAGTTACCAGCAATCTGAAGCTTGTGGCTCCCTCTTCTGGGGCTGGGTGTGTATGGAAAGGACCAATATGAAAAACATGTTCTGCTTTTGGTATCCCAGAGTATAGGAGCAGTTCAAGCAAAGACTCAAATTACTCAGAGATTCATATCTGCCTGCAGGTTTACTGTTAGTCTCAGCCACTTAATGAGCCTTAGGATATAGTCCTCAGCCTGGCATAAACTCCACAAGGCAGGGAAAGAGAATTTCCAACGTGTGTGGCAATTGTCCCCCCCACCAACCTCAAGCTAAAGCTGCTTTGATGGGAAAACTCTACCTGAGAAAGTTGGCTTATGCAGCATAGGGGAATAACTCAGCACAGGGATCCTGGTGGATACTTTCCCAGCCTCTCCCCAGAGCCACCAATCCCATACTTTCCTCGTGCTACTTTAGTCCCCTTCTGTCCCTATGTTGGAGCCCTAGCTGAAGGGCTGCAAATAAAAAAAATGTAGTGTACTGGCCCTTTAAGAGGGTGCCTGTGTTTCTAGCCAGACAGAACCTCCAGTGCTTATCACATCAAGGTGTTATATGGGCTCCTTTCCTGGTTATGATACTCTGGGCTTGGGAGCCCTGCTTGGGGTTTAGACCTCAGCCTTCTCACAGGGAACCCCTTACAGCTGAGTTATCCCTCCAGCTCTTCAGCTGCTGCCTATGGAAACACAGCCAGCCCTCTCGTGCCTACAGACTCCTACCAGTCTTGACGTGGGCTCCTCTTTATGTCCTTGATTTTTAGGGTTCTCTCCAGATAGTCATCAGTTGGTTATTCAGGATGATTTTTCTATATTTTAGTTGTAATTCCAGTTTGGTCCTGGGGGAAGGTCAGTGTAGCTTCTACTCAATCCATTGCTATCTTCCTGTCTCCGATTACTGTATTTTAAATTTTACAAAGCACAATGCTTTGGGAAATAAATAAGACACAACCCAGCTGGTGTGGCTCAGTGGTTGAGTTTCAACCCATGCACCAAGAGCTCACGAGTTCGATTCCCAGTCAGGGCACATGTCTGGGTTGTGGGCCAAATCCCCAGTGGGGGGGGGGGGCATGCAGGAGGCAACCAATCAATGTTCTCTCTCATCGATGTTTCTATCTCTCTCCCTCTCCCTTCTTCTTTCTCTCTAAAATCAATAAAGAAAAAAAATAAAAAATAAGACACACAGAATCTGCTTTCTGACATGCATTCTCTTTAGCCAGGAAGGAAGGCAGCCAGAGGGAGCAGTGATGGCCAACCCAATCACATACAATCTTCTCTGAGTATTTAAGTCCTGGGAAAAATTTAGAGAGAACATTTGCACTTGCTTTTTCTCCCCTACCATATTCAGTGAAATGCAATTCTGATGCTCAGAGAGCCTCCAACTAAGCAGATAATACAGACACATTTTTCAAAGGGCTTGCCATGGCTTTTTATCCTCCACAGCATCTAATACCTGTCAAACACTTTACATTAAAGTATGAAAAACACAGCCTTACTCAGCATTTCCTTTGCTCTGAATATCAGAGACTGGGATAAAAATTAGCCCTGGGGTTTAAAGGCCATACTGGGGGGCCCCTCCTTGTATTAGGCATCTACTATGTTTAGAAATAGTATATTGGAAATATAATTGTCTTTGGATTTGGGCATGCCACTGACCTGCTGTTGACCTTAGGAAGTCATTTAATCTCTATGAATTTTAATTTTCTCATGTTGAGACTGAGAATAGTAATTCTTATGCCCCTCTCCATAGGATTATTATGAGACTCAAATGAGAGGGATCTGACACATTAGATGTTCAACTAATAGTTGTCTACCTCCTTCATGTTCCCCATCTTGTCCTAAGGACAGACTGAGAGCAGTCGCTTTTTCAGGGCTTATGACCCTGATTTTGCCTGGGTTTTTCTACTTCTTTATTCCCTTCATGCCATCAGGAAGTTCCAGAATGTCTCCTGACCTCCCTTCAAGATTTTATTGCTTCATTTTGGTCTTTGTTTTGTTGTCATTTAGGAGGTAAGACATCTATGTAATACTTGTACAACGCAATCAAATTAGCATGTACTGTCATCATTGAAAATCTGTATAATTTAACTGATACATATTCTCCAATAATGATAAAGTTTCGTGTTCCATATGAAAAGAAACCTCCAGTAATTAGCATCCTCTTGTCATCAGTGTGTTCCAGCATGTTCACTGCACGGCCTGGGCAAGGGATTGGCAGCACTCCAAAGCCTTGATGTGTTTGGAGTTCAGGCCTCTCAGTAGGCTGAAATGAAATAATGTAGGAAAGAGGAAGAACTCTCAGCACTTCTCATTTCATCCCATAGGAGTCTCCTAACACTCAGGACCCTCTATACAGAAAGCCCCAAAACATTTTCTTGTCATTATCTCTTCCCCCATTTTGACTTTCTTTGGTTTATTTATTAAGCTGGCATGTCTATTGCAAGTTCATAGTATTACTTGAGAAAGTCTCTTCATTTCTCTTTGTCTCAATCTTCTTCTCTATTAATTTAGTAATCTAAAGGAGCAACTTTGGAATCCACTGGATATGTATTTTTTTTATTTCCTTCACCCTACTACTATAGCCAACAACAAAAAACAGGTTCTACACCCAATTCCAGTGTAAGGATTGAAGAGGAGAGAGGCTGGACACTGTACCTGGACAGTGTACCAGGTAAACTGTCTTCCCTAATCAAAACATGGTTTTAACATAAAATTGGTTTGGAAATTTTATTGGGATTTTGTAACCATATAATGTAAAGTGTTTGTGCATGGCGGCGGCTTGGGGTTACCCATACCACCAAGCAATTCTCTAACACCAGCTGGGTATCCTAAAATTCAACTCAGTTCTAGCATCACCTACCCATAGAAAGTGTTGGATTCCACAGGTTAAGGATTCAGTCCTAAAAATCTACCTCCCACCCTTCAGATGTCAGTCGTAAGTCCAGGTTTTCTATCACTTCTGCTTCTGAGCCAACAAGTTATAGATTGAGGGTTCCAATGACCTCTTCCTTGGTTTGATTAATTCACTAGTGTGGCTCACAGAACTCAGAGAAACATTTTACTTACTAGATAACTGATTTATTATAAAACTATATAACTCAAGAACAGCTTGATGAAAGATATGCATAAGGCAAGGTATGGGGAAGGGGCACAGAAATTCCATGTGCCCTGTCAAGATGCTCTATTCTCCCAACTCCTCCACATGTTTACCACCCCAGAAGCTCTCCAAATCCAGGCCTTTTGTTTTTTGGGGGAGGTTTCATTGAATAGACATGATTGATTAAATCACTGGCCATTGGTGATTGATGGAACCTCCAGCCCTTCTCCCCACCCTGGAAATTAGGGGATAAGACTGAAAGTTCCAAACATCTATTCATAGTTATTTTCTCTGGAGACCAGCCCCCATCCATAAGTGCTTTCCGAAAATAATCTTATTAACAGAATCCTGGTCTTGGTGCAAAGGGAGTTGTTATAAAGGACAAGGCATCCATTTCACCTTTATGTCTTTGAAATAATTTCAGGAACTGAGGACAAGAGACCAAATATTTAACAAAAGATCCTTCCATTGCACTTATTGCTCAGAAAATCCCAAGGGTTTTGGAAGCTGGGAGCCAGGAACCATGGACAAAGACCAAATATACATGAGGACTATATTTTGGTCATCTGAATGACCAAATACATATTTCTTACAAATCACAATATCACAGTAACTTAAACAACAGCAATAAAGAGCTTTATTGGCAGGATATTTGAAAGCTTACAGATGCAATGGGTGGTTAAATACAAGGCTAGGAAACAGAAAAGAACCAGGGCAGAAACAAGTTGAGCTTAGAATACCACTGCTTGCATGGATGAACCCCAATAATGTATAGTTTGTCCTTGTATCACTCTGTTGAAGATTGAAAGTGGTAGGATTTAAAACCCAACTATCTCTATTTATGTCACCTGCTGACCTCTTGGATTTAGGAAAAGTGTACGGCAGAAGGAGCTTCCATGAACCTTTTTGACTTCCATAGTGGAAAGTCACTTAATCACCTTTGCAACTTTAAATAGCATGATTAAACTATTCCATTGACTGATCCATTTAACAACAAACAAATGTCTTACCTTCTTACTTTATAGCCTGAGAAGATGGAGTTGAACTTTCCATTTATGTCACCTCACCACCTCCTTCCAGCTTTCATCAACTTGTTCCTTTAATTTTCCTATTGTGAAGTTTGATGAGATGCATGCTGTGTTCTATAACTATCTTTAAGTTTTCCATACTTTTTTTATAGATTGATTTTTATTTCATTTTTAATTTTAAAAATAAAGCTTAACATTTATTAATTACTTTATTATTTTGTTTACACACCAGTCTAGTTTATGTCTCTTTAGTTATTTTGTTGTCTAAAACTCATTCTCTAGCAGATTCCTTATATGTTGATAATTTGTGGTCTTTTATACTGGAAAGTCATTTTTGCTGGAAATGGAGTCCTAGGCTCCCACTTACCTTTCCTAGATGCCTCAGATATATTATTTCATTTTTTATGACATAAATTCTGATGATAATTTAATTGTATTTCCTTTATAAATAAAATGATTTTTTTTCTAGATGTCTGAATGTTTGGGGTCAATATCCTAAGATATACAATATGTACTTTGAATACATAGTTTCAAATTTCTTTCTTTCTTTCTTTCTTTTTTATATACACGGCAGTTTTTTTGTTTGTTTTTTTCAATTGCAGATTTCAGTATTCTGTTTGTTTGGCCTTCTTCTTCAGGAACTCTTATTATGTCTACATTTAATATATTTTGCCTATAATTACAGTTTCTTACTTTTTCTCTCAAATGCATTTTATGTCTATTACTTTCCTCTAAGATAATCACAGATAGAGAGCAGGAAGACAACTCAGGGTGGGGTGGGGTTGGGGGATTGGAGGAATTGAGCAAAAAAGAGAGAACTCAAGGACAACAATGTGGTGATTGTGGGAGTGAGGGGGTGGGTGGAGGTGGAAGAGGGAATTGAGAGAATGGAAAAAATAAAATAAATGGAGTTCAAAAAATAAAATAAAATAAAAATAAAATGTTTATATCTTCTATTTTAAAAGGTATTTTTTTTACTTCTTTATTCCTTCTAGTTAGTCTTTGTTTTTCAAGTTATTCTTTATTTATTTATTTATTTATTTTTTTAACTTATCTTTATTGTTGAATGTATTACAGATGTTCCTCATTTTTCCCCCATTGCCCCCCCTCCACCCCATCCCTGCCCTCCTCCTGCTTTTTCCCACACTGTTGTCTGTGTCCATTTGTTATGCATATATACATATAAGTTCTTTGGTTTATTTCTTCCCCCAACTCCCAACCGTCTTTCCCTTTGAGGTTTGTCAGTCTAACAATCAATTTGGACTTCTTAATCCCTTCACCTTTTTCACCCCTTCCCCCAGTCCCCACCCATCTGGTACCCAACAAAAGTTCTCTGTATCTATGAGAATGTTTCTGTTCTGCTTGTTCATTTTGTTTGTAGATTCAATTTTTGATAGATATGTATTTATTGTCATTTTGTTTGTTCATATTTTTTTATCTTTTTCTTCAAGAAGACCCTTCAACATTTCATATAATAATGGTTTGGTAGTGATGAACTCCTTTAGCTTTTCCTTGTCTGGGAAACTTTTTATATGGCCATCGATTCTAAATGACAGCTTTGCAGGATAGAGTAATCTTGGTTGTAGTTTCTTGCTTTTCATCACTCTGAATATTTCTTGCCACTCCCTTCTGGCCTGCAAAGTTTCTTTTAGGAAATCAGCTGACATTCTTATGGGAACTCCCTTGTAGGTAACTAACTGCTTTTCTCTTGCTGCTTTTAAAATTCTCTCTTTGTCTTGAACCTTTTGCATTTTGATGATGATGTGTCTTGGTGTGGGCTTCTTGGAGTTCATCTTGTTTAGGACTCTCTGTGCTTCCTGGACTTGTATGTCTGTTTCCTTCACCAAGTTATGGAAGTTTTATGCCATTATTGTTTCAAATAGGTTTTCGATTTCTTGTTCTCTCTCTTCTCCTTCTGGCACCCCCAAGGTGTGAATGTTGGCATGCTTGAAGTTGTCCCAGAGGCTCCTTACACTATCCTCATTTTTTTGGATTCTTTTTTCTTTTTGCTGTTCTGATTGGGTGGATTTTGCTTCCTTATATTCCAAATCGACGGTTTGCTTCTTGGCTTTACCTACTCTACTATTGAATCTGTGTAAACTATTCTTTATTTCAGTTAGTGCCTCCTTCATTTCTAACTGTGCATCCTTCATTTCTGACTGGTCCTTTTTTATGCTCTTGAGGCCCTCTCTAAGTTCACTGAGGTTCTCACTAAGTCCATTGAGCATCCTTATTAGCAGTGTTTTGAACTCAGCATCTGTTAGGTTGCTTAACTCCATTTCACTTAGTTCTTTTCCTGGAGTTTTGTTCTGTTCTTTCATTTGGGGCCTGTTTCTTTGTCTCCTCATTTTGGCTGCCTCCCTGTGTTTGTTTCTATGTATTACTTAGCGAGAGGTATAAGGCTAGCTGAGACCAGATGCTGCTTGTTTGAACGAATTTAGAAAAAGCTGAAGCAGGATCCAAGACAGGCCAATCCTATGGTCAAGCAACTGACAACAGCTTGGGTGGGCCTGAAAGTTGGGTGGGGAGGGGCCTCGGGGAATCACCAGGGTAGGGAAAACAGTGTGAGCTAGGTTGCTGGAGTCCCAGATATGGCAGTGTCTGCAGGCCCAGGGAAGGGCTCACCAAAGGAACAAAAGCCTCTGATAGCACGTGTGTCCAGGAGAAAGCTGCCTCTCCAGCCCTTGCTCCAATGCCAAATAGCTCAGTTCTTCCTCCTATGACTCTGGTGCCTTTCAGGTCCCTCCCACACGCTGGAGCCTGGAGGGTGGGAGTCCGAGTAAGTCCGTATGTGGGCCCTTTAAGAGGAGCTGCCAGGGGCTCCAGCTGCCTCAGCCTCAGTTCCCTCTGGTTTTTCCAGCCAGAAGTGATGGGGACTTCTCTTCCTGGCATTGGAACCCTGAGCTGGGTGCCTGGTGTGGGACAGGGACCCCTCAGTCCTCAGGGAGGACCTTCCCAGCTGAGGTGTCCTCCTAATTTTTATCCACCACATGTGGGTGTGGGACCAGCCCGTAGTGCCTTCGCCCCTCCTACCAGTCTCGATGCGGCTTCTTCTTTAATTTCGTAGTTGTAGGACTTCCATTCAGCTTGATTTCAGGCAGTTTTGAATGATGGTTGTTCTGTAGTTTAGTTGTAACTTTGATGTGGTTGTGGGAGGACGCAATACTGCGTTTACCTAAGCCGCCATGTTGACCAGAAGAGTCAAGTTATTCTTTGTTATTTATAATTCTTCCTTGAGTACTCTCACTTTCTTTCTGAGTGTTGTAAATTCTGATATATGTTGATCTTTCATGTACTATATCATTTTCTTAATATTATGTAGCTTGTTTGATATCATAAGTTTGATTTTTGTCTGTTTTGTGGGCAGGTCCTTCTGGCATGATTTCATCATCTGTGGGATATTGTGCCTCTTATTCTCTTTTTTCTTAAATTAACGTTGTATGAGATCTGACTTTGATAAACTTTGAATGTATATTTTTAAGGGAAATCAATTTTATGTTGTGTACAGGAAGTCTGATGGCAATGTGATTCTTACTCCTTTATAGACGACCAATTTTTTTTATCTCTAGAAGTCTAGGATTTTTCTCCTTATCCTTGTTGTTCTGAAAGTTTTCAGCAATGTATGTATGTGTAAGAGAGAAAGCAAGTCACTTTTTATTATATTTTTGAGCACTGGACGGGCTCTTTTCATATAAAGACTTGTGTCCTTCCACTCTGGGAGATTATAATCTATTATTTTAAGGAACAATTTCTTTCTTTCCATTTTCTCTGTTCCCTTATTCTGTCATTTTTATTAGTCAGCTGTTGGACCTCCTGATATGAATTTTTAAAAATGAACTTTATTGAACTATTGTTTAGGTACCATGATATTTAATTTTTTTAAGTGTACATAAATCCATCTAACCACCACACTCTCAAGCTATAGCCTAATTCATCATCACCATTTTAATGGTTTTATTCCCCCTACCTCCAGCTGCAGTCAACAACTGATGTGCTTTCTGGCACTATAGATTACTTTGGCCCATTCTAAAACATCATGTAAATAAGATTCATTTGTATTATTCCACTTACTTGTAGTTCATCATTATTGCTGAGTAATATTCGACTATATGGATATACCATGAATTATTTATGTGGGTTGATTTTTTTTATATCAGAGTTTAGCGGTTCAGAGCATATGCTGTGGAGCCCATGACCTTTGCCCTCTGGTGTTACACCTGTGTTTATATTATATTACTTGGCTAAAGAAACTTTGAAGATGTATTGCTAATCAGCTGACCTTAACATTAAAAGAATATTCTGTGTTGTTTGGTGGACTCAATGAAATAACATGAGCCCTTAAAAGCATAAGAGGAGGTCAGAATGATGTGGCAGAGGAGGGGCATAAGAAATATTGGAAGCATGAGAAGGACTTGCTGTGGCTTTGCTAGCTTTAATGATGAAGGGAACCATGGGCCAAGGAATGCAGACAGACTCTAGAAGGTGCAAAAGATCCCAGTCTGACAGCTAACAAGAAAATAAGGAATTCATTTCTACCTCAAGACACTTTGTCAATAACCTGAATTAAGTTTTTTAAACAGATACTTCATAGAGCTCCCCAAAAACAGCCCAGCTTACCCACAACTTGCCCTTGTTCTATTGGTTTTGAGAAAAGTAGTACTTGATGATGCTTTTCTTTAACATGTATTCTCAGAAAACAGACAAAAATAAGGTGTGGAGGAGAATGGCAACTCACTAAAAGACACAAACTTCTTAACAGATCAATATAAGCATTTCTGGGGGAACCTGCTTTCTCTTGAGAGACTGTTCCTGTCTCTTGCTTGTGATTTAAAATCTTTCTGTCTACCAGGTTGAAAGACAGAAGAAGAAAGAGTAAGGAGCTGCTTAAGGTTTATTAGGGTAAAATGCAGAAATGAGTTGATTGTGTCCATGAATCATGTGTCCATGTATTGCTAGGTACAGTCAAACACAAAGTTAACTGTCACATTTTCCAAGGCTACTATTAAAAATATATTTAAAATAAATATATTTATTCTATCCCAACTTTGATCTCCTATCTTGGATCTACAATTTCCTCACATGGTTATATCTCATTGCCAGCTCTCTTTCTCACTCAATATTTGCACATTCATTGAATTAGTCTTGAGAAAAATAGAAACAATCAATATACAAAGAAAGAGTTTGCTTAAAGAAAGAGTAGGGGGTCAACAGGAATAAACTACTCAGAGGTTGAGGAGGACGGAATTCAGAAAATAGTATCAAATGTGGTTACAAGATCTTTGGGAGATATTGGTGATGTTTTTTTCTAGAAGTTGCATAGATCAGAAATCCATAATGCAGGAGACTGAGGAGTTAATGACAGGTGGAGAGGCTGAGGAGGGATGCCTAGGTGAAGAGGAAGGAAATAGGAGGAGGGGTCATAAATAAGGTTACCTCAAAAATGGGAATAATTGGAGCATAGTTGTCAGCAAAGGATAAAAAGCCAGTAAAGAGAGGGATAGGCTGTGTGTGGAAGAATAATTGAAAGATTGAGCAGGATAAAAACAATCTCTTTCTGTTTTGAAATTTGATAGTTCCCCCTACATTTCTGTCTTCAATCTTCCTTTTTAATTTTTTTTATTGATTTTTTTAGAGAGAGAGGAAGGAAGAGAGAGATAGAAACATCACTATCAATGAAATACGTGGATCAGCTGCCTCCTGCACGCCCCCTATTGGGGATCGAGCTCACAGCCCAGGCATGTGTGTTGACCAGGAATTGAACTGGGACCTCTCAGTCCATGGGAGGATGCTCAATCCACTGAGCCACACCAGCTGGGCTTAATCTTCCTTTTTGTACCTACACACACTCTCTCAATTATTTCAGCCACCTTCACAGTTTTAATCCCCATCTCTCTAATTACCAAATTCTACATCTTCAACTATACCTGATACCTTGCTAATAAACTTCAGTTCAACACTTTGAATTATTTGTTGAGTACGTCTTGAAAGCCATCAAACTCAGTCTCAAAGTGCATTCCACCGCACATCCAAGACTGTCTTTTCCCTCAAATTCTTTTTGTGAAATATTTATTTTCATACTACATTTGCTCCCACTGTCCCTGCCCTAAGACAACCTCTCATAATAGCTCACATGGATCATTGGTGCTCAACCTCTAATCTCATCCTCCTTAATTTTGCCCTCCATACAAGCAGGAATACCTTCTTATCTAAATACCTCTTTTATCATGCCACTGCCTTACTCAAAACTAACCAACTAACCAACCAACCCACCCACCTACCTACCTACCTACTATAAACATCTTCTTTGCTTCCCTAAACCTTCAGTACCAGTAGAAGTCAATTACTTATCCCTTGCAAATCAAAGTCCTCTACAGTCTTTTCCCTGTCTTCCTTTAAAATTTTGTATTATGTTTCTCTCCAAAGTAACCTCTTGATTCCAACTAAATGGTCTATTTGCCATCCATCTATTGATGCTCTTTATCTGCCCTGAAATATAATTCTTTCAATTATTCTTACCATTTGCTAATATTCTTTTCATCTCTTAAGGCCCAAATTATCTCCCACTTCCTCCATCCACCCTTTTCCCCAGGAATGATGCTGGGCATACAATACGGAAATCAAAGCCTTTTAATTTATATCCCCCAAAATGATCTGTCTCATATTATAAAATCCCATAATGCCAACACTGAAAATTCCCTCCAATATTCTCTAACCCAACTCTCTCACTGTTCACAAAAGTTGGGCCCAGTGAAAGGAAGTGCGCTGCAATTATGACATGGTGAGTATATCAAGCCAAGGCATTGGAAACTACCTCAGCTGATTACCTTATTATTTATCATCTAGTTCTTATAAATTGTAATCTTTGAATATAAATATGTAGTGGGTTCACACATCCTTGAATTATGCTGAGTTCCAGGAAGACAGGTGATATTTTTCCTACTTCTCTGAATTTCCATAGCACATAATGCATTGCTTTGGAAAGAAGAGGCATTAAGCAAATATATATTGATTGAACAAGAAATTATACATCATAACTTGATATAAACCATCAATTTTCATTGTCTCATTAGCATATTCTATCAATTAAAATTAGTAGTGGCCTTGAGTCCCTGAGTAGTTACAATGATAAAGCGTGATATTCCAATATATTCAAATAAACTCAAGGCCCTAATATATATTAGGGGGACCAGAAAGTAATGTCGTTAAAGTAATGACATGTTAAGGGCGGAAGTGGAAGCAAATCTGTGTCAGACAATCAAGGAACTGTCAGACACTCTTAACCAACCTTGGTCGACCATCCAAGAACATTTGCAGCAGATTGGTACAGTAAGCAGAGCAGGTGTTTGGGTTCCGCATAATCTGTCTGAAGAAAACAAAGTTAACCAGTCCACCACATGCAACTTATTGCTTCAGCGGCACAATACAGAAGCGTTTTTTGATTGCTTGATCACTGGAGATGAAAAATGGGTCCTCTATGATAATCCAAAACGCAAAAGGCAGTGCCTCTCACTGAAGGAATTGCCACGAAGTACAGCTAAGCCAGGTTTACACCCCAAAAGGCACTTTTATGTGTTTGGTGGAGTATTTGTGGGGTCATTCATTTTGAAGTGCTGAAACCTGGACAAACTGAATGCAGACCTTTACTGTGAACAATTGGATTGAGTAAATCAATCTTTAATTGAAAAGTGCCCAGCGATTGTCATCAGAAAAGGCGTTATTCTGCAACAAAATAATGCAAGACCACACTGCGCAAGACGAACCCTGGAAAAAATTAATGAATTGGGGTGGGAGGTATTGCCTCACCCACCATACTGGCCCGATATTGCAACATCGGATTTCCATGTATTCCGATCGCTACAACATTTTCTAAGTGGCAAAAAGTTTGAAAATTTAGATAATGTCCAAAATGCCATCTCCATATATTTTGCTCAAAAACCAATTGATTTTAATCGATCCGGCATTGAAAATTTGCACACTAGATGGCAAAAGGTTGTTGAAAATAAAGGTGATTACATCATTGATTAAAAATAAAAACTTGTTAAAAATTTATCTGTTTGAATTTAAAGTAAAAAAACGACATTACTTTCTGGTCCCCCTAAAACTTTATAAAGCCTTTGAAGGGAAGATCTGGAATTGTCTTTGAAAGTCATTTCACATGAGGAGATTCCAAAATGGCAGAGGAGTGAATGGTAGCTACACAGACCATCTCCCAGGACCAAACTGGAATTACAACTAAAATAAAGACAAATCGTTGGAAAAAAGCACCAGAAAAGCAGCTTGCGAGTACCATACAACCAGGGACACTGAATCGATCTTGGTAGGATTGCAGAGGCACGAGAGGGGGCTGGGAGCCCACGGACAGCAGCGGCCTTAGCCGTGAGCAGCGCCCACCCTCGGGGTTAAAGCCCGAGCTGGCTCCACAGCACAGAGGCCGGGGCCGAGAACTAAAATAGCCACAGCCACTCACCTGGGCTCCGGCAGAGGGAGGGCGGACTGGACTGGAACTGTGTGGGGACACTCAGGATTTGGAGGGCACTCAGAGCTTTTGCTGAGTTCCAGCCATGCAGGACTGTGGCCTGGCCTTCTTACTCCATCCCAGGGTTCTGGGGAGAGGTGGCAGCCCCTCCCTCAGAGATCCAGCCACACCCTAGTGGGCCATCGAAATGAAAACTGAGGCTCATTAACTACTAGCATCTGCCCTACCCCCTGGAAATCTTCCCATGCTGAACACCTGAGGGAGGTTTTCATTCAACGGAAAACCCAAAGCTCTTCAAGCAAACACAACTAATAACCTCTAGGCAAAAAGCTAGAGGATAACTTAACCTTTGCTGGGCTTGCAAATATACCCTGGAAAGTAAGACTCCAGGGTGGTGTTTAACATGGGTCCTACCATGCTCAACCAAACCCAGTAGAGGGAGCCACAAACAACAGAAAACCAACATTCACAGGAAAATTTGGCAGGCTCCAAAAACCACTGATATAGCCAAAATGGTGAAAAAAAGAAACAGAGCCCATATGAAAGAACAAGAGACCTCTACCAAAGATGAGATAAATGAAACGGAGTTAAGCAAGTTAACAGAGCTAGAATTCTGAGCCATGATCTTGAGGAAGCTCAACAGCATGAGCAAGGACATCAACACCATAAGCAAAGACATAGAAACACTGAAAATCAACCACTTGGAAATGAAGAAGCAGCAAGAAGAAATGAAGAATGACATAGCAGAAATGAAGAACACATTGGAAGGACTAAACAGCAGAGTAGAGGAAGCTGAGGACAAGATCAGTGAATTAGAAGACAGGGTAGAAAAAATCAACCAATCAGAAAACCAAAAGGAAAAAACAATGAAAAAACAGGAAGACAGCTCCAGAGAACTGTGGGACAACTGGAAATGTAATAATATTCGCATCATAGGAGTCGCCGAAGAAGAAGAAAATGAGCAAGGGTTAGAGAATATATTTGAAGAAATAGTCACAGAAAACTTCCCTAATTTGGTGAAGAAAGAAGGCATTCAAGTTCAAGAAGCACAGAGAGTTCCAAGTAAGAAGAACCCAAACAGGTCCACACCAAGACACATAGTAATTAAAATGCCAAAAATTAAAGACAAAGAGAGAATCCTAAAGGCAACAAGAGCTAAGCAACAGGTTACCTACAAACGAGCCCTCATAAGGCTATCATCTGACTTCTCCACAGAAACACTACAGGCCAGAAGGGAATGGCATGAAGTAATCAAGGTCATGAAAAACAAGGATCTGAATCCAAGACTACTCTACCCAGCAAGGCTATCATTCAAAATACAAGGTCAAATAAAGAGCTTCTCAGACAAAAAAAAGCTAAGGGAATACATTAGCACCAAACCAGCACTGCAAGAAATGTTAAAAGGACTGCTGTAATTAGTAGAAGAAATAGGAAGGAAAGTAGAACCACACTAAACAAAAATGGCAATAAATAAGTACATATCAATAATCACCTTAAATCTAAATGGATTAAATGCTCCGATCAAAAGACACAGAGTAGCGGATTGGATAAGAAAGCATGACCCATATACATGTTGTTTACAAGAGACCCACCTCACAACAAAAGACTCACATAGGCTGAAAGTGAAGGGATGGAAAAAAATCTTCCAAGCAAATGGAAAGGAAAAAAAAGCTGGGGTAGCAATACTCATATCGGATAAAATCGATTTCAAAATGAAAGCCATAACTAGAGACAAAGAAGGTCACTACATAATATTGAAAGGATCTATCCAACAGGAAGATATAACCTTGGTAAACATATATGCACCCAATATAGGAGCACTAAAATATATTAAAAATCTTCTAGAGGACTTCAAAGGAGAAATTGACAGCAATACAATCATAGCAGGGGACTTCAACACCGCGCTGACATCACTGGATAGATCCTCTAGAAAAAAAATTAACAAGGAAATAGAGACTCTAAACGAAGCACTAGACCAAATGGATTTAATAGATATTTACAGAGAATTACACCCGAAAACTACAGAATTCACATTCTTCTCAAGTGCACATGGGACATTCTCAAAGATAGACCACATGTTAGGATACAAACGAAGTCTCTACAAGTTCAAGAAGATTGAAATCCTATCAAGCATCTTCTCAGACCACAATGGCATGAAACTAGAAATCAATTGCAACAAGAACATGGAAAGGCATATGAACACATGGAGGCTAAATAGCATGTTATTAAATAATGAATGGGTTACCGAGGAGATCAAGGAAGAAATTAAAAACTTCCTGGAAATCAATGAAAATGAACATACCACAACACAAAATCTATGGGATGCAGCGAAAGCAGTTCTGAGAGGGAAGTTCATAGCACTACAGGCCTACCTCAAAAAACAAGAAAAATTTCTAATGGACTATCTAACCTCACAACTTAAAGAACTAGAAAGCAAAAAAAAGAAAACCCCAGAGCAAGTAGAAGGAAGGAAATAGTAAAGATCAGAGCAGAAATAAATGACATAGAGACCAGAAAAACAATTCAAAGGATCAATGAAACAAAGAGCTAGTTTTTTGAAAAGATAAACAAGATTGATGGACCCTTAGCTAGACTCACCAAGAAACAAAGAGAGAGCACCCAAATACACAAATTCAGAAATGAAAGAGGAGAGGTAACAACTGACACCACAGAAATACAAAGGATCGTTAGCAAGTACTATGAACATTTATATGGCAACAAATTCGACAATCTAAGTGAAATGGAAAAATTTCTAGAAACACATAGTCTCCCAAAACTGGACCGGGAAGAGATAGAAAACTTGAACAGACCAATAACAGCTAAGGAAATTGAAGATGTAATCAAGACTCTCCCAGCAAACAAAAGCCCAGGCCCGGATGGCTTCACGGGGGAGTTTTACCGAACATTCAAAGAACTAACACCCATTCTCCTCAAACTATTTCTAAAAATTCAAGAAGAAGGAAGACTTTCAAACTCGTTTTATGAGGTCAACATAATCTTAATTCCAAAACCAGAAAAAGACACTTAATGAAAGAAAACTACAGGCCAATATCCCTGATGAATGTAGATGCCAAAATCCTGAACAAAATACTAGCAAATCGGATCCAGCAATACATCAAAAAAGTTATTCACCATGACCAAGTGGGATTCATCCCAGGGATGCAAGGCTGGTTCAATATTCTTAAATCAATAAATGTGATACACCACATAAACAAAATGAAAGATAAAAACCACATGATCATATCAATAGACGCTGAAAAAGCATTCGACAAAGTCCAGTACCCATTTCTGATAAAAACGCTCAGCAATTTGGGAATAGAGGGATCATATCTTGGTATAATAAAGGCCATATATGAAAGACCTACAGCCAACATCATACTCAATGAGCAAAAACTAAAAACATTTCCCTTAAGAACAGGAACAAGACAGGGATGCCCACTTTCGCCACTCTTATTTAACATAGTACTGGAAGTCTTAGCCACAGCAATCAGACATGAATAAAAAATAAAAGGGATCCAAATTGGAAAGGAGGAAATGAAACTGTCATTATTCGCAGACGACATGATATTATATATAGAAAACCCTAAAGACTCCATCAAAAATCTACTAGATTTAATAAATGAATTTGGCAAAGTAGCAGGATACAAAATTAACGTCAAGAAATCAACGGCATTCTTATACACCAATGATGAACTCACAGAAAGAGAAACTATAAAAACAATTCCATTTACCATCGCTGCAAAAAAATTAAGATACCTAGGAATAAACTTAACCAAAGAAGTAAAGGACCTATTTGCAGAAAACTACAGGACATTGAAAAAAGAAATAGAGGAAGATATAAAAAAGTGGAAGCACATACCTTGTTCATGGATTGGAAGAATTCACATCATTAAAATGTCCATATTACCCAAAGCAATCTATAGATTCAATGCAATCCCCATCAAAATACCAGTGACATATTTCACGGAACTAGAACAAATATTTCAAAAGTTCATATGGAACCAAAAAAGACCCCGAATAGCCACAGCAATCTTGAAAAGGAAGGACAAAGTAGGTGGGATCACAATACCGGATATCAGGTTATACTACAAAGCTACTGTAATCAAAACAGCCTGGTACTGGCACAAGAACAGGCATATAGACCAGTGGAACAGAACAGAGAATCCGGAAATTGACCCAAGACATTATGCTCAATTAATATTGGACAAAGGCAGCAAGAGCATACAATGGAGTAAAGACAACCTCTTTAATAAATGGTGTTAGGAAAATTGGACAGCTACATGCAAAAAAATGAAACTAGACCATCAACTTACACCATGCACAATAATAAACTCAAAATGGATAAAAGACTTAAATGTGACTCGCGAATCCATAAAAGTCCTAGAAGAAAATGTAGGCAACAAAATTTCGGACATCATACGCAGCATAATCTTCACTGACACATCACCTAAGGCAACAGAAACAAAGGGAAAAATGAACACATGGGACTACATCAAACTCAAAAGCTTCTTCACAGCAAAAGAAACAATCATCAAAACAGATAGGGAACTCACTGTATGGGAGAGCATAATTGCCAATGATACATCAGATAAGGGGTTAATCTGCAAAATATATAGAGTGCTCATACAACTCAACAAAAGGAAGACAAAGAACCCAAATAAAAAAATGGGCATAGGAACTAAATAGACACCTCTCCAGAAAGGACATACAAATGGCCAAGAGACATATTAAGAAATGCCCAACATCACTAATCATCAGAGAGATGCAAATTAAAACAACAATGAGGTATCACCTCACACCTGTCAGAATGGCTGCCATCAACAAATCAACAAACAACAAGTGTTGGCGAGGGTGTGGAGAAAAGGGGACTCTAGTACACTGCTGGTGGGAATGCAGACTGGTGCAGCCACTGTGGAAAACACTATGGTGTTACCTCAAAAAGTTACAAATTGAATTGCCATTTGACCCAGTGATCCCACTTCTAGGAATATACCCTAAGAAGCCTGAAACACCAGCTAGAAAGAATACATGTACCTCCATGTTCATAGCAGCACTATTTACAATAGCTAAGATCTGGAAACACCCCAAGTGTCCATCAGTGGATGAATGGATAAAAAAGCTGTGGTATATGTACACGATGGAGTACTATGCAGCTGTAAGAAAGAAAGATCTCTTATCCTTTGAGATGACATGGAGGCACCTCAAGAGTATTATCCTAAGTGAAACAAGCCAAGCGGAGAAAGAGAAATATCACATGATCTCACTTATTTGTGGAATATAATGAACTTAACAGTCTGAGGAACAGGGTAGACCCAGAGATGTGGACGTAGGGTATAGACTGACACCCCTCAGAGGAGGGGGTGGGGGGAGGGAGGAGATAAACCACAGAACTTATGTGCATGTATGCCTAGCTGATGGACATGGACAACAGGGCTGGGGACGGGGTGGGGGGATGGGTAGGAGGGTGTCAATGGGGAAAAAAGGAGAAACATCTGTAACAAAAATAAGTTAATAAAAAAAATAAAAAAATAAAAAAATAAAGTCATTTCACATAACATTTCTCTATTCCCCCCATTTTATTGATAGAAAAATTGAGATTCACAGAAGAACAACCAGAGCTTGCAAAATGTACACGTATTAAATAAATGGCATAGTCAGAACCAGAGTCTGTCTCCAATTTCTTGAGCCACATTTTTTCACAAGCCGATTAAGTGGCTTATATACTACAATGGTTAAACAGTTAAACATGTGGGGTTTGAAGCACTGCCACTTCAGCAAGTTTATTAACCTCAGTGAACCTCAGTTTCTTCATGTGCAATAGTATACCTGCTTGGGGAGCTCTTTGGTCAGGAGAAGAGACAGTACTCTCCACAGACTATGGTGCCTCCTGCATTAGATTAAAAACATCCAGCCATCAGCTTAGGTCCAAAGACATTCAGGCCCCTGCAGACACTAGGGGAAGCCATGGCCTAGCACACTCACAGATGTTCCTTATATTTTTCCCTTAAGCCTGAGAACAAGCAGAGTGCTTCCATGTCTGCCTAGCATAGAGACAAACATGAGGAACATTTGGAAGATTAACTAATTTCATACTGTGAGGCACAAAGAAGTAGGCACTACAGTAATAGACAGCATCTTCAGGGGCTGTCACTCCTCCATGACTGGCCCATTATAAAATTGTCAACAATGGAAACTAAAAATCATTGAGTGGAGGAGGCCATCTTGTCTCCAAGGCATAAAGTTGGAGCTATTTAGTGCTAGGAAAGCTAGAGGGACTCTGAGATCTCACCGGAGGTTGCCAACCAAAGTAAAAACCAGGAAATACAGAGAGGAGTCTTCCAAGGTTAAGTAGCACCAGCCTCTTGAATGGCTGGGGCTACAGGGACAGAGATGTTGTGAGAATGTTATGAACTCCAGGTAGAGTTCAGATAGGCAAGGCTGAGATTATGGACACCAGGGACACCTAAGAAAAGTCATGGGATAGATCAGGTCTAATGGAAATCAGAGGAAGAAACACATGACGCTTGAGTTAAGCATTCCCTATTTCATCAAGTCTTTCCTCTATTTCATCAAGTCTTTCCAAACATCTTCTTTTTAATAGTTCTGTGAGCGACTGCAATATATTGCAGTTTTATATTAATTTTCTTTTATAATTGTGGAAAATTGTGACTTTCCTTTTCATATGCTCTGATCACTTTCTTGTTAAGAAAATATGACATGGGTTTCCTTTAGAGTCCAGATATGATATATATTATTTGTGTGTTTAGGAAAATTAGGACAATAATTGATTTTAGAATGTGAGTTTCTGATTAAACTCACAAATCTATTGTCTTTAACCAAATTCTATATGTATCTGTTCACATTTACTCTCTCATAGAATTTAAAAGACAGGCTTGTGTTTTGTTCACTGTTATAGCTGCAGTATCTAGCACACATTTTTCCACATAGTTGATTATCAGTGGATGTTTGTTAAAGAGAGAAGGAAAGGTGAATTCTGATATTGATTCATAATTTTAACTTAAGCTTGTGGTAGAATTAAATTTATAAATTGATTGATGAAAACCAGATCTTTTTAATGTGTATATGTGATTATCCATTGTTTAAGAACATAATATTTCTTTCCATTTATATCTCTGTTTTTCTAGCAAAAGTTTCATTATTTAAGATAATTAAATTTATTCTTAGACTTGTAATTTTCTAAAATTATTGAAATTTTACTTTTTGAAGTTTATGGGAAATTTTTTATATGTATTGATCAGCCACCTTTCTATTATTAATGGATTGCACAAAAGCATTGGAGTAATTTAAAGATAGCTTGTTTCAAATCTCCCTGCCTCATCTTCATATTTTGACTGAATGAAACATTACTAACCACAACCTTATTTTTAAAAAGTTAACTCTTCTAGTGACATAGATTAATCTATGGAATGAAAAATATTGCATAAATAATTAATTCCTTAATTCTCCCCCCCTTGGTCAAATGTAGGCTATTTTTGAGATCTCTTATATTCTTCCCAAGGATGAACATAACTGGTGACTGGTATAGTGAGATGATCTCTCTAGCTAAGTTTTGTTCTAGCTAACTGGTTTTTTTAAATTATTTTTTATGAGATTACAAAATGGCAGCAGAGGGAATGGAAGCTACACAGCAAATCTCCCAGGACCAAACTGGAATTACAACTAAAATAAAGACAAATCATCGAGAAAAAGCAACAGAAAAGCAGCTTGCAAGGACCATGTAACCAGGGACACTGAATCGATCCTGGTAGGATCATGGAGGTGTGAGAGCGGGGCAGGGAGCCCATGGACAGCAGCGGTCATAGCTGTGAGCAGCACCCTTGGGGTTAAAATCTCAAGCTGGCTCCACAGCACAGAGAACTGGGACAGAGCACAAAATTAACCACAGCCAGTCACCTTTGACTCCAGCAGAGGGAGGGCAGACTGGGCTGGAACTGTGTGGGGACACTCAGGATTTGGAGGGTGTGCAGAGCTTTTACTGAGCTGTGGCCATGCAGGATGGTAGCCATCATACTCCTTCCTAGGGCTCTGGGGAGAGGCAGCAGCCTCTCCCTCGGAGATTCAACCCCACCCAGGTGGGCCAAAGGAATGCAAATTGAGACTCATTAATAACCAGCATCTGCCCTGCCCCACCTTTGAAAAATCTTCTTATGCTGAACACCTGAGGGAGTTTTTCATTCAACTGAGAAACCAAGGCTCTTCAAGTAACTGAGACTAATAACCTCCAGGCAAAAAGCTAGAGGATAATTTAACTGTTCCTAGGCTTGCAAATCTACTCAGGAAAGTAAGACTTCACAGTGGTGTTTAACGTGGGTCCTCCCACGGTCATCCAAACCCAGTAAAGGAAGCCACAAACAGCAGAACACCAACATCCACAGGGAAAATTTGGCAGGCTCCAAAACCCACTGAGACAGCCAAAATGGTGAAACAAAGAAACAAAACCTAAATGAAAGAACAAGAGACCTCTACTGAAGATGAGATAAATGAAATGAAGTTAAGAAAGTCATCGGAGTTAGAGTTCAGAGCCAGGATCTTGAGGAAGATCAACAGCATGAGTAAGGACCTCAACACTATGAGTAAAAATATAGAAGCATTGAAAACCAACCAAGTGGAAATGAAGAATGATATGGCAGAAATAAAGAACTGGAGGATGTGCAGAGTAGAGGAAGCTAAGGACCAGATCAGTAAATTAGAAGACAGGGTAGAAAAAAATCAAACAATCAGAAAGCCAAAAGGAAAAAAACAATGAAAAAACAGGAAGACAACTTAAGAGAACTGTGGGACAACTGGAAACATAATAACATTCCCATAAGAGTCCCCAAAGAAGAAGAAAATGAGCAAGGGTTAGAGAATATATTTGAAGAAATAGTGACAGAAAACTTCCCTAATTTGGTGAATAAAGAAGGCATTCAAGTTCAAGAAGCACAGAGAGCCCTAAGTAAGAAGAAACCAAACAGGCCCACACCAAGACACATAGTAATTAAAATGCCAAAAATTAAAGACAAAGAGAGAATCCTAAAAGCAGCAAGAGATAAGCAACAGGTTACCTACAAAGGAACCCCCATAAGGCTATCAGCTGACTTTGTAACAGAAACACTACAGGCCAGGAGGCAATAGCATGAAGTAATCAAGGTCATGAAAAACAAGGATCTGAATACAAGACTACTCTAACCAGCAAGGCTATCATTCAAATTAGAAGGCCAAATAAAGAGCTTCCCAGACAAAACAAAGGCTAAGGGAATACATTAGCACCAAACCAGCACTGCAAGAAATGTTAAAAGGCCTGCTGTAATAAGTAGAAGAAATAGGAAGGAAAATAGAACCACACTAAACAAAAATGGCAGTAAATAAGTACATATGAATAATCCCCTTAAACATAAATGGATTGAATGCTCCAATAAAAAGGCAGAGAGTAGCTGATTGGATAAAAAGCATGACGCATATATATGTTGTTTACAAGAGACCCACCTCACAACAAAAGACTCATATAGGCTGAAAGTGAAGGGATGGAAAAAAATCTTCCAAGCAAACAGAAAGGAAAAAAAAAAGCTGGGGTAGCAATACTCATATCTGATAAAATAGATTTCAAAATGAAGGCCATAACTAGAGACAAAGAAGGTCACTACATAATATTGAAAGGATCTATCCAACAGGAAGATATTACCTTGGTAAACATATATGCACCAATATAGGAACACCAAAATATATTAAAAATCTTCTGGAGGAGTTCAAAGGAGAAATCAACAATCATAGCAGGGGATTTCAACACCCCGCTGACATCAATGGATAGATCCTCTAGACAAAAAATTAACAAGGAAATAGAGACTCTAAACGAAGCACTAGACCAAATGGATTTAATAGATATGTACAGAGAATTACACCTCAAAACTATAGAACTCACATTCTTCTCAAGTGCACATGGTACATTCTCTAAGACAGACCACATGTTAGGACACAAACTAAGTCTCTACAAGTTCAAAAAGATTGAAATCATATCAAGCATCTTCTCAGACCACAATGGCATGAAACTAGAAATCAATTGCAACAAGAACATGCAAAGACAATTGAACAGATGGAGGCTAAATAGCATGTTATTAAACAATGAATGGGTTACCAAGGAGATCAAGGAAGAAATTAAAAACTTCCTGGAAACCAATGAAAATGAACACACAACAACACAAAATCCATGGGATGCAGCAAAAGCAGTTCTGAGAGGGAAGTTCAAAGCACTACAGGCCTACCTCAAGAAACAAACATTTCTAGAAGACGATCTAACCTCACAACTTAAAGAACTAGAAAGCAAACAAAAACAAAGCCCCAGAGCAAGTAGAAGGAAATAAATATTAATAATAAAGATCAGAGCAGAAATAAATGATATAGAGACCAATAAAACAATTCAAAGAATCAATGAAACAAAGAGCTGGTTTTTTGAAAAGATAAACAAGATTGATGGACCTTTACCCAGACTCACCAAGAAACAAAGAGAGAGAACCTAAATACACAAAATCAGAAATGAAAGAGGAGAAGTAACAACTGACACCACAGAAATACAAAGGATTGTTAACAAACATTAATACTATGAACAATTATATGGCAACAAATTTGACAATCTAATGGAATGGACAAATTTCCATAAACACATAGTCTCCCAAAACTGGACCAGGAAGAGATAGAAAACTTGAACAGACCAATAACAACTAAGGAAATTGAAGATGTAATCAAGATTCTCCCAGGAAAGAAAAGGTCAGGCCCAGATGTCTTCACGGAGGAGCTTTACCGAACACTCAAAGAATAACTAACACCCATTCTCCTCAAACTATTTCAAAAAATTCAAGAAGAAGGAAGACTTCCGAACTTGTTTTATGAGGCCAGCATAATTCTATTTCCAAAACCAGAAAAAGACACTACAAAGAAAGAAAAGTACAGGCCAATGTCCCTGATAAACAAAGATTCCAAAATCCTTAACAAAATACTAGCAAATCAAATCCAGCAATACATCAGAAAAATTATTCATCATGACCAAGTGGAATTCATCCTAGGGATGCAAGGCTGGTACAATATTCGCAAATCAATAAATGTGATACTTCACATAAACAAAATGAAAGATAAAAACCACATGATCTTATCAATTGAGGCTGAAAAAGCATTCGACAAAGTCCAGTACCCATTTCTGATAAAAACGTTCAGCAATTTGGGAATAGAGGGATCAAAACTCGACATAATAAAGGCCATATATGAAAGATCTACAGCCAACATCATATGCAATGGGCAAAAACTAAAAGCATTTCCCTTAAGAACAGGAACAAGACAGGAATGCTCACTTTTGCCACTTTTACTTAACATAGAACTGGAAGTCTTAGCCACAGCAATCAGACATGAAGAAAAAATAAAAGGGATCTAAATTGGAAAAGAGGAAGTGAAACTGTCATTATTCGCAGATGACATGATATTATACATAGAAAACCCTAAAGACTCCATCAAAAACCTACTAGACTTAATAAATGAATTTGGCAAAGTAGCAGGATACAAAATTAATGTCAAGAAATCAACGGCATTCTTATAAACCAATGATGAACTCACAGAAAGAGAAACAAAAAACAATCCCATTTATGATCACAGCAAAAAATGTTAGGATACCTAGGATTAAACTTAACCAAAGAAGTAAAGGACCTATTTGCAGAAAACTACAGGACACTATAAAAAGAGATAGAGGAAGATATAAAAAAGTAGAAGCACATACATTTTCATGGATTGGAAGAATTAACATCATTAAAGTGTCCATATAACCAAAGCATTCTATAGATTCAATGCAATCCCCATCAAAATACCAACAACATATTTCACAGAACTAGAACAAATACTTCAAAAGTTCATATGGAACCAAAAATATCTCGAATAGCCATAGCAATCTTGAAAAACAAGGACAAAGTAGGTGGGATCACAAAACCAGATATCAGCTTATACTACAAAGCTATCGTAATCAAAACATCCTGATACTGGCACAAGAAGAGGCATATAGACCAGTGGAACAGAACAGAGGACCCAAAAATTGACCCAAGACATTATGCTCAATTAATATTTGACAAAGGTGGGAAGAACATACAATGGAGTAAAGACAGCCTCTTTAATAAATGGTCCTGGGAAAATTGGACAGCTCCATGCAAAAAAAAAAAAAAAAAGAAACTAGACCATCAACTTACAGCATACACAATAATAAACTCAAAATGGATAAAAGACTTAAATATGACTCATGAATCCATAAAAATCTTAGAAGAAAATATAGGCAACAAAATTTCGAACATCATACATAGCAAAATTTTCACTGATACATCACCTAAGGCAACAGAAACAAAGGAAAAAATGAACACATGGGACTACATCAAACTAAAAAGCTTCTGCACAGCAAAAGCAACAACCATCAAAAGGGAAAGGTGAACCCACTGTATGAGAGAGCATAATTGCCAATGATACATCAGATATGGGGTTAATTTCCAAAATATATAGAGTAGTCATATAACTCAACAAAAGAAAGACAAAGAACCCAATTAAAAAATGGGCAGAGGCCCTAAATAGACACCTCTCCAAACAGGACATACAAATGGCCAAGAGACATATTAAGAAATGCCCAACATCACTAATCATCAGAGAGATGCAAATTAAAACAACAATGAGGTATCACCTCACACCTGTCAGAATGGCCGCCATCAACAAATCATCAAACAACAAGTGCTGGTGAGGGTGTGGAGAAAAGGGGACTCTAGTACACTGCTGGTGGGAATGCAGACTGGTGCAGCCACTATGGAAAACACTATGGTGTTACCTCAAAAAATTAAAAAATTGAATTACCATTTGACCCAGTGATCCCACTTCTAGGAATATACCCTAAGAAGCCTGAAACACCAATCAGAGAGAATATATGTACCCCCAAGTTAATAGCAGCACTATTTGTAATCGCTAAGATCTGGAAACAGCCCAAGTGTTTATCAGTAGATGAATGGATAAAAAAGCTGTGGTACATATACACAATGGAGTACTATGCAGCTGTAAGAAAGTAAGATCTATTATCCTTTGAGATGACATGGAGGGACCTGGAGAGTATTATCCTAAGCGAAACAAGCCAAGCAGAGAAAGACAAATATCACATAATCTCACTTATTTGTGGAATATAATGAACATAACAGTCTGAGGAACAGGGGTGATTCAGAAACGGGGAAGTAGAGTATGGAAGAGGGGGTGGGGGAAGGGAAGGGATAAACCACAGAACTTATATGCATTTTTGCATAACTGATGGACATGGACAACAAAGATGGAGGTGGGGAGGAGGGTGTCAGTGGGGAAAAAAGGAGAAACATCTGTAACAAATTAAATTACTAAAAATATTTTTAAAATAAAATCAATAAAGAAAAATAAATAAATAATAAATAAATAAAATAAAATTATTTTTTATTGTTGAAAGTATTACAGTTGTCCCCCCTTTATTTCCCAAATGATCCCCTCATCTGCACTCCTACCCCCCTCCTGCTTTCCCTGAAACTAATGTCTGTGTCCATTATTTGTGCATATATGCATATAAGTTCTTTGGTTTATCTCTTCCCTCCTCCCCACACCCCCTATCCTTCTGATGTGTCAGTCTGTTGTCTACTTCCATGATGCTGAATCTCTCTTGGAGGACAGTATATGTTGTTCATGATAAACCATAAATAAGTGAAACAATGTGGTACTTGTCTTTCTATGACTGGCCTATTTCACTTAGCTTAATACTCTCCAGGTTCCTCCATGTTGTCTCAAAGGGTAAGAGATCTTTCTTTCTCCCAGCTGCATATTATCCCATTGTGTAAATGTATCACAGCTTTTTTATCCACTCATCTACTGATGGACACTTGGGTTGTTTCCAGATCTTAGCTATCGCAAATAGTGCTGCTATGTGCATATATTCTTTCTGATTGGTGTTTCAGGGTCCTTAGGATATATTCCTAAAAGTGGAATCACTGGGTCAAATGGCAATTCTATTTTTAATTTTTTGAGGAAAAATCATATTGTTCCATAGTGGGTGCACAAGTCTGCATTCCCATCAGCATTGTATTAGAGTCCCCTTTTCTTCACATCCTCGCCAACACTTGTTTGAGGATTTATTGATGGCAGCCATTCTGGCAGGTGTGAGGTAATATCTCATAGTCATTTTAATGTGCATCTCACTGACAATTAGTTATGCTGAGCATTTTTTCATGTCTCCTGGCCATTTGTATGTCTTCTTTGGAGAAATGTCTATTCCGGTCAACTGCCCATTGTTTTTGTTTGTTTCTTTGTTTTCTTGTTTGTTTGTTTTTTAGTTGTTTTTGTTAATCCTCACCTGAGGACTTTTTCCATTGATTTTTAAATAGAGTGGAAGGGAGGGAGGGAGAGAGAGAGAGAGAAAGATAGAAACATCAATGTGAGAGAAACCCATCAATTGGTTGTCTCCAGCACAACCTTGACAGGTGTTAGCAATTGAACCTGTAATCCAGGTGCATACCCTTGACTGAGAATCAAACCAGAGACCCTTCAATCTGTGGGCCAATGCTCTAACTGCTGAGCCAAACCAGCTAGGACCTTCTGTCCATTTTTAATTGGGTTGTTTGTCTTCCTTTTGTTGAATTGTATGAGTACTCTATATATTGTGGATATTAACCCTTATCCAATGTATCATTGGCAAATATGCTCTCCCATATAGTGGGTTCCCTTTTCATTTTAATGCTGGTCTCTTTGGCTGTGAAGAAGCTTTTTAGTTTGATGTGGTCACATCTATTTATTTTTTCCTTTGTTTCTCTTGTCCTAGGTGATACATCATTTAAAATTCCACTATATATGATGTCTGAGATATTTCTGCCTATGTTTTCTTCTAGGATTTTTATGTTTTCACAACTTACATTTAAGTCTTTTACACATTTTGAGTTTATTCTTATGTATGGTGCAAGGTGGTGGTCTAGTTTTTTTTTTGTTTTTTTTTTTTGTTTGTTTGTTTTTTTTTACATGTACCCGTCCAATTTTCTTAACACCATTTATTATCTTTTCTCCATTGTTTGCTGTTGCCTCCTTTGTCGAATATTAATTGTGCATATTGTCTTGGGTTGATTTCTGGGTTCTCTGTTCTGTTTCATTGATCTATATGCCTGATCTTGTGTTAGCACTAGGCTGTTTAGTTCATGATGTCTTTGTAGTATAACTTGATATCTGGTATTGTGATCCCTCCCATTTCGTTCTTCTTTTTCAGAATTGTTATGGCTATTCAGGGTCTTTTTTTGTTTCATACAAACTTTTTGAGTATTTGTTCTAAATTTGTGAAATATGCCCTTGGTATGTTAATAGGGATTGCATTGAATCTGTAGATTGCTTTGAGTAGTATGGACATTTTAATGATGTTAATTCTTCCAATCCATGAACAAGGTATATGCTTCCACTTTTTTATATTTTCCTCTATTTCTTTTTTCAATGTCCTATAGTTTTCTGAGAACAGGTGTTTTATTTCCTTAGTTAAGTTTATTCCCAGGTATCTTATTTTTCTGTTGCAATGGTAAATGGAATTTTTTTTAAGTTTCCTTTCCTGCACGTTCATTGTTGGTGTATAAGAATGCCATCAATTTCTAGATGTTAATTTTTCATCCTACTACTTTGCTGAATTCATTTATTAAATTGAGTAGATTTTTGATGGAGTCTTTAGGGCTTTCTATGTACAATATCATGTCATCTGTGAATAATTACAGTTTCACTTCCTCCTTTCCATTTTGGATGTCTTTTATTTTTTCTTCTTGTCTAATTGTTTTTATTGATTTTAAAGGAAGGGAGAGAGAGAGAGATAGAAACATCAATGAGAGAGAAACATCCATGGGCTTCCTCCTCCTGCCCGCCCCCTACTGGTTATTGAGCCAGCAACCCAGGCCTGTGCCCTTACCAGAATCAAACCAGTGACTTCTTGTTCTATGGGACAATGCTCAACCAACTGAGCCACACTGGTTAGGTGGTACACATTTATTATCTCACAGTTCTGTGTGTTGAGTCTAGGAATGGCTTAACTGTGTTCTTTGCTCAGAGTCTCACAGGTTAGTCAGGTTGTCCCCAGACCACAGTCTCAATCTGAGGCTTGAAATCCTCTTCCAAGCTTACATGTCGTTGTTGGCAGAAGTCATTTCCTTGTAGATTGCTTCTTCAAGGCCAGCAGGAGAGGGACTTCTGATTCTGATCTCTACACTCTTCTTTATGGTGGTGTAGGTAAATGTGGTACTTCCCTCCTCCCACAACGACATCAAAATTACAATTAAACTAGAGAACAACCATCATTCAGAAATGCCTGAAATCAACCTGAATAGAAATTCTACAACTACAAAATTAAAGCCACATTAAGACTGGTAGGTGCAGATAGGCTAGTCCCATACCCATGTGTGGCAGATAAAAATCAGGAGGGAGCCCGGCTGGTATGGACCAAGAGATTACCGGTTCGATTCCTGGTCAGGGCCAATGCCCAGGTAGTGGGCCAAACCCCAGTGGGGGGCATGCAGGAGGCAGCCAATCAATGTTCTCTGTCATTGATGTTTCTATCTCTCTCTTCCTCTCCCTTCCTCTCTCTCTAAAATCAACAAAGAAAAAAATGTTTTTAAATCAGGGGAGATACCTCAGCTGTGAAGCTCTTCCCTGAGGAGTGAGGGGTTCCCTTCCAGCACTAGCCCCCCCCCCCACCAGCTCAGGGTTCCAGTGCCAGGAAGATAAGTCCCCATAACTCCTGGCTATAAAATCCAGTGGGAAATGAGGCTGAGGGAGGCTGAGGCTCCTGGAGCCCCAGGAAGTTCCTCTTAAAGGGCCTGCACATGGACTTGCACAGGGACTTACTTAGATGCATTCCCTCCAGACTCCAGCATTGGGGAGGCCACTTGAAAGGCTCCAGACACCTACAGGGAAGAACTGAGTTGTTTGGCATTGGGGTGAGAGCTGGATAGGCAGCTTTCTCCTGGACAGATGTGCTAGTGGAGCCCATTGTTCCTTTGATGATCCCTTTCCAAGGCAGCAGATTGGCACCATATCTGGGACTCCAGCAAACTGGCTTACACTGTGTGCCCTGCCCTGGTGATTCCCTAAGCGCCTGCTCCACCCAACCTTCAGGCCCACCCAAGCTATTTCCAGTGGCTTTACTATAGGAATGGCCTGTCTTGGCTCCTGCTTCAGATTTCCCTAAATTCTCTCTAACAAGCAGCATCTGGTCTCAGCAAGACCCATATCTCTCATTAAGTGGCCCCAGGCCTGGCACTAGGAGCAGCCAGCCTTGGTTTACAACTTGGCTTTTCCTGGGCACCTCCAAGCCCAGCAAAAGAAGCAGCCATCTGCAGATTGTAGCTTATGTCTGGTGGCCCCAGGCAGAACACAGGTAGTGGATGACCTTGGTCCAGAACCAGCACACCCAGTGGACAGCTTCAGACTGTGTTGAAGCACCACCACCCGACCACCCATATAAGCAATGCACTCAAGCTGTGGACTGAGTGAGTACCAGAGCCCTGCTGAAGTAAGTCTTGCTGTGTGGTGGGCCCTGCACAGCTGATTCTCCAAGGTAGTCAGAGGCCAGTAACTAGTTGGCACAACCAGTCCTTGCAGTTAATCAGCCTGAGTAAATCCATCCCATTGATGTGCCAACAGCAATCAAGACTTAATTACAGCAGAAGGGTGTACAGTCCACATGAGAGGTGCACCTCAAGAGCCCACCTGGGGTGATCAGAGAGGCTGTGCCACTAGACCCTACAGGACACCTACTACAATAGTCTACCCTATGAAGCCTAGGCTAGCACCTCTACCTAATAAATAGAAGCAAATACAGGAAAGCAGCCAAAGTGAGGAGACAAAGAAACATGTCCTAAATTAAAGAACAGAACAAAACTCCAGGAAAAGAACTAAACAAAATACAGGTAAGCAATCAGTCAGATGCAGAGTTTTAAACAGTAGTTATAAGGATGCTCAAGAAATTTAGTGAGAATTTCAAAGAAGTTAATGAAAACTTCAAGGAACTTAGTGAGAACATCAACAACATAAAAAAGTACCAATCAGAAATGAAGGATGCACTAACTGAAATAAAGGACAATTTACAAGGAATCAATAGTAGACTAGGTGATGCCAAGAAGCAAATCATCAATTTGGAATACAAGGAAGCTAAAAACACCCAATCAGAACAGCAAAAAGAAAAAAAGATTGCCAAAAAGTGAGGATGGTGTAAAGAGCCTCTGGGATAACTTCAAGCGTACCAACATTCTCATCATGGGGGTGCTAGGAGAAGAGAGAGAGCAAGAAATTGAAAACCTATTTGAAAAAAATAATGACAGAAAACTTCCCTAACATGGTGAAGGAAACAGACATACAAGTCCAGGAAGCACAGAGAGTCCCAAAAAAGATGAACCCGAAGAGACCCACACCAAGACACATCATAATAAAAATGAAAAAGGTTAAAAACAAACAGAGAATCTTAAAAGTAGCAAGATAAAAGCAGTTAGTTACCCACAAGAAAGCTCTCATAAGACTGTCAGCTGATTTCTCAAAAGAAACTTTGGAGGCCAGGAGGGAGTGGTAAAAAATATTCAAAGTGATGAAAAGCAAGGACCTACAACCAATATTACACTATCCTGCAAACCTATCATTTAGAATCAATGGACACATAAAAAGTTTCCAAGACAAGAAAAAGCTAAAAGGAGTTCATCACCACCAAACCAATATTACGTGAAATGTTGAAGAGTCTTCTTTAAGAAGATAAAAAATACGAACAATAAAATGGCAATACATACATATTTATCAACAATTGAATCTATAAACCAAATGGACCAGCAGAACAGAAACAGACCCATAGATACAAATAACTTTTTGTTGGTTGCCAGATTGGAGGAAGTTTTTGGGGGGATGGGTAAAAAAGTTGAAGGGATTAAGAAGTACAAATTAGTTGTTAGACTGAGGAACCTCAAAAGGAAGGGGGTAGGGGGACTGGGAAGAGATAAACCAAAGAACTTATATGCATATATGCATAACCAGTGGACACAGAAAATAGTGTTGGGAAAGCAAGACAGGGGTGGGAGTGGGGAGGAGGGTGTCAATGGGGGCAAAAATGGGGGACATCTGTAATACATTCAACAATCAAGATAGGTTTAAAATAAATAAATAAGTCTTACCTGATTATATCAGATCTACCTAGAATAATCTCCTTTTTTATTTTATTTTAGTTTAGTTTTATTAATTTATTTTTGTTACAGATGTTTCTCCTTTTTCCCCCATTGACATCCTCCTCCCTATCCCCCCGTTTTTTATTAACTCAAATTCAAACTGATTACAAACCTTAATTACATTACAAAGTCCTTTCATTTTTACTATAAAACATAACTTAAGCACAGATGTGATATAATCATATGCATAGTTTCTGCCTATATTCAAAGGAAGTGATTTTGCACTGGGGATGAAAAAATTGGAGACTATATTAGAATGTTGCCTACCACAGCTTGTCTTCTCCTCTTCAATGACACATTTATTCTACATGCAAAATACATTCACAATGTTCCCAAGAGTCTCATCCCATTATTTCATAATCTCAAAGTCCAAAGTCACACCATCTAAATCTAAATCTTATAATCTCACCAGCTCAAAAAACAAAATCTCATTTAAATCTCATCAGCTAATATATCCAAATCTCATCACCTAATTATATACATATGTTAGGTGCAGATAAGCCTTCCTCACCATCTGTTAAACTCTTTACATGCATTATTACATTTAATTGTAAAGAAAATCTTGTAAATGAATTTTCATTATTCCCATTTTATAGGTAAGTAAACTGAGGTACTGAGAAGTTTAATTTCCCTAGGGTCATTTAGAGATTAAGTTTCACAGTTTAAATTTGAACTCAGATATGCAGAAATTTGTTAGCTACTCTCATTTTCTCTTGAGAAGTATGCTCTGAAGACGTCTTGGAAAGTTGTGGTTCTTAAAATGATCATCCACATTCTAGGTAGCCAAGTTTTCATGTCTATTAGGATTCTCAGACTAGAAAACTAAATGTCAGAAAGTATCACTAACATTAGTATGGATAAAATTCCCTGCTAAATTCCCGTAGTAGAGGTAACAATTAGGTTGAGAGAAGAGTACAAATTGATGAGAGGAATGAAACAAATGTCAGTAACTCTAATTAGACAATACAGGAACCAAAAAACGGAGGGAGAGATATAGGGGTACTGGCTCCAGTCCTGCTGCCATAGCTTAATATACTTCCTTGATCCTTTCTTTCTTTGTAAAATAAAGATATGCTTGAATGCTAGATGATATCTATGCCATTATCAAAGGCCTACAATTTTAATAAGAGGAGCAACCAACAATGTAGACAGAATGTCATGATTTGGTATTTGGTAAAGAAAAGAGGCTTGGTTATTTGAATTCCATGACATTGTTTGTTCTTAAACAGAAAATGCTTACACATATGGATATAGTTTTGCTCTCAGAACAAGTAATGGAGCCTTACTAAATATTGCCAGGGAAAAGCCCAGGAACTTTGAGAAATGAATGTGATATTTAAGCAATTGATGACCCCTGTTCAGGTCACTACATTTCTAAAAAGCAGGGTCCTATGGAGTGTCAAAGTAAATGAAAGCCCATGAGAAGTGAATATAGCTTGGAATGCCCTGGTTGGAGAGGACCAGAGGCCCTGAGTGCCTGGGTTGAGGAGATGGGATTGTATGCATGGGAATGCAAATACCTCCCTCTCATCACTGTACCTATCCAAAGTAACCATTCATATCCTACAATTTCCTTCCCTCCACTAGCAAAACCTTACAACTTGTTTTCATTAAAAATACTGATTATATAACTACTATGTGCCAGACATTATGGGGGATATAACAATGATATAATGACATAGTCTAGAGTCATCCCTCTGTGTCCCACAACGTATCTGAGACTATTTATCACAACTATGTCTTTCATTAAATTTTCTCTAGTGAGGAGTGCTTGCTACTTTTACTCTTCTCTCCTCTTTTCTATCAGTAAAACCGGAAAAAAAAAATAGTACAGTTCCTATGAGAACCCAGGTCTGCCTTATTCTCAAACCTGTTACAGTACCATGCTAATCCACCTCCCAGAGTAGCCAGTAATTCACTGCCATTCTTCTGTGGCTCCTATAAATGTAGTTTTAGTTAGAAGCTAGCTCCTTTCAGTTTTGTTTAGTTCAGGTTAATACTGAAGTGAATTTGCATTTGCTAAGTCCACACCAACTGCTGGTTTGAATATGGATGAAAGGGAGATAAAGAAAGTATGAGGAAAGCAACCCTGAGGCTTACCAAGCCAGGATAGATACTTTTCCAGGACCCTAGTGTCATTGGGATATGATGAAAAATAATCTTGAGGTAAGAAAACAGCCAAAGACAAAATGATTGCACTTGGCCTAGCTGCAGGTTTAGGCTTGCCAAGTGCTTACTTAGAGATCGTTTTCAAAGAGACCAGATGATGGAAAAAAACCTTAACTAATATATTCTGCTTCCTTGACTACAAAGGAAATGTCAGAGGTGCCCAGTTCCTTGGACTCATCCCCACACATCCCCATTACTTGTAGTTAGAGCCAGCTGAAGCCAGTATTGACTCTTCCAGTGTCATGCCACTGCCCTTTGACAGATTCCATTTGACACTTGAAGGCTTTTATCAGGCCTGTGACACACAGATGAATTTTTGACTGAAAATATAAGACAAGAAACCCACAATTCCTTGTTAACCAAAAGCACAAAACACCTTTTTGAACAAAGATCACAGTTACCCTTACATATGAGTACTCTTTATTTTTTAAACAAGGTGAAGTATTTCTCTATATATTTATAGCCAGTTGCAGTAAACACTGGGCTTTTAAAAATTCATTTATAAATCACATATTTAATGCTGACAAACACCTTGACCTTACAGCCTCTCTGGATCTCTGCCTCCTGTTTGCCTAACTGTAGCAAAAGAGCCTGTCCTTTCTCCAGACTCTGTTTGAGGTGCTTAGGCTTTTTTTTTTTTTTTTTTTTTTTTTTTTTTTTTTTTTTGCTCCAGCTTCAGAGGAGTGACTGTGTCTGTTTTCTATCCTTTGGAGTGGGGTAAATCTTACTAAATTTGCATTCTTCCAGAAAAGTGAAGTTTATGTGTGTATCAGCTGGATATCCTCATTCCTTGTAGTGGCATCTCCCCTTGCCACTCCAGGGAGTTCAATTTGCTCTTACCTCTGGGAAGCCAAGCAGACAAAATTGGAAGGAACAATGCCTCTTCCTCTTACCAGTGCTCTAATTTGTAGCATGCAGAATATGTACTTCTAAAGGCCTTGGTAAAGCCAAAGGTCCATCAGCATCTGCAATCTTTCAGCATCTCTGACAAATAGAAGCAATGCTTTCCCCAAGGTTTAACGTTTGCTTTTGTCTCCCACAGTTGTATATACAAATATGTACATATTCATATGATATATATATATATATATATATATATATATATATATATATATTGCACAGATCTGGGCTCATACATTTTTTTTATAACAACAGTGCATAATATAGTGGCTTATCTGTCTGCAGCAGACAAAATGTATTTGAAAAGGAAGCCCTTCAAAGTATTCCATGGACTTAGGTGTAAACAATGATAATGGGTGGCTCCAGAACTGGCTGAATGTGTGAGCACAGAGAATGCTGGTGTATGCAAGCTAAGCACCACCAAACGATTTATTATAAACCACCCTAGAGACAAATTAAATATTGTTAATATAAAATATGAACAAATAAAAGTGATTGAAATATAAACTATTATAAAAAAACTGGGAGAAGACCTAATTTGTATATGATATGCAGCATTAAATATGTGATTTATAAATGAATTTTTTTTATTAATTTATTTTTGTTACAGATGTTTCTCCTTTTTTCTCCATTGACACCCTCCTCCTCCCCATCCCCTCACCCCGTCCCCAGCTTTGTTGTCTATGTCTATCAGTTATGCATACATGCATATAAGTTATTTTAAAAGCCCAGTGTTTACTGCAACTGGCTATAAATATATAGAGAAATACTGGCTTCAGCTGACTCTAACTACAAGTAATGGGGATATCCGGCAGGGGTCAGCATTGTGCAGCCCAATCCCAGGGAGTCATCTGATAACCATTATCTACTCCCTCCAATAATCCTATAGTAAGGAACTTTGCAGACCATTTTCCATTATGCTTCACCTGAATTCCTTAAAAACCTAATAGGGCAAAGACTCATGCACAGGTGTTGACCAGGCAGAATAGTAGCTGGGAAAACTCCATAATCCCCAGCTTTCCTGGATTCTCTAATACAGGCCTCCATAGCTGGGCATTCAGACGCTGAGGGACCCTCCACAAAAGGTGGAGGACGTGGAGGAAATTCTTCCTCCTTTGATGACAACGTGGGGGGCAGTTCATTCAGGAGTCTCCTCCAAAGGGGAAACCAGAGCCACCTCGCTGCTAGGACTGATTTCCTTAGCAGCTGCAATGATGTAAATACCAGTCGCCATAAGAGAAGTGTTGAGGTGGAGAGATTACACCCTAAATCCTTGTGCACCCTAAAAGTTTCTCCCACTTTGAACCACATGTGAGAATCAAATGTACCCTCCTTAGGGAACCATGGATAGTGCTCTTGTAAGTCCCTCAAAAGCTGCAAGAGCTTCCGCTCTGATACGGAGAATTGAGCTGCTTTCAACAGCTGCCCTAAGACTTGTACATAAAGTCGCTGATCTTTAAAAAGGCCCGACCCCATGCTGTCTCACTGGGAATCCCCTCACAGTTACTAGGTATGCTGGCAGCTATCCCAAGCCAGGTGCCACTGATGAGATAACCCGATCATACTTTACTTTTGATCCGGATCCCTAATTCCCTTTCTAATTCCTTGTCACATACCGTTATGTTGCTGAACATGTCAGATCACATTGCTGTGTATTCGTGTCAGTTGGGGTCACCACTTGCAGACTCTCGGCCTGCTGGGGGTCATCACAATGCAATGAACTACGAGCAGTCACTGCCTGGAGTGAGGGGGAGCATGCAAGGGAGCAAATGCTCCTGATATCTGGATGTAGCCCTATTTATTTTCTTAGCAGTTCCCTAGGTTACACTGTATTTTAGGTAATTATGTCCTTGAGATAGCGTCTCTGCTGACCTTTCAGCCAAGCCCAGCATTCTTCCTGTTACAGCTGCACCTGGCTATTTTCAGCCGAGATTCTTAATAAACACATTCACTCCCTTGGGCGGTGTTCCATACCATGTCATACATACTTTGTCTTCAGCTAGCCAGGCCACGAGAAGAGAATGCATACCTCAAGTTTACATTTTGTTCATCCATCAAACCCCCAACCCTACAGACTTTGAAGGAAGGACAGATAAGGATGGACCTGGAGTTGAAAAAACTGGGTAAGCAGTTACCAGGCAAACCAGTGTTTCACCACAGAGCTTTAGTTTTATCTGGGGGAGTAAGGCCATAGGAAAAAGAACCTCAGTTTCCACAATTTTGTCATTGAATTAGAAAAATATTATATACTGTGTTCCCTAAAATGTTTAATCAAGACTCTCAATATCTATCTTGTTGGTTGGGAATGATCTTCTAGACCTGCAAGGGGGGAATGGGGAATAGTTGGTTGAGCTACAGAGAGAAAAAGGCTAAAGGGACAGAGCACTAGATACTTCACCATCTTTGTAGCAGCATCCAAGTTGTTAGCCGGGACATTCAGAGCCACTCATGCTCCTCTCATTCTCAAATCACCCTGATGCAAATTGTCATCAGCTTTTGCCTGGGTTATTGCAGTAGCTTTCTAACTGGTGTTTCTGTTTCCATCCTTGCTCTGTCTGCCCAAAATCTGTTCTCAAAATCCTAACGTAGTAATCCTGCTAAGCAATAATTCCCAGCCAATTAATGCACATTAGAATCACATGAGAAAATTTCTAAATGACCCTATTCCAAAAAGTTAAATCATAGCCTCTGGTGTCACATTTTGTTCCACTGCTCAAACACTTTAGTGTCTTGTTTTCCTGCAGAGTAGAAGATAACTTCTTACCATAGTCCATATAATTAGGTGGCTGCCTGCTTTCTTAAATTTTATTTTTTAAATTACAGTTTAACATTTAATATTATTTTGTATTTGTTTTAGGTGTACAACATAGTGGTTAGACAATCATATACTTTACAAAGTGATCCTGCTAACATTTCCAGTATGCACCTGACACCATGCATAGTTATTACAATATTATTGATTATATTCCTGAAGCTGTACTTTACATCCAGGATGATTTTGTAACTACCAATTTGTACTTTTTAATCCCTTCTCCTTTTTAACCCAATCCTGCAACCAACCTTCTTTCTGGCCACCATCAGTCTGATCTCTATATTTTTGAGTATGTTTCTATTTTGTTTGTTTGTTAATTTTGCTCTTTAGATTTCATATATACAGTAAGTGAAATCACATGCTAGTTGTCTTTCTCTGACTGACCTATTTCACTGAGAATAATACCCTCTAGGTCCATCCATGCTGTCACAGGTGGTAAGATTTCATTCTTTTTTATGGCCAAGTAATATTCCATTGTAAAAATGTACCACCGCTTTTTTTATCCACTAATCTGTTGATGGGCACTTGGGTTGCTTCCATATCTTGGCTATTATAACTTATGCTGCAATGAACAAACGGGTGGATATATTATTTCAAATTAGTGTTTTAGTTTTCTTTGGATGTATACCCAGAACTAGAATTGCTGGGTGATAAGGTAGTTCAATTTTTAAATTTTTGAGGATCCTCCATACTGTTTTCCATAGTGGCTGCACCAATCTGAATTCCCACCAACAATGTACAAGGATTCCCTTTTATCTATATCCTCACCAGCACTTGTTTGGTGATTTATTGATGATGCCATTCTGACCTTTGTGAAGTGATTTCTTATTAGGATTTGCATTTCTGTGATGGTTAGTGATGCTGAGCATCTTTTCATATGTCTATTGGTCATCTGAATATCCTCTTTGGAGACTTGATCTTCTCCAACTTTCCGATTTGCTCACTATGTTTCAGATACACTGTCCTCTTTGCTTTTTTCTCTACATGCTAGGCAAGCTTCTCCTTCAGATACTTTTCACTTAATGTTTCCTCTGCCTGGACCACTCTACTCCAGACACATGCATGGTTCACTCCCTCACTTCCTTCAGGTCTCTGCTTAAATGTCATTTCATCAGAAAGGCCTACTATGCCTTGTCTATCTGGAGTACCACTCCAATCATACTCTGTCATTCTGTCTTGTTTTATTTTGTTCATGTACTATCATTACTTGACATTATATTTTAGGTCAATTTGCTTTTATTTCCCCCACTGGGATGTAAGTTCTATGAAGACAGTAATTTTTGTCTACCTTGTTCATATTTAGCCTCTAGGTCCTAGAGCTGTGTCTGACATATAATAGATGCTCAATAAATATTTGATGTTGGTTGACTGACTGAATGAATGAATGAATGGAATTCATAAATGAGTGATTCTCTGTTTCCACAATGCTAGGTTCTGAGTATATGAGAAGAGCCAAGGGAAGTTCCCAGGGTATGACACTACATATTCAGCATATGGCTGAGTAGAATTGATACACAAAATCTAAGCTCAAGATTACATTAAAAATCTGTTATTAATCATATGCCCAGATGGTTTGTGAGTCAATGGTCATAGGATGAATTTCTAGCTATCATAAAATCCTGTTGGTGGTACATTACCTGATAGGTATTACAAGCCTTATCTAGAGTCTTGGAGTGGAAAGATTTTTTAATGGTTAGCTCTGAAAATGTAACAGATGGCTATGCAAATGTGGCAACTGATAGTAATACCATATTTGCATAAGTACTGTATTTTCAAAGCAATTAATTTCTTTATAAATGCTAGACTAGAAATGGTACATTATGTTTTTGCCATTAGCCCTTGAATGTGACTTTAGTTTAGATAATAGGCTGGGTGGCTCTGCATTGCTCAGGTTTGCCTTATGGAGCTATCATGTGGATCCTGGTAGATTTTGAAGTAGCATAAAGCTTTCTGAAACTGGATTTGCCTCATTTTTTATTACTGAGAAGTGACAGAATTGGCCCTCATTGCACCTTTTTTACCTTACTTCCACTCTATCCAGCCTGGCACAGATGGATAATTCACTGTCACAGGAACAGTCCAACCTTGATCAATTTATGAGGTAAACATAACATAAATGTTTATATATCTAATTACATAGCTGACTTCAGAGAACTGAAATGAGAATTAGACAAGAGCATAATCTTAGTTGGATATTTCAACATTGCTTTTTCTGTAACTGGTTAAGCAAGTAAAAATAAATCAGTGAGGATGTAGAAAACTTGAACACCATAAAACAACCTGACCTTGCTGAAAGTTATAGACAACTATACCCATTAGCAACAGTACACACATTCATTTCAAGGACACATAGAACATTCATCAATAGACCATAGTCTAGTTCATAAAACAAGTCTAAGTACTTTTAAAATACTGAAAAAATGCAGAATATGTTTCTTGTTTATAACAGTATTAAATTATAAATTAATAAAAATTATTTAGAAACAAACAACATATGTCTAAACAATCATGGGCCAAAGAAGAAATCACATGGGAAATTAGAAAATATTTGAACTGAATGAAATAAAAACACAACATACTACTATTTGTGGAATGCAGCTAAAGCAGTGTCTAGAAGAAGATTGATACCATGAATGCAATACATTAGAAAACAATAAAGTTTCCAAATCAATGATCTGAACTTCCATCTTAAGAAGCTAGAAAAGGAAAGCACACTAAACTCAAAGTTAGTAGCAGGAAGGAAAACAAGGGAGAAGGCAATGAACTAGAAAAACAGACAAATAATTAAGAAAATTAATGAAACCCAGAATTATTTTTCTGAAAAGATTAATAAAGTGATAAACTTCTAGTTGAACTGATAAAAAAGAAGAGAGACCACAGATTCTCAATATCAGGGATAACTGCAGAGACTCACTAGAGATCCTACAGATATTAAAAGAAAAATAAGGGTATATTAGGAACAAATATATATCAGTATTTTAACTTATGTAAAATAGAATAATTCCCTAAAAGATACAAATTACTAAATCTGACCTAAGAAGCAATAGAAAACATGAATTTCACTATATCCATTAAAGGAGTTGAATTTGTAATTTAAAACTTTCCAACAAAAAAACTATAGCCCACTTGCTTCAGTGATGAATTACATCAAATGTTTAAGGAAGAAATAACACCAATGACACAAATTCTTTCAGAAAACAGAGAAGGAAGGAACACTTTCCAACTCATTTTATGATGCCAGAATTACCCTGATAATAACAAAACCAGATAAAGACATTACAAAAAAAGAAAACTACAGACCAATATCTGCTCTATACAGATGGCACCACCCCTACTATTAAGAAGCTTCAATAGAGGTATAGTGTTTAAAAATGTACCCAGTTGAGTATAGCATAAGGTAGATTATAATTTGCTTTGTAGAAGGCTCCCTGAGCAAGGTCAAGTTGTTTGATGGAGTTCAAGTTCCCTATACCCTCAATGATTTCAAACAGGCACATAGAGAAGGGACATAGGAGATATTCAGCACAAGGTATGGAGAATTGGGCAATTATTTATGTCCACATCTGAGCTTTATAGTTATACTGTAACCTTCTCAAGAAAATATCTTATTAATCTCTGTCTACCCAGTGTCCATCATAAGGCTAACACATAGTAGGTACTCTAATAAATTAATACTTTAGAGAAAGAATCAGCTAACATTTTGGGGTAAAAGTGCCAGATAGTAATTATTTTGGACTCTTACTGACCACATATTTTCTGTTGCAGTTACTCAACCCTGCCACTGCAGAGCAAAAGCAGTCATACATGATATGTAAATGAATGAAGTTAGATGTGTTCTGATAAAACTTTACTTATACAAAGGGCTAGAGGACAATATTGGGCCCACAAGCCATAGTTTGCCAACCACTGGGTTAAGACATGATACAGAATATGTCCAAGACTGATCCTGTGTGGTGATGCTAGTAGTACAAGTAAGAATTGTACCTCCCAATTTTTGATATTGCTAGTATGCATCCTAGTATAATAGCAAACTATTGGAAATAGTCCATATATCCAACAATAGAGTAATAATTGAATACATTTTGTTGTAGAGATACAATGGAACGCTGTGTCCCTTTCAAACTGGTAAAGATTTACAGTGTTTGACTTTAAAAGGTATTCTGTACACATTAAGGGGAAAGGCAGAATATAAAAGTCTTGCTTGTATTATTGCCATAGGCTGCTAACTGGTCTCTTTATTCCAAATCACTGTACATTACCTAACAGTTAGATTGATATATATATCAATTTTTTTTTATCCTCACCCGAGGACACTTTTGCATTCATGTTCAGATAGAGTGAGAGGAAGAGAGGGAGGAAGAGAGAGAGAGAGAAACATCAATGTGAGAGAGACACATTGACTGGCTGCCACTCACATGACCCCAACCAGGGCTGGGGACAAACTGCAACCGAGGTACATGCCCTTAGCGGGAACTGAACCCAGGTCTCTCTGGACCGCGGGCCGACACTCTAACCACTGAGCCAAACCGGCCAGGGCTAGATTGATATTTTAAAAATCAAAATCAAAATGGTTCACTCTCTTTTTTAAAACCCTTAGATGGCTTTCTATCATATTTGTTTATAAAGTCATGTGATCTGTCCTTCACCTATCTCTTTGATCTCATCTCTTACTACCATTTCCATTACCACCTATACTATAGCTAGTTCCATCAACTTTATTTGCTTTTTTTAAAAATTTTTTATTGATTGATTTTAGAGAGAGAGGAAAGGAAAGGGAGAGAGAGATAGAAACATCGATGAGAGAGAACATTGATTGGCTGCCTCCTGCATTCCCCCCACTGGGGATTGGGCCCACAACCTGGGCATGTGCCCTGACTGGGAATTGAACCGGAGACCTCTTGGTTCATGGGTCGATGCTCAACCACTGAGCCACACCAGCTGGGCCATTTACAATTTTTGATACCCATTTTCAGCTCAAGAGATTTGTGTTTGCAATTTTCTTTGCCTAGAATATACTAATTCTCCTTCTTTAGATCTCAGTTGTAATGGCCTCTTCTTTTTATTATTTATTAAATTATAGTTGACATACAATATTATATTAGTTTCAGGTATACAACATAGTGATTAGACATGTATGTATTTTATGAAGTGATTACCATCTTATAGGCTTCCCTACCCATTCTTTCTCAAGTTAGCCTCCCTCAGTTACTCATTTATTTCCTTTGAAGTTTATCTAAAATTATTTAATTACCCTGTTTATTAATTTGTTTATTGTCTATCTTCCCAATTAGTATGTAATGTAAATACCAAGAGAACAGGTGTGTATCCTAGCATAGTCCAGGCCCTATTAGTTTAATGGAAGAAACACATTCATGGTAGAGAGCAGAGCATGAAAATAGCACAGATTTGGGAAGTGCTAGAACATGCGAATCGTTTCAGACTTCTCCTCCTTCTCCTTCTCCTCCTCCTCTTTCATCTTTCTCTCCCCCTCCCCCCTCTATGTCTCTCCCATACATGGCATGCAGTCAAGTTACATGTTGGTTAAAGCTCCAGCAAACTTTAACTTAGTTTTGTAGTGCTTAATATTTCCTTAAATGTAGTCTGCATTTAAATATATTGACTGCACAACAAAGATATTCAGGATACTTTTAAGAATGTAGAGAGTGAACCATCTATTTTTTTGCTCTCCTTTTCACAAATGGTAGCAGTTATTTTCTGCTGGTAAACAGTAAGAACAGAAGCTTCTCATTAAATTTTCAGTTTTTTCCCCCTAATGATAACCACTTCATTGGAAGTGTAACTTGTGGTATTTTGAATAACTATTGCACTCCATTTATGTGTGTGTGTGTGTAAAACTATATATATATATATTGAAATATATCCTCCATGTAGCTAGAAACATCTATTAAATCTGAAGACTTCTTTAAAACACATACCAACACACACAAAATTCTATACATTTTTATTTACGCAGACGCAGAATCAATCACATTCTCCAACCCAGAACACATATATACACAAGCAAGCTAGTATGCACAATAAGCCCAAATTAGCAACTTCTCAAACTGGCCAAAATGCCATGTATAAAAGCTACAGAATTGCTTATGTCATTTAGTCTAATGATTTGCATGAATATTGTCTTTAGTTCAAATAATCATTTGTTGCTAATTTCTCCACCTATAAATTAGGAACTGTCTAATGATCACTTTTGAGCAATCACAAATTTTTCTAAGCTATCAAAAAGCCATTGGTTTGAACTTGTCCATTGGCAAGTTGGTCTGATCTTGGAAACATTGCTCACTCTGATTGTCTTACCATGAGGGTGGCAGCAGTTATTGTTAGACCATTCTCAGTTATGACTAAATTTAGTTTAAAAGAACTCTTTAATTAAGTTCAAAAGATGGCCTGAATTTAGTCACCTAACCAGTGTTGGCCTAGTAAAGTTATAACAACCAGCTCTATAGGGAAGGAATGTATGCATGTATACACAGCTTATTTAGATTTTATTGGTATAAAGGATGTGTGTCACATGATTTACAAAAAAAATTTAAAAATACAATGCTCTTCATTGAAAGGTTTCACAGTCAACTCATTCTTACACAATACATTTGTTGATTTGTGGTTACAATTCAACCATGACTTGACAAATGGAATTGCATCCCAATCTTCTAACACTTTTCCCCAAAAAATTCTTGTTCTTAAATCTGATATTTGGACTATGTTAAACCATTTTTTCACCTCATACAAATCATATCATTAAACTAAAACTCCTTTCACCTTCAATATCACATTGCAATAGTGTTGTCCTTTTACTCTTCTGTATAAGTTGTAGGACTTGGGCTAATCTTTGATTTTGTATTACTTAATAATGATTGTGTTTAATCTTTGGCATGAAAAAATTTTGAAAGTTTAACAATTTGCCCTCAAAAGCTGGTAAAAAGCTGAATCCATGCATACCACTGCAATTATTAACCAAACAACTTTTTGTGATTAGCCCGATATTTGAGTCATAAATAGTTATAAAAAAACACGTGTGGGGATATGTGCATTTGTGTATATGTATACTAATTTATGTGATTTCATTCACTTTCATTATCACAATAAAATATTGCTGAATATTAATCAAAGTTTTCACTATCAAATAACTTAGAGGTTAAAATGTTCTAGTCAGGTCTAGTAAGGATGTTCTAATATGATTTATTCTCTACATCAGCGGTTCTCAACCTGTGGGTCATGACCCCTTTGGGGGTCGAATGACCCTTTCACAGAGGTCACCTAAGACCATCAGAAAACATATATTTCTGATGGTTTTAGGAACCGAGACACCACTCCTCTATCCATCTCCACGTGGGTCCGCCCACATGCAGATATGCCCACATACAACATGAGGAACTGTATTAAAGGGTTGCGGCGTTAGGAAGGTTGAGAACCACTGCTCTACATAGTTTGAAATTGCAATGGACTTGACCTCAACACTAAACATCTGATCTCCCTTCCTCATCTCCTGCACTTATAATCTGTTTCTTTTTTCTAGTGCACAGACTTCTCCAACAACTAATTCCTGTCCCTCCTAATTTCAATGGGACCTTTTATTTCAGAAATGTTCCAAACACTAAATGGAATAGAGAAATTGCCTTCTAGACAAAAATGTTAATCAAAGAGTGAGCTGGTCAATACTGAGATTATCCTATTTTGAGAATATCTGGCTATCCTAATAACAAGCTTTAAAACTTTTTTTTTTTAAATGATCCAGTCTTTTATTAAGAAGTTAGGAAATATTAAAAATATTAAATTTATAAACCCAGCAACACGGTGTGTTGCCTCTTTATACCTGCACTCCCTGGGGTTTCCATTCCCTTACAGTGTCCCTCTGTCCATCTTCCCTCTGTCCGATCCCTCGGTCTGTGTTATGTGGTTCAGTTCAACTTTGTTTCCCACACTCTCTATTATTTTTTGTTATTTTTTATTAATTTGTTTTTGTTACAGATGTTTCTCCTTTTTTCCCCATTGACACCCTCCTCCCCATCCCTCTACCCCTTCCCCAGCTTTGTTGTCCATGTCCATCAGTTATGCATACATGCGTATAAGTTCAGTGGTATATCTCTTCCCTCCCCCCCACCCCCTCTTCTGGGGGTTATCAGTCTGTACCCTACTTTCACATCTCTGGGTTTACCCTGTTCCCCATACTGTTATGTTTACTATATTCCACAAATGAGTGAGAACATGTGATATTTTTCTTTCTCTGCTTGGTTTGTTAAACTTAGGATAATACTCTCGAGGTCCCTCCATGTCGTCTCAAAGGATAAGAGATCTTTCTTTCTTACAGCTGCATAGTACTCCATTGTGTATATGTACCACAGCTTTTTTATCCATTCATCCACTGATGGGCACTTGGGCTGTTTCCAGATCTTAGCTATTGTGAATAGTGCTGCTATGAACATGGGAGTACATATATTCTTTCTGATTGGTGTTTCAGGTTTCTTAGGGTATATTCCTAGAAGTGGGATCACTGGGTCAAATGGCAATTCAATTTTTAATTTTTTGAGGTAACACCATAGTGTTTTCCACAGTGGCTGCACCAGTCTGCATTCCCACCAGCAGTGGACTAGAGTCCCCTTTTCTCCACACCCTCGCCAACACTTGTTGTTTGACGATTTGTTGATGGCGACCATTCTGAGAGGTGTGAGGTGATACCTCATTGTTGTTTTAATTTGCATCTCTCTGATGATTAGTAATGTTGAGCATTTCTTCATATGTCTCTTAGCCATTTGTATGTCCTGTTTGGAGAGGTGTCTATTTAGTTCCTCTGCCCATTTTTTAATTGGGTTCTTTGTCTTCCTTTTGTTGAGTTGTATGAGCACTCTATATATTTTAGAGATTAACCCCTTATCTGATGTATCATTGGCAATTATGGTCTCCCATACAGTGGGTTCTCTTTCCGTTTTGATGGTTGTTTCTTTTGCTCTGCAGAAGCTTTTGAGTTTGATGTAGTCCCATGTGTTCATTTTTTCCTTTGTTTCTGTTGCCTTAGGTGATGTATCAGTGAAGATTCTGCTGCGTATGATGTCCGAAATTTTGTTGCCTACATTTTCTTCTAGGATTTTTATGGATTCATGAGTCACATTTAACTCTTTTACTCATTTTGAGTTTATTCTTGTGTATGGTGTAAGTTGATGATCTAGTTTCATTTTTTGCATGTAGCTGTCCAATTTTCCCAACACCATTTATTAAAGAGGCTGTCTTTGCTCCATTGTATGCTCTTGCCACCTTTGTCAAATATTAGTTGAGCATAATGTCTTGGGTCAGTTTCTGGATTCTCTTCTCTGTTCCACTGGTCTATACGCCTGTTCTTGTGCCAATACCAGGCTGTTTTGATTATAGTAGCTCTGTAGTATAATCTGATATCTGGTATTGTGATCCCACCTACTTTGTCCTTCTTTTTCAAGATTGCTGTGGCTATTCGGGGTCTTTTTTGGTTCCATATGAACTTTTGGAGTATTTGTTCTAGTTCTGTGAATTATGTCGCTGGTATTTTGATTGGGATTGCATTGAATCTATAGATTGCTTTGGGTAATATGGACATTTTAATGATGTTAATTCTTCCAATCCATGAACAAGGTATGTGCTTCCACTTTTTTTATATCTTCCTCTATTTCTTTTTTCAATGTCCTGTAGTTTTCTGAAAATAGATCCTTTACTTCTTTGGTTAAATTTATTCCTAGGTATCTTAATTTTTTTGCTGCGATGGTAAATGGGATTGTTTTTTTAGTTTCTCTTTCTGTGAGTTCATCATTGGTGTATAAGAATGCCGTCGATTCCTTGACGTTAATTTTGTATCCTGCTAATTTGCCAAATTCATTTATTAGGTCTAGTAGATTTTTGATGGAGTCTTTAGGGTTTTCTATGTATAATATCATGTCATCTGCGAATAATGACAGTTTCACTTCCTCCTTTCCAATTTGGATCCCTTTTATTTTTTCTTCACGTCTGATTGCTGTGGCTAAGACTTCCAGTACTATGTTAAATAAGAGTGGCGAAAGTGGGCATCCCTGTCTTGTTCCTGTTCTTAAGGGAAATGTTTTTAGTTTTTTCCCATTGATTATGATGTTGGCTGTAGGTCTTTCATATGTGGCCTTTATAATGTTGAGATATGATCCCTCTATTCCCAAATTGCTGAGCGTTTTAATCAGAAATGGGTGTTGAATTTTGTCAAATGCTTTTTCAGCATCTATTGATATGATCATGTGGTTTTTATCTTTCATTTTGTTTATGTGGTGTATCACATTTATTGATTTGCGAATGTTGAACCAGCCTTGCATCCCTGGGATTAATCCCACTTGGTCATGGTGAATAATTTTTTTGATGTATTGCATGATCCGATTTGCTAGTATTTTGTTCAGGATTTTGGCATCTATGTTCATCAGGGATATTGGCCTGTAGTTTTCTTTCTTTGTAGTGTCTTTTTCTGGTTTTGGAATTAGAATTATGCTGGCCTCATAAAATGAGTTTGGAAGTCTTCCTTCTTCTTGAATTTTTATTAACAGTTTGAGAAGAATAGGTGTTAGTTCTTCTTTGAATGTTCGGTAAAACTCCCCTGTGAAGCCGTCTGGGCCTGGACTTTTGTTTGCTGGGAGAGTCTTGATTACATCTTCAATTTCCTTGGTTGTTATTGGTCTGTTCAAGTTTTCTATCTCTTCCTGGTCCAGTTTTGGGAGACTATATGTTTCTAGAAATATGTCCATTTCGCTTAGATTGTCGAATTTGTTGCCATATAAATGTTCATAGTATTCGTTAACGATCCTTTGTATTTCTGTGGTGTCAGTTGTTACTTCTCCTCTTTCGTTTCTGATTTTGTGTCTTTGGGTTCTCTCTCTTTGTTTCTTGGTGAGTCTAGCTAAGGGTCCATCAATCTTGTTTATCTTTTCAAAAAACCAGCTCTTTGTTTCATTGATCCTTTGAATTGTTTTTTTTTGGTCTCCATGTCGTTTATTTCTGCTCTGATCTTTACTATTTCCTTCCTTCTACTTGCTCTGGGGTTTTCCTTTTGTTTGCTTTCTAGTTCTTTAAGTTGTGAGGTTAGATAGTCTATTAGAAAATTTTCTTGTTTCTTGAGGTAGGCCTGTAGTGCTATGAACTTCCCTCTCAGAACTGCTTTCGCTGCATCCCATAGATTTTGTGTTGTTGTGTGTTCATTTTCATTCGTTTCCAGAAAGTTTTTAATTTCTTCCTTGATCTCCTTGGTAACCCATTCATTGTTTAATAACATGCTATTTAGCCTCCATGTATTCAAATGTCTTTGCATGTTCTTGTTGCAATTGATTTCTAGTTTCAGGCCATTGTGATCTGAGAAGATGCTTGATATGATTTCAATCTTCTTGAATTTGTAGAGACTTAGTTTGTGTCCTAACATGTGGTCTATCTTTGAGAATGTCCCATGTGCACTTGAGAATAATGTGAATTCTGTAGTTTTGGGGTGTAATTCTCTGTAAATATCAATTAAATCCATTTGGTCTAGTGCTTCATTTAGAGTCTCTGTTTCCTTGTTAATTTTTTGTCTAGAGGATCTATCCAGTGAAGTTAGCAGGGTCTTGAAGTCCCCTGCTATGATTGTATTGCTGTCGATTTCTCCTTTGAAGTTTTCCAGAAGATTTTTAATGTATTTTGGTGCTCCTGTATTGGGTGCATATATGTTTACCAAGGTTATCTCTTCCTGTAGGATAGATCCTTTCAATATTATGTAGTGGCCTTCTTTGTCTCAAGTTATGGCCTTCATTTTAAAATCGATTTGATCAGATATGAGTATTGCTACCCCAGCTTTTTTTTCCTTTCTGTTTGCTTGGAAGATTTTTTTTCCATCCCTTCACTTTCAGCCTATGTGTGTCTTTTGTAGTGAGGTGGGTCTCTTGTAAACAACATATTTTTGCGTCATGCTTTCTTATCCAATCCGCTACTCTGTGTCTTTTGATCAGGGCGTTCAGTCCATTTACATTTAAGGTGATTACCGATATGTACTTACTTATTGTCATTTTTGTTTAGTGTGTTTCTATTTTCCTTTCTATTTCTTCTACTAATTACAGCAGTCCTTTTAACATTTCTTGCAGTGCTGGTTTGGTGCTAATGTATTCCCTTAGCCTTTTTTTGTCTGGGAAGCTCTTTAGTTGACCTTCTATTTTGAATGATAGCCTTGCTGGGTAGAGTAATCTTGGGTTCAGGTCCTTGTTTTTCATGACCTTGATTATTTCATGCCATTCCCTTCTGGCCTTTAGTGTTTTTATTGAGAAGTCAGCTGATAACCTTATGGGGGTTCCTTTGTAGGTAACCTTTTGCTTAGCTCTTGCTGCTTTGAGGATTCTCTCTTTGTCTTTAATTTTTGGCATTTTAATTACAATGTGTCTTGGTGTGGGCCTGTTTGGGTTCTTCTTACTTGGGACTCTCTGTGCTTCTTGAACTTGAAAGCCTTCTTCCTTCACCAAATTAGGGAAATTTTCTGTCACTATTTCTTCAAATGTATTCTCTAACCCTTTCTCATTTTCTTCTTCTTCGGCGACTCCTATGATCCGAATATTATTACGTTTCCAGTTTTCCCACAGTTCTCTTAAGCTGTCTTCCTGTTTTTTCATTGTTTTTTCCTTTCGGTTTTCTGATTGGTTGATTTTTTCTACCCTGTCTTCTAATTCACTGATCCGGTCCTCAGCTTCTTCTACTCTGCTTTTTAGTCCTTCCAATGTGTTCTTCATTTCTGCCATGTCATTCTTTATTTCCAATTGGTTTATTTTCAAAATTTCTATGTCTTTGCTCATGGTGTTGATGTCCTTACACATGCTGTTGAGCTTCCTCAAGATCATGGCTCTGAATTCTAGCTCTGTTAACTTGCTTAACTCCATTTCATTTATCTCATCTTCATTGGAGATCTCTTGTTCTTTCGTTTGGCATCTGTTTCATTGTTTTACCATTTTGGCTATCTCAGTGGTTTTTGGAGCCTGCCAAATTTTCCCTGTGGATGTTTGTGTTCTGCTGTTTGTGGCTCCCTGTACTGGGTTTGGATGAGCTTGAGAGGACCCACGTTATACACCACTGTTCAGTCTTACTTTCCTGGGTAGAGTTGCAAGCCCAGAAAAGGTTCAGTTATCCTCTAGCTTTTTGCCTAGAGGCTATTAGTCCTGGTTACTTAAAGAGCCTTGGGTTCTCAGTTGAATGAAAACCTCCCTCAGGTGTTCAGCGTGAAAGGATTTCCCGAGGGTGGGGCAGATGCTGGTAGTTAATGAGCCTTGATTTGCATTTCAATGGCCCAACTGGGTGTGGCTGAATCTCCGAGGGAGGGGCTGCCGCCTCTCCCCAGAGCCCTGGGATGGAGTAAGTCGACCAGGCCACAGTCCTGTGTGGCCAAAACTCAGCAAAAGCTCTGAGCACCCTCCAAATCCCAAGTGTCCCCACACAGTTCCAGTCCAGTCCGCCCTCCCTCTGCCGGAGTCCGAGGTGAGTGGCTGTGGCTGTTTCAGCGCTCTATCCCGGCTCTTCGCTGTGGAGCCAGCTCGGGCTTTAGTGCTCTGTCCCGGCTCTGCGCTGTGGAGCCGGCTCGGGCTTTAACCCCGAGGGCGGTGCGCTGCTCACGGCTAAGGACGCTGCTGTCTGTGTGCTCCCAGCCCCCCTCTCGCGCCTCCGCAATCCTACCAGGATCGAGTCAGTGTCCCTGGTTGTATGGTCCTCGCGAGCTGTTTTTCCGTTGCTTTTTCCCGACGATTTGACTTTATTTTAGTTGTATTTCCAGTTTGGTCCTGGGAGATGATCTGTGTAGCTTCCATTCACTCTGCCGCCATTTTGGAATCTTTAAAACTTTTTGTCTGTTTATAAATGGTGTTTGAAATGAATTAAAATGATTGACTAGGTATGTATCATTAACAGGAAACAAGTGGCCTTCAAGAAATGATAATGTTTTAGCATAAAAGCACACAAGCTTCTCATTAAAATAATAAAGTTATGAGACAGAGAGTTTTATCTATGGACAAGAAATCAACTTAGAAATAGGAAATGATGGGTAAAATCAAATGGATACTAGTTTTTCTCCATATATATGGAGAGATTTTCCCCACTCTCTTTTTTCACATAGCCAGCTTTTACTTGTCCTTAAGGTCCCAGTGTAACTATCACTTTTTAGGGAACTCTTCCCTGACATTCCTGGGTCCTCCACATATGAAGTTGAACCATATAAAATTGTGGTTTATAAAAATGGTCAAATATTGCCAATATGTCTAACATAATACTTCCCTCATCATACCTCTAATTATACTGGCCTACAAAGGACCTATTCACTTGTTAATGTTCTGGCTTTGAGTGTGATCTCTGTGATTCATGTACTTCAAGTTACTAATCTTTACTAGATGTTTGTTGAATGCATGCATGAATGAATGAACACTACAGTATCTTTAAGAGTAAATCTATCTTATATTAAAATATTAATTTGGAAATAAAACTACCAAGAAAAATTCCCAAGTTTGCATTGATACCAAACCAGTAACAGAAGCTAAGTCAAATAGGAGCAACTGCAGAAGCTGACTTGAAGTCTTTGAATGTGCAATATTGACTTCCACTAGGCAAGAAAAAGGCAAAGAATTTAGAAATCAGTCAAGCTTAGCAGAGGACAGCCTATAATGTGTGGTTTCAATTCCCAGTCAGGGTACATAACTAGGTTATGGGTTCCATCCTTGGTCGTGGTGCATATGAGTTGCAAATGATTGGTTTTTCTCTCTATATATATATATATAAAATCAATAAACATATCCTCAAGTGAAGATTTGAAAAAAAAAACAAAACAAGATTTGCCACAGTGGTCCAGCCCAGGAAATAGTTTACACAGGAATCTGACTCTTACTGATAACATGTAGTAATTTGATGGCCTGTGTACTTAACCGAAAACAGTACACTAAGAGTAACAGAACCCCTTTCTGGAGAGTAACTACAGTCTTTTTGCATAGGGGATGATGCTCCAACCAACCCAGCCAACTGGCAAGGATATGTATATAAGCATATACATTCTTTGGTGTTTCTCTTCCTGTCCCCTCCTCACCCCTCTTCTCTCTGAGGTTTGTCAGTCTGATCCTTACTTCCAAGTCTCTGGGTCTATTTTGTTCGTCAGCTAATTTTGTTAATTATATTCCACAAAAAAGTGAGATCATGTGATACGTCTTTCTCTGACTGGCCTATTTTGCTTAGCATAACACTCTCCAGGTCACTACATGCCATCTAAAAGAGTAAGAGATGTTTCTTTCTTACAGCTGCATAGTATTCCATTGTGTATATGTACCACAGATTTTTATCCACTCATCTACTGATGGACACTTGGGCTGTTTCCAGACTTTAGCTATTATAAATAGTGCTGCTATGAACATGGGAGTGCATGTATATTTTTTCTGATTGATGTTTCAGGCTTCATAATATATATTCCTAGAAGTGGGATCACTGAGTCAAATGGAAGTTCCATTTTTAATTTTTTAAGGAAACACCAATTTGTTTTCTTCAGTGGTTGCACCAGTCTTCACTCAAACCAACAGTGTATTAAAGTACCTTTTCTCCACAGCCTTACCAGAACTTATTATTTGTTGATTTGTTCATGGTAGCCATTCTGGCAGCTGTGAAGTGATACCTCATAGTCATTTTAATTTGCTTCTCTCTGATGGTTAGTGATGGTGAGCATTTCTTCATATGTCTCTTGTCCATTTGCATGTCCTCTTTGGAGAAGTGTCTATTCAGATCCTCTGCCCATTTTTTGTTTTACTTCCTTTTGTTGAGTTGTATGAGTACTTTATATATTTTGAAAATTAACCCATTATCCAATGTATCTTTAGCAAATATGTTCTACCATAGAGTGGGTTCCCTTTTAATTTTGATGCTGGTTTGTTTTGCTGTGCAGAAGCTTTTTAGTTTGATGTAGTCACACTTATTTTTTTTTCCTTTGCTTCTCTTGCCCTAGGTGATGCATCAGTGAAAATTCTGCTATGTGTAATGTCTGATATTTTTCTGCCTACATTTTATTCCAGGATTTTTATGGTTCTATGACTTAAATTTAAGTCTTTTATCCATTTTGAATTTATTCTTGTATATAGTATAAGTTGGTGATCTAGTTTCATTTCCTTGTGTGTACTTGTTCAAATTTCCCAATACCATTCATTGAAGAGACTGTCTTTATTCCACTGTATGCTGACACCTCCTTTGTCAAATATTAATTCAGCATAATGTCTTAGGTCAATATCTCAGTTCTCTGTTCTCTTCCATTGATCTATATGCTGGTTCTTGTGCCTGAACCAGGCTGTTTTGGTTTCATTGGCTTTGTAGTATAACCTGTATTGTTATCCCTACAACTCTGTTCTTTTTCAAGACTGCTGTGGCAATTCGGGGTCATTTTTAGTTTTTACTCTAGATCTGTGAAATACTCCATTGGTATTTTATTAGGGATTGCATTGAATCTATAGATTGCTTTGGGTAGTATGGACATTTTAATGATGTTGATTTCTCTAACCCATGAACATGGTATATGCTTCCACTTTTTTGTATCTTCTTCTATTTCCTTTTTCAATGTCTTGTAGTTTTCTGAGAACTGGTCTTTTACCTGCTTGGTTAAGTTTATTCCTAGGTTCTTATTTTTTGTTGTGGTTGTTGCAGTAGTAAATGGGATAGTTTTTAAAGTTTTTTTTTTTCTGAGTGTTCATTTTGGTGTATAAAAATGCGATCGATTTCTGGACATCAATTTTGTATCCTGCTACATTGCTGAATTTATTTATTACATCTAGTAGTTATTTGGGGGAATCTTTTCTATGTACAAATATTGTGTTTCATTTCTCCTTTTCCAATTTGGGTGCCTTTTATTTATTTTTTCTTCTTGACTGATCACTGTGACTAAGACTTCCAGAACTATTTTCAATAAGAGTGGCAAAAGCACACATCCCTCTCTTGTTTCTTTTCTTAAGAGAAATTATTTTTGTTTTTGCCCACTGAGTATGATGTTGGCTGTATGTCTGTCATATATGGCCTTAATCATGTTGAGATATGATCACTCTATTCCCACCTTGCTGAGAGTTTTTATCACAAATGGGTGCTCGATTTTGTCAAATGCTTTGTCAGCATCTATTGATATGATCCAATGATTTTTATATTTCATTTTATTTATGTGTTTTTAACATTTATTGATATGCATATATTGTACCACCAATGCATCCCTGGGATAAAACCCACCTGGTCCTAAGCGAAACAAGCCAAGTAGAGAAAGACAAATATCACATGATCTCACTTATTTGAGGAATATAATGAACATAACAGTCTGAGGAGCAGGGTAGACCCAGAGACGTGGAAGTAGGGTACAGACTGACAACGCTCAGAAGAGGGGGTGGGGGGAGGGAAGAGATAAACCACAGAACTTATATGCATGTACACATAACTGATGGACATGGACAACAATGCTGGGGATGGGGCGGGGGGGATGGGGAGGAGGGTGTCAATGGGGGAAAAAGGAGAAACATCTGTAACAAAAACAAATTAATAAAAAAATAAAAAATAATAAAAAAAACTGACACTGTAAAAAATAAAAATAAATATTTCTAGTATGAAATAAAAGACCTATATTCTAAACCTTTGGAAAATAAAGGAAATAGATAATTGTAAAAAAACAAAACAAAACAAAACAAAAAAACCCCACCTGCTCTTGGTGAATAACTTTTTTAATGTATTGCTGAATCTGACTTGATAATATTTTGTTGAGAATGTTGGTGTTTATATTCATCTGTGATATTGACCTATAATTTTCCTTTTTTGTAGAGTCTTCATCTGGTTTTAGGATTAGGACTATGCTGGCCTCATAAAAAGAGCTTGGAAATCTTCCTTCCTCTTGAAATTTTTGGTATAGCTTAAGGAGAATAGGTGTTAGTTCTTTGAATGTTTGGTGAAACTTCCCTGTGAAGCCGCCCAGACAAGGACTTTGGTTTGCTGGGAGTTTATTGATTACTACTTCAGTTTCCTTCAATCTTATTGGTCTATTCATGTTTTCTGATTCTTCCTGGTAGAGTTTTGGAAGCTTGTATTATTTAAAAATTTGTCCATTTCACCTAAGTTGTCAAATTTTTTGGCATATAATTGTTCATAGTATTTTCTTACAATCATATTTCTGTGGTGTCAGTTGTTATTTCACCTCTTTTGTTTCTAATTTTATTAATTTGGGCCCTCTCTGTTTCTTGGTGAGTCTAGCTAAAGGTACATCAGTCTTGTTTATCTTTTCAAAGAAAAAGCTCTTGGTTTCATTGATCTTTTTTATTGTTTTTATTTTGTTTCTCTGTCATTTATTTTTGCTCTGATCTTTATTAATTCCTTCCTTCTACTTACTCTGTTTTTTTTTGTTGTTTTTTTTTTCTTTCTAATTCTTTATGTTGGAGGGTTAGATAGATTATTAGAAAATGTTCTTGTTTCTTGAGGTAGTCCTGTATAACTATGAACTTTCCTTTTGCATTGCCCCATAGAATTTGTGTTGTTTTGTGTTCATTTTTATTTGTTTCCAGGATGTTTTCAATCTCTTCCTTGATCTCATTGGTAATTCATTCATTGCTTAATAACATGTTATTTAGCCTTTATGTGTTTGAATGTTTTTTAGTATTTTATTTATTTTTATAATTTTTCTTTATTGATTTTAGAGAGAGAGGGAGGGTGAGGGAGAGACATACAGATATCAATGAGAGAACATCAATTGGCTGCCTCCAGCATACACATAACTGGGGATTGGGCCCACAACCTGGGCATGTGCCCTGACTGGGAATTGAACTGGCAATCTTTCGTTCATGGGTCGACGCTCAACCACTTAGCCACACCAGCCGGAATTGTGTATTTTTAATGTTATTGACTTCTAGTTTCATGCCATTGTGATGCAAAAAAGAAGCTTGATATTGTTTCAATCTCCTTGAACTTGTGAAAACTTAGTTTGTGTCCTAACATGTAATCTATCTTTGAGAATGTCCAATGTGCACTTGAGAAAAATGTATATTCTGCAACTTTGGGGTAAAATGATATGTAAATGTCAATTAAATCCATCTGTTCTAGTTTGTCATTTAGAGTCTCTTTCTCTTTTTTTTTTTATAATATACTAGATTTTATTTCATTTATTTATTTATCTTATCCTCACCAGAGGACATTTTTTTACTTTTTGTTCAGATAGAGCGGGAGGGAGGAAGAGAGAGAAAGAGAGAGAGAGAGAGAGAGAGAGAGAGAGAGAGAGAGAGAGAGAGAAACATCGACATGAAAGGGACACATCAAGTGGCTGCCACCTGCACGACCCAACCAGGGCTGGGAACAAACTGCAACCGAGGTACGTGCCCTTAGCGGGAACTGAACCCAGGTCTCTCTGGACCACAGGCCAATGCTCTAACCGCTGAGCCAAACCGGCCGGGGCAGAGTCTCTTTCTCTTTGTTGATTCTTTGTCCAGAAACTGTATCCAGTGATGTCTATGGGATGTTAAAGTCCCCTACTATGATTGTATTTCTCTGGATCTCTCTCTTAAATTCCTTCAGCAGTTTTTAAATATATTTAGTTCCTCTTATATTGAGTTGATAAATATTTACCAGGGTTATATTCTCTTTTTGGATAGATCCTTTTAGTATCATGTAGTGCCCATCTTTGTCTCTTGCTATGGCCTTCATTTTGCTTGTTGATGTTGTTGTTTTTTAATAATGTTTATTTATTTATTTCTGTTACAGATGTTTCTCCTTTTTTCCCCCATTGAGACCTTCCTCCCAATCCCGACCCCACTAGACTTATTGTCTATGTCCTTGCCTATGCATACACGCATATAAGTTCTGTGATTTATCACTTTCCTCCCCCACGTCCACCTCTTCTGAGGTTTCTGAGTCTGCACCCCACTTCCATGTCTCTGTGTTTATTTTGCTCCTCCACCTGTTTTGTTCATTGTATTCCACAAATAAGTGAGATCATGTGATACTTGTCTTTTGCTGATTGGCTTATTTTCCTTAGAATAATACTCTCCAAGTCCCTCCATATCATCTCAAAGAATAAGAGATCTTTCTTTCTTACAGCTGCATACTATTCCATTGTGTACATGTACCACTGCATTTTTATCCATTCATCTGTTAATGGACACATGGGCTGTTTCCAGATCTTAGCAATTGTAAATAGTGCTGCTATGAACATAGGGGTACATATATTCTTTCTGATTGGTGTTTCAGACTTTTTAAGATACATTCCTAGAAGTGGGATCACTGGGTCAAATGGCAGTACAATTTTAAACTTTTTGAGGTAACACCATAGTGTCTTCCACAGTGGCTGCAACAGTCTGCATTCCCACCAGCAGTGTACTAGAGTCCACTTGTTTCCACACCCTCACCAGCACTTGTTGTTTGATGATTAGTTGATGGCAGCCACTCTGGCAGGTGTGAGGTGATACCTCATAGTTGTTTTTTTATTTTTTATTTTATTTATTAATTTATTTTTGTTACATATGTTTCTCCCTTTTCCCCCCATTGACTCGCTCCTCCCTATCCCCTCCCACGCCATAACCAGCTTCGTTGTCTACAGCCATCAGTTATGCATACATGCATATAAGTTCTGTGGTTTATCCCTTCCCTCCTCCCCCACCCTGAGGATTGTCAGTCTGTTCCCTACTTCTATGACACTGGGTCTATTTTGTTCATCAGTTTGTTTAGTTCATTATATTGCAGAAATAAATGAGATCAAGTGATATTTGTCTTTCTCTGCTTGGCTTGTTTCGCTTAGGATAATACTTTTCAGGTCCTTCCATGTCGTCTCAAAGGATAAGAGATCTTTCTTTCTTACAGCTGCATAGTACTCCATTGGGTATATATACTATAGCTTTTTTATCCACTCATCTACTGATGGACACTTGGGTTGTTTCTAGATATTAGCTATTGTAAATAGTGCTTCTATGAATATAGGGGTACATATTTTCTTTCTGATTGGTGTTTCAGGTTTCTTAGGGTATATTCCTAGCAGTGGGATCACTGGGTCAAATGGCAGTTCAATTTTTAATTTTTTGAGGTAACATCATAGTGTTTTCCATACTGGCTGCACCAGTCTGCATTCCCACCAGCAGTGTGTTAGGGTCCCTTTTTCTCCACACCCTCGCCAGCACTTGTTGTTCGATGATTTGTTGATGGCAGCCATTCTGACAGGTGTGAAGTGATACCTCATTGTTGTTTTAATTTGCATCTCTCTGATGATTAGTGACTTTGAGCAGTTTTTCACATGTCTCTTGGCTATTTGTATGTTCTTTTTGGAGAAGTGTCTATTTAGGTTCTCTGCCCATTTTTTAATTGGTTTCTTTGTCTTCCTTTTGTTGAGTTGTGTGAGTACAATATATATTTTGGAAATTAATCCCTTATCTGATGTATCATTGGCAATTATGCTCTCCCATATAGTGGTTTCCCTTTCCACTTTGATGGTTGTTTCTTTTGCTGTGCAGAAGCTTTTGAGCTGGATGTAGTCCCATGTGTTCATTTTTTCCTTTGTTTCTGTTGCCTTAGGTGATGTATCAGTGAAAATTCTGCATCGTATGATGTGTGAAATTTTTTTGCCTGCATTTTCTTCTAGGATTTTTATGGAGTCACGAGTCACATTTCAGTCATTTATCCATTTTGAGTTTATTCTTGTGTATGGTGTAAGTTGGTCGTCTAGCTTCATTTTTTGCATGTAGCTGTCCAATTTTCCCAACACCATTTATTAAAGAGACTGTCTTTACTCCATTGTAAGCTCTTGGCATCTTTGTCAAATATTAATTGAGCATAATGTTTTGGGTCAATTTCTGGTTTCTCTATTCTGTTCAATTGATGTATGTGCCTGTTCTTGTGCCAGTACCAGGTTGTTTTGAATACAGTGGCTTTGTAGTATAACCTGATGTCTGGTAATGTTATCCCTCCTACTTTGTTCTTCTTTTTCAAGATTTCTGTAGCTATTCGGGGTGTTTTTTGGTTCCATGTGGACTTTTGGAGTATTTGTTCTAGTTTTGTGAAGTATATCATTGGTATTTTGATGGGGATTGCATTGAATCTATAGATAGCTTTGGGAAGTATGGACATTTTAATGATGTAAATTCTTCCAATCCATGAACAAGGTATGTGCTTCCACTTTTTAATATCTTCCTCTATTTCTATTTCCAATGACCTGTAGTTTTCTGCAAAAAGGTCCTTTAATTCTTTGGTTAAGTTTATTCCTAGGTATCTTAATTTTTTTTGCCGCAATGGTAAATGGGATTGTTTTTTTTTAGTTTCTCTTTCTGTGAGTTCATTGTTGGTGTGTGAGAATGCCATTGATTTCTTCACTTTAATTTTGTATCCTGCTACTTTGCCAAATTCATTTATTAAGTCTAGTAGTTTTTTGATGGAGTCTTTAGGGTGTTCTATGTACAATATCATGTCATCTGCAAATAATGACAGTTTCACTTCCTCCTTTCCAATTTGGATCCCTTTTATTTTTTCTTCATGTCCAATTGCTATGGCTAAGACTTCCAGTACTATGTTAAATAAGAGTGGCAAAAGTGGACATCCCTGTCTTGTTCCTGTTCTTAAGGGAAATGTTTTATTTTTTGCCCATTGAATATGATGTTGGCTGTAGGTTTTTCATATATGGTCTTTATTATATTGAGATATGTTCCCTCTATTCCCACATTGCTGAGCATTTTTATCAGAAATCAGTGCTGGATTTTGTCGAATGCTTTTTCAGCATCTATTGATATGATCATATCGTTTTTATCTTTCATTTGTTCATGTGGTGTATCACATTAATTGATTTGTGAATATTGTACCATTCTTGCATCCCTGGGATGAATCCCACCTGGTCATAGTGGATAATTTTTTTGATGTATTGCTGGATTCGATTTGCTAATGTTGTGTTAAGGATTTGGCATCTGTATTCATCAGGTATATTGACCTGTTATTTTCTTTCTTTGAAGTATCTTCCTCCGGTTTTGGAAATAAGATTATGCTGGCCTCATGAAATGAGTTTGGAAGTGTTCCATTCTCTTGGATTTTCTGGAATAGTTTGAGAAGAATGTGTATTAGATCTTCTTTGAATTTTTGGGAAACTCCCCGTGAAGCCATCTGGGCATGGGCTTTTGTTTTATGGGAGTTTCTTAATTACATTTTCAATGTCCTTTGTTGTTATTGGTCTGTTCAAGTTTTCTATCTCTTCCCAGCTCAGTTTTGGGAGACTGTGTTTTTCTAGAAATGTGTCCATTTCGCCTAGATTGTCTAATTTGTTGGCGTATAATTGTTCATAGTATTTTTCTATGATCCTATGTATTTCTGTGGTGTCAGTTGTTAATTCTCTTCTTTCGTTTCTGATTTTGTTAATTTGGGTCCTCTGTTTTTGTTTCATGGTGAGTCTGGGTAAAGGTCCATCGATCTTGTTTATCTTTTCAACGAACCAGCTTTTTGTTTCATTGATCTTTTGAACTGTTTTTTTTCGTCTCTATGTCTTTTATTTCTGCTCTGACCTTTATTGTTTCTTTCCTTCTACTTGCTCTAGGTTTTTCTTTTTCTTTACTTTCTAGTTTTTAAGTTGTAGGTTTAGAGAGTCAATTAGGGATTTTTCTTGTTTCTTGAGGTAGGCCTATAATGCTATGAACTTCCCTCTCAGGACTGCTTTCGCTGCATCCCATAGATTTTGTGTTGTTGTGTGTTCGTTTTCATTGGTTTCCAGGAATTTTTTAATTTTTTCCTTGATCTCGTCAGTAACCCATTCGTTCTTAATAACATGCTATTTAGCCTCCAAGTCTTTGAATGTTTTCATGTTTTTTGTTGTAATTGTGTTCTAGTTTCTTGCCATTGTGATCCAAGAAGATGCTTGATATGAATTCAATCATTTTGAATTTGTAGAGACTTGCTTTGTGTCCTAACATGTGGTCTGTCTTTGAGAATGTCCTGTGTACACTTGAGAAGAGTGTATATTCTGCAGCTTTGGGGTGAAATGTTCTGTAAATATCAATTAAGTCCAACTGATCTAGGTCGTCATTTAAGGACTCTGCATCCTTGTTAAGTTTTTGTCTGGAAGATCTATCCAGTGGTGCAAGTGGGGTGTTAAAATCCCCCACTAAGATCTTACTGCTATTGATCTCTCCCTTGAAGTACTCCAGAAGCTTTTTAATATATTTTGGTGCTCCCATATTTGGTGTATATATGTTCACCAGGGTTATATTCTCTTGATGGATCGATCCTTTTACTATTATGTAGTGATCTTCTATGTCTCTTATTATGGCCCTCGTTTTGAAGTCTATCGTGTCAGATATGAATATTGCTACACCAGCTTTTTTTTCATTGCCATTTGCTTGGTAAATTTTTTCCATCCCTTCACTTTCATCCTGTGTGAGTCTTTTGTTGTGAGGTGAGTTTCTTGTAGACAGCATATATATGTGTCATGCTTTATTATTCAATCAGCTACTCTATGTCTTTTCATTGGAGCGTTTAAGCCATTTACATTTAAGGTTATTATTGATAGATAGATATTAGTTGCCATTTTTATTTTATGTCTGTGTACTTCTTTCTCTCTCGCTGTTTCTTCTTTATCTTCTTACAACAGTCCCTTTAGCATTTCTTGCAGTGCTGGTTTGGTGATGGTAAATACCTTTAGCTTTTTTTTTTTTTTTAATCTGTGAAGCCCTTTACTTCTCCTTCAATTTTGAATGATAAACTTGCTGCATAGAATAGTTTTGGATTCAGACACTTGCCTTGCATTACTTTGTACACTTCATTCCACTCCCTTCTGGCCTGCAGTGTTTCTATTGAGAAATCAGCTGACAGTCTAATAGGAGCTCCCTTCTATGTAACTTTCTGTCTCTCTCCTGCTTCCTTTAAGATTCTTTCTTTGGGGAGGACAAGAAATGACGGTGGAGTGAATGGAAGCTACACAGACGATCTCCCAGGATCAAACGGGAATTACAACTAAAATAAAGACAAATCATCGGGCAAAAGCAACAGAAAAGCAGTGGGAGAGGACCATACAACCAGGGACACTGAATGAGCCTGGTAGGATCTGCGGAGGCGCATGAGGGTGGCGGGCTGGAAGCCCACGGACAGCAGCGGCCTTGGCTGTGAGCAGCAGCCTCGACTGTGAGCGGAGGCCTTGGCTGTGAGCGGCGGCCTTGGCTGTGAGCGGCGGCCTCGGCTGAGAGTGGCGGCCTCGGCTGGGAGTGGCGGCCTTAGCTGGGAGCAGCGGCGGCGGCGGCGCCCGCCCTCAGGGTTAAGAGCACCAGCTGCTCCACAGCGCAGAAGGCCGGGACAGAGCACTAAATAGCTGCAGCCACTCACCTGGGGCTCTGATATAGGGAGTGTGGACTGGACTGGAACACTGACGGGACACCTGGGATTTGGAGGGCGCTCAGAGTTTATGCTGAGCTGTGGCCACAAAGGACCGTGGTGGCCAGCCCCTCCTTCCCGGTTGCACAGACCTGCTCCTTCCTGGAGCTGTGGAAGCCCCTCCCTCAGAGATTCCCAGGTGAGGTAAAGAGGTAAAGAAATGCAAATTGATGGCTCATTAACAACCAGCATTGGCCCCACCCTCGGGAAATCCTCTTACACTGTAAACATCTGAGGGAGTTTCTCATTCAACTGAGAGCCTAAGGCTTTTCAAGTAACTGAGGCTAATAGCCTCCAGACAAAAAGCTACAACATAACTAAACATTTCCTGAGCTTGCAAATCTACCCAAGAAAGTGAGACTTGATAGTGGTGTTGAAGGAGGGCCTCCACACTCATCCAAACCCAGTAGAGGGAGCCACAAATAGCAGAACACCAACACCCACAGGGAAAATTTGGCAGGCTCCAAAACCCACTGAGATAGCAAAAATGGTGAAACAAAGAAACAGATCCAAAATGAAAGAACAAGAGAAGTCCACCAAAGATGAGATAAATGAAATGCAACTAAGCAAATTATCAGAGGTAGAGTTCTGAGCCATGATCTTGAGGAAACTAAACAGCATGATTAAGGACATCAACACCATGAGTAAAGATATAGAAACACTGAAAACCAACCAAGTGGAAATGAAGAATGACATAGCAGAAATAAAGAACACATTGGAAGTATTGACCAGCAGAGTAGAGGAAGCAGAGGACCGGATCAGTGAATTAGAAGACAGAGTAGAAAAAATCAATCAATCAGAAAACCAAAAGGAAAAAACAACGAAAAAACAGGAAGATAGCTTAAGAGAACTGTGGGACAACTGGAAACGTAATAACATTCGCATAATTGGAGTCCCCGAAGAAGAAGAAAATGAGCAAGGGTTAGAGAATATATTTGAAGAAATAGTGACAGAAAACTTTCCTAACCTGGTGAAGGAAGAAAGCATTCAAGTTCAAGAAGCACAGAGAGCCCCAAGTAAGAAGAACCCAAACAGGCCCACACCAAGACACATAATAATTAAAATGCCAAAAATCAGGGACAAAGAGAGAATCCTAAAGGCAGTAAGAGATAAGCAACAGGTTACCTACAAAGGAAACCCCATTAGGCTATCATCTGACTTCTCAACAGAAACACTACAGGCCAGAAGGGAAAGGCATGAAGTAATCAAGGTCATGAAAAACAAGGATCTGAATCCAAGACTACTCTATCCAGCAAGGCTATCATTCAAAATAGAAGGTCAAATAAAGAACTTCCCAGACAAAACAAGGCTAAGGGAATATATTAGCACCAAACCAGCACTGTAAGACATGTTAAAAGGACTGCTATAGTTATTAGAAGAAATAGAAAGATAATTAGAACCACACTGTACAAAAATGGCAATAAATAAGTACATACCAATAATCACCTTAAATGTAAATGGACTGAATGCTCCGATAAAAAGACACAGAGTAGCTGACTGGATAAGAAAGCATGATTCACACATATGTTGCTTACAAGAGACCCACCTCACAACAAAAGACTCACATAGATTGAAAGTAAAGGGATGGAAAAAAATCTTCCAAGCAAACGGAAAGGAAAAAAAGCTGGGGTAGCAATACTCATATCTGATAAATTAGATTTCAAATTGAAATCCATAACTAGAGACAAGGAAGGCCACTACATAATATTAAAAGGGTCTATCCAACAGGAAGCTATAACCTTGGTAAACATAAATGCACCCAATATAGGAGCACCAAAATATATTAAAAATCTGGAGGACTTCAAAGGAGAAATCAACCGCAATACAATCATAGCAGGAGAATTCAACACCCCACTGACATCACTGGATAGATCATCTAGACAAAAAATCAACAAGGAAACAGAGACTCTAAATGAAGCACTAGATCAAATGGATTTACTAGATATATACAGAGAATTACACCCCAAAACTGCAGAATTCACATTCTTCTCAAGTGCACACGGGACATTCTCAAAGATAGACCATATGTTAGGGCACAAACTAAGTCTCTACATGTTCAAGAAGATTGAAATCATATCAAGCATCTTCTCAGATCACAATGGCATGAAACTAGAAATCAATTGCAACAAGAACATGCAAAAACATATGAACACATGAGGCTAAATAGCATGTTATTGAACAATGAATGGGTTACCATGGAGATCAAGGAAGAATTTAAAAAATTTCTGCAAACCAATGAAAATGAACACACAACAACGCAAAACCTATGGGATACTGCGAAAGCAATTCTGAGAGGGAAGTTCATAGCACTACAGGCCCACCTTAAGAAAGAAGAAAAATTTCTAATTGACTACCTAACCTCACAACTTAAAGAACTGGAAAGCAAACAAAAAGAAAACCCTAGAGTAAGTAGAAGGAAGGAAATAATAAAGATCGGAGGAGAAATAAATGACATGGAGACCAAAAAAACAATTCAAAGGATCAATGAAACAAAGAGCTGGTTTTTTGAAAAGATAAAGAAGATTGATGGGCCCTTAGCTAGACTCACCAAGAAACAAAGAGAGAGAACCCAAATACACAAAATCAGAAACGAAAGAGGAGAAGTAACAACTGACACCACAGAAATACAAAGGATCATTAGCAAATACTATGAACATTTGTATGGCAACAAATTCGACAATCTAAGCAAAATGGACAAATTTCTAGAAACACACAGTCTCCCAAAACTGGACCGGTAAGAGATAGAAAACTTGAACAGGCCAATAACAACCAAGGAAATTGAAGATGTAATCAAGACTCTCCCAGCAAACAAAAGCCCAGGCCCTGACGGCTTCAGTGGCTAGTTTTACCGAACATTCAAAGAAGAACTAACACCCATTCTCCTCAAACTATTCCAAAAAATTCAAGAAGAAGGAAGACTTCCAAACTCGTTTTATGAGGCCAGCATAATTCTAATTCCCAAAACCAGAAAAAGACACTACAAAGAAAGAAAACTACAGGCCAATATCCCTGATGAACATAGATGCCAAAATCCTGAACAAAATACTAGCAAATTGGACCAAGCAATACATCAAAAAAATTATTCATCATGACCAAGTGGGATTCATCCCAGGGATGCAAGGCTGGTACAATATTCGCAAATCAATAAATGTGATACATCACATAAACAAAATGAAAGATAAAAACCATATGATCCTATCAATAGATGCTGAAAAAGCATTTGACAAAATCCAGCACCCATTTCTGATAAAAACGCTCAGCAATTTGGGAATAGAGGGATCATATCTCAACATTATAAAGGCCATATATGAAAGACCTACAGCCAACATCATACTCAATGGACAAAAATTAAAAGCATTTCCCTTAAGAACAGGAACAAGACAAGGATGCCCACTTTCACCACTCTTATTTAACATAGTACTGGAAGTCTTAGCCACAGCAATCAGACTTGAAGAAAAAATAAAAGGGATCCAAATTGGATAGGAGGAAGTGAAATTGTCATTATTCGCAGATGACATGATATTATACATAGAAAACCCTAAAAACTCCATCAAAAATCTACTAGACTTAATAAATGAATTTGGCAAAGTAGCAGGATACAAAATTAACGTCAAGAAATCGACGGCATTCTTATACACTAATGATGAACTCACAGAAACAGAAACTAAAAAAACAATCCCATTTACCATCGCGGCAAAGAAATTAAGATACCTAGGAATAAACTTAACCAAAGAAGTAAAGGACCTATTTACAGAAAACTACAGGACATTGAAAAAAGAAATAGAGGAAGATATAAAAAAGTGGAAGCACATACCTTGTTCATGAATTGGAAGAATTCACATCATTTAAATGTCCATACTACCCAAAAGAATCTACAGATTTAATGCAATCCCCATCAAAATACCAACGACATATTTCACAGAACTAGAACAAGTACTTCAGAAGTTCATATGGAACCAAAAAAGACCCCGAATAGCTACAGCAATCTTGAAAAAGAAGGACAAAGTAGGTGGGATCACAATACCGGACATCAGGTTATACTACAAAGCTACTGTAATCAAAACAGCCTGGTACTGGCACAAGAACAGGCATATAGACCAGTGGAACAGAACAGAGAATCCGGAAATTGACCCAAGACATTATGCTCAATTAATATTTGACAAAGGTGGTAAGAGCATACAATGGAGTAAAGACAGCCTCTTCAATAAATGGTGATGGGAAAATTGGACAGCTACATGCAAAAAAATGAAAGTAGATAATCAACTTACACCGTACACAAGAATAAACTCAAAATGGATAAAAGACTTCAATGTGACTCATGAATCCATAAAAATCCTAGAAGAAAATGTAGGCAACAAAATTTCAGACATCATACGCAGCAAAATTTTCACTGATATATCACCTAAGGCAACAGAAACAAAGTGAAAAATGAACACATGGGACTACATCAAACTCAAAAGCTTCTGCACAGCAAAAGAAACAACTATCAAAGTGGAAAGGCAACCCACTGTATGGGAGAGCATAATTGCCTATGATATATCAGATAAGCGACTAATTTCCAAAATATATAGAGTGCTCATACATCTCAACAAAAGGAAGACAAAGAACCAAATTAAAAAATGGGCAGAGGAACTAAATAGACACCTCTCCAAACAGGACATACAAACGGCGAAGAGACATATGAAGAAATGCTCAACTTCACTAATCATCAGAGAGATGCAAATTAAAACAACAATGAGGTATCACCTCACACCTGTCAGAATGGCCGCCATCAACAAATCATCAAACAACAAGTGCTGGTGAGGGTGTGGAGAAAAGGGGACTCTAGTACACTGCTGGTGGGAGTGCAGACTGGTGCAGCCACTATGGAAAACACTATGGTGTTACCTCAAAAAATTAAAAATTGAATTACCATTTGACCCAGTGATCCCACTCCTAGGAATATACCCTAAGAATCCTGAAACACCAATGAGAAAGAATACATGTACCCCCATGTTCATAGAAGCGCTATTTACTATAGCTAAGATGTGGAAACAGCCCAAGTGTCCATCAGTAGATGAATGGATAAAAAAGCTGTGGTACATATACACAATGGAGTACTATGCAGCTGTAAGAAAGAACGATCTCTTATCCTTTGCATCGACATGGGAGGACCTGGAAACTATTATCCTAAGTAAAACAAGCCAAGCAGAGAAAGACAAATATCATGTGATCTCACTTATTTCTGGAATATAATGAACATAACATTGTGAGGAGCAGGGTAGTCCCGTGGACGTGGAAGTGGGGTACCGACTGACATCTGCCAGAAGAGGGGGTGGCGGAGGGGAGCGATTAACACAGAACTTGTACGCATGAACTCATAACCAATGGACATGGACAACAAAAATGGGGACAGGGCAGGGAGGGAGGGGGAGGAGGGTGTCAATGGGAAAAAAGGAGAAACATCTGTAAGAAAAGTAAATTAATAATAATAATAAAAAAAGATTCTTTCTTTGTCTTTAGGGTTTGCCATTTTTATTATGATGTGTCTAGCTGTGGGTTTTCTGGGGTTCATCTTGCTTGGGACTCTCTGTGTTTCCTAGACTTGTGTGACTTTTTCCTTCACCAGTTTAGGACAGTTTTCTGCCATTATTTCTTCAAACAAGTTCTCTATTCCTTTCTCTGATTCTTCTCCTTCCGGTACACCTATAATGCAAATGTTGTTGCGTTTTGTATTATCCCACAGCTCCCTTAAACTCTCCTCCTGCTTTTTAAACTATTTTTCCATTTGCTGCTCTTTTTGGGTGTTTTTCTCTACCTTGTCTTCTAAGTCACTTATTTGGTCTTCAGGTTCTTCTAATCTACTATTGATCCCTTCTAAGGTATTTTTCATATCAGCTATGGCATTCTTTCTTTCCTCTTGATTTTTATGTATAGCTTCTAGCTCTTTATGCATAGCTTCTACCTCTTATTTTAAGCTGAAGTAGTTCCCAGTGAGCTTTTCATAATTCTTATTAAATTACTTGTAGTTCTCACCAAATTGTTTGAGCACCCTTATAATCATTGCTTTGAATTCTTTGTCTGACATTTTGCTTTCTTCTAGTTCCTGTAGTTCCATTTCCAGTGATTTCTCTCTGTTTTTCACTTGGATGTTGTTTCTTTGTCTCACCATTTTAGCAATCTGATAGTTCTAGGCCTTGTGAGGTATGTTGGAATGTGTAGGCAGGTCAATGTGTATCAATTAAGGCTGCTGTGCCTCTCAGCCTGTTTTGGTGTATGGCTCTTCTTGTCTGCTGTGGGTCCTGGAGGGTTGACACTTGGCGGCTGGAATTGTTCTGTCGTGCTTGTCTTGGCTACCTGAGACTTGCTGCTGCTTGGCTGGGGCACCACTCTTGATCGGCTTCTGCTGATGCTGCTGGGGATGGGTCTTAGGTGCCGATATGTGCTGCTGCTTGGGGGTGTGCAGGTTTGTCTGGTGCTCTGCTGGGGTGTGTGGGGTTCCACTAGTGCACTGTTGGGGTGTGTGGGTTCCACTGGCACACTACTGGGGTTCGTGGGTCCCTCTGGTATTCTGCTGGGGCATCTGGGTCCAGCTCGTGTCCTGCTGGGTTTCATGGGTTTCGTTTACCCTGCTGGGGTTTGTGGGTTCCACTGGTGCACTTCTAGGGTTTGTGGGTCCCTCTGCTATGCTGCTGAGGTGTGTGGGTCTTGCTGGTGTACTGTTGGGGGACCCTGCTGCCTGGTGGGTCTCAGCTCATGAACAGTCGCTGTTGGGGGCGACTGTCAGCTCCCAGTTTGCCCTGCTACTGCTACTGCTGCTGCTGCCAACGGGTGCTCTCAGGTCCCAATCCTTTATTGCTGTTGCGGGCTGCGGATACCCTGCACCTGGGATTTTGCTGGTGCTGGGGGGAGGGGCCCCCTCCAACTCCACTTCTGCAGTTGTCAGGGGCAGGTCTTAGCTGCCCTAGCCCTGCTGCTTAGTCTGGGGCACTGCTCTTGGTCAGTCTTTGCTAATTCCACTGAAGATGTTTTCAGCTGCCAGAATGAGCCACTAATGCCTGTTGGGGGTGGGGCTCTACTCGTGCCCAGTCACTGTTGTTGTGGGGGGAGGTGCCGGGCAACCAAGCTGGTGCTAGTGCCCCTGGGAGCCTTGGCAAGCTGTCTTGAGCCTTGGGGGGCTGCTGCACTGCTACAGGCCTGGAGCCTGGGGCCAGGCTTGCTGCCCACCTCCTCGGGCCTATAATTGTTTTAATTTACGTCTCTCTGATGATTAGTGACGTTGGGCATTTTGTCACATGTCTTTTGGCCATTTGTATGTCCGGTTTGGATATGAGTCTTTTTAGGTGCTCTGCCCATTTTTTAATTGCGTTCTTTGTCTTCCTTTTATTGAGTTGTATGAGTACTCTATATATTTTGGAAATTAACCCCTTATCTGATGTATTGTTGGCAATTATGCTCTCCCATATAGTGGGTTCCCTTTCCATTTTGATGGTTGTTTCTTTTGCTGTGCAGAAGCTTTTTAGTTTGATGTAATCCCATGTGTTTAATTTTTCCTTTGTTTCTATCGCTTTAGGCATTATATCAGTGAAAATTCTGCTGCATGTGATGTCTGAAATTTTTTTGCCTGCATTTTCTTCTAGGATTTTCATGGATTTGTGAGTCACATTAAAGTCTTTTACCTATTTTGAGTTTATTTTTTGTATGGTGTAAGTTGGTGGTTAGCTCCATTTTTTTTTTTTTTTTTTGCATATAGCTGTCCAATTTGCCCAACACCATTTATTGAAGAGGCTATCTTTACTCCACTGTATGCTCTTGCCAACTTTGTCAAATATTAATTGAGTGTAATAACTTGGGTCAATTTCTGGGTTCTCTGTTCTGTTCTATTGATTTATATGCCAGTTCTTGTGCCAGTACCAGGATGTTTTGTTTACAGTGGCTTTGTAGTATAACTTAATATCTGGTATTGTGATCCGTCCTACATTGTTCTTCTTTTTCAAGATTGCTGTAGCTATTCAGGGTCTAAACTGGGAGCTGACAGTCGCCCCTGGTTCCAGAGAAACTTTTGATGTATTTGTTCTAGATCTTTGAAATATATCGTTGGTATTTTGATGGGGATTGCATTGAATCTATAGCTTGCTTTGTGTAGTATGGACATTGTAATGATGTTACTTCTTCCAATCCATCAACAAGGTATATGCTTCCATTTTTTATATCTTCCTCTATTTCTTTTTTCAATGACCTGTAGTTTTCTGAAAATAGGTCCTTTACTTCTTTGGTTAAGTTTATTTGTAGGTATCTTAATTTTTTGCCACAATGGTAAATGGGATTACTTTTTTAGTTTCTCTTTCATTGAGTTCGTTGTTGTTGTGTAATAATACCTTTCATTTCTTGACATTATTTATGTATACTGCTACTTTGCCAAATTCATTTATTGCATATGGTAGCTTTTTTATGGAATCTTAGGGTTGTCTATGTACAGTGTCACGTCATCTGCAGATAATGACAGTTTCACATCCTCCTTTCCAATTTGGATCTCTTTTACATTGTCTTCATGTCTAATTGCTGTGGCTAAGACTTCCTGTACTATGGTAAATAAGAGTGACAAAAGTGGGCATCCCTGTCTGGTTCCTGTTCTTAAGGGAAATGCTTGTAGCTTTTGCCCATTGAGTATGATGTTGGCTGTAGCTTTTTCATATATGGCCTTTATTATGTCTATATATGATCCCTCTATCCCCACATTGCTGAGCGTTTTTATCAGAAATGGGTGCTGTTTTTTTTCTAATGCTTTTTCAGCATCTCTTGATATCATCATATGGTTTTTATCTTTCAATTTGTTTATATGAGGTATCACATTTATTGATTTGCAGATATTCTACCATCCTTGCATCCCTGGAATGAATCGCACTTGGTCCCAATTAATTATTTTTTTGATGTATTGCTGGATCCAATTTACTAATATTTTGTTAAAGATTGTGGCATCTGTGTTCATCAGGGATATTATCGTGTAGTTTTCTATCTTTGTAGTGTCATTATCTGGATTTGGAATTAAAATTATGTTGACCTCATAAAATGAGTTTTTAAGTCTTCCGTCTTCTTGGTTTTTTTGGAATAGTTTGAGGAGAATGGGTGTTAGATATTCTTTGAATGTTCCATAAAATTCCCTCCTAAAGCCATCAGGGCATGGGCTTTTTTGGTGGGAGTTTCTTGATTACATCTTCAATTTCTTTAGTTGTTATGAGTCTATTCAAGTTTTCTATCTCATTCTCGTTCAGTTTTGGGAGACTGTATCTAGAAATTTTTCCATTTTGTGTAGATTGTCCAATTTGTTAGCATATTATTGTTCATGGTATGTTTTAATGATCCTCTGTATTTTGTGGTGTCAGTTGTTACTGCTCCTCTTTTGTTTCTGATTATGTTTATTTCGGTCCTCTCTTTTTGTTTCTTGGTTAGTCTGGCTAGGGGTCCATCAATCTTGTTTATCTTTTCAAAAAACCAGCTCTGTGTTTCATTGATCTTTTGAATTGTGTTTTTAGTCTCTATGTCGTTTATTTCTGCTCTGACCTTTACTATTTTCTTCCTCTTACTAGCTCTGGGTTTTTCTTTTTGTTTACTTTCTAGTTTTTTAAGTTATAGTGTTAGAAAATCAATTAGGAATTTTTCTTGTTTCTTGAGGTAGGCTTGTAGTGCTTTGAAGTTCCCTCTCAGGACTGCTTTCACTGTGTCCCATAGATTTTGTGTTGTTGTGTTTTCATTTTCATTGGTTTCCAGGAACTTTTTTATTTATTCCTTTATCTCGTTGGTAACCCATTCGTTCTTTAATAACATGCTATTTAGCTTCCAAGTGTTTGAATGTTTTTGTTGTAATTGAGTTCTATTGTCATGCCACTGTGACCTGAGAAGATGCTTGATGTAATTTCAGTCTTCTTGAATTTGTAGAGACATAGTTTGTGTCCAACATGTTGTCTATCTTTGAGAATGTCCCATGTACATTTGAGAAGAATGTGTATTCTGCAGCTTGTGGTGAAATGCTCTGTAAATATCAATTAAGTCCAGCTGATCTAGTTCTTCATTTAAGGATTCTGTTCCTTTGTTAACTTTTTGTCTAGAAGATCTGTCCAGTGGTGTCAGTGGCATGTTAAAGTCATCCACTATGATTGTATTGCTATTGATCTCCCCTTGAAGTCCTGCAGAAGTTTCTGATTGTATTTTGGTTTTTGTGTTTGGTGCATATATGTTTACCAGTGTTATATCCTCTTGATGAATTGTTCCTTTTAATATTATGTAGCAACCTTCTTTGTCTCTTATTATAGACCTCCTTATGAAGTCTATCTTATCAGATACGAGTATTGCTACATCAGCTTTTTTTTTTTTTTTTTTTTTCATTTCCATTTGCTTGGAAAACTTTTTTCCATCCCTTCACTTTTATCCTGTGTGTCTGTTGTGAGGTGGGTCTTTTGTAGACAGTATATATATGTGTCATGTTTTCTTATCCTATCAGCTACCCTATATATTTTGATGGATCATTTATGCCATTTACATTTATTATTGATAGTTACTTATTTGATGCCATTTTTATTCTTTATTCCTCTGTTCCTCTCTCTGTACATATATTTCTTATTATTATCACAACAGTCCCTTTAGCATTTCTTGCAATGTTGATTTGGTAGTAATACATTCCTTTACCTATTTTTTTTTTTTTGTCTTCAAAGCAGTTTATTTTACCTTCAGTTTTGAATGATAGCCTTGATGGATAGCGTAGTCTTGGATTCAGACCCTTGCTTTTCATTATTTTTTGTGCTTCATGGCACTCCCTTCTGGCCTGTAGTATTTCTATTGCGAAATCAGCTGACAGTCTAACAGTCTAACAGAAACTCCTTTGTAGGTAATTTTTTTTCTCTGCCTTGCTGCCTTTAAGATGCTTTGTTTGTCTTTACCATTTGCCATTTTAATTATGACGTATCTAAGTGTGGGTCTTTTGGGGTTCACCTTAATTGGGGCTCTCTTTGTTTCCTGCACTTGTGTGACATTTTTCTTCACCAGGTTAGGGAACTTTTCTGTCATTATTTCTTCCAATAGTTTCTCTATTCCTAGCTCCAATTCTACTTCTGTTACCCCTATGATGTGAATGTTTCACATTTCTTATTATCTCAAAACTCCCTTAAACTCTCTTCCTGCTTTTTAATTTTTTTTCCAATTCACTTGTCTAAATCAGTATTTTCTCTACCCTGTCTTTAAACTCGGTGATTCCATCTTCAGCTTCTTCTAATCTACTGTTGAATTTTTCCAAGGTATTCTTTATTTCACCTATATCATTCTTAATTTCTGCTTGTTTCTTATTCATAGCTTCTACCTCTTTTTACATGCTGATGTTTTTCCCACTGAGTTTTTTAATAATTCTCATTGAGTTGCTTGTAATTCTCAGTAAGTTGAGCACCCTTATAACCATTACTTTGTATTCTTTAACTGATAAATTGCTTGCCTCCATTTCATGTAGTTCCTTTTCTGGTAATTACTCCTTTTCTTTCATTCAGTAGTTGTTTTTTGTCTCAGCATTTTATTGGTCTGGTGTTCTGGGTCCAGGTGAGGTGGGCCGGATCATGGGAGCACATTGGTGCATCTTGGCGAAGTGGGTCATGGTGGGTCATGTGTGCAGAGCCTGGATTTGGGTTAGTCATCTGGGGGTGCTAGTGGCTCTCAGCCCTGGCAGCAGCATTGGGATCAGTGTCAGAACCTTGCAGTGAGGCCAGCGGCTGCTGTAGCAGGTCCAGGGAATCTTGTTAATGGCTGCAGCCACAACGGGTCTGGTAGCTCTTGGCCATAATGACAGGGTCCATGTTTTTCTGCTGCAGTGGGACTGGTGGGACAGCAGCTCTCTGTTGGGGGGAAGGAGCTGCAGTGCCATAAGCTCGTGGCTGCAATGGGTCTGTGGCCCTCTGCTGCTGGCTGGTCCCATAGTAGTGAAAGTTCTCTGCTGTTGGGATAGAGGTGGTAGGGCTGGGTGCACCTAACTGTAGCCTCCAGATGCTGAGTCTCTACACTTCCCTGCAGCCTCCTCTCAAGAAGGACCTTATGGATCCACCAAAATGGCATGATCTCTTATCTTGAGCAGGGAGAAGCACCTGTCTGGGGAGTGTGCTTTTATAGCTAATAGCTCTCTCTGTCCTGAGCACCCTAACATCCTACCCTGATTTCCCCTACTGACAGGCAGATGCCCACCCACACACCCATGCACAGCACACTCTCTCTCTCACATACACTCAACCACTCACAAACTCAATCTCACTCCAGTCCTGCCCGGTGCCATGATGGCTCTCTGACTTCAAAATTCTCAATTTATGTTTTATTTTAATTACCCTTAATCCGGTTTAGACCAATGGTTCTCACAATTCAATGTGTATATGAATTGCCTGTGAAAATATGAATGTTAAATGCGGATTCTGATTTAATATATCTGCTATGATTCTGTATACTTAGTGTGTAAGTTATTCAGATTCAAAATTAACAAAACTATGTTGGAAACCTATTAAAGATATGTAGGCTGGGCATTATGCTAAGAGTTTTCATTTATATGTCTTGAGTGCTTATTACTTTTCTGTTTTCCATTTGAAAATGCCATTACAGTGTGGCCTGGGTATTGTTGTTGTTGTTTTTTTAATTATTATTCAACTCTTTATTTATGTATTTGTTTTTTATTAATTTATTTTTGTTACAGATGTTTCTCCTTTTCCCCCATGGACATCCTCCTCCTGATCCTACACCCACTGCATCCCCATCACTGTTGTCTATGTCCATTGGTTATGCATATATACATATAAGTTCTGTGGTTTATCTCTTCCACCTCCCTCTTCTTCTGAGGTTTGTCAGTCCGTACCCTACTTCTATGTCTCTGGGTCTATTTTGTTCATCAGTTTGTTCTGTTCATTATATTCCAAAAATAAGTGAGATCATGTCATATTTGTCTTTTTTGATTGGATTGTTTCACTTATGATAATACTCTACAGAACTCTCCATGTCATCTCAAAGGATAAGAGATCTTCCTTTCTTACAGCTGCATAGTATTCTATTGTGTATATGTACTACTGCTTTTTTATCCACTCATCTATTGATGGACACTTGGGCTGTTTCCAGATCTTAGCGATTGTATATACTGCTGCTATGAACATAGGGGTACTTATATTCTTTCTGATTGGTGTTTCAGGCTTCGTAGGATATATTCTTAGAAGTGAGATCACTGGCACAAATGGCATTTCAATTTTTAACTTTTTGAGGTAACACTATAGTGTTTTCCATAGTGACTGCACCAGTCTGCATTGCCACCAGCAGTGTACTAGAGTCCTCTTTTCTCCACATCCTCACCAGCAGTTGTTGTTTGATGATTTGTTGATGGCAGTCACTCTGGCAGGTGTGAGGTGATACCTCATAGTTGTTTTAATTTATATCTGTCTGATGATTAGTGACGTTGAGCATTTTTTCACATGTCTCTTGGCCATTTGTATGTCCTGTTTGGAGATGGATCTCTTTAGGTACTCTGCCCATTTTTTAATTGAGTTCTTTGTCTTCCTTTTGTTGAGTTGTATGAGTACTCTATATATTTTGGAAATTAACCCCTTATCTGATGTATCATTCGCAATAATGCTCTCCCATATAGTGGGTTCCCTTTTCAATTTGATGCTTGTTTCTTTTGCTGTGCAGAAGCTTTTTAGTTTAATGTAGTATCATGTGCTCATTTTTTCCTTTGTTTCTCTTGCCTTAGGCATTGTATCAGTGAAAATTCTGCTACATATGATGTCTGAAATATTGTTCCTACATTTTCTTCTAGGATTTTTATGGATTCACGAGTCACATTTTAAGTCTTTTATCCATTTTGAGTTTATTCTTGTGTATGGTGTAAGATGGCAGTCTACCTTCATTTTTTTTTGCATGTAGCTGTCCAATTTTCCCAACACCATTTATTGAAGAGGATGTTTTGACTCCACCGTATGCTCTTGCCACCTTTGTCAAATATTAATTGAGCATATTGTCTTGGGTAAATTTCTGGGTCGTCTGTTCTGTTCCATTAATCTGTATGCCTGCTCTTGTGCCAATACCAGGTTGTTTCGATTCGATTACAATGGCTTTGTAGTATAACCTGATATCCACTATTGTGATTTCTCCTACTTTGTTCTTCTTTTTCAAGATTTCTGTGCCATTTAGGGTGTTTTTTGGTTCCATATAAACATTTGGAATATTTTTTCTAGTTCTTTGAGATATATCGTTGGTATTTTGATGGGGATTGCATTGAATCTATAGATTTCTTTGGGTAGTATGGACATTTAATGATGTTAATTTTTCCAATCCACGAACAACGTATATGCTTCCACTTTTTTATATCTTCCTCTATTTCTTTTTTCAATGACTTGTCGTTTTCTGTGAGGAGATCTTTTTCTTCTTTGGTTTAGATTATTCCTAGGTATCTTCATTTTTTTGCCGTGACAGTAAATTGGGTTGTTTTTAGTTTCTCTTTATGTGAGTTCATCATGTGTGTATAAGAATACCGTCGATTTCTTGATGTTGATTTTGTATCCTGCTACTTTGCCAAATTAATTTATTAAATCTAGTAAATTTTTGATGGAGTCTTTAGAGTTTTCTGTGTAAAATATCATGTCATCTGCAAATAATGACAGGTGCACTTCCTCCTTTCCTATTTGGATCCCTTTTATTTTTCTTTCATGCCTAACTGCTGTGGCTATGACTTCCAGTACTATGTTAAATAAGAGTGGCGAGTGCGGAGGTCCAGCCTCAGCAGTTCCAGGGTTTCCCTCAGGTGTGGATGGTGCCGTCGAAGAAAGAGACATGGTGAGACAGAGGATGCTTGATCCTTCTGCTCCTTAAGGCTAGCAGAATCTTTATTTATATATATTCAGGCTGTATAACAAGTTACTCATTCCTTTTTCTTTTGACCTTTAAGAAAGTATGCATAGACATTCTTTTCTGCTTACACAGCTTTTAGGTATTGGTACAGGGTTAATCACTAATTATTTCCCTTTTTTATTCAGACATAAAAATGACATTGTATCAGCTCTTAACCTTTACAATTACTTTCACCATGTGACTCATTGCTTAGTAACCTTCCTGTTTACATTGTATGCAGACATTGTCTCATTTAACTCCTTCCTTCCCTACACCCTCTATTTCAATCTCTGTTACTTTCTCATAGACCTTGACTTTTCCTCTTATCTAAGATCCTTTTTAGCTTTTACATTCTTATCTTAAATTCTTATTACTTTCTTGTCTTTTCTTTCTGCAGTCTATTCTGACATCTACATTATTAATCATCTACATGTTATTCTATAATGATTCTTAACAGATAACAGATAGATAGAGAAAGCAAAGATTAGTCTCCTTCAGTTGCCATCCTGCATTTTTATTTCCCATTACTCTATATCTTCAGTCACTGTTCTTCATGATTCCTAACACTCAGTGAATCCACTTCTCCAGGGACTATGTCAAACCATGGAGGCCTTCATAACTCCCGGGACTATGTTAATCCATGGAGCTCACCCATGACTATGTCAAGCTGTGGTGGTCGCTGTTCCAGTGACACCGTTCCCAACAGGAGAGAGTGGGCAGTCCTGTCTGGTTCCTGTTCTTAAGGGAAAAGCTTTTAGTTTTTGCCCACTGAGTATGATATTGACTGTAGGTTTTTCATATATGGCCTCTATTATGTCATGATTTGATCCCTCTATTCCCACATTGTTGAGTGCTTTTATAAGAAATGGATGCTGGATTTTTTCAAATGCTTTTTCAGCATCTATTGATAAGATCATATGGCTTTTATCTTTTATTTTGTTTATGTGGTGTATCACATTTATTGATTTGTGAATATTGTATAATCCTTGCATCCTGGGATGAATCCCACTTGGTCATGATTAATTTTTTTGATGTATTGCTGGATCCGATTTGCTGATATTTTGTTAAGGATTTTAGCATTTGTGTTCATCAGGGATATTGGCCTGCAGTTTTCTTTCTTCGTAGTGTTTTTATCTGGTTTTGGAATTAGGATTATGTTGGCCTCATAAAATGAATTTGGAAGTCTTCCATCATCTTCGATTTTTTGGAATAGTTTAAGGGGAATGGGCATTAAATCTTCTTTGAATGTTTGGTAAAACTCCCCTGTGAAGCCATCTGGGCCTGAGCTTTTGTTTGCTGGGAGTTTCTTTATTACATCTTCATTTTTCTTAGTTGTTATTGGTCTGTTTAAATTTTCTATGTCTACCCGGTTCAGTTTTGGGAGACTGTGTGTTTCTAGAAATTTGTCCATTTCGTCTAGATTGTCCAATTTGTTGGCGTATAATTGGTCATAGTATGTTTTGATGATCCTTTGTATTTCTGTGGTGTCAGTTGTTACTGCTCCTCTTTTGTTTCTGATTTTGTTTATTTCGGTCCTCTCTTTTTGTTTCCTGGTGAGTCTGGCTAAAGGTCCATCAATCTTGTTTATCTTTTCAAAGAACCAACTCTTTGTTTCATTGATCTTTTGAATTGTTCTTTTTTTTTTTTTTTTTTTTTTTTAGTCTCTATCTTATTTCTGTTCTGACCTTTACTATTTCTTTTCTTCGACTTGTTCTGGGTTTTTGTTTTTATTTACTTTCTAGTTCTTTAAGTTGTAAGATTAGAAAGTCAATTAGGAATTTTTCTTGTTTCTTGAGGTAGGCCTGTAGTGCTATGAACTTCCCTCTCGGGACTGCTTTCGCTGCGTCCCATAGATTTTTTTGTTACTTTGTGTTCATTTTCATTGGTTTCCAGGAAGTTTTTAATTTATTCCTTGATCTCCTTGGTAACCCATTCGTTGTTTAATAACATGCTATTTAGCCTCCAAGTCTTTGAATGTTTTTGTGTGTTTTTGTTGTAATTGAGTTCTAGTTTCATGCCATTGTGATCTGAGAAGATGCTTAATATGAATTCAATCTTTTTGAATTTGTAGAGAGTTGCTTCATGTCCTAACGTGTTGTCTATCTTTGAGAATGTTCTATATGCCTTTGAGAAGAATGTATATTCAGCAGCTTTGTGGTAAAATCTTCTGTAAATATCAATTAAGTCCAACTGATCTAGGTCGTCATTAAAGACTCTGTGTCCTTGTTAACTTTTTGTCTAGAAGATCTATCCAGTGGTGTCAGCGGGGGTGTTAAAGTCACCCACTATGATCGTCTTGCTATTTATCTCTCCCTTGAAGTCCTCCAGAAATTTTTTAGTATATTTCTGTGCTCCTGTATTTGGTGCGTGTATGTTTACCAGGATTATATCCTCTTGTTGGATTGATCCTTTTAATATTATGTAGTGACCTTCTTTGTCTCTTATTATGGCCCTCATTTTGAAGTCTATCTTATCAAATATGAGTATTGGTACACAAGCATTTTTTTTTCATTTCTACTTGCTTGGAAAATTTTTTTCCATCCTTTCACTTTCATTCTGTGTGAGTCTTTTGTTGTGATGTGAGTCTCCTGTAGACAGCATATATATGGGTCGTGTTTTTTATCCAATCAGCTACCCTATGTCTTTTGATTGAAATATTTAAGCCATTTCCATTTAAAGTTATTATTGATAGATACTTATTAGTTGCCATTTTTATTTTATGCTTGTGTTCCTCTCTCTCTCTCTCTCTGTCTCTCTGTCTCTGTCTCTCTCTCTCTCTCTCTTTCTCTCTTTGCTTCTTCTTACAATAGTCCCTTCAACATTTCTTGCAGTGCTGTTTTGGTGGTGGTAAATTCCTTTAGCTTTTTTCTTTTTCTTTTTTATTGTCTGTGAAGCTCTTTATTTCTTCTTCAATTTTGAGTGATAGCCTTGCTGGATAGAGTAGTCTTGAATTCAGACCATTGTCTTTCATTACTTTGTATACTTCATGCCATTCCCTTCTGGCCTGTAGTGTTTCTATTGAGAAATCAGCTGACAGTCTAATGGAAGCTCCCTTGTAGGTCACTTTCTGTCTCTCTCTTGCTTCCTTTAAGATTCTTTCTTTGTCTTTAATGTTTGCCATCTTTATTATGATGTGTCTAGCTGTGGGTCTTTTAGGGTTCATCTTCCTTGGGACTGTCTGTGTTTCCTGGACTTGTGTGACTTTTCCTTCACCAGTTTAGGGAAGTTTTCTGTCATTTTTTCTTCAAACAGGTTCTCTATTCCTTTCTCTGATTCTTCTCCTTCCAGTTCCCCTATAATGCGAATGTTGTTACATTTTGTATTGTCTCACAGCTCCCTTAAACTCTTCTCCTGCTTTTTAATATTTCTCCCCATTTGCTGCTCTATTTGGGTGTTTTTTTCTACCTTGTCTTTTAAGTCACTGATTTGGTCCTCACCTTCTTCTTATCTACTATTGAATCATTTTAAAGTGTTTTTCATATCAGCTGTGTCATTCTTTATTTCCTCTTGATTTTTATTCATAGCTCCTACCTCTTTTTTTAAGCTGATATAGTTCCCACTGAGCTCTTCATAATTCTTATTAAGTTGCTTGTAGTTCTCAATAAATTATTTGAGCACCTTTAAAATCATTGCTTTGACTTCTTTATCTGATAAATTGCTTTCTTCCATTTCCTGTAGTTCTTTTTCTGGTAATTCCTCCTTTTCTTTCATTTGGGTGTTATTTCTTTATCTCACCATTTTTGCAATCTGTCAGTTCTATGGCCTGGGTATTGTTAATCTTTCCCCTCACTCCTTTGCTTGTCACATTGACATTAAATTCTTTTTTTTTTCTACTTAATTAAGCACATAATCCATTTTTATTGAAGAAATATACCTGCAAGTAAAAATATCCTTTCACTTAGCTCACTATTCAGTTCACTCTTGTTATGTGCATTATACCAAACACTAATTTGAAATTAAATCCAGATACATTTGTTTGTAATGTATAGGTAATGAAACCATGGATATGATTTATATAATAAAGTTGGGCTTTGTAATTCCTCAGAGTTCATCAAAATTAGAGTATGTGGTATATATGTTAGGTGAAGTTGTTTGAAGGCCCTTTTACATGAGAAACAAATTGCAAACTGAGCACAAGGCACAATGTGTTGGGAATCAATGGAATTTACATCAGAATTAATTGATCATGTATGTAATGACTTGTGCTGAGTAGTAATTAGGCCTCACTGATAAATATATTTACCCTTATGACAGTAATGGTCATTTCAAGGGTCAGTCTAGGTAATGAGTAGTCTGAAGGACATATCTGGTACCTTGTGCCACAAGAAATGATGTGATTCTATGGCAATTATTTGGCAAGACCCTTGCCCTCAGAGTGCTACACAGGAAGACAGAGAAGTAGAATAGAGAGATCTCTATCAAGCTGGTTAACTTTTGACATCCATTATACAATATTTGATATCCAATTGTTAATGTTGCTGAAAGGATTTCAATCAGGTTTCAAATATATACAATCCCTTTTCTACAGCTTCTAACAAACTTCCAGGATGGTCATCCTCTTCACCTGTCCTCCCTGGTCATATTTAAGGTAGGACATTTGAGCAATCCATACTTCAACTGGTAAATAAAATTTGTTTTTATTAGACCTGCAGAGGGTCTTAGTAGAGTGTTATCTCCAACAAGTCCTCCCCTGTTCCTTTTTCAAGCCCTAACCAGTCCTTTGTACTTTTTGGATATAAATATTTCTGGGTCATTTCTGTGCCAGTCAATGTAAAGGTATTTATGATCCTTTCCCCCAATTATTACTAGAAAGGGTTATTATTTGAAATGAAAAGAATGAGTGGATTTGGTAACATAAACATTAACTGGTATAGCAAATTTATCATAAAAAATTAAAGTTCAAGTTACAAAATAGAAAAAAACTTGGGCAAAAAACATAATAAAATATAAAGACTTAATATATAATATATTTAACATATATAGTTTGAGGCTTGACATTTTCCTTTTTATTGTTGACAGTATTTCAGATGTCTCCCATCCTCCCCCTTGCTCCCCTCCACACAGCCCCCAGTCAGCCCAGGCCTTCCCCACACTATTGTCTGCGTCCATGGTCTATGCATATATGCCTATATGTTCTTTGGTTAATATATTTCAGTCTCCCCACCCCCTTCCCTCTTAGATGTGTCAGTCTGCCTCATTTATCCATGCCTCTTGACCTATTTTTGTCAGTGTATTTAGTTAATTAGCTTAATGGTATTTTATGATGAGCAAATATTTTCCATTTTTATGAAGTCTACATGATCAACTTTTTTAAAAGTCCACATTTTGTATATTTAACTCTAATGTACAATACTATCCTCCCCCAACATAGTTCTCTCACTCAACTAGCAGCCCAGCTAGCTTACTCCTGTGAAGGAATACTGAGCCTTGTTACTCAGCATAACATGGGAACATGTTTAAAATGCTAATTTCAGGCTTTATCCCAGACTAACTTGATTTTAACAAAATCCCAATTGATTGGTAAGCACATTAAAGTTTGCGGAGCACTAACCTATTCAAAAGCCGAACATTTCACAATTGTGAGTTTCTTCCTTATTGATGTCATGAAAAGCATTAACTAAATACACAGTACTCAAGTAACTTATTAAATTCTAACATTATAAACATTAGGTCAAAAGAATGTATGTCTTTGTGTGAATTGATGGATTTTCCTGTTTATTTGTTCTTAGTCATATTTAATTTAACTCCAGATACTCTACTGCAACCAGGGAGCCTAAGTAGAACAGCTGGATTAGTTTATATATTTTAGAAAACCTGTTTCCTTGTTTCTCCTAAGAGACCATCGAGTCAAGCAATGCTTTTTTCCCACCATCTGGTTAGCACCTATACTAATTCATTTTGTTCCTGCTCCGAAAAATCTTCATTTAAAAGTCATAATCTGGTTGGTCAATTGCTTTCTTTCCCTTTGTGTTCTTGGATATTACTGAAAAAATAATATTTTTTGCCTATTAATTTGCCCAACAGTCTTTAAGACACATCAGTATAGGTGAACAACTAATTTATGCAACACCACAGTCTGCATAGGAAAGGACTATAATTACATTTTATTAAACTACATTAAAATCTGCATTTGAAGACATTCAAATTCATATATGGTGCTATGTGAGGCACCTATTCTACTAGAGTGTTTGTTGATCACTGCATGAGATCTTCACTTGCATTTGTTTGTTCCCTTGTGCTACCAAAATGAGGATTGATAGATCCTTGAGTAACCTACCAAATCTTGAATAAGGTTGCCATATTTTTTGTGGACAGTGAAATCAATGACTAAGGAATGTACACAGTGGGTCAGGGAAACCTGGTCTTCAGGCCAAATTCTTTTGCTTACTAGTTTTGTGAACTTGGGCAAATTACTTAGACTCTCAGTGTATCAATTTCCCTCATATATGAAACGGTGATAACTAAAATGTGAATATCAAATTCAATAATGTTAGAAAATTATTTTGACAGTTTGCTTGGCCCATAATATATGTTCAACAAATGTATACTGCAAGTATTTCATAGAACACAATTAGCCTGGAATCCATAAACTTTTCCAGCCTGAAAGTAAAGGTTGTCTTTTATTTAGTATTGTATATATGTATGTATGTATGCATGCATGTGTGTATGTATACATGCATGTATGTATTTGGAATTTGGGCTATCAAAGAGAGACTTGACCTTTTCCATCTGAGTTATTTCACTTAGTACAAAACTGTTAAGGTCCATTCCTATTGTTGTAAATGGCAATATTTCATCATTTTTTATGGTTGTGTTATATATATATTATATAATATATATATAATAAAACTGAAACTCATAGATACTATATATATATATATATATAGATATATAGATATATATATAATCTTCTTTATCCATTCACCCAGGTTGTTTCCATATCTTGGCTACTGTGAATAATGCTGTAATGAACAAGGGAGCACCACAAATATCTTTTTTAATTAAATTAATTAGAGTGGCATTGGTTAATAAGATCATATATGTTTCAAGTATACATGATATATTATCTGTATATTGCATTGTGTGCCCACTACCCAAATTCAAATCATCCTCCATCACCATATATTTGACCCCCTTTACCCTTCACTACCCCCATCCCTTCCCTTTGGTAACCACCATACTGTCATCTTTATCTATGAGTTTCAGTTTTATATCCTACATGTGAGTAAAATCATATGGTTCTTAGCTTTTCCTGACTGAATTATTTTGCTTAGCATAATATTCTCAAGGTCCATCCATGTTGCAAATGACAGTATTTCATATTTTCTTATGATTGAGTACTATTCCTTTGTGTATATGTACCATATCTTCTTAATCCAATCCTCTATTGAAGGACACTTTGGTTATCTCCATGTCTTGGCCACTGTGAATAATGCTGTCATGAACATAGGGGTACATATGTCTTTGCAAATAAATGTTTTTGAGTTTTGGGGGCTAGATTTCTGGGTCATATGGTAATTCAATTCTATCCACAGTAGCTGTAGCAGTTTACAATCCTACCAGCAGTGTATGAGAGTTCCTTTTCTCCACCTGCTCTCCAATACTTGTTATATTTTGTCTTTTTGATAATGCCATTCTGCCAGGCATGAGGTGATATCTCATTGTGGTTTGATTTACGTTTCCCTAATAATTAGTGATGTTGAACATTGCATATGAAATACAAAACAAAAAATAAATGAACAAAACAAAATAGAAATAACTCATAGACACAGACAACAGGTTGGTAGTTACCAGAGGGAAAGGGAGGGATGGAGGGAGTGAAATGGGTATAGGGGTTCAGTATTATGGTGATGAATAGAAACTAGACTTTTGGTGGTGAGCACACTATAATGTATACAGATATTAAATTATAATGTTGTATACCTGAAACTTATATAATGTTATTAATCAATGTTACCTCAATAAAAAAATTAAAGTGAGAGAGACATGTAAAACCATGAATGACTGGTATGGACTAGAATAGGCAAACAGATGCTTATTAATCATTGCACATTCAATTTTTATTTTTTTTTTAAAGTATCTGAGCAAAGACTATGGGCTGAACTGCTCATGTATAGGATAGTTGTTTCAAATGCCCTTGCTCATTAGGCCAGGTGAGGGACTAAGGATGGATTCAGGATTTGACAACTCTACCTACTAAAAGAAAATGTCACATATTTTTAATGTGCTGTAGTAGAAATTCTGGGAGATCTCTGGACATAGGCTAAAAAAGTGATAATTAAGCATTCCTCACCAGGAAAAGATTTTTAAAAATGAGAGTGGCTGTTGGGTCAGATAATATTCTGCATGAAGAATTGATTGGTAAAAGCACAGAAAGAGTTTTCATTTTCTGATACCAGCTCTCTGAGCTGGGCTTATTTGTAAGGTTCCTTAAGTTCAGCTGATTCCTTGTAGGGACTGAAATGATTGTGGCAGACTGTTTCATATGGAATAATGGGCAAGCACATAAATGTGGAAACACAAAAAAGCAACAGATTTTTTACTGCTGTATTTTAGGACAGTGAAAAGTCAGAGACTAGTTCTTTATGGTGTGCTTCGTGAGTTAAGAAGGCCACGAACCCTCCCTACCTATATCCCTGACTCCCTCTTCTCTTGGCAGTCAGTTTAGGTTGTTTTGCATGAAGTACCTCTTGTTGGGATTTTACGTGAGCTTAAATTAGTGAGCTTCTATTGCAAAGCTAACAACTTGATAAGCAATCAGCTTAATAACTAAAGGTTCTTCTTAAATATTACACTGCACATTTCTTTTTATATCCACCTTGGAAAAGTGCTTACCAAGAAGTTATGTGCCAGAAAACACTATTGATTTGAGAGCCCTTTGCTATCATTAGGCCAGCATCTGAGATGCAAAGGACTCTCTTCCTGCAGCAGAAACTATGTGAAAATGACCAGGAAAATAGTGTGCTACTCACATCACACCCTTGCTCCTTCTTTTCCAGTATTGAGTGCAAATTCCCTTGGCCTTTTCCTGTGTTGTTCCTGGGAATTCTGAGGCCACCGGGAAGTAAGGGGATGCTTATCAGCCTGAATTCATTCAGCATTCTTAAGCTACTCTGCCTTCCTTATCCCACCTATTTTCTACTCTGCACATTTGCCTCTTTCTCTCTTAGTGGTTACTATGGAACTCACGATGGAGGTGTGCATGCTTCACCACTTTTGGCTCCTTTTTCTAAAAGCAGCTCATACAGTGAAAAGAACTATAATGTAAGATAGACTTGGATTTTACTCTGGACTCTGCCACTCACTAGATATGTGCCCTTGAGCTAATGACTTCCTGTCTCTGAGCCTTATTTTTCTGATCTGAAAAATTAAGATAATAAGATCTCATTCATAGAGTTGACAGGAAAATTAAATAAAAGAATGTGTCTAGCATTTGGCACAGTGTCTGGTATGTAGTAGACACCTTGCAAATATTGTCCTTTATCTTATATTTCTGTAAGCATGATGCAATCCCCATGCCCCTGCAGGATCCCTCACAAGCCCCAGGTCCTCTCTGCTGCTCTGACCCACTCAATGGCTTCTCTAACCCTGCTCAGGGACTTCCAGATAAGATCGTTCTTCACAGTCAGGACCCTCTTACTCCTCTTCTATCAATATTCCAAGAGTTTACAGAAACCAAAAGTAGTCCCTATTCTCACAGTAGTTGTGGACTATTGGCCTGTAGCATCTTCAGATTAATTTTTTCCTTTACCTGGAGCCCTCTTTAATAAAACTGATGCTTTTGGTATCTTGGCAACTGGTTTAATCCTTGGCTTTTTCTTTGCATCAGCAGATCCTTGCTTCTAGTCAAGTTGGTAAGGGAGAGGGGAAGGACACTGTAACTTATAGCTTGCACCAAATCTGTGACCAAATGTCACAAAGACTGGCCATGGCCAAGCCCAAGCTTCAAGGAAGGCAGTGACAGTGAGCTTTATTTCATTCACTCCACAGCTTTATAAGGTTGAAGTTGGCTAAGACATGGCTAATGTTAATGTCAGCCTCATGGAAGGAAGAACAGAGTTCCTAGTAGCAGTTGCCATTTTTTTATGCCAAAGCTAATGGGGCTGTCATGTTTAAACTGTAGTCTAGACCCCTTGTATCTGAACAACCTGAAGTCCTCCAAGCTTCACAGAGCTAGAAGGGGGCAAATTCATCCATTTGAGTTTACAAAATTCCCTGGCTATGTCTACAGAAACCTAAAGCCAAGTGCTAGAAAGGACAAATTCAGTCAAACTAGCCCTTTGGAAATCAATAAGATGGCTTAGGTAGAGACTAGAGGGACTTCCACAAGGTGGCCTTGTCAAAGCAACAGGCCAATACATTATATACACTTACAAATTAGAGATGTGCACTGGAAGACGCATAGATGTGGAACTATTTACTAGGTCATTCAATGCCATGATGAGTTGCAAAACCCCTTTGTCCTCTTTACTTAGTATAGGTAACAGAACCCCTTTCTGTATTTATCTGATTTTTTTTTTGCCTTTCTTACTATAACACGTGATGGGGATAATAATAGCACTCAGCTTATAGCAGTTTTGTGGAGAGTAAATGAGAAAATACGTGCAGTTAGCACTATTCCTGGCACATAGCAGCAAGGGTTTCAGTAAATGTTAGCTCCATCCCTCTCCCCTGCTCCTTTTCTCTGACACAAAAATAGCCTCACAACCTTTCAGGCAGTCCTGTTCAGATTGCTGTAGCAAATATTTCATTTCAGGCTGTCTTCCTTCAGCATCTCTAGAGACTGCCTCCCACGCAGCTGGTGTGCACATTCAGATGGCAAGTGACTCAGGGACAGTGTCAACAGGGTGATGGAAACCACGACAAGAGAAGATGGTAGTCTGAAGGCAGAAATAACTACTGTGAGCCCAAGAGCCCACTGATCATTGTTGTCAACAAGATGAAAAGGTGTATTTTGGGTGATTGGAGGCTTTGCTGAAACTGAATTTGTTAGAATATTTCAAGAGTCTCATTTAGCCCTGGCTGGTTTGGCTCAGCGGTTAGAGCATCGGCCTGTGAACCAGAGAGCCCCGGGTTTGGTTCTTGCTAAGGGCAGGTACCTCAGTTACAGTTTGTCCCTGGCCCCTGTTGGGGTCGTGTGGGTGGCAACCAGTCGATGAGTCTCTCTCACATCGATGTTTCTCTCTCTCTCTTCCTCCCTCTCTCCCTCCCGCTCTATCTGAAGATAAATGCAAAAATGTCCTCAGGTGAGGATAAAAAAAAAAAGAGTCTCATTTAGATACTTTGCCAAATTAGAGAAATCACAGCAGGAAGCAAACCTGATAATTTACACACAGTACCGGAGGACATGAACTAAGTTTTGGATTTTTTTGAGAGTGGATATGTGCTCTGCAATGTACAAAGAAAATAAGGGATGTGGGAAGTAGCTGCTGCTGTCACTGAGGATACTCATGGTCCACCCTGTGTCAATGAAATGTAGCCTTCTTTTTGGTCTGATCCTCATTGCCTTAGCAGCTTCTGCATGGCATGATTCTTCCTCACATTTTTCTTGCCTTTTGACCCTCTCTGTATCAAATCTGATATATCTGTCCTCTTCTACCCTTTTCCTTTTGTAAACTCACTTCTTTCAGGGTGTTGATTTTCCATCTCTACCACATTATCTATTCTCCTGTGCCTAACATGGCTTCCAGTTTGATCTGCCAGATTACCCCAGTCATCTCATTCAATTTCAAGAGTTTTTAGGTAGAAAGGACATCATTGGAGGAAATAAGACTGCCCAAGAGTTAGAATCGCATGAAAATTTATTGGGCTTTCTAGATAGGTTGTGAGATCCCCTTCACAGAAGGTTTACTAACAGCAGCTCAATGGCCCATTGATGTAGATGTTGGAGGGAGGTTTTGAATATTTGATCTGTAAATATCAGGGGGAATATTTTGTAAAGTATATGATTGTCTAACCACTATGCTGTACATCTGAAACTAATACAAGAATAATATTGAATGTAAACTATAATTGAAAAAATTAAACAAATAAAAAATTTATGTGAATAAAAAAATAAAAAAGAATTCTGAGATCCTATAAACTTTAAAACACCAACCCTCTCATTTTACAAATGAGAAAATTAACCTAGACATTTAAGGAGATGCAGTCATGATATCATGAACATGGGTAAGAGCCCAGGTTTCCTGACTTTTAGTCTAGGGCTTTTCTCACTCTAGCATACTTGTGCCCTAATCCCACTTTCAATCTCACTCCCTCTGGAAAACTCTCCTTAATTAAATGCAATTCAACCTCAGTTGCATTCTACCTCTAGTATAACACCTTACTTTCCTAAAAACATTCCAATACCAACATGACTCCCACTCCCACACCAATAAGAGGGACATTAAACTTTTATTAAGAAATACATTTCTTTGTGCCAAGTTGCTGGAGATACCATTGCCAATGAAAATAATCAAACTTGGAAGGAGGTATCTAAGGAGTTTGGCAAATACCCTCATCCTATCAGGTACTTTTCATGCCTCACTTCTTGATTACATATAGTTAGCTAGGCAAGAAGCCTTAACTGAACTTCTGGGTTGGCCCCACGTAGTCCAATATTATATGAGATGAAAAAAAAAAAAAAAAAGAAAGAAAAAGAAAGTGAGTCTTGCTTTCAGGGAGCTGAGATTCTTGTTAGGAAGATAGTACACATATGAGAAAACAACTTGAGAACAATTACAAGTAACATAGCAGCAAATACACAATTGTATGCTTCAAATAGCAACTGTAGATTAACGATTAGGGTGGGTACATTAGGGAAAAGGCTAGGGCTATTTCTCCATTCATTTTTTCACAACTGCTCTACCATTATCATCAACAAACACTGATCTGTGCCTGCCCTGCTGGATGGAGAAAGTAGAATCATCCATGTCAGCATGGAGAGTAAGGTCATGCATCCGGCAGCAAGTGCTCAGGGCCAAGAATGTTCTGGTACATACATGTGCAGAGGAAGTGGTAAAAGCAGACATCCCAAGGGCCTAAAGAGAAGAGAGGTATTCCTACAGAATGCTGGTCACAAGTTTCTCCTTGAAGATTATCTAGGAAACAGAGAAGCAGAAGGTATGTCAGGCATGGTGAAAGAACCTTTAGTTTATTCCAAGTGTGTAGGAGATAACATCAAAAAAAGAGGAGCCCACCTGTAAAAGGCCATGGATGACACATTAAGTCAGTAGTTTGTACTTTATCCTATAGTAACCTGGGCACAACTGAGGGTCTTTGAAAGGAAGAGGAGAGAGATAAACTTTACAAAAAGTGTTTTAGATGTATTCATTTGACTTCCAGGTGTGGGTTATTAGTGGGAAAATGATCATGTAGATGTGCCTCTGGAGCCAAAGCCTGGAGATGTAAATTTCAGGAAGAAGAAATGGGTAAAGCTAAAGTCCTTGTTTTGGTGCGGATATTTACTGAAAACAATACATTATATTTTGAAAGCAAAAATCAAAGGATGTTGTTTACATAAAATCAATAAGCAAGTGATTTGGAGCACTTGAATTTTTCTTCCAGTTTCATGTTTTAAAGGAAATATAAGAACACAGTAAATAGTGATTTATTATTTTAATTATTGATAAGTAAAAGTATCCTATATTCCTGTGAATTTCTTTCCTTCTTTAAACCTAAATATACCTAAAATACCATTTAATGCTAAGTTAACAATTCTGCAATATTAAAGTGCATTTTAAAAAATAATCTCTGGTCCAGGACTGTACAGTCCTTTTTTTTTTTTTTTTTTTATCCTCACCCGAGGCCATTTTTGCATTTATCTTCAGATAGAGTGGGAGGGAGAGAGGGAGGAAGAGAGAGAGAAACATCGACATGAGAGAGACACATCTAGTGGTTGCCACCCACACGGCCCCAACAGGGGCCAGGGACAAACTGCAACCGAGGTACGTGCCCTTAGCAGGAACCGAACCTGGGACTCTCTGGTCCACGGGCCGATGCTCTAACCACTGAGCAAAACTGGCCAGGGCAGTACAATCCTTTTTATTTTCCATGTTCCCTTTCAGACTTGATCCCAGTTTATAATTTATTTTATAATTGTCATTAGTTACTTATATAACTGTCATTAAACCTGTATATTAACTGAATGCATTTTAATTAAAAACTCACAAAAATGTTAAGTAGAGTTTAAAATAAATACTGCACTGACACAATTTTGTTATAACTCCCTATACTCTCTCTAAACTACACCAAAAGTCATGAAAACTGTTAGAAGGTCCACTTATGTTTTACAAACCTGAAATTTGTCATCCCAAAAACATAAAGTGTTGATATTTTTAAGATCATTATACTTCTCATGAGGAGATAAAATGGACTTTGAGATCTGGCCCTAATCGTGGCAATACTTATTTAATTCTTCTAATAATAATAACAGTTGCATTTATTGTATGCCTTTGAATTGCCAAGCACCATATTAAGCAATTTATAAACATTAATGATCTCATTGATTCCTTATAACATCCTAATGGAATAGGAATTATCCTTATTTTTCATGGAAGGAAACTGATGCTAGAAAGACTAATGATTTAGCTAAGATCACAAAGTTTATAAGTAGCAAAGAGGGATTTCAAATTTAGGTAGGCCTCAATTTTGTGTCTAAACTCTTAATTGACTCTCCAGGATACTATTTTCAATTTTAATAGGAAAGGAGCTATCTGTTATTTTGTGCCTCTCTCCCAGGTCCCATGTGACTTTTTGTTTCAGTGGCAGCAGCCCTACAGAATCCTTGATATGAGCCATTCGTAGGGTATGACCAATCCTGTAGCTGACACTAACTTTGTGAACCCCAGGGGAAGTGAGCACATTGAAAAAAAAGTAACCTGGCTAAGCCTTTGGAGGATTCTACCTAGTAAGAAATTGTATCTTACTCCACAAATATTGACCTTAGGTTCTGGGCTGCTGGAAATCACTTATTTCTTGCATTATCCATGTCTTCCCATATTTCCATATTATAATACTGGTTGGGATTAGGGAGTGGGGGTGGTTATGTTACTAAGCACAGCTTCCATCCCATTAGTCTTTTGATGAATATTCTTTGAATATGCCCTGGCTGTTTTGGCTCAGCAGTTAGAGCGATGGCCCGTGGATCAAAGAGTTGTGGGTTCAAATTTGGTCAAGGGCATGTACATCGGTTGCGGTTCAATCCTCAGCCCTGGTTGGGGTTGTGCAGGAAGCAACCAATCAATGTATCTCTCTCACATTGATGTGTGTGTCTCTCTCCATCCCTCCCAATCTATCTGAAAATGAATGGAAAAATCATATATGTCTGACATCATATTTGATCAACTCTTATCACTCTCATTTGTATTTGCAAGATGTCTTCTTTCATTGGAGCTTCAATGATTTTTTTCATCTTACTTTCCTTTACTGTATATTTGGAGAAACAGAAGCTTCCTCAGCAGTTTCTCTTAGACAGTCTGAGATAGCCATGCCAGGCACTCTGTGGTCACTTTCCTGATGGAGTAGTGCCTGAGAAGAAGTCTTCTAAACTCTTATAATCTGTGCTGCGGGTGGGACCAGGGCCAGCTCCTTGGGCATGCTACATCATAAAGGGCCTGTGCTTAGAAGGGTCCCAGATTTGGTTGAATGCTCTGCTGGTACTGTCTTGAAATTCTTAATGATTTTTGAACAAGGAGTCCCACATTTTCATTTTGCACTTGATCTCACAAGTTAGTTAGCTGGTTCTGGATGGTGTCATGACCCACCGTGCCAAAGGGAGCTGTGCTCACACAAATGATTCTTCATAACCTCACAGAGAGCCCCCAAATTGGATTGCAGGAGAGTAGGGAGATGAATGACCAATTCACATTACTCAGTAGAGGTCTGCTTTACAATAACCAGTGTTAAACGTTTTTCAGTTATCTTACATTTTGCAAATTGCTCTGTAGGCAGACATCTTGCAGCTATAGAATGGTAAAGAGTTAAACACCTGGTTTACATTTAGCTCTACCACTTACAAGATGATCTTCATAAGTAACTTAATGTCTTAGACCCTCAGTTTTCTATCTATAAAATAGAAATAACACTGTCTGTCTTACATGCTTGAAAGGATGTTTGTGAGATTCAAATGAGATAATGAATTCGGATACAATTGATTGCTATTCAGCCTTCTGAGATCAGTATAATTGTTTATTCTTTCCAAGAATTATGTATAGTATCTTAAATTTTTTCCTATTTAACAGATTAAGCAGTAGTGATTACTTTTTTTTAAGCTGTAGGAGTTAGGAATGCACAAAGAAATGGATCAAAAGGAACATAAAACCTTGCAGAGAGTATGTGACATTTCTTGTGTTGGAAAGCTATCAAAATTATTAACTAACCACCATGATATTTTCAAGTTATTGTTTTAAATAATAATTAAGATCTCAAGAGCATAATTTCTCAACTACTAATCTATTGTCTTTCTACGCATTAGCCTAACACTTCAAAAATAAAGCTGAAAGTATTTAGGAGGGATTTGCACCTACTTGTCTAACTTCCAAATCCCTTGTACTCATCTTCCTCCTGCCCTTCTATTTGTTAACAGCTGATATTAAATTCTTGTTATTGTTGTTTTTAAAGAAAAAAGAAATAAATATTTAAAATTATATTTCTCCTGTAGGTCAGAAGCCACTGTAAATCTCCCATCCACCCACCCCTCCATTTCCAGCCAGCTATAGGCAATTACCCTTGTATAACCTTTCTCTGATAATCAATTTTTAAATAAATTTATTGGAGTGACAGTGATAAATAAAATAACACATGTTTCAAATGTACAATTCTATGATACATCATCTGTATATTGCATTATGTGATTACCATCCAAAGTCAAATCTTCCATCACATTTATCCCCACTTCACACTTTTTTACCTCCCTTACCCCATTTCCCCTCTGATAATCACCATACTATTGCCTGTGTCTATGAATTTTTGTTTGTTTGTCTTGTCTGTTCATTTGTTGCTTTCAGTTTTATATTTCACATATGAGTGAATTTAAAAAAGGCAAGAACCATATGGTACAACTTTTATTGACTTGTGTTTTAAACAGAGGAGCCTGTACCCACCAAAACTGCCAGTCTTCTGTCCTGTTAGCTGGTTTGAGGTGAGGAGCCTAACCATTTTTGAAGGTTGTACTCTTAAATAAGCTTCCTCTTATCCTCCATGGCTGTTCTAACACTTTTGTGGAAAGTTAGTTCATCCACTGATTTATATAGTGAGTTCATTTTGGGGCTTATGTGCCACGTTTCCAGAGTAAAATGCATAATGTGCACCCTTGATTTATAAGCTGGGCTTTGTTTCTATTTCTTCCAAGTCTAGAATTTGCTTCTTTGTTAAAAATACCACATTTCTAAGATGGAAGACAACTCAATGGGCCATGTATTGCTCCAAAAATTTAGAGAGGAAATATCTCACAACCACTGCTAGAGCTGCTTCATCCCCAGGCAGCTCATTTTTTAGGTGGGCAGCCTTCCCTAATTCTTGCATAAATGATTTCAGCATCTAAGCAGTCCATACAATTTGGAAATTAAGATGGTCAAAAACATTGTTTAACTATTTATGGTCCTGTTTTGCTTATCACATGCACATGGCTACAATGGCATAAAATTTAAAGTTAAAGAGCATTTTACAATTCCTTATACTTTATTTCATTTTACTATATCACCAAGACCCATTCATAAGTGAATCTTCATATTCCTATGGCTTAGCCTCTAGTCTTATCATAGATCCTGTCTTAGTATTTTAACTATTAAAAAAAAAGTCCTGGCCGGTGTGGTTCAGTTGGTTGGAGTGTCATCCCATACACTGACAGGTCGCAGGTTTGATCCTTGGTTGGGGTGCATGTGGGAGGTGACCAATATTTCTCTCTCACATTGATGTCTCTGTCTCTCTCTCCTCTGTCTCTCTCTCTCTAAAAAAAAAAGTAATCAATAGGAACATACCCTCTGGTGAGGATTTAACAAAAAAGTAAATAACCCTTCTGGATTAGTGTCCTCTGGGGTGTTTCATTAGATTTGTCAAACTCCCTTTCCCCCTAATACTCCAAGCCTAATAGATGGAGTACTTTGAAAGGTACATATGTGCACAGCCTTGAGCAAAATATACCCTCTTTCAGAACATTAATGACAAAAGGGTAACACAATAGAATTATTCCATTTGCCTTCAAACCAGCAAAAAGACTCTGTTCCTGAACAACTGTGCTCAAATCCCTGAAATGAAGGCTGCTGATGACAGTAGGAACAGAATTATGTATGGTGCTCTTGAAGTAGGTGCCTCCTCCCATGAAGCTGGCTACTCAATATCAAAGAAATAGCAGGGTGTGTGTGAACAGTGAGCTCTACCAATGGCCACTTGGGCCCAATGCAAACTATTTCTCCTCTCCTCACTTCTATTTCCTCATTTATATAAGGAAAGGGTTGGGCTCCTCAGAATAAGTGGATTTTGATAGGGAGGTGATAGGTAAAAGACTGTAGTAAATAGTGACAAAAAATATGGGCTAAGTAGCCAGGTTGCCTGGGTTCAAATTCTGGCTCTGTCATTTACTAGTTGAGTGGCCTTGAGCAAGTTACTTAAACAAACTATGCTTCAGTTTCCTCATCCATAGAAACCGGGCAATAATATTGCATACCTCACAGCATTGTTATAAGAATAAAATGAACTCATATATGGAACATTTAGCACAGTACCTGGTACATGGTATATGCTCAATAAATTTTGGCTATTATAATTATTCATAGTCTGCAAGCTAATAGAGGTCCAGAATTTCTGATTAGGATGATGTCTAGTCCTAAAGTCTCAGAAAACCCAAAATATCAGGGCTGTCTGTGCCCCTCAGCTACTCACTACTAAACACTAGATCACTATCCTCTTCACCTAGCTGAACTATTGGTTAATGGGATGTTCCTCTCCCTGTCCCTCTCAACATACGCATCGCACACACCCTATAGTGTACATCCATTCACAATGCCTTACCCAAACCACAAAGGACATCCACAGACACATGGCACCTGCAGGCTCACAATATCACATTTCCACACATCATTCAAAATACACTCTCACATATACCTTCTACATATACATATAGCCTCTCTCACTTGTTCCAGTATCTAAATGCAATGATGACATTTCCAACATGCAGTTTTAGAATAATGGCCCAGCCCCCAAAGTGCACCTCCTCGATAGCACTATGTGCCTCGCCTCTCTTGATGGAAACAATGTGCTCTGGCTGGCCTTGCATGCCCCCTGTCCAGCTAGTTGCAAAGAAAATGAGAATGCTTCACATTAACTGACTTAGTGAGACCTTCATTAGCTGAAGTTCAAAACTCTTCTCTTTCCAACTCTGTATGACTGCCAAATAACAGAAAATGTTCCTTCCTTCATCACAAGCACTGTAATAGTCACTACTTCAGAGGTCAATACAAAATTACAGCATGAAACATGAATGATCCATAATCCCTTGCCTGGGCAACCTCTTCATTGCTTCTGTGACCTGTGTAAATAGTTCTTCTAACAAACATATTATGTTATTCCATAGTTTGGGGTCCAGCTACTAATTATCAGGCCAGAAAACATAGCATAGCTGGATTTCTAACTTATTTGGATATCTTAAATTCTCCACAACACTGGTTCACGTCTCAGGCCACTCAATGAGAACAGTGGAAAGCAGAAAAACCTGCTATTTGATGGAAATTCAATGTAAGAAAATGAATTTCAGCTGCCACTTTAAACAATGGCCATCCCTTCTGGGTCAATGAACCTCTATGGAGCACCCACTAGAGTTACATATTCTTTCACTGTTTAAAAACTCTTCCTCCCGATGTCATGCCAGTTGATGTACCAGAGCAATAATGCAGGTATCAGTGTGCTGCAGAAAAAGCACCAGCCACCACTAGACCACAATCCTGCTGTGAGAACTTACACAAGACACTTCTCCAATTCTCTCTGGGTGGCAGTTTTTCCATTGTCTGTGTAAAGCTATAGGCCTGTTTTTGAATTTCTTCTTTGGTGAATAGCCTGAGATTATCATTTGAGGTGTACCCACTTATTTCTATAATCATAAAAGGTTATGTCCTTGATTGATTTGAAAAGTACCCCTGACCTAGGTGCTTCCCCTGTAGTTGTAATCATGTCCTAAAAGCAACAGGATTCACTGATCAGGGCATTGAGTAAGGGAGTGTTGCATAAAAGTCTTTACCACTTATAATTGGAAAGCCACTCTGAAGGAATCAGATCTCAACTTCTAAAACTCAAGACACCTGAAGGCTGAAACCAGTATTAAAGAGCCCGGAGACAGCACAGTGTGAAGCAAGGGGACTGGCCTGTGGTTAGACATCAGGCTTCTGGTCCTGCTTTGCCACCTATCTGCTAGGTGAGCATTCACATGTCCTCTAAGAACTGTTGTTTTCCATTTTCAAAGATAGACTAGGTGGTCTCAAAGGTCTCTCATGGTTTTAATATTTGTTTTTTTTTCTTCCTAAAACTTTTGCATAGAATATAGCCAATCCTGGGCCAGTGTTTGGTTGCCAGGTTAAACAGGCAAACAGATATGTATAACAATCCTTACTGCTCTCATCAGTCACCAAGAGTGAATTCGTACTGCAGTCACCATTGTGTCTGAACAACAGCGTGTTAATATTATTGCTTAACTAAGAGAACCATTGACTACCCGACAGACAAAAAGACAGTGGATCTTTCATGACTGCATCATGTGTTCCCACTGTCAAGGAAACTCACTATCTGATCCTGTGTGCTGATAAATGTGGAGGGGCTGTATACAATATAAAGGGTTGTTAACAAGAGCTGTTATTAAAATAGTAAAGCACTTATTTAAATGGTAGTACTGATATAACACTGATGTTCTTTCCATTTTTGTGGAAATAAGTATTTGATATTAGTATCCACCCAAAGGAATATTACCCTGCATATTATTTTTTGGGAGGGAGGAGGGATGTCTTAAATTGTATGTATGAATGTATGTATATATGTATGTATGTATGTATGTATGTATGTATGTATGTATTATTGTTGAAAGCATTACAGATGTCCCTCCTTTTTCCTCCCATTGACATCTTCCTCCCCACTCCTCTCCCAATTTCATTGCACTGTAGTCTGTGTCCATTGGCTATGCATATATGCATATATGTCCTTTGGTTTATATCTTCCGGCCTCCCACCCCCTTCCCTCAGAGGTTTATCAGTATGTTACCTACTTCCATGTCTCTGGAATCCTTTTGTTCAACAACTTATTGTATTCGTTATATTCCAAAAATAAGCGAGATCATGTGATATGTCTTTCTTTGACTGGCTTATTTCGCTTAACATAATGCTCTCCCAGTCCCTCCATGCTGTCTCAAAGGGTAAGAGATCTCTCTCTCTCTTAGAGCTCCATAGTATTCTATCATGCAAACATACCAAATCTTTGTTGACCACTCATCTACTGATGGACACTTGGGCTGTTTCCAGATCTTAGCTATTGTAAATAGCACTGCTATGAACACAGAGGTGCATATATTCTTTCTGATTGGTGTTTCAGGCTTCTTAGGATATATTCCTAGTGGCTGCACCAGTCTGCATTACCACCAGCAGTGTACTACAGTGCCATTTTCTCCACATCCTCACCAGCACTTGTTATTTGACGATTTGTTGATGGCCACCATTCTGGCAGGTGTGAGGTGATACTTCATAGTCATTTTAATTTGCATATCTCTAACCGTTCCTGACACTGAGAATTTTTTCATGTGTGTCTTGACCATTTGTATGTCCTGTTTGGAAAAGTGTCTATTCAGGTCCTCTGCCCATTTTTTTATTGGATTGTTAGTCTTCATTTTGTTGAGTTGTGTGAACATTTTTATATATTTTGGATTTTAACCCTTTATCCAGTGTATCATTGCAAATATGTTCTATACAATGGGTTCCCTTTTCATTTGATGCTAGTTTCTTTTGCTGTGCAGAAGCACTTTAGTGTGATGTAGTTCCATTTATTAATTTTTTTCCTTTGTATCTCTTGCCCTAAGCGATGATTCGGTGAAAATTCTGCTACACGTGATGTCAGAGATTTTTCTGCCTACAATTTCTTCTAGGATTTTTATGGTTTCATGAGGTACATTTAAGTCTTTTAACCATTTTGAGTTTATTCTTGTGTATGGAGTAAGTTGGTTGTCTAGTTGCATATTTTTGCATGTACCTGTCCAATTTTGCCAGAACTATTTATTGAAGATATTGTCTTCACTCCATTGCATGCTCTTGCCTCCTTTGTCAAATATTAATTGAGCACAATGGCTTGGGTCGGTTTTTCAGTTCTCTATTCTGTTCCATTGATCTATATGCCTGTTTTTGTGCCAGTACCAGGCTGTTTTGATTACAGTTGTACTATAACCCGATACCCTGAATTGTGATCGCTCCAACTTTTTCTTCTTTCTCAAGATTGTGGTGGCTATTTGGTGTCTTTCTTGGTCACATATAAATTTTTGGAGTATTTGTTCTTGATTTGTGTAATATGCTGTTGGTATTTTAATAGGGATTGCATTGAATCTATAGACTGCTTTGGGTAGTACGGACACTTTAATGATGGTGATTCTTCCAATCCATAAACATGGTATATGCTTCCATTTTTAAATATCTTTCTCTATTTCTCTTTCCATTGTTCCGTAGTTTCCTGAGAACAGGTCTTTTACCTCTTTGGTTAAGTTTATTCCCAGGTATCTTAATTTTTTTGTTGCAATGGTAAATAAGATTAATTTAGTTTCTCTTTCCGAGTATTCATTGCTGGTGTATAAAAATGTCATTGATTTCTGGATGTTAATGTTGTATTCTGCTCCATTGTTGAATTCATTTATTAAATCTAGTAGTTTTTTGGTGGAGGTTTTAGGGTTTTCTATATATAATATAATGTCATCTGTGAATAATGACAGTTTCACTTCCTCCTTTCCAATTTGGATCCCTTTTATTTTTTCTTCTTTTCCGATCATTGTGGCTATGACTTCTAGTACTAGTTGAATAAGAGTGGTGTAAGTGGGCATCCCTGTCTTGTTCCTATTCATAAGGGAAATGCTTTTAGTTTTTTCTCATTGAGTATGATGTTGGCTGTAGGTTTTTCATATATGGCTTTTATTATGTTGAGGTATGACTCTTCTATTCCCAGTTTTCTGACAGTTTATATCAAAAATGGGTGCTGGATTTTGTCAAATGCTTTTCAGCGTCTATTGATATGATCATATGATATTTATGTTTCATTTTGTTTATGTAGTATATCACATTTATTGATTTGTATATATTTTACCAGCCTTGCATCTTTGGGTTAAATCCCACTTTGTTGTGGTGAATATTTTTTTTTACTATATTGCTGGATCCAATTTGCTAATATTTTGTTGAGGATTTTAGCATCTATGATTGACGCGTCCAGCATCATCAAAGGCGAGGGCAAGGTGAAGCGAGGGACTTAAATAAGGAGAGGACCAAGAGCTCTGCTGGCAAATGGCGATTTTATTAAAAGTCAACACAACTTAAATACTGTGGGCTACGTGCACATTCACATGAAGGAACAGTATAATCATCTTTATTGTTTTCGGACTGCAACTCCTTCAAGGACTTTCCCACCAGGCAAGCATCCTCCTTGAGACAACACTATCATACAAGGCCACTGAGCCCGAAGCATCAGGGAACAGACAGAGCCTCCGGCAGATATGAGGCTAGAAACCAGGCCAAGACACCACACTCGCAGTGCTCAACCCTTTCCTTAACCCCTGTGATGCTGCCGGGCTCCCACATATGATCATCTGCAATATTGGCCTATAATTTTTTTTATAGTGTCTTTACCTGGTTTTGGAATTAGGATAATGCTGACTAAAAAAATAAACTTGGTAGTCATCCTTCTTCCGAATTTTTTGGAATAGTTTAAGAGGCTAGGTATTAGTTATTCTTTGAATGTTTGGTAAAAATCCCCTGTGAAGCCATCTGGTCCAGGAATTTTGTTTCCTTGGAGTTTTTTTTTTTTTTTTTTTTTTTTTTTTATTACTCTTTCCATTTCATCAGATGTTATTGGTCTGTTCATATTTTCTGATTATTCCTGATTGAGTTTTTGAAGATTGTATGTTTGTTGGAATTTATCCATTTCTCCCAGGTTGTCCATTTTATTAGCATATAGTTGGACACAGTATTTTCTTACAATCTTTTGTATTTCTGTGGTGTCCTTTGTTACTTCACCTCTTTCATTTCAGATTTTATTTATTTGGATCCTCTCTTTGTTTCTTGGTGAATATGGCTAAGTTTTCATCAATCTTGGTTATCCTTTCGAAGAACCAGCTCTTAGTTTCATTGGTCTTTTGTATAGTCTTTTTTAATCTCTATGTCATTTATTTCCACTCTGATCTTTATTATTTCCTTCCTTCTACTTACTCTGAGTTTTTCTTTTTGTTTTCTTCCTAATTATTTAAGTTGTAAGGTTAGGTAGTTTATTAGAACTTTTTCTTGTTTCTTGAGATAGGCCGTCAATGCTATGAACTTCCCACCCATGACTGCTTTTGCTGTGTCCCATAGGTTTTATGTTGTTGTACATCCATTTTCATTAATTTCCAATAAATTTTTTTTTATTTCTTCCTTGATCTCATTGGTAACCCATTTGTTGTTTTGTAACATGCTATCTAGTCTGCATGTGTTCGAATGTTCTTTAAATTTTTAAAAATTGATTTCCAGTTTCATGTCATTGTGATCCAGAAAAATGCTGGGTATGATTTCAATCTTCTTGAACTTGTAGAGACTTAATTTGTGTCTTATCATGTGGTCTATCTTTGAAAATGTCCCGTATGCACTTGAGAAGAAAGTATATTCTGTAGCATTTTGGTGAAATATTCTCTAAATATCATTTAAATTCATTTTATCTAGTGTGTCTGTTTCCTTTATGATTTTTTTGTCTAGAAGATATATACTGTGATTTCAGTGGGGTTGTCAAGTCCTCTACTTTGACTATATTGCTATCCATCTCTCACTTACAGTCCATCAAGAGATTTTTTGTATATATTTAGGTGCTCATGTGTTGAGTTCATATATATTAACAAGGGCTATATCTTTTTCTTGGATTGATCCTTTTAGTATTATGTAAGGACCTTCTTTGTCTCTTGTTGTAGCCTTCATTTTGAAGTCTGTTTAGTCAGATATGAATATTGCTACCCCAGCCTTTTTTGCAGTTCCATTTGCTTGAAATATTTTTCTCACCCTTTCATTTTCAATCTTTGTGAGTCTTTTGTTCTGATGTTGGTCTCTTGTAGACAGCATATATATGGGTCATGTTTTCTTATCCATTCAGCTACCTTATGTGTTTTGATTGGAGCATTTAGGCCATTTAGATTTAAGGTTATTATTGATAGGTATTTATTTACTGCTATTTTTTCCTTAATAACTATGTTTCTCTTTCTCTTAATTTTTTTCTTCTTTTTAAATTTTTTTCTTTATTGATTTTAGAGAGAGAGGAAGGGAGAGGGAGAGAGAGATAGAAATATCAATGAGAGAGAACATTGATTGGCTGCCTCCTGCATGGCCCCCACTGGGGATTTGGCCCACAACATTGGGCATGTGCCCTGACTGGGAATCAAACTGGTGATCTCTTAGTGCATGGGTCGATACTCAACTGCTGAGCCACACCAGCCAGGCTCCTTTTCTTCTTAAAACACTCTTTTTAACATTACCTACAATGCTGTTTTGGTGATTATGTTACTTCTTTAGTCTTTTTTTTTTTCTTCTTTGTCTTGGAAGCTCTTTATTTCACCTTCAATTTTAAATGATAGCCTTGCTGGATAGAGTAGTCTTGGGTTTAGGTCCTTGTTTTTCATTACTTTGAATAGTTCATGTCATTCCCTTCTGGCCTGAAGTGTTTCTGTTGAGAAATCAGCTGAGACTCTAATGGGCACTCTCTTGAAGGGAACTTTCTGTCCTTCTCTTGCTGCCTTTAAGTTTCTTTCTTTATGTTTAATGTTTATCATTTTGATTATGATGTGCCTTGGAATGAGTTTTTATTGGAAATCTCTATGATTCCTGAACTCTTTAGATTTTTCCTTCACCAGGTTGAGTAAGTTCTCTGTCATTATTTCTTTTTTTTTTTTTCAATAAAACCAAATATTTAATAAAAGATATTTCTCAAATAAAATTAGGATCCAGTAAGGAGAAACAAAGAATGGAGGGTTTGACTTCACCACTGAAGACAAAGGGAAATGGGCTGAAGCTTTAGTCAGAGATCTGAACTGGAAGAACTTAATATTTGGGTGACTCAGAAATGGGAAGATGTGAATTGTCTTCTCCTATAATTCTTTGGAATTATACTCTGACACCTGGTAGGTCCTCACCAACCCCAGGACTCTTCTTGAGACACGTAGAGTCATGCTCCAAGAAGCCAGGACCTGATAATGAGGCTTGTCTTCAGGATGTGGTTGCTATGGCTTGTCATTCAAAAACAGCTTAATTCTAATTGCTGCTGGCAGGGCCGGGGCACTGCTGCTGGAATGCCCGTCCCTCCAGGTGTGTGGTTGGGGTGTGTAAGGCCACAGCCACTGGTTGAGTTGGATTTTTTTCTCTTTTTTTTATTATATATATATATTTTTTTTATTAATTTATTTTTGTTACAGATGTTTCTCCTTTTTTCCCCATTGACACCCTCCTCCCAAACCCTCCACCCCTTCCCCAGATTTGTTGTCCATGTACATCAGTTATGTATACATGCGTATAAGTTCTGTGGTTTATCTCTTCCTTCCCCCACACACCCTCTTCTGAGGGTTGTAGGTCTGTACCCTACTTTCACATCTCTGGGTCTACCCTGTTCCCCAGACTGTTATGTTTATTATATTCCACAAATGAGTGAGATCATGTGATATTTGTCTTTCTCTGCTTGGCTTGTTTTGCTTAGGATAATACTCTCGAGGTCCCTCCATGTCGTCTCAAAGGATAAGAGATCTTTCTTTCTTACAGCTGCATAGTACTCCATTGTGTATATGTACCACAGCTTTTTTATCCATTCATCCACTGATGGGCACTTGGACTGTTTCCAGATCTCAGCTATTGTAAACAGTGCTGCTATGAACATGGGGGTACATGTATTGTTTCTGATTGGTGTTTCAGGTTTCTTAGGGTATATTCCTAGAAGTGGGATCACTGGGTCAAATGGCAATTCAATTTTTAATTTTTTGAGGTAACACCATAGTGTTTTCCACAGTGGCTGCACCAGTCTGCATTCCCACCAGCAGTGTACTAGAGTCCCCTTTTCTCCACACCCTCGCCAACACTTGTTTTTTGACGATTTGTTGATGGCGACCATTCTGACAGGTGTGAGGTGATACCTCATTGTTGTTTTAATTTGCATCTCTCTGATGATTAGTGATATTGAGCATTTCTTCATATGTCTCTTAGCCATTTGTATGTCCTGTTTGGAGAGGTGTCTATTTAGTTCCTCTGCCCATTTTTTAATTGGGTTCTTTGTCTTCCTTTTGTTGAGTTGTATGAGCACTCTATATATTTTGTAGATTAACCCCTTATCTGATGTATCATTGGCCATTATGCTCTCAAATACAGTGGGTTGCCTTTCGACTTTGATGGTTGTTTCCTTTGCTGTGCAGAAGCTTTTGAGTTTGATGTAGTCCCATGTGTTCATTTTTACCTTTGTTTCTGTTGCCTTAGGTGATGTATCAGTGAAGATTCTACTGCGCAAGGTGTCCAAAATTTTGTTGCCTACATTTTCTTCTAGGATTTTTATGGATTCACGAGTCACATTTAAGTCTTTTACCCATTTTGAGTTTATTCTTGTGTATGGTGTAAGCTGATGGTCTAGTTTCATTTTTTTTGCATGTAGCTGTCCAATTTTCCCAACACCATTTATTAAAGAGGCTGTCTTTGCTCCATTGTATGCTCTTGCCACCTTTGTCAAATATTAATTGAGCATAATGTCTTGGGTCAATTTCTGGATTCTCTGTTCTGTTCCACTGGTCTACATGCCTGTTCTTGAGCCAGTACGAGGCTGTTTTGATTATAGTAGCTTTGCAGTATAATCTGATATCCGGTATTGTGATCCCACCTACTTTGTCCTCCTTTTTCAAGATTGCTGTGGCTATTCTGGGTCTTTTTTGGATCAATATGAACTTTTGGAGTATTTGTTCTAGTTCGGTGAAATATGTCACTAGTATTTTGATGGGGATTGCATTGAATCTATAGATTGCTTTTGGTAATATTGACATTTTAATGATGTTAATTCCTTCAATCCATAAACAAGGTATGTGCTTCCACTTTTTTATATCTTCCTCTATTTCTTTTTTCAATGTCCTGTAGTTTTCTGCAAATAGGTCCTTTACTTCTTTGGTTAAGTTTATTCCTACGTATCTTAATTTTTTTGCTGCAATGGTAAATGGGATTGTTGTTTTTTTTTTTGTTTCTCTTTCTGTGAGTTCATCATTGGTGTATAAGAATGCCGTCAATTTCTTAACGTTAATTTTGTATCCTGCTACTTTGCCAAATTCATTTATTAGGTCTAGTAGATTTTTGATGGAGTCTTTAGGGTTTTCTATGTATAATATCATGTCATCTGCGAATAATGACAGTTTCACTTCTTCCTTTCCAATTTGGATTCCTTTTATTTTTTCTTCACGTCTGATTGCTGTGGCTAAGGCCTCCAGTACTATGTTAAATAAGAGTGGTGAAAGTGGGCATCCCTGTCTTGTTCCTGCTCTTAAGGGAAAAGTTTTTAGTTTTTGCCCATTGAGTATGATGTTGACTGTAGGTCTTTCATATATGGCCTTTATAATGTTGAGATATGATCCCTCTATTCCCAAACTTCTAAGCGTTTTTATAAGAAATGGGTGCTGAATTTTGTCGAATGCTTTTTCAGCGTCTATTGATATGATCATGTGGTTTTTACCTTTCATTTTGTTTATGTGGTGTATCACATTTATTAATTTGAGAATATTGAACCAGCCTTGCATCCCTGGTATGAATCCCACTTGGTCATTGTGAATAATTTTTTTGATGTATTGCTGGATCCGATTTGCTAGTATTTTGTTTAGGATTTTGGCATCTATATTCATCAGGGATATTGGCCTGTAGTTTTCTTTCTTTGTAGTGTCTTTTTCTGGTTTTGGAATTACAAGTATGCTGGCCTCATAAAATGAGTTTGGAAGTCTTCCTTCCTCTTGAATTTTTAGAAATAGTTTGAGAAGAATGGGTGTTAGCTCTTCCTTGAATGTTCGGTAAAACTCCCACGTGAAGCTGTCCTGGCCTGGACTTTTGTTAGCTGGGATAGTCTTGATTACATCTTCGATTTCCTTTGTTGTTATTGGTCTGTTCAAGTTTTCTATCTCTTCCCAGTCCATTTTGGGAGACTATGTGTTTCTAGAAATTTGTCCATTTGGCTTAGATTGTCGAATTTGTTGCCATGTAAGTGTTCATAATATTTGTTAACAATCCTTTGTATTTCTGTGATGTCAGTTGTTACTTCTCCTCTTTCGTTTCTGATTTTGTGTATTTGGGTTCTCTCTTTTTGTTTCTTGGTGAGTCTAGCTAAGGGTCCATCAATCTTGTTTATCTTTTCAAAAAACCAGCTCTTTGTTTCATTGATCCTTTGAATTTTTTTTCTGGTCTCTATGTCATTTATTTCTGCTCTGATCTTTACTATTTCCTTCCTTCTACTTGCTCTGGGGTTTTCCTTTTTTTTTGCTTTCTAGTTCTTCAAGTTGTGACGTTGCAAAGTCTATTAGAAATTTTTCTTGTTTCTTGAGGTAGGCCTGTAGTGCTATGAAATTCCCTCCTAGAACTGCTTTCGCTGCATCCCACAGATTTTGTGTTGTTGTGTGTTCATTTGCACTGGTTTCCAGAAAGTTTTTAATTTCTTCCTTGATCTCCTTGGTAACCCATTCATTGTTTAATAACATGCTATTTAGCCTCCATGTATTCAAATGTCTTTGCATGTTCTTGTTGCAATTGATTTCTAGTTTCATGCCATTGTGATCTGAGAAGATGCTTGATATGATTTCAATCTTCTTGAATTTGTAGAGACTTAGTTTGTGTCCTAACATGTGGTCTATCTTTGAGAATGTCCCATGTGCACTTGAGAAGAATGTGAATTCTGTAGTTTTGGGGTGTAATTCTCTGTAAATATCAATTAAATCCATTTGGTCTAGTGCTTCATTTAGAGTCTCTGTTTCCTTGTTAATTTTTTGTCTAGAGGATCTATCCAGTGAAGTTAGCAGGGTCTTGAAGTCCCCTGCTATGATTGTATTGCTGTCGATTTCTCCTTTGAAGTCCTCCAGAAGATTTTTAATGTATTTTGGTGCTCCTATATTGGGTGCATATATATTTATCAAGGTAATATCTTCCTGTTGGATAGATCCTTTCAATATTATCTAGTGGCCTTCTTTGTCTCCAGTTATGGCCTTCATTTTTAAATCTATTTTTTCAGATATGAGTATTGCTACCCCAGCTTTTTTTTCCTTTCTGTTTGCTTGGAAGAGTTTTTTCCATCCCTTCATTTTCAGCCTATGTGAGTCTTTTGTTGTGAGGTGAGTCTCTTGTAAACAACATATATATGGGTCATGCTTTCTTATCCAATCCGCTACTGTGTCTTTTGATCGGGGCGTTCAGTCCATTTACATTTAAGGTGATTACTGATATTTACTTTTTTATTGCCATTTTTGTTTAGTGTGTTTCTATTTTCCTTTCTATTTCTTCTACTAATTACAGCAGTCCTTTTAACATTTCTTGCAGTGCTGGTTTGGTGTTAATGTATTCCCTTAGCCATATTTTTTGTCTGGGAAGCTCTTTATTTGACCTTCTAATTTGAATGATAGCCTTGCTGGGTAGAGTAGTCTTGGGTTCAGATCCTTGTTTTTCATGACCTTGATTATTTCATGCAATTCCCTTCTGGCCTGTAGTGTTTCCATTGAGAAGTCAGCTGATAACCTTATGGGGGTTCCTTTGTAGGTAACCTGTTTCTTAGCTCTTGCTGCCTTGAGGATTCTCTCTTTGTCTTTAATTTTTGGCATTTTAATTACTATGTGTCTTGGTGTGGGCCTGTTTGGGTTCTTCTTACTTGGGATTCTCTGTGCTTCTTGAACTTGAATGTCTTCTTCCTTCACCAAATTAGGGAAATTTTCTGTCACTATTTCTTCAAATATATTCTCTAACCCTTTCTCATTTTCTTCTTCTTCGGCGACTCCTATGATGCGAATATTATTACGTTTCCAGTTGTCCCACAGTTCTCTTAAGCTGTCTTAGTGTTTTTTTCATTGTTTTTTCCTTTTGGTTTTCTGATTGGTTGATTTTTTCTACCCTGTCTTCTAATTCACTGATCCGGTCCTCAGCTTCGTTTACTCGGCTGTTTAGTCCTTCCAATGTGTTCTTCATTTCTGCTATGTCATTCTTCATTTTCAATTGGTTTATTTTCAATATTTCTGTCTTTGCTCATGGTGTTGATGTCCTTATACATGCTGTTGAGCTTCCTCAAGATCATGGCTCTGAATTCTAGTTCTGTTAACTTGCTTAACTCCATTTCATTTATCTCATCTTCGGTGGAGGTCTCTTGTTCTTTCATTTGGCATCTGTTTCTTTGTTTTACCATTTTGGCTATCTCAGTGGTTTTTGGAGCCTGCCAAATTTTCACTGTGGATATTGGTGTTCTGCTGTTTGTGGATCTCTGTACTGGGTTTGGATGTGCGTGGGAGGACCCACCTAATACACCTGTCGAGTCTTACTTTCCTGGGTAGATTTGCAAGCCCAGAAAAGGTTCAGTTATCCTGTAGCTTTTTGCCTAGAGGCTATTAGTCCTGGTTACTTGAAGAGCCTTGGGTTCTCAGTTGAATGAAAACCTCCCTCAGGTGTTCATTGTGAGAGGATTTCCCGAGGGTGGGGCAGATGCTGGTAGTTAATGAGCCTCGATTTGCATTTCAATGGCCCAACTGGTGTTTCTGAATCTCCGAGGGAGGGGCCGGGGCCTCTCCCCAGAGCCCTGGGAAGGAGTAAGATGGCACCGTCCTGTGTGGCTGCATCTCAGCAAAACTCAGAGTGCCCTCCAAATCCCGAGTGTCCCCACACAGTTCCAGTTCAGTCCGCCCTCCCTCTGCCGGAGCCCAGGTGAGTGGCTGTGGCTTTTCTAGCTCTCTGCCCCAGCCCTGTGCTGTGGAGCTGGCTCGGGCTTTAACCCTGAGGGCAGGCACTGCTCAAGGCTAAGGCTGCTGCTGTCCATGGACTCCCAGCCCCACTCTCGCGCTTCCGCAATCCTACCAGGATCGATTCAGTGTCCCTGGTTGTATGGTCCTTGCAAGCTGCTTTTCCGTTGCTTTTTCCCAACGATTTGTCTTTATTTTAGTTGTGATTCCAGTTTGGTCCTGGGAGATGGTCTGTGTATCTTCCATTCCCTCCGCCGCTATTTTGGAATCCTGTCATTATTTCTTTAAACAGGTTCTCTATTCCTTGCTCACTTTCTGCTCTCTTTCTGATTCTCCTATGATGCAGATGTTGTTATATTTTATATTGTTCCAAAGTTCCCTTAAACTACCCTCTTGCTTTTTAATTTTTTTTTCCTTTTTGCAGCTCTAATTAGGTGTTTTTTTTCTGTCTTGTCTTCCGAATTACTGATTTTATTTCTGCCTCATTCAGTCTACTTTTGAATTCTTTCAGTGTGTTCTTGATGTTAGATAAGTTATTTGTTTCCACCTGATTCTTATTTATATTTTCAATTTCTTGTTTCATGCTGTTGTAATTTTCACTAAGTTTCTTGAAATTCTCACTAAGTTCCTTGAGAACCCTTACAATGATTACTTGGAACTCTATATCTGATAAATTGCTTGCCTCAATTTAATTTAGCTCTTTTTCTGGAGATTCCTTATTTTCTTTCATTTGAGGTTGTTTCATTTTCTCACCATTTTTGCTCACTCTTTGTATTTGTTTGTATGTATTAAATAAAGCTGCTATGCCTCCCAGTCTTCATGGGGTGGCCTTATGTAGTAAGTGTCTTGTGGGACCCAGTGGTACAGTCTCTTAGATATCCTGAGCTGGGTACTCTAGGAATGACTCTTGTGTGATTTATTTTGGCTCTACTGATATAACTGGGCCTTTAATATTTTTGTCCAATTCGTGGCTAGGATCTCCTCTCAGGCTGGCTGATTTTGATGTTCACCCCAACCCCATCATATGAGATGTTGTGCAGGTTCTGACAGAACAAGACTAAACACAACACAACAAAAATATACAAAATACTCCTACAATCACAAGAAAAGAAATCAGAAAAGAAGAGAGAATTAGGAAAGAGAGAAGAGAACAAGAATAACAGATGGAAAAAAACTGGGAAAGAAGAAAGGGGGGAAGAAAAAGTATTATGAAAGGACGGAGATGAAAGAAATAAAACAAGAACAGAGAATAGGGGAATAAAAATGGTATGAAAAAATGGGATTTTTTTTTTTTAGTTTCTCTTTCTGTGAGTTCGTCATTGGTGTATAAGAATGCTGTCGATTTCTTGGCATTAATTTTGTATCCTGCTACTTGGCCAAATTCATTTATTAAGTATAGTAGATTTTTGATGGAGTCTTTAGGGTTTTCTATATATAAAATATCATGTCATCTGCAAATAATGACAGTTTCACTTCCTCCTTTCCAATTTGGATTCCTTTTATTTTTTCTTCACGTCTGATTGCTGTGGCTAAGACTTCTAGTACTATGTTAAGTAAGAGTGGCGAAAGTGGGCATCTCTGTCTTGTTCCTGTTCTTAAGAAAAATGTTTTTAGCTTTTTCCCATTGACTATGATGTTGGCTGTAGGTCTTTCACATATGGCCTTTATTATATCAAGATATGATCCCTCTTTTCCCAAATTGCTGAGCCTTTTTATCAGAAATGGGTGCTGGATTTTGTCAAATGCTTTTTCAGCATCTATTGATATGATCATGTGGTTTTTATCTTTCATTTTGTTTATATGGTTTATCACATTTATTGATTTGAGAATATTGAACCAGTCTTGCATCCCTGGGATGAATCCCACTTGGTCATGGTGAATAATTTTTTTAATGTATTGCTGGATATGATCTGCTAGTATTTTGTTCAGGATTTTGGCAATCCCATTTACCATCGTGGACAAAAATTAAGATACCGAGGAATAAATTTAACCAAAGAAGTAAAGGACTTATTTGCATAAAACTACAGGACATTGAAAAAGAAATAGAGGAAGATATAAAAAAAATGGAAGCACATACCTTGTTCATGGATTGGAAGAATTAACATAATTAAAATGTCCATATTACCCAAAGCAATCTATAGATTCAATGCAATCCCCATCAAAATACCAGTGGCATATTTCACAGAATTAGAACAAATACTTCAAAAGTTCATATGGAACCAAAAAAGACCCCTAATAGCCACAGAAATCTTGAAAAAGAAGGATAAAGTAGGTGGGATCATGATACCGGATATCAGGTTATACTATAAAGCTACTGTAATCAAAACAGCCTGGTACTGGCACAAGAACAGGCATATAGACCAGTGGAACAGAACAGAGAATCCAGAAATTGACCCAAGACATTATGCTCAATTAATATTTGACAAAGGCAGCACGAGCATACAATGGAGTAAAGACAGCCTCTTTAATAAAGAGTGTTGGGAAAATTGGACAGCTATATGCAAAAAAATGAAACTAGACCATCAACTTACACCACACACAAGAATAAACTCAAAATGGATAAAAGACTTAAATGTGACTCGTGAATCCATAAAAATCCTAGAAGAAAATGTAGGCAACAAAATTTCGGACATCATACACAGCAGAATCTTCACTGATACATCACCTAAGGCAACAGAAACAAAGGAAAAAATGAACACATGGGACTACATCAAACTCAAAAGTTTCTGCACAGCAAAAGAAACAACCATCAAAACGGAAAGGGAACCCACTTTATGGGAGAGCATAATTGCCAATGATACATCAGATAAGGGGTTAATCTCCAAAATATATAGAGTGCTCATACAACTCAACAAAAGTTAGACAACCCAATTAAAAAATGGGCAGAGGAACTAAAAAGACACCTCTCTAAACAGGACATACAAATGGCTAAGAGACATATGAAGAAATGCTCAACATCACTAATCATCAGAGAGATGCAAATTAAAGTAACAATGAGGTATCACCTCACACCTGTGAGAATGGCCGCCATCAACAAATCATCAAACAACAAGTGTTGACGAGGGTGTGGAGAAAAGAGGACTCTAGTACACTACTGGTGGGAATGCAGATTGGTGCAGCCACTATGGAAAACACTATGGAATTACCTCAAAAAATTAAAAATTGAATTGCCATTTAACCCAGTGATTCCACTTCTAGGAATAAACCCTAAGAAGCCTGAAACACCAATCAGAAAGAATACATGTACCTCTATGTTCATAGCAGCACTATTTACAATCGCTAAGATCTGGAAACAGCCCAAGTGTCCATCAGTGGACAAATGGATAAAAAAGCTGTGGTACATATACACAATGGAGTACTATGCAGCTGTAAGAAAGAAAGATTCTTTTCCTTTGAGAGGACATGGAGGGACATCGAGAGTATCATCCTAAGCGAAACAAGCCGAGCAGAGAAAGGCAAACATCACATGATCTCACTTATTTGAGGAATATAATAAACATAACAGTCTGAGGAACAAGGTAGACTCGGAGACATGGAATTAGGGTACAGACTGACAACCCTCAGAAGAGGGGTTGGAGGGGGAGGAAAGAGATCAACCGCAGAACTTATATGCATGTATGCATAACTGATGGACATGGACAACAAAGCTGGGGATGTGGTGGGGGGATGGGAGGAGGGTGTCAATGGGGAAAAAAGGAGAAACATCTGTAAAAAAAATAAATTAATAAAAGACAATTGGTCAAAAAAATGGTATAAAAAAGAGGAAGAAAAATTATTAAAAGGAAATAGAGGAGAAAGCAGAAAAGCAGAGAATTAGAAAAGGAAAAAAGAAGCTTAAGCAGGAGAAAGAAAAACTATAGAAAGAACACAGACACTTAAATAATAACAAATCAATTAAAAAAAGATAAAGAAGATGCAAAAATAATGAAGTGGCGTTTGTCTCAAAAAAAAAAAAAAAAAAGACTGAAGTGGCGTTTTTCCACCCCCCTTCCTCCCAAGAAAAAGAAGTGGCATTGTTCTCAGGAGAGTTTTAGTGCCTGGTGGGAGCTCCCTTTGGATCCTGCTCTTTGTAGGTGCTAGCCACAATCAGAAAGTGTCCTCCTTTGGCTCTTAGCAACCTGTTTGGAGCTTCAAGCTATCCATAGTTTGTGTCTGCCTCTACAGAACTTGGCTGTGTGAGGGAGGGGCCAAGCTGCACTCTAAAATCAGTTTGATCACAGCTTGGGGCCCAGGAGTGGGTCAGCAAACTTACCCAAGTTCCTTCAGCTCTGCCTCTACCCACCTTCACCTGCTGGCTAGCTGTCCATGTTAGTCACTGAAAAGTCTGTTTCTGAAAGGGCTTTATGCAGAATTGGGGGTATCAAACCTCTGAATCTCTCATGAGGGGGGAGGTGCTGTTCAGTTTTCAAGGAATGTGGTGGGTGTGTTTCTCTGCCCCAGAGTTAGAGGCCTCTGAGAGTGACTCAGAATATTTCCCTGCCCTCAGTTGGGCAGAGATCCTTGTATACAGTCCAGTGGGATCAGCTGGAAATCAGGAGTCTCTATCAGCTCTCCCATGATGGTAAAGTACCAGTCAGGTTCCTGGGGCAGTGGGGCGATGGGCCTACCCCCAAGTCAGTCACTGGCACTCCCTAAGCCTATTCAAACCCGTAGGCTTGGCCACCTGCTGTTGTCTCTTCTGCAAGGGTTGAGATGCAGGGTCTGTCAGGCAGTGTTCCTGAGCTGTATCCCCTAGGGTCTGTTTTTTTCCTTCACCTGAACTGTGGCTTCTGGTAGTGGCCAGCGCCTCTAAGGAGAAATGCCCTCTTCGGTTTGGGGGAGGCACGACCTGATTTAGGTCACCTGCCAGCTGCCTTTCTATATCCTTCCCCAATACTCCCCAACTCGGCCTTTCCTCAGGCACCTCCAGTCCATACCGCCCTCTTTCCACTGAAGCCTCAGGTGCATAGATGTAAAGGAAAATCTTGTGCTCTGTTTGTCTGTGGCTTTATCTCTGCTCAGCTTCAGTCTCCTCAGTGTTCAGAAGCTGTATCACCCTTCACAGCTGGATGTTATGTGGGCCACTGTTTTCAGCTCTGGCGCTCTGGACTGGGGAGCCCAGCCTGGGGACAGGGCCTCAGTCTTCTCAGGGAAAACCACCAGTCCAGAGTGGAGAGACTCTTCCTCTCTCTGGGAATGGGCCAGACCCTCTCCTAATCGCGCCCTTCCTACCAGACTTCAAATGGTTTCTATCCTTCCCTGATATGTCTCCTCTTCAGCTGGACCTCTGTTGGTAATTCTAAGCAAAAGTTCCCTAATTTAGTTTTATTTCCAATCTGTCCCTGGGAGAAGGTGTAAGAAGGGTCTGCATATATGGCCACCATCTTCCCTCTCAACTTTTGCATGTTTTCTTTATAAGGTCCTTCTTACTTCAGTGAAGGAAAAAAATAGTCATATAGACTTTTCATTCCTGGGACACTTAATTCAGTTTTAGCCAAGGTTTTAGACCATCTTTAATAAGAAAATGCCAGCTTTTCTGGCTTGAAATCTAGTTATTTAATACCTTGCTAAAATGATTAAAATGAAAAACAAATGCTTTTTTAAAAAGAAAGTAAAAGGGGTTGGGTGGAGGGGAACAAAGGAAGCAAAATGGAGCACATCTGTAATATTTTCAACAATAAAATAAATAAAAATAATTAGATTTCTATGCATTAGATTATACTTAAGCATGCATTTGATTGACAAATGGATACTCTGAACAATTCTAAAGTTTTTCCTAGTGTGAACATTGCTTTGTGGAATCCTGCAGTGGGAAATGTCACTCATTTCATAAGCACAGATATATTTTAATTCACAATTACTGTCCCTTTAGAGGCTCTTAAAGTATTTGCATATGCATAGATATTTATTTACAACTGTTTTTCTAAATCAAAATAGAAAACACTTAGCTGACTTCTAAGCACTTGCATTTTCCAATTTGAATACAGAGAATTATGACTGCAGAGCATCTCGTTTACATAACAAACAGATGGCAGTATTATATCCATTATGTATTCTCTGCATCATGTATCATATAACAAAAATATGAAATGTGTAAACAAAAATATGTAACAAATATTTTTGTCCATCCTAAATGGTTGCATCAGAGATAGCCACTAAAAATCATTCATTAAAGTGTGATTTTTCCTTGTAAACAACAATCAGCCCCCTCCAAATAATAAAAGCTAGGAACCACAATTTATTAGCACCAGTGAGTTTATTGCAGCTCTGGGAATCCATAGGCATCCCCTTCACTAGTCACTTGTTTTCTGGTAAAACATTCACCTCCTTCCAAAATATACTTGAAAATCAACTTAAAAATAAACCATCCAAAATATATAAAGTACTCATACAACTCAACAAAAAGAAAACAATCAATCCAATTAAAAAATGGGCAGAGGACCAGAATTTGTATTTCTTGTTTGGACACTTCTCCAAACAAGAAATACAAATGGCCAAGAGACATAAGAAAAAATGCTCAATGTCAGTCACTAATCATCAGAGAAATGCAAAGTAAAATGACTATGAGGTATCACCTCACACCTGCCAGAATGGCCGCCATCAATAAATCATCAAACAACAAGTGCTGGCGAGGGTGTGGAGAAAAGGAGACTCTGGTACTCTACTGGTGGGAAGGCAGCCTGGTGCAGCCACTATGGAAAATAGGACTGTATTTCCTCAAAAAAATTAAAAATTGATCTGCCATTTGACCCAGTGATCCTACTCCTAGAAATATATCCTAGGAAGCCTGAAACACCAATATGAAAGACTATACGCACCCCTATATTCATAGCAGTACTACTTACAATAGCTAAGATCTGGAAACAGCCCAAGTGTCCATCAGTAGATGAGTGGATAAAAAAGCTGTGGTACGTTTACACAATGGAACAGTATACAGCTATAAAAAAGGAAAGATCTATTACCCTGTGAGACAGTATGGCAGCTTGGAGAGTATTACGTTAAGTGAAATAAGCCAGTCAGAAAAAGATAAGTATCACATTATCTCACTTATATGTGGAATCTAATGAAAAAAATAAACTGATGAATAAAATAGAAACAGAGGCATGGAAACATGGAACAGACTAATGAATCTCAGAGGGAAGATGGGACAGGAAGAGATTAACCAAAGAATTTATGTGCATGTATACATTACCCATAGTCACAGACAATAGGGCAGTGGAAGGCCTGGGGTGGGACAGGAACCAGGAGGAGAGAGACAATGGGGAAAATGTGGGGGACATCTATAATACTCTCAACAACAAAGATAAAAATAAATAAAAAATAAAACCATGAGACTCCCCAAAGTAAGAGCCTCTGTTTCTATGTAAAAAGCAATTTAGAAAAAAATAAATAAATAACTCAGACTTGAATATAGATACACAGCATTTTACAAACTGATTGTTACTACTAAAAACTAACTATTTAAAATCAAACCCTTTTGTTTACCCGCAAGATTGTTTTGAGTATCTGTTAACTTATGATTTGTGACCTGTGACTTGGGTTGTGCTCCAATTTACTTTCACCTAAACTACCTGAATTGGTTCAGTTTTATTTTTGATTTTGTATTTCTAACCAGTCTAAGGATTAATACCCAGTAACAGCAGAATCAAAATTATATAAAAACTGGAATCTGGTCCGGCCAATGTGGCTAAAGAGGTAGCCGGTTCGATTCCCAGTCAGGACACATGCCCAGGTTGTAGGACTGATCCCTGATGGGGGCATACCAGAGACAGTGAATTGATGTTCTCTCTCATTAATGTTTCTATCTCTTTCTCCTTCTTACTTCCTCTCTCTGTAAAATCAATAAAGGAAAAAAAAAACTGGAATCTGTTGAGTCACCAATTTCCTATAAAATGATTTTTAGTAAAAAATCAATACCATAAATACATCTGAGCAGTCAGAAATGAGTATTTGGAATCAGAGTTCTTAGAAAAATAGTTTAAATAGCAATTGAGTACTTTACATTTGGTTTTAGAGAAAGTTAAGCAGATCAAGTTTTCTGCCATTCAATAGGGAAATGTTATTTTTAACCATGAACTACATTACACAAAATTTCTAAAAGCCCGCCATTCATAGAACTAAGCTATTTCAGTATTTAGAAATATATTTTATGTTAATTAGATACTTAGACTACTGATTAGAATCAGCACACTGTCTGGAGCAATTAAACAATTGAACAACAAATTATACAATTAAAGGACATTTAGAGCATTAATATCTGACACATACCTAAACGTTACTAGATTTCAATTTCTAAAATTATATTCTATAGAATAGTCATGAGATTGGGGGTTCTGACTGATTGTGGGCAGTTGAATAATATTTTAGATCTGGCCTTTTTATTGGAGATATATATATATATATATATATATATATATATATATATATATATATATATATATTGCACAAACAGCAAACATTTCCTCAATATGTTTAGACTGAGTACCTAGTTTGGGGAAAATTGATCTATGAGCAAGATTTAAAGAGCACATATGACGATTATGTAATAAGATGATACAGAAGAATTGTGTTGTACCAATGGCCAACTGAGATCAAATACTCCCTTTAAGTAACTTCAAAGTGGGCAAGGGTTTTAATTCCTGAAAAAAGCTAGGGGATTAATTTAATTATTGTAATATCCCCTAAGAAATCTTCCAACATCATCACTTTGTAGGGTAATTTCTAATCTCAGTTTTATTCTTAATCAAATTCGATGCATTATTTTGTCATTTCTTACAACATGAAAATACAAATGTATTTTAATTGAATTTATGTTTTCCCTATGTGTGAATTATGTAGTGTGTCATGATATCTTAGGTTTCAACAATTCCTCACCTTGCTCTGTATACAGATATTCCTGTAACGCAATCAGATTCTGCCCCCAATACTTCTAATTTTCCTCTTTGCTAAGAGATCTGTTATTCCAGGGAAAGATATGGGTTGGTCAATAAGAGGAGAAAGAAACAAGAATAATATCAACATTTATGTGTTTATTTACAACAGGTATTTTGCTATGAGCTTTACACTGATTATCCTATGTAATTATCACAACAACCATTTCAGGTAGACTGTTAGTATCCCTATGTGAAAATTAGGAAACTCATACTCAGAGATGTGAATTGACTTTCCTAAAGTCACACAGTTGATAAGTGCCAAAGATAGAACAAAATTCCACTTAAAAAAGGCCAAAACCACCAGCAACAATAACTCCCATTTACTGAATTGCATTATGTGTCAGGCAATATGCATCAGTTCATTTAATCCTCACAAACTCTATAAGGCAAGGACTAATATTATCTCCATTTTACAGGTAAGCAAATGGAGATACAAAAGTTATGTAAACTGTATAAGGTCAAAAAGCAAGTAACCTTGGATTTAAACTCAGCAGCTCTCTTGACTACAAAACTATTAACAGTGTCTCTCTAAAATAGAAGACAGAACTGAAGGTGGGCACCAAGGGTGGCTCATCTCATAAAAGTATTTTCAAATAATCATAGCTGTCCAAAGATGTGAAACTTGACTTTATACTTCTGGTTGGTAGCTCCCCTTCAAAAGTAAAGCCTGGGGCTTTCTTTGCACAAAAACTCATGTTTTCCCTTCACTCAATATAATATTTGGTTCTGTCCTAAAAATAGAGGTCAATCAGGAGGAAACATGCCAATATCAACTTTCTGACTCAGAAAAATTCAGTTTCATCAAAAGAGTTGAAGAACTTGCCTATATAGATACCACTTATATATACAAGTGGCTCTTTGCCAACACTCATACCATCAAAGCACCATGGAGAGAACAGATCCCAGTGGATTTCACAAATCCTTTAAAGTTTAAAGTTTAAAGAGTGGTGCTGATTGAGGAGGGAGGGGACTCTGGCTTTGTGTATTTGCATTAAAAGGGACAAATCATGGAAGACTAAGATCTAGGAGATCCAAAGAAATGAATCAGACGTTAGAATTTTATACACATTGAAATATATTTTATGGATGATAGTACAGATCTAGGGCTACAGAGCATTATTTTTCTCAGAAAAAAAAAACAAAACAAAAAAAACCTTTCTGGCATTAATGCACCATGAAGCAGAGCTATCTACAAAATACCACAATTAAAGAAAACTTTCTTGTACTTTATTTCTATCTTAGCTTCCAAAGATTAAAAAAGCTCATGTCAAAGATAGAGACATATATGCCTTGAATTATTAAAGTTGTCAGTCCCTATTTTTAAAAAAGTCAAATTAATATGCAGTCCTGGATGTCTGAGCCTCATTTCCATTTGCAGAAGGCAGAAGCAGGGATGCTTGCTTCATGTCTCCATTTCTTTGCTAGGTAATGAACAGTCTTAAAGATGAATCACTTGTAATCAATTCATCCATTTAAAAAAGGACATGTCTAAGGAGAAACCCAAGCATCATCAGTTGAAGTTTGAGTTCAGTGGCAGGCTTGTCTTTAGAAAGCTATGTATGAAATCTCATCTACTGGTGAAAGTTAATGCATAATAGTGTGTTGGGTTTTGCCTTGTGTTATGGAGTAAGTTTTTTATTATATATATATATATATATATATAAGCTTACCTCAGAGGTTTTCAATTCAAGCATTGTGCATGAGTACTGGTAATTTCAACCAGAGTAAATACCATGGAGATATGAGTTCAACTCAACGCTCTGTTTCTGTGACCTTAGGCAAGTTGCTTAACCTCTCATGCCTTAGTTTGCTCTTATGCAAAACAGGATGTTTGATTCCTTCATTCCACAGGTGTTTTTAGGTACCAATTCTATGCTCAGCACTAAGGTTGTCATGGTGACCAAGACAAAACCCTTGCCTTCATGTCACTTAAGTCTAAGTGGAGAGACAGCCAATAAATATGCAAACAAAACTATAACGTATAACATCGGGAAGCAGTATGTTCTGTGAGAAAATAAAGCAGAATAAAGGAATAGAAAGGGATGGATAGGATGGATGGACTTTCTTTTTTCTAAATATTTTTTTCTTTATTGATTTTAGAGAGAGAGGAAGGAAAAGGGAGAGAGAGATAGAAATATTGATGAGAGAGAACATTGATTAGCCACCTCCTGCATGCCCCCACTGGGGATTGGGCCCACAACCTGGGCATGTGCCCTGACGGGGAATCAAACCAGGGACCTCTTGGTGCATGGATCGATGCTCAACCACTGAGCCACACCGGCCGGGCTGGACTTTCTTTTTGATAGAATGTTCAATGAAGGCTTCGTTGAAGAGGGGACTTCTGAGAAGAGACCAAAATGTAATATGGAATTCAGCCTTTCTAAGATTTAAGGGAAGAAGGAGATTTCCAGGCAGAAGGATATAGCACAAAGACTCTAAAGTGACTGTGCTTCATATGTTGGAGGTACAGGCAAGAATATACAGATGGCCAACAGACACATGAAAAGATCCACGACATCACTAATCATCACAAAATTAAAATCATAATGAGATATCACCTTACACCTGTCAGAATGGCATCATCAATAAATCCACAAACAACAAGGTTTGGCAAGGATGTGGAGAAAAGGGTACCCTCATGGACTGTTGGTGAGAATGCCAACTGGTGCAACCACTCTGGAAATGATATGGAAGGTTCTCAAAAAATTAAAAATGGAACTGCCTTATCACCCAATGATTCTAGTTCTGGGTATATATTAAAAGAAACCCAACACACTAATTCAAAAGAATATATGTACCCCTATGTTCATTGCAGTGTTATTTACAATAGCCAAGATCTGGAAGCAACCCAAGTGCCAATCAATAAACGAGTGGATAAAAAGTGGTGGTACATATATACAATGGAATATTATTACTCAGCAATAAAAAAGAATGAAATCTTACCATTTGCAACAGCATGGATAGATCTAGAGGGTATTATGCTAAGTGAAATAAGTCAGTCAGAGAAAGACAAATACCATATTATTTTATTTATATGTGGAATTTAAAAACAAAACAAACAAACAAACAAAATTGAAATAGACTCATAGACACACAGAATAGACTGATGGTTGACAGAGGGGAGGGGCATTGGAGGACTCGGTGAAAAAGTTGAAGGGATTAAGTACAATTTGTCAGTTGCAAAATAGTCACAAGGCTGTAAAGTGCAGAATAGTCACAAGGCTATAAAGTACAACATAGGGAAAGTAGTCAATCTTATTGTAATAACTATGTATGGTACCAGGTGGGTACTTAAAATATCTGGGGGGATCACTTTGTAAAGTATATGATTGTCTAACAATTATATGTACACCTGAAACTAATACAAAATAATATTGAATGTAAACTGTAACTGAGAAATAAAATTTAGAAAAATATAATATTATGAAAGGAAAACAACATAGATATGTTCCAGGAAAATTAAAGAAAGTTAAATGTTTTTGTTTATTTAAATAATCTGGAAAAAAACAGATTTCTTTATACCATTAAGAAAAAGAAAGAAAATTTAGAGCAGTGGGAGCTGTGGCAAGATCACTGAGGACATTCTAGGTAAAAAAAAAAAAAAAAAAAAGTCAGATTTGGGACATATTTTAGAGGCAGAGCCAACATAATTTCTTGATACATTAGATATGGTGTGTGAGGGAAAGAGAGGTGCCAAAGATGATTCCGTGGTTTGAGACCTGATCAAGTGAAAGTTTCAAATTGACATCAATTGCGATAGGGAAGACTGAGAGGACATAGTTTCGGGGGTGCGGGAGAATCACAACTTCTTGCAGACATGTAAAGTTCAACATTCTTTTTTTTTTTATCCTCACCCGAGGACATTTTTCCATTTTTTGTTCAGATAGAGTGGGAGGGAGAGAGAGGAAGAGAGAGAGAGAAACATTGACGTGAAAGGGACACATCGAGTGGCTGCCTCCCACACGACCAACCAGGGCCGGGGACAAATCGCAACCGAGGTACATGCCCCTAGCGGGAACCGAACCTGAGTCTCTCTGGACTGCAGGCCTATGCTCTAACCACTGAGTCAAACCGGCCAGGGCAAGTTCAACATTCCTATTAGCTATTTAAGTGGAAATGTGTAGTCAGCATTAGAAAAAACTGTGTCTGAAACTTAAAGAGTGCTTACATATTGAGAAATGGATTTGGAAATTTTCAGTGTATAGATGGTCTTTAAAGCCATAGAAAAGGAAATTCACCTCCTAAAGAAAAAGTGTAGTTGAAGAAAGGAAGAAGGCCAGATCTTAGCAATTGCAAATAGTGCTGCTATGAACAGAGGGGTACATATATTTTTTCTGATTGGTGTTTCAGGCTTCTTAGGATATATTCCCAGAAGTGGGATCACTGGGTCAAATGGCAGTTCAATTTTTAATTTTTTGAGGAAACACCATATTGTTTTCCATAGTGGCTGCACCAGTTTGCATTCCCTAGACTCCCATTTTTTCCACACCCTTGACAACACTTGTTGTTTGATGATTTGTTGATGGCCACCATTCTGGCAGGTGTGAGGTGATACCTCATAGTTGTTTTAATGTACTTCTCTCTGATGATTGGTGACATTGAGCATTTTTTCATATGTCTTTTGGCCATTTGTATGTCTTTTTCGAAGAGGTGTCTGTTTAGGTCCTCTGCCCATTTTTTAATTGGTTTCTATGTCTTCCTTTTGGTGAGTTGTATGAGTACTCTATATATTTTGGAAATTAACCGCTTATTGGATGTATCTTTGGCAATTATGATCTCCCATATAGTGGGTTCCCTTTCCATTTTGATGGTTGTTTCATTTCCAGTGCAGAAAATTTTTGTTTGATGTAATCCCATTTATGCATTTTTCCTTTATTTCTATTCCCTTAGGCGTTGTATTTGTGAATATTCAGCTGCATGTGATATCTGAAATTTTGTTGCCTACATTTTTTTTTAGGACTTTTATTGATTCACAGGTCACATTTAAGTATTTTATCCACTTTGAGTTTATTCTTGTTTATGGTATAAGTTAGGGGTCTAGGTTCTTTATTTTTGCATGTAGCTGTCCAATTTTCCCAACACCAATTATTGAAGAGGCTGTCTTTACTACATTGTGTGCTCTTGCTACCTTTGTCAAATATTAATGCAGCATAATGTCTCGGGTCAATTTTTGGGTTCTCTGTTCTGTTCCATTGATCTATATGCCTTTTCTTATGTCAGTACCAGAATGTTTTGATTACAATGGCTTTGTAGTATAACATGATATTGGTATTAGGACTTGTCTCACTTTGTTCTTCATTTTCAAGATTGCTGTGGCTATTTTCAGTCTTTTTTGGTTCCATAAAAACTTCTGTTTTTTTGTTTTGTTATTGTTTTTGTTTTCACTGCTTAATTTGATTTGATTTTATTTATTTTATTAATTTATTTTTGTTACAGATGTTTCTCCTTTTTTCCCCATTGACACCCTCCTCCCCATCCCCCCACCCCGTCCCCAGCCCTGTTGTCTATGTCCATCAGCTATGCATACATGCACATAAGTTCTGTGGTTTATCTCCTCCCTCCCCCACCACCCCTCCTCTGAGGGTTGTCAGACTGTACCCTACTTCCACATCTCTGGGTCTACCCTGTTCCTCAGACTGTTTTATTCATTATATTCCACAAATAAGTGAGATCATGTGATATTTCTCTTTCTCTGCTTGGCTTGTTTGGCTTAGGATAATACTCTCGAGGTCCCTCCATGTCGTCTCAAAGGATAAGAGATCTTTCTTTCATACAGCTGCATAGTACTCCATTGTGTACATGGACCACAGCTTTTTTATCCATTCATCCACAGATGGACACTTGGGCTGTTTCCAGATCTTAGCTATTGTAAATAGTGCTGCTATGAACATGGGGGTACATGTATTCTTTCTGGTTGGTGTTTCAGGTTTCTTAGGGTATATTCCTAGAAGTGGGATCACTGGGTCAAATGGCAATTCAATTTTTAATTTTTTGAGTTAACGCCATAGAGTTTTCCACAGTGGCTGCACCAGTCTGCATTCCCACCAGCAGTGGACTAGAGTCCCCTTTTCTCCACACCCTCGCCAACGCTTGTTGTTTGTTGATTTGTTGATGGCGGCCATTCTGACAGGTGTGAGGTGATACCTCATTGTTGTTTTAATTTGCATCTCTCTGCTGAGTAGTGATGTTGAGCATTTCTTCATATGTCTCTTAGCCAATTGTATGTACTTATTGGAGAGGTGTCTATTTAGTTCCTCTGCCCATTTTGTAATTGGGTTACTTGTCTTCCTTTTGATGAGTTGTATGAGCACTCTATATATTTTGGAGATTAACCCCTTATTTGATGTATCATTGGCCATTATGCTCTCCCATACAGTGGATTGCCTTTCCACTTTGATGGTTGTTTCCTTTGCTGTGCAGAAGCTTTTGAGGTTGATGTAGTCCCATGTGTTCATTTTTTCCTTTGTTTCTGTTGCCTTAGGTGATGTATCAGTGAAGATTCTGCTGCATATGATGTCCGAAATTTTGTTGCCTACATTTTCTTCTAAAATTTTTATGGATTCACGAGTCACATTTAAGTCTTTTATCCATTTTGAGTTTATTCTTGTGTATGGTGTAAGTTTATGGTCTAGTTTCATTTTTTTTAATGTTGCTGTCCAATTTTCCCAACACTCTTTATTAAAGAGTCTATCTTTACTCCATTGTATGCTCTTGCCACCTTTGTCAAATATTAATTGAGCATAATGTCTTGGGTCAATTTCCGGATTCTCTGTTCTGTTCCACTGGTCTATATACCTGTTCTTGTGCCAGTACCAGTCTGTTTTGATTACAGTAGCTTTGTAGTATAACCTGGTATCCGGTATTGTGATCCCACCTACTTTGTCCTGCTTTTTCAAGATTGCTGTGGTTTTTCGGGGTCTTTTTTGGTTCCATATGAACTTTTGAAATATTTGTTCTAGTTCTGTGAAGTATGTCACAGGTATTTTTATGGGGATTACATTGAATCTATAGATTGCTTTGGGTAATATGGACATTTTAATGATGTTAATTCTTCCAATCCATGAACAAGGTATGTGCTTCCACATTTTTATATCTTCCTCTATTTGCTTTTTCAATGTCTTGTAGTTTTCTGCAAATAGATCCTTTACTTCTTTGGTTAAATTTATTCCTAGGTATCTTAATTTTTTGGTTGCGATGGTAAATGGGATTGTTTTTTTAGTTTCTCTTTCTGTGAGTTCATCATTGGTGTATAAGAATGCCGTCTATTTCTTGACGTTAATTTTGTATCCTGCCACTTTGCCAAATTTATTTATTAGGTCTAGTAGATTTTTGATGGAGTCTTTAGGGTTTTCTATGTATAATATCATGTCATCTGAGAACAATGAGAGTTTCACTTCCCCCTTTCCAATTTGGATCCCTTTTATTTTTTCTTCATGTCTGATTGCTGTGGCTAAGACTTCCAGTACTATGTTAAATAAGAGTGACGAAAGTGGGCATCCCTGTCTTGTTCCTGATCTTAAGGAAAATGTTTTTAGTTTTTGCCCATTGAGTATGATGTTGACTGTAGGTCTTTCATATATGGCCTTTATAATATTGAGATATGATCCCTCTATTCCCAAATTGCTGAGCGTTTTTATCAGAAATGGGTGCTGAATTTTGTCGAATGCTTTTTCAGCATCTACTTATATGATCATGTGGTTTTTATCTTTCATTTTGTTTATGTGGTGTATCACATTTATTGATTTGAGAATATTGAACCAGCCTTGCATCCCTGGGATGAATCCCACTTGGTCAGGGTGAATAATTTTTTTGATGTATTGCTGGATCCGATTTGCTATTATTTTGTTCAGGATTTTGGCATCTATGTTCATCAGGGATATTGGCCTGTAGTTTTCTTTCTTTGTAGTGTCTTTTTCTGGTTTTGGAATTAGAATTATGCTGGCCTCATAAAATGAGTTTGGAAGTATTCCTTCTTGAATTTTTAGAAATAGTTTGAGAAGAATGGGTGTTAGTTCTTCTTTGAATGTTCGGTAAAACTCCCCTGTGAAGCCTTCTGAGCCTGGACTTTTGTTTGCTGGGAGAGTCTTGATTACATCTTCAGTTTCCTTGGTTGTTATTGGTGTGTTCAAGTTTTCTATGTCTTCCCGGTCCAGTTTTGGGAGACTATGTGTTTCTAGAAATTTGTCCATTTCGCTTAGATTGTCGAATTTGTTGCCATATAAATGTTCATAATATTTTTTAACAATCCTTTGTATTTCTGTGGTGTCAGTTGTTACTTCTCCTCTTTTGTTTCTGATTTTGTGTATTTGGGTTCTCTCTCTTTGTTTCTTGGTGAGTCTAGCTAAGGGTCCATCAGTCTTGTTTATCTTTTCAAAAAACCAGCTCTTTGTTTCATTGATCCTTTGAATTGTTTTTTTTTTTTTTTTGGTCTCCATGTCGTTTATTTCTGCTCTGATCTTTACTATTTCCTTCCTTCTAATTGCTCTAGGGTTTTCCTTTTGTTTGCTTTCTAGTTCTTCAAGTTGTGAGGTTAAAAGGCTATTAGAAATTTTTCTTGTTTCTTGAGGTAGGCCTGTAGTGCTATGAACTTCCCTCTCAGAACTGCTTTCACTGCATCCCACAGATTTTGTGTTGTTGTGTGTTCATTTTCATTCGTTTCCAGAAAGTTTTTAATTTCTTCCTTGATCTCCTTGGTAACCCATTCATTGTTTAATAACATGCTATTTAACATCCATGTATTCAAATGTCTTTGCATGTTCTTGTTGCAATTGATTTCTAGTTTCATGCCATTGTGATTTGAGAAGATGCTTGATATGATTTCAGTCTTCTTGACCTTGTAGAGACTTCAGTTGTGTCCTAACATGTGGTCTATCTTTGAGAATGTCCCATGTGCACTTGAAAAGAATGTGAATTCTATAGTTTTGGGGTGTAATTCTCTGTAAATATCAATTAAATCCATTTGGTCTAGTGCTTCATTTAGAGTCTCTGTGTCCTTGTTAATTTTTTGTCCAGAGGATCTATCCAGTGATGTCAGTGGGGTGTTGAAGTCCCCTGCTATGATTGTATTGCTGTCAATTTCTCCTTTGAAGTCTTCCAGAAGATTTTTAATGTATTTTGGTGCTCCTGTATTGGGTGCATATATGTTTACCAAGGTTATCTCTTCCTGTTAGATAGATCCTTTCAATATTATGTAGTGGCCTTCTTTGTCTCTAGTTATGGCCTTCCTTTTAAAATCTATTTTATCAAATATGAGTATTGCTACCCCAGCTTTTTTTTCCTTTCTGTTTGCTTGGAAGATTTTTTTCCATCTCTTCACTTTCAGCCTATGTGAGTCTTTTGTTGTGAGGTGGGTCTCTTGTAAACAACATATATATGGGTCATGCTTTCTTATCCAATCAGCTACTCTGTGTCTTTTGATCTGTTCTTTCAGTCCATTTACATTTAAGGTGATTACCGATATGTACTTACTTATTGCCATTTTTGTTTAGTGTGTTTCTATTTTCCTTTCTATTTCTTCTACTAATTATAGCAGTCCTTTTAACATTTCTTGCAGTGCTGGTTTGGTGTTAATGTATTCCCTTAGCCTTTTTTTTGCCTGGGAAGCTCTTCATTTGACCTTCTATTTTGTATGATAACCTTGCTGGGTAGAGTAGTGTTGGGTTCAGATCCTTGTTTTTCATGACCTTGATTATTTCATGTCATTCCCTTCTGGCCTGTAGTGTTTCTATGATGAAGTCAGCAGATAACCTTACGGGGGTTCCTTTGTAGGTAACCTGTTGCTTAGCTCTTGCTGCCTTTAGGATTCTCTTTGTCTTTAATTTTTGGCATTTTAATTACTATGTGTCTTGGTGTGGGCCTGTTTGTGTTCTTCTTACTTGGGATTCTCTGTGCTTCTTGAACTTGAAAGCCTTCTTCCTTCACCAAATTAGGGTAATTTTCTGTCACTATTTCTTCAAATTTATTCTCTAACCCTTTCTCATTTTCTTCTTCTTCGGCGACTCCTATGATCCGAATATTATTACGTTTACAGTTGTCCCACAGTTCTCTTAAGCTGTCTTCCTGTTTTTTCATTGTTTTTTCTTTTTGGTTTTCTGATTGGCTGATTTTTTTCTACCCTGTCTTCTAATTCATTGATCCAGTCCTCAGCTTCTTCTACTCGGCTGTTTAGTCCTTCCAATGTGTTCTTCATTTCTGCTATGTCATTCTTCATTTCCAATTGATTTATTTTCAATATTTCTATGTCTTTGCTCATGGTGTTGATGTCCTTACACATGCTGTTGAACTTCCTCAAAATCATGGCTCTGAATTCTAGCTCTGTTAACTTGCTTAACTCCATTTCATTTATCTCGTCTTCATTGGAGGTCTCTTGTTCTTTCGTTTGGCATCTGTTTCGTTGTTTTACCATTTTGGCTATCTCAGTGGTTTTTGGAGCCTGCCAAATTTTCCCTGTGGATGTTGGTGTTCTGCTGTTTTTGGCTCCCTGTACTGGGTTTGGATGAGCGTGAGAGGACCCACGTTATACACCACTGTGGAGTCTTACTTTCCTGGGTAGAGTTGCAAGCCCAGAAAAGGTTCAGTTATCCTCTAGCTTTTTGTCTAGAGGCTATTAGTCCCGGTTACTTGAAGAGCCTTGGGTTCTCAGTTGAATGAAAACCTCCCTCAGGTGTTCAGCATGAGAGGATTTCCCGAGGGTGGGGCAGATGCTGGTAGTTAATGAGCCTCAATTTGCATTTCAATGGCCCAATTGGGTGTGGCTGAGTCTCCGAGGGAGGGGCTGCGGCCTTTCCCCAGAGCCCTGGGATGGAGTCCGATGGCCAGGCTACAGTCCTGTGTGGCCGAAACTTAGCAAAAGCTCTGAGGGCCCTCCAAATCCTGAGTGTCCCCACACAGTTCCAGTCCAGTCTGCCCTCCCTCTGCCGGAGCCCAGGTGAGTGGCTGTGGCTGTTTTAGCGCTCTGTCCTGGCCCTCTGCGCTGTGGAGCCGGCTCAGGCTTTAACCCCGAGGGCAGGCGCTGCTCAAGGCTAAGGCCCCTGCTGTCCATGGGCTCCCAGCCCCACTCTTGCGCCTCCGCAATCCTACCAGGATCAATTCAGTGTCCCTGGTTGTATGGTCCTCGTGAGCTCCTTTTCCGTTGCTTTTTCCCGACGATTTGACTTTATTTTAGTTGTATTTCCAGTTTGGTCCTGGGAGATAGTCTGTGTAGCTTCCATTCACTCTGCTGCCATTTTGGAATTCCTCATCACTGGTATTTTAATGGAGATTGCATTGAATCTATAGATTGCTTTGGGTAGTATGGACATTTTAATGATGTTAATTTTTCTAATCCATGAACAAGGTACATGCTTCCACCTTTTTATATCTTCCTCTATTTTTCAAATGTCCTGCAGTTTACTGCAAATAGGTCCTTTACTTTTTTGGTTAAGTTTATTCCTACGTATCTCAATTTTTTTGCTGCAATGGCAAATGGGATTTTTTTTTTAATTTCTTTCTGTGAGTTCATTATTGGTGTATAAGAGTGCCATTGATTTCTTGATGTTAATTTTGTTTCTGCTACTTTGCCAATTTTTTTTTCATTAAATCTAGTAATTTTTGATAGAGTCTTCATGTTTTTCTACGTACAATAGCATCTCATCTGCAAATAATGACATTTTCACTTCCTCCTTTCCAATTTGGATTCCTTTTATTTTTTCTTTGTGTCTAATTGCTGTGGATATGACTTCCAGTACTGTCTTAAATAAGAGTGGCGATAGTGGGCATTCTTGTCTTGTTCCTGTTCTTAAGGGAAATGCATTTAGTTTTTGCCCATTGAGTATCATGTTGGCTGTAGATTTTTCATATATGGCCTTTATTATGTGGAGAAGTGATCTCTCTATTCCCACATTGCTGAGCATTTTTATCAGAAATGCATGCTGGATTTTGTCTAATGGTTTTTCAGCATGTATTGATATGATTATATGTGTGATTTTTTTTTTCATTTTGTTTATGTGGTGTATCACATTTATTGATTTGTGAATATTGTACCAGCCTTGCATCCTGGGATGAATCCCACTTGGCAATGGTGTATACTTTTTAAAATGAATTCTTGGATCCAATTTGCAAATATTTTGTTAAGGATTTTGGCATCTATGTTCATCAGGGATATTGGCCTGTAGTTTTCTTTCTTTGTAGTGTTTTTATCTGGTTTTGGAATTAGAATTATGCTGGTCTCATAAAACAAGTTTGGAAGTATTCCTTCTTCTTGATTTTTTTGGAGTAGTTTGAGGAGAATTGGTGTTTGTTCTTCTTTGAATATTCAGTAAAACTCTCCTGTGAAGCCGTCCGAGCCCGGACTTTTGTTTACTGGGAAATTCTTGATTACATCTTCAATTTCCTTGGTTGTTATTGGTCTATTCAAGTTTTCTATCTCTTCCTGGTTCAGTTTTGGGAGACTATGTGTTTGTACAAATTTGTCCATTTCACCTAGTTTGTCCAATTTGTTGCTGTATAATTTTTCATACCATTCTTCAACAGTCCTTTGTATTTCTGTGATGTCAGTTGTTACTTCTCTTCTTTCATTCCTGATTTTGTTTATTTGAGTCCTCTCTCTTTGTTTCTTGGTGAGTGTAGCTTATGGACCATCAATCTTGTTTATCTTTTCAAAGAATCAGGTCTTTGTTTCATTGATCTTTTGAATTTTTTTTATCTCTATGTTGTTTATTCCTCCTCTGATCTTTAATATTTCTTTCCTTCCACTTGCTCTGTTTTTTTTTTCTTTTTGTTTGCTTTCTAGTTCTTTAAGTTGTGAGGTTAGATAGTCTGTTAGAAATTTTTCTTGTTTCTTGAGGTAGGCCTGTAGTGCTATGAACTTCTGTCTCAGAATTTCTTTCACTACGTCCCATAGATTTTATGTTGTTGTGTGTTCATTTTCATTGGTTTCCAGGAAATTATTTTTATTTCTTTGTAGATCTTTTGGTAACCCATTCTTTGTTTAATAACATGCTATTTAGCCTCCATGTGTTCAAATGTCTTTGTGTGTTCTTGTTGCAATTGATTTCTAGTTTCATGCCATTGTGATCTGAGAAGATGTTTGATATGATTTATATCTTCTTGAACTGCTAGAGACTTAGTTTGTGTCCTAACAAGTGGTATATCTTTGAGAATGTCCCATGTGCACTTGAGAAGAATGTGATTACTGCAGTTTGGGGGTATAATTCTCTATAGATATCTATTAAATCCATTTGATCTAGTGCATCATTTAGAGTCTGTTTCCTTGTTAATTTTTTTGTCTAGAGAATTTATCCAGTGATGTCAGCGGGGTGTTGAAGTCCTCTGCTATGATCACATTGCTGTCAATTTCTCCTTTAAAGTCCTCCAGAAGATTTTAAATATATGTTGGTGCTATTATATTGGGTGCATATATGTTTACCAAGGGTATATCTTCCTGTTGGATAGATATTTTCAATATTATGTAGTGGCTTTCTATGTCTCTAGCTATGGCCTTCATTTTGAAATCTATTTTATCAGATATGAGTATTGCTACCCCAGCTTTTTTTTCTCCTTTCCGTTTTCTTGGAAGATTTTTTTCCATCTCTTCACTTTCAACCTATGTGAGTCTTTTGTTGTGAAGTGGGTCTCTTGTAAACAACATATATATGAGTCATGCATTCTTTTTTTTTTTATCCTCACCCGAGGACATGTTTTTTTTGCATATATCTTCAGATAGAGCAGGAGGCAGAGAGGGAGGAAGAGAGAGAGAGAAACATCAATGTGAGAGAGACACATTGACCTGTTGCCACCCACACAACCCAAACTGGGGCTGGGTACTAACTGCAACCAAGAATCATGCCTTCTTATCCAATCACCTACTCTGTGTCTTTTGACCAGAGTATTTAAACCATTTACATTTAAGATTATTATTGATATGTACTTATTTATTGCCATTTTTGTTTATCGCCATTGTATTTTTTTCCTATTTCTTCTACTAATTACAGCAGTCCTTTTAATATTTCTTCCAGTGTTGGATGGTGCTAATATATTCCCTTAGCTTTTTTTTGTCTGGGAAGCTCTTTATTTCACCTTCTATTTTAAGTGATAGCTGTGCTGGATAGAGTAGTCTTGTATTCAGATCCTTGTTTTTCATTACCTTGACTACTTCATGCCATTCCCATTTGGCCTGTATTGTTTCTGTTGAGAAGTCAGCTCATAGCCTTATGGGGGTTCCTTTGTAGGTAACCTGTTGCTTGTCTCTTGCTGCCTTTCGGATTTTCTCTTTGTTTTTAATTTTTGGCATTTTAATTATTATGTGTCTTTGTGTTAGCCTATTTGGGTTCTTTTTACTTGGGACTCTCTCTGTTTCTTATATTTGTATGTCTTTTTTCTTCACCAAGTTAGGGAAGTTTTCTGTCATTATTTTAAAAAATACATTCTCCATCCCTTGCTCATTTTCTTTTTCTTCTGGAACTTCTGTGATGCGGATGTTGTTACATTTTATGTTGTCCCACAGTTTTCTTAATCTGTCTTCTTGTTTCTTTAATTGTTGTTTTGGTTTTTTTTTTCTTTTTGTTTCTCTGATTGGGTGAGTTTTTCTATCCCGTGTTCTAATTCACTGATCTGGTCCTTGGCTTCCTCTACTCTGCTAATTATTCCTTCCAATGTGTTCTTTATTTCTGCTATGTCATTCTTCATTTCTGCTTCGTGGTTTTTCATTTCCAATTGGTTGATTTTCAATGTTTCTATATTTTTACTCATGCTCTTGAGCTCTTTACTCATGCTGTTTAGCTTCATCATCATCATAACTCTGAACTCTACCTCTGATAACTCACTTAACTGAATTTCATTTATCTCTTCTTTGGTAGAGTTTTCTCGTTCTTTCATTTGGGATTTCCTTCCTTGTGTCACCATTTTGACTATCTCAGTGAGTTTTGGAGCCTGCTAAATTTTCCCTGTGGGTGTTGGTGTTCCGCTGGTTGTGGCTCCCTCTACTGGGTTTGCATGAGCTTGGAAGGACCCATGTTAAACACCGCTGTGAAGTCTGACTTTCCTGAGTAGATTTGTAAGCCAATAAAAGGTTCAATTGCCCTCTAACTTTTTGCCTGCAGGCTATTATTCTCAGTTACTTGTTGTACCTTGGGTTGTAGCCCTCAACTGAATTAAAAACTCCCTCAGGTGTTCAGGGTAAGAGGATTTCCAGATGGTGGGGCAGATACTTGCTCGCTGTTAATGAGCCTCCATTTGCATTTCTCTTGCCTGACCAGTTGGTGTTAAATTCCTGAGTGAGGAGCTGCTTCTTCTCCCTGGGGCTCTGGGAAGGGGTTCTTTGCGTAATATGGCTACTGTCCTATGATGGAGTGATTCAGCACAAAACTCCCATTGCTCTCCCAGCTCTCCAAGCTCCCTAGCCTCTCCACACATTTCCAGTCCAGTCTGCCCTCCCTCTGCCAGAGCCCAAGGTGAGTGGCTGTAGCTAATTTAGTGCTGTCCCATTTTTCTCCCTTGTGCCTCTCCTTGTGGGACAAAGCCTCCAGTCTGGTGACTTCAGCCAGGTGATATGTGGGTGCCCTTCCCTGTCCTAGCACTCTCCTCTGAGGAGCCAGCTTGGGGTTTTTATTTAGTTTCCTCTTTCTGTCCCTGGTTATGTGGGTCCTCTCCAGCTGCTTTTCTGTTGTTTTTTCCTGCCCATTTGTCTTTATTTTAGTTGTAATTCCAGTTTGATCCTGGGAGATGGTCTGTCTAGCTTTCATTCACTCTGCCACCATATTGGAATCTATCTATATCGACATTTAAATTTTTTTTCTTTTCATCCGGCTGGTGTTGCTCAGTGGTTTAGCATCGACTCATGCACCAAGAGGTCGCCAGTTCGATTCCCGGTCAGGACACATGCCCAGGTTGTGGGCCCAATCCCCAGTGGGGGGCATGCAGGAGGTAGCCAGTCGATGTTCTCTCTCATAGATGTTTCTATCTCTCTCTCCCTCCCACTTCCTCTTTCCCTATAATCAATAAAGGAAAAAAAATTAAAAAACAGAGAAAAATTTTTCTTTTCCTCATCAAGAAGCAAGGCTCACCATGTATTGTTATGCACTGACAGCTTTAATAGAGGGAAAAAAATGAAACAATTAACCTTGGGGAAAACATATACACTAATGCACAATTTATGAATTTGCTATACTTATTTATACTTTCTGTGATTCTAACAAAGTTGGTGAAATACAACAGTTAATGATTTTGAACAATTTTGACTATTATAATTTAAAATATGAGTTCTTGCTCTGGCTAGTTTGGCTCAGTGATTAGAGTGTCTGCCTGTGGACCAAAGAGTCATGGGTTCAATTCTGTTCAAGGGCACATACCTCCATTGTGGTTTGGTCCCCGGTCCTAGTCAGGTTGATGCAGTAGGCAACCAATCAATGTGTCTCTCTCACATTGATGTTTCTCTCTCTCTCTCTCTCTCTCTCTCTCTCTCTCTCTCTCTCTCTCTTTCTCCCTCTCTCCCTCCCAGTCTATCTGAAGAAAAATGGAAAAATATCCTTGGGTGAGGATTTAAAAGTAAATAAATAAATAAATAAATAAATAAATAAAATATTATTTCTTCTTATGGATTGTATGAAAAATAGTCTTTGTCTTACAGAGATTAAGTTTAATAATAAAATTTGGTACAATCCTCCTAAGTAAGCCTGCAATGACAATCAGGGATCTTCATTACTGCCTCAAAACCACCCCTTGATGGGATAGTTTCACAGACACAGTTTCCATCTAAAGTAGTCAGACTCTGGCTAGATTCCAACTCAAGCCAGCTTATGCAAAAATGAGAAGAGAAAGAGATTTATAGCTGGTTGTCAGCAATGACTGGAACCAGGTGTTTCACCATCTCCTAATTATGCTCTTTTTCGCCATTGCCAATTAGTTTCTATATCAGTTTAATTCTCTCAGATTAGCTTTTAAAATACTAAGAAAAAAATCTTATTGGTCCAGTTTGGGTAAGTTTACCACTCTTTTACCATAAATGTTCCCTTGAGAGCTACCTCTGGGAAATATAAAACTATCCGTGTCCCCACAAAGCTTGCAGAGCCCTAGAACAGTGGTTTCTGTGTTTATGCCAACCACATTGCATCACCTGGACTATGTCTAGGAAAAGTAGTTATTACCTGCCTGGAATTTAGAGCTATTCATATCTCAAACAAGAATACAGAAAACCAAATGAAAGAAAGGTAGAAAATTCAAAACCATATTTATATTCTCAAAATATCAAATGGGTTTAATTTTTTTGGATTCCCTTCTAGGCCCACAGGCACCTGTTTTGGGGATGAGGGGAGCTTATTACTTAGTCTTTTTTCCCCCTTATTTTTTAAAGCAGTCTAGAAGTAGACATAAGAACCAGATGAAAACTAATTATTTGTTTAAAGTTGTAAAAGTGTATTAGAAGATGTGGTTTGGACTGGTTGCCAAAGTGGAGGTTCCATATTACTTCTTCTTAAGTTGATATCATAGACTTACATATTTGGAGAGTTGGGTCTGTAGACCAGACATTTATCCAGTTAACCACACAGAAGGCCATGGTTTGACATATACCCTGGATAAGCGGGAATCAGAGGGACAAAGACAAAGGAGACTTCCAGTCTTGCCTGTAGAAACTAGGTCTTGAACTGTCCTTATCATATATTGAAGTAGGGGTAGAAGGAAAAACAAGTACTCCCAAAGAGAGCACACAATAAAATATCTCGTTAATCATATAAATCCTCCCTAAGAGAAGAAAAAAGTGAGAGATAAAAAGAAGACCTTATAATGTCTCTCTGATACTACTTCCTCTTGGGGAGTGGAGCACAAGCTCTTTGATTGGAACATGAGGACAAGGGAATAGGGCCCACACCAACAAAATATTTTTCCGTAACCATGATTATCCCGTAGTTATGTACATTCTTACTTTATACTTTTTCACTTCTTATGTCATAAACATTTTCTGTGTCATTTACATTGTCTTCCAAATCACAATTATAATGACTGCATAATGCTTCATGATTTAGATAATTACTGCTTCATCAGATAATTTATTTTATTAAATATTTAAGTGGTTTCTTACCATTGTATCCTATATAATTCTTAAATGGACATTTTTATGGTTATACTTTATTTTCTCCTTTTGGGTTACTTCCTGAGGTTAAATGCTCAGAAGTAAAGTTACTATGGCAAACAACATACATATCCAAACCCAACACATTTATTCCAACCTATACTGCCATCAGTGATATATACATGTGCCAGTTTTCCCAAAACTTTCTGAACATCATAGATGATCAATAATATTTTAGTTTGGCTTAATTTAATGGCTAAAATAAAACACTTCATTAACATTATATTTTCTATTTCTTTGATTGCTGGAGGTTTTAAATATTTTCCCATATGCTTATTTAATAAATTCCTTTTATAAATTTTTTATCTTCATTGCCCAATTATTAAATGTCTTAATGTTTTTTTCATAGAAATTTATATGAGCTTCTTAGATTCTATAGATATTAACCCTTTGTAAAACTTACTGGTAATTTTTTTCTTGTCTGTTGTTTGCGTTATTATTTTAACCATTTTTATGCGTATGTAAGGTTTAGCTTTTATGGAGTCTCTATCACCCATTTCTCCTTTGCACATTTTTCAAAAGCTTCAAGGTTAACAATATTTTCAAACTCTTGTTCTGATATTTTTGGGGAGATAGAATTATTTTTAAAAATGTCACACTTCCGAAAAAGTTTTATAAGGATCAAAGCAAACTTGAACTCAACCAGTTTGTAAAAGAATCAGTTAAGCTTCAAGTTGATTTTTTCTTATTCATGCTGAAAAATACTTTTTCTCTTTAAGCAACCAAATATGGATCATAGTGGGAAGTATTAACTTCGAATACTTTCCGAAGAGCACAAACCTTCTATTATTCCATTCACATAAAATACCAGTTGACAGATGGTATTTACCAGAAAATAGGGAAGAAAAGCATTTGAACTAGATTTATAAATTGAAAATTCTCTTAAGAAAAATACCTGTCTATTTCGTTGGATATTTAAGAGATAATAAGCCTAGGGCTGGTGTAAAAAATGGTAAGACAGGGAGAGAATAAATTTTGATCCTAAACCTGGATTAATTTTTAACCAGCCATGTGACTTTCACCAGTTATTTACCATGTATGCTCCTGTTTCCTCATGGACTTAATAAGGAAATTAGACTGACTAATTTACTAAATCCCTTTTTGTGCTAGTATTGTAAGGTTCTCCATTCATTTATTCATTACTTCATTCAATAAACACATCTTGAGTCCATAATGTGGCAGACACTCTGCTCCCAGCTGGAAATACAATGTTAAATCAGAAACAGCCCCTCCCTGGCTGGTGTGGCTCAGTTGGTTGAGCATCGTCCCATGAACCCAGAGGTCACTGGTTTAATTCTTGGTCAGGGCACATGCCTGTGTTGTTGGCTCAGTCCCCAGTAGGGGGCATGTATGAGGCAGCAGATCAATGTTTCTCTCTCACATCAATGTTTCACACTCTCTCTCTCCCTTCCTATCTCTCTAACGTATCAATAAAAAACATATTTTTTAAGAAGTATTAAGAAACAACCCTTATCTTCACTGACCATTGATCATTTAGTAGGGAAGAGAGAGATATAAGTAGAACATTGATATTTCATATCCCATAATGGTGGTGAAAAGGTAGAGCAATGCACTGGGAGCTAAGGGAACACAGCAGAGGAGCACCCCATCCTCATGCCTTCCTCAGCACAAGCTGGATTGTCAAGGGGAAGATTTCTGGGGAGATAAACTAAACTGAACCTTAAAGATAAATAATATTTAGTTGAAGGAGAGAAGAGTTATGGGCCTATGAGACAGTCTATGCAGAAGAATCAGAAGGAACAATGGCTGAGAAGCACAAAGCAACAGAAAGCATGTTGAGAACTATAAATTTTGATGTTATAAGAACTTGGAGTATGAGGCACAGAGAAAGGCTCTGCTCATAGAGGACCCCTTGCATTAAGCTAAGGAATCTGGAATTTATTCTCTATGAAATGGAGAGTTATTTCCGGATTTCAGGCACCAGAGTACACTGGTCAGATTTGTATTTTGGCAGAAGCATGCATGGTAAGTTGAAGGAGAGTAGAAGTGGAGGCAGGATCAGGTAATATACTAAAAAGCTATTGTCAAAATCTAGATGTGCTCTCATGGATTTAAATGAAGACAGTAAGGTGGCTATATATGGTTGTTCAAGTTGTTCACTGCATGAGGGTGCCTAACTGAGGGGGCAAATGGGACTTGAAATTTAGTTTGTTCAAATCACCATGTCTGTGCCTTGGCAAGAGGCTTTATACTTCTGAGGGGATACTGTGTTCTATTAAGTGCCTCTCATTGTTGAAGCTCCACAATGGCTGGAGCTTCAGCTGGAAAACTAGAAGACTAGAAAACTGGTGATTTGACTTATCTGAAACCCTGCTCTCTCACCCACATGCATGGTGGTTGATGATGGCTATAAGTTGACAGTCAAGCTGGGATGCTCAACCAGAACACAACTATGTAGCCTGGTCATCCTCACAACACGGTGGTGAGTTCTTGATAGAGAGAATAGGAGTAGGAGCTAGGACAAGAGAAGAGAGGAAAAGAGAACAGAAAGGAAAGGACAGGAAGAAGAGATTTAAAGAATTGGTCCATACAACTGTGGAGACTGGCAAATCCATATCTGCAGGGTAGAACACTGGAAGATTTGGCGTTGCAGTTTAAAGTTGAAGGCAACCAGCTAGCAGAATTATTTCTTCCTCAGTGGATGTCAGTCTTTTCTTTTTCTTTTTTTTTATTATTTTTGTTACAGATGTATCTCCTGTTTTCCACATTGATACCCACCTCCCATCCCCCCAAACCCATCCCCAGCTTTGTTGTCCATGTCCATTAGTTATGCGTGCATGCATATAAGTTCTGTGGTTTATCTCCTCCCTCTTCCCACCCGCTTTTCCGAGTGTTGTCAGTCTGTACCCTACTTCTACATCTCTGGGTCTACACTGTTCCTCTGACTATGTTCATTATATTCCACAATAAATGAGATCATGTGATATTTGTCTTTCTCTGCTTGGCTTGTTTCGCTTAGGATAATACTCTTGAGGTCCCTCCATGTCCTCTCAAAGGATAAGAGATCTTTCTTTCTTACAGCTGCATAGTACTCCATTGTGTATATGTACCACAGCTTTTTTATCAATTCGTCTACTTATGGATACTTGGGATGTTTCCAGATATTAGCTATTGTAAATAGTGATGCGATGAACATGGGGGTACATATATTCTTCCTGATTGGTGTTTCAGGCTTCTTAAGGTATATTTCTACATACCAGTGGGATCACTGGGTCAAATGACAAATTAATTTTTAATTGTTTGAGGTAACACCATAGTGTTTTCCATAGTGGCTGCACCAGTCTGCATTCCCACCAGCAGTGTACCACAGTAAAATTTTCTCCACATCCTCACCAACACTTGTTGTTTGATGATTTGTTGATGGCGGCCATTCTGACCAGTATGAGGTGATAACCTCATTGTTGTTTAAATTTGCAACTCTCTGATGATTAGTGATGAGCATTTCTTCATATGCCTCTTGGCCATTTGTATGTCCTGTTTGGAGAGGTGTCTATTTAGGTCCTCAACCCATTTTTTAATTGGGTTTTTTGTCTTTCTTTTGTTGAGTTGTATGAGCAACTCTATATATTTTGAAAATTAAAGACTTATCTGATGTATCACTGGCAATTATGCACTCCCATACAGTGGGTTCCCTTTCTGATTTGATGATTGTTTCTTTTGCTGTGCAGAAGCTTTTGAGTTTGATGTAGTCCCATGTGTTCATTGTTTCTGTTGCCTTAGGTGATATATCAGTGAAAATTCTGCTGCGTATGATGTCCGAAATTTTGTTGCCTACATTTTCTTCTAGGATTTTTATGGATTCACGAGTCACATTTAATTCTTTTACCTATTTTAAGTTTATTCTTGTGTATGGTGTAAGTTGATGGTCTAGTTTCATTTTTTTGCATGTAGCTGTCCAATTTTCCCAACACCATTTATTAAAGAGGCTCTCTTTGCTCCATTGTATGCTCTTGCCACCTTTGTCAAATATTAGTTGAGCATAATGTCTTGGGTCAATTTCTGGATTCTCTGTTCAGTTCCACTGGTCTATATGGCTGTTCTTGTGCCAATACCAGGCTGTTTTGATTATAGTAGCTCTGTAGTATAATCTGATATCTGGTATTGTGATCCCACCTACTTTGTCCTTCTTTTTCAAGATTTCTGTGGCTATTCGGGGTCTTTTTTGGTTCCATATGAACTTTTGGAGTATTTGTTCTAGTTCTGTGAAAAATGTCGCTGGTATTTTGATTGGGATTGCATTGAATCTATAGATTGCTTTGGGTAATATGGACATTTTAATGATGTTAATTCTTCCAATCCATGAACAAGGTATGTGCTTCCACTTTTTTATATCTTCCTCTATTTCTTTTTTCAATGTCCTGTAGTTTTCTGAAAATAGATCCTTTACTTCTTTGGTTAAATTTATTTCTAGGTATCTTAATTTTTTTGCTGCGATTGTAAATGGGATTGTTTTTTTAGTTTCTCTTTCTGTGAGTTCATCATTGGTGTATGAATGCCGTCGATTTCTTGACGTTTATTTTGTATCCTGCTACTTTGCCAAATTCATTTATTAGGTCTAGTAGATTTTTGATGGAGTCTTTAGGGTTTTCTATATATAATATCATGTCATCTGCGAATAATGACAGTTTCACTTCCTCCTTTCCAATTTGGATCCCTTTAATTTTTTCTTCATGTCTGATTGCTGTGGCTAAGACTTCCAGTACTATGTTAAATAAGAGTGGCGAAAGTGGGCATCCCTGTCTTGTTCCTGTTATTCAGGGAAATGTTTTTAGTTTTTGCCCATTGAGTATGATGTTGGCTGTAGGTCTTTCATATATGGCCTTTATAATGTTGAGATATGATCCCTCTGTTCCCAAATTGCTGAGCGTTTTTTATCAGAAATGGGTGCTGAATTTTGTCGAATGCTTTTTCAGCGTCTATTGATATGAACGTGTGGTTTTTATCTTTCATTTTGTTTATGTGGTGTATCACATTTATTGATTTGCGAATATTGAACCAGCCTTGCATCCCTGGGATGAATCCCACGTGGTCATGGTGAATAATTTTTTTGATGTATTGCTGGATCCGATTTGCTAGTATTTTGTTCAGGATTTTGGCATCTATGTTCATCAGGGATATTGGCCTGTAGTTTTCTTTCTTTGTAGTGTCTTTTTCTGGTTTTAGAATTAGAATTATGCTGGCTTCATAAAACGAGTTTGGAAGTCTTCCTTCTTCTTGAATTTTTAGAAACAGTTTGAGAAGAATGGGTGTTAGTTCTTCTTTGAATGTTTGGTAAAACTCCCCTGTGAAGCCGTCTGGGCCTAGACTTTTGTTTGCTGGGAGAGTCTTGATTACATCTTCAATTTCCTTGATTGTTATTGGTCTGTTCAAGTTTTCTATCTCTTCCCGGTCCAGTTTTGGGAGACTATATGTTTCTAGAAATTTGTCCATTTCGCTTAGATTGTTGAATTTGTTGCCATATAAATGTTCATAGTATTCATTAATGATCCTTTGTAATCTGTGGTGTCAGTTGTTACTTCTCCTCTTTCGTTTCTGATTTTGTGTATTTGGGTTCTCTCTCTTTGTTTCTTGGTGAGTCTAGCTAAGGGTCCATCAATCATGTTTATCTTTTCAAAAACACACCATGAGCAAAGACATAGAAATATTGAAAATAAATCAATTGGAAATGAAGAATGACATAGCAGAAATGAAGAACACATTGGAAGGACTAAAAAGCAGAGTAGAAGAAGCTGAAGACCGGATCAGTGAATTGGAAGACAGGGTAGAAAAAAATCAACCAATCAGAAAACCGAAAGGAAAAAACAATGAAATAACAGGAAGACAGCTTAAGAGAACTGTGGGGCAACTGGAAACGTAATAATATTAGCATCATAGGAGTCACCGAAGAAGAAGAAAATGAGAAAGGGTTAGAGAATATATTTGAAGAAATAGTGACAGAAAATTTCCCTAATTTGGTGAAGGAAGAAGGCTTTCAAGTTCAAGAAGCACAGAGAATCCCAAGTAAGAAGAACACAAACAGGCCCACACCAAGACACATAGTAATTAAAATGCCAAAAATTAAAGACAAAGAGAGAATCCTCAAGGCAGCAAGAGCTAAGAAACAGGTTACCTACAAAGGAACCCCCATAAGGTTATCAGCTGACTTCTCAATAGAAACACTACAGGCCAGAAGGGAATGGCATGAAATAATCAAGGTCATGAAAAACAAGGATCTGAACCCAACACTACTCTACCCAGCAAGACTATCATTCAAAATAGAAGGTCAAATAAAGAGCTTCCCAGGCAAAAAAAAAAGGTTAAGGGAATACATTAGCACCAAACCAGCACTGCAAGAAATGTTAAAAGGACTGCTATAATTAGTAGAAGAAATAGAAAGGAAAATAGAAACACACTAAACAAAAATGGCAATAAGTAAGTATATATCGGTAATCACCTTAAATGTAAATGGACTGAACGCCCCGATCAAAAGACACAGAGTAGCGGATTGGATAAGAAAGCATGACCCATATATATGTTGTTTACAAGAGACCCACCTCACTACAAAAGACTCACATAGGCTGAAAGTGAAGGGATGGAAAAAAATCTTCCAAGCAAACAGAAAGGAAAAAAAAGCTGGGGTAGCAATACTCATATCTGATAAAATAGATTTTAAAATGAAGGCCATAACTAGAGACAAAGAAGGCCACTACATAATATTGAAAGGATCTATCCTACAGGAAGAGATAACCTTGGTAAACATATATGCACCCAATACAGGAGCACCAAAATACATTAAAAATCTTCTGGAAAACTTCAAAGGAGAAATTGACAGCAATACAATCATAGCAGGGGACTTCAACACCTCGCTGACATCACTGGATAGATCCTCTAGACAAAAAATTAACAAGGAAACAGACACTCTAAATGAAGCACTAGACCAAATGGATTTAATAGATATTTACAGAGAATTACACCCCAAAACTCCAGAATTCACATTCTTCTCAAGTGCACATGGGACATTCTCAAAGATAGACCACATGTTAGGACACAAACGAAGTCTCTACAAATTCAAGAAGATTGAAATCATATCAGCATCTTCTCAGATCACAATGGCATGAAACTAGAAATCAATTGCAACAAGAACATGCAAAGACATTTGAATACATGGAGGCTAAATAGCATGTTATTAAACAATGAATGGGTTACCGAGGAGATCAAGGAAGAAATTAAAAACTTTCTGGAAACGAATGAAAATGAACACCCAACAACACAAAATCTGTGGGATACAGCGAAAGCAGTTCTGAGAGGGAAGTTCATAGCACCAGAGGCCTACCTGAAGAAACAAGACAAATTTCTAATAGACTATCTGACCTCACAACTTAAAGAACTAGAAAGTAAACAAAAGGAAAATCCCAGAGCAAGTAGAAGGAAGGAAATAGTAAAGATCAGAGCAGAAATAAACGACATGGAGACCAAAAAAACAATTCAAAGATCAATGAAACAAAGAGCTGGTTTTTTGAAAAGATAAACAAGATTGATGGACCCAGATTTGTTGTCTATGTCCATCGGTTATGCATACATGCATACAAGTTATGTGGTTTATCTCTTTCGTCCCCCCACAATCCCTCTTCTGAGGATTGTCAGTGTGTACCCTACGTCTGTGACTCTGGGTCTATTTTGTTCACAAGTTTGTTTAGTTTATTATATTCCAGAAATAAGTGAGATCAGGTGTTATTTGTCTTTCTCTGCTTGGCTTGTTTCGCTTAGGATAATATTTTCCAGGTCCCTCCATGTCGTCTCAAAGGATAAGAGATCTTTCTTTCTTACAGCTACATAGTACTGCATTGTGTATATACAGCACAGCTTTTTTATCCACTACATCTACTGCTGGACACTTAGGCTGTTTCCAGATCTTAGCTATTGTAAATAGTGCTGCTATGAGCATAGGGGTACATATATTCTTTGATTGGTGTTTCAGGCTTCTTAGGGTATATTCCTAGAAGTGGGATCACTGGGTCCAATGACAGTTCAGTTTTTAATTTTTTAGGTAGCACCATAATGTTTCCCATAGTAGCTGCACCAGTCTGCATGGCCACAAGCAGTATACTAGGGTTCCCTTTTCTACACATCCTCGCTAGCAGTTGTTGTTTGATGATTTGTTGATGGTGGCCATTCTTACTGGTGTGAAGTGATACCTCATTGTCCTTATAACTTGCATCTCTCTGATGATAGAGAGGTTGAGCATTTTTTCATATGTCTCTTGGCCATTTGTATGTCCTGTTTGGAGAGGAGTCTCTTTAGCTCCCCTGCCCAATTTTTAATTGGGTTCTTTGTCTTCCTTTTATTGAGTTGTGTGGGTACTCTATATATTTTGGAAATTAACCCCCTATCTGATGTATCATTGGCAATTATGCTCTCCCATATAGTGGGTTCCCTTTCTATTTTGATGGTTGTTTTATTTGCTGTGCAAAAGCTTTTTATTTATTTTTATTTTATTTTATTTTATTTTATTAATTTATTTTTTATATTAATTTATTTTTGTTACAGATGTTTCTCCTTTTTCTTCCATTGACTCCCTCCTTCCCCTCCCTCCCTGCCCCATCCCCAGTTTTGTTGTCCATGTCCATTGGTTATGCGTACATGCGTATATGCTTGGTAGTTTATTGCTCCCCTCCCCCACCCCCTCTTCTGGCAATTGTCAGTCTGTACCCTACTTCCACGTCTCTGTGACTACCCTGTTCCTCAGACTGTTATATTCATTATATTCCAGAAATAAGTGAGATCATATGATATTTGTCTTTCTCTGCTTGGGTTGTTTCGCTTAGGATAATAGTTTCCAGGTTCTCCCATGTCGTCTCAAAGGATAAGAGCTCTTTCTTTCTTACAGCTGCATAATACTCCATTGTGTATATGTACCACAGCTTTTTGTTCCATTCACCTAATGATGTACACTTGAGCTGTTTCCAGATCTTAGCTATTGTAAATAGCGCTACTATGAACATGGGGGTACACATATTCTTTCTGATTGGTGTTTCAGGCTTCTTAGGGTATATTCCTAGGAGTAGGATCACTGGTTCAAATGGTAATTCAATTTTTAATTTTTGGAGCTAGCTCTAGTACACTACTGGTGGGAATGCAAAAACCTTTTAGTTTGATGTAGTCCCATGAGTTCATTTTCTCCTTTGTTTCTCTTGCCTTAGGTGTTGTATCAGTGAAAATTCTGCTGCACATTTTCTTCTAGGATTTTTATGGATTCACGAGTCACATTTAAGTCTTTTACCCATTTTGAGTTTATTCTTGTGTTTGGTGTAAGTTGGTGTTCTAGCTTCTTCTTCTTCTTCTTCTTTTTTTTTTTTTGCATGCAGCTGTCCAATTTTCCAAGCACCATTTATTAAAGAGGCTCTCTTGACTCCACTCTATGCTCTTTCCACCTTTATCAAATATTAATTGAGCATATTGTCTAGGGTCAATGTCTGGGTTCTCTGTTTTGTTCCATTGATCTATGTGCCAGTTCTTGTGCCAGTTCCAGGCTGCTTTGATTACAGTGGCTTTGTAGTGTAACCTGATATCTCATATTGTGATCCCTCCTACTTTGTTCTTCTTTTTCAAGATTGCTGGGGCTATTCGGAGACTTTTTATGTTCCATATAAAGTTTTGTAGTATTTGTTCTAGTTCTGTTAGGTATATCGTTGGTATTTTGATGGGAATTGCATTGAATCTATAGATAGCTTTAGGTAGTATGGACATTTTAATGATGTTAATTCTTCCAATCCATGAACATGGTATATGCTTCCATTTTTTAATATCTTCCTCTATTTCTTTTTTCAATAACCTGTAGTTTTCTCTTAAGAGATCCTTTACTTCTTTGGTTAAGTTTATTCTTAGGTATCTTAATTTTTTTTGCCATGATGGTAAATAGGATTTTTTTTTTTAGTTTCTTTTTCTGTGAGTTCATTGTTGCTGTATAAAGATGCCATTGATTTCTTGACATTAATTTTGTATCCTGCTACTTTGCCAAATTCATTTATTAAGTCTAGTAGATTTTTGATGGAGTCTTTAAGGTTTTCTATGTACAATATCATGGCATCTGCAAATAATGACAGTTTCACTTCCACCTTTCTTATTTGGATCTCATTTATTTTTTCTTCATGCCTAATTGCTATGGCTAAGACTCCCAGTACTATATTAAGTAAGAGTACTGAATGTGGGCATCCCTGTCTTGTTCCCATTCTTAAGGAAAATGCTTTTAGTTTTTGCCTATTGAGTATGATGTAGGCTGTAGGTTTATTATGTATGGCCTTTATTATGTTGAGATATGATCCCTCTATTCCCACATTGTTGAACTTTTTTATCATAAATAGGTGCTGGGTTTTGTCGATTGCTTTTCCAGTATCTATTGATATGATCATATGATTTTTATCTTTAATTTTGTTTATGTGGTGTATCACATTTATTTATTTGCAAATATTGTACCATCCTTGCATCCCTGGAATGAATCCCACTTGGTCATGGTGAATAATTTTTTTAATGTATTGCTGGATCTGATTTGCTACTATTTTGTTAAGGTTTTGGTATCTGTGTTCATCACAGATATTGGCCTGTAGTTTTCATTCTTTTTAGTGTCTTTATCTGGTTGTGGAATTAGGATTATGCCGTCCTCTTAAAATGAGTTTGGAAGTCTCCTGTGTTCTTGGATTTTTTGGAATAGTTTGATGAGAATGGGCATTAGGTCTTCTTTGAATGTTCAGGAAAATTCCCCATGAAGACATCCGGGCCTGGGTTTGTGTTTGCTGGGAGTTTCTTAATTACATCTTCAATTTCCTTTGTTGTTATTAAGTTGTTCAAGTTTTCTATCTCTTCCTGGTTCAGTTTTTGGAGACTGTGTGTTTCTACAAATTTGATCATTTCGTCTAGATTGTCCAATTTGTTGGCGTATAATTGTTCATAGTATGTTTTTATGATCTTTTGTATTTCTGTGGTGTCAGTTGTTACTTCTCCTCTTTCATTTCTGATTTTGTTTATTTGGTTCCTCTTTTTTGTTTCTTGGTGAGTCTGTCTAAAGTTCCATCGATCTTGTTTATCTTTTCAATGAACCAGCTTTTTGTTTCATTGATCTTTTGAGCTGTTTTTGTTTGTTTGTTTTTTGTTTGTTTGTTTGTTTTTGTTTTTTTTTGTCTCTATGTCTTTTATTTCTGCTCTGACCTTTACTATTTCTTCTACTTGCTCTGGGTTTTTCTTTTTGTTTACTTTCTAGTTCTTTAAGTTGTAGGGTTAGGTAGTCAATTAGGAATTTTTCTTGTTTCTTGAAGTAGGTCTGTATTGCTTTGAACTTCCCTCTCAGTACTGCTTTCACTGTGTCCCATAGATATTGTGTTGTTTTGTGTTCTTTTTCATTGGTTTCTTTTATCTCATTGGTAACCCATTCGTTCTTTAATAACATACTATTTAGCCTCCAAGTGTTTGAATGTTTTTGTGTGTTTTTGTTGTAATTGAGTCCTATTGTCATGCCACTGTGATCTGAGAAGACGCTTGATATTATTTCAATCTTTTTGAATTTGTAGAGACTTACCTTGTGTCCTACCATGTGGTCTGTCTTTGAGAATGTCCGGTGTACACTTATTCTGCTGCTTTGAGGTGAAATGTTCTGTAAATATCAATTGAGTCCAACTGATCTCGGTCATCATTTAAGAACTCTATGTCCTTGTTAAGTTTTTGTCTGGAAGATATATCCAGTGGTGTCAATGGGGTGCTAATGTCACCCAGTATGATTGAATTGCCATTGATCTCTCCCTTGAAGTCCTCCAGAAGTTTTTAAATATATTTTGGTGGTCCCATATTTGGTGTGTATATGTTTACCATGGTTATATTCTCTTGTTGAATTGATCCTTTTAATATTATGTAGTGACCTTCTTTATCTCTTATTTTGGCCCTTGTTTTGAAGTCTATCTTGTCAGATATGAGTATTGCTACACCAGCTTTTTTTTTTTTTTTCCATTTGCTTGGGAAACTTTTTTCCATCCCTTCACTTTCATCCTGTATGTGTCTTTTGTTGTGAGGTGAGTATCTTGTAGACAGCATATATATGTGTGGAGTTTTCTTATCCAATCAGCTACCCTATGTCTTTTTATTGGCGCATTTAAGCCATTTATATTTAAGCTTATTATTGATAGATCTTTATTACTTGATATTTTTATTTTATGCTTGTGTTCCTCTTTCCCTCCCTCTCTCTGTTTCTTCTTCTTACAACAGTTCCTTCAGCATTTTTTGCAGTGCTGGAAAAAGCTAAATTCCTTTAGATTTTTTTTTTATCCTTGAAACTCTTTATTTCTCCTTTAATTTTGAATGATAACCTTGCTGGATAGAGTAGTTTTGGATTCAGACCCTTGCCTTGAGTTACTTTGTACTCTTCATGCCACTCCCTTTTGGCCTGCAGTGTTTCTACTGAAAATTCAGCTGTCAATCTAATGGGAGCTCCCTTGTAGGTAACTTTCTGTCTCTCTCTTGCTTCCTTTAAGATTCTGTCTTTGCCTTTAATGTTTGCCATTTTTGTTATGATATGTCTAGCTGTGGGTCTTTTGGGGTTCTTCTTGCTTGGGACTCTCTGTGTTTCCTGTACTTGAGTGACTTTTTCCTTCACCAGTTTAGGGAAGTTTTCTGTCATTTCTTCAAACAGGTTTTCTATTCCTTTCTCTGATTCTTCTCCTTCTGGTTCCTCTATAATGGGAATGTTGTTAGGTTTGTATTGTCTCACATCTCCCTTAAACTCTCCTCCTGCTTTTTAATATTTTTCCCTATTTGCTGCTCTATTTGGGTGTTTTTTTCTACCTTGTTTTCTAAGTCACTGATTCGGTCTTCAGCTTCTTCTAATCTACTATTGAACCCTTCTAAGGAATTTTTCATAACAGCTATGTCATTTTTTATTTCCTCTTGATTTTTATGCATAGCTTCTACCTCTTTTTTTTAAGCTGAAGTAATTTCCAGTGAACTCTTCATAATTCTTATTGTTTGTAGTTCTCACCAAATTGTTTGAGCACCCTTATAATCATTGCTTTGAATTCCTTATATGACAAGTTGCTTTCTTCTAGTTCCTGTAGTTCCTTTTCTGATGATTCCTCTCTTTTTTTCATTTGAGTGTTGTTTCTTTGTCTCACCATTTTAGCAATCTGGTAGTTCTAAGCCCGGTGAGGGATGTTGGGGTGTGTAGGCAGGTCGGAGTGTATCAACTAAGGCTGCTGTGCCTCCCAATCTGCATTGGTGTATGGTATCTCTTGCCTGCTGTGGGTCCCGGAAGGTTGACACCTGGTGGCTGGTATTGGTCTGTCATGAAAATCTTGGCTCCCTGAGACTTGCTGCTGCTTGGGCTGGGGCACTGCTCCTAATCAGCTTCTGCTGCTGCTGGGGATGAGTCTCAGCTGCTGATATGTGCTGCTGCTGCCTGGGGTGCGTGAGTCTGTCTGGTGCCCAGCTGGGGTGCATGGGGTTCCACTAGGATACTGTTGGTGTGTGTGGGTTTCACTGGCGTGCTGCTGGGGTTTGTGGGTCTCTCTGGTACACTGCTGGGTGTTTGGATCCAGCTGGTTACTGCTGGGGTTTGTGGGTCCTCTTGGTATGCTGCTTCAATTTGTGGGTTTCACTTGTGTTCTGCTCGGGTTCATGGGTCCCTCTCGTACTCTGCTGTGTTTTGTGGGTCCCTCTGGTATGCTTCTGGAGTGCGTGGGTCCCACTGGTGTTCTGTTGGGGTACCCTGCTGCCTGATGTGGCTCAGCTCCTGATCAGTTGCTGCTGGGTGAGTGTCAGCTCCTGGTTCACACTGTTACTGCTGCTACTGTTGCCAGGATGTGTTCTCAGGTTCCAGTCCTTTACTGCTGTTGGGCGCTGAGGATGATCTTTATCTAGGTCTTTGCTTCTGCTGGGGAGAGGGGCTCCACTCCAACTCCACTGCTGCAGTTGTCAGGGGGAGGTCTCAGTTGCCCTCCTCCTGCTGCTTGGGCTGGGGCACCGCTCCTTGTCAGCCTTTGCTAATGCCACTGGTGATGGTTTTCAGCTGCCAATCTGGGCTGCTAATGTCTGTTGGGGGTGGGGCTCTACTCCCGCCCAGTCACTGTTGCTGTCAGGGGAGGTGCTGTGCTCTCATGCTGGTGCTACTGCCACTGCGAGCCTGGGCGAGCTGCTGCAAGCCTGGGCAGGCCCTGGCACCATGACCCTGGGCAGGTTGTGCTGCTGTAAGCCTGGGCAAGCCACTGCTGCTGTTGGGGCTGGGGCTCTGGCTCCTGGCCATTTTTGGCTACTGTAGTAGGCACCTCAATAGTGCTGCTACTGTGAGCTGACCGTGTTGACACAGCTGAGTCCACTGGACCGATGGTGCAAGGCACTCTGGTGGACTCAGGTCACTTGGCCCTAACTGCTCCCTTTTTCTTCCTCCTAGGGAAAACCCGGGATTTTCCAAAATGACGGGGCCTCCTGCCGCCTAGGGGAAATTTTGCTGACATGCCACTTACTGCAGTAGCTGGCAGCTTTCCATCCACAGCACAGGAACCTTCTGCCGTGTCCCTGCACTGCTCAAGGTTGGTCGTCCACACTCATATTCACTCACACTCTCACATACTCACACTCACTCCAGTCCTGCCCACCACCATCTTTTCTTGGCAGTCTCTTGTTATTAATTTTGTATCCTGCTACTTTTCCAAATTCATTTATTAACTCTAGTACATATTTGAGGGAATATTTAGGGATTTCCATGTACAATGTCATGCCATCTGCAAATAATGACAGTTTCACTTCCTCCTTTCCAATTTAGATCCCTTTTATTTTTTCTTCATGTCTAATTGCTGTGGCTAAAACTTCCAGTACTATGTTAAATAAGAGTGGTGAAAGTGGGAATCCCTTTCTTATTCCTGTTCTTAAAGGAAATGCTTTTAATTTTTGCCCATTGAGTATTATGTTGGCTGTAGGTTGTTCATATATGGCCTTCATTATGTCAAGATATGGCCTTTATTATGTCAAGATATGGCCTTTATTATGTCAAGATATGATCCCTCTATTGCCAAATTGCTGAGCATTTTCAGCAAAAATTAGTGCTGGATTTTGTCAAATGCTTTTTCAGCATCTCTTGATATAATCATATTATCTTTCATTTTGTTTATGTGGTGTATCACATTTATTGATTGGCGAATACTGTACCATCCTTGCATCCCTGGGATGAATCCCACTTAGTCATGGTGAACAACTTTTTAAATGTAATACTGGATCCGAGTTGCTCATATTTTGTTCAGGATTTTGGAATCTATGTTCATCAGGGATATTGGCCTGTAGTTTTCTTTCTTTGTAGTGTCTTTATCTGGTTTTGGAATTAGAATCATGCTAGCCTCATAAAATGAGTGTGGAATTCTTCTTTCTTTTGATATTTTTGGAATAGTTTGAGGAGAATGGGTGTTAATTCTTCTTTGAATGTTCTGTAAAACTGCCCCGTGAAGCCATCCAGACCTGGGCTTTTGTTTGCTGGGAGAGTCTTGATTACATCTTCAATTTCCTTAGTTGTTATTGTTCTGCTCAGGTTTTCTGTCCTTCTGGGTTCAGTTTTGAGAGACTATGTGTTTCTAGAAATTTGTCCATTTTGCCTAAATTGTCCAATTTGTTGCCATATAATTTTTCATAGTATTTGTTAACAATCCTTTGATTTCTGTGGAGTCAGTTGTTACTTCTCTTCTTTTGTTTCTGATTCTGTTTATTTGCATCCTCTCTCTTTGTTTCTTAGTGAGTCTGGCTAAGGGTCCATCAATCTTGTTTATCTTTTCAAAGAACCAGTTTTTTGTTTCAGTGATCTTTTGAAATGTTTTTTAGTCTCCTTGTCATTTATTTCTGCTCTTATCTTTACTATTTCTTTCCTTCTACTTGCTCTGGGTTTTTCTTCTTTTTTCCCTTCTAGTTCTTTAAGTTGTGAGGTTTGACAGTCAATTAGAAATTTTTCTTTCTTCTTGAGGTAGGCCTGTAGTGCTATGAACTTCCCTCTGAGGACTGCTTTTGTTGCATCCATAGATTTTGTGTTGTTATGTGTTTATTTTCATTGGTTTCCAGGAAGTTTTTAATTTCTTCATTGATCTCCTTGGTAACCCATTCATTGTTTAATAACATGCTATTTAGCCTCCATGTGTATAAATGACTTTGTGTGTCTTTGTTGTAATTGATTTCTAGTTTCATTCCATTGTGATCTGAGAAAATGCTTGATATGACTTCAATCTTGTTGAACTTGTAGAGACTTAATTTGTGTTCTAACATGTGGTCTGTCTTTGAGAATGTCCCATGTGCACTTGAGAAGACTGTGAATTTTGCAGTTTTGGGGTGTAATTCTCGGTAGGCATCTATTAAATGCGTTTGATCTAGTGCATCATTTAAGGTCCCTGTTTCCTTGTTAATTTTTTGTCTAGAGGATCTATCCAGTGACGTGAGTGGAATGTTGAAGTTTTCTGCTATGATTGCATTGCTGTCAATTTCTCATTTGAAGTTCTCCAGAGGTTTTTAAATATATTTTGGTGCACCTATATTGGGTGCATATATGTTTACCAAGGTTATCTCTTCCTGTTGGATAGATCCTTTCAATATAATGTAGTAGCTTTCTTTGTCTCTAGTTATGATCTCCATTTTGAAATCTACTTTATCAGATATTAGTATTGCTACCTCAGCCTTTTTTTCCTTTCCATTTGCTTGGATGATATTTTTCCACCCCTTCATGTTCAACCTATGTGAGTCTTTTGTTGTAAGGTGAGTCTCTTGTTAACAACATATATAGGAGTCATACTTTCTTATCCAATCAGCTACTCTGTGTCTTCTGATCAGAGCATTCTATATCTTTATATTTAAGGTTATTATTGATATGTACTTATTTACTGCCATTTTGGTTTATTGCAGTTATATTTTTCTTCCTATTTCTTCTACTAATTACAGCAGTCCTCTTAACTTTACTTGCAGTGTTGGTTTGGTGCTAATATATTCCCTTAGCCTTTTTTTTTTTTTTTTTTTTGTCTGAGAAGCTCTTTATTTCACTTTCCATTTTGAATGATAGCCTTGCTGGATAGAGTAGTTTTCGATTCAGATCCTTGTTTTTCATGACCTTGATTACTTTATGCCATTTATTTCTGGCCTGTAGGGTATCTGTTGAAAATTCACCTGATAGCCCTATTGGGGTTCCCTTATAGGTAACCTGTTGCTTATCTCTTATTGCCTTTAGGATTCTCTCTTTGTCTTTAATTTTTGGCTTTTTAATTATTATGTGTTTTGGTGTGTGCCTGTTTGGGTTCTTCTTACTTGGAGCTCTCTGAGCTTCTTCAACTTGAATGCCTTTTTCCTTCACCACATTAGGGAAGTTTTCTTGCACTATTTCTTCAAATATATTCTCTAACCCTTGCTCATTGTCTTCTTCTTCTGGAACTCTTATGATGTGGATGTTGTGTTTCCCATTGTTGCAGAGTTGTCTTAAGCTGTCTTCTTGTTTTTAATTGTTTTTTCTTTTTGGTTTTCTGATTGGGTGATTTTTTCTATCCTGTCTTCTCATTCATTGATCCTGTCCTCAGCTTCCTCTACTCTGTTGGTTATTTCTTCCAATGTGTTCTTTATTTCTGCTTTGTCATTCTTCATTTCCCATTGATTGGTTTTCAGTGTTTCTATATCTTTACACATGGTGTTAAGCGCCTTACTTATTATGTTGACCTTCGTCATTATCATCACTCTGAATTCTACCTCTGATAACTTGCTTAACTGCATTTCATTTTTCTCGTCTTCAGTATAGTTTTCTTGTTCTTTCATTTGGGATTTGATTTTTTGTGTCACCATTTTGGCTTTCTCAATGGGTTTTTGCGCATGCCAAATTTTCCTTGTGGGTGTTGGTGTTCCGCTGCTTGTGGCTCTCTCTACTGGGTTTGGATAAGTATGGGAGGACCCACGTTAAATGCCACTGTCAAGTCTTACTTTCCTGGGTAGATTTGCAAGCCCAGGATAGGTTCAGATATCCTCTAAGTTTTTGCCTGGAGGCTATTATTCTCAGTTACCTCATGAGCTTTGGATTTTTGCCCTCAGCTGAATGAAAAACTGCTTCAGATGTTCAGGGTGAGAGGATTTCAAGAGGGTGAGGCAGATGCTGGCTGTTAATGTGCCTCAATTTGCATTTCTCTGGCCTGGCCCTGTGGTGATAATTTCCTAAGGGAGGGGCTCTGGGAAGTTGCTTTTTGAGTAAGATGGCTACTGTCCTGTGAGGCAGTGATTAAGCATAAACTTCCATTGTCCTCTTACCTCTCCAAGCTCCTGAGTCTCTGCACATGTTGTCTCCACACATTTCCAGTTCAGTTTGCCCTCCCTCTTCCAGAGTCCAAGGTAAGTGGCTGGGGCTAATTTAGCACTCTGTCCTTGCCCTCTGTACTGTGCAGCTGGCTTAGAATTTTATCCCTGAGAGATCTGCTCACAGCTAAACCAGCTGCTCTCTGAGGGCTCTCTGCCCACCCTCTTGTGGCTCCACAGTTCCTATCAAGCTCGATTCAGGGTCCTTTTTCCTGTCCCTGGTTATATGGGTACTCTCCAGCTGCTTTTATGTTGCTTTTTCCCAACAATTTGTCTTTATTTTAGTTGTAATTCCAGTTTGGTCCTGGGAGATGGTCTCTGTATTTTCCATTCACCCCACCATGATTTTGGGATCTCTTCTTCAGAGCATCTGTAAGATCCACTGAAGCTTCATTTGAGACTGCAGTTTAACTTATCTGCCTATTTCTGCATCTTTCCCTTCCTTTGACTGAGTTCTTAATATATTTTAGATATTAAACCTTTCTTGAAGATATTGTTTTCAAGTATCAGCTCCCACTGATTTTCTGTCTCTTTGTTTTGTTGTCAGTTTCTTTTGCTGTGCAGAAACTTTTTAATTTGATATAGTCTCATCCATTTACTTTTGCCTTTACTTCCCTTGCCTTTTGGGGTCAAATTCATAAAATGTTCTCTATGACCAAATATAGTACCTATATTTCCTACTATGTACTTTATTGTTTCAGATTTTATATTTAGTTATTTGATCCATTTTTAAAATATGTTTTTATTGATTTTTTTATAGAGAGATGAAGGGAGAGAAAGATAGACACATCAATGTGAGAGAGAAACATGGATCAACTGCCTTCTGCATGCCCCCCACTGGGGATTGAGCCCACAACTCGGGCATGTGCCCTGACTGGGAATCGAACTGGGACCTCTCATTCCCTGGGACAATGCTCAATCCACTGAGCCACACCAGCCAGGCCTTTGATCCATTTTTTAAAGAAATAGAATAATGAAAAATCCCTCTACATTTTTAATTAAAATTATTCTATTAGGAAGATTTGTCCCTTCTCCTCAGTTATTTATTCAATCATTTATTTATAGCTATATAAACATTTGTGTATTTATTTTATACTTTGGATTTTAATCTGACACTACTACATTTTTGTGTTTGTTGTTGTTGCTCAAATTTTCAACTGTTAGACATAGGAACTGTTTTAGTTTGGTTCTTGTGTCATTTTAACGTTTCCTGTAGCATTTCATTACACTTGCATGGGTGTGTCCATCTTGTCCAATTAGATTGTAAACCATTGAAGAAAGAAATGTTATCATATTTATCTTTGTGTTCCTAGTGTTAAACACAGTAACAGACACAGTATTTCCATGGTAAAAACCTGTTGAACGAATTAGAAGAGCAGAGACATAGGAATAGAATATTTTTCTTACTAATAAAAGAAAACCCCTATGTTCATAACAGCATTATTTACAATTACCAAGATCTTAAAACAGCTGCAGTGCCCATCAGTAGATGAAAGGGAAAAAAAGCTGTGGTACATTTACACAATGGAATACTGCAGATGTGCAAAAGAAGAAAATCTTAACCTTTGTGACAGCATGGCTGGACCTCAAGAGTATTATGCTAAGTGAAATAAGCAAGTCAGAAAAAGACAAATGCCATATGATCTCACTTAGATGTGAAATCAAATTAAAAGTTAACTGACAAACTGAATTGAAACAGAGGCATGGACACGTAGAACAGGCTGACAGCTGTCAGAGGGGAAGGGGATGGAGGGACTGGACAAAAAAGGTGAAAGGATTAGCCAAAAATCTTACGTGCATAACCCATAGATACAGCCACAATTGTGGTGATGGCCAGAGGGAAGGGGTGATGGGGGCTGGGTGGAGGTGGGCAAAAGTTGGGGAAAGGGGGCATCTGTAATAATGTCAACAATAAAAATAAAGTTTAAAATAAGAAGAACCCATCATTTCAGTCTCACACTGGCCCATTTGAAGCCACAGGAAGCTTGGATCAGGAGTTGTTTATGAAGAGTTCATCATTTTTATTTGGGTATCATCTAACACAGTTATATACCAATTTGTGAACAGAATTGCTGCATCCAAAGAAGGGGTATCGTTGAATTGGTGAGCAGAAAAGTTGTCTGATACAGTAAGAATGCTGGAATCATGGCATCCCAGTTTAGAAATGTGCTTTGGAAATATCACTTAGAAGCAGTCTGTATACTTTTCCTGAATATGGGGCTCTCAGAAGCTCTTTCTGTCTTGGAAGTTGTCACTGACACCCAAGACAACCTTACTCCATCCAGGATAAATGGAGAGGTATAGATTTTAAAGTAAGTCTATTCAGCCAGTCAGAATGTTTGGCTGAGCAATTTAACATAACACATTAAGGTAATATCACTTATATCTCAGTATTTCTGACATTTATTTTCATTATTGGTTTACATTATTCTGGGAGAAAAAGCCAGTAGGTGGCAGAATTTTAGAAAATCTCTGATTCTCATACATCTGTGTATTTAGTAAGAACCATTAATCCAGGTTACTTTCCCTAAAGGCAATGATGTATGAAACTGGACTAGGATGTTTTTGGTGTCTGTCCAGGTATTAAAGAGTTAGAAAAAGCTACACTTAGCCAATAGTTACTCTAATCTTTCAATGTCCATAAGAGAAAGATACACAATGTTTCTTGGGGCAATGTGAAAACATTTCTAGAACAGCAGTGCAGTACACTAAAGAGTCAGTCAGACTTGAGTTTGAATTATTTGGACCTCTTTTTTGCTGTATTATCTTGAACACATTATTTACTTCTCCAAGCCTGTTTTTTCATATGTAAAATGGTATTAATAGTAGTGCCAACCAGATATGTGGATATCATGAGATTATGGATGTAAAGCTACCAATGGAATGCTTGACTCATAGCAGAGCTTGTTTTATTGATAGCAAAACTATGCTCAGAGACTGAGATTGTCTTTGCCGATAATTTATTTCACACAGGTTCACTGCAGGAATTATAATTTATAATAATAATTTTACAATCCAACAGCATGCAAGATAATGTCTGTTAATAAGCTAATAAAAATATCATTCTCCAAAAAATAATAGAGTAATTACACTATTGTTCCAGGCAATGGGGAGATGAAAGAAAGAAAGTCCAAATTTAGTTGAGGTGTCTCTTTTTAAAAGTTGGTTCTTGGAAGAGTCAGTTCTTCCAACTAAAATCTAGGTATCAGCAGCTGGCATAGGTCCCTCACTACTAAGACACATAGCTAGTGGACGATGGGACTGGTGTTGGCAGACAAGATGGGGCGCTCCCAAGGATGTAACTCCAGAGAGCATTAAACAGCTTGTACCACTGACAATGACAAGTAGCCTCATCAAATTAGGAACAGATGTCCATTTACTTTCTGTGAATGCTGCATGGTTTAACACCACTGCTGACCAAGAGCCCGACCATGCAGGAGCAAGCATCTCAATATCTATAGAGAGGTATTTAGATCAGCAGAGATTAGCCTTTCTCAGACTGCACACTCTCAGTAATTCCTCATTGACTTTTGGTATTTAAAGTTTAAATATCCATTACATCATAGGCACTCTTCCATAGGTTCTTATCCATAAGTCCCTTGTGGTGCCTGTCAACAGCTGAGCTACTGAGTGCTTATTGACAACAACAGATGTCCATGACAACATCCTAGCACATCTTCCTCAATGTAAACAAATCCACCCTTAGATCAAAACAACTTCACTTAACTCATAAACAAGTGGATTTGAAATCATGACAAACCAATACACAACAGAACTCAAAAATGACATTTTTCATGAATGTGTCTCAAAGTCTCTGAACACTGTATTCCCCAAGCTCCTCCTCTTGTGGTTTCTAGTTTGTATCTAGTCTTTAGCAAATACCTGGTGCTGCTCCACTCCATCCCAAACGTGAAAACAATTAGCAAACCTTTCTTAATGCCCCCTGGTTTGCAATCTTTTCTTCTAGCCTTTTATTATATTTATAACTCTCCTCAGAATGACTCCATATATGTTTCAAATTTTTGCCAGCTGCAAAAGCTTCCAAAATCAACCTCCTTCTTGTATTTATTGCCCTCTCTTCAGACTATACTGTGGTTCTCTTAACAATACAGATTTCCCACAGCTTGTTCTGGTAAAATGGGATTAAGTCCCTTGTATCTGACCCCAGGTAGCCATGTTGCTTCCTCATCAAGTGTTGCAAGCTTTTTTTATTTTTTAAATAAAAGGATAAATGTGGGGATGGGGGGGAGTATTCACTTCTCATCGGTCAGAATCTCAAAACAAAAAATCTGCACACATGGGAATTTATCATCATCTGTAAACCCAGATTAGAATGCAGTAATGAGTTCCGATCATTGCTTGATTTCTGAGTAGCATGTATTTAAAAAAAAAAACAGAGCTGTATAGCCCCAACAGACACAGCAGCTGTGGATCAGGAGCTGAGACCTACTCCAACAGCAGGAACAGAAGATTGGGAGCCATATTCAGCGAGGCAACAGCAGTGCCTTGCGACCTATGCACACCAGCAGTGCCAATAATGACAGACAAAAATGAGCTGCCAGGTCAATCATACTGGATCTCTAGCCCTGAGGACCACAGGTCAGATCAGAGCCGCTGACCACACAGCATCTTCAGCAGCCAAGAGCCAATTGCCCTGCCACTTCAGATGTCACTGAGAGCCACTAGCACCCCTGCATGATTGGACTGGATCTGAGATCCAGCCTTGGCATGGCCTGATGTCCCAGAGCACACCAACATGCCAGTGTGACCCAGTGTGCCACAAAATGCAAGACTGAGAAAATAGTGAGACAAAGAAACAAACCCAAATGTAAGAAAATGAGGAATTACTAGAAAAGGAACAAAATAAAATGGAGACAACGTTTCTCACACAAAAAATTCAAAGTAATGGTAGTAAGAGTACTCAAACAACTTAATAAGAATTATAAGCAATTGATGAGATTGATAAAGAACTCAGCTGGAGCTTGAACAAAGTGGTAGAAGCTATAAACAAGAAGTAAGTGGACATGAAGAGTGACATAGCTGAAATAAAGGACAACTTGAAAGGATTCAATAGTAGGTTAGAAGAAGCTGAGGACTGAATCAGTGAGATAGAAGACAAGGTAGAATAAAAACACTGAATTAAAGAAGCAAATGAAAAAATAAAATAAGCAGGAGGAGAGTTTAAAGGAAATTTGGGACAATACCAAACATAACAACATTTGCATCATAAGGATACAAGAAGGAGAAGAATTGGAGAAAGGAATAGAGAACCTGTTTGAAGAAATAATGACAGAAAACTTTCCTAACCTGGTGAAGGAAAAAGTCACACAAGCTCAGGAAACACAGAGAGTCCCACTCAAGATGAGCCCAAACAGACCCTCATGTAGACACATTATAATTAAAATGGCAAATGTTACAGACATAGAAAGAACGTTACAGGCAGCAATAGAAAGTCAGAAACTTATCTACAAGGGAGCTCCCATTAGACTGTCAGTTGATTTCTCAAAGGAAACACTGCAGGCCAGAAGGGAGTGGCAGGAATTATACAAAGTAATGAAAAGCAAGGGACTGAAACCAAGACTAATCTATCCAGCAAGGCTATCACTCTAACTTGAAGGTGAAATAAAGAGCTTTGCAGACAAAATATAAAAAAATTTTTTAAAAGGCTAAAGGAGTTAATTACCACCAAACCAGCACTGCATGAAGCACTAAAGGACTGTTATAAGAAAAATAAAAAAGAGAGAGAGAGGAACACAGGAAAATTGCATAAAAATGGCAACAAATAAGTACCTATTAATAACAACCTTAAATATAAATGGTTTAAATGCTCCAATCAAAAAGCATTGGGTAGCTGATTGGATAAGAAAATGTGACCCATATATATACTGTTTACAAGAGACCCATATCAGAACAAAAGACTCACAAAAGATGAAAGTGAAGGGATGGAAAAAAACATTTCCACGCAAATTGAAACCAAAAAAAGCTGGGGTAGAAATACTCATACCTGATCAAATAGTTTTCAAAATAAAGGTCATAACAAAAGTCAAAGAAGGGCACTACATAATATTAAAAGGATTGGTCAAACAAGAGAATATAACCCTGGTAAACATATATGCACCCAATATAGGAGCATCAAAGTATATTAAAAAACTGCTGGGGGTCTTGACAGCAATACAATTATTGTAGGAAACTTTAACACCCCTAACTGACATCACTGGCTACATGTTCTAGGCAAAGAATCAACCACAGCAAAAACAAAAACCACAGACCCTAAAGAAAACTAGATCATATAGATTTAATTGATATTTACAGAATATTTTACCCCAGGGATGAAGAATACATATTATTTTCAAGTGCACATGGGACATTAGAAAAATAGACCACATGTTAGGACAAAAACAAAATCTCTACAAATGCAAGAAGATTCAAATGATATCTATCGTCTTCACAGATCAAAATGGCATAAAATAGAAATCAATTATAAAAAAAAAAACCCACAAAAATATTCAAACAATGGGAGGCTAAAGAGCATGTTATTAAACAACTAGTGGGTTACCAAAGAGATCAAGGAAGAAATTAAAAACTTTCTGAAAACAAATGAAAATAAACACACAACAACACAAAATCTGTGGGGCAAAGCAAAAACAGTCCTGAGAGTGAAGTTCGTAGCAATACAGGCCTACCTCAAGAAACAAGAAAAAAATTAATAAACTATCTAACCCTACGATTTTAAGAATTAAAAGAGAATAAAGAGAAAAACCCAGAGTTAGAAGAAGGGAGAAAATAATAAAGATCAGAGCAGAAATGAATGACATAGAGAATAAAAAAATTAAAAAAAAACAAACAATAGAGTACTGGCTGGTTTGGCTCAGCAGTTGGAGCGTCAGCCTGTGGACCAGAGAGTCCCAGGTTCAGTTCCCACTAGAGTCACGTACAAAAATAGATAAATAAATAAATAAATAAATAAATAAATAAATAAATAAATAAATAAAATAAAATAAAATAAAAAGATCAATGAAACCAAGAGTTGGTTCTTTTAAATGGTAAACAAGATTGATCCACCTTTAGTATAATTCACCAAGAGACAAAGAGAAAGGACCAAAAATAAATAACACCAGAAATGAAAGAGGTGAAGTAACAACTGACACCGTAAAAATATAAAGGATTGTAAAAAAATATTAAGAATGATTATATGCCAACAAATGGGAAAAATAAGGTAAAATAGAAAACTTCCAACAATCATACCAGCTTGCAAAACTCAACAGGGAAGCGTCAGAAAACCTGAATAGACCAATGAGAACTAAAATAACTAGAAGCACTAATCAACAGATTACTAGCAAACAAAGGCCCCAGTTTGGACGATTTAACAGGGGAGTTTTACCAAACATTCAAAGAAGAACTAACACCCATTCTTCTCAAACAATTCCAAAAAAATTTAAGAGGAAAGAAGACCTCCAAATTCTTTTTATGAGGTCTGCATAATCATAATTCAAAACCAGATAAAGACACTATAAAGAAAGTAAATTACAAGCCAATATTCTTGATGAATATAGATGCCAAATACCTCAACAAAATTTTAGCAAATCGGATCCAGCAATATATTTAAAAATTATTCAGCACAAACAAGCGGTATTTATCCCAGGGATGTAAGGCTGGTACAAGATTTGCAAATCAATAAATGTGATACACCACATAAACAAAATGAAAGATAAAAACAATATGATCATATCAATAGATGCTGACAAAGCATTTGACAAAATGCAACACCTATTTCTGATAAATGCTCAGCAAAGTGGGAACAGAGGGATCATATCTCAATATAATAAAGGCCATATATGACAAATCTACATCCAACATGATACTCCATGGGAAAAACCTAAAAGCATTTCCCTTAAGAACAGGAACAAAACAGGGTTGTCCACTTTCACCACTCTTATTGTGCATAGTACTGGAAGACTTAGCCACAGACAAGAAGAAAAAACGAAAAGGCATCCAAATTGGAAAGGAGGAAGTGAAACTGTCATTATTCACAGATAAACTTACATTGTACATAGAAAACCCTAAAGACTGCACTAAAAACTACTGTATTTAATAAATAAGGCAATGTAACAGGATACAAAATTAATATCTATAAATCAATGACATTTTTATAAACCAATCATGAACACACAGAAAGTGAAACTAAACATCAATCCCATTTACTATAGCAACAAAAACATTAAGATACCTAGGAATATACTTAATCAAGGGGGTAAAAGAGCTGTTCTTAGAAAACTACAGAACATTGAAAAAAATACAAGAAGTCATAAAAAAAATGGAAGCATATAACATGTTCATGAATTGGAAGAATCAACATAATTAAAATGACCATACTACCCAAAGCAAAATATCAATTCAATGCAATCACTAGTAAAATACAAATGACATATTTCACAGAGCTAGAACAAAAACTTTGAAAGTATATAGGAAAAAAAAAATGACCCCAAATATCGACAGCAGTCTTGAAAAAGAACAAAGTTGGAAAGTTCACAATACTGGATATCAGGTTATACTACAAAGCTACTGTAATAAAAACAGCCTGGTACTGGCACAAAAACAAGCATATAAATCAATGAAACAGAAAGAGAAACAAAAACTTGACCCAAGAGAGTATGCACAATTAATATTTGACAAAGGAGGCAACATCATACAATGCAGTAAAGACCGTCTTTTCCATAAATGGTGTTGGAAAAATTGGATAGGTACATGCAAAAAGAAATAAAACTAGACCACCAGCATATACTATACACAAGAATAAACTCAAAATGGATAAAAAGTTTAAATGTAACTCATGAAACCATAAAAACCCTAGAAGAAAATATAAGCAGTAAATTCTCAGACATCACATGAAATGGGATTTTCACCAATATATCACCTAGGACCAGAGAAATAAAGGAAAAATTACTACAAGGACTATATCAAACTAAAAGCTTCTGTACAACAAAAAAAACCAGCATTAAAATTAAAAAGGAACCCACTGTATGTGAGAACATATTTGCTACAGACACAGTACATAGGATAAGGGGTCAATTTCCAAAATATATAATGTACTCATAAAACTCAACAAAAGGAAGACAAGGAACCCAATTAAAAAAAAAATGGACAGAAGACCTGAATAGACAATTCTCCAAAGAGGACATACAAATGGCCAAGAGACATATGAAGAAATGTTCAACATCACTAATCATTAGAGAGATGTAAAGTAAAATGACTATAAGGTATCACCTCATACCTGCCAGAATGGCTATTATCAACAAATCATCTAACAACAAGTGATGGCAATGATGTGAAGAAAAAGTTACTCTAGAACACTGCAGGTGAAAATGCAGACTGATGCAGCCACTATGGAAAACCATATGGTGTTTCCTCAAAAAATTAAAAATGGAACATCCATTTCACCCAGTGAGCCCATTCCTAGGAATATATCCTAAGAATTACAAAACACCAATCAGAAAAAATTTATCCCCACTATATTCATAACAGTACTACTTACAATAGCTAAGATCTGGTTACAGCCCAAGTGTTTGACAGTAGATGATTGGATAAAAAAGCTGTAATATAGCCTTAGCCAGTTTGACTCAGTGGAAGGAGCATTGGCCCCCAGACCAAAGAGTCTCTGATTCAATTCCAGTCAAGGGCACATACCTCAGTTGCAGTTCAGTCCCTGGTCAAGGTAGTGGTTATGGGGGAGGCAGCCAGATGATGTGTCTCTCTCACATCGATGTTTCTTTCTTTCTCTCTCTCTGTCTCCCACTCTACCTGAAGATAAATGGAAAAATGTCCTCAGGCAAAAATTAAAAAAAAAAAAAGCTGGGATACATTTATACAATGGAATACTATGCAGCTGTAAGAAAGACAGATCTCTGAGAGAGTCCAAAATGGCAGCAGAGTGAATGAAACCTACACAGACAATCTCCCAGGAACAAACTGAAATCACACTAAAATAAAGACAAATCATTAGGAAAAACAGCTGGAGAGGACACTAAATAGAACCTGGTAGGAACTGTGGAAGTGTGATAGGGCAGGCTGGGAGCGATGGACAGCAGCTGTATTAGCTGTAAGCAACTTCCTCAGGATAAAAACCCCAAGCTGACTCCACAGTACAGAGGGCCGGGACAGAACACTAAATTACCTACAGTCACTCACGTTGGACTCTGGCAGAGGGAAGGCAGATTGGATTGGAACTGTGTGAAGAGACTCTGGAGCTTGGGAAGCTGGAAGAGCAATAGGAGTTTTGTGCTGAATCACTCCCTCAAAGGACAGTAGCCATCTTACTCAAACAGACCATTCCCAGAGCCCCAGGGAAAAGCAAGACCCCATCCCTCAGTAATTTTGCACAATCTGGCTAGGCCAGAAAAATGCAAATTGAGGCACATTAAGAGCTAGCGAGCATCTCCCCACCTGCTGGAAATCCTATTACCCTGAACATATGAGGGATTTTTTTAATCAGATGAGGGCTACAACTCAAGGCTCATCAAGTAACTGAGACTAATAGCCTCTAGGCAAAAAGCTAGAGGTTAACTGAACCATTCCTGGGCTTGCAAATCTACACAGGAAAGTAAGACTTGACAGTGATGTTTAATGTGGGACCTCCCAAACTCATCCAAATCCAGTAGAGGGAGCCAACACAGGTGAAACACCAACACCCACGGGGAAAATTCGGCAGGCTCCAAAACCTACAGAGACAGCCAAAATGGTGAAAGCAAGAAACAAATCCCAAATGAAAGAACAAGAGAGCTTTACTGATGAAGAGATATATGAAATGCAGTTAATCAAATTATTACAAGTAGAGTTCAGAGTGCTGATAATGAGGATGCTCTACAACATCAGTAAAGAGCTCAACAGCATGAGTAAAGATGTAGAAATATTGAAAACCAACCAATTGGAAATGAAGAATGACATAGCAGAAAAAAACGAACACATTGGAAGCAATAACCAGCAGAGTAGAGGAAGCTGAGGATTGGATCAGTGAATTAGAAGACATGGTGGGAAAAAATCACTCAATCAGAAAACCAAAAAGAAAAAAACAATTAAAAAAACAGGAAGAGAGCCTAAGAGAACTGTCAGACAACATGTAATGTGATGACATCAGCATCATAGGAGTTCCAGAAGAAGAAGAAAATGAGCAAGGGTTAGAGAACATATTAGAAGAAATAGTGAAAAAAAAACTTCCTTAACTTGGTGCAGGAAAAAGGCATACAAGGTCAAGAAGCACAGAGAGCCACAACTAGGAAGAACCCAAAGAGGCCCACACCAAGACACATAATAATTGAAATGCCAACAATTAAAGACAGAGAAAATCCAAAAGGCAGCAAGAGATAAGCAACAGGTTACCTAATAAGGAACCCCATAGGGCTATCAGCTGACTTCCCAACAGAAACAATACAAGACAGAAGGGAATGGCATGAAGTAATCAAGGTAATGAAAAACAAGTATCTGATGCAAGACTACTCTATCCAGTAGGGCTATCATTAAAAATAGAAGGTGAAATACAGAGACTCCCAGACAAAATAAAGGCTAAGAAAATATATTAACACCAAACCCGCACTGCAAAAATTGTTGAAAAGACTGATGTAATAAGCAAAAGAAATAGGAAGAGAAACATAAAAATAATAAACAAAAATGACAATAAATAACTACATATCAATAATAACCTTAAATATAAATAGATTAAATACTCAGAACAAAAGACATAGAGTAGCTGAGTGGATAGAAAAGCATGAATCATATATATGCTGTGTACAAGAGATCTAATTCACAACAAAAGATTCACATACGTTGTAGGAAAAGGGATGGAAAATGTTTTTCTAAGCAAATGGAAAGGAAAAAGAAAGCTGGGGTAGCAATACTCATATCTGATAAATTAGACTTAAAATGAAGGCCATAACTAGAGACAGAGAAGGCCACTACATAATATTGAAAGGATCTATCCAACACGAAGATATAACCTTGGTAAACATATATGCACCCAATACAGGAGCACCAAAATATATTTAAAAATTTCTGGAGGACTTCAAAGGAGAAATAGACAGCAATGCAATCATAGCAGGGGACTTTAACGCCCTGCTGACATCACTGGATAGATACTCTCTACAAAAAACTTAACAAGGAAACAGACTTTGAAAGATGCACTGGATCGAATGGATTTAATAGATCTCTACATAGAATTACACCCCAAAACTGCAGAATTCACATTACTCTCAAAAGTACATGGGACATTCTCAAAGATAGACCACATGTTAGGACACAAACTAAGTCTCTACAAGTTCAAGAAGACTGAAATCATATCAATCATCATCATAGATTGCAATAGCATTAAACTAGATATCAATTACAACAAAAACTTTCAAACACATGGAGGCTAAATAGCATGTTATTAAACAATGAACTGGTTACCAAAGAGATCAAGAAAGAAATTAAAAACTTCCTGGAAACCAATGAAAATGAACACACAACACAAAATCTATGGGACACAGCAAAAGCAATCCTGAGAGGGAAGTTCATAGCACTATAGGCCTAGTTCAAGAAACAAGAAAAATTTCTAATTGACTATCTAGCCTCACAACTTAAAGAACTTGAAAGCACTCAAAAGGAAAAATCCAGAGCAAGTAGAAGGAAAGAAATAGTAAAGATCAGAGCAGAAATAAATAACATAGAGACAAAAAAAAAATTCAAAAGATCAACGAAACCAAGAGCAAGTTATTTGAAAAGATAAACAAGATTGATGGACCTTTAGCCAGACTCACCAAGAAACAAAGAGAGAGGACACAAATAAACAAAATCAGAAAAGAAAGAGGAGAAGTAACAACTGACACCACAGAAATAAAAAGTATAGTTAACAAATACTATGAACAAGTATATGCCAACAAATTGGACAATTTAGGCGAAATGAACAAATTTCTAGAAACACAGTCTCCCAAAACTGAACATGGAACAGATAAAATCTTGAAAAGACCAATAACAACTAAAAAAAAAAAAAAATGAAGATGTAATCAAGTATCTCCCAGCAAACAAAAGGCCAGGGCCTGACGGCTTCTCAGGGGAGTTCTACTGAGCATTCAAAGAAGAACTAACACCCATTCTCCTCAAACTATTTCAAAAAAGTCAAGAAGAAGGAAGACTTCTAAGCTTCTATTTTGAGTCCAACATAATTTTAATTCCAAAACCAAATAAAGACACTACAAAGAAAGAAAACTCCAGGCCAATATCCCTGATGAACATACATGCCAAAATCCTTAACAAAATATTTCCAAATCGGATCCAGCCATACATTAAAAAAAAAAATTATTCACCATGATCAAGTGGGATTCATGCCAGGGATGCAAGGCTGGTACAATATTCACAAATCAATAAATGTGATACCCCACTTAAACAAAATGACATATAAAAACCATATGATCATATCAAGAAATGCTGAAAAAGCATTCTACAAAATTCAGCACCCATTTCTGATAAAAACGCTCAGCAATGTGGGAATAGAGGGATCATATCTCAACATAGTAAAGGCCATGTATGAAAAACCTACAGCCAACATCATACTCAATGGGCAAAAAATAAAAGCATTTCCATTAAGAACATGAAGAAGACAGGGATGCCCACTTTCGCCACTCTTATTTAACATGGTACTGGAAGTCTTAGCCACAGCAATTAGACATGAAGAAAAAACAGAACGGATCCAAATTGGAAAGGAGGAAGTGAAACTAGCATTATTTGCAGATGACATGATATTGTACATGGAAAACTCTAAAGACTGCATTAAAAATCTGCGAGATTTAATAAACAAATTTGCCAAAGTAGCAGGATACAAAATTAACATCAAGAAATCAATGGCATTCTTATACACCAATAATGAACTCACAGAAAAAGAAACTGAGAAACAATCCCATTTACCATTGCAGCAAAAAAATTAAGATTCCTAAAAATAAACTTAACCAAAGAAGTAAATGACCTATTTGCAGAAAACTACAGGACATTAAAAAAAAGAAATAGAGGAAGACATAAAAAAGTGGAAGCATGTACCTTATTCATGGATTGGAAGAATTAACATCATTAAAATGCCTATACTACCCAAAACATTCTATAGATTCAATGTAATCCCCATTAAAATACCAAGGACATATTTCACAGAACTGGAACACTCCAAAAGTTTACATGGAACCAAAAAAGACCCCGAATAGCCACAGTAATCTTGAAAAAGAAGAACAAAGTAGGAGGGATCACAATACCAGATATTAGATTATACTACAAAGTCAGTGTACTCAAAACATCCTTGTACTGGCACAAGAACAGGCATATAGATCAATGGAACAGAGCAGAGAAGCCAGAAATTGACCCAGGACATTATGCTCAATTGATATTTGACAAAGGTGGCAAGAGCATACAATGGAGTAAAGACAGCCTCTTTAATAAATGGTGTTGGGACCCTGGCCAGTTTGGCTCAGTGGTTTGAGTGTCAGCCTGCGGACCAGAAAGTTCTGGGTTTGGTTCCCTCTAAGGGCATGTACCTCGCTTGCAGTTTGTCCCCGGCCCCGGTTGGGGTCGTGCAGGTGGCAGCCACTCGATGTGTCTCTCTCACATGGTGTTTCTCTCTCTCTCTCCCTCCCTTTCTCCTCCCGCTGAAGGTAAATGCAAATAAATAAATAAATAAATAAATAAATAAATAATAAATAAATTAAATAAATAAATGGTGTTGGGAAAATTGAACAGCTACATGCAAAAAAAAAAAAAAATGGAGCTAGACTATAAACTTACACCATACACAAGAATGAATTCAAAAATGGATAAAGGACTTATATGTGACCAATGAATCCATAAAAATCCTAGAAGCAAATGCAGGCAACAACATTTCAGACATCATATGCAGCAGAAGTTTCACTGATACAGTGACTAAGGCAAGAGAAAGAAAGGAAAAAATGAACACATGGGACTACATCAAACTAAAAACTTCTGCACAGCAAAAGAAACAACCATCAAAACTAAAATGCCACCCACTACATGGGAGAGCATAATTGCCAATGATACATGAGATAAGAGGTTAATTTCCAAAATATATAGAGTACTCATTCCACTCCACAAAATTAAGACAAAGAACCCAATTGAAAAATGGGCAGAGGACCTAGACACCTCTCCAAAAAGGACATACAGATGACCAAGAAACATATGAAAAATGCTCAGCGTCACTAATCATCAGAGAGATGCAAATTAAAACAACTATATGGTATCACCTCACACCTGCCAGAATGGCCGCCATCAACAAATCATCAAACAAGTGCTGGCAAGGGTGTGGAGAAAAGGGGACTCTAGTACACTGCTGGTGGCAATGCAGACTGGTTCAGCCACTATGAAAAACAGTGTGATGTTTCCTCAAAAAAATTAAAAATTGAACTTCCATTTGACCCAGTGATCCCACTTCTAGGAATATACCCGAAGAAGCCTGAAACCCCAATCAGGAAGAATATATACACCCCTATGTTCATAGCAGCACTATTTCCAATTGCTAAGATCTGCAAACACCCCTAGTGTCTATCAAAAGAAGAGTGGATAAAAAAGCTGTGGTACATTTACACAATGAAACACTAAGAAGCTGTATGCAAGAGAGATCTCTTGTCCTTTGAGAAGACATGGAGGGACCTGGAGAGTATTATGCTAAGCGAATCAAGCCAATCATAGTAAGACAAATACCACATCATCTTACTTATTTGTGGAATATAATGAACAAAATAGACCCAGAGACATAGAAAGCAATGTGGTTAAGAGTGACAATCCTCAAAGGAGGGAGGCGGGGAGGAGGGATGAGATAAACTAACGTACTTATATGCAAGTATGTGTAACCAATCGACATATAGACAACAATGATGGTGGGGGGGTTGGGTTCGGGAGGTATATGTCTAGGGGGGAGAAATGAGAAACATCTTGAACAAAAATAAATTAATAAAAATTGAGAAAAGTAAGATCTCTTACCCTTTGAGATGACATGGAACCACCTGGATGATATTATGCTAAGCAAAATAAGCCAGTCAGCGAAAGACAAGTGTTATATGATCTCATTTTGTTTTGAAATATAATGAACAAACTAAGCTTGTGAACCAAATAGAGTCCGAAACATGGAAGTAGGGAATAGACTGACTAACCTCAGAGGGAAGTGGTGTGGGAGAAAAGGAAGGACATCTGTAATACTTTCAATAATAAAGATAAAATAAATAATAAACAAACAAACAAACAAACAAACAAACAAACAAACACACACACCGAGCTCTAGCAGGCATTTCAGATTCCTCTACATCAAGTCCTCTACCCAGTCAGGCTGATAGCAATAAATCTTTAAGAACAAACCTTTAGGTCAGATTCTGGCTAGAACAGCATTGATCATCCTATCGGCTGACTATATATAGTACAAATTTATTATAAACAAGTATAAAATTATATGGGCTATCCTATTGTAAGATATAACTGTTATAATCAGGACATAATTAGCCATTTTTAGGACACTTGGTCCCTTTCATCAATCTCCTGCATCCAAGACTACGATTTGACTTGTGCTGCTGACAAGAAACTTGGTAACTACAGGATATTTTTCTCTCAGTATCTGAGGATAAAGCATAGAAGGAAGACCTGAAATTTATTCACTGTGGTCAGTGGGGCAAGAAAAAGATTACTGAGCTTAAATTGTGTTTTTCAAAATGCCAGTCTAGCTACATCATTAATGAAAACAGCATGTAACAAAAGGTGAAACAGAGGGCATTCTCAAGTCTCATCATTAAAGTAATTTCACTATGTGATATTTGTAGGCAAGTTAGTCAATGAAAGAAGGCTACAAGCCTCTTTATAAGATAAGTATCCAGAATTTGGAGGCAAGGCCAGGCAGTGTCACTCTGATTAGGGTAATAAGAACTGAAAACAGAATAGATGGGGTTATCCATCTGTGGAAATCTTTTCATAAACAACCAACCCTAAGAGATAACTTGAAAATGAAATGAAAACAAGTCCCTAAAATGTTCTCAGGAAGATTCCAATCAAAATGTCATGCATTTAGGATCTGCTGTGATCTCAGTATTGTTAATTAGATTGGTAGTCAATAAGAGCTGGAATCCTACACTTACTTGCTTAGTGACATTGAGCACATTTTTTTTTTTTTTACCTTTCTGAGACTCACTGTCTTCATCTGAAACATGGTAAAGGCTCATAACTACCTGACAGAGTTGCTGTATTATATGAAAACATTCATTAGAAAATGCTTTGTAAATGATTAGAGCCCTAAAATACTAGGATGATGATGGTGATAATGATGACGGCAAAAATGCAAAGGGCCATGGGATGTAGAAGGAGAATTTCAATGTACATGTTTAAAAATTGTGATTGTGTCTAAGCCTCATTGCCTTGTTTAGGAATATCTTAGGATGCTACTGTTCCCTGGTTACCTCTTTTAACCCTCTCAGCCACAGTTACCAGTGATTTTTTCATCAAAGTTCCCATTCATCCTAGAGTCATTCTTTCCACCTGGAGACAAGTATTTTTCCTTACTTTGCCAAGCCCTCCCCTTTCCTACTTTCTTTTTTCTCCCTCTTTCCAACTTTCAAGCATCTCCCACTTCTCCTTATAATGGATGTAGGAGGGCTCATAGTTCATTCTCCTCAAACATCTTTATCTTTTCCTGATACTTTCTTTTGTGTCTCACTCCCCAAAATTCATATATATGTAAAATAAGTCAAGTCAAAATTATGAGCCTTTCATTAGGGTCTCCTCATGCCTGAGTGTGGCAGGAACCATATTGGTTCATTATTTTTTTAAACTTGGGGTTTAGCCCAGAAATGCCAAAGTATGAGCATTCCTAAATATTTTAGGGCTCATAGTGTTACAGTACTAAGGGATCACCAAGTCTCTATCCTATGCGATATTTTACCATGTGATTCTGCAACTGATATCAAGCATACACATATCTTCTACTTATGCTTCCATCCCACTAGTTATTTTGTAAGTCTCACAGGATTGTGTTCTACATTGGTTATACATCGTCAATATACATAATTCAATTTGATTGTTTTGGAAAACACTTGAGATATGGTTCTGCACTAGAGAGAATATTATCCCAAGGAGTCGGGGAACTGGGTTCAAGTTCTCAGGCTACCATTAATTAGTTATGTGATCTTGGACAAACCATGTTATTTGTTGAAAGTCAGACTCTCATTTGTAAAATCGGTTTGATCACTGCTTCTTTGCTTGTCTCACAGAACCATTGCAAGGATTTTACAGCATCCTACACTTCTGCCTCTCATAGCATTTGTTACATTGTACTTCAATTGTGTGTTTTTGTTTTTGTTTTTTTACTTACCTGTGTTCTCAGCTAAAGTAGCAGTTTCCTGAGGGTAAGACCCTCTGTAACCCCAGAACCCGGCATAAAGCCAGGCACACAGTAGGTTCTCAATGGTATTTGTTGAAAGAATAAAGATATGAATTAATAAGGTAAAGATTGTGAAAATATACTATAAATATACAAACTTATTCATATTTCAAAATATTTTAATGAGGCAAGTATTTTAAATATCTGCATACCTATTTTACAGATGGAGAAATATATTCTACATTGTCAAAAGTGACACAATGAGTTGGTCAAAGAAAAGGAAAAGAGTTCTCTGTCTCTTGACACCTTGTCCAGCTGATTTTCCACAAAATTAGAGACAGCCCACTGTCTCTAGTTTGCTATCAGTATTGTTATTATTATTATTGGTTAGAATTTTTAGGTATCTCACCATGAGCTATATGGAATAATGTTGTGGTAGTATCCAATGTGGCCTGAGCCTTTTATGGACATTAAATAGTGCAAAATGTGATTGATTGTGCATGAGTCCTATTTTGTATCATTTAAAAAAATCAGTTTGTTTGTGAAATAATCCATTGGGCCAGTAAGGCCCAATGTCAAAAGGACAGAATTAAGCAGAGTCCTGTTCATTAAGAAACTGATACCAAATAATTGAAGTTAAAAATATTTACTTAAGTGACTAGTTGCAGATAATCAGACAATTGACAGAAAGCCAGGCTACTCTAAAGCTCTTTAAACCACTTTTTTTTACCCCTCAGGAAACCAAGTAACTTGCTTTTATTTTATTAAGAAACTGTTACACTAGGATTCTTTAAAACTAGAATGAATGCTAAAGGAGCAGCAATAACCTTTATGGAACAAGTGTAGGACAGCTTTCAGGAGCCTTGCAACTGCAGTGTGGTATCTCAATCAATTATATTGAAATAGGAGCAGCTGTAGAGATGTTGTTATGATAGAAACACAATAAGGATAGCTTATAGAAGTAGACAAGAGGACCTAAGCATCCCATACACTTCTATATGAAGACGGTTCAGACTATAATTAAGCCAACTCATGTCACAGACAAATACCCATTTTAATACACAGAACACAGTCTCTGAAATCTTCCTTAAAGTTCCCTTTGGGGAATGTATTATAGTAAATATTCTAAGTACCCAAACCTAAGTGGAGTTCAGGAAAACCCTATGCTGGATTCAGCTCTATTCAAAAACAGGTCATCCTTTCTACACTACTGTCACACTCCTGCTAAGCAAGACCCCATGTTTTCTCATCTGGGGTCTTGTAATAACTCATTAGGTGGTCCCCTTGCCCTATTTTTTTTTTTTTTGGATTACCTACAGTTCTTCCTTTACATTGGTCCCAGAGTGATCTTTCTAAAATGTGAATATATGATTATGTTACTTTCTTATGAAAACCATGTCCAGTGGTTTCCCCTAACCTCAGTCAGCTGTGTTTCCAAAAATGTATTCTGGGGTTCCATTGTCAAATAAGTTTGAGAAGTGATTCTTAAAACATTCCCACTTCTAGGCATTCATTTCTGCATTCTAATGTATTCCTATAATACCATAGGAAATCTGTTTTGCTTGTTTAAGCCCAGTGCTTCCATACTTATGTGACCACAGAACCCTTTTTCATACTACCTTTGTCAAAATGTCCAAAGCCTGATATACCAATTTATCAGTCCAGAAAATCATTGGGTAAGATTTGAATAGCTTATTCATTTCTTTTTTTTTTTTCTTTTTTTTTTTTTTTGTTCAGATAGAGTGGGAGGGAGAGAGAGGAAGAAAGAGAGAGAGAGAAACTTCGATGTGAAAGGGACACATCGAGTGGCTGCCACCCGCACAACCAACCAGGGCCGGGGACAAACTGCAACCGAGGTACATGCCCTTAGCGGGAACCGAACCCAGGTCTCTCTGTACCGCAGGCCGACGCTCTAACCGCTGAGCCAAACCGGCCAGGGTGCTTATTCATTTCTTATACCCATGTTCTTTTTTAGTTACAATTTACTGAGAAAAATTTAAGTGTTTTTAGCTCATTGACTTGAATTTTTATTAATTAATAAACTTTAATTTATAGAGAAGTTTTAAATTCAAAGTTGAGTTTGAGTAGAAATTACAGGAAGTTCCTACTTACTCCTGCCTGCACACATTCACAATTTCCCCAACTATCAACATCCTGCACCAGCATGGTACATTTGTTACAATTTATGAACTTACACTGACAAGTAAGTATCACCCAAAGTCCACGATTTACACTAGAATTCACTCTTACATACATCTTAAGTTTCCACCATGAATTAAAGTTCCTCATCAATTTCTAACCTCTATTGGGATTGCTATTTTATTTAAAAATAGGGGCACCAGTAATCTGTTTTTAAGAATCAGGTTTTCAAGACTCAAGAAATCTCTTTAATAAAGAATTACTACAGCATGAACTTTGTTATACATAAACATCTTAGGATATCAGTTGTTTTCATTAGCAATGCATCCCACAGAGCTGAAGGCTAATCTTCTCCTACCATCAAGGGAATGACACTAAGGAACAGTATATAAACAGAAGAGATGTGTGCTGAACTTTGAAGGGGGTATAGAAGTTGTCAATTTAGAAGCAGAGAAAGGGCATATGCTATATGAACTGAATTGTGTTTCTCCCAAATTCATATGCTGAAGTCCTAAACCCCATGAGACAGTATTGAATATAAGGTTGTTAAGGAGTGATTAAGGTTAAATAAGGTCATGTGGATGAAGCCCTGATCCAATAGAATGTGCACCCTTTTAAGAAAAAGAAAGGCACCAGCACTCTCTTTCTCCCACAAGAGAAAGTGGCTGTCTGCAAGACAGGAAAGGATTCCTCAACAGAACACAAGCGTGCTAGCACCTTAATCTCAAACTTCCAACCTCTAGAACTGTGAGAAATAAATGTATGTTTTTAACCTAGTCTATGATATTTTGTATGGCATCCCAGTCAGCCTAATTCAGCATCCAAGCAGAGAGCATAGACTATGCAAAGATAAAGCATCATAAGAAAAGAGTTTGCAAACAGTAGTAGGTATTGAGTAGAGATTGTAAAAGCCTTTTATATCATGCAAAGGATTTTCAAAATCACTAAGCCTATAGGATTAGGTCCAATGTGTGTTCTTTTCAGCAGTAGTTTTGATGTTTTAAGACAAAATTACAAGAAAAGTGAAACTAGTCAGGAAACAGGGCTGGAACCAGTGAAAACTCATGGGATTAATTAGAAAACTACAAAATTTTAAAATACTTCTCTTGTTGAGAGTATTACAGATATACCCCCTATTTTTCCCCCACTGCCCCATTCCACCTGGCCCCTGCTCCACCCTAGTGCTTCACCCCCTTACTGTCTGTGTATGTAGGTAGTGCATATATGCATATAAGTTTTATGGTTAGTCTCTTCCTGCCCCCTTCCCTCTGAGATTCATCAGTCAGTTCCATGTTTCCATGCTTCTGGTTCTTTTTATTTGTGAGTTTATTTTTTTCATTAGATTCCATGTATAAGAGAGATCATGTGATATTTGTCTTTCTCTCTGGCTGATTTCACCTAGCATAATAATCCCCAAGTCCCTCCATGCTGTGTCAAAGGGTAATCAATTCATTTTTATGGCTGCATATTATTCCATTGTGTAAATGTACCACAGCTTTTTACCCACTCATCTACTGACGAACACTTGGGCTGTTTTCAGATCTTAGCTATTGTAAATAACTGCTATGAATATAGAAGTGCACATATTTTTTTTTTGGTTGGTACTTCAGAATTCTTAGGATATATTCCTAGAAGTGGGATCACAGAGTCAAAAGGTAGTTCCATTTTTAATTTTTTGAGGAAACTTCACACTATTTTCATAGAACCTTAAATGACACACTAGATCAGATGGATTTAATTGACATTTGCAGAACATTTAACACTAAAGCTGAAGGATATACATTTTTCTCAAGTACACATGGGACATTCTCAAAGATAGACCACATGTTAAGACATAAAATAAGTCTCTACAAAGTTTAAGAATATTGAAATCATATCAAGCATCTTCTTAGATCACAATGACTTGAAACTAGAAATCAGCTACAATAAAAACATTCAAGAACAGTCAAACCCATGGAGGCTAAATAGCATATTATTAAACAATGAATGGGTTAGCAATGAAATCAAGGAAGAAATAGAAAATTTCCAGGAAACAAAAGACAATGAACACACAACAACCCAAAACCTATGGGACACAACCAAAGCAGTTCTGAGAAGGAAGTTCATAGCATTACAGGCTTACCTCTAGAAACAAGAAAAATTTCTAAGAAAAACAAAAACAAAACATAACCCTACTACTAAAAGAATTAGAAAGGGAACAGCAAGAAAAACCTAGAGTATGTAGAAGGAAGTAAATACTAAAGATCAGAGTGGAAATAAATGACATAGAGACTAAAAACAAAAACAAACAACAACAACACCAACAAAAGTCAATTAATCCAAGAGCTGGTTCTTTGCACAGATAAACAATATTGATGACCCTTTAACCATATTAATCAAGAAACAAAGGGAGGACACAAATAAATAAAATTTGAAATGAAAGAGGTGAAGTAAAAATGGACACCACAGAAATAAAAAAGGATTGCAAGAAAGTACTATGCCCAACTATACGCTAAAAAGTTGGACAACCTGGGAGAAATGGAAAAATTCCTGCAATCTTCCAAAACTCAATCAGGAAGAATCAGAAAACCTGAACAGATAAATAACAACTGATGAAATTGAAGCAGTAATCAAAACCTCCCAGCAAACCAAACTCCTGCACCAGATGGCTTCACAGGGAAATTTTACCAAACTTTCAAAAAATAACTAATACATATCCTCTTAAACTATTCCAAAAAAATCAAGAAGAAGAAAGACTATCAAGCTCATGTTACATAGCCAGAATTGTCCTAATTCTAAACCCAGATAAAGATACTTCCAAGAAAGAAAATTATAGGCCAATATCCCTGATGATCATAGATGCTAAATCCTCAATCAATTATTAGCAAATAAGTTCCACAATACATTAAAAAGATCATACACCATGACCAAGTGAGATTTATTCCAGGGATGCATGGCTGCTACAATATTTGCAAATCATTAAATGTGATACTCCACATAAACAAAAAGAAGGATATAAATCATATGATCATATAACCCAGACAGTGTGGCTCAGTGGTTGAGTGTCATCCCATGAACCAAGAGGTCACCAGTTCAATTCCCATTCAGGGCACGTGCCTGGTTTGTGGGTCCAATCCTCAGTAAGGGCCATGAAAGAGGCAGCCAATCAATGTTTCCTTCTCATCAATGTATTTATCTCTCTCTCCCTGTCCCATCCTCTCTCTCTAAAAATCAATAAAAATATACTTTAAAAAATCATATGATCAGTCTGAAAAATGCAAACAAAGTTAATGGAATCTACACAAACCATTTTCCAGGACCAAACTGGAATTACAACTAAAATAATGACAAGTCATCAGGAAAAACCAACTGAAAAGAAGCTGGAGAGAATCCACATAACCAGGGCAGAAAGAGGATATCAAATTGAGCCTGGTAGGAGCTGTGGAGGGGCAAGAGGACTGGCTGGGAGCCCACAGGCAGAACTGAGGGCTGTCTTAGCTGTGAGCAGATCCCTATTAGAAGTCAGGGGTTAAAACACCAAGCAAGCATCACAGCACAGAGCAGTGGCTCAGCAGCACAGAGTGGTGGACCAGGGAAAGGTTCCCACAATAACACCTGGCTGAGGAAATCACAAAAGTAGAGGAGCTGGGAACACTGGCACTTCCCTGAAGGGCCAGTGCACTAAATCAGATACAGACACTCACCTTGTACTCCAGCAGAGGGAGGGCAGACTGGACTGGAATTGTGTGAAGAGAGTCAGTGTTCATGGAACTGGGGAGAGAGCTGGGAAGGATGACATGGGGAATTTCATGCTGAATCACTCCTTCACAGGAAAGTAGCCATATTACTCAAGGAGCCCCTTCACAGAGAGCTGGGAAAAAGCAATAGCCTTTCCCTCTGGAATTTAACACCATCTGGCTGTAGAAATGCAAACTGAGGCTCATTAACAGCTAGAGTCTACCAGCAAGAAAGGAGGGGAAAAAATGAAGCCTCTTGAAATTTAGACCAGGCTTTCTATGGTGGTTCTGGCTCTGAGGACTGAGCTATGAAGGCTGAGTTCTGAGTTCCTATGCTAAGCCACTCCCTCATGGCTTCAGTAGCCATTTCTGTCAAGTAGCTCTCTGCTTTAGCATAGGAGAGAAACAACTGCCCCTCCTTCAGGAATTTAACACCACCCTGTGGCTCTGGGGACTGAGCTGTGAAGGAAGAGGCCACGACCCACAACTTGAGCCAACAATCCACACTGCAGAAACCACTTTATCAAAGCAACTTTAACCCAGGGGAAAGTAATTGTCCCACACACTGGAAATCCTCTTACCCTGTCCACCTCAGGGATTTTTCATTCCCCTAAGGGCTAAAACCCAAGGCTCATCAAGTAACTGAGATGAATAGCCTGCAGGCAAAAGCTATATGATAACTGAATCTTTGCTTGGTCTGTGAATTGACCCAGGAAAGTAAGACTTAACTTTGGTGTTTAATGTGGGCCCTCCCACACTCATCCAAACCCAGTAGAAGGAATAACAAACCACGGAACAACAACACCCACAGGGAAAATTTGGCAGGCGCCAAAACTCACTGTGATAGCCAAAATGATGAAACAAAGAAACAAACCCCAAATAAAAGAACAAGACACTTCTACAGAAGAAGGGATAAATTAAATGGAATTAAGCTTGTTATCAGAGGTAGAGTTCAGAGTAATGATCATGAGAAAGCACAACAGTATAAATGAAAAGCTCAACAGCATGAATAAATATATAGAAACAATGAAAATAAACCAATTTGAAATGGAAAAACCACCAAGAGGAAATGAAGAATGACATAGCAGAAATAAAGAACACATTGGAAGGAATAATCAGCAGAGTAGAGTAGGCCGAGGACAATATCAGTGAACTAGAAGACAGGGTAGACAAATATCAACCAATCAGAGAACCAACAAGAAACAAACAAACAGGAGAACAGCTTAAGAGAACTGTGGGACAACTTGAAACATAACAATATCCACATCACAGGAGTTCCAGAAGAAGAAAATGAGCAAGGGTTAGAGAATATATTTGAAGAAATAGTGACAGAAATCTTCCCTAACTTAGTGAAAGAAAAAAGCACACAAGTTAAAGAAGCACAGAGAAACCCAAGTAAAAATAACACAAAGAGACCAAAACCAAGACACGTCATAATTAAAATGCCAAAAATTAAGGAAAAAGAGAGATTCTTAAAGGCAACCAGAGATAAGGAACAGGTTACCCTCAAAGGAGCCCCCATAAGACTATCAGTTGATTTCTCAACAGAAACATTATAAGCCAGATGGGAATAGCATGAAGTATTCAAGGTAATGAAAAACAAGGATCTGAATATAAGATTACTCTATCTAGCAAGGCTATAATTCAAAATAGAAGGTAAATACAGAGCTTCCCAGACAAAAAAAAAGGGCTAAGGGAATATATTAGCACAAAATCAGCACTGCAAGAAAAGTTAAAAGGATGGCTGTAATAAGCAGAATAGGAAGAGAAACATAACGACAATAAACAAAAATGGAAATAATAAGTACATATCAATATGTAAATGGATTAAATGCTCCAATCAAAAGACATAGAGTAGCTGAATGGATAAGAAAGCATGACTCATATATATTTCATTTACAAGAGAACCACTTCACAACAAAAGACTCACAAAGGTTGAAAGTGAAAGGATGGAAAAATAGTTTCCAAGCCAAGGGAAAAAAAAAAAAAAGCTAGGGTAGCAATACTCATATCTGATAAAATAGACTTTAAAATAAAGGCCATAAATAGAGACAAAGAAGGCCACTACATAATATTGAAATGATCTATCCAACAGGAGGATGTAACCTTGGTAAACATATATTCACTCAATATAGGAGTACCAAAATATATTTTAAAACTTCTAAAGGACTTGAGAAGAGAAATTGACAGCAGTATAATAATAGCAGGGGACTTGAAAACCCCACTGACATCACTGGATAGATCCTCTAGACAAATAACTAACAAGGCAACAGAGACTCTAAATGATGCACTTGATCAACCTGATTTATAGATATCTACAGAGGATTACACCTCAAAACTGCAGAATTCACATTCTTCTCAAGTGCACATGGAACATTCTCAAAGATAGACCATATGTTAGGACACAAACTAAGTCTGTACAGGTTGAAGAAGACTGAAATCATATCAAGCATTTTCTCAGATCTCAATGGCATGGATCTGGAAATTAATTATAATAAAAACACTCAAAAACATTCAAACACATGGAAGCTAAATAGCATGTAATTATACAATTCATGGGTTACCAAGGAGATCAAGGAAGAAATTAAAAACTTCCTGGAAACCAATAAAAATGAACACACAACAACACAAAATCTATGGGACGATGTGAAAGCAGTCTTGAGAAGGAAGTTCATAGCACTACAGGCCTTCCCCAAGAAACAAGAAAATTCCTAATTGATTATCTAAACCTACAACATAAAGAACTAGAAATTAAGTAAAAAGAAATACCCAGAGCAAGTAGAAGAAAAGACATAGTAAAGATCAAAGAAGAAATAAATGGCATAGAATAAAAAAAAAAATTCAAAAAAATCAATGAAACAAAGAGCTGGATCTTTGAAAAGATGGACAAGACTAATGCACTCTTGACCAGACTCACCAAGAAATAGAGAGGACCCAAAAACAAAATCAGAAAGGAAAAAGGAGAAGTAACAACTGACACCACAGAAATAAAAATGATTGTTAAAAAATACTATGAAAAATTATACAGGCGAGCCCACGTTGAACACGATCCGGAGGAAGTGGGAGGAGAGCGAGAGCGTGCGGCCAGGTAACTGACACAGGCCCGTGGCTAGTGTTCAGCCTGGGGCTCACAGGAATGTCCAGGCTTAGAGTGGGTGCGGAGAAGCAGGTGTGAGCAGAAGTCCTCCTTTGAAATGGAGTCTGGGTGTGGAGAACCTATCCAGGGAATTCCAAAATGGCAGCGGAGTGAATGGAAGCTACACAGACCATCTTCCAGGACCAAATTACAACTACAACTAAAATAAAGACAAATCATCAGGAAAAAGCAGAAGAAAAGAAGCTTGTGAGGACCACATAATCAGGGACACTGAATTGATCCTGGTAGGACTGTGGAGGTGCGGAGGTGTGAGAGGGGGGCTGGAAACCCATGGACAGCAGCAGCCTTAGTTGTGAGCAGTGCCCTCAGGGTTAAATTCCCAAGCCCACTCCACAGCACAGAGGGCTGGAAGAGTGCACTAAAATAGCCGTAGCTACTCATCTTGGGCTCCGGCAGAGGGAGGGCGGACAGGACTGAAACTGTGTGGGGACACTCGGGATTTGAAGGGCACTCAGAGCTTTTGCTGAGTTGCTGCCCCACAGGACGGTGGCCATCTTACTCCTTCCCAGGGCTCTGGGGAGTGGCGGCAGCCCCTTCCTTGGAGAACCAACCCCACCCAGGTGGGTCACTGAAATGCAAATTAAGGCTCATTAACAATGAGCATCTGCACCACCCTCGGGAAATCTTCTTACATTGAACACCTGAGGGAGGTTTTCATTCAACTGAGAACCTAGGGTCTTCAAGTAACCATAACTAATAACCTCAAGGCAAAATGCTAGAGGATAACTGAACCTTTCTTGGGCTTGAACATTGCAGAAAGGAATCAGACACCAACAACAAATTGCAAGTGAATGGCCAGTGGAGGCCCAGACCCACCTCTGAGTCTGGTTTTTATTGAGTTCAATTACATAAAGAAGTGCCCCACCGCCCCAAGGATGTTCTTATGGATAAACAATAGATATTATTGATTAACATCAATTCTAAAGTCTAAGAAAAAATAAAAAATGAGTCAGGCAGGGTGTACATAATAAACAGCTGCCCTCTGTCACATAAATCCCATTTTGATTAGAACTAACCTAATGAACCATAGCTTCAGGGAACCCCTGACCATTGAGTGCAGGAGCCAGGCAAAACCGCAAGGCACATACCTTCTTGAGATTGAGTAAGGAGTTTTCTTCTGCTGGAGACATAACAATCCAGGGTTCATCTGGGGGACACTGTCCTGGGATCCGTAATGTGCTACCTCTCAACCGGGTGTATCCCCACAGAAAATCTACTCAAGAAAGTAAGACATGATAGTGGTGTTTAACGTGGGTCCTGCCACACGCATCCAAACCCAGTAGAGAGAGTCACAAACAGCAGAACACCAACATCCACAGGGAAAATTTGGCAGGCTCCAAAACCAAGATAGCCAAAATGGGGAAACAAAGAAACACATCTCAAATGAAAGAACAAGAGACCTCTACCGAAGATGAGATAAACAAAATGCAGTTATGCAAGTTCACAGAGCCATGATCTTGAGGAAGCTCAACAGCATGAGTAAGGACATCAACACCATGAATAAAGTAATAGAAACATTGAAAATCAACCAATTGGAAATCAAGAAGCACCAAGAACAAATGAAGAATAACATAGCAGAAATAAACAACACATTGGAAGGACTAAACAGCAGAGTAGAGGAAGCTGAGGACCGGATAAGTGAATTAGAAGACAGGGTAGAAAATATCAACCAATCAGAAAACCAAAAGAAAAAAAAAATTAAAAAAACAGGAAGACAGCTTAAGAGAACTCTGAGACAACTGGAAACATAATAATATTCGCATCATAGAAGTCCCCGAAGAAGAAGACAATGAGCAAGGGTTAGAGAATATATTTGAAGAAATAGTGAGCGAAAAGTTTCCTAACTTGGCGAAGGAAGAAGGCATTCAAGTTCAAGAAGCACAGAGAGCCCCAAGTAAGAAGAACCCAAACAGGCCCACACTAAGACACATGATAATTAAAATGTCAAAAATTAAAGACAAAGAGAGAATCCTAAAGGCAGCAAGGGATAAGCAACAAGTTACCTACAAAGGAACCCCCATAAGGCTATCAGCTGACTTCTCAACAGAAACACTACAGGCCAGAAGGGAATGGCATGAAGTAATCAAGGTCATGAAAAACAAGGATATGAATGCAAGATTACTCTACCCAGCAAGACTATCATTCAAAATAGAAGGTCAAATAACGAGCTTCCCAGACGAAAAAAAAAAAAAAAAAAGCTACAGCACCCCGCTGACATCAATCATCAATGGATAAATCCTCTAGACAAAAAATTAACAAGGAAACAGAGACTCTAAATGAAGCACTGGACCAAATGCACTTATTAGATACCTACAGAGAATTACACCGCAATACTACAGAATTCACATTCTTCTCAAGTGCACATGGGATATTCTAAAAGATAGACCACATATTAGGGCACAAACTACGTCTCTGCAAGTTCAAGAAGATTGAAATCATATCAAGCATCTTTTCAGATCACAAAGGCATGAAACTAGAAATCAATTGCAACAAGAACAAGCAAAGACATTTGAACACATGGAAGCTAAATAGCATGTTATTAAACAATGAATGAGTTACCATGGAGATCAAGGAAGAAATTAAAAACATCCTGGAAACCAATGAAAATTAACGCACAACACAAAATCTATGGGATGCAGTGAAAGCAGTTCTGAGAGGGAAGTTCATAGCACTACAGGCCCACCTCAAGACAGAAGAAAAATTTCTCATAGACTATCTAACTTCAAAACTTAAAGAACTAGAAAGCAAACAAAAATAAAACCCCAGAGCAAGGAGAAGGAAAGAAATAGTAAAGATCAGAGCAGAAATAAATGACATAGAGACCAAAAAGCAATTCAAAAGATCAATGAAACAAAGAGCTGGTTCTTTGAAAGATAAACAAGATTGATGGACCCTTAGCTAGACTCATCAAGAAACAAAGACAGAGAACCTAAATAAACAATATCGAAATGAAAGAGGAGAAGTAACAACTGACACCACAGAAATACAAAGGATCGTTAACAAATATTATGAACATTTATATGGCAACAAATTTGACAATCTAAGCGAAATGGACAAATTTCTAGAAACACATAGTATCCCAAAACTGGAGAGGGAAGAGATAGAAAACTTGAACAGACCAATAAAAACTATGGAAATTGCAACTGTAACCAAGAATCTCCCAGCAAACAAAATCCCAGGCCCGGATGGCTTCATGGGGCAGTTTTACCGAACATTCACAGAAGAACTAACACCAATTCTCCTCAAACTATTTCAAAAAATTCAAAGAGAAGGAAGACTTCCAAATTCATTTTATGAGGCCAGCATAATTCTAATTCCAAAACCAAAAAAAGTCAAAACAAAGAAAGAAAACTACAAGCCAATATTCCTGATGAACATAGATGCCAAAATCCTTTAAAAAATAATAGCATCGGGTCCAGCAATAGATCAAAAAAATTATTCATCATAACCAAGTGGGATTTATCCCAGGCATGCAAGGCCGGATCAATATTTGCAAATCAATAAATGTGATACATCACATAAACAAAATGAAAGATAAAAACCACATGATCATATCAATAGACCTTGAAAAAGCATTCGACAAAATCCAGCACCCATTTCTGATAAAAACTCTCAGCAATGTGGGAATAGAGGGATCATATCTCGACATAATAAAGGCCATATATGAAAGACCTACAGCCAACATCATACTCAATGGGCATAAACTAAAAACATTTCCCTTAAGAACAGGAACAAGACAGGGATGCCCACTTTTGCCACTCTTATTTAACATAGTACTGGAAGTCTTAGCCACAGCAATCAGACATGAAGAAAAAATAAAAGGGATCCAAATTGATAAGGAGGAAGTGAAACTGTCATTATTCGCAGATGACATGATATTATACATAGAAAACCCTAAAGACTCCATCAAAAATCTACTAGACTTAATAAATGAATTTGGCAAAGTAGCAGGATACAAAATTAACATCAAGAAATCGACGGCATTCTTATACACCAATGATGAACTCACAGAAAGAGAAACTAAAAATAAAATCCCATTTATCATCACAGCAAAAAAAATTAAGATTCTTAGGAATAAACTTAAGCAAAGAAGTAAAGGACCTATTTTCAGAAAACTACAGAACATTGAAAGAAGAAATAGAGGAAGATATAAAAAAGTGGAAGCACGTACCATGTTCATGTATTGGAATAATTAAAATCATTAAAATATCCATAGTATCCAAAGCAATCTATAGATTCAGTGCAATTCCCATCAAAATACCAATGACATATTTCACAGAACTAGAACAAATACTTCAAAAGTTCATATGGAACCAAACAGACCCCGAATAGCCACAGCAATCTTGAAAAAGAAGGACAGTGTAGGTGGGATCATAATATCAGATATCAGGTTATACTACAAAGCTACTGTAATCAAAACAGCCTGGTACTGCCACCAGTACAGGCATATAGACCAGTAGAACAGAACAGAGAATCCGGAAAATGATCCAAGACATTATGCTCAATTAATATTTGACAAAGATGGTAAGAGCATACAATGGTGTAGAGACACCTCTTTAATAAATGATGCTGGGAAAATTGGACAGCTACATGCAAAAAAATGAAACTAGACCATCAGCTTACACCATACACAAGAATAAACTCAAAATTGATAAAAGACTTAAACGTGACTCCTGAATCCATAAAAATCCTAGTATAAAATGTAGGCAACAAAGTTTTGGACATAATATACAGCAGAATCTTCACTGATACATCACCTAAGGCAACAGAATAAAAAGAAAAAATGAACACATGGGACTACATCAAACTGAAATGCTTTTGCACAGCAAAAAAATCAACCATCAAATTGGAAAGGGAACCCACTGTGTGGGAGAGTATAATTGCCAATGACACATCAGATAAGGTGTTAATCTCCAAAATATATAGAGTGCTCATACAACTCAACAAAAGGAAGACAAAAAACCCAATTAAAAAATGGGCAGAGGAATTAAATAGACACCTCTCCAAACAGGACATACAAATGGCTAAGAGACATATGAAGAAATGCTCAACATCACTAATCATCAGAGAGATGCAAATTAAAACAACTATGAGGTATCACGTTACACCTGTCAGAATGGCCGCCATCAACAAATCATCAAACAGCAAGTGTTGGTGAGGGTGTGGGGAAAAGGGGACTCTAGTACACTGCTGGTGGGAATGCAGACTGGTGCAGCCACTATGGAAAACAGTATGGTATTTCCTCAAAAAATTAAAAATTGAATTGCCATTTGACCCAGTGATCCCACTTCCAGGAATATACCCAGAGAATCCTGAAACACCAATCAGAAAGAATGTATGTACCCCCATGTTCATAGCAGCACTATTTACAATAGCTAAGATCTAGAAACAGCCCAAGTGTCCATCAGTAGACAAATGGATAAAAAAGCTGTGGTACATATACTCAATGGAGTACTATGCAGCTGTAAGAAAGAAAGATCTCTTGTCCTTTGAGACAACATGGAGAGACCTGGAGAGTATTATCCTAAGCGAAACAAGCCAAGCAGAGAAAGACAAATATCACATGATCTCACTTATTTGTGGAATATTATGAATATAACAGTCTGAGGAACAGAGTAGACCCAGAGACGTGGAAGTAGGGTACAGACTGACAACCCTCAGCAGAGGGGTGGTGGGGGAGGGAAGAGATAAACCACAGACCTTATATGCATGTACGCATAACTGATGGACATGGAGAACAAAGCTGGGAACGGTGTGGAGGGTATGGGGAGGAGCGTGTCAATGGGGGGAAAAGGAGAAACATCTGTAACAAAAATAAATAAATAAAAATAATAAAAAATATTTTTAAAATGATCTATAAACAACTAAAAAAAAAAAAAACAATTATACATCAACAAATAGGACAATCTAGTCAAAATGGACAAAATTCTCAGCCACACAGTTGCCCAAAACTGAACTGGGAAGAGACAGAAAACTTTAACAGACCAATAACACTAAGAAAATTGGAAACCTAATCAAGAAACTCCTAATATACAAAACCCTGGTCCCGGATAGCTTCATGGAGGAGTTTTACTGAACATTCAAAGAGCTGACACCCATTCTCCTCAAACTATTCCTAAATATTCAAGAATAAGAAATAATTCCAAACTAGTTTTATGAGGCTATCATAATTCTAATTCCAAAACCAGGTAAAGATATTACAAAACAAAACAAAACAAAAAAACAACTACAGGTCAATATCCTTGATGAACATAGATTCCAAAATCCTTAACAAAATATTAGCAAATCAGATCCAGCAATACATTTAAAAAATGTATTTCCCATGACCAAGTGGGAATTATCCCAGGGATGCAGGGCTGGTATAATATTCACAAATCAATAAATGTGATACACTGCATAAACAGGATGTACAATAAAAAGCACATGGTCTCTTCAATAAATGGTGCTGGGAAAATTGAACAGCTATATGCAAAAAAAAAAAGAACCCAGACCAGCAACTTACACCATACACAATAATAAACTCAAAATGCATGAAAGACTTAAATGTAGCCTGTGAAATCACAAAAACCCAAAAGAAAATGTATTCAATATAATCTGAAACATCATATGTAGTGGAATTTTCACTGATTCATCATCTGGGACAAGAAAAACAAAGGAAAAAAATGAGAAATGGGACTACATCAAGCTTAAAAGCTTCTGAACAGCAAAAGAAACCAGCATCAAAATGAAAAGGGATCCCACTCTCTGGGAGAACATATTTGTCAATGATACTTTAGATAAGGAGTTAATATCCAAAATATATAGAGTGCTCATACAGCTCCACAAAAGGAAGACAGAACCCAATTAAAAAATGGACAGAGGACCTAAATAGACACCTCTCCAAAAAGGTCATACAAATGGCCAAGAGACATATGAAGAAATGCTCAATGTCACTAATCATCAGAGAGATGCAAATTAAAACAACTATGAGGTATCACCTCACACCTGTCAGAATGGCCGCCATCAACAAATCATCAAACAACAAGTGCTGGTGAGGGTGTGGAGAAAAGGAGACTCTAGTACACTGCTGGTGGGAATGCAGACTGGTGCAGCCACTATGGAAAACAGTATGGTATTTCCTCAAAAAATTTAAAATTGAATTGCCATTTGACCCAGTGACCCCACTTCTAGGAATATATCCTAAGAAGGCTCAAACACCAATCAGAAAGAATAGATGCACCTCTATATTCATAGCAGCACTATTTACAATCACTAAGATCTGGAAACAGCCCCAGTGCTCATCAATAGATGAGTGGCTAAAATAACTCTGGTACATATACACAAAGGATTACTATGCAGCTGTAAGAATGAGAGCTCTCTTACCTATTGAGAAGACATGGAGGGGCCTGGAGAGTATTATGCTAAGGAAAATAAGCCAGTCAGAGAAAGACAAGTATCACATAATCTCACATATTTGTGGAACATAATGAACAAAATAAGCTGTCAATCAAAAGAGATCCAGAATCATGGAAATAGGGAACAGACTGACAAATCTTAGAGGGTTGGGGATGGGAGGGGAGTATCAACACAGACACTAGGATGGGAAAGGCAGGAGGGAGGTGGGATCAGAAAGGAGGTGGTCAATGGGGATATCTGTAATTCAACAATAAAAAAATAAAAATCATATCATATCAATATATGCAGGAAAAGTATTTGATAAAATCCAGCACACATTTTTTTGACAAAAACTCGCAGCAAAGTGGCAGTAGAGAGATTATACATCAAAATAATAAAGGTTCTATATGAGAAACCTTCAGCCAATCATACTAAAGGGGCAAAAAACTAAAAGAATTTCCCTTAAGAACAGGAACAAGACAGAGATGTCTGCTGTCACAACTCTTATTAAACACAGTAGTGGAAATCCTAGCCACAGTGATCAGACAAGAAGAAAAAATAAAAGACATCAAAATGAGAAAGGAAAAAGTAAAACTGTCATTATTCACAGATGAAAAAATATTGTATATAGAAATCCCTACAGACTCAAAAACAATACAAAACTACTAGAGTTGATCAATGGATTTGTCAAAGTAGCAGGATACGATATTAACATCTGGAAATCAATGGAATTTTTATACACCAATAATGGTCTCTCTGAAATACAAACTAAAAACAAACAAACAAACAAAAAACTATGATGATCTGGCAGATTCCTGAATCTTTTAGCATATATCTTCTACCTCATTAAGTAGACTGCATATGTCTCACTAAGTCTCCAGCATGTTAACCATCTCTTGCTGCTATTACCCAATTAACATGAAGTCATTAATTTAAATGTGGTATTCTGCACTCTCCACAGATTGTCCAGATATCTTCAGACTACCTTATCAAAGGGTCAGACATTTTACATAATCCAAAAGCAAAACTGTAAATGTATATTGATTTTCAACCTTGAAATTATGAACATTTTTTATCATTTTTGATTGGGATTGAATAGAGAATTTGCCAAATCTCTGAATACATGTCACATACCTGTGAACATGTTCATCTCCCATAATAAGCATATCTGGAAATATGACTAGGATTTAACCTACTACTAGTTTAAGTTTATGGTAGTCTATAGTCCCCATCTGGAATCTATTCATTTTTGCAGGGAACAGACTGGTGAATTAAATGTAGATATAATGGAAACTACAACCTCTGCAACTTCCAGATCTTTAATGATGGTAGTAATTTTTGCCACCTCCAGGATCCAATACTGGTTTGAATTCACTATCTTCATCTGTGGTGGGGGTGTGTACAGCTCTTACCCTGCAGGCCAAGTTCACAATGTGTGGGTCATTCCTACTGCCAAGTATACCAATACAATTATATATTTGAGACTGGGCTTCATGGACCCAGTAGACCTACAGTAAGCCAAACCTTGGCAAGGACTTTTTAAAATTGATTAGGCTGGGGAAGGCAGGCGGGGGGGTGGGAGCAAGATGTAGGGGGTCAATGGGGAAAAAAGGGGGACACCTGTAATACTTTTAACAAGAAAATAATTAATTTGAGAGAGAGAAAGATCAATTTGTTCCACTTATTTATACATTCATTGGTTTATTATTGTATATACTCTGACCTGGTATCGAACCTGCCTGGGCATATCAGGTTGATGCTCTAACCAAGTGAGCTACCCTGCCAGGGCTGGGCCAGGACTTTGTTTATTATCTGGCTTTTAATACACCTTCATACTAACAGAAGAGTCATGACTTTTGGTTACATTTTGTTTTTCAGAAATGTGTCTCATAACCACTCCTAGCTGCAAAAGAGGCTGAGAAGATGAATATTTCTATTTTTATGAATATATGGACAAATTGTCAACCCCCAAAAATCTGAGTTCTGTAAGTAAGAACTGGAAAATAGATGCTGAGTAGGTAACTACGTGTGTATGCAACAGCAATGCCTATGATATCAAATAAGTTTAAATTATTGATATGCCACTTTACTTTTTTACTAGAGATTTGCATAACCAGTCAAAAAATATTACAACAATATTCAGTATTACTCCATTTAAGATAGTGTTCATAAAAAACTGGGATCTTTTGACATCAGTGACGATACATCCTCAGAATACATGACCACATGACTGAGCAATATCTCTGTCTCCAGCTTTCCAACTTTACAGAACAACAATTCCCCAAATTAATGTAAATTTTAAAATATTTTGTGTTTGGTGCTATCTATAAGGCAGATAAAGAAGGTCAGTTGTTCATTAGTCTAGGATTATGTCCTTCTACTTTTATGTGATAAAATTATCTCTTTTATGAAGTGAATATTACAATATATAATAATTGGATCATAATCAATTTACTTATTATCCTTATTTGGAAAAATACTTCTGTCAAATATATATAAAATCAGAATTTAACCCTTAAAAGTAAAGAGAACATGATGCAGAGCTTAACTAAATTGTCTTACTGTCAGATAATACACAAATGCCAAAAGAGCATAAAAGTATTTTCTATGTTTGGTTTAACTATGTCTTTCAGATAATTTGAAGTTCACAGAATAATACTGTGTCCCCTATCTTTCAACTCATGCCAAATTTCCTAATGGACATAATGTGTTTATTCTACTCTTTCAGCTTTCCTCATTTGACCAACTATTTTCCATTAGAGAGAAACTTCTTTCTTTTGTAACCACTCCGTCTCGTTTCTTTCTTATGTGGCCACTTAGATTCACTGAGTTTTCCTCTTGCCCTATGTAAAGGTTTATCAAGCATTCTGATCCTTGGACACTTGATAGACTGCTTGGTATATTAGAAAAAGGGAAGTTTTAGATTCTAAGGTATAAAAAAGGAAAGTGTGAAAGAAGCTGTTACTGTTGTCTGCCTTCATGGAGGGATATCTACAAGAATCATATATAGTACACACCCAAGATAAAACTTTTTTTAGCACTTTCATTCTGAATTATTCAGCTGAAAGAAATTCTAGTCCTTTCATAGCATGTAGCTATAGGACAAGAGAGCAACTTTAATTATTCTGACCTTTGTATACCTATTCTGCTTTATACAACAATAAGAAAAGCGGAAAAATATGTGTGTGTGTGTGTGTGTGTGTGTATCCCTTTGTGTGTATATCACTCCCTGCCTCTGATTGATTTTTGAAGTTTGATGAGTGTAATAAACTACAGATTTATGGTAGTTAAATTATAGAAGACTTGATTTTAGTTTGTAATTAAAAGCATCTCTTACATGTGAATGCAACATTAAAGTTACGTAAGACTTGTTGTTATCCATTACCTCATTTGATTTTTCTTAAACTCTTATGATGGTACCTGAACATGGTAGTCACTGGTTTTGATCATAAATGTTTAAGCTCTCTCTCTAGTTTTGGCACATGGGAAGAATTTGCTGCCCTGGCATCTTGAAGTTAAGTGTAGTCATATAACTTATTTTAACCAATTAAATGTCAGTAGAAGTGTCATTTCCAGGTGAAAGCTTTATAGCCTGTCCATACTTTGACACACGTTTCCCTCTGTCAGAGCAATCAATCTTTATCTCTATCTCTAATTCTATCCCTATTTCTAGCTCACTCAGTCTCTTGCTCTTACTCTTTCTCTCTCTCTCTTAATCACATACATACACACATTACACATCTCTCTATATATATTGGGCCATTTACATATGGCCCAGCATTTCCTGCTTCCATAAAATGGCAGCCTTGGGTCACAAATCTACATGACTAAATTTCCAGGAAAGAGAAGCTGATTATCCAAGCTTTAGACAGGTTTTCATCCCTGGATCATTCAGCTGTGGCCGAGAACACAGGGTCATATGTGCAGTAGGTTGCTCACTCTGTGCTATAGAAAAGGCAGATTCTCTAAGAAAAAGGAACAGGCATTATGAGATGATGGACATTTCTAGTACATCTATTAACACTAGTAGGCTTCAGAACAAGAAATAGAACTCAAGTATCTGACCTGCAGTTCAGGATTATTTTCTACAACACTACCTGCTATAGCTTTAAACTCTTGTATTTGGAAGACATTATTGGGTATAACCTCTATCTGAACCCATGTAATCGTAACACTTTTTATAATAGGACACTAAATTTAAAAAATAGCAACACAAAAATAAACTTGTATCTGATAGAAGACAATCATTTCTCATTGAAAAACAAATCAAAACCTCCTTGGATTTACAGAATTTGTTTTCTTTGTTTGCTTTTTGTTCTACATCTTTTATTATTATTATTATTGTTGAAAGTATTGCAGATACCCCCCCTCCCTTTTTTCCCCATTGACCCTCTCCTCTCTGCTCCCAAATGACTCCTGCTTTCCCCAACTTAATGTTTGTGTCCATTGGTTGTGCATATATGTATATAAATTCTTTGGTTTATCTCTTCCCACCCCCTCCCTACCCCCCATCCCTCTGAGGTTTGTCATTCTGTTCCCTACTTCCATCTGGATCTATTTTGATCAACAGATTATTTTGTTCATGATGTTCCATAAATAAGTGAGATCATGTGGTACTTGTCTTTTTCTGACTGGCTTACTTTGCTCAGCATAATACTCTCCAGGTCCCCCCATGTCATCTCACAGGGTAAGAGATCTTTCTTTCTTACAGTTGCATAGTATTCCAGTGTGTAAATGTACCACAGATTTTTTATCCACTCATCTACTGATGGACACTTGGGTTGTTTCCAGGTCTTAGCTATTGTAAACAATGCTACTATGAACATAGGGGTGCATATATTTTTTCTGATTGGTGTTTCAGGCTTCTTAAGATATATTGCTAGAAGTGGTATCACTGGGTCAATAGGCAATTCCATTTTTAATTTTTTGAGGAAGCACCATCTTGTTTTCCATAGTGACTGCACCAATCGGCATTCCCACCAGCAGTGTACTAGAGTCTAGTTCTCTCCACATCCTCGCCAGCACTTGTTTGAGGATTTGTTGATAGCCACCATTCTAGCAGGTGTGAGATGATATCTCATAGTCATTTTAATTTGCATCTCTATGATGATTAGAGATGTTGAGCATTTTTTCATATGTCTCATGGCCATTTTTATGTCCTGTTTGGAGAGGTGTCTACTCAGGTCCTCTGCTCATTTTTTAAAAATTGTTTTTCTTAATTGATTTTAGAGAGAGAGAGAAAGGAAGAAAGAGAGATAGAAACATCGATGAGAGAGAACATCGATTGGCCGCCTCCTGCATATCCCTCACTGGAGATTAGGCCCACAACCTAGGCACGTGCCCTGACCAGGAATCGAACTGGCAACCTCTTGGTGCATGGGTCCATGCTCAACCACTGAGCCACACTGGCTGGACCTCTGTCCATTAGTTAATTGGATTGCTTGTCTTCCTTTTTTTGAGTTATATGAGTATATATTTTGGATATTAACCCCTTATCTGATGTATCATTGGCAAGTATGCCAGAGAGTGGGTTCCCTTTGGATCTTTTTTAATTGTTCTGGTTGCTATAGAATTTAAGTGCTCTTTTTTCTTAACTTTTTCCCATGTTTCTGCTTTTAATGACCTGTTTTTATCCTAAATCTGCCTTAAAAACAACAAACTTATCATTGATTGTCTTCTCTAACTTGCATAGTTATTTGCAATTTCTACAGATATTTTGGGCTCAATTTATATTTTCCCTGAGTTAACAGTAACTCTTTAACTGGTAGTGTTCCCTAAAGAATTTATAACAGTATGAAAATGAACTGAGTAACTTATATGTCCCCCAAATTAATAAATATATTATTTTTATGACTCCTCTGATGTTACTGTCACTTATATGCATAGTGTTTCCAAATTCAAAACACAAAACTTAATTTTCTTTGAAGGATTTTTGTGCAATATGGTTAAATTACCATACACTAAATGAGCACTGGCAACTTGGTCATGGTTCTGGGAACAGAAATATCGGCTTGCCCTTAGATTAGTTAATCCAGAGGAAAGATGGTAATTCTTCTATCCTCTGTAAAGAAGATATTTATCTTTTCCTTTCACTCTTTGCCACATTACCTATCATACATATTTCTATACCTAACTATGGTGCAAAATATTTTTATTACACATTCTCCTTAACAAATAATACTTGGGCTTTGTTTCTTAAATTCAGGGATTAAAGTTATCCAGATATCTGCTTAACCTAGAGATTATTTTTGAGATAGGATGATGTAGTAGAAGGAGCCCAATTCAGTTGAGAAACTGGGATTCTAGTCCTAGCTTTTTTCTTTTTTTAACAGTGGCCAAACTTCCACAAGTCATTCAAACTCTGAGCTTCTATTCCCTCATCTGGAAAGGATGTGTTATAATGCTTTTATTTTATTTATTTTATTTTTATCCTCACCCGAGGACATTTTTCCATTTTTTGTTCAGATAGAGCGGGAGGGAGAGAGAGGAAGAGAGAGAGAGAGAGAGAGAGAGAGAGAGAGAGAGAGAGAGAAACATCGATGTGAAAGGGACTCATCGAGTGGCTGCCTCCCACACAACCCAACCAGGGCTGGGGACAAACTGCAACCGAGGTAAGTGCCCTCAGCGGGATCCGAACCCGGGTCTCTCTGAAACATAGGCCGACACTCTAACTGCTGAGCCAAACTGGCCAGGGCTTTTTTTATTTTATTTATTATTTAAGATGTGTTGTAATGCTTTTTAACCTACTTCTCAGGCTCAGTGAAAGTTCAAAAGTAACGCATATGGAAATTGTTTTGAAAACTTCAGTACAATATGAATGTAATATACCATTAATATTATTTTCTGTGGGAATTTATCTTTTTTCAAGTTTTATTGAGACATATTAGACATATAAAAATATATAAATGCACTGCAATAGCATTAGCTTCACCTCACATTTACCATTTTAAAAATATATTTTATTTTATTTTTCAAGTACAGTTAGTAGTCAATATTGTTTTATATTAGTTTCAGGTGTACAGCATAGTGGTTAGACATTTAATATAATTTATGAAGTGACCCCCTTGATATTTCAAGTACCTGCGTGGCATTATACATAGTTATTTTAACATTGACTATTTTCCTTATGCTGTGCTTTACATCCCCATGACTATTCTGCAACTACCAATTTGTATTTCTCAATCTCACCCCCTTTTTACCCAGCCCCTCCCATCTGGCAACCTTTAGTTTGTTCTCTGTATCCATGAGTCTGTTTGTTTTGTTTGTTTGTTTATTTTATTCTTTAAATTCCACATATAAGTGAAATCATATGGCATTGTCTTTCTCTGTCTGATTTATTTCACTTAACATAATGTTCTCCAAGTCCATCCATGCTGTCACAAAGAGTAAGATTTCATTTTTTAATAAGCAAGTAACTTCCATTTGTATATGCATCCCTTCTTCTTTATCCACTTGTCTATTGATGGGCACTTGGATTATTTCCTTATCTTCGCTATTTTAAATACTGCTGCAATAAACAGAGGTGCATATATTGTTTTGAATCAGTGTTTTGAATATCTTCAGATATATACACAGAAGTGAAATTGCTGGGTCATAAGGCAGTTTCATTTTTAATTTTTTGAGGAAACTCCATACTGTTTCCATAGTGGCTATACCAACTTTCAGTACCACAAACAGTGCATGAGGGTTTCCTTTTCTCCACATCCTCGCCAATACTTGTTGTCTGTTGATTTTTTTTTTACTTTTTTATTGATTTACATTTTATTTTTTTATTTTTTAAATTTGTATTGAATTTATTGGGGTGACATTGGTTAATAAAAATATATAGGTTTCAAGTGTACGGTTCTATAATACATCATCTCCATATTGTATTGTATATTGACCTCTCACCTGTCAGATTGGTTATCATCAATAAATCAACAAACAAAAAGTGTTGGTGAAGATGCAGAGAAAATGGAACCCTCGTGCATTGTTGGTGGGAATGAGATTGTTACAGCCACTGTATAAAGAGTATGGAGATTCCTCAATGGAACTGCTTTATGACCCAGCAATTCCACTTATGGGAATATATCCAAAAACCCTGAAACACTGATTAAAAAGAAGATATACAGCCGTATGTTCATTGCAGTGTTATTTACAATAGCCAAAATTTGGAATCAGCCTAAATGCCAATCAGTAGAGTGGATAAAAAAGCTGTGGCACATTTACACAATGGAATACTATGCTGCTGTCAAAAAAAAAAAAGAAGAAGAAGAAGAAGAAGAAGAAGAAGAAGAAGAAGAAGAAGAAGAAGAAGAAGAAGAAGAAAATCTCACCTGTGTGACAGCCTGAATGGACCTGGAGAGTTACCTATGCTAAGAGAAATAAGCTAGTCAGAGAAAGACAAATGCAATGTGATTTCACTTATATGTGAAATTTAATGAACACAATAAACAAACAAAATAGAAACAGACTCATGGATACAGAGAAAAGACTGACAGCTGTTAGAGGGGAGGGGGAGTTGAAGGTTTGGGTGAAAAAGGTTGAAGGGATTAAGCAAAAAACAAACAAACAAACAAAAAACTCATAGACACAGACAACAGTATGATGATTACCAGAGGGAACTGAGAGGGGAGTTAGAAGAGGGTAAAGGAGGGATAAATGATGACAGAAGTAGACTTTACTTTGTTTGTTGATTTATTGATGATAGCCATTGTGATAGGTGTGAGGTTGTATCTCATTGTGGTTTCAATTTGCATTTCTCTGACAATTTGTGATGTTGAGCATCTTTTTCATGTGTATTGTCTATATGTTTTCTTTGGGGAAATGTCTATTCAGATCCTCTGCCCATTTAAAAATTGGATTTTTTTTTTTTTTTTTTTTTGGTGTTGAGTTGTATGAGCTTTTTATAAATTTTGGATATTAACCCTTTATCAGATGTATAATTGGCAAATGCCTTCTTCCATTCAGTGGGTTGACTTTTCATTTTCTTTATGGTTTTCTTTGTTGTGCAAACACTTTTTGCCCTGACTAGAACGTCTCAGTTGGGTGGAGCATCGCCTGGTACACCAAAGGTTTATGGGTTGGATTCCCAATCAGGACACATGTCCAGGTTGCGGGTTTGATCCCCAGCCAGTCAAGCAACTGATGTTTCTCTCCCACTCCCACATTGATGTTTCTCTCTCTCTCTCTCTCCCCCCCCCCCCCCGTTCTCCTCCCCTCCTTCCATTCTATCGGAAGGATTGGTGGAGAAAGATACTTGGGTGAGGATTGACAAACAAAACAAAACAAAGCAAACATATCCTCAGATGAGGATTAAAACGTAAATAAATACATTAAAAATCTTTTCAGTTTGATGTAGTCCCATTTGTTTATTTTTTTCTTTTGTTTCCCTTCACTGAGGAGATATATGATCAGAGAACTATTACTAAGAGAAATGCCAGAGAGCTCATTTTCTATGTTTTCTAGTAGGAGTTTTATGGTTTCAAGTCTTATATTTAAGTCTTTAATCCATTTTGAGTTTATTCCTATATATGGTGTAAGAATGTGGTTTAGTTTCTGTTTTTAATTTAATTTAATTTAATTTTTGACAGTATTACAGATGTCTCTCATTTTCTCCCTTTTTGCCTCCCTCCACCCAACCCCTGCCCCATCCCAGGTCTTTCCCATGCTATTGTCTGTGTCTATGTGTTATGCATATATGCTTATATGTTCTTTGGTTAATCTCTTCTTGTCCCCTCCCAACCCACCGCCACTAAGATCTGTTATTCTGTTCCATGCATCCATACCTCTGGCCCTATTTTTCATTAGATTCCACATATAAGTGAGATCATGTGATACTTTCTTTCTCTGACTGACTTATTTCACTTAGCATAATACACTCCAGGTCCCTCCATTCTGTCTCAAAGGGTAAGAGCCTCTTCTTTATACAGCCACATAGTGTTCCATTGTATGTATCTAATTTTTCCAACACCATTTATTGAATAGAATTTCTTTACCACATTGTATATTCTTGCCTTTTTTTGTCATGTATTATTGGTTATACAGGCATTGGTTTATTTAAGGGCTCTCTACTCTGTTCCATTGATCTATGTGTCTGTTTTTATGCCAGTACCATTCTATTTTGATTACTATAGCTTTGTATCTGGTAGCATAATACCTCTAACTTTGTTCTTTTTTCTCAAGGTTTCTGTGGCTATTTGGGATCTTTAGTAGTTCAATATACATTTTGAGATTATTGGTTCTTGTTTTGTGAAAAATGGCATTTTTATTTTGATAGGGATTGCATTGAATCTATAGATTGCTTTAGGTAATGTGGACATTTTAATATCAAAGTTGATCTCTTAACAAACCCTTCAAAATCAACATTCAAAGAGACCATTTAAGAATAATCTTAAATATAATGATAAGCAATCCTTAATTTAGCAGCATCTGAGCCATAAATAATTCATACATACATTTTGCCACAATTATCCCAACTGTTGCTGTCAATGTAAAAACAATTGGAACTTTTGGATAAACTGCAGGTTCACAAATGGAAGGAAGATGCTGTTTAATAAAGAAAGAACTTTAAGACAGATTCACAGTTACACCCTGAGGCCACTATCAATATAAAGAAGCCTACTGTCTAATGGAAAAGCAGATACCAAATTGCATTACAATATGATAGTATGTTGGGAAACATACATGGATTTATGAGCAATCAGGAAAATTTTTCTGGAGAACAAGTTTTCAGATAGGTGAGAAGGAGGTTGGAAGAGTGTTCCACACAGAGGTAATTGAATGTGCAAAGGTCAGTAATGAGATAAGACATGGCCTATTTAAAGAAGGGAAAATAGTTCAGTGTGGCTAAAAGATGGTTAGTTGAGAAGTTGGGAAGATTATCAAGAGACAAGGTTGTGCCAGGGAGCTTTATACACTTTATTAACACATTGCTGTGTTTATCCAATTATGTGATGGGAATTCTGAGAAATTTTGAAGTTGAATAAGGACAATAAAGAATACCTCTCTACCACACTTGGAATCAAAACCAAATGAGGGAGAAAACAGGAGTCAGAAAAATGGAGATTAAAATATCCACTTTATGTTGGAGAGCATGGCTTTACACACTTTAGTCAAGTAGACTTGTTAATACCGCATCCCTAAATGTGAATTTATGCCTCCAACCCTAGGTAATACTGGAAAGCCATAGGCTTCTCCTTAAGCAGAATGGCCCCTGTAAACCTTACAGCATGGAGGAGCAAGAAACGCAGGCTTCTTGAAGGCAAACTGCCTCCTAAAGAGACAGCCCAGAAACGAAAGGATGTGAGCTGTCAGAGGGCCTGTAATGAACAACCACAACTATAACAATAACAACAAAACTCATCCAGATGCATAATTATAAAATATGAGAACACAAACATAAGAGTTCCCAGAACTTCCAAAAGAAAAGGAAAAAAAATGTTATACTACAAAGAAACAAGAATCAAATTGGCATCAGACTTTTCACCAGCAATTTGTGTCTCCATGCATTTATTGCTTAACATTGACCATCCTGTAAGTGAACATAATGAACACTGAAAGATGAATATATCATCATTGAATTTTCTGTTACAAAGCTCTAGACTCTTTATATTCTTCCTTCTTAGGGCATTACCTCATTTTGCTAGGTCACACACACAAATAATTTCTTAAAGAAGCGTGAGTGAACAAATATTCAGGAACTTGAACATTTGTAAAAGTCCTTTTTCTGTTCTCAAACGTGATTGATAATTTGTGTATAGAATTCTAGGATGAAAATTATTTTCCCTTAGAATTTTGAAGGCATTGAATTATTGTGTCTTCTAGCACCTAGTGTTTTTTTCTCTATACTTCTCTACTATTTTAAATTTTCAAATAGAGAAATAATACATCTCTTGGATTAATTCTTCATGTCTCATTTCTCTTCTCTATTTGTTTATTTGTCTGCTTGCTCTAAATTGTGTGAAATCTCTATTATGTTTTCTTCTATCATTTTATAAGAGCTCTTTTTAGTACTTTGATTATTTTTGCTTTTTCTGGGTCTACTTTTGCTGACTGTCTTCAAATATCTACCTATTACTTTCCCTTCATATTTTAAGATTTATCAATAGAAAAGGTGACAAGAATCCTTACATATACAAGAAGCTTGTTCCCTCACAGATTTTGCTTTAAGGAGAAAAGACTATTTACAAAGTAACTCACAGAAGCCGAAAACATCCTGGAGGTGCTAATTGCTACACTATCTGCCCCAGTACCCCAAATCCACATCATTAACTTCTTTGGGAAAGGCCTTTATGATTTTGTTTGCTTGTTTGTTTCCCTGGGTGATAAATACCTGGTAGTTGGTGGTGGAAGTATATATACACTTCAGTTTTTGGTGATCACATCTCTCTTTACTATCTCCTTAATAATGAAAGAGTTTCTCAATGATTATGCAAGTCAAATTGATCTCCACCACCATTGTGAACTACAGGTTCCTCTGTTTCATTCATCATTCACTACTTTCCCATGCACTCTAGAACATCTTCTAGGAATTTTTTAAAATCTCTTTTTGCTAGTGGCCTCCTCTAGTTATCTTTATGATTCTGGATTAAATAATACCTCAGGAAAAAGAGGGGTTAAAAGTGTGTGTTCTTCCCAGCTGGTGTGGCTCAGTGGTTAAGTGTTAAGACCCATGCACCAAGAGTTCACCAGTGTGATTCCCGATCAGGGCACATGCCCAGGTTGTGGGCCCAATCCCCAGTGGGGGGCATGCAGGAGGTGGTCAATCAATGTTCTCTCTCATCGATGTCTCTAACTCTCTCCCTCTCCCTTTCTCTCTCTCTAAAAATCAATAAAGAAAAGTTATTTTTTAAAAAGTGTGTGTTCTTTGTATAGCTCAAAAACAAAAATCCAAGCAATCTGATTTATAAAATGGGCCGAGGATCTGAATAGACATTTCTCTAAAGAAGACATACAGATGGCTAACAGATACAATAAAAAAGTTGCTCAACATCACTAATCATCAGGGAAATGCAAATAAATACCACATTGAGATACCACCTTACACCTGTTAGAATGGCTATTATTAGAGACAAGAGATAATAAATGCTGGTGAGGATGTGGAAAAGGGAACCCTGTTGGTGAGAATGTAAAATGGTACAGCCACTGTGGAAAACAGTATGGAGGTTTATCACAAAATTAAAAATAGAACTACCATATGATCAAGAAACTCCATTTGCATGTATATATATGAAAGATCTGAAATCATTATCTTGAGGAAGTATTTGCACACTTATGTTTATTAAAGCATTATTTACAGTAGCCAAGACATAGAAACATCCTAAATGTCCCATAGATGGATAAAACATGTTGAAAAAGAAAATTACAAAATATATATATTAGCCCATTTATATTAAGGTCAAAACAAGTAAAACTATATAATATGTTAAGAGATACATACTTGTGTGATATACTGTACAGAAAGCAACAGAATACTCTAAAAAATTTTTAGAAAAGCAAATATTCTGGGAAAATGAAGGTGGATGCCATAGAATTGGAACACTCTGGGGATATCTAAGGTACTGGTAATTTTCTTAGTAGTCTTTAAATCGTACCTGTCATTACATAGGCTCTTTGAGTAGATAATATACTTCATAATTTTAAAATGTGAAGGAATGAATTACTTTATCTAGCAAATATTTAGTAAATGAACCAATATTCTAGGTGCTGGGGATATATTTGAGCATAAAGACAAAAATCTCTGTTCTATAGTTTCTTACATTCTAGTGGGGAAGATAGACATACAAAAGATTAACCTATAAAATACTTTATATTTTAGAGAGTGATGGTACTAAAGATAAAACACAAATCAGGGAAGGAGGTAGGACATGTTGTGCAGGATGAGTGGCAGGGAAGCCTTCATCAAAAAGTGAAGGTGTAGAAAACAAGGTGTGAGAAGTGATGGGGGTTGGATCACCTAAGGCCTTATACAAAGGATTTTGGTCTTTATTCTAAATGAGAAGGAAAGCCATTGGGGGGATCGAGCAGAGAAGTAGATATTATATGACATATTTTAGCAGAATCACTGTTAATTAATACCATGTTATCTGCTTAAAAATAAAATAGATGTCATAATTTTTCCCTTGCAGTGTTAGCATGAGAATTAGAGATGATGTATAAAATATAACAAGGTCAAAGCCCTAAAACATGGTGATTCATCACTTTTGAAAGTTTTTGAGTAGAATGGTACTATAAGAGAAACAATAAAATATTTAAGAAGGACATACTGCTGTTGGGCTAACGTCAAGGGTACAAGTTAGGCAGACATTATAATAGTCAAGGTGTGAGAGGGTGCTAACCCTGTGATTAGTGTTACATCTAGGCTTCAGGGCAGTTGCTGTTAGAGTTTATCTTCATGTATGCATCAGGTGTCACAGTCACCCTGCCCTGTAAAAGTTTCTTTTCATTGCAAAATAATTCCATAAAGAAATGACTGCCAGGAATCCAGGTATAAGCTACATATTGTCATGTAGAAATCATAGTTTCTAAAGTGACATTGTCTGACAAACCACACAGCTATTCATTACTCAGATCCTGATAATTATTCCCCCCCCCAATTTTTATTAATTTATTTTTGTTACATATTTTTCTCCTTTTTCCCCCCTAGACACTCCCCAATCTACCCCCCCACCCCCCTAGCATTGTTGTCTATGTCCATTGGTTATGTATACATGCATATAAGTTCTTTGGTTCATCTCATCCATCCTCCCCACCTCCGTACTCTGAGGTTTGTCAGTCTGAACCATACTCCTTTCTATGTCTCTGGGCCTATATTATTCATCAGCCCACCTTGTTCATTATATTCCACAAATAAGTGAGATCATGTGATATTTGTCTTTCTCTGATTGGCTTGTTTCTCTTAGGATAATACTCTCCAGATCCCTCCATGTCGTCTCAAAGGACAAGAGATATTTCTTTCTTACAGCTGCATAGTACTCCATTGTATATATGTACCACAGCTTTTGTATCCACTCATCTATTGATGGACACTTGTTTGGATACCTGGATGGATACCTGTTTCCAGATCTTAGCAATTGTAAATAGTGCTGCTATGAACATAGGGGCACATATATTCTTTCTGATTGGTGTTTCAGGTTTCTTAGAATATATTCCTAGAAATGGGATCACTGGGTCAAATGGCAATTCAATTTTTAATTTTTTGAGGAAATACCATACTGTTTTCCATAGTGGTTGCATCAGTCTGCATTCCCACCAGCAGGGTACTAGAGTCTGCTTTTCTCTACACCCTCGCCAGCACTTGTTTGATGATTTGTTGATGGCAGCCATTCTGGCAGGTGTGAGGTGATACCTCATAGTTGTTTTAATTTGCATCTCTCTGATGATTAGTGATGTTGAGCATTTTTTCATATGTCTCTTGGCCATTTGTATGTTCTTTTTGGAGAGGTGTCTATTTCGGTCCTCTGCCCATTTTTTAATTGGGTTCTTTGTCTTCCTTTTGTTGAGTTGTATGAGCACTCTATATAGTTAGGAAATTGACCCTGTATCTGATGTATCATTGGCAATTATGCTCTCCCATTTCTATAGCGGAAACACTAAAAAAAGAACGTACTTGAAATCTATGAACCAAACAAAGATGTCCTTGAAAATAAATATGAAAAATAAGTGCAAAATTAATGATATGTTTGTCTGCTCATGTTTCAGTCATTGTGCCTTAACACTTTGACAGGCCCATTGAGGGAGTTAGTGTACAAGCAGATACTAAGATTTATATGTTCAACTTTATAAAGTTCATTACTTCCATTGTGCAAAGTATGAATATGTGACATTTCATATGTGAGGAATTTTAAGAAAGATAAAATAAAATATTAGAAGTATGAGTTTATAAAATATAATAATTTGTATTAACAAGCATATATTTTGCTATGCATAATAGGTATACCAATCAACTCCATTTTCCTTTAGAAAGTTTTATAAACTATATCATTAAACAGAAACAGCATAGCGCTGTAGCATTTTCAAGGTCTAGTCTGATTCTCAAAAGGATAAGAGGTAATGAAATAATATATGGAAAAAATCAAATACAAGGAAAGAAATTTAGTGTAATTTTTAATGATTTCTTTTCCTCATACCTATAATCAGGTACTAGATTTAGAAAGCATGAGAAAGGTACTGATGTTAACATGGCACTGAGATTTTAAGGCAAAATAAATAACATGAGGCATCTATTCATGCTACAGGAAATTGCAACCTGCATAAAGGGACCATTATCCCTGGGTCATTGTTTAAAATAAAGCTGGTGATGGTCAATGCTGTTACAATGCCTTGAGGAAATCACAACATCCCTTTCTTACACAATTTTTTTTGTTGCGATTTTTATTTATTCTTTTTACAGATGTTTCTCTTTTTTCCCCACAAGACACCATCCTCCAGACTCCCCAACCCCCCAGCATTCTTGTCTCTGTCCATTGGTTACGCATATGTGCATATAAGTTCTTCAGTTTATCACATCACTCCCCCGCCCCCCACCCCTGCCACCCTCTTCTGAGGTTTTTCAGTCTAAACTGTACTCCTTTCTATGTCTCTGGGTCTATTTTGTTCATCAGCTTATTTTGTTCATAGTATTCCACAAATAAGTGAGATCATGTGGTATTTGTCTTTTTCTGATTGGCTTATTTTGCTGAGAATAATACTGTCCAGGTCCCTCCATGTCTTCTCAAAGGATAAGAGATCTCTCTTTCCTACAGCTGCATAGTGTTCCAGTGTGTAAATGTACCACAGCTTTTTTTTTCCCCCCACTCATCTACTGATGGACACTTGGGCTGTTTCCAGATCTTAGCAATTGTAAATAGTGCTGCTATGAACATAGGGGTACATATATTCTTTCCAATTGATGTTTCAGGCTTCTTAGGATATATTCCTAGAAGTGGGATCACTAGATCAAATGGCAGTTCAATTTCTAATTTATTAAGGAAACACCATATTATTTTCCATATTTGCACCAGTCGGCATTCCCACCAGCAGTGTACTAGTGTCCCCTTTTCTCTACACTGGAAACAGCACTTGTTGTTTGATAATTTGTTGATAGCCACCATTCTGGCAGGTGTGAGGTGATACCACCTAGTTGTTTTAATTTGCATCTCTCTGATGATTAGTGATGCTGAGCATTTTTTCATATGTCTCTTGGCCATATATATGTCCTGTTTGGAGAGATGTATATTTAGGTCCTCTGCCAATTTTTCAATTGGGTTTTTTGTCTTCCTTTTGTTGAGTTGTATGAGTATTCTATATATTTTGGAAATTAACCTCTTGTCTAATGTATCATTGGAAATTGTGCTCTCCCATACAGTGGGTTCCCTTTCCATTTTGATGTTTGTTTCTTTTGCTGTGCAGAAGCTTCACAGTTTGATGTAGTGACATACATGAATATTTTCCTTTGTTTCTCTTGCCCTAAGCATTGTATCAGTGAAAATTCTGCTGCGTGGGATTTCTGAAATTCTGTTGCCTACATTTTCTTCTAGGATTTTTTTGGATTCACGAGTCACATGTAAGTCTTTTATCCATTTTGAGATTATTCTTGTGTATGGTGTAAGTTGGGGGTCTAGTTTCATTTCTTTTACATTTAGCTGTCCAATTTTTACAATACTATTTACTAAAGAGGCTGACTTTACTCCATTGTATGCTCTTGCCACCTTTGTCAAGTATTAATTGAGCATAATGTCTTGGGTAAATTTCCGGGATCTCTGTTCTGTTCTGTTGATCTATAAGCCTGCTCTTGTGCCAGTACAAGACTGTTTGGATTACACTGGCTTTGTACAATAACCTGATACCTGGTATTGTGATCCCTCCTACTTTATTTTTCTTTTTCAAGATTGCTGTGGCTATGCAGAGTCTTTTTTAGTTCCATATAAACTTTTGAAGTGTTTGTTCTTGTTCTGTGAAATATGTCGTTGCTATTTTATTTATTTATTTTTCTTTTATTAAAACTTATCTTTATTGTTGAATGTATTACAAATGTTCCTCATTTTTCCCCCATTGATTCTCTCCTCCCCATTCCCGCCCCTCTCCTGCATTTCCCCACACTGTTATCTGTGTCCATTTGTTATGCATATATACATATAAGTTCTTTGGTTTATTTCTTCCCACCCCCCAACCCCTCTTCCCTTTGAGGTTGGTCAGTCTAACAATCAATTTGGACTTCTTAATCCCTTCACCTTTTTCACCCATTCCTCCAACCCCCCTCTCATCTGGCAACCAACAAAATTTCTCTGTATCTATGAGAATGTCTCTGTTTTGCTTGTTCATTTTGTTTGTAGATTCAATTGTCGATAGATATGTATTCATTGCCATTTTGTTTGTTCATATTTATCTTTTTCTTCAAGAAGACCCTTCAACATTTCATATAATAATGGTTTGGTGGTGATGAACTCCTATAGCTTTTCCTTGTCTGGGAAACTCTTTATATGGCCATCAATTCTAAATGACAGCTTTGCAGAATAGAGTAATCTTGGTTGTAGGTTCTTGCTTTTCATCACTCTGAATATTTCTTGCCACTCCCTTCTGGCCTGCAAAGTTTCTTTTGAGAAATCAGCTGACAGTCTTATGGGAAATCCCTTGTAGGTAACTAACTGCTTTTCTCTTGCTGCTTTTAAGATTCTTTCTTTGTCTTGAACCTTTTGCATTTTGATGATGATGTGTCTTGGTGTGGGCCTCTTGGGGTTCATCTTGTTTGGCACTCTCTGTGCTTCCTGGACTTGTGTGTCTGTTTCCTTCACCAAGTTAGGGAAGTTTTCTGCCATTATTGTTTCAAATAGGTTTTTGATTTCTTGTTCTCTCTCTTCTCCTTCTGGCACCCCCAAGGTGCAAATGTTGGCATGCTTGAAATTGTCCCAGAGGCTCCTTACACTATCCTCATTTTTTTTTATTCTTTTTTCTTTTTTCTGTTCTGATTGGGTGTTTTTTGCTTCCTTATATTCCAAATCGATGGTTTGCTTCTTGGCTTTACCTACTCTACTATTGAATCTGTGTAAATTATTCTTTATTTCAGTTAGTGCCTCCTTCATTTCTGACTGTGCATCCTTCATTTCTGACTGGTCCTTTTTTATGCTCTTGAGGCCCTCACTAAGTTCACTGAGGTTCTCACTAAGTTCACTGAGGTTCTCACTAAGTCCATTGAGCATCCTTATAATCAGTGTTTTTAACTCAGCATCTGTTAGGTTGCTTATCTCCATTTTGCTTAGTTCTTTTCCTGGAGTTTTGTTCTGTTCTTTCATTTGGGACCTGTTTCTTTGTCTCCTCATTTTGGCTACCTCCCTGTGTTTGTTTCTATGTATTACTTAGCAAAAGGTATGGGACTAGCTGAGACCAGATGCTGCTTATTTGAACGAATTTAGGAAAAGCTGAAGCAGGATCCAAGACAGGCCAATCCTGTGGTCAAGCAACTGGCAACAGCTTGGGTGGGCCTGAAAGTTGGGTGGGGCAGGGCCTCAGGGAATCACCAGGGTGGGGAAAACAGTGTGAGCCAGGTTGCTGGAGTCCCAGATATGGCGGCTGTCTGCCAGCCCAGGGTAGGGCTCACCAAAAGAACAAAGGCCTCTGATATCATGTCTGTCCAGGAGAAAGCTGTCTCTCCAGCCCTTGCTCCAATGCCAAACAACTCAGTTCTTCCCCATATGACTCTGGTGCCTTTCAAGCTGCCTCCCCCACCCCACGCTGGAGCCTGGAGGGAGCAAATCCGAGTAAGTCTGTGCACGGGCCCTTTAAGAGGAGCTGCCGGGAACTCCAGCAGCCTCAGCCTCAGCCTCAGTTCCTGCTGGTTTTCCCAGCCAGAAGTTATGGGGACTTCTCTTTCTGGCACTGGAACCCTGAGCTAGGCGCCTGGTGTGGGACGGGGACCCCTCAGTTCTCAGGGAGGACCTTCCAAGCTGAGGTATCCTCCTAATTTTTATCCACCACACGTGGGTGTGGGACCAGCCAATCACGCCTCCGCCCCTCCTACCAGTCTCGATGTGGCTGCTGCTTTAATTTCGTAGTTTTAGGATTTCCTTTCAGCTTGATTTCAGGTGGTTTTGAATGATGGTTCTGTAGTTTAGTTGTAACTTTGATGTGGTTGTGGGAGGACGCGATACCACATTTACCTACACCGCCATCTTCCATTGCCTCGTAATTTTTTAATTTATTTTTCTTTATTGATTTTAGATAGAGAGGAAAGGAGAGGAAGAGAGAGATAGAAACATTGATGAGAGAGAACATTGACTGGCTATCTCCTGCATGACCCCACTGAGTTTTTGGCTCACAACCTGGGCATGTGCCCTGACCGGGAATCCAACCGGCAACCTCTTAGTGCATGGGTCAATGCTCAACCACTGAGCCACACCAGACGGGCTATGGATGGTATTTTAATGGGGATTGCATTAAATCTATAGATTGCTTTGGGTAGTATGAACATTTTCCTGATGTTAATTCTTCCAATCCGTGAACAGGGCATATGCTTTCACGTTTTTATATCTTCCTCTATTTATTTTTCAATGTCCTGTAGTTTTCTACAAATAGGTCATTTACTTCTTTGGTTAAGTTTATTTTTAGGTATCTTAATTTTTTTTTGCTGCAATGGTAAATGGGCTTTTTTTTCAGTTTCTTTTTCTGTCACTTCATTATTGGCGTATAAGAATGCCACTGATTTCTTGATGTTAATTTTGTATCCTGCTACTTTGGCAAATTTGCTTATTAAATCTAGCAGATTTTTGATGGAGTCTTTAGGGTTTTCTATGTACAATATAATGTCATCTGCAAATAATGTCAGTTTCATTGCCTCCTTTCCAATTAGGATCCCTTTTATTTTTTCTTCATGTCTGATTGCTGTGGCTAGACTTCCAGTACTCTGATAAATAAGAGAGGCAAATGTGGCCATCCCTGTCTTCTTCCTGTCTTATGGGGAATGCTTTTGGTTTTTGCCCATTGAGTATGATGTTGGCTGTAGTTTTTTCATATATGGCCTTTATTATGTCTAGATATGATCCCTCTATACCCACATTGCTAAGCATTTTTATCAGTAATGAGTGGTGGATTTTGTCGAATGCTCTTTCAGGATCTATTTATATGATCATATGTTTGCTTTCTAAACTTATCTTTATTGTTGAATGTATTACAGATGTTCCTCCTTTTTCCCCTATTGACCCCGTCCTCCCCGCTCCTGCTCCCCTCCTGCCTTTCCCCACACTATTGTCTGTGTACATTGGTTATACATATATGCATATAAGTTCTTTGGTTTATTTCTTCCCACCCCCCACCACCCTTCCCTTTGAGGTTTGTCAGTCTAAGAACCAATTTGTACTTCTCAATCCATTCAACTTTTTCACCCATTTCCCCAACCCTCCTCCCATCTGGCAACCAAAAAAATCTTCTCTGTATCTATGAGAATGTTTCTGTTTTGCTTGTTCACTTTGTTTGTAGATTCAATTGTCAATAGATGTGTATTTATTGCCATTTTGTTTGTTCATATTTTTTATCTTTTTCTTCCAGAAGACCCTTCAGCATTTCATATAATATTGGTTTGGTTGTGATGAACTCCTTTAGCTTTTTCTTGTCTGAGAAACTCTTCACATGTCCATCGATTCTAAATGATAGCTTTTCTGAATAGAGTAATCTTGGTTGCAGATTCTTGCTTTTCATCACTCTGAATATTTCTTGCCACTCCCTTTTGGCCTGCAAAGTTTCCTTTGAGAAATCAGCTGATAGTCTTATGAAAGCTCCCTTGTAGGTAACTAACTGCTTTTATCTTGCTGCTTTTAAGATTCTCTCCTTCTCTTTAACCTTTGGCATTTTGATTATGATGTGCCTTGGTGTGGGCCTCTTTGGGTTCATCTTGTTTGGGACTCTCTCTGCTTCCCGGACTTGTATGTCTGTTTCCTTCACCAAGATAGGGATTTTTCTATCACTATTTCTTCAAATATATTCTCTAACCCTTGCTCATTTTCGTCTTTTTCTGGAACTCCTATGATGCAGATGTTGTTATGTTTCATTTTGTCCCACAGTTCTCTTAGGCTATCTTCCTTTTTTTTAATTTTTTTTTCTTTTTGTTTTTCAGATTAGATTTTTTTTTCTCTTCTGTCTTCTAATTCACTTATCCAGTCCTCAGCTTCCTCTACTCTGCTGGTTATTCTTCCCAATGTGTTCTTTATTCATTTCCGATTGGTTGGTTTTCAATATTTCTATATCTTTATTCATGGTGTTGAACTTCCTCATGATTATTATTCTGAACTCTCCCTCTGATACCTTGCATATTTCTGTGTCATTTATTTCTTCTCCTGCAGAATTATCTTGTTCTTTCATTTGGGATTTGTTTCTTTGTTTCACCAAGTTTGCTGTCTTAGTGGGTTTTGGAGCCTGCCAAATTTTCCCTGTGGATGATGTTGTTCTGCTGGTTGTGGTTCCCTCTACTGAATTTGGATGAGTGTGGGAGGACCTATATTAAGCACCACTGTCATGTCTTACTTTCCTGGGTAGATTTGAAAGATCAGGAAAGGTTTAGTTGTCCTCTAGCTTTTTGCCTGGAGGCTATTAGCCTGAGTTACTTGATGAGACTTGAGTTGTAGACCTCAGCTGAATGAAAAATCCCTCAGGTGTTCAGGGTAAGTGGATTTCCAGTGGGTAGGGCAGATTCTTGCTGGTTGTTAATGAGCCTCAATTTTCAATTCTCTGGCCTGACCTGGTGGTGCCAAATTTCTGAGGGAGGGGTCGTTGCTTCTCCCCCTGGCTGTGGGAAGGGAGTCTTTGAGTAAGATGGCTACTGTCCTTAGAGGCAGTGATTCAGCACAAAACTCCCATTTCCCTCCCAGCTCTCCAATCTCCCGAGTCTCTCCACACAGTTTCAGTCCAGGCTGCCCTCCCTCTGCTGGAGCTGAAAGTTGGTGGCTGTAGCTAATTTAGTGCTCTGTCCCGACTCTCTGTGCTGTGGAGCCAGCTTGGGATTTTAACCCTGAGGGAGCTGCTCACAGCTAACACAGCTGCTGTCTGTTGTCTCCTAGCCCTCCCTCTTGTACCTCCACAGTTCCTACCAGGCTCAATTTAGCGTCCTCTTCTTGTCCCTGGTCATACTGGTCCTCTCCAGCTCCTTTTCTGTTGGTTTTTCCCAACGGTTTGTCTTTACTTTAGTTGTAATTCCAGTTTGTTCCTGTGCAACAGTCTGTATAGCTTCCGTTCACTCTGTCACCTTTTTGGAATTCCTTCTTTTACAAGAATTTGAATGCACTTAATATTGCTTAGAGTGCATGAGCCAGAATCTGAGCTTGATTATATTTGTTACACAGAAGTTTGTGTTGGGTGGTTGTGGAGGTGGAGGTGAATGATAAGAAATAAACACTGAGTGTTCTATGTTTAACTTGTGATATGGAGTAATTGGATTGAACATATTTCAATGTAGTCTGACTTTGTCTTTAAAAAAGGATTCTACACTCAGAAGTGAATCAGTCAGATGCACTTTATGACAGACAGCGCTTCAGTATATAAAAGTAGCAAAAGAGCCAGTAAAACAGAGTAATATTGGATCTATGCAAGGGACAATCATTTGCCTTAAGGGAGACTACTCCCAGAGACCTGAAGCTTTGGTTTTTCCAATGATAGGAACATGTCCCACAGGGGAAATAAGAGAGCAAGAGGAGTCTCTTAGCAAATACATGATAGAGAGAGAAAAAATAGTAAGCCTCACACTAAACCCTGATGAGACTTAGAGTGCTTAAATTGACCAAGAATTGCCTGAGGCAAAAGTTCAAGGCCACCTATGTCAAGTAAATTAGAAAAGAACTGATCATTCCTTTTTTCTATTTTTTTTTTGGTTCTTGAGTTGGCTACTTGATTATTTTAAACACACAGCACTGTACTAAACTATTTGTTCATTCTACAAATATTTATTGAGCAACTATTATGCAGCTGATACTTTGCTCAGTATAAGTATAAAGTGATGAACAAAATAGATATGGCCCCTGTACTCATCAATTTAACAGTCTAGTTAGATAATCAAATATTTAGCAAGTTAATCTCTAAAAGTATGAATGCATACATAACAAATAAGTGCTCAAAAGGAAAATAATTGTGTGCAATACGGGGAAATAAGAGGAAAACTTACAGCTGATTGTGTGTTAGAGAAGGCTTCTCAGAAAAAGTGACTTATTTCATTTAAAACTCAAAATAACTGGTCCTGGCCGGTTTGCTCAGTGGTTAGAGCATCTGCCCATGGGCCAGAGATTCACAGGTTTGATTCCAGTCAAGGGCACATACTTCACTTGTGGTTCGGTTCCTGGCCCTGGTTGGGGTCGTGTGGGAGGCAACCAATCAATGTGTCTCTCTCACATTGATCTCTCTCTCTCTCTCTCTCTCTCTCTCTCTCTCTCTCTCTCTCTCTCTCTCTCCCCCCCCCTCACACTCTACCTGAAGATAAATGGAAAAATATCCTTGTGTGAGAATTAAAAAAATAATAATAAAATAAAAAATAAATAAAACTCAAAACAACTGTAAGTGAAATGTATTATTATTACCCCTATTTTACAAACAAGGAAAGGGAGATTTATAGTGAGTAAGGAAAGTACCAACAGATGACTCAGCTAGTAATTGCAAGAAACAGAAACACACCAGGTGTGCATGATACTATATCCCATGCTCTTAATTACTAGCCTAAACTGAGTGCCAGCTTGAGAAGTAGGTGTCTGTGAGTTTCCCTGAGGTGCTTGTATAGGTTTATGTGTGCTTCTGTATCTCCTAACCACCAGCACTGTTTACTTTCTGACAGTGAGCAGGGAACATGGTTTAGTCTCAAATAACAAAGACATAAAAAGACCTAACCACAAAGAACAGTGGTCTTAAATTCATAGTTGAATGCATTGTAAGAGTAAGCCATTGGTGTAAGAGTCAATCCATATTTTGGAATTAACTACTTTAATTCAACATAGATTGGCTTTTATTTTATTTAGTATCTTTATTGTTGAAAGAATTACAGATGTCTCCCCTTTTTTCCCACATTGACCCCCCTCCTTCCCACTGCCATTTCCCTCCTGCCCTGCCAATTTATTGTTTGTGTCCATTGGTTATGCATAAATGCATATAGGTCCTTTGCTTTGTCTGTTACCACCCTGCCATCTTCCTTCCCTCTGAAGTTTGTTAGTCTATTTCCTACTTCCATGTCTCTGAATCTATATTGATGATAAACTTATCTTGTTCATTATGTTCTATAAGTGAGATCATATGATACTTGTCTTTCTCTGGCTTATTTCACTTAGCATAATACTTTCCATGTTCCTTCAATTTGTCTCAAAGGGTAAGAGATCTTTCATTCTTACAGCTGCTTGGTATTCCATTGTGTAAATGCTCCACAGCAATTTTTAATGTATTCTTCTACTGATGGATACTTGGGTAGTTTCCAGATCTTAGCTATTATAAATGAACATAGGCATGCATATATTCTACCTGATTGTTGTTTCAGGCTTCTTAGGATATAATCCTAGAAATGTGGTCACTGGGTCAAATGGGAGTTCAATTTTTAATTTTTTGAGAAAACACCATATTGTGTTCCACAGTGGCTGAACCAGGCTGCATTCCCACCAACAGTGTACTAGAATACCCTTTTCTCCACATCTTCACAGCATTTGCTGTTTGAGGATTTGTTGATGGAAGACATTTTGGCATGTTTGAGGTGATACCACATAGTCATTTTAATTTGCATATTTCTGATCATTAGTGAAGTTGAGTATTTTATCATATGTCTCCTGGAAATTTGTTTTTTGTTGTGTTGTTGTTTTCCAATTTTATTTTATTTTATTTTATTTTATTTTATTTTATTTTATTTTATTTTATTTTATTTTATTTTATTTTATTTTTATTAAATTATTTTTGTTACAGATGATTCTCCTTTTCCCCTATTGTCACCCTTCTCCCCTCCCTCCCTACCCCGTCCACAGTTCTGTTGTCCATGTCCATTGGTTATAAGTACATGTGTACAAGTTCTGTGGTTCATCGCTCCCCTCCCCCATGCCCTCTTCTGACAATTGTCAGTCTGTACCCTACTTCCACATCTCTGGGACTACCCTGTTCCTCAGAATGTTATGTTTATTAGATTTCAGAAATAAGTGAGATCATATGATATTTGTCTTTCTCTGCTTGGCTGGTTTCACTTAGGATAATAGTTTCCAGGTCCTCCAATGTAGTCTCAAAGGATAAGAAATCTTTCTTTCTTACAGCTGCATAGTACTCCATTGTGTATATGTACTGTATCACAGCTTTTTTATCCATTCATCTACTGATGGACACTTGGGCTGTTTCCAGATATTAGCTATTATAAATAGCGCTGCTATGAACATGGGGGTACATATATTCTTTCTGTTTGGTGTTTCAGGCTTCTTAGGGTATATTCCTAGGAGTGGGATCACTGGGTCAAATGGTAACTCAATTTTTAATTTTTTGAGGTAACACCATAGTGTTTTCCATAGTGGCTGCACCAGTCTGCATTCCCACCAGCAGGGTACTACAGTCCCCTTTTCTCCACACCCTCGCCAACACTTGTTGTTTGATGCTTTGTTGATGGCGGCTATTCTGACAGGTGTGAGGTGATACCTCATTGCTGTTTTAATTTGCATCTCTCTGATGATTACTGATGTTGAGCATTTCTTCATATGTCTCTTGGCCATTTGTATGTCCTGTTTGGAGAGGTGTCTATTTAGTTCCTCAGCCCATTTTTTAATTGGGTTTTTTGTCTTCCTTTTGTTGAGATGTATGAGCACTCTATATGTTTTGGAAATTAATCCCTTATCTGATATATCATTGGCAATTATGCTCTCCAATACAGTGGGTTGCATTTCCACTTTGATGGTTGTTTCTTTTGCTGTGCGTTTGCTGTCAGTTTGATGTAGTCCCATGTGTTCATTTTTTCCTTTGTTTCTGTTGCCTTAGGTGATATATCAGTGAAGATTCTGCTGCATATGATGTCCGAAATTTTGTTGCCTACATTTTCTTCTAGGATTTCTATGGATTCATGAGTCACATTTAAGTCTTTTATCTATTTTGAGTTTATTCTTGTGTATGGTGTAAGATGGTGGTCTAGTTACATTTTTTTGCATGTAGCTGTCCAATTTAGCCAACACCATTTCTTAAAGAGGCTGTCTTTACTCTATTGTATGCTCTTGCCACCTTTGTGGAATATTAATTGAGCATAATGTTTTGGGTCAATTTCCGGGTTCTGTGTTCTATTCCATTGATCTATGTGCCTGTTCTTGTGCCAGTAACAGGCTGTTTTGATTACAGTAGCTTTGTAGTATAACCTGATGTCGGGTATTGTGATCCCGCCTACTTTGTTCTTCTTTTTCAAGACTGCTGTAGCTATTCGTGGTCTTTTTTGGTTCCATATGAACTTATGAAACATTTGTTCTAGTTCTATGAAATATGTCGTTGGTATTTTGATGGGGATTGCATTAAATCTATAGATTGCTTTGGGTAGTATGGACATTTTATTGATGTTAATTCTTCCAATCCATGAACAAGGTATGTGCTTCAACTTTTTTATATCTTCCTCTATTTCTTTTTTCAATGTCCTGTAGTTTTCTGCAAATAGGTCCTTTACTTCTTTGGTTAAGTTTATTCCTAGGTATCTTAATTTTTTTGCTGCGATGGTAAATGGGATTGTTTTTTTTAGTTTCTCTTTCTGTGAGTTCCATCATTGGTGTATAAGAATGCCGTTGATTTCTTGACATTAATTTTATATCCTGCTATGTGGCCAAATTCATTTACTAAGTCTAATAGATTTTTGATGGAGTCTTTAGGGTTTTCTATGTATAATATCATGTCATCTGTGAATAATGACAGTTTAACTTCCTCCTTTCCAATTTGGATCCCTTTTATTTTTTCTTCATGTCTGATTGCTGTGGCTAAGACTTCCAGTACTATGCTAAATAAGAGTGTGAGAGTGGGCATCCTTGTCTTGTTCCTGTTCTTAAAGGAAATGCTTTTAGTTTTTGTCCATTGAGTATGATGTTGGCTGTAGGTCTTTCATATATGGCCTTTATAATCTTGAGATATGATCCCTCTATTCCCAAATTGCTGAGCGTTTTTATCAGAAATGGGTACTGCATTTTGTCAAATGCTTTTTCAGCGTCTATTGATATGATCATATGGTTTTTATCTTTCATTTTGTTTATGTGATGTATCACATTTATTAATTTGCGAATATTGTACGAGCCTTGCATCCCTGGGATGAATCCCACTTGGTCATGATGAATAATTTTTTTGATGTATTGCTGGCTCCGACTTGCTAGTATTGTGTTAAGGATTTTGGCATCTATATTCATCAGGGTTATTGGCCTGTAGTTTTCTTTCTTCGTAGTGTCTTTTTCTGGTTTTGGAATTAGAATTATGCTGGCTTCATAAAACGAGTTTGGAAGTCTTCCTTCTTCTTGAATTTTTTGGAATAGTTTGAGGAGAATGGGTGTTAGTTCTTCTTTAAATGTTCGGTAAAACTCCCCCGTGAAGCCATCCGGGCCTGGGCTTTTCTTTGCTGGGAGGTTCTTGATTACATCTTCAATTTCCTTCATTGTTATTGGCCTGTTCAAGTTTTCTGTCTCTTCCTGGTTCAGTTTTGGGAGACTATGTGCTTCTAAAAATGTGTCCATTTCACTTAGATTGTCGAATTTGTTGCCATATAAATGTTCATAGTATTTGTTAACGATCCTTTGTATTTCTGTGGTGTCAGTTGTTACTTCTCCTCTTTCATTTCTGATTTTGTGTATTTGGGTTCTCTCTCTTTGTTTCTTGGTGAGTCCAGCTAAGGGTTCATCAATCTTGATTATATTTTAAAAAAACCAGCTCTTTGTTCCATTGATACTTTGAATTGTTTTTTTTTTTTTTTTTTTTGGTCTCCATGTCATTTATTTCTCCTCTGATCTTTACTATTTCCTTCCTTCTACTTGCTCTAGGGTTTTCTTTTTGTTTGCTTTCTAGTTCTTTAAGTTGTGAGGTTAGGTGGTCAATTAGAAATTTTTCTTCTTTCTTGAGGGGGCCTGTAGTGCTATGAACTTCCCTATCAGAACTGCTTTCGCTGCATCCCATAGATTGTGTGTTGTTGTGTGTTGATTTTCATTAGTTTCCAGGAAGTTTTTAATTTCTTCCTTGATCTCCATGGTAACCGATTCATTGTTCAATAACATGCTATTTAGCCTCCATGACTTCAAATGTCTTTGCATGTTCTTGTTGCAATTGATTTCTAGTTTCATGCCATTGTGATCTGAGAAGATGCTTGATATGATTTCAATCTTCTTGAACTTGTAGAGACTTCGTTTGTGTCCTATCATGTGGTCTATATTTTAGAATGTCCCATGTGCACTTGAGAAGAATGTGAATTTTGCAGTTTTGGGTTAATTCTCCGTATATATCTATTAAATCCATTTGATCTAGTGCTTCATTTAGAATTTCTGTTTCCTTGTTAATTTTTTGTCTAGATGATCTATCCAGTGATGTCAGTGTGGTGTTGAAGTCTCCTGCTATGATTGTATTGCTGTCGATTTCTCCTTTGAAGTCCTCCACAAGATTTTTAATATATTTTGGTACTCCTATTTTGGGTGCATATATATTTACCAAGGTTATATCTTCCTGTTGGATAGACACTTTCAATATTATGTAGTGACCTTCTTTGTCTCTAGTTATGGTCTTCAATTTGAAATCTAAATTATGAGATATGAGTATTGCTACCCCAGCTCTTTTTTCCTTTCTGTTTGCTTGGAAGATTTTTTTCCATCCCTTCACTTTCAACCTATGTGAGTCTTTTGTTGTGATGTGGGTCTCTTGTAAACAACATATATGTGAATCATGCTTTCTTATCCAGTCAGCTACTCTGTGCCTTTTTATGGGAGCATTCAATCCATTTACATTTTAGGTGATTATTGATATGTGCTTATTTATTGCCATTTTGGTTCAGTGTGGTTATATTTTTCTTCCTATTTCTTCTACTAATTACAGCAGTCCTTTTAACATTTCTTGCAGTGCTGGTTTGGTGCTAATATATTTCCTTAGCCTTGTTTTGTCTGGAAAGCTCTTTATTTGACCTTCTATTTTGAATGATAGCCTTGCTGGATAGAGTAGTCTTGGGTTCAGATCCTTGTTTTTCATGACCTTGATTACTTCATGCCATTCCCTTCTGGCCTGTAGTGTTTCTGTTGAGAAGTCAGATGATAGCCTTATGGGGGTTCCTTTGTAGGTAACCTGTTGCTTATTTCTTACTGCCTTTAGGATTCTCTCTTTGTCTTTAATTTTTGGCATTTTAATTATTATGTGTCTTGGTGTGGGCCTGTTTGGGTTCTTCTTACTTGGGGCTCTCTGTGCTTCTTGAACTTGAATGCCTTCTTCCTTCACTAGGTTAGGAATGTTTTCTGTCACTATTTCTTCAAATATATTCTCTATCCCTTGCTCATTTTCTTCTTCTTCGGGGACTCTTATAATGCGAATGTTATTACGTTTCCAGTTGTCCCACAGTTCTCTTAAGCTGTCTTCCTGTTTTTTCATTGTTTTTTTCCTTTTGGTTTTCTGATTGATTGATTTTTTCTGCTCTGTCTTCTAATTCACTGATCCGGTCCTCCACTTCCTCTACTCTGCTGGTCAGTCCTTCCAATGTGTTCTTTATTTCTGCTGTGTCATTCTATATTTCCACTTGGTTGGTTTTCATGGTGTCGATATCATTACTCATGCTGTTTAGTTTCCTCAAGATCATGGCTCTGAACTCTACCTCTGATAATTTGATTAACTGCATTTCATTTATCTCATCTTTGGTAGAGTTCTCTTGTTCTTTCATTTGGGATCTGTTTCTTTGTTTCACCATTTTTGCTATCTCAGTGGGTTTTGGAGTTTGCCAAATTTTCCCTGTGGGTGTTGGTGTTCTGCTATTTGTGGCTCCCTCTACTGGGTTTGGATGAGCGTGGAGGGCCCTCCTTAAACACCACTGTCCAATCTCACTTTCCTGTGTAGATTTGCAAGCTCAGGAAAGGTTCAGTTATGCTCTAGCTTTTTGCCTGGAGGCTATTAGCCTCAGTTACTTGAAAAGCCTTAGGATCTCAGTTGAATGAGAAACTCCCTCAGGTGTTTATAGTGTGAGAGGATTTCCCAAGGGTGGGAGCGATGCTGGTTGTTAATGAGCCTCAATTTGCATTTCTTTCCCTCTTTTCCTCACCTTGGAATCTCCGAGGGAGGGACTGTCACAGCTCCGGGAAGGAGTAAACTTGGCTGCCATTCTGTGTAACCGGGAAGTAGCGGCTGGCCACCACCGTCCTTTGTGGCCACAGCTCAGCACAAACTCTGAGCACCCTCCAAATCCCAGGTGTCCCCACAGAGTTCCAGTCCAGTCCGCCCTCCCTCTGCTGGAGCCCCAGGTGAGGGGCTGTGGCTATTTAGCGCTCTGTCCCGGCCCTCTGCACTGTGGTGCCACTGGGGCTTTTAACCCAGAGGGCAGGTGCCGCCACTGCTCACAGCCAAGGCCGCTGCTGTCCGTGGGCTCCCAGCCCGCCACCCTCACGTGCCTCCGCAGATCCTACCAGGCTCATTCATTGTCCCTGGTTGTATGATCCTGTCTTGCTGCTTTTCTGTTGCTTTTTCCCTACGATTTGTCTTTATTTTAGTTGTAATTCCCATTTGTTCCTGGCAGATCGTCTGTGTAGCTTCCATTCACTCCGCCCCCATTTCCCCTCCCTGAACTGTTCTCGTGGAAATTTGTATGTCCTGTTTGGGGAAGTGTGTATTCATGTCCTCCACCCATTTTTTTCTTTATTGATTTTAGAGAGAGGAAGGGAGAGGGAGAGAGAGATAGAAACATCGATGAGAGAGAACATCTATTGGCAGCCTCCTGCATGACCCCCCCCCCTTGGAGATTTGGCCCACAACCTGGGCATGTGCCCTGACAGGGAATCAAATTGACAATTTCTAGGTACATAGGTCTGCACTCAACCACTGAGCCACACAGGCCTGGCCCTCTGCCTACTTTATATATTTTGGATATTAAACACTTATCTGATGTACCATTGGCAAATATGTTCTCCCAAAGTGTGGGTTCCCTTGCCATTTTGATGGTTGTTTCTCTTGCTGTGCATAAGCCTTTTAGTTTGATATAATCCCATTTATAAATTTTTTAGCCTTTGTTTCTCTTGCCCAAGGCAATGTATTGGTCAACGTTCTGCTACATGTGATGTCTGAGATTTTGCTGCCTTCATTTTCTTCTCAGATTTTTATGTTTTCATGAGTGACATTTAAGTCTTTTATCCATTTTCAGTTACTCTTGTGTATGGTATAATTGGTGGTTTAGTTTCATATTTTTGCATGTACCTTCCCAATTCTCCCAACACAATTTATTGAAGAGATTGTCTCTTCTCCATTGTGTGCTCTTGCCTCCTTTGTCGAGCATTAAATGAGCATAATGTCTTGGATCAATTTCTGGGATCTCTGTTCTGTTCTATTGATCTACATGCCTGTTCTTGTGCTAATACCAGGATATTTTGATTATGATGGCTTTGTAGTATAACTTAATATACGGTATTGTGATCCCTCCCAATGTGTTCTTCTTTTTCAAGATTGCTGTGGCTATTTGGGATCTTTTTGGTTCTGTATGAACTTTTGGAGTATTTATTCTCGATCTGTGAAATATGCCATTGGTACTTTAATAGGTATTGCATCGAATCTGTAGATTTCTTTGGGTAGCATGGATATTTTAGTGATGTTGATGCTTCCAATCCATGAACATGCTATATGCTTCTGCTTTTTTATATCTTCCTCCATTTCTTTTTTCAATGTCCTGTGGTTTTCTGAGAACAGATATTTTACCTCGTTGGTTAAGTTTATTACTAGGTATCTTTTGTTGTTGTTGTTGCAATGGGAAATGCTTTTTGTTTGTTTGTTTGTTTTTCAGTTTTCCTTTCTGAGTGTTCATTACTGGTGTATAAGAATGCCATAGATTTCTGAATGCTAACTTTGTATCCTGCTACTTTGCTGAATTAATTTATTAAATCTAGTAGTTTTTTGATGGGGTCTCTAGGATTTTTTATGTACAATATTATGTGATCTGCAAATAATGACAGTTTTACTTTCTCCTTTCTAATTTGGATGCCTATTATTTTTTTTCTTCTTGTCTGATTGCTATGGATAAAACTTCCAGTAATATGTTGCATAAATGTGGTGAAAATGGCCATCCCTGTCTTGCTCCTGTTCTTCAGGGAAATATTTTAGTTTTTGCCCATTGAAGGTGATGTTGGCTGTAAGTTTTCTTATATGGCCTTTATTATGTTGAAGTATGATCCTTTTATTCCCACTTTGCTAAGCATTTGTAACAGAAATGGGTGCCGGATTTAGTCAAATACTTTTTTAGTATATATTTGTATTATTATATGACTTTTTTATCCTTCATGTAATTTATGTGGTTATTACAATTATTGATTTGTGAATATTGTACCAACTTTGCATCTCTGGGATAAATCTGATGTGGTCGTGGGAAATATTATTTTAAATATATTCCTGGATCCAATTTGCTAATATTTTGTTGAGGATTTGGGCATCTATTTCATCAGCGATATTGGCCTGTAAATTTGTTTCTTTATAGTGTCTTTATCTGGTTTTGGATTTTGGATTATGCTGGCTTCATAAAAAGAGTTTAAAATTTTTCCTTCCTCTTGAAAAATTTTTTTGAGTAGTTTGAGGAGAATAAGTGTTAGTTCTTCTTTAAATGTTCAGTAAGATTCCCCCTGTGAAGCTGTCCAAACCTGGATTTTTTTTTGTTGGCATATTAATTATTACTGCTTCATTTTCCTTAGTTGTTATTGGTCTGTTCAGCTTTTCTTACTCTTCTTGGTTGAGTTTTGGAAGCTTGTATGATTCTAGGAATTTCTCCATTTCTCCTAGGTTGTCCAATTTGTTGGCACATAATTTTTCGTAGTATTTTCTAACAATGCTTTGTATTTCTGTTGTGTCACTTGTTACTTCTCCTCTCTCATTTCTATTTTGTTTATTTGAGTCCTCTTTATTTCTTGTGGAGTCTGGCTAAAGTTGGATCAATCTTTTTATCTTTTCAAAGAACCAGATCTTGGTTTCATCAATCTTTTGTATTGTTGTTTTTTGTTTTTTTTTTTTTAAGTCTTTATGTCATTAATTTTCATTCTAACTTTTGTTATTTATTTCCTTCTACTTACTCTATGTTTTTCTTTTTGTTCAGTTTCTTTTTTCAAATATGTTTTTATTGATTTTTGAAGGCTAGAGGAAAGGGGAGAGAAATAGAAACATTAATATGAGAGAGATACATCAATCAGCTTTCTCCTGCGTGCCCCACTACTGGGGATCAAGCCTGCAACCCAGGCTTGTGCCCTGATTGGAAATCCAAAGGATGATGCTTAATACACTGAGCCTCACTAGCTCAACATTTTTTATTCATTTTCTTGATAAGTTATAGATTTAGATAGTCTATTAGAAATATTTCTTGTCTCTTGAGGTAGGCCTGTAATGCTATGAACTTCCCTCTCAGGACTGCTTTCAGTGTGTCCCACAGATTTTGTGTTGTTGTGCATTCATTTTCATTGATTCATAGGAAGTTCTTTATTTCTTCTTTGATCTCCTTGGTAACTCATTCATATTTTAATAGCATGCTATTTACCCTCCATGTGTTTGAATTATTTATGTGTGTTTTATTCTAATTAATTTCTGATTTTACTTCTTTGTGATCTGAAAAGATGCTTGATATGATTTGAATCTTCTTGAACTTGTAGATACTTAGTTTGTGTTTTAACATGTGATCTATCTTTGAGAATGTCCCATGGGCACTTGAGAAAAATGTATATTCTACAGTTTTGAGGTGAGATTCTCTGTAAATAGTGATGAAACCCATCTGATCTAGTGTATTATTTATGATCTCTGTCTCCTTGTTAACTTTATTTTTGTCTAGAGGATCTAACCAGTAATTTCGGTGGGGTGTTGAAATCCCCTACTATGACTGTATTGCTGTTGCTCTCTCCCTTGAAATCCTCCAGATGTTTTTAAATATATTGTGGTGCTCCTATATTGGGTGCATATATGTTTACCAAGGTTATATCTTCTTGTTGGATTGATCCCTTTACTATTATCCAGTGACCTTGCTTATCTCTTGTTATGACCTTCATTTTGAAATCTATTATATCAGATATGAGTATTGTTACCCCAGCTTTTTGTTTGTTTGTTTGTTTCTATTTGCTTGGAAAATTTTTTTGCATCCCTTCAGTTCATTCTTTGTGAGTCTTTCTTGTAGACAGTATTTATATGGGTCATGCTTTCTTATCAATTCAGCTGCTCTATGTCTTTTTTTTTAAGGTTCTCTATGTTTCTTTCTTTATTGATGTTAGAGAGAGAGGAAGGGAGAAGTAGAGAGAGATAGAAACATCAGTGAGAGAGATCATCAATTGGCTGCCTCCTGCATGCCCCCCCACTGGGTATCTGGCCTAAAACCTGGGCATGTGCCCTGACTGGGAATTGAACTAGTAACCTCTTGGTGCATGAGTTGATGCTCAACCACTGAGCAACATTGTATGTCTTTTAATTGGAGCATTTAATCCATTTACATTTAAGGTTATTATTGATATACACTTATGTATTGCCATTTTTATTTGTTATGCCAATGTTTCTCTATATATATTTCTTCTGAGTATTACAGCAGTCCCTATAACATTTCTTGCAATGCTGGTTAGGTGGTAATATATTCTTTTAGCCTTATTTATTTATCTATTTGTTTTGTTCTGGGAGGGTCTTTATTTGACCTTCTATTTTGAATGATAGTCTTGCTGTATAGAGTAGTCTTGTATTCAGATCCTTGTTTTTCATTACCTTGAATACTTCCTGCAATTCACATTCTGGCTTGTAGTGTTTCTGTTGAGAATCAACTGACAGCCTTATGGGAGCTCCTTTGTTGGTAAATTTTTGCTTTTCTCTTGTTGCCCTCAAGATTCTCTCTTTGTCTTTAATTTTAATTATGACGTGTCTTGTTGTTGGACTCTTTGGGTTCTTCCTGATAGGGCTCTCTGTGCTTTCTGAACTTTTATGTCTTTTTCTTTCCCAAGTTTGAGAAGTTTGCTGCCACTATTTCTTCAAACAGACTCTCTATACCTTGCTCACTTTCCTCTTCTTCTGGCACTCCTATGAGGCCGATGTTGTTACATCTCATGTTATCCCACAGCTCTCTTAAACTGTCCTCATGTTTTTTTTAAATTTTTTGTTTGCTTGTTTCTCTGATTGAGTGATTTTTTTTTCCCTACCTTGTCCTTTAATTTGCTGATCTGATCCTCAGCTTCCTCTAATCTGCTGGCTATTTTTTTCCAATGTGTTCTTTATTTCTACTATGTTATTCTTGATTTCTGATTGGTAGTTTTTCTTTTTCTTTTTCATATCTTTTCTCATTCTGTTGAGCATCCATATAATCATTATTATGAACACTATATCTGATAGATTTCTTATTTCCATTTTATTTAGCCCACCTGCTGGAGAATTTTCTTGTTCTTTCATTTAGGACTTGTTTTTTTCATCATTTTGACTGTCTCAGCAGGGTTTGGAGCCTGCCAAAATCTCCTTGTGGATATCAATGTTCCACAGACTGTGGCTCTCTCTGCTGGATTTGGATGTGTGGAAAGGACCAAGCTGATTGCCAATGCCTGGTCTTACTCTCCCAGGTAGAGTTACAGGCTAGGCAAAGACTCACATATCCCAGAGATCCACCTCTGCCTGTAGCCTGGCTGTTAGTCTCAGTCACTTAATGAGTTTCAGATTGTAGTCCTCCTCTGGATGTAAGCTCCCCCTGGCCAGCAATGTGAAAGGATTTCCAACTGATTAGACAATTGCTTCTCCCTTGGCTAAAGCTGCTTTGAGAGGAAAACTGTGCCTGAGAAATACGATTACTACAGCATGGGTTAATGACTCAGCACAGAGACCTAGGCATGTGCCTTCATAGCTGGGTCCCTAGAGCCACAAATACTAACAAGATACCCAACAACCACGATTTAGGTCCAAGTCCAAAGCACCTAGTGACCTGTCTCTGCCTGCAGGCTGGTTGGTAGTCTTTGACAGTTAATGAGCCTCAAGTTGTAGTTCTCTGCTAGGTGCTAAGTTCTCCCATCAGGCAGAGATAAATTCCAATGGGTAAGGCAGTTGATTCCTCCACATCGGAATATAGCTGTTTTGATGGGACGTCTGCCAGAGAAAAATGGTATCTGTGACATGGGGGAATGACTCAGCATAGCACTCCTGATTGCCTCTTTCCTAGCTCTCTCCCCAACAGACAAACCTCTGACTCTCCTCACACAACTCCAGTCCAGTCAGGACTCCCTCTGTTGGAGCCCAAGGTGAGTGGATGTAGCAGAAATTTAGTGCACTGGCACTTCAAGTGGGTGCCCATGTTCCCAGAACCTCTCCCTGCTGGAATAGAACCTCTGATTTTGTGTTTTTTCACAGCCAGTTGTTATGTGGACTCCTTTTCTTGTTCCACGACTCTGTGCTGGGGAGCCCAGCTTGGAGTTTAAACCCCAGACTTCTCAGGGGAAATTTCTCACAGCTAAGATAGCCCTCAGCTGCTGCCTCTGGGAGCCCTGTCATCCCTTTCATGCCTCTGCACCTCCTACCAGACTCCATTTGAGCTCCTTTTTATGTCCTTGGTTAAAAGGGTTCTCTTCAGCTGGTCTTCCAGATGACTTTTCTTTATTTTAGTTGTAATTCCAGTTTGGTTCTGGGATATGGTCAGTGTAGTTTCCATTCACTCCACCACCATTTTTTCTTCTGTCCCATAAATCTGTTTTTTAATTGAATTTCAGCTATAGTTGTATAGTTATGGAGCTCCACCTTTTCCGTAAACTTAGTCACGTACAGTGCCAGGCTAGGCAACTTAGAGAACTATTCTTGTTAATAAGGCAACTCATTGAATATAGATCAAGTATTTTATCTAAATAGTAATGAGAAAAACAAAGTAAAATAAAATGACAGAAAAATTCATAGAAGGACAATAACAAAAATAAATAAACTAACACAAATATCATAGATAATATTAACAAAAGCAAAAGCTGATTCTCTACATGCAAAACAAAAGATAGACAAACAGCAAGAGCTAGTGTCAGGTCCAGGAGACATTTTTTTATATTCTTCTTTTTCAAATGTACCATCTTAGGCTAATTTCATATCTCCCACCACAAGCAAAAGGTAGCAACAGTTATTTTGCACAATGCCATCACTTTACTGTTTGTATTGAAAAAACATATACCTCCTTTCCTATGCAACCCAATAAAATTTATCTAGTGCTGGTTATATTATTACCCTGGACCCTGATCCTGTGCCTGAGAACCCATCTCACCGAGGTCAAATTGTGGGACCATGTGTAAGCTGAGGCTCCACTGTCCCATCTGAATTCATTTACAAAACACAATTTCAAGGCTAAAATTATTAAGACTTTCAAGATTCTCACCACAGAGCTTCGACCACCCCCCAAGTCTTTCTTAGCACAACACCTTGTACAGCTGTCCTGATAACATGCTACTCATCAAGCCAGCCTTGTTGGATAAAATCATGTTTATTACATTCAGACTTTTGCCAATTAATCTCTTATATCTTTAATAGGCAGACCTACTGAGCTAATTTTGCCAGATGGTAAATTCCCATGACTATACTAGTAGCATAACTCTTCTAACTAAAGACTACTTGTTTTACTTTTTAAAAGAATCATTAATCAATCAAATCAATCAACAAATATTTGAGTTTCTACTGTGCTGTGGAGGAAAGGTAGAGACAAGCTTCCTGACCTCCAAGAGTTCACAACCTAGTTAGAGAAGCTTTAATAAAAGATGATCAATAGTTACATCTAACTTATTGTTCTTAGTAGCTGTGCAACTTTCTATAACATGCTACCATTTATTCAAGTATTCCCCTAATGATGGCCAATCATATTGTTATCAGTAAGCTTTTTTAAAAAAATCATATCAGTTAGCTTTTGCCAGGTAACTAATCACTCCAAAATTGAGTTGCTTAAACAGCAAGTCTTTATTGATTTCTGTGATTCTATGTGTTGGCTGGGAAGTGTTTCTCATCTGGGTCAAGTCAGCACATCAATGCGGGGATCACTCTTGTTGCCATGATATACTGGAAAGTTAACAAATGTTTGGATGTCCAGGATGGCCTCAGTCATATCACTGACAGTTGGCATAATGACAGGACTGACAGACATACATGTCTCTTGTCATTCAGCATACTAGTTATATTTATTCACATCATGATATTAAGCTTCCAAAGCAATGGAATGATCAAGCTCCATTGTACAGGAACTTTTGAAACCTCTGTTTGGACCATATTGGCTAATGGTCCTATTGGGCAAACAAGATGCATGGCCAAAATGGATAAAAAGGTTAGAGAACTAGAATGCACCTCTTAATGAAAGAATTTAATCACTTTTACAATGTATCACACCAGGTATATTTTTGACATTATATAATATTCTATAATAACTATATTTATATAAATTTGGTGGATTTATTTCTATAAAATAGATTTCCTAAAATGGGGTAATTAGGCTAAAGGGTATGTGATTTTTTTTATTTTAATAAGTATTACAAAATTGTTTCCAGAATGACTAGTGATTTATATTTGAAAAGCAATTTATCAGTGTTCTTTTTCCTGTATCCTCACCAGAAAAAAAGGTTATCATTACTATAGTCTTTTGAAAACCAAATGAGTAAAAAACTGTTTTGATTTGTATTATCTTGACTACTCATGTGTGGTAAAATTTAGAATACAGTCATATGATATATTCATTGAAAAGTGATATATCAAGTGATTGGGAACAAGTAGGAATGCTCAAGTGATTCAGAAATGGAGCCTACTGATAGTTTAGTTGTTGAGATAAGACATGAATATAATTCTAACATTTGAACTTGTGAAATGCCATACCAGAAGTATAATACAAACACAGTACATGTAATAGAAGTTCTGAGGGAGTTCTGTCTGACTGAGAAGATCAGGAAGCGTTCCTGAATAAGGTGATATATTAATAAGGTGATTCATTTTTTGAATCATGGACATCTTTTATCTCATGTTTTGTATGTCAGTCTTACCTTCATAAATCTATTTTGATTAGGTTATTAGAGCCAGGAATGAAAAAATAGATTATATACCAGGGTTGTGGAGGGAGGTGGCAGGCATTTGGACAAAGCTTTACAGAATGAAAGTTTCACCAGAAAAAAAAAGTGCACATAAATGACAGAGATGATCTAGTGTTTCCTTAGTATAGGAATTTGTCCCTTAGGATTGGTCTTAGAAGAAAACAATTCTGTCGTTTCTTATATTTACACTAAATACTCAGTGTTTTCAGATAAAGGTGATGCGGCGATCACTTTTTTATGAATTTCCTCCCATCCTCAACTTTGTGATTCAGTTGTTGTTTGCTGAGTTTTGTTATACTCACAGGGCACAAAATTGTCCAAGGAAGAACTTTGTTAAAGTTGTAATCCTAGATAGTTAATGAAATATCAGAAAATCCAAAAGCTAAAAATCATGTTTAAAAACTGCAATAAGCCTCTTCACTGTAGAATCAACTAAAAATCCCTCTGCCTCTGCAGAGATAATTTTCAAATGGTAAAGAAAATGAAAATGACAATAGCATATCTCTATTCTTCCAGGAAAGGAAATTGAATACAGCATTTTAATCTTAAAAAACAACACAGAATTCAATAAATGGTGTTGGGAAGATTGGCAAGACACATTCAAATAAATGAAACTAGGCTAATTTTTTACACCATATTCAAGAATAAATTCAAAATGGATTGAAGATTTACATGTAACACTCAAAACCATGAAACTCCTAGAAGAAAACATAAACAGGGAACTTTGGGATGGTAGAGGATAGATGGCAGCGGTCAGGAATGGAGGTAGAGTGAGTGCATGAGAGAGTGAACTAGTGTGTGAGAGAGTGTGAATGGACATGAAGGTGGATGACCAAACTCCTGCAGTGCAGAAACGTGGAGCAGAAAGTTCCTGTGCTGTGGACAGGGAGCAGCGGGCTACCACAGTAAGCAGCTCTTCAGGGTGCTTTGCCTTGCACCATGGGGAAGTCCCACCATTTTGGAAGATCCCAGGTCTCCCCTGGGAGGAGGCAGTGGGAGCGGCTAGGGCCCAGCAACCTGAGCCCACCAGTGCACCTGGCACCCTTGGACCAGTGGACACCCTGTGTCAACACAGACCAGTGCATAGTAGTGGAGCTGCAAAGGTGCCAGTTGCGGAAGCCACAAATGGCCAAGGGACCAGCACCATAACCCACAGTAGCAGCCCAATCAGAGTCCAGATACACCCCCAGCAACAGAGGCTGGGGTGCAGACATCCATGCCCAGGCAACAGAAGCGCAGATCAGCAGCTGAGACCCATCCCCCAAAACTACAGCAAATGCTTAGCAGGAGCTAAGCCCCACAGGACAGCAGCATTCATCAGCCACCAGCGGTGGGACCTGGGGCTCCACATAGGCCTGTGCAACCCAGTTGCCCACAAGATAGACGTGGAGCCTGGTCGCCAAAGAGACTATGCTATCCAGCTGCCCACAGGACCTGCTGGGTTCTGGGGCACCAGAGAGGCCTGTGTGACACAGTGGCCCACAAGATAGGCATGGAGCCAGGACGCCAAAGAGACTGTGTGACCAGCTGCCCATGGGACCTGCTGGGTGCTGGGGCACCAGAAAGAACTGTGTGACCCAGTTACTCAAAAGATAGGCGTGGAGTCGGGTCTCCAAAGGGACTGTGCAATCCCATTCCCCACAGGATCAATGGGAAGCGGGGCTCCAACAGGACCTGTACAACCCAGCTGCCCACAAGATAGGCTTGGAGCCAGGTTTCCAGATGGGATTATGCGATCCAGCTCCCCAAGGGATCAGCAGGAAGCAGGGGCTCAAACAGGGCCTGTACAACCCAGCTGCCCACAAGATCAGTGGGGACCCCGGGCTCCAGTGAGGCCTGTAGGACACAGCTGCCCACGGTGTATGCAGGGAGTGTGGCTCCAACAGGTCATGAGCTATACAGCTGCAGGTGGCACCAGAGACCAGCTGGGAACACAGCTTCAGAGGGGCCCATGTGATCCACCAGCAGAACCTACCAGGACACACCAATACCAGCCCCCAGTAGTCACTCCTCCAGGATCCACAGCAGACAAGAGGCGACACGCAACAAAACAGTCTGGGAGGCACAGTAGCCTTATTTGATATACATTGAGCTGCCTACACATCCAAACACCCCTCACAAGTTCTAGAGCTACCAGATGGCTAAAATGGGGAGACAAAGAAACAACACCCATAGGAAAGAAAAAGACAAATCACTGGAGGAGAAACTACAGGAAATGGAAGACAGCAATTTATCAGATAAAGAATTCAAAGCAAAGATTTTAATCGTGCTCAAACAATTTGGTGAGAACTACAAGCAATTTAATAAGAATTATAACGAGCTCACTGGGAACTACATCAGCTTTTAAAAAAGGTAGAAGCTACACATAAAAAGGTAGAAGCTATGTATAAAAATCAAGAGGAAATAAAGAATGACATAGCTGTTATGAAAAATATCTTAGAAGAGCTCAATAGTAGATTAGAAGAAGCTGAAGAATGAATCAGTGACTTAGAAGTCAAGGTAGAGAAAAACACCCAAATAGAGCAGCAAATGGAAAAAAAAAAATTAAGTAGGAGGAAAGTTTAAGGGAGCTGTGGGACAATACAAAATGTAACAACATTTGCATTATAGGGATACCGAGAGGAGAAGAATCAGAGAAAGGAATAGAGAACCTGTTTGAAGAAATAATGACAGAAAACTTCCTTAAACTGGTGAAGGAAAAAGTCAGACAAGTCCAGGAAACACAGAGAGTCCCAAACAAGATGAACCCCAGAAGACCCACAGCTAGACACATCATAATAAAAATAGCAAACATTAAAGACAAAGAAAGAATCTTAAAGGAAGCAAGAGAGAGAAAGAAAGTTACCTAGAAGGGAGCTCACATTAGTCTGTCAGCTGATTTCTCAGTAGGAACACTGCAGACCAGAAGGGAGTGGCATGAAGTGTACAAAGTAATGCAAGGCAAGGGTCTGAATCCAAGACTACTCTATCCAGCAGGGCTATCATTCATAATTGAAGGAGAAATAAAGAGCTTCATGGATAAGAAAAAAATAAAAAGCTAAAAGAATTTATCACCACCAAACCAGCACTGCAAGAAATGCTGAAGGGACTGTTGTAAGAGAAGAAGAAACAGAGAGAGAGAGAGAGAGGGGGGGGGGACACAGGCATAAAATTAAAATGGCAACTAATAACTATCTATCAATAATTACCTTAAATGTAAATGGCTCAAATGCTCCAATCAAAAGACATAGGGTAGCTGATTGGAAAAGAAAACATGACTCATATATATGCTGTCTACCAGAGACTCACCTCACAACAAAAGACTCACACAGGATGAAAGTGAAGGGATGGAAAAAAATTTTCCAAGCAAATGGAAATGGAAAAAAAGCTGGTGTAGCAATACTCATATCTGACAAGATAGACTTCAAAACAAGGGCCATAATAAGAGACACAGAAGGTCACTACATAATATTAAAAGAATCAATCCAACGAGAGGCTATAACCCTGGTAAACATATACCCACCAAATACGGAAGAAACAAAATACATTAAAAAAATTCTGGAGGACTTCAAGGGAGAAATCAATAACAACACAATCATAGTGGGTGACTATAACACGCCACTAACACCACTGGATAGATCTTCTAAACAAAAAATTAACAAGGACATAGAGTCCTTACAAGACAAACTAGATCAGTTGGACTTCATTGGTATTTACAGAACATTTCATCACAAAGTTTCAGAATATACATTCTTCTCAAGTGCACATGGGTCATCTCAAAGATAGGCCACATGTTAGGACACAAAGCAAGTCTCTACAAATTCAAGAAAATTGAAATCATATCAAGCATCTTCTCAGATCACAGTGGTATGAAACTAGAACTCAATTACAATAAAAACACACAAAAACATTCAAACACTTGGAGGTTAAATAGCATGCTATTAAACAATGAATGGGTTACTAACAAGATCAAGGAAGAAATTAAAAACTTCCTGGAAGCCAATGAAAATGAACAAACAACAACACAAAATTTATGGACACCGCGAAAGCAGTCCTGAGAGGGAAGTTCATACCACTACAAGCCTACCTCAAGAAACAAGAAAAATTCCTAATTGCCTTTCTAACCCTACAACTTAAAGAACTAAAAAGTGAACAACAAGAAAAACCCAGAGCTAGTAGGAGGAAGGAAATAGTAAAGGTCATAGCAGAAATAAACGACATAGAGACTAAAAATAAATTCAAAAGATCAATGAAACAAAAAGCTACTTCTTTGAAAAGATAAAGAAGATTGATGGACCTTTAGCCAGTCTCACCAAGAAACAAAAAGAGAGAAACCAAATAAACAAAATCAGAAATGAAAGAGGAGAAGTAACAACTGACACCACAGAAATACAAAGGATTATCGAAACATACTATGAACAATTATATGCCAACAAATTGGACAATCTAGGAGAAATGCACAATTTTCTAGAAACACACAGCCTCCCAAAACTGAACCAGGAAGAGATAGAAAACTTGAACAGACCAATAACAACAAAAGAAATTGAAGTCGTAATTAAGAAACTCCCAGCAAACAAAAGCCCAGGCTCAGACGGCTTCAGGTGGGATATTTACCGAACATACAAAGAAGATCTAATATCCACTCTGTGCAAACTACTCCAAAAAATCCAAGAAGACAGAACCCTTCCAAACTCATTTTATGAGGCCAGCATAACCCTAATTCCAAAACCGGATAACGACACTACAAAGAAAGAAAACCATAGGCCGATATCCCTGATGAACACAGATGCCAAAATCCTTAACAAAATATTATCAAATCGGATCCAGCAATACATCAAAAAAAAAATTATGCATCATGACCAAGTGGGTTTCATCCCAGGCATGCAAGGATGGTACAATATTTGCCAATCAATGAATGTGATACACCATGTAAACAAAATGAAAGATAAAAACCATATGATCATATCAATAGATGGTGAAAAAGCATTCGACTACGTGCAGCACCCATTTCTGATAAAAACATTCAGCAGTGTGGTAATAGAGGGATCATATCTCAACATAATAAAGGCCATATATGAAAAACCTGCAGCCAACATCATACTAAATGGGCAAAAACTAAAACATTCCTCTTAAGAACTGGAACAAGACAAAGATGCCCACTTTCATCACTCTTATTTAACATACTACTGGAAGTCTTTGCAACAGGAATTTGACACGAAGAAAAAAAGAGGATTCAAATTGGAAAGGAGGAAATGAAACTGTCATTATTTGCAGATGACATGATATTTTACATAGAAAACCCTAAAGACACCATCAAAAATCTACTAGACTTAATAAATGAATTTGGCAAAGTAGCAGGATACAAAATTAATGTCAAGAAATTGACGGCATTCTTATACATCAATGCTGAACTCACAGAAAGAGAAACTAAAAAAAAAAAAAAAACGATCTCATTTATCATCGCAGCAAAAAAATTAAAATACCTAGGAATAAACTTAACCAAAGAAGTAAAGGACCTCTTCCCAGAAAACTACAGATCATTAAAAAAAAGAAATCGAGGAAGACATAAAAAAAATGGAAGCACATACCTTGTTCATGGATTGGAATAATTAACATCATTAAAATGTCCATACCACCCAAAGCAATCTATAGATTCAATGCAATCCCCATCAAAATACCAATGACATATTTCACAGAACTAAAATAAACACTCCAAAAATTTATATGGAACCAAAAAAGACCTCGAATAGCCACAGCAATCTTGAAAAAGAATAATAAAGTAGGAGGGATCACATTACCAGATATCAGGTTATACTACAAAGCCACTGTAATCAAAACAGCCTGGTACTGGCACAAGAACAGGCAGATAGATCACTGGAACAGAATAGAGAACCCAGAAAGTGACCCAAGACAATATGCTCAATTAATATTTGACAAAGGTGGCAAGAGAATATAGTGGAGTCAAGACAGTCTCTTCAATAGATGGTGTTGGGAAAAATGGACAGCTACTTGCAAAAAAATGAAGCTAGACCAGCCACTTACACCATACACGAGAATAAACTCAAAATGGATAAAAGAGTTAAATGTAACTCGTGAATCTGTAAAAATTCTAGAAGAAAATGCAGACAACATAATTTCAGACATCATATGCAGCACAATTTTCACTGATACAGCACCTAAGGCAAGAAAAACAAAGGAAAAAATGAACACATGGGACTACATCAAACTAAAAGCTTCTGCACAGCGAAAGAAACAACCATCAAAACGGAAAGGGATCCCACTACATGGGAGACCATAATTGCCAATGATGCATCAGATAAGGGGTTAATTTCCAAAATGTATAGAGTGCTGATACAACTCAACAAAAAGAGGACAAAGAACCCAATTAAAAAATGGGCAGAGGACCTAAATAGACACCTCTTCAAACGGGACATACAAATGGCCAGGAGACATATGAAAAAATGCTCAGCGTCCCTAATCATCAGAGAGATGCAAATTAAAACAACTATGAGGTATCACCTCACACCTGTTAGAGTGGCTGCCATCAACAAATCATCAAACAATAAGTGCTGGTGAGGGTGTGGAGAAAAGGGGACTCTAGTAAACTGCTGGTGGGAATGCAAACTGGTGCAGCCACTGTGGAAAACACTATGTTGTTACCTCAAAAAGTGAAAAATTGAACTGCCATTTGACCCAGTAATCCCACTTCTAGGAATATACCCTAAGAAACCTGAAATATCAATCAGAAAGAATATATATGCCCCTATGTTCATAGCAGCACTATTTACAATTGCTAAGATCTGGAAACAGCCCAAGTGTCCATCAATAGATGAGGGGATAAAAAAGCTCTGTTCGATGTACACAATGGAATACTATGCAGCTATAAGAAAGAAAGATCTCTTATCCTTTGAGATGACATGAAGAGACCTGGAGAGTATTATCCTAAGAGAAACAAGTCAATCAGAGTAAGACAAATATCACATGATCTCACTTATTTGTGGAGTATTATGAACTAAACAAACTAATGAACAGAATTGACCTGGAGACATAGAGGTGGCGTACAGACTGACAAGCCTCAGAGGAGGGGGTTTGGGGGTATAGGAATAAACCGCAGAATTTATATGCATATATGCATGACCAATGGACTTGGACAACAGGGCTGGGGATGGGGTGGGGGGGGATGAGGAGGAGGGTGTCAATGGGGGTAAAAGTAGAAACATCTGTAATAAAAACAAATTAAAAAAAAGAAAAGAAAACATAGCAGTAAGAGCTCTGACATTTCTCTTAGCAATATACTTTCAGATATATATCCTTGGGCAAGTTAAACAAAAGAAAAATAAACAAATAGGACTACATGAAACTGAAAAGTTTTTTGCACAGCAAAGGAAACAATAATAAAAAAAAAAGACAACCTACTCAATGTAAGAAGATATTCACCAATTATACATCTGATAAGTAGTTAATATCTGAAATTTCTAGAGAACTCAAAACAACTCAACACACAAAAATCATACAATTCAGTTAAAAATGAATAGAGCATTTGAACAGACACTCCTCCAAAGATGACATATAGATGGCCATTGCCCATATGAAAAGATACTCAATTTCACTAATCACCAGAGAAATACAAATTAAAACCACAATGAGATATCACCTCATACTTATCACAATGGCTATCATCAATAAATCAAGAAATAACAAGTGTTGGCAACAATGTAGAGAAAAGGGAACCCTTGTGTACTACTGGTGGGATTGTAAATTAGTTCAGCCACTATGGAAAACAATATGGAGGTTCCTTGAAAAATTAAAAATGGAATTACCTTATGATCCAGCAATTCCACTACTGGGTATATATCCAAAGATACTCAAAACACCAATTTAAAAGAATATATGCACCTCTTTGTTCATTGTAGCATTATTTTCAATAGCCCTGATTGGGAATTGAACCCAACACCATTTTGGTGTACAGGAAGGTGTTCCAACCAACTGAGCCACTCAGGCAGGGTATTTACCACTTCTTCTTTATCCACTGGTCTATAAATGGGCACTTAGGTGGCTTCCATAACTTGACTACTGTAAATAATACTGCAATAGACATAGGGATGCATATATTCTTTTGAATTAGTGTTTTGGTTTTTTTCAGATATATATCCAAAAGTGTAATTGCTGAGTCATAAGGCCATTACATTTTTAATTTTTGGAAGAACCTCCATACTATTTTCCACAGTGGCTGTACCAATCTGAATTCTCACCAACAGTGCACAAGTTTTTCTTTTTCTCCAAATCTTCGCCAGCACTTGTTATTTGTTGATTTGTTGATGATAGTCATTGTGACAAAAGTGAGGTGATATCTCATTGTGGTTTTAATTTGCATTTCCCTGATGATTAGTGACATTGATCATTTTTTCATATGTGTATTGGCCATCTGTATGTCCTCTTTGGCAAAGTGTCTATTTAGGTCCTCTGCCTGTTTTTTAATTGAATTTGTGTGTGTGTGTGTGTGTGTGTGTGTGTGTGTGTGTGTGTGTGTTTTATTGTATGAGTTCCTTTTTCTTATGCTTTAGATCTTTATTATTTTTTTAAATTTTTTTTCCTTTTCCTGCTTTTTTAAAAAAAACTTATCTTTATTGTTGAATGTATTACAGATGCCCCCCCCTTTTCCCCCATTGACCCCTCCTCCCCAATCCCACTCCCCCCTCCTGCCTTCCCCATACTATTATTTGTGTTCATTGGTTATGCATATATGCATAGTAGTTCTTTGGTTTATCTCTTCCCACCCTCCCTCCCCACTTCCCTTTTGTACTTCCCCAATTTGTACTTTTTAGTTCCTTCATTTTCATCACCCATCCCTCAAGCCCTTTCCCAAGGAACAAAAAGTTCTCCATATCTATGAATCTGTTTCTGTTCTGCTTGCTCATTTTGTGTAAATTCTATTGTTGATAGATATGTATTTATTGCCATTTTATTGTTCATGTTTTTGTTGTTCTTCTCCTTTGAGAAGACCCTTCAACATTTCATATAATACTAGTGGTGATGAACTCCTTTAGCCTTTTCTTATCTGGGAAACTCTTTATATGTCCATCGATTCTAAATAATAGCTTTGCAGGATAGCGTAATCTTGGTTATAGGTCATTGCTTTTCATCACTTTGAATATCTCTTGCCACTCCTTTCTGGCCTGCAAAGAATCTTTTGAGAAATCGGCCGACTGTCTTATGGGAGCTCCTTTGTAGGTAACTAACTGCTTTTCTCTTGCTGCTTTTAAGATTCTCTCTTTGTGATTAACCTTTGACATTTTGATGATGATGTGTCTTGGTGTGGGCCTCTTCAGGTTCATCTTGTTTGGAACTCCTTTTGCTTCCTGGACTTGTATGTCTGTTTCCTTCACCAAGTTAGGGAAGTTTTCTGCCATTATTGTTTCAAATAGGTTTTCGATTTCTTGTTCTCTATCTTCTCCTTCTGGCACCCCAATGATGTGAATGTTGGTATGCTCAAAGTGGTCCCAGAGGCTCCTTACACTGTTCTCATTTTTTTTTAAATTCTTTTTTTCTTTTTGCTGTTGTGATTGGGTGTTTTTTGCTTCCTTATATTTCAATTCGATGGTTTACTTCTTGGCTTCATCTACTTTACTATTGATTCCCTGTGGAGTATTATTTATTTCAGTTAGTTCACCCTTCATTTCTGACTGGTCCTTTTTTATGTTGTTGATGTTCTCATTATGTTCCTTGGAGATCTCCTTAAGTTCCTTGAAGGTCTCACTAATTTCCTTGAAGGTCTCGTTAAGTTCCTTGAGCATCCTTATAACCAGTGTTTTGAACTCTGCATCTGATTGATTGCTTATCTCCATTTTGTTTAGTTCTTTTCCTGGAATTTTGTTCTGTTCTTTCACCTGAGACATGTTTCTTTGTCTCCTCATTTTGACTGCTTCCCTGTGATTATTTCTATGTATTAGAGTTGCCATGTCTCCTAGGCTTTGTAGGGTAGCATGTTGTTGTAGGTGTCCTGTAGTATCCAGTGGCACAGCCTCCCTGATCACCCCAGCTGGGCCCTCAAGGTGCACCCCTAGTGTAGACTGTACACCCTTCTATTGTAATTGAGTCTTGGTTGCTGTTGGTCCATCAATGGGAGGAATTTACTCAGGCTGATTAGCTGCAAGGACTGGCTGTGCCCACTGACTACTAGCCTCTGACTCCCTTGGAGGATTAGTGGTGTAAGGGCCCAACACAAAGAGCAAGTCTTACTTCCGCAGGGCTCTGGTACCCACTGAGTCCACTCATTGAGTGTGTCTCTTGTGGAGGTGGTTGGGTGGTGGTGCTTCTATGTGGTCTGAAGCTGTCCACTGGGTGTGCTGCATCTGGGGTAAGGTCAGCCACTGCCTGTGTTCTACCCGGAGCCACCCAGCATAAGCTACAAAGTTATCTACCAATGGCTGCTTCTTGTTCTGGGCTTGGAGGTGCCCAGGAAAAGCCAAGTTGTGAACCAAGGCTGGCTGCTTCTAGTGCCAGGCCTGGGGCCACTTAACGAGAGGTGTAGAGCTCACTGTGGCCAGATGCTGCTTGTTTAAGAGATTTTAGGAAAATCCGAGGCAGGATCCAAGAGGCCAATCCTATGGGAAAGCCATAGGAAACAGCTTGGGTGGGCTGAAGGTTTGGTGGGGCAGGGCCTCAGGGAATCAGCAGGGTGGAGTGAGAGCTGGAGGAGCAACTTTCTCCTGGACAGACTTGCTGTGGGCGGTTGTTGTTCCTTTGGTGTATGAGTTCTTTATAAAATTTGGATATTAACCCATTATTGGATGTATCATTGGCCAACACATTCTTCCATTCAGTCAGTTGTCTTTTCATTTGTTGATTTGTTTGTTTGTTGCTGTGCAAAACTTTTCAGTTTGATGCAGTCCCATTTGTTTATTTTGTTTGTTTATTTCTCCTGCCTGAGGAAATATATCTAAAAAAATATTGTTAGGAGAAATGTTGGAGATTTCACTGCATATGTTTTCTTCTGGGAGTCTTAAGGTTTCTAGTCTAACATTTAAGTTTTTAATCCATTTTGAATTTATTCTTGGTATGGTATCAGAAAGTAGTGTAGTTTCATTTTTTGCATGTATCTTGCCAATTTTTCCAACACCTTTATTGAATAAACTGTCTTTACCTCATTGTATGTTCTTGCTTCTTTTGTCAGATGTTAATTGACCATGTCCACTAATATTGTTTTTAAAAATTACTTTCTGAATGTTGTTGATGACACATTTAAAATACATTGGATTATTTATCTTCATCTGGAGAGTGTCGGTTTCTTTTTAATTACTGGCTTATCTTAAACTTGTGTTAGCTTAGGTTTACACTTTGGTAGATAATATCTATGGAAATTCCAGTGTTTTCCAAGCTCTTCCACTTGGTAGAACTAAACTTTCAAACTTTGTATCCCGTGCAATTTTTCCCAAGATTTGGTTTTAGTTTTTGCTGGGTAGATCTAGAGTCAGCCATATGTAATTTTTTTTTTAATTGAAAAATAATTCTTGATTTAAAAATCATTTTTCAATTACAATTTGCATTCATATTATTTTATTTTAGTTTCAGGTGTAGCTCTTAATCTTAAAGCTTAGCTACTCTGGTGTTTCAGCTCAAGATGTTATTGAAGGATTAATAAGGACTTTATAATCTGTCATGGTCAGATTTCCTGTTTCCCAGGGCCATTTGATCTCAACTATTTCTGTTCTCTTCTCAACCTCTCAGCAGCTGCTCTCTAGTAAGCACCAGACACTTCCACCCAGCACTTTCACAGGTAAGTCATTGACTCATGGGATGTTCATGACTCAGATTCCTGGGTGCCTTCCCTCTGTGCAGCTCCTTTCTCTTCAATGCCCTGCCCTGAAGATTCCAGCTATTTCAGTCTCCTTGAACTCTCATTTTTCTTCTCAGTTAAGTGGAACCACTCCCTTTGCTTGAATTTTAGTCCTCTTCACAGTGTTTGGGAATTTGTCTTCAAGCAGAAAGCCATCTGTTGTCCAAAGTCTGAAAACTGTTGCTTTATATATATTAATATTATCCAGTTTTATGATTGCTTACAGTGAGGAGGTTAATCTGGTGCCAGTTACTCCATCATGGTTGGAAACCTTATTGGTTTTTAGTCAAATGCTTTCCTACTGGTGGCTGCTTGCTTCTGGCCAGATACATGGGTTTTAATTCTGAATCTCTAAGTGGTCTACTTTTAATACACTTATTATAAGTTTACAAAATCACATTTACAAGGCCAGAATTAGTTAGTTGATGGTAAATAAGCAATGCTACTTATACTAAATGTAACACCATTAAAACCAATCATTTGTGCTGCTGTTTAATATTTCAATTACTGGTTATTTTTAATATTGGTTACTTGTTATCCATTATGCCTCCCATTTCCCCTTGTATTAATTGAACTTTCTCATTTTTCATACAACTAATATTTATTGAACCTTTACTATGTAATGCGTGCACACACACACACTCATACACACTTTACTTTGTACTGTGGATACAGAGATTAAATGAAGCCCTTCAAAAAAATCACTGTCTAGTGAGGAAGGCAGACAAGTAAATAATTTATTAACACAAAGCCCAAGTTGTGGGGATATTTAGTATAATATCTGGAAACTGATAAATAGGGACATATTAATACCTTTCTCATTAATCTGTTGTTATAAATAACCCATTAATCTGATTATTTCTTCATACCTTATTTTTCCATCAGGCCATGCTCAAACAGTGTGTTATTCAAAAATCTTCCTGGGTCTTTCTTTAGCATCTACAAAGTCAGTCCCCATAATTCTTGCTACATTGATTAGACAATATAATTTTTCAGAAATAACATTTTAGACACAAATACAAATTAAGTTTTACAAAGGTTTTTTGACCAAACCTTATAATATGCAATCACTTTAGTAGGAAAAATGAAGTACAATTTTATAGTTCTTTTCCCTGTGTAGGGAAAATAATAAACGCGTTCATTTAATATGCAGTACTTTTTATGATTAATCCACAATTGAGGATACTATAGCTGGCTTCCCAAAATGTATGGAGAAATAGACGGAATTGAGAGAAAACACATAAAACACCTAGTCCCTCTTTACTGAAGGCTAATGGTTGGAATAATTCTATCTGATGGGTTAAATGCTGACCTATAAAAATAGGAGAGAAGAAGAGGTAAACCTGGTAGAAAGAAGTTGAAATGTGGTTGCTATAGAGTTATAAAACTCTTAGATAGACCTGATCAAAGAGAGAAAAGCCAAAGGGATTCTTTCATGTGCTGGAATAGAGAGTTTTAGACCATTCTTATAAGAAATAAGCAATGGTCTTGCTTATCTCCTAACGGGGCTTTTTGGTGACATTTTTCTGTCCTTTTATTCCAAAGACAGCAATTTAATGAGGCTTATGAAGAGAGAGAGAGAAGCTTACTAAAACTCCTGCTTTGACTTTTCTTTTTTTCCCTCTTTCTTGCATGCTGTTCAAAATTAACCAATAAGTGAAAAACCCATGTGGTAATATCACAGCTCATTAATGTGAAGGGAAATGGGAGGCATATTGAATAACAAATTAGTAACCAATCTTAAAAATAACTGCTAATTGATGAAGTGCAAATGATGGACCTTTTATGCTATTACATTAGTACAATTGAGATTCATCTATAAAAACTTCATTTTAGGGGAGATGGAAAAATTGAGCTTTAGAACAAAAAATGTGTTTTAAGAAATGAAGAGGAAATGATTGCAGAATATCCAAATGCTTGGGAAGATTGTAGGACTATATTCTCAGCTATCATCTATTCGTTTCTCTTGTTTCTCTAAAATTTTATCTTAGAACATCCAGATTTTCAATACATTAAACATAAAGGTTGCATTAGATCAGAAGCAAATATTTAACATGAGTGAAAGAAAAATATGATTGATCATTTATTTGTCTTGAGGGCATGGAGTACAAGAAGGAAGAAAATAAACTCCTCTATTTTAATGGCTAAATTTCAGTGCAAACAACAAGACTAGTATATATATTTGTGGACAGAAATGTTGTGAGTGACTGGTTAATCAAAAGATCAAAGTAGACTTTTTAGATGTAGGTTTCTATATGGTCTTTGTTTTAAAATTGTTTCTGCGTAAAAATGTGTGATCAGTTGAGCCATCTGCTTTGGTTCACATTACGTCTATCCCATTTGTTAATTTAATCTCTCTGTACTTCAGTTCTTTTGGTTTATTGATTTATTTTATTTTTCATCTATTTGGTTTATTTATTTTAATTTTTTCTTTATTGATTTTAGAGAGAGAGAGAGAGAGAGAGAGAGATGGAAACATCGATGAGAGAGAACATCGATTGGCCGCCTCCTGCATGCCCCACACTGGGGATTTTGCCCACAACCTGGGCATGTGCCCTGACTGGGAATTGAACTGGCAACCTCTTGGTGCATGGGTTGATACTCAACTACTGAGCCACACCGACCAGGAATATTTTATTTATTTTTTAATGGGCAGGGGATAATATCTTCCTTTTAGCATGGTAATAATTTAATGAGGTTATGTATTTTTTAATACTTCAAGATATTCCTTCGTCAATAAAAACAGACCCATAGATACAAATAACTCATTGATGGTTGCTAGAGGGGAGGGGGATTGGGAAACTGGGTGAAAAAGGTGAAGGGGTTAGAAAGTACTAATTGGTAGTCAGAAAATACGAGGATGTAAAGTACAGCATAGGGAATATAGTCAATAATATTGTAATAAGCACGTATGGTGTCAGGTGGGTAATGGAAATAACAGGTAAAGCAATTTGTAAAGTAAATGATTGTCCAACCACTATGCTGTACACCTGAAACTGATACAAAGTAATATTGAATGTAAACTGTAATTGCAAAATACAATTAAAAAATAAATCCTTAGCATAATAATCTCCAGGTCCATTCATGCTGTTGCAAAGGGTAAGAGATCTTTTATTGTTACAGCTACATTGTACTGCATTATGTAAATGTACCTCAGCTTTTTATCCACTCATGTACTGATGAGCACTTGGGTTGTTTCCAGATCTTAGCAATTGTAAATAGTGCTGCTATGAACATAGGGGTACATATATTCTTTCTGATTGGTGTTTCAGGATTCTTAGGATATATTCCTACAAGCAGGATCACTGGGTCAAATGGCAGTTCAATTTTTATTTTTTTGAGGAAACATCACACTGTTTTCCATAGTGGCTACACCAGTCTGCATTCCCACCAGCAGTGTACTAAGTCCCCTTTTCTCCACACCCTCGAAAGCACTTGTTTGATGATTTGTTGATGGCAGCCATTCTGGCAGGTGTGAGGTGATACCTCATAATGGTTTTAATTTGCATCTCTCTAATGGTTACTGACGTTGAGCATTTTATATATGTCCTGTTTGGAGAGGTGTCTATGTAGATCCTCCATCCATTTTTTAATTGGATTCTTTGTCCTTTTTTTGTTGAGTTGTATGAGTATTTTTTATATTTTGGAAATTAGCCCCTTATCTGATATATGATTGACAATTATGCTCTCCCATACAGTGGGTTCCCTTTCCATTTTGATGGTTTCTTTTGTTGTGCAGAAGCTTTTTAGTTTGATGTAGTCCCATTTATGAATTTTTTTCCTTTGTTTCTCTTGCATTATGCATTTATCAGTGAAAATTCCACTGTGCGTGATGTCTGAAATTTTGTTGCCTACATTTTCTTCTAGGATTTTTATGGATTCACAAGTCACATTTAAGCATTTTATCCACTTTGAATTTATTCTGCTGTATGATGTAATTTGGTGGTCTAGTTTGATTTTTTTTTTTTTTGCATGTAGCTGTCCAATTTTCCTAACACCATTTATTAAAAAGGTTGTCTTTACTCCATTGTATGCTCTTGCCACTTTTGTCAAATATTAATTGAGCATAATATCTTGGGTCAATTTCTGGGTTTTCTGTTCTCTTCCATTGATCTATATTCCTGTTCTCTTGCCAGTACAAGGCTGTTTTGATTACACTGGTTTTATAGTATAGCTCCATATCCAGTATTGTGATCCCACCTACTTTGTCCTTCTTTTTCAAGATTGCTGAGGCTATCTGAGGTCTTTTTTGATTCCATATAAACTTCTGGAGTATTTGTTCTATTTCTGTGAAATATGTCCTTGGTATTTTAATGGGAATAGCATTGAAGCTATAGATTTCTTAGGGAACTATGGATATTTAAATAATGTTAATTCTTCCAATCCATGAACAAGGTATATGCTTCCACTTTTTTATATCTTCCTCTATATCTTTTATCAATGTCCTATAGTTTTCTGCGAATAGGACTATTACTTCTTTGGTTAAGTTTATTCCTAGGTATCTTAAATTTTTTTTGCTGCAATGGTAAATAGGATAGTTTTGTTTTGTTTTGTTTTAGTTTATCTTTCTGTGAGTTCATTTTTGGTGTATAAGAATGCCGTTGATTTCTTGACATTAATTTTGTATACTGCTACTTTGCCAAATCATGTATTAAATCTAGGAGATTTTTAATGGAGTCTTTAGGTTTTTCTATGTACAATATCACGTCATCTGCAAATAATGACAGTTTCACTTCCTCCTTTCAAATTTAGATCTCATTTAGTTTTTATTCTCGACTAATTGCTGTGTCTAAGACTTCTAGTACTATGTTAAATAAGAGTGGTGAAAGTGGGCATCCCTGCCTTGTACCTGTTTTAAGGGAAATGCTTTTAGTTTTTCCAATTCAGTGTGATGTTGGCTGTAGGTTTTTCATATATAGCTTTTATTTTTTATTTTTATTTTTATTTTTTATCCTCACCCAAGGACATTTTTGCATTTATCTTCAGATACAGCAGGAGGGAGAGAGGAGGGAAGAGAGAGAAAGAGAAACATCGATGTGAGAGAGACACACCAACTGGCTGCCACCCACAGGACCCCAACCAGGACCGGGGACAAACTGCAACTGAAGTACATGCCCTTAGCGGGAACCAAACCTAGGGCTCTCTGGTCCGCGGGCCGATGCTTTAACCACTGAGCCAAACTGGCCAGGGCTTTTCATATATAGCTTTTAATATGTCAAGATTTGTCCCTCTACTCTCACATTGCTGAGCGTGTTTATCAGAATTTGGTGCTGGATTTTGTTCATAGATTTGGCAGTGTCGATTGAAATGATCATATGGTTTTTATCTTTCATTTTGTTTATGTGGTATATCACATTTATTGATTTGCAAATATTGTACCAGCCTTGCATCCCTGTGATGAATCCCACATGTTCATTTTGAATAATTTTTTTAATGTGTTGCTGGATCCAATTTGCTAATATTTTGTTAAGGATTTTTGTATCTATGTTCATCAGGGATATTGGCTTGTAGTTTTTTTCTTTCTAGTGTCTTTATCTGGTTTTGGAATTAGAATTATGCTGGTCTCATAAAATGAGTTTGGAAGTCTTCCTTCTTATAGAATTTTTTTGAATAGTTTGAGGAGAATGGGTATTAGTTCTTCTTTCAGTGTTCAGTAAAACTCCTCCATAAAGCCATCCAGCCCTGGCTTTTGTTTGCTGGGAGTTTATTGATTACATCTTCAATTTCCTTAGTTGTTATTAGTCTGTTCAAGTTTTCTATCTCTCTTTGGTTCCTTTTTGGGATACTTTGTCATTCTAGAAATATTTCCATTTTACCTAGATTGTCCAATTTGTTGGCGTGTAATTGTTCATAGTGTTTTTTTATTGATTTATTATATTTCTGTGGTGTCAGTTGTTCCTTTTCTTTTTTCATTTCTGATTTTGTTAATTTGGGTCCTTTCTCTTTGTTTCTTGGTGGGTCTGGCTAAGGGTCCATCAATTGTTTTTATCTTTTCAAAGAACCATCTCTTTGTTTCATTATTCTTTTGAATTGGTTTACTATTATTATTATTATTATTAGTCTCTATGTCGTTTATTTCTGCTCTAATCTTTATTATATATTTCCTTCCCCTTGCTCTTGGTTTTTCTTTTTGTTTAATTTCTAATTCTTTAAGTTCTAATGTTAGAGGTTAGATAGTCAAATAGAAAAGTTTCTTGTTTGTTGAGGTAGGCCTGTTGTGCTATGGACTTTCCTCACAGGACTGCTTTTGCTGGGTCAAATAGATTTTTTGTTGTTGTGTGTTCATTTTCATTGGTTTCCAGGAAGTTTCAAATTTCTTCCTTGATCTCCTTGGTAACTCATTCATTGTTTAATAACATGCTATTTAGCCTTCAAGTGTTTGAATGTTTTTGAGTGTTTTTATTGTAATTGATTTCTAATTTCATACCATTGTGATCTGAGAAGATGGTTGACATGATTTTGATCTTCCTAAACTTGTAAAGACTTAGTTTGTGTCCTTACACGTGGTCTGTCTTTGAGAATGTTCTATGTGCACTTGAGAAGAATGTTAATTCTATAGTTTTGTGATGTAATTGTCTGTAGATATTTATTAAATCCATTTGATCTAGTGCATTATTTAGAGTCTCTGATTCCTTGTTAATTTTTTGCCTAGCGGATCTATCCAGTGACGTCAGTGGGGTGTTGAAGTCCCATTCTATGATTGTATTGCTGTCTATTTCTCCTTTGAAGTACTCCAGAAGTTTTTTTGGTACTCCTATATTGGGTGCATATATGTTTACCAAGGTTATATCCTCCTATTTGATAGATCCTTTCAATATTATGTAGTTGCCTTCTTTGTCTCTAGTTATGGCCTTCATTTAATTGGATATGAGTATTGCTACTTCAGCTTTTCCTTTCCATTTGCTTAGAAAAAATTTTCTCAATCCCTTCACTTTCAACCTATGTGAGTCTTTTGTTGTGAGGTGAGTCTTTTGTACACAACATGTATATAAGTCATGGTCTCTTATCCATTCAGCCACTCTGTGTCTTTTGATCAGAGCATTTAATCCATTTATGTTTAAGGTTATTATTGATATGTACTTATTTATTGCCATTTTTGTTTATTATGTTTATGATTCTCTTCCTATTTCTTTTGCTTATTATAGCAGTCTTTTCAACAATTCTTGCAGTGCGAGTTTGTTGCTAATATATTCCCTTAGCCGTTTTTTTGTCTGGGAAGCTCCTTATTTGACCTTCTCTTTTGAATGATAGCCTTGCTGGATAGAGTAGTCTTGGATTCAGATCCTTGTTTTTCATGACCTTGATTACTTCTTGCCATTCCCTTCTGGCCTGTAGTGTTTCTGTTGAGAAGTCAGCTTATAGCCTTATGTGGGTTCCTTTGTAGGTAACCTGTTGCTTATCTCTTACTGCCTTTAGGATTCTCTCTTTGTCTCTGATTTTTGGCATTTTAATTATTATGTGTCTTGGTGTGGGCCTGTTTGGGTTCTTCTTACTTGGGGCTCTCTGTGCTTCTTGAACTTGAATGCTTTCTTCCTTCACCAGGTTAGGAAAGTTTTCTGTCACTATTTCTTCAAATATATTCTCTAACCCTTGCTCATTTTCTTCTTCTTCGGGGACTCCAATTATGCGAATGTTATTACGTTTCCAGTTGTCCCACAGTTCTCTTAAGCTATCTTCCTGTTTTTTCATTGTTTTTTCCTTTTGGTTTTCTGATTGATTGATTTTTTCTACTCTGTCTTCTAATTCACTGATCCGGTCCTCTGCTTCCTCTACTCTGCTGGTCAATACTTCCAATGTGTTCTTTATTTCTGCTATGTCTTTTTTCATTTCCAATTGGTAGGTTTTCAATGTTTCTATCTTTACTCATGTTGTTGAGCTCTTTACTCATGCTGCTGAGCTTCCTCATAATTATACTTTGAACTCTACCTCTGATAACTTGCTTAATTCTATTTCTTTTATTTATTCTTCTGTAGAATTCTCTTATTCTTTCATTTTGGATCTGTTTCTTTGTTTCACCATTTTGACTGTCTCCATGAGTTTTGGAGCCTGCCAAAATTTTCCTGTGGGTGTTCATGTTCCCCTGATTGTGGCTCCCTGTACTGGGTTTGCATGAGTGTGGGAGAACCCAAGTTAAACAACACTTTCATGTCTTTCCTTCCTGAGTAGATTTGCAGGCCAAGCAAAGGTTGAGATTTCCTCTAGCTTTTGCCTGGAGGCTATTAGTCTCAGTTTACTTGATGAGCCATGCATTGTAGCCCTCATCTGAATGAAAAAATCACTCAGGTGTACAGTGTAAAAGCATTTCCAGTGGGTGGATCAATGGCTTTTTTCCCCCTTTTTTCCCCCTCCTTTCTTGCTGGTAATTTCTACCTGGATATGAACCTCAATTTGCATTCCTCTGGTCTGGCCTGGTGATGTTAAACTCCTGAGAGAGGGGCTATTGCTTCTCCCTGTGTCTCTGGGAAGAAACTCTTTGAGTAATATGGCTATTGTCCTATGAGGGAGTGATTCAGCATAAAACTCCCGATATCTTCCTTCCCAGCTCTCTCACCTGTGACATGAACGCCCGACTCTCTTCAAAAAGTGTCAATCCAGACTGCCTTCCCTCTGCTGGAGCCCAATGTGAGTGGCTGTAGCTGATTTAGTGCTCTGGCCCTTCATGGCAGTCCCATTTTTCCCTGTGCCTCTCCTTGCCAGACAAAGCCTCAACTCTGGTGATCTCAGCCAGGTATTATGTGGATGCCTTTCCCTGTCCCACCACTCTGTGCTGGAGGCCTGCACCTCTGGGCTGGGAAGCCACCACTCTGTGCTGTGGAGCCAGCTTAGACTTTATCCCCAACTTCTCAGAGGGAACTGCTCACAGTTGAAATAGCCATCAGCTACTGTCCGTGGGCTCCCAGCCTGCCCTCTCACACCCCCTCAGTTCCTACCAGGCTCAATTTGGTGTCCTCTTTCCATCCCTGGTAATAAGGGTTCTCTCCAGCTGCTTCTCAGTTGGTTTTTTCCAGTGCTTTGTCTTTATTTTACTTATAATTCCAATTTGGTCCTCAGAGACAGTCTGTGTAGCTTCTATTCACTGCACCATCATTTTTTAAAAAATATAATCCTTATTTATTTATTTATTTATTTATTTTTATTTTTTTTATTTTATTAATTTACTTTTGTTACAGATGTTTCTCCTTTTTCCCCCGTTGACACCCTCCTCCCCCTCCCTCCCCACCCCGTTCCCAGTTTTGTTGTCCATGTCCATTGGTTATGAGTACATTATTATTAATTTGTTTTTGTTACAGATGTTTCTCCTTTTCCTCCCACTGACACCCTCCTCCCCATTCCCTCCTCCCCATCCCCAGCATTGTTGTCCATGTCCATCAGTTATGCATACATGCATATAAGTTCTGTGGTATATCTCTTTCCTCCTACACCTACGTCTCTGGGTCTACCCTGTTCCTCAGACTGTTATGTTCATTATATTCCACAAATAAGTGAGATCATGTGATATTTGTCTTTTTCTGCTTGGTTAGTTTCGTTTATGATAATACTCTCCAGTTCCCTCCATGTCATCTCAAAGGATAAGAGATCTTTCTTTCTTACAGCTGCATAATACTCCATTGTGTATATGTACCACAGCTTTTTTATCCATTTGTCTAGTGATGGACATGTGGGCTGTTTCCAGATCTTAGTGATTGTAAATAGTGCTGCTATGAACATAGAGGTACATACATTCTTTCTGGTTGGTGTTTCAGGTTTCTTAGAGTATATTCCTAGAAGTGGGATCACTGGGTCAAATGGCAATTCAATTTTTCACTTTTTGAGGTAATACTATTGTGTTTTCCACAGTGGCTGCACCAGTCTGCATTCCCACCAGCAGTGTACTAGAGTCCCCTTTTCTCCACACCCTCGCCAGCACTTGTTGTTAGAGGATTTGTTGATGGCGGCCATTCTGACAGGTGTGAGGTGATACCTCATAGTTGTTTTAATTTGCATCTCTCTGATGATTAGTGACAGTGAGCATTTTGTCATATGTCTCTTGGCCATTTGTATGTCCTATTTGGAGAGACGTCTATTTAGGTCCTCTGCCCATTTTTTAATTGGGTTCTTTGTCTTCCTTTAGTTGACTTGTATGAGCACTCTATATACTTTGGAAGTTATCCCCTTATCTGATGCATCATTGGTGATTATGGTCTCCCATATAGTGGGATCCCTTTCCGTTTTGATGGTTGTTTCTTTTGCTGTGCAGAAGCTTTTGAGTTTGATGTAGTCCCATGTGTTCATTTTTTCCTTTGTTTTTCTTGCCTTAGGTGTTGTATCAGTGAAAATTCTGCATCGTATGATGTCTGAAATTTTGTTGCCTGCATTTTCTTCTAGAATTTTTATGGATTCACGAGTCACATGTAAGTCTTTTATCCATTTTGAGTTTATTCTCGTGTATGGTGTAAGTTGGTGGTCTAGCTTCATTTTTTTGCAAGTAGCTGTCCAATTTTCCCAGCACCATTTATTGAAGATACTGTCTTGACTCCACTGTATGCTCTTGCCACCTTTGTCAAATATTAATTGAGCATAATATTTTGGGTCAATTTCTGGGTTCTCTGTTCTGTTCCATTGATCTATGTGCCTGTTCTTGTGCCAGTACCAGGCTGTTTTGATTACAGTGGCTTTGTCGTATAACCTGAAATCTGGTAATGTGATCCCTCCTACTTTGTTCTTCTTTTTCAAGATTGCTGTAGCTATTCGGGGTCTTTTTTGGTTCCATATAAATTTTTGGAGTGTTTGTTCTAGTTCTGTGAAATATGTTGTTGGTATTTTGATGGGGATTGCATTGAATATATAGATTGCTTTGGGTAGTATGGACATTTTAATGATGTTAATTCTTCCAATCCATGAACAAGGTATATGTTTCCACTTTTTTATATCTTATAATAAAATTTACCATTATAGAGAATACAATGGATTTTAGTATACTCACTGTGTTGTGCAACAATCATCATTATTCAATCTTAGAACTTTTTCATCAACCCAAAGAGACAGCCTGTACTCATTAATCTGTCTATCTCCATTCTCCCCTCCCGACCTCCAGCCCCTGGAAACCACTGTTCTACTTTCTGTCTGTACAGATTTTCCTATTTTGGACATTTCATAAAAATGAAATCATACAATACATGCCTTTGTGTCTGGCTCATATCATTAGCATAATATTTTCAAGATTCATCCATTTTGAAGCATATATCAGTACATTAGTCCATTTTATCATCTAATAATATTTAATTATATAGATATACCAAGTTTTATTTATAATTCAACATGTGATGGACATTTGGTTTGTTTCCACTTTTAAGCTTTTATTAATAATACTGCTATGGACATACATGTACAAGTTTTTGTTGGCTATATTTTTTCGTTTCACTTTGATATATACCTAGAAGTGAAATTTCTGGGTCATGTGATACCCATATGTTCAACCTTTTGAGGATACTGTTAGTCTGTTTTTCCAAAGCAACTGCACCATTACACTATTTTACATTCCCAGTGCATGTGATTTCTAATTTCTCCACATCCTCACCACTTACTATTTTCTGTCTTTTTTATTGTAAGTGTCCTAAAGGGTGAGAAGTGGTATCTCCTGGTTTTGATTTGTTTTTCTCTGGTGAATTTTTATATTGAGCATCCTTTCATGTGCTCATTGGAAATTTGTGTATCTTCTTTGGAGAAATTTCTATCAAAGTTTTTGACCAATTTTTAATTAGGGTGTCATTGCATTGTTGAGTTATGAGTTCTTTATAGATTCTGAAAATAAGCCTCTTTTCACATGTATGATTTGCAAATATTTTATTCCAGTCTGTGGATTATTTTTCACTTTCTTGATGATATCCCTTGACATGATTTTTAAATTTTTGACAAAGTCCAATTCATCATTTTTAAAAAAAATTTGTTGCCTAAGTTTTCAGTGTCTTTACTAAGAAAGTGTTGCCTGATCCAATGTCATATGATTTATTTCTATTTTCTTCTAAGAGTTCTATAGTTTTAGCTCTTCATTTAGGTTATTGATCCATTTTGAGTTCATTTTTGTATCTGGTATAAGGTATTTGTCCAACTAGATTGTCTTCCATGTGAGTATCCAGTTGTCCAAGCACCATTTATTTAAAAGTCTATTATTTTCCCATTAAATGATCTTGGCACCATTGTCAAAAATCTGTTGATCATATATTTATGAGTTTATTTTTTGGATTCTCAATTATATTCCATTGATTTATGTGTCTACCTTTAGGCCAGTACCACACTATCTTGATTACTGTAGCTTTGTAAGTTTTTCCAGATTGTTTTGCCTATTCTGGGTCCCTTAAATTTCCATAATAACTTCAAGGCCAACTTGTTTATCACTGAAGAAAAAAAAGCATATGGGACTTTGATAGGGATTGTGTTGAATCTGTAAGTCAATTTGGAGATTATTACCATCTTATCAACATTAAGTCTTCCAATCCATGAACACAAAATGTCATTCTATTTATTTAGCTCTTTAATTTTTTTCAATTTTACAATCTTTAATAACCTAATTTTGTAAGAGAAAAAAATTTATGGGATGGAATTTGACAGTAATCCATCTCCTACCACTCTGTGACACCTTTTTCTGGCATCCATATTGTCCCATGTTTTAGGTCTTTTAAAAAAATATATAATAGACTTGATATTCAAATGAACCTGGGTATAAAACCAGCTCTGTCACTTAAGAACTGTGTGATCATGGGAAAACTATATCATTTTTCTGTGCCCCTATTATCATATTCTTTAAAATGGAGAAAATGCCTGCTCCAGGAATACTGTAAGGAATCAATAAGTATTGGAAAGTGTCTGCATGGCTTCTGGCACATGATGGTCATTCAATAAATGCTACTGAATAAATCTTTCCCTAGGATGAGTGTCAATGGATAATGGAAAAACAAATCACTTATGCTGTGCTACTCTAGTAGGTAGTAGATATGTTAACTTTCTTAAAATGACAGTCACTTCAAGAATTATTTGGGGGAGATTTTAGGACATATGCCTTTCAAATTATACACTACAGGCCATTCCTCCCACAACTGTATTGTTTACTACACACAGGAATTACAGACATGTGTAAGGTATAAATAACTCTTTGCATAAAGATAATGACATCTGAGGTGGGGAGAAACAAATAGAAAGTAAATAATTTATAGCTGTCACTATGATAGTAGTTGTCAGTATTTCTCCAGGGAATTATAAAAAAAAAAAAAAAAGTAGTATGAGGCTTCAAAGGAATACAGATTGGACTGATCTACAAGGCTTCAAGTAAATAAGGTAAACATAGCCTTGGAGTTGGGTAGCCTTGAATAGGGAGAGAAATGGGGGAGGAAAGAAAGGTAGAAGTAAAAAAAAAAAAAAAAGAAAAAGAAAAAGAAATAAAAAACTTTGTGTGTTTTTCAGGTGCAAATTTAGGCAATTACAAAGGTTTCACTTGGCAAGCATCATGGGGAAAGCTGCCTTACCCACACTAGACTTGATACACAGTTACAGTACTAGAGTCTCAGGGTAAGTTGCAGTCAAAGACTCAGATCCCTCTTACTGGTCACTGACTTCACAAATTTGCATTGTTAGCCCCTGTGCCTTCATTCTTAGGTATCTTTATCTGAAATCTTAGACAGAGGTATTTTTAGGGATCTCTGCCAAGGCCTCCTTCTTAGGAGAAAGATGGAAAACCTTAAAGACATTTCCATACTCTGATTTAGTACCCAGTACATTTTTACTCACACCCCTCCTACCTCACCCCTCTCTCCCTTACCTCATGTTTTCTAAAAATGCTGGCATCTTGCCCTTGCCAGTGTTGCTCAGTGGTTAGAGTGTTGGCCCATGCACTGAAGGGTCCTGAGATCAAACCCTGGTCAAGGGCACATGCATGGGTTGCACCTGGATTTCAGGTTTAATCCTGGGGCACATGCAGGAGGCAATCAATTGATATGACACATCAGTGTTTTTCTCTCTCACTCTCTCCCTCCCTTCCACTCTCTCTAAAAATCACTAGGAAAAAAATATCCTAGGGTGAAGAGAAAGAAAAAGAAAAAGAAAGAAAGAGAGAGAGAGAGAGAGAGAGAGAGAGAGAGAGAGAGAGAGAGAGAGAAGGAAGGAAAGAAAGAAAGAAAGAAAGAAAGAAAGAAAGAAAGAAAGAAAGAAAGAAAGAAAGAAAGAAAGAAAGAAAGAAAGAAAGAAAGAAAGAAAAAGTCTTTTGCTCCAGACTCCCTCAACAGTGAGATAACCCTCACATCTACACTGCTAACCTGACCCTCAACTGGTACATAGTTCCAAGGAGGAAAATGAAACAGAGGGAGTCAGCCCTTGCTTCAGTTTTAGCAACTTGCTTATACTATCTCAGAGAGTGATTAAAAGCTTAACTCTTTCCTAGTCCAGGACTCTTTACATTATAGTACTTATGAAAAGGGGTCATGACTTTTGAAGAATTTGAGATTGCATTAAAAAAACCTAGTTGAGTTGGTGCTATAGTAGATGACCATATTATAAACATTTGGGTTTTGAAAATCACATCTGCTAAGTTTCTTTCCCAAAATCAAAATGCAAATAAAACAGAAGAAGATGTGTGTCTTGTGGAATGATTTCTGTGGCCTAGTTCAATAATTTACCTTCTATTTTACTTCTCCTTAACACAACTACATGGTTCAGTGAAATTAAGCACCCTTCAAAATTGGGCACTAAAAAGAAGATTATTTGTTAAAAGGGTTGACCAAAAATGTTAAGCTAGAAATAAAACCACTTAGTATTTCTATCTCTCATGGGTTCGGTATGCTCTACCTTAGGGGTGTATGTTACTTATGGTAAGCAATAGTAATGGCTCCTACTGTCCTACTACTCAACTGTAAGAATACCCTGATAAACCCTAAAAGGTTTGAGCCAGTGGAAGAACACATCCACAACACAAGGTCAATGTAGAGCAAAACAATTTATTGCATGTGCCTGGGGGCAGGCGGCCTAAACCCAAAAAAAGGGAGTCGGCCCCAAATAACAGTTGGGGTTTAGGTTATATACTCTGCTTCTAGCTTCTAGCAGTTTCTGCTGACGTACTCTGCATGGCCCATTGTCCATTTTGCAATTGAACTGGTCTGATATCTCATCTGCATCTGCTGGGTGATTCATTGTCTTGCAGATAATCCATACTCAACAGAAGGCTGAGCAAAGGTCATGCAAGCAATACTTTTTTTCAGTTTCCGCCTTATGCAAACTTTTACCTTTACTTTTTAAAATGTTACCAACACTTTCAAACCCTAGCCCTCCTTTTTTTCCATCCCCGGGAGTTCTCATGGTTAGTAGAGTTGACTCTCAATGCATCAACCTAAGAGGCATGGATGTTTGTAATCCTGTTTACAATTCCTGCCTATCAGAGTAGAACCAGTTTCTCACTGCTCTTCTCCCCCAAGCCTGGAACTCTACAGGTGGGGAGAGACATCCTTCGCTCAATAATTTATTGCTCCCTAAAATACAGACAAAGGAGAGGGAGGCCTAGCAATAGGCTCAGTTGCATTATCTTCTACAAAGAGAAAAAAAATTAAATTAAAAATAATCCTCTGACTGGGTAATGCTGATTGGTACAAAGCTATCTTTTGAATATTGAGGTATTTTGACAGGACATAAAAACATACTAGTTAAAATCTGAACATCAGTTTGGCCTTTACTTGGCTTTAATTGTTACAAAACAGGAAAACACATACAGAGTATAAAATCTACTTCATCATTCTTAAGACCAACCCCTAAGATCAGAGAATCACAAATAGAGCATGCAGAAATGTCCTCTATTGTCCATCAGTTCAGCTATCTCATTGAGGGGGAGGTATAGCAATCATCCTTTGAGCCACTGCTTTTATCTTTAAACCTTACAAATTCAGACTAAGGAAAAGGCCAACATAATAAATTAGGTTTCACAAAATACTGATGATATGTGGGTTTACCATTAAGTTTTCTGTCTTTGTGTATGCAGGGAATGGAATTAAAGCAATAGATACAATTTGTTTCCAATTTAATTATATCTTCCCACAAATATATATATATTTTTCTTAAACCTCTGACTCTTACTAAAGTATGTCTGTTAGTGAGTACTCATAGATAACAAAAATGAATTAGCAGATGGAAAATGAGTACTAACAGGGCAAAAAATCAAATAAAATGTTGTCAAATTAGTGTAGCTTTAAAGTATTAGGTAAAATTTTTCAAGTTTCTTTTTCAGGCAAGTTTTTTCTTAACATATGCATTTATGATCACTCTCAGCTTGGAATGCTTTTGAGGACTTTCATCTAAGTCTGTGATTTTAAACTGACATGCCACAAGAGGCACACTGGTGTGCCACAATAATTTTTAAAACATTCAATACCTGTCTCTTTAATCAGGGGCACTGATCTTTTTCCCCTTAGACTGTCAAATTAAAAAATGACAACAGCCAACACACCAATAGCCATCTGGTGTGAATGAATCAAAATTATACCCGTTTTCTGTCAGATCAGCTATATATATATATTGGTGTGACATAGAACTTTAGTAATTAGCTTATGGGCGCCATGAGATGAAAAAGGTAGAAAATCTAAGTGAAAGTGTAGCTTCTGCTGAAGTTCTGTCCTGAAAGTAAATGGTGAGTATCTTGTCCCAAATATTAGCAGGTTGAATCTGATGAACTAATTTGAGGAGTTGAAATGACACTTCTGTATTATATCTGCACCGATTCCAAGAACTTTAATTCCACTTAACTGAGCTCACACAAAGTGCCAGGGATATGTATTTTGGGTCTTGATATATGATTAGGAGCTCTTCATATAAAGAGCAATGTAAAAAGAGTAAAAACTGATATGAAGTTAAGATGACTAGTACAGCCCAATATATGGGGCAAAATTAAAAAAAAAAGAAAACAAAACAAAAAAACAAAACAAAACAAAAAAACACTGGCTTTTTCTATTCATTTACAGCTTAATCATATGAGCAAAATGAATATTTAGAGACTTTATGATATAAAAAGAACAATCAGAATAAGCTGTTATGTCTTCCTGAATCTCATTTAAAACTTAATTAGGTCTAGTGGGAAGCTGTCAAAGTCCCATCTGGGTAGAAGATAGATCTGTCATCATGGGGGAAAAATTGAAAAGTCCATACATTTTGGAAATTAACCCCTTATCAGATGTATCACTGGCAATTATGCTCTCTCACACAGTGGGTTCCCTTTCCATTTTGATGGTTGTTGCTTTTCCTGTGCAGAAGCTTTTTAGTTTGACATAGTCACATGTGTTCAGTTTTCCTTTGTTTCTGTTGCCTTAGGTGATGTATAAGTGAAAATTCTGCTGCATATGATGTCTGAAATTTTATTGTCTACATTTTCTTCTAGGATTGTTACGGATTCACAAGTCACATTTAAGTCTTTTATCCATTTTGAGTTTATCCTTGTATATGGTGTAAGTTGATGGTGTAGTTTCATTTTTTTGCATGTAGCTGTCCAATTTTCCCAGCACCATTTATTAAAGAGACTGTCTAGACTCCACTGTATGCACTTGCCACCTTTTTTTTTTTAAATTTATTTTTCTTACAGATGTTTCTCCTTTTTCCCCCATTGTCACCCTCCTCCCCCTCCCTCCCTGCCCCATCCCCAGTTTTGTTGTCCATGTCCATTGGTTATGAGTACACGCCTACAAGTTCTGTGGTTCAACGCTCCCCTCCCCCACCCCCTCTTCTGGCAATTATCAGTCTGTACCCTTCTTCCACGTCTCTGGGGCTACCCTGTTCCTCAGACTGTTATGTTCATTATATTCCAGAAATAAGTGAGATCATATAATATTTGTCTTTCTCTGCTTGGCTTGTTTCGCTTAGAATAATAGTTTCCAGGTCCTCCCATGTTGTCGCAAAGGATAAGAGATCTTTCTTTCTTACAGCTGCATAGTACTTCATTGTGTATATGTACCACAGCTTTTTTATCCATTCATCTACTGATGGACTCTTGGGCTGTTTCCAGATCTTAGCTATTATAAATAGCGCTGCTATGAACATGGGGGTACATATAATCTTTCTGATTGGTGTTTCAGGCTTCTTAGGGTATATTCCTAAGAGTGGGATCACTGGGTCACATGGTAGTTCAATTTTAAATTTATTGAGGTAACACCATAGTGTTTTCCATAGTGGCTGCATCAGTCTGCATTCCCACCAGCAGTGTACTAGAGTCCCCTTTTCTCCACACCCTCGCCAACACTTGTTGTTTGATGCTTTGTTGATGGTGGCTATTCTGACAGGTGTGAGGTGATACCTCATTGTTGTTTTAATGTGCATCTCTCTGATGATTAGTGATGTTGAGCATTTCTTCATATGTCTCCTGGCCATTTGTATGTCCTGTTTGGAGAGGTGTCTATTTAATTCCTCTGCCCATTTTTTAATTGGGTTCTTTGTCTTCCTTTTGTTGAGCTGTATGAGCACTCTATATATTTTGGAAATTAATCCCTTATCTGATATATATCATTGGCAATTATGCTCTCCCATACAGTGGGTTGCCTTTCTACTATGATGGTTGTTTCTTTTGCTGTGCAGAAGCTTTTGAGTTTGATGTAGTCCCATGTGTTCATTTTTTCCTTTGTTTCTGTTGCCTTAGGTGATATATCAGTGAAAATTCTACTGCATATGATGTTTGACATTTTGTTGCCTACATTTTCTTCTAGGATTTTTATGGATTCATGAGTCACATTTAAGTCTTTTATCCATTTTGAGTTTGTTCTTGTGTATGGTGTAAGATGATGGTCTAGTTTCATTATTTTGCATGTAGCTGTCCAATTTTCCCAACACCATTTATTAAAGAGGCTGTCTTTACTCCATTGTATGCTCTTGCCACCTTTGTCGAATATTAATTGAGCATAATGTTTTGGGTCAATTTCTGGGTTCTCTGTTCTATTCCATTGATCTATGTGCCTGTTCTTGTGCCAGTACCAGGCTGTTTTGATTACAGTCTTTTTCTAGTACAACCTGATGTCCGGTATTGTGATCCCGCCTACTTTGTCCTTCTTTTCAAGATTCCTGTAACTATTTGGGGTCTTTTTTGGTTCCATATGAACTTCTGAAGCATTTGTTCTACTTCTGTGAAATATGTAATTGGTATTTTGATGGAGATTGCATTGAATCTATAGATTGCTTTTGGTAGTATGTACATTTTAATGATGTTAATTCTTCCAATCCATGAACAAGGTATGTGCTTCCACTTTTTTATATCTTCCTCTATTTTTCTTTTTCAATGTCCTGTAGTTTTCTGCAAATAGGTCCTTTACTTCTTTGGTTAAGTTTATTCCTAGGTATCTTAATTTTTATGCCGCAATGGTAAATATGATTTTTTTTTTTAGTTTCTCTTTTTGTGAGTTCATCATTGGTGTATAAGAATGCCGTCGATTTCTTGACATTAATTTTGTATCCTGCTACTTTGCCAAATTCATTTATTAAGTCTAGTAGATTTTTTATTGCATCTCAAGTGTTTTCTATGTATGATATCATGTCATCTGCGAATAATGACAGTTTCAATTCTTCCTTTCAATTTGGATATCTTTTATTTTTTCTTCCTGCCTGATTGCTGTGGCTAAGACTTCCAGTACTATGTTAAATAAGAGTGGTGAAAGTGGGCATCCTTGTCTTGCTCCTGTTCTTAAGGGAAATGCTTTTAGTTTTTGTCCATTGAGTATGATGTGGCTGTAGGTCTTTCATATATGGCCTTTATAATGTTGAGATATGATCCCTCTATTTCCAAATTGCTGAGCGTTTTTATCAAAAATGGGTGCTGGATTTTGTCGAATGCTATTTCAGCATCTATTGATATGATCATGTGGTTTTTATCTTTCATTTTGTTTATGTGATGTATCACATTTATTAATTTGTGAATATTGTACCAGCCTTGCATCCCTGGGATGAATCCCACTTGGTCATGGTGAATAATTTTTTGATGTATTGCTGGATCCGATTTGCCAGTATTTTGTTCAGGATTTTGGCATCTATGTTCATCAGGGATATTGGCCTGTAGTTTTCTTTCTTTCTAGTGTCTTTTTCTGGTTTTGGGATTAGAATTATGCTGGCTTCATAAAACGAGTTTGGAAGTCTTCCTTCTTCTTGAATTTTTGGAATATTTTGAGGAGAATGGGTGTTAGTTCTTCTGTGAATATTCGGTAAAACTACCCTGTGAAGCCGTCAGGGCCTGGGCTTTTGTTTGCTGGGAGTGTCTTGATTACATCTTCAATTTCTTTCATTGTTATTGGCCTCTTCAGGTTTTCTATCTCTTCCCAGTTCAGTTTTGGGAGACTATGTGTTTCTAGAAATGTGTCCATTTCGCTTAGATTGTTGAATTTGTTGCCATATAACTGTTCATAGTATTTGTTAATGATCCTTTGTATTTCTGTTGTGTCAGTTGTTACTTCTCCTCTTTCATTTCTGATTTTGTGTATTTGGGTTCTCTCTCTTTGTTTCTTGGTGAGTCTAGCTAAGGGTCCATCAATCTTGTTTATCTTTTCCAAAGACCAGCACTTTGTTTCATTGATCCTTTGAATTGTTTTTCTGGTCTCTATGTCATTTATTTCTGCTCTGATCTTTATTAGTTCCTACCTTCTACTTGCTCTAGAGTTTTCTTTTGTTTGCTTTCTAGTTCTTTAAGTTGTGAGGTTAGGTAGTCAATTAGAAATTTTTCTTCTTTCCTCAGGTGGGTCTCTAGTGCTATGAACTTCCCTTTCAGAACTGTTTTCGCTGCATCCCATAGATTTTGTGTTGTTGTGTGTTCATTTTCATTAGTTTCGAGGAAGTTTTTAATTTCTTCCTTGATCTCCATGGTAACTCATTCATTGTTCAATAACATGCTATTTAGCCTCCATGTCTTCAAGTGTCTTTGCGTGTTCTTGTTGCAATTGATTTCTAGTTTCATGCCATTGTGATCTGAGAAGATGCTTGATATGATTTCAATCTTCTTTAACTTGTAGAGACTTAGTTTGTTCCCTAACATATGGTCTATCTTTGAGAATGTCCCATGTGCACTTGAGAAGAATGTGAATTCTGCACTTTTGGGGTGTAATTCTCTGTATATATCTATTAAATCCATTTGATCTAGTGCTTCATTTAGAATTTCTGTTTCCTTGTTAATTTTTTGTCTAGATGATCTATCCAGTGATGTCAGTGGGGTATTGAAGTCTCCTGCTATGATTGTATTGCTGTCAATTTCTCCTTTGAAGTCCTCCAAAAAATTTTTAATATATTTTGGTGCTGCTATATTGTGTGCATATATGTTTACCAAGGTTATATTTTCCTGTTGGATAGACTCTTTCAATATTATGTAGTGACCTTCTTTGTCTCTAGATATGGTCTTCAATTTGAAATCTAATTTATCAGATATGAGTATTGCTACCCCAGCTTTTTTTTCCTTTTCATTTGCTTGGAAGATTTTTTTCCATCCCTTTACTTTCAACCTATGTGAGTCTTTTGTTGTGAGGTGGGTCTCTTGTAGACAGCATATATGTGAATCATGCTTTCTTATCCATTCAGCTACTCTGTGTCTTTTTATCGGAGCATTCAATCCATTTACATTTAAGGTGATTATTGATATGTACTTATTTATTGCCATTTTTGTTCAGTGTGGTTTTATTTTTCTTCCTATTTCTTCTACTAATTACAGAAGTCCTTTTAACATTTCTTGCAGTGCTGGCTTGGTGCTAATGTATTCCCTTTGCCTTTTTTGTCTGGAGAGCTCTTTATTTGACCTTCTATTTTGAATTATAGCCTTGCTGGATAGAGTAGTCTTGGATTCAGATCCTTGTTTTTTATGACCTTGATTCCTTCATACCACTCCCTTCTAGCCTGTAATGTTTCTGTTGAGGAGTCAGCTGATAGCCATATGGGGGTTCCTTTGTAAGTAACCTGTTGGTTATTTCCTGCTGCCTTTAGGATTCTCTTTGTCTTTAATTTTTGGCATTTTTATTATTATGTGTCTTGGTGTGGGCCTGTTTGGGTTCTTTTTACTTGGTGCTCTCTGTGCTTTTTGAACTTGAATGCCTCCTTCCTTCACCAGGTTAGGAATGTTTTCTGTCACTATTTCTTCATATATATTCTCTAACCCTTGCTCACTTTCTTCTTCTTCGTTGACTCCTATGATGCGAATCTTATTACGTTTCCAGTTGTCCCACAGTTCTCTTAAGCTATCTTCCTGTTTTTTCATTGTTTTTTCCTTTTAGTTTTCTGATTGATTGATTTTTTTCTACTCTGTCTTCTAATTCACTGATCCGGTCCTCCGCTTCCTCTACTCTGCTGGTCAGTCCTTCCAATGTGTTCTTTATTTCTGCTATGTCATTTTTCATTTCCATCTGGTTGGTTTTCAGTGTTTCTATATCTTTACTCATCGTGTTGACTCATGCTGTTTAGTTTCCTCAAAATCATGGCTCTGAACTCTACCTCTGATAATTTGATTAACTGCATTTCATTTATCTCATCTTTGGTAGAGTTCTCTTGTTCTTTCATTTGGGATCTGATTCTTTGTTTCACCATTTTTGCTATCTCAGTTGGTTTTGGAGCCTGCCAAATTTTCGCTGTGGGTTTTGGTGTTCTTCTATTTGTGGCTCCCTCTACTGGGTTCGAATGAGCATGGAGGGCCCTCTTTAAACACCACTGTCAAGTCTCACTTTCCTGGGTAGATTTGCAAGCTCAAGAAAGTTTCAGTTATGCTCTAGCTTTTTGCCTGGAGGCTATTAGCCTCAGTTACTTGAAAAGCCTTAGGATCTCAGTTGAATGAGAAAGTCCCTTAGGTGTTTATAGTGTAAGAGGATTTCCCGAGGGTGGGGGCGATCCTGGTTGTTAATGAGCCTCAATTTGCATTTCTTTACCTCACCTGGGTATCTCCAAGGGAGGGGCTGACACAGCTCCAGGAAGGAGCATACTTGGCAGCAGTTCTGTGTAACCGGGAAGGAACAAGTTGGCCACCTGTCCTTTGTGGTCAAGGCTCAACAAACTCTGAGTGCCCTCTGAATCCTAGGTGTGGAATCACAGAGTTCCAGTCCAGTCTGCCCTCCCTCTGCTGGAGTCCCAGGTGAGTGGCTGTAGCTATTTAGCACTCTGTCCCAACCCTCTACACTGTGGAGCAGCTTGGGGCTTAACCCCTAGGGTGGGCGCCACCCCTGCTCACAGCTAAGGCCTCTGCTCTCTGTGGGCTCCCACCCCGCCACCCTCACATGCCTACGCAGATTCTACCAGGCTCATTCAGTGTCCCTGGTTGTATGGTCTTCTCCCACTGCTTTTCTGTTGCTTTTTCCTGATGATTTGTCTTTATTTTAGTAGTAATTCTCGTTGGTACTGGGAGATCATCTGTGTAGCTTCCATTCACTCCACTGCCATTTCCACATTCCCCCTTCTTGCCACCTTTGTCAAATACTTATTGAGCATAATGTCTTGGGTCAATTTCTGGGCTCTCTATTCTGTTCCATTGGTCGATATGCCTGTTCTGGTGCCAATACCAGGCTGTTTTGATTTCAATATCTTTGTAGTATAACCTGATATCCGGTATTGTGATCCCACTACTTTGTCCTTCGTTTTCAAGATTGCTGTGGCTATTCAGGGTCTTTTTTGGCTACATATGAACTTTTGAAGTATTTATTCTAGTTCTGTGCCAAAATATATAGAGTGCTCATACAACTCAACAAAATGAAGACAAAGAATCCAATCAAAAAATGGGCAGAGGAACTAAATAGACACCTCTCCAAATAGGACATACAAGTGGCTAAGAGGCTTATGAAGAAGTGCTCAACATCACTAATCATCAGAGAGATGCAAATTAAAACAACAATGAGGTATCACCTCATACCTGTCAGAATAGCCACCATCAACAAATCATCAAACAACAAGTGTTGGTGAGGGTGTGGAGATAAGGGGACTCTAGTACACTGCTGGTGGGAATGCAAACTGGTGCAGCCACTATGGAAAACACTATGGTGTTACCTCAAAAATTTAAAAATTGAATTGCCATTTTACCCAGTGATCCCACTTCTAGGAATATATCCTAAGAAGCCTGAAATACCAATTAGAAAGTATATATGTACCCCCATGTTCATAGCAGCACTATTTACAATTTCTAATATCTGGAAACAGCCCAAGTGTCTATCAGTAGACGAATGGATAAAAAAGCTGTGGTACATATACACAATGGAGTACTATAGAGCTGAAAGAAAGAAAAATCTCTTATTCTTTGAAACGACATGGAGGGACCTGGAGAGTATTATCCTAAGTGAAACAAGCCAAGCAGAGAAAGACAAATATCACATGATCTCACTTATTTGTGGAATATAATGAACATAACAGTCTGAAAAACAGAGTAGACCCAGAGACATGGAAGTAAGGTACAGACTGACAACCCTCAGAAGAGGGGGTATGGGGGAGTGAAGAGATAAACCACAGAACTTATATGCATGTACGCATAACTGATGGACATGGACAACAAAGCTGGGGACGGGGTGGGCTGGATGGTGAGGAGGGTGTCAATTTGGAAAATAGGAAAAACATCTGTAACAAAAATAAATTAATAAAATAAAAAAAGAATTTAAAAAAGTTGAAAAGTCAGCTTGTTTCTCTACCAGCTTATCATATATCTTTAAACTCCACTTTGTAATTATGGAAGCATAAATACTTGTGTTAAATAGAAACTTTGTTTTATAAAGTGTTTTACTGATATATTTTCATCTGATCTATATAACTACTCTTTGAGGTATGGACAAATAGAACATGTATTATTTTCCATTTTACTCATATATAAGCTCAGAGAGGTAAAGTAAATTGCCTGAAGTCACAACGCATGTCATTTTGCAAAGCCAGGACCAAAATCCAGATTTTCTAATACTAAATTATTTTTCTCGACTACACCACACACTTAACCAAACTCTTCAACACGTTTACAAAGCAAATGATGTCAAGAAATTGTAATTGTACTTAAATCGTTCTATGGTAATCTTGAACAATATTCATTAATTAGAATGAATTAAATCAGTGCTTCACAATAAGCCTATTTATAATCATATTCACCTTCAGAGATATGTATGCACGAGGTATCTTTTTTCAAAAATCCTTACAGCGGAAATCTCTGCTTTCTTCTAAGAGGTCTGAGCTGGCGGGAGATCATGTCCACAACATGAGGCCAGTGTAGAGCAAAATAGCTTCATTTACATATGCCTGGGTGGAGGCATGTGGACCCCTTAAAAGTGTTCTGCATCGAAACTTCTTTGTTTTCTGGGTTTTATACTTGCAAACTACAGAAATTTTTAAAAAACTACATTAAAAAAACTCACATTCTCTTGGCACCACGTAATTGGTATCTGGGTTGGTATGAGTTGTCTCAGAGGTATTGAGTCTGCTCTGGCAGATGTCAGGGCCATCATTAATCTCTTTCTTCCCATGATTTTTCTGAGTTTCCCAAGGCCTTCATTAACCCCTTATCTTCATAGTTTTCTTTGGGTTTCTCAAGGCTCTTATGTTTACAAAAAAGAAACTACCAAGGTGTGTATGTGCAGTAACTGAGAGTCAGAATGCAGTTTAATTTTGTTAAAACATTATTAACCCTTTCATTTCCACCTTATAATGATAAAAAAAGAAAAAAGTGAAAAGGGGCGAAGTTTCTCTTTGTCTACTTCCTGCAGGTATGGGGTTGTCATGGACTCCTAAAAAGAATTTTTTTTTTCTATCAATGTTTGCTTTATTTATTTATTTATTTATTTATTTATTTATTTTATTTATTAATTTATTTTTGTTACAGATGTTTCTCCTTTTCCCCCCATTGTCACCCTCCTCCCCCTCCCTCCCTGCCCCGTCCCGGTTTTGTTGTCCATGTCCATTGGTTATGAGTACATGCGTATAAGTTCTGTGGTTCATCGCTCCCCTCCCCCACCCTCTTTTCTGGCAATTGTCAGTCTGTACCCTACTTCTACATCTCTGGGACTACCCTGTTCCTCAGCCTGTTATGTTTATTATATTCCAGAAATAAATGAGATCATATGATATTTGTCTTTCTCTGCTTGGCTGGTTTCACTTAGGATAATAGTTTCCAGGTCCTCCCATGTAGTCTCAAAGGATAAGAGCTCTTTCTTTCTTACAGCTGCATAGTACTCCATTGTGTATATGTACCACAGCTTTTTTATCCATTTGTCTACTGATGGACACTTGGGCTGTTTGTTAGATAATTTCTTGGGGAATGAGGTGATAGGGTCCTTTTACCTGTGCCAGAACAAATTGTCCAACCGTCTGGTTGACTAAAATTTGCAGTCAATTTTGTACAAACCTAGTAATCAGGTGCAAGAGGCAGGGTCCAAATGCTAAAATGATCCAGTCCCACAGAGGTTGAAGCTTGTCTGAGAGTTGGTGGATCAGGACTTCTTTCCCAGCTAGACTGTCCTCTGCCCTAGGCTCGGGTTCTGGAAGAGGTAGCAGATGGTTAGCAGCCTCTCACAGGAGAGTTTTGGTGAGATTTAGAGCAGGGATATAATCTCCAATAGGAGGTGAATTATCTGGGTCTGGGGCAGGTCCTAGTAGAAAGGGCTATAAAAAGTGGGGGAATCTTGGTATAGACCTGATCTTCATGAGTGCTAGAGGTAAGGCTGTGACCCAAGTCTGTCTTATTTCCCAAGTCAATTTGTTCAATTGTGTTTTAAGAATTGAATTTATTTATTTATTTTTTACCTTACCAGAGGATTGTGGTCAGTAGGGTATATGGAGGTGTCATTTTATATTTAAAGTTTCAGAAACTTTTTGGGTGATACGATTGACAAAGGCAGGACCATTATCAGATTCTGTGTTGTTTGGTAACCAAAATCTGGGAATGATATAGTCTAAGAGAGTTTGTGTAACTGTCCCGGCAGTTTTGGAGGTGGTTGGGAAAGCCTCAACCCATCCTGAAAAGGTATTTACTAACACTAAGAGGTATTTGATTCTTTTTTAATTGGGGGCATATGTGTAAAATTGATTTGCCAAATTTATCTTGGAATCAGACCCCTTGTCTGAGATGTGGGATAAGAAGGAGGTTTAAGGCACCCTTGGGGGGAGACAGTATAGCAAAGTTGACATCTCTTAGTTATTTTCTGTAATCTGTCTGACAGGCGTGAACAAGCAAGTACAGGGAGTAATAAATGGTTCAGGGGTCTGTGGCTCACATGGAAGGACTGGTGTAAAGTGTGTAGGATGGAATCGGCCTGTTCTTCAGGAAAAATATATCAGCCATTTAGGAGGAACCATGGGCCTTCAGTTTGGTACCCCTGTGCTTGAAAATCTGCTTTTTTGGAGGGAGAGTAAACAGGCTCTATTGAGGCTAGAGAAAGAAATTGGCCCTGTAGGGGTTTCTTGGCTGCCTGTTTGGTGATTGTGTCAGCAAAATTGTTGACTCGAGCAGTCAAAGATCTATGGGTTTGATGGCCCCTGCAGTGTATAATAGCTGCCTCTAGGAGACAGTGGGCCACATCGAGAAGTCTCTTAATCAATTTATTATTAATTATAGGTGTCCCCTGGGTTGAGAGAAAGCCCCTTTCAGCCCAGATGGAAGCATGTGAATGCAAGATATGGAAGGTATATTTAGAGTCAGAGTCCCTTTACACATATGCCCCCAATTAAAAGGTATGTTTGCCCTCTGGTCCTTTGTTAAAGTTAGAGCTCTGATTAGGGCAATTAGTTCTGCCTTTAGAGAGGTTGTGCCTCAAGGGAGGGGACCAGCCTCAATAACCCCTTTAGGTTTCAGGGTTACAATTGCATAACCAGCATAGGAGGCACCCTGCTTGCTGTAGGCACTGCCGTCAATGAACCAAGTATGATCTACCTTTGGAAAGGGGCTGTCCTTGATATGAGGAAAGGGAGATAGACAGGTGTCTAAGATTTCTAAACACCAGTGTGACTTTTCCTTTTCTCCTTTAGATGGTAAAGGAAGTAAAGTTGCTGGATTAAGGGGAGAGGTAGATGTTACTGAGACCTGAGGCATTTGGGGGAATAAGGTGTGTAGCTGCTGAATGCATGAAGGTGATATTAAGTTTTGTAATTGTCTCTGAGATAGCATACCCTTTAAATTATGAGAGGAGTGGACAGTGACTGGGCTATGAAGGGTAATCTTTAGGCTCTCTAGGGTGAGGACTGCCACAGCTGTTAAAGCCCTAAGGCATGGGGGCCCTCCTAGGATGGTGTTATCTAGCTGTTTGGAGAGGTACGCTACAGACTGGAGGGTTGGCCCCTTCAGCTGCCCCAGGGGTCCGACTGTTATTCCTTGCCTTTGATCTATATATAAAATAAATGGCTTGGTTAAGTCTGGCAGAGTGAGGGCAGGAGCCTGGGTGAGAGCTTGCTGTAATTTCTGAAAAGGAGCCTTAATGGGAGTAACAGAATTTAAGGGTTCGTTAAGACTCCCTTTAGCGACCTGATAGAGAGGTCTAGCTAAAAGTGCAAAATTAGGAATCCACAACCTGAAGTAACCCGCTAAGCCTAAAAATGAAAGAAGTTCCTGTTTAGTCTCTGGGACTGGGGTTTCAGAGATGAGGGAGATTCGGCTTTCAGGGATTCCTCTAGAATGGGGAGTGAGAGTGAGCCCTAAATAGGTTACTTGTGGAGTTGTAAGTTGAGCTTTTTTAGGAGAAACCCGGTATCCTTTTTCTGCAAGGAAGTTCCATAAACAGGTGGTATGTTTCTCAGATTTCTTTCTGGTGGGACTACAAAGGAGGAGGTCATCTACATACTGAAGAAGAGTGGACCCTTTTATGTCTAATTGCTGCAAGTCACTGGCTATGGCCTGCCCAATGAGGTGGGGACTGTCCTGAAATCCTTGAGGGAGAACAGTCCAGGTTAGCTGTTGGGACTGTCCAGTGTCTGGGTCAGTCCAGGTGAAAGCAAAAAGATTTTGAGAGTCTGGATGTAGGGGAAGAGTAAAAAAGGCATCTTTAAAGTCTAGGACTGTAAAGAACTGTGTGTTAGCCAGAATTTGAGAGAGAAGGGTATATGGGTTAGGAACAACTGGGTGTATCAGCTGAATGGCTTGATTTATAATGCGGAGGTCCTATACTAGGCGGTAAGATCTTTCAGGCTTGTGTACAGGCAAAATGGGAGTATTATAAGGGGAATTGGTAGGGCCTGTATTGCCTGATCAGCCAGCCAGAGGAAGGGATGAGGATCGACTCTGTGCAGTGGGGCCCTCCACATTGAGGACATGGTTTAAGCGGTGGTCAGGGTTGGGGCATTGTCTCTCCCAGTGGCCAGTCTGATTACATGTAAAGCAGGGACCTGGGGGTCCGCTCTGCTGATCCTGGTGGGTGCCCTTCTTCTGTCCTCTGAAGGGGGTTTGCTGACCCCTTTGATTAGTGGGGGCTCTGATGGCAGAGGCAAGCATTTGGAATTCTTTGCTGTTTAGCCTCTTCATCATGATTATTGAACAATTTAAAGGTTAGATTTAGAAGTTTTTGTTGAGGGGTTTGAGGGCCATTTTTAAGTTTTTGTCCAGGGCCAGCTGAGAGATAAATCTCAGGTTTAAAATGACAGTACTTTCTGGGCTAGTGGGATCTAAGTTAGTATATCGTCTCATAGCCTGTGTAAGGCAGGATAGAAAGGTTTTAGGGTTTTTATTATTTTTCTGGATTATTTTAGTATAAAGGATCCTACTCTTTTATTTATTTGGGACAAATCTGAGAGAAAGAAGAGGACATAAATTCTTACAGTCCCTCCAGTTGCCACTGCTTCCCTCAGGGGCATTCTAAAATGGGGGCTGAGGTAGGGGACGAATAGGGACCAAAGATGGTTCCCGATCTCGTGTGTGAGGGAGTCATTTGCTGCGGTAGAGGAGTCGAAACCAGAGTAGGAGGCTCAGGGTAGGGTGGGGGCCCACAGAAGGGGCCGGAGGAGGAGACCCTGCCAGAGGGCTGAGGGAGGAGGTGTTGGAGTGAGATCGACTGGGTCAAAGGAGGAAACAGGAGAAGTTAGCACACTATCTTCAGAGGGAGGTTTGGGAGGAATAGAGTGCAGCAGGAAGATTTGGGAGGGGGAGCAAGAGTTGTGTTGGAGGGACTCTAAAGAGGGTTGTGTTGTGAGTGCAAAGGGGCCTGGATGTAAGGAACCTCAGATCATTTCCTTGCCTTTGACAGAAATTGTCTATGTTGGTAGAATGTCGAAAGTGCCATTTCAGGTTACTTTGACCCATTGTACTGAGGCCACGTAGTGTTGCAGTAAAAAAAATGAGTCGCTTGGGACATAGGTCCTGAGCATTCCCTAGAGTCTGTAGATTTTTTAGGAGACATCCTAGGGGTGTTGTACGAGGGATGGCAGATTGAGCATTTCCCATGTTGCGGTGTGAGATGTCGTGGCCTAGCGGCCAACGGATAAACTAGAGGAAGAAGAAGGCGTCCCCGCTTCTCCCCTAGAGTAGAGAGACATGCAACTCACCTATACCAGGTGTCCCCAGATATATGGTGAGCTGAGGGAACCTGGTTCCTGAGGAGCATGTCCTGACCAGCACTGGATTTTTGGAGGGATGATCACACAGTAGTGACTGAGAGCCTGGCTCTCTTGTCCCAGACAGGGGATAACAAGACAGCCCAGAGAATCAGACTGGTAGGCAAATAAACACTCACCAGTGAATTAGTGTCTGGTGTTGATGCTGGATTGGCAGGAAAGGTTTGAGGTCCGGTGTCCAGCTGGGGACATGATCCATCCCAGTCTGACAGGAGGCCCAGAGGACTCCAGGGGCCCACGGTTGCCCCCATGTGGGATCCTCACAGGCCTCCCGGATTTTGGCACCAAATAAAAGGTCTGAGCTGGTGGGAGGTCACATCCACAACACGAGGCTAGTGTAGAGCAAAATAGCTTTATTTACATATGCCGGGGTGGAGGCAGGCGGACCCCTTAAAAGAGTTTCGCATCAAAATTTCTTTGTTTTCTGGGTTTTATAGTTGCAAACTACAGAAAGTTTAAAAAGAAAAAACTACATTAAAAAAACCACATTCTCTTGGCACCGCATAATTGGTGTCCGGGTTGGTATGAGTTTTCTCAGAGGTAAGGCGTCTGCTCCGGCAGAGGTCAGGGCCATCATTAATCTCTTTCTTCTCATGGTTTTTCTGAGTTTCCCAAGGCCTTCATTAATCCCTTATCTTCATAGTTTTCTTTGGGTTTCTCAAGGCCCTTATGTTTACAAAAAAGAAACTGCCAGGGTGTGTACATGCAGTAACTGAGGGTCAGAATGGAGTTTAATTTTGTTAAAACATTATTAACCCTTTCATCTTCTATTCTTTGCTCATTGCCCTGAGAGGTTGTCTTGTGTAGACTTACATTAACAAGCTCCCTTGCCTACAACTTCCTATTGGGTTTGACCAATGGGAATCACTGGCAGGCAAGAGAAAAAAGTGAAAGCAAGGTTGGAGAATGTATTTCCTTGCCTCCCTTCCTGCCGGCCTACCAGTGGATGGTAATGGCCATCTGCTAAAGACCACAGCTCTTATCATGTGGTCTTCTCCACATAACTATCCTCTCTGGGTTCTAATAAGCATTTCCCTCCCTGTTCCTTCAATACCAGGATTGGTAACAAGTCCTGTTGTTATCCCTGGGAGACTTCACAATTCCCTGTGGCTTTCGCTAAACCCTACTCACACTTTTGTAAATAGTCCCTTTGTTAATTTCTCTTTAAATTATCCAAGATATGTGTTCCATCTGTTTCCTGCTTGGACCCTGACTAATAAAGCCTCTAACTTTTTTTTTGTTTGTTTTCTTTTATCCATTCCTGATAATATTCTCATGCAAATTCCAGGTTTTCTAATAACCATCATCTATTCACTAAGGAATCCTCATTCTCACTGTCCCCCAAATGCTCCAGTACCAGTCACAAAGTCATTTACATGAATAGCTCTGTTAGGTGTGCTTAGTGGACAAGGATGTAACCACATGGTTCCAAAGGAGCTATGGAGTTGTTGGTGCTTAAAATGTAATTGCACTAGTTTTATGGCAAGACTCACAACACATTTCACAAATATGGGATATATTTATTAGCTAGGTCTAGGCTTATTTAAAATTTTCAGCTTTAATCAGTTGATAATGTGCTAGTGAGTTCACTGTACTTCTAAATTATGATGACCATGAATCCTAGAAACTATTTTTGTCATTTGGACACAGTGCCTTCTCTACACTATTTATTTTGCTGAAAGAAAGAAAAGTAAGAAAATGAACAATAAATTATTATGCAAAGAATACTTGTTAATGGGAAGAGAGCTATTATTTTAAGTATCAATATTACCACGGACTCTCAACATAAAGTTGTTTCTCCATGACTATGTTTTCCCCCTACAATTAAAAGGAAAACAATCTGAGAATGAGTTACACTGTTGCAGACTACCACCTGGGGCTCAGGCAAAAGAGTCTCTACAAAAATCAGAGAGCTGCTGGGAACAATTATCTATATGTCAGAGCAAAGCCTTTATATGTGTACGTGCCCATAGAATAACTCAAATGAGCATGAACATTTGAAAAGTGAGATTCTGCAGAGTTGTCTTAAACACTGAGTAGTATTTCTGAAGTTCTACCTCTGAATACTATAATGCAGAGAATTCACAAGCAAATATGTCAACAACAAACATGCTTGTTTGGTGTTAGAAAATTGCATCGGTTCTTTTTGATGTATTTACTGATTGGCTCTGTGAAACGAACTCTCAACTGATTCAAATAACTCATGTATTTTGCTGTTACTGTTTACTAAATTGACCCTTTTGACCAAATTACTACTTGTTATGGTTTTCTGTAGCAGAGGTAAGTTCTGACAAACTCTAGCAGATGGATCAAGGCAATGTAGTTAACTTTGTAGTGAACATCCACAAGTGATCACTGGAAACAAAGCATCTAGTATGGATGACAAAAAGATTACTAAAATATCATCACAACCTGATTCTTTAAAAATAAAAAAAAAAAACAATGCAAAAATTTTGATGATAAATTCTAAAATTGTATTTGAATTAGGACAACTTCCATGCACAGAAATAGAGATAATTTATTGCCAGAATGTTTCTAGTGTCTGTGGGTTTTAAAAATAAGTTCCTGTTTTACTCTTTATCTGCAATATCTCATTATCATTATCAAAAAGAATATTTGGTTCTGATATCTTACATATTTACTATCTTTAAAATACAGCCAGAAGATTGCAATCGACATTTACATTTATCTAATTTATTGTCCACAGGCTTTGAATTGCTTATTTAATTTAAATTAATGGGCCGTGTTCAAATCAAAGAAAGTTAAATTAATTAAGGCAGAATAGTCTGATCTGGTACTTTAAATTCTCAGATTTACTGCAGACATTCAAGATTTTAATTTGATTGCATTTATTGCATCAAACCAGGAAGCTATTTGACTGTAATGTTTGGGCTAGATTAATCTAAAATGAAGTCCAACCTAAAAGTAGAAGTAGGAGTTCAATTCAGTTCAACACTTGAGCACTGTGTACCATACAGGGGAGAGAGAGATGGCTAGGCATCTTACTCTACCTTTAAGAAGCCCATAGTGTACTAGGAAGAATCAAAAGGGAGAGATAATATCACAGGGATGAATCTTCCTACCTCTTCTTAGTATGAAATTTACTCTTCTGAAGAGGATATACTTTCTAAACATTCATTAGTTCAAAAAAACATTTTCTGAGTACCTATTACTATGTGTCAGAGACTGGTACCAATGCTAGTGACTGGGAATACATAGATTAAGTTTTTGTTTCTGTGTTTGAGATGTAGCTAGAGAAGACAGAAAAAGAAAAAAAAAATGTTTACAATAGAGTAGGAGTAGAGCAAGAAATGAGCACTTTGAAGAGAAGCACAATTGTTCTGGAAGAGTTAGAGACCATGAGATGTTGCAACTAATATGCTCAATAAACATTAAATAAGCACCCACTATGTGCCAGTCCATGGGGGTAAAAGGATGAATTAGACATGGTCCCTTCCCTGGAGGAGCTCATGATTCAGTAGAGCTGTGCATCACAAATTTTAAAAATGTTTGCATCAGATAACAAAAAATTTTTAAGAATTGGAATGAATCCCTAACTTTATGAAAGACATATTACTGGCTTTGAAAAAAATCAGAAAATTTTGTAAACAAAATAATGAACAATGTATATTTATAGACTCAAAACTGTCAGTTAGATGAAGGTTAAACAATTCATTTTACTGAGTTGTATTGTGTGTAAAAAATAATTTAAGAGATGAAGTTCAAAAATCACTCACACTATTATTATGATTACTACAAATCAAATTATGTTAAGTTGCCTCAAATATTTTACTTGGATTAAATTCCAATTTATGAAATTAAATTGTTTGTACAATATTAATATCATTGGTTGAAAAGTGTAAGATTTGGTTAACTAGTTTTTATCTACCTAATGGTAAATGATTTAAATATAAGAAGAGTTTTTGGTAAATATAACAATGTGCTAACACCGATTCACAAAATTGTTGCCTTAGTACATTTTTGCACAAGTGGGAGTTAAATGGTTAGGTACAGAACTTTTAATAGTTACATAAAGCAGTTTGTTTGCATTTACACAGAACATATTCTTTTCAAGTTCCAAAGTTCACACATATTAACATTACAAATAATCTCCCCCCCCCCCCAAAATTTCTCTTTTATGGCTAAGAATCATTTTTAAATGATTTTATATGCATCACCAATAGTTGAGTTTCTTCTGGGGGCTATTTTTCCCCACATAAGGTTTTATCACTTAGAATTATGTGAGGTACTGGAGAATAATCATGCCACTTGCAGAGGAAGTGCATGCCAGTTCACTGGCTGTACTTGCCATCTAAGAGAATCCTGAAGGTTGCTAGCAGTGTATGAGAGAGACAAATTATTATATCATCAACGTGAACTGTCACTTAAAATTATATTAAGCTTTCAATATGAAATCTAATCATGCATGCTATGCTATAGTATATTTAAAAATCATATAAGTTTTAAACATACATATCTGTCAATATCTATAACTCTTTCCAAGCAATAACAGTATCTTAGAAAAAACTTCAATCACTCTTATCTCCCATGTTATTTTCTAGTATTATAATCCTAACTAATTTTTAATCATATTATCCCAAAATTAGTAATTAATATAATTGTACCAAAGTTATTAAATAGTGTGATTAGTCATTAATATGATGTTAGCAAACTTGTTCTCTAAAGATGAGACAATCAATATTTTTGGCTTTGCAGGCCATATGGTCTCACTATTTAATTCTGCTGATGTAGCCTCAAAATACCCTCAGATAATAGGTAAATAAATGAGAGTGGCTGTGTTCAAAACTGTATGTACAAAACTAGGCAGTGGGCTGCATTTGTCACATAGGCCAGAGTTTCTTAAATCCTGGTTTATACATTCAGTTTACCTTCGTGCACAGTCATTCCTTTCCCATTTTTTTTGGAAGTTTTGCATCTCACTCCTTGTAAGCTTATTTTCCTTCTTTCTGAAATTCATCCTTTTGTAGTTCTTTCAGAAAAGGTCTCTAAATCAGTTCTCTAAAGAGGACATACAAATGGCCAATAGACATATGAAAGATTCCAATGTCATGAATCATCAGAGAAATGCAAATTGAAACCACACTGAGATTTCACCTCACACCTCTCACAATGGCTAACATCAGTAAATCCACAAATAACAAGTGTTGGTGAGGATATGGAAAAAAGGAACCCTGTTACACTGTTGATGGGAATGCAGATTGGTGCAGCTACTGTGGAAAACAGTATGAACTTACATTAATAATTTAAAAAGGGAACTGCTTTATGAGTCAGAAATTTCAGTGTCTATTTATTTGGCAATAAGAAAAAATGAAATCTTATAATTTGTGACAGCATGAATGAACCTAGAGGGTATTATGTTCAGAGAAATGAGTCAGTCACAGACAAATACCACATGACTGCATTTCAAAGTGGAATCTAAAGGGCAAACTGAATGAATAAACAAAATTGAAACAGACTCACAGACACATAGAGTGAACTGTTGGTTTTCAGAGGGGAAAAGGGTTGGGGGACTGGTTGAAAGAGGTGAAGGCTCAAGAAGTACAAAATAGTCATAAGATATGTAAAATACAACATAGGGAATATAGTCAATAATATTGTATTAACTATGTATGCTGCCAGGTAGGTATTGGAAATACCAGGGAGAACACTTTGTAAAGTGTATGATTTCCTAATCACTATCCTATACACCTGAAATTAATACAAAATAATATTGAATATAAACTGTAATTGAAAAAAATGTTTAAGGAAAGTATATTCAAAACAAAAAAGGAAAGGGTGTCCATTAAATCTAGTAGATTTTTGAAGGAGTCTAGGGTTTTCTATGAACAATAGCATGTCATCTGCAAATAATGACAGTTTTGCTTCCTTTTTTCCAATTTGGATCCCTTTTATGTTTTCCTCATGTCTAATTGCTGTGGCTAAGACTTCCAGTACTATGTTAAATAAGACTGGTGAAAGTGGGATCCCTGTCTTGTTTCTGTTCTTAATGGAAGTGATTTTAGTTTTTGCTCATTGAGTATGATGTTGGCTGTAGGTTTTTCATATATGGTCTTTATTATATTGAGATATGATGCCTCATCTCCCACATTGCTGAGCGTTTTTATCAGAAATGGGTGCTGGATTTTGTTGAATGCTTCTTCAGTGCCTATTGATATAATCATACGGTTTTTATCTTTCATTTTTACATGATATATCACAGTTATAGATTTGCAAATATTGTATCAGCCTGGCATCCCTGGGATGAATCCCACTTGGTCACGGTGAATAAGTTTTTTGATATATTGCTGGATTCGAATTGCTAATATTTTGTTAAGAATTTTGGCAATCCCCTTTAAAATACCAATTACACATTTCACAGAACTGGAACAAAAACTTCAAAAGTTTATATGGAAACAAAAATGCCCCAAATAGCCACAGCAATCTTGAAAAAGAAGAACAAAGTAGGAGGGATCACAATACCAGATATCAGGTTATACTACACAGCCATTGTAATCAAAAGAGCCTGGTACTGGCACAAGAACAGGCATATAGATCAATGGAGTGGAACAAAGAACCCAGAAAAATATTCAAGATATTATGCACAATTAATGTTTGACAAAGGTAGCAAGAGCATACAATGGAATAAAGACAGCCTCTGTAAAAATGGTGCTGTGAAAATTGGACAGCTACATGCAAAAATATGAAACTAGACCACTAACTTACACCATATAAATAATAAACTCAAAATGGATAAAAGACTTAAATGTGACTCACAAATCCATAAAAATCCTAGAAGAAAATGTAGGTAACAAAATTTCAGACATCACATACAGCAGAATTTTCACTGATACTAAGCTGAAGGCAAGAGAAACAAAGGAAAACAGAAATACATGGGACTACATCAAACTAAAAAGCTTCTGCACAGCAAAAAGAACAACCATCAAAAGGGAAAGGGAACCTACTATCTATGAGAGCATAATTGCCAACCATACATCAAATAAGTGGTTAATCTCCAAAATATATAGAGTACTCATACAGCTCAACAAAAGGAAGACAAAGAACCCAATTAAAATATGGGCAGAGGATTCCAAAATGGTGGCAGAGTGAATGGATGCTACACAGACCATCTCCCAGGACCAAACTGGAATTACAACTAAAATAAAGACAAATAATCATAAAAAAGTAACAGAAAAGCAGCTTGTGAGGACCATATAACCAGGGACACTGAATTGATCCTAGTAGGATTGTGGAGGTGCGAGAGGGGGGTTGGGAGCCCTCGGACAGCAGCAATCTTAGCTGTGAGCAGCACCCTCGGGGTTAAAATTCCAAGCCATCTCCACAGTGCAGAGGGCCTGGACAGAGTGCTAAATTAGCCACAACCACTCACCTTGGGCTCTGACAGAGGGAGGGCAGACTGGACTAGAACAGTGTGGGGACACTCAGGATTTGGAGGGTGCTCAGAGCTTTTGCTGAGTTGCGGCACGGAGGACGCTGAAAATCTTACTCCTTTCCAGGGCTCTGGGGAGAGGCAGTGTCCCTCCTTCAGAGATTCAACACCACACAGGTGGGCCTTTGAAATGCACATTGAGGCTCATTAACAATCAGCATCTGCCCCAGCCTTGGGGAATCCTCTCAGGCTAAACACCTGAGGGAGTTTTATTTTCTTATTTATTTCATTTAAATTTTTTATTAATTTATATTTGTTACAGATGTTTCTCCTTTTTTCCCCATTGACACCCTCCACCCCATCCCCCCACCCCATCCTCAGCTTTGTTGTCCATGTCCATCAGTTATGCATACATGCGTATAAGTTCTGTGATTTATCTCTTCCTTCCCCCCCAACCCCTCTTCTGAGGGTTGTCAGACTGTACCCTATTTCTACATCTCTGGGTCTACCCTGTTCCTCAGACTGTTATGTTTATTATATTCCACAAATAAGTGAGATCATGTGATATTTGTCTTTCTCTGCTTGGCTTGTTTCGCTTAGGATAATACTCACGAGGTCCTCCTTGTCGTCTCAAAGGATAAGAGATCTTTCTTTCTTACAGCTGCATAGTACTCCATTGTGTATATGTACCACAGATTTTTTATCCAGTCATCCACTGATGGACACTTGGGCTGTTTCCAGATCTAAGCAATTGTAAATAGTGCAGCAATGAACATGGGGGTACATGTATTCTATGTGATTGGTGTTTCAGGCTTCTTAGGGTATATTTCTAGAAGTGGTACATCACCTAAAGCAACAGAAACAAAGGAAAATATGAACACATGGGACTACATCAAACTCAAAAGCTTCTGCACAGCAAAAGAAACAACCATCAAAACAGAAGGGAACTCACTGTATGGGAGAGCATAATTGCCAATGATACATCAGATAAGGGATTAATCTCCAAAATATATAGAGTGCTCATAAACTCAAAAAAAGGAAGACAAAGAACCAATTAAAAAATGGGCAGAGGAACTAAATAGACTCCTCTTCAAATAGGACATACAAATGGCTAAGAGATATATGAAGAAATGCTCAACATCACTCATCATCAGAGAGATGCAAATTAAAACAACAATGAGGTATTGCCTCACACCTGTCAGAATGGCTGCCATCAACAAATCATCAAACAACAAGAGTTGGCGAGGGTGTGGAGAAAAGGGGACTCTAGTACACTGCTGGTGGGAATGCAGAGTGGTGGAGCCACTGTGGAAAATACTGTGGTGTTACTTCAAATAATTAAAAATTGAATTACCATTTGACCCAGTGATCCCTCTTCAGAATAAGATTTTCATTCAACTGAGAACCCAAGGCTGTTCAAGTAACCCAGACTAATAGCCTCCAGGCAAGAAGCTAGAGGATAAATGAACCATTTGTAGGCTTACAAATCTACCCAGGAAAGTAAGACTTGACAGTGCTATTTAACATGGGTTCTCCCACACTCATCAAAACCCAGTAGAGGGAGCCGAAAACAGTAGAACACCAGCACACACAGGAAAAATTTGGCAGGCTTCAAAACCCACTGAGATAGCAAAAATGGTGAAACAAATAAATTCCCCAAAAAGAACAAGAGATTTCTACTGAAAATGAGATAAATGAAATGCAGTTAAGCAAGTTATCAGAGCTAGAGTTCAGAGCCATGATCTTGAGGAAACTCAACAGCCTGAGTAAGGACATCAACACCAAGGGTAAGGATATAGAAGCATTGAAAACCAACCAAGTGGAAATGAAGAATGACATAGCAGAAATAAAGAACACATAGGAAGGACTAAACAACAGAGTAGTGGAAGCTGAGGACCGGATCAGTGAATTAGAAAACAGGGTAGAAAAAATCAACCAATCAGATAACCAAAAGGAAAAAAAAAATTAAAAAGCAGGAAGACAGCTTAAGAGAACTGTGGGACAATTGGAAACATAATAATATTCACATCATAGGAGTCCTCAAAGAAGAAAATGAGCAAGGGTTAGAGAATACATTTGAAGAAATAGTGACAGAAAACTTCTCTAATTTGGTGAAGGATGAAGGCATTAAAGTTCAAGAAGCTCAGAGTGCCTCAAGTAAAAAGAACCCAAACAGGCCCACATGAAGACACATCAAAATTAAAATGCCAAAAATGAAAGACAAAGAGAGAATCCTAAAGGCAGTAAGAGAAAAGCAACAGGTTACCTACAAAAGAACCCTCATAAGGCTATCAGCTGACTTCTCAACAGAAACACTACAAGCCACAAGGGAATGGCATAAAGTAATCAAGGTCATGAAAAATGAGGATCTGAATCCAAGACTACTCTATCCAGCAAGGCTATCATTCAAAATAGAAGGTCAAATAAAGAGCTTCCCAGACAAAAAAAAAAAAAGCCAAAAGAATACACTAGCACCAAACCAGCACTGCAAGAAATGTTAAAAAAAAAAACTGCTGTAATTAGTAGAAGAAATAGGATGAAAAATATAACCACACTAAACAAAAATGGCAATAAATAAGTACATATCAATAATCACCTTAAATGTAAATGGATTGAATGCTGCAATAAAAAGTCACAGAGTTGCCCTGGTCGGTTTGGCTCAGCGGTTGGAGCGTCGGCCTGCGGTCCAGAGAGACCCGGGTTCGGTTACTGCTAAGGGCATGTGCCTCGGTTGCAGTTTGTCCCCGGCCCTCGTTGGTCGTGCAGGTGGCAGCCACTCGATGTGTCCCTTTCACGTCGATGTTTCTCTCTCTCTCTCTTCCTCTCTCTCCCTCCCACTCTATCTGAACAAAAAGTGAAAAAATGTCCTCGGGTGAGGATAAAAAAAAAAAGTCACACAGTAGCTTATTGGATAAGAAAACATGACTCATATATATGTTGTTTACAAGAAACGCACCTGACAAAAAAAGACTCACATAGGTTGAAAGTGAAGGCATGGAAAAAAATCTTCCAAGAAAACGGAAAGGAAAGAAAAAGCAGGGGTAACAATATTCATATCTGATAAAACAAATTTCAAAATTTAGGCCATAACTAGAGACAAAGAAGGCTACTACATAATATTGAAAGGGTCTATCCAACAGGAAGATATAACCTTGGTAAACATATATGCACCCAATATAGGAGCACCAAAATATATTAAAAATCTTCTGGAGGAATTAAAGGAGAAATCGACAGCAATACAATAATAGCAGGGGACTTCAACACCCCACTGACATCACTGGATAGATCCTCTAAACAAAAAATTAACAAGGAAACAGAGACTCTAAATGAAGCACTAGACCAAATGGATTTAATAGATATCTACAGAGAACTACGCCCCAAAACTACAGAATTCACATTCTTCTCAAGTGCACATGGGACATGCTCAAAGATAGACCACATGTTAGGACACAAACTAAGCCTCTACAAGTTCAAGAAGATTGAAATCCTATGAAGCCTCTTCTGATATCACAATGGCATGAAATTAGAAATCAATTGCAATAAGAACATGCAAAGACATTTGAACACATGGAGGTTAAATAGCATGTTATTAAACAATGGGTGGGTTACTGAGGAGATGAATGAAGACATTAAAAACATCCTGGAAACCAATGAAAATGAACACACAACAACACAAAATCTATGGGATGCAGCGAAAGCAGTTCTGAGATGGAAGTAAATAGCACTACAGGCCTACCTCAAGAAACAAGAAAAATTTCTAATAGACTATTTAACCTCACAACTTAGAGAACTAGAAAGCAAACAAAACGAAAACACCAGAGCAAGTAGAAGGAAGGAAATAGTAAAGATCAGAACAGAAATAATTGACATAGAGACGAAAAAAAAAAACAATTCAAAGGATCAATAAAAGAAAGAGGTGGTTTTTCAAAAAAATGAACAAGATTGATGGAACCTTAGCTAGACTCACCAAATAACAAAAAGACAGAACCCAAATACACAAAATCAGAAATGAAAGAGGAGAAGTAACAAATGACACCACAGAAATAGAAAGGATCGTTAACAAATACTATGAACATTTATATGGCAACCAAATTGACAAACTAAGCAAAATGGACAAATTTCTAGAAACACATAGTCTCCCAATACTGAACCGGGTAGAGATAGAAAACATGAACAGACCAAAAACCACTAAGAAAATTAAAGATGTAATCAAGACTCTCCCAGCAAACAAAAACCCAGGCCCAGACGGATTCAGAGGGGAGTTTTACCAAACATTCAAAGAACTAACACCGATTCTCCTCAAACTATTTCAAAAAATTCAAGAAGGAAGACTTCCAAACTCGTTTTATGAGGCCAGCATAATTCTAATTCCAAAACCAGAAAAAGACACTACAAAGAAAGAAAACTACAGACCAATATCCCTGATGAACATAGATGCCAAAATGCTTAACAAAATGCTAGCAAAACGTGTCCAGCAAAAATAAAAAAAAAAATATTCACTGTGCCCAAGTGGGATTCATCCCAGTGACGCAAGGCTGGTACAATATTCACAAATCAGTAAATATGATACACCACATAAACAAAATGAAAGATAAAACCACATGATCATATCAATAGATGCTAAAAATCATTCAATAAAATCCAGCACCCATTTCTAATAAAAATTGTAAACAACATGGGAAGACAGGGACCATATCTCGATATAGGAAAGGCCATATATGAAAGACCTACAGCCAGCATCATACTCAATAGGCAAAAACTAAAAGCATTTCCCTTACAAACAGGAACAAAAGAGGGATGCCCACTTTCACCACTCTTATTTAACATAGTACTGGAAGTCTTAGCTACAGCAATCAGACATGAAGAAAAAATAAAAGGGATCCAAATCGGAAAGGATGAAGTGAAACTATCATTATTCACAGATGACCTGATATTATACATAGAAAACCCTAAAGTCTCCATCAAAAATCTACTAGACTTAATAAATAAATTTGGTAAAGTAGCAGAATACAAAATTGACATCAAGAAATTGATGGCATTCTTAAAAACCAATGATGAACTCACAGAAAAATTGTTAAATCTCATTTACCATTACAGCAAAAAAATTAAGATACCCAGGAATAAACTTAACCAAAGAAGTAAAAGACTTATTTGCAGAACACTACAGGACATTGAAAAAAGAAATAGAGGAAGATACAAAAAAGTGGAAGCACATACCTTGTTCATGGATTGGAAGAATTAACATCATTAAAATGTCCATATTACCCAAAGCAATCTATAGATTCAATGCAATCCCCATCAAAACACCAATGACATATTTCAAAGAACTAGAACAAATACTTCAAAAGTTCGTGTGGAACCAAAAAAGACCTCGAATAGCCACAGCAATCTTCAAAAAGAAGGACAAAGTAGGTGGGATCACAATACCGGGTGTCAGGTTATACTACAAAGCTACTGTAATCAAAACAGCCTGGTCCTGCCACAAGAACAGTCATATAGACCAGTGGAACAGAGCAGAGAAGCCAGAAATTGACCCAAGATATAATGCTCAATTAATATTCGACAAAGGTGGCAAGAGCATACAATGGAGTAAAGATAGCCTCTTTAATAAATGGTGTTGGAAATATTGGACTACTACATGGAAAAATATGAAACTAGATCAACTTATACCATACACAAGAATAAACTCAAAATGGATAAAAGACTTAATTGTGACTTGTGAATCCATAAAAATCTTAGAAGAAAATATATGCAACAAAATTTCAGACATCATATGCAGTAGAATTTTCACTGATACATCACCTAAGGCCACAGAAAAAAAATGAACAAATGAACACACGGGACTACATCAAACTACAAAGCTTCTGTACAGCAAAAGAAACAACCATCAAAATGGAAAGGGAACCCACTGTATGGGAGAGCATAACTGCCAATGATACATCAGATACAGGGTTAATTTCCAAAAACAAAAGGAAGACAAACAACCCAGTTAAAAAATGGGCAGAGGAGCTAAATAGACACATCTCCAAACAGGACATACAAATGGCCAGAGACATATGAAAAAATGCTCAACGTCACTAATCATCAGAGAGATGCAAATTAAAGCAACTATGATGTATCACCTCACACCTGTCAGAATGGCTGCCATCAACAAATCATCAAACAACAAGTGTTGGCGAGTGTGTGGAAAAAAGGAGACTTTAGTACACTGCTGGTGGGAATGCAGACTGGTGTAGCCATTGTGGAAAACACAACGGTATTACCTCAAAAAAATTAAAAATTGAATTGCCATTTGACCCAGTAATCCCACTTCTAAGAATATACCCTAAGAAGCCTGAAACACCAATCAGAAAGAATATATGTACTCCCATGTTCATAGCAGCACAATTTATAATAGCTAAGATCTAGAAACAGCCCAAGTGTCCATCAGTAGACAAATGCATAAAAAGGCTTTGGTACATATACACAATGGAGTACTATGCAGCTATAAGAAAGAAAGATCTGTTATCCTTTGAGATGATATGGAGGGGCCTGGAGAGTATTATCATAAGCAAAACAAGCCAAGCAGAGAAAGACAGATATCACATGATCTCACTTTTTTGTGGAATATAATAAATATATAACAGTCTGAGGAACAGGGTAGACCCAGAGATGTGAAAGTAGGGTACAGACTGACAACTCTCAGAAGAGGGGGTGGCAGGGGAGGGAAGAGATAAACCACAGAACTTATACGCATGTATGCATAACTGATGGACATGGACAACAAAGCTGGGGAAGGGGTAGAGGGATGGGGAGGATGGTGTCAATGGGGAAAAAGGAGAAACATCTGTAACAAAAATAAATTAATAAAAAAAATAATAAAAATAAAAGAAAGAAAGAAAGAAAGAAAGAAAGCACTATTTACAATTACTAAGATCTGTGTACAGCCCAAGTGTCCATCAATAGATTAATGAATAAAAATGTTGTGCTACATATATACAATGGAACACTATGCAGCTATAAGAAAGAAAGATCTCTTATCCTTTGTGATGACATGGAGGGACCTGGAGAGTATTATGCTAAGCGAAATAAGCCAATCAGAGAAAGACAAATACCCCATGATCTCATTTATTTGTGGAATATAATGAACAGAAAACGCTGATGAACAAAATAGACCCAGAGACATAGAAAGGATTATGTTTCAGACTGACAAACTTCAGAGGAGGGGGGTGGCAGGGAAGGATGAGATAAATGAAATAACTTATATGTATGTATGCGTAACCAGTTTACATAGACAGAAATGCTGGCATGTGGGTGGGGTAGGGAGAATGGTGTCTGGGAGGAAATATGAGAAACATCTGTTAAAAAAAAGTTAATTAATTAATGGCCCCCCAAAAAAATGTGTCTAAAGTATAACCACTCTGACAGCAAGGAATCCCTTGAGCCCTCCCATCTAGCTTCTAATCTCATTTGACTGATAAGGATTTCAGGTTTTAGGTTAAAAAAATATCAACTTCTGTTTATTTTCTTCAAAAGATCTTAATCTAATACAAAATTGTATCTAGCCTCTATTTAAAATCATGTAATCATATATACATATGTACAGGGACTGAAAAGGAATGTGAGAAAATTAAAATATTAAATAGTTTATTTGTTAGAATGGTAGAAATATAGATTATACTTTTTTCAAGTTATGTTTCGTCAGTAAATAAAATTTTAAAAGTTCTTGTTTCAACTGATCCAATTTTCTTTTCCTTAGAAACAAATATATTTCTAGCTCCAAGTAAATTGATATAATATCAATATCTAAATAAAATGACACTGTTTTCTCCTTATAAACTCTCAGTTTAGTACAGAATACCCTAAGGAAAGCTCTTGACAACTCTCTGTAGTTATGCTGTCAGATGACACAAATGTTTTGAACACTATTTTACCAGAAGTATACACTGCTTTGCTCCCAAGAGTCCTGTGTGCCCACCTCATGTGCTTGGCAGTTGGTGTCCTCTTGTTATAGAAATTGTACTGCATACTCACAGCCCAGCTTCCATTAGAAAAATCTGTGTTTCTGATTTAATCTAAAATATATGTTAATCTTAATGCCCTTGGCAATGGCTGTCTTAAAAAAAAATTGTTACTACACTAAAATTAGAATCATTTGAATCTTGTACTCATGGACTTTGATAAGTATGGTCATAATGTAATATTATGTGTCAGTTATCTATCACTACATAATAAACTGACTCAAAATATAATGGCTTAAGTAAACAACTATTTCTTATCTCTCAAGATTCTGTGAGTCTCCTAGAATATTTTTCTAGTCTCAGCTAGTTTGATTTATCTTTGCTAGGCTCACTGATGTGTCTATAATCTTCTTATGGAAAGTGGATAATATAGGATGGCCTCACTCACATATCTGTCACTTGGTAAGCTGTTGAATGGAACACCTGGGTTTACCTTTCAGTGAGTGCTATGACATGCAACCCAGATCCTCTTTTTCAGGACAAATAAATTTTTCCCACAGTGTCTAGAAGCGTTGCCTGCTGACAACTTACTGATGAATCTCTATGCCAATAATTGCCAAAAGCATCTTCTCAGATCACAGTGGCATGAAACTAGAACTCAATTACAGTAAAAACACACAAAAATATTCAAACACTTGGAAGCTAAATAGCATGCCATTAAACAAAGAATGGGTTACTAATGAAATCAAGGAAGAAATTAAAAATTTTCTGAAAACCAATGAAAATGAACACACAACAACACAAAATCTATGGGACACAGTGAAAGCCGTCCTGAGAGAGAAGTTCATAGCACTACAAGCCTACCTCAAGAAACAAGAAAAATCCCTAATTGACTCCCTAACCCTACCACTTAGAGAACTAGAAAGTAAACAACAAGAAAAACCCAGAGCTAATAGAAGGAAGGAAATAGTAAAGGTCAGAGCAGAAATAAATGACATACAGACTAAAAAAAAATTCAAAAGATCAATAAAACAAAAAGCTGGTTCTTTGAAAAGATAAACAAGATTGATGGACCTTTAGCCAGACTCACCTAGAAACAAAAAGAGAGAAACCAAATAAACAAAATCAGAAATTAAAGAGGAGAAGTAACAACTGACACCACAGAAATTCAAAGGATATTAGCAAATAAGAAACATACTATGAAGAATTATGCACCAACAAATTGGACAACCTAGGAGAAATGGACAAACTTCTAGAAACACACAGTCTCCCAAAACTGAACCAGGAAGAGATAGAAGAATTGAACAGACCAATAACATCAAAGGAAATTGAAGATGTAATTAAGAAACTCCCAGCAAACACAAGCCCAGGCCCAGATGGCTTCATGGGGGAGTTTTACTGAACATTCAAAGAAGATCTAATACCCATTCTCAAACTTTTCCAAAAAATCCAAGAAGACAGAACACTTCCAAACTCATATTATGAGGCCAGCATAATCTTAATTCCAAAACCGGATAAAGACACTACAAAGAAAGAAAACCAAAGGCCAATATCCCTGATGAACATAGATGCCAAAATCCTGAACAAAATACTAGCAAATCGGATCCAGCAATACATCAAAAAAATTTTTCACCATGACCAAGTGGGTTTCATCTCAGGCATGCAAGGATGGTACAATATTCCCAAATCAATAAATGTGATATACCACATAACAAAATGAAAGATAAAAACCATATGATCATATCAATAGATGCTGAAAAAGCATTCGATAAAATCCAGTACCCATTTCTGTTAAAAACGCTCAGCAATGTGTGAATAGAGGGTCCATATCTCAACATAATAAAGGCTATATATGAAAAACCTACAGCCAACATCATTCTCAGTGGGCAAAAACTAAAAGCATTCCCCTTAAGAATGGGAACAAGACAGGGATGCCCACTTTCAACACTCTTATTTAACATAGTAATGGAAATCTTAGCCACAGCAATTAGATATGAAGAAAAAATAAAAGGGATCCAAATTGGAAAGGAGGAAGAGAAACTGTCATTATTTGCAGATGACATGTTATTGTACATAAAAAACCCTAAAGACTCCATCAAAAATCTACTAGACTTAATAAATGAATTTGGCATAGTAGCAGGATACAAAATTAACGTCAAGAAATCAATGGCATTCTTATGCACCAATGATGAAATCACAGAAAGAGAAACTAAAAAAAAAATCCTATTTACCATTGCAGCAAAAAAATTAAGATACCTAGGGATAAACTTAACCAAAGAAGTAAAGAACCTCTTCACAGAAACCTACAGGTCATTGAAAAAAAGAAATAGAGGAAGATACAAAAAAGTGGAAACATATACCTTGTTCATGGATAGAAAGAATTAACATCATTAAAATGTCCTTACTACCCAAAGCAATCTATAGATTCAATGCAATCCCCATCAAAATACCAATGACATATTTCACAGAACTAGAACAAACACTCCAAAAGTTTATATGGAACCAAAAAAGACCCCAAATAGCTACAACAATCTTGAAAAAGAAGAGCAAAGTAGGAGGGATCACTTTACCAGATATCAGGTTATACTACAAAGCCACTGTAATCAAAACAGCCTGGTACTGGCATAGGAACAGGAAGATAGATCAATGGAACAGAATAGAGAACCCAGAAATTGACCCAAGACAATATGCTCAATTAATATTTGACAAAGGTGGCAAGAGCATACAATGGAGTCAAGACAGTCTCTTCAATAAATTATGTGGGAAAATTGGACAGCTACTTGCAAAAAAAAATGAAGCTAGACCACCAACTTACACTATACACAAGAATAAACTCAAAATGGATAAAAGACTTAAATGTGACTTGTGAATCCATAAAAATTCTAGAAGAAAATGCAGGCAACAAAATTTCAGACATCATATGATGCAGAATTTTCACTGATACAACACCTAAGGCAAGAGAAACAAAGGAAAAAATGAATACATGGTACTACATCAAAATAAAAAAAAATAAAAACTTCTGCACAGCAAAAGAAACAACCATCAAAACGGAAAGGGATCCCACTGTATGGGAGACCATAATCGCCAATGATGCATCAGATAAGGGGTTAATTTTCAAAGTATATAGAGTGCTCATACAAGTCAACAAAAGGAAGACAAAGAACCAATTAAAAAATGGGCAGAGGACCTAAATAGACACCTCTCCAAACAGGACATACAAATGGCCAAGAGACATATGACAAAATGTTCGATGTCACTAATGATCAGAGAGATGCAAATTAAAACAACAATGAGGTATCACCTCATAGCTGTCAGAACAGCCGCCATCAACAAATCCTCAAACAACAAGTGTTGGCGAGGGTGTGGAGAAAAAGGGACTCTAGTACACTGCTGGTGGGAATGCAGACTGGTGCAGCCACCATGGAAAACACTATGGTGTTACCTCAAAAAGTGAAAAATTGAATTGCCATTTGACCCAGTGATCCCACTTCTAGGAATATACCCTAAGAAATCTGAAATACCAACCAGAAAGAATATATGTACCCCTATGTTCATAGCAGCACTATTTACAATCGCTAAGATCTGGAAACAGCCCAAGTGCCCATCAGTAGATGAGTGGGGGTAAAGGCTGTGGTACATATACACAATGAAGTAGTATGCAGCTGTAGGAAAGAAAGATCTCTTGTCCTTTGAGACGATATGGAGGGACCTGAAGAGTATTATCCTAAGCAAAACAAGCCAATCAGAGAAAGACAGATATCACATGATCTCACTTATTTGTGTAATATAATGAACATAACAGTCTGAGGAACAGAGTAGACCCAGAGTTGTGGATGTAGGGTACAGACTGACAACCGTCAGAAGAGGGGGTGTGGGCAGGGAAGAGATAAACCACAGAACTTATCTGCATGTGCGCGTAACTGATGGGCATGGACAACAATGCTGGGCATGGAGCGGGGGGGGGATGGGGGGAGTGTGTCAATGGGGGAAAAAGGAGAAACATCTGTAACAAAAACAAATTAATAAAAATTAATTAATTAATTAATTGCCTAAGGAAGCTGCCTAGCTGCCTAGAGGGCTCCTCACGAGCAGCCCTCATCCAATGTCTGGTTGATGCACACATTAAAATGCAATGCCCCTTTGACTAAACTTGAATCTACTTTGAAGGGCTATCTCAGCTCCAGATCTCCCCCAAGGAATCAGCTGAGAACTCTTTTTCAACTGTGTTGTAGCCTAACTTTCACCTATGACCAATCCTACATTCATTACTGCCTCACATTTGTCACCAATAACATTCCCCAGTAAACTTCCAGCTTGAAAATCTCCATTTCATAATCCTTTGAAATTGTCTGCCCTTTAGCTCTTAATTTCTTATTAAGTGTGTTTTTGGTACAAGCCTGAAATCATCGTTAAAGTACCACAGACGGTTCTGCCTTGATCACATTTTCCCTCAGTCAGTCTTTCCCTTGATGTAGCTGTGAGCTAGCTTTTTGCTTTGATTTGCCTGAAATTTTGAAAACTAGAAAGGTTAATGTTACTTTATACCATAAACTGGAATAAATGTATCTTCCTCTTCAGAATTATTTGGAGGATGCTTATTAATATTGGTTTAAGTTGTGTCGCTATTTGTGATCAACTGAAAGCGTTTAACAAAATCATCAAATAAATCCACTTTTCATTCATTCATCTGTCTAGATGTTTTAGACAGATGTGTTTTAGGATAAATGTTTCAAGCCATTTTCCCTAGCTTTCCATTTTTCTATGTCACTGTAAACCTGAGTGCTCACACACACAATTGTAGAAGCCAATGCTGATGTTTGTAACCAGTTTTCCCAAGTTCATGTGCAAAAGTTTACTTGTTTTATGTGCTGGATTGATAGTGAAATTTCCTTCCAAATATCTGTAACAAAAGACCCACATCTTGATTCAAGCTGTGAGTTCTTTAAGGATGGAGACCTCATTAACCTTTATTATGAACCTTCAAAAGCCAGCCTAGTGCTGTGGACTCTGAGTAGATTTTTGGTGAATTACAGACTGATTACCTGAAATTCATAGGCTGTGAAGATACTGTTATTTGGAATTAAATTGTAGAATTCATTAAATAACATTTAACATGTTCCATGAAATTAAATTTAATCTAAAATATATACTAGAGCCCTTTTAAAATGATCAACATTATGGAAATCATAATTGGGGATAAACATGAATACAAACAGTCCAGAAAAAGGCAGCATTGGATTGTGCCCAAGAAAAAGCGTGAATCCCACCCGCTTGCCCCTACATACACACTTCTAGTATGTTCCTGTGCTTCTTTCTCATTTCCCATTATCTGAAGAGTTAAATTAAATAAGGGAAATTATATGAGATGTGACGTTGTGCTTATCTTTCTTGTTCACTCAATGTGATTATTGTTCTTGTTCACTTCTGATTTCCTTGTTCCTTATAGTATCTACATTTGTATATATAGGAAGTAAATGGTAGTAACAACATAGAACTCAATTATAGCTTAAAACAAACTAACTAACTCAGTTTCTGTGTATTACTGACCCAAACAATTGCAGAAAGTAGGTGGGTCTGGTTAATGTCCAAGTTGAATATCTTCCTAATATTCAAATATTGACAATGTTAAAATAAAGGAAGTAGTTTATGAAAGTTAACTTTAATTACCTCATCTCTTTAGCAACCCATGTGAAGCAAAAAGAATTAGTGTCCAATGACAGTGCAGTGTTTTTGTTCCCTCTCTTTACAGTGTTCCTCCAGGTTAGGATTGGCAAAAACTGCCCTTAGTAACTTCCCAGTCTGGTGTTCCAGATGTATGTGCTCCTTTGTACCTCTCTGCTAAAACTCTGGTGAAATATTTAATTGATTTTGTATAAATATAGAATATTAGCACTAGATTTCTTCATTCTAAAAATGAGTAAACCAAGGTTCAGGGAGGTAAAGTATCTTGCCTGATATTACCCAGCTAGCTGGTTACATTCAATGCAAATACAATTATGCCATAATCCAGGACCTGGAAACACTGCTGTACATTATTTTAAATGTAATCATATTCCTCCAAAGAATCATTATTATTGGAGGCATTGATGAAATGAGAATTTCAATAAGATGGAGGATGGAGGTAAACCCTACACAAAGTTGATTAACTTTATTACTTTTTCTGCCATAGGCCTGTGTGAGATGACACAGTAAGTATCACAAAGAGAAAGGGCACTGGGTTATAATATCAGCACTGGGAGACAATAATGATTATTCATCATTAATAAGTCTTCTCATTTATTTTTTCTCCTTTTTTTGCTAATGTAAAATTTACATACAGTGAATGCCTATATATTAAGTGTGTCATTGGATTAGTTTTGAATATAGAATATTTCCATCACCTCAGAAAGTACTCTTGTTCACCTTCCCAGTCAATTTCAAACTAATCCTAATGCAACCATGTTTGGATTTTTATTACCATAGATTTATTTTGCCTGTTTTTGTACTTCATATAAATAGAATCATGAAGTGTTTACTTTTTAATTTTTTTCGGGCTTCTTTAACACAACATATGGTGAAATTCATTCAAATTGCTGCATATATTACTGTTAATTTTTTTAAATCCCTGTCTAGTATGACTATAATACAATTTGTCCATCTATTCTCTCTTTGATGAACATTTAGGTTGTTTCAAGTTTTATACTCTTATGAGCAAAGCTCTTATAAACATTCATGTAGAAATCTTAGTATTAATATGTTTTTATTTCTCTTGGGTAAATACCTAGGAAAGGAGTCTCTGGATTATAGGGTAGATGTATATTGAAATTTATAAGAAATTGTCGGATTATATTCCAAAATAGCTGTATCACTTTACAACTCCACCTACAAAATATGAGAATTCCAGTTGCTCCACATCCCTACCAACATTAGGTGCTGTTAGATACTTCAATTTTAGTCATTCGATTGGGTGTGTAGTAATATCTCATAGTGGTTTTAATTTGCATTTCCTAGCTTCCTAATGATGCTGAACAAATCTTTATGTGCTTACTAGTTATGTGTAGATCTTTGTTGGTGAAATTTCTGTTCAAGTATTTTGTACATTTTTATTAGGTTGTTTGTCTTTTTTAGTTTTAATTTGAAGACTTATTTGTATATTCTGTTTTCAAGTACTCTGTCAGTTGGTGTCTTTTCCTTCCTCCCTTCCTTCCTTCTTTCTTTGTGTAACAGATTTTTTTTTAGAGCAGATTTAGTTCAGAGAAAAACTGGGAGAAAGATACAAAGATTTCCCATATGCTCTGAGTCCCCACACATGCATAGACTCACCCATCATCAACATCCCCCATCAGAGTGTCACATTTGTTACAACTGATGAGCCTACCACTAATACATTATTATCATCCAAAGCCAATAGTTTACATAAGGCGTACCTTTCGTATTGTACAGTCTATGGATTTGTACAAATTTATGATAACATGTATGCAGAATTTTTGTATCAACATAGTAGTTTCACAATCTTAAAAATCTTCTGTGTTCTCCCTAGTCATTCTGTCTTCCCATCTAACCCCTGGTAATTACTGATCTTTTCACTGTCTCTTGCAGTCTAGTCTCAGAGGTCACACAGGGACACTTCTGCCACATCTGTTGGTCAACAGAAGCCATAGTGCCAGCCTAAATTCAAGAAGAGAGAAATAGGCCCTACCACTTTTTGGAAGGAGTAGCATGTATTTAAATGGATGTAAAAAATTATAGGTGACCACCTTTGCAGAAAATCTACCACAGTAAACATAGGGTTTTTGGAAGATGTCATTTATCTGATAGGGATATTCCTTTGCTGAGATGTTTTTATGATGAAAGAATGTTGAGCTTTATGAAATTATTTTACTACATCAATTGAATGATGGTACAGTTTCTCTCTTTTAGTTTTTTAATGTCTTGAATTATAATGATTGATTTTCAAATGTTAAAGCAACCTTAACAGCTGCCATTTATTAAGGACCTACTGTTTGCCAAGAACTTTATATGCATTATTAACTCATTTTTTCCTAAAATGCAGGCATTATTTTCTCACCCTATAGATAAGAATATTGAGTTTCAGTGTTAAAGCGACTTGCCTAGAGTTACTCAACTAGTAAGTGGTAAATCCTGGTGCTCAAATATAGGCCAACTGACTCATGAATCAGCATCTTTCTTCTATATCCTGGTAGTGAAGTACTTAAAAATGAGGTGGAAAGCCTCCAGAGGCCAATTTTTCTAGTTCTATAATTTCGATGCCTATTCATATATAGGTCTAACCTTTGAACTCCTTGAGAGTTATTGCCCACTTTAGCATTGACAGTCTACATCTTTTATCAAATACTGAAACTCAAATTATTAAGAAAAATTGGAAATAACTGAAGCTGAATTGTGTTGGCTTCCTTTCCAGACTCAGTCACATTAGAGTAGCTAAGTGCAGATATGTATAAATAAAAGTTACATACAGAACATTAAATCCCAAATTCTATTGCTACTGACTCCCAAATGTGATTAGATAGGATGAGAACACACAAAGGAATGTATTACATTTCCATCAAACAACAAATGAGCTTAGCTATAGCAAAAATGTCAAACTATTGTGAACCTATGACTTAAAAATTGCAGCTTTTCCTACACCACTACTCTACTTAAAACTATATTCATGAAAATTGTCTTTTGTGATTGATCACTACAGGAAATAATACTGTTTTTGTCATATTGAGTGAATATGGTTATGTTGAGCCATATTGAGAAGCTATCTATAGTCAATCAGAATTTCCCCCACTATAAAAGATACAACATGTTTTTCTGTAAGTCACAATACAGTAATTCTTTCTGTTATAGTAGTTATAAATCTTTGTCTCTATCACCATGTTAGTCTCTGTTTATAAATAACATAAGCCTTTATCATGAATCATATTTATAAACAATGCTCAGATACCTAAAACTGAGGTTCTTTCCCAATGGTCTTTTATGGCACAATAGCTATCTTTCAGTTAAAATATTTCCATATATTGTATCTTGACAATGTTCTGAGTTTATAGTTCCAAAGAAGCAAACTGGGCCAATATCACGAAGAAGTCTTACATAACCCATATATCACCAGTGGTATAATATGAGGAACTCTAGGTATGTTTTTCTGCCTAGAATTATTTCTGACACACAACTCTCACTGCTTATAAATCATACATTTGGATTGGTAAACTCTTTTAAAATGTAAGTAACATAAAGGTTAACACATTAATCCGGTTATAAACCCAAGTAACAATCTCTAAGACATGCATAATGTTTTATATTTTGTAAAGAATAATTATATTTTGGAAATTATAGCTGGAAAATTATTACCACCGTCTTTAACTTATTTGATATTTATGAGAACCATATGGCTTAGGATGTTAAGTAGCAGTAGTAGTGATACCATTGCAATAATCTGGTTATTACTTAACAGGAAAAGAGTGAAGGGGAGACTAGATAATATAGGCACGCCATTTATACAGCTTTGCCAGAAAGCTACAATTTAACACTTTGGTCCATTCCCCACTGTTCGATTGGGGAAGGGACAGGACAAAGGCAGTTTAAACACATGCCCCGTAAGGTCTGAGTGATGTGGGAAGGTGTGTACCTGTCAGTCACACTTGAGAACAGGTAATTGGCCAAAATAAGCATGGCCACTGCAAGGACACAAAACCTGAATATTTAATCTTCTAAACAAAGGAAGTTCACTTTTTTGGTGCTCTCTCTTGGAGCCTAAACTGAACTCCTGGCTTGCAGGGCTCCCGTGTCCTATATTTGCCAGTAGCCTTGTGAGACCCACACAATGGACTGATGGACTGCATCTAGCCTGATGTTCTTCTGGACCCAGCTTTATCATGGAACAGAAACTCTGAACACTGGCCTTGCTTCTAATTCTGCTAAATCCTCAGCTACCTCTCTTTCAGGACTGACTTAAGGGAAATGGAACATTGGAGGCTGAACAATGTAACTCCATGCAGATAAAATATTTTAACACATCTCATCTTCCCATGAGAGCCTCCAAATATGCTTATTCCAGCTGCACCCCAAGATTCCCACTTCCACTAACAATGGAGGAATTTAATGATCATCTGATAACAATTGTAGAAGTGGTGGTAGCAGCAGCATCACTAGTAATGATAATAATGATAAAATCTTGTCCTGGCCGGTTTGGCTCAGTGGTTTGAGTGTTGGCCCACAGACCAAAGAGTCACGGGTTTGATTCTGGTCAAGTACATGTACCTCGGTTGAGGTTCGGTTCCAGGCCCTGGCCAGGGTTGTGTGGAAGGCAACCTGTCAATGTGTCTCTCTCACATTGATGTTTCTCACTCTCCTCCCCCAAATCTATCTGAAGATAAATAGAAAAATATCCTCGGGTGAGGATTAAAAAAAATAAATAAATAATGATAAACCCCTTACATACCATGTATTATGTGGCAGATACTGTTGTAAGCACTTTACATATATTAATTCATTTGATCACCACATTAGCCTTACATGGTAGCTTCTATTTATATTACCACTTTTTAAAATTATAAAGCCAAGTCATGGAAAAGTTAAGCATCTTGCCCAAGGTCACAAGACTTGTAATCAGTGAGTCAAGCCTCATATCCTGGCAATCTGGTTCTAAGGGCCTATGCTCTAAACCACTTATGCCCATCATCTCTTTGATCATTCACTCAAGAATTATTTACTGAGTGCATATTATATACTAGATACTCTTCAAATCATTAGAGATACAGCAAAGATTAAATAGATTTGGTTTCTTCTCACAAGGCACTCTTATTATAGAAGGGAGAGACAATAAATAGAAAAGGAAATTTCCTTAGTGATAAGTTATGTAAGAAAAATAAAGAAGGAGGAGACCGGAAATGGCGGCAGAGTGAATGGAAGCTACACTGACGATCTCCCAGGACCAAATGGGAATTACAACTAAAATAAAGACAAATGGTCGGGAAAAAGCAATAGAAAAGCAGCGAGAGAGGATCATATAACCAGAGACACTGAATGAGCCTGGTAAGATCTGCAGAGGCACGTGAGGGTGGCGGGCTGGGAGCCCACAGACAGCAGCAGCCTGAGCTGTGAGCAGTGGTGGCACCCGCCAGCAGGGTTAAGAGCCCAAGCTGCTCCACAGCGCAGAGGGCTGGGACTGAGCGCTAAATAGCTACAGCCACTCACCTGTGGCTCTGGCACAGGGAGGGTGGACGGGACTGGAACTCTGTGGGGACACCTGGGATTTGGAGGGCACTCAGAGTTTGTGCTGAGCTGTGGCCACAAAGAACGGTGGTGGCCAGCCGCTCCTTCCCGGTTACACAGAACAGCAGCCAAGTTTACTCCTTCCCGGAGCTGTGGCAGCCCCTCCCTCAGAGATTCCCAGGTGAGGAAAAGTGGAAAAGAAATGCAAATTGAGGCTCATTAACAACCAGCATTGGCCCCAGCCTCGGGAAATCCTCTCACACTATAAACACCTGAGGGAGTTTCTCATTCAACTGAGAACCTAAGGCTTTTCAAATAACTGAGGCTAATAGCCTCCAGGCAAAAAGCTAGAGCATAACTGAACATTTCCTGAGCTTGCAAATCTACCCAGGAAAGTGAGACTTCACAGTGGTATTTAAGGAGGGCCCTTCAGGCTCATCCAAACCCAGTAGAGGGAGCCACAAATAGCAGAACACCAACACCAACAGGGAAAATTTGGCAGGCTCCAAAACCCACTGAGATAGCAAAAATGGTGAAACAAATAAACAGATCCCAAATGAAAGAAGAAGAGAACTCTACCAAAGATGAGATAAATGAAATGCAGTTAAGCAAGTCATCAGAGGTAGAGTTCAGAGCCATGATCTTGAGGAAACTAAACAGCATGAGTAAGGATATCGACACCATGAAAACCAATCAAGTGGAAATAAAGAATGACATAGCAGAAATAAAGAATACATTGGAAGGACTGACCAGCAGAGTAGAGGAAGCGGAGGACCGGATCAGTGAATTAGAAGACAGAGTAGAAAAAAAATCAATCAATCAGAAAACCAAAAGGAAAAAACAATGAAAAAACAGGAAGACAGCTTAAGAGAACTGCAGGACAACTGGAAACGTAATAACATTCGCATTATAGGAGTCCCCGAAGAAGAAGAAAATGAGCAAGGGTTAGAGAATATATTTGAAGAAATAGTGACAGAAAACTTTCCTAACCTGGTGAAGGAAGAAGGCATTCAAGTTCAAGAAGCACAGAGAGCCTCAAGTAAGAAGAACCCAGACAGGCACACACCAAGACACATAATACTTAAAATGACAAAAAGTAAAGACAAAGAGAGAATCCTAAAGGTAACAAGAGATAAGCAACAGGTTACCAACAAAGGAACCCCCATAAGGCTATCATCTGACTTCTCAACAGAAACACTACAAGCCAGAAGGGAATGGCATGAAGTAATCAAGGTCATGAAAAACAAGGATCTGAATCCAAGACTACTCTATCCAGCAAGTCTATCATTCAAAATAGAAGGTCAAATAAAGAGGTTCTCAGACAAAAATAAAAATAAAAAAAGGCTAAGGGAATATATTAGCACCAAACCAGCACTGCAAGAAATGTTAAAAAGACTGCTGTGATTAGTAGAAGAAATAGGAAGAAAAATATAACCACACTGAACCAAAATGGCAATAAATCAGTACATATCAATAATCATCTTAAATGTAAATGGATTGAATGCTCCAATAAAAAGGCACAGAGTAGCTGACTGGATAAGAAAGCATGATTCGGAGAGAGGAGATGGCGGTGGAGTGAATGGAAGCTACACAGACGATCTCCCAGGATCAAACAGGAATTACAACTAAAATAAAGACAAATCATCAGGAAAAAGCAACAGAAAAGCAGTGGGAGGGACACTGAATGAGCCTGGTAGTATCTGCGGAGGCACGTGAGGGTGGCGGGCTGGGAGCCCACGGACAGCAGTGGCCTCCGCTGTGAGCAGCGGCCTCGGCTGGGAGCTGCGGCGGCTTTATCTGGGAGTGGCGGTGGCGGAGCTCGCCCTCGGGGTTAAGAGCCCCAGCTGCTCCACAGCGCAGAGGCCGGGACAGAGCGCTAAATACCAAAGCCACTCACCTGGGGCTCTGACAGAGGGAGGGCGGACTGGACTGCAACTCTGAGGGGACACCTGGGATTTGGAGGGCGCTCAGAGTTTGTGCTAAGCTGTGGCCACAAAGGACGGTGGTGGCCAGCACCTCCATCCCCTTTACACAGAACAGCAGCCAAGTTTGCTCCTTCCCGGAGCTGTGGAAGCCCCTCACTCGAAGATTCCCAGCTGAGGTAAAGAGGTAAAGAAATGCAAATTGAGGCTCATTAACAACCAGCATTGGCCCCACCCTCGGAAATCCTCTTACACTGTAAACACCTGAAGGAGTTTCTCATTCAACTGAGATCCTAAGGCTTTTCAAGTAACTGAGGCTAATAGCCTCCAGGCAAAAAGCTAGAGCATAACTGAACATTTCCTGAGCTTGCAAATCTACCCAGGAAAGTGACACTTCACAGTGGTATTTAAGGAGGGCCCTCCAGGCTCATCCAAACCCAGTAGAGGGAGCCACAAATAGCAGAACACCAACACCCACAGGGAAAATTTGGCAGGCTCCAAAACCCACTGAGATAGCAAAAATGGTGAAACAAATAAACAGATCCCAAATGAAAGAACAAGAGAACTCTACCGAAGATGAGATAAATGAAATGCAGTTAAGCAAATTATCAGAGGCAGAGTTCAGAGCCATGATCTTGAGGAAAATAAACAGCATGAGTAAGGACATCAACACCATGAGTAAAGATATAGAAACACTGAAAACCAACCAAGTGGAAATGAAGAATGACATAGCAGAAATAAAGAAAACCAAAAGGAAAAAACAATGAAAAAACAGGAAGACAGCTTAAGAGAACTGTGGGACAACTGGAAACGTAATAATATTCGCATAATTGGAGTCTCCGAAGAAGAAGAAAATGAGCAAGGGTTAGAGAATAATTTTGAAGAAATAGTGACAGAAAACTTTCCTAACCTGGTGAAGGAAGAAAGCATTCAAGTTCAAGAAGCACAGAGAGCCCCAAGTAAGAAGAACCCAAACAGTCCCACACCAAGACACATAATAATTAAAATGCCAAAAATCAAAGACAAAGAGAGAATCCTAAAGGCAGCAAGAGATAAGAAACAGGTTACCTACAAAGGAAACCCCATTAGGCTATCATCTGACTTCTCAACAGAAACACTACAGGCCAGAAGGGAATGGCATGAAGTAATCAAGGTCATGAAAAACAAGGATCTGAACCCAAGACTACTCTATCCAGCAAGGCTATCATTCAAAATAGAAGGTCAAATAAAGAGCTTCCCAGACGAAAAAAAGGCTAAGGGAATATATTAGCACCAAACCAGCACTGCAAGACATGTTAAAAGGACTGCTATAATTATTAGAAGAAATAGAAAGATAATTAGAACCACACTGTACAAAAATGGCAATAAATAAGTACATATCAATAATCACCTTAAATGTAAATGGACTGAATGCTCCGATAAAAAGACACAGAGTAGCTGACTGGATAAGAAAGCATGATTCACACATATGTTGCTTACAAGAGACCCACCTCACAACAAAAGACTCACATAGGTTGAAAGTAAAGGGATGGAAAAAAATCTTCCAAGCAAACGGAAAGGAAAAAAAAGGTGGGGTAGCAATACTCATATCTGATAAATTAGATTTCAAATTGAAGACCATAACTAGAGACAAAGAAGGCCACTACATAATATTGAAAGAGTCTATCCAACAGGAAGATATAACCTTGGTAAACATATATGCACCCAATATAGGAGCAACAAAATATATTAAAAATCTTCTGGAGGACTTCAAAGGAGAAATCGACCCCAATACAATCATAGCAGGAGACTTCAACACCCCACTGACATCACTGGATAGATCATCTAGACAAAAAATCAACAAGGAAACAGAGACTCTAAATGAAGCACTAGATCAAATGGATTTAATAGATATATACAGAGAATTACATCCCCAAACTGCAGAATTCACATTCTTCTCAAGTGCACATGGGACATTCTCAAAGATAGACCATATGTTAGGGCACAAATTAAGTCTCTACAAGTTCAAGAAGATTGAAATCATATCAGCATCTTCTCAGACCACAATGGCATGAAACTAGAAATCAATTGCAACAAGAACATGCAAAAACATATCAACACATGGAGGCTAAATAGCATGTTACTGAACAATGAATGGGTTACCATGGAGATCAAGGAAGAATTAAAAAAATTCCTGGAAACCAATGAAAACGAACACAAAACAACGCAAAAGCTATGGGATACTGCGAAAGCAGTTCTGAGGGGGAAGTTCATAGCACTACAGGCCCACCTTAAAAAAGAAGAAAAATTTCTAACTGACTACCTAACCTCACAACCTAAAGAACTAGAAAGCAAACAAAAAGAAAACCCTAGAGCAAGTACAAGGAAGGAAATTGTAAAGATCAGAGCATAAATAATCGACATGGAGACCAAAAAAACAATTCGAAAGATCAATAAAACAAAGAGCTGGTTTTTTGAAAAGATAAACAAGATTGATGGACCCTTAGCTAGACTTACCAAGAAACAAAGAGAGAGAACCCAAATACACAAAATCATAAATGAAAGAGGGGAAGTAACAACTGACACCACAGAAATACAAAGGATCATTAGCAAACACTATGAACATTTGTATGGCAACAAATTCGACAATCTAAGCAAAATGGACACATTTCTAGAAACACAGTCTCCCAAAACTGAATCGGAAAGAGATAGAAAACTTGAACAGGCCAATAACAACGAAGGAAATTGAAGATGTAATTAAGACTCTCCCAGCAAACAAAAGCCCAGGCCCTGACGTCTTCACGGGGGAGTTTTACCGAACATTCAAAGAAGAACTAACACCGATTCTCCTCAAACTATTCCAAAAAATTCAAGAAGAAGGAAGACTTCCAAACTCGTTTTATGAGGCCAGCATAATTCTAATCCCAAAACCAGAAAAAGACACTACCAAGAAAGAAAACTACAGGCCAATATCCCTGATGAACATAGATGCCAAAATCCTTAACAAAATACTAGCAAATCGGATCCAGCAATACATCAAAATATTATTCACCATGACCAAGTGGGATTCATCCCAGGGATACAAGGCTGGTACAATATTCACACATTAATAAATGTGATACCTCACATAAACAAAATGAAAGATAAAAACCATACGATCATATCAATAGACGCTGAAAAAGCATTTGACAAAATACAGCACCCATTTCTGATAAAAACGCTCAGAAATTTGGGAATAGAGGGATCATATATCTCAACAGTATAAAGGCCATATATGAAAGACCTACAGCCAACATCATACTCAATGGACAAAAACTAAAAGCATTTCCCTTAAGAACAGGAACAAGACAAGGATGCCCACTTTCACCACTCTTATTTAACATAGTACTGGAAGTCTTAGCCACAGCAATCAGACATGAAGAAAAAATAAAAGGGATCCAAATTGGAAAGGAGGAATTGAAACTGTCATTATTCGCAGATGACATGATATTATACATAGAAAACCCTAAAGACTCCATCAAAAATCTACTAGACTTAACAAATGAATTTGGCAACGTAGCAGGATATAAAATTAACGTCAAGAAATCGATGGCATTCTTATACACCAATGATGAACTCACAGAAAGAGAAACTAAAAAAACAATGCCATGTACCATCTTGGCAAAAAAATTAAGATACCTAGGAGTAAACTTAACCAAAGAAATAAAGGACCTATTTGCAGAAAACTACAGGACATTGAAAAAAGAATTAGAGGAAGATATAAAAAAGTGGAAGCACATACCTTGTTCATGGATTGGAAGAATTAACATCATTAAAATGTACATACTACCCAAGGCAATCTATAGATTTAAAGCAACCCCGATCAAAATACCAACGACATATTTCATAGAACTAGAACAAATGCTTCAGAAGTTCATATGGAACCAAAAAAAGACCCCGAATAGCTACAGCAATCTTGAAAAAGAAGGACAAAGTAGGCGGGATCACAATACCAGACATCAGGTTATACTACAAAGCTACTGTAATCAAAACAGCCTGGTACTGGCACAAGAAAAGGCACATAGATCAATGGAATAGAACAGAGAACCCAGAAATTGACCCAAAACATTATGCTCAACTAATATTCGACAAAGGTGGCAAGAGCATACAATGGAGTAAAGACAGCCTCTTTAATAAATGGTGTTGGGAAAATTGGACAGCTACATGCATAAAAATGAAACTAGACCTTCATCTTACACCATACACAAGAATAAATTCAAAATGGATAAAAGACTTAAATGTGACTCATGAATCCATAAAAATCCTACAAGAAAATATAGGCAACAAAATTTCGGACATCATACGCAGCAGAATCTGCACTGATATATCACCTAAGGCAACAGAAACAAAGGAAAAAATGAACACATGGGACTACATTAAACTCAAAAGCTTCTGCACATCAAAAGAAACAACCATCAAAGTGGAAAGGCAACCCACCATATGGGAGAGCATAATTGCCAATGATATATCAGATAAGGGGTTAATTTCCAAAATATATAGAGTGCTCATACATCTCAACAAAAGGAAGATAAAGAACCCAATTAAAAAATGGGCAAAGGAACTAAATAGACACCTCTCCAAACAGGACATACAAATGGCCAAGAGACATATGAAGAAATGCTCAACATCACTAATCATCAGAGAGATGCATATTAAAACAACAATGAGGTATCACCTCACACCTGTCAGAATAGCCGCCGTCAACAAAGCATCAAACAACAAGTGTTGGCGAGGGTGTGGAGAAAAGGGGACTCTAGTACACTGCTGGTGGGAATGCAAATTGGTGCAGCCACTATGGAAAACACTATGGTGTTACCTCAAAAAATTAAAAATTGAATTACCATTTGACCCAGTGATCCCACTTCTAGGAATATACCCTAAGAAGCCTGAAACACCAAACATAAAGAAGATATGTACCCCCATTTTCTTAGCAGCGCTATTTAGAATAGCTAAGATCTGGAAACAGCCCAAGTGTCCATCAGTAGACAAATGGATAAAAAAGCTGTGGTACATATACACAATGGAGTACTATGCAGCTGTAAGAAAGAAAGATCTCTTATCCTTTGTGATTACATGGGAGGACCTGGAAACTATTATCCTAAGTGAAACCAGCCAAGCAGAGAAAGACAAATATCATATGATCTCACTTATTTCTGGAATATAATAAACATAACAGTCTGAGGAACAGGTTAGTCCCAGAGATGTGGAAGTAGGGTACAGACTGACAATTGTCAGAGAGGTGGTGGGGGAGGGGAGCGATGAACCACAGAACTTGTACGCATGTACTCATAACCAATGGACATGGACAACAAAACTGGGGACGGGGCAGGGAGGGAGGGGGAGGAGGGTGACAATGGGGGGAAAAAGGAGAAACATCTGTAACAAAAATAAATTAATAAAAAATTAAAAATTAAAAAAAAAGGAAAAATAAAGGATGTTTTGTGAAAGACAGTGATGGGGTTAAGCTGCTTTTGATTGAGATCTGGGAAGACCATTCTGAGAAGACAGTGGAACTAAGGTATGAAGAAAAAGGATGAAAGAATCAGTCATGTATAAGATTTTAGGACAAAGTACACTAGAAAGTAAGACAAACAGTGTTTCTAAGGTGGGAATGATTTTGAAAACAGAGAAAATGAGTGGGGCTAGATTGGGGAGGGGGGTGTCTCAGAACATGAGATCAGAGATGTCAAAGGAGCTTGATTACGTAGAAGGATTTTGGATTTTGCTCTGAGTGAAATGAGAAGTCATGGATAGCTTTTATCAGGTGAGTATCATGATTTGATTTAAATTTAAAACGGGTATTTCTATATGCTTTGTGGAGAAAAAACTTTGTAGGGTTAAAAGTGTAAATTAAAAAAGCAATTCGGACAATGTGGCAGTAGTACACATGAGAAATGATGAAGGCATGGTCTAGAGTGTTTGTAGGACAGATGGCAAGAAGTATATGAATTTGAGAATGTTTTGAACTTACAGCTAATCAGGAGAGAACCTGGATGAAAATTCAGGTTATTCTGACTCTAAATTTATGCACTTATTGTCCTCCGCTAAAAAGCTAGTTCCAATTCTCGCAACAAGGAAGTGAATATTTTAATGTGGGAAGGAGAAGAGGAGGGAAATGTGAAGAAAGGTGAAGGTGATAGAGAGGGGATGAAAAAATGGGGGAGAATGGAAAGGAGGGACAGTGGGGAGGGAGGGACAGGGAGATAGGGGGAGAGAGAGAGAGAGAGAGTTTGGAATGTAGACAACTGGTGAGTATCCTCCAAGTGGGGTGCCACAGTTAAGGGCTTTAGACAGTAGAAGGTCTGTAGATTTGCGGGAGCAGATATTTAATATTATATAATAGTAGGAGACCAATTTAGCTCATTATATAATAAGACCAAATAAACTTTATGTGGCTTCTAGGATGATAAACAGAATATCAATGTTTATGCTCATAAACATGGTTTCCCTTTTACACTCTCAAATGACACAATTCCTTGAAATTGACAAGCTTTATGGAATTTAGTCTACTGAACTTAATTTTTCTTTTGCTTCTTTCATAGAGAGTGATTTAGCAGATTCCTGACATTTCCCTTTCAAATAGCAAAACATGTGTCTCCTGTGGATTCTAGCCAGTCTAATGTACTGTGAGAGCCTGAGAAATGTTCAATCATCCTAATGACCTAAGACTTGTTCCTGGATGTCCTTAGGCTTTGCTCTGGACTACATTATTCTGGGAAGCATTAACAGTAATTTGTATAATTATTATCTATGACTAGTCCCAAATGATGAAATTGTAGTTTTAAGCATTTTGGATATTAGGCACAATAAATATAAAACCTCTTTTGTAGATCAAATCCATTTAACAAAACTTGCCAAGACTGGGAGGATCACTCTCTCTCAACCTTGATTCTCCTTCATTTCCCTTCTCATATTGAAACCTGTTCTGAGGAAAAGATTTGAAAGTCATTTGCAGAAGTATAAATGTCTAATAAGGCTTCAAGTATGTGCTCCGCTAGGGACATTCTCATTTTTCAGGAAAACAAGAAACCCGGAGCCAAAAGAATGAAACCACAGTTATAAAATTTGGCCATCACTGAAATGAGCATAACAAATAAATTAAATGCCTATTGTATTAGCCAAGGTTCTCTAGAGAAACAGAACCAATAATAGGTGTGTGTGTGTGTGTGTGTGTGTGTGTGTGTGTGTAGAGAAGTTTATTTTAAGGAACTGGCTTGTATAATTATGGAGACTGGAAAAGTCTAAATCTGCAGTGTAAGCCAGAAATTTGAAGACCAGGAGAGCTAATGTTCTAGTTCCAGTTCAAAAATAGCCTGCTGGAGAATTTCCTCTTCTGCAGGGATGCTGGTCTTTTTTTGGTATTCAGACCTTCAAATGAAAGGATGAGGTCCACCCACATTACAGAGAGCAATCTGCTTTACCCAAAGTTCATGGATTTAAATGTTAATCTCATCAAAAACATCCTTCAAGTTGACACATAAAATTAACCATCACATAGACCTTTGATAAGTACTGTTAAAAATATGCTTCTGTTTCATTCTTGTATGATGTGTGTCCCTCATTATATTAGATACTCTTTTGTTTGCAGTTCTGTTTAAACTAAAGATAGTCCCATACATGTCCTTATTTTTTAAATGTAGTTTTATCTTTAATTTTGTATACAGATATGAAAAATAACCTATTGGGAATGATTGATTATGTCTAGTTTAACAAATGTGTATATTTAGCTCTTATATGATAGGGATTGCAGAAGGAAAAAAAAAGTAAGACATAGTCTTTATTGTTGCATGCAAAGCAGAATATTAATACTCTTATACAAGAAGTATAAACACAATGAAAGGGGATTCAGAAAAGGGTGACCTCACGTCCCATTGAAAGAATATATCCATTCTTTTCTTCTTTCCTTCAACAAATATTTATAAAGTTCTACTACTAGGTCAATCACTATTTTAATTTCTGGAGATATGACAGTAAAAAATAAATAAATACATTCCCTGCCCTGGTGGAATGTGGTTTCTAGTGCAGGAGACACACACCACACTCGAAAACAAGTAAGTAGGGTGGTTTCAGGTACTGATAGTATTTCACATACTGATAAGTAAAATTAAAAATAAAATAAAATGGGGAAATGGGAGAGAAGGTTACCGGCATTTAAATTTAAGTTAGGGTGGTCAGGCTTTTCTTTCTACAGAGTGGTATTTGAGCCAACACCTGAATGAAGAGAAAGAATTATCTATGCCTATGTCTAAAAGAAGACCATTCTAGTTAGAGGGAATAGAAGATGTAAAACCTCTGTGGAAGAAATGAGTTTGGGATGTTCAGGAAAATCATGGAGGTGGCATTTGTGAAGAAATTTAAAGAACAAGTGAAATATTTACAAGTAAATATTGGGGAAGAGACAAAGAAATGCTGATTTAGAAATACAAAACTTTCTATGCAGTATAAGTTATATGGCCTCAGAATATTAATTTGAGTCAGATGAGTCAAAATATATTGTAATATCTAATGTCAAAAGTAGGTACTTCTACTTCCTTTTCATTTTGTACAACTAATGAGCAATTAAATACATTGTGAAATATCTATCTAAAACCATAAACAATAAGGGTGAAGTCATCAGGGGGACTATCCAGAGTACATACAAAGCAGTGAAAGTCCTCTTTCCTCAAAGACCTTTGCTTTCTAATTTCAAAATGGGATTAATATGAAGTAAATAATTCTTTTTATATACCCCAGTAGAGGGCTAAGTCTATCTTCCATTCACATCAAAGTGAGAATAATTTTGATCAGATAATGGAATACTTTCTATGTATACCAATATAATCTCAGGTAATTGGAAGGAGACTTAAAAGGTGTCTCATTGAAGTACCTCCTGATGCTTTTATCCCCACCAAGTGTTTGCTCACCTTATAATTGAGCACAGTTAATCATCTTTCTGAGGCATCCCATTCCATCATTGGTCAGCTTTGATGAAATCATTATCTGTACAGCACCCATCCTTTGGTCTGAGACCTATACTTGTATCAGTCAGAGTTCTTAGTTATAGATAATAGAATTCACTCTAGTTAGTGCAAGGAGAAAGGGATTATTTACAGATTTCAAAATAACTTACATAATGTCTTGGAGTGTGAGGGACCCAACCTTGGATATTGCATAGCCAGTAACAATACAGCCAAGTGGGATGCCCAACCACACCATGGGGCTTCTCTCACAAAAATTCTACTAACATCAGTGCCTATCACTCGTCACCTATTATTTTAGACAATAAAGTGTAGAACCTCTGCCATAGTTTTTCTAGAAGATTCTATCTCCTTATTCACAGCTACCACCTCCCTCTAAAATTTAACAGATAAGTGTATCTGACTGGTGAAGCCTAGATCATGAGCACAAGCTTAGATGCAAGGAACCCTGGGAAATGCAGTTTTGTGGTTTCAAAATTCTTTGTAGAAGTAAGTATGGTAGAAGAGGATTGGAAGGAATACTGAGTGAGTCAATTTGCAATATTTTTCATATTTCCTCTCTGAGCTTTCTTGAGATTAAACATCTCTAATTCCTTTAAATGTTGGAGGATGTCATGTTTATAATATGTTCACCATCCTGGTCCTTCTCCTCTGGGAATATCCCAGTGCAGGTCCCTCAAAATGTCAAAACAAGAATAGGATAAAATTACCAGATATTTTTTGTCCTGTGCAAAATGAAGCAGGCCTATAACCAGTTTTAGATACAAAACATCTATTAATACAGCCTCATAATGCCCATGGAATTAACTAAGCAAGATTTGTTTACATGTCCCTCACTTTTTAAGGCACATCACCCAAAACTGTACTAGTGTACTTTTAGAACTTGTTTTATAAACAAAAGCAGGACATTGAAATGTCACTGTTAAATTTCATCTTACTAAAATCAAAATCCAAAACCTGATATCAAGAGGCTGAAAAAATTTGGCAAAATCTGTTTTCCAATATAAATTGTTATTACTGGCTTTGTATCTACTAACAAGTTGGCTAAGCATATCCACTATGTTCTCACTCAATTCATTGATATAAATGATTAATGTGACAAGACATAAGATAGAGACCCATTAGAGATGGGATAATATTGATCTATTAATTAGGATAAAGATAAATTAACCCAATATGTAGAAACACATCTGTCAGGTTAAAATGTATCCATCTTATGCACAAGAAAGGCTTTGTAAAGTGCCATAAAAATCCAATTATATCATTTTCAAAGAATACCCTTTATCTGTCAGTCTGACAAAATTCAACATAATCCATCACATCACCTTACCCACTCTTGATTTCCCTCTTCATTTCCTAGTTTCTGACAAAGAGGCCCTTTCTCCTTTAGATCATACAGGATTGAAAGTTAAACATCTCTGATAACTTCAACCCCCTCTCCCCATGATCAATTAATCACTAATCCAGTTGTTTATTCTTCGTTATAATGCTCTAGAAATTTTGTCTCCATTTTCCACTTTCACTACCCTAATCCAGGTCCTTACAACTTCAGACATGAACCACTGTAAAAGTTTAACTGATTTCCCTCATTCTTTTATGTAGTGACAATGTGAAGAATGGCTCCCTTTTGTTCCTGTCACTCCCATGTAAAATGCACTCTTATTTCCTCTACACACATATAAGACATTTGGAGGAGGAGCTGTTACTTGTCTCTTTCAACCCCTCAGAAAGTAACTTGAAGACAAAGAGTATCAACCCCCCATTATTCTTCACACAAATATTACAGAAATACTGCTTAATAGCTATACAGTACACATAAACACTAACTAGCTGCTAACTAGAGATCGAATCCATTGACTCAGTTCACTTATTAAAATTAGGTACAGGATATTCTTATAATACCATAGTTATGTGAAGATAATTAGATGAAATATTTTAGAACCAAGACCAACACATTGAATTCATCTGTGTCCAATGAATAAAGTATTAGGAATTTGTCATTTAAGAATCTTCCAAATATATAGGATGCCATGCCAAGCAGAAATCTATTGGTAGAGAAAAAGCCCTGCGTTCAATGCTTCAATTTTTGTGTTAGGCTGAATCGTATTTGGCCGCAAAATGCATTCAGAGACATCTAGAGACTCATTAAAATCAGATGACCCTGAAGCATAGCAAAATGGTTTCCATTTGGATCATGATGCCAGCTTAATAGATGCATGAAAAATAAAATAATAAAGTAGTTCCTTGTAAGGACATTCATCTAACCAGGCAGTTCCTAAAAACAGTAAATATGTATATACTTATTAGGCCAATGTAGTAGACCTAACTTCTTTGAACCGTATGACCTAAACACAGATGACAGGAGAGATTACTTGATACCACACCATGTATGTGCTAAAAGAGTAAAAATAAATTATGTAACTTTAAAGTTGAAGTATTACTGCGTAAATATGCCTCATTTGTATAACATAAAGAATGAGAATAGTCACTGTATGAGAAAACAACTTACTGATGAACATATAGCACAGAGGCTCCCAGTCCTGTATATGATATATGTTTAAGTCTCAAAGCAACTAAATGTTTTTTCTAGTTACTAGAATAATTCATTGTCATTGTAAGGCATTTGAAAAATACATAACACAAAAGGAAAATGAAATTCAGCTGAACTCCTACTACTTATTACTTCTTTTTTTAATCTTTTTTTTTTTTTGGTACGTGCCCCTAGCAGGAACCGAACCCGGGACTCTCTGATCCACAGGCCGACGCTCCAACCGCTGAGCCAAACCGGCCAGGACTATTTATTACTTCTGTTACCATTTGGTGAAACTATAATTTTCATATTTTTTATACAAATGGGATTTTATTGTGCATGTTGTCAAAAGAAATATATATTTTTTTACTTTTAAGTACTTTTATTTTTTTTATTTATCTTTTTTTAATTTATTTTTGTTACAGATGTTTCTCCTTTTTTCCCCATTGACACCCTCCTCCCCATCCCCCCGACCCCATCGCCAGCTTTGTTGTCCATGTCCATTGGTTATGTGTACATGCATATATGTTCTGTGGTTTATCTCCTCCCACCCCCCACCCCCTCTTCTGAGGGTTGTCAGTCTGTACCCTACTTCCACGTCTCTGGGTCTACCCTGTTCCACAGACTGTTATGTTCATTATATTCCACAAATAAGTGAGATCATGTGATATTTGTCTTTCTCTGCTTGGCTTGTTTCGCTTAGGATAATACTCACGAGGTCCTCCTTGTCATCTCAAAGGATAAGAGATCTTTCGTTCTTACAGCTGCATAGTACTCCATTGTGTATATGTACCACTGCTTTTTTATCCATTCGTCTACTGATGGACACTTGGGCTGTTTCCAGATCTTAGCTATTGTAACTAGTGCTGCTATGAACATGGTAGTACATATATTCTTTATAATTGGTGTTTCAGGCTTCTTAGGGTATATTCCTAGAAGTGGAATCACTGGGTCAAATGGTAATTCAATTTTTAATTTTTTGAGGTAACACCATAGTGTTTTCCATAGTGGCTGCACCAGTCTGCATTCCCACCAGCAGTGTACTAGTCCCCTTTTCTCCACACCCTCGTCAACACTGGTTGTTTGATGATTTGTTGATGGCGGCCATTCTGACAGGTGTGAAGTGATACTTCATTGCTGTTTTAATTTGCATCTCTCTGATGATTATTCATGATGAGCATTTCTTCATATGTCTCAGCCATTTGTATGTCCTGTTTGGATTGGTGTCTATATAGTTCCTCTGCCCATTTTTTAATTGGGTTTTTTGTCTTCCTTTTGTTGAGATGTATGAGCACTCTATATATTTTGGAAATCAATCCCTTATCTGATATATCATTGGCAATTATGCTCTCCCATACAGTGGGTTGCCTTTCCACTTTGATGGTTGTTTCTTTTGCTGTGCAGAAGCTTTTGAGTTTGATGTAGTCCCATGTGTTCATTTTTTCCTTTGTTTCTGTTGCCTTAGGTGATATATCATTGAAGATTCTGCTGCGTATGATGTCCGAAATTTTGTTGCCTAAATTTTCTTGTAGGATTTTTATGGATTCATGAGTCACATTTAAGTCTTTTATCCATTTTGAGTTTATTCTTGTGTATGGTGTAAGATGATGGTCTAGTTTCATATTTTTGCATGTAGCTGTCCAATTTTCCCAACACCATTTATTAAAGAGGCTGTCTTTACTCCATTGTATGCTCTTGACACCTTTGTCGAATATTAATTGAGCATAATGTTTTGGGTCAATTTCTGGGTTCTCTGTTCTATTCCATTGATCTATGTGCCTTTTCTTGTGCCAGTACCAGGCTGTTTTGATTACAGCAGCTTTGTAGTATAACCTGATATCTGGTATTGTGATCCCACCTACTTTGTCCGTCTTTTTCAAGATTGCTGTAGCTATTCGGGGTCTTTTTGGTTCCATATGAACTTTTGAAGTATTTGTTCTAGTTCTGTGAAATACGTCATTGGTATTTTGATGGGGATTGCATTGAATCTATAGATTGCTTTGGAAAATATGGACATTTTAATGATGTTAATTCTTCCAATCCATGAACAAGGTTTGTGCTTCCACTTTTTTATATCTTCTTCTATTTCTTTTCTAATGTCCTGTAGTTTTCTGCAAAGAGGACCTTTTCATCTTTGGTTAAGTTTATTCCTAGGTATCTTAATTTTTTGCCACGATGGTACATGGCATTGTTTTTTTTAGTTTTTCTTTCTGTGAGTTCATCATTGGTGTATAAGAATGCCATCGATTTCTGGATGTCAATTTTGTATTCTGCTACTTTGCCAAGTTCATTTATTAAGTCTCATAGATTTTTGATGGAATCTTAAGGGTTTTCTATGTATACTATCATTTTCATCTTCGAATAATGACAGTTTCACTTCCTCCTTTCCAATTTCGATCCCTTTTATTTTTTCTTCATGTCTGATTGCTGTGGCTAAGACTTCCAGTACTATGTTAAATAAGAGTGGTGAAAGTGGGCATTTCTGTCTTGTTCCTGTTCTTAAGGGAAATGCTTTTAGTTTTTGCCCATTGAATATGATGTTGGCTGTAGGTCTTCATAAATGGCCTTTATAATATTGAGATATGATCCCTCTAGTCCCACATTGCTGAGCGTTTTTATCAAAAATTGGTGCTGGATTTTGTCGAGTGCTTTTTCAGCATCTATTGATATGATCATGTGCTTTTCATCTTTCATTTTGTTTATGTGGTGTATCACATTTATTGATTTGCGAATATTGTACCAACTTTGCATCCCTGGGATGAATCCCACTTGGTCATGATGAATAATTTTTTGATGTATTGATGGTTCTGATTTGATAGTATTTTTTTAAGGATTTTGGCATCTGTGTTCATCAGGGATATTGGCCTGTAGTTTTCTTTCTTTGTAGTGTCTTTTTCTGGTTTTGGAATTAGAATTATGCTGGCCTCATAAAATGAGTTTGGAAGTCTTCCTTCTTCTTGAATTTTTTGGAACAGTTTGAGGAGAATGGGTGTTCTTCTTTGAGTATTCGGTAAAACTCCCCCGTGAAGCCACCCAGGACTGGGCTTTTGTTTGCTGGGAGAGTCTTGATTACATCTTCAATTTCCTTCGTTGTTATTGGTCTGTTCAAGTTTTCTATCTCTTCCCTGTCCAGTTTTGGGAGACTATGTGTTTTTAGAAATTTGTTCATTTTGCTTAGATTGGCAAATTTTTTGCTATATAATTGTTCATAGTATTTGTTAATGATCCTTTGTATTTCCATGGTGTCAGTTGTTACTTCTCCTCTTTCGTTTCTGTATTTGTGTATTTGGGTTCTCTGTCTTTGTTTCTTGGTGAGTCTAGCTAAGGGTCCATCAATCCTGTTTATCTTTTAATATTGTTTGTGGTGCTGGTTTGTTGCTAATGTATTACTTCAGCCTTTTTTTTTTTTTTTTTTTTTTTTGGTCTGGGAAGCTCCTTATTTGACCTTCTATTTTGAATGATAGCCTTGCTGGGTTGAGTAGTCTTGCATTCATATCCTTGTTTTTCATGACCTTGATTACTTCATGCCATTCCCTTTTGTCCTGTAGTGTTTCTGTTGAGAAATCAGATGATAGCCTTATGTGGGTTCCTTTGTAGGTAACCTGTTGCTTATTTCTTGCTGTGGGGCCTCACTCTTTATCAGCTTCCGCTGATGCTGCTAGGGATGGGTCCTAGCTGCTGATATTGCTGCTGCTGCCTGGGGTTGCGCAGGTTTGTCTCGTGTCTGCTGGTGTGTGGGGGACCCTCTGGTATGATGCTGGGGTGTGTGGGGTTCCACTAGTGCACTGTTGGGGTTTGTGGATTCCCCTGGCACACTTCTGGGGTTTGTGGGTCCCTCTGGTATGCTGCTGGGTTGTGTGAGTCCAGCTGGTGTCCTGATGTGGTTCGTGGGTTTCATTAGTATGCTGCTGGGGTTCGTGGGTTCCACTGGTGCACTTCTGGGTTTCGTGGATCCCTCTGCTATGCTGCTGGGGTATGTGGGTCTTGCTTGTGTACTCTTGGGGTACCCCCCTGCCTGGTGGGACTCAGCTCCTGAACAGTCGCTGCTGGGGGTGAGGGTCAGCTCCCAGTTTGCACTGCTACTGCTGCTGCTGCTGCTGCTAGAGAGTGTTCTCAGGTCCCAATCCTTTACTGCTGTTGAGGGCTGAGGATGTTCCACACCTGAGATTTTGCTGCTGGTGGTGGGAGAGGCTCCACTCCAACTCCACTTTTGCAGTTGTCTGGGCAGGTCTCAGCCGCCTTAGCCCTGCTATTTGGTTTGAGGCACTGCTCTTGGTCAGTCTTTGCTGATGCTGCTGGGGATGTTTTCAGCTGCCAGACTGAGCTGCTAATGCCTGTTGTGGGTGGGGCTCTACTCGGCCCAGTCACTGTTATTTTAGGGGGAGGTGCTGGGCTCCCAAGCTGGTGCTAGTGCCCCTGGGAGCCTGGGCAAGCTGCCTTGAGCCTGGGTGGGCTGCTGTGCTGCTGCAGGCCTGGAGCCTGGGGCCCAGGCTGGCCTGCCTGCAGCCGCAGGCCAGGGTCTCTGGCTAGGTGAATGCCACCGCAGACCTAGGTCCCGGGCTAGGTGTGTGGTGCTGCAGACCTGGTTCCTGGGCTGGGTGCACACCCCTGTGGGCCAGGGTCGCAGGCTGGGTTTGCATCCCTGAGGGCCAGGGTCCCGGGCTGCGTGAGTGCCGCTGTAATCCAGGGTCCCAGGCTGCGTGCCTGCCCCCGGGGGACGGGTTTTCCAGCTGGCTGTGTGCCACCATGGGCCAGGGTCCCGGGTTGGGTGCATGCTGCCGTGGGCCTGGGTCGGGTGCACGCCACCATGGGCCTGGGTCTTGTGGGCCACAGCACCACTGTCACAGACCTGGGCGAGCTGACACTGCTATTGGGGGTGGGGCTCTGGCTCCCATTGGTTTTGGCTATTGCTGCAGGCATCTACTGTGTTCTGACCGTGCCAACACAGCTGAGTTCACTGGACAGGTGGTGTAGGGTGCTCTAGTGGACTCAGGTTGCTGTGCCCCAGCTGCTCCCCGTTTCCTCCTCCCAGGGAAGACCTGGGATCCTCCAAAATGGCAGGACCTCATGGCTGCACTGGGGAAAGTTCACTGGCCATGCAGCTTACCATGTAGCCTTCTGCTTTCCTCCACAGCACAGGAACCTTCTGTCCCATGTCTCTGCACTGGTCAAGGTTGGTCTTCCATGTCACATTCACTCACACTCTCTCTCACACTCTCTCACACTCTCACACACTTACTCACACTCCAGTCCTTCCCGTCACCATCTTCCTCTCTTTATTGATTTTAGAGGGAGAGGAAGGGAGAGGGAGAGAGAGATAGAAACATTGATGAGAGAGAACATCAATTGGCTGCCTCCTGCATGCCCCCCACTGGGGATTCGGCCCACAACCTGGACATGTGCCCTGACCGTGAATTGAACCGGCGACCTCTTGGTGCATGGATCAACCCTCAGCCACTGAGCCACACTGGCTGAGCTTAAGCTCCTTTTTAAAAGACCTTACTGAAGGCACAGTAAACTCTGGTGAAATAGGAAGCACTTTGGTAGCTGTCAACAAGTGTCAAGTATGTCCCTTGCAGGGAAGACTGAATGCGTATATTACTTCTTGGAGCCTCTGTGGTAAGGAATATTGCACATTGGAAAAATTGCTTGTCTGGGAATCACAAAATCTGAGCTCTCATTTTGACTCTGCCATTAAGTCACCACTAACCTCATTTTCTTATCCAGATATATAATTAGAGAAAAGCAGAATATATTAAATGATCTGAATAGCCCTGGCTGGTTTGACTCAACGGTTAGAGTGTTGGTCTGCTGACTGAAGGGTTCTATTCCTGGTAAAGGGCACTTACCTGTGTCGCAATTCCAATTCTAGGCCCAGGTTGGCATTGAAATGGAGGCAACCAATTGATATGTCTCTCTTACATGGATGTTTCTCTCTCTGTGTCCCCTTCCTTCCCTTCCAAGCTATCTAAAAATTAATGAAAAATTATCCTCAGATGAGGATTAATAAAAATTTAAAAAAGGAAATGATCTGAATACTCATTGAAAACCTATTAATTTATATGTGATCAATGTATTACAAGTTGGATGTTGAATTATTGAACAACATATCCAGTTCAAAACGATTATGATACAAAGCAGTTATAACTATAGCATTAAATTAATTGAACATGTGGGAAAGATTAAAAAGAAAAAAGTGTCAGCTCTTTTAAAAATACGCAATTAAATATACACAAATGAAGGTCTCCTTTACAACTTTTGATATTTGTAAATAGTCATTAGATAATGATAGGTCACTGATATGCTGAAGTTGGAGTCTTGACACTCTATTTACCCCTTCCCATCATAACATTTCTTTTTCTTTGACTATTTTTATTCATTCTCATTTCATAGCAATGATCAATATAGGCAAACACCAAAGAAAGTCTCACTCGGCCAGTATGGCTCAGTGGTTGAACATCAACCCATGCACCAACAGGTCAATGGTTCGATTCCTAGTCAGGGCACATGCCCACGTTGTGGGCCAAATCCCCAGTGGGGGTCATGCAGGAGGCAGCCAATTGATGTTCTCTCTCATTTATGTTTCCATCTCTCTCTACCTCTCCCTTCCTCTCTCTCTAAAATCAATAAAGAAAAAAAATTTTTAAAGTCTCAAGCTGGGTAATTTATTATATTAAAGATTTAAATTATAAATATTGTTCTCAGGAAAAATGGCAGTGGAGTGAATGGAAGCTACACGGACTGTCTCCAAGGACCAAACTGGAATTACAACTAAAATAAAGACAAATCTTCAAGAAAAACCAACTAAAAGCAGCTGGAGAGAACCCACATAACCAAGGACAGAAAGAGGATGCCAAATCGAGCCTGGTAGGAACAGTGGAGGCATGTGAGGGCGGGCTGGGAGCCCACGGACAGCAGCAGATGTCTGTATTAGTTGTGAGCACTTTCCGCTGAAAAAGCAGTGGTTTTATTTTATTTTTTAATTTTTTTCTTTACTGATTTTAGAGAGAGAGGAAGCAGGAGGGAGAGAGAAATAGAAACATCGATGAGAGAGAACGTTGATTGGCCACCTCCTGCATGCCCCCACTGGTGATTTGGCCCACAAACTAGGCATGTGCCATGGCTGGAAATTGAACTGGTGACCTCTTGGTGCATGGATCGACACTCAGCCACTGAGCCACACTGGCTGGACAGAAAGCAAGAGTTTTAAAAAGCACCAAATAAGCTACAGCCATTCATCTTGGGCTCCAGCAGAGAGAGAGTGGATTGGACTGGAACTATGTGAAGAGATTCTGAGGCTTGTGGCTCAGGAGAGAGCTGGAGGGGAGGATACCAGGAGTTTTGTGTTGAATCACTCACTCACAGGACAGTAGCCATTTACTCAAAGAGCCCCTTCCCAGAGCTCCAGAAAGAAGCAATGACCCCTCCATCAGGAATTCAATACCACCAAGAGAGGCCAGAGAAATGCAAATTGACAATCATTAACAACTAGAATCTCATAGAAAGCAATTGCCACATCCGCTGGTATTCCTTTTATACCTGAGGGATTTTTCATTCAGATCACGGCTACAAATTAAAGCTCTTCAAGTACATCAGACTAATAGTCTACAGGCAAAAATCTAAAGGATAACTGAACCTTTCCTTGGCTTGGAAAACTACACAGGAAAGTAAGACTTGACAGTGGTGTTTAATGTTGGGTCCTCCTAAACTCATCCAAACTCAGTAGAGGAGCCACAACCAGTGGAACACTAAAACCCACAGGAAAAATTTGGCCGGCTACAAAACACACCGAGGCAGTCAAAATGGTGAAACAAAAAAATAAATCCAAAATGAGAGAACAAGAGTATTCTACCAGAGAAGAAATGAATGAAATGGAATTAAGCAAGATATCAGAGGTAGAGTTCAGAGTAATAATCATGAGGAAGCTCAACAGCATGAGTAAAAATATAGAAGCATTGAAAACCAACCAATTGGAAATGAAGAAAACATTGGAAGGAATAACAACTAGAGTAGAAAAACCCAAAGACCAGATCAGTGTATTAGAAGACAGGGCAGAAAAAATCACCCAATCAGAAAACCAAAAAGAAAAAAAATATATTAAAAATCAGGAAAAGAGCATAAGAGAACTGTGGCACAAAATGAATCATAACAACATCTGCATCATAGGTGTGCCAGAAGAAAATGAGCAAGGGTTAGAGAATATATTTGAAGAAATAGAAACAGATTACTGCCCTAGCTTGGTGAAAGAAAAAGGCATACAAGTCAAAGAAGCACATAGAAACCCAAGTAAAAAGAACCCAAAGAGGCCCACACCAAGACACATAATAATTAAAATGCCAAAAATTAAAGACAAAGAGAATTCTAAAGGCAGCAAGAGACAAGCAGCAGTTTACCTACAAAAGAACCCCCATAAGGCTATCAGCTGACTTCTCAACAGAAATACTACTTCCAGAAGGGAATAGCATGAAGGAATCAAGGTAATGAAAACCAAGAATCTGAACCCAAGACTAATCTATCCAGCAAGGGGTATCATTCAAAATACAAGGTGAAATAAAGAGCTTCTCAGTAAAAAAAAAAAAAAAAAAAAAAAAAAAAAAAAAAAAAAAAAAAAAAAAGGCTAAGGGAATATATTAGCACCAAACCAGCAATCCAAGAAAAATTAAAAGGACTGTTGTAATAAGCAGAAAAAATAGGAAGATGAATAATATGACCATAATAAACAAAAATGTAAATAAATAAGTACATATAAATAATAACCTTAAAAATAAATGTATTAATCACTCCCATCAAAAGACAGAGAGTAGCTAAATGGATAAGAAAGCATGACTCAAAACCCTCAAATGTACTGCATAATGGGTTGCCTGCCTATGGGCTGATTGTCAAGTCATCTCAAACTTCCCTGTATCTCAGCCTTACTTTCCCATGGTACTGTCCCTCACTGCCTAACCTGACTCTACCTCCTCACTATTTTAAAAATTATTATTGAATTTCAAAAAGGTGGCAGAGTGAATGGAAACAACACAGACCATCTCCCAGGAACAAACTGGAATTACAACTAAAATAAAAACAAATCATTTTGAAGAAACAACAGAAAAGCAGCTGGAGAGGACTCATATAACCACAGTCAGAAGAAGGACATGAAATCAAGCCTGGTAGGAACTGCAGAGGTGCAAGAGGGCAGGACTAGGAGCCCATAGACAGCAGCTGTTTGAGCTGTGAGCAGCTTACTCTGGGTTAAAATCCCAAGCTGGTTCCACAGCACAGAGGGCCAGGAAAGAGCACTAAAGTAGCTACAGTTACTCACCTTGGACTCTGGCAGAAGGAGGGCAGACTGAACTGGAACTGTGTGGAGAGACTCAGGAGCGTGGAGAGCTGTGAGAGCTGGGACAGCAGTGAGAGGTTTTTTTGCTGAATCACTCCCTCACAGGACAGCAGCCAGCTTACTCAAAGAGTCCCTTCACAGAGCCCCAGTGATAAGAAGCAGCCCCTCACTCAGGAACTTAACACCACCTGGCCAAGATAGAGAAATGCAAATTGAGGCTCATTAAAATCCAGCAAGCATCTGCCCCACCCTCTGGAAATCCTCTTACCCTGAACAACAGAGGGATTTTTTTTTTATTCACTTGAGAGCTACAACCCAAGGCTCATCAAAAACTGAGACTAATTCCCTTGAGCCAAAAAGCTAGAGGATAAGTAAACAGTCCCTGGGCTTGCAAATCTACCCAGGAAAGTAAAGCTTGACAGTGCTGTTTAGCAAGGGTCCTGCCACACACATCCAAACCCAGAAGATCAAGCCACAACCAGCGGAACACCAACACCGACAGGGAAAATTCAGCAAGCTCCAAAACCCACTGAGATAGTCAAAATGGTGAAACAAAGAAACAAATCCAAATGAAAGAACAAGATAATTGGACAGAAGATGAAATAAATGAAAGGGTAAGATATCAGAAGACGAGTTCAGAGTAATAATCTTAAGGAAGATTAATAGCATGAATAGAGATATGGAAACATTGAAAACCAACCAATTGGAAATGAAGAATGACATAGCAGAAATACAGAACACATTGGAAGGAATAACCAGCAGAGTAGAAGAGGCCGAGGATCAGATCAGTGAATTACAAGACAGGGTGAAAGAAATCGCCAAAACAGAGAATCAAAAAGAAAAAACAATGAAAAAATAGGAAGACAGCCTAAGAGAACTGCGGGACACTATGTAATATAAAAACATCCACATCATAGGAGTTCCAGAAGAAGAAGAAAATGAGCAAGGTTAAAGAATACATTTGAAAAAATAGTAACAGAAAACTTCCCTAACTTGGTGAAGGAAAAAGGCATACAAGTACAAGCACAGAGAGCCCCAAGTAAGAAGAACCCCAACAGGCCCACACCAATACAAATAATAATTAAAATGCCAAAAACTAAAGACAAAGAGAGAATCCTAAAGGCAGCAAGAGATAAGCAACAGGTTACCTACAAAGGAACCCCCATAAGGCTATCAGCTGACTTCTCAACAGAAACACTACAGGTCAGAAGGAAATGGCATGAAGTAATCAAGGTCATGAAAAACAAGAATCTGAATCCAAGACTACTCTATCCAGCCAGGCTATCATTCAAAATAGAAGGTCAAATAAAGAGCTTCCAAGACAAAAAAAAAAAAAAAAAAAAAAAAAAAAAAAAAGGCTGAGGGAATATATTAGCACCAAACCAGCACAGCAATAAATATTGAAAGGACTGCTGTAATTAGTAGAGGAAATATTAATAGGAAGACAAATATAACCACAATAAACAAAAATGGCAATAAATAAGTATATATCAATAATCACATTAAATGTAAATGGATTAAATGCTCTGATCAAAAGACAGAGTAGCTGACTGGATAAGAAAGAATGACTCATATATATGTTGTTTAGAAGAGACTCACCTCACAACAAAAGACTCAAATAGGTTGAAAGTAAAGGGATGGAAAAAATTCTTCCAAGCAAATGGAAAAGAAAAGAGATGGGGTAGCAATATCCATATCTGATAAAATAGACTTCAAAATCAAGGCCATAACTAGAGACAAAGAAGGCCACTACATAATATTGAAAGGATCTCTCCAACAGTATGATATAACCTTGGTAAACATATATGCACCCAACATAGGAGCATGAACATATATATTAAAATATCTGGAGGACTTCAAAGGAGAAATAGACAGAAATACTATCATAGCAGAGAACTTCAACACCCTGACATCACTGGATAGATCCTCTTGACAAAAAATTAACAAGGATACAGAGACTCTAAATGATACACTAGATCAAATGGATTTAATAGATATCTATAGAGAATTACACCCCAAAATTGCAGAATTTTCATTCTTCTCAAGTACACATGAGACATTTCCAAAGATAGACCACATGCTAGAACACAAACTAAGTCTCTATAAGTTCAAGAAGATTGAAATTATATCCAGCATCTTTTCAGATCACAATGGCATGAAACTAGAAATCACTTACAATAAACACATGCAAAAACATTCAAACAAATGGAGGCAAAATAGCATGTTATTAAACAATGACTGGGTTATCAGGGAGATCAAGAAAGAAATAACTTCCTGGTAATCAATGAAAAGGAACACACAACACAAAATTGATGGGATGCAGTGAAAGCAGTCCTGAGAGGTAAGTTCATAGCACTACAGACCTACCTCAAGAAACAAGAAAATTTTCCAATTGACTTTCTAACCCAACAACTTAAAGATCCAGAAAGGAAACAAAAACAACAACCCAGAGCAAGTAGAAGGAAGTAAATAGTAAAGGTCAGAGCAATAATAAACGACATAGAGACTAAAAATACGATTTAAAAGATCAATGAAACAAAGAGCTGGTTCTTTGAAAAGATACACAAGATTGATAGACACTTAGCCAGACACAACAAAACACAAACAGGGAGGATGCAAATAAACAAAATCCGAAGCGAGAGATGAGAAGTAACTGTGGAGGGCGGCTGAGCCAAGGTCCCTTGTTCCTGTGGTGTTTGCAAGGTCTCACCCAGGAGCTCCCAAAACAAGGGACAAAGCCCTGTGGTGTTTGCAAGGTCTTGCCCAGGAGCTTCTGAAACTTGGGACAAAGCCCTTTGGTGTTTGCAAGGTCTTGCCCGGGAGTCTTCTGTCCCAAGACCTCTTGTTCTTCCTGTGTGCTGGCAAGGCCCACACAGGAGCATCCTGAGCTGCAGACAAATAATCTGGACCTTGACCTCAGAGGCCGAGGGAAACATTTGGTCTTTGAGAGCAATGAAACTTTTGAACTTCCCCCCTTTCAGTTGGCTATATAATAAACTGGCTGAGCTAGCTTGGGGTCACTGTTTCTCCATCAGAGAGCAGTGTCCCACCTAGCCCCAGCTTTTCTCTCTAGAATGTCTCTGTGTCTTTCTTACTATCTTTGTTTTTCTCAGTCTCCCATCGTCCCTCCTCAGGTCAAGTTCGATTAGCCATGTAGGTCGTGGCAAGTAACAATTGACACCACAGTAATACAAAGGATTATTTAAAAATACTATGAAAAATAATATGCCAACAAATTGGACAATCGGAGAAATGGACAAATTTCTAGAAACACACAGTCTCCCAAAACTTAACTGGGAAGAGAAAGGAAACTTGAACAGACCAATAACAACTAAGAAAATTGAAGATGTAGTCAAAAACTCCCAGGAAAAAAAAAGCTCGGTCCTGGAAGGCTTCAAGTGGGAGTTTTACTGACAATTCAAAGAAGATCTAACACCCATTCTCCTCAAGCTACTTTAAAAAGTCCAAGAAGAAGGAAAACTTCCACATTCATTTTATGAGGCCAGCATAATTCCAATCTCAAAACCATATAAAGACACCTCACAGAAAAAAACTTCAGGCCATAGATGCCAAAACTTCATGAACATAGATGCCAAAATTTTTAACAAAATATTAGCAAATCGGATCCAGCAATACATTAAAAAATTATTCACCATGACCAAGTGGGATTCATCCTAGGGATACATGACTGGTGCAATATTCACCAATCAATAAATATGATAAACCACATAAACAAAATGAAATATAATAACCATATGATCTTATCAATAGATGCTGAAAAATAATTCGACAAAATCCAGCACCAATTTCTGAAAAAAATGCTCAGCAGTGTGGGAACAGAGGGATCATATCTCGACATGATAAAGGCCATATATGGAAAGCCTATAGCCAACATCATACTCAATGGGCAAAAACTAAAAGCATTTCCCTTAAGAACAGGAACAAGGCAGGAATGCCCACTTTCGCCACTCTCATTTAACATAATACTGGAAGTCTTAGCCACAGCAATTAGACATGAAGAAAAAATAAAAGGGATCCAAATTGGAAAGTTGGAAGTGAAATGTTCTCTCTCATTGTTGTTTCTCTCTCTCTCTCTGGCTCCCCCTTCCTCTCTCTCTAAAACAAATAAAGAAAAAAATTCAACAAACAACAACAAAAGAAAAGAAATTGATTGCATTCTTATACACCAATAATGAACTCACAGAAAGAGAAACTAAAAAAAAAATCCCATTTGCTATTGTTGAAAAAAAAATACTAAGATACTTAGGAATAAACTTGACCAAAGAAGTAAAGGACCTCTTCTCAGAAAACTACAGGACAGTGAAAAGAAAAATAGAAGAAGATATAAAAAAGTAGAAGCATATACCTTGTCCATGGATTGGAAGAATTAACATCATTAAAATGTCCATACTACCCAAAGCAATCTATAGATTCAATGCAGTCCCCATTAAAATACAAATGACATATTTCACAAAACTATAGCAAATACTTCAAAAGTATATATGGAACCCCAAAAGACCCCAAATAGCCACAGAAATCTTGAAAATGAAAAACAAATTAGGAGGGCTCACAATATCAGATACCAGGTTATAATACAAAGCCATTGTAGTCAAAACAGCCTGGTATTGGCACAAGAACAGGCATATAGATCAATGGAATAGAACAGAGAACCCAGAAATTGATCCAAGACATTATGCTCATTTAATATTTGACAAAGGTAGCAAGAGCATACAATGGAGTAAAGACAGCCTGTTTAATAATTGGTGTTGGAAAAATTGGACAGCTACAAACAAAAAAATGAAGCTAGACCACCAACTTACACCACACACAAGAATTAACTCAAAATGGATAAAAGACTTAAATGTGATTTGTGAATCCATAAACATCCTAGAAGGAAATATAGGCACCAATATTTCAGACATCACATGCAGCAGAATTTTTATTGATACAATGCCTAAGACAAGTAAAACAAAAGAAAAAAATTAATACATGGGACTACATCAAACTAAAAAGCTTGTACAGCAAAAGAAACAACCATAAAAATGGAAAAGGAACCTACTATGTGGGAGAGCATAATTGCCAACGATACATTAGATAAGGGGTTAATCTCCAAAATATATAGAGTGCTCTTACAACTCAACAAAAGGAAGACAAATATCCAATTAAAAATGGGCAGAGGATCTAAATAGACATCTCTCCAAACAAGACTTACAAGTGGCCAAGAGACATATGAAAAAATGCTAAATGTCACTAACAGAGAGATGCTAATTAAAATGACTATGAGGTATCACCTCACACCTGTCAGAATGGCTGCCATCAACAAATCATTGAACAACAAGTGCTGGTGAGGGTGTGGAGAAAAGGGAACTCTAGTACATTGCTGGTGGGAATGCAGTCTGGTGCAGCCACTATGAAAAACAATATGTTGTTTCCTCAAAAATTACAAATGGAACTGCCATTTGACCCAGTGATCCCACTTGTATGAATATATCCTAAGAAGCCTGAAACACCAATCAGAAAAAAAAAAAAAATTATATATATATATATATATATATATATATATATATATATATATATATCCCCTTATGTTCATAGCAGCACTATTTACAATTGCTAAGATCTGGCAACAGCCCAAGTGTCCATCAGTGGGAGAGTGGATAAAAAAGCTGTGATACATATACACAATGGAATACGATGCAGCTGTAAGAAAGATCTCTTATCCTTTGAGATATCTTTGAGAGACCTGGAGAGTATTATGCTAAATGAAATAAGGCAGTCAGAGAAAGTCAAATATCACATGGTCACCTTTATTTATGGAATATAATGAAGAAAATATACCCAGAGACATAGAAGTAAGGTACAGATTGACAAACCTCAGAAGGGTGCACAGGGGGAGATGGAAGAGATAAACCAACAAACTTAGATTCATATATACGTAACCAATGGGCATAGACAACAATGCTGGGGGTTGGGGCAGGATCTGGATGAGGGTGTCAATGGGGGAAAAAGGAGAAACATCTGCAACAAAAATAGATTAATAAAATAAAATAAAAATTTAAATTATAATATAATGTGCTCTACTCATATTCTTATTAAACTATTTTTAATTAATCTTTCCTGCAATACATCTGCTATTACTTACTTATACATTGACTATAAGAACTATTGCATATATGTATTAATGAGGTTTAATTACGACATGGCCTATTTTTTTTGGGGGGGTGTCAATTTTAGTGACTCAAAGTTGGAGAATTAACTTTGTGGCTCTTCAAGACATTACTGCTGACAGAGGAGATTATGAATGATATAAAGGAGCAGAGGTCTGACAAGGTCTCAGAATGATAAAGTGTTGAGGCCAGAGACAGGAAAAAAAAACTAGAAATTTCAAATAACTATTATAGAAATCTCTTAAGTTTTCAGTACTAATCACAGCCACTCTTCCAGAATGAGAGAAAATCCCTACTTTTCTGGTCACCTGCCCCTGTCCCCTGCATTGCTCCTGTGTTGGCCTTATTTAGACCTGGTTGCTCTTTACTTTATTTAAATTGTTCCTTGGCTTGCTTTGATCACTGAGAGCAAAGAGTCAGCAAGAAGTCTTTAAGGGGGGTGGAGAGACAAGAAAACTCTGGGGGTGGGGATCAGAGATTTTTGCCTGTGAAGTGCATTGCCATGCTATTCCCTGTTACTAGCCATAGGCAACATTAACATATTGAGAGTCAGATAAAGGGAGGAGAGAAGGACAGGAAGAATCAAGTATCTTAAATATCTTTTTGTTTTTTTTTTTCCTTCACAGGGATCTATGAGGGTCTTGCTCTTGATACAGGGAAATATGACAAAAAGTGACAAAGCACTGTCACATGTTTTTTTGTTTGTTTATTTTTTAATTTTTTTTTTTACATGAAAATCAACACTTTATTCTGTTTTCACAAAAATCATGCCCAGTATTTGTACCGATTTTAAGAAGATACCCATCACAAAGATTATATACTCTGATGTGTTTAGTTAGCTGTTGGTTGAGGAACTTCACATTTTTTTCTTCATTTTGACCTTGTATCAATTAAGGGTAGACTTTGAGTTACACAACTAATATATTTGAGAAAAAATAAAGTGTAAATTTATCTTTAAAATACTGAATCACGTTTCCTACTTAAGAGTTTAACTTCTGAAATATGTGATCTTTATTTCAGATTGATTGTTAGTTGAAGTAAATTAAACCTTCGGCCTGTATTCTAAAATCTTCTAATCTCTGTTAAGATAGCCAGTATCCAAGCTAGAGCCACTACAATATCTATTGTATACAATGTATATGCATATATATACACTAGATCACCAGAATAGCTCTTTAAGAGAACTCTGTGATAAAATATAAAACCCATAATTTTTACACTTTGGAAATTGCTTTTCCTTTGCATAACCTTAATGGGGGAATTAATACTTTTAATTTATAATGGATAAGTGAACACTAGTTCTTTACTTTCTTCTAGATTTTAGCTACATAAATATTTTGCTAGAATGTAAGATGTTTATACCTTCATTTCTTTATTCATTAATACTATTTATTGAACACTTGTATATGCTAATATGCTAGGACTCTCAAAATGTATATAAATAACAAGAATAAACTCATATGACATGTTTTCTATATAAAATTGAGAGATAATCCGCTCTATTATATTATGTATCTGAGAGTGAAACATTTAACTCATCACAATGTTGTGCTTAATTAAAGGGGTTGTTTATTGTATACCTTTTAATGTAACAGCACTTACTAATTTAATAAGCTTTGCATGACACATGTAATTAATTAGCTTAGTTAGCATGGCTATGGGGTAGAGAGTCTTATAAATCAACTGCTTTTATAGTCACTAATTAACTGTTTTAGTTTTATGGTCAAGACATTTATTTCAATTAGACTGTGGTTCCTGTTATGATCAAATAAGGTTAAGTATATGAAATAATTTTAAAAGTCATATTATAATGGTGCATGAGTGTGTATGTATGTGGGTGTAAGTAGTTTTACAGACAAAATGTGTAATACAAGCATTATGGGTTATAACCGAAATATTTTTTATAAAACCAAATTAGATTCTGAGCCCATAACATATGCATATGTGTACATGCATATATACACACACGTATGCCTTTATAGTTTTACTTATATATTTGAGTGATATAAATATTTAATTTTTAGAGTTCTGACAAAGAAATAAAATTTTCTCACTTTATCTGGGTAGAAATCAGCATCTGGAACTATAAAATTGATTGTGATTCCAGCTTGTTGGCTAATTTGATTGTGTGTGTATTTTTTTTTCTTTTTTTTTTTTTATTAATTTATTTTTGTTACAGAGGTTTCTCCTTTTTTCCCCATTGACACCCTCCTCCCCATCCCCCCACCCTGTCCCCAGCTTTGTTGTCCATGTCCAGCACTTATGCATACATGTGCATAAGTTCTGTGGTTTATCTCTTCCCTCCCCCCCACCCCCTCTCCTGAGGGGTGTCAGTTTATACCCTACGTCCACGTCTCTGGGTCTACCCTGTTCCTTAGACTGCTATGTTCATTATATTCCACAAATAAGTGAGATCATGTGATATTTGTCTTTCTCTGCTTGGCTTGTTTCACTTAGGATAATACTCTCGAGGTCCCTCCACCTCGTCTCAAAGGATAAGAGATCTTTCTTTCTTACAGCTGCATAGTACTCCATTGTGTATATGTACCACAGCTTTTTTATCCATTCATCCGCTGATGGACACTTGGGCTGTTTCCAGATCTTAGCTATTGTAAATAGTGCTGCTATGAACATGGGGGTACATGTATTTTTTCTGATTGGTGTTTCAGGCTTCTTAGGGTATATTCCTAGAAGTGGGATCACTGGGTCAAATGGCAATTCAATTTTTAATTTTTTGAGGTAACAACATAGTGTTTTCCACAGTGGCTGCACCAGTCTGCATTCCCACCAGCAGTGTACTAGTCCCCTTTTCTCCACACCCTCGCCAACACTTGTTGTTTGATGATTTGTTGATGGCGGCCATTCTGACAGGTGTGAGGTGATACCTCATTGTTGTTTAATTTGCATCTCTCTGATGATTAATGATGTTGAGCATTTCTTCATATGTCTCTTAGCCATTTGTATGTCCTTTTTGGAGAGGTGTCTATTTAGTTCCTCTGCCCATTTTTTAATTGGGTTCTTTGTCTTCCTTTTGTTGAGTTTTATGAGCACTCTGTATATTTTGGAAATTAACCCCTTATCTGATGTGTCATTGGCAATTATGCTCTCCCATAGAGTGGGTTCCCTATCTGTTTTGATGGTTGTTTCTTTTGCTGTGCAGAAGCTTTTGAGTTTGATGTAGTCCCATGTGTTCATTTTTCCCTTTGTTTCTGTTGCCTTAGGTGATGTATCAGTGAAGATTCTACTGCGTATGATGTCCGAAATTTTGTTGCCTACATTTTCTTCTAGGATTTTTATGGATTCATGAGTCACATTTAAGTCTTTTATCCATTTTGAGTTTATTCTTGTGTGTGGTGTAAGTTGATGGTCTAGTTTCATTTTTTTGCATGTAGCTGTCCAGTTTTCCCAACACCATTTATTAAAGAGGCTATCTTTACTCCATTGTATGCTCTTGCCACCTTTGCAAATATTAATTGAGCATAATGTCTTGGTTCAATTTCCGGATTCTCTGTTCTGTTCCACTGGTCTATATGCCTGTTCTTGTGCCAGTACCTGGCTGTTCTGATTACAGTGGCTTTGTAGTATAAGCTGATATCCGGTATTGTGATCCCACCTACTTTGTCCTTCTTTTTCAAGATTGCTGTGGCTATTCGGGGTCTTTTTTGGTTCCATATGAACTTTTGAAATATTTGTTCTAGTTCTGTGAAATATGTAACTGGTATTTTGATGGGGATTGCATTGAATCTATAGATTGCTTTGGGTAATATGGACATTTTAATGATGTGAATTCTTCCAATCCATGAACAAGGTATGTGCTTCCACTTTTTTATATCTTCCTCCGTTTCTTTTTTCAATGTCCTGTAGTTTTCTGCAAATAGGTCCTTTACTTCTTTGGTTAGGTTTATTCCTAGGTATCTTAATTTTTTTGCCGTGATGGTAAATGGTATTGTTTTTTTAGTTTCTTTTTCCATGAGTTCGTCATTGGTGTATAAGAATGCCATTGATTTCTTGACGTTAATTTTGTATCCTGCTACTTTGCCAAATTCATTTATTAAGTCTAGTAGATTTTTGATGGAGTCTTTAGGGTTTTCTATATATAATATCATATCGTCTGCGAATAATGACAGTTTCACTTCTTCCTTTCCAATTTGGATTCCTTTTATTTTTTCTTCACGTCTGATTGCTGTGGCTAAGACTTCCAGTACTATGTTAAATAAGAGTGGCGAAAGTGGGCATCCCTGTCTTGTTCCTGTTCTTAAGGGAAATGTTTTTAGTTTTTGCCCATTGAGTATGATGTTGGCTGTAGGTCTTTCATATATGGCCTTTATTATATCAAGATATGATCCCTCTACTCCCAAATTGCTGAGCGTTTTTATCAGAAATGGGTGCTGGATTTTGTCGAATGGTTTTTCAGCATCTATTGATATGATCATGTGGTTTTTATCTTTCATTTTGTTTATGTGGTGTATCATATTTATTGATTTGCGAATGTTGAACCAGCCTTGCATCCCTGGGATGAATCCCACTTGGTCATGTTGAATAATTTTTTTGATGTATTGCTGGATCCGATTTGCTAGTATTTTGTTTAGGATTTTGGCATCTACATTCATCAGGGATATTGGCCTGTAGTTTTCTTTCTTTGTAGTGTCTTTTTCTGGTTTTGAAATTAGGATTATGCTGGCCTCATAAAACGAGTTTGGAAGTCTTCCTTCTTCTTGAATTTTTTGAAATAGTTTGAGGAGAATGGGTGTTAGTTCTTCTTTGAATGTTCGGTAAAACTCCCCCGTGAAGCCATCTGGGCCTGGGCTTTTGTTTGCTGGGAGAGTCTTGATTACATCTTCAATTTCCTCAGCTGTTATTGGTCTGTTCAAGTTTTCTATCTCTTCCCGGTCCAGTTTTGGGAGACTATGTGTTTCTAGAAATTTGTCCATTTCACTTAGATTGTTGAATTTGTTGCCATATATATGTTCATAGTATTTGCTAATGATCCTTTGTATTTCTGTGGTGTCAGTTGTTACTTCTCCTCTTTCATTTCTGATTTTGTGTATTTGGGTTCTCTCTCTTTGTTTCTTGGTGAGTCTAGCTAAGGGTCCGTCAATCTTGTTTATCTTTTCAAAAAACCAGCTCTTTGTTTTATTGATCCTTTGAATTGTTTCTCTGGTCTCTATGTCGTTTATTTCTGCTCTGATCTTTACTATTTCCTTCCTTCTATTTGCTCTGGGGTTTTCTTTTTGTTTGCTTTCTAGTTCTTTAAGTTGTGAGGTTAGATAGTCTATTAGAAATTTTTGTTGTTTCTTGAGGTAGGCCTGTAGTGCTATGAACTTCCCTCTCAGAACTGCTTTCGCTGCATCCCATAGATTTTGTGTTGTTGTGTGTTCATTTTCGTTGGTTTCCAGGAAGTTTTTAATTTCTTCCTTGATCTCCTCGGTAACCCATTCATTGTTTAATAACATGCTATTTAGCCTCCATGTATTCAAATGTCGTTGCATGTTCTTTTTCCAATTGATTTCTAGTTTCATGCCATTGTGATCTGAGAAGATGCATGATATGATTTCAATCTTCTTGAACTTGGAGAGACTTTGTTTGTGTCCTAACATGTGGTCTATCTTTGAGAATGTCCCATGTGCACTTGAGAAGAATGTGAATTCTATAGTTTTGGGGTGTAATTCTCTGTAAATATCTATTAAATCCCTTTGGTCTAGTGCTTCGTTTAGAGTCTCTGTGTCCTTGTTAATTTTTTGTCTAGAGGATCTATCCAGTGATGTCAGCGGGGTGTTGAAGTCCCCTGTTATGATTGTATTGCTGTCAATTTCTCCTTTGAAGTCCTCCAGCAGATTTTTAATATATTTTGGTGCTCCTATATTCGGTGCGTATATGTTTACCAAGGTTATATCTTCCTGTTGGATAGATCCTTTCAATATTATATAGTGACCTTCTTTGTCTCTAGTAATGGCTTTCGTTTTGAAATCTATTTTATCAGATATGAGTATTGCTACCCCAGCTTTTTTTTCCTTTCCATTTGCTTGGAAGATTTTTTTCCATCCCTTCACTTGCAGCCTATGTGAGTCTTTTGTTGTGAGGTGGGTCTCTTGTAAACAGCATATATATGGGTTATGCTTTCTTATCCAATCCGCTACTCTGTGTCTTTTTATCGGAGCATTCAATCCATTTACATTTAAGGTGATTATTGATATGTACTTATTTATTGCCATTTTTGTTCAGTGTGGTTCTACTTTCCTTCCTATTTCTTCTACTAATTACAGCAGTCCTTTTAACATTTCTTGCAGTGCTGGTTTGGTGCTAATGTATTCCCTTAGCCTTTTTTTGTCTGAGAAGCTCTTTATTTGACCTTCTATTTTGAATGACAGCCTTGCTGGGTAGAGTAGTCTTGGATTCAGATTCTTGTTTTTCATGACCTTGATTACTTCATGCCATTCCCTTCTGGCCTGTAGTGTTTCTGTTGAGAAGTCAGCTGATAGCCTGATGGGGGTTCCTTTGTAGGTAACCTGTTGCTTTTCTCTTGCTGCCTTGAGGATTCTCTCTTTGTTTTTAATTTTTGGCATTTTAATTACTATGTGTCTTGGTGTGGGCCTGTTTGGATTCTTCTTACTTGGGACTCTCTGTGCTTCTTGAACTCGAATACCTTCTTTCTTCACCAAATTAGGGAAGTTTTCTGTCATTATTTCTTCAAATATATTCTCTAACCCTTGCTCATTTTCTTCTTCTTCAGGGACTCCAATGATGCGAATATTATTACGTTTCCAGTTGTCCCACAATTCTCTTAAGCTGTCTTCCTGTTTTTTCATTGTTTTTTCCTTTTGGTTTTCTGATTGGTTGATTTTTTCTACCCTGTCTTCTAATTCACTGATCCGGTCCTCAGCTTCCTCTACTTTGCTGTTTAGTCCTTCCAATGTGTTCTTCATTTCTGCTATGTCATTCTTCATTTCTTCTTGCTGCTTCTTCATTTCTTCTTGCTGCTTCTTCATTTCCACTTGGTTGGTTTTCAGTGTTTCTATGTCTTTACTCATGGTGTGGATGTCTTTACTCAAGGTGTTGATGTCCTTACTCATGCTGTTGAGCTTCCTCAAGATCATGGCTCTGAATTCTAGCTGTGTTAACTTGCTTAGTTCCGTTTCATTTATCTCATCTTCGGTAGAGGTCTCTTGTTCTTTCATTTGGGCTCTGTTTCTTTGTTTCCCCATTTTGGCTATCTCAGTGGTTTTTGGAGCCTGCCAAATTTTCCTGTGGATGTTGGTGTTCTGTTGTTTGTGGCTCCCTCTACTGGGTTTGGATGAGCGTGGGAGGACCCACGTTAAACAGCACCCTGGAGTCTTACTTTCCAGGGTATATTTGCAAGCCCAGCAAAGGTTAAGTTATCCTCTAGCTTTTTGCCTAGAGGCTATTAGTTGTGGTTGCTTGAAGAGCCTTGGGTTTTCAGTTGAATGAAAACCTCCCTCAGGTGATCAGTGTGAGAGGATTTCCAGGGGGTAGGGCAGATGCTAGTAGTTAATGAGCCTCAGTTTGCATTTCAATTGCCCTCTAGGGTGTGAATGGATCTCCGAGGGAGGGGCTGCCACCTCTCCCCAGAGCCCTGGGATGGAGTAAGAAGACCAGGCCACAGTCCTGGGTGGCCGCAACTCAGCAAAAACTCTGAGCGCCCTCCAAATCCCAGGTGTCCCCACACAGTTCCAGTCCAGTCCGCCCTCCCTCTGCCGGAGCCCAGGTGAGTGGCTGCGGCTATTTTAGCGCTCTGTCCAGGCTCTGCGTGGTGGAGCTGGCGCCACTTTAACCCCGAGGGCGGGCGCCGCTCCGGCTAAGGCCGTTGCTGTCCATGGGCTCCCAGCCCCCCTCTCGCGCCCTCGCAATCCTACCAGGATCGAGTCAGTGTCCCTGGTTGTATCGTCCTCGCAAGCTGCTTTTCTGTTGCTTTTTCCCGACGATTTGTCCTTATTTTAGTTGTAATTCCAGTTTGGTCCTGGGAGATGGTCTGTGTAGCTTCCATTCACTCCGCCGCCATTTTCCAAGTCTTAATTTTTTTTTCTTTATTGATTTTTTTAGAGAGAGGGAGGAAGGGAGAGGGAGAGAGAGATAGAAACATCGATGAGAGAGAACATTGATTGGCCGCCTCCTGCATGCCCCACACTGGGGATTTGGCCCACAACCTACGCATGTGCCCTGACTGGGAATTAAACTGGTGACCTCTTGGTGCTTGGGTCAATGCTCAACCACTGAGCCACACCAGCCAGGCTGTCACATGTTATTTAAAGTTTTGCAGTAGGAGAATAGACTGAAAGACACATAAACTTTCCTCACTGACACTTCAATCAACATGCCACAAGTTATCAAGTAGCACAGCCACAAACACGAGCTGAGAACTTTATGCTCCATCTTCTTTTTGTAAGTGTCCTGCTCATACCCATGAAAAGTTTCTCTAAGACAGCTGTTGGAAGAGCCTTGGGAGGAATGAATATTCATGTTTCTGTTTAATAATGAAAAGCAAAGGGTTAACTAGATGATTGGTAAAGCATGTCTCCTATCTTTCTTGGTCACACATCCCTATCAGTAAAATAGTAATTATCCCAACATGGCTGACATTTAGCTAGTACATTCCTATACAGCCTTACTCATTGTTTGCATCTGTTCTAATTGGCCATTGCCCAATAAGGCTATAGTACTTCTTAGATGTATTTTTGAAACATAATTTCCTTCTATAATTTAGCCTGAGATCCACTGCTCATGTATAGGAAGGTTTCTTCCAGAGAGCACTGGGGAGAGGTCTAGGGAGGTCACATGAAGCAAACTTCCCTATTTTACATTGACAGCCCAAATACTGCCAGCTTTTTAAGGGCTGACAAACTTAATAAGCTAAGGAAGACTTAGAGAAGGAGTAAATATAAATTAAAGAACTAATAGATACCAGATGGTTTAGTAGTCCCAGGAGGAGCCTATTAATCTACTCCTCATCACTTCTGTCTTCTCATATTGCTAGTTGAAGGGATTTCTCATGGCTGCTCATCTCCACCAAACTCAGGAGACCCCAGGAGCTCTAGCTACTTAAGAAAACATAAAGCCAAAAGAAGTCTAGGAAACTTCAAGTAGCAGCAAGGGACATTCTTTAGGTGGGTTCCCCCAAATAGCACTTGTAGTAGGTGGAGCAGCTGAAGCAACAATAGGACAAAGTGGTTAGCGGTGGCATCACTAAGGTTTACAAACCAGGGTAAGACCCACATCCTACCTAGTTCCTTGATATCTGGAAGCAGCTAGTATCTCTGGTCACATGACTATAACTAGCATCCCGCTGTCTTTTCAGTCCAGCTTGTGGTTATTGGGTGTGGAAGAGAAGCATCACAGAACAATGTCAATACCAGCCATTAGCCTGCTCAGTCTGAAGAGTGTGAAAGAGGCTGTAGGTATGAGAAAAGTAACATTAAAATGCAAACATTCTGATTCTAAAATAGAATATTAACTCCATTCCTATAAGCAAGTACAGGAGGATCTTGGAAGTTTATGATTCCTGTACGTCATCTTATAGAATAGGGGCAGCCCTACCAAGAAGCAAAGAGATTGTCTGTAATAGCCAAAGATCCTTTTCAGCTTGATATAATGCTGTCAGGGACGCTGTCCAGACATGAAAACCTGGCTCTAAATGTCCAGGAAACTCAGAGAGATGAGTTCTGTACAAAGTGGGTCATTTCATGATATGATAAAAATTACACAGATTATGGGACCAGATATACCTGAGTTTAGATCCCAGATCAGCCACTGAATGTGTATCTTGTGACTTCAATCAACATGGTCTCGGTTTTCTCTTTTGTTAAATGGGATTAATAATAGCACTTATTTACTAAGATTTATGAGGGTTAAATAAAATACTGTGTATGAAACCCCTTGCACAAGTGTCTAGCATATAATAGGTACTCAATAAATGGTTATTCACTTCCCCTCCACTTCACTCTCATTTTTTCTTGGCTTCTTGGAGTACAAGGGCTTAAATCGCGGATACCGACATGGATCTCTGAAGGCCATAAAGTAAAGGGTGGCTAAGCATGATATTTTTCTCCAGACTATAGCTAAAGAGAAACCATTTCCTGTGTTGTGGACTCAGAAAAGCTCTTCTATAACAATCTGAGTCATGTAGAGGAATGTTAAAATAAACAAGTCATTAAACCGGAACATTTGACACAGTAGTAAAAGAGGCAGGAAGGAAAATATATAGACATCTCAAGGCTCCTTGGTCTGCCTGGTGCATCTTTGCTCTGAAGATTCAGCCAGATAGGCTTCATAGGATGGGCTTGTCAGGGTAGAGTATATTGTGGGAGACTCATCAGTCCCCCAGCTTTGCCCCAAATGTTTGATAATGATCCCAATTAATGAAGATCTCATATTGACTGATCAGAGAGGTCTGGGAATTGAAGAATATAGCTAAAATCTTTCTGAGCAGCCTTTTTTTTTTTTTTTTTTTTTGAGAATAGAGAAGAGGAAGACCAAGAAAGAAGGGTACAAGCAGCAGTGGTGCCAAGCAGGCTGCCTTACTTACCTTGTCTAGGATCAGCCACAAAGTTTTCTTTTTTTTATTTTTTATTATTAATTTATTTTTGTTACAGATGTTTCTCCCTTTTTCCCCATTGACACCCTCCTCCCCATCCCCCCACCCTGTCCCCAGCTTTGTTGTCCATGTCCATCACTTATGCATACATGTGCATAAGTTCTGTGGTTTATCTCTTCCCTCCCCCCCCACCCCCTCTCCTGAGGGGTGTCAGTTTATACCCTACTTCCACGTCTCTGGGTCTACCCTGTTCCTAATGGAATAGTGATCTAAAGCCAGACATTGCAAAGAAGTTAGTTCAGGAAATATTTGAGAGTTACAAATGAAGCAAACGTGTTACAAATGTGCCATATATTGTATGTAAAATTGGGATTTCCTATGTTGAATTTGCTTGAAGATAAATTAGAAACTATTTCCTTATGAAAAGACTAACACAAGGATTTCTTTCAACAGTACATTTTAGAATGGCTTTTGTCCATATGCAACTTTTCATGAACATAACTATTAGGTAAAAGTCTTATAAAAATAGGGAAAGAAGTGATGATTTATGAAGAACCAAAGAAAGCAAGCATGAACTAGACACAATTCTTTCTACTTGTTCAACTGCCGTTTCACTGGTCATCCTGTGCTAACAACCAATCACCAGAAACAGCTGAAAAAGTTACTCAAGGGCCTGAAATTATAAGTGTGGCTCCTTAATTTTCTGGAATCAAACATTGCCACAAAGTTGTTATGTGTAACAGGATCTCTTGTAATGGCTATACACTAATGACAAACCTGTTAAAAAGTGATTCTAGCCCTGGCTGGTGTGGCTCAGTTGGTTAAGCATCATTCCAGGCACCAAGAGGTCACCAGTTTCATTCTTAGACAGAGTACATGCCCAGGTTGCAGGCTCTATCCCAGTAGGGGGCAAGCAGGAGGCAGCCCATCATAGATGGTCCTCTCTCTCTCTCCCTTTCCCTTCCCCCCTCTCTCTAAAATCAATAAAAACATATATTTTAAAAAAAACTGATTCTAGGGACCTAGGCAATCCACATATGTCAGCTATAGAGAAGAAATTATAATTTAGAAAGGCAAGAAAGAAAGCAAATTAGTTTCTATTAAAATTAAAGAAAAGCATTAGCTGACTTCATTAAGACAAGTCAAAGCCACGAGGAAATCAAATTACATGTCTGAAATCATGACATCAACAGATAGAGCAATGAATATAAAATCTATTTCTTTTCTAAATTTATCCAATATTACCTCAAAACCCTGCCAGAAATAGATTTCATTTTTCATGCCCCTTTCCTAGTTATAGTTATAGAACATTATAGAAGAGGCTAAAATTATCCTATAGTAATATGCTTATAAGATTTTTACTCTGTGTTTACATCTGCATTTGTATCCTGGCCGAAAACAGTCTATACAATCAAGAGTAATTTCAAAATAAACCAAATATTTACTTGTGTTTCTTAAACATTGCTATATCAGTCAGAGACCCAGAAGTACAGAGATGGCATACTCAAATTATCTAAGTGAGGAAGGTTGACTATAGGGGTCATTTTTACAAGGTAGTAGACAGGGTAAGATAAATCAACAAAAATGGTAAAATGCCTGGGGACAAAGAGCAGAGGGAAGGTGCTACCACGTTGAGGATTAAAAGAGCCTGAGGGTGAAGTGCTGTTACTAGAACTCAGTGAGACCTGTAACCATGGGAGAAGGGCTCCTCAACATGAATTGTGGCTCTTAGTAAAGGACTGCAGCCATGCAAAAGCACAACCAGACTGATTGTGGAGTAGAGAATCAATACCCTACCCATCTTCTTACTCTTCCCATTTTTGATCCCATGCTAGTGCCTCCTGTTGACTGAATCTGACCCTAGTTCCATCTAGAAACCCAGAGATGCAATACCTAGAACCTTCAGGGGCAGAAAGCAGAGCGAAAAAACGGTGGAGAATTACTGTAGACACAAATGGAGAATAACCAGCACAACTGTGAATAGTGACTTATAAATCACATTAACACTTCTCTTTCATCCACTTCCTTCATAAATTACAGCTCTTTTCTTCATACTCCCTAAAAAGGCTCTCCAGCTCTCCACTCTATATCCCTCTTATACCTTATGCTCCGGCTCTTCCTCTTTATTCTTGATTCATAACATGCAACAAACTTCAAGAGTGAGTCTGATAAGGCAGAACCCTCTTTCCAGAGTGCAGGAAAAGAAGAGACTGACACATACCAAGCTGGAATCAATTTTAGCAAGCAAGAGGAGGGGGAAAACATATTGACTTCATTTATTAATCATGTTATGCATTTATAATACAATTTTCTAAAATTCTAACCTCACCATTCATTCCTTACCATCAGCATCACCACAACTATTACCCTATTCAATTGTTACTCTCCTAAAGACATACCTGATAACCCTCAAGGTTTTCAGTCTTGTGTCTTAAATCTTCCAAGAGGTAATGACACCTTGGTTTCTGAACTACCTTGCCTTCTTTCTCCAGGAGTTAAAGTATTCTGGAGAAAAAGCAAAGTGGAATTTTTCAATCTTAAAAATTAAAACATATACTAATACGCCGGCAATTAATGGAGCATATCATTATCTATATGTAGTCATGGAAAGAGACATTTAAAGAGAGCACTACTAAAATGACTCTTATCCCAGGGCAACTGTGAGCATACCCAGGCTGTGCCCTCTAATGAGCAGCATTAGAAGCCTCACACTACAGGAAAAAATAGACTTCATTGAAGTAATCCAACAACATCAAGCAAGGTGGTGGGGCCAGTACCAAGAGTTGCAACAATGCATTATCTAAAACGTCCATTTTCCAACATAATTTATGAGAGATGTGAAAAAAAGAGGAAAAACTGACACACATAAGGTGGGAGAAGTATCAGGCAACAGGAAAAAAAACTGTAAAATGGAACACATGTCAAGTTCGACAAAAACTTCAAAGTAGTCATTAAAAATGTCTTCAAAGAAGTAAAAAAAATGCATACTTTAAAAATAAAGGAAGATATGATGACAATGTCCCATAAAATATAAACTATAAAGAGGTAGAAACTATAAAAGCACCAAATGGAAATTCTAGTACAGAAAAACACAATAACTGAAATGAAAGTTTCACTAGAGAAGCTAAACAGTATATTTAAGCTGACAGAAGAAAGAAATAGTGAAACTTAAAATAGATCAATTGGGATTATGTAATCTGAAGTTCAGAGAGAAAAAGAAAGAAAAATGAAGACAGTTTCAAGGAAATATGGGATACCATTAAGTGTACCAACATATGCATAATGGGAGTGACAGAAGGAGAGGAGAGAGCGAAAGAAGAAAATGTATTTAAAGAAGCAATGGATACACTAATGATGAACTCACAGAAAGAGAAACTAAAAAAACAATCCCATTTACCATCGCAGCAAAAAAATTAAGATACCTAGGAATAAACTTAACCAAAGAAGTAAAGGACCTATTTGCAGAAAACTACAGCACATTGAAAAAAGAAATAGAGGAAGATATAAAAAAGTGGAAGCACATACCTTGTTCATGGATTGGAAAAATTAACAGCATTAAAATGTCCATACTACCCAAAGCAATCTATAGAGTTAACACAATCCCCATCAAAATACCAATGACACGTTTCACAGAACTAGAACAAATACTTCAGAAGTTCATATGGAACCAAAAAAGACCCCGAATAGCTACAGCAATCTTGAAAAAGAAGGACAAAGTAGGAGGGATCACAATACCGGACATCAGATTATACTACAAAGCTACTGTAATCAAAACAGCCTGGTACTGGTACAAGAACGGGCACATAGATCAATGGAATAGAACAGAGAACCTATAAATTGACCCAAAACATTATGCTCAATTAATATTCGACAAAGGTGGCAAGAGCATACAATGGAGTAAAGACAGCCTCTTTAATAAATGGTGTTGGGAAAATTGGACAGCTACATGAAACAAAATGAAACTAGACCATCGTCTTACACCATACACAAGAATAAACTCAAAATGGATAAAAGACTTAAATGTGACTCATGAATCCATAAAAATCCTAGAAGAAAATGTAGGCAACAAAATTTCAGACATCATATGCAGCAGAATTTTCACTGATATATCACCTAAGGCAACAGAAACAAAGGAAAAAATGAACACATGGGACTACATCAAACTCAAAAGCTTCTGCACAGCAAAAGAAACAACCATCAAAGTGGAAAGGCAACCCACTGTATGGGAGAGCATAATTGCCAATGATATATCAGATAAGGGATTAATTTCCAAAATATATAGAGTGCTCATACATCTCAACAAAAGGAAGACAAAGAACCCAATTAAAAAATGGGCAGAGGAACTAAATAGATACCTCTCCAAACAGGACATACAAATGGCCAAAAGACATATGAAGAAATGCTCAACATCACTAATCATCAGAGAGATGAAAATTAAAACAACAATGAGGTATCACCTCACACCTGTCAGAATAGCCGCCATCAACCAAGCATCAAACAAGTGTTGGCGAGGGTGTGGAGAAAAGGGGACCCTAGTACATTGCTGGTGGGAGTTCAGACTGGTGCAGCCACTATGGAAAACACTATGGTGTTACCTCAAAAAATTAAAAATTGAATTACCACTTGACCCAGTGATTCCACTCCTAAGAATATACCCTAAGAGGAGGACCTGGAAACTATTATTCTAAGCGAAACAAGCCAGGCAGAGAAAGAAAAATATCATATGATCTCACTTATTTCTGGAATATAATGAACATAACAGTCTGAGGAACAGGGTAGTTCCAGAGAAGTGGAAGTAGGGTACATACTGACAATTGCCAGAAGAGGGGGTGGAGGAGGGGAGCGATGAACCACAGAATTTTTGCGTATGTACACATAACCAATGGACATGGACAACAAAACTGGGGACAGGGCAGGGATGGAGGGGGAGGAGGGTGTCAATTGGGGAAAAAGGAGAAACATCTGTAACAAAAATAAATTAATAATAATAAAATAAAATAAAAAATAAATGAAAATAAAAAAATAAAGAAGCAATGGGTCAAAACTTTCAAAATTTCTTGGAAAACATTAATTTACACGTCCAAGAATCTCAATGAACTCCAAATAGGATAAAAGTCAATACACAAAAACAGACACATGATAGTGAAAGTGCGGACAGACAACACAAAAGAGAAACTCTTGAAAGCAGTAAGAGAAAAATGACTTGTCATTTATAAGGGAGCCCCAAGAAGATCAATAGATGACTTCTCATCAAAAACATTGGAGAGGAGAAACATTCTGTTAACATATTCAAAATGCTCAAAGAAATTAACAAACAGTCCTATACCTAGCAAAACTATATTTAGAAAATGTAGGAGAAAGAAAGGCACTTCCACATAAACAAAAACTGAGAATTTACTGCTAGCAGACCTGCCTTACAAGGAATATTAAATGAGGCTCTTCAGGCTGAAAGTAAGTAATTCCAGATAGTACTTTGAGTACACACACACACACACACACACACATACAAGTTGAGGTAGTTATGTTATTATAAATCATAGTATAGGTAAGTGACATCAACAAAATGTTGGAGTAGACAACTCTAAGATTCTGTCTACCCCCATGCCCAAAGAAATATCAAAACACAAGCAGAAACTGTCAGAATCAAATTTGTCAGAAATCTGGAAAACAGTAAAAAGTTTCTAGCAACCATACAAACACTGTATCAAGAAAAAAGACAACTTAAAATATTAGAAAAGCCCAGCCAGTGTGGCTCAGTGGTTCAGCGTCAACCCATGCACCAAGAGCTTGCTGGTTTGATCCCTAGTCAGAGCACATGCCCATTTGTGGGCCCAATCCCCAGTTGGGGGCATGCAGGAAGTGGCCAATCGATGTTCTCTCTCATTTATGTTTCTATCTCTCTCTCCCTCTCTCTTCCTCTCTCTCTAAAAATCAATAAAGAAAAATAAATAAATAAATAAAATAGTAGGAAAGTTTTGTGGTGTTTCTACGTGCCCTTGCATGTGTGGCAAAGATATTGGTCTCTAAGTAGTAGCAACCTGTGTTCCCAAGATGGAACCATGATCCCTTGTTCTGAAGGAAGCAGAGCAGACATTACTCGAAAGCTCTTGTGTATGACCATTGTAACCTGTTTGTAGTACCCTGAAAGATTGACAAAAGGAACTGATCTGTTTCACATAACTTGGAAATCAGGCTAGAAAAATGGCAGACTTTGCTCAAAAACACTGCAAGGTGGACTAAGAACCCTCAGATACTAGGGGGGAAAGATGTATTCAAAACATACACTAGACCACCTAAAATATGGTATCAAAACCTGGGAAGAGTTTCTTTGCAAAACCATGATATAAAAAAGCAGCCCTGCATCTATGGTCTAATTTAGAAAATCATGTGCATGTCCACATTAAGACATGCTAACAAAAGACCTAAGAATATTCTAAGCTTTCACCTTGGCCTGGTACCTAGCCTCAGATTAAATATTGAAGGAGTGCTCTGGCACAGAGCTAATCTTTAAAGACTAAGAAAGGTGTGTGTCATTTGTTTGTTTGATTGTTTCTTTTATATTCTGGAGGTCAAGAGAAACTCTTTCAAAACACTAGCTAAGCAGAAGTGAAAAAATAGAGATTTCAGTGACCATACATGACAAGAAATACAGTCTTTGCAAAAATAGTTTGGGTTAGTCACTAAATAATATAACCTTCAACAATAAAAAAACAGAAAAACATTTCAAGAACACTAGTAGTTTAGGTGGGCTTTTTGGAATGAGAAGTCCTACCTTCAATAATAGAATGGAGAGTAAGGAGAGGAAATATTTACCACAGAGGAAAACAGGAAGGCCACACTAGGGAAAATAAAAACACCTAATCACAAACTTAGGACAAATCAACTTCCAAGATGAAAGACCTTGTTTGTCCTTTGGGGATGAAGGGCAAGAAAAAAAGTTGCCACTCAATATTTCCTAATGAAGCTGCAGGAAAATGAGAGTTAGTTTTTCCAACTAGAAGATTATAATTTTCATTAGATTGGCAAGAGTTTAAACTAGCTCAGGAACGGTTGTTGAAGTGGATTAACAGAATTATTGGAAGCTGAGATGTAGTTACGACCTGAGGGTAAAAATAAGAAGTTTGTCCAATTCCCCAGTTTACAGATTGAGAAAACAAGGTCAAGGTACAGAATGAGAATTTACCATCAAAATATTGAAGATTGAGAATTTGAGCTAGGTCTAAAGGAATAGGCTTGCATTCTAGTTGTTATTATTATTATTATTATTATTATTATTATACCCTGGTATCTTCATTGGCAAAAAGGGAAACAAGTTATATGATACTGAAAATAATTCATCAAGGTCTACTTTAAGATACCCTCAAAAACCAAAGGAAACAGATACAAATATCATTAATTGATTTTTTTGTAGATAAATCTATAAATATCTATCAGTATTCCCTTGAAATATAGTCTTTTTGATGAAATAAATGTCTAATTTTGTGTAGTGCTTTAGAATTGACAAAGCATTGCTATATATTCAATTTAATTAACACAACAACCTTATGTGGTTGCATTATCCTCAATATTGCAAATGGTGAAACAACACCAAAGACCATGTAAATAAATTCACAAGTGGTCCAAATCACACAACTAAAAATTACCAGAATTCAAACCTAATCAACTCTAGGAATTATTTTTGACTGCATCTTCTTACCAAACAAATCCTACATATTTTGCAACCTAAGCAGGCCTCAAATCTGTTCCCTCTTCATGCCTATCAACATTGGTCTACCTAATCCTGGCTCTTGTTGAGTCTCCCCTCCATTGTTGCAGTAATATCTTAAATTTTCTGACTCCTCTTTCATCTCTCTTAAATTTAACTTTTATACAACAGACAAGGTGTAATCTAAATGCAAACCTGAACACACATTTAAGATATAGCAAATTAAAACGGAAGAACAAATCAATTATTGGCAGCATTTTAGTCCAAATGCTTTAAAGCATTGTTATAGGGACTTCAACGGTGTAGTGCCATGTAGTGTCTGTGTATATGCCTTCATTAGTTTTACAACATTACTGTGAAGACATGGCTCACATTCTCAAAACACCAATACCCCCCCCAAAAAAAAGGGAGTGCAGTCGTCCCTCGTTTATCCCTGTTAATCCGTTCTAGACTCTAGCAGCTGCACCTGGCGTTGAAGGATTCCTGAGGTGCTCGAATACATAGGCCTACAGTCCATATCTACAGTAATTTTAATTTTAATTGTAATACAGGGGTGTATAATTGACTCAGACAACCAAGTGTGTGCTGTATCATTTTCACTGTCTTGATCAACTTTTTAATGAATATATTTGAAAAAAACCACAATAGAGTGAAGCTGCGAAAGTCGAAGTGTGAAGTGGCGAGGGATGACTGTATATAATAAAATGCCAGACTGCATATAACTAAGAACTAAAATATACAATAAAAGGATCACAATATTTATTGTCTTGGGTTGAGAAGCTGTTTTAAGAATTGTTTTTTCAGCTTCTGGTCAAGATACTGGTATAAGTAAATGCATATCCTCCCACAACCACATCAAAATTATAACTAAACTACAGAACAACCGTCATTCAGAACCACCTGAAATCTAACATAACAGAAGTCTTACAACTAAGAACACCAAGAAGAAGCAGCCACATCAAGACTTGTAGGAAGTGTGGAAATGTGAAACAAGCTAGTCCTACACCCATGAGTTGTGGATACAAATTGGGAGGGATATCTTGGCTGTGGAGATCTCCCTTGAAAAGTGAGGGGTCCTAGCCCCATACTAGGCTGCTCAGTCCAGGGTTCCAGTGCCAGGAAGAGAAGTCCCCATACTTCTGGTAATGAAAACCAACAGAGATTGAGACTGAAGAAGAGGGAGAGCTTCTGGAGTCCCAGGCAGTTCCTCTTACAGGGCCTGTGCATGGGCTTACACAGATTCATTCTCTTTAAGATCCAGTGCTAGGGCAGCAACGGCATATGGGGAGGAAATGAACTATCTGGCACCAGGGCAAGAGTGGGAGGGGCAGGTTTTTCCTAGAGAGAAATGCTGGTAGAGGCTATAGTTCCTTTTCTGAGCCCTACCCCCACATAGCCAGTAGTGCATCACCATATCTGAGTCTCCATCAACCTGGCTATCACAGTTTTCCCCACCCAAGCTGTTTCCAGTGCCTTTCCATACAAATGACCTGTCTTGGCTTATGCTTGAGACTTTCCTAAAATCTCTCAAACAAGCAGCATCTGGCCTCAGCATGCCCTGTACCTCTTGCAAAGTGGCCTCAGACCTAGCACTATCAGCAGACAGACTTGTTTTGCAGGTTGGCCTCTCCTGGGCACCTCCAAGCCCATCACAAATAGTAGCCATCTATAGATCAGTTTATAGCTCACACCGGCTAGCACTGGGCAGAACACAAGTGGTGGCTAACCTTGGCCTGCACCTCCTGGAAAGCCCCAGAGCCAGCACACCCTGTGGAAAGCTTAAGACCATGTCAAATCACTACCCAACCACCTTCACAAGCAGCATCCTCAAGGGCCAAACTCAGTAAGCACCAGAGCCTGCTTAAGTAAATCCTGCTCTGTGGGGTGGCCCCTGCACAACTGATCCTCCACAGTGGTCAAAGTGTGTTCTTAGAGCTGATTAACTTGGTGGTAAAACCCTCTCACTGATATGCCAACAGCAATCAAATTTCAACTACAACAGGATGATGTACACAGAACACATTGGGGGTGCAGCAACTGTAGTGTCCAGCTAAGAAGAAGAGGGAGGCTGTGTCATTGGACCCTAAAAAACAACTACTATATTAGTACACTCTACCAAACCTGGTATACACAGCAGCTACATCTAATACATAAAAACAAAAACAGGGAGGCAGCCAAAATGAGGAGACAAAAAAAAAGTCACAAATTAAAGAACAGAACAAAACTGCAGAAAAAGAATTAAACCAAGTGGAGACAAGAAATCTACTGGATGCAGAGTTCAATAACTGGTTATAAGGATGCTCAACGAACATAGGGGAGAAGTAGATAAACTTTGTGATAACTTCAACAGCATAAAAATGCATCTGGAAACAAAAAGTCAGAAATAAAGAATACAATAACTGAAACAATGAATAATTTACAAGGAATCAACAGTAGAATAGATGAAGCTGAGAATCAAATCAGTGATTTGGACTGTAAGGACAAAAAACAAAAATAAATACAACAACAAACAAACAAAAACACAATCAGGAGAGATTCCAATGGCGGCAGAGTGAATGGAAACTACACAGATCATCTCCGAGGACCAAACTGGAATTACAACTAAAATAAAGACAAATGGTCAGAAAAAAGCAACAAAAGCAGCTGGAGAGGATCATATAAACAGGTACAGGAAAAACCGACACAGAATCGAGGCTGGTAGGTCTGCGGAGGTGTGAGAGGACAGGCTCAGAGCCCACGAACAGCAGCTATTTTAGCTGTGAGCAGCTCTCTCGGAGTTAAAATCCCAAGCCGGATCCACAGCACAGAGGGCTGACACAGAGCACTAAATTAGCCAGAGCCACTCACCTTGGGCTCCGGCAGAAGGAGGGTGGACTGGATTGGAAGTGTGTGGAAACACTCAGGATTTGGAGGGAGATCAGAGTTCTTGCTGAGTCTTGGCCATGGAGGATGGTGGCCATTTTGCTCCGTCCCAGAGCTCTGGGGAGAAGCAGAAGCCACTCCCTCGGAGATTTAATTCCACCCAGTGGGGCCAGAGAAATGTAAATTGAGGCTCATTAACAACCAGCATCTGCCCCAGCCTCTGGAAATCCTCTTACACTTAATATCTGAGGGAGTTTTTCATTCAGCTGAGGGTTACAATCCAAGGCTCATCAAGTAACTGAGACTAATAGCCACCAGTCACAAAGCTAGAGGATAACTGAACATTTCCTGGGCTTTCAAAACTAACGAAGAAGTCAAGACTTGACAGTAGTGTTGAGGGTGGGTCCTCCCACACTCATCCAACCCCAGTAGAGGGAATCACAAACAGCAGAACACCATCAACCACAGGGAAAATTTCGCAGGCTCCAAAACCCACTGAGATATACAAAATGGTGAAACAAAGAAACAAATCCCAAATGAAAGAACAAGAGAATTCTACTGAAGATGAGATAGATGAAATAAAGTTAAGCAAGTTATCAGAGATAGAGTTCAGAGCCATGACCTTGAGGAAGCTCAACAACATGAGTAAGGACATCAACACCATGAGTAAAGATATAGACACATTGAAAACCAAGCAAGTGGAAATGAAGAATGACATAGCAGAAATAAAGAAAACATTGGAAGGAATAACCAGCACATTAGAGGAAGCTAAAGACCGGATAAATGAATTAGAAGACAGGGTAGAAAAATCAACCAACCAGAAAACCAAATGGAAAAAAAAAATTAAAAAACAGGAAGACAGCTTTTGAGAACTGTGGAATAACTGGAAACGTAAAAACTATCGCATCATAGGAGTTCCAAAAGAAGAAAAAAATGAGCAAGGGTTAGAGAATATATTTGAAGAAATAGTGACAGAAAACTTCTCTAACTTGGTAAAGTAAGAAGGCATTCAAGTTCAAGAAGCACAGAGAGCCCCAAGTAAGAAGAACCCAAACAGGCACACACCAAGATACATAGTAATTAAAATGCCAAAAATTAAAGACAAAGAGAGAATCCTAAAGGCAGTAAGAGAAAAGCAATGGGTTACCTACAAAGGAAACCCCATTAGACTATCAGCTGACATCTCAACAGAAAAACTACAGGCTCGAAGAGAATGGCATGAAGTAATCAAGGTCATGAAGAATATGGATCTGAATCCGAGACTACTCTATCCATAAAGGCTATCATTCAAATTAGAAGGTGAAATAAAGAGCTTCCCAGATTAAAAAAAAAAAAAAAGGCTAAGGGTATATATTAGCACCAAAACAGCACTGCAATAAATGTTAAAAGAACTGCTGTAATTACTACAAATAGGAAGAAAAATGTAACCACAATAAACCAAAATGGCAATAAATAAGTACGTAGCAATAATAAGCTTAATATAAATGGACTAAAGACCCCAATCAAAAGACACAAAGAAGCTGATTGGATAAGAAAGCATGGCTTATATATATGTTATTTACAAGAGACCCACTTCACAACAAAAGACTCCCATAGGTTGAAAGTGAAGGGGTGGAAAAAAATCTTCCAAAATGAAGGTCATAACTAGACACATAGAAGGAGACTATACAAAACTGAAAGGATCTATCCAACAGGAAGATATAACCTTGGTAAACCTATATGAACTCAATACAGGAGCACCAAAATATATTTAAAATCTTCTGGAAGACTTCAAAGGAGAAATCTACAGCAACACGATCATAGCAGGGGACTTCAACACCCCGCTGACATCAATGAATAGATCGTCTAGATAAAAAAATTAACAAGGAATAGAGATTCTAAATGAAGCACTAGATCAAATGGATTTCATAGATATCTACAGAGAATTACACCACAAAACTGCAAAATAAACATTCTTCTCAAGTGCACACGGGGACATTCTCAAAGATAGACCACATGTTAGGACACAAACTAAGTCTCTACAAGTTCAAGAAGACTGAAATCATATAAAGCATCTCCTCAGATCCCAATGGCATGAAATTAGAAATCAATTGCAACAAGAATATTGAAAGGCATTTGAACACATGGAGGATAAGTAGCATGTTATTAAACAATGAATGGGTTACAAAGGAAATCAAGGAAGAAATAAAAAACTTCCTGGAAACCAATGAAAATGAACACAAAACAACACAAAATCTATAGGATGAGCTGAAAGTAGTTCTGAGAGGGAAGTTCATAGCACTACAGGCCAACCTCAAGAAACAAGAAACATTTCTAACTCACTATCTAACCTCACAACTTAAAGAACTAGAAAGCAAACAAAAATAAAACCCGAGAGCAAGTAGAAAGAAGGAAATAGTAAAGATCAGAGCAGAAATAAATGACATAGAGACCAAAAATCAATTCAAAGGATCAATAAAACAAAGATCTGGTTTTATGAAAAGATAAACAAGATAGATGGACCCTTAACTAGACTCACCAAAAAACAAAGAGAGAGAACCCAAATACACAAAATCAGAAATGAAAGAGGAGAAGTAACAACTGACACCACAGAAATACAAAAGATCGTTAATAAATACTATGAACAATTATCTGGCAACAAATTGGACAATCTAAGCAAAAAGGACAAATTCTAGAAACACATAGTCGGCCAAAACTGAATTGGGAAGAGACAGAAAACTTGAACAGACCAATAACAACAAAGGAAATTGAAGATGTAATCAAGACCCTCCCAGCAAACCAAAGCCCAGGCCCAGATGGTTTCACGGGGGAGTTTTACTGAACATTTAAAGAAGAACTGACACACATTCTCCTCAAAAAGTTCCAAAAAATTCAAGAAGAAGGAAGCCTCCGTAACTCTTTTTATGCGGCCAGCATAATTCTAATTCCAAAACAAGAAAAAGACACTACAAAGAAAGAAAACTACAGGCCAATATCCCTGATGAACATAGATGCCAAAATCTTGAACAAAATACCAGCAAATCAGATAGAGCAATACATTAAAAAAATTATTCACCATGACCAAGTGGGATTCATCCCAGGGATGCAAGTCTGGTTCAATATTCACAGATCAGTAAATGTGATACACCACATAAAAAAAAATGAAAGATAAAAACCATATGATCATATCAATAGACACTGAAAAAGCATTTGACAAAATCCAGCACCCACTTCTGATAAAAATGCTCAGCAATGTGGGAATAAAGGGATCTTATCTCGACATAATAAAAGCCATATATCAAAAACCTACAGCCAACATCATACTCAATGGGCAAAAAATAAAGCATTTCCCTTAAGAACAGGAACAAGACAGGGATGCCCACTTTCACCACTCTTATTTAACATAGTACTGGAAGTATTAACCACAGCAATCAGACATGAGGAAAAAAATAAAAGGGATCCAAACTGGAAAGGAGGAAGTGAAACTGTCATTATTCGCCTATGACATGATAGTATATATAGAAAACCCTAAAGGCTCTATAAAAAATCTACTAGACTTAATAAATGAATTTGGCAAAGTAGAAGGATACAAAATTAACATCAAGAAATTGACGGCATTCTTATACACCAATGATGAACTCAAAGAAACAGAAACTTAAAAAATAATCCTGTTTACCATCGCAGCAAAAAATTTAAGATACCTAGGAATAAACTTAACCAAAGATCTAAAGGACCTATTATATTTGCAGAAAACTACAGGACATTGAAAAAGGAAATAGAGGAAGATATAAAAAAGTGGAAGCACATACCTTGTTCGTGGATTGGAAAAATTAACATCATTAAAATTTCCATACTGCCAAAAGCTATATATAGATTCAATGCAATCCTCATCAAAATACCAACCATTTACTTCATAGAACTAGAACAAATACACCAAAAGTTTATGTGGAACCAAAAAAGGCCCCGAATAGCCACAGTAATCTTGAAAAAGAAGAACAAAGTAGGAAGGATCACATTACCAAACATCAAGTTACACTACAAAGCCACTGTAATCAAAACAGTCTGGTACTGGCACAAGAACACGCACATAGATCAATGGAACAGAACAGAAAAGCCAGAAATTGACCCAAGACAATATGCTCAATTAATATTTGACAAAGGTGGCAAGAGCATACAGTGGAGTCAAGACAGCCTCTTTAATAAATGGCATTGGGAAAATTGGACAGCTACATGCAAAAAAATGAAGCTAGACAACCAACTTACACCGTAAACAAGAATAAACTCAAATTGTATAAAAGAGTTAAATGTGACTCATGAATCTATAAAAATTCTAGAAGGCAATGTAGGCAACAAAATTTCAGACATCATACGCTGCAGAATTTTCACTGATACATCACCTAAGGCAACAGAAACAAAGGAAAAAATGTACACATGGGACTACATCAAACTCAAAAGCTCTGCATAGCAAAAGTAACAACCATTAAAATGGAAAGGTAACCCACCGTATGAGAGAGCATAATTGCCAATGATACATCAGATAAGGGATTAATCTCCAAAATATATAGAGTACTCGCACAACTCAACAAAAGGAGGACAAAGAACCCAATTAAAAAATGGGCAGAGGACCTAAAGAGACACCTCTCCAAACAGGACATACAAATCGCCAAGAGACAAATGAAAAAATGCTCAATATGACTAAACATCAGAGAGATGTAAATTAAAACAAAAATGAGGTAGCACCTCACACCTGTCAGAATAGCCGCCATCAACAAATCATTAAACAAGTGTTGGTGAGGGTGTGGAGAAAAGGGGACCCTAGTACACTGCTGGTGTGAATGCAGACTGGTGCAGCCACTATGGAAAACACTATGATGATACCTCAAAAAACTAAACATTGAACTGCCATTTGACCTAGTGATCCCACTTCTAGGAATATATCCTAAGAAGCCTGAAACATCAATCAGAAAGAGTATATGTACCGTTATGTTCATAGCAGCGCTATTTACAATAGCTAAGATCTGGAAACAGCCCAAGTGTCCATCAGTAGACGAGTGTATAAAAAAGCTGTGGTACATATACACAATGAAGTACTATGCAGTTATAAGAAAGAAAAATCTCTTATCCTTTGAGATGACATGGAGGGACCTGGAAAGTATTATCCTAAGCAAAACAAGCCAAGCAGAGAAAGACAAAAATCACATTATCTCTCTTATTTCTGGAATATAATGAACTAAATGAACTGATGAACAAAATAGACCCAGAGACATAGAATTAGGGTACAGAATGACATTCCTCAGAAGTACGGGGTAAGAGATAAACCACAGAACTTATATGCATGTATGCATAACTGATGGACATAGACAACAAAGCTGGGGTCAGGGTGGGTGGGGATAGGGAGGAGGGAGTCAATCAGGGGAAAAAGGAGAAACATCTGTAACAAAAATAAATTAATAAAAATTTTAAAAAATAAAAAGAAAATGTAGGCAACAAAATTTCAGACATCATACACAGCTGAATTTTCACTGCTACATCATCTAAGGCAACAGAAACAAAGGAAAAAAATGAACACATGGGACTACACCAAACTAAAAAGCTTCTGGACAGCAAAAGAAACAAACATCACAATAGAAAGGGAACCTATTGTATGGGAGAACATAATCGCCAATGATACATTAGATAAAGGGTTAATTTTCAAAATATATAGAGTGCTCATACAACTCAACAAAAGGAAGAGAAAGAACCCAGTTAAAAAATGGGCAGAGGAACTAAATAGACACCTCTCCAAACAGGACATATAAATGGCCAAGAGACATAAAGAAATAATCAATGTCACTAATCATCAGAAAGTTGCAAATTAAAACAATGATGAGGTATCACCTCACACCTGCCAGAATGGCTGCCATCAACAAATCATCAAACAACAAGTGCTGGCAAGGGTGTGGAGAAAAGGGGACTCTAGTACACTGCTGGTGGAAATGCAGACCGGTGCATCCACTATGGAAAACAATATGGTGTTTCCTCAAAAAATTAAAAATTGAATTGCCATTTGACCCACTTATCCTACTTTTAGGAATATATCTTAAGAATCCTGAAACACTAATCAGAAAAAATATATGTACCCCTATGTTCATAGCAGCACTATTTACAATTGCTAAGATCTGGAAACAGCCCAAGTGTCCATCAGTAGACAAATGGATAAAAAAGCTGTTGTACATTTATACAATGGAATACTATGCAGTTGTGAGAAAGAAAAATCTCTTATCCTTTGAGACAACATGGAGGGACCTTGAGAGTATTATTCTAAGTAAAATAAGCCAATCAGAGAAAGACAAATATCCCATGATTTTACTTATTTGTGGAATATAATGAACAAGGTGGGCTGATGAACAAAATAGACCCAGAGACATATAAAGAAGTATGGTTCAGACTGACAAACCTCAGAGTAGGGGATGGGGGGGGGGATGCATGAGATGAACCAAAGAAATTATATGCATGTATGCATAACCAATGGACATAGACAACAGTGCTAGGGGGGTGGGGGCAGGATGGGGAGGAGGGGGTCTATGGCAGAAAAAGGAGAAACATCTATAATAAAAATAAGTTGGAGAAATTAGAGAAAAAAACATACAATCAGAGTAGCAAAATAAAAAAGAATGCAAAAAAATATGATAGTGTAAGGAGTCTCTGGGACAACTTCAAGAGGAGCAACGTTCACATCATGGGGATGTTGGAAGAAGAAAGAAAACAAGAAATTAGAACCCTAGTAAAAAAATAATGAAGGAAAATTTTCTTAAGCTGGTGAAGGAAATAGACATACAAGTCCAGGAAGCACAGAGGGTCCCAAACAAGATGAACCCAAAGACACATCATCATCAAAATGCAAAAAGTAAAGACAAAGAAAGAATCTTAAAATCAGCAAGAGAAAAGCATTTACCAACAAGGCAGCTGCCATGAGACTGTCAGCTTATTTCTCAACAGAAACTTTGTAGGCCAAAAGAGATTGGCAAGAAATATTCAAAGTGATGAAAAGCAAGGGCCTACAACTAAGATTGCTCTAGCTAGCAACATTATTATTTAGAATTGAAGGACAGATAAAGAGTTTCCCAGACTAGAAAAAGCTACAGTAGTTCGTCACCACCAAGCCATTATTACATGAAATGTTAAAGGATCTTCTTTAACAAGAAGAAAAAAAATTCAATAAAATATATGAACAACAAAATAGCAGTATATACATATCTATCAACAATTAAATCTAAAAAACAATAAACAAACAAGCAGAAAAGAAACAGACTCATAGATACAGAAAATATGTTGACAGTTGTCAGATGGGAGGACTTGGGGGGATGGGTGAAAATGGTGAAGGAATTAAGAAGTACAAATTGGGCCCTGGACAGGTGGCTCAGTTGGTTGTAGCATCATCCCATGCACCAATATGTTGCAAGTTCGATTCCAAGTCAGGTACATACCTAGGTTGTGTATTTGACCCCTGGTCAGGGTATGTATAGGAGGCAATCAATAGATGTTTCTCTCTCAAATCAATGTTTTTCTCTCTCTCTCGTCCTTCCTCTCTCTCTCTCTCTCTCAAAAAAGTATATTTCTTCAGTTGAGGATTAAGAAAAATGAAGTTCAAATTGGTACTTACAGAATAGTCATGGAGATGTAAAGTACAGCATAAGGGCCTGGCTGGTGTGGCTCAGTGGATTGAGCATCGTCCCTGGACTGAGAAGTCCTGGTTCAATTCCCAGTCAGGGCACATGCCCAGGTTGTAGGCAGCCAATCAATGTTTCTCCCTCACATTGATGTTTCCCTCTCTCTCTCTCCCTTCCCCTCTCTCTAAAACACCAATAAAAATATTTTTATATAACAGTATAGGGAATATAGTCAATAATATTCTAATAACTATGTATGGTGTCAGATGGGTATGGGATTTATTAGGATGATCACTTAATAAGTTATATACTGTCTAATCACAAGGGTGTACACCTGAAACTAATATAATATTGTCTGTCAACTGTAATAAAAAATAAAAAAATAATTTTAAATATTTTTTTAAAAATTGTTATTTTCAAATTAAATAGTATAACTCAAAAGTGTCAATATTATTTTGTTTTCCTTTGCATCCTTAAAACTCATGCTGGAAATATATCCAAAGAAACTCAAAACACCAACTCAAAAGAATATATGCACCCCTATGATCATTGAAATGTTATTTACAATAGCCAAGATTTGGAACCAGCCCAAGTGTCCATCTGTAGATAAATGGATAAAAATGCTGCGGTACATTTACACAATGGAATACTGCTCAGCCACACACACAAAAAAATAATAATAATGAAATCTTACCCTTTGTGATAGCACAGATGAACCTAGAGAGTATTGTGCTAAGTAAAGTAAGCCAGTCAGAGAAAGACAAGTACCATATGATTTCACTTATATATGGAATCTAATGAACAAAATAATCCAACAAACGAAATAAAAACAGTTTCATAGAGACAGAGAACAGACTGACAGCTAGGGGAGGGGGGCTAGGGGCTGGGTGAAAATGGTGAATGGATTAAGAAAGAAAAACTCATGAACAAAAACAATAGTATGGTGATTACCAGAAGGAAAGAGGGGGAAAGGGAAGTAGAAGAGTGTAGATGAGGGATAAATGATGATGGAAGATTTCAATTGGGATGATGAACACAGAATACAATAATATACAGTATTATAGAATTGTACACCTGAAACTTATATAATTTTATTAACCAATGTCACCCCCCAAAATTCAAAATAGAAATAAAATTACATTTAAAAAAAACACATTCACACACTCAAACACATACAATGCAGTACAATTTCATTAGGATCTCAAGTTTATTAATGAGAATGATACTTCTGATGAAAACCATGATTAGTTTCCCCTAATACTTTCACACTAAGTGGTACCATCTCTATCCTCAGCCCAAATGACTTTTGAAGATGCTGAAGGGAGTTTTTTCTCATCATCAAAGTGAAATGCCAGGCTTATAATAACCATTGCCTGGAGACAGAAGCTAATAATCTATTATAACAAATCTCAAGAAAAATTAAACTATTCTGTTGAATCAATGGGTCAAACTTTCATCAAGCATCCTCTCTAAAGCACTGTAGTACAATCACACTTTCCTTGGATATCCATTTATCTCAGTGTTTTCTTTCATTTTTAATCTCCTATATATGTGTCCATTTTCTATTTCAGAAAAAGATGCAAGGTATATTTATTTGGTAAGCCAGGGAAGTGGCTAATAGCATAAGACCACTAAATAAAAATTTTAGTGAAGAAGAGAATCGTATGGTGAGGGTGGAATGGGGGAAGAAATAAAATGCTTACTAACTTTATTAATTCTAAAAATAAATTATTAAGAGATATTTAAAATGCGCCAAAACATCATAGAACCTTACTTAAACAACACTGAACAAGAAAAAATTAAGTCTCATGCCATGTTACTGAATATGATGACTCAATATTACACAAATGCTCGTTTTTCTCCTAATTATTCTATACATTAAACACAATTTTTTAAAAAACAGTGAAACTTACAATGGAACCTAAAATTAATCTTGTTCTTATCAGGAGGAGTAAACATATATGATCCAACATGAAAATTGTATAGAAGAAAAAAATTAGAGGGTATTTTTATTACAAAATAATTTAAAAGTATATTATTAACACAAAGAGTCAGTTCAGTGAAAGAGAATAGAAACTCTTGAGAAATATTGAAGAATATATCAGACATAAATATATGATTAAAATGTCATGTCAATTTAACAAGAAAAGAAAAATTGTCATACATATTTTAACAAAAACCAGCAAGCCAACAAAACCTTATGTAAGGAACATATACTATGAAAAAGATTCAAGTCAAACGACAAATCAGAAAAAAAGCCCTACTATGGAAACCACTATTATAAATTAAAAATCAGAGTAACATTTTCCCCAAATTGGCAACTATGTAAATTCATAAAGAAATACAGAAGGCAAACAAAGATGAAGACAAGATAAAGAATGAAAAAGTTCACTCTCACAAATAATAAATTGATGTAAACAAAGAGACATGATTTTCATCTATTAAACTGGCAGAGCCTTACAAAATTATAACGAGTGATGGCAATGGAAGGGGAAATAGGAATATTGATAAGCTGAATTTGGGAGGGTAATCTAGTGAGTCTCTGGAGGCATTTTGATGGAATGTACCAAAAACTCTTAAAAACATGCATCAGCTTGGACATAGCAATTCTACTTATAGGAGTTTGTATGACCATGGAAATACATAGAGGTTTAGCCACTAATGCTCATTTTAGTGTTATATGTGATAACAGAAATTATTTTTATTGATTTTTTTATATTTTTCCTAAATTTCTACAATGAACAATTATTTTTGTTATCAGAGAAAAATAATTGTTACTGGTTTATAAGTAGAGCTAAATAAACAAAAAGGGAGTCATACTGATTTAATGGAAAGAATATTGGGGTAGTAACCAGAAATTGTGGATTCCAAAACTAGACACACTTCAGAATAATTTGAGTAACTCATTTTTGAAAAATCATCTTTGTCCTGATTGGTGTGGATACATTGGTTGAGCATCGTCCCATGCACCAAAAGGTCACCAGTTGTATTCCTGGTTTTGGCAAGTATCTGAGTTGTGGGCAGGATCCACAGTAGGGAGCATGTAAGAGGCAGACAATTAATGTTTCTCTCATCAATGTTTACCTGTCTTTTTCTCTAAAATCAATAAAAACAGTTTAACAATAAATAAATTATTTAAAAATCATCTTTATTAAAAAATGTGTCAGTTCTGGCTTCTAGCCTCTATTACTCAATTACTCATCACATCCACTGCTGTTAAGAAACCAAGCTCTGTGATCACATCTTCTACCATCATCCATGGCCTGCAGAAGAGAGCCACCATTGATCCTCTCAGTGATGCTAGAAGCCCTCTCTCTAGCACATTCATGAAGACCTTGGTGAGTGGTGAGTCCTTTGGATTCCCCTGTGGAATATAATTCTCTGGTGGTTTTTAAGGTCCCACAAAATACATCCCTTACAGTATGGCCACTTTCCTGACACGTTTTATTCCTTCCTCTATCATCTGTGAGGGAAAATCTGACATTTCCACTTCTCATAGCATGAGATATGTCTTTCTGAAGGCTTCTAAGAGACACACTAAGTGAATTTTTACCATCTACAGGTTTCCTATGCCCAAAGAAAATGCCCTGAGTCAATTAATTATTGATAACCTAATCTTAAATTCCAGGTTTCCTCTAGAAGCAACCTCAAAATCCAATCCCAGGAAGAATCAAAGCTTCTACAAAATGTGCTAGCAATTTCTTGCACTCTTTCAGGGTGTAATCTCTTTCCTCCTTACTAGATCTATCAGTCCTGAGGTAAGTTATGCTGGAATTTAACCCTGGTTTTTGGCCTAGAAACCAGGAGAGGAGGTAAGGCATCACTAAGGGCTGAGGGGTACATGATGCCTTGCATTGGAGAAGCCTCTACAGCTTCTTATCAGGAGTAGTGCTAGTTTTGTTTTTGTTTTTTTTTTCCAGAATGGTGAGCCATCTCTGCAAGCTCTTAAGAGTTTAGAAGGAATCTACATAACCAAAATTCTCAAGAGCATCCTCCCTGATGCTCCCATCTCATGTTTCAGAGACCCTCTCAAAGACAGACTTGACTGTGGCTGATGACTTAAACATCTCTGGAGATCTAGAATCCTAACTATCAGATTCTGAATTTACTCTCAGTTGTGCTCATTGTCCCGGGAGCAGTGGAGGAGATATAAGCTTCTTCGTAAGTTAGCAAGGAGACTCTCTGCTCTCAAAAACGGCCTCTAGCTATGTGTTCACTACCCTTAGTTTCTCATTATCTCTCTGCAGGCCATTAGGGCAACTTAATAACAACAAGCAACCCTACTGGACAAATCAAAATTTAAGACTTTAGATTTTCAAAAGACATTTTTAAGAAAAGTGCACAAATGACATCCACAAAGATAGAACATACTCTGGTTCATAAAACAAAGTTTAACACATTTAACATAGTTCAAACTATACAGACTACATTCTTTGACTGTAACAGGATTCATCTAAAGTCAGAAAAAGAAATATTTTGGAAATAGTACAAAGTGGATATCACAAGGGAAATGAAAAATATATTTTGGGTTGAAGTATAACGAAAAGACAACATACCAGAATTTGTAGGACACTTCTAAAGCAGTGCCAAAGGAATATATATAATATTTAATTATTTTACTATATAAACAAAAAGGTCTCATGTCAATAATATAAGATTTCAACAAAAGGAACTAGCTAGAGAAGAGCAAATTTAAGAAAGAGCAAGGTGAAGGAAAAAATATAAATATAACATTATAATTGAGAAACAAGCCCCAGCCAGCATCATCCCATACACCAAAAAGTTTGTGGGTTTGATCCCTGGTCAGGGCGCATACAGGAGGTACCCAATAGATGTTTGTCTCTCACATCAATGTTTCTCTCTCACTCTCTCTCTCTCTTTCTCAAATCAATAAACCCATCCTTAAAAAGAATTTTGAGAAACAAAAAAGTTAGAGAAATCAATGAAACCAAAGGCAAATTACTTGAAAAAGTCAATAAAATTGATAAACTACCCAAACATTCCACGAAAAAAATAATACACCAATTAAAACTATACGAAAAAGAAGAAGGGAAATCACTATAGACAATACAGTTATTAAGCGGATAATAAGAAATACTATAGACAACACTGACAATCAATTTTACAACTTAAAGTTTTTAAATTCCTCAAAATATATAGCTTCCAAGCTCACTGATGGAAACATAGATACCTTGTACAGTGCTCTAATTTTCAAAGAAATTGAATTTGAAGTTTAAAAATATTGAACAGACCAATAAAAAATATGGAAATTGAAGATGTAATCAATAAATTTCCAGCAAACAAAAGCCTGGGTCAGGATGGATTCACAGGGGAGTTTTACTGAACAATCAAAGAACTAACACCCATTCTTCTCAAAATATTCCTACATATTCAAGAGAAAGAAAGGCTTCCAAGCTCTTTTTATAACACCAGCATAATCCTAATTCCAAAACCAATAAGACACTACAAAGAAAGAAAACTGCAGGTCAATATCCCTGATGAATGTAGATGTCAAAATCATTTTCATTTTTTTAATTAATTTATTTTTGCTACAGATGTTTCTCCTTTCTCCCCCACTGACACCCTTCTCCCCTTCCCTCCCTGCCCTGTCCCAGTTTTGTTGTCCATGTCCTTTGGTTATGGGTACATGCGTACAACTTCTGTGGTTCATTGCTCTCCTCCCCTCTACTGGCAATTGTCAGTCTGTACCCTACTTCCATGTCTCTGGCACAACCCTGTTCCTCAGACTATGTTCACTATATTCCAGAAATAAGTGAGATCGTATGATATTTGTCTTCCTCTGCCTGGTTTGTTTCGCTTAGGATAATACTCTCAAGGTCCCTCCATGTCGTCTCAAAGGATAAGAGATCTTTCTTTCTTACAGCTGCATAGTACTCCATTGTGTATATGTACCACAGCTTTTTTATCCATTCGTCTACTGATGGACACTTGGGCTATTTCCAGTTCTTAGCTATTGTAAATAGTGCTGCTATGAACATGGGGGTACACGTATTCTTTCTGATGGGTGTTTCAGGCTTCTTAGGGTATATTCCCAGAAGTGGGATCACTGGGTCAAATGTTAATTCAATTTTTAATTTTTTGAGGTAACACCATAGTGTTTTCCATAGTGGCTGCACCAGTCTGCATTCCCACCAGCAGTGTACTAGAGTCCCCTTTTCTCCACACCCTCGCCAACACTGGTTGTTTGATGCTTTGTTGACGGCGGCTGTTCTAACAGGTGTGAGGTGATACCTCATTGTTGTTTTAATTTGCATCTCTCTGATGATTAGTGATGTTGAGCATTTCTTCATATGTCTCTTGGCCATTTGTATGTCATGTTTGGATATGTGTCTCTTTAGGTACTCTGCCCATTTTTTAATTGGGTTCTTTGTCTTCCTTTTGTTGAGTTGTATGAGCACTCTATGTATTTTGGAAATTAATCCCTTATCTGATATATCATTGGCAATTATTCTCTCCAATACAGTGGGTTGCCTTTCTACTTTGATGGTTGTTTCTTTTGCTGTGCAGAAGCTTTTGAGTTTGATGTAGTCCCATGTGTTCATTTTTTCCTTTGATTCTGTTGCCTTAGGTGATATATAAGTGAAAATTCTGCTGCGTATGATGTCTGAAATTTGTTGCCTACATTTTCTTCCAGGATTTTTATGGATTCATGAGTCACATTTAAGTCTTTTATCCATTTTGAGTTTATTCTTGTGTATGGTGTAAGATGATGGTCTAGTTTTATTTTTTTGCATGTAGCTGTCCAATTTTCCCAACAACATTTATTAAAGAGGCTGTCTTTACTCCATTGTATGCTCTTGCCACCTTTGTTGAATATTAATTGACCCATAATAATGTTTTGGGTCAATTTCCGGGTTCTCTGTTCTATCCCATTGATCTATGTGCCTGTTCTTGTGCCAGTACCAGGCTGTTTTGATTACAGTAGCTTTGTAGTATAATCTGATGTCCGGTATTGTGATCCTGCCTACTTTGTCCTTTTTTTTCAAGATTGCTGTAGCTATTCAGGGTTTTTTTTTTTTTTTTTTTTTTTTTTTTTTTTTTGGTTCTATATGAACTTCTTAAGCATTTATTCTAGTTCTGTGAAATATGTCACTGGTATTTTGATGGGGATTGCATTGAATCTATAGATTGCTTTGGGTAATATGGACATTTTAAGGATGTTAATTCTTCCAATCCATGAACAAGGTATGTGCTTCCACATTTTTATGTCTTCCTTTATTTCTTTTTTCAATGTCCTGTAGTTTTATGCAAATAGATCCTTTACTTCATTGGTTCAGTTTATTCCTAGGTATCTTAATTTTTTTTTGCCACGATGGTAAATGGCATTGTTTTTTTAGTTTCTCTTTCTGTGAGTTCATCATTGGTGTATAAGAATGCCGTCGATTTCTTGACGTTAATTTTGTATCCTGCTACTTTGCCAAATTCATTTATTAAGTCTAGTAGATTTTTGATGGAGTCTTTAGGGTTTTCTATGTATAATATCATGTCATCTGCAAATAATGACAGTTTCACTTCCTCCTTTCCAATTTGGATTCCTTTTATTTTTTCTTCACGTCTGATTGCTGTGGCTAAGACTTCCAGTACTAAGTTAAATAAGAGTGGTGAAAGTGGGCATCCCTGTTATGTTCCTGTTCTAAAGGGAAATGTTTTTAGTTTTTGCCCATTGAGTATGATGTTGGCTGTAGGTCTTTCATATATGGCCTTTATCATATCAAGATATGATCCCTCTATTCCCAAATTGCTGAGTGCTTTTATCAGAAATGGGTGCTGGATTTTGTCGAATGCATTTTCTGCGTCTATTGATATGATCATGTGGTTTTTATCTTTCATTTTGTTTATGTGGTGTATCACATTTATTGATTTGTGAATATTGAACCAGCCTTGCATCCTTGGGATGAATCCCACTTGGTCATGGTGAATAATTTTTTTGATGTGTTGCTGGATCCGATTTGCTAGTATTTTGTTCAGGATTTTGGCATCTAAGTTCATCAGGGATATTGTCCTGTAGTTTTCTTTCTCTGTAGTTCTTTTCTGGTTTTGGAATTAGAATTATGCTGGCCTCATAAAATGAGTTTGGAAATCTTCCTTGGTCTTGTTTTTTTTTTGGATAGTTTGAGGAGAGTGGGTGTTAGTTCTTCTTTGAATGTTCATTAAAACTCCCCCGTGAAGACGTCAGGGCCTGAGCTTTTGTTTGCTTGGTGGGTCTTGATTACATCTTCAATTTCCTTCCTTGTTATTGGTCTGTTCAAGTTTTCTATCTCTTCTCGGCTCAGTTTTGGGAGACTATGTGTTTCTAGAAATGTGTCCATTTCACTTAGATTGTCGAATTTGTTGCCATATAAATGTTCACAGTATTTGTTAACGATCCTTTGTATTTCTGTGGTGTCAGTTGTTACTTCTCCTCTTTCACTTCTGATTTTGTGTGTTTGGGTTCTCTCTCTTTGTTTCTTGGTGAGTCTAGCGAAGGGTCCAACAATCTTGTTTATCTTTTCATAAAACCAGCTCTTTGTTTCATTGATCCTTTGAATTGTTTTTTTGGTCTCCATGTCATTTATTTCTGCTCTGATCTTTACTATTTCCTTCCTTCTACTCGCTGTAGTGTTTTCTTTTTGTTTGCTTTCTAGTTCTTTAAGTTGTGAGGTTAGGTAGTCAATTAGAAACTTTTCTTCTTTCTTGAGGTGGGCCTGTAGTAGATGCCAAAATCCTTAATAAAATATCAGCAAATCGGATCAGTAATATGTTAAAATAAATTATTCACCATGACCAACTGAGATTCATCCCAGGGATGGAAGGCTGGTACAATATTCATAAATCAGTAAATGTGATACACCACATAAACAAAATTAATGATAAAAATCATATGATCCTATAAAGAGATGCTGAAAAAGCATTTGACAAAATTCAGCACCCATTTCTGATAAAAATGCTCAGCAAAGTGGGAATAGAAGAATCATATCTCAATATAATAAAGAATATATATGAAAAACCTACAGCCAACATTGTACTCAATGGACAAAAGCTAAAAGCATTTCCCTTAAGAACAGGAACAAGGCAAGTATGCCCACTTTCACCACTCTTATTTAACATAGTACTGGAAGTCTTAGTCACAGCAATCAGACATGAAGAAAAAATAAAAGGCATCCAAATTGGAAAGGAGAAAGTAAAACTGTCATTATTCACACATGAGATAATATTATACATAGAAAACTCTAAAGACTCCATCAAAAATCTACTAGATTTAATAAATTCATTTGGCAAAGTAGCAGGATACAAAATTAACATCAAAAAATCAACTGCATTCTTATACACCAATAATGAACTCACAGAAAGAGAATCTAAAAAAAAATCCCATTTAGCATTGAAACAAACAAACAAACAAAAATAATATAGCTAGGAATAAACTTAACCAAGGAAGTAAAAGACCTGTTCACAGAAAATCACAGAACGTTGAAAAAAGACATAAAGGAAGATATAAAAATTGTGGAAGCATGTTCCATGTTCATGGATTGGAAGAAACAACATAATTAAAATGTTCATACTACCCAAAGCAATCTACAGATTCAATGCAATTTCTATTAAAGTAGCAATGGTGTATTTCACAGATCAAGAACAAATACTCCAAAAGTTAATATGGAACCAAAAAAAACCCTGAATAGCCACAGCAATCTTGAAAAAGAAGAATAAATTGGGAGGGATCACAATACTGTATATCAAGTTGTACTACAAAGCCATCGTAATCAAAACAGCCTGGCAATTGCACAAGAACAGGTATATAGATCACGGGAACAAAACAAAGAACCCAGAAATTGACCTCAGATGGTATGCACAATTAATATTCGACAAAGAAGGCAAGAGCATGCAATGCAGAAAAGAAAGTCTCTTCAATAAATGGTGTTGGGAAAATTGGACAGCTACATGCAAATTAATGAAAGTAAACCACCACTTACACCATACACAAGAATAAACTCAAAATGGATAGAAGGCTTAAATGCAACTCGCAAAACTTTTAAAATCCTAGAAAAAATATAGGGAGAAAATTTCAGACATTAAACATGACAATTTTCACAGATACATCACCTAGAGCTTGAGAAACAAAGGAAAAAATTAATAAATGTTACCACTTCAAACTAAAAAGCTTATGCACAGCAAAAGAAAGCATGATGAAAATGAAAAGGGAGCCCAAACATTGTGGCTCAGTGGTTGAGCATCGACCCATGCATCAAGAGGTCACCAGTTCGATTCCTGGTTAGGACACATGCCCAGGTTGTGGGCCCAATCCCCAGTGAGAGGCATGGAGGAGGCAGCTGATCAATATTGTTTCTCATTGATGCTTCTATTTCTTTCTACTCTCCCTTCCTCTATCTCTAAAATCAGTAGAGAAAAAAATTGTTTTCGATGAAAAAGGAACCCACTCTCTGGGAGAACACATTTGTCAATGATACATTGGATAAAAGGTTAATATCCAAAATATATAAAGAACTAATACAGTTCAACAAAAGGAAGACAAACAACCCAATTAAAAAAATGGGCAGAGGACATAAATAGACACTTCTCCAAAGAGTACATACAAATGGCCAAGAGATATATGAAAAAATGCTCAACATCACTCATCAGCTGAGAGATATATATTAAAAGACTATGAGATACCACCTCACACCTGCCAGAATGGCTGCCATCAACAAATCATCAAACAAAAAGTGCTGGAGAGGATTTGGAGAAAAGGGTACTCTAGTACACTGCTGGTGGGAGTGCAGACTGCTGCAGCCACTATGGAAAACAAAATGGTCCTTCCTCAAAAAAAAAAAAAATGAAATTTACCTTTGATCCAGTGATTCCACTTTTAGGAATATATCCTAAGAAGCCTGAAACACCAATCAGAAAGAATATATGCACCCCTATGTTCATTTATATGCAGCACTATTTACAATAGCTAAGACATAGAAACAACCCAAATGTCTAATAGTAGATGAATGGATAAAAAAACCATGGTAAAGACAAAATGGCAGGAGAATAAATGGAAGCTACACAGACGATCTTCCAGGACCAAATGGGAATTACAACTAAAATAAAGACAAATCGTTGGGAAAAAGCAACAGAAATGCAGCGGGAAAGGACCATATAACCAGGGACACTGAATCAATCATGGTAGGATTGCAGAGGCCTGAGAGGGTGGCGGGCTGGGAGCCCATAGACAGAGACCAGCGATCTTAGATGTGAGCAGCTCCATTGGGGTTAAAGACCAAAGCCTGCTCCACAGCACAGAGGGCAGTAACAGAGCACTGAATTGGCTACAGCCACTCACCTTGGGCTGCGGCAGAGGGAGGGAGGACTGGACTGGAACTCTGTAGGGACACTCAGGATTTGGAGGGCGCTGAGTTTTTGATGAGTTGCGGCCACAAATGTCGGTGGCCACCTTGCTCCTTCCAAGCCACACAGGACGAGGGTCAGCTTACTCCTTCCCAGGACTGTGGGGAAAAGCAGCAGCCCCTCCATCAGAGAGTCAGTCCCTTCCAGGTGAGTCAAAGAAATGCAAAATGAGGCTCATTAATAACCAGCATCTGTCCCACCCTCTGGAAATACTCTTATGCAGTATATCAGAAGGCTACATTCCAAGGCTCTGAGTAACTGAGACTAATAGCCTCCAGGTAAAAAGTTGAAGGATAACTGAACCATTCCTGAGCTTGCAAATCTACCCAGGTAAGTTAGACTGGACAGTGGTGTTTAACATGGGCCCTCCAATGCTCATCCAAACCCAGTAGAGGGAGCCACAAACAGCAAAACACCAACAGCCACAGGGAAAATTTGATGGGGATTGCGATGAATCTATAGATTGCTTTGGGAAGTATGGACATTTTTATGATGTTAATTCTTCCAATCCATGAACTAGGTATGTGTTTCCATTTTTTTATATTTTCCTCTATTTCTTTTGTCAATGTCCTGTAGTTTTCTACCAATAGGTCCTTTACTTCTTTGGTTAGGTTTATTCCAAGGTATCTTAATTTTTTTTTTTGCCACGATGGTAAATGGGATTGTTTTTTTAGTTTCTCTTTCTGTGAGTTCATCATGGGTGTATGAGAATGCTGTTGATTTCTTGACATTAATTTTGTATCCTGCTACTTTGCCAAATTCATTTATTAAGTCTAGTAGATAATTTGATGGGTTTTGATGAGCGTGAGAGGACCCATGTTAAACACCACTGTCAAGTCTTACTTTCCTGGGTAGATTTGCAAACCGAGGAAATGTTCAGTTTTCCTCTAGTTTTTTGCCTGGAGGCTATTTGTCTCAGTTACTTGAAGAGCCTGGGATTCTCAGTTGAATGAAAAACTCCTTCAGGTGTTCAGTATAAGAGGATTTCCAGAGGTTGTAGCAGATGCTGGTTGTTAATGAGCCTCCATTTGCATTTCTTTTGCTCACCTGTGTGTGGTTGAATCTCTGAGGATGGGGCTGCTGCTTCTCCTCAGAGCTCTGGGAAGGAGCAAGATGGCCTCTGTCCTGTGTGGCCACGTCTCAGCAAAAACTCTGAGCACCCTCCAGATCCCGGGTGTCCCCACAGTTTTCCATTGCTTTCTGCCCTCCCTCTGCCAGAGCCCAAGGTGAGTGTCTGTGGCTAAGTTAATGCTTTCTCCCAGCCCTCTGTGCCGAGGAGCTGGCTTGGGATTTTAACCCTGAGGGCACTGGTCACACCTAAGACAGCTGCTGTCTGTGGCTCCCAGCCTCCCACCCTCTGGTGCCTCTGCAGACCTACCAGTGTCCCTGGTTATATGGTCCTCTCCAGCGGCTTTTCTGTTGCTTTTTTCTGATGATTTGTCTTTATTTTAGTTGTAATTCCAGTTTGGTCCTGTTAGATCTTTTGTGTAGCTTCCATTCACTCTGCCGCCATTTTTTCAAGCCCCTGAAGAAATCTTATAATATGTGATGTTCTTATCTACAATGACAGCTTGGTCATGGTTGCACTGTTCAGATCCATAGCCCATGCTATGCTGTTAGTCATGCTGTGAGCATGTTAGGCTAGCCACTGAGAGGAAACCAGCCTAAACCCTACCATTCTACAGTGTAGAAGCTTTGGGCCAGGGCCAGTGTGATTCCTGCCTCTACAACCTAATAATGACTGTACATAGTAGGAACTTAATATATATTTGTTAAATTAGAAAATCAGCTAGACCATTTGTAAGGTTTATTTGGTTCTTGCATGCCCATTTATATCAATTATTAAGTGATTTATTTGACTACTGTTGCTTAAACTGCATTTTATTTTCCAAATGTAACATATCTTCATAATTTCCTTTCTTCCATTGGAAACTAGAATTTAGAAGTGCATCCACATTTTATTGAAATCATTGCCTCTTATCAGGTAAACTCTCAAAACAATCAAGAACGTTCATTTGTGTGCTAAATTTATGATGTGCACTCACATGTTTGTCCTTATCCACAACTCTGACTTCATCCATACCTTTCTTAGAGGAGGAAATTCTAATTGGAATGGCTATATGCATGCTTAGTGTTGTTAGACCCATGCCTTCAGAATTATGATAAGATGCAAGAGGTAACTTTAAAAATTTTTTTTCTTTATTGATTTCAGAGAGAGAAGAAGGGAGAGAGAGATAGAAACATCGATGAGAGAGAACATCAATTGGCCACCTCCTGCATGCCCCCCCACTGGGATCAGGCCCAGAACCTGGGCATGTGCCCTGACCAGGAATCAAACTGGCGACCTCTTGGTGCATGGGTCTACGTTCAACCATTGAGCCACACTAGCCGGGCAAGAGGGAACTTTTTGACCTTTCAGCAGCCTGATCCTCTCTCTCACCACAAGACAGCAGAATTGAGTTCTCTGTGACATCCACATCATATATATGTAATTATATATGTGATATATAATTATATGATATATAATATATATTATATATCTTGTTGTATATGACAAAATGAATAAAATAAAGTAATTAATGGTCTTTTCTTACCAACAAGAACACTAAGAAACTGGAGATTACATTTTCATATGATGCACTGAATTGGTTTACTTTATGTAATATTTTAAGTTTTTTGCATTGACTATCTCTTAAGGAAGACATTATCAACATAGCTTCTTTTCATATTATATTAGTATTCTCTTAAAATCCAAGCATTTCTTTTTAACACATACTCAAGGATGAACATGGTTTAATTACAAGGAGAGAAGCCAACAGAAATACTTTTGGCACATAGAGCTTGAACTCTGCCGGAATATAATTTATTCCTGTTTTCACAATATTCTCTTTTCAGACATATTATTTACTACATCCCCATAAAGATGAAGGGATGGAAGGTTAGATAACACATAAAGCCCATGATTTTCACATTCAGCAACAGAAATAAGATGAGCATTCATTCATTCATTTGACTAACCTTTTGACTACCTACTAAATGCTACAATTGTGGGTTGGATTCCATAGGAATCCAGTTCTGAGATAGACTTAAATGTGTAGGATGTTTGCTAAGGAGTGCCCTTGAGATAAACATCTACCAAAGGGAGAGGAAAGGAAATAGGAGTGGGCAGTGGAAAAAGTCAAGTTATGATGCAGTCCTATGACAGCCTTGTCCAACCCCACAGGGATCTCTTCATCTATGGTTGTCCTTCAGAGTTGCCCTCCATGAATATGTACTTCTGCATCAATTCTCGCTGTGTCTGACCCACTCTGGGAAGTGATGTGACCTTCAGTATGGTACCTGTGTGTAGCCAAGGTGATCCCTGCAATGGCTGGCAACTGAAGGCTAACAGTACATCATCTTGTCCATCACAGCAATGCACTATGCTAGGGTTTAGAGACACAAAAATAGGCACAATTCTTATCCTTGGAAAAGTCAAAGTCTAGTAGGGTTGACTGTCTTGAAAACACACAAAAATAGTATCATTATCTGTTTTGTACTAATGGTATTTAAGGCACTGTTACAAATATTTTGCATACGTTATCTCTATTAATCCTCACCAGGACCCAATGTGAGTGGCACTATTAATATTACTATATGAGAGAAGAGGAAAAAGAATAAATGGTAAATAACTTGGCAAAGGTGCAATAGTATGTGGCTGATGGATCCAGGATTCAAACCCTTTCAGTCTGACTCATGTAATAGGTGATACAATAGTAGATACTGTAAAAGCACACAAGAAAGCATGATCAAATTGGTTTGCAGAAGTCTGTTTCAAAGAGCAGAATGTTTTCTAAATCACAATGCAGACCATGTCACTTCTCTGTTTTAAAGCCTTCAACTCATGCCTCTTAGGACAAAGCCAAATTCATCAGCGTAGGGTTTTCCAAAAACACTTTATGAGCTAGACATTTTATTTTATTTAGTTTTATTTATTTATTTTTAATCCTCACCTGAGGATATTTTTACATTTATCTTCAGTCAGAGTGGGAGGGAGGGAGAGAGGGGGGAGAGATAGATAGAGAGAGAAAAATAAACATTGATGTGAGAGAGACACATCAACTGGTTGCCTCCCACATGACCCCGACCAAGGCTGGGGACCAAATCACAACCGTGGTACGTGCCCTTAACTGGAATCGGACCTGCAACTAGTCTGAGGGCCACGCTCTAACCATTGAGCCAAACTAGCCAGGGCTGAGCTAGCCATTTAGCTCTTCATCCTTTTATTAGTTGCTGTGGTCTTCTCTCCCTCACCCCTTCATTCACTCACACTGTTCAGGTTGGACAGGTTGAAGTTTCATTACTCAAATGAGGTTATGTCGTTGTTGTTGTTTTTAATTAATTTATTTTTAATGAACAAAATAGACCCAGAGTTGTAGAAAGGAATATGGTTCAGACTGAGGTTATGTTGCTTTAAACTTAGGAGCCTTCGCATACACAGCTCCCTCTTCCAGGAATGATTTTAACAGCATGATCCATGATCACCCAACCAACTCCTATATATTCTTGATTACTCGACTCAAGGGTTATCTTGTAAATCTCTGAAGCCTTCTTCATATTTCCCAGGCAGTGTAATTTACTTCCTCTTCTTTATTCTCCACTGCAGCTTGTACATAATTTAACTATAGTCTCATCATGCTGTCTTTTAATTATGTGTGTATCTACTTCTTTTACCTGAAGACAGGGATTATGTTTACTTATCTTTGGATTTCTGGGCTCTAGCAGTTTCTGACACAAAATAGGAGATTAATATATTTTCGGAATGAATGAATGAATAAATATTTCTGGATTCATACCTGCACTTCATCCCTCACCCAATCAGTCCCCCAAGACTTGTGTCATCTGCCTCTTATAAAAGATTCTGAATCTTGGATGTCCTCTTCATTCCTGCAAGCACTGACTAGTTTAGTATCTCATCATTTCATACATAGACTATGTCAGCAGCCTCCTAAGTGGTTTTCTTGCCTTTAAGTGTACTCCCTCTTCCCCCTGCTCAGGCTCTCTTGCATGGCTAACACAGTGATTTATGTGAAATTGTAAATGGGATTACACCAAATCCTTAGCTAAATCCTTTCCGTAAATCCCAATGACACATAGACTAAATTTCATATTTTATGTTGCTTATATGGCCTACTTGTTATTTGTCCCCTGTTCATCTTGGTATCCTCATCTCTCATTATTTCCCTATATTCAAAGACAGATTGATAAAAAGTGGTACTCCCAGGATATATAATAATTTGGCATACAACCAAGTCAATATTCTTTAAATATTTCTTCAGGCATTTATAAAAATAAGGTTGAGAAGAAATTAATTTCTTAATAAAATTTTATTTTATGTTTAAGGTAAAGGACTAATGACACTAATTTATTCCATACAATTTCCAAATCCTGACAACTTCTTGGAAGGCGTAGTGAACCATTTTGAATACAGCTACTAGATGAAATTTCTTACTCAAAATAAATAGCCCTATACTTTTCTGCTGAATTTAGGTGATTATCATCTGACTAGTCTTGGGATTAGTTGTGCCACCTATATTTGGAAACTACAACTTGAACGTGTGTGTTGCAAAAACCGTTCAGCAATGAAGTCAGAACTACTAGGAGCATTTTTATTTCTACTTGGGATACTGAATATTTCAGTTGAAAGGGGTTTGATTTATGTTTTGCCAGTAATATAATAAACTGTAGATAGAAAAATGAACTGGTGCCATTTATTATTTAACACTTTAATGCTTTAGCACCCATAATAAAGTGACACCTCATGCAGCTACCTGCCTGCCTTCCTTCTGAATTTGATTCTGCCCCTACCTACCTTGCTTAATATACATCATACCATAAAATGCCAATCTTCAACATAACAGTTTCTTAAATGCATTTATTTTGGGTACACTTTTCTCTTTTCCTTCAACACTCTTCACATTCTTTGCTATTCACTAGTTCTCTTTTTACCATCATTTTCTCTCTGAAGCTTTCCCTAATTCTCACTCTTGAGCCACCACAGGCACAATTAGGGTTTTCCCTCCTATTTGCTTCTATAAGGCTCCATATATGACATAGACTTGTCTTCAGTCATTGAGTAAGAACTGAACATTACCAGAATAGATTATGCCAGTGTTTGAGGGAAAAAGAGTTCAATTTAGAACATGTTAAATTTGAGGGTTTTTTTTTTTCTTTTTTAGGGCATCCAGGTAAAAATGCCCAGAATTCAGTTGCCTATGTATGAGACTACAGTTCAGATGACAAATGTTAGGAGTCAGTTTTCCATAGTTTACCACATTTCTTCATGTCTTGAGAGCAAAATATTCTATAGAAGTTATGGATATAGGGAATTTATTAACATGGAATGAGGGTTCCTAAAAGTTTGGTGGAATAGGCCAGGAAAAAAACAAGTAGTAGAAGGATTATTTAATGCTAAATACTAAGAGGTGAGAACACCCATACCCCGACTTTAAAAATAATCTGTACTTAAGGACACTTGCCTACCTAGAAAATTCTTACTCATCTTTTATTCTCAACCCAAAATCCACTACCTCTATGAAGCCCTCCCAAATTTCCCAAAGTACTTGGATTTCCATTTTTATTATATATTTATATCATTATCTACATTAACCTATCACAACACAGTATTGTTACTTCTGGCTTACATGTTTTTCTTTTCTGTTAGAGCAAACATATATTAATAAAATATAAAAAAAAACACTCTTTTTTGTTAAGGAGTATTTACTGTAAGAGTATGTGATAAAAAAGAAGAAGCGGAATATCTGAAATTGGTCTGATATAGGACAATTCTAAGTATACATATCCAGAATAATCTTACACAGGGCAAAATTATGATCGAGTTGTGGGATAGGATAGAGAGGCTAACAAATATGGTTTTGGAAATCCTTTTTCCACAGACCACCCATTAACATCTTTCATAACACAAGCATTGAATTAGTTTGGGAAGTGCTGCACTCCACCATGATAGAAAATGCCACCTATGTAAAAATCTTATGTGGCCCTGGCCTGTGTGACTCAGCTGGTTGGGTGCCATCCCATGTACCAAAATGTTGCTGGTTCAATTCCTGATCAGAGCACATGTCTGGTTTGTGGTCTCACATCGATGTTTCTCTTTCTCTCTCCCTCTCCATTCCTCTCTTTAAAAAAAAAAAAAATCAATAAAATATTTTTTTTTAAATTGTGTTTGTGTTTACAGAGGAAATGTAATAGAAACAAAACTTGCATGCCTCTTAAGCCCTGGCCACATAACTCAGTTTGTAAGAGCGTTGTCTCAATATGCCAAGGTTACAGGTTCCATCTCTGGTCAGGGCATATACAAAAAGCAACCAAAGAATGCATAAATAAGTGGAACAACAAATCGATGTCTCTCTCTCTCTCTCTCTCTCTCTCTCTCTCTCTCTCTCTCTCTCTCTCTCCTTTCCTCTCTCTCTAAATTCAATATATAATTTTTTTTAAATCTTGCATGACTTTTACTCACTGTGACTCATAATTTATAAATAAGTGGATCATATGGCTCAGAGATCCTCTGAGCCAGTTCACATTGTTAGTTGTGAACCTATCATTCCATTACAGAGGTACAAAAATGGACTTCTTCCATACAAGGAGCACAGGCATTTCACTTTTTAGAGACTCTGAATAGGCAAATGCCCCTCTCAACTTTAGAAATTCTGCCCAAGTGTAATTATACATGAACAAAAATATCAGCCAGTGAGTGGTCTCACACCAATTCTAAAAACATCAGAGTGAGTCTTAAACTAACCAGATTTTGTATGTAAAAGTCCTGATTACCAACTCTCTTGGGAAAAAATACACTATTCACTATTACACACAGCCAAGCAGTCTATTCACTATTCTTTGATAATTTTTCTACTTTAGATGGCTATTTGATATTTAATTGCTCATCTTATTGGAGAATCCAACTCACATTGTTTGCATGTGATTAAATAGACAAAGGAAGATGGAGAAATTAACTAACTTAGGAAACCCCTTTGTATGTTTCCATATAGGTATGCTTTAAGATGGTTTGCATTTCTCACAACCTCAAAAAAAAATGTAATCTATACTGGTACTTTATTATAGGCAAGTGACATTACAGTTCCATCTGCTATTTAAAGTAAATACATTAGAAAACAATTTAATTCAGTTTGGCATTTTAATATACCATGTGGACTTCGTCCTTTACTAGCCATGGGACATGGAACAAGTAACACATTCTCCCTGTGCTTTAGATTCCTCAACTACAGAATAAAGATAGCACTAGTCCCTGTCTCACAGAATTTTAGGTGGACTTAATGAGCTAACATATATAAAACACTTAGAACAGTACCTGAAACATAGTAATGTTGTATAACTGGTAGCAGATTTATTAAATGCAGGGCTTCATCAGATCTTTAATATGCTTATGTTCACTGTGAATCTATTCAAGCCCAGCTGTTAAGAAATTGACTAGTATCCTACCTACTAACACTGTACTAGAGGTCCTAGCACTGTAAGACAAGAAAAAGAAACAAAATATGCTAAGTTTGGAAAGGAAGAAAATGGGACTTATATTAATAACTGATACATTTATCTGTGTAGAAAACCAAGAGAACATACTGGCAAGATTCTGGAATTAATGAGTGCATTCAGCTACATTGCTGAAAGTGATATCTATATACAAAAATCAATTTCATTTCTATACACTACCAACAAAGAGTTAGAAATTGCAATTAACTTTTTAAAGTATTTATATTAGCAGGGTTGTGAAAATGGCAGCAGAGTGAATGGAAGCTACACAGACTGTCTAATAGGACCAAACTGGAATTACAACCAAAATAAAGACAAGTCATCAAGAAAAAGCAAATGAAGAACAGCTAGAGAGGACCTTTATAACCAGAGACATAAACAGGACACCAAATCAAGACTGGTAGGAGCTGCAGAGGTCTGAGAGGGCTGGCTGGGTGCCCTTGGGCAGCAGCTGAGGGCTGTCTTAGCTGTGAGCAGTTCCCTCTGAGAAGTTGGGGGTTATAACCCCAAGCCAGCTCCCCAGCACAAAGTGGCAGAACTGGGAAAGGTGCCCACATAGCACCTGGCTGAGAAAATAACCAGAGCAGAGGATTTGCATGGCAGGGACAGGTGCAGGGAACACTGGAAATACCCTGAAGGGCCAGTGCACTAAATTACAGCTATAGCCACCCACCTTGGGTTCCAGCGAGGGAAGGCAGACTGGACTGGAACTGTGTGAAGACAGTAGGGGATTCATGGCACTCAGGACAGAGCTGGGAAGGAGGTCATCTGTAGCTCTATGCTGATTCACTCCCTCATAGGACAGTAGCCATCTTACTTAAAAAGCCCCTTCCCAGAGCTCAGGGGAGAAGCAACTGGCCCCTCCCTTGGAAAATTAACACCACCTGACCCAGAGAAGTGCACCCTGAGGCTTATTAAAAATCAGAGACTACCTGCCAGCCAGTAGGCAGAGAAAAGCCTCTAAAAGCTTTTAGTTTTGGACCTGGCTCTCTCAGTGTTGGGGATTGTGGCTCTGGGGACTGAGCTGTGAAGGCTAAGGCCTAGGTCCCAGCATTGAGCCAATAACTCATAGTGCAGAAACCATTTGCATCTCAAAGCAACTTTAGTTGAAGGGAAAGCAATTGCCCCACCTGCAAGAAATCCTCTTACCCTGCCCACCTGAGGGAATTTTCATTCACCTGAGGGCTAAAACCTGAGGCTCATTAAGAAACTGAGACTAGTAGTCAGCCTACAGGCAAAAGATCTGGGATAATTGAATCGTTGCTTAGCCTGTGACTCTACCCATGAAAATAAGAGTAGACATTGATGTTTAGCATGGTCTCTTCCATACTCATCCAAACCCAGCAGAAGGAACTACAATCAGCAGAACACTATCACTCACAGGGAAAAATTGTCAGGCTCTAAACCCTGCTGAGACAGCTAAAATGGTGAGACAAAGAAACAAATCCCAAATGAAAGAAAAAGGGAATTCTACAGAAGAAGGGATAAATGAAATGGAGATAAGCAAGTTATCAGAGGTAGAGTTCAGAGTAATGATTATGAGGAAGATCAACAGCATGAGTAAAGATATAGAAATAAGAAAATTAATCAACTAGAAGTGAAAAACCACCAAGAGGAAATGACGAATAACATAGCAGAAATAAAGAATGCATTGGAAGGAAGAACCGACAGATAGGAATTCAAGGATTGGATCAGTGAATTAGAAGACAGGGTAGAAAAAAATCACCCAATTAAGAACCAAAAAGAAAAAAAAACAATTAAAAGACAGGAGGAAAGTTTAAGAGAGCTGTGAAACAACATGAAACATAACATCTGCATCATGGGAGATCAAGAAGAAGAAAATGAGAAAGGGCTAGAGAATATATTTGAAGAAATAATAGCAGAAAATTTCCTTAACTTGGTGAATAAAAAAGGCATACAAGTTCAGGAAGCACCGAGAGCCCCAAGTAAGAAAAACTCAAAGAGGCCCACACCAAGACACATCATAATTAAAATGCCAAAAATTAAAGAAAAAGAGAGAATCTTAAAGGCAGCAAGAGAGAAACAACAAGTTACTTACAAAGTAACCCCCATAAGGCTATCAGCTGATTTCTCAACAGAAACCCTACTGGCCAGAAGGGAATGGCGTGAATTATGGAAGGTAATGGAAAACAAGGGTCTCAGTCCAAGACTACTCTATCCAGCAAGGCTGTCATTCAAAATAGTAGGTGAAATAAGGAGCCCGCCCCCCTCCCCCAAAAAGGCTAAGGGAAAGTATTAGCACCAAACCAGCACTGCAAGAAATGTTAAAAGGACTGCTGTGAGAAGCAGAACAAATATAGAGAGAAACGAGCCATAACAAGTAAAAATGGAAATAAATAATATATATCAATAATAACATTAAATGTGAATGGATTAAATGCTCCAATCAAAAGACACAGAGTAGCTGAATGGATAAGAAAGCATGATTCATGTATATGTTGTTTACAAGAGACCTACTTCACAACAAAAGACTCGCACAGGTTGAAAGTGAAGGGATGGAAATAAATGTTCCAAGCAAACTGAAATGAAAAAAAGGTGGGGCAGCCATACTCATATTTGATAAAATAGACTTCAAATTGAAGGTCATAACAAGAGACAAAGAAAACTACTATGTAATATTGAAAGGATCTATACAACAGAAGGACATAACCTTGGTAAACATAAAGGCACCAAATATAGGAGCACCAAAATATATTTAAACACTTCTGGAGGACTTGAAAGGAGAAGTAGACAGCAATACAATTATAGCAGGGGACTTCAACACTCTGCTGACATTACAAGATAGATCCTCTAGGCAAAAAATTAACAAAGAAACAGAGACTCTAAATGATGCACTAGATCAAATAAATTTAATAGATATTTACAGAGAATTACACCCCAAAACAGCAGAATTCACATTCTTCTCAAGTGCACATGGGATATTCTCAAAGATAGACCACATGTTAGGACACATACTAACTTTCTACAAGTTCAAGAAGATTGACGTCATATCAAGCATCTTCTCAGATCACAATTGCAAGAAAATAGAAATTAATTACAATAAAAATGCTCAAAAACATGGAGGCTAAATAGCATGCTATTAAACAATGAATGGGTTACCAAGGAGATTAGGAAGAAATAAAAAACTTCCTGGAATCAATGAACATGAACACACAGCAACAGAAAATCTATAGAATGCAGTGGAAGCAGTACTGAGAAGGAAGTTCATAGCATTATAGGCTACATTAACAACAGAAGAAAAATTTCTAATAGACTATCTAACCCTACAACTTAGAGAACTAGAAATTAAACAAAAACAAAACCCCAAATCAAGTACAAGGAAAGAAATAGTGAAGATTAGTGCAGAAATAAATGACACTGAGAGTAAGAAAATGATTCAAAAAAGTCTATGAAACAAAGAGGTGGCTCCTTAAAAAGATAAACAAGATTGATGAACATTTAGCCAGACTGACCAAGAAACAAAGAGAGAGGACCCAAAATAAACAAAATCAGAAATGAAAGTGGAAAAGTAGCAACAAACACCACAGAAATAAAAAGGATGGTTAAGTATATAGATGATAGATAGATAGATAGATAGATAGATAGATAGATAGATAGATAGATAGATAGATATAGATATAGATATAGATATAGATATAGATATATAGAGAGAACAATTATACTCCAACAAATTGGACAACCTAGGAGAAATGGACAAATTTCTAGAATCACAGTCTCTCTAAAACTGATTTGCGAAGAGACAGAAAACTTGAATAGACTAGTAACAACTAAAGAAATTGCAGCTTTAATCAATAAACTCCCAGTGAGCAAAAGCCTGGGCCTGGACAGCTTCATAGGGCAGTTTTACTGAACATTCAAGGAAGAACTAACACCCATTCTCCTCAAACCATTCCAAAAAGTTCAACAGGAAGGGATACATTCAAGCTCTTTTTATGAGGCCAGCAAAATCCTCATTCCAAAACCAGATAAAGACACTACAAAGAAAGAAAACTGCAGTCCAATATGTCTGATGAACATAGATGCCAAAATCCTTAACAAAATATTAGCAAATCGAATCCAGCAATACCTTAAAAATATTATTCACCATGACCAAGTGGAATTAATCGCAAAGACTCAAGGCCGGTACAATATTCGCAAATCAATAAATGTGATACACCACATAAACAAAATGAAAGATTAAAACCATATGGTCATATCGATAGACCCTGAATAGCATTTGACAAAATTCAGCACCCATTTCTGATAAAAATGTTCAGCAAAGAGGTAATACAGGGATTATATCTCAACATAATAAAAGCCACATATGAAAAATGTACAGCCAATGTCATACTCAATTGGGCAAAACCTAAAACCATTTATTTTAAGAACAGGAAAAAAACAGGGATGCACACTTTTGCCACTCTTATTTAACATTGTACTAGAGGAAAATTGGACAGCTACATGCAAAAAAAAAAAAAAAATGAAACTAGACCAACAACTTACACCATACACAAAAATAAACTCAAAATGGATAAAAGACTTAAATGTAACTTGTGAAACCATAAAAATTCTAGAAGAAAATGTAGGCAGAAAAATCTCAGACATCATATGTAGTGGAATTTTCACTGATACATTGCCTAGAGCTAGACAAACAAAGGAAAAATTAATAAATGGGATTACATTAAACTAAAAAGTTTCTGCACAGCAAAGAAAACAACATCAAAACAAAAAGGTAACCCATTCTCTGGGAGAACCTATTTGCCAATGATACATCAGATAAGGGGTTAATATCCAAAATATATAGAGTACTCATACAACTCAACAAAAGGAAGACAAAGAATCCAATTAAAAAATGGGAATAGGACTTGAATAGACACTTCTCCAAACAGGAAATATAAATGGCCAGGAGACATTTGAAAAAATGTTCAACATCTCTCATCATCACAGAGGTGCAAATTAAAATGACTATGACATATCACCTCACAACTGCCAGAATGGCAGCCATCAACAAATCCTCAAACAAGTGCTGGCAAGGGTGTGGAGAAAAGGATACTGTAGTACACTGATGGTGGGAATGCAGACCGGTGCAGCCACCGTGGAAAACAATATGATGTTTCCTAAAAAATTAAAAATTGAGCCCTGGCCGGTTTGGCTCAGCGGTTAGAGCATTGGCTTGTGGACCAAAGAGTCCTGGGTTCAGTTTCCGCTAAGGGCATGTAGCTCAGTTGCAGTTTGTCCCCACCCCAGTTGGGGTTGTGTTGGTGGCAACCAGTTAATGTGTCTCTCTCACATCGATGTTTCTCTCTCTCTCTCTTCCCCCTTCTCTCCCTCCCGCTCTATCTGAAGATAAATGCAAAAAATGTCCTCGGGTGAGGATAAAAAAAAAATTAAAAATTGAACTGTCATTTGACCCAGTGATCCTACTTCTTGGAATATATCCTAAGAAACCTGAACACCAATCAGGAAGAATATATGCACTCCTATGTTCATAGCAGTGCTATCTACAATAGCTAAGATCTAGAAACAGCTCAATTGCCCATCCGTAGATCAGTGGATAAAAAAGCAGTGGTACATATACACAATGGAATACTATGCAGCTATAAGAAAGAAAGATCTCTTAACCTTCGAGACAACATGGAGGGACCTGGACAGTATTATGCTAAGTGAAATAAACTAGTCAGAGAAAGACAAGTACTACATGATCTCACTTATTTATTGAATATAATGAACAATATAAGCTGTTGACCAAAAGAGATCTAAAGTCATGGAAGTAGGGAACAGACTAACAAACCTCAGAGTGAGGGGGGGGTGGCAGGGTGGGGAGAAATAAACCAACCATCTTATATGAATATATGACAACCAATAGACACAGACATTAGGTTGGGGAAAGCAGAAGGGTGTGGGAGCATATGGGAGGCAACCATCAATGTTTCTCTCTCACATCAATGTTCCTCTCTCTCTAAAACATAAATTCAATAGAAACATATCTTTGGTTGAGGATTAAAAAAACAAATCAGAAAAGCAGTGAATTTTAAAAGGGTAAAGGAGATCAAATATATGGTGACAGGAAAATATTTTACTTTGGGTAAACACACAATGCAATATAGAAATTATGTATTATGGAATTGTACTCATGAAATCTTTATAATTTTATTAACCAACATTGCCCCAATAAATTTAGTTGAAAAAATTTTAAAAGCAGTGCATTTTAAAATAGCATCAAAAAATAAAATAAAATATAGCCTTGGCCAGGTGGCTCAGTAGATTGGTGCGTTGTCCCATACACCAAAATTTTGGGGATTGATTCCTGGTCAGGGCACATACCTAGGTTGTGGGTTCAATCCCTGGTCGGGGAGCATATGGGAGGCAACCAATCAACGTTTCTCTCTCACATAGATATTTCCCTCCTCTCTCTCTCCCTTCCTCTCTCTCTGTCTCTTAAAAAATGTATAAAATATATAAGGACACATATGACAAAGATATAGAAAAACTGTACATCGAAAACTACAAATTATTGAAGATATAAACTAATGGAAACCTAAATAAATGATAGTATGGGGAAACACTTTATCTATAGAGAACGATTTTTGATAGATTGAATTTTGCTCCCCAAGAAGATATATATAAGTCTTAGCCCCCTGTACCTCTGTGAATGTCATTTTATTTGAAAAGAAAGTTCTTTGTAAATATAAGTAAAGAATCTCAAGAAGAGATCATCCTGAGTTATCTGAATGGACCCTAAATCAAATGGCAAATGTCTTTATAAGAAGAGGTAACGATACAGAATACACAAAGAAGAGATACAGGGGAGAAGGTTATGAGAAGATTAAAGCAGAAATTGGAATTATGCAGCCCCAGGTGTAAGAATGCCTGGAGCCACCAGAAAAAAAAAAAAAAAGAATAACTAAGGAAATAATCTTCCCTAGAGCCTTAAAAGAAAGTGCAGTCCTGCCAACACCTTGATTTCAGACCTCAGGTCTCTATAATTGTAAAATAATAAATATCTATTTGGAGGCACCAGTTTGTGATAAATTGTTATAGCAACCCTAGGAAACTAATACACAGATATAAAAAATTATAGTGAACCTCTCATCAAAATTATGCAGAAACAACAGTGTGAAGTGAAATACTTAAAAGTATTGAAAGAAAAAATCCACCAAATTAGAATTCTATATCCAGCAAAATTGTTTTTCAAAAGCAAAGAGGAAATAAAGCCTTTCTCATACAAAAAAAAAAAAAAAAAAAAAAAAAAACTGAGGGAATTAATTGTCCCTACAAGAAACTTGCAAAAAAGGTTCAAAGGAAGTTCTTCAAGCAGAAGGGAAAATATAATGTTAAAAACCTTGGATCTACATAAAATAAGGACATTAGAGAAAGAAAGAGTAAAGACGAAATAGAATTATTTATTTTTTTATTCTTAATTAATCTAATTGACAACTGCCTAATAACAATTCAATGGGTGATTGTAGCAATGCATAAGAAAAGAGTGAATAGTAGCAACATCACAAGGGATGGGTGGAAGAAACTGAAATGTTTTTAAATAAAATACATATACCATATGTGAAGCTGTTTAGAGTCATCTGAAGGTGGACTTATATGAATTAAAATGTATATTGTAAACTAGGGAAACCATTAATTTTTTTAAAAGTAGTATACTTGACAAGTCAGACAGAGAAAGACAAATACTTATGGGTAGAATCCAAAAAAACTGAACTAAAAAAAAACACAAAGATGTTTAGTGGTTTTCAGGGGTGGGTACAAATGTCTTGTCATAAGATGAATGTATTCTTGAGATGTAATGCACAGCATGGTAACTATAGTTAGCAATATACTGTATACTTGAAAGTTGCTGAGAGTAAATTTTAAAATTTCTCACCACAAAAAAGAAATTGTATTTATATGAGGTGACAGATATGTTAAACTAACCTTATTGTGGTAATCATCTTGCAAGATATATGTGTATCAAATTATTACATTGTATACATTAAACTTACATGATGCTATATATCAATTATATCTCAATAATGCTGGAAAAAAGTATATTTGATATATCAATAAATGGATTAATTAAGAGATGAAGGAAATCATATTAAATACTCAAAATCAGAGAAAGCAGAAAAAGAGGAAGAAAAAAGAAATGTAGAATTAAAGAAATTTTAAAAAGTTACAAATATGGTAAATATTAACCAAACTATATCAACACACATTTTAAATGTGAGTTATTCATATGCACAAGTTAGAAAACACACAATTAAAATTATAGATAAAAATCTCCAATCATATTTTGTCTACAATAAATTTATTTTAAATATAAAGATTCAGATAGGTTAAAAGTAAAGGAGTGGAAAATTATAGCATATTAACAATAATTTTAAAAAGCTTCTGTAGCTATATTAATTTTATAGAAGTAGACTTTAGAGCAAGGGAAATCATAAGATATATAGGAAGGCATTACATAATAAAAAAGGAGTCAATTTTCTAAGAAGATACAGCAATATTATATGGATGTGTGACTAAAAACAAAGTGACAGAATACATAAAACAAACTCTGATAGAGATAAAAAGAGAAATAGAAAAATCCATTGTTATAGCGGTATTGGAGACTTTAATACCACTCTGTCAGTAATGGATAGATCAAAGAGGCAGAAAATCAGTAGGGATACAGGTGACCTGAACAGCAATATCAGTCAAATTGAACTACTTGACATTTATAAAATACTCCATCCAACAACAACAGAATGCATATTATTCTGAAATGATATAAAACATTTATCAAGATAGGACAAATTCAGAGCCATTAAACACACCTTAATAAATTTAAGAGAATAGAAATCATGCAAAGTATATTCACAAACCACAAAGAAATTAAACTGAAAATAAATAACAAGAAAGTAATTACAGTATCCCCCAAATACTTAGAAATTGTATAACATACTTCTAAATAATTCATGGGACAAAGAAAAAAAAACAAAGAGATTAAAAATATATTTTGTTTGTTTGTTTGTTTTTTGTTTTTTTATCCTCACCTGAGGACATTTTTTCTTTCATTTTTTGTTCAGATAGAGTGGGAGGGAGAGAGAGGAAGAGAGAGAGAGAGAGAAACATCGATGTGAAAGGGACACATCGAGTGGCTGCCACCCGCACGACCACCCAGGGCCGGGGACAAACCGCAACTGAGGCACGTGCCCCTAGCGGGAACCGAACCCGAGATTCTCTGGACCACAGGCCGACGCTCCAACCGCTGAGCCAAACCATCCAGGGATAAAAATATATTTTTGAAAACACTGCCTTTGAACCTGATATGTCTTGTTTGTAGCTTCACAGTCCAAGCAACAGTGATAGAGCATAGGACTTATTATAGCTGGGGCTCTTCAGCTCTCAACTGAAGTAGTCTTTTAAAAACAAGGCATTTATTAATATATATCTATATCTATATTTATATCTATATCTCTATCTATCTATCTATATGGAAAAAAAGTACTACTTAATGAAATTTTAGGGAAAAGAAATTAGAGTAAAAATCAATGAAATTGAAAACAGAAAAACAATAGAGAAAAATTAATGAAACCTAAAGCCAGTTCTTTAGCATGATCAATAAAATTGATAAACTTTTAGTCAGACTAACCAAGAGTAAAGAAGTCAGCATTACCGATATCACAATGAACTAGGCACCATCACTACTGATTCCATGGACATTAAAAGAATAATAATGAAATGCAGTTAATCCTCAGTTCTTGAACATTTTCAATCTCAAACAATTCAGTTCTCAACCAAGTTGTTCATGGAAAAAATGTCTCCATTAACTTCGGTTGTTGACCTGACAACCCAAAAACCCTTTCATGTTGATACATTAGCATAACAAAAGGGATCTCTCAGGCCACAAACAAAGGAGAGAATGGGCCATTATGAGTCAGTTTGCAGCTAAACTTTGCGTTGTTAACATCTCAGGAAATTGTGCTGTGAATATGTGTGTGTGTGTGTGTGTGTGTTTGTTGTTGTTGTTTGCTTTTGTTGCTGGTGAAATGGACGATTAGTACAATTTTAAAACATAAAGAGGCCATCAGGAATGCTAATGTTGCTAAGGGTGTAAAAAAAAAAACAATGATCACAGGCAACTGAAGAGGTAGAAAAACTATTGTTGATTTGGATAAATGAAAAGCAGTTAGACAGTGACAGCATTTCAGAGGCAGTGATACATGAAAAAGTGAAGATGCTGCATGCTGACCTCCTGAAAACACTCCTAGCATGAGTGCTGAAAGTGATTTGTTTTAGGCTAGTAGGGGGCGATTTGATAAATTTAAGAAAAAAAGTGTTTGTTTATAGATTAAACAATACATTAGATATGTACTGTACATAAGAAAGTTTAAAACAGAAAATAATTTGGGGGTCTGGAAAGAATTAATTCAATTTATATTATTTCTAGTGGGAAGAAATGATCTGGTTTTCAAACAAATCACTTCTCGAACAGCCTTCCAGAACAAATTAAGTTCTAGAACTGAGGTTCCATTGTACATGAACATGAATACTATACCTGGCAAAGCTGTCCTTCAAAAATGAAGACACTGTAAAGACTTTCTCAGACAAACAAAAGGTAAGGGAGTTCACCACTAGACATCATCATCACTAGGTCTTACAAGAAACACTAAAGAGCCCTGGCCAGTTTGGCTCAGCAGTTAGAGTGTAGGCCTGCCGACCAATGAGTTGTGGGTTTGATTCCAGTCAAGGGCATGTACCTCGGTTGTGGTTCGTCCCCGGCCCTGGTCGGGTCATGTGACATGGAGGCAACCAGTCGATGTGGCTCTATCACATCGATGTTTCTCTCTGTCTCTCTCTCTCTCTCCCTCCTTCCCACTCTGTCTGATGATAAATAGAAAAAAATATATATATATATAAAGAAATATTAAAGAGAGTTTTTTTAGTTGAAATGACAAGATTGTATGGATGGAAAACTCTAGAAACTCAACAAAAAATCCTGTTAGAAATAATAGGCAAATTCAGTAAAGTTGCAGGATAGAAAATCAACATACAAAAATCAGTGGTTTTTCTATACACAATACATGATTGAAAAGGAAACTAAGAAATAAATCCTATTCACAATAGCAACAAAAAATTAAAATATGAATGTAACCAAAGAGGTGAAATACTTGTATACTAAAAACTATAAAGCATCAAAGAAAGAAATTTAAAAACACACAGATAAATGGAAATATTTCTGTGTTCATAGATGGGAAGAATTAATATTGTTAAAATATCCCTACTACACAGAGGAATCTACATATTCAATGCAATTAAATTGCAGTGGCATTCTTTACAGAAATAGGGGGGAAAAGCAGTCCTAAAGTTCACATGGAACCAAAAAAAGACCCTGAATAGACTATGCAAACTTGAGCAAGAAGAACAAAGCTGAAACTATCATCCTTCATGATTTCAAAATACATTAAAAAGCTAAAATAATCAAACAGTGTGGTACTGGCATGAGAACAGACACATGGACCAGTGAAACAGAATAAAGAGCTCAAAAATAAACCTGTACAACTACAGTTGACTGATCTTGGACAAGCGTGCCAAGAATACACAACAAGGAAATTATAATCTCTTCAATAAATGATTGAGAAAACTGGTTATCCACATGCAGAAGACTGAAATTGGACCCCTATCTCACACAATATATAAAATTCAACTCCAAATGGATTAAAGACTCAAATGTAAGACTTAAAACTTTAAAACTACTAGAAGAAAACACAGACATTTTTCTTGGCAATGATTTATTGGATATGATTTCAAAAGCACAGGTAACTAAAGCAAACATAGAAAGTGTGATTGCATCAAACTGAAAAGCTTCTGCATAGCAAAAGAGATAATCAGTAGAGTGAAAAGGCAACCTACAAAGTGGGAAAACATTTATACATCATAAATATTATTTGGGATGAATATTCAAAACTTATACAGAACTCAAACAACTCAATAACAAAAACAAACAAACAAACAAACAAACAAAACAACCTGAATAAGAAATGGGCTAAGGACCAGAATAGATAATTCTCAAAAGACATACAAATAGCTAACAGGTATATGAAAAACTGCTCAGCATCACTAATAAGAAAAATGTAAATCAAAACCACAATGGAATATCACCTCACACATGTGAGGATGGATATTATCAAAATGACAAGGGATAGCACGTGTGGCAAAAGGTACATTTGTACGCTGTCAGCGGGAATGTATATTGGTACAACCACTATGGAAGACAGTATGTAGGTTTCTCAAAAAATTCAAAAGACACTACCATATGATCCAACAATCCCACTTCTGGGTGCATATCCAAAGTAAATGAAATTACTATCTGATAGAGATATTTGCACTCCCGTGTTTATTGCAGTATGATTCATAATAGTCAAGATATAAAAATCACCTAAGTGTCAGTTGATAGATGAATAAAGAAAATTACACACACACGGTGGGGTAAAAGTAGGTTTACAGTTGTGAGTATGTAAAACACAGAGTTTGTGTTTGTATTATAACTTATTAATTACTGTATCATTTTCCATACGAACAATTGTAAACTCACTTTTGCCCCACCCTGGAGGGAGAGAGAGAGAGAGAATATATTACTCAGTTTATTACTTCATATTCTTTATTCTATGTGAAGTAAGTCAGACAGAAAAGGATAAATATGTACTGATGATCTCACATACGTGGAATCTAAAAATGTCAAAATCAGCCCTGGCTGGTTTGGCTGAGCAGTTAGAGCATCAGCCCATGGACCGAAGGGTTGCAAATTTGATTCTGGTCCAGGACAAATACCTGGGTTGCAGTTTCGAACCTAGGCCCCAGTCAGGGTCGAGTCGGACACAGCCAGTTGATGTGTCTCTCTCACATTGATGTCTCTCTATCTCTCTGTCCCTCCCTTCTTTCCATTCTATCTAAAAGTCAATGGAAAAAATATATATCCTTGGGTGAGGAGTAACAAAAGAAATAAAAATGTCAAATTCATAAAAGCAGAGTGGGATGGTAGTTGCCAGGGACTGAGGTGTGGAGGAAACAGGGAGATGGTGGGCAAAGGGTAAAAAGGTTCAGTTATGTGGGATGAATAAGTTCTGGGGCTCTAATGTAAAGCATGGTGACTGTACTTAAACATACTCTATTATGTACTGTAAAACCTCGATATAATGGACTAATTCAGGCAAGGGCATGTCTGTTAAAGCCAAAAGCCCTTTATATAATAAAGTACGTTTTCTAAATGCATATGTTAAAAAATTGACAAATTAGTTAATTTGCCTCTTTTCACTTATTGTAGACATGTTTGTGTATTTAAAACAAATGGCGTATTTGTTAAAATTTGTTAAAAATAGCAGTGAATTAATAACAAAAAATAACCTGTTAATTTAATTATAAACAAATCTTGGTTAATAGCACTTTAAAGTTAACAGTGTGTTAATTTTCACATATGACATAGCAACTGGAAATTTTGTCCATTAAATCTGAAGTCTGTTAAATTGAGAGTTTACTGTACAGTACTTAAAATTTGCTGAGAGAGTTGAACTTATGTGTTCTCACCACACAGAAATTATAACCATATGAGTTGATGGATATGCCAATCAGCTGGTCATAATCATTTCACAATGCATATGCATATTTAACACCACACTCTATACTTTAAACCCAAATTTTGTCAAGTATAGTTCAATAAAGCTGGAAAATTAAAATAAATTTTAAAAAGACACTGCCTTTTGTCTCATAAACACTGTAAACTTTTAGTGATTCGTCTCTAGGAAAATAGACAAAGTGTAGAATAATAAATGCATTATACACATTTTTTATACACCCCATTTTCAACAGCATAAAAATCCAAAAATTACTGAAGAAGTTTCACAAAAATGTTCAACATCTTTATGGAGCCAACTATAAAAGTTTCCTGATAGAGTGAGAATATTAGAAATATCTAAATTGGATCTCGGAAAATGGCGGTGGAGTGAATGGAAGCTACACAGACGATCTCCCAGGACCAAAGGGGAATTACAACTAAAATAAAGACAAATCATCAGGAAGAAGCAACAGAAAAGCAGCGGGAGAGGACCATACAACCAGGGACACTGAATGAGCCTGGTAGGATCTGCGGAGGCGCGTGAGGGTGGTAGGATGGGAGCCCATGGACAGCAGCGGCCTTGGCTGTGAGCAGCTGCAGAGCCCACCCTCGGGGTTAAGAGCCCTAGCTGCTCCACAGTGCAGAGGGCCCAGACAGAGTGCTAAATAGCCACAGCCACTCACCTGGGGCTAGGGAAGAGGAAGGGCGGGCAGGACTGGAACTCTGTGGGGACACCTGGGATTTGGAGGGCGCTCAGAGTTTGTGCTGAGCTGTGGCCACAAAGGACGGTGGTGGCCAGCACCTCCATCCCCTTTACACAGAACAGCAGCCAAGTTTGCTCCTTCCTGGAGCTGTGGAAGCCCCTCACTCCGAGATTCCCAGGTGAGGAAAAGAGGTAAAGAAATGCAAATTGAGGCTCATTAACAACCAGCATTGGCCACCCTCTGGAAATCCTCTTACACTGTAAACATCTGAGGGAGTTTCTCATTCAACTGAGATCCTAAGGCTTTTCAAGTAACTGAGGCTAATAGCCTCCAGGCAAAAAGCTAGAGCATAACTGAACCTTTCCTGAGCTTGCAAATCTACCCAGGAAAGTGAGACTTCACAGTGGTATTTAAGGAGGGCCCTCCAGGCTCATCCAAACCCAGTAGAGGGAGCCACAAATAGCAGAACACCAACACCCACAGAGAAAATTTGGCAGGCTCCAAAACCCACTGAGATAGCAAAAATGGTGAAACAAAGAAACAGATCCCAAATGAAAGAGCAAGAGAACTCTATCGAAGATGAGATAAAGGAAATGCAGTTAAGCAAATTATCAGAGGTAGAGTTCAGAGCCATGATCTTGAGGAAACTAAACAGCATGAGTAAGGACATCAACACCATGAAAACCAACCAAGTGGAAATAAAGAATGACAGCAGAAATAAAGAACATATTTGAAGGACTGACCAGCAGAGTAGAGGAAGCAGAGGACCGGATCAGTGAATTAGAAGACAGAGTAGAAAAAATCAATCAATCAGAAAACCAAAAGGAAAAAACAATGAAAAAACAGGAAGATAGCTTAAGAGAACTGTGGGAAAACTGGAAACGTAATAACATTCGCATCATTGGAGTCCCCGAAGAAGAAGAAAATGAGCAAGGGTTAGAGAATATATTTGAAGAAATAGTGACAGAAAACTTTCCTAACCTGGTGAAGGAAGAAAGCATTCAAGTTCAAGAAGCACAGAGAGCCCCAAGTAAGAAGAACCCAGACAGGCCCACACCAAGACACATAATAATTAAAATGCCAAAAATTAAAGAAAAAGAGAGAATCCTAAAGGCAGCAAGAGATAAGCCACAGGTTACGTACAAAGGAAACCCGATTAGACTATCATCTGACTTCTCAACAGAAACACTACAGGCCAGAAGGGAATGGCATGAAGTAATCAAGGTCATGAAAAACAAGGATCTGAATCCAAGACTACTCTATCCAGCAAGGCTATCATTCAAAATAGAAGGTCAAATAAAGAGCTTTCCAGACAAAAAAAGGCTAAGGGAATATATTAGTACCAAACCAGCACTGCAAGACATGTTAAAAGGACTGCTGTAATTAATAGAAGAAATAGAAATAAAATTAGAACCACATTGTACAAAAATGGCAATAAATAAGTACATATCAATAATCACCTTAAATGTAAATGGACTGAATGCTCCGATAAAAAGACACAGAGAAGCTGACTGGATAAGAAAGCATGATTCACATATATGTTGTTTACAAGACACCCACCTCACAACAAAAGACTCACATAGGTTCAAAGTAAAGGCATGGAAAAAATCTTCCAAGCAAATGGAAAGGAACAACAGCAGGGGTAGCAATACTCATATCTGATAAATTAGATTTCAAATTGAAGACCATAACTAGAGACAAAGAAGGCCACTACATAATATTGAAAGGGTCTATCCAACAGGAAGATATAACCTTGGTAAACATATATGCACCCAATATAGGAGCACCAAAATATATTAAAAATCTTCTGGAGGACTTCAAAGGAGAAATAGACAGCAATACAATCATAGCAGGAGACTTCAACACCCCACTGACATCACTGGATAGATCATCTAGACAAAAAATTAACAAGGAAACAGAAATTCTAAATGAAGCACTAGATCAAATGGATGTAATAGATATATACAGAGAATTACACCCCAAAACTGCAGAATTCACATTCTTCTCAAGTGCACGTGGGATATTCTCAAAGATAGACCATATATTAGGGCACAAACTAAGTCTCTACAAGTTCAAGAAGATTGAAATCATAACAAGCATCTTCTCAGACCACAATGGCATGAAACTAGAAATCAATTGCAACAAGAACATGAAAAACATATAAACACATGGAGGCTAAATAGCATTTTTTTTTTTTTTTTTGGTAATCCATGATTATATTGCTTTATTTATTTTTTTATAATTTATTTTATTATTAATTTGTTTTTGTTACAGATGTTTTTCCTTTTTTTCCCCCATTGACACCCTCCTCCCCCTCCCCTTCTCCTCCTCCCCATCCCTGTTGTCCATGTCCATTGGTTATGCACCCATGCACATAGGCTCTGTGATTTATCTCTTTCCCCTGCCTCCCCCCCTCCTCTGAGGCCCATCATCCCATACTCCACCTCCATGTCTCTGGGTCAATTTCGTTGTTCAGTTTGCTCTGTTCTCCTGTGTGCTGCTGGCTTCCTCCATTGGTGTGGGGGTCACCCAGCTCCCCCGCTCCGCCTGGGTTCCCCCATGGTGGGGGGGTCGCCCGGCTCCCCCGCTCCGCCTGGGTTCCTCCGTGGTGGGGGGTCGCTCGGCTTCCGCAGGCGCCCCTGGCTGCAGGATCTCGTTTCCTTTCAGGCGAAAAGGAGGGTCCTGGAGGGCAGTATGCCATCTCCATTCTGCTGCTTCTTTAATTTCGTAGTTGCAGGGCTTCCATTCAGCGTGATTTCATGTGGTCTTTAAGTGATAGTTATTCTGTGATTTAGTTGTAACTTTGATGTGGTTGTGGGAGGACGCGATTCCGCGTCCACCTAGGCCACCATCTTGACCAGAAGTCCTAAACTATTCTTTATTTCAGTTAGTGCCTCCTTCATTTTTAACTGTGTATCCATCATTTCTGACTGGTCCCTTTTTATGCTCTTGAGGCCCTCACTAAGTTCACTGAGGTTCTCACTAAGTCCATTGAGCATCCTTATAAGCAGTATTTTGAACTCTGCATCTGTTAGGTTGCTTAACTCCATTTCACTTAGTTCTTTTCCTGGAGTTTTGTCTGTTCTTTCATTTGGGACCTGTTTCTTTGTCTCCTCATTATGGCTGCCTCCCTGTGTTTGTTTGTATGTATTACTTAGCGAGAGGTGTGGGGCTAGCAGAGACCAGATGCTGCTTGTTTGAAAGAATTTAGGAAAAGCTGAAGCAGGCTCCAAGACAGGCCAATCCTATGGTCAAGCAACTGGCAACAGCTTGGGTGGGCCTGGAAGTTGGGTGGGGCGGGGCCTCATGGAATCACCAGGGCGGGGCCAACAGTGTGAGCCAGGTTGCTGGAGTCCCAGAAATGGCGGCGTCTACCGCCCCAGGGAAGGGCTCACCAAAGGAACAGAAGCCTCTGATAGCACGTCTGTCCAGGAGAAAGCTGCCTCTCCAGCCCTCGCGCCAATGTCAAACAGCTCAGTTCTTCCCCATATGATTCTGGTGCCTTTCAGACTCCCTCCCGCATGCTGGAGCCCGGAGGGAGCGAGTCCGAGTAAGTCCGTGCGTGGGCCCTTTAAGAGGAGCTGCCGGGAGCTCCAGCCGCCTCAGCCTCAGTTCTCGCTGGTTTCTCCAGCCAGAAGTTATGGAGACTTCTCTTCCTGGCACTGGAACCCTCAGCTGGGTGCCTGGTGTGGGACAGGGACCCCTCAGTCCTCAGGGAGGACCTTCCCAGCTGAGGTGTCCTCCTAATTTTTATCCGCCACACGTGGGTGTGGGACCAGCCCGTCATGCCTCCGCCCCTCCTACCAGTCTCGATGCGGCTTCTTCTCTAATTTTGTAGTTGTCAGACTTCCATTCAGCTTGATTTCAGGTGGTTTTGAATGATGGATGTTCTGTAGTTTAGTTGTAACTTTGATGTGGTTGTGGGAGGACGTGATACTGCGTCTACCTACACCGCCATCTTGACTGGAAGTCCTAAATAGCATGTTACTGAACAATGAATGGGTTACCATGGAGATCAAGGAAGAATTTAAAAAATTCCTGGAAACCAATGAAAATGAACACACAACAACACAAAATCTATGGGATACAGCGAAAGCAGTTCTGAGAGGGGAGTTCATAGCACTATAGGCCCACCTCAAGAAAGAAGAAAAATTTCTAATTGACTACCTAACCTCACAACTTAAAGAACTGGAAAGCAAAGAAAAAGGAAACCCTAGAGCACGTAGAAGGAAGGAAATAGTAAAGATCAGAGCAGAAATAAACGACATGGAGACCAAAAAAACAATTCAAAGTATCAATGAAACAAAGAGCTGGTTTTTTGAAAAGATAAACAAGATTGATAAACCCTTAGCTAGACTGACCAAGAAACAAAGAGAACACAAATACACAAAATCAGAAACGAAAGAGGAGAAGTAACAACTGACACCACAGAAATACAAAGGACCATTAGCAAATACTATGAACATTCATATGGCAACAAATTCGACAATCTAAATGAAATGGACACATTCCTAGAAACACATAGTCTCCCAAAACTGAATCGGGAAGAGATAGAACACTTGAACAGGCCAATAACAACGAAGGAAATTGAAGATGTAATCAAGACCCTCCTAGCAAACAAAAGCCCAGGCCCTAACGGCTTCACGGGCGAGGTTTACCGAACATTCAAAGAAGAACTAACACCCATTCTCCTCAAACTATTTCAAAAAATTCAAGAAGAAGGAAGACTTCCAAACTCGTTTTATGAAGCCAGCATAATTCTAATCCCAAAACAAGAAAAAGACACTACAAAGAAAGAAAACTACAGGCCAATATCCCTGATGAACATAGATGCCAAAATCCTTAACAAAATACTAGCAAATTGGATCCAGCAATACATCAAAAAAATGATTCACCATGACCAAGTGGGATTCATCCCAGGGATGCAAGGCTGGTACAATATACGCAAATCAATAAATGTAATACATCACATAAACAAAATGAAAGATAAAAACCATATGATCATATCAATAGATGCTGCAAAAGCATTTGACAAAATGCAGCACCCATTTCTGATAAAAACGCTCAACAATTTGGGAATAGAAGGATCATATCTCAACATTATAAAGGCCATATATGAAAGACCTACAGCCAACATCATACTCAATGGACAAAAACTAAAAGCATTTCCCTTAAGAACAGGAACAAGATAAGGATGCCCACTTTCAACACTCTTATTTAACATAGTAGTAGAAGTCTTAGCCACAGCAATCAGACATGAAGAAAAAATAAAAGGGATCCAAATTGGAAAGGAGGAAGTGAAACTGTCATTATTCGCAGATGACATGATATTATACATAGAAAACCCTAAAGACTCCATCAAAAATCTACTAGACTTAGTTAATGAATTTGGCAAAGTAGCAGGATACAAAATTAAGGTCAAGAAATCAACGGCATTCTTATACACCAATGATGAACTCACAGAAAGAGAAACTATAAAAACAATCCCATTTACCATCGCGGCAAAAAAATTAAGATACCTAGGAATAAACTTAACCAAAGAAATAAAGGACCTATTTGCAGAAAACTACAGGACACTGAAAAAAGAAAGAGAGGAAGATATAAAAAAGTGGAAGCACATACCTTGTTCATGGATTGGAAGAATTAACGTCAATAAAATGTCCATATTACCCAAAGCAATCTATAGATTTAATGCAATCCCCATCAAAATACCAGTGACATATTTCACAGAACTAGAACAAATATTTCAAAAGTTCATATGGAACCAAAAGAGACCCCGAATAGCCACAGCAATCTTGAAAAAGAAGGACAAAGTAGGTGGGATCACAATACCGGATATCAGCTTATACTACAAAGCTACTATAATCAAAACAGCCTTGTACCGGCACAAGAACAGGCATATAGACCAGTGGAACAGAACAGAGAATCCGGAAATTGACCCAAGACATTATGCTCAATTAATATTTGACAAAGGTGGCCAGAGCATACAATGAAGTAAAAACAGCCTCTTTAATAAATGATGATGGGAAAATTGGATCGCTACATGCAAAAAAAAATGAAACTAGACCATCAACTTACACCACACACAAACATAAACTCAAAATGGATAAAAGACTTAAATGTGACTCCTGAATCCATAAAAATCCTAGAAGAAAATGTAGGCATCAAAATTTCGGACATGATACGCAGCAGAATCTTCACTAATACATCACCTAAGGCAACAGAAACAAAGGGAAAAATGAACACATGGGAGTACATCAAACTCAAAAGCTTCTGCACAACAAAGGAAACAACCATCAAAATGGAAAGGGTAACCCACTGTATGGGAGAGCTTAATTGCCAATGATACATCAGATAAGGGGTTAATCTCTAAAATATATAGAGTGCTCATACAACTCAACAAAAGGAAGACAAAGAACCCAATTAAAAAATGGGCAGATGAACCAAATAGACACCTCTCCAAACAGGACATACAAATGGCTAAGAGACCTCTGAAGAAATGCTCAACATTACTAATCATCAGAGAGATGCAAATTAAAACATCTATGAGGTATCACCTCACACCTGTCAGAATGGCCACCATCAACAAATCATCAAACAATAAGTGTTGGTGAAGGTGTGTAGAAAAGGGGACTCTAGTACACTGCTGGTGGGAATGCAGACTGGTGCAGCCACTGTGGAAAAGACTATGGAGTTACCTTAAAAAATTAAAAATTGAATTGCCATTTCACGCAGTGATCCTACTTCTAGGAATATACCCTAAGAAGCCTGAAACACCCATCAGAAAGAATACATGTACCCCCATATTCATAGCAGCACTATTTACAATAGCTAAGATCTGGAAACAGCCCAAGTGTTCATCAGTTGATGAATGGATAAAAAAGCTGTGGTATACATACACATTGGAGTACTATGCAGCTGTAAGAAAGGAAGATCTCTTATCCTTTGAGACGACATGGAGGGACCTCGAGAGTATTATCCTAAGTGAAACAAGCCAAGCAGAGAAAGACAAATATCACATGATCTCACTTATTTGTGGAATATAATAAACATAACAGTCTGAAGAACAGGGTAGACCCAGAGATGTGGAAGTAGGGTACAGACTGACAACCCTCAGAAGAGGAGGTGGCAGAGGAGGGAAGAGAGAAACCACAGAACTTATGCGCTTGTATGCATAACTTATGGACATGGACAACAATGCTGGGGACCGGGTGGGGGGATGGGGAGGAGGTTGTCAATGGGGAAAAAAGGAGAAACATCTGTAACAAAAATAAATTAATTAAAAAACAAAAACATAGGTTCACATTCTCCAAAACAAGATTCAAGTAAAATAATAAGCACCATATCTTTGCCTGTACCATTTTTTAATATTTAGTAGCATTTTCTCCTTGCAAAATTCAAGCTGTTATTTTCCTACATAATCACTTGTTTCCTTTATATGCATTTGTTGTAGATCTACATAATTTGATGACTACTCTACGCTATTAAACAATGACTAATTAGTACTATATTATAAGACATTTATTCATTTATATGCTTATTATTTGTACTAACATTTTACCCTTTCTGAAAACTCCTGTATTTTATATATTTTTCTCTACATGTGAGTTTCATATACTTTAAGCTATGACTGCAGTGGACTAAATGTTTATGTCTCTCCAAAATTCATGCATTTGTTGGTGGGGCCTTTAGGAGGTAATTAGATCATGAAGGTGGAGCTCTCAAATTATATTGGTGCCTTCATAAGAGACCAGAGAGCAAACTAGTTCTCTTTCTGCCATGCAAGGATACAGAGAAGTTGGCAGTCTGCAATCTGAAAAAAGATTCTCACCAGAATCTGTCCAAAGCCATTGCTTTGTAAGTCTTTAATTTTTTTCATATATTTCAGATCTTCTGATCTTTTAAAAGAAACAGTCTTTGTTCTATTGATATTATTTATTGTTTTTCTAATATCCATTTCTTTGATTTATGCTTTTATCTCTAATATCTTCTGTTTGCCTTGGGTTTAAGGGTTTAATTTGCTTCTCTTTTTCCAGTTTCTGAAGGTAAAGCTGATATTACTGAGTTGAATCCTTTCTTCCTTTCTAATATAAGCATTTAATGACAAATTTCCCACTTAACAATGCTTTGTCTGAGTCCCATAACTTCTGATATGTTGTATTTAGATTTTCATTCAGTTCATAATATTTCATAATTTCCTTTAGTAACTTCTTTTGAAACATATGTTAGCAAAAATATATTGTTTAATTTTCAAATATCTGGGGACCTTGTTGATATAAAATAAATGTTAGGGTTTTAAATGCCAGAGGGAAGAATTTGAACCTAATGGGTTTAGCAGTGAATGACCATTGATTATTTTTGTGAAGTATACTGACATATCAGAGCTGTGTTTGAGAAAATATAGTATTGAGGAATTGAATGGATCAGAGGCTGGAGTAGGTAGGTAGCTATGCATCAAATATTCATTCTAGCCAACTATGCCATATGCACTTGCATTTATTGAATTTCTCTCGTTTCTGAAAGACCATTTATCTAAGTATTCAAGTCACTTTGAATTTAAATGTACTAGCAAATTTACTAGTTAGTGCCATCTGCAAACCTGATTAGCACACACTTTAAACTATCTACATGAATGATTGGTGTAACCATTATTATGGCCAAGCCAGTTAAATTGCTCAAATTGAGCTAAAATTTTTGTTAGTGGAATAAATATTTACATTTAATATATGTGTTTCAAACTATAAATAATTGATATTTAGCTACTTAGAAACTACAATGTAATTGTGTGAGACATGACTAGTATGAAATCAGAATCTTATAAATCTGTCTAATTATCCTAAATCATATTCCTAGAAATCTAGTTGCTAATATATTTTTAAAGGTTTCATACTATTTTAAATAAAAACATTTATTTTAACAGATCTCTTGGAACTTACACATACCATGGAAGTAGAACAACTGTCACACAATGTTTATGACCTAAAAGGTAAGCAAGATTAAGTTGGGCTAGGCTCGTAAAAAAATAAACACAGAACACTCCAGACCACCATTTTTGCTATTTCCTTCAATGTTGCTTTCGTTGAACTGTGGCTTTTCAGTGTTTTTTGTTTGTTTGTTTTTTTAATCCTCACCCGAGGATATTTTTCCATCTATCTTCAGATAGAGTGTGAGAGAGGGAGAGAGAGAAACACCAATGTGAGAGGGAAACATTGATTGGCTGCCTCCTGCATAACCCTCACCAGGGCCGGGGACAAACCGCAGCTGAGGTACGTGCCCTTGACCAGAATTGAGCCCTCGACCCATGGGTCTGCAGGCCAATGCTCTAACCACTGAGCAAAACTGGACAGGGGAGACTGAGGCTCTTAATGTTTTTGGGTATGAATACCTTTCAGAATCTAATAATAGTAGGGTGAAAGGAAACTTTTGCCCCCAAAAATTCTCTATTTGCATAAAACTCACAATTCTTTCCATAATTTCAGAAGGTTGATAGATTTTCCCTGTTATGGGTTTACTTGTGTCCTCCAAAAAGATATATTGAAATCCTAACTTGTACCTTAGAATGTGACCTCATTTAGAAACAGATTTTTTAGATGTAATTGCAGTATTAGGGTGGGCCCTAACCTAGTATGATTGGTTACAAAAAGAAGGAAAACAATGTGAAGACACAGACACACAGGGTAAATGTCATGTGAAGATGAAGACAGAAATTGGAGTGATGTACCTATAACCCACAGAACACCAGAGACTGAAAGGTGTCAGGACACTCAGAAGGAACCAACAGTGTTGACACCTTGATTTCTGACTTCTGGTCTCCAGAATTGTGAAACAATACATTTCTGTTGTTTTAAACTACCTAATTTATAGAACTTTGTTTTAGCAGCCCTTACAAACTAACATATTTTCTTTAAGTCCTATCTGTGTGTGTGTGTGTGTGTGTGTGTGTGTGTGTGTGTGTGTGTGTGTGTTTGGAAATCTATGAAACCCAGGATCCTTCCATTTTCAAGTATTTTTTTTAGCAGTCAGACCTAGTGGCAAGGTGCCTTCAGTACAGTATAAAACAAGTTATTTTGCAACTTCTATGACTAAGAGGAGATAATATGTTTTACGAGTTAATGTGTAATTTAATGAACTACTGAAGAGTGTGCTTTGAAAACAGGAATGGCTGGTAACAGAAATGTCATTACCATGTTCAGATTCTCCATATGACTAACCTTTGTTTACTCAGTGATTAATACGTTTACCTGTCCTCTGCAAGAGCATAGAGTTGAATATCAATTTGCAGCTGACTCACTTTATAAGGGCTATTCAAACATACTGTTTTTCAGATGCTAAGTAAATGTTTATCCTAAGTGAAATAAAATGTAGGAAATGAGCAAATTAACTTGTACCTACTAAATGGTTAATGTGAGTTCCTTTTAAGGTTGTCAACTGGAATTTATATCAGTTTCCCATGCCCATAGGTCTTTGAAATGTGTAAATACTGTTAATTTGATGATGTATGGGATACAAGGGTGAAATGGGAACATCTATAATAGTGTCAACCAGAAAAATAATTTTTTAAAAAGATGTATGGGAGCATAAGTCAAAAACCAAACAATATGAACCAGTGCATCATATTGTTATTAGGTCAAAGAAGCTGCTGAAAATTTATGAAATAGAATTGGTTTCATGAGGCTAAAAAATAAATAAGAAAAGTTTTCTCGTTACATTTACTTTAATTTTTCAATCTCTAGGGGAAAATATATTGTCCTATCAACTTTGACTTAGGAGCTCTATTTTAGGAAGTGTCTTCTAGTTTTATTTTTTGTGCAGTGATAAATATTATTTCCATTGGCTATAAGGAGAAAATATAAACATTTGTACCAGGAGAATTGCGTATTCATCAAATATATACTACGTGTATATTATGTACCTGGCACTATGCTAGATGATAGAAATACAGAGAAAAATAAGATATGGTCCATGCCCTCAAGGATTCTTGCTGATAGAAGACACAAAAATAACAATTACAGTATGCAATGATTGCTGGGAGGGAGTGTGGAGGATGGGTGCCCTACAAGAGATAGTATTTGAGTTGAATCTTAATATTGGTCAGTGTGTTCCAGGGAGATAGAATAGCATGAACTAAAGCAAAGGTAAAAAAACAAAAACAAACAAACAAACAAACAAACAAAACAGTGTGTTACATGGGACACATACTAAAAAGCGTTCATTGTTTATTTGAAATTCAAATTTAACTAGGTGATTATATACATAATCTGGCAACTATGTGGAGAACTGAATGCATTTCTGTGTTGTTGGAATGTCAAGTGCAAGTCATAGATTGTGTAAGATGGAACTGGAAAGTTAGGCAAACGTTAGATTATGAAAAACTAGGTTGCCAAGTCAGGCAGCTTGTAATTAGGTTTAAGAACAGTAACAAGCATTGAAAAGTTTTTAGCAGAAAAGTGATATAATGAAACTTCTCTTTTTAGATGGGTTATTCTGACAACACATGGAACATACATGGAGATAAGTAAGATTAGGGATAGGGAAATTATTAAAATACATTAATGTTAAGTAAACCCAGGAGATACGGTGGTAGCTTAAACTAGTGCAATAGTTGAGAAAGATGGAAATAAGGTGATGGAAGAAATTTTTAGGAGGAAAATCCAGAAGTTTGGGTTGTTGATTAAATGGGATAATGAGAGAGAAAGGAAGTCTAGGATGACTACAAAGATTCTATCTGAGTGTCTGGATATATGCCATGGGGAATATAGGAGAAGGGGCAAGATTTTTGGGCAAGATGACAAGTTTTATTTTGGGCATATTGAGCAGGTAGTGCTTGTGGACCAAATAAAAATGACCAGAGGGTATCAGGGGAGTATTCTATGTTGACAATATAGATTTGGGAATCATCTATATATAGTTAATATAAAAGCCAGAGAACCAATTAAAAAAAACTAATTCTTGAATTTCATGGAATTTAAAATCTTCTTGAAGGAAATTTGCTACTCAATGTAGTTCTAATCTTGGTTCATCAATATACCATAAAAAGATTCAATACAATAAATATACAATTGAAAACCATGTGGTGGAGTTTCTATTTATCTCATTTATGGAATTATCTCATATTTACAACACTTCAATATAATGTGAGAAATTGAATCTAGGAATAAGCCAATTTGGAGGAAAAACTAACAATATTTTTATTGAATGAATGCGTGTGTCATTCTCATTTCAAAGTTTGACCTAACATTAACAAGATGACTTATCTGGGCCAATGTGGGCATTATAAAAGGGAATTTCTGGCCTTTCATCCAGTTTAAAACTTTTACTTTGTAACATTGGCTGTAAATTTATGTAGTAAAGGAGCTTGTTCAATCCATGCCAATGGGTAAAATGCTGTGGGTAAAAAGGTGAGGTTCTTAAGAAGATCAGTTTTACTTGGAGAGAAAGAAAACTTATATGTTAAATAAAACTGAATCTTTCATTGCTTAACAAGATTCTAACATATATATCAACAATAAACATATAGGTGGATTATTGTGAGCATAGAATTAAACAATTTACATGTTATCTCATAATTTTCAAAGAAATCCTAAGAACTAGGTATTTGGTTATTTCCATTCTATCACTGAAAAAATTGAAACTCAGAGAAGTTGCATAACATTTATATAGAGTTCGTAATTTCCAAAACCTACATTTAATAGCATATATACATACATGCATATATGCATACACACATATGTGTGTATATACATAACATACATACATATATTTATAAAAATATGTAGCTTATTTAATTTTTATCACTGCCAAAGTAAGCATTTCTAATTTTACTACTTGGTTCACAGTTCAAATCATAGAATCTTCAAATGGATTTCTCTCTCTGAACAGTTATGAAATTAAATAACCAAAATATTGCTTTGATATGTGTCAATTTACCTTCCTATATTTGAACCATAAAATCTTAGTGTTAAAAACTTTTAAAGTTTGTCAAGTCTAACCTCCTTTTCTGTGTAGGAATTCCTCTTTGACATCCTTGACACATGGTTTTCAGTCCCTGCTCAAATATCTTCAGTAGTGGTTCTCAACCTTCCTAATGCCACAGCCCTTTAATACAGTTCCTCATGTTGTGGTGACTCCCAACCATAAAATTATTTTCGTTGCTACTTCCTAACTGTAATTTTGCTACTGTTATGTCTTAGGCGACCCCTGTGAAAGGGTCATTGGACTCCCAAAGGGATCGCGACCCACAGGTTGAGAACTGCTGATCTACAGTGACTGGGAGGAGAAAAGGTCACCAATTTTATTGATCAGAAGCTGTTTTAGGTCCTAAATATGTCTTCTAAATAGTAACATGTCTATCCATGTTGTTGAAAATGGCCAGATTGTTTTTATGCCTGAATAATATTCCACTGTGTGTGTGTGTGTGTGACATTTTCTTTTCTCATTCATCCTTCAGTAGACAATTAGGTTGTTTCTATGTCTTGGCTATTATGAATAATGCAGCAATGAACACGAGGATGCATGTATCTTTAAAAATAAGTGTTTACATTTTCTTTGGATAAATGCCTAAAATTAAAATTGCTAGATCATATAGTAGTTCTATTTATAATTTTTTTTGAAGAACCTCCATACTGTTTTCCATAGTGACTGCACCATTTACATTCCCACCAACAGTACACAAGGGTTCCTTTTTCTCTATACCCTTGTGATAATTTGTGATTTGTCTTATTTATTTATGACTTTACTCAGGGGACTTTTACAGTTTTTTTTTTTTTTCCCTTTCCAAACTGTGTCCCTTGCCTCCCGTGCATTTATCTTTTATTTAAAAAATTATTTTATTTATTTATTTATTTATTTATTTATTTATTTTTATCTTTATTGTTGAAAGTATTACAGATGTCCCCCCTCTTTTCCCCCATTGACCCCCTCCCATAATAGCCATTCTAACAAGTGTGAGGTGATATCTCATTGTGGTTCTGATTTGCATTTCCCTAATGATTAGTGATGTTGAACATCTTTTCATATACCTGTTGGCCATCAATATGTCTTCTTTGGAAAATGTCTATTCAGATCATTTTATATATATTTTTTCCCCTGAATCTTCCATAATACTAACTTTTGTTTGGCCCCACTTTTACTGCATTTACATTTTAGGGAACTAGAAATATTTTTAAGGACTTGTAACTTCAGAGAATACTGTAAAGGAGGAAAACCACTTTCTCTTATGATGTTTGTTTTGTTTTTCACTAATGCATCAGGAAGAATGCTTTACTCTTAATACTGAGGGTAGAAAGATAAAACAAATTATGATGATCTGTGCTGATTTCAATCCTAATATAATTTATCTTTTAAATTAATCTGTGAATGAGGTGAACCTAATTTTCACACTGAAAATTCAAGAGAGAGAAAAAACATCTCAGAAATATTCAGGCAAAATAAGTCAATCCACTCAGAGATACTGAAGACAGACCCATGGTTGCTAGAGGAGAGGGGATTTGGGGGACTTGGTGAAAAGCAGGAAAAGATTAAGAAATACAAATTGGGAGTTACAAAATAGTCATGGGTATTTAAAGTACAGCCATGGGGAATACAGTCAGTAATATTGTAATAACTATGTATGATGCAAAGTGGGTACTAGAAATATTGGGGGGAACACTTTGTAAAGTATATGATTGACTAACCACTATGTTGTACACCTGAAACCAATACAAAGTAATATTGAACGTAAAACAAATACAAGTCAATCTGTCTTGTAGACAATATATTCTATGTGGAAAATCCTAAAGAATCTACACACACAGAAAATATGAGTGGTGTTAAAAGAAATTCAGCAAAATTGCAGACTATGAGATCAACAAACCAAATTCAGTTGTAATTTTACACACCAGCAATGAACAATATTTGTGTACATTTCCACCAGTTGTAACACCACTTACCTATCCTATCATCTAATTTATAAGGCTATAATGAAAGTATTTCCTGAATTTAATGAGTATCTGTGTTAGTATGTTGTGGCAGAAATTCGGTTGGTGGGAAGAGACAGACTGCATACACTCGGAGGATTAGAAAATGACTGTTTAATGTGCACCAGTGCTGTCCCAGCAGAGTCACCTCCAAAGGCTGAGCCCTGAGCCCGGATTCCAGCCACCTTTTATACATGATAAGCTTCCGGGTATTTGGGGCTTTCTAGTTCGTCAGTAGTTTAGGCAGTTGACAGATGTAAGGGAATTACAAAAGCCAAGGGTGGAGTCTCTGCACTGCCTAAGGGGCTGCACCTGGCTTGCCTTCTCATTTCCCCCTCTTGATTCTCAAGCTGCTCCTAGTAGACTTAGAGAACATCTTGGATAGGGAGTTCCCTTAGTGCCATGTGAGGAAGAGGGGCGATGATCTCTCTGACTGTTTCCTGCTGAAATAGGGGCGTTGAAGGGGAGGGATGCAGTAACTAGAGTTCTTCACCATCCAGAGGAGAGTAGTTGGGGGTTGTTATTTGAAGCATCATTTGGAGCTTTATTGTTTCTAAGTGAGAGGAAATGAAACAGGTTAGCATATTGAGAATACAAGGGCCAAACAGAAGCTGAGCAGTATAGAAAGCATTAAAAGAGAACTGGTTAATGAGAGTACCCAAGATGCCCAGTATTCATTCATTTTAATTCCTGGGCCATGTCTCTAACTATTTCTGACTGATTAACACAAAAGCAACATTCCTCATTTAAGAAGAGGCATATTCCTCCCTTTTCAGCAATCAGTATATCTAATGCCCTTCTATTTTTTAATACCACCGCTACTGAGTCTACTTGATCCTGTAAATCTACTAAGGATACAGAGTCCAGTGCTTGGCTCAGTCTGGTAGGTGATGACCATTGATTCTACTGGCAGAGTCCTCAGGCATTTTCTGTAGACCAATCAGCAGGTTTCACTGTCCTCTTAAGGGTGACCTGCAGAATATTGTTCTGGCTGGTGGTCACTCTCCAGGCAGGTTGGTTGTCATGTGGCAGGTGAGCTGCCTTCACCTGTAAGTGGTGGATCCAGGTATTCAGACCTGCAACCTTGAGAGCCGTGGGAGTGGTTAGTATAACTAAATAGGGCTATTTCCAGGTTGTTTTGAGGGATTCCGTTTTCCAGTCTTTTATCCAGACTTGTCCTTGGTCTGTGCAGGTGTACAGTTATTCCCAAGGAAGTGGGTATTCTATTGGTTCCCACTTATGTACCTCAAGAATGTTTTTTTCCTAGTCCTTGTAGTTTTTGGATTTCTAAATTTCCCAGTTCTTTTATATCCCCTTTGAATTTAATCAGTGGGGGAGGTCTCCCATATAAGATTTCAAAAGGGGAGAACCCTATCTTTGCCCAAGGGGTACAATGTAGTTGCAGGAGAGCTAGGGGCAGTATATCAGTCCAGGACAGTTTGGTTTCTTGACATAGTTTTGCCATGGTCTGCTTAAGGGTCTGATTTATGTGTTCTACTTTCCCTGAGCTCTGGGTCTGGTAGGCTGTGTGCAAATTCCATTGGATGTTTAGAGTTTTAGTTACCTGCTGTACTATTTCTGCTATGAAGGCTGGGCCATTGTCTGATCCTATAGGCAATGGCATTCCATATCTAGGGATGATGTCTCTCAGTAGAGCTTTGGTTCCTTCTTTTACCTTTTCTGTACATGTGGGGTAAGCTTCAACCCAGCCCGAGAAAGTACAAATGAAAACCAGGAGATATTTATTTCCTCTACTGAGTCCTATTTCTGAGAAGTCTACCTCTAGATCTTCAAAGGGTGCTTGGCCGCAGTGCTGGATCCCGGCAGGCCCAGTAGGGCCTTGTCTGGAACTGTTTTGAGCACAGAGGAGACAGAGGGAGACTGAGGCACAGAGGGATAGAAGTCGAGCAATTAGGTAGTACCAGCTTAATAAGGCTTCTAGGATGGTTTTTCCCAGATAGGTGAGTTCATGTTGTTGGAAGACTAACTGATGGGCTAATTGTTCTGGCACGTAGATTCTGTGGTCTGGGAGGATCCATATCCTTCCTTCATTATATTTCCCCCTTCCTGTTGTGCCCATTCTTCTTCCTGGGCTGTGTGCAGTCCCAGGAGGAGAACTGGAGACCACCCCCAGAGCTCCGAGAGCAGTCACCCCAGGATCCCCAAGGATCCCATCCACCAGCCTGTGGGATCTTAAAGTCCTGGAGCTGGTCCACATGGAGGCAGCGGCCACCCATACACGTCTGTGAAGGCCCACACAGGGTATCATCAGCTCACAATGAATGCTTGGTCTGGCACATGACATGATCATTGAGATGCCCAGAGCACCAGAGGGCAGCACAGGGTGGCGGCAGCTGCAGGCAGTGGTGTGAGTTGGGCCTGAAGTTACGTTGGCACTGGCGTTCTGCATCATAGTCTTTGCCAGGGAAAGTCACAGACAGGTGCAGGGAAGCCACTGGCTTGTCTAAGACACAGTGCCCATAGCCATTTTCCAGGAAGTCTGTGATGAAGTGGGCACTGCAGGGGTCCAGGGCTCCTCGGGATCCACATGAGCCATCACAGGAGACATGACATGACAAGAGGCTCTCCCAGGTCCATTCAGACTGACACATGGAGCATAGCTCCGAGCCAGGTCACACACAGTGCCCATGTCAGCCATGCTCAGGGTGTCACAGGTAGAGACCACACACAGGTACTGACAGGTAAACAGCAAAGTGATCTGGGTCTGAGTCCTCAGGGGTGTTGAGTCCTTGCTGCCAAGCACAGAAGCTGTGCAGGGTCTGGGCAGCACTGGGTCCCACCTGGGGCTCTTCTTCTCCTGGCCCTAGAACCACTAGCCGAGTCACTACCAAGCTGACAGGGTTGTGGATGCTCAGATGCTAGAAGGCCTTGGCTGCAGCTGCCATGGCTGTGAGCAGGTAGTGCTTCAGCCCTGTGTCATGAAATGCGGCCATCTTGTCATCTGCCACCACCAGGGTCTCCATGAATCTACTCAGGGAAGCAAAGTGCTTGGCTCTTTGGGGGCTGGAACTGGGGTTCTCAGGAGGAGTGTTGATGCTGCACATGAGGTCCTGGCTGTTGGTGGGACTTTTCTGGCATAGGATGTGAGCCTCAGGCTCCTCTGCGGAGTTAGAGGTGCCTCTCTCCAGGGGCTGGATGTGGAGTTTGGTCCCCAAATACTGCAGCACCCCTAACAGGGCTCCCTCGTCCCAGTGCAGAGGTACCACTGACTCTGGATCTCCATTGATGGTGCCAGTGAGGTAGGTGCCCTGCTTCACCCCACCCAGATGCTCAGGCACCTGGCCCAGGTACTGCACTGTCAGCTCTTGGACCCACACACCCAGGTCTTTCTCCAGCTCTAGCAGCAGTGTCTCCCCAAAGGCAGGGAAATGGTACCACAGACTAGCAGGGATGTCCAAACCAGGCAGGACGTTGCTGTTGAGTTTCTCGGGAAACCCTATCTCCTCCTCCTGGGGGAGGGGACTGGCCAGCCTGCTGCAATTGGGTCAATTTGCTTTGAAAGGTCAGCTACTAGTCTCTACCAATGCCCAAATTCCTGGGTTAGGACTCTCAGGGACATCAGGAGTCCTAAGGCTGGTGCCTCCATGAACTTGGTGAATACTTTCTCGATCAGGGCCCCAGACAAGGGGCACTTATTCTTCTCCTTTCAGGGTCTCATATAAGGTTTTTGCCAGTTCTGAAAATCCAGGTATCCATATTCAACAGAACCCTGATGTTCCCAGGCATTCTCAAATCTGTCAACAGGAAGTGAGAACCAGAATAGCGCAGATGGCCTGTTTCCTTTTGGCCCCTAGCATTCATTTGCCTTGGGTTATCTTGAAACTTAAGTCTGGCCAGTAGTGGCTGGGTGGAGCAGAAGTTCCTGGTTTTCCTCGCTGGTGGTTGGGGCACTCATTTTTCTGCCTCCTGCATGCTCCCCACTGGGGATTAGGCCCACAACCTGGGCATATGCCCTGACTGGGAATCAAACTTCTTGGTGCATGGTTTGATGCTGAACCACTGAGCCACACCAGCCAGGCTGAGGTCAGGAGGGAGACCAGCAGTAACAGGAACAGCTATAACAGCCTAGGGAGGGTCAAAATGGGGAGCAGTAGATGGGGTTGGGCTCCCCACAGCCCGATGCTCATCCAGGCCCTCCTGGGATGTGGGTCCGGCTGGGACACAGCAGGGTGCTGAAGCTGGGAGGGACTGAAGCCATCTGGGCACCATGTCCTTCACACCCTGGCTTTATGGAAAACTCCTCTCTGCAGCCTTGGGCTCAGACTAGCACCAGGGTCAGAGGCAGAGTTTCAGAGGGACTGGGGACCTTCAGACGAGATAGAGAAAACTTGCCCCTTGGCTTGGAAGAGGTGCCTAGTGGCCCGGCTCCTGCAAACCCTCCTCTCCTGCATCTTTGTCTCTCCCTGCTCTGTCTTCTGCAGCTTCTCTGGCCTCTCTCTGTCCGCCCCAAACTCTGGCTTCACCTCTGTGCCTTTGTCTGTCTCTCTCTTTGCCTCTGTGCCTTTGTCTGTCTCTCTCCTGCCCTCTCCCGTCTCTGTGTCTGTGGGTCTCCCTGAGGGTTCCTCATCAGGTAATGCCTCTCATGCCCAGTCTTCTATATGTAGATGTCCACCTGGTGCCTGGATCTGGAGCCACATTCTGGCTTCTGTGATAATCCTCTACAGTTGACCCAGGTGGGGCAATGAGTCTGGAAGACTGCTCCCCACTCTTATAGAGTCCCATCAAGGCCAATTCTCTGTGGACCCCTTGTTTTCTGCAGTGGCAATTGCATTGCTGCTGGGGGTTTTGGTCCCTGGGTCGTTGATCTGAGACATCTTCCCACTGGCTCCAGTGAACCTGGCTCTGGCAGTGCAGTGGGTGGTTGTGAGGGTGAGGTAGATGGAGGTAGGCTATAGGGCAGGTGAGGTTCCCCATCTTTATATAGTGGGGCATATGTTGGTGGCAGTGGAGGGGCGTCTTCTGCATCCCCTTGTAATATAGGAGGCTGCTTAATTCACTGTGAAATCTTCCTTCAACCTTTTGGGGACATCAAGGGTGCCTTCAGAGGGCTATTCCACACCAAAGGTGGGCCATTCTAATTCACAGAGGGTGTTCAATTTTCCAGGGGTCAATTTGACCCTATAATCTCCTGAGAACCCCTTGTTAAAATTCTTTATCATACATTCCAGAACAATGGGTTTAGAGGAATTTTCCCCGATAATGCTAAGATGGTTAAACAAACCTCCCAGTAAATGGTGTTGCAAGACAATCAGGAGGAAACACTCCTTTCGTCCACCTGGCCACTCCCCTTGCAGGGATTTAGGTGCCTCTTGGCATTGGCAGGTCAGTATAAGCCCCCGACTCGCACCAGATTCTCTGGTGGAGACAAATGTCCTCATGAACCTAATACTGCCTTTAGCCATATGAGGTAGCCACGGAGGCACAGGTTGGGACTCACGCAGGTTCCATAACAGGTGTTGTGGAGCATGGTCACTCACACACACAACCACACAGAATTTAAACTTCCACCCAGGACTTCCCTATCCTGTGTGGCATTTATAACACCTGGGAAGTGATCAAGCTCCCCTTCCGCCTTAGATGTGGGCCTGAACTCAGTCCTGGGTCCCCAGGGAACTTACCGATCTGATGTCCTCGCAGGCTTTTCTATTCTCCCCAGAGTCTGTTCAAACACAGCTGTGGCCAACTACAGCCAGGCCCGGCAAAGGTCAGGGTCCAGTGAAATCAGCAGTGGTGTGCCTTCCTTTCCATTGTGGTGGTCCAAAATTAGTGGCTCCTTCCCACCGGCTTCCGACAACGGTGGTTCAAGGGGCCAGCACCGCTGTCAGCTTCCTGGCCAATGCACCAAAGTGTTGTGGCAGAAATTCATTTGGTGGGAAGAGACAGACTGCATGTACTCGGAGGATTAGAAAATGACTGTGTAGCCCTGGCCGGTTTGGCTCAGCGGTTAGAGCGTCGGCCTGCGGTCCAGAGAGACCCGGGTTCGGTTTCCGCTAAGGGCATGTACTTCGGTTGCAGTTTGTCCCCGGCCCTGGTTGGTCGTGCGGGTGGCGGCCACTCGATGTGTCCCTTTCACATCAATGTTTCTGTCTCTCTCTTTCTTCCTCTCTCTCCCTCCCACTCTATCTGAACAAAAAATGAAAAAATGTCCTTGGGTGAGGATTAAAAAAAAAAAAGAAGAAAATGACTGTGTAATGCTTAATGTGCACCAGTGCTGTCCCAGAGGAGTCACCTCCAAAGGCTGAGCCCTGAGCCTGGGTTCCAACCACCTTTTATACATGATAAGCCTCTGGGTATTTGGGGCTTTATAGTTCCTCAGTAGTTTATGTGCGCTTGGTGGATGTAAGGGAATTACAAAAGCCAAGGGTGGGGTCTCTGCACTGCTTGAGAGGCTGTACCTGGCTTGTCTTCTCAAGTGTAGCTACTATAACAAATTGCTGCAAAATTAAGATGCTTAAAATAACAAAATTATTATCTTACAATTGTGAGTGTCTGAAGTGGTCTTGAGTTGGTGAAAATCAAGGTTATTTTCAAGGCTGAATTATTTTGAGATTCCAGAGGAAAATATACCTCCTTGTTTTTTCCAGCTTTCAAAGAGTGCCAGCATTCTTTGCCTACTAATCCCTTCATCAATATTCAAACCATTATTCTAACCTCTGCTTCTATCATCACAGCCCCACTCTGTCTGACCATAATTCTACTGCTTTGCTTTTATAAGATTGATTACATTGGGCCCACCTGGATATTTTCACATTAATCTCCTCAACTCAAGACATTAATTTAATCACATCTGCAAAGTAACTTTTGCTATGTAAATTAACATATTCACAGATTCTAGAGTTTAGGATGTAAACATATTCAGCCTACCACAGTATTTTTTGCTGAGTTCCACACATATTGGTTTAACAGCATTCCCTGATGTACCAACCTAGTTAGCCTTCCAAGGATCATCAACTGAATCCATTAAATTAACTGGAATGCATTGAATAAATTGAGTGTAATGTACCACAATGAACTGGACATGCCAATTATCCTGCACCAAAGTATGGACACACCAAGTTACTTCTCTAGAGTTAAAACCTTTATTAAAGTAAGCCTTGCTTACTGCTACTCATAATCTTGTCCGTTTGAGAGCAATGCTTGGGATATTTCACAGACTTCATATGCATTAATTAATTATTCTTTCCACTATTTTTTACCAAGATATTATTTTTATGGACTGTATTATTTATTTCTATTTTCCCACAGTAAAATCAGTAATAATTTTTATCGGTATATAGAACAAACTGATGCTTAAATATTCATTTGAACTATATTACAACCTGTACCTTCAGAGGCACAGATAAGAGACAATCAAAATATTTTTCTAAATTAATATCATATACAAAAAGAGCTATTCATATATGTATATATACATTGAATTCCTGGACCCAAGTCTAACATGGGAACAAGAGGTTGCTCCACACCAGAAGGATATCTGAGAATTCAACTAAATTTTGACATATCAACCCAGAAATCGCATCAGATTCCACAGGTAAAGTGTTCAATTCTATAAGTCCATCCTTCTGAGATACACACATACTTCAGATACCAAATGCAAGCCCAAATTGTTACCTGTACTTCCCACCAACTGGCTGTAAATCAGGTTTCCACAATCCTCCCTTGGGTTTGATTAATTTGCTAGAACAGCTTACAGAACTCATAGATCATTAGTTTGCTGTAAAAGGAACAGCCAGATATAAGAGATGCATAAGGTATGTGGAACAGGATGGAGGGCTTCCAAGCCCTTTCCAAGGGAGCCACTCTCCCTGAATTTCCATGTGTTCACAAACCCAGAAGCTCTCCAAACCCAGTCCTCTAGGGTTTTATGGAGGCTTCATTACACAGTCATAATCTATTAAATCACTTGTGGGCAGATGAAGTCAATCTCTAGCCCTTCTCAGGTCCCTGGAGGTCTAGGGTGGGACTAAAATTTTCAGCCCTCTAATCACTTAGTTGGGTTTCCTGGCAACCAGCCCCATCCTTAGGTACATCCCAAAAGTAACTTCATTAACATAAAAAAAAATACACCTTTATCATTCTCAACATTTAGGAAATTCCAAGCCTTCCAGGAATTGTGAGCCAGGAATTGTGGAGGAAGACCAAATATATTTGAGAAATATATTTTGGTCATCTGAATGACAAAATATATATTTCTTACAAATTAAAATATCTATACATCTATATCTATATCATCTATCTATATCTATCTATATCTATATCTATATCTATATCTATATCTATATCTATATCTATATCTATATCTATATCTATATCTATATCTATCTATCATCTATAATCTCCTGCATTGAAATGTGAAGGCATATATATATCCAAGTATATCCAGAAAACAGATTTTTTTACTAATCCCTACCATACTGGCTCTTCAAAAGGAAGTTTTTCATGACCAAACTAAAGTTGATTCTCAATATATTAAAATAAATAATTTTTTCAGGAGCTCAGATTTAATGTTCCATTAATACCTGTGACAGTTACTATTTGTAAATGTAAAAAAATATACAAAATCCCACCTATCTCCTGGGCCAGTTGACCAACATTTAGAGTGCTTGGGCATTCACTTTCTCAGTCTGAGATTCTGAAGGAATGCTAGAGATCTTCTGGCCTAAACTCTAGCTCCTAAATTGTGGTATCAGCCCATTTAATAAACATGCCTCAGTGTATTCATTGGATATGCTGACTTAAGAGGGGAGACTAAAGCAGGAAGGCCCCTTCAGAAAATTTTTGGCAGAGCTTTGCTTGCACACTTCCTAAGACTGCTTTGGGGTATTCTAAGTTACCTCTACCCTCCCCTTTATCTTCCTCCACTCCCACCCATTGATGCTTTGCTGATCAGGCTCTTTGTTTGTATTTTTGTTGTGGGTGAAAGAAGAGCACCAGGTGTTAGACCCATGGGGTCAGACCAGTCCTGGGTTTAGCAACTTCAGTACTTGAGTTCTGGCTAGGAAAGAGTTCAGGACCAAGATCCAAATTATAGGTGAACATTTATTTGGAAAATCACGGAGGTAGAAGAAGTAATCTGTAGAAAAAATGGGCTTAGGAAACAAGTTTACAGAGGTAAAGAAAGGGCCCTTGAAGCTTGGATTTGAGGAAGGTAACGGTAAAGAGCCTGAGGTAGGGGGAAGGGAAAATAAATAAGAAAGGGAAAGGAAAAGGCACTGGCATGTTCCTGGGAGGGAGAGCACACTGGGTCCTCTGTCCTAAGGGTTTTAAGGACTGTGGACAAAAAGGAGCCACCCACCAAACCTGACAAGCTCAAGGGAGGCCTGCCTGGTGGCCTTATAAACTCAGAGACCTAAAATAACCACAAAAGATGATCTGAAATGAAAACTTTTTAAATAAAAGAAGTTTATTGTCCATGGTTATGTCCTAGGCTGGTATCTTCCCTGAGGAAGGTCAATTTTTACCTTAATTGAGTCTATTGTCTTTTTGCATCTATGATGGCATACCTTTAGAATGGCTGGGTAACACCCCTTTTTCCATACCCCTCAGGGCACAACCAATGCACCAGGGCAGAGACCACAAATCCTCTCACTGTTATTTTTATCACTTAAATTGTTGGCTGTTAACTATCATGTACCCTACTATGTGAAAAAGCAAGTGTCTATCATTTTACTTTTTGTCCAACCTCAGAGCCCCCCCCCCCATTTTGCTTTCCCCAGCCTCTCTAATCTATCATCAATGGATTTCATGTAACCCATTTACATCTTCTCTTTTGATTGTAATGCATAAATTAAGGTGTAAACTGCCATTCTCCAGGGCATTTTGTCAATCTGTTGAGGTTTTGCTTCCCAACAATTGCCCACAGTTTTGTCTCAAATAAACTCACAAAATTTTTCACAGGTTTGAATGTTTCTGAGGTTGACAGGGTGGATATTTTAGGGAAGGTCCCAGGGGAAGGTCTTAATAGAATATTCATCAGATTTCCAGGTGTGTAATTTCAGGGTGGGGTCTTCACTGAATGATTGGTAGGTGCCAGGTCAGGGAGTCATTATCCACTGCATCTTGTCCTGAGGTTAGCCTTGGCATTGCTTGTCTGGTTTTGCTTCTTTTCTGGGCCTGGAGCTGAAATACAACTGAGGCCTAAATGTTTTCTCTAGGTAGGAAAGTTCAGGGTTTCCAAACCTCATGACAAATGATATGCTAGGGGAGGAAATGTCACCTTGGGGATGAGATCCCATCATACAATTGTCCTTTGCTAGACACTCAGGGCTTTCCACCCTGGTGACCTTCAATACCTGGCCTGTAGTCCTTGCCCTGCTCATGTCTGTCTGCCTACCACACTTACATATATATCTGCTTGAATTGTTTTGATATGAGGGAGTTACTGAGGATCCTTCTTTAAGCTTCAATTATATTCTGTCACTAAGTCCAGAGTACAGAAATATCATTTACACACTGTGGACTCAACATTTCTATGATATTTTCACTGTAGTCTGTAGCAACTGGTGATTTGCATTACCTCACCCATTTTTTATATATCAAGACACATAATTTATTTACTTTTTAATGAAATGCTGTATATTGCTATTTCATTGTTTTTATGTTTTTCTTTTTTCTATTTGTCTCTCTAAACTGTAAGCTAAGAGGTTTCAGACCCAGACTTGAAATGAGTCAGCTGTTTAGAGCTCTAACACTGAAAGAGGTTTCCATAGCAATGAGAGATATGTAGGAAGCCTTATGCATACTATAGCTTGAAGCAGGATTTACTGGCTGAAGCACAAAGCTTCCCATTCATCCTGGAGTTATTTTATTAGTATAGGGATATTTGGTTTGTGTTAGTTTTAAGCTAACATTCAAACATGGTCAAATTTCTTCTGAATGTAAACTTTGCATTTTGTGGAAATACATTAAATATTGATGCCAACATAAGAAACATTCAAACCTGTGAAAAATAGATCCAGAGACATAGAATTAGGGAACAATCTGACAAACCTCAGAGAGAAGGGGGTGGGGGGCGGGAAGCAAAAAAACCAAAGAACCGATATGCATATATGCATAACTAATGGACACAGACAACAGTGTGGTGAAGGTGGTGGGGGAGGGGAGTGGGGAGGAGGGTGTCAGTTGGGGGAAAAAGGAGGGACATCTGTAATACTTTCAACAATAAAGATAAATAGAGGCTCTAAATAAAAAGAATAACTGTAAAAGAACTTTTCATTCATGTGTACCAATTTTACTACTGTGCCTGCTTTTCATCTCGCAAATGCTGAGATAGTAAAATTAACCCACTATTTTTTTTTGTAATCCTCATGTGAGGATATGTTTTTATTGATTTTAGAGAGAGCAAAGGGAGAGAGAGAGGAACATCAATGTGAGAGAGAAACATAGATCAGTCGCCTCCTGCATGCACCATGACCAGGTATCAAACCTGCAAACATTTTGGGGTACAAGATGACTCTCCAACCAACTGAGCCACCTAGTCAGGGAAATATGTTTTACCAAATACATGGCACAAACTTTGTGCCAGGTAAATGCTTGCTGAATGAATATATGAATGGATGAGTGAGTGAATAAACATCCCTGTTGGTTGGTAACAGTCTCTCATAGACTCCTAAACTTCCATCCCATCCTCCTAAGTGGAGAGTATGAACCAATGCATTGTACTATGGTTTCACATATCATACACATTTCCAGTGTGATCTTTTCATTTGAGTACCAGTGTGAATCAGCCTGAATAGTAGACATGTCTTGTTTTTTTAAAATATATTTTTATTGATTTGTTTAAAGAAAGAGGAAGGGAGAGAGAGATGGAAACATTGATGTGAGAGAGAAACATCAATTGGCTGCCTCCTGCACGCCCCCTTCTGGGGATTGACCCTGCAACCTGGGCATGTGCCCTGACCAGGAATTGAACTGGGACCTCTTAGTCCATGGGGTGACACTCAATCCACAGAGCTACACCTGCTAGGCTAAACATATCTTCTTGACTTGTGAGCTCTTTCCCCCACACCAATTAGATCCATCAGCAAATTCCCTTTTCCATAGCTACTTCCTCCGATGTAATTCAGTTCTATTTCAAATAATGTTGTCCCTGCTAAGAACACTTTTGCCCTTGCTGGCATGGCTTATTTGGTTGGTTGTTATAACATGCACCAAAAGGCTGCCAGTTCCATTCCTGTCAGGTCACGTGCCAGGGTTGTGGGATTGATCGCTGGTGGGGGCATGCAGAAGGAAGCTGATGGATGTTTCTGTCATCAATGTTTCTCTCTCTCTTTCTCCCTCTACCTTCATCTTTCTCTAAAAATCAATTAAAAAAAAAAAACACATATTTTCTTAAGCAATTCAGGCTTAAAACTTTAAATCATTTTGGCATTTTCTACTCACATAGCCCTCATTCCATTAGTGACAGACCCTATCCATTTTCTTTCTTTATTTTCTCTCTCTCTCTTTTAATCCTCACCTGAGGATATCTTTCTTTCTTTTTTTATTGTTAAATTTATTTCTTTGGTTTTGTTACAGATGTCCCTCCTTTTTTCAGTTTTGACACCCTCCTCCACCCTCCCATCCCCCCACCTTCACCATATTGTCTGTATCCATTGGTTATGCATATGTGTATATTAGTTCTTTGGTGCTCTCCCACCAGCCCTCCATCTGAGGTTTGTCACTCTGTTCCCCACTTCCAAGTCTCTGGATCTATTTTTTTTTAACAGCTAATTTTGTTCAGTATATTCCACAAATAAATGAGATCATGTGATATTTGTTTTTCTCTGATTGGCTTACTTAGCTTAGTATAATACTTTCAGGGTCCCTCAATGTTGTCTCAAAGGGTAAGAGATCTTTTTTCCTTACAGCTGCATAGTATTCCATTGTGTATATATATCACATCTTTTTTATTCACTTATCTATTGATGGGCACTTGGGCTGTTTCTAGATCTTAGCTATTGTAAAAGCACTCTATGAACATAGGAGTAAATTTATTCTTTCTGATTGGTGTTTCAGGCATCTTAGGATATATTCTTAGAAGTGTATCATGGGTCAAATGTCAGTTGCATTTTTAATTTTTTGAAGAAACACCATATTATGATCCATAGTGGTTGCACCAGTCTACATTCCCACCAGCAGTGTACTAGAGTACCCTTTTCTCCACATCCTCATCAGCACTAGTTGTTTAATGTTTTGTTGATGGCAGTCATTCTGGCAGGTGTAAGATCATACCTCATAGTCATTTTAATTGGCGTCTTTCTGATGATTAGTGACCTTGAGCCTTTTTTCATATGTCTCTTGGCCATTTGTATGCCCTGTTTAGAGAAGTGTCTATTCAGGTCCTCTGCCAATGATTTAATTGGATTATTTGTCCTCTTTTGGTTGACTTGTATGAGTACTCTATATATTTTGGAAAATAACACCTTATCCAATGTATCACTGGCAAATATGTTCTCCTAATCAGTGTGTTCCCTTTTAATTGTGATGATGGTTTCTTTTGCTGTGCGGAAGCTTTTTAGTTTGATGTAGTGCCATGTATTAATTTTTTCCTTTGCTTCTCTTGCCCTAGGCAAAGTATCAGTGAAAATTCTGCTACATGTGATGTCTGAAATTTTTCTGCTTACATTTTCTTCTAAGATATTTATGGTTTCACAAGTGACATTTAAGTCTTTTATCCATTTTGAGTTTATCCTGGTGTATGGTGTAAGTTGTTGGTCTAGTTTTATTTTTTCCATATACTTGTCCAATTTTCCCAACATCACTTATTGAAGAGATCCTCTTTATTCCATGTACACTTTTGCTTTCTTTATCAAATATTAATTGAGCATAATGTCTTGGATCGATATTTGGGTTGTCTGTTCTATTTCCCTGATAAATATGCCTGTTCTTGTGCCATTACCAGGCTGTTTTTATTACAATGCCTTTGTAGTATAACCTGATATCTGGTATTGCAATCCCTTTCACTTTGTTCTTTTTCAAGATTGCTGTGGCTCTTTGGGGGTATTTATTGCTTCCATGTAAACATTTGGAGTAATTGCTCTAAATCTGTGAATTATGACATTGGTATTTTTTTTTTTTTAATCCTCACCTGAGGACATTTTTTCATTTTTTGCTCAGAGTGGGAGGGAGAGAGAGGAAGAGAGAGAGAAACATCGACGTGAAAGGGACACATCGAGTGGCTGCCACCCGCACGACCAACCAGGGCCGGGGACAAACTGCAACCGAGGTACATGCCCTTAGCGGGAACCGAACCCGGGTCTCTCTGTACTGCAGGCTGATGCTCTAACCGCTGAGCAAAACTGGCCAGGGCTGACATTGGTATTTTAATAGGGATTTCATTGAATCTATACATTGCTTTGGGTAGTATGGACATTTTAATGATGTTAGTTCTTCCAATCCATGAACATGATATATGCTTCCACTTTTTAAAATATATGTTTTTATTGATTTTTTAGAGAAAGAGGAAGGGAGAGAGAGATAGAAACATTGATGTGAGAGAGAAACATTGATCGACTGCCTCCTTCACACCCCCCACTGGGGGTCGAGCTCGAAAACCAGGCAAGAGCCCTGAGTGGGAATCAAACCAGGAACTCTCAGTCTAAAGGAGAATGCTCAGTCCATTGAGCCACACTGGCCAGGCACGCTTCTACTTTTTTATATCTTCTTCTATTTCTGTTTTCAATGTCCTGTAATTTTCTAAGATTGGGTCTTTAACTTCCTTTGTTAAGTTTATTCCTGGGTATTTAATTTTTTTGTTGCAATGGTAAATGTGATTTTTTTTTAGATTCTTTTTCTGTGTGTTCATTATTGGTTTATAAAAATGCCAATTTTTGGATGTTAATTTTGTATCTTGCTACATTGCTGAATTAATTTATTAAATCTAGTAGTTTTTTGGTGGAGTTTTCAGAGTTTTCTATGTGCTATATCATGTCATCCCAAGTAATGACTGTTTCACTTTCTCCTTTTCAATTTGGATGATTTTTATTTCTTCTTGTCTGATTGCTGTGGCTAAAACTTCCAGTACTATATTGAATAAGAATGGTGAAAGTGGCCATCCCTGTCTTGTTCCTATTCTTAAGGGAACTGCTTTTAGTGTTTGCCTATTTAATATGATGTTGGCTGTAGGATTTTCATATATATCTGTTATTATATTGAGGTATGATCTTTGAGGTCCCATTTTGCTGAGAATTTTTATCAAAAATGGGTGCTAGAAATTGTCAGATGCTTTTTCAGCATTGATTGATATGATCATATGATTTTTATCTTTCATTTTTTTATGTGGTGTGTGACACTTATTGACTTGTGAAAAATGTACCAACTTTGCATCCCTGGTATAAATCCCACTTGGTGGTGGTGTATAATTCTTTTAAAATATATTGCTGGATCTGATTTGCTAAGATTCTGTTGAGGATTTGGGCATCTATGTTCATAAGGGATATTGGCCTGTAATTTTCTTTCTTTGTAGTGTCTTTATCTGGTTTTGGGGTTAGGATTATGCTGGCCTCATAAAATGAGCTTGGAAGTTTTCCTTCCTCTTTAATTTTTTTGGAATAGTTTGAGGAGAACAGGTGTTCATCTTTGAATGTTTGGTAAAACTCCCATGTGAAGCCATTCAAACAAGGACTTTTGTTTGCTGGGACTTTATTGATTATTGTTTGTATTTCCCTAGTTTATCTTGGTTTGTTCAGGTTTTCTGACTCTTCCTAGTTGACTTTTGGAAGACTGTATGATTGTAGGAATTTGTCAATGTTGCCTAGGTTGTCAATTCTGTTGGCATGTAATTGTTGATAGTATTTTTTTACAATCGTTTGTATTTCTACGATGTCAGTTGTTATTTTACCTCTTTTATTTCTGATTTTATTCATTTGGATCATCTCTCTTTGTTTCTTGGTGATCCTGGCTTAAGGTTGATCAATCTTGTTTACCTTTCCAAAGAACCAGCTCTTGGTTTCATTGATCTTTTGAATTATTGTTGTTGTTTTTTATTCTATGTCATTTATTTCCACTCTGATCTTTATTATTTCCTTCCTTCTACTAACTCTGAATTTTACTTTTTGTTCCCTTTCTAAATCTTAAAGTTGTAGGGTTAGATAGTTTATTAGTAATTTTTCCTGTTTCTTGAGGTAGGCCTGTATTACTATGAACATCCCTCTCAGGACTGGTTTAGCTGCCTCCCATAGATTTTGTGTTGTGTGTTCATTTTCATTAGTTTCCAGAAAGTTTATGATTTCTTTCTTGGTCGCATTGGTACCCCATTCATTGTTTAATAACTTTCTATTTAGCCTTCATGTGTTTGGATGTTTTTGAGTGTTTTTATTGTAATTGATTTCTAATTTCATGCTATTGTGATCTGAGAAGATGCTTGATATGATTTCAATCTTCTTGAACTTGTAGAGACTTAGTTTGTGTCCTAACATGTTGTCTATCTTTGAGAATATCCTTTGTGCACTTGGGAAGAATGTATATTTTGAAGCTTTGGGGTAAAATGTGCTGTAAATGTCAATTAAATCCAGATGATCTAGTGTGCTGTTTGGAGTCTCTGTTTCCTTGTTAATTTCTTGTCTAGAAGATCTATCCAGTGATGTCAGTGGGGTGTTAAAGTCCCCTACTATGATTGTATTGCTGTGGATCTCCCCCTTGAAGGCTTCCAGAGTTTTTAAATATATCTTGGTGCCCCTATATTGGGTGTATATATATTTACCAGGATTGTATTCCCTTGTTGAATTGATCCTTTTAATATTATGTAGTGACTTTCTTTGTCTCTTATTATGGATGTTGTTTTGAAGTCTATCTTGCTATATATGGACATTGCTATACCAGCTTTTTTTTTTTTTTTTTCCATTTCCATTTGCCTGGAAAAAATTTTTTCTATCCCTTAACTTTCATCCTGCATGAGTCTTTTCTTCTGAAGTGGGTCTATTGTAGACAGCATATATATGGGTAATGTTTTCTTATTCAATCAGCCACTCTATGTCTTTTGATTGGGGCATTTAAACTATTTACATTTAAGGTTATTATTGATAGATACTTGTTGCCATTTTTATTCTTTATGCCTTTGTTCTTCTTTCTATATATATTTCTTCTTCTTCTTCAAACAGTCCCTTTAGCATTTCTTGCAATACTGATTTGGTGGTAGTAAATACCTTCAGCCTTTTTAAATTCTTTTTTCTGTGAAGCTCTTTATTTTATTTTTAATTTTTAATGATAGCCTTGCTGAATAGAGTAGTCTTGGAATCAGAACCTTACTTTTTATTACTTTGTATACTTCATGTCACTCCCTTCTGCCCTCTAGTGTTTCTATTGAGAAATCAGCTGACAGTCTAATGGGAGCTCCCTTGTAAGTAACTTTCTGTCTCTCTCTTGCTGCCTTTAAGATTCTTTCTTTGTCTTTAACATTTGCCATTTTAATTACAATGTGTCTAGGTGTGGGTCTTTTTGGGTTTCATCTTTGTTGGAGCTCTCTGTGTTTCCTGGGCTTGTGTGACTTTTTCCTTCATGTGGTTAGGAAAGTTTCCTGTCATTATTTCTTCAAACAGGTTCTATATTTCATTCTCTGATTCTTCTCCTTGTGGTACCCCTATGATTAAAATGTTGTTATATTTGGTGTTGTCCCAAAGCTACCTTAAACTCTCCTCCTGTTTTATTTATTTATTTTTTTCCATTTTCTGCTCTAATTGGTGTTTTTTTTTCTATCTTCTCTTCTAACTCACTGACTCAGTCTTCAACTTTGTCTACCCTACTATTGAATACTTCTGAACTTTTTTTATTTTATATCATCAATGTCATTCGTCATTTCCACTTGATTTTTATTCATAGCGTCTACCTCCTTTTTTATGCCAGTGTAGTTCTCACTGAGCTCTTTATAATTCTCATTAAGTTGCTTGTAATTTTCACTAAGTTTCTTGAAACCCTTAAAACTATTACTTTGAATTTTTTATCTGAGAAACTGCTTGCTTAAATTTCATGTAGTTCTTTTTCTGGTGATTCCACCTTTTCTTTCATTTGGAGATTGTTTCTTTGTCTCACCACTTTAGCAGTCTGGTAGTTTGGGGCAATGTGAGGCATTTGGGCCATGTAGGCCAGTCAGTTTGTATCAGATAAGACTACTATGTTACCAAGTCTTGGTGTAGTGGCCTTCTTGTGGGACCCAGTGGAGTAGTCTCCTTGATCTGCTGAGCTGGGTGCTCTAGGAATGACCCTTGTGTGTGTTATGTGCAGTGTACTGTTGAATTTGGGTCCTGATTGCTGTTGTCCACTTGTGGGTGGGCTTAGTCCTTGGGGTGATTAACTATGTGTCTCAACTCTGACCCTATCAAACTGGTTGTGCCAACTGTTATATAGGTGTTGACAGAAAACAAAACAACCAGACCAAGCCAAAAAGAACCCCCAAAACAATATCAGCCTTAATAATAATAGAAGCAACCACCTCAATAAAAAGATTGAAACATACACAGACAAACAAAAAATACACACACACACAGAATACTAGGAGGTATGAGACCAAAAAAATTAGAAGAAGGAGAAAAAGGAAAATACTACTAATAATAATAATAATAAATAAATAAATAAATAAATAAAAATGAAGACGGCAATGCACAACCAGATAAAATAAAAAAAAAAGAACCTGAAAGTAAACATCAGCATCAACAATGATAAAAGTCCTAGGCTGAACACAGAGATTAAAGGACAAACAAACAGAAAACATACACTCACACACACACACATAAAGAAGAATACTAGAAGGCATGAGATGAAACAAATTAGAAGGAGAGAGAATATATATATATGGCAAGGCAATAGCAGACCCAACAAAAGAGCACCCTAAACAAATATCAGCATCAACAATGATAAAAGCACAAGCTTCAACAAAAACCTTAAAAGACAAACACACATATGCACACAAAAAAGAATACTAAAAGGCATGAGACCAAAAGAGTTAGGAGAGGGGAAACAAATAAAGGCAGAGACCAGAAATAGGGTAAGTACAAAAAATAAAAGGTAGAAAATAATGACTAAAATAATAATAATAATTTTAGAAGGTAATAATGCTAAATTGAATAAAATATACACTAGGAAAGTTAAAAATTGGAAAAGAAAGAAATTGAAAAATAATTGAATTGAACACACACACACACTCCAAAACAACCACGACCACAACAACAAAATATCTTGGATTTGTTATTTATGGAACTCACTGAATTTTGCTCTGATGTTGTTGGATCTGGCCCCTTGGGTGTGGGTCCCTGTACTACTGGGCATTTCTCTTGTGCAGGCCAATGTGAATCGCTGTCCCTGCCTGGTCCATGGCCTCTTGGCTGAAACCCTGCCAAGTAGGTCCCAGGTAGTTTTATGGGTGGAGCTTCCTTAGCCCAGAGGCTGTGTCACCTTCAGGGCTCTCCACTTGTATGTATTTGTTCTGGGCTGTATTCCCTTCCCACATGGCACTTGGTTCTGAGGGATACCAGATCCAGTCAGGGTAGTTTACACAGATTTCTTTTGGGGGTGGTGCCTGTAGCTTACAAGAGGGGCAGGCAGTCTCTTCCTCTCCTTCCAATGCCTCAGTTCTGACTGGGTTTCTCGCACTCCCTGGTCACCACCCCAAGCAGGGGAGAAAAGAAAAAAAGGAGGGGAGGGAAATGCCCTGCTTGGCTCTTTCATTTTTCAGCAAAGCAAGGTCAACTCACCCTGGGCAGGGCTCCTGTCCAGGATCCTTCCTGGTCAGACATCCAAATCCCTAGCACTGTCAGGCCCTGCCACCGTGGTGTGATTTCCAGCCCAGTGCTGCTCCACAGGTGGGAGGAGGGGCACTTCCTCTTCACTCAAGGTGGGGAGAAACGTGCCTCTTTCCCTGGGCATTACATGGGCTCCCCTTCCCTTCTCTGTTGCTCTTGTTTTGGGATCTCTGTGTAGGGCTGAATTCCCCCTCTTCCAGGGTGCAGTAGCTGTACCTCCACACTTACTGTCCATCTTCCCAGCAGCGCTGCACAGCTGTTCGGTTACCTGCATTGCATCTTCTCCCTTCTCTCCTCACTCCTTGCTAACAGTATATCTAATCAGCTATTATCAGGTTGTTTTCCAAGTCAAATTCTCTGCAGTTTAAGTTTAGATCCTGTCCTGTGCTTGGAGTAAGCTGAAGGAACTTCCTCAGGCTTCAGCCATTTTGCCTCCTCCCCCATTTTCTTTTGAAGTGACTGTCATTTTCATCCACACTAATTCTCTTCTCTATGCTCAGTTCCAAATATGTATCCCCTCACCCTTGGATTACTGCAACAACCTCCTAGCCAAGCCCCCAGAGTCCAAGTTTTTCCTCATCCAAATAATCACTATTGCTTTTCCTCTCTGTTATTTACTATAACATTTATAATATGTGTTTCTCAGTTTAACACTGAATTACTTAGTTTTACATTAGTCTTCATTGTTGTTGTAAAGCTCATTTCCCCAATGTACTTTAAACTTAAAGGCATACATAGCTTAAACTGCTCTATATTTCCTACAGTCCTGAGCACAGAGTGGCCAATCAAAAAAATTAAGAAAGATATATAAGTAAAAAATAAATAGAAGGCAGAATGATATAAAGCAGACAGGAAACAGAGAAAATAATCAAAGAGGAAATAAAGGGGAGTTTCAATGCAAAAATAATATCTCCCAATCTTGTCCCACTCTACCCCTGTTTTACTAGCCCTAGTAGAGTAGTTGCCAGGCCTCTATTCTTTATCTTGTCATCATTCTTTTGGCTAGTCTGAATAATATGAAATCAGGAAGCAATGGCAGAGGTAAGCTCTTAACCTTAGCATCAAATAGATCCATAACAGAGCTGATACCCTGGCTAGAGTACTAAACTTTAAGGTGGTTTGGAAACACATTGAGAAATGAATCATCTTTTTATTATTAATATGTTTTTATTGATTTTTTTAGAGACAGAGTAAGGGAGAGAGAGATAGAAACATCAATGTGAGAAAGAAACATCAATCAACTGCCTCCTGCATGCCCCCTACTGGGGATCAAGCCTGCAACCTAAGCATGTGCCCTGAACAGGAATCGAACCATAACCTCTCAGTCCATGGGATGATGCTCAATCCACTGAGTCACATTGGCTGGGCCCTAAAGAAACAATAAAGCCTCTAATTTCTCTTGATGGGACCACCACCAAAACCTTTTTAGAGTTCCACATCCCTAGATTACCACTGACTTCCACAGAAAATCTCAAATAACAATGCCTTATGCTTTTAACACTGGCTTAATCAGAAGAGGTTTAGATATATTTCAGTAACATGCAGCTACAAAATCTCAGACTCTTAAGACACAAAAATGTATTCCTCACTCATGCAAAGTCAACTGGAGGTCATTTGAGAGGTGTGGTTTCCCTCCATGTAGTGACTCAAAGATAGATGCCAGAGTATTCAGGTGGTCTCAAGATATCTAAAAAGATACTGCACTTTACAGGGGAGCACATAGAAAATTGAGAGAGCACTAGTGTCTTCCACAAGCACTCTTGTTATCTAAACAATTTTGCATCTATTTCTACTTGATTTCCACAACAATTCTGTGAGGTCTCTGGGGCCAATAGCAGCTCCTTTTAAAGATGTTGCAAAAGTGACTTTTGTAAGTTTTCAAATTTAGTAACAGAGGTGGAATTAGAAACCAGATGCCTCTTTTCACTCTCAAGTTCTTTGTGCTGTACAATATTTCCTCCTGAGAAGAAAAAAAATAATCAAGGGCCAGGAGCAAGCCAATAAAATGAAAATAGTCAACTCACTTCATACTCAGCCACTTTTAGTAACTTTCAGATTTAAAACAAAGATATTTCTCTTCAGAAAATATTGATAATAATGACTTTTAAAACATTTATCTTGAATATATTTTAAAGAAATCATCGGATATTTTACTATTTTTAACTAAACCATGGATTTCCTTATACTGGCAGAAAAGAAAAGAACATTTCTATTGACCAAAAGCAATGAGCACCACAAAGCAGTTTAAAGGACACACTAGAGAAAGAAAATCTTTTTTTTTTTTTCTTTATTGATTTTTACAGAGAGAGGAAGGGAGAGGTAAAGAGAGATAGAAACATCAATGAGAAAGGACATTGACTGGCCACCTCCTGCATGCCCCCCACTGGGGAACGGGCCCACAAACTGGGCATGTGCGCTGACCAGGAATTGGACCAGCAACCTATTGGTACATGGGTCAATGCTCAGCCACTGAGTCACATCAGCCGGTCAAGAAAATCTTGTTTAAAAGGCATAAGAGATGCTGAAAGGAAACCCAATCAGAGGAAGTTTAATATTAAATATGTGGTCTGGTGTCATGGTCATTTGATATGACAAACAGACCTGTGAATATACTAGGCCATACAGATATAATTGGTCAACTAGACTTCAAAATAATGAATGTGTCCCATTTATTACTATGCCTCTCCTTGTATTCATCTTTCCTACACTAATATACTCCTGATATAACATGTCTCATTGTGTTGCATTGATAATTTTGTCTCTCCCCTTCACCCAATTTTTTAAGACAAAGATTATGTGTTATTGTTTATTATAGTCACAATACATAGTGAAATGCTCTTGCTTCTCTTGTCCACCTTTGAAGGTTCCTCAGCTCTAGCTGATCATGTTCTTGAATGCCCTTTCCTAGGTCCAATTCTCTTCTCAATCTATACTCTCCTCTTGGGAGATTTCATCTACTCCCATGAGTTTAATTAAGTACCACCTATATTGTAATTATTACCTAATCTCAAACTCTAAGTTTTAGAACCATCACTCATTGTCTATAAGACCTTTCTTCTGCTCCTAGAACTCAACATATTTCCAGCTGACCCAATTATCTCCCTTACTACCCCAAACTACTACTGCTCTTATATTTCCTGGCTCTTTGGATGACACCACTATCCAACCAGTGACTCAAGCCAGATATTTGGGAATCATTTCTCCTCCTTCTTATCCATTATCCACCATGATCAATCAATCACCAAATCTTGAAATTTCTATTTCCTTAAGCATTTCTCAAATCCATAAAATGTCTTTCTATCTGTACTTCCACAACATTAATCATGACACTATCACCTCTCAACTGGAGTACTCCCAATTTTTCTTCTTCTACATCATTTTCCATACACCAAAGAAAGTGATTTTTCTAAAATATCAGTATGAACTTGTCACTGCCATACTTAAAAGTAATCACTTATCTGCTATTGTTAGGTGCTCTGAGTACACTAGAGATAAAAATATGTGATTTTTATATTTAAGGATCTTCAAATTTAGATGAGGGTAGTTTTATGGACTGAATGTTTGTGTCCCCCCCAAATTCCCATGTTGAAACCCTAATCCCAATGTGATGGTAATAGGAGGTGAGGCCTTTGGGAGGTAATTAGGTCATAAGTGTGAATCCCTCATCAATGGCATTAATGCTCTTATAAGAAGAGGTCAAATAGCTACTAGCTCTCTTTCTGCCATGTGAGAATACAATGGGAAGTCAGCAGTCTACAACCTGGAAGAGTCCTTGTTGTAACCTGACCATGCGAGCAACCTGATGTCAAACTTCCAGTCTTCAGAACAGTAAGAGATAAATTTATGTTGTGTTTATGAGCTACTCAGTCTATAATATTTTGTTATAGAATCAAAATTGACTAAGACAGGTGAAGATGGAAAAAAATATAGTCTATAATCAGTTAAGGTTCTTGGATACAAACAACAGAAACAAACTCTGGTAAACTTAAGGGGAAAACAGTTTATTAAAGGATATTGAATGGATGACAGAACCAGCAGGACATCTGGCAAAATAGGTTCGAACAGTCAAGAACCATAAGGAACTAGTCAGTAAGAAATACAGCCAAAGCCATTCCACAGGAATAGCTGGTGTTGGCAGCCCTGCTACTGACAACTTTATCACCTCAGTGAGCAATCTCTAATTTTCCCTGTTTCTTTGCATGACTCCCTCAGAAATTCAAAATCTTAGGAAGGAGTATTCAATTGGTAAAGCCTAGGTTATACATCCATGACCAGGTGCTAGGGAGAAAGAGGTTGAAGTACCTTACCACTTCAAAATCCATGATGAATATAGAGCCCTGATTCCCACCAAGACTTACAGAAGGCAGATTCTCTCAGAATAGCAGGGTTGTTTAGATATTAGGCAGTCCCCCAATAACAACTGTATAAGAATATAATCAAGTTTATAATCCTTATCCAAAAACCTTAGAAACAGATATATTTCAGAATTTATACATTTTCAGACTTAGAATAGTAATAAGATCTATATACCGTATTTTAAATAACACAGTGAGATTTGAGGAAATAGCTCATTATCAAACACATTTATATTTATGAACTGAAATATATGACTATTAACAATAAACTGAGATAAAGACAGTAGTCCAGAAACATTAAATGGAAAATTCCAGAGATAAACAATTTATACATTTTAAATTGCACACTGTTCTGCATAGCATGATGAAATCTCACCCTGTTCTGCTCTGTCCTACTATGTCCCACCCAAAACACAAATTATCATTTTGTCCTGTATCAAGGCTGTATACACTACCTTCCTGTTAGTCACTTAGTAGCCATCTGGATTATCAGATCGACTGCTGCCATATCTCAGTTCTTGTGTTTATATAACCCTTATTTTACAGGCGTATCTCAGAAATATTGCAGGTTTGGTTCCAGACTACCGCAATATAGCAAATATTCCAATAAAACAAGTCACACATTTTTTTTGTTTGTTTCCTAGTGCATATAAAAGTTATTAAGCGCACAATAGCATCACCTATAAAAAACAATGTGCATACCTTAATTTAATTCTTTATTGCTGCCTGGCCTGCGTGGCTCAGTGGATTGAGTGTCATCCCATGGACTGAGAGGTCCTGGTTCGTTTCCTGGTCAGGGCACAGGACTGTTCCTCTCTCACATTGATGTTTCTCTCTATCTCTCCCTTCCTCTCTGTCTAAAAAAAAAAAACACACAAACAAAAATAAATAAAATGCTATCTGTTAAAATAGAATTTATTGCTAAAAATGCTAAGCCTCATTTGAATCTTCAGCAAGTTATACTCTTTTTGCTGGTGGAAGGACTTGCTCCAATGTTGATGGAAATGCAATATTTGTGAAGCACAATAAAGCAAAATGCAATAAAACAATGTATGCCTGTACTTAATACTGGCACTGAATCACAAGAATAGTGATGCTGGCAATTTGTATATGCCAAAAAGAAGCTATAAAATGCACCATTTATGTGAGAGGTGATCACAGTACAATATGAAATTTTGAGAGAGATACCACAGTCAAATAACTTTTATATTACAGTACATTATTATAATTGTTCTATTTTAATTCTATTGCTGTTAATTTCTTACCATGCTCGATTTATAAATTAAATTTAGTCATAGGTATGCATGTAGAAGAAAAATGTAGTTTATATAGGATTTGGTAACATTTTTTAAAGACTTCTTATTGAATTTTTAGAGAGAGAAGGGAGAGAGAGAGAAACATCGATGTGAGAGAGCAACATCAATTGTATGCTTCCTGCATGCCCCCTACCTGAGAGCGAGCCGACAACCTAGGCATGTGCCCTGACCTGGAATCGAACTGGCAACCTTTCAGTGCACAGGTCGACACTCAACCAATTGAGCCACACCAGCCAGGGCAAATTTGGTAATATTCGAGGTTTCAGGCATCCACTGGGGAGTCTTGGAATGTATCAACCACAGATATTAGGGGACTACTATAAAGACTAGAGACAATCCCAAATTACTTTAGGTTAAATTTTACTAATAAATAAGGTCAGGTGAGTTCTGATTGTTTAAATACATTTTTGAAAATTTTTTGATTTTCATAGCTTTGGGGATTTGAGAATTGTAAGAAAGAGATGGTCAGCCTATCTGTGTTAATGTCATAAAAACCCATGAAAGTTTTTAGAGAAAGGAAAATTGATTATTCTGAAAGGATCAAAAATAACCTACTGAAGAAGGTAACATTTGAATCCATTCTAATATAAAGGATGGGTAGAATTTGAATGGAGCTGAATGTGAAGAAGGCATAGCATGAGGGAAAAACCCTGGATGAAAAAATGTTAAGAATAGCTTAGGTGAAGTTTTAGTGTCTGTGTAGGGAAAAACAAAAAACCAAAAGCAAACAAACAAAAAAACCTAGGATATAGCCTTGAAAGGTAGAACAAATCATAGAGAGCCAGATTAAGTGATTAATTCCATTCTTCAACCAATGGGGAGCCATTGAAAGTTTTTGAGTATGGAATTTTAAAATCATAAGTATGCTTCTGGAAGTTTAATCTGTCTGCATTTTGCCACTTTCAAGTAATTTATACAGATAAGTTTCATCTGCTATCACAAGAAGTGTTTACTTTATACAATAGAAATCCATTTTCTCTTGTCCTTGTCTCAGTAAAGATAAACAGCTGCTCAACACCACAAGGTCAATATTCCTATACTTGTAGAACATTTTTATTCAATTACGTACTAAGAAGTATTACACAATTGTCAGAACACTTGTGAGGAACTAGGTTATTAGTGTAAGATAAACCACAAACACACATGTAATGCAGAATACTGGACTTCAAATGTTAATATTTAATCACTTCTTCAGTTGTTGCTTATTTTTTTTTAATGATCTAATATCTGTATGCCAAATGATAATCAGAATGAGTTCATTACAATTATTCCATGTGAGAAAAATAATTAAAGAGGCGATCAACTCCAACAAAGATTTATTAAATATTCAGTGGGACCCAGATATTATCCTAGACAATTTTTATACATGATACTCATGTCAAGAGTGAACTATATCTTGGCCATGAACCAGGAAAACAATCTCTCTCCCTTCCCTGTTTGCCTCAAATTCCACCCTCATTTCTTGGATACAAAAGAAAACTTCCATCTTTGGCATTATTTTGTTCTTAACAGCAGGAATTGATAGCTTTCTTTATTTCAAAATATCTCTAGTCACAGCTATCACAGAAATCAGAGTAGTGATATAGCAAAGACCATTGTCTGCCTCCAGCTGATTAGCATCCAAAAGCACAAAAGAAATGCATTCTCAGCATTTTTAATGATATTAGCCCATTATTTCCCACTAAGTGTGAGCTATAAAAGCATCTTTATGGTCTCCACCCTCACTAGTGCATTTGGCTTCGTAGACTGTCCTCCCTACAAGCTTTACCTGCAGACACCGCCATGACACATATTGGCCAGCTATGGATGAGATTGAACTACAGAATATTTTCGTTCTTTGGGCTAGAACATTTCCAGGAATTAAGGGTTTTAAGAATAAATTATTTTAAAACAGTGTATATTTCACCACTATCATTAAAATGCACGATAGTCGAGCCCTTTAAATTCCATAATTTCTCCCACCATTAACTCATTCTCCAAAGTCACTCCTCTTTAACTGGGGAAATATTTTTTTATCTCAATATTCTTGAAATTTCCTGGCTGTAATTAAAAAGAATTTTTTTCAAAGACCGTATTTATCTAGTTCCTGTAACTGGAAAGATAGCATGACTCAATGCAGCAATTCTCATCTTGATTCTCCCATAACACATGGAATGGAAAGCATCAATATGTTCATCCACTCCTCTGAGAAAGTCCAGTGCACTAGTCATAACTACTTGTTTTTCCTCTCATTCCAGAAGGAAAATCAGAAGGTAAGGGACTGAGAGTGACCACATAATCTCCTGATTTTCCTTCCATCCCAGTACGTGTTTTGTTGGCTCTTCTTGCACAACCTGACTTCAAAATAGTGAAGCATTTTGGGTTTCAGTTATAGAGACATCTCTTCTCTTTCTATATTCATTTTTTTAGGCACTTCCCTTGCTATCCAAGATTCATTTACTGTCTATATGCTGATGACTTTAAAAATTTATATTTCCAGGCAATATCTCCTCTGACCTCCAGAAAACCTTCAGTTTGTCTATCTACTTGATATTAGGTTTTTCAAGGGCATTTCAAACTTAATTGTTCCTTGCAATATTCCCCACCAGGTAGGTCCTCCTCCAATATGCCATGTCTCCGTGAGTAGTTCCACTGTTCTTTTAGTTTGGTAAGTCATAAACCTAGGAGTAAGTTCTAACATCTTTTCCCTCAACATTTGTATCTAATCTATCCCCAAGTCCTGTCAATATCACCAGCTAAATATTTCTCAATTCTGTCCATATTTCTCCCTTTCTACAGCTTTCCCCCAGCCTAAACCATCATCTTGTTTCACTTGGACTACTATAATTTACTTTGCACACAACAGACATGGATTATAATTTTAATGTTACCCTAAGGAGTGGCTCAACTCAGCAGTTCCCAAGCCACTACAGGGGAATAAAATCAGGGGACCAGAAGTCAGTTACTGGCACTGTAGGAGAGAATGTTCACCATTAAGCAGAATATTGTGAATGACATGCATCACTCACTCTGTGGAACAGTCTAAGGTAATAGTTGATAGAAAAATAGTCGTACAGACTATATGAAGTAGGATTCAGGAGCTGAGAAGCCTGAATTCATTTTCTGGGGAGAAGTGAGCTTGCACCCATGACTCTTACAATAATATTGAACCTGCCTTTGAGTACAACTTGAACATTTTAAAATCTCGTGTTAGAATGGGCATTTGTTTTTTTACAAAAGTCTGCTCTAGCTCCTAGATTTATTGAGCTATGTCTGCTACATTAAATTATTTAGGAGAAGAAGAACAAGTAGGAACAGAGAGATGTAGACAAAGACAGGAATAAACTGAAATGAAAGGGATACATAAGATGATCTAAATATTGACAACAAGTTTTACCCACAGCTACCTCTGTCCTCTTGCAAAATCACAAAATCAATCTCATCATATATTTCTAATTAGACATGGTAATAGTGTAATTAGAAATGGTAATAGTAGAGATCCTCCCTTCCCTTATTCCCTTCCAGCCACATTGTTTCTTTGTTTTCCTGGAATGTACTAGACTTGCCCCAGCCTTAGGGATTTATACTTTTGTTGCTGCTGCCTTCACCTTTCTTCTTCCAGACATCCTCATCACTTTCTATTTCACTTCCTTCATGTCTCTACTCAGACAATATTTTATCAGAAAAGATTCCCTAGCTTCCCCACCTGTATTTACTATCCCCCTTTTTGTCCCCAGTTAGTTAACTTCAGAAGAGAAGAGTAATCTCTCTCTCTCTCTCTCTCTCTCTCTCTCTCTCTCTCTCTCTCTCTCTCTCTCTTTCTCTCTCTCTCTCTTACACACACACACACACACACACACACACACACACGCTTCTCTTTGGTAGCCATAGCATTTTAAATTGAGGTGTACTTGATAATGATCTGATATTTGTAAACATTGCAAGATGATCACCATAATAAGTCTAGTTAACATTCGTCACCACATATAGTTACAGAAGTGTTTTTCTTGTGATGAAAACTTTTAATATGTACTCTCTTAACAATTTTCAAATATGCAATGAAATAATATTAACTATAGTCACCATGTTGTACATGGCATTCCTATGACTTAATTTGTAACTGGAAGTTTGTACCTTTTGATGCCTTTCACCCACATTGCCCAGTCTCCATCCCCCTGTCTCTGGCAACCACCAAACTGTGTCTATGAGTTAGAGTCGTTTTTTTTAGATTCCACATATAAGTGAGATCATATGGTATTTGTAAATATCATTACAGCATTTGGCCATACTTATAGTAGGAACTCAATAAATATTTGTTATATGAAAAAAATTAGTAAATAATCTAATGCAACCTAATGATGAAAATACCCTAGTGAAAATGCTTCCTATTAATTACTAACAAATGCTAACCAAAAAAATCTTACATACTTAAGCACTATCAATCTGTTTGTCTAGAATCCAGGAACTATGACAGGCTCTGCCAACATCCACTCAGTACCCCCATTGCCCCATCCATCTCTAAATGTTTCTATTCATGTTTTGCTTTGTGTCTTTGTTTTCAGTCCCATCTGAACTTTTTAATATTTTTTTTTGTCCAAAGAAAGAAGTGTAATCCCAGTGTCTACTACATATTTAGCTTTTCCTGTTCAAGACTTTGTGTTATTTTCCCAGGCATTCTGAACCACAGACTTATCTCTTCAGTGGTTATTCTACAGCCAGGCCACCTGCCCTGCTCACCACATTGCTCAGCTCAAACAGGTTCATATCTTGTATAGAATGAGTTAAGCACTTGCCTCATTCTGGGAATGTATAAACAAGCTGAGTCATGTGTGGGCAGTACAACTGTGATAACTAGTTTTCAAGCTGCTTTAAGAGCTGTTTGAGTAGATATGCTTATGAGAGTAGCAGTATAAGATTATAATCACGCTCTCTAAACTCTAGAAAAAATACTAAGAACTGAGTTTTCAGAATTTAAAAATAGAAATGTACACATATCTACACAAAACCAAAATAAAGCACTAATGATTCTACTGAGATTATATTGGGCATTTTTCCTGTGAACATTTTGCATGGAGCATTTTATAGACATGGCTAAATCAGTCTAGCAAAGAGAATAACAGGAAATGCAATTCTCATGCAATGGTTAAATAGCTAAGGAAGGTCCATGAAATTTATACTAGAATCATTTTCAGCACCCCAACTTCCTAACTTGTTCTGGGGTGGTTTTTACAACAGATGATATTAACTTGGGACACAAGAAATAAAAATCTTTTGTTTGATTTATAGTTGGAATAGTTTTATGACCAATCTCAGATAGAGCATGGTACAGTTAAAATAGAACTGAGCCAGACTGGTGTGGCTCAGTGGATTGAGCATTGTACCATGGACTGAGAGGTCCTGGTTCAATTCCCAGTCAGGGCACATGCCCGGGTTGTGGGCTTGATCCCAAGTAGAGGGCATGCAGGAGGCAGCTGATTGATGTTTCTCTCTCACATTGATGTTTCTATCTCTCTTTCCCTTCCTTTCTCTCTAAAAAATAAATAAAAACATATTTTTCAAAAGAGAACTGAAATGAGAACCAGAGTTTAGTCTTAGTTTCAAAAAAAAAAATGGTGTTCTCCCATAAGCAAGTTACCTATCCTTTTTGAATGTCAATTTCTTAATCTGAACAATGAGTTAGTAACAAATGGTTCTTAATGGAGGGCTATAAAATAGCCTCAGTTGGGACTTTGGAAATATATGCTGGCGTTTTATGAAATTTAGCAGGCGAGTGCCAGTGATACTAAAAGCTCTACAATGTGCATGATAATCCTGCACAATCAGGAATCATCTCCCTCAAAATGGCAATAGTGCCTCTCTGGGGAAACACTCTGCTAGATGATTTTATATATATATATATATATATATATATATATATATATATATTTTTTTTTTTAAATCGTCACTGAGTATATGCATTTGTTGATTTTTAGAGAGAGGAAAGTAGAGAGACAGAAACATCAATATGAAAGAGAAACATCTATTGGTTGCCTCCTTCCCCACCCCAACAAGGGATAGAACCCACAATCTAGGTATGTGCCCTGACTGGGAATTGAACCCTCAACCTTTTGGTGCATGGGAAGGTGCTTCAACCAACTGAGACACCTGGCCAGAGCTGGACTGGATGATTTTAAAAATCTCTTCCAGCTCTGATATTCTATGATCCTGGGATACTGACTCTTAGAGTCTCTATGTTAATATGTAAACTATGAACATTTGGAACCCACAAAATCACTTTTCAAATGATTTTTATTTTGGATATTATACGAAATTTCAACTTTTTTTTACAGCCAATGAATTATCTTGGGGAGAAGTATATACTGAATATGACAAAAATAGCATAAAAGATGAGAAAACAGAAAACAGACCTATATATGTATTTCAAGGTTTCCACATATATCAGTGAAGCAATAAAATATTAACTCTACACTATTAAAATTCAAGAAACTATCCTGTAATCTCTAGAGAACATACTGAAGTAAAAATAGGAAATAAGCATAATTACAAATCCAAAAGATAAAATAAAATGAATTTCTAGAAATATATATTTAATTAATCCAACAGGGGAAAGAAAAAGAGGATAAGGAGAATAAATAACAAAGGAGACATCAGAAAATAAATAGAAAATGGTACACTTAAATCTAACTATATAAAATGTTATAGTAAATGTTGGTGTAAATAACCACTCCAATTAAAATGCAGAAGTTATCAAAATAGATAGAACTCAAGACCCAAGTATGTGCTAGAGACTAGAGATACACTTTAAATGTACAGATATAAATTGAAAGACTATGGATGGAAAAACATATACGATATAAAAGTACATATAAGAAGGCAGAAGGCACTATATTAATACCAGATAAAATAGTCTTCAATAAAAGAATATTACCAGAGATGAAGAGGGGCATTTCACAATAAAGAGGGAAGGCTCGATTCTTCAGGAAGGTATAACAATAATAAATGTTTATGCACCTTTTAACACAGATTCAACATAATGAACAAACTTGACAAAGTAAAAGAGAAAACTTGACATATTCATAATCATATCTATAGATTTTAATATTCTTCTTTCAGTAACTGAAGAACAAAGCAAAAACTAGTAAAGATATAGAAGATTTGAACAACTTTTGCCAGTCAGTTTGAGTTGATATTTATAGAACATTGCAACTTATGATTGTAGAGTGCACATTCCTTTCACATGTAGATAGACCAATGTCTGGGTTAAAATAAAAAAATACAATGCATTTAATAGGACTGAAGTCTTACAGAATATGTTCTCTGATCACAAAGGGGTTAAGTTACAAATCAATAACAACAACGTATCTAAAAAAATAAAAAAAAATAAAATACTTGGGAATACACAATTTAGTAATAAATGACCAGGAGAAGAAATAATATATCACAAGGAAAATTAGAAAAAAAATATATATATATTATTTTGGCATTACAATTTTTATTTTATTTTATTTTTTATTTATTTTTTTATTTTTATTAATTTATTTTTGTTACAGATGTTTCTCCTTTTTTCCCCATTGACAACCTCCTCCCCATCCCCCCACCCCGTCCCCAGCTTTGTTGTCCATGTCCATCAGTTATGCATACATGAGCATAAGTTCTGTGGTTTATCTCTTCCCTCCCCCCCACACCCCCTCTTCTGAGGAGTGTCAGTTTATACCCTATTTCCACATCTCTGGGTCTACCCTGTTCCTCAGACTGTTATGTTCATTATATTCCACAAATAAGTGAGATCATGTGATATTTGTCTTTCTCTGCTTGGCTTGTTTCGCTTAGGATAATACTCTCGAGGTCCCTCAATGTCGTCTCAAATGATAAGAGATCTTTCTTTCTTACAGCTGCATAGTACTCCATTGTGTATATGTACCACAGCTTTTTCATCCATTCATCCACTGATGGACACTTGGGCTGGTTCCAGATCTTAGCTATTGTAAATAGTGCTGCTATGAACATGGGGGTACATGTATTTTTTCTGATTGGTGTTTCAGGCTTCTTAGGGTATATTCCTAGAAGTGGGATCACTGGGTCAAATGGCAAGTCCATTTTTAATTTTTTGAGGTAACACCATAGTGTTTTCCACAGGGGCTGCACCAGTCTGCTTTCCCACCAGCAGTGTACTAGAGTCCCCTTTTCTCCACACCCTCGCCAACATTTGTTGTTTGATGATTTGTTGATGGTGGCCATTCTGACAGGTGTGAGGTGATAACTCATTGTTGTTTTAATTTACATCTCTCTGATGATTAGTGATGTTGAGCATTTCTTCATATGTCTCTTAGCCATTTGTATGTCCTTTTTGGAGAGGTGTCTATTTAGTTCCTCTGCCCATTTTTTAATTGGGTTCTTTGTCTTCTTTTTGTTGAGTTGTATGAGCACTCTGTATATTTTGGAAATTAACCTCTTATCTGATGAATCATTGGCAATTATGCTCTTCCATAGAGTGGGTTACCTATCTGTTTTGATGGTTGTTTCTTTTGCTGTGCAGAAGCTTTTGAGCTTGATGTAGTCCCATGTGTTCATTTTTCCCTTTGTTTCTGTTGCCTTATGTGATGTATCAGTGAAGATTCTACTGCGTATGATGTCCGAAATTTTGTTGCCTACATTTTCTTCTATGATTTTTATGGATTCACGAGTCACATTTAAGTCTTTTATCCATTTTGAGTTTATTCTTGTGTGTGGTGTAAGTTGATGGTCTAGTTTCATTTTTTTGCATGTAGCTGTCCAATTTTCCCAACACCATTTATTAAAGAGGCTGTCTTTACTCCATTGTATGCTCTTGCCAACTTTGTCAAATGTTAATTGAGCATAATGTCTTGGGTCAATTTCCGGATTCTCTGTTCTGTTCCACTGGTCTATATGCCTGTTCTTGTGCCAGTACCAGGCTGTTTTGATTACAGTAGCTTTGTAGTATAAGCTGATATCCGGTATTGTGATCCCACCTACTTTGTCCTTCTTTTTCAAGATTGCTGTAGCTATTCGGGGTCTTTTTTGGTTCCATATGAACTTTTGAAATATTTGTTCTAGTTCTGTGAAATATGTCACTGGTATTTTGATGGGGATTGCATTGAATCTATAGATTGCTTTGGGTAATATGGACATTTTAATGACGTTAATTCTTCCAATCCATGAACAAGGTATGTGCTTCCACTTTTTTATATCTTCCTCTATTTCTTTTTTCAATGTCCTGTAGTTTTCTGCAAATAAGTCCTTTACTTCTTTGGTTAAATTTATTCCTAGGTATCTTAATTTTTTTGCTGCGATGGTAAATGGAATTGTTTTTTTAGTTTCTCTTTCCGTGAGTTCATCATTGGTGTATAAGAATGCCGTTGATTTCTTGACGTTAATTTTGTATCCTGCTACTTTGCAAATTCATTAATTAAGTCTAGTAGATTTTTGATGGAGTCATTAGGGTTTTCTATATATAATATCATATCATCTGCGAATAATGACAGTTTCACTTCCTCTTTTCCAATTTGGATTCCTTTTATTTTTTCTTCACGTCTGATTGCTCTGGCTAAGAATTCCAGCACTATGTTAAATAAAAGTGGCGAAAGTGGGCATCCCTGTCTTGTTACTGTTCTTAAGGGAAATGTTTTTAGTTTTTGCCCATTGAGTATGATGTTGGCTGTATGTCTTTCATATATGGCCTTTATTATATCAAGATATGATCCCTCTATTCCCAAATTGCTGAGCGTTTTTATCAGAAATAGGTGCTGGATTTTGTCGAATGCTTTTTCAGCGTCTATTGATATGATCACGTGGTTTTTATCTTTCATTTTGTTTATGTGGTGTATCACATTTATTGATTTGCGAATGTTGAACCAGCCTTGCATCCCTGGGATGAATCCCACTTGGTCATGATGAATAATTTTTTTGATGTATTGCTGGATCCGATCTGCTAGTATTTTGTTTAGGATTTTGGCATCTACGTACATTAGGGATATTGGCCTGTAGTTTTCTTTCTTTGTAGTGTCTTTTTCTGGTTTTGGAATTAGGATTATGCTGGCCTCATAAAACGAGTTTAGAAGTCTTCCTTCTTCTTGAATTTTTTGAAACAGTTTGAGGAGAATGGGTGTTAGTTCTTCTTTGAATGTTCAGTAAAACTCCCCCGTGAAGCCATCCGGGCCTGTGGTTTTGTTTGCTGGGAGAGTCTTGATTACATCTTCAATTTCCTTAGCTGTTATTGGTCTGTTCAAGTTTTCTATCTCTTCCTCGTCCAGTTTTGGAAGACTATGTGTTTTTAGAAATTTGTCCATTTCACTTAGATTGTTGAATTTGTTGCCATATAAATGTTCATAGTATTTGCTAATGATCCTTTGTATTTCTGTTGTGTCAGTTGTTACTTCTGCTCTTTCGTTTCTGATTTTGTGTATTTGGGTTCTCTCTCTTTGTTTCTTGGTGAGTCTAGCTAAGGGTCTATCAATGTTGTTTATCTTTCCAAAAAATCAGCTCTTTGTTTCATTGATCTTTTGAATTGTTTCTCTGGTCTCTATGTCATTTATTTCTGCTCTGATCTTTACTATTTCCTTCCTTCTATTTGCTCTGGTTTTTTCTTTTTGTTTCCTTTCTAGTTCTTTAAGTTGTGAGGTTAGATAGTCTATTAGAAATTTTTGTTGTTTCTTGAGGTAGGCCTGTGGTGCTATGAACTTCCCTCTCAGAACTGCTTTCGCTGCATCCTATAGATTTTGTGTTGTTGTGTGTTCATTTTCTTTGGTTTCCAGGAAGTTTTTAATTTCTTCCTTGATCTCCTCGGTAACCCATTCATTGTTTAATAACATGCTATTTAGCCTCCATGTATTCAAATGTCTTTGCATGTTCTTGTTTCAATTGATTTCTAGTTTCATGCCATTGTGATCTGAGAAGATGCTTGATATGATTTCAATCTTCTTGAACTTGTAGAGACTTCGTTTGTGTCTTAACATGTGGTCTATCTTTGAGAATGTCCCATGTGCACTTGAGAAGAATGTGAATTCTAGAGTTTTGGGGTGTAATTCTCTGTAAATATCTATTAAATCCATTTGGTCTAGTGCTTCGTTTAGAGTGTCTGTTTCCTTGTTAATTTTTTGTCTAGAGGATCTATCCAGTGATGTCAGCGAGGTGTTGAAGTCCCCTGCTATGATTTTATTGCTGTCAATTTCTCCTTTGAAGTCCTCCAGAAGATTTTTAATATATTTTGGTGCTCCTATATTTGGTGCATATATGTTTACCAAGGTTATATCTTCCTGTTGGATAGATCCTTTCAATACTATGTAGTGGCCTTCTTTGTCTCTAGTTATGGCTTTCATTTTGAAATCTATTTTATCAGATATGAGTATTGCTACCCCAGCTTTCTTTTCCTTTCCATTTGCTTGGAAGATTTTTTTCCATCCCTTCACTTTCAGCCTATGTGAGTCTTTTGTTGTGAGGTGGGTCTCTTGTAAACAGCATATATATGGGTTATGCTTTCTTATCCAATCCGCTACTCTGTGTCTTTTTATCGGAGCATTCAGTCCATTTACATTTAAGGTGATTATTGATATGTACTTATTTATTGCCATTTTTTTTTCAGTGTGTTTCTACTTTCCTTCCTATTTCTTCTACTAATTACAGCAGTCTTTTTAACATTACTTGCAGTGCTGGTTTGGTGCTAATGTATTCCCTTAGCCTTTTTTTGTCTGAGAAGCTCTTTATTTGACCTTCTATTTTGAATGACAGCCTTGCTGGGTAGATTAGTCTTGGATTCAGATCCTTGTTTTTCATGACCTTGATTACTTCATGCCATTCCCTTCTGGCCTGTAGAATTTCTGTGGAGAAGTCAGCTGATAGCGTGATGGGGGTTCCTTTGTAGGTAACCTGTTGCTTTTCTCTTGTTGCCTTGAGGATTCTCTCTTTGTCTTTAATTTTTGGCATTTTAATTACTATGTGTCTTGGTGTGGGCCTGTTTGTGTTCTTCTTACTTGGGACTCTCTGTGCTTCTTGAACTTGAATACCTTCTTTCTTCACCAAATTAGGGAAGTTTTCTGTCATTATTTCTTCAAATATATTCTCTAACCCTTGCTCATTTTCTTCTTCTTCAGGGACTCCAGTGATGCGAATATTATTACGTTTCCAGTTGTCCCACAGTTCTCTTAAACTGTCTTCCTGTTTTTTCATTGTTTTTTCCTTTTGGTTTTCTGATTGGTTGATTTTTCTACCCTGTCTTCTAATTTACTGATCCGGTCCTCAGCTTCCTCTACTCTGCTGTTTAGTCCTTCCAATGTGTTCTTCATTTCTGCTATGTCATTCTTCATTTCTTCTTGCTGCTTCTTCATTTCTTCTTGCTGCTTCTTCATTTCCACTTGGTTGGTTTTCAGTGTTTCTATGTCTTTACTCATGGTGTGGATGTCTTTACTCAACGTGTTGATGTCCTTACTCATGCTGTTGAGCTTCCTCAAGATCATGCCTCTGAATTCTAGTTCTGTTAACTTGCTTAACTCTGTTTCATTTATTTCATCTTTGGTAGAGGTCTCTTGTTCTTTCATTTGGGATCTGTTTCTTTTTTTCACCATTTTGGCTATCTCAGTGGTTTTTGGAGCCTGCCAAATTTTCCTGTGGATGTTGGTGTTCTGTTGTTTGTGGCTCCCTCTACTGGGTTTTGATGAGCGTGGGAGGACCCACGTTAAACACCACCGTGGAGTCTTACTTTCCAGGGTATATTTGCAAGCCCAGTAGAGGTTAAGTTATCCTCTAGCTTTTTGCCTAGAGGCTATTAGTTGTGGTTGCTTGAAGATCCTTGGGTTGTCAGTTGAGTGAAAACCTCCCTGAGGTGTTCAAGGTGAGAGGATTTCCCCTAGAAAATATTTTAACTGAAAAATAATAACAATAATAACAGAGAAACTATGTCATGTAAAGTGTGGGATACAGATAAAGCAGTGCTTAGAGGAAAATTAATTTTTTTAAAACATTTATACTAGAAAAAAGTTTCATTCCAAAAAGCTGGATTAAAAAAAGCAAATATAATCTTTAATTATAAATAAGTAGAAGGAAATACATAGTGAAGATAAGAAGATACGTCCATGAAAATAGAAAACAGAGAATCATTAGAGAACATGAACAAAGCCAACATTTGATTCTTTGAAAAGTTCAATGAAGTCATTAACTCCTAGTTAAGTTGATCAAGGAAAAAAGAGAGAGAACACAAAATACCAGTATAATGAATGAAAGAGGGGTTATCACTAAAAATCTTATAGATGTTAAAATATTAAAAAGGAATATTTTATACAATTTTATAACAACAAAGTAGATAATTTAGGTGAAGTGAAGTATTTCATTGAAAAATACAACTCACCAAAAGTGACAAAAAATAAAATAAAAAATCTAAATCACACAATAAATATTATAGAAATTGAATTTATAATTTAAAAAATTTGTCCAAAATGTACTGTCCAAACTTCAGGCTTTTATAGTATCACTGGTAAATTTATCAAACAGTTAAAGAGGAAAAATATGAATCTTAAACAAACTTTTTCAGAAAAAAAAGAGGGATCAATTCACAACTCATTTTATAAGGCAAAGAATAAACCAAATTTTAAAGCCTGAGAAAGCTATCACACACACACAAAAAGAAACTAAAAAAGAGTATCCCTCATGAATACATACACAAAACTATTAACACAATTTAAGCAAATAAAATTCAGAAACAGAAAGATATAATATATCATAAGAATGTAACATTTATCCCAGGATTATAATTCAAAAAGCAAATCATTGTAATTTTCCATATTTATTGAATTAAGGAAAACCCATACGTATATGGCAAGTTCAACACCCATTCATCATAAGAAACTTAAGCAAACTAGATATAGAAAGGACCTCCTTTAACCAGGTAAAAGTCATTTCCAAAACAACATAGAGTCAACATTATACTTAATGGTGAAGTATTGAATGCTTTTCCCTGGAGAACAAGAGAAGAATGGCCACGTTCACCATATGCATCCAGCACATTACTAGGGGTACCAGCTATTGAAATAAGTCAAAAAAGGCATAAAGATTATCAAAGAAGAAACAAATATCTTTTTTTATGTTTAGACCTCATGAAGGTATATAGGTAGACTATCACATGGAATCTACAAGTAGAATTACTAGAACTATGTCATTTTCGCCAGGCTGCAGGATAAAAATTTAACATGAAATAAGTTATATTTAATATAAAACAGCACCAATTGGAAATTAAAATTCAAACAATGCATTTTACAACAGCAATATAAGCATCATAGTCCTAGGAGTAAATATAACAACAAATGTGCAACACGTCTACAATGAAAACTATGAGCAATGGCTGATAAAAATTAACACCTAAATAAAGGGAGATATTTGCTATAATCATGAATTGGAAGATTTACTATTTTAAGATGTCAGTTACCCTAAACTGATCTATAGATTCAATGCAATATCAAACATAATCCTATCATGTTGACAAACTCCCTAAATGTATACAGCATTAAAAAGACCTACAACAGTGAAAACAGTTAGAAAGAAGTGGAACCAATTTGGAGAAATACACTACCTTATTTCAAAAATTATTGAAAAATATGTTACTCAACAGTATAGTACCGGACTAAAGATTAATGGGAACAGAGTTCAGAAAAATATCTACACTTACAACAGTTGTTTAGTTTTTATAAAAGTCACTAAAGCAGTCAATTGTTGAAAAGAACAAATGACAGAGGAAAAACTTGCTATCCACGTGGAAAAATAATGAAACTTAACCCCTGCCTCATATCATAAACAAAGATTAATTTGATATTGATGTTTGACATTTTATGTAATATATATTGCATATTTATACAATGAAAAACGGTAAAAGGAACAAACTACTGATACATACTACAATATCAATGAATATCAAAACTATTATGCTAAATGAAAGAGGCCTCCTACATAATAGAGTACATACTGTCTGATTATGTTGCCAGAGAAATGAGTGGGTGCAATTTCTCCAACACTAGTGGGACTGGGGTTCTTGTGTCTAGAGAAAAGGAGTTTTCTAAGACTTGCACAAGAGAGTGAGTGACTTTTATTTGTGTGAAATTATATCCCTTGATGTAAACTCCCATTTCCATTGCTCTAGTCCTAGCAGAGGGATAGCTGGAAATTCAGCAGAGCTAGAAGCAGGGCCAGTGTGCAGAGTTTCTGTTCTATGGTGAAGTTGAATCCAGCAGAATATCAGGCTAGAGTCAGTCCATTAGTCCATTGTGTGAGTCCCATATATGGTCATGAGTCATGTGGGTGAATGCAGGGAAGCACGCCCCCTGCAACAGGAGTCCCAAGAGAGCAAGAGGGCCAAGAGGCCAAGAAGGCATCAAGAGGGAGAACTTTACTTTGTTAAGGAGTTTAAATATCTCAAATTTTGGGGCCTTGCAATGGCCACACCTATTCTGGTCAGTTACTTGTTTCCAGGAGTGATTGATAGGTAAGCACCTTTCCACATCACCCTGGCCTTACTGGACAAGCATCTAAACTGCAGTTTTCTGGCAAAGCTGTATAAAGGGCATGCCTATATTATCTGGTCTCCCCATTGAACTTTTCCTGTTATTAATAACTGGGTTATAATGTTATAAATTTTAGAACAGGCAAAAGTAATCTTTGAAAAAAATTGAGACATTGCCTCTGGTGAGAGTGTGGGTGGGATATGATAGGGAATGAGACATTAGGGAAATTTCTGGAGTAATGTTAATGTTCTAAATTTTGATAGAGTTTTAGATTACATGTTTTATTATTTTATCAACACTCATCAAATATTACACTTAAGATTTCTGGGTTTCATTTTACATAAATTTTCCTGTAAGTAAAGAACTATGAACACACATTTAACTCTAGTTGATGATATGCATTCTGTAGTATTTTCTGATGATGTGAACTGATGTCTGCCACTTATTTTGAAAGGCATTAAAGAAAATAAGATGAAGTCATTGGTGGATAGATATGTGATAAAATAGGTATTATAAACTGTTAATTTTAATATCTGCTTAAAGTATACATACTGCATCACTCTCTCCTTTTTTGTGTTTGTACTTCAAAAATTTAATTGTAAAATGTTGACAAAAAACCAACCAAACAATAACAAGAATTTCCCTCCAAAATATATCATTAAGATTAAAAAGTCAATGTTCAGATGCTTCCATTTGTGTAATACAAATGTATGTATGTATTTTCTGTGTGTTTTGATAGTTTCTTATATTCTATACATGTTTTGCAAGGATAGACAAGAGGCCATTAATGGTGGTTGTGTTTCAGATGCTTCATGGGGGTTGGAATGAGATTAGAGACATCTCATTCTATACAATTCTACACTGTATAAAATTTTATCATGATAATGTACAATGGCTTTTTTTTTTCTCAAAAAGCCCTATATAAAGTCCTAAAAATAAGGAAGATAATACAAATAAAAATTAATCTAAATATATTCTTATTTATATCTAATGAGCTAGCAATGGGAAAATCTTAGGAGATTAGGTCTTGGAATTCAACAAGGTCTTGCCTGTACTTTTCATCTAGGTTGGTAAAGAATCAATTTCAGAAAGATCAGACAACACACACTCACACACCTATGTAGATTCTATGCAAGTTATTTAAATTATCTGGGACTTTGTTTCTCATCTGTAAAATAGAGATGGTAATATAAAGTTTCAACTTTGAATTAAATGGCATATGCAAATACATGGGTGGGGGGATTCCAAAATGGCAGCAGAGTGAATGGAGCCTACACAGACCATCTCCCAGGACAAAACTAGAGTTACAACTAAAATAAAGACAAATCATCAGGAAAAAGCAACAAAAAAGCAGCTTGCAAGGACCACATAACCAGGGACACTGAATTGATCTGGGTAGGATTGCGGAAGTGTGAGAGGGGGACTGGGAGCCCATGGACAGCAGCGGTCTAAGCTGTTAGCAACACCCTTGGGATTAAATTCCCAAGCCCGCTCCACAGCGCAGAGGGCCAGGACAGAGCGCTAAAATAGCCACAGCCACTCACCTTGGGCTCTGGAAGAGGGAGGGCGGACAGGACTGGAACTGAGTGGGGACACTCAGGATTTGGAGGGTGCTCAGAGCTTTTGCTGAGTTGCTGTCACACAGGATGTTAGCCATCTTACTCCTTCCCAGGGCTCTGGGGAGAGGCAGCAGCCCCTCCTTCCGAGATTCAACCCCACCCGGGTGGGCCATTGAAATGCAAATTGAAGCTCAGTAACAACCAGCATCTGCCCCACCCTCAGGAAATCCTCTTATGCTGAACACATGAGGGAGGTTTTCATTCAACTGAGAACACAAGTCTTTTCAAGTAACCACGACTAATAGCCACTAGGCAAAAAACTGGAGGAAAACTGAACCTTTCTTGGGCTTGAAAATCTACTCAGGAAAGTAAGACTTGACAGTGGTGTGTAACATGGGTCCTCCCATGCTCATCCAAACAGAGTAGAGGAAGCCACAAACAGCAGAACACTAACATCTACAGGGAATATTTCCAGACTCCAGAACCCACTGAGATAGCCAAAATGGTGAAACAAAGAAACAAATCCAAAAAGAAAGAACAAGAGACCTCTACCAAAGATGAGATCAATGAAATGCAGTTAAGCAAGTTAATAGAGCTAGAATTTAGAGCCATGATCTTGAGGAAGCGCAACAGCATGAGTAAGGACATGAATACCATGAGTAAAGACATAGAAACACTGAAAACCAACCAACTGGAAAACAAGAAGCACCAAGAAGAAATGAAGAATGATACAGCAGAAATAAAGAAAACATTGGAAGGACTAAACAGCAGAGTAGATAAAGCTGAGGACCAGATCAGTAAATTAGAAGACAGGGTATAAAAAATCAATCCATCAGAAAACCAAAAGGAAAAAACAATTAAAAAACAGGGAGCCAGCTTAAGAGACCTATGGAACAAATGGAAACATAATAATATTCGCATCATAGGAAGACCCGAAGAAGAATATGAGCAAGGGTTAGAGAATATATTTGAAGACATAGTGACAGAAAACTTCCCTAATTTGGTGAAGGAAGAAGGCATTCAAGTTCAAGAAGCACAGAGAGCCCCAGTAAAAAGAACCCAAACAGGCCCACACCAAGAAACATAGTAATTAAAATGCCAAAACTTAAATACAAAGACAGAACCCTAAAGGCAGCAAGAGATAAGCAACAGGTTACCTACAAAGGAACCCCCATAGGCTATCAGCTGACTTCTCAACAGAAACAATACAGGCCAGAATTGAATGGCATGAAGTAATCAAGGTCATGAAAAACAAGGATATGAATACAAGACTACTCTAACCAACAAGGCTATCATTCAAAATAGAAGGCCAAATAAAGAGCTACTCAGACAAAAAAAAGGCTAAGGGAATACAGTAGCACCAAACCAGCACTGCAAGAAATGTTAAAAGGACTGCTGTAATAAGTAGAAGAAATAGGAAGGAAAATAGAACCACACTAAACAAAAATGGCAATAAATAAGTACATATCAATAATCACCTTAAACATAAATGGATTGAATGCTCCAATAAAAAGGCAGAGAATAGCTGATTAGATAAGAAAGCATGACGCATTTATATGTTGTTTACAAGAGACCCATTTCACAAAAAAAGACTCACATAGGTTGAAAGTAAAGGGATGGAAAAAAATCTTCCAAGCAAACGGAAAGGAAAAAAAAAGCTGGGGTAGCAATACTCATATCTCTTGGAATAGATTTCAAAATGAAGGCCATAACTAGAGACAAAGAAGGTCACTACATAATATTGAAAGGACCTATCCAACAGGAAGATATAACCTTAGTAAACATATATGCACCCAATATAAGAGCACCAAAATATATTAAAAATCTTCTGGAGGACTTCAAAAGAGAAATCGACAGCAATACAATCATAGCAGGGGACTTCAACACCCTGCTGACATCACTAGATAGATCCTCTAGACAAAAAATTTACAAGGAATCAGAGACTCTAAATGAAGCACTGAACCAAATGGACTTAATAGATATCTACAGCGAATTACACCCCAAAAGTATGGAATTCACATTCTTTTCAAGTGCACATGGGACATTCTCAAAGATAGACCACATGATAGGACACAAACGAAGTCTCTACAAGTTCAAGAAGATTGAAATCATATCAAGCATCTTCTCAGATCACAGTGGCATGAAACTAGAAATCATTTGCAACAAGAACATGCAAAGACATTTCAACACATGGAGGCTAAATAGTATGTTATTAAACAATGAATGGGTTACCAAGGAGAACAAGGAAGAAATTAAAAACTTTCTGGAAACCAATGAAAATGAATACACAACAACACAAAATCTATGGGATGCAGCAAAAGCAGTTCTGAGAGGGAAGTTCATAGCACTACAGGCCTACCTCAAGAAACAAGAAAAATTTCTAATAGACTATCTAATCTCACAACATAAAGAACTAGAAAGCAAAAAAAAAAAAAAAAAAAGAAAACCTCAGCTCAAGCAGAAGGAAGGAAATAGTAAAGATCAGAGAAGAAATAAATGACATAGAGACCAAAAAAACAATACAAAGGATCAATGAAACAAAGAGCCGGTTTTATTAAAAGATAAACAAGATTGATGGACACTTAGCTAGACTCACCAAGAAACAAAGTGAGAGAACCCAAATACACAAAATCAGAAATGAAAGAGGAGAAGTAACAACTGACACCACAGCAATACAAAGGATCGTTCACAAATACTATGAATATTTATACGGCAACGAATTCGACAATCTAAGCAAAATGGACAAATTTCTAGAAACACATAGTCTCCCAACACTGGACCAGGAAGAGATAGAAAACTTGAACAGACCAATAACAACTAAGGAGATTAAAGATTCAATCAAGAGTCTCCCACCAAACAAAAGCCCAGGCCCGGATGGCTTCATGGGGGAGTTTTACCGAACATTCAAAGAAGAACTGACACTCATTCTCCTCAAACTATTTCAAAACATTCAAGAAGGAGGAAGACGTCCAAACTTGTTTTATGAGGTCAGCATAATTCTAATTCCAAAACCAGAAAAAGGCACTACAAAGAAAGAAAACAGCAGGCCAATATCCCTGATGAACATAGATGCCATAATGCTTAACAAAATACTAGCAAATCGGATCCAGCAATACATCAAAAAAATTATTCATCATGACCAAGGGGGATTTATCCCAGAGATGCAAGGCTGGTACAATATTTGCAAATCAATAAATATGATACACCACATAAACAAAATGAAAGATAAAAACCACATGATCATATCAATAGATGCTGTAAAAGCATTCAACAAAATCCAGCACCCATTTCTGATAAAAGTGCTCAGCAATGTGGGAAGAGAGGGATCATATCTCGACATAATAAAGACCATGTATGAAAGACCTACAGTCAACATCATACTCAAAGGGCAAAAACTAAAAATATTTCCCTTAAAAACAGGAACAAGACAGGGATGTCCACTTTCACCACTCTTATTTAACATAGTACTGGAAGTCTTAGCCACAGCAATCAAACAAGAAGAAAAAATATAAACGGTCCAAATTGGTAAGGAGGAAGTGAAACTCTCAATCGCAAGTGACATGGTATTGTACATAGAAAACCCAAAAACTCCATCAAAAATCTACTAGACTTAATAAATGAACTTGGAAAAGTAGCAGGATACAAAGTTAATGTCAAGAAATCAAGGGCATTTTTATACACCAATGATGAACTCACAGAAAGAGAAACTAAAAAAGCAATCCCATTTACCATCACAACAAAAAAATGAAGATACTTAGGAATAAACTTAACCAAAGAAGTAAAGGAACAATTTGCACAAAACTACAAGACATTGAAAAAAGAAATAGAGGAAGATATAAAACAGTGGAAGCACATACCTTGCTCATGGATTGGAAGAATTAACATCATTAAAATGTCCATATTACCTAAAGCAATCTATAGATTAAATGCAATCCCCATCAAAATACCAACGACATATTTCACAGAACTGCAACAAATATTTCAAAAGTCCATATGGAACCAAAAAAGACACCGAATAACTACAGCAATCTTGAAAAAGTAGGACAAATTATGAGGAATCACAATATCAGATATCAGGTTATACTACAAAGCTATTGTAATCAAAACAGCCTGGTACTGGCACAAGAAGAGGCATATAGACCAGTGGAACAGAACAGAGACTCCGGAAATTGACCCAAGACATTATGTTCAATTAATATTTGACAAAGGTGGTAAGTGCATACAATGGAATAAAGACTGCCTATTTAAAAATGGTGTTGGGAAAATTGGACAGCTACATGCAAAAAAAATGAAGCTAGACCACCAACTTACAACATACACAAGAATAAACTCAAAATGGATAAAAGATTTAAATGTGATTTCCAAACTCATTTTATGAGGCCAGCATAATCCTAATTCCAAAACCAGATAAAGACACTACAAAGAAAGGAAACTACAGGCCAATATCCCCGATGAACACAGATGCTAAAATCCTTCACAAAATATTAGCAAATCAAATAGAATCCAGCAGTACATCAAAGAAATTATTCATCATAACCAAGTGAGATTCATCCCAGGGATGCAAGGATGGTACAATATTCGCAAATCAATAAATGTGATATACCACATAAATAATATGAAAGATAAAAATCATATGATCTTATCAATAGATGCTGAAAAAGCATTCAACAAAATCCAACATCCATTTTTTATAAAAACGGCCAGCAGTGTGGGAATAGAGGGATCATATCTCAACATAATAAAGGCTATATATGAAAATCCTACAGCCAAAATCATACTCAATGGGCAAAAACTAAAAGCATTTCCCTTAAGAACATGAAGAAGACAGGGATGCCCACTTTCGCCACTCTTATTTAACATAGTACTGGAAGTCTTAGCCACAGCAATCAGACATGAAGAAAAAATAAAAGGGATCCAAATTGGAAAGGAGGAAGTAAAACTGTCATTATTTGCAGAAGACAAGACATGATATTGTACATGGAAAACCCTGAAGTCGCCTTCAAAAGTCTACTAGACTTAATAAATGAATTTGGCCAAGTAGCAGGATACAAAATTAAAGTCAAGAAATCGATGGTAGAAGTCAACAGAATTTTAAAAATAATATTAAGAAATCATCGGGAAAAAGCAACAGAAAAGCAGCTTGCGAGGACCATACAACCAGGGACACTGAATCGATCCTGGTAGGATTGCGGAGGCGCGAGAGGGGAGCTGGGAGCCCATGGAGAGCAGTGGCCTTAGTTGGGAGCGGCACCCGCCCTCGAGATTAAAGCCCGAGCCGGCTCCACAGCGAAGAGCCAGGACAGAGCGCTAAAAGAGCCACAACCACTCACCTGGGCTCCGGCAGAGGGAGCGCAGACTGAACTGGAACTGTGTGGGGACACTCGGGATTTGGAGGGCGCTCAGAGTTTTGCTGAGTTGCTGCCACGCAGGACTGTGGCCTGGCCCTCTTATTCCATCCCAGGGCTCTGGGGAGAGGCGGCATCCCCTCCCTGGGAGATCCAGCAACACCCTAGTGGGCCATTGAAATGCAAATCGAGGCTCATTAACTACCAGCATCTGCCCCACCCTCAGGAAATCCTCTCACGCTGAACACCTGAGGGAGGTTCTCATTCAACTGAGAACCCCAGGCTCTTCAAGTAACCAGGACTAATAGCCACTAGGCAAAAAGCTAGAGGATAACAGAACGTTTTCTGGGCTTGCAACTCTACCCAGGAAAGTAAGACTCGACAGTGGTGTATAACGTGGGTCCTCTCACGCTCATCCAAACCCAGGACAGGGAGCCACAAACAGCAGAACACCAACATCCACAGGGAAAATTTGGCAGGCTCCAAAAACCACTGAGATAGCCAAAATGGTAAAACAACAAAACAGATGCCAAATGAAAGAACAAGAGACCTCCAATGAAGATGAGATAAATGAAATGGAGTTAAGCAAGTTAACAGAGCTAGAATTCAGAGCCATGATCTTGAGGAAGCTCAACAGCATGTGTAAGGACATCAACACCATGAGAAAAGACATAGAAATATTGAAAATAAATCAATTGGAAATGAAGAATGACATAGCAGAAATAAAGAACACTTTGGAAGGACTAAACAGAAGAGTAGAAGAAGCTGAGGACCGGATCAGTGAATTAGAAGACAGGGTAGAAAAAATCAACCAATCAGAAAACCAAAAGGAAAAAACAATGAAAAAACAGGAAGACAGCTTAAGAGAACTGTGGGACGTAATAATATTAGCATCATAGGAGTCACCGAAGAAGAAGAAAATGAGAAAGGGTTAGAGAATATATTTGAAGAAATAGTGACAGAAAATTTCCCTAATTTGGTGAAGGAAGAAGGCATTCAACTTCAAGAAGCACAGAGAGTTCCAAGTAAGAAGAACCCAAACAGGCCCACACCAAGACACATAGTAATTAAAATGCCAAAAATTAAAGACAAAGAGAGAATCCTCAAGACAGCAAGAGATAAGCAACAGGTTACCTACAAAGGAACCCCATAAGGCTATCAGCTGACGTCTCCATAGAAACACTACAGGCCAGAGGGAATGGCATGAAATAATCAAGGTCATGAAAAACAAGGATCTGAACCCAAGACTACTGTACCCAGCAAGGCTATCATTCAAAATAGAAGGTCAAATAAAGAGCTTCCCAGACAAAAAAAGGCTAAGGGAATACATTAGCACCAAACCAGCACTGCAAGAAATGTTAAAAGGACTGCTGTAATTAGTAGAAGAAATAGAAAGGAAAATAGAAACACACTAAACAAAAATGGCAATAAGTAAGTACATATCAGTAATCACCTTAAATGAAAATGGACTGAACACCCCGATCAAAAGACACAGAGTAGCGGATTGGATGAGAAAGCATGACCCATATATATGTTGTTTACAAGAGACCCACCTCACAACAAAAGACTCACATAGGCTGAAAGTGAAGGGATGGAAAAAAATCCTCCAAGCAAACAGAAAGGAAAAAAAAGCTGGGGTAGCAATACTCATATCTGATCAAATCGATTTTAAAATGAAGGCCATAACTAGAGACAAAGAAGGCCACTACATAATATTGAAAGGATCTATCCAACAGGAAGATATAACCTTGGTAAACATATATGCACCCAATATAGGAGCACCAAAATACATTAAAAATCTTCTGGAAGACTTCAAAGGAGAAATCGACAGCAATACAATCATAGCAGGGGACTTCAACACCCCGCTGACATCACTGGATAGATCCTCTAGAAAAAAAATTAACAAGGAAACAGAGACTCTAAATGAAGCACTAGACCAAATGGATTTAATAGATATTTACAGAGAATTACACCCCAAAACTACAGAATTCACATTCTTCTCAAGTGCACATGGGACATTCTCAAAGATAGACCACATGGTAGGACACAAACGAAGTCTCTACAAGTTCAAGAAGATTGAAATCATATCAAACATCTTCTCAGATCACAATTGCATGAAACGAGAAATCAATTGCAACAAGAACATGCAAAGACATTTGAATACATGGAGGCTAAATAGCATGTTATTAAACAATGAATGGGTTACCAAGGAGATCAAGGAAGAAATTAAAAAGTTTCTGGAAACGAATGAAAATGAACACACAACAAAAAAAATCTGTGGGATGCAGCGAAAGCAGTTCTGAGAGGGAAGTTCATAGCACTACAGGCCTACCTCAAGAAACAAGAAAAATTTCTAATAGACTTTCTGACCTCACAACTTGAAGAACTAGAAAGCAAACAAAAGGAAAACCCCAGAGCAAGTAAAAGGAAGGAAATAGTAAAGATCAGAGCAGAAATAAAAGACATGGAGACCAAAAAAAAAATTCAAAGGATCAATGAAACAAAGAGCTGGTTTTTTGAAAAGATAAACAAGATTGATGGACCCTTAGCTAGACTCACCAAGAAACAAAGAGAGAGAACCCAAATACACAAAATCAGAAATGAAAGAGGAGAAGTAACAACTGACACCACAGAAATACAAAGGATCGTTAACAAATACTATGAACATTTATATGGCAACAAATTCGACAATCTAAGCGAAATGGACAAATTTCTAGAAACACACAGTCTCCCAAAACTGGACCGGGAAGAGATAGAAAAATTGAACAGACCAATAACAACCAAGGAAATTGAAGATGTAATCAAGACTCTCCCAGCAAACAAAAGTCCAGGCCCAGACAGCTTCACGGGGGAGTTTTACCGAACATTCAAAGAAGAACTAACACCCATTCTTCTCATACTATTTCTAAAAATTCAAGAAGAAGGAAGACTTCCAAACTCATTTTATGAGGCCAGCATAATTCTAATTCCAAAACCAGAAAAAGACACTACCAAGAAAGAAAACTACAGGCCAATATCCCTGATGAACATAGATGCCAAAATCCTGAACAAAATACTAGCAAGTCGGATCCAGCAATACATCAAAAAAATTATTCACCATGACCAAGTGGGACTCATCCCAGGGATGCAAGGCTGGTTCAATATTCGCAAATCAATAAATGTGATACACCACATAAACAAAATGAAAGATAAAAACCACATGATCATATCAATAGACGCTGAAAAAGCATTTGACAAAATTCAGCACCCATTTCTGATAAAAATGCTCAGCAATTTTGGAATAGAGGGATCATATCTCAACATTATAAAGGCCATATATGAAAGACCTACAGCCAACATCATACTCAATGGGCAAAAACTAAAAACATTTTCCTTAAGAACAGGAACAAGACAGGGATGCCCACTTTCCCCACTCTTATTTAACATAGTACTGGAAGTCTTAGCCACAGCAATCAGACGTGAAGAAAAATAAAAGGAATCCAAATTGGAAAGGAAGAAGTGAAACTGTCATTATTCGCAGATGACATGATATTATACATAGAAAACCCTAAAGACTCCATCAAAAATCTACTAGACCTAATAAATGAATTTGGCAACGTAGCAGCATACAAAATTAACGTCAAGAAATCGATGGCATTCTTATACACCAATGATGAACTCACAGAAAGAGAAACTAAAAAAACAATCCCATTTACCATTGCAGCAAAAAAATTAAGATACCTAGGAATAAACTTAACCAAAGAAGTAAAGGACCTATTTGCAGAAAACTACAGGACATTGAAAAAAGAAATAGAGGAAGATATAAAAAAGTGGAAGCACATAACTTGTTCATGGATTGGAGGAATTAACATCATTAAAATGTCCATATTACCCAGAGCAATCTATAGATTCAATGCAATCCCCATCAAAATACCAGTGACATATTTCACAGAACTAGAACAAATACTCCAAAAGTTCATATGGAACCAAAAAAGACCCCGAATAGCCACAGCAATCTTGAAAAAGAAGGGCAAAGTAGGTGGGATCACAATACCGGATATCAGATTATACTACAAAGCTACTATAATGAAAACAGCCTGGTACTGGCACAAGAACAGGCATATAGACCAGTGAAACAGAACAGAGAATCCAGAAATTGACCCAAGACATTATCCTCAACTAATATTTGACAAAGGTGGCAAGAGCATACAATGGAGCAAAGACAGCCTCTTTAATAAATGGTGTTGGGAAAATTGGACAGCTACATGCAAAAACATGAAACTAGACCATCAACTTACACCATACACAAGAATAAACTCAAAATGGGTAAAAGACTTAAATGTGACTCGTGAATCCATAAAAATCCTAGAAGAAAATGTAGGCAACAAAATTTCGGACATCATACGCAGCAGAATCTTCACTGATACATCACCTAAGGCAACAGAAACAAAGGAAAAAATGAACACATGGGACTACATCAAACTCAAAAGCTTCTGCACAGCAAAAGAAACAACCATCAAAACGGAAAGGGAACCCACTGTATGGGAGAGCATAATTGCCAATGATACATCAGATAAGGGGTTAATCTCCAAAATATATAGAGTGCTCATACAACTCAACAAAAGGAAGACAAAGAACCCAATTAAAAAATGGGCAGAGGACCTAAATAGACACCTCTCCAAACAGGACATACAAATGGCTAAGAGACATATGAAGAAATGCTCAACATCACTAATCATCAGAGAGATGCAAATTAAAAAAACAATGAGGTATCACCTCACACCTGTCAGAATGGCCGCCATCAACAAATCATCAAACAACAAGTGTTGGCGAGGGTGTGGAGAAAAGGGGACTCTAGTACACTGCTGGTGGGAATGCAGACTGGTGCAGCCACTGTGGAAAACACCATGTTGTTACCTCAAAAAATTAAAAATTGAATTGCCATTTGACCCAGTGATCCCACTTCTAGGAATATACCCTAAGAATCCTGAAACACCAACCAGAAAGAATACATGTACTCCCATGTTCATAGCAGCACTATTCACAATAGCTAAGATCTGGAAACAGCCCAAGTGCCCATCAGTGGATGAATGGATAAAAAAGCAGTGGTACATATACACAATGGAGTACTATGCAGCTGTAAGAAAGAAAGATCTTTTATCCTTTGAGACGACATGGAGGGACCTCGAGAGTATTATCCTAAGCGAAACAGTCCAAGCAGAGAAAGACATATATCACATGATCTCACTCATGTGTGGAATATAATAAACATAACAGTCTGGGGAACAGGGTAGACCCAGAGATGTGAAAATAGGGTACAGACTGACAACCCTCAAAAGAGGGGGTGGGGGGGGAGGGAAGAGATAAACCACAGAACTTATACGCATGTATGCATAACTGATGGACAGGGACTACAAAGCTGGGGAAGGGGTGGAGGGATGGGGAGGAGGGTGTCAATGGGGAAAAAAGGAGAAACATCTGTAACAAAAATAAATTAATAAAAAAAATAAAATCGATGGCATTCTTATACACCAATGATGAAGTCACAGAAAACAACAACAACAACAAAAAAAAAAAAACTAAGAAATCAATCCCATTTACCATTACAGCAAAAAAAATAAAATACCTAGGAATAAACTTAACCAAAACAGTAAAGGAGCGCTTTACAGAAAACTATATGTCATTGAAAAAAGAAATAGAGGAAGATATAAAAAAGTGAAAGCATATACCATATTCATGGATTGGAAGAATTAACGTCATCAAAATGTCCATACTACCCAAAGTAATCTTTGATTCAATGCAATCTCCATCAAAATGACAATGACATATTTCACAGAACTAGAACAAGTACTCCAAAAGTTTATATGGAACCAAAAAAGACCCCAAATAGCCACATCAATATTGAAAAAGAAGAACAAATTAGGATGGATCACAATACCAGATATGAGGGTATACTACAAAGCCATTGTAATCAAAACAACCTGGTACTGGCACAACAACAAGCAGATCAATGAAACAGAACAGAGAACCCAGAAATTGACCCAAGGCAATATGCTCAATTAATATTTGACAAAGGTGGCAAGGACATACAGTGGAGTCAAGACAGTTTCTTCAATAAATGGTGTTGGGAAAATTGGACAGCTACATGCAAAAAAATGAAGCTAGACCATAAACTTACACCATACACAAGAATAAACTCAAAATGGATAAAAGACCTAAATGTGACTTGTGAATCCATAAAAATCCTAGAAGAAAATTTTGGCAAAAAAATTTCAGACATCATATGATGCAGAATTTTCACTGATACAACACCTAAGGCAACAGAAGCAAAGGAAAAAATGAACACATGGGACTACATCAAACCTTATTGGTTTTTATGGCTTCATTACATGGGCATGATTGATTAGATCATTGACCATTAGAGATTGAATTCAGTCTCCAGCCACTCCCTGGAAGTCTGGGAGTGGGAATGAAAGTTCGAACCCTCTAATCACATGGTTGGCTCCACTGGCAACCAGCCCCCATCCTTAGATAATTTCCAAAAGTCACCTGATTAGCATAACAAAGACAAATTTAATTTCCCAGCACTTAGGAAATTCCAAGGGTATTGGAAGCTGCACATCAGGACCGTAAAGGAAGACCAAATATATTTGAGAAATATATTTTAGTTACTGCTATAAATCATAATATTGTAAATACATAAAATTTTTAGAAAGAATTCCATTAAACTATTAATACTTTTCTAAACTAAATAGTTAATCTACATTTACCTAGAAAAATTTTCTTTCCAAACAATTACTTCTCCAAACATTTCAATTGTATAAGGCTTATTCAACTGCTAGAATGTTGTAGGGATATGACACAACGCTATTGACATATTCACTTTTTTAAAAAAATATATTTTTATTAAAGATGTCCCTCCTTTTCCCCATTTGACACTCTCCTCCCTGCTACCACCCTACCTGCCTTCACCATACTGTTGTCTGTGTCTATTGGTTATGCATGTATGCATATAAGTCCTTTGGTTTATCTGTTCCCAAACCCCCACACCTCTTTTCTTGGAGGTTTGTCAGTCTGATCCCTACTTCCATGACTTTGGATCTATTTTTTTCATCAGATCATTTTGTTCACTATATTCCACAAATAAGTGAAATTATGTGACATGTGTCTTTCTCTGATTGGCTTATTTCACTTAGCATAATACTCTCCAGGTCCCTCTATGTTGTCTCAAAGGTTAAGAGACCTTTCTTTCTGACTTCTGGTCAAGATGGTGTCATAGGTAAAAAAGGTCCTCACCTTCTTCCACAACAACCTCAAAATTACAACTAAACTGCAGAACAAACATCCTTCAGAACCACCTGAAATTGAGCTAAATGGGAGTCTACAATGATGAAATTAAAGAAGAGGCCACATCGAGACTGGTAGGAGGGGTGGAGGCGAGAACAGGCTGGTCCCACACCCATGTGCAGTGGATGAAAATCAGGAGGGCTACCTTGGCTGGGAAGGTCCTCCCTGAAGAGCAAGGGGTCCCTGTCCCACACCAGGCACCCCAGCTCAGGGTTCCATTACCAGGAAGAGAAGTCCCGATAATGTCTAGCTGTGAAGACCAGTGGGAATTGAGGCTAAGGGAGGTGGAGCCTTCTGGAGTACCAGGCATTTCCTATTAAAGGGCTCACACACATTTACTCAGACTTGCTCCTTCTGAACTCCAGCATGGAAGGGAGGCAGCTTGAAAGGCACCAGAGACATACAGGGAAGAACTGAGTTGTTTGGCATCAGGGCAAGGGCTAGAGAGGCAGCTTTCTCTGGGACAGAATTGCTGGTGGGGGCAAATGTTCCTGTGGTGAGCCCTTCCCCCAGGAGACCAGCAGACAGGCGCCATATCCTGGACTCCACCAACCTGGCTCACACTGTTTGCCCCACCCTGGTGATATCCTGAGGCCCTGCCCCATCTAACTTTTGGGCACACCAAAGCTGTTTTCATTGACTTTACCATAGGATTGGCCTGTTTGGGCTCCTGCTTCAGACTTTAGTAAATTCTCTCAAACAAGCAGCATCTGGCCACAGTAAGCCCCATACCTCTCACTAAGTGGCCTCAGACCTGGCACTAGAAGCAACCAGCTTTGGTTCACAGCTTGTGTTTACCTGGACACCTCCAACCCAGCACAAGAAGCAGCCATCAGCAAATCAATTTGTAGCTTATGCCTGGTGGCTCCAGGTAGAACACAGGCAGTGGCTGACCTTGTCCCAGAGCCAGTACACCCAGTGGAAAGCTGCAGACCAAGTCAAAGCACCACCACCCAACCACCTCCGCAAGTGACACACTCAATGAATGGACTCAGTGGGTACCATAACCTTGCTGAAGTAAGTCTTGCTCTGTCTGGTGGGCCCCTACACCACTAATCCTCCAAGGTAATCAGAGGTCAGTGGATAGTGGGTATAGTCAGACCTGGCACCTGATCAGCCTGAGTAAACCCCCCCATTGATGTGCCAACAGCAATCAAGACTCAATTACAACAGAAGGGAGTAAAGTCTACATGAGGGGTGCACCTCGAGGGCCCAGCAGGGTGACAAAGGAGGTTGGGCCACTGGACCCTACAGGACACCTACTACAACAGGCCACCCCAGGAAGCCTACGAGACATAGTAACTCTACCTAATGCATAGAAACAAACATAGGAACAAAGCCAAAATGAGGAGACAAAGAAACATGTTGCAAATGAAAGAACAGAACAAAACTCCAGGAAAATAACTAAAAGAAATGGAGATAAGCAATCTAACAGATGCAGAGTTCAAAACACTGCTTATAAGGACACTCAATGAACTTAGTGAGAATTTCAGGGAACTTCATGAAAACATCAAGGAACTTAGTGAGGACCTCAAGAGCATAATAAAGGACCAGTCAGAAATGAAGGATGCACTAACTGAAATAAAGAATACTTTACAGGGAATCAGTAGTAGAGTAGGTGAAGCCAAGAAGCAAACCACCAATTTGGAATATAAGGAAGCAAAAAACACCCAATCAGAACAGGAAAACAAAAAATCCAAATAAATGAATATAGTATAAGGAGCCTGTGGGACAACTTCAAGTGTACCAACATTCACATCATGGGAATGCCAGAAGGAGAAGAGAGAGTGCAATAAATTGAAAACCTATTTGAAAAAAAAAAAATGACAGAAAACTTCCTTAACTTGGTGAAGGAAACATACATACAAGTCCAGGAAGCAGAAAGAGTCCCAAACAAAATGAACCCAAAGAGGCCCACACCAAGACACACCATCATCAAAATGCAAAAGGTTAAAGACAAAGAGAAAATATTGAAAGCAACAAGAGAAAAGCAGTTAGTTACCAACAATGGAGCTCCTAAAAGACTGTCAGTCAATTTCTCAAAAGAATCTTTGCAGGCCAGAAGAGAATGGCAAGAAATATTTAAAGTGATGAAAAGCAAGGACCTACAATGAAGATTACTCTATCCTGCAAAGCAATCATTTAGAATTAATGGCCATATAGAGTTTCCCAGATAAGTAAAAGCTAAAGGAGTTCATCACCACCAAACCAGTATTATATGAAATGTTGACCAGTATTCTTGGAGAAAAAGACAAAAATTATATGAACAATAAAATGGCAATAAATACATATCTATCAACAATTGAATCTACAAACAAAATGAGCAAGCAGAACAGAAACAGATTCATAGATACAGAGAACTTCTTGTTGATTGCCAGATGTAAGGGGGTTTGGGGAAATGGGTGAAAAAGATGAAGGGATTAAGAAATACAAGTTGGTTGATAGACTGACGAACTTCAAAGGGAAGGGGGGAGGTGGAGTGGGAAGATAGAAATCAAAGAACTTATATGCATATGTGCATAGCCAATGGTCACAGACAATAGTGTGGAGAAGGCAGAAGGGGCACAGGATTGGGGAGCAGGGGTTCAATGGGGGAAAAAATAGGGATATCTGTAATACATTCAACAATAAAGATAAGTTTCAAAAAAGTAAACAACAAAAAAAAGAGATCTTTCTTTCTTATGGCTGCCTAGTATTCCATTGTGTAAAAGTACCACACTTTTTTATCCACTCATCCACTGATGGATATTTGGGCTGTTTCCAGATCTTAGCTACTGTAAATAGCACCGCTCTGAACATAGGGGCGCATATATCCTTTCTGATCGGTGTTTCGGGCTTCTTAGGATATATTCCTAGAAGTAGAATCACTGGGTCAAACAGCAGCTCAGTTTTTAATTTTTTGAGGAAACATCATCTTGTTTTTCATAATGGCTGCACCAGTCTGCATTCCCACCAGCCATGTACTAGAGTTGCCTTTTCTACACATCTTCACCAGCATATGTTGTTTGATTATTTGTTGATGGCAGCCATTCTGGAAGGTGGGAGGTGGTACCTCATTGTTATTTTAATTTGCATCTCTCTTTTGATTAGTGATGTTGAGCTTTTTTCCATATGTCTCTTGGCCATTTATATGTCCTGTTTGGAGAAGTATCTATTCAGGTCCTCTGCCAATATTTTAATGGGCTTATTTGTCTTCCTTTTTTAAGTTTTATGAGCACTCTATAAATTTTGGAATTAACCCCTTATCCATTGTATCATTGACAAATATGTTCTCCCTGAGAATGGGTTCCCTTTTCATTTTGAGGCCGGTTTCTTTTGCTGTTCAGAAGAATTTCAGTTTGATGTAGTCCCATTTATTAAATCTTTTCTTTGCTTCTCTTGTCCTAGGTGATGAATCAGTGATAATTCTACTGTGTGATGTCTGAGATTTTGCTGCTTACATTTTCTTCTAGGATTTTTATCCCTTCAAGGAGGACATTTAAGTTTTTGATACATTTTGAGTTTATCCTTGTGTATGGTGTAAGTTGGTGGTCTAGTTTCATTTTTTTTTTTTTTTTTGCATGTACTGTCCAATTTTCCCAGGGCCAATTATTGAAGAGACTGTCTTTTTCCATTGTATGCTCTTGCCTCCTTTGTCAAATATTAATTGGGCATAATGTCTTGGGTTAATTTCTCAGTTTTTTGTTCTATTCCATTTATCTATATGCCTGTTCCTGTGCCAGTGCAAGGCAAGGCTGTTTTGATTACAGTGGCTTTGTAGTATAACCTAAAATCCGGAATTGTGATCCCTCAAACTTTTTCTTCATTTTCACGAATGCTGCAGTTATTCGGGGTCTTTTTTGGTTCCATATAAACTTTTTGAGTATTTTTTGTAGATCTATAAGGAATGCCATTGGTACTTTAATAGGGATTGCATTGAATCTGTAGATTGCTTTGGGTAGTATGGACATTTTAATGATGTTGATTCTTCCAATCCATGAACATGGTATATGCTTCCACATTTTTAAATCTTCCTCTATCTCTTTTTTCAATGTCTTGTAGTTTTCTGAGAACCAGTCTTTTACCTCCTTGGTGAAGTTTATTCTTAGGTATCATAATTTTTTGTTTGTTTGTTTCAATGGTAAATGAGATTGTTTTTTAAATTTCTCTTTCTGTGTTCATTATTGGTGTATAAAAATGCCAGTGATTTCTGGATGTTGGTTTTGTATCCTCCCACTTTCCTGCAAAATCTAGTAGATTTTGGATGAAGTCTTTAGGGTTTTCTATGTACAATATCATGTCATCAGCAAATAATGACAGTTTCACTTCCTTGCTTCCAATTATTTATAAATTTTTCTTTTTCTTCTTGTCTGATTGCTGTGGCTCAGACTTTCAGTACTATGTCGAACAAGAGTAGTGAAAGCGAACATCTCTGTCTTGTTCCTGTTCTTAAGGGAAATGTTTTAATTTTGCCCATTAGGCATGATGCTGACTGTAAGTTTTCATATATGGCCTTCATTATATTGAGATATGATCTTCTATTCCCACTTTTCTGAGCATTTTTATAAAAAATGTGTCCTGGATTTTGTCAAATTCTTTTTCAGCATCTATTGATATAATCATATGACTTTTATCTTTCATTTTGTTTATGTAGTGTATCACATTTATTGATTTGAGGATATTGTACCAGACTTGCATCCTTGGATAAATCACACTTGGTCTTGGTGTATAAATTTTTAATATATTTCTGGATCAGATTTGCTAAGATTTTGTTAAAGATTTTGGTGTGTATGTTCATCAGGGATATTGGCCCATAATTTCCTTTCTTTGTAGTGTCTTTATCTGGTTTTGGGTTTAGGATTATGCTAGTCTCATAAAAAGAGCTTGGAAGTCATCCTTCATTTTGAATTTTTTTGGAATAGTGTCAGGGGAATAGTATTAGTTATTTTTTGAATGTTTAGTAATACTGTCCTGTGAATCCATCCAGACCATGACGTTGGTTTGCTTGGTATTTATTGATTACTTCTTCTATTTTCTTAATTGTTATTGATCTGTTTAGGTTTTATGACTCTTCCCAGTTGAGTTTTGGAAGACTGTATGATAGTTGGAATTTTTCCATTTCACCTAGGTTGTCAAATGTGTTGGCATATAATTGTTGATAGTGTTTTCTTACAATCATTTGTATTTCTATGGTGTCAGTTGTTACTTCACCTCTTTCATTTCTGATTTTATTATTTGGGTCCTCTCTCTTTGTTTCTTGTTGAGTCTGACTAAAGGTGAATCAATCTTGTTTATCCTTTCAAAGAACCAGCTCTTGGTTTCATTGATCTTTTGTATTTTTTGGTTTGTTTTTGTTTTTAAGTCTCTATGGCATTTATTTCCACTTGATTTTTTTTATTAATTTATTTTGTTACAGATTTTTCTCCTTTTCCCCCCATTGACACCCTTCTTCCCCTCCCTTCCTGCCCCGTCCCCAGTTTTGTTGTCCAAGTTCATTGGTTATGAGTACATGCGTACAAGTTCTGTGGTTCATCGCTCCCCTTGCCCACCCCCTCTTCTGGCAATTGTCAGTCTGTACCCTACTTCCACGTCTCTGGGACTACCCTGTTCCTCAGACTCTTATGTTCATTATATTCCAGAAATAAGTGAGATCATATGATATTTGTCTTTCTCTGCTTGGCATCTTTCACTTAGGGTAATAGTTTCCAGGTCTTCCCATGTTGTCTCAAAGGATAAGAGATCTTTCTTTCTTACAGCTGCATAGTACTCCATTGTGAATATGTACCACAGCTTTTTTATCCATTTGTCTACTGATGGACACTTGGGCTGTTTCCAGATCTTAGCTATTGTAAATAGCGCTGCTATGATCATGGGGGTACATTTATTCTTTCGGATGGGTGTTCCAGGATTCTGAGGGTATATTCCTAGAAGTGGGATCAATGGGACAAATGGTAATTCAATTTTTAATATTTGAGGTAACACCATGGTGTTTTCCATAGTGGCTGCACCAGTCTGCATCCTAACCAGGAGGGTACTAGAGTCGCCTTTTCTCCACACCCTTGCCAACACTAGTTGTTTGATGCTTTGTTGATGGCAACTATTCTGACAGGTGTGAGGTGATACATCATTGTTGTTTTAATTTGCATCTCTCTGATGATTAGTGATGTTGAGCATTTCTTCATATGTCTCTTGGCCATTTGTATGTCCTGTTTGGAGAGGTGTCTATTTAGCTCCTCTGCCCATTTTTTAATTGGGTCCTTTGTCTTCCTATTGTTGAGTTGTATGAGCACTCTATATATTTTGGAAATTAATCCCTTATCATTGGCAATTATGCTCTCCTATAGAGTGGGTTGTCTTTCCACTTTGATGGTTGTTTCTTCTGCTGTGCAGAAGCTTTTGAGTTTGATGTGTTCATTTTTTTCTTTTCTTTTTTTTGCCTTAGGTGATATATCAATGAAAATTCTGCTGCGTATGATGTCTGAAATTTTGTTGCCTACATTTTCTTCAAGGATTCTTATGGATTCATGAGTCATATTTAAGTCTTTTATCCATTTTGAGTTTATTCTTGTGTATGGTTTAAGATGATGGTCTAGTTTCATTTTATTTGCATGTAGCTGCCCAATTTTCCCTGCACCATTTAATAAAGAGGCTGTATTTACTCCATTGTATGCTCTTGCCACCTTTGTCGAATATTAATTGAGCATAATGTTTTGGGTCAATTTCTGGGTTCTCTGTTTTATTCCATTGATCTATGTGCCTGTTCTTGTGCCAGTATCAGGCTGTTTTGATTACAGTAGCTTTGTAGTATAACCTGATGTCTGGTATTGTGATCCCACCTACTTTGTCCTTCTTTTTCAAGATTGCTGTAGCTATTCGGGGTATTTTTTGGTTCCATATGAGCTTCTGAAGCATTTGTTCTAGTTCTGTGAAATATGTCGTTGGTATTTTGATGGGGATTGTGTTAAATCGATAGATTGCTTTTGGTAGTATGGACATTTTAATGATGTTAATTCTTCCAATTCATGAACAAGGTATGTGCTTCCACTTTTTTATATCTTCCTCTATTTCTTTTTTCAATATCCTGTAGTTTTGTGCAAATAGGTCCTTTACGTCTTTAGTTAAGTTTATTCCTAGGTGTCTTAATTTTTTTGCCACGATGGTAAATGGGATTGTTTTTTTAGTTTCTCTTTGTGTGAGTTCATCACTGGTGTATAAGAATGCCGTCGATTTCTTGACTTTAATTGTGTATCCTGCTACTTTGTCAAATTCATTTATTAGGTCTAGTATATTTTTGATGGAGTCTTTCGGATTTTCTATGTACAATATCATGTCATCTGCGAATAATGATAGTTTCACTTCCTCATTTCCAATTTGGATCCCTTTTATTTTTTCGTCATGTGTGATTGCTGTGGCTAAGACATCCAGAACTATGTTAAATCAGAGTGGCAAAAGTGGGCATCTCTGTCCTGTTCCTGTTCTTAAGGGAAATGCTTTTAGTTTCTGCTCATCGAGTATGATGTTGGCTGTAGGTCTTTCATATATACCCTTTATTATGTTGAGATATGATCCCTCTATTCCCAAATTGCTGAGCATTCTTATCAGAAATGGGTGCTGGATTTTGTCAAATGCTTTTTCAGTGTCTATTGATATGATCATATGGTTTTTATCTTTCATTTTGTTTATGGGATGCCCCACATTTATTAATTTGCTAATATTGTACCAGCCTTGCATCGCTGGGATGAATCCCAATTGGTCATGGTGAATAACTTTTTTGATGTATTGCTGGATCCGATTTGCTAGTATTTTGTTCAGGATTTTGGCATCTATGTTCATCAGGGATATTGGCCTGTAATTTTCTTTCTTTGTAGTGTCTTTTTCTGGTTTTGGAATTAGAATTATGTTGGCTTCATGAAATGAGTTTGGAAGTCTTCCTTCTTCTTGAACTTTTCGGAATAGTTTGAAGAGAATGGGTGTTAGGTCTTCTGTGAATGTTTGGTAAAACTCCCCCATGAAGTCATCAGGGCCTGGGCTTTTGTTTGCTGGGAGGGTCTTGATTACATCTTCAATTTCCTTCATTGTTATTGACCTGTTCAAGTTTTCTATCTCTTCCCGGTTCAGTTTTGGGAGACTATGTGTCTCTAGAAATGTGTCCATTTCGCTTAGATTGTCGAATTTGTTGCCATATAGATGTTCATAGTATTTGTTAACGATCCTTTGTATTTCTGTGGTGTCAGTAGTTACTTGTCCTCTTTCATTTCTGATTTTGTGTATTTGGGTTCTCTCTCTTTGTTTCTTGGTGAGTCTAGCTAAGGGTCCATCAATCTTGTTTATCTTTTCAAAAAACCAGCTCTTTGTTTCATGGATCCTTGAAATTGTTTTTTTGGTCTCCATGTTTTTTATTTCTGCTCCGATCTTTACTATTTTCTTCCTTCTACTTTCTCTAGGGTTTTCTTTTTGTTTGCTTTCTGGTTCTTTAAGTTGTGAGGTTAGGTAGTCAATTAGAATTTTTTCTTGTTTCTTGAGGTTGGCCTCTAGTGCTATAAATTCCCTCTCAGAACTGCTTTCGCTGCATCCCATAGATTTTGTGTTGTGTCTTCATTTTGATTGGTTTCCAGGAAGTTTTTAATCTTCCTTGATCTCCATGGTAACCTATTCATTGTTCAATAATATGCTATTTAGCCTCCATGTGTTCAAATGTCTTTGCATGTTCTTGTTGCAATTGATTTCTAGTTTCATGAAATTGTGATCTGAAAAGATGCTTGATATGATTTCAATCTTCTTTAACTTTAGAGACTTAGTTTTTGCCCTAACATATGGTCTCTCTTTGAGAATGTCCCATGTACTTGCGAAGAATGTGAATTCTGCAGTTTTGGGATGTAATTCTCTGTATATATCTATTAAATCCATTTGATCTAGTGCTTCATTTAGAATTTCTATTTCCTTGTTAATTTTTTTGTCTAGAGGATCTATCCAGTGATATCAGTGGGGTGTTGAAGTCTCCTGCTATGATTGTATTGCTGTCGATTTCTCTTTTGAAGTCCTCCAGAAGATTTTTAATATAGTTTGGTGCTCCTCTATTTGGTGCATATATGTTTACCAAGGTTATATCTTCCTGTTGGATAGACCCTTTCAATATTATGTAGTGACCTTCTTTGTCTCTAGATGTGGTCTTCAATTTGAAATCTACTTTATCAGATATGAGTATTGCTACCCCAGCTTTTTTTCTTTTTCCTTTTGCTTGGAAGATTTTTTTCATCCCTTTACTTTCAACCTATGTGAGTCTTTTGTTGTGAGCTGGGTCTCTTGTAAACAACATATATGTGAATCATGCTTTCTTATCCAGTCAGCTACTCTGTGTCTTTTTATCGGAGAATGCAATCTATTTACATTTAAGGTGATTATTGATATGTACTTATTTATTGCCATTTTTGTTCAGTGTGATTATATTTTTCTATTTCTTCTACTAATTACAGCTGTCCTTTTAACATTTCTTGCAGTGATGGTTTGGTGCTAATATATTCCCTTAGCCTTTTTTTATGTCTGGGAAGCTCTTTATTTGACCTTCTATTTTGAATGATAGCCTTGCTGGATAGAGTAGTCTTGGATTCAGATTTCAGATTCTTGTTTTTCATGACCTTGATTTCTTCATGCTATTCCCTTCTGGCCTGTAGTGTTTCTGTTGAGAAGTCAGCTGATAACCTTATGGGGGTTCCTTTGTAGGTAACCTGTTGCTTATCTTTTGCTGCCTTTAGAATTCTCCCCTTTTCTTTAATTTTTGGCATTTTAATTATTATGTGTCTTGGTGCGGGCCTGTTTGGGTTCTTCTTAGTTGGGACTCTCTGTGCTTCTTCAACTTGAATGCCTTCTTCCTTCACCAAATTAAGGAAGTTTTCTGTCACTATTTCTTCCAATATATTCTCTAACACTTGCTCATTTTCTCCTTCTTCGGGGACTCCTGTGATGCAAATATTATTACATTTCCAGTTGTCCCACAGTTCTCTTAAGCTGTCTTCCTGTTTTTTAATTGTTTATTCCTTTTGGTTTTCTGATTGATTGATTTTTTCTACTCTGCCTTGTAATTCACTGATCTGGTCTTCCGCTTCCTCTATTCTGCTGTTCAGTCCTTCCAATGTGTTCTTTATTTCTACTATGTCATTCTTTATTTCCACTAAGTTGGTTTTCAGTGTTTCTAAATCTTTACTCATGGTGTTTATATCCTTACTCATGCTAGTAAGTTTCCTCAAGATCATGGCTCTGAACTCTACCTCTGATAATTTGCTTAACTGCATTTGATTTAACTCATCTTTGGTAGAGTTTTCTTGTTCTTTCATTTGGGATCTGTTTCTTTGTTTCACCATTTTTGCTATCTCAGTGGGTTTTGGAGCCTGCCAAATTTTCACTGTGGGTGTTGGTGTTCTGCTACTTGTGGCTCCCTCTACTGGGTTTGGATGAGTGTGGAAGGGCCCTCCTTCAACACCACTATCAAGTCTCACTTTCCTGGGTAGATTTGCAAGCTCAGGAGAGGTTGAGTTATGCTCTAGCTTTTTGCCTGGAGGCTGTTAGCCTCAGTTACTTGAAAAGCCTTAGGATCTCAGTTGAATGAGAAACTCCCGGAGGATTCCAAAATGGCGGTGGAGTGAATGGAAGCTACACAGACCATCTCCCAGGACAAAAGTGGAATGACAACTAAAATAAAGACAAATTGTCGGGAAAAAGCAACAGAAAAGCAGCTTGCGAGGACCATACAACAAGGGACACTGATTCAATCCTGGTAGGATTGCGGAGGCGTGAGAGGGTGGCTGGGAGCCCTCGGACACCAGCGGCCTGAGACGTGAGCAGCGCCCGCCCTGGGGTTAAAGCCCGAGCCAGCTCCACAGTGCAGAGCCGGGACAGAGCGCTAAAATAGCCACAGCCACTCACCTGGGCTCCGGCAGAGGGAGGGCGGACTGGACTGGAACTGTGTGGGGACACTCGGGATTTGGAGGGCTCTCAGAGCTTTTGCTGAGTTGCGGCCACGCTGGACTGTGGCCTGGTCATCTTACTCCATCCTAGGGCTCTAGGGAGAGGCGGCAGCCCCTCCCTCGGAGATCCATTCACACCCTAGAGGGCCATTGAAATGCAAACTGAAGCTCATTAACTACTAGCATCTGCCCTACCCCCTGGAAATCCTCTCAGGCTGAACACCTGAGAGAGGTTTTCATTCAACTGAAAACCCAAAGCTCTTCAAGCAACCACAACTAATAGCCTCTAGGCAAAAAGCTAGAGGATAACTTAACCTTTGCTGGGCTTGCAAATATACCCTGGAAAGTAAGACTCCAGGGTGCTGTTTAACGTGGGTCCTCCCACGCTCATCCAAACCCAGTAGAGGGAGCCACAAACAACAGAACACCAACATCCACGGGAAAATTTGGCAGGCTCCAAAAACCACTGAGATAGCCAAAATGGGGAAACAAAGAAACAGAGCCCAAATGAAAGAACAAGAGACCTCTACCGAAGATGAGATAAATGAAATGGAGTTAAGCAAGTTAACAGAACTAGAATTCAGAGCCATGATCTTGAGGAAGCTCAACAGCATGAATAAGGACATCAACATCTTGAGTAAAGACATCCACACCATGAGCAAAGACATAGAAACACTGAAAACCAACCAAGTGGAAATGAAGAAGCAGCAAGAAGAAATGAAGAAGGAGCAAGAAGAAATGAAGAATGACATAGCAGAAATGAAGAACACATTGGAAGGACTAAACAGCAGAGTAGAGGAAGCTGAGGACCGGATCAGTGAATTAGAAGACAGGGTAGAAAAATCAACCAATCAGAAAACCAAAAGGAAAAAACAATGAAAAAACAGGAAGACAGCTTAAGAGAACTGTGGGACAACTGCAAACGTAATAATATTCGCATCATTGGAGTCCCTGAAGAAGAAGAAAATGAGCAAGGGTTAGAGAATATATTTGAAGAAATAATGACAGAAAACTTCAATAATCTGGTGAAGAAAGAAGGTATTCAAGTTCAAGAAGTACAGAGAGTCCCAAGTAAGAAGAACCCAAACAGGCCCACACCAAGACACATAGTAATTAAAATGCCAAAAATTAAAGACAAAGAGAGAATCCTCAAGGCAGCAAGAGAAAAGCAACAGGTTACCTACAAAGGAACCCCCATCAGGCTATCAGCTGACTTCTCAACAGAAACACTACAGGCCAGAAGGGAATGGCATGAAGTAATCAAGGTCATGAAAAACAAGGATCTGAATCCAATACTACTCTACCCAGCAAGGCTGTCATTCAAAATAGAAGGTCAAATAAAGAGCTTCTCAGACAAAAAAAGGCTAAGGGAATACATTAGCACCAAACCAGCACTGCAAGTAATGTTAAAAGGACTGCTGTAATTAGTAGAAAAAATAGGAAGGAAAGTAGAACCACACTGAACAAAAATGGCAATAAATAAGTACATATAAATAATCACCTTAAATGTAAATGGATTGAATGCTCCCATAAAAAGACACAGAGTAGTGGATTGGATAAGAAAGCATAACACATATATATGCTGTTTACAAGAGACCCACCTCACAACAAAAGACTCACATAGGCTGAAAGTGAATGGATGGAAAAAAATCTTCCAAGCAAATGGAAAGGAAAAAAAAAGCTGGGGTAGCAATACTCATATCTGATAAAGTAGATTTCAAAACGAAAGCCATTACTAGAGACAAAGAAGGTCACTACATAATATTGAAAGGATCTATCCAACAGGAAGATATAACCTTGGTAAACATATATGCACCGAATATAGGAGCACCAAAATATATTAAAAATCTTCTGGAGGACTTAAAAGGAGAAATTGACAGCAATACAATCATAGCAGGGGACTTCAACACCCCGCTGACATCACTGGATAGATCCTCTAGACAAAAAATTAACAAGGACACAGAGACTCTAAACGAAGCACTAGACCAAATGGATTCAACAGATATTTACAGAGAATTACACCCCAAAACTCCAGAATTCACATTCTTCTCAAGTGCACATGGGACATTCTCAAAGATAGACTACATGGTAGGACACAAACGAAGTCTCTACAAGTTCAAGAAGATTGAAATCATATCAAGCATCTTCTCAGATCACCATGGCATGAAACTAGAAATCAATTGCAACAAGAACATGCAAAGACATTTGAATACATGGAGGCTAAATAGCATGTTATTAAACAATGAATGGGTTACCGAGGAGATCAAGGCAGAAATTAAAAACTTCCTGGAAAACAATGAAAATGAACACACAACAACACAAAATCTATGGGATGCAGCGAAAGCTGTTCTGAGAGGGAAGTTCATAGCACTACAGGCCTACTTCAAGAAACAACAAAAATTTCTAATAGACTATCTAACCTCACAACTTAAAGAAGTAGAAAGCAAACAAAAAGAAAACCCCAGAGCAAGTAGAAGGAAGGAAATAGTAAAGATCAGAGCAGAAATAAACGACATAGAGACCAGAGAAACAATTCAAAGGATCAATGAAACAAAGAGCTGGTTTTTTGAAAAGATAAACAAGATTGATGGACCCTTAGCTAGACTCACCAAGAAACAAAGAGAGAGAACCCCAATACACAAAATCAGAAATGAAAGAGGAGAAATAACAACTGACACAACAGAAATACAAAGGATCATTAGCAAATACTATGAACATTTATGTGGCCACAAAATCGAAAATCTAAGTGAAATGGACCAATTTCTAAAAACACATAGTCTCCCAAAACTGAACTTGGAAGAGATAGAAAACTTGAACATACCAATAACAGCCAAAGAAATTGAAGATGTAATCAAGACTCTCCCAGCAAACAAAAGCCCAGGCCCGGATGGCTTCACGGGGGAGTTTTACCGGACATTCAAAGAAGAACTAACACCCATTCTCCTCAAACTATTTCAAAAAATTCAAGAAGAAGGAAGCCTTCCAAACTCGTTTTATGAGGCCAGCATAATCCTAATTCCAAAACCAGAAAAAGACACTACAAAGAAAGAAAACTACAGACCAATATCCCTGATGAACGTAGATGCCAAAATCCTAAACAAAATACTAGCAAATTGGATCCAGCAATGCATCAAAAAAATTATTCACCATGACCAATTGGGATTCATCCCAGGGATGCAAGGCTGGTTCAACATTCGCAAATCAATAAATGTGATACACCACATAAACAAAATGAAAGATAAAAACCACATGATCATATCAATAGATGCTGAAAAAGCATTCGACAAAATCCAGCACCCATTTCTGATAAAAACGCTCAGCAATTTGGGAGTAGAGTGATCATATCTTGATATAATAAAGGCCATATATGAAGGACCTACAGCCAACATCATACTCAATGAGCAAAGACTAAAAACATTTCCCTTAAGAACAGGAACAAGGCAGGGTTGCCCACTTTCTCCACTCTTATTTAACATAGTACTGGAAGTCTTAGCCACAGCAATCAGACGTGAAGAAAAAATAAAAGGAATCCAAATTGGAAAGGAGGAAGTGAAACTGTCACTATTCGCAGATGATATGATATTATATATAGAAAACCCTAAGGACTCCATCAAAAATCTACTAGAGTTAATAAATGTATTTGGCAAAGTAGCAGGATACAAAATTAACGTCAAGAAATCAACGGCATTCTTATACACCAATGATGAACTCACGGAAAGAGAAACTAAAAAAACAATCCCATTTACCATCGCGGCAAAAAAATTAAGATACCTAGGAATAAACTTAACCAAAGAAGTAAAGGACTTATTTGCAGAAAACTACAGGACATTGAAAAAAGAAATAGAGGAAGATATAAAAAAGTGGAAACACATACCTTGTTCATGGATTGGAAGAATTAACATCATTAAAATGTCCATACTACCCAAAGCAATCTCTAGATTCAATGCAATCCCCATCAAAATACCAGTGACATATTTCACAGAACTAGAACAAATATTTCAAAAGTTCATATGGAACCAAAAAAGACCCCGAATAGCCACAGCAATCTTGAAAAAGAAGGACAAAGTAGGTGGGATCACAATACCGGATATCAGCTTATACTACAAAGCTATTGTAATGAAAACAGCCTGGTACTGGCACAAGAACAGGCATATAGACCAGTGGAACAGAGCAGAGATTCCGGAAATTGACCCAAGACATTATGCTCAATTAATACTTGACAAAGGTGGCAAGAGCATACAATGGAGTAAAGACAACCTCTTTAATAAATGGTGTTGGGAAAATTGGACAGCTACATGCAAAAAAATGAAACTAGACCATCAACTTACACCACATACAAGAATAAACTCAAAATGGATAAAAGACTTAAATGTGACTCGTGAATCCATAAAAATCCTAGAAGAAAATGTAGGCAACAAAATTTCGGACATCATACGCAGTAGAATCTTCACTGATACATCACCTAAGGCAACAGAAACAAAGGAAAAAATGAACACATGGGGCTACATCAAACTCAAAAGCTTCTGCACAGCAAAAGAAACAACCATCAAAACAGATAGGGAACCCACTGTATGGGAGAGCCTAATTGCCAATGATACATCAGATAAGGGGTTAATTTCCAAAAGAGAAATTTTGTTGAGTGCTCATACAACTCAACAAAAGGAAGACAAAGAACCCAATTAAAAAATGCGCAGAGGAACTAAATAGACATCTCTCCATAAAGGACATACAAATGGCTAAGAGACATATGAAGAAATGCTCAACATCATTAATCATCAGAGAGATGCAAATTAAAACAACAATGAGGTATCACCTCACACCTGTCATAATGGCCGCCATCAACAAATCATCAAACAACAAGTGCTAGCGAGGGTGTGGAGAAAAGGGGACTCTAGTACACTGCTGGTGGGAATGTAGACTGGTGCAGCCACTGTGGAAAACACTATGTTGTTACCTCAAAAAATTAAAAATTGAATTGCCATTTGACCCAGTGATCCCACTTCTAGGAATATACCCTAAGAAGCCTGAAACACCAGTCAGAAAAAAATACATGTACCCCCATGTTCATAGCAGCACTATTTACAATAGCTAAGATCTGGAAACAGCCCATGTTTCCATCAGTGGATGAATGAATAAAAAAGCAGTGGTACATGTACACAATGGAGTACTATGCAGCTGTAAGAAAGAAAGATCTCTTATCCTTTTAGACGACGTGGAGGGACCTTGAGAGTATTATCCTAAGCGAAACAAGCCAAGCAGAGAAAGACAAATATCACATGATCTCACTTATTTGTGGAATATAATGAACATAACAGTCTGAGGAACAGGGTAGACCCAGAGATGTGGAAGTAGGGTATAAACTGACACCCCTCAGAAGAGGGGGTTGGGGGGAGGGAAGAGATAAACCACAGAACTTATACGCATGTATGCATAAGTGATGGACATGGACAACAAAGCTGGGGACAGGGTGGGGTTTGGGGAGGAGGGTGTCAATGGGGAAAAAAGGAGAAACATCTGTAACAAAAATCAATTAATAAAAAAAAAATAAAGAGAAACTCCCTCAGGTGTTTATAGTGTAAGAGGATTTTCTGAGGGTGGGGCCGATACAGGTTGTTAATGGGCCTCAATTTGCATGTCTGCCTCACCTGGGAATCTCCAAGGGAGGGGCTGCCACAGCTCCAGGAAGTAGCAAGCTTGGCTGCCGTTCTGTGTAACTGGGAAGGAGCAAGCTGGCCATCGTCCTTTGTGGCCATGACTCAGCACAAACTCTGAGCACCCTCCAAATCCCAGGTGTCCTCACAGAGTTCCAGTCCAGTCCGCCCTCTCTCTGCCAGAGCCCCAGGTGAGTGGCTGTAGCTATTTAGTGCTCTGTCTTGGCCCTCTGCGCTGTGGAGCAGCTTGGGCTCTTAACCCCAATGGCGGGCATGCTGCTCACAGCTAAGGCCATTGCTGTCCTTGGGCTCCCAGACTGCCACCCTCACACGCCTCTGCAGATCCTACTAGGCTCATTCAGTGTCCCTGGTTGTATGGTCCTCTCCCGCTGCTTTTCTGTTACTTTTTCCCAACGATTTGTCTTTATTTTAGTTGTAATTCCCGTTTGGTCCTGGGAGATCATGTGTGTAGCTTCCATTCACTCCACCACCATTTTCTCTCCTTCACTTGATCTTTATTATTTCCTTCCTTCTACTCACTCTGTGTTTTTTGTTTTTTCTTTTTCAAAATCTTGAAATTATAGGGTTAGATAATTTATTAGAATATTGTTTCTTGAGGTAGGCCTGTATTACTGTGACGTTCCTTCTGAGGACTACTTTCCATGTGTCCCATAAATTTTGTGTTGTTGTGTTCATTTTCATTAGTTTCCCGGATTTTATTTTACTATCTTTCTTGGTCTCTTTGGTGACCCATTTATTTCTTAATAGCATGCTATTTAGCCTCCATGTGTTTGAATGCTTTTGAGTGTTTTTATTTTCATTGATTTATAGTTTTATGCCATTGTGATCCAAGAAGATGCTTGACATGATTTCAATCTTCCTGAACCTGTAGAGAGTTAGTTTTTGTCCTATTATGTGGTCTATCTTTGAGAATGTCCCGTGTGCACTTCAGAAGAATTTATATTCTGCAGCTTTGTGGTGAAATGTTCTGTAAATGTCAATTAAATCCAGATGATCTATTGCATTGTTTAGGGTCTTTTTCCTTGTTAATTTTTTGTCTAGAAGATCTATTGAGTGGTGTTAAAGTCCTCTACTATGATTACATTGCTGTTGATCTCTTCCTTGGAGTCCTCCTGAGGTTTTATTAATATATTTTTGTACTCTTTTATTCAGCGCATGTATTTTACCAGAGTTATAACCTCTTGTTGGATTGATCCTTTTAATATATAGTGATCTTCTTTGTCTGTTATTATAGCCCTCATTTTGAAGTATATCTTGTCAGATATGAGTATGGCTACAGCAGCTCTTTCTTTGCTTGTTTCCATTTGCCTGGAAATGTTTTTTTTCCATCCCTTCACTTTTATTTTGTGTGCGTCTTTTGTTCTGAGGTGAGTCTCTTCTAAACAGCATATATATTGCATCATGGTTTCTTATCCAATCAGCTACCCTGTCTTTTGATTGGAGCATTTAAGCCATTTACATTTAAGGTTATTATTGATAGGTACTTATTTGTTGCCATTTTTATTCTGTGTGCCTGTGTTTCTCTCTCTCTCTCTTTATTCCTCTTCTTAAAACAGTCCCTTTAACATTTCTTGCAGTGCTAGTTTGGTGGTAGTAAATTCCTTTAGCCTTTTTTTTTTTTTTTTTTCTGTGAAGCTCTATATTTTACCTTCAATTTTGAATGATACCCTTTCTGGATAGAGTAGTCTTGGATTCAGACCCTCATTTTTCATTACTTTTCATATGTCCTGTCACTCCCTTCTGGCCTGCATTGTTTCTATTGAGAAATCAGCTGACAGTCTAATTGGAGCTCCCTTGTAGGTAACTTTCTATCTCTTTCTTGCTGCCTTTAAGATTCTTTCTTTTACTTTAACATTTGCCATTTTAGTTATGATGTGTCTAGCTGTGAGTCTTTTTGGGTTCATCTAGATTGAGACTCTCTGTGTTTCCTGGACTTGTGTGACTTTTTCCTTCACCAGATTAGGGAATTTTTCTTTCAGTATTCCTTCAAACAGGTTCTCTATTCCTTTCTCTGATTCTTCTCCTTCTGGTAACCCTGTGATTAGAATATTGTTACATTTCATATTGTCCCAAAGCTCCCTTAAACTCTCCTCTTGCTTTTAATTTTTTTCCCCATTTGTTGCTCTAATTGGGTTGGTTTTTTTTTACCTTTTATTCAAACTCACTAATTCAGTCTTCAGCTTCTTCTAATCTATTGAATCCTTCCAAGCTATTTTTTATATCAGCTATGCCATTCTTTATTTTGTCTTTATTTTTATTCATAGCTTCTACCTCTTTTTTTTATGCTGGTGTAGTTCCCACTGAGCTCTTTATAATTCTCATTAAGCTGCTTGTGATTCTCACTACATTGTTGGAGCTCCCTTAAAACCACTGCTTTGAATTATTTATCTGACAAACTGCTTACTTCCATTTCATGTAGTTCCTTTTCTGATGATTCCTCCTTTTCTTTCATTTGGGGGTTGTTTTTTTTTTTGTTTTTTTTTTTCTCACCATTTTATCAGTCTTGTAGTTCCAGGCCAGTTGAGATATGTTGGGATGTGTAGGAAGATCAATGTGTATCACATAAGACTACTATGCCTCCTAGTCTGTTCTGGTGTTTGGCACCTCTTGTCTGCTGCAGGTCTGGGAGGATTGACAACTGGTGCTCCTGTTGGTCTGTCGTGTTAGGCAAGCTGTGGCATGTGGGTTCATCTGGTGTATTGCTGGGGTGTGCGGGTCCTTAGGTACTGCTGCTGCCTGGTGGGGCTTGGTTCTGATCTATGTTGTTGCTGCTGCTGCCAGGGGATGGGTCTTAGTTCCCAAGACTCTTCTGTTGCTGGGGACAGGACTCAATTTCCTTTCTGCTGCTGCTGCTTTCAGGGGTAGTTCTTGGCTCCTGATCTGTGCTGCTGTTGGGGAATGGGTCTAAGCTCCTGCTCCTCTGCTGTTGCTGGGGGCAGGCAATGCTCGGTTCCTGAGTCTCTGCTGCTGCTGTTGTCAGGGTTAGGTCTCAGCTCCCCCAGTCTCTCTGCTTCCGAGTCTGGGGCTCTGCTTCTGATCAGGCACAGCTGATGTTGTTGTGGGTGGGTCTCAGCTCCCAATCAGCACTGCTGCTGCTGCTGCTGCTGCCTGGGAATCGGTCTCAGCTCCCAATCCTCTGCTGCTGCTGGGTGAAGGGATACACTCCCAATCCACTATTGCTGCTGTCAGGGGCAGTACTTGGCTCCCAAGTCTCTGCTGCTGTTAGGGGTGGGGCTCCACTACCAAGCCAGTAACTGCTGTTGTCAGGATAGTGCTCAGCTCCTGAGCTGGCTGCTACTGCTGCTGGGGGTTGTGCTTGGCTCTCAAGCCCTGCTTGCTGCTGCTGGTAGCAGGATTCGTGACAGGGTAGCTACTGTGTGATGGCCCACATTAGCACAGTGGCAGCGGAGGCCACTGGTCCAGGTGTAAAGTGCACTGGTGGCCTCAGGTCTTTGGGCCCTAGCCACTCCCTGCTGCCTCCTCCCAGAGAAGACCTGGTGGATTTTCCAATCTTGTGGGGCCTTCCAGACCAAGCAAGGAGAAACCCCTGCCAAGCAGTGCACAGTGGTAGCCAGCTACTCCCTCGTCTACAGCACTGAAACCCTCCACTCAAAATTTCCGCATAGCTGAGTGGTTGCTCATCCACACTCACATTTTCTCTTGCACTCACTTGCACTCTCACACACTCACCCTTGCTCTAGTCCTACCCTCTGCCATCTTCTATAAACCCCTAGTGGCATATTCAAAATGCACATACATATCTAGTCTAACTTAATTTTACATATTTCCACACTTGGCTTTATATGAATGAGAAAGGAAGGTCATTAGTAGGTAGAAGAAGGCAAATAGCTTTTCTATGTTCTCATTGACCTAATAAGCAACAATGTTCTTGGGAATCTGGTTGTTTTCATTAGTCAATGTTGGATTAATTCATCACATATTTATTGAGAACCTACCCATTATGTGTCATACACTCCCATAGGCACAATGAAGAAAGTGCTGTGAAAGAAATATAAAGTTCTTGCTTCTGTGCAGTTTGAATTCTCACTGAGGAAGATAGACATGCAGGTAAACATATACATAATAAGATAACTTTAGATAGTGTTAACTACTGTGAAGAAAGTAAAAGAAGACTGAGACAGGCCAGTAAGCCAGGACAAATGGACTAGGAAAACTGAGACAGATAGCTGAACAAACCGACAGAGCAATTTATAGCAGATACAGAAGATCACCTCCCTAGAAATGCATCTAGGCCTCAGTTGTATTTCAGCTTGAGACCCAGAAAAGCAGAAAAACCAGGTAGGCAACACCAGGACCAGCTGCAATGATAAAAGACCCTCTGCCCTGACACTGACCAATCAGTGACAGCCATGACCCTGAAGGAGCACACTTGGAAAACTGATGAATATTCTGTTGAAATCCTCCCCTAAGATTCCTGCAAGAGAGAAATGAAAGCCTCAAGACAAAGGACCCAAAGTGCACTCTTTTTCCCAGGAGCACACCCACCCCCCCTTGTCTCTCCATCACAGGCATGCATCTCCTAGACTAAGGGACCCCACTAGGCTTGCAACCAGAACAGCAATGGGCAATGTCAGTTCATCTCAGACAAACCCCCTGAACCTGTCCCCAAGGCCCCCTTTTCTCTGACTTCTTAGTGAGCCAAAGCAGACAAGCCTAGGCTCATTTCCCCAGCCCCTTCTTGTTTCTGAGCTTTAACAAATGTCCTCTAAAATTCACCCAGACTTGTGTTGTGAAACTTTTCCTCTATGAAATCAAAAACCCATACACTACCAGCTGGCCCTAGGCACACCTGCCAAGGGCCAGGCCCCCTTTCTGGTAACAGGATGATGTGAGAATAACTTAAAGTGGGGCAGGGCATCTTTCTCTAGAGTGGCCTGGGAAAGCCTCTATGAAGGGAAAACATGAGCTGAGACCTGAATGTTGAGAAAAAGTATGTTATTAAGTGGATTTGGGGGAAGCCACTTCCAATGGAAGAAACAATAAACAACAAAAACTGGTTATTAAATACTCATATACATTAAAGTCTCCTGGAGTACTGATTTAAATGACAATTTCTGGGCTTCAACCCCACCATTTTGGTTCTATAGGTCTGAGTTGAGCCTCCAGATCTACATTTAGCAAGTTTCATGCCCACTCCAAGGCATTTCTAATTCTTATTGTCTATGAACCACATTTTAAGAAACACAAATCTGTTGGGGGTGGCAGGAACATCCCCAGGTGTTAGACCCAAGGGATCAGACTGGACCTGGGTTCAGCAACCTTGAGTTCTGGCTTAGAAAGAATTCAGAGTCAAGACTCAAACTATAAGAGAACATTTGTTTGGAAATTCAAAGAGGTGGAAGATGTAATTCATAGAAGAAATGGGCTTAGGAAACAAATTATAGAGGTTAAGGAGGGGTCCTTGGAGCTTAAAAATTAGGAGGGTAAATGTGATGCACTTGAGAGGATTTAGAGGGGGTGGGGAAAGGGAAAGGCACAGGTGTGCCCAGGAGAGTGCACTGGGTGCTCCGTCCTAAGTGTTTTAAGGGTATAGATTTTAGGGGAGGTCTCAATAGAATATTCAGCAGCTTTCCAGGTGTGTCTTTTCAAGGTAGGGTCTTCACTGATTGATTGATCGGTGCCAGGGCAGGAGGTCATTATTCAATGCAGTTGGTCTTGAGGTCAACCGTGGGGTCACTTGTCTGGTTTTGCTGATTTTCTGGGCCTAGAGTTGAAATAAAACTGAGGCCTAGATGTTATTTTTAGGTCAGGGGTCCAAACGACATGACCAGTGATATGCTAGGGGAGTAAAGGTCACCCTGGATGCAAGGTTCCACCCTACATTTGTCCTTTGCTAGGCATCCGGGTATCTTTACCCTGGTGACTTTCTGTATTTAGCCAATAATCCTCGCTGTGCTTATGTCTGTCTAAATGCCTATCACAAATCTAGGGCCTGGTTCTTGCTGTGTGAGACATATTTTCATACTGAAGCCCAAAATGGATTGGGGAATCAAGAGGTGTGGGCCTAGAGAAAGGATCCATAGAATCATGTAATCCTAGAGGCATGAGTGATAATGGAACAGGCAGACTAGAAGGAATCGTGTAGATTTGTTAATCAAGGCTTGAAAGGAGGTAGAGGTAGGGAGATCAGCTAAGATAGAGTGGTGTGGGCATTAAGTCTAGTCAGACAATGTTGTGGTTAGCAGAATTCAATACATCAGTGAAATCTGCATGAGTTGAAGCCTATTCCTAAGCCAGGCTGCTCTCTGCCTTGCTTCATACTTTCTGCTTGCTGTGTGAAGGTGGCCCTGAGCTCATAAGTGTTGATTGAAGACAGGACATCAGAAGCCTGCAGGTGCACTCTCTTTCTAAGGAAGAAAAGTGTTAAGATGCTACATTTTACCCATCATGAAACTGAGGATTTTTATGACTGATTAAATTTTGCTTTAAAATCCTAGCTCTAGCCCTGGTTGGCATGGCTCAGTTGTTGGGCGTTGTCCTTGCACCAGAAGGTTGCCAGTTATATTTCCGGTTAGAGCACATGCCCGAGTTTCGGGATTGATCCCTGGTAGGGGGCATGCAGGAGGCCACTTATTGATATTTGGCTTTCACATTAACATTTCTCTCTCCCTCTCTCTTCCTTTTTCTCTAAAAAAAATTTTTTTTTAAATCTTAGCTCTAGAAATCATATCTTTCTCCATATATATATCCCTCAGAGACCTAGCTTTTACCCCATAATCAGCAACTTCCAAGGCAGCAGAAGACTAAATAGCCCAGACTTGACTAATGGCCACAAGGTCCTGGACATCTGGCAGGCTAAAAATACCATCTTGACCTAAGTTAGATTTAAGCTCCTGAGCCCTGAGGTGAAATGACCCCATGGATACTCTCCCCTGAAACCAGACAGAATGACTCTGGACCAGACCTCAGAGCTGTCCTCAAGAACTGAAGAAATGATTTATTACTCTTACCTCACCTCTGACCAATCAGCTCCCAGCACGACCCCAAACCCCTAACCCATAATTGCTTGTGATTTTGCCCTATATAATCTGTAACCTACACACCATTGGGGAGTTTGGGCTTTTGAGCTTCCTGTTCTCCTGGGCTGTGCCATTCATAATAAAATAGCCAATATTTCTCCACTACAATTCCCAATGTTTAGTGTTTGTCTTTGCTAGCACCGGGCGGATGAGCTCTCATCTGTTTGATCAGATTCGCATTGTTTTATCTTACCAGTAGAATTATCTAAATGTTGACTGAAAGAAACTTGAGTAGGGAGATGAAATCCACTTTTTATTTCCAACTCAGATGATGATAATGAGCTTCATAACAAACTAATTACTGATTTCTACCTGGAGGAACATGTTGGCTTTTCCAAATAACAATAATTTAATGTTATTGCTTATCCTTTTTTCTTTTTCTTTGAGCTCATCCAATACTGCATACTGCTTTTGTGACATAGTGCTAAACACTAGTTTTATAGTTTTTTTTTTTTTTTATGAAATTTTTCCTAATTATAAAGTATTTCCAGTTGTATTTAGAATCATGGTTAAATGCTTCATATTTTTGGCATGTATTAAAATATTGGATAAAATATCATCTCTTTGTTACTCAGGGAACAATGTAATTTACAAAACATTATTTTGAAAATGTTTAAACAAACACTTTTTATCTGTTTAAACTATTATCAGTTCAAAGTGCATGCAATTTACTTTAAATTGCATCTTCTTTGCAAATCAGCAGCTTTGGAAGCAAGCTACTGTGTTGATTCAATAATCTGTCCAGGAGCCACTTTCCTGCCTTTCACACAGTTTGGAACTTAAACCATGCAAGAAACACATGGATGCACCATATCCCTAAAATACTTTAGAAAGAAACTGGCCACTGGCACACAATTTCCCAAGGTGCCACTTTACCTATTTTTATTGAGCAATAACGATCTGATAGACATTGCAATTACTGTATTCTAAACAGTGCTTGCAGTCTATACCTCATTATTTACTGTTGCAATTTATTTTATCCTCACCCGAGGACATTTTCCATTTTTTTTTCAGAGAGAGAGAGAGAGAGAGAGAGAGAGAGAAACATCGATGTGAAAGGGACACATCGAGTAGCTGCCTCCCTGTCTCCCGCATGACCCAGCCAGGGCCAGGGACAAACTGCAACCGAGGTACGTGCCCTTAGCGAGAACCAAACCCAGGTCTCTCTGGACCGCAGGCCAACGCTCTAACTGCTGAGCCAAACTGGCCAGGGCCTGTTGCAATTTTTTATAGTTCCCAATGTAACTGCAAACTTCTTGAAGACAGAAAATGTATATCATGCCTTTATTTGCTGCCCAAAATATCAGACAAATGGTTAGGGCCAGAGTAGGTTTCCAAAGATAAACTAATTGATATGTTTCTGCACCATTTCTCCTTCAATGCACTGGCTATATTTGTGCTATATGGTTCTCTCTGAGTATGAAATCCAATAAGATTAATCTTTTTAACCCAATTGGTCATCTATAATTGCATTGGGATCATGCATTGTTCCCATGTGAGCTCTTAGATAGGCTAACTGATCTGCTGATGGAAGGAAAAAAGAAGTGTAGATTTGACACATTTCTAACAGATTTTCTGATCTCCATTATAAAATTCTATAGCCTAGAGGCTAAGAGACAATTTTCATGACCACTCTATTAACAAAATTAATCAGCTTTATTTCACTGATTTTATTTATAGAATTTCTGATGTAATAAAAGAAATATAACCTCTGAACCATTTATTACACTTTTAATCAGATTGTGTATTTTGAAAAAGTTTATTCATACTGGAATATCCCAATTACTTAGCAACTCACCCTTCCCAAGGGATTGCGCAGTTCACATTACAACAATAAATCATTGCCTTATACAAATGAATTATAAGCAATGTGTCTGTGAGCACTCTCATTCCATTCAAATTTGCTAAAAAGCTTTCCAGATGATTTGTGCTTATGTAAAAGAATGTGTTCTAAACGTTGATCTAACTTCACCTGTGAAAATGTGGAATAGACTAGTAAATTTTCAACTTGCAATTGGAAGAGCTAGTTCTAGAATTGATCCCATCACTTACTAGTCAGGTAAACTTGGGCAAGTTCTTGTAATTCTCTGGAGCTTTGATTTGTCCCCTTTAAAACGGTGACAATGCTGCCTGTCCTCCCACCTCTTAGGGCTTTGAGGATTTACAAGTTTTGCAAGCAGTAGAACATAATACACATTGAAGGCATGGTAGGTAGCCATACTATAACTAAACAAATTCCCCTACCTTGAGCTGTTCTTGATGAATAGAGTATAAATTTTTCTGGGGAAGATTTTAGTTTCTAAATGAATAAAACTGAAAGCCCTACTGACTAAAACTTGTTTCTTGCATAGAAACATTGTCCAGCTCTGTCTAAAAATGTACCTCTGTCCCTTTTCTCTGACATAGCTACCTTTTTCCCAACTATCCCTATCTCCATGCAATTCCTCCCCATTCTTTCAGGCCCATTTAAAGTCTAATTCCTCAATGATGTATCCATACCACACTTATTTCTTCCTATACTGAACTCACAGAAATATTATGATGGTATAAACCATTTGATTAACTCTAGCTCATCTTACCATCCTTCCCTGACCACCTCTACCAGGTCTACATTATGGGACCTTTACCTGTGCTCCCAGAGGCTTTTGGACATACCTCTTTTCTAGCACCTACTACACTTCATGTTTTAAAGAGAATTTTGAGGTATATCTGATGTAAATTTGAATAAAATGATATTTTGATCACTTATTTATTCAACACCAATTTAAGAAACAATGATGTCATCAGTGTATTGAAGCCTCTTGGGCATCCTCCATAACCCTGAATCAATGTCCATTATTCCATGTATTTCTATATCATTTAACTACTTATACATGTAGAACTATACACCACATAGTATTACTTGCTATGTTTTATAAACCTGATATGGAATTATACTGAAAGTATACTTCTGTGATGTACCCTTTTACCCAGTGTTGTTTGTGAAATTCCTCTATGTTGGATCCTTGAGTATACTACAACACTCAGTCTTGAGTATACTACAGCGTAGTCACCAACCCTTCTAATTGATGGACTATTTTTTCAAAATATGTTTTAATATAATTATGTTATGAACTTTCTTATACTTGTCTTTTGCTGCATATATTATATATATGTATATATATATGTATACATATATATATACATAAACATAGAAGTGGAATTGTTGGGTCACAAAGTATGTATGAGTTAAGTTTTAATAAATATTGCCAAATTGATCTCCAAAATGGTTGTAAGAATTTATATTCCCGTCATAACTATGTGAAACTTTCTAACACATGGTATGGTTAGGCTTTTAAAATCTCGTGGGTCTTGTGTCACTCCAGATCCACGCTTCATTCTTTCCTATCCTACTATGTGGTCCATGATTTTAACTGTATGCAGGACAGCAAAGGGTTCCTCTTCCTTTGACTTCTGTTTAGTTTCACATGGGGATCATCAGAAGCAAACCGAATGGAGGGCAGAAGAATTTTCATTCTTTCACTTCCCTCTCTGTGGAGTCACCACATCATGAGTTAGAATCATACCTTCATCGTTTCTGCAGAAGTGACTTTTTCTTTACTGGATTGTAGGAGTTCTTCACATATTCTAGATACTAATTTTTTTTTGCTCATGTGCACTGCAAATATTTTCTTTTCCAATATGTGGTGTATCATTTTACTTAAACATATTTTTGTACAAATTTTAAAAATTACAGTTCTATTTATCAAGTTGTTTACAATGTATTTTTTCTTTGTCTTCTTGAAAAACTATTTCTCTATTCTAAAGATATTTTCCTGAATTTTCTTCTAGAAGAGTAATAAAAGGTCTGTTTTTTATTTTTGACTTTTTAACCATCTAGAGCTCATTTTTGTATTTAGTATGAAGTAGAAATCCACATTTACTTGATTGTCGTATGGGTATAGCCAATTTTTCCAGAACAAATTATTGGACTGTTATCCTTTCCCCACTATGAAACACCTCATGTTTCTGTTTCATGCAACTCTTCTCTTTATCATCCCAAGTTTAGTTATGTGCTGCCAAAACAAACACTCAAACTTCACTTCATTATCTAGTTATGTGAGTATATCCCTGTAATAATTTCCTGTTACTACTATAACAAATCACCACAAACTTGAGGGCTTAAAACAACACAGATATATTCTGTGAACTGTAAATTCTGAAGGTCAGAAGTCTAAAATCAGTTTCCCTGGCAGAAACTAAAGTGACAGCACGACAAAGCTCCCTCTGAAGGCTCTAGGAGGAAATCTATTTTCTTTCCTTTTCCAACTTCTAGAGGCCTTCTGCATTTCTTGAAATTCATTAACTCATGACCCCTTCTTCCATGTTCAAAGCCTCAACAACTTCAAATCTCTGTCTGCTGAGGTTGTCACATAGCCTTCTCTCTTCTATAGTAGAATCCGCCTCTGCCTCCTTCTGATGAGGGCATTTAGGGCCCACCTGGATAATCCAGGATAATCTCCCCATATCAAAATACTTACTATAATCACATCAGCAAAGTTCCTGTTACTATATAAGGTAACATTCACAGGTTCCAGGGATTAGGACCCAGATATCTTTGGGGCCTATTATTCAGCCTATCACACTCTCCATTAGTCCTGCCAACTTCTTAAGGGCCTATGGTTTTATTAGCCTTTAAATTCCTAGTGCATCAAATGTTCAGAAAACATTCTCTGAATAAATACAATTTTGTTTCATTTCCATGATATGATTGTTAACTCCTTCAAGGAAGATTTTGTATCTTTAACTTCTTTTTACTTTCCAATCAATCTATAATAGCACAGATCCTTAGTAAATTCAATAATCTTGAGGAAATATGGTAGAATAGAGTAGAAAGAGATCTAGAATCCAGTCTTGGCTGTATTATTTATTAACAATGAATTTTAGAACAATTTCATTTTTAGTTCTCTGGAATTATCTTTCTTCATTAATAAAAAGGAGAGGAGGAAAGAGTAAGCCCAGCTGGTGAGAACCCAAGCCCCACACTTCTGATTCATACAGAGTATTTCTGCTTTTATCTGTTTTATATTATTATGGAGCTTTTTATTACAAAATTTTGTTTGAGAAAAACAAAAGGTTCTGCTATTTTAAAAACTTTTGAAAATGACTGTTCTTATCACAGTCTACCATGGGGATAGTGAAACTCAGAGAGGTGTATTTGCTTTGCCTCCTGAATTTGCTTTCTGAAACCACTGCCTTGAAACCATTTGGATGAAAAAGGCGCTAGAACCACTTGTGTCCTTATCTTGGGGGTTACTAACATTCTCTCTTGTCTTAACACGCAAAGGACAACTGTAAATTCTAAGATACTATATGAATATATGATCAGTGGCATATTTTCTATAGGCAGACAAAGATCCAAATCTGCAATACAATCCCATAAAATTGCAAACCACAGCAATCATTCGGGGAGAATGCATAGAGGAACACCAAATCACTCAGTAAGCAGGAAAAGTACTATATTAAAGGTGGTGAGGGGAACAAAATGCTCCTTGAAAACAAGAACAGTATCTTATTCCTATTCATATGCACACATTTATTTTGAATAGATGATAGAGTATCTGCCCCCAATGGTCTTATATCTTTGTTAGAATTACATTGTATGCACAGTTTTAATCTATCTTTATCAGTAAGACCACGAGGATGATTAGATTTATTGTGGGCCAATATTTGCATTTACTCAGATATGATTTCCATTTCCTCTCTCTAAACTTCACCATAGAGCTCCTAGTGCACACAGCCATATATTCCAGAGATGGTCAATAAAATTAGTGATAAGGAAGGTATTAGCTTTTATCCATGTATTTACTTAGCTTTTCTAAAAAATAAAATAAAATCTGAACCTCATTTTGTTATATGAGAGTCATGTTTATGTATTCTGATCACTTACAGTCTGTGTGACCTTAAACAGTCTCTTTCTACACTTCTACATCATTTTCCCTACTTTAAAACTATTTTTTGTTATTTTATTATTATTGTTACTACAAGCTTCTGTGGTCCACATCTAAATCAGCAGTACCTATGTATTAAGGAACCCACCCGTGTATTTGCTGTTTCTGACAAATGCTAAATCAAGAGATTCGGGCTGTGCCTCAGACACTGGCTTTGAATGCTTCTACCAATTTGACAGATTCTCTAACATTTGTTAATGGAGAGTGCCCTTCCCCATGCTCTGAGTCATCTATCCTCTATACCTTTCTTAATCCCCTTTCAGAGTCTTTTTAAAAAATTATAATTATTATTGAAAGTATTACAGAAGTCCTCCTTTTTCCCCCATTGACACCCTCCTACCCACTCCTGTCCCCCCCCCCGCCTTCACCACACTGCTGTCTGAGTCCATTGGTTATGCATATATGCATATAAGTTCTTTCTTTTATCTTTTCCCATCCCCCAACCCCCTTCCTTCTGAGGTTTGTTAGTGTGTTCCCACTTCCATGTCTCAGGATCTATTTTATTTGTCAGCTTATTTTGTTCATTATATTCCACAAATAAGTGAGATCATGTGATTCTTGTCTTTCTCTGACTGGCTTATTTCGTTCAGCATAATATTCTCCAGGTCCCTCCATGCCATCTGAAAGGGTGGGAGATCTTTAGTTTTTACAGCTGCATAGTATTCCATTGTGTAAATGTACCATGGCTTTTTTATCCATTCATCTACTGATGGACACTTGGACTGTTTCCAGATCTTAGCTTCTGTAAATAGTACTGCTATGAACATAAGGGTGCATATATTCTTTCTGACTGGTGTTTTGGGCTTCTTAGGATATATTCCTAGAAGTGGGATCACTGGGTCAAATGGCAGTTCAATTTTTAACTGTGTTTTCCACAGCGGCTGCACCAGTCTGCATTCCCACCAGCAGTGTACTAGAGTTCCCTTTTCTCCACACCCTCACCAGCACTTGTTGTTTGATAATTTGTTGATGGTGGCCATTCTGACAGGTGTGAGGTGATACCTCATTGTTGTTTTAATTTGCATTTCTCTGATGATTAGTTTGTTTTCCCATTAATTTGTTTTTCTTTATTGATATTAGAGAGAGAGAGGAAGGGAGAGGGAGAGAGAGATAGAAACATCAATGAGAAAGAACATTGATTGGCTGCCTCCTGCATGCCCCCACTGGAGATCAAGCACACAACCTGGGCATGTACCCTCACTGGGAATTGAACCGGCGACCTCTTGGTGCATGGGTCGACGCTCAACCACTGAGCCACACTGGCTGGGCTGTTTTCACATTTTTTAAATGAGAAAATTCAGACTAAACGATCTCTGAATTCCTTTTTATATTCAAGGCTTTAATCTATTATTACATGAGTAAATGTATCACTTTAACCCACTGAATTGGTCTTCTTAGCTGTTTATACCATTCAATAATTATTTAATGCTTACTAGATGTAGGAATTTCACTTAAAAAGAAAAAAAAAGCAGCAGAAATTATTGATTCTATTAGTGATAGATAATGTGATTTATTTACAGAAATTACGATTTCTGGATTTTTTTTTCAAGTGACCAAGAATAACCATGGCAACATAATTTAAATTGACTATTGCCCTATTGTAAAGTGTTAAAGTCTTAAATTCCTCCTCCGTAACAATGACATAAGGAAGTAAGAAACATGCCACCCATTTCTGTAGCTCAATTAGTTAAAATCAATGCTGTAAGGTAGGCATTTCAATGGCCTTTTCAGAAATTCTATGACAGATCATTTAAGTGAAGAAGAGCAATCTAACCTGCTACCAACAAAATTAGATTAACATTTTTAAGACCCTGTTCCATCCATGTAACTAAAATCAATAGCTGGTTTCTTGAGAAAAGTGATAATCAGAAAGAGATTAATATTGTAAGATTTTGTTTTAAAAATGAAGTCTAGTCAATTTTAAAAATGATTAAAATCAGGAATGAATTTATTGTTTAAACTACATCATAAATAGTATGAAAAAGATGAATGGATAATCGCATGATGCATGGAAAAAATGCAAAATAAGCCAGGCATCATAAAAAATAATTTTTCCAAAGGTGGAAAATTTAGGAAAAAACACTCAAAGAAATCACTTCAGATATAAATGAAATTAATCGCATTTGAACTGATTATTTTTTAAATTTTATTGTTGTATTATAGTGACTTTATGTTGCCTAGAGTTAACAAACAGGCAGTATTTGTTAACAAGTTGTACTACTTTCCAGATAAAAATATATGAATATTTCTTATCAGCAAAAACTCTTCTGAATATTTCCCATGCATTTCAAGTCCCTAATCCTTCCTTAATTCCTCTTACTCTCATCTCACATTTTACAAAGAAGACCCAAGAAGGTTAAAGCCATCTTTAATGAGTCCCCTCAAGGTCCTTTCCTTTCACTTCTGAAATCCTCTTTCTGTTTACTCATCTTTCATTTTCTTTTTGCATTTTATTTATTTTTCTCCATTTTTTATTAATTTATTTTTGTTACAGGTGTTTCTCCTTTCCTCCCTCACCCCAGACCCCCTCCTGTCACTTCTTTGATTTCATTACTCTCTTCTGTCTCTTTCCCTCAGCATACTCATCCCTCTTTTTCTGTATTTACTTCCTATACTTCCATCTCTAGCACTCATCTTTCACCTATGCTCCACATCAAACCTTACCAGCTTCTGGGGGCATATTTTCAGGTAAATGTTCCTTAGACTCCTTAAACTCAATATTTTTTTAAATGAAACTCACCATTGCCTTATAAACTCCTATCCAACATGCAACCTCTCTGAATCTCCTTATTTTGTTTAACGGTAATAGGCAGTTACTTGGTGTTACATTGAACCACATCTTTAACCATTCCTGCCTCTCACCATCCCCTACATCTAGATAGTCACAAAGTCCTATTGACTGTAAGACTATAATATTGATGTCATCTGACCTGTACTTTGTGGTCAAGTTAATGTAATTTAAGCCTTCATTCTTTCCTAATATTGCTATAAATATCTCCTAAGTCAGCTTTCTGTTTCTATTCTCATTTTCCTTCATTCTATTCTTCATATTACCACAAAGATGTTTTCTTAACATACAGCTCTAATCATGTCATACAACTGCTCAAACACCGTTGCTGGGTCCACAGAATAAAACCTAAACTAGTCTCCATGTTATTCCACATTCAGCAACATGGACTGATCTTCCTATAAACCTTACTTCTTACACCTATCCCATGCCTGTGTTTGCCATTTCTATCTGCAATCTTGTTCTCATGCTTCTTTATCAAAACTCAAGGTCAGTTCAACTTTCCACTACTTCATGAAGATTCCCTTATTCCTTTGTTTGAAATTTCTTTCCTGCTTTATGTTCCCTTCATTCTCCACTTGTTCTTACGAGGTTTGCCTTACAGTTGCTATGTTCCAACAAATACTGGCACAATATAGTCACCTGTATGTTTGAAATGAATTGAATCAAAACATAATTGATACAATATACTGAACTACGGGTTCTGGTAATATCATGTTGTACCATGCAACATTTGTTTCTTTTGGTAAAAATTATTATAAATTTGTTATTTCATATGATTTAACCTAATACTTAACTCTCTAATTGGATTTTCTTTTTTTTTTTCTGGAAATGAAATTTCATAGTGTAATGGGGTGATGACATACTTAGAGTGCCATGGTTCTCATAGTTAGAATAAAGAATGTTTATTAAACATTCTTATTTGCATTCTTACCTTTTCAGCATTCTCATTTTATTCTCTAGATCAGATCACCTAAATCAGCACACTAAGGTCATATATACTCAAAGTTAAAAACCAAATATTACTTAAAAAGAAGCACATGCACTTAATGAAAACTAGTCATTTCAGCACAAAACAGTAAGGCTAAACATCCTAATTGAATGGAAAGTTTAATTTTAGTTCAGCTGATCTCTATCCATTGAGAAGATACAATCACATTCTTTTTGCACTTTGCAAATTAACTGAATTCTGAATCCCAGCTTTAAATTCATGATTGTTTATTTATAGGAATTACTAAACAGTTTTCACAAATGAAATTGAATACATTAAAAATTTTCTTTAATTCACTGCATTCCACTGAACCCACAGAGGTAGATTATTTCCTGAAAATAGATGTCCTACAGCAATACAAAACATAACAACATTCACATTATAGGGATACTGGAAGGAGAAGAATCAGAGAAAGGAATAGAGAACCTGTTTGAAGAAATAATGACAGAAAACTTTCCTAAACTGGTGAAGGAAAAAGACACAGAAGTCCAGGAAACAGAGAGTCCAAAACAAGATGAACCCCAGAAGACCGACAGCTAGATACATCATAATAAAAATGGCAAACATTAAAGACAAAGAAAGAATCTTAAAGGAAGCAAGAGAGAGACAGAAAGTTACCTACAAGGGAGCTCCCATCAGACTGTCAGCTGATTTCTCAATAGAAACGATGCAGGCCAGAAAGGAGTGGCATGAAGTGCACAAAATAATTCAAGGCAAGGGTCTGAATCCAATACTACTCTATCCATCAAGGCTATCATTCAAAATTGAAGGAGAAATAAAGAGCTTCATGGATAAAAAACAAACAAACAAACAAAAAAAACGGCTAAAGGAATTTACCACCACCAGACCACCACTACAAGAAATGCTGAAGGGACTGTTGTAAGAAGAAGAAGAAACAGAGCGAGAGAGGACCACAGGCATAAAATTAAAATGGCAGCTAATAACTATCTATCAATAATTACCTTAAATATAAATGGCTTAAATGCTCCAATCAAAAGACATAGGGTAGCTGACTGGATAAGAAAACACGACCCATATATATGCTGTCTACAAGAGACCCACCTCACAGCAAAAGACTCAAACAGGATGAAAATGAAGGGATGGAAAAAATTTTTTCCAAGCAAATGGACATGAAAAAAAAAAGCTGGTGTAGCAATACTCATATCAGACAAGACAGACTTCAAAATAAGGGCCATAATAAGAGACAGAGAACATCACTACATAATATTAAAAGGATTAATCCAACAAGAGGATATAACCCTGGTAAACATATATGCACCAAACATGGGAGAACCAAAATGTATTCAAAAACTTCTGGAGGACTTCAAGGGAGAGATCAACAGCAACACAATCATAGTGGCTGACTTTGACACACCACTGACACCACTGGATAGATTTTCTAGACAAAAAATTAACAAGGACATAGAGTCCGTACAATACAAACTAGATCAGTTGAACTTCATTGATATTTACAGAATATTTCATCTCAAAGCTGCAGAATATACATTCTTCTCAAGTGCACATAGGTCATTCTCAAAAATAGATCACATGTTAGGACACAAAGCAAGTCTCTACAAATTCAAGAAAATTGAAATCATATCAAGCATCTTTTCAGATCACATTGGCATGAAACTAGAACTTAATTACAGTAAAAACACACAAAAACATTCAAACACTTGGAGGCTAAATAGCATGTTATTAAAAAAAAAGAATGGGTTACTAACAGGATCAAGGAAGAAATTAAAAATTTCCTGGAGAACAATGAAAATGAACACACAACAACACAAAATCTATGGGACACAGCGAAAGCAGTCCTAAGAGGGAAGTTCAGAGCACTACAGGCCTACCTCAAGAAACAACAAAAATTCTTAATTGACTTTCTAACCCTACAACTTAAAGAACTAGAAAGTAAACAAAAAGAAAAACCCAGAGCTAGTAGCAGAAAGGAAATAGTAAAGGTCACAGCAGAAATAAATGACATAGAGACTAAAAAACAATTCAAAAGATCAATGAAACAAAAAGCTGGTTCTTTGAAAAGATAACAAGATCGATGGACCTTTAGCCAGACTCACCAAGAAACAAAAAGAGAGGAACAAAATAAACAAAATCAGAAATGAAAGAGGAGAAGTAACAACTGACACCACAGAAATTCGAAGGACCATCGAAACATACTATTATACGCCAACAAATTGGACCACCTTGGAGAAATGGTCACATTTCCAGAAACACATAGTCTCCCAAAACTGAACCAGGAAGAGATAGAAAACTTGAACAGACCAATAACAACAAAGGATATTGAACATATAATTAAGAAACTCCCAGCAATCAAAAGCCCAGGCCCAGATGGCTTCATGGGTAAATTTACTGAACATTGAAAGATGATATAATACACATTCTCCTCAAACTTTTCAAAAAAACCCAAGAAGACGGAACACTTCCAAACTCATTTTATGAGGCCAGCATAATCCTAATTCCAAAACCGGATAAAGACACTACAAAGAAAGAAAACTACAGGCCAATATCCCTGATGAACATAGATGTCAAAATCCTTAACAAAATATTAGCAAATCAGATCCAGCAATACATCCAATACATCAAAAAAATGATTCATCATGACCAAATGGGTTTCATCCCAGGCATGCAAGGATGGTACAATATTTGCAAATCAATAAATGTGATACACCACATAAACAAAATGAAAGATAAAAACCATATGATCATATCAATAGATGCTGAAAAAGCATTCAACAAAATCCAGCACCCATTTCTGATAAAAACACTCAACAATGTGGGAATAGAGGGTCCATATCTCAACATAATAAAGGCTATATATGAAAACCAACAGCTAACATCATTCTCAATGGACAAAAACGAAAAGTATTCCCCTTAAGAATGGGAACAAGACAGGGATGCCTACTCTCTCCACTCTTAACATCGTACTGGAAGTCTTAGCCACAGCAATTAGTCATGAAGAAAAAATAAAGGGGATCCAAATTGGAAAAGAGGAAGTGGAACTGTCATTATTTGCAGATGACATCATATTGTACATAGAAAACCCTAAAGACTCCATCAAAAATCTACTAGACTTAATAAATGAATTTGGCAAAGTAGCAGGATACAAAATTAATGTCAAGAAATTGATGGCATTCTTATGCAGCAATAATGAACTCACAGAAAGAGAAACTAAAAAAAAACAATCCCATTTACCATCAGAGCAAAAAAATTAAGATACGTAGGGAAAAACTTAACCAAAGAAGTAAAGGACCTCTTCACAGAAAAAGACAGGTCATTGAAAAAAGAAATAGAGGAAGATATAAAAAAGTGGAAGCACATACCTTGTTCATGTATTGGAAGAATTAACATCACTAAAATGTCCATACTACCCAAAGCAATCTATAGATTCAATGCAATCCCCATCAAAATACTAGCGACATATTTCACAGAACTAGAACAAACACTACAAAAGTTTATATGGAATGAAAAAAGACCCCGAATAGCTACAGCAATCTTGAAAAAGAAGAACAAAGTAGGAGGGATCACATTACCAGGTTTCAGGTTATACTACAAAGCCGCTGTAATCAAAACAGCCTGGTACTGGCACAAGAATAAGCAGATAGATCAATGGAACAGAATAGAGAACCCAGAAATTGACCCAAGACAATATGCTCAATTAATATTTGACAAAGGTGGCAAGAACATACAGTGGAGTCAAGACAGTCTCTTCAATAAATGGCGTTGGGAAAATTGGACAGCTACTTGCAAAAAAGTGAAGCTAGACCACCATCTTACACCATACACAAGAATAAACTCAAAATGGATAAAAGACTTAAATGTGACTCATGAATCCATAAAAATCCTAGAAGAAAATGTAGGCAACAAAATTTCAGACACCATACGCAATAGAATTTTCACTGATATATCACCTAAGGCAACAGAAACAAAGGGAAAAATGAACACATGGGACTACATCAAGCTCAAAAGCTTCTGCACAGCAAAAGAAACAACCATCAAAGCCAAAAGGCAACCCACTGTATGGGAGAGCATAATTGCCAATGATACATCAGATAAAGGATTAATTTACAAAATATATAGAATGCTCATACAACTCAACAAAAAGAAGACAAAGAACCCAATTAAAAAATGGGCAGAGGAACTAAATAGACAACTCTCCAAACAGGACATACAAATGGTCAAGAGACATATGAAGAAATGCTCAGTGTCACTAATCATTAGAGAGATGTAAATTAAAACTACTATGAGGTATCACCTCACACCTGCCAGACTGGCTGCCATCAACAAATCATCAAAAATCAAGTGCTGGCAAGGATATGGAGAAAAGGGGACTCTAGTACACTGCTGGTGGGAATGCAGACTGGTGCAGTCACTAATGAAAACAATATGGTGTTTACTCAAAACATTAAAAATTGAACTGCCATTTGACCCTGTGATCCCACTTCTAGGAATATATCCTAAGAAGCTGAAACACCAATCAGAAAGAATACATGTACCCCCATGTTCATAGCAGCTCTATTTACAATAGCTAAGGTCTGGAAACAGCCCAAGTGTCCATCAATAGAGGAGTGGATAAAAAAGCTGTGGTACATATACACAATGGGATACTATGCAGTTGTAAGAAAGAATGATCTCTTATCCTTTGAGATGACATGGAGGGACTTGTGGAGTTATTACGCTAAGTGAAATAACCCAGTCAGAGAAAGACAAATATCACAAAATCTCACTTATTTGTGGAATATAATGAAGAAAATAAGCTGATGAACAGAATAGAAGACATAGAAGTAGGATTCAGACTGATAAACTTCAGAGGAGTGGGCAGGGGGAGAGAAGAGGTAAACCAAAGAACTTATGCTTATAAGCATAACCAGTGTACATAGACAACAATGCTGGGGTGGGGGGTGGGAATGGGAGGATGTTGTCAATGGGGGAAAAAGGAGAAACATCTGTAACAAAAATAAATTTATTAAATATATATATATATATATATATATATATATATATATATATATAATATCAAGATGAAAAAAATAGATAAAGTGTTCTTTCTTAATTTTCCTGGTCACTCAATCTCCTTAATGGACATAATCCATTTTCAACTGTGTCTCAGATGTTATATTGTTTTGTAAATTTTTCTTAATATCATGTTATGATTCTTTAAACTTAACTGGCTAACATACAATTAATTCTATATAAATGTTCAATAAATTATAATTCAGAAATATGTCAAAAATTTTTTAAGTCATATATCCTTAAATAAAATCACGCATGTGTTCATTCCCTTTTTGGATTCTGAAAGGAAAGAAATAGGGGCCTTGCCAGCTTGAATGCTAAAATGATTTCTATGCTCAACCTATGCATCTCAGCCAGTGTGACACCCTTAAAAACTCTTTTCCCACTCATTGCCAAAGCTGCAACTTCACTAAAAGTAAATTTCTCTAAGCTCCACTTTCAATCCTCCATCATACTTGTTGCTCTGGTGCTATATTAAATGTCTCTATCCCACCTTATTGTTCCTAGATTCTGCCTGTCTGCTTCATTCTCTTATTTGTAATCCTAGATTGAGTTGTATGTTTATCTAACTTCAGTTTTGGTTTTCCCCCTGGACACTGTCACTGAACACTCTGCAGATAAAGGGCCAGATCCCTATACCCTTGAGATTACAGCCCAGGTACAACACCTAAGGCTTCAACTTGTCTAAGAATGAAGTTTAGACACTGCCTAATTTAATATTGACCATTCTGTAACCATAAAACCAAACCCACATACCAAATGTTTTTGAAAGTTTTCAGAACCCAGTAATCAGGGCAAATGCATTTTGATAATTATATTAAAGATGTTTAAAAGCAAGAAGGAGGAGTGAAGCAGTTCAAAAACATAATTTGGAATCAGTAGATATAAGTCTGAGTCACTGCTCAACGATGTACTAGCTAATGACACTGGAAAAGGTCTTAATTTTCTAGGGGTTTCTATTTCTAACATCTTTCCTGTCAATTTCTTAGGGCTGTTGAGATAACTAGAATACATAACAAAAGCAAAAACACTTTCAAGAAAAGAAAAAGTATCCTTAATGAAACACTAAGAACAAATAAGTAACATTTTGAAAGGAATGAATCCTTTGACCCTTTACAAAGTGGCTAAGAAAATAATTATCTAAAACGTAAAGGTAGCCTGGCGTGTGTGTCTCAGTGGATTGAGAATCGTCCCATGGACTGAGAGATCCCGGTTTGATTCCCGGTCAGGGCACATGCCCAGGTTTCAGGCTTGATCCCCAGTGGAGGCCGTGCAGGAGGCAGCAGGTCAATGTTTCTCTCTTGCATTGATGTTTTTATCTCTCTCTCCCTTCCTCTCTCTCTAAAAATATCAATAAAAACTTATTTTAAAAAACACATAAACATAACCATGTAAATCCTAGTTTCCTGTGGCTCCTGGAGTCTCCTAACAAAGGTAATTAGTAATGCTAACTGGTTGTTGCCATTTTTTTCTTATAATTTCTTATAATTTCTCCCATTACACCCTTATTTTCATACCATACATGCAGAAATGGCTGCCTTTATATTTCATGTCTTCTTTCCAATATTGAGACTAATTGAGCACAGTGACATGAATAATAGCCAATCTGGCACAACACACACTACACCTCGTAACATGATTCATTGATGTAGTTTTGGTGGTGCAATTTTCTTGATTTGAAGTTCTGGAGATCTATGGTTTCCCTCCATATTAACTTTGAACATATCATGTTAGTATTCTAAAGTACAGTGGCTTTGCATGGAACAGATGCTGTATTTTGAAGGACAGGACTCTAATGTTTAGTATAGAATTATAGCTTGTAGATTGAATCAATCCTTTCCAAGTTTTCATGCCCTTGTTTATATAATGTCACAATTTACATAATTATTGGCTTCACAAAGTATTTTATTGTTTTTCTTCCTTTTTTTTAATTTTTTTATTTTTATTAATTTATTTTTGTTACAGAGGTTTCTCCTTTTTTCCCCATTGACACCCTCCTCCCCATCCCCCCACCCTGTCCCCAGCTTTGTTGTCCATGTCCATCACTTATGCATACATGTGCATAAGTTCTGTGGTTTATCTCTTCCCTCCCCCCCACCCCCTCTCCTGAGGGGTGTCAGTTTATACCCTACTTCCACGTCTCTGGGTCTACCCTGTTCCTCAGACTGCTATGTTCATTATATTCCACAAATAAGTGAGATCATGTGATATTTGTCTTTCTCTGCTTGGCTTGTTTCACTTAGGATAATACTCTCGAGGTCCAACCACGTCGTCTCAAAGGATAAGAGATCTTTCTTTCTTACAGCTGCATAGTACTCCATTGTGTATATGTACCACAGCTTTTTTATCCATTCGTCTACTGATGGACATTTGGGCTGTTTCCAGATCTTAGCTATCGTAAATAGTGCTGCTGTGAACATGGGGGTACATGTATTTTTTCTGATTGGTGTTTCAGGCTTCTTAGGGTATATTCCTAGAAGTGGGATCACTGGGTCAAATGGCAATTCAATTTTTAATTTTTTGAGGTAACACCATAGTGTTTTCCACAGTGGCTGCACCAGTCTGCATTCCCACCAACAGTGTACTAGAGTCCCCTTTTCTCCACACCCTCTCCAACACTTGTTGTTTGATGATTTGTTGATGGCGGCCATTCTGACAGGTGTGAGGTGATACCTCATTGTTGTTTTAATTTGCATCTCTCTGATGATTAATGATGTTGAGCATTTCTTCATATGTCTCTTAGCCATTTGTATGTCCTTTTTGGAGAGGTGTCTATTTAGTTCCTCTGCCCATTTTTTAATTGGGTTCTTTGTCTTCCTTTTGTTGAGTTGTATGAGCACTCTGTATATTTTGGAAATTAACCCCTTATCTGATGTGTCATTGGCAATTATGCTCTCCCATGGAGTGGGTTCCCTATCTGTTTTGATGGTTGTTTCTTTTGCTGTGCAGAAGCTTTTGAGTTTGATGTAGTCCCATGTGTTCATTTTTCCCTTTGTTTCTGTAGCCTTAGGTGATGTATCAGTGAAGATTCTACTGCGTATGATGTGCGAAATTTTGTTGCCTACATTTTCTTCTACGATTTTTATGGATTCACGAGTCACATTTAAGTCTTTTATCCATTTTGAGTTTATTCTTGTATGTGGTGTAAGTTGATGGTCTAGTTTCATTTTTATGCATGTAGCTGTCCAATTTTCCCAACACCATTTATTAAAGAGGCTATCTTTACTCCATTGTATGCTCTTGCCACCTTTGTCAAATATTAATTGAGCATAATGTCTTGGGTCAATTTCCGGATTCTCTGTTCTGTTCCACTGGTCTATATGCCTGTTCTTGTGCCAGTACCAGGCTGTTTGGATTACAGTGGCTTTGTAGTATAAGCTGATATCCGGTATTGTGATCCCACCTACTTTGTCCTTCTTTTTCAAGATTGCTGTGACTATTCGGGGTCTTTTTTGGTTCCATATGAACTTTTGAAATATTTGTTCTAGTTCTGTGAAGTATGTCACTGGTATTTTGATGGGGATTGCATTGAATCTATAGATTGCTTTGGGTAATATGGACATTTTAATGATGTTAATTCTTCCAATCCATGAACAAGGTATGTGCTTCCACTTTTTTATATCTTCCTCTATTTCTTTTTTCAATGTCCTGTAGTTTTCTGCAAATAGGTCCTTTACTTCTTTGGTTAGGTTTATTCCTAGGTATCTTAATTTTTTTGCCGCGATGGTAAATGGTATTGTTTTTTTAGTTTCTCTTTCTGTGAGTTCGTCATTGGTGTATAAGAATGCCATTGATTTCTTGACGTTAATTTTGTATCCTGCTACTTTGCCAAATTCATTTATTAAGTCTAGTAGATTTTTGATGGAGTCTTTAGGGTTTTCTATATATAATATCATATCGTCTGCGAATAATGACAGTTTCACTTCTTCCTTTCCAATTTGGATTCCTTTTATTTTTTCTTCACGTCTGATTGCTGTGGCTAAGACTTCCAGTACTATGTTAAATAAGAGTGGCGAAAGTGGGCATCCTTGTCTTGTTCCTGTTCTTAAGGGAAATGTGTTTAGTTTTTGCCCATTGAGTATGATGTTGGCTGTAGGTCTTTCATATATGGCCTTTATTATATCAAGATATGATCCCTCTACTCCCAAATTGCTGAGCGTTTTTATCAGAAATGGATGCTGGATTTTGTCGAATGCTTTTTCAGCATCTATTGATATGATCATGTGGTTTTTATCTTTCATTTTGTTTATGTGGTGTATCACATTTATTGATTTGCGAATGTTGAACCAGCCTTGCATCCCTGGGATGAATCCCACTTGGTCATGGTGAATAATTTTTTTGATGTATTGCTGGATCCGATTTGCTAGTATTTTGTTTAGGATTTTGGCATCTACATTCATCAGGGATATTGGCCTGTAGTTTTCTTTCTTTGTAGTGTCTTTTTCTGGTTTTGGAATTAGGATTATGCTGGCCTCATAAAACGAGTTTGGAAGTCTTCCTTCTTCTTGAATTTTTTGAAATAGTTTGAGGAGAATGGGTGTTAGTTCTTCTTTGAATGTTCGGTAAAACTCCCCCGTGAAGCCATCTGGGCCTGGGCTTTTGTTTGCTGGGAGAGTCTTGATTACATCTTCAATTTCCTCAGCTGTTATTGGTCTGTTCAAGTTTTCTATCTCTTCCCGGTCCAGTTTTGGGAGACTATGTGTTTCTAGAAATTTGTCCATTTCACTTAGATTGTCGAATTTGTTGCCATATAAATGTTCATAGTATTTGCTAATGATCCTTTGTATTTCTGTGGTGTCAGTTGTTACTTCTCATCTTTCATTTCTGATTTTGTGTATTTGGGTTCTCTCTCTTTGTTTCTTGGTGAGTCTAGCTAAGGGTCCATCAATCTTGTTTATCTTTTCAAAAAACCAGCTCTTTGTTTCATTGATCCTTTGAATTGTTTTTTTGGTCTCCATGTCTTTTATTTCTCCTCTGATCTTTACTATTTCCTTCCTTCTACTTACTCTAGGGTTTTCTGAGTTAGTAGAGCTATCACCAAAAGCCGTTTAATTGAGTGAGCAGTCTATAAAGTAATCAATGGTCTTGCTGAGCTTAATCCCATTTATGGCCTGTCTGCTTACTTGTAGGTTAAAAAAAAAATCCCCCATCACTTTTTGGGAGATTCTGTCTTCAAGTCTGTGAGATATTCTCATTATTCTAGGACATCAACCATTTTTATGTGCCTATACCTCTAAAATCATGTATCTATACAAGAGTTAATTTTCTATTTTTTAGCTGTGCTAATGGCCACTTTTCACACAGTGGAGCAACCTGACTAAACAGTGACCTGAAACAGCATGTTAAGACAGAAGACATGTAGACTTGCCTTTACAATCCAAAAGACTGTTTTTTTTAAAGCTATATGTGGTAATGGTTAAATGTGGGGCTATTTGAATGTGGCACTCACAGAACAACTTTGGGAGAGTTATTTTAAGCTCAGTTTCAGATAGACATTGAATTCATGTTCTTTGGCAATAACGTGAGGCCTTTTATGGGCTGAAGTTGACATTTAAACTGATTGACACATATTTCTTGAGCCCTTGCCATGTATCCAAGGCTGTCAAAGTGACTAAATTGTTTGATTGAGTTAGAAAAAGCCGAGTTTTAAAGCACAGATATAATACATAAAGTGAAAAACTAAAATTAAAATGGCTAGTAAAAGGAGGCTGAGATACCTTAAAAATTCATAGCAACAATGTGTCCGAAGTGCAGGCTGGGGGACAGGACACAACAAGGGCAGCAAGAACCATGGTGCACGCACGTGGCACAGAAAGGGATGAGGCAATGAGAACAGATAGCCAGTTATCCTGTCCCTTTACTCTAATAGCCCCTACCTGCCTTAGGAGGAAACACTATATGTGTGTGCTTTCTTTGGCAGGCACACAAATTTGTCAACTGGAAAATATGAACTGCCTACTTATATATACTCTTCTCTAGGTACTGCAAGATGACGATACAAAGAAATAGATAATATAGTCTCCAGACTCTAGTTGCTTATAGTCTAGTTAGGAAGTGAAGATATCTAGGCATAACAATCCTACACTGAAGTTCGTGCCATATGCCAAATGAAATCTATAGCTTATAAAGGTTATTGAAATTCAGAATTCCCCATCTGTTTGAACCAATTTTCACTTTCATTCCCTGACTTCATGAGCTAGGGCCAGTGCTTTCAGTATAGGCACTCCTAGAACCTCCACTTTCCTTCATACCTCTTTTTTGGAATCTGTAAATTTCTGTTATGATTTTATATCTAGCCACCTCCCAAGTATAAACCTGTAATCAACATGAAAGACCAAGGACATTTTTCTGCCCACCACTGTATCTCCATCACCTAGAACAGTGCTAACCCTAATTCCAGGCACCCACTAATATTTTTGTCTGCATTTTCTAGGATTTCACACACATAGAATTATACAGCATATACCCTTGTATCTAGTTTCTTTCATATAGTATAATTATTTTGAGGATCTACATGCTACTATGTTGTCACAGTAATTTTTGTGAATACTACAACAGTACTTCCTTTTTTTTAACATACATTAATTTATTTTGTTACAGATGTTTCTCCTTTTTCGCCCCTAGACACCCTCCTCCCTACCCCCCCCCCAGCATTGTTGTCTATGTTCATTGGTTATGCATGCATGAATATAAGTTCTTTGGTTTATCTCATCCATGCCCCTTGCCCCACTCCTCTGACATTTGTCAGTCGGAATCGTACACCTTCCTTCTATGTCTCTGGGTCTATTTTGTTCTTCAGCTTATTTTGTTCGTTATATTCCACAAATAAGTGAGATCATGTGGTATTTGTCTTTCTCTAATTGGCTTATTCCACTTAGCATAATACTCTACAGGTCCTTCCATGTCATCTCAAAGGATAAGAGATCTTTCTTTCTTACAGTAGCATAATATTCCATTGTATATACGTACCACTGCGTTTTTATCCATTCATCTATTGATGGACACTTGGGCTGTTTCCAGATCTTAGCGATTGTAAATAGTGGTGCTACGAATATTGGGGTACATACATTCTTTCTGATTGGTGTTTCAGGTTTTTTAGGATATATTCCTAGAGGTGGGATCAATGGGTCAAATGGCAGTTCAATTTTTAACTTTTTGAGGTAACACCATAGTGTTTTCCATAGTGGCTTCACCAGTCTGCATTCCCATGAGCAGTGTATTAGAGTCCCCTTTTCTCTGCACCCTCACCAGCACTTGTTTTTTGATGATTTGTTGATGGCAGCCATTCAGACAGGTGTGAGGTAATACCAATTGTTGTTTTAATTTGCATTCCTCTGATGATAAGTGACAATGAGCATTTTTTTCATGTCTCTTGGCCTTTTGTATGTCCTTTTTGGAGAGGTGGCTATTTAGGTCCTCTGCCCATTTTTTAATTGGATTCTTTCTCTTTCTTTTGTTGAGTTGTATGAGCACTCTATATATTTTAGAAATTAACCCTTTATCTGATGTATTGTTGGAAATTATGCTCTCCCATATAGTGGGTTCCCTTTCCATTTTGATGGTGGTTTCTTTTGCTGTGCAGAAGCTTTTTATTTTTATGTAGTACCATGTGTTCATTTTTTTCCTTTGTTTCTCTTGCCATAGTCATTGTTATCAGTGAAAATTCTGCTGCGCATGATGTCTGAAATATTGTTGCCTACCTTTTCTTATAGGATTTGTATGGATTCACGAGTCACTTCTAAGTATTTTATTACTTTTGAATTTATTCTTGTGTATGGTGGAAGTTGGTTGTCTAGTTTCATTTTTTTGTATGTAGCTGTCCAATTTTCCCAACCCCATTTATTAAAGAGGCTGTCTTTACTCCATTGTATGCTCTTGCCACCTTTGTCAAATATTAATCCAGCATAATGTTTTGGGTCAATTTCTGGGTTCTCTGTTCTATTCCATTGATCTATGTGCCTGTTCTTGTGCCAGTACCAGGCTGTTTTGATTACAGTAGCTTTGTAGTATAACCTGATGTCTGGTATTGTGATCCCGCCTACTTTGTTCTTCTTTTTCAAGATTGCTGTGGCTATTCGGGGTCTTTTTTGGTTCCATATGAACTTTTGAAGCATTTGTTCTAGTTCTGTGAAATATGTCGTTGGTATTTTGATGAGGATTGCATTAAATCTATAGATTGCTTTGGGTAGTATGGACATTTTAATGATGTTAATTCTTCCAATCCATGAACAGGGTATGTGCTTCCACTTTTTTATATCTTCCTCTCTTTCTTTTTTCAATGTCCTGTAGTTTTCTGCAAATAGGTCCTTTATTTCTTTGGTTAAGTTTACTCCTAGGTGTCTTAATTTTTTTGCTGCGATGGTAAATGGGATTTTTTTTTAGTTTCCCTTTCTGTGAGTTCATCATTGGTGTATAAGAATGCCGTCGATTTCTTGACGTTAATTTTGTATCCTGCTACGTTGCCAAATTAATTTATTAAGTCTAGTAGATTTTTGATGGAGTCTTTCGGGTTTTCTGTGTATAACATCATGTCATCTGCGAATAATGACAGTTTCACTTCCTCCTTTCCAATTTGGATCCCCTTTATTTTTTCTTCATGACTAATTGCTGTGGCTAAGACTTATAGTACTATGTTAAATAAAAGTGGTGAAAGTGGGCATCCCTGTCTTGTTCCTGTTCTTAAGAGAAATGTTTTTAGTTTTTGCTCATTGAGTATGATGTTGGCTGTAGGTCTTTCATATATGGCCTTTATTAGGTCGAGATATGATCCCTCTATTCCCACATTGTTGACTGTTTTTATCAGAAATGGGTGCTGGATTTTGTTGAATGCTTTTCCAGTGTCTATTGATATGATCATGTGGTTTTTATCTTTCATTTTTCTATGTGGTGTATCACATTAATTGATTTGCAAATATTGTACCATCATTGCATGCGTGGGATGAAACCCACTTGGTCATGATGAATAATTTATTTGATGTATTGCTGTATCAGATTTGCTAGTATTTTGTTAAGCATTTAGGCATCTGTGTTCATCAGGGATATTGTCCTGTAGTTTTCTTTTTCTGTAGTGTCTTTTTCTGGTTTTGGAATTAGAATTATGCTGGCCTCATAAAACAAGTTTGGAAGTCTTCCTTCCTCTTGAATTGTTTGAAATATTTTGAGGAGAATGGGTGTTATTTCTTCTTTGAGTGTTCAGTAAAACTCCTCCCTGAAGCCATCCGGGCCTGGGCTTTTGTTTGCTGGGTGAATCTTGATTACATCTTCAATTTCCTTTGTTGTTATTGGTCTGTTCACGTTTTCTATCTCTTCCTGGTGCAGTTTTGGGAGACTCTGTGTTTCTAGAAAATTGTCCATTTCCCTTAGATTGTCGAATTTGTTGCCATATAACTGTTCAGAGTATTTGTTAACGATCCTTTGTATTTCTGTGGTGTCAGTTATTACTTCTCTTTCATTTCTGATTTTGTGTATTTGTGTTCTCTCTCTTTGTTTCTTGGTGAGTCTAGCTAAGGGTCCAACAATCTTGTTTATTTTTTCAAAAAATCAGCTCTTTGTTCCATTGATCCTTTGAATGTTTTTTTGGTCTCTATGTCGTTTATTTCTGCTCTGATCTTTACTATTTCTTTCATTCTGCTTGCTCTGGGGTTTTCTTTTTGTTTGCTTTTTAGTTCTTTATGTTATGAGGTTAAATATTCAATTCTTAATTTTTCTTGTTTCTTAAGGTAGGCCTGTAGTGCTATGAACTTCCCTCTCAGGACTGCTTTTACTACATCCCATAAATTTCGTGTTGTGTGTTCATTTTCTTTGGATTCCAGGAAGTTTTCATGTCTTCCTTGACCTCCTTGGTAACCCATTTATTGTTTATAGCATGCTATTTAGCCTCCGTATGTTCAAATATCTTTGGGTGTTTGTGTTGTAATTGATTTCTAGTTACTGCCTTTACAATCTGAGAAGATGCTTTATATTATTTCAATCTTCTTAAACATGTAGAGACTTAGTTTGAATCTTAACATGTGGTCTATCTTTGAGAATGTTCCTTGTGCAATTGAGAAGAAAGTGAATTCTGCAGTTTTGTGGTGTAATTCTCTGTAGATATCCATTAAATCCATTTGTTCTAGTGCATCATTTACAGTTTCTGTTTCCTTGTTATTTTTTGTCTAGATGATCTATCCAATGATATTAGTGGGGTCTTGATGTCCCCCGCTCAGATTGAACTGCTGTCAGTTTCTCCTTTGAAGTCCTCCAGAAGGTTTTTAATATATTTTGGTGCTCCTATATTGGGTGCATATATGTTTACCAAAGTTATATCTTCCTGTTGGATAAATCCTATCAATATTATGTAGTGGTCTTCTTTGTCTCTAGTCATGGCCTTCATTTTGAATTCCATTTTATCAGATATGAGTATTGCTACCCCATCTTTTTTTTTTTTCCTTTCCATTTGCTTGGAAGATTTGTTTTTCTATCTCTTCACTTTCAACCTATATGAGTCTTTTGTTTTGAGGTGGGTCTCTTGTAAACAGCATATATATGAGTCATGCTTTCTTATCCAATCAGCTACTCTGTGTCTTTTGATTGGAGCATTCAATCCATGTGCATTTAAGGTTATTATTGATATATACTTACTTATTGACATTTGTGTTTATTGTGGTTATATTTTTCTTCCTATTTCTTGTACTAATTACAGCAGTTCTTTTAACAATTTTTTCAGTGCTGTTTTGGTGCCAATATATTCCCTTAACGTTTTTTTTTTTTTTTTTTTTTTGTCTGAGAAGCTCTTTATTTCACCTTGTATTTTGAATGATAGCCTTTCTGGAGAGGGTAGTCTTGGATTCAGATCCTTGTTATTCATTACCTTTATTACTTCGTTATTCCCTACTGTTCTATAGTGTTTCTGTTGAGAAGTCAGCTGATAACTTTATTCAGGTTCCTTTGTAGGTCACCTGTTGCTTATCTCTTGCTGCCTTTAAGATTCTCTCTTTGTCTTTAAGTTTTGCCTTTTTAATTATGATGTGTCTTGGTGTGGGCCTGTTTGGGTTCTTCTTACTGGGGCTCTCTGTGCTTCTTTAACTTGAATGCCTTCTTCCTTCACCAAGTTGGGAAAGTTTTCTGTCACTATATCTTCAAATATATTCTCTAACTCTTGCTCATTTTCTTCTCCTTCTGGAACTCCTATGATTTGAATGTTGTTATGTTTCGGATTGTCCCACAGTTCTCTTAAGCTGTCTTCCTGTTTTTCATTTGTTGTTGTTGTTGTTTTGTCTTTGGTTTACTGATTGGATGATTTTTTTCTACCGTGTCTTCTAATTCACTGATCTGGTCCTCATCTTCCTCTACTCTACTGGTTATTGCTTCCAATGTGTTCTTTATTTCAGGTATGTCATTCTTCATTTCATCACTCTGAACTCTAACTCTGATAACTTGCTTAAGTGCATTTCATTTATCTCTTCTTCAGTAGAGCTCTCTTGTTCTTTTATTTTGGATTTGTTTCTTTGTTTCACAATTTTGGCTATCTCACTGTGTTTTGGAACCTGCCAAATTTTCCCTGTGGGTGCTGGTGTTCTGCTGTTTGTGGATCCTTCTACTGAGTTTGGATGAGTGTGGGAGGACCCACGTTAAACACTACTGTGAAATCTTACTTTTCTGGATAGATTTGCTAGCCCAAGAAAGGTTCAATTATCCTCTAGCTTTTTGCCTGAAGGCTACTAGTCTCAGTTACTTGCTGATCCTTGGGTTGTAGCCCTCAGCTGAATGAAAAGGTGTTCAGGGTAAGAGGATTTCCAGAGGGTGGGGTAGATGCTGGTTGTTAATGAGCCTCAGTTTGCATTCCTCTGGCCCAGTTGGGTGGAGTTAAATTCCTGTGGGAGGGACAGTTGCTTCTCCCCAGGGCTCTGAGAATGGGCTCTTTGAGTAATATGGCTACTGTCCTGTGAGGGAGTGAGTCAGCAAAATGTCTCAGTGCCCTCCAAATCCTGAGTCTCTCCACAAAGTTCCAATTCAGTACACCCTCCCTCTCCCAGACCCCAATGTGAGTGGCTGTAGCTGATTTAATTCTCTGTCCCAGGCCTCTGTGCTGTGGAGTCAGCTTGGGATTTTAACCTCGAGGGAACTGCTCCCATCTAAAATAGCTGCTGTTCATTGGCTCCCAGCCCACCCTCTTGCACCTCCACAGACCCACCTGGCTTGATTCAGTGTCCTTTTTTCCTGTCCCTGGTTATATGGGTCCTCTCCAACTGCTTTTCTGTTGCTTTTACCTGATGTTATTTCTTTATTTTAGTTGTGATTCTAGTTTGGTCCTGGGAGATGGTCTGTGTAGCTTCCATTCACTCTGCCACCATTTTGGAACCCTACAACAGTATTTTCTGACAAATAATGCATTTCTGTTTTTTGGGTTGTTGTTGTTGTTGTTGTTGTTGTTTTTACTTTAATTGAATGTATTGGGGTGGCATTGGTTAATAGAATGATATATGTTTCAGGTGAATAATTTTACAATACGTCATCTGTATATTGTATTGTATGTTCACCATGTGTCCCCTCTATAACCTGTTCTACCTCCTCGCCAACCCCTTTTGCCCACAGTAATCAAAATACTCTTTTCTGTGCCCATGAGTTTTTTTTGGTTGATCCCTTCAGCTTTTCCACCCTGCACCAAAACCTCTCGCCTCTGAAAATTGTCAGTCTGTTCTGTATCTATAAGTCTGTTTCTATTTGTTTTAGTACTTTGTTTATTAAATTCCACATACAAATGAAATCATATGACCCTTATATTTCTCTAGCTGGCTTATTTCAATTTAGCATAATACTCTCCAGGTCCATCCACACTGTCACAAAAGGTAAGATTTCCTACTTTTTTTTACAGCTGAGTAGTGTTTCATTATGTAAATGTACCACCACTTTTTTATCCACATTATCTACTGATGGTTACTTGGGCTGTATCCTGATCTGTTATTGTAAATAAGAATGCAATGAACATAGAGGTGCATATATTCTTTTGAATCAGTGTTTTGGTTTTCTTCATATATATTCCAGAAGTGGAATTGCTGGGTCATAAAGCAGTTCAATTTTTAATTTTTTAAGGTAACTCTATATTGCTTTCCACAGCAGCTGTACCAATCTGCATTTCCACCAACACTTCATGAGGGTTTCCTTTTCTCTACATCCTCTCATCCTCTTCAAAACTTGTTTTTTCATTTACTAATGATAGCCATTCTGGCAGGTGTGAGGTAATACCTCATAGTTGTTTTAATTTGCAACTCTCTGATGATTAGTGATGTTGAGCATCATTACTTTTCTTTTTTTTTCTAATTTTTTAAATTAATGTATTTTTGTTACAGATGTTTCTCCTTTTTACCCCATTGACACCCTCCTCCTGATCCCCTCCCCCCTGGCACCTTCCCCAGCATTGCTGTCTATGTCCATTGGTTATGCCTACATGCATGTAAGTTCTGTGGTTTATCTCTTCCCTCCCCAAGCACACCCCTCTTCTGACGTTTGTCAGTCTCTACCCTACTTCTCTGTCTCTGGGTCTATTTTGTTTATCTGTTTGTTTTGTCCATTATATTCCACAAATAAGTGAGATCATGTGATATTTGTCTTTCTCTGATTGGCTTGTTTCACTTAGGATAATACTCTCCTGGTCCCTCCATGAGGTCTCAAAGGATAAGAGAACTTTCTTTCTTATAGCTGCATAGTATTCCACTGTGTATATATACCACAGCTTTTTAATCCACAAATCTTTTGATGGACACTTGGGCAGTTTCCAGATCTTAGCGATTGCAAATAGTGCTGCTATGAACATAGGGGCACATGTATTCTTTCTGATTAGTGTTTCAGACTCAGGCTGTATTCTTAGAAGTGGGAACACTGGGCCAAATGGCAGCTGAATTTTTAAATTTTTGAAGTAACACCATATTGTTTTCCACAGTGGCTGCACCAGTCTGCATTCTCACCAGCAGTGTACTAGAGTCCCATTTTCTCCAAACCCTCACCAGCAGTTGCTGTTTGATGATTTAATGATAGCAGCCATTCTGATAGGTGTGAGGTGATACCTTATTGTTGTTTTAATTTGCATCTCTCTGATGATAAGTGACGTTGAGCATTTTTGCATATGTCTCTTGGCAATTATTATGTCCTATTTGAAGAGGTGACCCTTTAGGTCCTCTGCCCATTTTTTAATTGGGTTCTTTGTCTTTCTTTTGTTGAGTTGTATGAGCACTCTATATATTTTGGAGATTAACCCCTTATCTGATGTATCATTGGCAATTATGCTCTCCCATACAGTGGGTTCCCTTTCCATTTTGAAGGTTGTTTCTTTTGCTGTGCAGAAGCTTGTTAGTTTGATGTACTCCCATGAGTTCATTTTTTTTTCCTTTGTTTCTGTTGCTTTAGGTGTTGTATCAGTAAAAATTCTGCTGTGTGTGATGACTGAAATTTGTTGCCTACATTTTCTTCTGGGATTTTTATGGATTCACTTGTCACATTTAAGTCTTTTATCGATTTTGAGTTTATTCTTATGTATGGAGCAAGTTGGTGGTCTAGCTTCATTTTTTTTGCCTATACTTGTCCAATTTTCCCAACGCCATATATTGAAGAAGCTGTCTTAACCCCACTGTATGCTCTTGCCACCTTTATCAAATATTAATTGAGCATAATGTCTTGGGTCAATTTTTGGTTCTCTGTTCTGTTCCACTGGTCTATATGCCTGTTCTTGTGCCAGTACCAGGCTGTTTTGATTACAATGGCTTTGCAGTATACCCTGATATGTGGTATTGTTATCCCTCCTACTTTGTCCTTCTTTTTGAAGATTGCTGTGGCTGTTTGGGGTCTTTTTTGGTTCCATATAAACTTTTGGAGTATTTGTTCTAGTTCTATGAAATATGTCATTGGTATTTTGATGGGGATTGCATTGAATCTACAGATTGCTTTGGGTAGTATGGACATTTTAATGATATTAACTCTTCCAATCCATAAACAGGGTATATGCTTCTAGTTTTTTATATCTTCCACTATTTCTTTTTTTTCAATGACCTCTAGTTTTCTGTGAAGATGTTCTTTATTACTTTAGTTAAGTTTATTCCTAGGTGTCTTAATATTTTTTGCCAGGATGATAAATGAGATTGATTTTGTAGTTTCTTTTTCTGTGAGTTCATTGTTGGTGTATAAGAATGCAGTCGATTTCTTGACATTAATTTTGTATCCTGCTACTTGGCCAAATTATTTTATTACATCTAGTAGATTGTTAATGAAGTATTTAGGGTTTTCTATGTACAATATCATATCATCTGCAAATGACAGTTTCACATTCTTCTTTCCAATTTGGATCCCTTTTATTTTTTCTTCATGTCTAATTGTTGTGGCTAAGACTTCCAGTACTATGTTAAATAAGAGTGGCGAAAGTGGGCATCCCTGTCTTGTTTCTGTTTTTAAGGGGAAAGCTTTAACTTTTTGCCCATTGAGTATGATGTTAGCTGTAGTTTTTCATATATTATGTCAAGATATGATCCCTCTATTCCCATAATACTGAGCGTTTTTATCAAAAATGGGTGCTGGGTTTTCTCGAATGCTTTTTCAGCATCTATTGATAAGATCATATGATTTTTATATTTCATTTTATGTGGTGTATCACATTTATTGATTTGCAAATATTGTACCATCCTTGCATCCCTGGGAGGAATCCCACTTGATCATGGTGTATGATTTTTTAAATGTATTCTTGGATCCGATTTGCTTGTATGTTGTTAAGGTTTTTGGCATCTAAATTCATCAGGGATATGGCACTGTAGTTTTCTTTCTTTGTAGTGTCTTTATCTGGTTTTAGAATTAGGATTATGCTGACCTCATAAAATGTGCTTGGAAGTCCTCCATCTTCTTGGATTTTTTGAAATAGTTTGAGGAGAATGGGTGTTAGTTCTTATTTGAATGTTTCATAAAACTCCCCTATGAAGCCGTCTGGGCCTGGGCTTTTGTTTGCTGAGAGTTTCTTTATTACATCTTCAATTTCCTTTGTTGTTATTGGTCCGTTCACGTTTTCTATCTCTTCCTGGTTCAGTTTTGGGAAACTGTGTGTTTATAGAAATTTGTCCATTTCATCTAGATTGTCCAATTTGTTGGCATATAATTGTTCATAGTATGTTTTGATGATCCTTTGTATTTCTGTGGTGTCAGTTGTTTCTGCTCTTCTTTCGTATCTGATTTTGTTTATTTTGGTCCTCTCTTTTTGTTTCTTGGTAAGTCTGGCTTAATTTCCTTCAATCTTGTTTTTCTTTTCAAAGGACCAGCTCTTTGTTTAATTGATCGTTTGAATTGTTAATTTGGTCTCTATATCTTTTATTTCTGCTGTGACCGTTACTATTTATTTCCTTCTACTTGCTCTGGGTTGTTCTTTTTGTTTACTTTCTAGTTTTTTAAGTTGTAGGGTTAGAAAGTCAATTAGGAATTTTTCTCGTTTTTTGAGGTAGGCCTGTATGCCTTTGAACTTCCCTCTCAGAACTGCTCTCGTTGCATCCCATAAATTTTGTGTTATTGTGTGTTTATTTTCATTGGTTTCCAGGAAGTGTTTAACTCTTCTTTCATCAACTTAGTAACCCATTGGTTGTTTAATAACATGCTATTTAGCCTCCAAGTATTTGAATGTTTTGTTTTATTTTTTGTTTGTTTGTTTGTTTCTTTGTTTTTTATGGGAGAATTATATTTTTTTATTTTTTATTACTAATTTACTTTTATTACAGATGTTTCTCCTTTTTTCCCCCATTGACACCCTCCTCCTCCTCCCTCCCTGCCCCGTCCCCATTTTTCTTGTCTATGTCCATTGGTTATGAGTACATGCGTACAAGTTCTGTGTTCATCGCTCCCCTCCCCCACCCGCTCTTCTGGCAAATGTCAGTCTGTACCCCACTTCCACGTCCCCGGGACTACTCTGCTCCTCACACTGTTATGTTCATTATATTCCAGAACTAAGTGAGATCATATGATATTTGTCTTTCTCTGCTTGGCTTGTTTCACTTAGGATAATAGTTTCCAGGTCCTCCCATGTCGACGCAAAGGATAAGAGATCGTTCTTTCTTACAGCTGCATAGTACTCCATTATGTATATGTACCACAGCTTTTTTATCCATTCATCTACTGATGGACACTTGGGCTGTTTCCAGATCTTAGCTATTGTAAATAGCGCTGCTATGAACATGGGGGTACATGTATTCTTTCTGATTGGTGTTTCAGGCTTCTTAGGGTATATTCCTAGGAGTGGGATCACTGGGTCAAATGGTAATTCAATTTTTAATTTTTTGAGGTAACACCATAGTGTTTTCCATAGTGGCTGCACCAGTCTGCACTCCCACCAGCAGTGTACTAGAGTCCCCTTTTCTCCACACCCTCGCCAACACTTGTTGTCTGATGCTGTGTTGATGGCGGCTATTCTGACAGGTGTGAGGTGATATTTCATTGTTGTTTTAATTTGCATCTCTCTGATGATTAGTGAAGTTGAGCATTTCTTCATATGTCTCTTGGCCATTTGTATGTCCTGTTTGGAGAGGTGTCTATTTAGTTCCTCTGCCCATTTTTAATTTGGTTCTTTGTCTTCCTTTTGTTGAGATGTATGAGCACTCTATATATTTTGGAAATTAGTCCCTTATCTGATATATCATAGGCAATTATGCTTTCCCATACAGTGGGTTGCCTTTCCACTTTGATGGTTGTTTCTTTTGCTGTACAGAAGCTTTTGAGTTTGATGTAGTCCCATGTGTTCATGTTTTCCTTTGTTTCTGTTGCCTTAGGTGATATATCAGTGAAAATTTTGCTGCGTATGATGTCTGAAATTTTGTTGCCTACATTTTCTTCTAGGATTTTGATGGATTCATGAGTCACATTTAAGTCTTTTATCCATTTTGAGTTTATTCTTGTGTATGGTGAAAGCTGATGATCTAGTTTCATTTTTTTGCAAGTAGCTGTCCAATTTTCCCAACACCATTTATTGAAGAGGCTGTCTTTACTCCTTTGTATGCTCTTACCACCTTTGTCAAATATTAATTGAGCATAATGTCTTGGGTCAATTTCTGGATTCTCTGTTCTGTTCCACTAGTCTATGTGCCTGTTCTTGTGCCAGTACCAGGCTGTTTTGATTACAATAGCTTCGTAGTATAACCTGATGTCGGGTATTGTGATCCCTCCTACTTTGTCCTTCTTTTTCAAGATTGCTGTAGCTATTCAGGGTCTTTTTTGGTTCCATATGAACTTCTGAAGCATTTGTTCTAGTTCTGTGAAATATGTCGTTGGTATTTTGATAGGGATTGCATTAAATCTGTAGATTTCTTTGGGTAGTATGGACATTTTAATGATGTTAATTATTCCAATCCATGAACAAGGTATGTGCTTCCACTTTTTTATATCTTCCTCTATTTCTTTTTTCAATGTCTTGTAGTTTTCTGCAAATAGGTCCTTTACTTCTTTGGTTAAGTTTATTCCTAGGTATCTTAATTATTTTCCCGCGATGGTAAATGGGATTGTTTTTTTAGTTTCTCTTTCTGTGAGTTCATCATTAGTGTATAAGAATGCCGTCAATTTCTTGACGTTAATTTTGTATCCTGCTACTTTGCCAAATTCATTTATTAAGTCTAGTAGATTTTTGATGGAGTCTTTAGGGTTTTCTATGTATAATATCATGTCATCTGCGAACAATGACAGTTTCATTTCCTCCTTTCCAATTTGGATCCCTTTATTGTTTCTTCAAGTCTGATTGCTGTGGCTAAGACTTCCAGTACTATGTTAAATAAGAGTGGTGAAAGTGGGCATCCTTGTCTTGTTCCTGTTCTTAAGGGAAATGTTTTTAATTTTTGTCCATTGAGTATGATGTTGGCTGTAGGTCTTTCATATATGGCCTTTATAATGTTGAGATATGATCCCTCTATTCCCAAATTGCTGAGCGTTTTTATCAGAAATGGGTGCTCAATTTTGTCAAATGCTTTTTCAGCATCTATTGATATGATCATATGGTTTTTATCTTTCATTTTGTTTATGTGATGTATCACATTTATTGATTTGCGTATATTGTACCAGGCTTGCATCCCTGGGATGAATCCCACTTGGTCATGGTGAATAATTTTTTTGATGTGTTGCTGTATCCGATTTGCTAGAATTTTGTTAAGGATTTTGGCATCTATGTTCATCAGGGATATTGGCCTGTAGTTTTCTTTCTTTGTAGTGTCTTTTTCTGGTTTTGGGATTAGAATTATGCTGGCCTCATAAAACGAGTTTGGAAGTCTTCCTTCTTCTTGAATTTTTAATAATAGTTTGAGGAGAATGGGTGTTAGTTCTTTTTTGAATGTTCAGTAAAACTCGCCCATGAAGCCGTCAGGGCCTGGTTTTTTGTTTGCTGGGAGGGTCTTGATTACATCTTCAATTTCTTTCGTTGTTATTGGCCTGTTCAAGTTTTCTATCTCTTTCCGATTCAGTTTTGGGAGACTATGTGTTTCTAGGAATGTGTCCATTTCGCTTAGATTGTCGAATTTGTTGCCATATAAATGTTCATAGTATTTGCTAATGATCCTTTGTATTTCTGTGGTGTCAGTTGTTACTTCTCATCTTTCATTTCTGATTTTGTGTATTTGGGTTCTCTCTCTTTGTTTCTTGGTGTGTCTAGCTAAGGGTCCATCAATCTTGTTTATCTTTTCAAAAAACCAGCTCGTTTTATTGATCCTTTGAATTGTTTTTCTGGTCTCTATGTCATTTATTTCTGCTCTGATCTTTACTATTTCCTTCCTTCTACTTGCTCTAGGGTTTTCTTTTTGTTTGCTTTCCAGTGATTTAAGTTGTGAGGTTAGGTAGTGAATTAGAAATTTTTCTTCTTTCTTAAGGTGGGCCTGTAGTGCTATGAACTTCCCTCTCAGAACTGCTTTCGCAGTATCCCATAGATTTTGCGTTGTTGTGTGTTCCTTTTCATTGGTTTCCAGAAATTTTTAAAATTCTTCCTTGATCCCCATGGTAACCCATTCATTGTTCAGTAACATGCTATTTAGCCTCCATGTGTTCATATGTTTTTGCATGTTCTTGTTGCAATTGATTTCTAGTTTCATGCAGTTGTGGTCTGAGAAGATGCTTGATATGATTTCAATCGTCTTGAACTTGTAGAGAATTAGTTTGTGCCCTAACATATGATCTATCTTTGAGAATGTTCCATGTGCACTTGAGAAGAATGTGAATTCTGCAGTTTTGGGGTGTAATTCTCTGTATATATCTATTAAATCCATTTGATCTAGTGCTTCATTTAGAGTCTCTGTTTCCTTGTTGATTTTTTGTCTAGATGATCTATCCAGTGATGTCAGTGGGGTGTTGAAGTCTCCTGCTATGATTGTATTGCGGTCGATTTCTCCTTTGAAGTCCTCCAGGAGATTTTTAATATATTTTGGTGCTCCTATATTGGGTGCATATATGTTTACCAAGGTTATATCTTCCGGTTGGATAGACCCTTTCAATATTATGTAGTGGCCTTCTTTGTCTCTAGTTGTGGTCTTCAATTTGAAATCTAATTTATCAGATATGAGTATTGCTACCCCAGCTTTTTTTTCCTCTCCGTTTTCTTGGAAGATTTTTTTCCATCCCTTTACTTTCAACTTATGTGAGTCTCTTGTTGTGAGGTTGGTCTCTTGTAAACAACATATGTGTGAATCATGCGTTCTTATCCAGTCAGCTACTCTGTGTCTTTTTATCGGAGCATTCAGTCCATTTACATTTAAGGTGATTATTGATATGTACTTATTTATTGCCATTTTTGTACAGTGTGGTTCTAATTATCTTTCTATTTTTTCTAATAATTATAGCAGTCCTTTTAACATGTCTTGCAGTGCTGGTTTGGTGGTAATATATTCCCTTAGCCTTTTTTTGTCTGGGAAGCTCTTTATTTGACCTTCTATTTTGAATGATAGCCTTGCTGGATAGAGTAGTCTTGGGTTCAGATCCTTGTTTTTCATGACCTTGATTACTTCATGCCATTCCCTTCTGGCCTGTAGTGTTTCTGTTGAGAAGTCAGATGATAGCCTAATAGGGTTTCCTTTGTACGTAACCTGTGGCTTATCTCTTGCTGCCTTTAGGATTCTCTCTTTGTCTTTGATTTTTCGCATTTTAATTATTATGTGTCTTGGTGTGGGACTGTTTGGGTTCTTCTTACTTGGGGCTCTCTGTGCTTCTTGAACTTGAATGCTTTCTTCCTTCACCAGGTTAGGAAATTGTTCTGTCACTATTTCTTCAAATATATTCTCTAACCCTTGCTCATTTTCTTCTTCTTCGGGGACTCCAATAATGCGAATATTATTACGTTTCCAGTTGTCCCACAGTTCTCTTAAGCTATCTTCCTGTTTTTTCATTGTTTTTTCCTTTTGGTTTTCTGATTGATTGATTTTTTCTACTCTGTCTTCTAATTCACTGATCCGGTCCTCTGCTTCCTCTACTCTGCTGGTCAATCCTTCCAATGTGTTCTTTATTTCTGCTATGTCATTCTTCATTTCCACTTGGTTGGTTTTCAGTGTTTCTATATCTTTACTCATGGTGTTGATGTCCTTGTCCTTACTCATGCTGTTTAGTTTACTCAAGATCATGGCTTGGAACTCTACCTCTGATAATTTGCTTAGGTGCATTTCATTTATCTCATCTTAGGTGGAGTTCTCTTGTTCCTTCATTTGGGATCTGTTTCTTTGTTTCACCATTTTTGCTATCTCAGTTGGTTTTGGAGCCTGCCAAATTTTCCCTGTGGGTGTTGGTGTTCTGCTATTTGTGGTTCCCTCTACTGGGTTTGGATGAATGTGGAGGGCCCTCCTTCAACACCACTGTCAAGTCTCACTTTCCTGGGTAGATATGCAATCTCAGGAAAGGTTTAGTTATGTTCAAGCTTTTTGCCTGGAGGCTATTAGCCTCAGTTACTTGAAAAGCCTTAGGATCTCAGTTGAATGAGAAACTCCCTCGGATATTTACAGTGTAAGAGGATTTCTCGAGGGTGGGGCCAATGCTGGTTGTTAATGAGCCTCAATTTGCATTTCTTTACCTCTTTACCTCACCTGGGAATCTCTGAGGGAGGGGCTTCCACAGCTCCGGGAAGGAGCTAACTTGGCTGCAGGTCTGTGCAACCGGGAAGGAGGGGCTGGCCACCACCATCCTTTGTGGCCACAGCTCAGCACAAACTCTGAGCGCCCTCCAAATCCCAGGTGTCCCCTCAGAGTTCCAGTCCAGTCTGCCCTCCCTCTGCCGAAGCCCCAGTTGAGTGGCTGTGTCTATTTAGCGCTCTGTCCCGGCCCTCTGTGCTGTGGAGCAGATGGGGCTCTCAACCCCGAGGGCGGGTGCCGCTGCCACTGCTCCCAGCTGAGGCTACAGCTCCCAGCTAAGGCCGCTGCTCACAGCCAAGGCCGCTGCTGTCCGTGGGCTCCCAGCCCTCCATCCTCACGTGCCGTTGAAGATCCTTCCAGGCTCATTCAGTGTCCCTGGTTGTATGGTCCTCTCCCTCTGCTTTTCTGTTGCTTTTCCCCAACGATTTGTCTTTATTTTAGGTGTAATTCCCGTTTGATACTGGGAGATCGTCTGTGTAGCTTCTATTCACTCCACCGCCATTTCTTCTTATTTTTTTTTTTTTTGTAGTAATGGAGTTCTACTTTCATGCCATTTTGATCTGAGAAGTTGCTTGATAGGATTTCAGTATTCTTGAACTTGTAGAGACTTAATTTGTGTCCTAACATATGGTCTGTCTTTGAGAATGTCCCGTGTGCAGAAGAATGTATATTCTGCAGGTTTGGGGTGAAATCATCTGTAAATTTCAATTAAATCCAACATATCTAGTTTGTCATTTAAGCACTCTGTGTCCTTGTTAATTTTTTTGTCTAGAATATTTATCCAGGGGTGTCAGTGGGGTATTGAAGTCACCCACTAAGATTGTGCTGCTATTGATCTCTCCCTTGAAGTCCTCCAGTAGTTTTTTTAATATATTTTGCTGCTTTCATATTTGGTGCATATATGTTTACCAAGGTTATATCCTATTCTTGGATTGATTCTTTTAATATGATGTAGTGACCTCCTTTGTCTCTTATTATGGGCCTCATTTAGAAGTCTATCTTATAAGATATGAGTATTGCTACACACGCTTTTTTTTTTTTTCCATTTGCTTGGAAATTATTTTTTCTTCTCTTCACTTTCATCCTGAGTGAGTCTTTTGTTGTGAGGTGGGTCTCTTATAGACAGCATATATTTGGGTCGTGTTTTCTTATCCAGTCAGGTACCCTATGTCTTTTGATTGGGGCATTCACATTTAAGGTTATTATTGATAGGCACTTATTACTTGCCATTTTTATTTTATGCTTGTGCTCCTCTCTCTTCCTCTCCGTTTCTTCTTCTTCTTACAACAGTCCCTTCAGTATTTCTTGCAGTGCTGGTTTGGTGGTGGTAAATTCCTTTAGCATTTTTTTGTTTGTTTGTTTTTTTTGTTTTTGTCTGTGAAGCTCTTTATTTCTCCTTCAATTTTGAATGATAGCCTTGCTGGATAGAGTAGTCTTGTATTCAGACCCTTATCTTTCATTTCTTTGTATACTTCATGCAATTCCCTTCTGTCCTGCAGTGTTTCTATTGAGAAATCAGCTGACAGTCTAATGGGAGCTCCCTTGAAGGTAACTTTCTATCTCTCTCTTGTTTCCTTTAAGATTCTTTCTTTGTCTTTAATGTTTGCCATTGTAATTATGATATATCTAGCTGTGCATCTTTTGGGGTTCATCTTGCTTGGGACTCTCTGTGTTTCCTGGACTTCTGTGAGTGTTTCCTTCAGCAATTTAGGGAAATTTTCTGTCATTATTTCTTCAAACAGGTTCTCTATTACTTTTTCTGATTCTTCTCCTACAAGTGAATGTGAATGTTTTTACATTTTGTATTGTCCCAAAGCTCCCTTAAACTCTCTTCCTGCTTTTTAATTTTTTTTTCCCATTTGCTGCTCTATTTGCATGTGTTTTTTCTACCTTGTCTTCTAAGTCGCTGATTCGGTCTTCAGCTTCTTTTAATCTACTGTTGAATCCTTTTAAGGTATTTTTCATAACAGCTATGTCATTCTTTATTTCCTCTTGATTTTTATACATACTTCTACCTCTTTTTTTAAACTGATGTAGTTCCTATTGAGCTCTTCATAATTCTTTTTTTTTTATATAAAATAACATTTTATTTGATGACCAAGAAGCTGTGGAAATATGAGCTGTAAAAACATTTATCATATCCATATTGTTTCTATAAGTGAGGATTTGGTAAAAAGTAGATATTTCTTGACCATCATAAAAAAAATGCTTAAGAAGCAGTTAAAAGACCTCATCATGAAGTGGCTTGACTTATAAATACTTCAGTATGGGACATGATGATACTTTAAAGTCATCACCAAGGTGTGGACCCTAAGGACACATTATTTTATATACTTATTTGTGAAATTATTTAGCAGTTAATAAAGTTGGATCTCTTTTTGTAGTTGAGGAGGACATAACAACTTGGTCATGGGGTTTTAAAGGTCATGTATAAAAGATATGACCATGACATCCCTCAGATATTATTCCTACTTGGGATTCCAAAAATTCCTTAGATTTCTTCAACTGAGTGGGCCCAGAAGAGACCTTATCACACGTCAGAATTAAAACTCATCTAATCTGGGGTGAATGTGGCCGCTGATGAATATAGCTGTTGATGGAGACGTTGGACAGGGAACTACCTCTATTACCTTTCCATCTTCAACTTAAAACTCCTTTTACTCTTTCCTCTTCCTGTAGAGTTATCAGTTGTTGGTTGTTCAGAACACTGTGGAAGTGGCTCATTTCATCAATAACAACCCGGAATTGTTACAACTCTCTGAGCCGTTCTGGAGGGAACTCTCCTACCTCCCCTCTCTGAATGACTACAGTGCCTACCGAAAATAGATCGACAAATATGGGACACATTTTCTACAGTCTGGATACTTAGGAGGAGAGTACAAAGTTCTATTTTATGTGGACACAGAAAAAAATGAAACAAAGCGGTAGAGTATTTTTTTTTAAATGTTGTATAAAAGCATTGCAAGGATTCTAATGGGGGAAATATCATGTAGTTACTTAAACTTTAGCACTCTAAAATAAGACAAATAGAAATTAAGTGGAAAAGGAATCCCAAACTACAAGAATCCATTATGATTTACTCAAAATCTTGCAGGCTTTAAGAAAAACTTGCCTACTCTTTTAGAAAGTGCCATGAAACATGAGTTAAGCCATTATCATTACCAGTTTTCTCCAGAGGGTGTTGATTGGGTTTTTAGAATACTTTTCAACTTTTCCCATTTCTCAGTTTAAATATTATTTCTTAGGGAAAAATAATGAAGAATGGACTGTTATTGCAGATATCAAGCTGTTTTTAAAAAGTATTTTATTTATCTCTCTTCTTTTTTTTGTAAGCATTTTTTTATTAATTTATTTTTGTTACAGATGTTTCTCCTTTTTTTCCCCATTGACACCCTCCTCCCCATCCCCCCACCCCATCACCAGCTTTGTTGTCCATGCCCATCAGTTATGCGTACATGCATAAAAGTTCTGTGGTTTACCTCTTCCCTCCCCCCAACCCCTTATTCTGAGGGTTGTCAGTCTGTATCCTACTTCCACATCTCTGGGTTTACCCTGTTCCTCAGACTGTTATCTTCATTATATTCCTCAAATAAGTGAGATCATGTGATATTTGTCTTTCTCTGCATGGCTTGTTTTGCTTAGGATAATACTCTCCAGATCCTTCCATGTCGTCTCAAAGGATAAGAGATCTTTCTTTCTTACAGCTGCATAGTACTCCATTGTGTATATATACCACAGCTTTTTTTTCCATTCGTCTACTGATGGAAACTTGGGCTGTTTCCAGATTTTAGTTATTGTAAATAGTGCTACTATGAACATGGGGATACATATATTCTTTCTGATTGGTGTTTCAAACTTCCTAGGGTATATTCCTAGAAGTGGGATCAATGGGTCAAATGGAAAATCAATTTTTAATTTTTTGAGATAACACCATAGTGTTTTCCAAAGTGGCTGCACCAGTCTGCATTCCCAACACCACTGTACTAGAATCTCATTTTCTCAACACCCTCGCCAACATTTGTTGTTTGATGATTTATTGATGGCGGCCATTCTGACAGGTGGGAGGTGATACCTCACTGTTGTTTTAATTTGCATCTCTCTGATGATTAGTGATGTTGAGCATTTCTTCATATGTCTCTTAGCCATTCGTATGTCCTGTTTGGAGAGGTGTCTATTTATTTCCTCTGCCCATTTTTTAATTGGGTTCTTTGTCTTCCTTTTGTTGAGTTGTATTAGTACTCTACATATTTTGGAGATTAACCCCTTATCTGATGCATCATTGGTGCTTATCGTCTCCCATATAGTGGAATCCATTTCCGTTTTGATGGTTGTTTCTTTTGCTGTGCAGAAGCTTATTAGTTTGATGTACTCCCATGTGTTCATTTTTTCCTTTATTTCTGTTGTGTTAGGTGATGTATCAGTGAAGATTCTGTTGTGTATTATGTCTGAAATTTTGTTGCCTACATTTTCTTCTAGGATTTTTATGGATTCACGAGTAACATTTAAGTCTTTTATCCATTTTGAGTTTATTCTTGTCTTTGGTGTAAGTTGATGGTCTAGTTTCATTTTTTTTTTTTTTTGCATGTAGCTGTCCCATTTTCCCAACACCAATTATTAAAGAGGATGTCTATACTCCATTGTATGCTCTTACCACCTTTGTCAAAATTAATTGAGCATAATGTCTTTAGTCAATTTCTGGATTCTCTGTTCTGTTCCACTCATCTATATGCCTGTTCTTGTGCCAGTACCAGGCTTTTTTCATTAGAGTAGCTTTGTAGTATAACGTGATATCCGGTATTGTGATCCCACCTACTTGGTCCTTCATTTTCAAGATTGCTGTGGCTGTTTGGGGTCTTTTTAGTTCCATATGAACTTTTGAAATATTTGTTCTAGTTCTGTGAATTATGTATTTGGTACTTTGATGGGGATTGCATTGAATCTATACATTGCTTTGGGTAGTATGGACATTTTAATGATGTTAATTCTTCCAATCCATGAACAAGGTATGTGCTTCCCCTTATTTATATCTTCCTCTATTTCTTTTTTCAGATATCCTGTAGTTCTGTGCAAATAGGTCCTTTACTTCTTTGGTTAAGTTTATTCCTAGGAATCTTAATTTTTTTGTCATGATGGTAAATGGGATTGTTTTTTTAGTTTCTCTTTCTGTGAGTTCATCATTGGTGTATAAGAATGCCGTCGATTTCTTGACGTTAATTTTGTATCCTGCTACTTTGCCAAATTCATTTATTAAGTCTACTAGATTTTTGATGGAGTCTTTCGGGTTTTCTATGTATAATATCATGTCATCTGCGAATAATGACAGTTTCTCTTCCTCCTTTCCAATTTGGATCCCTTTTACTTTTCCTTCATGTCTGATTGCTGTGGCAAGGACTTCTAGTACAATGTTAAATAAGAGTGGCGAAAGTGGGCATCCCTGTCTTGTTCCTGTTCTTAAGGGAAATGCTTTTAGTTTTTGCCCATTGAGTATGATGTTGACTGTAGGTCTTTCATATATGGCTTTTATTAGGTCGAGATATGATCCCTCTATTCCCACATTGCTGAACGTTTTTATCAGAAATAGGTGCTGGATTTTGTCGAATGCTTTTTCAGCATCTATTAATATGATCATGTGGTTTTTATCTTTCATTTTGTTTATGTGGTGTACCACATTTATTGATTTGCCAATATTGAACCATCCTTTCATTCCTGGAATCAATCCCACTCGATCATGGTGAATAATTTATTTGATGTATTGCTGGATCCGATTTGCTAGTATTTTGTTAAGGATTTTGGCATCTATGTTCATCAAGGATATTGGCCTGTAGTTTTCTTTTTCTGTAATGTCTTTTTCCAGTTTTGAAATTAGAATTATGCTGGCCTCATAAAACGAGTTTGGAAGTCTTCCTTCTTCTTGAATTTTTAGAAATAGTTTGAGGAGAATGGGTGTTAGTTCTTCTTTGAATGTTTGGTAAAACTCCCCCGTGAAGCTGTCCAGGCCTGGGCTTTTGTTTGCTGGGTGAGTTTTCATTACATCTTCAATTTTCTTCGTTGTTATTGGTCTGTTCAAGTTTTCTATCTTTTTCCAGTCCAGTTTTGGGAGGCTAGGTGTTTCTAGAAACGTGTCCATTTCGCTTAGATTGTCGAATTTGTTGCCATATAAATGTTCAGAGTATTTGTTAACGATCCTTTGTATTTCTGTGGTGTCAGTTGTTACTTTTCTTTCATTTCTGATTTTGTGTATTTGTGTTCTATCTCTTTGTTTCTTTGTGAGTCTAGATAAGGGTCGATCAATCCTGTTTATCTTTTCAAAAAATCAGCTCTTAGTTTCTTTGATCCTTTGAATTGTTTTTTTTTTTTTTTTTTTTTGGTCTCTATGTCATTTATTTCTACTTTGATCTTTACAATTTCCTTCCTTCTACTTGCTCTGAGGTTTTCTTTTTCTTTTTTATTTTTTTGCTTTCTAGATTTTAAATTGTGAGGTTAGTCTATTAGAAATTTTCTTCTTTCTTGAGGTAGGCCTGTAGTGCTCTGAACTTCCCTCTCAGAACTGCTTTCGCTGGATCCCATCGATTTTGTATTGTTGTGTGTTAATTTTCATTGGTTTTCAGCAAGTTTTTAATTTCTTTCTTAATCTCCTCAGTAACCCATTCATTGTTTAATAACATACTATTCAGCCTCCATGTGTTAAAATGTCTTTGCATGTTCTCGTTGTAATTGATTTCTAGTTTCATGCCATTGTGATCTGAGAAGATGCTTGATATGATTTCAATCTTCTTGAACTTGTAGAGACTTAGTTTGTGTCCTAAAATGTGGTCTATTTTTTAGAATGTCCCATGTGCACTTGAGAAGAATGTGAATTCTGTAGTTTTGGGGTGTAATTCTCTTTAGATATCTATTAAGTCCATTTGGTCTAGTGCTTCATTTAGAGTCTCTGTTTCCTTGTTGATTTTTTTGTCTAGAAGATCTATCCAGTGATGTCAGCGGGGTGTTGAAGTCCCCTGCTATTGCTGTCGATTATTCCTTTGACGTCCTCCAGAAGATTTTTAATATATTTTGGTGCTCCTATATTGGGTGCATATATGTTTACCAAGGTTATATCTTCCTGTTGGATAGATCCGTGTAATATTATGTAGTGACCTTCTTTGTCTCTAGTTATGGCCCTCATTTTGAAATCTATTTTATCAGATATGAGTATTGCTACCCCAGCTTTTTTTTCCTTTCCGTTTACTTGGAAAATTTTTTTCCATCCCTTGACTTTCAACCTATGTGAGTCTTTTGTTGTGAGGTGGGTCTCCTGTAAACAACATATATATATGCGTCATGCTTTCTTATCCAATCAGCTACTCTCTGCCTTTTTATTGGAGCATTCAATCCATTTATGTTTAAGGTGATTATTGATATGTACTTATTTATTGCCATTTTTGTTTAGTGTGGTTCTATTTTCTTTCCTATTTCTTCTACTAATTAAAGCAGTCCTTTTAACATTTCTTGCAGTGCTGGTTTGGTGCTAATGTATTCCCTTAGCCTTTTTTTGTCTGGGAAGCTCTTTATTTGACCTTCTATTTTGAATGATAGCCTTGCTGGGTATAGTAGTCTTGTATTCATATCCTTGTTTTTCATGACCTTGATTACTTCATGCCATTCCCTTCTGGCCTATAGTGTTTCTGTTGAGAAGTCAGCTGATAGCCTATGGGGGTTCCTTTGTAGGTAACCTGTTACTTATCTTTTGCTGCCTTTAGGATTCTCTCTTTGTCTTTAAGTTTTGGCATTTTAACTACTATGTGTCTTGTTGTGAGCCTGTTTGGGTTCTTCTTACTTAGGGCTCTCTGTGCTTCTTGAACTTGAATGCTTTCTTCCTTCATCAAATTAGGGAAGTTTTCTGTCACTATTTCTTCAAATATATTCTCTAACCCTTCCTCATTTTCTTCTTCTTCGGGGACTCCTATGATGCGAACATTATTATGTTTCCAGTTTTTCACTGTTCTCTTAAGCTGTCTTCCTGTTTTTTAATTGTTTTTTCCTTTTGTTTTTCTGATTGGTTGATTTTATTCTACCTTGTCTTCTAATTCACTGATCCAGTCCTCACCTTCCTCTACTCTGCTGTTTAGTCCTTCTGATGTGTTCTTTATTTCTACTATGTCATTCTTCATTTCTTCTTGGTGCTTCTTGATTTCCAATTGGTTGACTTTCAATGTTTCTATGTCTTTACTCATGATGTTGATGTCCTTACTCATGCTGTTGAGCTTCCTCAAGATCATGTCTCTGAATTCTCACTCTGTTTAATTGCTTAACTGCATTTCATTTATCTCATCTTTAGTGGAGGTCTCTTTTTCTTTCTTTTGGGATTTATTTCTTTGTTTCCCCATTTTGGGTATCTCAGTGGTTTTTGGAGCCTGCCACATTTTCCCTGTGGATGTTGGTGTTCTGCTGCTTGTGGCTCCCTCTATTGTGTTTGAATGAGCATGGGAGGACCCACGTTAAACACCACTGTCAAGTCTTACTTTCCTGAGCCAGTTTTCAAGCCCAGGAAAGATTCAGTTATTCTCAAACTTTTTGCCTGGAGGCTATTAGTCTTAGTTACTTGAAGAGCCTTGTGTTCTCCCTTGAATGAAAACCTTCCTCAGGTATTTGGGAGTAAGAGGATTTCCCATGTGTGGGGCAGATTTTCCTTGTTAATGAGCCTTAATTTGCATTTTAATGGCCCACCTGTCTAGGGTTTAATCTCTGAGGGAGGGGCTGCCATCTCTCCCTGGAGTCCTGGGAAGGAGTAAGATTGCCACTCAGAAAAAGCTCTGAGTGCCCTCCAAATCCTGAGTGTCCCCACAGAGTTCCAGTCAAGTCCGCCTTTCTTCTGCCGGAGCCCAATGTAAGTGGCTGTGGCTATTTTAGTGCTCTATCCCGGCCCCCTGCCCTGTGGAGCTGGGTTGGGCTTTAACCCCGAGGGTGGTGCTCACAGCTAAGACTGCTGCTGTCCATGGGCTCCCAGCCCCCCCTCCTCATGCTGCCACAATCCTACCTGGATAGATTCAGTGTCCCTTGTTGCATGGTCCTCACAAGCTGCTTTTCTGTTGCTTTTTCTCGATGATTTGTCTTTATTTTATTTGTAATTCCAGTTTGGTCCTGGGAGATGGTCTGCATAGCTTCCATTCACTCTGCTGCCATTTTGGAATCCCATAATTCTTATTAAGTTGCTTGTAGTTCTCACTAAATTGTTTGAGCACCCTTAAAATCATTGCTTTGAGTTCTTTATCTGACAAGTTGCTTTCTTCCATTTCCTGTAGTTCCTTTTCTGGTGATTCCTCCTTTTCTTTCATTTGGGTGTTGTTTCTTTGTCTCACCATTTTAGCAATCTGGTAGTTCTAGGTCTGATGAGGGATGTTGGAATGTGTAGGCAGGTGGGTGTGTATCAAATAAAGTTGATGTTCCTTCCATACTGTTTCAGTGTATGGCACCTCTTGCCTGCTGTAGGTACTAGAGGATTGACAGCTGGTGTCTGGTGTTGGTCTGTGGTGCTGGTCTCGAGTGCCCAAGGCTTGCTGTTGCTTGGGCTGGGGTACCGCCCCTGATCAGCCACTGCTAATGCCGCTGGGGATGAGTCTCAGCTGCCAGTCTGTGCTTCTGCTTCCTGGGGTGCGTGGGTCCTGCTAGTGAACTTCTGGTGTGCGTGGGTCCCGCTGATATTCTGCTGGGCTTCGTGGTTTCCACTGGTGTGCTGTTGGGATGCATGGGTCGCTCTGATGTTCTGCTGAGGTAGGCTGCTGCCTGGTGGGGCTCAGCTCCTAATTCGTCGCTGCTGGGAGTGAGTGTCAGCTCCTGGTTTGCACTGCTACTGCTGCTGCTGCTGCTGCTGTTGCCAGGGGGTGCTCTCAGCTTCCAGTCCTCAGCTCCTGTTGGGGGCTGAGGATGCTCCACTCTTGGAACTTTGCTGCTGCCAGGGGGTGAGGCTCCACTCCAAATCTGCTGCTGCAGTTGTCAGGGGCAGGTCTCGACTGCCTGAGTCTTGCTGCTGCTTGGGCTGGGTCACTGCTCCTTATCAGCCTTTCCGATGCCACTGAGGATGGGTCTCAGCTGCTGATCTGTGCTGCTGCTGCCTGGGGATGGATGTCTGCTCCCATGCCTCTGCTGCTGGGAGTGGTGTTCCACACCTGCCCAGTCACTGCTGATGTGGGGGAAGATGCTGGGCTCTGATCAGGCTTCTGCTGTGGGGGATGGTCCTCAGCTCCCAGCTGGTTGTGGCTACAGTATCAGTCACTTGGATAACACCACTACTGTGTGCTGGTCCATGTTGACACAGTGGGGTCCACTTCTCCGATGGTACAAAACATTCTGGTGGACTCAGGTCACCCTGGTGGACTCAGGTCACTCGGCCCTATTCGCTGCCTGCTTGCTCCTCCCAAAGAAGTCCAGGGATCTTCCAAAATTGTGAGGCTTCCCAGCCATGCAGGAAAAAGCTCACTGATGAGCCACTTACCACGGTAGCCAGATGATTTCTGTCCACAGCACAGGAACCTTATATCCCACGTTTTTGCACTGCTCAAGGTTGATCATCTATACTCATGTTCACTCTCAGTGTCTCTCACACTCGCTCACACTCTCACACACTCACCCTCCGGTCCTGCCTGCCACCATCTTTTCTCTTCGATGTTGAGCATCTTTTCATATGTCTATTGAACATCTATATGTCCTCTTTGGAGAACTGTCTATTCAGGTCCTCTGACCATTTTATAATGGGATTGTTTGTCTTCCTTGTGTTGAGTTGTGTAAGTTATTCATATATTTTGGAAATTAACCCCTTATCAGATGTGTCATTGGTGAATTTGTTTCTTCCATTCAGTGGGTTGTTTTTTCATCTTGTTAATGGTTTTCTTTGCTGTGCAAAACCTTTTTAGTTTGATGTCATTCCACTTGTTAATTTTTTTTCTGATTCCCCTCCTGAGGAAATATATCAGAGAAAAATATTGCTACAAGAAATTTCTGAGAATTTCTGCCTATGTTTTTGTCTAGAATTTTTATGGTTTTGAGTCTAACATATAAGTCTTTAATCTATTTTGAGTTTATTCTTGTGTATGGTGGAAAAAGTATGTCTAATTTTCTTGTTTTGCATGTGTCTGTCCAATTTTCCCAACAACATTTATTGAATTGACTATCTTTACCCCATTGTATGTTCGTGCCTCTTTTTTCAAATATTAATTAACCATAAAGGCATGAGTTTATTTCTGACCTCTCTATGCTGTTCCATTGATCTATGTGTGTCTTTTTATGCCAGTACCATGCTGTTCTGATTACTATGGACTTGTAATGTAGTTTGATATTCCAACTTTGTTCTTCTTTCTCAAGGTCGTTGTGGCTATTCTTGGTCTTTTGTGGTTCCATATAAATTTTTGAAATATTTTTCCTAGTTCTGTGAAATGTACCATTGGTATCTTGATAGGAATTGTTTTGAATCTATATATTGCTTTGGGTATTATGGATGTTTTAATGATATTAATTATTCCTATCCCATTAGCAGTACATATACTTCCATTTATTTCTATCTTCTTCAATTTGTTTCTTCAGGGTCTTATAATTTTCTGAGCACAGGTCTTTCACCTCCTTGTTTAAATTTATTCCTAGGTATTTTTTTATACAGTTGTAAATGGGACTGTTTTCTTAGTTTCCTTTCTGATAGTTCATTATTGGTGTATAACAGTGCAAATGATTTCTGGATATATATTTTGTATCTTGATACTTTAGTGAATTCATTTATCAGTTCTAATAGATGACAATATCATGTCATCTGTACATTTTTGTTTTATTCTCATATTTATTCTTCTATTTCCATATATTATATTTTCATATATTATTTTCTCAAGACAAATGAACAAATTTGTTCCAAGAGGAATGTGAAATTTTATAGTTCATTAATAGGTGAGAAACCTTAGCAGAGGTTTTAAAACTTTCATCACTATTAAATGAACTTGGGTAAAGTATTGAAATGAGTATTACAAGATTTTACACATTTGAAACTCTACAGTTAACTTTCTTCTTCTTTTTTCTTTCTTTTTTCTAATTCTTCGTCAGATCTATTGGATAGTTACTGTTTTTACCTTGTAGTACAGCTGACTGAGAGCTTGTATCAGGAGCAGGTAATATGTCAGATCTGCCATTTACTTGTCATTAATCTGTGCTTATGTTATTTGTATTAGCCTCAAAGCTGAGTTTCATTGAAAGAATATTTTTAATTTACTTGTCAATTTTTAAAGATTTCTTTATTATAAGAGAGATTTTTGAAAATCCTTAAGTCACTGTACAGAATGTGTTGCAAGGACTAGTAACTGGAGGCCAGGGGAATAGTTAGAAGTTGTGTTTGTTTTTATTTCCATTTATTTTAAAGTTAGCATATTTCAGTAATTCACACTCAAAGTAAAATATTTAAAGGAATAAAGGATATAAAGAACTCTTTCTCTCCTCAATTTTCAGCCCAACTCCTTAGCTAACTACTGTTAATAGTTTTTTGTGCATCCTTTTGGATTGTTTCTATGTACATAAAACATATACATGTATGCCTATGCCTATTTTTATAAATTTGATTAACTATGCACACTGTTCTGAGATTGCTTTTTTGCTTAACAATATACCTTAGACATCTTTCCATATATGTAAATAGAGAACCACCTGATATTTTTAAAGTGCTACTGAGTATTTCATTACATGGATATGCCATAATTTTTTAACCAGTCCTCTTTATTTTGTATTTTAATCTTTATTAGAAACACTATAGTGGCCATATGTGTACATATGCCTTGCATAGGGTTATTTTTAGAAGCAACTTTGCTGGATAAAAACACATACTGTTTTTTGTTATTGAATAACGAACTGTCCTGTAAAACAACAACCGTGTATTCATTCATGATTCTGTGGGTTGGCAGTTTGGTCAGGACTCAAGTGGCATGGCTTATCTCTGTTCCATATGACACCAGTTGGACCCACTTATGAATTTTCAGTCTGTTGGTGGATTGATTGAGATGTTGGATGGTCCTGGATGTTCTTTCTTTCTTGACAGAGGCTCCAGCTCTAAGAGCTGCTAAAGGTGGGGTGGCTAGGCTTCTCTTTCTCACCATGTGGTCTCTCCCTATGGTGATTCATCCTTAAGGAGGTTAGCCCAGGTTTATTCGCAAAGTTGTAGTGATACAAGTAAGTGAGAACAGAAGTTGAAAAGCTTCTTAAGACATAGACTTGGAAGTCATACAATGTTAATTCTGCCACATTCTATTGGTCAAAGAAAACCCATGGTATTCCTTATTAAGGAGTGAGAAGATAAGCTACCTCTTGGTGGAAGTTGCAACAAAGATATAATGCAGACATGTGCGTACAAAGATGGAAGAAAATGTGTAATTCTCTGTGTAAACAATCTTCCACAAAGAACGTGAAGATTTTTATTTTAACAAATTTTTCCAACTAGGATAATATTGTAATTGCCAGGTCACTGTAGAATAATAATACAAGAATGATGCATGACCCATTGTAAAGAATAAACCATGTGGACTTGTTAATTGATTAGATATGGGGTGATAGGTAAGAACAGAAAATCATTTTGTTCAAAACTAAGCTCTTATATCATTGCTCACATTTAGAATATTAAGACTGGAAGAGACCATAGGACTTATCTGCTTCAACCCCATCTGTTGCTCAGATTCCTCTTCAAAGACATTTCTGAGGTGCTTGAGCATCTTCAGTAATAGGGACATCTCTGTCTTTTATTCCAGTTTTGGAGGGTTCTGTTACATGGATCTCTCCTGAATCAAGCCAAACTTTGCCTCCCTGAAGTTCCAACTCCTCAGTCCTACTTTTGATCTGTAGAGTTCAGAGAATGATTCTATTCCTATTTTGCCATTACAGCCTTCAATAACTTAAGCTCTCTACTGTGTCCTTCCTCTTTTCTCCTGTTAATTAAATATCCCTGGGTCCTTCATCTGTTCACCACATTATGTGTCTTCTAAAATATCCATCATCTCTATGGATAGCAGTATTTGGATATGCTCCTGTTTGGCAAGCTTTCTCAAAATATAGTTTCCAGAACAGACCACAGTACACAAGTTTGGTCTGAATAGTATATATCAAAGCAGATCATTACTTCTTTTCATTGGACCTTCCATATAGGTTAATAAAACCAAGGCTACACTAGCTTTTTTGGAAGCTGAATTATAATACTTCACTCATTTCTATTTTTAGTAAATGAAAAATGTATGTGATTTTTTTTTTCAAGTATGATCTTTTTAGTACTGTGCCAGAAGACACTTGAAAAATACTGTCCTTGCAAACCAAGGGCTTTTTGCCACTTCCTATGAGACAATCTTATTTATTTATTTATTTTTTAGATAGGCTTAATGAACTCTCATTTGAAATTCCTAGAGAGTGGTATTATCACTGCTCGCCATTTTATTCCTAAGTGATAATTTATGCATTGCATTCTTTATGATGGAAGGGAACAAGACATGAGATGGTCTGCAAAAATGTTATATTTTGCTTTCTGTCCTGAAACAATCTATTGGTTACTTTGTAATTTTTTAAGTACAGGTGAAGCAAACTTCTCTGCGTCCCAAATGAGAAAGTAAAATTTGTAATTAGACATTAAAACTATCATTCATCTTGCCCTGGCCAGTTAGGCTCAGTGTTTGGAGCATCGGCCCATGGACCAAAGAGTCACAGGTTCAATTCTGGTCAAGGGCACATACCTTGGTTGTGGTTCAGTCCCTGGCCCTAGTCCGAGTCATATGGGAGGCAGCCAGTCTATGTGTCTTTCTCACATTAATGTTCCTCTCTCTCTCTCTCTCTCTCTCTCTCTCTCTCTCTCTCTCTCTCTCTCTCTCTCCCTCTCCATCCCACTCTATCTGAAGATAAATGGAAAAAAATATCTTTGGGTGAGAATTAAAAAAACACACAACAACTATCACTCATCTTGGTTATAGGAGTGAGATGTACTTTACCCTAAGACGCAACATACAAGTAATGCTCAAAAAGCTTGGTTCTCCTGAGGAGGTGGTAACGGGTAAGGTTTACACTTTTCAGACTTTTTTTTTTTTTTTTTTATAAAGACAGAAACATTACCAGCAAAGACTTGAAAACCATTACAGGTAAAAACTAATTCTTCTTTAATATTATATTTATCTTTTGTTGAAAAACTCTTTTGACTTCCTTTTGAGTTCAAAATAGTTTACTTGATGCCTAATGAAAATATCAATTAATTAATTTAGTAACTGAAAAGGAGAGGTGTCCCCTGATCTGTGACTAAGAATTCCCCTAAAATAAGAACTTGATTTTTTCATCCTAGAAGAAAATGTAGGCAACAAAATTTCGGACATCATACGCAGTGGAATCTTCACTGATACATCACCTAAGGCAACAGAAACAAAGGGAAAAATGAACACATGGGACTACATCAAACTCAAAAGCTTCTGCACAGCAAAAGAAACAACCATCAAAACAGATCGGGAACCCACTCTATGGGAGAGCATAATTGTCAATGATATATCAGATAAGGGGTTAATTTCCAAAATATACAGAGTGCTCATACAACTCAACAAAAGGAAGACAAAGAACCCAATTAAAAAATGGGCAGAGGAACTAAATAAACACCTCTCCAAAAAGGACATACAAATGGCTAAGAGACATATGAAGAAATGCTCAACATCACTAATCATCAGAGAGATGCAAATTAAAACAACAATGAGGTATCACCTCACACCTGTCAGAATGGCCACCATCAACAAATCATCAAACAACAAGTGTTGGCGAGGGTGTGGAGAAAAGGGGACTCTAGTACACTGCTGGTGGGAATGCAGACTGGTGCAGCCACTGTGGAAAACACTATGGTGTTACCTCAAAAAATTAAAAATTGAATTGCCATTTGACCCAGTGATCCCACTTCTAGGAATATACCCTAAGAAGCCTGAAACACCAATCAGAAAAAATACATGTACCCCCATGTTCATAGCGGCACTATTTACAATAGCTAAGATCTGGAAACAGCCCAAGTGTCCATCAGTGGATGAATGGATAAAAAAGCTGTGGCACATATACACAATGGAGTACTATGCAGCTGTAAGAAAGAAAGACCTCTTATCCTTTGAGATGGCATGGAAGGGCCTGGAGAGTATTATCCTAAGCGAAACAAGCCAAGCAGAGAAAGACAAATATCACATGATCTCACTTATTTGTGGAATATAATGAACATAACAGTCTGAGGAACAGGGTAGACCCAGAGATGTGGAAGTAGGGTATAAACTGACACCCCTCAGAAGAGGGGGTGGGGTGGGAGGGAAGAGATAAACCACAGAACTTATGCGCATGTATGCATAAGTGATGGATATGGACAACAAAGCTGGGGACAGGGTGGGGGGATGGGGAGGAGGGTGTCAATGGGGAAAAAAGGAGAAACATTTGTAACAAAAATAAATTAATTAAAAAAAAGAACTTGATTTTTTCAACATAAACATAAAACTTTAAATTTATTTATATCAGTCAAGGTTCATCTTTTATATTTAGACAAAGAATCTAGCTTGGAGAGAACTTTAAGCCTCCTAATTATGTCATAACAATACATTCACTGTCTCTACCAAACTGTTGTGATAAGTAGAATTTAAATATATATATAGATATGTATATGATGTCTCCCTATGAGTCATTAAAAAAGTTATTGAACAGAACAAACCCAATTTTCCAGCTCTGCAGTATGACACTAGAATGTTCCCTCCAAGATTGCAGTCAGCCGTAATCAGCACATTTTGGATATAGTAAATCAACCAGGACTGAATTCACCAAGCTCAAGCTCTACTGGGCATACAGTCTATGCTTCTCTACCTCATCCAATAAGACATCATGAAAAACACTACTATCTGCTTTCTTGATGCCCTCTTTTTTTCCTCCCTGAATTCCTAATTTCAAACTCAACAAGTTTAAAGTTGTTCTACAGACTAGTGTTTGTTTAACCTTCATAACGAAAGACATTTCTAATGCAGAGATATTTTTAAATGTCCATAAAGGTCTTTAATTTAAAAATGCCAAATTCATCTATACACCAAATAAAGTGATATAGTCGAAAACACACTATCCTTAGCTCAATCTGCCAGGGCACATTTCCATAATATAACAATGTACTGATTTCAGTTGTTTGTAATATCAGGACCAGATGGAGCAAGGCCAGGAAATAGAGTGAAAGTTGCAATTGGTGCTACAGTACTGTTTTTCATTAATGAGAGGCTTAAAGAATGGCTTCTAAAAAATAACACTTTTCAGAACCTTAAATGGATACTGTCTAAGTCTAATTGATCTCGACTAGCCAGGAAATTAGATAGAGGAGAGTCATAGTGGAACAATTCATCTTTGTCAATAAAAGGAATCTCTGTTTCTGTTGGAAACCATCTCTCTCCTGGATCATAGGATACAGTCTTCAAGAACTATATATTCTGTAGAAATTTTCATGAGTTATCTTGGAAAGTCCTCCAATCATAATAATTATGTGTGCTTATATTTGTTGCCTTAAACCACTTTTTTTTAAATTTTTTTTTTATCCTCACTGGAGGACATTTTTTTCCATTTTTTGTTCAGACAGAGTGGGAGGGAGAGAGAGGAAGAGAGAGAGAGAGAGAAACATCGACGTGAAAGGGACACATCGAGTGGCTGCCTCCCGTATGACCAACCAGGGCCGGGGACAAACTGCAACCGAGTTACATGCCCCTAGCGGGAACCGAACCCAGGTCTCTCTGGACCGCAGGCCGACGCTCTAACCGCTGAGCCAAACTGGCCAGGGCAACCTTAAATCACTTTTAATCACATTTACCTACCAGTAGAAAGTGCCATAGAAAGGAAATGTCAACCCAATGTACCCAGGAGTTGCTTAGTATTGTAACAATGAAAATGGGGAAAAGTTGTCATTTGTGTCAATAATAACTAAAAATTATATTCTGTTAAGTTGACCAAATGGTAATGTTGTCATTAGAGTGAAGTACCATGGGAACAGAGATGTTACTTTTCTCAATGCTATGTCCCCAGCACCTAGAGAGTACATGGCACATAAGAAACACTCAACAATATTAATGGGGTGAATACATTAATTAATGGATAATTACTTCGATAAACACCTGCTGGATTTTAACTGTGGGCAAGGAACCAGGTAATACTCATTTATTTATTCAATAAATACAGAGTGCATCCTTTGTCTCAAGCACTGAACTAGGTTTTAAGTGTATAACTATGGGGAAGGTAGAGTTTGCCGTCTTAGAATTTATAATCCAATGACAAGTAGCCAGAAGTAAAATATATTTTCTCTACTCTAGGGAGCTAGTTATTTTAAAATAAAGTTGGGAAGGCAAGACTAAAACACAGGAAAGTTAAATGAAGAAACGTTAACACATATAATACAAAGGCTTTCATTACTTTGTATGTATAGTTTTAAACCTTACAGAATCCACCTGAATTTTAGTTTATGTTCACATTTTTGTTTTGTTTTATGAAGGCTTAAGCATCCTTACCTCAAGCATTTAAATCTATCCTTTTTTTCTTCTTTATGTATTTTTTTTTTTTTTAGGTTGAGAGAGGAAAAGACATTTCATTGTAGAATATTAACATCATTTTTTTCCCTTTTTTTATTGCTGAGAGTATTACAGATGCCCCCCCCCCATCTATTTTTCTCCCATTGAACCCTCCTCCTGGTTCCCAACCCACCCCAGGCCTTCACAACCCTATTGTCTGTTTCCATGGACAATACATATATGCATTTAAGTTCTTTCGTTAATCACTTTTTTCCTACTCTCTCTGTTCCCTCTGAGATTTGCCAATCTGTTCCATGTTTCCATACCTCTGGTTCCATTTTATTCAACAGATTATTTGTTCACTGGATTACACATATAAGTGAGATTGTATGATATTTGTCTTTCTCTGACTGACTTATTTCACTTAGCATAATACTCTCCAGGTCCCTCCATGCTGTCTCAAATGGTAAGAGATCTTTCTTTTTTTTTACTATTTTTTCTTCATTGATTTTAGAGACAGGAGAGGAGAGAGAGAGAGAGATAGAAATATCAATGAGAGAGAACATCGATTGGCCGCCTCCTGCATGGCCCCCATTGGGTATGGGGCCCACAACCTGGGCATGTGTCCTGACTGGGAATTGAACTGGTGACCTCTTATTGCATGGGTCGACGCTTAACTACTGAGCCATACCAGCCAAGCAATTCTGTCATTTTAATTGGATTATTTGTCTTCCTTTTGCTGAGTTGTATGAGTACTTGATGTATTTCGTTTTTTGTTTGTTTTATCCTCACTCAAGGACATTTTTTCATTTTTTATTCAGATAGAGTGGGAGGGAGAGAGAGAGAGAGAGAAACATCGACGTGAAAGGGACACATTGAGTGGCTGCCTCCCGCACGACCCAGCCAGGGCCAGGGACGAACTGCAACCGGATACGTGCCCTTAGTGGGAACCGAGCCCAGGTCTCTCTGGACCGCAGGCCGATGCTCCAACCGCTGAGCCAAACTGGCCAGGGCACTCTATGTATTTTGGATATTAACCCTTTATCTGATGTATCATTGCTAAATATGTTCTCCCAGAGAGTGAGTTCCACGTTCCATTTTGATGCTGGTTTCTTTTGCCGTGCAGAAGTGCTTTATTTTGATACACTCCCATTTGTTAATTTTTTTCCTTTGTTTCTCTTGCCCTAGGCAATGTGTCAGTGAAAATTCTGCTATGTATGATGTCTGAGATTTTTCCGTCTATATATTTTTCTTCTAGGATTTTTATGGTTTCACGAGTTACATTGAAGGCTTTTGTCTGTTTTGAGTTTATTATTGTGTATGGAGCAAGGCCATGGTTTACTTTCATGTTTTTGAATATGCCTGTCCAATTTTTCCAACACCATTTATTGAAGAGACTGTCTTTTATCCATTGTATGCTGTTGCCTCCTCCCTTGTTGAATATTAATTGCACATACTGTTCTCGGTCTATTTCCGGGTTCTCTGTTCTGTTCCATTGATCTATATGCCTGTTCTTGTACCAGTACCAGCTGTTTTGATTACTATGGCTTTGTAGTATAACCTGATATCCGGTATTGTGATCCCTCTCACTTTGTTCTTCTTTTTCAAGACTGCTGTGGCTATTTGGGGTCTTTTTTGGTTCCATATAAACTTTTGCAGTATTTGTTCTAGATTTGTGAAATATGTCATTGGTAATTTATTTTTATTGTATATTTTTGTCCTCATCCAAGGACATTTTTTGCATTTATCTTCAGATAGAGTGGGAGGGAGAGAGGGAGGAAGAGAGAGAGAGACACATTGATGCGAGAGAGACACATCGACTGGTTGCCACCCACACAACCCCATCCAGGGCCAGGGACAAACCACAATTGAGGCACATGCCCCTAGCAGGAACTGAACCCAGGTCACTCTGGTCTGCGGGCTGACACTCTAACTGCTGAGCCAAACTGGCCAGGGCCATTGGTACTTTAATAAGGATTGCATTGTATCTGTAGATTGCTTTGGGTAGTATGGGCATTTTAATGATGTTGATTCTTCCAATACATGAACACAGTGTATGTTTCCACTTTTTGTATCTTCCACTATTTCTTTTTTCAATGTCCTGTAGTTTTCTGAGAACAGGTATTTTCCCTCTGTGGATAAGTTTATTCCTAGCTATCTTATTTTTTGTTGTTGTTGTTGTTGCAATGGTAAATAGGATTTTTTTTTTTTTTTTTTAGTTTCCCTTTCTGAATGTTCATTATTGGTGTATAAGAATGCCATCAATTTCTGGATGTTAATTTTGTATCCTGCTACTTTGCCAAATTCATTTCTTTTCTAGTAGATTTCTGATGGAGTCTTTTGGTTTTCTATGTGAAATATGTCACCTGTGAATAATGATAATTTCACATCCTCCTTTCCAATTTGGATGCCTTTTATTTTTTCTTGTTGTCTAATTGCTTTGGCTAAGACTTCCAATACTATGTTATATAAGAGTGGGGAGAGTGGGCATACCTGTCTTGTTCCTATTCTGAAAAGAAATGTTTTTATTTCTTGCCCATTGAGTATGATGTAGGTTTTTCACATATGGCCTTTATTATGTTGCGATATGATCCCTCTATTCCCACTTTGCTGAGGGTTTTTATCAAAAATGGGTGATGGATTTTGTCAAATGCTTTTTCAGCATCTATTGATATGAACATATGATTTTTATGTTTCATTTTTTCATGTGCTGTGCTTTTCACATTTATTGATTTGTGAATATTGTACCATCCATGTGTCATTGGGATGAATCCCTCGTGGTCATGGTGAATAATTTATTTTAATATAGTATTGGATCATACTTGTAAATATTTTGTTGAGGATTTTGGCATCTATGTTCATCAGGGATATTGACCTGTAGATTTCTTTCTTTGTAGATTCTTTTTTTTTTTTTTTAATCCTCACCCGAGGACATTTTTTCATTTTTTGTTCAGATAGAGTAGGAGGGAGAGAAAGGAAGAGAGAGAGAGAGAGAAACATCGACATGAAAGGGACACATCGAGTGGTTGCCACCCACACAACCAACCAGGGCCGGGGACAAACTGCAACCAAGGTACATGCCCTTAGCGGGAACCGAACCCGGGTCTCTCCGGACCACAGGCCGACGCTCTAACAGCTGAGCCAAACTGGCCAGGGCTCTTTGTAGATTCTTTTTAAAAATTTTTTTTTCTTTATTTGATTTTAGAGAGAGAGGAAGCAAGAAGGAGAGAGATAGAAATATCGATGAGAGAGAACATCAATTGGCCGCCTACTGTATGCCCCCCACTGGGAATTGGGCCCACAACCTGGGCATGTGCCCTAAATGGGAATCAAACCAGCGACCTCTTGGTGCATGGGTCAATGCTCAACCACTGAGCCACACCGGCGGGGTTCTTTGTAGATTCTTTAGCTATTTGGGGATTAGGGTTATGCTGGCCTCATAAAAAGTGCTTGAAAGTTTTCCTTCCTCTTGAATTTTTTGGAATAGTTTGAGGGGAATGGATATTAGCTCTTTGAATATTCTGTAAAACTCCCCTGTGAAGCCATCCAGACCCGGACTTTTGTTTGCTGGGAGTTTATTGACAACAGCTTCAGTTTTCTTAGTTATTATTGATGTTCAAATTTTCTGACTCTTCCCAGTTCAGTTTTGGGAGACTGTGACTCTAAGAATTTGTCCATTTCACCAAGGTTGTCCACTTGTTGGCCTATAAGTGTTCACAGTATTTTCTAACAATCCTTTGTGTTTCTGTGGCTTCCGTTGTTAGTTTTCCTCTTTAGTTTCTGTATTGTTTATTTGGGTCCTCTTTCTTTGTTTGTTGGTCAGTCTGGCTAAAAGTTCATCAATGTGATTTATCTTTCCCAAGAACTAGCTCTTGGTTTCATTGATCTTTTGAATTTTTTTTTTTAAGTCTGTGTGTCATTTATTTCGGCTCTGTCCTTTATTATTTATTTCCTTCTACTTGCTCTGGGTTTTTCTTTTTGTTCACTTTCTAATTGTTTAAGTTGTTAGGTTAAATGATCTATCAGAAATTTTTCTTGTTTCTTGAGATAGGCCTGTAATGCCAGGAACTTTCCTCTCAGGACTGCTTTTGCTGTGTCCCATAGATTTTGTGCTGTGTGTTCATTTTCATTGATTTCCAGGACGTTTTATATCTTCCTTGATCTCCTTGGTAACCTATTCATTTTTTAATCACATACTATTTAGCCTCCATGTGTTTGAAGGTTTTTGTGTGTTTTTATTGTAATTGATTTCTAGTTTCATGTCATTGTAATCTGAGAAGATGCTTTATATGATTTCAATCTTCTTGAACTTGTAGAGTCTTAGTTTGTGTATTAACATGTGGTCTATTTTTGAGAATGCCGTATGTGCACTTGAAAAGAATATGTATTCTGCAATTTGGGTGTTTAATTCTCTGTAAATATCTATTGAATACATCTAATCTAGTGCAGTGTTTAAGGTCTCGGTTTCCTTGTTAATTGTTTATCTAGAGAATCTGTCCACTGATGTCAGTGGGGGTGTTGACATCCCCTATGATGATTTTATTGCTGTTGATTTCTCTCTTAAAGTCCTCCAGAAGTTTTTAAATATATTTTCGTGCTCCTATATTGAGTCCATGGTTATATCCTCCTGTTGTATTGATATTTTAATATTATGAAGTGTTCTTTTTGTCTCTTGTTGTGACCTTCATTTTGAAATCTATTTTATCAGATATGAGTATTACTATTACATGCTTTATTTTCTATTTTCATTTGCTTGGAAAAAATTTTTCCATCCCTTCACTTTCTAACTATGTGAGTCTTTGTTGTGAGGTGTGTCCCTTGTAGAAAACATATACATGAGTCATGCTTTCTTATCCATTCAGCTACTGTGTGTCTTTTGATTGGAGCATCTAATCCATTTATATTGAAGGTCATTATTGATATGTCCTGATTTGTTGCCATTTTAATTTATTATGCTATATTTCTCTCTATATTTCTTCTGCTTATTACAGCAGTCTTTACTACATTTCTTGCAATGTTGCTTTGGTGCTGATATATTCCTTAGCTTTTTTTTTTTTTTTTTTATCTGAGAAGTTCTTTATTTCACCTTCTGTTTTGAATGATGGCCTTGCTTGATAGAGTAGTTTTGGTTTCAGTTCTTTGTTTTTCATTACCTTGAATATTTCACTCCATTCCCTTCTCGCCTATAGTATTCCTTTTGAAAAATCAGCTGGTTGCCTTATGGGAGCTCCTTTGTAGGTAAACTGTTGCTTTTCTCTTGCTACCTTTAAGATTTTCTCTTTAATTTTTGGAATTTTAATTATGATATGTCTTGGCTTGAGCCTCTTTTGGTTTTTCTTGCATGGGGTTCTCTGTGGTTCCTGAAATAGTATGCATTTTTCCTTCACCAAGTTAGCGAATTTTTCTGCTACTTTTTATTGAAATATAATCTTTAACTCTTGCTCATTTTCTTCATCTTCTGGTACTCTTATGATGTGGATGTTGTTGCATTTCATTATGCACCACAGCTCTCTTAAACTTTCCTCCTGTTTTGTAATAGTTTTTTTTTTTTTTTTTTCTTTTTGGTTCTTTGATTGGGTGCTTTTTTCTACCCTGCCTTCTAATTTGTTGACCCAGTCCTCGGCTTCCTCTAATCTGCTGATTATTCCTTCCAATGTGTTCTTTATTTCTGCTATGTCATTCTTCATTTCTGTTTGGTTGCTTTTAATTTCCAATTGGTTAATTTTCATTTTTTCATATCTTTACTCATGCTGTTGAGCTTCCTCCTAATCATTACTCTAAACTCTACTTCTGATAATTTGTTTATCTTCATTTCATTTAGCCCTTCTTCTATAGAATTCCCTTGTTCTCTCATTGGGATTTGTTTCTTTGTTTCACCATTTTGGCTGTCTCAGCAGGGTTTGGAGCCTGCCAAAATCTCCCTTTGAGTATGGATATTCCACAGATTGTGGCTCCCACTGCGGTTTGGATAAGAATGGAAGGGACCACGCTGAACACCAATGTCTATTCTTACTTTCCTGCATAGTGTTGCAGACCAGGCAAAGATTCAATTATCCTAGAGCCTTTGCCTGCAGACTGACTATTAGTCTCAGTTACTTAGTGATCCTCAGGTAGTAGCCATCAGCTGAATGAAAAATCCCCAGTGTGGGCAGGTTAATAGGATTTCCAGTGGATAGGACAATTGCTTCCACTCAGGCTAAAGCTGCTTTGAGAGGAAAACTCTGCCTGAAGAAAATGATTTCTGCAGCGTGGGTTGACTCAGCACTGGGGCTCAGGCAGCCACCTTCTCAGCTCTGACCCAGAGCCTTGAAACCTAATGATCAATGACCACAAGCTAGGCCTAAGTGTCAGAGTTTCTGGAGACTCATCTACACCTGCAGTCTGTCTGGTAGTCTCTGGCTGTTAATGAGCCTCATGTTGTGCTTCTCCCAGCCAGGTGGGGTTAAATTCCCAAGTGAGAGGCTGTTGTCCCCCCTCCCCCCCCCACTATAGCTGCTTTGATGTGAGAACTCTGCTTGAGAAGAATGGTTCCTGGAGTGTGGATTTATGGCTCAGTACAGGGACCCAGGCCTCAGCCTTCACAGCTTAGTCCCCAGAGCCATGAAACCCAACAACCTACAGCCAGGCCCAAGGCTCAAAGCCTTCAGAGACTTATCTCTGCCTACTAGCTTGCTGGTAGTTTCTAGCAGTTAATGAGCCTCAGGTTGCACTTCTCCTGGCTGAACGGGGTTAAATTCTCAGAGGGGCAGTTGCTTCTCCCCTAGTCTAAAGCTATTCTGATGGGAAGGGGCTGCTTGAGAAATATGGCTACTACAGCATTGGGGAATTACAGCATAAGGATACTGATGTCCTCCTTTCCAGCTCCATAAACCCCCCACTATCCTCATGCAGCTCCAATCCAGTCTGCCTTCCCTCTGCTAGAGTCCAAGGTGAGTGACTGTAGCTGTAATTTAGTACCCTGGCCCTTCAGGGAAGTGCTGGTATTCCCAGCACCTCTCCCTGCCAGACAGAACCTCTGCTTTGCTGATTTTCTCAGTCAGTTGTTATGTGGGTACCTTTCCCTGTTCTGCCACTCTGTGCTGGAGAGCTAGCTTGTGGTTTAAACCCCTGACTTCTCAGAGGGACCTTCTTACAACTAAGATAGCCCTCAGCTGGTGCCTATGGGAACCCAGCCAGCCCTCTCGTGCATCTGCACCTCCTACCAGTCTTGATTTGGGATCCTCTTTACATCCCTTGTTATAAGGGTTCTCTCCAGCTGCTCTTCAGTAGGTTTTTCCAGATGACTTTTCTTTATTTTAGTTGTAATTCAAGTTTGGTCCTGGGTGATGGCCTGTGTAGTTGATTCACTTCACTTGCCAATTTTTCCTCATTTTTGTACCACAGCTTTTTTATCCACTCATCTACTGATGGGCACTTGAGCTGTTTTCAGATCTTAGATATTGTAAATAGATCTGCTATGAACATAGGCATGCATTTATTCTTTCTGATTGGTGTTTCAGGCTTCTTTGGATATAGTCCTAGAAATGGAATCATTGGATCAAATGGCAGTTCCATTTTTTATTTTTTGAGGAAACATCATATTGTTTTCCATTGTGGCTGCACCACTAGGTTTGTAGATTTATTAATGGCAGCCATTCTGGGAGGTGTGAGGTGGTACCTCATTGTCGTTTTAATTTGCATCTTTCTGATGATTAGTGACTTTGAGCATTTTGTTTTTCATATGTCTCTTGGCCATTTTACATCCTGTTTGGAGAAGTGTCTATTGAGGTCCTCTGCCCATTTTTTTTTAAACTGTATTATTTGTCTTCCTTTTGTTGAGTTGTATAAATACTGTACATATTTTGGAAATTAACCATTTATCCAAAGTATCATTGGCAAGTGTGTTCTCCCATACAGTGGGTTCCCTTTTCATTTTGATGCTGGTTTCTTTGGCTATTCAGAAGCTTTTTAGTTTGATGTAGTCCCATTCGTTTATTTTTCCTTTGCTTCTCTTGCCCTAGACGTTGTATCAGTGAAAATTCTGCTATGTGAGATTTCTGAAATTTTGCTGCCTACATTTTCTTCTAGGATTTTATGGTTTCACGACTTACATCAAAGTCTTTTATACATTTTGGGTTTAGTCTTGTGTATGGTCGAGTTTCATTTTTTTTGTGTGTGTGTATACCTGTCCAATTTTCCCAACACAATTAATTGAAGACACTGTTCTATTCCATTGTATGCTATTGCCTTCTTTTTCAAATATTAATTGAGCAAAATGGCTTGGGTCAATTTTTGGGTTCTCTGTTCTGTTCCATTGAACTATATGCCTGTTCTTGTGCCAGTACCAGGCTGTGTTGATTAAAACAGCTTTGTAGTGTAACCTGATATGCAGTATAATAATCCTTCCAACTTTGTTCTTCTTTCTGAAGATTGCTGTGACTATTCAGGTCTTTTTTGGTTACATACACATTTTTGGAGTATATGTTCCAGATTTATGAAATATACTGTTGGTATTTTAATATGCATTGTATTGAATCTATAGATTGATTTTGGTAGTATGAACGTTTTAATTATGTTAATTCTTCCAATCCATGAGCATGGTATATTTTTCCACTTGTTTATATCTTTCTCTATTACTTTAGAACTCTATCATTTTCATTTATCATTTTTTCCTTTCCTGTATACTATAAACCCCCAACCAAACAGAAAACAAAATAAAGTGTGATACATCTTGTACACTTTAAAACATCCCAAACTTATTGCCTGCATGAAGAAAAGAAATTACACTTAAAAGTTTGTGGGGTGTACCATCTCATCACGTTTTATTTGGATGTAGTTACATTTGCATAACAGTTTAGCTCTGAATTTGGCTGGAAATTTCTGAAGAGTTAAATAACTCTTCTACAGATAATATGCCCAATGTCTAATAAGCATATCTCCTGTGCAGTATTGCATTATTACTTTTACCAAAAAAAAAAAAAATGTACCCTGAAGGTTCATACCTTGGCAAAAGCTTTGTTGCTAACAAATAATATGATTAGGTGCATTGCTTTTCCCGAGAGTGATAATGTGGTGAAGCCTGTGGAATTTTTGAAACCATAGTAACAACTCAATGAAAATGATATTTTATATGTTTTTTATTGATTTTTTTAGAGAGAGAGAGAGATAGCAACATTGATGTGAAAGAGAAACTTCGATCAGCTGCTCCCTACATGCCCCCTACTTCGGCTCAATCCCACAACCTAGGCATGTGCCCTGATCAGGAATCGAATTGGCACCTGTCAGCTCATGAGACAATGCTCAATCCACTGAGCCACACTGGCCAGGCAGTGAAAATTATATTTAAAGTGTTTGTATGTTTTACATTTCTAATTATAAAAGAAATATATATTCATAATTATACATTTGGAAAATGTAGAACAATATAGAGGTGGTAAAAATCACTCATCATTCTACCACCTGAAGCTAAGCACTTTTTTTATATTAGAATTAATCATTTTAGTTATTTTATGTGTGTGTTTATGTTATTTTAACAAACCCAAGAGTATATGCTACAAGTCCAGGATGGAAAATAGGTGTCATTTCACATGTCTTTCTAATTGACTTTTAGAGACTACTAATGGAATGAGGAGGATTTTCAGACAAAGATATAGCAATGGATAAATAATGGCTGCCTTCTTTCTTTCATTCTTTCATCCTCTCCTTCTCTTTTTTTACTTTTAATTATAGAACATTTCAAACATAAAATAAAATAAGCAAATATTGTAATGAAACTCCAGGTACCTATCACCTACTTTAACATCTACCAACATTCTGCCGTTGTTGTTTCATCTATATCTCCCCACCTTCCCAAACTACTTATTACCTTTGTATACTTATAAGTAAAAATGTCATATATTAAAATGCACACATTTCAAGTGCACAATTTCAAATAATGTATATAGCTAAGTAATCTATACAAATATCCAGAACTTTTACTTCTCAATCAATCCTGCTCCACCTATACCTTGGAAGCAACCAGAATTCTGACTCTTCTAGAACTTCATACACATACACTATACATACATATACATAAACAGTATGTACTCTTCATTCAGTATAGTACCTATGAGATCCATTCATATTATCATGTGCATCAGTAGTTTGTTTTGTTTATTGCTGAATATATGAATAAATCAATGTTTATCTATTTCTTCTGTTAATGAACACTGGGGCTATTTCCAATTTTGGCTATTATGAATAAAAGTGATAAACATTCTGGTGCATATTGTATGTAGATATATTTTTATTTTTATTGAATAAATATCTAAAAGAAGAATGCCTGGGTAATAGGTGTATGCTTAGAAACTCAGACTTTTCCAAAATGGTTGTAACCTTTTCCTACTCTACCAACAATGTATGGGAATTCTAGTTGCTCTACGTCCTCACCCATGTTATGTGTTATCTGCCATTCTAATAGGTATATTTGTTTCACATTCTGATCCAGTCATTAGCATGACCAAGTTTCTAACATAACACATTTCTAGGCTGAGGCCTAGTGGATACAGTGACATCCCAATGTCTATGGTATCATAAAGGCTGCTCCCTGGCAATGAGTGGCTGGTGTATAGTGGGAATGAGTACTAGTGTCTGGTATCTTCAGAGGCTCAGGCCAGCTGGACAATCAAGCTAAGCCAATTAGAATAAAACATCATGTCTGGAAAAATAAACTGTCATAACTCCTTTAAGCTTAAGAAGCTGACATTCTCTAACACCACAAAAACTAAGCTGCAGTTCCCTATGAGCCAGGCGAATGGCCTCCTACAGGGAAACCACTCTGCCTGGCACCTGAGCTTGTCCACTCAGGTTTTCCTCTCTGTCATTCTCAAATACATGACTACCAACATTCTACAGCTGGTGAGCAGCAAGGCCCACAACAATTGTAGAGTTCAGAGGGCAATGGACAACAACCCAGAGCTCAGCCACCACTTTAAGGATGACAAAAATTCTCAGGTAGATGAAAAGCTCTAATCCAGCAAGAACTGTTGATGCCTGCATCCCAGAGACTGAAGGGAGTCCACATAGCCTCATCTATTGCTAAAATCTCTCACAGAAAGAGTCCTGTGCTGCTGACACCTGCACATATTAAATAATTTAAATCTATGGAACTGGTTTTGGATCTTCTCAGTTTTAGTTATTATGTTGAAGTTGTCTGTGAGATATCCAATATAAGAAATTCCACAGGGAGTTGAAGGGATAGAGGGTATGGTCAGCGTGAGCTGCTTGAATCAGTCATTTCAGAGGAGTGCAAGTAACAGTGTAGGGAGTGGCCCTGGTGGGAAAACCTGGTTGGTGGGGTGGAGAACTTCCTCATTGGCTTGAAGATGTAAGGGCTTGTGAAGTCAGAAAGTTGGCTGGGGGCTTCCTGGATGTATTGAATTCTTATAATGATGGTGGTAGTTGGGTGGAACTGCAGACAATTAATGAGGTACAGAGGCTTCATTCACAATAGGGAATGCCTAAAACTTAGAAAGTGATAGCAATGGGGCGAAGGTGGAGAAGGTTGCATTGCGATTAGCATAAATGTAATAAGACAGAGGCTTTTATGTGAAGACTGAAATTGATGGAGAAAATATTAAACAAGTATACAAAAGAGAAATTACTGTCATGTTTATTTCATTTATTATTTATTTATGCTCTCATTCCAAAAAAGGAATTGAAGTAGGGCTCATTAACTAGATGGTACTGTGATTCTTCCTGTGACATATACCTTTCAAATGTCCTCTTTTGAGCACACATAAATAGGAATGTTATATATAAGCTACTCTCTGGCCTAAGGCATGCAATTCAAGCAATTCTTAATGGTTATTAAATATTAGTGAATGGACTTACTTGTTGATGTATGTCATTGTAAATATAATTATCAACCTCAATCTCAGATTAAACATCAATAAATCTAATAATTATATATTTGATAGAGCACCATAGAGTTATAAGTAATTAAGTAAGAATTTGAAAAGGTATAAGCATATTCTATGTAAATTCTTTTCCAAACAATGAACTCAAAAGAAAGTAAAATTCTTATAAACACTTTCTTGAACTGTATTAAGTTAAAAATAAGTGTCACATTATGTGTAAAAATCTTAGGTTTATTTTTATGAATTATTCACTCTCCTTTGTGAGTTTCAACATTTGAGGTTTTCACTTGTTTATCAGATATGCTCAAAGACCACCTTTTGCTGCCTCTTGACTTTTTCATAGAGGGCTGGTAAGAGGTTGTCCACTTAACCTGAGCAACAGAATTTGATGGACTGGGTTGAAGACAGCAATTAACTGCCCATTGCCATGTGATCCTAAACACTCATTTATTCCCTCTGAGCATCAATTTCCTCACCTATAAAATGGGAATAATAAGAGTTCCTCCATCCTTGGGTTTTGGCAAGGATTAAGTCAATTTATGCTTGTAAACAGCAGTTTAGCACAATGCCTAGCACAGAGTACTCTTCATGAGTAGCTGCATGCATCTTCTTCTATATATACCAGATGTTTATGTCTGCTTCCCTAAGATGCATCTGGATCTGGTTCTCATGCAATTGCTGGAAGCTTAGGCCACTGGCTCTGAAAATCATCCCTTGCTAAACCTCATGGAGCGATAAAAGAGTGCTATGCAGATAAGAAGTCAGAGTTAGGCCCTGGCCGATGTGGCTCAGTTTGTTGGGTGTCATCCCATACACAAGGAGGTTGCCAGTTTGATTCCCAGTCAAGGGCACATGCCTGGGCTGCAGGCTTGATCCCCAGTGGGGGCCATGCAGGAGGCAGCATACCCATGTTGGGATCTCACATCGATGTTTCTCTCTCTCCCTCTCCTCTAAAAATCAATAAAAATCTATTTTAAAAAAGAAGTCAGAATTAAAAAAGAGAACCAGACAGTTCATACATACATTGTTTTCCTCTTGACTCCCCAATGACTGGTGATCTACTCTCTCTTTGCTTTCTACTATTTGTCAAAGCAGAATGGCCCAGCTAGACCTTTGCCTACTACACAGGAGTGCTCTAAGAATTAAAGTAATAATATTGGGATTGGGTGTACAATTCTTTGGAATATGTGCTTGTATAATTCCAAGAAATCTTTCTCTACTATCCTTTACTCAATATCTAATATATTTCCTCAACTATGGTGCTATCCTTCTAACAACTCTACCCTATGCCCTGTGTGTTATAAAGTTTTCCCACTTTGGCTGGTTAGAATACAAAATATTCTCAAACCTATAGGACATTTCAAAGTTGTTCAGCTTAGTGCCTTACAGTGATTCTATTTCCTGTGCCTGGTAGTTTCCTCTTATGCATACACAGGAGTAATAAGTCAAAGACTCAAGGGAACACATTTGCAGATCTCTAGAGTTTTCTTTCTGCCACTCTGTCCTCTCAGGCACTCTACTCCATGATGGATTACCAGCTGTATTGGCCCCCTTGAATTTTGATCTTTGACTCTTCAATTCAGTAATACCACTAGGCTGTGCTTGCCATGCCCCCCTCTCCCCTGCCCTGCACTGTATTTTGGAAAAAACCTTCCTGTGATAAGTTTGGGAAATTGAGGGATCACCTCATTTATTTATTTTCCCTTTGTGATCATAGTCCTGTGCAGTCTGTTGTCCAGCCTGAACTGATTAATGTATTGTATCCAATTTTCTAATTGCTTAAGCCAGGAGAGTAAATATGATCCATATTACTCTATTGTGGATGACTGAAGAAGTCTGTTGAAAATTTCATGGTTTCTTGTTTCCTGCTGATCTTTTAAAGTTTTCCTTTATTTCGTTAAGTAGAGTAAATATAGCTATATTATAGTTGTTACAGATTGTGCCAATTTCTCAACTCTTTGTTCATTACTTTTCTATTGTTGCATAACAAATTCCTACAAATTTAGTCACATAGATCAACAACCAATTATTAAGCTCACAGTTCTGTCAGAAAGTCAGGTGTAATTCTTTGTTTGGGGTTTTCACAAGGCTAAAATCAAGTTTTTGGGTACTGTGTCTCAAAGGAATTAAACGTAAGCATTCCTGGGTGAATAGAGTACTTGGTATGCTGTGTGCTTTTGCAGCAGGTGGGGGTTGGCCTAAAGGGGATTAGCTGAAGGTATCCAGCTCTGAGGCCAGTATGGGGCCCCAGAGACCTGAGGTGAGGGTTCTAGCTGGCCAAGGCAGGGTGCTTGTGCTGGGACTCTCAGTGGGCTTGGAACCACTTGTAGCCTTGTTGACAGTGTTGCTGGAAGACGGTCCAAAGTCCCCATGGCCAAGGAATTTCCCTTGGGGTGTGCAAAACCAAAGGTCCCATTGACTAAGTTTAACAATCATGCTGTCGCTTTACATGGATTATTACATGTAAACCTCACAAGTCCACAAAGTAGGTACCACTAGTACCTTGGTCCCTGCTGAATGTTATTTTTCAGAAATCAACAAGAGATAACAAATTTGCATGGACTAAAAGTAAAACAACAAAGATAAAGTAAGAAATAGAAGTAAAAAAATAACAACTGCAACATTTAGAATATGCTTGTGATGACATCATGCTGCAATAACTGACTGCTTAATGATAACTTACCAAATTGATGATGCATTCATTACCATTCTCTAGAAGAAACACAATAATATTAGAAGAAGCATAGAGAAATTTGCAAGGGGAAGTAAATGTCTTAGAATTTACAGTGGAATTAATTCATCAAGTGTCAGTGGATTTGTAAGTTCAGTTATATGCAAAAATTAGGAGCAACAGAAAACTTGAAGCAGATGAACATAAAACATTTTATATTACTTTAAAATTGTTGTTTATATATTTGAATATTATTTAAAAATAAGCATTTATTTTGACCCAGAAATTCTACATCTAAAAACTTTATCCTAAGAAAATAAACATGGATGGAGAGAAAAAAGGCTGCTATAGAATGGAAGCTACAGAGACGATCTCCCAGGAACAAACTGGAATTACAACTAAAATAAAGACAAATCATCAGGAAAAAGCAACAGAAAAGCAGCTGGAGAGGACCATATAACCAGGTACACTGAATAGAGCCTGGTAAGTCTGCGGAGGCAAGAGAGGGCAGTGAGCTGGGAACCCATGGACAGCAGCAGTCTTAGCTGTGAGCAGCACCCTTGGGGTTGAAGTCCCAAGCCGGATCCACAGCACAGAGGGCCAGAACAGAGCACTGAATTGGCTACAGCCACTCACCTTGGGCTCTGGCAGAGGGAGGGTGGACTGAACTGGAATTCTGTAGGGAAACCCGGGATTTGGAGGGCACTCAGTTTTTACTGAGTCACATCCACACAGGATGGTGGCCACCTTGTTCCTTCCTGGAGATATGGGGAGAAGCAGCTACCCCTCCCTCAGATATTCAACCCCACCCAGGTGGACCAAAGAAATGCAAATTGAGGCTCATTAATAACCAGCATCTGCCCCACCCTCTGAAAATCCTCCTATGCTGAACACCTGAGGGAGGTTTTCATGCAGCTGAGGACTACAACCTGAGGCCCTGAGTAACTGAGACTAATAGCCTCCAGGCTAAAAGCTAGAGGATAACTGAACCATTCCTGGGCTTGCAAATCTACCAAGGAATGTAAGACTTGACAGCGGTGTTGAACGTGGGTCCTCCCACATTCATCCAAACCCAGGAGAGGGAGCCACAAACAGCAGAACACCAAAACCACAGGGAAAATTTGGCAGGCTCCAAAACCCACTGAGATCCAAAATGGTGAAACAAAAAAACAAATCCCAAATGAAAGAACAAGAGAAATCTACCAAAGATGAGATAAATGAAATGCAGTTAAGCAAGTTATCAGAGGTAGAGTTCACAGCCATGATCTTGTGGAAGCTCAACAGCATGAGTAAGAGCATCAACACCATGAGTAAAAATATAGAAACACTGAAAACCAACCAAGTGGAAATGAAGAATGACATAGCAGAAATAAAGAACCCATTGGAAGAACTAAATGCAGAGTAGAGGAAGCTGAGGACTGGATCAGTGAATTAGAAGACAGGGTAGAAAAAATCAATGAATCATAAAACCAATAGGAAAAACCAATTTAAAAAAGGAAGACAGCTTAAGGGAACTATGGGACAACTGGAAATGTAACAACATTTGAATCATAGGAGTCCCTGAAAAGAAGGAAATGAGCAAGAATTAGAGAATATATTTGAAGAAATAGTGACAGGAAACTTCCTTAACTTGGTGAAGGAAGAAAGCATTCAAGTTGAAGAATCACAGAGAGCCCCAAATGAGAATAACCTAAATAGGCCCCCACCAAGACGCATAGTAATTAAAATGCCAAAACTTAAAGACAAAGAGAGACAAACAAAAGACAAGCAACAGGTTACCTACAAAGGATTCCCCATAAGGCTATCAGCTGACTTCTCAACAAAAACACTACAAGCCAGAAGGGAATAGCATGAAGTAATGAAGGTCATGAAAAACAAGGATCTGAATCCAAGACTACTCTACCCAGCAAGGGTATCATTCAAATTAGAAGGTGAAATAAAGAGCTTCCCAGACAAAAAAAGGCTAAGGGAATACATTAGCACCAAACCAGCACTGCAAGAAATGTTAAAAGGACTGCTGTAATTAGTAGAAGAAACAGGAAGAAAAATATAACCACACTAAACAAAAATGGCAATAAATAAGTACAAATTAATAATCACCTTAAATGTAAATGTATTGAATGCTCCAATAAAAAGACACAGTGTAGCTGATTAGATAAGAAAGCATGACACATATATATGTTGTTAAGAAGAAACCCACCTCACAACAAAAGACTCACATAGGTTGAAAGTCAAGGGACAGAAAAAAATCTACCAAACAAACGGAAGAGAAAAAAAAAAAGCTGGGGTAGCAATACTCATATCTGATAAAATAGATTTCAAAATGAAGGCCATAACTAGAGATAAAGAAGGCCACTACATAATGTTGAAAGGATCTATCCAACAGGAAGATATAACCTTGGTAAACATATATGCACCCAATATAGGAGCACCAATATGTAATAAAAATATTCTGGAGGACTTCAAAGGTGAAATTGACAGCAATAAAATCATAGCAGGGAACTTCAACACCCTGCTGGCATCACTGGATAGATCCTCTAGACAAAAAATCAACAAGGAAACAGAGACTCTAAATGAAGCACTGGATGAAATGGATTTAATAGATATCTATAATAACAGAGAATTACATGCAAAGCTGCAGAATTCACATTCTTCTCAAGTGCACATGGGACATTCTCAACGATAGACCACATGTTAGGGCACAAACTAACTCTCTACAAGTTCAAGAAGACTGAAGCCATATAAGTATCTTCTCAGATCACAATGGCATGAAGTTAGAAATTAATTGCAACAAGAACATACAAAGACATTTGAAAACATGAAGGCTAAATAGCGTGTTATTGAACAATGAATGGGTTACCATGGAGATCATGGAAGAAATGAAAAGCTTTCTGGAAACCAATGAAAATGAACACACAACAACACAAAATCTGCTGGATGCAGCAAAAGCAGTTCTGAGAGGGAAGTTCATAGCACTACAGGCCTACATCAAGAAACAAGAAAATTTTCTAATTGACTATCTAACCTCACAACTTAAAGAACTAGAAAGCAAACAAAAAGAAAACCCCAGAGCAGGTAGAAGGAAAGAAACAGTAAAGATCACAGCAGAAATAAACGACATGGAGACCAAAAAAACAATTGAAAGGGTCAATAAAACAAAGAGCTGGTTTTTTGAAAAGATAAGGCTATCAGGTGACTTCTCAACAGCAACACTACAGGTCAGAAGGGAATGGCAGGAAGTAATGAAGGTCATGAAAAACAAGGATCTGAATCCAAGACTACTCTATCCAGCAAGGCTCTCATTCAAATTAGAAGGTGAAATAAAGAGCTTCCCAGACAAAAAAAGGCTAAGGGAATACATTAGCACCAAACCAGCACTGCAAGAAATGTTAAAAGGACTGCTGTAATTAGTAGAAGAAATAGGAAGAAAAATATAACCACACTAAACAAAAATGGCAATAAATAAGTACATATCAATAATCACCTTAATGTAAACAGATTGAATGCTCCAATAAAAAGGCACAGAGTAGCTGATTGGATAAGAAGGCATGACTCACATATATGTTGTTTACAAGAGACCCACCTCACAACAAAAGACTCACATAGTTTGAAATTTAAAAAAAAAAAAATCCTTCTGGCATTTAGTGTCTTGTTAGACATCTAAGCAGCAGATAAACCTCAGCTTCATTAAATCTATTTATCTCTGCCTCTAATGGAGGTGACATTAAAGAAAAAGAGTATTGATTTCTGACACAATCATGATTTTCTAAAAAAAAAATATGTGAATATCTTATAGTAATTTTGATATGAACCCCTCCAACTGCTTCTTTTTGGGCTTTTAGAGAATATTTACTTACAGACTTCCATAGGAATGAATTGATTTTCTGATGACTCATTTTTTAGCATAATCTCTACTTTTCAGAATGTGTTTATTGCCCCCAATTCTACAATACTGGCACCCTTATCTTATCCCCTATCTTTCAACCTAAGATTGCAACAGTGACTTCAAACCAATATATAGTTTCATTTGACTTATATGTGAATACACATATGCAAACTAGAAATAGCTAAGAGGCCAGTATGTATTAATAAAATTTTAATATTTCTGAATGTTTTAGATGAAAAGTGACAAAACATTTTGTGTGTAGAGTGTCTTTAGGCTTCCAGAAGAATTTCAAATCCTCAAAATAGCACTGTGATGTTCATAGTACAGGTATTAGTACCCTCATTACATATGTGGAAACTGAGGCTCAGAAGGGTTGAATGATTTTCCCCATTCATGTAACTTACTCATGTAGTCAGTCTTTTACTAGAGACTCACACGTATGTGTCCTTTGAGTCCTATTTAAATGACTTTTCTTCTACATGGAGCTGAAATATTTCACTTTATAGGCAAACTGTCATCATTGTAATGGCAATTAGGCAATTTGCACGAATCAACTTAACAACATCATTGAAATGAACTTTACCATGATATAACTAAATGAGCATTTCTACAGTGTTTGAAAATAATTAATAAAAGTCATGTTATTACAAAATCACTGCTGAGATATTTGGAATTCTGAATAGAAAAGCAAGAAGTCAGAAGATTCTAGGTAATATATAAAATGTTAGAAAATGGTCCATTATTTTCTGATCAGAATTTCACCTTTTAAAAAGGACAGCATGCAGTTAATAAGGTTACCATTCCCATTAATATGCTCAAACTTTTTCTCTAATGCATTAATCATATTTCTCCTCATATTTATCATGCTATCTTTCAATATGGGGAAGGAGTACAAAGTACTTGTTAAAATATAGATTTAGGAGGCAAATTGTGTAAGGTTTGATCTTATTAATTCTGCCCTCATCACTTTTGAGCCATGTCACCTTGGATCCTTACTCAGGGTCATTGATTCCTAACCTGTAACATGATGGTCGTGTATTAATTGGTAGGTGGTTGAAGATTATACGTAGCAGGTGGATGGGTGAAACAATACAGCGATTGACACTAAAAGTAGCTCAACTGATTGTTAAACCAGATTGTTTAGATTGAGGAAGGATAGGTCACTTAACTTGGTTGCTATAGCTACTGAATTATGGATAATAGATAGGTAGATAGATAGAAAGATAGATAATAGATGATAGAGAAAGAAAGGAAGGAAGGAAGGAAGGAAGGAAGGAAGGAAGGAAGGAAGGAAGGAAGGAAGGAAGGAAGGAAGAAAGAAAGGTAGATAGGGATAGATATTGATAGACAAAAGTTACATTCCTCCATAGCTAATTAATTATGCTACCACCCAAGTACATAAATTATCTCCTGTATATATGTATTTGTCACATAGTTTCTGCAGTTCTCGCAACCTGAGTTCTTCTTCTGGGACCCCATTTGCTAGGATATTAAGGTGGCAAATAACAGAATACCTGACAAAAGATGACTTAAAACAATAGTCATATATTATCTCACTTAGAACTTGATACTGAGTCTTTTCCTGAGGTATATAAGTTGGTTTCTCTGCAATTATTTTGAGTTCCCCTTAATGGCTGCAAGATAGCTGCCACAGCTCAATGTCACAGTGTTAGAGGACTCATCAATGAGTAGGAAAAAGAGACTTTCATTATTTGCTGTTCATCAGGGAGGAAGCCTTTCACAGAAGCACTCCTTCCTCTGGCAGAATTCCCCTTTCATTTTTTTAATGAAACTGGGTCACATTCTCACCCCTAAACTGATCACTGGCAAGAGAGTAATGGGGTTACCATACTTGGTTTAGATTGTAGACATACCCACCTTCCCTAAACTGGTTGCTGCCTATCCTGAACAAAATCAGGGTTCTGTTAGCAAGGTAGCAGGAAAGCATGGATGTTGAATAGGTAATAACCAGCAGTGCCTACTATGAGAACACAGACTGGTATCTGGCAATAGATTTCTATCTGATGCAACCTAATATAAAAATCTGCCTTCCCTTTGTCCTTATAGTGAAAAGGAAAGCCCAGGAGATTTACTAAAAAGAATGTTAATTATGGAACACTTCTTTGTGTTTTTTTCTTTCTTTTTTGATATAGAAGTAAAATTTGATATATAAAACCATATAAGCTAAAGCTGAAGTTGGGGATAACAGTGCTTTGTACTATTAATGATTCACAGAAATTTTCAAGATTGGAAGGAACATTAGAAAATATCTCTATTTATGTCTCAGAATCCTCCTTCAGTGTTTAAGTTTTCAATAGCATATCCATGTCAAATAATTATTTCCCTCTCTTTGGACTCTTTCAGCGATGGGCACCCCACTACCTCGTAATGCAGTCCAGTGATTCTTTGAAGATTTTCATTAGAAATTCCAACTTTATGCAGAAATCTATCTTCCTCAACAATTCATCCTAATAGTTGAATCAAGAGCTACACAGAACATATGTACACTCGTCCCTTGCCACTTCCTGCTTCGATGTTCGCGGCTTCACTCTATCGCGGTTTTTTCAAATATATTCATTAAAAAGTTAATCGAGACAGTGAAAATGATACAGCACGAGCTCGGTTGTCTGAGTCAATTATATACCCCTGTATTACAATTAAAATTAAAATTACTGTGCATATGGACTGTAGGCCTATGAATTCAGGCACCCTAGGAATCCTTCCACGCCAGGTGCAAACACTAGAGTCCGGAACAGATTAACCGCGATAAACGAGGGATGACTGTAATCCCTCTTCTAAATTTTATTTTCTTTTTCTTTTTCTTTTTTTTTAATTGTAAACATTGTAACAGTGTATTTAAACTGAGAATTATTTCCAAGAAATATTTAAAGTTAAAGGATGAAATTATGAGGACTTCAGGTAATTTCCCCTTAATATATATCACAGCATTATACATCTTTCTTTTTTTATTATTATTAATTTATTTTTGTTACAGATGTTTCTCCTTTTTTCCCCATTGACACCCTCCTCCCCATCCCCCAACCCCGTGCCCAGCTTTGTTGTCCATGTCCATCAGTTATGCATACATGCGCATAAGTTCTGTGGTTTATCTCTTCCCTCCCCCCTTCACCCCCTCTTCTGAGGGGTGTCAGTCTATACCCTACTTCCACATCTCTGGGTCTACCCTGTTCCTCAGACTGTTATGTTCATTATATTCCAAAAATAAGTGAGATCATGTGATATTTGTCTTTCTCTGCTTGGCTTGTTTCACTTAAGATAATACTCTCCAGGTCCCTCCATGTCGTCTCAAAGGATAAGAGATCTTTCTTTCTTACAGCTGCGTAGTACTCCATTGTGTACATGTACCACACATTTTTTATCCATTCATCCACTGATGGACACTTGGGCTGTTTCCAGATCTTAGCTATTGTAAATAGTGCTGCTATGAACATGGGGGTACATGTATTCTTTCTGGTTGGTGTTTCAGGATTCTTAGTATATTCCTAGAAGTGGGATCACTGGGTCAAATGACAATTCAATTTTTAATTTTTTGAGGTAACACCATAGTGTTTTCTACAGTGGCTGCACCAGTCTGCATTCCCACCAGCAGTGTACTAGAGTCCCCTTTACTCCACACCCTCGCTAACACTTGTTGTTTGATGATTTGTTGATGGCGGCCATTCTGACAAGTGTGAGGTGATAACTCATTGTTGTTTTAATTTGCATCTTTCTGATGATTAGTGATTTTGAGCATTTCTTCATATGTTTCTTAGCCATTTGTATGTCCTTTTTGGAGAGGTGTCTATTTAGTTCCTCTGCCCATTTTTTAATTGGGTTCTTTGTCTTCCTTTTGTTGACTTGTATGAGCGCTCTATATATTTTGGAGATTAACCCCTTATCTGATGTATCATTGGCAATTATGCTCTCCCATAGAGTGGGTTCCTTATCTGTTTTAATGGTTGTTTCTTTTGCTGTGCAGAAGCTTTTGAGCTTGATGTAGTCCCATGTGTTCATTTTTCCCTTTGTTTCTCTTGCCTTAGGTGACGTATCAGTGAAGATTCTGCTGCGTATGATGTCTGAAATTTTGTTGCCTACATTTTCTTCTAGAATTTTTATGGATTCACGAGTCACATTTAAGTCTTTCATCCATTTTGAGTTTATTCTTGTGTATGGTGTAAGTTGATGGTCTAGTTTCATTTTTGTTTTTGCATGTAGCTGTCCAATTTTCCCAACACCATTTATTAAAGAGGCTGTCTTTACTCCATTGTATGCTCTTGCCACCTTTGTCAAATATTAATTGAGCATAATGTCTTGGGTCAATTTCCGGATTCTCTGCTCTGTTCCACTGGTCTATATGCCTGTTCTTATGCCAGTACCAGGCTGTTTTGATTACAGTAGCTTTGTAGTATAACCTGATATGCGGTATTGTGATCCCACCTACTTTGTCCTTCTTTTTCAAGATTGCTGTGGCTTTTCAGGGTCTTTTTTGGTTCCATATGAACTTTTGAAATATTTGTTCTAGTTCTGTGAAATATGTCACTGGTATTTTGATGGGGATTGCATTGAATCTATAGATTGCTTTGGGTAATATGGACATTTTAATGATGTTAATTCTTCCAATCCATGAACAAGGTATGTACTTCCACTTTTTTATATCTTCCTCTATTTCTTTTTTCAATGTCCTGTAGTTTTCTGCAAATAGGTCCTTTACTTCTTTGGTTAAGTTTATTCCTAGGTATCTTAATTTTTTTGCTGCGATGGTAAATGGAATTTTTTTTTAGTTTCTCTTTCTGTGAGTTCGTCATTGGTGTATAAGAATGCCATCGATTTCTTGACGTTAATTTTATATCCTGCTACTTTGCCACATTCATTTATTAAGTCTAGTAGATTTTTGATTTTGTCTTTGGGGTTTTCTATATATAATATGTCGTCTGCAAATAATGACAGTTTCACTTCCTCCTTTCCAATTTGGATTCCTTTTATTTTTTCTTCATGTCTGATTGCTGTGGCTAAGACTTCCAGTACTATGTTAAATAAGAGTGGCAAAAGTGGACATCCCTGTCTTGTTCCTGTTCTAAAGGGAAATGTTTTTAGATTTTGCCCATTGAGTATGATGTTGGCTGTAGGTCTTTCATATATGGTCTTTATATATCAAGATATGATCCCTCTATTGCCAAATTGCTGAGCGTTTTTATCAGAAATGGGTGCTGGACTTTGTCGAATGCTTTTTCAGCGTCTATTGATATGATCATGTGGTTTTTATCTTTCATTTTGTTTATGTGGTGTATCACATTTATTGATTTGCGAATATTGAACCAGCCTTGCATCCCTGGGATGAATCCCACTTGGTCATGGTGAATAATTTTTTTGATGTATTGCTGGATCCAATTTGCTAGTATTTTGTTCAGGATTTTGGCATCTACGTTCTTCAGGGATATTGGCCTGTAGTTTTCTTTCTTTGTAGTGTCTTTTTCTGGTTTTGGAATTAGGATTATGCTGGCCTCATAAAACGAGTTTGGAAGTCTTCCTTCTTCTTGAATTTTTTGGAATAGTTTGAGGAGAATGGGTGTTAGTTCTTCTTTGAATGTTCGGTAAAACTCCCCCGTGAAGTCATCCAGGCCTGGGCTTTTGTTTGCTGGGAGAGTCTTGATTATATCTTCAATTTCCTTAGCTGTTATTGGTCTGTTCAAGTTTTCTAACTCTTCCAGGTCCAGTTTTGGGAGACTATGTGTTTCTACAAATTTGTCCATTTCACTTAGATTGTCGAATTTGTTGCCATATAAATGTTCCTAGTATTTGCTAACGATCCTTTGTATTTCTGTGGTGTCAGTTGTTACTTCTCCTCTTTCATTTCTGATTTTGTGTATTTGGGTTCTCTCTCTTTGTTTCTTGGTGAGTCTAGCTAAGGGTCCATCAATCTTGTTTATCTTTTCAAAAAACCAGCTCTTTGTTTCATTGATCCTTTGAATTGTTTTTCTGGTCTCCATGTCATTTATTTCTGCTCTGATCTTTACTATTTCCTTCCTTCTATTTGCTCTGGGGTTTTCTTTTTTTTTTTTTTTTGTTTCTAGTTATTTAAGTTGTGAGGTTAGATAGTCTATTTGAAATTTTTCTTGTTTCTTGAGGTAAGCCTGTGATGCTATGAACTTCCCTCTCAGAACTGCTTTCGCTGCATCCCATAGATTTTGTGTTGTTGTGTGTTCATTTTCATTGGATTCCAGGAAGTTTTTAATTTCTTCCTTGATCTCCTCGGTAACCCATTCATTGTTTAATAACATGCTATTTAGCCTCCATGTGTTCATATGTCTTTGCATGTTCTTGTTGCAATTGATTTCTAGTTTCATTGTGATCTGAGAAGATGCTTGATATGATTTCAATCTTCTTGAACTTGTAGAGGCTTTGTTTTTGTCCTAACATGTGGTCTATCTTTGAGAATGTCCCATGTGCACTTGAGAAGAATGTGAATTCTGTAGTTTTGGGATGTAATTCTCTGTAAATATCTATTAAATCCATTTGGACTAGTGCTTCTTTTTCTCTTCTAAATTTTAGACATACTGACATTCCTCAATCCTTCCATGTAACAACACTGAAAATATTTGAAAAGGTTATTTTGTATATGTATGTCTCATCTTCTTGAAGTTATTAGTTCCCAGATCCTGCATAGTTTTGTGATCATCACCATCCTGGTCACTTGCTTGTAGCCTCTGAGCATCTTAAAAGGTGGCACCCAGAGAACAATGAAGTCCTCTGAAGTGATCTGATAAGTACAAAGTAGGAGATGACACATCTTCTTCCTCATTCAAGTTATTAAATACCTAATATGGCAGTCCATGTTGGTCACTACATTTATAATATTGGAACTGTGGACTTATACTGATATAGGTTTTTAGTACAGTATACCTAAGTCTTTTACTACAAAGAGATCCTTCTTTTGTCTATTAAAGTGAAAATTACATTGACACATTTTTCTGGCACTAAACTATACTTTTACAGGCTAGACTGGGAGTACACACCGTTTGGTCATGACATGTCATTTTCCTTTGTACACTTGACTTCAACTAGTTAATATTGTGTTAAGAATTTTTATATCAATAGCTTTTAAATTATTTTTTTTATTCTGCTATACTTAACTGGTTTTGATATAAGGCTATAAGAGTACTATAACATGAGTTTCTCTTCAAAAATTTGTATAAGTGAAGGGTTACTTAATTTTTGTTGCAATGGTAAATGGGATTGTTTTTTAAGATTCTCTTTCTGAGTGTTCATTATTGCTATATAAAAACACTATATATTTCTGGATGTTAATTTTGTATCCTGCTACTTTGCCAAATTCATTCATTAAACCTAGTAGTGTTATGGTGGAGACTTTAGGATTTTCTATGTATAATATCATGTCATTTGCAAATAATGACAGTTTCACTTCCTCTTTTCCAATTTTGATGGCTTTTATTGTTTCTTGTCTGAATGCTGTGGCTAAGACTTCAAGTACTATGTTAAATAAGAGTGGTGAAAATGGACATCCTGTCTTATTCCTGTTTTTTAGGGAAATGCTTTTAGTTTTTGCCTATTGAGTGTGATATTGGCTGTAGGTTTCTACTGTATGGCCTTTATTATGTTGAGGTATATCATCCTTTTATTCCCACTTTGTTAACAGTTTTTATCAAAAATGGTACTGGATTTTTTTCAAATGTTTTTTAAGCATTTATTGATAAGATCATATGGTTTTTCTCTTTAATTTTGCTTATGTGGTGCATCACATTTATTGATCTGTGTTTTTTTTTTGTTTTTGTTTTTTTTTTTGAAATATTGCTGGATCCGATTTGCTACTATTTTGTTGAGGATTTTGACATCTATGTTCATCAGGGATATTGGCCAGTAATTTTCTTTCTTTATAGTGTCTTTGTCAGGTTTTGGAATTAGGATTATGCTGGCCTCATAAAAAGAGCTTGGAAGTCTTCCTTTCCCTTGAATTTTTATTCTGATTTTTTTTTTCCTTTATTGATTTTAGAGAGAGAGAAAGTGAGAGGAAGAGAGAGACAGAAGCATCGATGAGTGAGAACACTGATTGGCCACATCCTGCATGCCCCCTACAGGGGAACAGGCCCACAACCTGGGCATGTGTCCTGACCAGGAATCGAACCGGTGACCTTTGGTGCATGGGTCAATGCTCAACCACTGAGCCACACCGGCCGCACTCCCTTGAATTTTTTTGACTTAGTTTGAGGAGAATGGGTGTTAGGTCATCCTTAAATGTTTGGTAAAACTCCCCTGTGAAGCCAGATGGACAGGGCTTTTGTTTGCTGGCAGTTTATTGATTACTGATTTAATTTCCTTAGTTGTCATTGAACAGTACAGGTTTTCTGACTCTGGTTGAGGCTTGAAATATTATATGATTCTAGGAATTTGTCCATTTCTCTGAGGTTGTCCAATTTCCTGGCATACAATTGTTCATAGTATTTTCTTACAATCCTTTGCATTTCTGTGGTGTCAGTTGTTACTTCACTTCTTTTGTTTCTGATTTTATGTATTTGAGTCCTCTCTCTTTGTTTCTTGGTGAGTCTGGCTAAAGGTTCATCAATTTGTTTATCTTTTCAAAGAACCAGCTCATGGTTTAATTGATCTTTTTTCATTGTTTTTATTTTTTTAGTCTCTAATTTATTTCTGCCCTAACCTTTATTATTTCTTTCCTTCTAATTAATCTAGATTTTTCTTTCTAAAGCTTTAAGTTGTAAGGTAAGATAGTTTATTAGAAAACTTTCTTGTTTCTTTTCATTTTTATTTTTGTAACAATTTATTTTTGTTACAGATATTTCTCTTCGCCCCAGACACCCTCCACCCCATCCCGCCTCCCCACCCCCCGCAGCATTGTTGTCTATGTCCATTGGTTACGCATACATATAAGTTCTTTGGTTTATCTCATGTGTCCTCCCCACCCCCCTCCTCTGAGTTTTGTCACTCTGAACCATGCTCCTTTCTATGTCTCTGGGTCTATTTTGTTCATCAGCGTATTTTGTTCTTTATATTCCACAAATAAATGAGATCATGTGGTATTTATCTTTCTCTGATTTGCTTATTTCACTTAGCATGATACGCTCCAGGTCCCTCCATGTCATCTCAAATGATGAGAGATCTTTCTTTCTTACAGCTGCATAGTATTCCATTGTGTATAAGTACCACAGTTTTTTTTTTTTATCTATTTATCTATTGATAGACACTTGGGCTGTTTCCAGATCTTAGCTATTGTAAATAGTGCTGCTATGAACTTAGAGGTACATATATTCTTTCTGATTGTTGTTTCAGGCTTCTTACGATATATTCCTAGGAGTCGGATCACTGGGTCAAATGGCAGTTCAATTTTTAATTTTTTGAGGTAACACCATAATGTTTTCCATAGTGGCTGCACCAGTCTGCATTCCCACCAGCAGTGTACTACAGTCCCCTTTCTCCACTCCTTCACCAGCACTTGTTGTTTGCTGATTTGTTGATGGCAGCCATTCTGGCAGGTGTGAGGTGATATCTCATAGTCATTTTAACTTGCATCTCTCTGATAATAAGTGACGTTGAGCATTTTATCATATGTCTCTTGGCCATTTGTATGTCCTTTTTGGAGAGGTGTCTGCTTAGGTCCTCTGCTCATTTTCTAATTGGATTCTTTGTCTTCCTTTTGTTGAGTTATATGAATACTCAACATATTTTGAAAATTAACCCCTTATCTGATGTATCGTTGGCAATTATGCTCTCCCATATAGTGGGTTCCCTTTCCATTTTAATGCTTGTTTCTTTTGCTGTGCAGAAGTTTTTTATTTTCATGTACTCCCGTGTGTTCATTTTTTCCTTTATTTCTCTTGCCTTAGGCATATTATCAGTGAAAATTCTCCTGCTTATGATGTCTGAAATTTTGTTGCCTACATTTTCTTCTAGAATTTTTATGGATTCACGAGTCACATTTAAGTCTTTTATCCTTTTTGAGTTTATTCTTGTATATGATGTAAGTTGGTGGTCCAGCTTCAAATTTTTGCATGTAGCTGTCCACTTTTCCCAACACCATTTATTGAAGAGGCTCTCTTTACTCCACTGTATGCTTTGCCACCTTTATCAAATATTAATTGAACATAATGTCTTGGGTCAATTTCTGTGTTCTCTGTTCTGTTTCATTGATCTAAATGCCTGTTCTTGTGCAAGTACCAGGCTGTTTTGATTACAATGGCTTTGTAATATAACCTGATATCCGGTATTGTAATCCCTCCTTCTTTGTTCTTTTTAAATGTTTCTGAGGATATTTGGGGTCTTTTTAAGTTCCATACAAACTTATGGAGTATTTGATGTAGTCCCATGAAATATGTCTTTGGTATTTCAATGGGGATTGCATTAAATCTATAGATTGCTTTGGATAGTATGGGCATTTTAATGATGTTGATTCTTCCAATCCATGAACAAAGTATATGCTTCCATGTTTTTATATTTTCCTCTATTTCTTTTTGCAATGTCCTATAGTTTTCTTAGAACAGGTCCTTTACTTCTTTGGTAAAATTTATTCCTTGTTAACTTAGTTTTATTTTATTTTTTTATGTAATGGTAAATGTGACCATTTTTTAAATTTATCTTTCTATGAGTTCATTGTTGGTGTATAAAAATGCCGTCGATTTCATGATGCAACCTGCTACTTGGCCAAATTCATTTATTAACTCTAGTAGATTTTTGATGGAGTCTTTAGAATTTTCTATATACAATATCATGTCATCTGCAAATAATGACAGTTTCACTTCCTCCTTTCCAATTTGGATCCCTTTTATTTTTTATTCTTCTCTAATTGCTGCAGCTAAGATTTCCAGTACTAAGTTAAATGGGAGTGGCAAAAGTGACTTGTTCCTGTTCTTAAAGGAGATGCTTTTAACTTTTGCCCATTGAGTATGTTATTGGCTGTAGGTTTTTCATATATGGCCTTTACTATGTCCAGATATGATCCCGCTATTCCCACATTGTTCAGCGTTTTTATCAGAAATGGGTGCTGGATTTTGTAGAATGCATTTTCAACATCTACTGATATGATCGTATGGTTATTATCTTTCATTTTATTTATGTGGTGTATCACATTTATTGATTTGCGAATATTGTACCAACCTTGCATCCCTGGGATGAATCCCACTCACTTGGTCATGGTGAATAAATTTTTTGATGTATTGCTGGATCTTATTTGCTAATATTTTGTTAAGGATTTTGGCATCTATGTTGATCAGGGATATTGGCCTGCAGTTTTCTTTCTTTGTAGTGTCTCCATCTGGTTTTGGAATTAAAGTTATGCTGCCCTCAAAAAGCAAGTTTGGGAGTCGTCCTTCTTCTTGGATTTTTTGGAATAGTTTGAGGAGATTGGGTGTTAGATCTTCTTTGAACGTTCGGTAAAATTCCCCATGTAGACCTCCAGGCCTGGGCTTTTGTTTGCTGGGAGTTTCTTGATTACATCTTCAATTTCTTTAATCATTATTGGTCTGTTCAAGTTTTCTATCTTTCCTGGTTCAGTTTTGGGATACTGTCTGTTTCTAGAAATTTGTCCCTTTCACCTAGATTGTCGAATTTGTTGGCGTATAATTGTTCATAGTATTTGTTAACGATCCTTTGTATTTCTGTGGTGTCAGTTGTTCTCTTTTGTTTCTGATTTTGTGTATTTGGGTTCTCTCACTTTGTTTCTTGGTGAGTCTAGCTAAGGGCCCATCAATCTTGTTCATCTTTTTGAAAAACCAGCTCTTTGTTTCATTGATCCTTTGAATTGTTTTTTTGGTCTCCATGTCATTTATTTCTGCTCTGATATTTACATTTCCTTCCTTCTACTTCCTCTATGGTTTTCTTTTTTGTTTGCTTTCTTGTTCTTTAAGTTGTGAGGTTATGTAGTTAATTAGAAATTTTTCTTCTTTCTTGAGGTAGGCCTGTAGTGCTATGAACTTCCCTCTCAGAACTGCTTTTGCTGCATCCCATAGATTTTGTGTTGTGTGTTCATTTTCATTGATTTCCAGGAAGTTTTTTTTATTTCTTCCTTGATCTCCTTGGTAACCTATTCATTGTTTAATAAAATGCTGTTTAGCCTCCATGTGTTAGAATATTTTTTGAGAGTTTTTATTGTAATTGATTTTTTGTTTCATGTCATTGTGATCTGAGAAGATACTTGGTATGATTTTCAATCTTCTTGAACTTTGTGTCCTAGCATCTGGTCTATCTTTGAGAATGTCCTGTGTGCTCTTGAGAAGAATGTATTTTCTATTTCTTTGGGATAAAATATTCTGTAAATATTATCTAAATCCATCTGATCTAGTGCATTGTTTAGGGTCTGTTTCCTTGTTAATTTTTTTGTTTATAAGATCTATCTAGTTACGTCAGTGGGGTATTAAATTCCCCTATTATGATTAAATTGCTGTTAATCTCTCCTTTGAAGTCCTACAGAAGTTTTTTTAAAAAATATATATTTAGGCCCTGGCCAGTTTGACTCAGCAGTTAGAGCGTCGGCCTGTGGACCAGAGAGTCCCGGGTTCCGTTCCCACTAAGGGCACGTACCTCGGTTACAGTTTGTCCCCTGCCCCAGCTGGGGTCTTGTGGGTGGCAGCCAGTTGATGTATCTCTCTCACATCGATGTTTTTGCTCTTCCCCCCTCTCTCCCTCCTGCTCTATCTGAAGATAAATGCAAAAATGTCCTCAGGTGAGGATAAAATATATATATCTTTAGGTGTTCCTATAACAGTTGCATATATGTTTACCTGGGTTATATCTTCTTGATGGATCATCACTTTAATATTATGTAGTGACAATTTTTTCTCTTATTATGACTTTCATTTTGAACTATATTTTATCAGATACGAGCATTGCTACCCCAACTTTTATTTTTCATTCCTATTTGCATTGCAAAATTTTTTCCATACCTTCACTTTCATCCTATGTGAATATTTTGTTCTGTGGTGGATCTCTTATCGACAGTATATATATATGGGTCCTACTTTCTTATCCATTCAGATACCCTTTGTCTTTTAATTAGATCATTTAAAGCACTTACATTTAAGGTTATTATTAATAGGTATTAATTTGTTGCCATTTTTATTCTCTATGTTTTTGTTCCTCTCTCTCTCTTTCTTTAGATGATAGATAGATGATAGATGATAGATAGATAGATAGATAGATAAATAGATAGATAGATGATAGATAGATATAGAGATATATAATCTTCTTCTTACAACATTCCCTTTAGCATATCTTGCAGTGCTGGTTTGCTGGTAGTAAAGTCCTTTTGTAATTTTTGTCTGTGAAGTTCTTCATTTCACCTATTTTGAATGATAGCCTTTCTAGATAGAATAATCTTGGTTTCAGATTCTTGCTTTGCATTAACTTGAATACATCATGCTAGTACCTCTGGCCTGTAATATTACGAATAAGAAATAAGCTGACAGTCTAATGGGAGCTCCCTTGTAGGTAACTTTTTGTCTTTCTCTTGCTGCCTTTAAGTTTCTTTCTTTGTCTTTAACTTTTGCCATTTTAATTATGATGTATGTAGGTGTGGGTCTTTGTGAGTTTATCTTGACTGGGACTCTCTGTGTTTCCTGGACTTGTGTGACTTTTCCCTTCACCAGGTTTGGGAATTCTTCTGTCATTATTTCTTTAGACAGTTTCTCTATTCCTTTCTCTGATTCTTCTCATTCTGGTGAAAATGATTCAAATGCTATTATGTTTAGCATTGTCCTAGAGCTCCCTTAAACTCTCCCCTGCTTTTTAATTTATTTTTCCATTCACTGCTTTAATTAAGTGTGGGTTTTTTGTTTTTTGCTTTGTCTTCTAACTTGCTTGTTAGAGTCTTCAGCCTCTTCTAATCTACTTTTTAATCCTTCCAGGTTATTTTTTATTTCAGCTATGTCATTCTTCATTTTCACTTCATTTTTATTCATGTCTTCTACCTGCTTTTTTCATGCTGATGTAATTCCCACTGAGTTATATATATATATATATATATATATATATATATATATATATATATAATTTCTTTATTGATTTTAGAGAGAGAAGAAGGGAGAGGGAGAGAGAGATAGAAACATTGATGAGAAAGAACATCAATTGGCCACCTCCTGCATGCCCCCACTGGAGATTGGGCCCACAACCTGGGCATGTGCCCTGACCGGGAATTGAACTGGTGAACTCTTGGTGCATGGGTCAATGCTCAACCAGTGAGCCACACCAACTGGGCCCCGCTGAGTTCTTTATAGTTCTCACAGGGTTGCTTGTATTTCTCACTAAGTTGTTTGAGCACCCTTAACATTATATTGACTTCTTTATCTGATAAATTTCTTGCCTCCATTTTATTTAGTTCTTTTTCTGCCAGTTCCTCCTTTTCTTTTATTTTGGGGTTGTTTCTTTGTCTCACCATTTTATCTGTCCATTTGTCGGGGGAGCAGGTGAGGCTGGCTGGGTCATAGGAGCCAGTTGGTGTGTCTAGGGGCACAGGTTTCAGTGGTTCATGCATGTAGGATCCCAGATCTGGTTCAGCTATCCAGAGTTGCTAACTGCTGTTGGCCCTGGGACACTTTAATGTTTATATGTTATGAAAATGAGGAAGTCCCAGCAATAGAGATGAAAAGAAGTGTCCTATGAGGTAGAAAGACAACCAAGTTGTATCACAGGAGCAAACACAAAAGAGAATTTCTGGGAGATGGAGAAGATGGGAGCTGAGTAGGTAGACCTTTCTCACACTTCCCCGCAGGGCCAGACTGGAAATAAAACTAAATTTGGGAACATTCACCTGGAATTACCAACTGAGGTCCAGCTGAAGCAGAGATTTACAACAAGGAAGGACAGAAGCCATCTGGAGACTGGTAGGAAGGGCAAGATGGTGAGAGGACTGGACTCAGCTTCCATGGGTGGCAAGCCAAAAAAGAAGAGGAATCTCTAGGCTGCAGGGGGAAGTTCCATGAGAGGATCAAGGCCCAGACCCAAGACTAGGCTCCTCAGGCCAGAGCAACAGAACTCAAAATAGTAGCCCATGTAACATCCAGCCATGAAAGGTAACAGGGCATCTGGCCACTGAGGACCAGAGCTGGTCAGAGATATAGCAACAGTTGTTTTATTTTATCTTTTTTAACCCAGAGCACAGGATTTTCATTTTCAGCTACTCACCCAAGGTTTCAGTGGAAGGTGGGAGGGTGGTGCAGACTAGAGGTACCTGTGGAGAGGCTTGGGTGGAAAGCATTCAGAGGAGACTTGGAGAAGCAGCAGCTGGGTAACCTGAATTTGATCATACCTCCCCAAACTGAAGTGGCCATTTTTCCTGAAAAGTGCTGGCCCCTTCCAGAAGCAACAGATCAGGTAAAGGGGAAAAAATCCACCCTAGGGAATACAGCTTGCCCCCTGCTGAAGAACTTTGCCAGCCACAGCCTGCATCTTGACCCTTGCAGAGGAGACAGCAGTAGGGCCAAGCCTATGGGTTTGAACAGTCTCAGGAACCACCAGTGACTGGCTTGGGGGTGGTTCTGTTCACTGTCCCAAAAACCTGACTGGTACTTTCCCTTCATGGGGAGCTGATAGAAATGCATGGTTTCCAGCTGATCCCACTGGACTACATACAAGGATCTCTGCCCAGCCAAGGGCAGGGAAATATTCTGGATCACTTTCACAGGAGTAGCTCTGGGATGGGGAAACACACCATCACACTCCCTGAAATCTGAATGGTACCTCCCCTTCATGGGAGACCCAGGGGTCTTATACTCCTGCTTCCACCTAAAACCATTTCAGAAACAGACTTTTCAGTGATTAAAATAGACAGCTGGCCTGCAAGGGAAGGGGGATGTAGGCAGAGCCTGGGAAACCTGGGGAAGTTTGTTGATGCATCCCTAGGCCCTGTGCTGCTGATAAACTGGCCTTAGAGTGCAGCTTGACCCCTCCCTCACGCAGCCAAGTTCTGTGGAGACAGACACAAATCATGGAAAGCTTGGAGCTCCGAACAGGTTGCTAAGAGCCACATGAGGACAGTTTCTAGCACCTAGGTACCTCAAGGGAGGCCTAAATTGGCAGACAAAATAGTCATCCTCAGTCATCAGACGAGCAGGATTCAAAGATAACTCCCAGGAGGCAGTAAAACTCTGATGAGACAAACACCACTTCACTCTTTTTATTTTCTTGCATCATCTTCTTTATTTTTCTTCTTTATTGATTTGTTATCATTTTAGTCTCTGTTTTTGTTTTGTTTTTTTTCATCTTTATTTTTTCTCTTCCCTTTTCTTACTCTATTTTTTTCTTCTTTCTCCTGCTTAATCTTCGTTTTCCTTTTTCTTATTTTTTTTTTTTTTTGGTCTTTCTGCTTTTCCTCTGTTTTCCTTTTCATAATATTTTCTTCCTCTTGTCGTTTATACCATTTTCTTTCCCCTATTCTTTCTTCTTATTTTATTTCTTTCACTTCTGCCCTTTTTTAAAACTACATTTTTATTGATTTTCTTAGAGAGAGAGGAAGGGAGAGAGATAGAAACATTGATGTGAGAAAGAAACATCCTTTGGCTGCCTCCTGCATGCCCCCTACTGGGGATCAAGCCTGCAACCCAGGAATGTGCCCTGACTGGGAATTGAACCCAGAGGGACCTCTCAGTCCATGGGATGATGCTCAATGCACTGAGCCACACTGGCCAGGCTCACCTCTGCCCTTTTATATTACTTTCTCTTCCCCTTTTTTCTCCTCGTATATTTTCCTTTTCTTCCATTATTCTTGTTCTCTTTTCTCTTTCCTAATTCTCTCTTCTTTTGTGCTTGCTTTTGTTGTTGTTGCAGGGGTCTTTTGTGTGTGTGTGTGTGTGTGTGTGTGTGTGTGTGTGTGTTGTTTAGTTGTGTTCTCTCAGTGCCTGCACAGCCGTTCACTTGATGTGGTCAGGGGTGAGCCTCACTATCAGCCAGCCTGAGAAGAGATCTCATTCATGAAGGGGACAATAGCATTCAAGACTCAATTACAACAGGAGAGCCCAAATAGCTAACACAAGGGTCATTCTTAGAGCACCCAGCTCAGAAGACCTAAGAGACTACACCAATGGATCCCAAAAAATATTTACTACATAGGGCTAACCTGAAAAGACTGGGAAGCATAGCAGTTTGATCTAATACATAGGAAAAAATACAAAGGGACAGCAAAAATGAGGACAAAAAGAAACAACACCCAAATAAAATAAAATGAAATGCCAGAAAAAGAGCTAAACAAAATAGAGGCAAGCAATTGATCAGATAGAGTTTATAGTCATGGTTATAAGGATGCTCATGGAACTTACTGATAATTTCAAGGAACTTAGTGGGAACTACAACAGCATGAAAAAAGAAACACAACCCATAAATAATAATCAGTTGGAAATGAAAAGTAATATATCTGACATCAAGAATACATGGGAAGGAGCCAAAAGCAAACTGAATAAAGCAGAAGATTCAATCAGTGATTTGGAAGACAAGGTAGAAAAAAAGCACCCCATTAGAGTACAACAAAGAAAAAAGAATGAAAAAACAGGAGGTTAGTTTAAGGGAAATTTGGAAAACCAGAAACTTAACAACATCCACACCAGAAGGAGAATAAATTGCACAAGGAATAGAGAACCTGTTTAAAGAACTAATGACAGAAAACTTCCCTAACCTGGTGAAAGAAAAAGTCACACAAGTTCGGGAAGCACAGAGAGACTCAATCAAGATGAGCCCAAGGAGACCCACTCAAAGACACATCATAATAAAAATCACAAATGTTAAAAACAAAGAAAGAATCTTAAAGGCAGGAAGAGAGGGACAAAATGTTACATACAAGGATTACCCATTAGAATTCAGCAGATTTCTCAACAGAAACTCGTCACGCCAGAAGGGATTGGCATGAAGGACCTGAATCCAAGACAACTCCATCCAGCAAGGCTATAATTTAAAATGGAAGCTGAAATAAAGAGCTTCCCAGACCAAAAGAAGGCTAAAGGAGTACATTACCACTAAACCAGCATTGCAGGAAATGTTAAAGGGAGCTAAAAAGAAGAAGATATCAAAAGGGAAAGTAATAAAGAAATTTTAAAAACAAACAAAATGAAGGACAAAAATTAAATGATCTTATCAATAGATTCAGAAAAATCATTTGACAAAATCCAGCACCCATTTATGGTAAACACTCTCAGCAAAGTGGGAATAGAGGGATCATAACTCAACATAATAAAGGACATATATGACCAACCTACAGCCAACATCATATTCAATGGGAAAAAGCTAAAAATATTTCCCATAAGGTCAGCAAAAAGATAAGGATGTCCACTTTCATCAATCTTATTCAACATAGTACTAGAAGTCCTAGCCACAGTGATCAGACAAGAAGAAGAAACAAAAGGCATCCAAATTGGAAAGGAGGAAGTAAAACTGTCATTATTTATATATGACATGATACTGTACATAAAAAACCCTAAAGGCTCCACCAAAAACTGCTATATTTAATAAATAAATGTAGCAAAGTAGCAGGGTAAAACATGAACAACAAGAAAATAATGGAATTTTTATACACCAACAATGAAACCTCAGGAGAAACTAAAAAAAAAAAAAAAAAAAAAAGTCTCATTTACCATTGCAACAAAAAAAAGATACCTGTGAATAAACTTAACCAAAAATTCCTGTACTAAGAAAACTATAAGATGTTGAAAAAGAGATAGAAGAAGATATAAACAAGTGGAAAAATATGATGTGTTTATGGATTAAAAGAATTAACATCATTAAAATGTCCATACTACCCAGAGCCATCTACAGATTCAATGCAATTCCTATTAAAATACCAAAGGCATATTTCACAGATCTAAGACAAATTTTCCAAAACATATATGTAACCAGAAGAGACTAAATAGCCACAGCCATCTTGAGAAAGATGAACAAAGTTGGTTGGATCACAATACCAGATATCAAACTATACTACAAAGCCATTGTAACCAAAACAATATGGTATTGGGACACGAACAGGCATATAGACTGGTGGAACAGAACAGAGAGCCCAGAAATCGACCCACCACAATATGGCCAATTAATATTTGCTAAAGGAGGTAAGAGCATACAATGGAGTAAAGATAGTCTATTAAATAAATGGTGTTGGGAAAATTGGACTGGTACCTGCAAAACATGAAACTAGACCACCAACTTATACCATACACAAGAGTAAACCCAAAATAGATAGAAGACTTTAATGTAAGCTGAAAAACCATAAAAATTCTAGAAAAAAAAAAACATAGGCAGTAAAAGCTCAGTCACCTCATGTAGCAGTATTTTCTCCAATTCATCACCTTGGGAAAGGGAAACAAAGGGAAAAAAATAACAAATGGGACTACAGCAAACTAAAAATGTACTGCACAACAAAAGGAACCATCAACAAAATGAAAAGGGAATCCACTGTATGGGAAAATATATTTGCCAATGATACATCTGATAAGCGTTTAATTTTCAAAATATACAAAGAACTCATACACATTAACACCAGGAAGACAAACAATCCAATTAAAAAATGAACAAAGTACCTGAATAGACAGTTCTCCAAAGAAGACATACAGATGGCCAATGGACAAATGAAAAAATGCTCAACATCACTAATCATCAGTGAGATGCAAATTAAAACTACAACCTCACACCTACCAGAATGGCTACTATCAATGTCATCAAACAATAAGTGCTGGTGGGGATGTGGAAAAAAGGGAACCCTGGCACACTGCTAGTGGTAATGCAGACTGGTACAGCCACCGTGGAAAACAGTATGCAGTTTCCTCAAAAAATTAAAAATGGATCTTCCATTTGACCCAGTGATTCCAATTCTGGGGATATATCCTAATAATCCTGAAACACCAATCAGAAAAAATATATGCACCCCTATGTTCATAGCAGTGCTATTTACATTAGCTAAGATCTGTAAATAGACCAAATGCCCATCAGTAGATGAGTGGATAAAAAAGCTGTGGTACATTTACACAACGGAGTACCATGCAGCTGTAGAAAAGAAGTATCTGTTATCTTTTGAGACAACATGAATGGACCTGGATATTATTGCGCTAGGCAAAATAAGCCAGTTAGAGAAAGACAAATATCATATGATATCACTTATAAGTGGAATCTAAAGAACAAAATAAACTGATGACAAAAATAGGTCCAGACATAAGGATACATGGAATAGAATAACAGATCTCAGGTGGGAGGGGACTGCTGGTGGGGACAGGACAGAAAAGGAGTAATCAAAGAGCATATATGCATATATGCATACCGCATGGACACATACAATACCATGGGGAAGGACTGGGGTGGGCCAGGGGTTGGAAGGAGTGGGGCAAAAGGGGAGAAACTGGGAGATATCTATAATACTGTTACAATAAATAAAAAGTAAAAATTAATAAGAGAATTTCGAGAAGGAGGGATTGGCTCTTATTTTCTACAATTTATATCACTTATTTTGTTTTATTTATTTATTTATTTTTTGCATTGTCTAGTGATTTGACTAGTGATAAAATTAACAGTTAAAACCCATTAAGTACTTAGTATGTATTAAGCATGTGTTAAGCACTTTACATGAATTATATAATTTAGTTCTCATATTAATCTTAGGCATAAGTAAAAATTGTCATCCCCATTTTTGAGATGCAAATATGAGGGCCAGATAAATTACATTTCTTGGTTAAGTTTTCACAGCTTGTAAGCCTTTGATCTGGATTTGAACCTAGGAAGTTAGAAGTCAAACTTGTGTTCTTAAACACTATGCAATTTTGCCAAAGTAGTGTTAGTGCTGTTAGCAGCTGTCATTATTGGCTTTGAAACACATCTTACATTTATGTATTGATTATGACACTGGCTGTTGGCACATAATTAGAAATATTATGTGATAGAGAGATAGAGAGACAGATAGACACAATCATGCTATGGAAATGTAAGAAAATGACCTATGCGTAATTTACTGAGAGTTTTTATCAGGAATAAAACCAAAATTGTTTTAAAAACCAGTTTGGGGTGACCTGGCTGGGTGGCTAAGTTTGTTGGAGCATTGTCCTGTACAACAAAAGGTTGCAGTTTGATTCCTGATCAGAGCACATACCCAGGTTAAGGGTTTGATACCCAGTGAGGGCGTGTATGGGAGGCAAACGATCAATCTTTCTAACATCTATGTTTCTCTCTCTCTCTCTCTCTCTCTCTCTCTCTCTCTCTCTCTCTCTCTCTCTCTCAAATCAATAAACATATCCTGGGGTGAAGATAAAGAAAAAACAATCTGGAGCTTTTTAAGGTAAATATTGACAAGATTATTTAAAAGTATGTATGGAAATTCAAAGGATCTAGAATAGCTAAAACAATTTTTAATAAACACAAAGTTAGAGAACCTACTTAGTCTGATTTTAAGACAATATAAAGCTATAGAAATCAAGACAGTGTGGTACTGGCATAAGGATAGAGACATATAGATCAATGGGACTAACTAGAGAGTCCAGAAATAGACCCATCCATATACGGTCAACTGAGTTTTGAAAAGGTACCAAGACAATTCAGAGGAGAAAGTTTTAAACAGATTGTACCAAAACAACTGGATACAAAAACAGTCTAATGCTTTTCTCATACCATATCAAAAATTCACTTGAACAACATTATAGACCTAAATCTAAGACCTAAAACTACAAAATTTCCAGAAGATGACATAGGAGAAATCACTCTGACCTTAGGGTAGGCAAATATTTCTTAAATAGAACGTAAAACATATAAATTACAAAAGAATATCTGGAAACTGGAACTTCATCAAAATTAAAATGTATTGTTCTTCAAAATACATGGTTAATAAAATGAAGAGTTACATCTCAGATTTGGAGAAATGGTTGTAAAACATACTGATATAACTTTTATAATCACATTATATAAAGAACTCTTACAACTCTACAATAAAGTAAACAACCAAATAAAAATGGGCAAAAGATTTGATCAGAAACTTCACAAAAGAAGGTATAGGAATGGTCAGTAAACACCTGGAAAGATGTTCAGAAGCATTAGTCATCAAGAAAATGCCAATTAAAACCAGAAAAATGTACTACCACACACCATTAGAATGGCTAAAAAATTTTAAAAGATGGTAAATGACAACTGGAAAAGTCACACATTGATGGTGGGAATATAAAATAGTACAATCACTTTGAAAAACAATTTAGAAATGTCTTATTAAGTGAAACATATACCTACCGTGACTAAGCAATCCCACACCTACATTTTTATTCAAGAGACAGCTTTGTTGGTAATAGCCCAAAGCTACATAAACAATCCGAATATTCATCAACCCATCAATACATAGAATAAAAAACAATAAAAAGTAAATGAACTACTGATACAAGATACATAATGAATGAAACTCATAAATATTAGACTGAGCAAAGAAGCCAGACAAAAAAGAGTATGTGCTGTATTATTCAATTTATGTTAAACGATAGAAAATACAAAATCTTTGGTGAAAGAAATCAAATCAGAAGTTGCCTGGAGCTGGTGCTTGGTGTATTGTGGCAGGGGTGGGGGATAATTGACAGTGACGGGACCATGACAGGACTTTGATGCCACAAAGACACTTTATGGGGATAATAAGAAAATTTTATATTTTGATTGTGGTGATAGTTATATAAATATAAAAATTTGTTAACACTTTTTAAAAATACTTGTTATGAACAAATTGGACATTTAAAGTTGTATTTATTGTAGATCAATAATACTTAAATAACCTTTAGTTTTTAGAAAAACAACTTATTTTGGCAGTCATATAGGTAATAATCTAATTCTTGTTATAAATTATTAATGCAAGAAACATATTAATAAATTTCTAATGTTTACCTTCCTTTAATTTCTGAAGTAAAGCTCACTTTGTTATGACATTTTATTCATTTGCTATCTTGCTAAATTTCAGTTTTAGGGTTTTATTTGACTTTTGCATCTATTTTCACAAAATTAGTCAATTATTTTAATTTTTCTTTTTTCCCCAAAATTTAATGTCATGGCCATTGTAAATAAATTTGGAAGCATTTTTAGAACAGACACATACATTTACTGGTTTATATAACTTGAAACTCCAATGATACTAACTTTAGGAAATACTGCAGTCAGAAAAACAAATAATGCCATCAGTCTTTTATTGCTGTCACTTAGTTCTACTTTCCTCTTGGTTGGCTTCACTTCAGGCTGATTCTTTTGATTTGGTGACTAATATGGTCTTCAGAGCTTCTGGACTTTCATCATCCTCATAGTTACATATTCCAGAGAATAAGAGCACCTATTTCCATTCAAGTTCAGGAAAAGTCCCATGGAATACTGTGATTGATTCAATTTGGGACATGTGTCCACCCCTTAACTAATTATATTGAGCCACAAAATCCTGTACTGGGCCTAGGCATGGGCCATGTGCTCCCTTACATAGTGGTCCAAGAAAAGCTCAACCTGATTAGAAGCACATCAATTGGGTTCCAAAAAGCAACAAGTGTGTTTGTCACCAGAAAAATAAAGGGGATTGGAAATGTGCTAAAAATTCAAACAATGAATCACATAAGTGCACTTGCACTTTTTAACCCTCTCTCTCTTTTATTTATTCCCTGGTGTTTTTTCATAGTCTGGTATTTGAAACCAAATTGGTTACTATTGAGTTAGATTTTTTTCTTTTGCATCTTTTATGAGAATTATGTGTGACTAAATTATGTTTTATAAGTTTATGTAACCTGTTTATTGAATGACCTGGACCCAGTAGGAACTGGAGGAATCTATCTGAGTCTCTCACCACTTCCTATTAAACTTGCTCCATTAGTATATGCCTCCTGTCTACTTGGATAAAATATTGGGCATATTCTATACTTTTTCTGGTCATCCTCAGGCAACAAAAAGTCCTCCAGTCACTTTCAGGTAATGAAGAACCCAGTTCAGTGTAATATAAAAGTCTGAAACCTCATTCAACTTAAAACGTCTCCACTCCCCAAATTTCAGACTACTAAATCCAGAGAAATCTCCTGTGGAGAAGTGGAAGTTGGGGCTTTCGATTTTTTTTTCCCTCTCTTCTGTCCCAGCTAACTATTGTCATGTGCCCCTTCTGTGGTCAGTCACAAAAGTAAGAAAAGAGAGACAAAGAAGGTAGAAGGTAGAAAAAATTTTACTAGAGCCCAGCCAGTGTGGCTCAGTGGTTGAGCGTCGACCCATGCACCAAGAGGTCGCCGGGTCGATTCCTGGTCAGGGCACACGCCCAGGTTGTGGGCCAGATCTCCAGTGGGGAGCATGCAGGAGGCAGCCAATTGATGTTCTCTCTCATCGATGTTTCTATCTCTTTCTTCCTCTCTCTCTAAATCAATAAAGAAAAAAAATTAAAGAAAAAGGAAAGATTTTTCTTGAGCAGTATACATGTGGCATAGGAGTGCTCCAGATGTGGCAAATTTCAAGTGTCATTTTCACTCAAGGGATAATTTTGGTGAATTCTGAGAAACTCATTATTGGAGATATCTCCAATAACATCACATGGGTAATAGCTCCTTGAGCTGGTCACTTATGTCTTTACTTGTAGTCCCTGGTTTCAATGGTTCATCCACCTCAGGGTCACCTTCCTCTCCAGATGGTATTCTTGGGTAGAGTCTTTTTCATAGCCGTTCTATTCAGCTTCCTTCCAGAAACTGCATCCAGCCAATGGGACAATCATTTAGCTTTGCCCCACTGAACTTTAAAGTGCAGCCACATCTCTTCACACTTCAAACAGAGCAGCTTCCCTCTCACCTTTAGACTTTTCAGGAAGTAGTTAAATAACAGTCTTTGTATTCCAGAAACCCCGAGGGACACATGTCAAGTTCTCCAAACAGTTCTCTTAAAGTGGCCCTCACTTGGTTTCAGGTGAAGAGAAATAGTTTCCTCTTCACTTCTATGAGCAATTGAGAGAGAGTATATCCATCACACCAAAACTCTACATTTTTCACACTGTTTAACCTCTCATAAATTATTATCCTTTCCTTATATTATTTAGAGATGGATGATAGACATGTGGTAGATCGAGGTTGGGGACACACCCTTTGCAATTTCAAAGAGGTGGCTTAACTCTTCACTTTAGAATAAAGAAGTTTTTCATGACACCTATTCATCTCAGCCTTGGAGATTTTGCAAGCACCCAGATACAGCAAGAAATGTCTCATTAAACAATCAGCTACATGCAATTTGAGTTGTTTAAAGTTAAATCTGTATTTAGCTGCTTTCAGAAGTCACACCTTCCATTTGTGGGTTATTCATTTTGATGTATAATACTTTGCCTGATGAATGTCATGTGTATGTGTTTGTAAAAAATCAGAAAGGATATAAAGATATATTTTGGTCTTTTCTCAGTTGTGTAAAGGCTCAGAAAGTAAATTTATAATAATAACTTATCTGAGTAGATGATATTTGGCTTAAAACATTTCCCTCAGTACTATGTCCAACATTTCCCCAAACCCATTCTGTGAATGTAGAATACCAAACATTATTACATGAAAAAAGGGGTTCTATGGTCAAATAAATTTGAGTTGGTATAGGTTTAAAAATCAAATTTGTATGGTTTCTTTGCCACACAAATTCTCAGGATTTTTAAATATATTAAATGTGCTTTATCACAGTTCTGAGAGGGAAGTTCATAGCACTACAGGCCCACCTTAAGAAAGAAGAAAAATTTCTAATTGGCTACCTAACCTCACAACTTAAAGAACTGGAAAGCAAACAAAAAGAAAACCCTAGAGCAAGTAGAAGGAAGGAAATAATAAAGATCAGAGCAGAAATAAACGACATGGAGACCAAAAAAAAAAAAAAAAAACAATTCAAAGGATCAATAAAACAAAGAGCTGGTTTTTTGAAAAGATAAACAAGATTGATGGACCCTCAGCTAGACTCACCAAGAAACAAAGAGAGAGAACCCAAATACACAAAATCAGAAATGAAAGAGGAGAAGTAACAACTGACACCACAGAAATACAAAGGATCATTAGCAAATACTATGAACATTTGTGTGGCAACAAATTCGACAATCTAAACGAAATGGACACATTTCTAGAAACACATAGTCTCCCAAAACTGAATCGGAAAGAGATAGAAAACTTGAACAGGCCAATAACAACGAAGGAAATTGAAGATGTAATCAAGACTCTCCCAGCAAACAAAAGCCCAGGCCCTGACGGCTTCATGGGGGAGTTTTACCGAACATTCAAAGAAGAACTAACACCCATTCTCCTGAAACTATTCCAAAAAATTCAAGAAGAAGGAAGACTTCCAAACTCGTTTTATGAGGCCAGCATAATTCTCATCCCAAAACCAGAAAAAGACACTACAAAGAAAGAAAACTACAGGCCAATATCCCTGATGAACATAGATGCCAAAATCCTGAACAAAATACTAGCAAATCGGATCCAGCAATACATCAAGAAAATTATTCACCATGACCAAGTGGGATTCATCCCAGGGATGCAAGGCTGGTACAACATACGCAAATCAATAAATGTGATACATCACATAAACAAAATGAAAGATAAAAACCATATGATCATATCAATAGATGATGAAAAAGCATTTGACAAAATCCAGCACACATTTCTGATAAAAACGCTCAGCAATTTGGGAATAGAGGGATCATATCTCAACATTATAAAGGCCATATATGAAAGACCTACAGCCAACATCATACTCAATGGACAAAAATTAAAAGCATTTACCTTAAGAACAGGAACAAGACAAGGATGCCCACTTTCACCACTCTTATTTAACATAGTACTGGAAGTCTTAGCCACAGCAATCAGACGTGAAGAAAAAATAAAAGGGATCCAAATTGGAAAGGAGGAAGTGAAACTGTCATTATTCGCAGATGACATGATATTATATATAGAAAACCCTAAAGACTCCATCAAAAATCTACTAGACTTAATAAATGAATTTGGCAAAGTAGCAGGATACAAAATTAACGTCAAGAAATCGACGGCATTCTTATACACCAATGATGAACTCACAGAAAGAGAAACTAAAAAAACAATCCCATTTACCATCGCGGCAAAGAAATTAAGATACCTAGGAATAAACTTAACCAAAGAAGTAAAGGACCTATTTGTAGATAACTACAAGACATTGAAAAAAGAAATAGAGGAAGATATAAAAAAGTGGAAGCACATACCTTGTTCATGGATTGGAAGAATTAACATCATTAAAATGTCCATACTACCCAAAGCAATCTACAGATTTAATGCAATCCCCATCAAAATACCAATGACATATTTCACAGAACTAGAACAAATACTTCAGAAGTTCATATGGAACCAAAAAAGACCCCGAATAGCTACAGCAATCTTGAAAAAGAAGGACAAAGTAGGAGGGATCACAATACCGGACATCAGGTTATACTACAAAGCTACTGTAATCAAAACAGCCTGGTACTGGCACAAGAACAGGCACATAGACCAGTGGAACAGAACAGAGAATCCGGAAATTGACCCAAAACATTATGCTCAATTAATATTTGACAAAGGTGGTAAGAGCACACAGTGGAGTAAAGACAGCCTCTTCAATAAATGGTGTTGGGAAAATTGGACAGCTACATGCAAAAAAATGAAACTAGATCATCAACTTACACCATACACAAGAATAAACTCAAAATGGATAAAAGACTTAAATGTGACTCATGAATCCATAAAAATCCTAGAAGAAAATGTAGGCAACAAAATTTCAGACATCATACGCAGCAAAATTTTCACTGATATATCACCTAAGGCAACAGAAACAAAGGAAAAAATGAACACATGGGACTACATCAAACTCAAAAGCTTCTGCACAGCAAAAGAAACAACCATCAAAGTGGAAAGGCAACCCACTGTATGGGAGAGCATAATTGCCTATGATATATCAGATAAAGGACTAATTTCCAAAATATATAGAGTGCTCATACATCTCAACAAAAGGAAGACAAAGAACCCAATCAAAAAATGGGCAGAGGAACTAAATAGACACCTCTCCAAACAGGACATACAGACGGCCAAGAGACATATGAAGAAATGCTCAACTTCACTAATCATCAGAGAGATGCAAATTAAAACAACAATGAGGTATCATCTCACACCTGTCAGAATAGCCGCCATCAACAAAGCATCAAACAACAAGTGTTGGCGAGGGTGTGGAGAAAAGGGGACTCTAGTACACTGCTGGTGGGAATGCAGACTGGTGCAGCCACTATGGAAAACACTATGGTGTTACCTCAAAAAATTAAAAATTGAATTGCCATTTGACCCAGTGATCCCACTTCTAGGAATATACCCTAAGAAGCCTGAAACACCAATCAGAAAGGATATATATACCCCCATGTTCATAGCAGCGTTATTTACACTAGCTAAGATCTGGAAACAGCCCAAGTGTCCATCAGTAGACGAATGGATAAAAAAGCTGTGGTACATATACACAATGGAGTACTATGCAGCTTTAAGAAAGAACGATCTCTTATCCTTTGCGTCGACATGGGAGGACCTGGAAACTATTATCCTAAGTGAAACAAGCCAAGCAGAGAAAGACAAACATCATATGATCTCACTTATTTCTGGAATATAATGAACATAACAGTGTGAGGAGCAGGGTAGTCCCAGGGTCGTGGAAGTGGGGTACAGGCTGACATCTGCCAGAAGAGGGGGCGGGGGAGCGGAGCGATGAACACAGAACTTGTACGCATGTACTCATAACCAATGGACATGGACAACAAAACGGGGACGGGGCAGGGAGGGAGGGGGAGGGGGGTGTCAATGGGGGAAAAAAGGAGAATCATCTGTAACATAAGTAAATTAATAATAAAAAAAATAAATAAATAAATAAATAAATGTGCTTTATCAAATTATCAAAAAAAGGCCATTCTTTCAGCATTACATAAACTTTTTGATCAAACAAAAACCAAAAACATATTTCTGATGGAGAATTTCTTGGAACTTACTGAAGCAAAAAACACTTTGGAAAGTTTTATTGCGACCACACTCCACTATCCTCTATAAGCCAATTTTCCTTCACTTCAAATTCACTTTATTTTCCTGCATGCTTACTTTCTTGATCATATGAATAAAAAGTTTTGCTCTGAAAATTTCCCATATTTGTATGAATTGTTCTTTCCTTCTTCAGAAATATTTTCTTTACTGAATCTTGTTTATTTTGATTTCACAATTTTCTCTGCTTCTTTGTACAAGAGCACAAATTGTCTGCATTTGCCCGATTCCTCACACCTACCTTTCCTTCCCTTATTAGTCATTTTTTAAACTTCTTTCTCCACATTCTGGAAGAACCTCAACGTCATTGTAGTGTTGATTCTGATCTTTGTTGCTTTTTCTAAAGATTCTAATTCTTTGAGTGAATTATGGTTTTCCTTATATGTTTTTATTATTTGATTCCAACTCCTTTGTATTTTTTCATGCTCTTAGTCAAAGACTTTTCCTACATTTCTTTTCTTGTACTCTCATAATTAATCTTTTATTCTATTCTGTGTATTTAAAATAATACCAATTAAAACATGTTACCTAAAATTTATTTATTTCCCCTCTAAATAATTTTTAAAATTATATCCTTTCCCTTGAAAGAAGAGAGATCATCCAGAATTATTTCCTCATTTGCATTATGTTGTCAACATCATGGGTCTGACTTCCCAAAGACATTCATAATATCCTTTAGCTTTCCTTCCTTCATGATAAAGGCAGAATATCCAAAATACCTTCCCAGACTTCCTTGCAGTTGACACAGTCTCTAGCAAATGAAATACAAGCAGTTATTGCAACATAGGGCTTACTGGAAAGTTTTTATATGGTGCATAATAAATCAGCATGTCCCATTGACACATTGTGTTTTTCTGCCTAAAATTCAGATGTAAAGCTTAAAGATAAAATAGCTACCTTGTCATCATGAGGGGAAATGTTACATACTAAGGCTGGCAGAGCAAGAAGATAGAAAAAGTTTAATTTTTTAAAGTGACATCCCTGAGTAGCTTCTGTACCAGCCTTGTATTGCCTAACTCTGCTATTCCATCACTGAAATAAATATTCATGTTTTCAGACATTGTTGGTCAGTTTTCTCATACACAGAGACAAATGTGTGTGCATTTTCCTTTTATATATTTACTATTTATCAGTTTGTTATTCAAGAGAATGGGTTGATATATATTCAAAATAATAGCTAGTGATAGAGCAGAGAATGGAGAAGGGGTTGGTGCTTTGGAAAGTCCTAGAAAGAGATTGTCATCTCTCTATGGTATTCTCCTTCTGTTTGGAAAAGCCATTGAGTGATGGGACAACTTTATATATTCAGATGTCTTTTAATTTAGTCTCTATTCCAGTTTTTTAGTGGTTGTGTCTGGCCTTCTTCCTGGGGCTGTTGTCAGAAATGCAGACATCAGTGCAGCTGGCTATCAGTTCCTGGTAGATCTGTGCATCCTGGAGCTTTCCAGGGTAATTTCTTGTTGTTATTATGGCTCTTTATTGGCAAAGGGGGCTCAAGGAGGTTTATTTCACTTGTGCCCTAAGGTTCATCCTTACCTTCAGCCCTGACCTTTCAAATGAGGTGGTAAAGATTTCCTGTTTCCATGATGACCTCTACATTGTGGTCATAATTCTCTAATGCCTTTTCAGAAGACAGGTGAGACTGGGATTTGCACCTTTCTTCAATATGCTGATGATCATAATATTTAGAAAAAAGTCATTGAAATGTCTAGTACACCAAGCCCTTGTATAATGTCATTTTGCTCAACATAATTTTGTTATAACATTGATGAGATGCCATAGGAATTTAACTCTTGTTTACGTCAATTAGCCTGTGGCAAAATTGGTTTTGTTATACATCTTTTTGTGAACCTATCAACAACATTAAGTGAATACTTACTATATGTGAATAGTACCCTTACCTGCTTTCCAGAGGTGAAATGGTTCTCCTGCCATTCTTTTAATTGCTATGCTTATTCCATAGACAGATATTTGGGAAGAGGTAGACATTTTTATTCAAGTTCCATCTTATGCAGAGTTTCTGAAGTTCACTTTAAATTTATGAAGACACATAAACATTCAGAAAAAAATTAAATGTCTCACTTCCAAATGAAAATTTCCTTCTAAATGACACTTGACATTGACCCTAATGCACCTCAGTCCAATCAGTGAAGTACAGTTTGAAGTGCACTGGTCTGGAATCTAGAAGTTTATTTACAAATTTGCAACCAAGACAAAGGATCTAATTTTCTTTCTTTCTTCTTTTTTTTTTTTTTTTTTTTTCTGGGACATGTCAATAAAATATAATATGAGCCATACATTGCAATTTTATTTTATTTTTTAAATTAATTTATTTTTGTTACAGATGTTTCTCCTTTCCCCCGCATTGACACCCTCCTCCCCACTCTCCTCCTTCACAATATTGTTGTCTATGTCCATTGGTTATGCATATACGCATATACATTCTTTAGTTTATCTTTTCCCTTCCCCCCTCCTCTGAGGTTAAAGAAAGATCTCTTATCCTTTAAGACAACATGGAGGCACCTGGAGAGTATTATGCTAAACGAAATAAGCCAGTCAGAGAAAGACAAGTATCACATGATCTCACTTATTTGTGGAATATAATGAAGAAAATAAGCTATTTAACAAAATAGACCCAGAGACATAGAAGTAGAGATCAGACTGACAAACCTCAGGATCTAATTTTCAATTTCTCCATTTCTCATCTATAAAAAATGTTTGGATCACAGTAAAGTTCTCAACCAAAAGTATACAGAAGACTAGTAAACTATCCAATATCTGTACTGTGAACCTCAAGAATAAACAAATAGAAGAAATGGACAGAAGAAGGCATGTTTCCAAGACATGACATAGCAGAAAATAAACTAAGATTCCTTCTAGCTCTAATATTCTGCGATGCCATCTGTTTCAGTGTGTGACAAGACATTTCTTGAAATTACCACACCCTCACCAAAAATGGGCTTCCACATTCCCAGCAAATGTATATTTACATACACACATACATAGTGGTTATTTATTTTTAATTTAGTCATTGTTTTAAAACGTTTTTAAATCCTCACCCAAGGATATTTTTCCATTTATCTTCAGAAAGAGTAGAAGGGAGAGAGAAAGAGAGAGAGAGAGAGAGAGAGAGATTGATGTGAGAGAGACACATCAATTGGTTGCCTCCCACATGACCCTGACCAGGGTCGGGGATGAACTGCAACCAAGGTACATGCCCTTGACCAGAGTCGAACCCGAGACTCTTTGGTCCACAGGCCAATGCTCTAACTGCTGAACCAAACCAGCCAGGGCTAATTTAGTGATTTTTAAATTCTTCAAAAGTTTATGCTTTTTGACATTTTTCAAATTTTCTACAGAGCTACATATTAGATATTTTAAAATAAAACAGGAAAATTATCATTATTTGCCTATAATGACATATGTACTCATTTGGGCTACATCATATGCCCCTGGGCTACATCATATGCCCCTGTCAGTTCCCAAAACAGATGATACAACAGTAGTAGCAGAAGCAGCCATAATAATGATAGAAAACATGAAGCTCTTATTTGAGCCCCATTTTTTGTTTTACACCTGTATTTTTGTGTTATATAATATAGTGAATATTTCTTTTTTTGAAGGGGTACCAAATTACTTTATTTGAAGGAATGGTATAAATGAGACACATAAGTGGATGATTTTGTTATGGAAAAGGTAAAGATAAATCCTATATGTATGTACTGCTTTGGTGACCAGGGAAATTACCCCCCTGGCTGTGGGAAGCCAGCCTAAGGCTTTGCTCACATTACTGTCTCCCAGGGTGTGCTTGTCAAAGAGATACTCTGCCATGACAGTTTGAGGAGCCCCCAACCTGTGCATGTTGGTTACGTGGTCACCCAATTCTTTGATGGATTTCACCTGCTCATTCAGGTAGTGAGTCTCAATGAAATCACACAAGTGAGAGTCATTTTTGTCAGTGGCCAGTTTGTACAAGTCCAGTAGTAACTGATTTACACTTTTTTCTAAGTGTAATACACACTCCATTGCATTCAGCCCATTCTTCCTGGTTTTCATGGTCTGGTTTCTTGGTATCCTGAAGGAAGATTCAGCCACCTCTGTTGGTTCTGCAGCTTCATCAGTTTGTCAGCATGTTCATTCTCCTCATGAAATTGGTGAACAAAATATTTGGCAAAATTCTTCAAAGCCATACCATCATGGTCAAAGTAGTAAGACATGGACAGGTAGATACAGGGAGCATAGAGATCCAGGTTGACCTGGTGGTTGGTGGAGGCTTCCGTGTTCTGGTTTCAGTTCTGGTGCACCTGCAAGGTGGACATGGTGGTCACGATGGGTGGCTGAGGAGAAGTAGCTGTGTGGCACTGGAGCAGTGGTGAGAGTCTTGGGGCAGTCCAAAGGTGCTGTAAGGAGTTGGTGGAAGGCTGGATTTGGGCGGCTGGCTGGGATGGGGGGTCGAGTGCCAGGTTCCCTCCAAGCACTGTTGAAGTGGGAAACTAGGTTGATTCTCAGTGAAGACTGTCATGAACATTTCTTGTTTACCATGTGTCAGATCTCATTCTAAGTTCTTTAATTGATTCTTCGTAAAAACTTAGAAGAAAAGTCCTATTACTATCCCTATTTAATATATAAAGAAACCTAGGAATATGGAGTTCTATATCATCAGAATGACACACCAGCACATGAAATAGCAGGGGGAGACCACATCGATCCAAAGAACTCTGAAAAGGTGAAGTCCATTTCTATGGCAGCAGAGCATTTAGGAAGTGCTTTCCCTCTTTGTTCCATACACCTGTGAGTTTCAATTTTGTTGACTTGACACATAAGTTTTGAAAGATGTCAGTCATATTTTGTTACTAATATTAGTAAAATGACTATAGTTTGCTCATTGTTTTAAAGTTTGTACTTTTTAAAGATTTGTTTTTAATTTTTTAAAGTATACAGTATGGTGTTTTTTATTATATCCACAAAGTTGTACAATCAACACCACATCTAATTCCAGAATATTTCATCACCTGAAAAGGAAACCCCTTACCCAACAAACTCACTCTTCAATCTCCCCTTTCCCCAAGACCATTCACTATTAATGTACTTTCTATCTCTATCAATTTTCTCATTCTGGACATTTCATATAAATGCAATCACACACTATGTGATTTTTTATGTCTGGCTTCTTTCACTTATTGTTATGTCTTCAAGGTTTATGCATGTTATAGATGTGTCAGTACATCACTCTTTTTTGTGAGTGAATAATAGTCCATTGTGTAGAAAGACCACATTTTATTTAACATTTCATCAGTTGGTGGACATTTCGGTTGTTTCTAAATTTTAGTTATTGTGAATAATGAATATTCATATACAAGTTTTTGTGAGAACAGATGTTTTCATTTCTCTTTAGTGTATACTCAAGAATGGAATTACTGTGTCATATGGTAACTTTATGTTTAAATTTTTGAGGAAAAGCCAGACTTTGCTCCAAAGTGGCTGCACCCTTTTACATTCCCATAAGCAATGTATGAGGGTTCCAATTTCTTTACATCCTCACCAATATGTGTTATTGTCATTAAAAAAATTTAGCCATTTTAGTGGGTATGTTTATTGCAATTTCATTGCGGCTGTGATTTGTATTATCCAAATGACTAACAATGTTGAACATCTTTTCATGAACTTGGCCATTTTTATGCAGAGTTTAACAAAATGTCTACTCAAATCATGTGACCATTTTAAGTGGGTTGTTGTCTTTTTATTAAGTTGTAAAAGTTATTTATGTATTCTGGTTAATTTCCAGAATTCTGAAAAAGTCGATTTAGAAATATTGTCAGTGTTCTCATTGCTTTTATGGAGGAATATATTGTCATAGGTTCTTACTCTACCTTTCTCAAAGGTCTCCAGTAATTATATACTTTAATAATCAATCACTGAAAGAAAAATTGCAAATTCTATCTATGCCAAAGGAATCATACCTAGAATATATTTAAGAAAACTTTGAAAACACTTCCATCACCATTTATCTCCCCTTTACCCTTGTCTACCTCTCCCACTTCCCTTTCCCTCTTCTAATCACAATACTGGTTGTCTGTGTCTCTGAGTTGTTGTTTTTTTCCTTAATCCCTTCATCTTTTTCACCCAGCCCCCCAACCTCCCTCCAGTCTGACAGGTGTCAGTCTGTTCTCTGTATCTATGAATCTGTTTACATTTTGTTTGTGAGTTTATTTTGTTCATTAGATTCCACATACAAGTAAAATCTTGTGGTACTTGTTTTCGTCTGACTGGCTTGCTTCACTTAGCAAAATACTTTCCAGGTCCATCCATGCTGTCACAAAAGGTAAGATTTCCTCCATTGTTTAAATGTTACCACTTCTTTTTTCCCCCACTCATCTACTGATGAGCACTTAGGCTGCTTCCAAATTTTAGCTATTATAAATAATACTGCAATGACCATAGGGGTGCATATATTTTTGGAATTAGTGTTTTGAGTTTCTTTGGGTATGTTCCCAGAAGTAGTATCACTGGGTCATGAGGCAGTTCCATCTTTAATTTTTTGAAAGTAACTCCATAATGCTTTCCACAGTGGCTGCACCAATCTGCATTTCCACCAATAGTACACGAGGGTTCCCTTTTCTCCAAATCTTGCCAACACGTTTTGTTTATTGATTTATTGATGATAACCATTCTGACAGGTGAGAGGTAATATCTCATTGTGGCTTTAATTGCATTTCTCTGATGAATAGTGACCTTGAGCATCTTTTCGTATGTCTATTGGCCATCTGTATGTCCTCTTTAGAGAAATGTCTATACAGGTCCTTTGCTCATTTCTTAATTGGATTGTTTGTTGTTGTTGTTGTTTTTTTTTGGGGGGGGGGTGTTGAGTTTTATATGTTCTTTATAAATTTGGGATATTAACCCCCTATCAGATGTATCATTAGTGAATACGTTCTCCCCGTCAGTGACTTGTCTTTTCATTTTCTTAATGGTTTCTTTTTCTGTACAAAAACTTTTCAGTTTGATGTAGTCCCATTTGTTTATTTTTTCCTGTTGTTTCCCTCGCCTGAGGATATATATCAGAAAAAAAATATTGCTATGAGAAATGTCAAAGATTTCACAGCCTATGTTTTCTTCTAGGATTTTTTATGGTTTTGAGTCAAACATTTAAGTCTTTAATCCATTTTTAGTTTATTCTTATATATGTGGTAAGAAGGTGGGCTAGTTTTATTTTTTGCATGTATCTGTCCAATTTTCCCAACACCATTTATTGAATAGGCAATCTTTACAACATTGTATGTTTGTTGCCTCCTTTGTCAAATATTAATTGATCTTAAAGGTGTCGGTTTTTATTCTGGGCCCTCTATTCTGTTCCATTGATCTATATGTTTGTTTTATGACAATACCATGCTTTTTGATTACTATGGCCTTGCAGTATAGTTTGATATAAGGTAGCATGGTTCCTCCAATTTTGTTCTTCTTTCTCAAGATCGCTGTGGCTATTCTGGGTCTTTTGTGGTTCCATATAATTTTGTGGAATATTGTTTTAGTTCTGTTCAATATGAAATTGGAACCTTATTTTTCTTTTAACCTTCACTCAAGGATATGTTTTTTACTGATTTGAGAGAGAGCGAGAGAGAGAGACATCAGTGTGAGGGAGAAACATCAGTTGATTGCCTCCTGTGCACAATCCCAACCAGGGATAGAACCTGTAACCTGGGTAAGTTCCCTGACAAGAAATCGAGCCCTTAACACTTCAGTGCATGAGACAGGGCTCCAACCAATTGAGCCACACCTGCCAGGGTTGCCATTGGTATCTTGATAAGAATTGTGTTGCATCTATAGATTGCTGTGGGTAGTATGGACATTTTAATGATGTTAATTCTTCCTATCCATGAACATGTTATATGCTTCCACTTATTTGTATCTTCTTCAATTTCTCTCTTCAGTGTCTTATAATTTTCTGAGCACAGGTCTTTTACATCCTTGGTTAAATTTATTCTCAGGTTTTTTTATGCAATTGTGTATGAGATTGTTTTTTTAGTTTCCCTTTCTGATAGATCATTATTGGTGTATAAAACTGCACCTGATTTATGGATATTTATTTTGTAGCCTGCTACTCTACTGAATTCATTTATCAGTTCTAGTAATTTTTTTTTTTTTGGTGGAATCTTTAGGAAAATCTCTACATATAGTATCATATCATCTGCAAATAATGATAGTTTTACTTCTTCCTTTCCAATTTGAATGCTGTTTATTTCTTCTTGTTTTCTGATTGCTATGGCTTGGATTTCCAGTACTATGTTGAATAAGAGTGGTGAAAGTAGACATCCTTGCTTTATTCTCAGTCTTAATGGAAATGCTTATAGTGTTTACCCATTTAGTATGATGTTGGATGTGGGTTTGTCAGATATAGCCTTTATTATATTAAGGATATTCCCTGTTTTCCCTCTTTGTTGAGAACTTTTATTATAAATGGTGCTGGGTTTTATTAAATATTTTTCTGTATCTGTTGATATGATCATGTGATTTTACTCTTAGTTTTGTTTATGTGGTGTCTCACATTTATTGGTTTGCAGATATTGTAGCAACCTTGCATTGCTGGAATAAATCCCACCTGATCATGCTGGATGATCTTTTTAATGTATTGCCAGATTTAGTTTGCTAGCATTTTGTTGAGGATTTTAGCATCCATGTTTATCAGGGATATTGGCTTATAATTTTTTTTCTATGCAGTGTCTTCATCTGGTTTTGGAATTTGAATAATGCTGGGTTCGTAAAATGAGCTTAGAAGTCTTCCCTTCTCTTGAAATTTTTGGGATAGTTTGAGAAGGATAGGTGTTTGTTCTTCTTTGAATGTTTGGTAAAATTCATCTGGAAGTAATTTGGTCCAGGACTTTTGATTGTTGGAATTTTTTGGATTACTGCTTCAATTTCATTGGTTGTTGTTGGTCTGTTCAGATTATCTGATTCTTCCTGATTCAGTTTTGGAAGAAAGTATGTTTCTAGGAATGTATCCATTTTGTCCAGATTGTCCAATTTGTTGGCGTATAGTTTTTTAAATATTTTCTTACAATCCTTTTTATTTCTGTGGAATCAGTTGTTATTTGTCCTCTTTCATTTCTGATTTTATTTATTTGTCATCTCCCTTTATTTTGCTTGATAAGCCTGATGAAGATTATGTCAATCTTGTTTATCTATTCAGTGAACCATCTCCTTGTTTCATTGATCTTTTGTATTGTTTTTTTTTCTTTTTTATTCCTTTTTTTGAATAATTTATTTTTGTTACAGATGTTTCTCTTTTTTTCCTATTGACACCCTCCTCCCCATCCCCCCCACCCCGTCCCCAGCTTTGTTGTCCATGTCCATCAATTATGCGTACATGCATATAAGCTCTGTGGTTTATCTCTTCCCTCCCCCCCACCCCCTCTTCTGAGGGTTGTCAGTCTGTACCCTACTTCCACATCTCTGGGTCTACCCTGTTCCTCAGACTATGTTCATTATGTTCCACAAATAAGTGAGATCATGTGATATTTGTCTTTCTCTGCTTGGCTTGTTTTGCTTAGCATAATACTCTCCAGGTCCCTCCATGTCGTCTCAAAGGATAAGAGATCTTTCTTTCTTACAGCTGCATAGTACTCCATTGTGTATATGTACCACAGCTTTTTTAGCCATTCGTCTACTGATGGACACTTGCCATACCACCCTGAACACGCCCGATCTCATCTGTATTGCTTTTTTTAAATTCTATTTTGTTTATTTCTTTTCTGATCTTTATTGTTTCCTTCCTTCTACTCACCTTGGGCTTTGCTTTTTGTTCTCTTTCTATTTTCCTTAAGTGTAAATTTAGATTGTTTATTTGACATTTTTCTTGTTTCTTGAGGTAGGCCTGCAGTGCTATGTATTTTTCTCTTAGGACCACTTTTACTGTGTCCCATAGATTTTGGGGTTGTTGTGTTTTCATTTTCATTTGTTTCAAGGTATCTTTTGATTTCTTCCTTGATCTCATTGTTAATCTATTCAGTGTTTAGTAACATACTATTTAGCTTCCATGTGTTTGTTTTTCAGGGTGTGCGTATGTATGTGTATGTGTGTGTGTGTGTGTGTGTGATTGATTTCTAGTTTTATACCATTATGGTAAGAGAAGATGCATGATACAATTTCAATCTTCTTAAATTTATTGACACTTGTTTTGTGTGCTCTCAGGTGGTCTATCCTTGAAAATGTTTCATGTGCACTTGGAAAGAATGTATATGTATATTCTGCCTCTTTGGGGTGAAATACTCGGAAGATATCAATTAAATTTAACTGATCTAGTATGCCATTTAAGGCTGCTGGTTCCTTGTTTATTTTCTGTCTGGAAGATCTGTCTACTGATGTTAATGTGGTGTTAAAATCCCCTACTAATATTGTATTACTGTTGATCTCTCCCTTTTTTCCATTAATATTTGCTTTATAAATTTAAGTGCTCCTATGTTGAGTGCATAAATGTTTACAAGGATTATATCCTCTTGTTGGATTGTTCCCATTATCATCATGTAGTGTCCTTTGTTTGCCTCTTATTATAGCCTTTGCTTTAAAGTCTATTTTGTCAGATATAAGCATTATTACCCCAGGTTTTGTTGTTGTTTTTTTTCATTTGCATTTGCATGAAATGTATTTTTCCATCCCTTTATTTTTAGTCTGTATGTGTCTTTTGTTCTGAGGTTTGTTTCTTTTAGACAGCATATATATGGGTCTTGTTTTCTTAACCCTTCAGCTACCATATATCTTTTGATTGACACTTTTAAGCCATTTATATTTAAAGTGATTATTGATAGTTATATATTTATTTCCATGTTATTCTTTTATCTATGTTCCTCTGTTTTTTTTCTCTTCTTCCTTTTCTTCAAGAAGATCCTTTAACATGTATTTTAATACTGATTTGATAATAATGAACTTCTTTAGCTTTTTCTTGTCTTGGAAGCTCTTTATTTCTCCAATTTTCAATGATAACCTTGCTGGATAAATTGGCTGTAGGTCCTTGCTTTTCATCATTTCATGTCAATCCTTTCTGGTCTGAATTGTTTCTGTTGAGAATTTAACTGACAGTTTTATAGGAGCTCCCTTGTAAGTAACAGTCAATGGTAAATTTTTAAAAATACAGTAGAAAATAGATGAAAATCATTGATAGATATTTCATTAACTAGGATATATTAGTGAAAATTTAAAACATAAAAAATGTTCAACAGTATTAGCTTCTAAGGAAATGCAATTAAAACCAAAGTGATATTTCACACGAACCTATCATAATAGCTAAAATAAAATATTGACAACACCAAATGCTGGTGAAGATGCAGAAATAGTGGATCAATATACATTGTTGGTGGAACCTAAAATAATACAGCCATGTGGAAGGCAGTTTGTCAGTCTCTTCCAAAGCTAAACATGATTATCATATGACCACGCAATCACATTTTTCTGAATTTATTGCGGGAAAATCAAAACTTATATCCACATAAAGTATTTTTTAAGTAATTTACTTTTGTTACAGATATTTCTCCTTTTCCCCCCATTGATACCCTCCTCCTGATCCCACCCCCCTCACAGCATTGTTATCTATGTCTTGTATGTGAATGTTCATAGCAACTGTGTTTGTGATAGACAAAATATGGAAACAACACAATTATTGGTCAACAGGAGGATAATTAAACAAACCATGGCATATCCATACATAGGAATAGTATGTAGCAATGAAAAGAATTCTCTATTGATACACATAACAACTTGGGTGGATCTCCAGGCAATTTGACTGAGTGAGAAAAGCCAAACACAAAATGTTATGTACTGTATGATGGCATTTATGGTAACCCCCACCCCTTTATCTGTGGTTTCATTTTATGCAAGTATAGTTAACTGTGGTTACCTGTGGTCTGAAGATATTAAATGGAACATTTCACAAATTAAAAAATTCAATAAACAATTCATAAGTTTAAATTTGTAAGCCATTCTAAATAGCCAAAGAGAAGCTATAATGTGCTTCTTTTAAGTGAAAAGGTGAAATTTCTTGACTCAATAAGAAAAAAAAATCAATCATATGCAAAGGTTGTTAAGATCTACAGTAAGAATTAAATTGCCTAATTTATACATTAAACTTTGTCATAAGTGTTTCATTTTTTTTTTTTTTTTTTTACTGTGAGGGAACATTTATTAAAGCTGGGGACAGTAAAACTAGAAAGAGTTTAGCATAGAAGAGACTACAGGAAAGCCTAAGCTGGACTGCCTTAGCTCTCTGGGAAGTCAGAGAAAAGGGGGCCTTGGGAACAGGTTCAAGGGATTAGCCTGTGGTGAGGTGCCATTACCCACTGGACCCCTGATTGCAAGTCTTGTGGGTCCCTTAGAGTTTAGGATATATATACTTGTGGAGGAAGAAGAGGGGAAAGGAAATAGCAGGGGCTGCTTCCCAGAGAGAGAGAGTGTGCTGAGTCCTTTGTCTTCAGGCTTTCATAGGTATGTCTTTATAGGAGAAAACATAGTATATATATGTTTGGTACTATGCAAGGTTTCAGACATTAACTAGGCAACTTGGAACATATCCCATGCACATAAGGGAGTTTTACTGTATATAAAATTTTTGGAATAAAATCATAAAGATGGAAAGCAGATTAGTGGGTGCCAGCTTTTATGGATGGGGAGAATGAAAGGGACTTGAGTGTGAATATAAAGGAACAGTATGTGGTGTTGGGAAAATTGGGCAGATAAATGCAAAAATATAAAATTAGACCACCTTCTTACACCATATACAAGAACGAACACAAAATTGATTTACGACTTAAATGTAAGACTGAAAACAATAAAACTAGAAGAAAACATAGGCAGTAAAATATCAGACATTTCTCTTAGAAATATTTTTTTCTAATATATCTCCCCAGGCAAGGGAAACAAAAGAAAAAATAAACCAATGGGAATACATCAAACTGAAAAGTTCTTGCACAGCAAAAGAAACCATCAACAAAACAGAAAGACAGCCTACTGAACGGGAGACTATATTTGCCAATGATACATCTGATAAGGGGTTAATATTCAAAATTTATAAAGAACTCGTACAACTCAACAGGAAGAAAACCAAAGAACCCAATTAAAAATGAGCAGAGGACCTGAATAGACACTTTTTTTAAGAGGGCATTCGGATAGCCAAGAGACATATGAAAAGATGCTCAATGTCACTAATTGTCAGAGAAATGCAAATTAAAACCATGATGAAATATCACCTCACACCTGTCAGAATGGCTATCTTCAATAAAACAACAAACAATAAGTGTTGGTGAAGATATTTAGAAAACGGAACCCTCATAAATTGTTGGTGGAAATGCAGATTGGTGCTGCCACTATGGAAAATGGTATAGAGGGTCCTCAAAAAATTAAAACTGGAACTGCCTTATGACCCAGCAATTCTACTTCTGGGTATATATACAAAGAAACCCAAAACATTAATTTGAAAGAATATATGCACCCCTGTGTTCATTTCAGTTATTTACAATAGCCAAGATTTGAAAGCAGCCCTAGTGTCCATCAGTAGATGAGTGGATAAAGAAGTGGTACATATATACAATGGAGTATTACTCAGCCATAAAAAGAAGGGACCTTTTTATGACAGCATGGATAGACCTGGAGGGTATTATGCTAAGTGAAATAGGTCAGTTAAAGAAAGACAAAGACCATATGATCTCACTTATATGTGTAATCTAAAGAAAAAAATAAAGGAACAAACAAAATTGAAACAGACTCATAGACACAGAGAACAGACTGATGGTTGCCAGAGGCGAGAGGGGTTGGGGGATTAGATGAAAAAGGTGAAGGATTGAGAAGTACAGATTGGTAGTTACAAAATAGTCACAGGGATGTAAAGTACGGCATAGGTAATATAGTCAATAATATTGTAATAACTATGTATGGCATTAGGAGAATGCTAAAACTATCCGGAGGAACACTTTGTAAAGTATACGATTATCTAACCACAGTGCTGTGCACTTTAAACAAATACAAAATAATATTGACTGTAAACTGTATTTGAAAATGAAATTAATTTTTATGGTTGCCAGATGGGAGGGGGATTGGGGGGATAGGTGAAAAAGATGAAAGGAGTAAGAAGTACAAATTGGTTGTTAGACTGACAAACCTCAAAGAGAAGGGGATGTAGGGCGGGAAGAGATAAAGCAAAGAACTTATATGCATATATGCATAACCCATAGACACAGACAACAGTACAGTGAAGGCAAGAGGGGGTGGGAGTGGGGAAGAGGGGGTCATTAGGGGGGAAATGGGGGACATCTGTAATACATTCAACAATAAAGATAAGTTTTTTAAAAAGGAAATTAAATTAAAATAAATAAATAAAAATTCTAAAAAGTAAAAGTCAAGCCCTGGTTGGTGTACCTCAGTCTGCTAAGCATTGTCCTGTGCACTTAAGTGTCACCAGATTTGATTCCTGGTCCGGGCATGTGCTTAGGTTTCAGGTTTGATCCCTGATTGGGGTGTGTGCCGGAGGTGACTGATCAATGTTTCTTTCTCTATCTCTCTCCCTCTCCCTTCCTCTCTCTCTAAAAAAATCAATAAAGAGAAGATGGCAGAGGGCAGGACCAAAGGGAGGGTGAGTGTGAGAGAGTGAACTAGTGTGTGAGAGAGTGAGTGGACGTGAAGGTGGACAACCAAACTCGTGCAGTGCAGAGACTCAGAGCAGAAGGTTCCTGTGCTGTGGACAGGGAGCAACCAGCTACCACGGTAAGCAGCTCTTCAAAGCGCTTCCCCCTGCACCTCTGGGAGGTCCCACCATTTTGGAAGATCCCAGGTCTTCCCTAGGAGGAGGCAGTGGGAGCAGCTAAGGCCCAGCAACCTGAGCCCACCAGCGCACCTGGCACCATCAGACCAGTGGACACCCTGTGTCAACACAAACCAGTACACAGAACCGGAGTTGTCAAGGTGCCTGCTGCGGAAGCTGCAAGCCAGGAGGCCAGCACCATCTCCCATGGTAGCAGCCTGATTAGAGTCCACATATACCCCCAGCAACAGAGGCTCGGGAGCAGACATCCATCCCCAGGCAACAGAAGCACAGATCAGCAGCTGAGACACATCCCCAAAAACTAGAGCAAAGGCTGAGCAGGAGCTGAGCCGCACTGGGCAGCCGCACTGGGCAGCAGCACTCCCCAGCCACCAGCAGTGGGACCTGGAGCTCCACAGGGGCCTGTGCAACACACTGGCCAATAAGAGCAGTGGGGAGCTGGGGCACCACAGAGGTCTTTGTAGCCCAGCTACTCACAAGATAGGCATGGAACCAGGTCTCCAGAAGGGACTGTGTGATCCAGGTCCACACAGAACCTGCGGAGAGCTGGGGCACCAGAGAGGCCTTTGCAACCCAGCTGCCCACAAGACAGGCTTGGAGCAAGGTCTCCAAAGGGACTGTGCCATCCAGCTGCCCGTGGGACCTGCGGGGAGCTGGGGCACCAGAGAGGGCTGTGCAACCCAGCTGCCCACAAGATAGGCTTGGAGCCAGGTTTCCAGAAGGGACTATGCAATCCAGCTCCCCAAGGGATCAGCGGGAAGCAGGGGCTCAAACAGGGCCTGTACAACCCAGCTGCCCACAAGATCAGCGGGGACCCCGGGCTCCAGTGAGGCCTGTGGGACACAGCTGCCCACGGTGTAGGCAGGGAGTGTGGCTCCAACAGGGCATGAGCTATACAGCTACAGGTGGCACCAGAGACCAGCTGGGAACACAGCTTCAGAGGGGCCCATGTGATCCACCAGCAGAACCTACCAGGACACACCAATACCAGCCCCCAGTAGTCAGTCCTCCAGGATCCACAGCAGACAAGAGGCGACACGCAACAAAACAGTCTGGGAGGCACAGTAGCCTTATTTGATATACAGTGAGCTGCCTACACATCCAAACATCCCTCACCAGCTCTAGAGCTACCAGATGGCTAAAATGGGGAGATGAAGAAACAACACCCAAAGGAACGAAAAAGAGGAATCACCAGAAAAGGAACTATAGGAAATGGAAAACAACAACTTGTCAGATAAAGAATTCAAAGCAATGATTTTAAGTGTGCTCAAACAATTTGGTGAGAACTACAAGCAAGTTAATAAGAATTATGAAGAGCTCACTGGGAACTACTTATCTTAAAAAAAGAGGTAGAAGCTACGCATAAAAAGGTAGAAGCTATGCATAAAAATTAAGAGGAAATAAAGAATGACACAGCTGTTATGAAAAATACCTTAGAAGGGTTCAATAGTAGATTAGAAGAAGCAGAAGACCAAATCAGCGACTTAGAAGACAAGGAAGAGAAAATCACTCAAATAGAGCAGCAAATGGAAAAATAATTTAAAAAGCAAGAGGAGCGTTTAAGGGAGCTGTGGGACAATACAAAACCTAACAACATTTGCATTATAGGGATACTGGCAGGAGAAGAATCAGAGAAAGGAATAGAGAACCTGTTTGAAGAAATAATGACAGAAAACTTCCCTAAACTGGTGAAGGCAAAAGTCACACAAGTCCAGGAAACACAGAGAGTCACAAGCAAGATGAACCCCAGAAGACCCACAGCTAGACACATTGTAATAAGAATGGCAAACATTAAAGACAAAGAAAGAATCTTAAAGGAAGCAAGAGAGAGACAGAAAGTTACCTACAAGGGAGCTCCCATTAGACTGTCAGCTGATTTCTCAATAGAAACGATGCAGGCCAGAAGGGAGTGGCATGAAGTGTACAAAGTAATGCAAGGCAAGGGTCTGAATCCAAGACAACTCTATTCAGCAAGGCTATCATTAAAAAAAATTGAAGAAGAAATAAAGAGCTTCACAGATTAAAAAAAAAAAAAAAAAGCTAAAGGAATTTACCACCACCAAACCAGCACTGCAAAAAATGCTGAAGGGACTGTTGTAAGAACAAGAAGAAACAGAGAGAGAGAGAGAGAGAGAGAGAGAGAGAGAGAGAGAGAGAGAGAGAGAGAAACACAGGCATAAAATTAAAATGGCAACTAATAACTATCTATCAATAATTACCTTAAATGTTAATGGCTTAAATGCTGCAATCAAAAGACATAAGGTAGATGATTAGATAAGTAAACAAGACCCATATATATGCCGTCTACAAGAGACCCACCTCACAACAAAAGACTCACACAGGATGAAAGTGAAGGGATGGAAAAAAATTTCCAAGCAAATGGAAATTGAATAAAAGCTGGGTAGCAATACTCATATCTGACAAGAGACTTCAAAACAAAGGTTATAATAAGAGACAGAGAAGGTCACTACATAATATTAAAAGGATTAATCCAACAAGTGGTTATAACCCTGGTAAACATATACACACCAAATACGAGAGCACCAAAATATATTAGAAAACTTCTGGAGGACTTCAAGGGAGAGATCAATAGCAACACAATCATAGTGGGTGACTTTAACATGCCACTGACACCACTGGATAATCTTCTAGACAAAAAATTAACAACGACATACAGTCATTACAGGACGAACTAGATCAGTTGGACCTCATTGATATTTACAGAACATTTCACCCCAAAGCTGCAGCATATGCATTCTTCTCAAGTGCACATGGGTCATTCTCAAATATAAACCACATGTCAGGACACAAAGCAAGTCTCTACAAATTCAGGATGATTGAAATCATATCCAGCATCTTCTCAGATCAGAGTATCATGAAACTAGAACTCAATTACAATAAAAACACATAAAAACATTCAAACACTTGGAGGCTAAATAGCATGTTATTAAACAACAAATGTGTTACTAACAAGGAAAAATTAAAAACTTCCTGGAAACCAATGAAAAAGAACACACAACAACAGAAAATCTATGGGACACAGTGAAACCAGTCCTGAGAGGGAAGTTCATAGCACTACAGGCCTACCTCAAGAAACAAGAAAAATTTCTAATTGACTTTTGAACCCTACAACTTAAAGAACTAGAAAGTAAACAAAAAGAAAAACCCAGAGCTAGTAGGAGGAAGGAAATAGTAAGGTCAGAGCAGAAACAAACGACATAGAGACTAAAAAAACAATTCAAAAGATCAATGAAACAAAAAGCTGGTTCTTTGAAAAGATAAACAAGATCGACGGACCTTTAGTCAGACTCACCAAGAAACAAAAAGAGAGAAACCAAATAAACAAAATCAGAAATGAAAGAGAAGTAACTGAAACCACAGAAATACAAAGGATCATGGAAACATACTATGAACAATTATATGCCAACAAATTGGACAATCTAGGAGAAATGGACAAATTTCTAGAAACATACAGCCTCCCAAAACTGAACCAAGAAGAGATAGAAAACTTGAACAGACCAATAACAATACGGAAACTGAAGATGTAGTTAAGAATCTCCCAGCAAACAAAAGCCCAGGCCCCGATGGCTTCACGAGGGAGTTTTACCACACATTCAAAGAAGATCTAATACCCATTCTCCTCAAACTATTCCAAAATATCCATGAAGACGGAACACTTCCAAATCGTTTTATGTGACCAGCATAATCCTAATTGCCAAAACGGATAAAGACACTACAAAGAAAGAAAACTACAGGCCAATATCCCTGATGAACACAGATGCCAAAATCCTTAAACAAAATATTAGCAAATCGGATCCAGCAACACATCAAAAAAATGATTCAACATGACCAAGTGGGATTCATCCCAGGCATCCAAGGATGGTACAATATTCACAAATCAATAAATGTGATATACCACATAAACAAAACGAAAGATAAAAATCACATGATCATATCAATAGATGCTGAAAAAGCATTCAACAAAATCCAGCACCCATTTCTGATAAAAACGCTCAGCAATGTGGGAATAGAGGGATCATATCTCAACATAATAAAGGCATATATGAAAAACCTACAGCCAACATCATACTCAATGGGCAAAAACTAAAAACATTCCCCTTAAGAATGGGAACAAGACAGGGATGCCCACTTTTGTCACTGTTATTTAACATAATAATGGAAGTCTTAGCCACAGCAATTGGACATGAAGAAAAAATAAAAAGGATCCAAATTGAAAGGAGGAAGTGAAACTGTCATTATTTGCAGATGACATGATATTGTACATAGAAAACCCTGAAGACTCAATCAAAAATCTACTAGACTTAATAAATGAATTTGGCAAAGTAGCAGGATACAAAATTAACGTCAAGAAATCGGCGGCATTCTTATACACCAATGATGAACTCACAGAAAGAGAAACTAAAAAAACAATCCCATTTACCATCGCAGCAAAAAAATTAAGATACCGAGGGATAAACTTAACCAAACAAGCAAAGGACCTCTTCACAGAACATTACAGGTCATTAAAAAAAAAATAGAGGAAGATATAAAAAAGTAGAAGCATTTATCTTGTTCATGGATTGGAAGAATTAACATCATTAAAATGTCCATACTACCCAAAGCAATCTATAGATTCAATGCAATCCACATCAAAATACCAACGACATATATCACAGAACTAGAACATACCCTCCAAAAGTTTATATGGAACCAAAAAAGACCCCAAATAGCCACAGCAATCTTGAAAAAGAAGAACAAACTAGGAGGGATCACATTGCCAGATATCAGGTTATACTACAAAGCCACTGTAATCAATACAGCCTGGTACTGGCACAAAAACAGGCAGATAGATCAATGGAACAGAACAGAGAACCCAGAGATTGACCCCAGACAATATGCTCAATTCATATTTGACAAAGGTGGCAAGAGCATACAGTGGAGTCAAGACAGTCTCTTCAATAAGTGGCATTGGGAAAATCGGACAGCTACTTGCAAAAAAATAAAGCTAGACCACCAAGTTACACCATATACGAGAATAAACTCAAAAGGGATGAAAGACTTAAATGTAACTCCTGAATCCATAAAAATTGTAGAAGAAAATGCAGGCAACAAAATTTGAGACATCATATGCAGCAGAATTTTCACTGATACAACACTTAAGGCAAGAGAATCAAAGGAAAAATGAACACACGGGACTACATCAAACTAAAAAGTTTCTGCACAGTAAAAGAAACAACTATCAAAATGGAAAGAGAACTCACTTTTTTGGAGACCATAATTGCCAATGATGCATCAGATAAGGGGTTCATTTCCAAGATATACAGAGTGCTTATACAACTCAACAAAAGGAAGACAAAGAACCCAATTAAAAAACAGGCAGAGGATCTAAATAGACACCTCTCCAAACAGGACATACAAATGGCCAAGAGACATATGACAAAATGCTCAATGTCACTAATCATCAGAGAGATGCAAATTAAAACAACAATGAGGTATCACCTCACACCTGTCAGAATGGCCGCCATCAACAAATCATCAAACAACAAGTGTTGGCGAGGGTGTGGAGAAAAGGGGACTCTAGTACACTGCTGGTGGGAATGCAGACTGGTGCAGCCACTATGGAAAACACTATGGTGTTACCTCAAAAAATTAAAAATTGAACTGCCATTTGACCCAGTGATCCCACTTCTAGGAATATACCCTAAGAAACCTGAAACTCCAATCAGAAAGAATATATGTATCCCTATGTTCATAGCAGCACTATTTACAATAGCTAAGATCTGGAAACAACCCAAGTGTCCATCAGTAGGTGAGTGGATAAAAAAGCAGTGGTACATATACACAATGGAGTACTATGCAGCTGTAAGAAAGAAAGATCTCTTATCCTTTGAGATGACATGGAGTGACCTGGAGAGTATTATGCTAAGCGAAACAAGCCAAGCAGAGAAAGACAAATATCACATGATCTCACTTATTTGTGGAATATAATGAACTAAACAAACTGATGAACAAAATTGACCCAGAGGCATAGAGGTCGGGTACAGACTGACAAATCTCAGAGGAAGGGATTTGGGGGAGAAGAGATAAAGCACAGAACTTATATGTGTATGCATGACCAATGGACATAGACAATGAACCTGGGGAGGGTGTGGGGGGTGGAGGAGGAGGGTGTCAGTGGGGGGGAAAGGAGAAACATCTGTAACAAAAACAAATTGAAAAAATAAATAAATTAGAAAAAGAAAAAAAATAAATTAAAAAATCAATAAAAACATATATATTTTTTTCCTCCTGACCCGGAAGTCTAAAAACATATTTTTTAAAAGTCAAATAGTCATATAACTTTCCAATGAATATTAAGTTGAAAAATATATAACTGTATAGACAGTATGGTCCCAAATTATAATGTATATTCAGTTTTATAAAAATTATTTGCAATGATGTAAAAAATGTTTCCTAATCTACCTTGTAATTTGTAGGATGCAATTTTCTTTTATGTCTCACTTCAAAAGTGTCAGGAGTCCTATGCCATGGAGTGAAATTTAGAAACTGAAAATAACAACCAAATGAAAAGGAACAGTACAGGGGATCATAGTGACAATGAAATAGTTTCATATCATGATCGTCAGTAATTACACAGATCTATACATGTTGTAACCTTAAATGTAACCACACGTACACCCACACGAGTTCATCGTAAAATTCATGGAATGTAAATATGTTTATGTATTGTACCAAATGTCAGGGTCCTTGCTTGATATTGTACAATAGCTGTGTAAGTTGTTAACATTGGGGGAACTAGGTAAGGAGCACATGGAACTAAGTAAGGAACTAGGTAAGGAGTATCTTACAGAGGTAAGATAGTCTGCATCTTCTGTGAATCTATAATAATTTCAAGATAAAAATATAAAGAAATCAATCAGAGTAGACTCATGAATATTCCTATAGTTGTAAAGTTGCTCTCACCTCCATTCTCATAGCTTTCTTCATGTGGAGAGAAGAGGTGGGAACGAGTCAGAATCAGCAATCAGGAATTGAAAAGAACCACAGTAGATCAATTTGAGTGAATACCATGGCAGAAATAAAGGTTTACAAACGCTATCTTCTAGTACCATATAGCAAAGGACAATGATGATACAGTATAGGGGGAGAGTTGTGGGAGTATATGTTTGCTTATTTGTGTGCATAGCTCTGTTAAAATTTTACTCTGTAAATGTTTAATAGTGAATTTCAGAATGATAGTCTCTCAACCGCACTAAAGGGTAGTTTTAGATCTAGGGCATTTTGCCACTAAGTTTCTATTTTATTTTGTGGGAACAATTCTGTTTCTGAGAAAATGTAAAATTGTTGATGTACTCTCATGCTGACAATGCCAGGATAGATGGGGCAGATGAGGTTCCTTATAAAAACCTTATAGCCCAAGTGACTGAATTGACTCAGGTTACATAACTGGTGGCATAAACCTTAGTATTTGCTATGAGCTGCTAATTTATCAAAATATGATGCTGTAACACTTTGTAAATATATTGCATTCCAGTCCGTTGGGTAATTTATCTGTAAACATCCTGTCTTTCTCATTTGACAATGTTCTTTTCCATATCGAGGGCCATATTTATTTCATCCCTATATTCTGAGTGCCTACATAAGATGTGGACATTAGTAAGAACCCAAAAAATGTGTGATAAATGAATGAATGAGTATGGCAGATGAGGTAATTATTTTTAGTCCTTAGTCTGGATAATAAGGGTAGCATATTTCATCCTCTTTACCTTTTTTATGAGAGGTATTACTTTTAGAGTTTGAGGTCCAAATATGGTGCAGTGCTGGAATAGTTCTAGATCCAGGGGCAAATTAATGTATAAATAGACTGGGAATTGCCTAGGTACTGCGTTTTGAGGGAAGGACATCACTCAAATATCTCTCTGCCATCAGGTACTTAAAAGATATTTGTCTTGTCTGGCCGGTGTGGCTTAGTGTTTGAACACTGATCCACGCACCAAGAGGTCACCGGTTCAATTCCTGGTCAGGACACATGCCCAGGTGGTGGGCCAAATCCCCAGTGGGGGGCATGCAGGAGGCGGCCAATCGATGTTCTCTCTCATAAATGTTTCTATCTCTCTCTCCCTCTCACTTCCTCTCTCTCTAAAAATCAATAAAGGAAAAAAATAAAACATGTAAATTTATTTTTTAAAAAAAGGTACTTGTCTCATTCAATTCTAGCTTCTATAACAAAATACCACAGACTGGTTGGCTTATAAACAATAGAAATTTATTTCTCCCAGTTTTGGAGGCTAGAAGTCTGAGATCAGGGTACCAATAGTGTCAGGTTAGAGGCTGCTTCGAGTGTCCAGCCTTCTTGTTGTGTTGTCACATGGAGAGAGAAGTAATGGATCTCTGTGGGGTCTTTTTTATAAAACACTAATCCTATTCATGAGGGTTTTACCCTCATCACCTGAGCCTCCCAAAGGCCCCGCTTCCTAATAACATCACATTGTGCATTAGGATTTCAGTATATGATTTTGGGGAAGGGGACACAAACATTCAGACCATAGCAGCCCTCAATATTATCTTAGGCTAATATAACTGGGATATCTTTAAACATCATTGATTCCAAACCACTCATTTTACAAATGGAAAAAAAAAATAACTGAGAGGAGAAATTATTTATCTTAGGTCATCAAGCAAATTCTAATAAAATTTAAATTACACTAAGCTTCTTTCTACAATGATATATATTTCTTCAGGAAATAATGAGTTGGAATCATCTGGAACCTGGACTGAGAGATGTACTGGGAGATCATTCATGTATAAAATACAAAAAGGATCCTTGTCAGTATGTATTGATGAACATTTCAAAAGCAACTTTCTTGCTGAAATCAGAGTGACAGAACAAAAGAATGTGGAGAAATGTCTGAGCATTCACGTAACGTATATGTGGGCTTGGGGCATGAATTGGACTTAGCTGAAGATTAAGATTTGGAGAGTCATTAGTCAGCAACGATTAATAAAAGCATGAGATCGGGTGAGCACTTTGAGGGGATGGAAAAATAGAAGGGCACAAGACTAAAGAGTGAGACTTGAGGAGACCTCCAGCTACCAGCAAAGGAACTAGACTTTTCAAAAGAAATCTAGGAAAGAAGAACAAAGCTGAAAAAATGCATTACCTGACTTCAAGACTTACTATAAAGTTACAGTAATTTAGACAGTGTAGTTCTGACATAAGAATATAGAAAATATACCACTAGGACAAAATAGTTTAGAATAGACTCACGCATATATGGTTATTTGATTTCTGACAAAGACATCAAAACAACCTAATGTGGAAAGAAAATTATTTTCAACCAGTGGGGCTGGAACAACTGAATATCCACATATTGAAAAAAACTTAAAACCTCATCTAGTACCTTACACCATATGCAAAAATTAATTTGAGCTGTATCATAGATGTAAGTATAAAAGCTAAGAACAACATAAAAATGAATCATAAAATAAAATAATTAATAAATTACACTTTATCAAAGTTAAAATGTGTGGTCACTAAAAGGCATCATTAAGAAAATTGATACAAAGGACAAAAACTGGGAGAAAATAGTCATAATTCATATATTTGGCAAAGGATTAGTATCTAGATTATATAAAGAATGCCTAAAAAAACAATAATCAAAAGACAGGCAATAGAAATGGGCAAATCAGGAGAAAAGACACTTCACAAAAGAAGATACATAAATGACCAATAAGTACGTGGAAATGTGCTTGACACCACTAATCATCAGGAAAATTCAGATTAAAGCCAAATGTGGGCACAAACAAGAATCAACCAATGAATGCATAAATAAGTGGAACAACAAATCAATGTTTCTCTCTCTCTTTCTCTCCTTTCCTCTTTCTCTGTAAAATCAATCAATCAATAATAATAATAATAATAATAAAATAATAAAAACAAATGTGATAACTAACACTGTACACACACCAGAATGGTTAAAATTAAAAAGACTGGATAAGTCAAATATTGACAAGAATTTGGAGCAAATGGAACTTTTATACACTGCTAGTAGAAGTGTAAAAGGTGTATTACTACATTGGGAAAAATTGTAATAGTCTCATAAAATGAACCACACACCTACTCTAGGACACAGAAAATCCACTCTTTGGCATTTACAACAAAAACCATGCTCTATTCATAACAGCCCAAATTTCGAAGCAGCCCAAGTGTTGTCAACTAGAAAATAGATAAATAAACTGTGATATATTCATATTATGGAATACTACCCAGCAATAAAAAGTAACGGAATATATAACAATATGGATGAATCTAAAAACATTTTTCCTGAGCAAAATAAGCCTTACACAAAGATCATACATGGTATGATAATATTTGTAATATGTTCTAAAATGGAAACAAGTAATCTAAGGGGAAAAAAATCAGACCACTAGTTTCCTGTGGGTAGGTGGGTATTGACTAGGAAGGGACAGAAGAGAGCTTTCTGTGGTGATAGAAATATCTTATATCTTGATAGGTGTGTGAATTTGTCAAAACAAATCAATTGATACACTTAAGAAGTTTGTATATTATATAAAAATTTTAGCTCACCCCCCAAAGACGTATACAAATATTTTGTGTTGGTATGTGTATATGAGAGAGAGGGTGGGGAAGAAGGGAGGGATGGGGGGTGGCAGGGAGGTGAGAGAGAGAGAGAGAGAGAGAGAGAGAGAGAGAGAGAGAGAGAGAGACTGTTTAAAATAATTTTGGATACACAAAATTTCCAAGTAAACTTCATTTAAAGATCATTAAAATGTACATTTTGGATGGAAATAATTTATTTAAAGAACATTTTCTTTTCATCATCTTGCTGTTTTTTCTTTTTCTATATGACTGTACTGGTCTAACAACCCATATTGCTTAACAAATTATTTTTAGAGTAGGCAAATAATAGATTGTTCAATAGAAAAGAAGGAAGGATTTAGTAAGGCTGATCCACTCTAGTGTAATAATCAAGGCTGTGAATCATACTTTGCTCATAGATCATTTTCTTTGGTTTTTGCCTACCGAAGAGAATAATTTGCTCATTGGGTTCTATAAATCACATAGAACAACTAGGTTTCAGAGACATTCCAATAATCCAGACCTAGTTGACACGGCCTGTTTCAGACCATGAGACATACAGGAATGAAGCACTGTGGGAAGATCATTCTTTTCCCAAGCATCTCTTACATACCAGGAGCTTTTGACTCCTATTATTCACCTATACTAGGCTAATTAATGTTTTCTGGACACTCAGTGCTATTTCATGACTCTGTGCCTTTGCTTAACATAGTGGGTTTTTTTGGTTTGTTTGTTTTGTTTTGTTTTTGGCCTAGAGTCATCTACCAGCTTTCAAGTGGTTAAATTTCTACTTGTCTTTTAAGACTCAACTCAAAAATTAACTATTCTTTGAAAAATTTCAAATTTCCCTAATCAATTTGTTCCCTCTTGGCACCTTGATTGTATTACAGCATTTATCATAATCTGACTAAATTTGAGAGAAAATGAGAGTTTCTAGAAAGTATAACCTATGTATTTGGTATCTAGCAGAGTTTAGTCATATAATATTATAAAAGGTGGAGTAAAAGTAAGTTTAGAGTTGTGAGTACGTGAAACACAGAGCTTATTCTTATATTCTTATTTATTAATTACTGTTATTTTCCATGCAAACAACTGTAAACCTATTTTATCCCACCATGTACATAATTCTTATGACTCCAAGGAAACTTGAAGACATCTTTAGTGAAATGTCCCTGAGAGTAGGAAGCAGGACTCTTTATTTAGTGTCCTGCCACTCCACAACACACACACACACACACACACACACACACATACACACACATATACACAGATGCCTCTGTTTTGTGTGTATTTGACATTCAATGTGTTGGTGAATGTAATGGTGACATATTTTGAAATGTCCCTAAGATCCATGAAATACAAAAAATTTCAAGCTGTTTTATTCAGCTGGTTTACATTAAAGGGAAAACTGTAGAGCAGCCAGCCTTTTAGAACTAATCTATTTTGGTTTTGAAATTTTAAAAGTAAAGAAAACTTGGGTTGTAATCATTTAGTTTGTACAAGGGTATTAGTGATGTAGAGGTTTACATAGTGAACAGTGTAAAACTGAATAGTTATTTCCAATTGGCATCCCACTTTATTAATCCCAATGAGAAAAGAAAACTTCCCTGTTGTTAAACCCCAGAGTATCCCATTTTCTGCAAGATTAACTCAGTCTCAATTCATTCATCCTTGCATGAATGCTTTATACAGGCTTCAGTTATGTGCTGTGCAGCATTGACAGCTTATAAGGTAATAATTATCCACTGAGCCAATAAGCAGAGCAACTGACTCACAGGAGTCAAGCTTTACTCAATCATCACCTGTGTACATTTCTCACTCTAATTGTTAACTCTACAGAATTGGAAACAAATTATTTTAAGAGTGTACACAATTATTTAGAGTAAAAAATGTACAGATATGCTGACATGTGGGACAAACTTGGCAATACTCTTTAATGTAAAGAAGTGTCATAGCTGGCAGGACAGCGTCAGAAGCCAGAGAGCCCTGCCTGGCTTTTTAAGTTGGCTGTCCCAGTTTCCCTACTAAACAGATATGTGCATCCTCCCAGAGGAACAGAACATCTCTGAGACCTTTAGGGGGCACATCTCTCAGTGTGTGCACCTGTAAAGTGATTGTATGAGACATAGGGAGGCATAGTGTTTGAAAAAAAAAATAGAAATGGAGAAATTGGACTGATATTTTGCTAACTGGTTTAGATTCTAATACAGAAAACCATCCATGCTGCGCATTCAAGAAAGACTTCCTGCAAGATGATGAAATTGCAGCTGTAACAAACCTCTTCAAGAATGTCCATATAGAAATTAGAACATTCTAGCCTGGCTGGTGTGGCTCAGTGGTTGAGCATCGACCCATGCACCAAGAGGTGGCTGGTTCGATTCCTGGTCAGGGCACAATCCCAGGTTGTGGGTCAAATCCTTAGTGGGTGGCATGCAGGAGGCAGCCAATTGAAGTTCTCTCTCATCGATGTTTCTATCTCTCTCTCCTTCTCCCTTTCTCTCTCTCTAAAATCTACAAATAAATTTAAAAGAAAAGAAATTGGAACATTCTAAAAGTGATGTCATGTACTTTCTGTATTTTTTTATCAAAGTAAATGTGATGAAGTAAATACCAGGCACTTGGCACTCATGTGATATTAACAAAAGGGATGATTGATTTGGCATAGACAATTGTTCTCTGTGAAACAAATTCAAAATGACCTCTAAAAAGCAGCATAATATTTAGAGATCAAAAAGGTCTGGGGTGTGATGGTCTATGAAAGACCAAAATGCTGTTTCTCTAAGTTAGGATTTCTCTCTCTCTCTTTTTTCTCATTTAGAGCTAAAAAAGAAGCCCAGAATTAGAGATATATCCTGTTGATTGCACTATAGCTTGTAGCTTTCTCAGTCCTTAGTGGGAAAAAGCACACCCAAGTGACAGAAAAAGCTAGCATGGCAACCTGGTGTTTTCATCCCAGGATAGCTCACTGCATCAAGCCAAACCATGGAACCACACCTTTGCATACTGAGTGATGAAAAGTTGTCACTGTAAATATGGTTAATAATTTGGGGCACCACTTATTTTGGTGATTGGAAATGGTCATCCATTAGGGCACTGCTATATCCCTGTACAGATTTTGGTACTGGAAAATGGATGTTGCTATAATCAATACCTAAAATGTGGCAGTTACTGTGAACAGAGGTTGGAAGAATTTGGGGAACCATGATAGAAAAAGCCTAGATTGCCTTGAAAAGCCTGCTGGTAGAAATATTGATGTGCCAGTGAGGACACACTTCAGCTAAATGAGTCTTCTAAGGCACATTTGCATGACAATTATTCAAAATAGATATCAGTTCTGATTCTGCCACCTTATATCCACAGAATGGCTATAATCAGCTGGTGCAGATGGAGAGATGATCCTACCAGATACTCATTTTTCCCTAAGTGTTCGTTTGGAAAATGGGTGGTTGGAAAATATGGGAACATGTAGCTGGAGTGTTTGAAACATTCTTCAGTGAACTTGACTGAGTTAGGACTAGGGCAAGGGAGATGAGGCAGAGTACTACAGGTCACTTTCCCTCTCAATCCTTTAAGGATTCCATGGCAATGATTATGCTTCTCTCCAGGTAAAAACAACTGGACGAAAAATCTGGCAATTGTTTTGTTTTTAAATCATTACAAGAAGCTTGAAGAAAGTGGTTGGGTTCCCTCCTGCCCCCCATATTGTCTCTCATGCTCAATACAATGCAAGGATTGGCTATATACTCACAGATGGTGGTGACAACATAAAATGTAGTGCTATGCCATAGAGCAGTGGTTCTCAAACTGTGGTGGGCATCAGATTCAGTAGATTGCCACGCCTAGCCTACAACCATGGAAGCAAACTAAATATCACAGATGATTCAGGTACCCACAAAAGGCATAAGGGATCACCAGTCTACTTCAGGGTTAATATGTGCTCTGTGAAACTATGACTTCATGGCCAATACCTTATCCCAGCATTTCTTGAAATTAAGCAGGATTCCTTAACACAGGGCTTTTGATAACTCATTGTACAAACACATTTTTTTAAATCCTCACCTGAGGATATTTTTTACATTAATTTTCAGATAGAACGGGAGGGAGAGAGGGAGGAAGAGAGAGAGAGAGAAACATCGATGTGAGAGAGACACATTGATTGGTTGCCACCCACTCAACCCCAACCAGAGCCTGGGACAAACTGCAACTGAGGTACGTGCCCTTGGCCGGAATCGAACCTAGGACTCTTTGGTCTGTGGGCGATGCTCTTATTGCGGAGCCATACCAGCCAGGGCCTAACACACATTTTTTTAAAATTTCAAAGCAGGAATCAGTGTATGCCAGTGGTTCTCAGAGTGTGTTTCCCTAGATCTAGCAGCCTCAGCATTGCCTCGGAACTTGATAGAAATCCAGAGTCTTGAGCCCATCCCAGACCTGCTCAATCAAAACCTCTGGAAGTAGGGTTGAGCAAGGTGAGTCTTATAAACCCTCCAGGTGTTTCTGATGTGTACAAAAGGTTTGAGAGCCAGTAGTCTTTGCATTGCTTTCCAAAACTATTCTTTCATCAAGCACGTGGCAGGGCTAATATAGTCTGCCATAAGAAATGTTTCTGAAGTGTGTGTGTGTGTGTGTGTGTGTGTGTGTGTAATGAAAATATGAAAGCATCATCACTTGTAGGGAGTTTTTTTGTTTTTTGTTTTGGGCAACTATTTGATTGCTGATTTATATAAACACCGCTTTCTGTTAAAAACAACTTGAGGCAGCTCAAGAAGAATGCTGGCAGTAAAGGATCTTTCTGGGGTATTTTGACCACCTCTTATTTATGCCAGGCTTCCCTGAGACACCAATGTACTGATTTGTTTATTACCAGCAGATCTACGCTCTTCCAGAGTAATGAGAAAACCAATGCAGCAACCAAAATAGTCAATACACCAAACCTTAAAGTCCTTGGAGCAAGAGGGAGACAATGCATTCTTTTCTCTGATTGAAAATTAGCAAGACTTAATAGGGAACGGGGTTGAGTGAGTTTACTTCTGGTACATGGTACAAAGACACCTGAGTCCACACTTCATGCAGGTAGACTTTAAAGCTCAGGCAGGATGAGGGCTTAAGATGGAATCACAACTGGGTGGGGCTCGGAGTTCCTGTTGGATGTGGCCGGAAATACCTTAGAATTGGGCAGCTTCCCCTCTGTACAAAAGCATGCTGATTGAGGGCCCCAGTAACTCTATTTGATGGATGCCCTGCAAAGAATCATTCAATTATGTTTTACCTGTTTCTCCACTTTTACTTTCTTATATCAACTACTCCTGAAGCATGCATTGCCAGGTAATGGCAGCTTTGGGGAATTAGTGAATAGTCAACAACATTAAAACTGTTTACATTTTCCTTCAGCTCTCGGAGGTGAAAAGGACCTTAGATGTTTATTCCTATGTCTTCCCTCTACCCACAAAATGAGCAACAGAAAGGGAAAATAATGTGAATGCCAGAGAGAATACTAGAACATTTGTACAATTCCATCACTGAATGGGAATGAGAATTTTGGTTCCAATCTGAAGTCCAAGTATAATAATTAGTACAATAAACACACTTTAAAGAGGGTTCATGTTAATATGAATCTCTAGATTGCAGATTATCTGCGGGTGGTGATCTCATGTATAATTCAAGATTTAACTCCAGTTCTATGACAGTTAGTGGTAATAGATACTCAACAAAGACATGTTAAATAATTTTTCTTTGAATGAATATAAAGAGTTTATTCGGTGCATATTTGGGTATACAACAATAAATATTAAATATTTTTGTAATGTTTTTGTGTACAGGACAGAAATCTGCCTGTACATGCCATGTCCACTTTTGGAACACAGATTTTAACAATTATTAATGCACAAAATCTTACATATCATGCAACTCTATGCCAAGATTCCAACTTGCTTCCATGCAACAGATATGAAGATGTAAATGGAAACCTACCTAAATCTTAAACACTTTTCCAGAAGCAAGTATAAGTATATGTTGTTTAGGGGTAACCAGTCTTAATATTTCCTTGTATACAATATTCGCGTGCCAAATACAATAACAAGAGGACTCATACACATACAGATGAGACATTTGTTATTTTAACAACACAAAAGACAACATCACAGTTCCACAATTCCTGTCTTTACACAAGAAACCACAACAATAGTTTAACACGATAACACAAATGGAATTAAGAGAAATCTACACTTGAGAATATTTTTTTGTTTAAGTAATCTTTACTGACTTGGGTTGACAATGCAATTCAATTTCTACACGCAAAGTATAGCACAAGAACTTGACCAGAATACTACAAATCTAAAAAAAAATAAAAAATAAAAAAAGGTAAAATCACAAAAACACTGTTACCTTGAGCCTGAGATGCCAATTCAGATCCAACCCTGAATTTGGTTGATTTGGATTAAGTGACACAGAGTCAACAGAACCACTGAATTTCAGATATCAGAAAGTTGCACTATACCAAAGTAAATAATACATTTGAATCAAGCATAGATAGAAAACATTAAGCCAAGAAAACAACACAGTTCACATAATTTTGTTTGCCCCTACAAAACATTTAAGTGGTTAATTTCATTTTGTTTTTGAAGAGCAATTGTGGTCTTTAAAATTTTCTTGCTTGGAGGCCAAATTTTTATCAGCATCAGTGCTGTGAAACGATTGTGGTTTGTCATTCCCAAATTATTAGTGAGATCATGAGAAAATTGGGCAGTCCTTCTCCTGGATTTAGTTCACTGATAATGCTTAGCATTCTTTTGCACAAGCTCAATCTAAATTATGGGGCTTTAGTCTGAATGATAAAAGTTTAATGGCAGATAGAATAGTGAACTCTGCCCATTTATTTGGTAAATGTCACTGACACATTTGAACTTTTGGGTGAAGGACTGCTAGAAGAATTCAACAGCACCTGGAGTAAGGTTCTGTTACAGAGCCCTTGTTCTGCCCTCACTGGCTACGTTGATTCATTGTGGCTCATGGATTTGCCTCCATTCAGCACTCCAGAGACACTTCTGCTTTTGGTTGGGGTCCCGCTTCCGGATCGGGAGAACTCTGTGAGATCGTGCAGTGAAGGCTCCTTGTACATGGCCACTGAAAAGCACAGAGAAAGGGTGTCAAAAGCCTTTGAATGAGTATACCACACTGGTCCTCAACTTTCCTTCTGTACTAGGCTTCTATGCTTTAGGCCAACCATGAAAAATGCTGCTTTCAAGGACTTAGTAGGAAGTGGACTGCATAAGATTAAGCAAAATCTACGTTTGGTGAAGCAGTGTGTAAAGAATTCTAATACCTAATTTCCATCACTTACAGTTATATATATGGGAGAATTGATGAAAAATGGATTTAATAAAGCTCTTATAAGTTTAAATATGGTCTACAGCATGCTGTGCAAGCCAAATATTAAAAACATTTTAAAATGCTGATTTCTATCATGCTTTAAAACTCCTAAAGAGTCTAAATATTATCACAATTCTTAATGCAGTAAATGGTAAATATAATTATTGTTATGCTGTAAATAACAGTACTAGCTTATGTTTATTGAGCACTTACAATATGCTAGATACTGTTCTAAGTGCTCCCTATTCATATCTCTTCTAATCCATGTAAGAATCCTCTCACATACCTACTCTTATCCATATTTTACAGATGAGGAGCTTGAGGCATACACATGGCAATGATCTTCCTAAGACCATTTGGTTAGTAAAGGGTAAAGCTGGGATTTGAATCCAAGTAGTCTGGCTCCAAAAAAAAATGTGCTGTGAAGCAGTGCTATGTTGATTGACTGAGCAGTCTGCCGTACTTGAAACCCGAGTTTAACCCCAGGCCCTTAACCTCTTAGAGGTCTTGCTCTGCTTTGCCTGCATTTTCTATTCCTTCACCACCATATCTTGCTACTTTTAACATCCCAATCTTCTGTAGCTCATTCCTATCGTCCACCCTTTCTAATTTGCTATTAGTCTGCTAATAATGACTAGAAAATAAAACTACAAATGAAAATTGTTGGGACAATATTGTTCGGCCCTTAGGGAGTGTCCAAGGAGCTTTCCAATAGTGTTAAGTGTATACATGTCTAAGCATCTGTTTTTCTGCCCAGTGACCATTCTGGCATGATTTGGGGTTCTTGGCTGTCCTGAATTAGCAATTAAACTATTTCCATACAAGTAAGGTGTTATTATATGTAGATACTATAGGAAAATTAAAATCAGGAGATTAGATACTATTGCTGCTGCTTTAAGGTTTTAAGTATTTAAAATGTTACTAAATTTTGTGTAAGTGCCTTAATGTAGAAAAATTATGTTCCATTTTCAAAAGTGTGATAAAGGACTGATTTAAATACATACCCATTTAATCCATAGCTCCTATAACATCAAGCTTACCTTTCAGTGGTTTGGGCAGAAAGTGAGCTGCAGGCTTGTTTTTCTTCACATGGTTTCCTTTCATGATCTCTCCTTCTTTGTTCAAACCCAGATACCACCCTCGGCCTGACTGCTGCTGACGGTATATCATTGATGAATATGTCACATAATAATTTTCAAACACGGATTCTTTGAATTTGCACTCAGGTGTGAAATGTTCCTACAAAAAAAGTATAAATAAATAAAGCTCAATATTTATAGCTATGAATTTCAAGGAGAATCATGTGATATTGCCCTTTAGAAGTTAAGAACATACTTTGTTAAAGCTTGTATGATAGTGTTCTATTTTAATAGCATAAACTATTATCATTGGAAAACAAGGCTATATATAGTGTTTTGTGTGATGCTTTAGAAAAAGCACTAAGTGCAAGTGCTATCGACCAATGATTAGCTCTTTTTGTAATAAGATAATGGAAAAATTATAACCAGTCACATAAGTATAATATATCAGACAAATACAAGAGCCAAAGATAAAAAAGACAAGCATAAAGCTGTCACATGCAGCTTTGTTTCCTTAAGGATTAAATATGAGAAAATAAACATTCAATCCTTGTACTTAATTTTCATAGATTTTCCAATTACTATAAACTATAATTTTTAATTGTCCCAAACTGAAATCTGTGTTACAATGTTGGCTGCCTATATTTTCAAAGGAATGCTACAAAGAAAAACTGCCTTTTATTTTTAGGTAAACCAAACTGATTTTTTTTAGATCATTGGACCTTGACTTAAAAAATAACTTCCTTATCCTTATCTTATCTTACAGTAATGTTTACAAGCAAATCAATATAGAAGCAAGGAATTTGCAGTGATTTTATAAGCAGACATGAGAGAGAAGTCCAGCAGACTCTCAACCCTGGAATGTAATATTCCACCACATGTTTGACCATGTTTTCTTTGGACTTGCCCATACAAATGATGGGCTCCTGACCCAACTGATTGTTTCAGAAACAAAAACAGAAACAGAAACCTTCTTTCAAGTTTTGTGTATGACTGTGTACGCAATAAACAGCTATTTAAAATGGCCATTTGTAAGCAAAATAAAATGAACAGCAAATTTTAATCCCTAAGTAATCTACAGAGTAGCAGAGGGTCCACCAGGAGTGGAAGATAATGAAGAAAATGCTAACTGAGCTACATGTGACAGTGGCACCAAGAAAGACATTAGATTTTTGCTCATTTGCTGAGTTGTTATCAGGAATAACTTTTGATAAAACCCTAACATAAACCACCTTATAAAAATAGTGCAAGCTTTCTGGACACCAGTCCTTTCTTAATTCCTCCACGGTCCTACTTTCTTTCACTTTCGTATGAGATATCATTCTAAGCAATGCACACTACCTCAACAACAGGATCTAAAACACTCTCATATAGAATCACTTAAGCAAAGAGGGCCAGATTCCTCAAATTGAAGCTGTTTTTCTCTAAAAGTTAAACAATTGAACTTTTTTTTTTCTTTTTTTTCTGGGAATCCACAAACTCTGTCTCAATAATCTCACTGATTCACATCTGGCGGGCAGAGTCCACAGACTTGAATCATGTTTTGGATTTATTTCTGCCTGGGGCACACTTGATAAATCCTAAAAAGATTCACATACATTTAACCTACCCAAGAAGAAACATACTTTGAAGAAAATTATTATGTGGCAGGAATCAAAATTGTTCTATTGATGGAATGTGAAAACAACTCTCTGTAGGGAAAACCAAGGAATACCTACAAAGAAATTTGACACAAAGTCTCCAGATTCCCTCCAGTGATGAGGATAACTGCACAGAATGTTGCTAAAATTCATTGGGAATTTAATCACCACTTTGGGGGGGAAATCTCATCGTTGGAGAGTGGATTTTAGATTCATAGAGTCAGAAATCATTCAAAAATAAATATGGTGAATATGCTTTAGGTGAGTAATTCTGTGTAGTCATATCAACATACTATATGACTGACTACAACATGATGAGGTGAGATCATTGTGTGCTCTAAGGCAGGTCCCAAAAAAGGGTTGCATTTAAAGTCTTTTGTGATCACAGCATTCATTCATTTACTCATTTATTCATTTGTCCATTCATATACACACATATTCTGACAATCCATTATATGCTTGAGTGATATTAAAAATTGTAGATAAATAGGATGTGGCCTCAGAAAGCTTACCATATATTTCAGGAGTCAGACATATACCCAAATAACCTGGACACAGGTTTTGCTGCCATTAAGTACAGAAAAGGAGGCATAAAGGAGGTGTTGTGTGAGAATAGAGGAAACCTGACAATTCTGATTGGGGAACTGGGGAATGGTGGGGTTTACAAAGACGGTATTACTGTATCTGAGCCTTGAAGGATGGGTAGGAATTCAAAACAGAAAGAGAAGAAGAAGAATATTTGAAGCACAGAGCTAAACTCCTCTAAACTCCACTTCTGTGTCCCCTGTCTCAGTAATTAGAATCCACCATCCTGGCAACTGCTAAAACTTAAAGCTTTCAGGGACCTTAATGTTCTTCCACATGCTCCTCCAGTCCATGATCTTGACCTTCCATTCCCATTGCCACTGCTCTAGTTTGTCCCCTTATTACCTCTTCACTGGCCTGCTATAATAACCTCCCAACTGGTCTCTCCCCTTCTGCTAAAAGATTTCCCTCCTAACACAAAGTTCCCATTCCTCAGGAACTTTTGAGGGTATCACCATGCCTCTAATAAAAGTGACAACTTGATGTTGCATTTAAAATTCTCCACAATTCAGTCACAACCATGGCTTCAGTTTCATCCTCTACCACAGCATTGTGCATGGCTTTGGACCTTTACAGATGCCATTCATTTTAGAATGAATTCTATCTCTATCTACTGGCTTCCCCCTCATCCCTCAAGGCCTTGCTCAAATATGACTGCCTCTGTAATCATATTTGATCTCTCTCAGTCAGGGTACTTGTATTTGTGCTCTCACAAACTCTAGCTAGATCTCCAGCTTGGCCCTGTGACTCAGGCACATGCTTGATTGGCTCTAAATAGCAGGAGACTTGTCTTATTTCTGAATCCACCTTACACCTTCATAAATGACTGGTCATATTGCCTAGCACACAACAGACCACTGATTATTGTTTACTGGATTTCAATTTCAGAGATTCAGATTTAAGGGTTGCAAATTCCAAGATTCAGAAGTATCAACTAGTAAAAAGTCTGCAGGAAATTTCCCTAATATTGTATAATGAAATCAGATCCTTTGTGCATTACTTAGTATCTGTTACAAATAACAGATACTATACAGATACTGACACCTACAACATTAGGAGGAAAAACTTGGCAATTGTTACAACTACTAGAAAATGGAAAGGAAGGATTCAGTGAACTGAATGCTCTGTCACATCCTGGCAATTTCTTAGTCATCATCACTAAATTTGGACTAAAACCTCAGGAGAAAGGGAGGAAAATGAGGGGGAAAAAGACCGTAGAAGCAACCAAAGAAGTGTTCTGTTCTATGTGTGTGACACTGTCATTTTATCCAGTGTTGGAATAAATAGGCAGAAGAGGCTTGATTTTATGTAATGTGGGGGAAAAAATAAATGAACGGATGAACTAAAAAGATGCCAAGCATTCCCTGAACAGACACTAAAAAATTACTTGGTATGAGTACAAAAGAAAAGGTGTTTTATATCTTAAAACTTTTTATGCACTGATTTCTCTTAAAAGTTGTTTACCTTTTGCATATCTTTCTTTTTTCAGAGAAATAACATCTTTTTAGTTCATGAAATAATCAGTCTGTCTCTCCTCTGCATCATTTCTTCTTGAAATTCAAAATAGTTTTTTTTAGTGAATATTGAACCATGTGTGTGTACCGTGTGTGTTCAAAGTTTTATTTTTTCTGGGGTATTTATTAAATAAATAATTTCTACTACTTTTTAAAATTGAGTTTATTGGGATGCCATTGGTTAATGAAATTATATAGGTTTCAGGTGTACAATTCTGTAATACATCATCTGTACACTATATTGTGTGTTCACCACGCCAAGTCAAGTGTCCTTCTATCCCCATTTATCCCCTTATATCCTCTTCTACCTCCATCCACCATACTGTTGTCTGTGTCTATGAGTTTTTTTTAACTTAATCCCTTCACCTTTTTTCATCCAGCCTCACAACCTCCCTCCCATTTGACAGCTGTCAGTCTGTTCTCTGTACTCATGAGTCTGTTTCTATTTTGTTTGTCAGTTTATTGTTCATTAGATTCCACATATAAGTGAGATCACATGATACTTGTCTTTCTCTGACTGGTTTATTTCACTTAGGATAATACTCACCAGCTGGTGAATATTGAACCTTTTTTTTCTAAGGAAACCATACCACCTAGTTACAATGATCATATTTTGGGTAAGGAATCAATAATACACATTTTCAGAATGACCATATCCAGAAGCAAGGTCTAACACTTCCTTTTACCAATTTACTCATTATTAAGGAGAGATAGTTATTTAGAGGTTGAAATATCACTGGTGAGGGGAAAAAACAACAAAAACAAAATGTGAAACCCTCTCTATCAGGTCAATAGGGAGTATTGGAGAATACTTGTAGCCACAAATGTAATGGTTAGCTGTCCTTTCCAGGACATCTTAGATCTACACACAGACTTTGAGAATCAAGTAAAGAAAGTATTAACACAATCATAATGTTATTTGCAAATAACCACCAGAACCAATGGTGTGCCAGAAAACGTCTTTGTCCCAGAACAAAAGACTTTGGACCTGTATAAATTGCTATTCTCATTAAACAACGAATGGGTTACTAATGAGATCAAGGAATAAATGAAAAACTTCCTGGAAACCAATGAAAACGAACACAACAACACAAAATCTATGGGACACAGCAAAAGCAGTCCTGAGAGGGACGTTCATAGCACTACAGGCCTACCTCAAGAAACAAGAAAAATTCCTTAAAGAACTAGAAAGTAAACAAAAAGAAAAACCCAGAGTTAGTAGGAGGAAGGAAATAGTAAAGGTCAGAGCAGAAATAAATGACATAGAGACTAAAAAAAAAACAATTTGAAAGATCAATGAAACAAAAAGCTGGTTCTTTGCAAAGATAAACACGATTGATGGACTTTTAGCCAGATTCACCAAGAAACAAAAAGAGAGGAACCAAATAAACAAAATCAGAAATGAAAGAGGAGAAGTAACAACTGACACTACAGAAATTCAAAGGATCATGGAAACATACTATGGACAATTATATGCCAACAAATTGGACAATCTAGGAGAAATGGACAAATTTCTAGAAACACACAGACTCCCAAAACTGAACCAGAAAGAGATAGAAAACTTGAACAGACCAATAACAACAAAGGATATTGAAGATGTAATTAAGAAACTCCTAGCAAACAAAAGCCCAGGCACAGATGGCTTCACGAGGGAGTTTTACCGAACATTCAAAGAAGATCTAATACCCAGTCTCCTCAAACTATTCCAAAAAATCAAAGAAGATGGAATACTTCCAAACTCATTTTATGAGGCCAGCATAATCCTAATTCCAAAACCGGATAAAGACACTACAAAGAAATAAAACTACAGGTCAATATCCCTGATGAACACAGATGCCAAAATCCTTAAAGAAAATATTAGCAAATCAAATCCAGCAATACATCAAAAAATTTATTCATCTTAACCAAGTGGGTTTCATCCCAGGCATCCAAGGATGGTACAATAATCGCAAATCAATAAATGTGATACATCACATAAACAAAATGAAAGATAAAAATCACATGATCATATCAATAGATGCTGAAAAAGCATTTGACAAAATCCAGCACACATTTTTGATAAAAACGCTCAGCAATGTGGGAATAGAGGGATCATATCTCAACATAATAAAGGTATATATGAAAAACCTACAGCCAACATCATACTCAATGGGCAAAAACTAAAAGCATTCCCCTTAAGAACGGGAACAAGACAGGGATGCCCACTTTTGCCACTCTTATTTAACATAGTACTGGAAGTCTTAGCCATAGCAATTAGACACGAAGATAAAACAAAGGGGATCCAAATTGGAAAGGAGGAAGGGAAAATGTCATTATTTGCAGATGACATGATATTGTACATAGAAAACACTAAAGACTCCATCAAAAATCTACTAGACTTAATAAATGAATTTGGCAAAGTAGCAGTATACAAAATTAACGTCAAGAAATCGGCGGCATTCTTATACACCAATGATGAACTCACAGAAAGAGAAACTGAAAAAACAATCCCATTTACCATCGCTGCAAAAAAATTAAGATACCTAGGAATAAACTTAACCAAAGAAGTAAAGGACCTCTTCACAGAAAACTACAGGCCATTGAAAAAAGAAACAGAGGAAGATATAAAAAAGTGGAAGCATATACCTTGTTCATGGATTGGAAGAATTAACATCATTAAAATGTCCATACTACCCAAAGCAATCTATAGATTCAATGCAATCCCCATCAAAATACCAGTGACATATTTCACAGAACTAGAACAAACACTCCAAAAGTTTATATGGAACCAAAAAAGACCCCAAATAGCCACAGCAATCTTGAAAAAGAAGAACAAAGTAGGAGGGATCATATTACCAGATATCAGGTTATATTACAAAGCCACTGTAATCAAAACAGCCTGGGACTGGCAAAAGAACAGGCAGATAGATCAATGGAACAGAATAGAGAACCCAGAAATTGACCCAAGACGATATGCTCAATTAATATTTGACAAAGGTGCCAAGAGCATACAGTGGAGTCAAGACAGTCTCGTTAATAAGTGATACTGGGAAAATTGGACAGCTACTTGCAAAAAAATGCAGCTAGACCACCAGTTTACACCATACACGAGAATAAACTCAAAATGGATAAAAGACTTAAATGTGACTCGTGAATCCATAAAAATTCTAGAAGAAAATGCAGGCAACAAAATTTGAGACATCATACGCAGCAGAATTTTCACTGATACAACACCTAAGGCAAGAGAATCAAAGGAAAAAATGAACACATGACTACATCAAACTCAAAAGCTTCTGCACAGCAAAAGAAACAACCATCAAAACGGAAAGGGATCCCACTATGGGAGACCATAATCACCAATGATGCATCAGATAAGGGGTTAATTTCAAAAATATATAGTGTGCTCATACAACTTAACCAAAGGAAGACAAAGAACCCAATTAAAAAATGGGCAGAAGATCTAAATAGACACCTCTCCAAACAGGACATACAAATGGCCAACAGACATATGTCAAAATGTTCAATGTCACTAATCATCAAAGAGATGCAAATTAAAACAACTATGAGGTATGACCTCACACCTGTCAGAATGGCCACCAACAACAAATCAGCAAACAACTAGTGTTGGCGAGGGTGTGGAGAAAAGGGGACTCTAGTACACTGCTGGTGGGAATGAAGACTGGTGCAGCCACTGTGGAAAACACTATGGTATTACCTCAAAAAGTTAAAAATTGAACTGCCATTTGACCCAGTGATCCCACTTCTAGGAATATACCCTAAGAAACATGAAACTCCAATCAGAAAGAATGTATGTACCCCTATGTTCATAGCAGCAGTATTTACATTAGGTAAGATCTGGAACCAACCCAAGTGTCCATCAGTAGATGAGTGGATAAAACAGCTGTGGTACATGTACACCATGAAATACTATGCAGCTGTAAGAAAGAAATATCTCTTATCATTTGAGATGACATGGAGGGACCTGGAGAGTATTATGCTAAGTGAAACAAGCCAAGCAGAGAAAGACAAATATCACATGATCTCACTTATTTGTGGAATATAATGAACTAATCAAAATTGACCCAGAGACATAGAGGTAGGGTAAAGACTGACAAGCCTCAGAGGAGAGGGGGTTGGGGGGAAAGAGATAAACCACAGAACTTATAAGCATGTATGCATGACCAGTGGACATGGACAACAAAGCTGGGGATGGGGCAGGGCGGGTGGGGAGGAGCGTGTCAATGGGGGAAAAAGGAGAAACATCTGTAACAAAAACAAATTAATAAAAAAAATAAAATAAAAATAAGTTGCTATTCTCTGTTAGTGTCTGAAAAAGCAATAGTGCCCTGGGTTGCTTCTGGCACTGAGGGCAAAGTACGGAGAGGGGTGCAATACCTCGCTGCCCTTGGGAATTTGAGCCAGGTCAGAATGAGCATGGGTTGTGATGGTGGCTTCCCTGAAGGGAGCCAACTAAGTGCCATGCCACTCAGAGGCAATGTGTAACTCCATTCTCAGTAACCATAACCAAAAAGGTGAGGGCTAAAATATATCCATATATAATTAATGTCATCTCAGTGCTTTAAACACATCTACAATACCAAAAGATACACATGATGATTAAATGCCTTTTTTTTTTTTTATCCTCACCTGAGGACATTTTTGCATTTATCTTCAGACAGAACGGGAGGGAGAGACAGAGAGGAACATCGAGTGATTGCCACCCACATGACCCCAACCGAGGCTAGAGACAAACTGCAACCAAGGTACGTGCCCTTAGTGGGAACCGAACACGGGTCTCTGGACTGCGGGCCGACACTCTAACCGCTGAGCCAAACCGGCCAGGGCCTATATGCCTTCTTGATTAAAAGAAGTAATTTGGCAAACATAGGCATCAATAGCAGATTTTTCATACTTTTCCCCCCTGCTTTGTATTTTCAGCTATGGTCCCACTGATAGAGTGGCAGTGTTTCATTTGAGTCTGTTATCTCAGTAGAATGGCAAGCTTTGAGGATTGCCATGTATATTGTTTCCTTTTAACACATTTCTCTCAAAAGAAATATTTTTACATGGGTTGCACTGATTCCCTTGGATCTTGAGAGAGCAACAGAATACACTGAGATTGTCCATACATAAACTGGCAGGACTATGCCCCTAGATGTTAAACAAAGCCTGAGGTGACAGTATTTCACAGTGAGTATAATCTTTCACATATGTTTATGTTATGCCAAGTGCACACATCCTGGTATAGATTAATATTCTCAATATATTTGGTATTCAAATGTAACATTTTATAAAGCAGGCATTGCAAAACAAGAAACAAAAACAATTTATAATATGAGTGGGCATTTAAATAAACTTTAAAAAGTGAACCTAGTACATTGTCTTGTCTTGATTCCAAAATGGCGGCGGAGTGAATGGAAGTTACACAGACCATCTCCCAGGACCAAACTGGAAATACAATGAAAATAAAGTCAAATCGTCGGGAAAAAGCAACGGAAAAGCAGCTCGTGAGGACCATACAACCAGGGACACTGAATCGATCCTGGTAGGATTGCGGAGGCGCAAGAGGGGAGCTGGGAGCCCACAGAGAGCAGCGGCCTTAGTCAGGAGCGGCACCTGCCCTCGGGTTAAAGCCCGAGCCGGCTCCACAGCGCAAAGCCGGGACAGAGTGCTAAAACAGCCACAGCCACTCACCTCGGACTCCGGCAGAGGGAGGGCAGACTAGACTGGAACTGCGTGGGGACACTCGGGACTTGGAGGGCGCTCAGAGCTTTTGCTGAGTTTCGGCCACACAGGACTGTGGCCTGGTCCACTTACTCCATCCCAGGGATCTGGGGAGAGGCGGCAGCCCCTCCCTCGGAGATTCAGCCACACCCAGTTGGGCCATTGAAATGCAAATCAAGGCTCATTAACTACCAGCATCTGCCCCACCCTCAGGAAATCCTCTCATTCTGAGCACCTGAGGGAGGTTTTCATTCAACTGAGAAGACAAGGCTCTTCAAGTAACCAGGACTAATAGCCTCTAGGCAAAAAGCTAGAGGATAACTGAACCTTTTCTGGGCTTGCAACTCTACCCAGGAAAGTAAGACTCGACAGTGGTGTATAATGTGGGTCCTCTCATGCTCATCCAAACCCAGTACAGGGAGCCACAAACAGCAGAACACCAACATCCACAGGGAAAATTTGGCAGGCTCCAAAAACCACTGAGATAGCCAAAATGGTAAAACAAAGAAACAGATGCCAAATGAAAGAACAAGAGACCTCCACTGAAGATGAGATAAATGAAATGGAGTTAAGCAAGTTAACAGAGCTAGAATTCAGAGCCATGATCTTAAGGAAGCTCAACAGCATGTGTAAGGACATCAACACCATGAGCAAAGACATAGAAATATTGAAAATAAACCAATTGGAAATGAAGAATGACATAGCAGAAATGAAGAACACATTGGAAGGACTAAACAGCAGAGTAGAAGAAGCTGAGGACCGGATCAGTGAATTAGAAGACAGGGTAGAAAAAATCAACCAATCAGAAAACCGAAAGGAAAAAACAATGAAAAAACAGGAAGACAGCTTAAGAGAACTGTGGGACAACTGGAAATGTAATAATATTTGCATCATAGGAGTCGTCAAAGAAGAAGAAAATGAGAAAGGGTTAGAGAATATATTTGAAGAAATAGTGACAGAAAATTTCCCTAATTTGGTGAAGGAAGAAGGTATTCAAGTTCAAGAAGCACAGAGAGTCCCAAGTAAGAAGAACCCAAACAGGCCCACACGAAGACACATAGTAATTAAAATGCCAAAAATTAAAGACAAAGAGAGAATCTTAAAGGCAGCAAGAGCTAAGCAACAGGTTACCTACAAAGGAACCCCCAAAGGTTATCAGCTGACTTCTCAACAGAAACACTACAGGCCAGAAGGGAATGGCATGAAATAATCAAGGTCATGAAAAACAAGGATCTGAACCCAAGACTACTCTACCCAGCAAGGCTATCATTCAAAATAGAAGGTCAAATAAAGAGTTTCCCAGACAAAAAAAGGCTAAGGGAATACATTAGCACCAAACCAGCACTGCAAGTAATGTTAAAAGGACTGCTGTAATTAGTAGAAGAAATAGAAAGGAAAATAGAAACACACTAAACAAAAATGGCAATAAGTAAGTACATATCGGTAATCACCTTAAATGTAAATGGTCTGAACGCCCCGATCAAAAGACACAGATTAGCGGATTGGATAAGAAAGCATGACTCATACATATGTTGTTTACAAGAGACCCACCTCACAACAAAAGACTCACGTAGGCTGAAAGTGAAGGGATGGAAAAAAATCTTCCAAGCAAACAGAAAGGAAAAAAAAGCTGGGGTAGCAATACTCATATCTGATAAAATAGATTTTAAAATGAAGGCCATAACTAGAGACAAAGAAGGTCACTACATAATATTGAAAGGATCTATCCAACAGGAAAAGATAACCTTGGTAAACATATATGCACCCAATACAGGAGCAACAAAATACATTAAAAATCTTCCGGAAGACTTCAAAGGAGAAATCGACAGCAATACAATCATAGCAGGGGACTTCAACACCCCGCTGACATCACTGGATAGATCCTCTAGACAAAAATTAACAAGGAAACAGAGACTCTAAATGAAGCACTAGACAAAATGGATTTAATAGATATTTATAGAGAATTACACCCCAAAACTACAGAATTCACATTCTTCTCAAGTGCACATGGGACATTCTCAAAGATAGACCACATGTTAGGACACAAACGAAGTCTCTACAAGTTCAAGAAGATTGAAATCATATCAAGCATCTTCTCAGATCACAATGGCATGAAACTAGAAATCAATTGCAACAAGAACATGCAAAGACATTTGAATACATGGAGGCTAAATAGCATGTTATTAAACAATGAATGCATTACCAAGGAGATCAAGGAAGAAATTAAAAAGTTTCTGGAAACGAATGAAAATGAACACACAACAACACAAAATCTGTGGGATGCAGCGAAAGCAGTTCTGAGAGGGAAGTTCATAGCACTACAGGCCCACCTCAAGAAACAAGAAAAATTTCTAATAGACTATCTAACCTCACAACTTAAAGAACTAGAAAGCAAACAAAAGGAAAACTCCAGAGCAAGTAGAAGGAAGGAAATAGTAAAGATCAGAGCAGAAATAATCGACATGGAGACCAAAAAAACAATTCAAAGGATCAATGAAACAAAGAGCTGGTTTTTTGAAAAGATAAACAAGATTGATGGACCCTTAACTAGAATCACCAAGAAACAAAGAGAGAGAACCCAAATACACAAAATCAGAAATGAAAGAGGAAAAGTAACAACTGACACCACAGAAATACAAAGGATCGTTAACGAATACTAAGAACATTTATATGGCAACAAATTCGACAATCTAAGCGAAATGGACAAATTTCTAGAAACATATAGTCTCCCAAAACTGGACCAGGAAGAGACAGAAAAATTGAACAGACCAATAACAACCAAGGAAATTGAAGATGTAATCAAGATTCTCCCAGCAAACAAAAGTCCAGGACCAGACGGCTTCACAGGGGAGTTTTACAGAACATTCAAAGAAGAACTAACACCCATTCTTCTCAAACTATTTCTAAAAATTCAAGAAGAAGGAAAACTTCCAAACTCATTTTATGAGGCCAGCATAATTCTAATTCCAAAACCAGAAAAAGACACTACAAAGAAAGAAAACTACAGGCCAATATCCCTGATGAACATAGATGCCAAAATCCTGAACAAAATACTAGCAAATCGGATCCAGCAATACATCAAAAAAATTATTCACCATGACCAAGTGGGATTCATCCCAGGGATGCAAGGCTGGTTCAACATTCGCAAATCAATAAATGTGATACACCACATAAACAAAATGAAAGATAAAAACCACATGATCATATCAATAGATGCTGAAAAAGTAATCGACGAAATTCAACACCTATTTCTGATAAAAACGCTCAGCAATTTGGGAATAGAGGGATCATATCTCAACATTATAAAGGCCATATATGAAAGACCTACAGCCAACATCATACTCAATGGACAAAAACTAAAAACATTTCCCTTAAGAACAGGAACAAGACAGGGATGCCCACTTTCGCCACTCTTATTTAACATAGTACTGGAAGTCTTAGCTACAGCAATCAGACGTGAAGAAAAAATAAAAGGGATCCAAATTAGAAAGGAGGAAGTGAAACTGTCATTATTCGCAGATGACATGATATTATACATAGAAAACCCTAAAGACTCCATCAAAAACCTACTAGACCTAATAAATGAATTTGGCAAAGTAGCAGGATACAAAATTAACGTCAAGAAATCGATGGCATTCTTATACACCAATGATGAACTCACAGAAAGAGAAACTAAAAAAAAATCCCATTTACCTTCGCAGCAAAAAAATTAAGATACCTAGGAATAAATTTAACCAAAGAAGTAAAGGATCTATTTGCAGAAAACTATAGGACATTGAAAAAAGAAACAGAGGAAGATATAAAAAAGTGGAAGCACAAACCTTGTTCATGGATTGGAAGAATTAACATCATTAAAATGTCCATATTACCCAAAGCAATCTATAGATTCAATGCTATCCCAATCAAAATACCAGCGACATATTTCACAGAACTAGAACAAAGACTCCAAAAGTTCATATGGAACCAAAAAAGACCCCGAATAGCCACAGCAATCTTGAAAAAGAAGGACAAAGTAGGTGGGATCACAATACCAGATATCAGATTATACTACAGAGCTACTATAATCAAAACAGCCTGGTATTGGCACAAGAACAGGCATATAGACCAGTGGAACAGAACAGAGAATCCAGAAATTGACCCAAGACATTATGCTCAACTAATATTTGACAAAGGTGGCAAGAGCATACAATGGAGCAAAGACAGCCTCTTTAATAAATGGTGTTGGGAAAACTGGACAGCTACATGCAAAAAAATGAAACTAGACCATCAACTTACACCATACACAAAAATAAACTCAAAATGGGTAAAAGACTTAAATGTGACTCGTGAATCCATAAAAATCCTAGAAGAAAATGTAGGCAACAAAATTTCGGACATCATGCGCAGCAGAATCTTCACTGATACATCACCTAAGGCAACAGAAACAAAGGGAAAAATGAACACATGGGACTACATCAAACTCAAAAGCTTCTGCACAGCAAAAGAAACAACCATCAAAACGGAAAGGGAACCCACTGTATGGGAGAGCATAATTGCCAATGATACATCAGATAAGGGGTTAATCTCCAAAATATATAGAGTGCTCATACAAGTCAACAAAAGGAAGACAAAGAACCCAATTAAAAAACGGGCAGATGAACTAAATAGACACCTCTCCAAACAGGATATACAAATGGCTAAGAGACATATGAAGAAATGCTCAACATCACTAATCATCAGAGAGATGCAAATTAAAACAACAATGAGGTATCACCTCACACCTGTCAGAATGGCCGCCATCAACAAATCATCAAACAACAAGTGTTGGCGAGGGTGTGGAGAAAAGGGGACTCTAGTACACTGCTGGTGGGAATGCAGACTGGTGCAGCCACTGTGGAAAACACTATGGTGTTACCTCAAAAAATTAAAAATTGAATTGCCATTTGACTCAGTGATCCCACTTCTAGGAATATACCCTAAGAAACCTGAAACACCAATCAGAAAGAATATATGTACTCCCATGTTCATAGCAGCACTATTCTCAATAGCTAAGATCTGGAAACAGCCCAAGTGCCCACCAGTGGATGAATGGATAAAAAAGCTGTGGTACATATACACAATGGAGTACTATGTAGCTGTAAGAAAGAAAGATCTCTTATCCTTTGAGATGACATGGAGGGATCTCGAGAGTATTATCCTAAGTGAAACAAACCAAGCAGAGAAAGAAAAATATCACATGATCTCACTCATTTGTGGAATATAATAAACATAACAGTCTGGGGAACAGGGTAGACCCAGAGATGTGAAAGTAGAGTATAGACTGACAACCCTCAGAAGAGGGGGTGGGGGTGAGGGAAGAGATAAACCACAGAACTTATACGCATGTATGCATAACTGATGGACATGGACAACAATGCTGGGGAAGGGGTAGAAGGATGGGGAGGAGGGTGTCAATGGGGAAAGAAGGAGAAACATCTGTAACAAAAATAAATTAATAAAAAATAAAAATAAAAAATAAAAATAAATGAAAAAAAATGAACCTAGTAAAACATAATTTCCTCTTTTCAACAGGCTCTAGAAACATACTACAATTTGTTTATGTTCCTTTTTAATTCCCTCCCCTCTTTCACTTTTCTTCGTGTTTTCCAGTCACATTTTCAGTACCTCAACAATCCAATTAATTTAACAATTACTGCCAATCGCAAGGGTCATTCTTCTAAATCTTAGCTGTGTTCTGATGACACTTAATTTTCTAGATTTAAAGTTAGCGGGTTATTTAAGGAGGTATGTCTTGTACACATCAATTATTTCCAAGTCCAATGAAAATTATATGCAGATTAAAATTAGATTTTCAATTCTGTTAAAAAAGAATAGAACCTTAAATTATAAATCATACCCATGGAGGTAACACTGTAACTACCTATATTCTCTATATAGGCTTCCCCTTTATCAGTAATTTCAAAATCCAAGATTAATTATTATATTCAGGACTTTGCTGTTCTCTCCCAGAGTATATTTGATGTGCATGAATTTCATTATTACAAGATCAAAGCATGGGAAGGGAGAGGCTGGGGAAGAAGGAATCAACCCTCACCCAGTGCACTGTAGCTAAGCAAAATTATTAATTCATGATAAACAGAGGATGGTTTGTTCACTCATATATCCTCTGGACAGTAGGATACTTGAGGCAGCTCCTAGAGTAAGGCCTAGCTTATAGACAATGATCAATACACATGTGATGGAATAAATAAGTGAAAGAATTAAATATCATATAAAGAGAACCTGCAAGCTCCCTTGTACAGATGCAAAAGGGGTTAAACATGGCACTGTAAAAAAGACAGCTCAGCTGTTTTATAGCAGAGACTGACAAGTTAAAACTTGCCTGCAAAGGTAGAAAGAGTAGGTGATAAAAAGAGGAAAGCTGCCTACCAATAAATTCAATTTAAAAAACTGGAGAGGGAGGAAGAGAGAAAAGAGAAAGGTAGGGTATAATGGAAGGAAGGAGGGAAGGAGGAGAGGGAAGAAGAGAAGAGGGAATAATAAAGACAAAATAATGCTTAAGCTGCAAGAATAAAGAGATTTCCTGCTAACCAAGTATAAGGTTTATACTGTTGGTCTTCGGGTCTGTAAATAACTAAACATTTCAGGTAAATTAATTACCTTGATCTTTGTAAAACAGGAGGGAAAATATACCAGCCTGCTGACCTTACTGAATTTGTCATACAGGGATCCGATGAGATGATGTATGCGTAAAAAGCTCTGAAAATTTTAAAGCTCCAGAAACATGAAATATGGGATTCCTTCTAGTAGTACATATCCAGAAAACCAGGGCAAAATGAATGAATGAATAATCTTCTTTCAAGGTCCTTTTTCACTATGGAATCAATCTAAAAAGAAAGGATCTGCTTATATGTGTTTTATTAATACAGAAGCATAGAAATTCTGCCAAAAATTAAGACTGCACGTGAAATATACTCTGGGTTTAGTGTTCTCCTCCAAGCTTGGTTCGCAGAAAACTGTTTTACCTCCTTTCATTTTTCATTTCTGTCTCCAGTCGTCCGAGAGGCTTCAGTGCTTCAAGCTACAGCACCAGAGTGCTTTAAAAAGGGCTTCATGAAATACCATGCAACAAAATGATTTAAATGTACACATGTTAATAAGCAATCATTTGTTAAAAATGCAAATTATAATTAAGAATATGCACATGGAACTTATTTTTCCTCATATGGTTACAATGAAAATTTTTGGTAGCAATTTCATATTCCAAGGTATTTCATAAACATTTTAATTTATCTTACGTTGCCCCACAAAATATATGAGCACAGTATTGCTTTTTCTCCTCAATCCTTCACAAACAAAGATGAAAACAACATAAGGAGTCTGTCAACAAATGGCCTGTTTAAAACAGAATTAGTGTGCATACTTGACCATATTTTAGCCCCAGAGTTCATTCAGTCCTTCATATTGGCTTGTTCTAGATTTTCATATGTTTCTGTTAAGTTGTCTCATGCAATGGATTACTCAGCCTGTCAAATCTTACAAAACAATTTGTTTTATAAAACACACTGAATTACAATAGAAAAAATGCAGGAGACAAAACAAAAATAATGCATCCCTTATAGAGCCTAAGAGGGGTTATTTTTGTCATGATATAAAAATTATATGATCCAAAGTCCTCACTCAGCTCCAAACTTGGTCAGAAAATGCATTTTGAAATAGAAGTAACTTGCTGAGATTTGTAACAAAGGGGAGGAACAGGCCACATATCTCCAAGGTTGTGTAACTGGCCCAAGACAGTGTTACTACGATCCAAACCTTGCAGAGGAATACAGATTGTTTGGAGATTCCCATTAGGTGGCAGAAGATATACTTCATTTTGCATAAGACACTTTGCAGAGAGCCTGTATGGCCATCATATTATTTTTAAAAAAAAAGCTGGGGAATCTCACTGTGAAAAAGTATTTTTTTGCAAGTGAAGAATACTTCCCTATAATGAATAATTCTCTAAAAGGTTTTTGGTTTGTTATGTGTATTAACTCTAGATGTTGGCTTTTCTTATAGCCGGGCTGACCTATGTGTTTTGAAAGAGGAGTCAAATATCAGAAACGCTTTCTAAAAATAAACTTTCTTGCCTTTTGGCTTGTTACTGGAATTAATTTATATCCATTGGATAAATATTTTCTGTTACTATGATGCTTTCTAACTTGTGTAATAATTTCAGAGCGGGACCAATCTACCTGCAAGGGAATGATTTTGGACATATTTGTACTCAGCAAAAGAATAAGCTTAGTAGGTTGTATCTTTTTAAATAGCCATTGCAAAATCCTGTCTGAAAATCGAAAGGCTGGGAACCTTAAAATCTTTACCCAGAGATCCAACAAACTGGCATGCAAAGGAGAAAGATTCTCTCCTTGTAGATTAATTGAAAAAACCTAGCAATGTAGGTAGACTATTAAAAATAAAATCATACAAGGTGAGTACGTAGGATGTTCTAGTATTTCCAGAAATATTGAGGATTAAAATTTTGATTTGTGTTAGATAGTGATTGTGTTAAATTCAATAGGTCTGTTTCTGTAGAAGAGAATCACTTCCAATAACCTGGAGTCCACTTCTTCCAAGACTTTCAAAAGAGACTTCTTATCTTTTCTCCTGCACAACAGGTAGGAAAGCAATGCCAGATAACATTGACAGCTCAAATGGAAGTCATTAATGGGTGCTTCTCACTGCAAACTATAAAACCCAGAGTCTCATAAAGCAAGATGCAAAGGACTCATCTATCAATGAAGGGTGAAAAAAGGGTCACAGAAGGCTATTGGACTGCCACATCACAGTATACCTGCAAATTACTTCTGAAGACAGGAAGTCGTAAAGAGAGTAATTTCTCTATAAAGGAGCTAATGAGAGGATGCTGGTGACAGTCATTGACCATGAGTATGAATGGGGAAGTCAATGTATTAAATTAAGACTCAAATGGAAAAATTCCTTCTAAACTATTACTTAATGAGAGCCTACTGTGTGTCAAGCACTGTGGGATGCTCCTTTGCATATGTAATGATCTGATTTAATCTTGACAGCAGCTCTCTGTAATAAATTGAGTGGATCTACATCCCTCTGGCCTGAGAGAGAGGAGTCCTTCCACCTCATAAATGAAGGAAACACAGGAAATACATCCTTAAATAATTTCTTTATAAACTCAATTGTTGTGTATATTTTCACCCCAATAGTCACTGTGCAGGCAATAGCTGTGATGTCAATTCTCTGCTAAAAGTACAGTTCCAATATTTGCTGAAGTTTCAGCCCTTCCCATATTCATGTGCCCTACCTTTCTGAACACTGATGAGCTCTGTGAAAACCTGCCTCTTCCAGTTTCCAGATTTCTGAATTTGGGCAATTCACTGTGCTCTAATCCTACACCAGTTAAAGAATACCACCAGGCACCTCACAAGGAGGATTGCAGAGGCCATGGAAAGCAGCTAGCTTACGTGTAGGTGCTCACTGATGGCGAGATCCCTTCCCTTGCCTTAATTTTCAGTTTGTGTGATATATAAGAAAATGAAGCACCCTCTCCACCCCACTCCCAATTTGAAACTGGTATGAAAACTGCTGGTGGGCAATGAAATGAAATGGAGTAGAGAAGCATCTTTCCATTTCTGAGACAGGTTCCTGTTACACGTTAACTGTATGTGTGACCAATGTTGTCAGTAGTGATTCCTCTTCAAGGGTAACAATATGCAAGCTTTTAATTTGGGGCTTAAAATAGCCTAGGATTCTAAAATCTAAATGATTATAATATTTATTGGTGAACCTACATGATGTTAAAGAGATCTGTGAAATAATCCAGTATTAATGGGCCAAATGATATTTACATATCTCATTTTGATTACTATACCACAAAATACAATATTATTGTGTCACTTCTTTTGTTCTAAACCATTGTTTTTCTAGTTCTACTTTCATAATGTAGGCTACTAATAACAACAATAATGAAAATCTAATAGTACCTTATGTTTAAGTAGCTCCTCCTTTTAAAGTTTGCTATAACTGCTTAAATAGTTATGGCATTCAAGTGACAGATACGGGGCAGTGTAATAATGATAATGATAACAAAGATAATGATTATAATGAATTTTGGTAGAACTTTTTTTTCTCTCTAAAGAGATTTTTTTACAGTTGAAGAAATGGAACCAGAGATACTAATTACACTGAAATCTGTTTTTCACACTTTCTTCTAGAGAATGAATCCAGGCAAGGAAGCAGCTCCTAGAGGAAGATGGAATCTGTATAAGGTGATAACATGTGAGAGTCCCTTACTTCAAGGCAACCTGGTCTCCAAGACATTTCCAGGGCTGCAAAACACTGAGAACCCAGCAGCCCTAACTGGTCCTTGGTTGCAGAAGGAAGAGTTTTAACACAGATCATCAGCCAAGCTGCCAGCCTGTCTTCCAGCCCACTGCTTTCTCCACCACGCAGCTTTCCATTTCTCTTATGTAAGTGTGTGCATTTAACATTCTCCTAGATCATGCCATGGAAAGTTCATTCTCCTATTACAAAATGTTCACAACTTAATTGGGCACATTTTGGTTTTGTTTTGTTTTTTTCTTTCCAGTGACTGCTCTACCCTAGAAGATTTGAGGGGATGACCTTGGCATACATTTACTGAAACTAGGATTCTGCTTCTTTAGGTGAAGATGTGGGTAACAGGTAAGGAGAAGTATAAAACCAATCTAGTCAGACTCAGATGTGTATGTGCTAGACTGAGCTTGCAAGACAGAAAGAAGGGGAGGGGGCAGAGACAGAGAGACAGGAGTGGGGGAACAAAGAGACAAAGGAAGACCACAAAAAATGAAAACAGAGAAAGTAAATGTGATAATTTGTTTTTCCAATTCCATAATCCTATGGTCTTTAAGAAAGGCCTGCCATACCCACCGCCCCCATGCTCGCTTCAAAAGTATAATGGGGAAGGTAGAAATATAAGTTGTATCTACTCTGCTGGAGAAAATCTCTCTGTTTCCTCTCCAAACTCCCAGTTGTGCTCCGAGCTCAGGGTAAAATCCATAAGGCTACCCAGGGCAGGTTGTGTTCTTCTTTAAACTTAGTATCTATAGATCTATATAGAGGAATCTGATAGAGGAATAAACCCATTTATTTCTTCCCTGAGATTTTCCCACATCCATCTCTGGGGTGGGTGGGGAGAGGAAATCTAGGTCTCAAGAAACTCAGGATTAGTGCGAGGAAGTCCTGAGAAAGTTCATTAAAATAAGACTCTTTGAAATATGAATGTCACTATCACAAAGTGATTATATTTTCATAAAAGAAATGTAATGCTTAGATGTATAACTACATTGTGGTATACAAGACAATGATTCCCTATTTAGGACAAGCTGCCATCACCTGTGATGATGTTTACTATTCCCATCACCTTATATAATGTTTATATAGAACCCACTGCAGCGAAGCCTGACTTCTAAAATACAGTGCTTTACAGGAGTGTTCAGACTAAGCCCCCAACTACAATTCATAAGTGAGCTTTCAGTACTTAAATTAAATTGAGTTTATTCTATAATTCTTGAAATACTGCAACACTTTTATATTAATTCTTTAAGAAAAGGTTTGATGACATTAAATTTTGAAATAGGTGAATTACAGTTCTTTAGCCAAATTATACAATTTCAAATATGTGTTACCTATGTATTACTATAGTTGAAAACACAATGCAAGAACATAATACAAACTATAAAAATATATGAAAATGATTTAATATTTCATAAGCTTTGCACAATCACGACCTAGTTGGAATAATTTTCAGGTTTCATTTTCAATAGTGTAGACAGTTAAAGCATTTGCATGAGAATGCAAAATGCATAAATCATTCCACAGGGAACACTTAAAACTTAAGTTAATTATATAACATAGTGGTTTCAAAGAGCTCAAACAAAATAGCAAATAACACTAGTCACCCTTTGATTATTATTCTGTTACCGGTGATCTTGATCACTAAAATCCCTCTCTTTACAATTATATTCCCATGATCAAGTCTTATTTATTTTTTCCATCAAGCTCTTGCAGCTGGCCCTGAAAAGTCGCATGCTGTAAAAGCTGCACTAGACAGCTAGTAGAGCTGAGTTCTCCAGTTATGTTAATACTATGAACAGAATCATAACACTTCCTTAATATATCTTACCATTGCACTTTTATATTAAACATGCATTGAAATCAAGTCCTATTTTTTACATTCCTCTTGTTCAAAATCTTTTAATGGCTCCATGCTGCCTATAGAATAAAATCCAAACTCCCTGGCCTGGTGTTCAGGGCCTTCCACAATTTTGCACGTGTTCGCCTACAACCCTACCCGAAGATTTCTCAACTCAAGCCAGATTGGAGAAATAAGACCAGGACCAAAAGGAGCATAACTTTTTCTTATGAATGGAAAAACACACACACACACATAAAAACAATCAAAAAACTCCTCCAATCCAATGCCTATGTTTCAGAGGCTGAGCTCTTTACTGTGATTAGAGAGAAGTAACTGGGTCTCAAGGAATTCATAACTAGAATCCTCTAAATTTCTTTCTTGTGCTCTGTATTTTTTAAGAATTTAAAAAATGACCTGCACTTTTAAACATCCAAGCTGCCTCGTGTCAAGGTCCGCACAGTGTGATCTAGCAGGCAGTGTGTTTGTTCAGGGGCCGCCACCGCCACCAGCTTTGCCATTCTCTGAGGCCACATGCTAATAATCAGCACCTCCTCTTTTCACAGCACACAGAGGAAACAGAATCAAACATCATCATGTCAGAAACCTCCATGCTCAGCTTCAGCTGGAATGCAAAAGCACTTTACAATTGATTATTTCTGAAGACTTTCATGGCATCAAGGAAGAGGGTAATGAAATTGTATCTGAACAGAAGGAAGCTAAATTATTTATCTCACACTAATTTTTAGCAGATGGCTGGCGATGAAAAATCTATACTGGCAAATGTGCCATATATATTACTTTATATATAAGTAATATATATAAAGATAATATATATATAAAGAGAAGTATGAGGGCTAAAACTTTAAATGTTCACAATATATTTAAGTCTTATGTCTCATATTGATTCCACACAAATGTTCTTTTAAGTGCATGTGATGGGTATATGATAAATCGGACCACCAAGTCATTTTAAGTTGCACCTTCTATTCATGAATCACAACAGCAGTTGGATTGCTTCTCTTTTGTTTAACCTCTCAGAATGAATTTGAGATGTTGCCACTTGATGGTACCTAATGTATCCCTCAGCATCAGGAAGGTGCAAACACTCCTTCCCCAAGAGAAAGAGAAGGATGTGGCACTCCGGGAGATCTCCGTTCTCAGAATTAAACTCCCTCACTTAACTTCAGGCAGCACTAGTTAAATGCTGATTTCCAACGAAAATAAACAGTTAGTTGATGCAAACATGATGATAGGGTGGACCAGATGTACATCCTTTTCCTTTTCTGCTCAAGTTATGTCTCCAGGGAGAGGGCTGTGTGGGTTCAACATCCAATTTTTCCCTTCCTATCCCTGTCAAGGCTCTATTTGCTCTTTGCTCTGTAGCCCCCCATTGGAGAGAGGAGACATGGACTGGTTCTTTGGTTGACTCTCAAATGACAATTATTCAGGAAAGGAGAGAAGACATTTAATTATATGTGCTGGATCATATCAAGCACAACATTTTCAGATATGCCTAGCTATTCTACATTGTCGCTAGGTAAAGCAGGTAAAAATTTTAGCCCTAGAAAGGAATTGGTTTGTGTACAGAATCATTATGCGTGATTTGCCTAGTGAGTCAGAGCTTCTCTGAACAACATCTTTATATAATGTTTATTGTTTTGCAGAATGTGCAGTATCATCTCTGGCTGACTTATGGAGGTTAATTATTTTATACACCATTTTTTTTCTTTATTGATTTTTAGAGAGAGAGGAAGGGAGAGAGAGATAGAAACATCGATGAGAGAGAACATCGATTAGCCACCTCCTACATGCCCCCCACTGGGAATTTGGCCCACAACCTGGGCATATGCCCTGACCGGAAATCAAACTGGTGACCTCTTGGTGCATGGATCGACATTCAACCACTGAGCCACACTGGCTGGGGTATTTTATATACCATTTTATGGGGATTCTCATTCAAGTCAACAAAGATTTCTTGAGTGCCTATCATGTGTACTGATTTTGCTACATAAGATGCTTACACTCATGGTGCTTAGCACTATGGGAACAGTAGTTGCCTTCCCTAGTTGTCCAAAGAGCACTTCTTGCGCTGCAACCAGAACCCATGCAGTGTCCCAAAATGTGTTCTTACAGTGAGAGACAACAAACCAAATCTGAGTTCTATAGTCTACAATGGCCAAGCAATATACAGATCTACTGTGGGTGAGTATCTTCCTACTAGAAAAACCTAATTGGGCCTTCATTCCATTTGAAAAGGATGCATTTGGTATTATCATCTCTTATAGTTATTCCATAATCAGCAAGAGCTAAGCATTTACCAATCTCTGAAAAAGTGTGACTAGCCATGGTCAAGGTATAGTTTATAATTCAAATAGCTTATGTTGATACCTAAAAGTAGATCATTCAGAATCACACCAGAATGATCAAAGTTGCCACTGTTATAGTACTTAAAAAACATAATTTGTACATTCTAGGACTAGCCAAACATGAGTCAATTTAATTAGAGTCAACTATAAATGATACTGTATATTATATGCCAATATAAGATAATAAGGCTCCACTTTTAAATCACCTTCCTGCATGGTAAGATTACTAGCAAATCACCAGAAATATGCTTTAACACACTTTGGTGTTTGGTGCCACAGAAGATATACTTTCTGCAATTCTGATCTATGGAAAGAATATTTACAGAAGACAGATACTGGCTGAAAACCATAGGGAAAATGAATGAATGGGGGGGGGGGCTATACACTAAATGACCAAAATAAAGGACAGTATGAATATGTTGAATAAATAGTAATAGCATTTCAAATCTCATCGCTTTAGGGGTGGCTCCATAGGCCATGCACAGTAGTCAGTGACTTTGCTAATTTTCTAGCATTAAGAAGAAACAGGAGGAGATGTGTTAAACAGGGTGAAGCCATTAGAACTGCAGTGTTTAACTTTGGACAAACACATCAAATTACATGTGCAATTCCAATGAGGAAGCAAAGGGATGGTTGTGTAAACAGTCACCATTGATTGGAGGATAGATATACACACAGAACTAGTATGAGAAGTGCTACAGATTGTATATTTGTCTTCTTAGCAATGTTACCTTTGTGTTCTTCTAAATAGTCTCAGTGTTTACCTATAGTTGAGTAAGCAACAACAGGTTCCATTTTCCCTAAGCTTGAGTCATAGCCTGGTAGTAAATTCAGAGCTTAGGAAGGTGTGTTACTTCCTTGAGGCCACTGAGCCATCATTTAAGGCATAATGTGCTTGCTTTGGTTTATGAAGATGCTACTGACTCATTTCAGTGGGAGTTTTTGTTGTTTTTTTTCTTGCACTGCTGCTGGCTGAGTTAAATGAATATACTTGCTTTTTTTTTCTCCTTGTAGTATGGATAAGATGGCCTGAGCTAATTACACATTCTTGCCAATTCCACTGTGACCCACAAAGCATTTGTCTATGATGTTTGTTTAAAGTTTGAGGTTCATTCTGTAGCTGTGGAACAAAGTAAATTCAAAGAGGGATGACGGAGGTTGTGGACTCCTTGATAGCATTCTCTAATTGACTATGTTAGCTGGCCACTGGTGCCCTAAAAGCCATATTGTAGGAAAACATTAATTTACAACATAAGGGAAATCATGTTGCTCCGCTGCTGAATACCCTTCAATGGCTTTCCGTCTCCAGGTAAAAACCAAAGTCCTTGCCTTGGACAAGAACATATGTTATCTGATCCTGGCTCCTTTTCTACTCTATCACATGTTCTCTTTTTCACTTTATGTCACACTGGCTTCCTAGCTTGAACATGCCAAGCATAATATCATCTCAGGACCCTTGAATTTGCTGATACCTCTACCTGGAATGTTTTTCTTCCAGATATCCACCTGAACCCTTACTTCTTGTCCATCAAATGTCACCTTAACAGAGAGGCTTTCCCTGACCAACCTATATAAATGTTTCCCCTACCTCTCAGCATGCCCTCTTCCCTTAACCCTTCTGGTTTATTCTCTAAAACAAACTATATATTAATTTGTTTATCTACTGTCCATCCCCTCTAGAAGATAACCTCTATGAGGACAGGGATTATGTTTTTTTCATTGCTGTATTCCAGCATTTGGAACAGTGCCTCAAGCTCTGAATTCATGCCATAGAAATTTGCTGAATAGATATGAATCCTGGTGACCTGATAGATTGAAGAGACAAATTATTCTAGATTACTAAAGTCTCTGTATATATATTAAAGAATTGATTTGTCATAAAATTATATTTAGGCTCCTATTGAGGTACAGATATATTGGGGCTTTCATTTCACTATGATAATAAACTGCATTATAATTGTAAGCCAGCATCTCTACCCAAAGAAACAAAATAAACCTTTATTAATATACTTTTGAGCTATTCATGAAAGACTATTCATAAAAAGGGTAGGTCAAGATAAAAGGAAATAGTTAAATTATTTTGAAAATTGTGCCAACAGGTAATTAATCACTAAAAGCAGCAAATCCTGATGGCGAGTGAATTTCAAGGGCTAATCTCAGCAATATATGAAAGTGCGAACTTTTCAAATTATTAGAAGTGTCAGTTTATTGTATTGAACAAAAGAATAAATGAAGAACACATCTTTCCAAAGAAGATGCTATTATTTTTAGTGAAGGAGAAAGAAAAAAGAATGGTTTAAATTTTAAATTAGAACTTACATAAATGAACATATTTAACTTTGTCGACAGCAATAAATGCAAACTGTACCTCTATTCTATTCACTGGATGACCATGAGACAACTGGGCATATCAGGACTCCATTGCAACGTACTTTGCTAATAAATGAACTCAGGATTACCTGTATTTAACCAAATGCCTGGGATGGTTTAGCCAGTAACAGAGGTTTAGGGCCCTGAACTAGGTGTAATAAAGAAGTTGGGCTGTATTCCTTGTAAGATAGTCTGTTCTGGATCTAAACTAATGGATTAGAGACTGGACCCTTATAAATTAGAGTAAGGCGACAAGCATATTAGGTCTCTAGTGGCTCTTTTTGCAGAAATTCATTTGTAAGATATGCTCACTTCAATCAAACGTCTTGGCTTGTTGAGTCTAGCCCACTGGGAAAAGGAAAAGTGGATAAACAAACCTAACTGAAGGCTAGTGGCAAACAGCTCCCCAGGACTTTTGTACTCTACAGTCATCCCTCGCCACTTTGCGCTTCAACTTTCATGGCGAAGTGTCGAGGGATGACTGTGTATAAATAAAGAATCCTACTTTGTGGAAATTCATTTATCGCGGTAGAGTCTGGAACTGATTAACTGCGATAAACGAGGGCCGACTGTAATCTTTTTTTCTTCAGTTTATGTTTATACTGAGGAAACTTTGCATACTGTTTGAGAGAACAGGTTTTCAAGTCACAAAGTGGAAGAGCAATAATTAGAATCCAGGTCTGTCTCACTGGGTAACTTTGGGCAAGTACTGTAACCTCTGGCCTTAGTTTCCACATCTTTAAAATGAGTAAAACAATAGCACTTTCTTCTTAGGGTTGTTGGGAGGATTACATAGATTAAGATTTGTAAAGGACTGCCTAGCCCATAGGAAGGAAAATAATTTTATAAAATAAATGACAGTATTGTAGTAAATTTGCATTCATAACAAAGAACAGTTACTTTCTGCCTGAATAAAAGATTGGTGTAGTGATGGCTGCTAACAGAGTCCTATCACTCTCATGTATAAACCAGAGCAGGACTGACAATCAATTAGCACCTGCAGTCAACATCAAATCTGCTTCAGGGTGGATGACTTAGGCCTTTAATTTTTGGAATGGGGTGGTGGCAGGTACTGAAATTCTCTGAAATCGTTGTTGGGGTAAAATCAAGCTTTTCTTTTCTTTTTTTTTGTTTCATTCTTAATCAGCTCTCCTTAGAGCACAGGGTAAGATCATCCACCTTCAAGAATTAGAACAAAAGTTTATAAACATCTGACTAAGAAATCCCTTGGGGATTTCTCCAGAGCTGCTCTCCATTCCCCTGCTCTTCCTCAGCTTTTGAGGAGTGCAGCCACTTCTTCTGTTGCCAGGTAATGAATCACAAGAGCTTAACTTTGGATAGTGACTCCAAAAAAAAACCCAAAACATCCCAGTCTAACAATGCACCTCCCTCTTGTCTACATCCCAGTTCCTAGGCCTTTCTTGTTTGTTAATACCCCCACCTGAAAATACTGTTACAATGCTGCTTTGTAATAGTAATCTGTTCATGGTCATCTTCATCAAGCAATGGTCAGACATAGTAAAAAGAGGACCTTGAGTAGGTACTTGATTGTAATTAGCAGTTCAAAGTCTGTTTCTTCCATTTGACTATATATTAATTTTCTTTTTTCTTTATTGATTTTTAGAGAGAACAGAAGGGAGAGGGAGTGAGAGATAGAAACATCAGTGAAAGAGAACATTGATTTGCCACCTCCTGCATGCCCCCCACTGGGGACTGGGCCCACAACTTGGGTATGTGCCCTGACCGGGAATTGAACCAGCGATCTCTTGGTGCATGGGTCAACACTCAACCACTGAGTTGCACCGGCCAGGCCCTTCCATTTGACTATAAGCTCAGAGAAGGCAGGGGCTGTGTTTGCCAAGTATGGGCCAATCAATGGATTATTGCTTGGATAGATGAATGGATGGTTGGATGGATGGATGGATGGATGAATGGGAGCATATATACTAGAGCAGCGGTTCTCAACCTGTGGGTTGTGACCACTTTGGGGGTCAAACGACCCTTTCGCCTAAGACATAACAGTAGCAAAATTACAGTTATGAAGTAGCAATGAAAATAATTTTATGGTTGGGGGTCGCCACAACATGAGGAACTGTATTAAATGGTCACGGCATTAGGAAGGTTAAGAACTGCTATACTAGAGGAATCTATTATGAAAGGAGTAGAAGGTGTAAAGATGAAAAAGGAGCAAGAAACATTTATTTAGGATCTTACTAACTAGTTAAAGAAAAACAGGAGAAACTGAGATTAGGTGTACAATTTTGTGAAACTATAAATAACAGGTGGAAGAAATGAAATGTGAGAGAGGATTAAGATGAGCTAAGGAGGGGCTACCAGGGTTGATGTGTATGACAGTTACTTAAGAGGGAAAGTGCCTTTCAGGGGCTGCTACCTTAAGCACATTTTAGCCAATCAGTAATGATATTGCATAATGATAGTGAAAGTATAATTATCTACTATGCAATCTAAGGATTTGTAATTAATATCTAAATGTGATTCTTATGTTGCATCCAACCTGAAGTTGATATTTGGGGCATAACTGACAATATTAATGCTTTGCAACTACTCATAATACATATTTCGATTACGCTAACTCTGTGTTTTGGGGATGTAACTGAAGAACACACACCTTTCTGAAGGACCATTTTCTGTGGGAGTCACTCAGTACCTGTGATACTGGACACTTCAATCAGCAAACATCTACTGAACACCTACTACATGCATGAAAAGCTCAGTTCAGACACTATGCTAAGCACTAAGGAATACAGGAGGGGGCAAGACATAGCTATTTTCTTCTTCAGAGTTTATATTCTGGTTAAAGAAACAGGAGTACAAGTACTGTTTGGCAAGATGAGTATGGAAGTAGGAATAATCATAATGTGCTATGGGTCTTTGAGAACACATAGCTATCTAGTCAGAGAAGCTGTTGCTTGGTAAGAGCATCCTAGACCCAGCTATTTTATCCCAAGGGCCAGTCATAACAATGGATATTTGATTAAAGAAATGGCTGGCATTTATTGAACAGCTGTAGTGTGTAAGTAAACTACCCAAGGCTTGATATAACTTATCCTATGTAATAGAGTGAAATATATGTAAATCCCATAGGTCCTGGGGAGGGGGGTGTTGCAGAGTTTCCTTGCTAAGTTTTCTAAGAATGTTTTCTCTAGAAGGTAGTGGCTTCTGAGAGCTGATAGGAACAGACAATAAGAATGATCCTGTGGCACTATCTCTTGACTGGCCAGGAGATCAACTGCAATTATTGAAAGAATTGAGTATAGCACCTTGGGGTTCTTATGACAGCCAGTGAATGAAAATACCTATTCCACATTGCCAGTCACCAGAAGCATATGGGCAGATGCTAGCAGGTCACTAGCTTAATGCTGGAGGGTAAAAAATAATGGTTAAGAAATGGCAGGGTGTGAAACAGCCTCCTTTTCAATCCTCTATGTGAATACTACTGAAGTGTTAAACAAATGACAGGCAGAGACTCCTTTGAACCTTGGAAAACAGACACAATGTCCAGGAAAACAGAGGTGGCTGGAAAAATCCTAATTTGGGAACATTGTGAGTCATTTTAACCATGAAAATGCCATATACAGAAGGGAATAAAAGTGCCAGCTACAGGCACTGTTAAGGCCTATCTTCCTCAACTTGACTGATAGTGTTGAATGGAATAATCCCTTGTATTTAGTGACTCCTACTGAACGCTTTCAGAAACGATGGCATTTCATATATCACCCCTGTACGCTGAGCTCAACTCCCAGTTATCAATAAAATGACTCCTTCATATTGTTCTCCTTGAATGAAGTCTTGTTCTGTAGGAATTATAGGAAATCAATTTTAGCAAAATCAAAGCTAATTAACTGGCATATGTTAATTGACTGCCTATAGGCAGGGCACGGTACTAGATTCTTAGAAATGAAAAAAAAATTTAATTGAATCTTTACTTTTAATTTTGATGCCCTAGGGTCTTATTAATCATGAATAAACACAACCTATTAAAGCCACTAACTCACAGATGAGGTGTTCTTGTGACTGCACCTACTATTAAAATAACATTAACCACTCCATGTTCTTCAATTATCTAATTAGAACCAAACACAAATATATTTCCAGCAATCACCAACTTTACACCTAAAAAGCCAATATTAGGAGCTTTTGCCTTTTGACTCAAGTCACACTGGTATGCATAATCTATTTGAAATATTTAAAAAAGTTGACCCCATGTTATATAATGTTATTACATGTGATCCTGGAATGACATTACCTACTTTTTATTATCTCAAGTTTTCACCTTATGGCTGTGGTTCTATGTTTAAAGAAATCAATCTGATGACGAAGCTTTGTGAAAGTTTATTCTGGAAATCCACAATACAAATTCAGTTTATTTCCCAGTATTTTGCCTGCTGGAAGAAACAACCAACCCCCAATGTGTTTATTGCACAGATGCCACATACCACAACTTGAAATATTTGATTAATATAGGTCTTTAATGAACTGTTTTTTCTTTGACTACTATACTGTGTAAGACAGCAGAAGATTCTAATGAAGATCTTGCCTTATTGATTTTCTTCAGATTTTTAAAGGACCATGTCCAAGTCAATAGTAAAATATTTATTATGCCCAACTGGTTGTTTTCTTTTCTTGAGGATCAGTAGTGAATGTCGAAACTGCGAAACAGGCTCCCATTTGTAACTGCTCAAAACTTACTGAGACAAAGCCAACTAGTTAAGTTGAGCAGTTAGACTTCACCAGGACTATAGTATTTGTGTTCAGGAGGAGGAATGTTTTTCCTAAGAGAGGAGGAAACATAAAATTTCTGCACTCAAGTAATTTTCAGAATGAGCAAAAATTGTGAGCTTATCAAAACAGACAAGTTTCCTTTAAAGAAAGGTGTGAGCAAATACTACCAGCATTACTAACAGAAATTGCCACCACTACCACAGTTATCAGCTAGGCTGCTCAGCACATCCAAGAAATTAATCCTGAAAACCTCGTTTCCTTTTGTATGGATACTTAAATGAAAGCAACCAACTAATCCAGTTATTCTAATTGTACTTTTAAAATTATTTTTAAAATTTATTTTGGCTAGGTAGATAACTCAAAAGTTATAATTTTGACAAATTTGAATTCTATTTACCAGTATAGAAGAATAATCATTGTTATGAAATGTTACAGGGAAGAACTTTTCAGTTTGCCTGAAAAATGTTTGAGCATTCATGTGTCTGGAGTAGCTTATATAAGTCCACTTACATTCATTTAGATCAAGGAGTTCTAGTGGGGAAGGACTTTGGCTTGGTCATCAATTTAACTAAGACCCTTTACTAAAGTCTGACAAATGCTTTGAACCTTGGGTTTCATAATTTATATAATGGAAATAATGATATTGACCTTGCTCATTTACTGGTTATACAAGGATGTATATTATTTCTGCCAGACCACATAATTAGAGCTTACTTTTTTTCTCAAAATTGTCTTTAAGAGGAAGTTATTTTTCAAAGTGAGTAGTAAACATCATCTCCTGCATATTCTTTTTTTTTTTTTTAATCCTCACCCGAGGACATTTTTGCACTTTATCTTGAGATATAGAGTGGGAGGGGGAGGAGGAAGAGAGAGAGAGAAACATTGACCTGAGAAAGACATATCGAGTGGTCCCCACCCACACGACCCCAACTGGGGCCGGGGACAAACTGCAACCGAGGCACATGCCCTTAGCGGGAACCGAACCCGGGCCTCTCCGGTCCGCGGGCTGACGCTCCAACCACTGAGCCAAACTGGCCAGGGCCTCCTGCATATTCTAGCAAACACCTAAAATTGAAAGAAATAGGCTCAATGACGTAAGTCAAAATATAGGATGTTAACGCAAGCTGATGGTGAAATACCAGCTTGCTTTTTCTGTGAAAGTTATATAATCCTACAAGTTCATCTTCCTATCTCTCCAATCCTCCTGTAATGTGAAGGACACAAGTAATGGCTTAAAAAAAAAGAAAAGAATGACAGACCTTCATTATCACATTAATACCTCCTAAATCAATGGATCAAAATGTTTCATAATGTGATTTTTTAAAAATTAAGTGTAAAGTGGACATTATAAACATAACCATTCTTCTTGTTTTCATAAGCCTTGTGCTTTTACTAATTTGATGCATGCTTGGAGTATTCATGTCTAACCAAAGATATTCTATGAGTTATTAACACAACATTGATCAGGGGGAATGCAATTTAATTGGTTCTCCAATTTAATATGTAAAAGGAAACCACTGTTAGAACTCATTCCATTTAAAGTAAAATGCTATAGCCTTCCCTAAAAATCTTGTGGGTTGCAAATAAGTGACGACAGCCTCATAATCTTTTCAAAACCCACCTGTACATTTTTTAAAAAACAATTTAGACCTCGTTTAACAAGGCAAACCAATGATTTGCACTGCCTTCCTAAAACTACTCTATAGCATACATTTTATTTGAATGTTGTTCTAGCCACATAACATTTTCCACTTTTAGAAGAAAATTATTTTAAATTTTTTTTATATTTCAGGGAGTTACACAGGGAATATACACTCACTTTAGTATTCATCTAAGAAAAATATAAGTAGGAAGGATAATTTCTGCCCAAAACATCATCTTGCACAGTCTGAAGGTCCAACAGAAACACATTGGAGGAGTTCTGCTCCTTCAGATAATACACACTGTATTGTCTTTCCAGAAGTCTATTACCACAATTCCTCATTCCCTGGAGGGGTTAGGACTAGTAAATGGATAACAAGTGACCCAAACCACAGTTACTTCACTAGGATATGTCCATGTCATTTTCCCTCCTTGACCCAATCCCTATCATGGCTGCTTTACTAGGCCCTCTCTTTTTATTGCATGCCAAATAAGAGCTTGGGAAAATTTATTAGAAGTAGTATAGCCTTCAAATCTTACCCTCTCAGATGCTTGGTGCTCCTCTACAATTGGCATTTGTGGTCACAGAGTAATGCTTTGCTTTGTGCCTCTGACAGAGAACTAAACTATGATTTTCTTTCTTTACAGAGATACCTACAACTAAAGATTCTAGTTTTCTAGCCCTGGCCGGTTTGGCTCAGAGGTTAGAGCGTCAGCCCATGGACCAGAGAGTCCCGGGTTCAATTTCCGCTAGGAGCGTGTACCTCGGTTGCAGTTTGTCCCTGGCTCTGGCTGGGGTCGTGTGGGTGGCAACCATTCGATGTGTCTCTCTCACATCAATGTTTCTCTCTCTCTCTCTTCCTCCCTCTCTCCCTCCCGCTCTATCTGAAGATAGATGCAGAAATATCCTCGGGTGAGGATAAAAAAAAAATTTTTTTTTAACAAACAAAAAAAAAGATTCTAGTTTTCTAAGTTCTGAGACTGACTCCACTTGGTACTTTGGAGCTTCAGTGGAGATGAATGAGAATATTTCACTTTGAACTCTTATGACGTTACTGCTGCTGCATTACTTAACTATATTAGATGCTTTCCACAGTAAGAAGTCCAGGAGGCACCATGATTCTGTTTTGAGGTTTCCCTTGTTTCTCACATAGTATTCTATTTTTATCAATAATATTAGACAATAATTTAACTTATCTGACTTAGATTACTGTACTAAAAAATAAGATGGAAAGAATTGCTAAATTAAGTGAGAAATAAAGGTACAGAAATAGTTGAAGATCAATATTTGTGTGTTCATTTTTATGGGTAGTTTGCCAATTTCATGGATTTCACACTACAGGAATGGTTTCATTTTATTTGATTCAATAATTGGTATATAATGAGAAATAGAATCTAGCTGTGAAAATCTTCAAGGCAAAATCTAATGCACTAAGAACTATTTCTTTATATGTAATGCAAATTTCACCAGGTGTTTCTAACCTTCTTTATTATCTTAGTCTTTTGGAAAAATAAAGCACAATCCTCAATAAAAAATTCTAAACTTGCATATTGTCCAAGTTTTGCTTCTTTTTGGAGAAAGTATAAAAAAAAAACTACCCATAAAAATATCCCCTAATGAGACAACCAATGTTAACAATTGGTTAACATTTCTTATATTGGCTTGCTCTCCTCCCCCTTCCTCTCAACATATATAGATATCTAAATCTATATCTGCATGTACACCAACTTACACCATACACAAGAATAAACTCAAAATAGATAAAAGAAATATGAATTGTGAATCCATAAAAATCCTAGAAGAAAATATAGGCAACAAAATTTCAGACATCATATGCAGCAGAATTTTCACTGATACAATGTCTAAGGCAAGAGAAACAAAGGAAAAAATTAATACATAGGACTACATCAAACTAAAAAGCTTCTGCAAAGCAAAAGAAACAACCATCAAAATGGAAAGGGAACCCACTATATGGGACAGCATAATTACCAATGATACATCAGATAAAGGGTTAATTTCCAAAATATATAGAGTGCTCATAAAACTCAACAAAAGGAAGACAAAGAACACAATTAAAAAATGGGCAGAGGACCTAAAAACATACCTCTCCAAACAGGATATACAAAAGGCCAAGAGACATATGAAAAAATGCTCAACATTACTAATCATCAGAGAGATGCAAATCAAAACAACTATGAGGTATCACCTCACACCTGCCAGAATGGGTACTATCAATAAAATCAACAAAAAACAAGTGCTGGCAAGGATGTGGAGAAAAGGGAACTCAAGCACACTGCTGGTGGGAATGCAGACTGGTGCAGCCACTATGGAAAACAATATGGTGTTTCCTCAAAAAATTAAAAATTGATCTGTCATTTGACCCAATGATCCCACTTCTAGGAATATATTCTAAGAAGGCTGAAACACCAATCAGAAAGAATATATGTAACCCTATGTTCATAGCAGCACTATTCATAATTGCTAAGATCTGGAAACAGCCCAAGTGTCCATCAGTAGATGAGTGGATAAAAAACTGTGGTACATATACACAATGGAATACTATGCAGCTGTAAGAAGGCGGGATCTCTTATCCTTTGAGATGAATGGAGGGACCTGGAGAGCATTATGCTAAGTGAAATAAGCCAATCAGAGAAAGACAAATACCACATGATCTCACTTATTTGTGTAATATAATGAACAAAATAGGCTGATGAATAAAATAGACCCAGAGACATAGAAAGGAGTACGGTTCAGAGAGGGGGGGCAGGAGAGATAGATGAGATAAACCAAAGAACTTATATGCATGTAAGCGTAACCAATGAACATAGACAACAGTGCTGGGGGGGGGGGTGGAGGAGGGTGTCTATGGGGGAAAAAGGAGAAACATTTGTAACAAAAATAAATTAATAAAAATTGAAAAAATAAAAATAAAAACCACCAAAGCTTCAATATAAGAAATGAGGGAATTTGCACTTACACAAAGCCTCATCCAAGTCTATGTGAAAAATATTTAAAAATCCACATTAGTAAAGGTGAAATTCATAAGGTCCTAAAAATGTTCCCCTAATTTGTATAGGCTTGGCATTCAATGATTCACTTCATGAACATTGACAAAATCAGATCCATTGTTCAATTTTTATTATTTTTCCCTATAAAATAGTTCCCTTTTACACAAGAGTACAATAATAGGTAATGACAAGTACAGTAAAATAAAACATGTTCCCAGTTAAAAATGAATGGTTAAACTGTCTCAATAGCAGTCAATATGGTTCCATATTCTTACAATGTGAGTTAAAAGGTGACATGGAGAGACCTGTAGAGTATTATGCTAAGCGAAATAAGCCAATCAGTGAAAGACAAATACCACATGATCTCACTTATTTGAGGAATATAATGAACAAAAAAAGCTCGTGAACTAAATAGGTAGACCCAGAGACATAGAAAGGAGTAGGATTCAGACTGACAAACTTCAGAAGAGCAGGGCAGGGGGGAGGGATGAGATAAACCAAAGAACTTGCATGCATGTATATGTAACCAATGAACATAGACAACAATGGTAAGGAGGAGGGTGTCTGGGGAGAAAAAGGAGAAACATCTGTAACAAAAACAAATTAATTAAAAAAATGTAAAACAAAAGCTGCCTTTGGACTATGCTTAAATCATCATTTTAACATATATACATTGTTCACCATGAGAAAATTAGCTTACCAAATAATTTTTTCTAAAAAGCATCGAAAAACAGATGTAGCAAGCAGCAGTACATATCCTGAATCCATGTCCGGAAACTTTCCATGTTTATGGGCCCAGCACGCTTCCGTTGCACCACAACTTTCCATGTTTAGATGGAATAGAGCATGTATCCATGACAGAGGAATAAAATGCAATTCACATAAAATGGCACATCTGACTGAAAAGAATATTTGAGTCCATTCAAAAGTTGCTCCTAAACACTAAAAGCAGCAAGGGCCTCTTCAGTTTTCCATTTGGTAATTGTTTCTAATATATTCTGCAATAAACACACACGCACACACACACACAGTACTAATGGATAATCATTAAGAAGCAGGGAATGGCTTTCAGCTGGCTCTCACTCTCTCCAGGTCGAGAGAATGCATCAGCTGTAGTTTGCAGGCTCTGATGCCTACTGAGTAGCTGCTCGGTGCTGTCACCAGTAGGTTGACAGACATGATAGTTGAAGTGGCCCTTTGCTCCAGAAGACTCTCAGCTTTCACATTTCCTTTTATTTTCATCTAGTCCAAAGCTTTATTCAGGCCTTCTAATCTGTGCTTTCTGAAGAGCTTCAGCTTGGGGACTTCCGGTCAAGATGGCTGCGTAGGTAAGCGCGGTATCGCGTCCTCCTACAACCACATCAAAGTTACAACTAAACTACAGAAAAACCATCATTCAGAACCACCTGAAATCAAGCTGAACGGAAGTCCTACAACTACGAAATTAAAGAAGAAGCCGAATCTAGACTGGAAGGAGGGGCGGAGGTGCGATGGGCTGGTCCCACACCCACATGTGGTGGATAAAAATTAGGAGGGACACCTCGGCTGGGAAGGTCCTCCCTGAGGACTGAGGGGTCCCCGTCCCACACTAGGAGCCCAGCTCAGGGTTCCAGTGCGAGGAAGAGAAGTCACCATAACTTCTGGCTGGAAAAACCAGCGGGAACTGAGGCTGAGGCAGCTGGAGCCCCCGGCAGCTCCTCTTAAAGGGCCCGTGCACGGACTTGCTCAGACTCACACCTTCCAGGCTCCAGCGTGGGGGAGGCAGCTTCAAAGGCACCAGAGACATATGGGGAAGAACTGAGCTGTCTGGCATTGGAGCGAGGGCTGGAGAGGCACCTTTCTCCTGGACAGACGTGCTATCAGAGGCTTTTGTTCCTTTAGTGAGCCCTTCCCTGGGCCGGCAGACACCGCCATATCTGGGACTCAAGCAACCTGGCTCACACTGTTTGCCCCGCCCTGGTGATTCCCTGAGGCCCCGCCCCACCCAACTTTCAGGCCCACCCAAGCTGTTGCCAGTTGCTTTACCATAGGATTGGCCTGTCTTAGAGCCTGCTTCAGCTTTTCCTAAATTCTTTCAAACAAGCAGCATCTGGTCTCAGCTAGCCCCATACCTCTCGCTAAGTAATACACAGAAACAAACACAGGGAGGCAGCCAAAATGAGGAGACAAAGAAACAGATCCCAAATGAAAGAACAGAACAAAACTCCAGGAAAAGAACTAAGTGAAATGGAGTAAGCAACCTAACACATGCTGAGTTCAAAACACTGCTTATAAGGATGCTCAATGGACTTAGTGAGAACCTCAGTGAACTTAGTGAGGGCCTCAAGAGCATAAAAAAGGACCAGTCAGAAATGAAGGATGCACAGTTAGAAATGAAGGAGGCACTAACTGAAATGAAGAATAGTTTATACAGATTCAATAGTAGAGTAGGTAAAGCCAAGAAGCAAACCATCAATTTGGAAAATAAGGAAGCAAAAACCACCCAATCAGAACAGCAAAAAGAAAAAAGAATTCAAAAAAATGAGGATAGTGTAAGGAGCCTCTGGGATAACTTCAAGCATGCCAACATTCACATCTTGGGGGTGCCAGAAGGAGAAGAGAGATAATAAGAAATCGAAACCTATTTGAGACAATAATGGCAGAAAAATTCCCTAACTTGGTGAAGGAAACAGACATACAAGTCCAGGAAGCACAGAGAGTCCCATACAAAATGAACCCCAAGAGGCCCATACCAAGACACATCATCCTCAAAATGCAAATGGTTCAAGAGAAAGAGAATCTTAAAAGCAGCAAGAGAAAAGCAGTTAGTTACCTACAAGGGAGTTCCCATAAGACTGTCAGCTGATTTCTCAAAAGAAACTTTGCAGGCCAGAAAGGAGTGGCAGAAATATTCAGAGTGATGAAAAGCAAGAACCTACAACCAAGATTACTCTATCCTGCAAAGCTGTCATTTAGAATTGATGGCCATATAAAGAGTTTCTCAGACAAGGAAAAGCTAAAGGAGTTCATCACCACCAAACCATTATTATATGAAATATTGAAAGGTCTTCTTGAAGAAAAAGATACAAAAATCTGAACAAACAAAATGGCAATAAATACATATCTATCAACAATTGAATCTACAAAAAAAATGAACAAGCAGAACAGAAACCCTCTCATAGATACAGAGAACTTTTGTTGGTTACCAGATGGGTGGGGACTGGGGGGAGGGGTGAAAAAGGTGAAGGGATTTAGAAGTACAAATTGGTTGTTAGATTGACAAACCTCAAAGGGAAGGGGGGTTGGTGATGGGAAGAAATAAACCAAAGAACTTATATGCATGTATGCATAACCAATGGACAAAGACAACAGTGTGGGGAAAGGCAGGAGCGGGGCAGGAATGGGGAGGAGGGGGGCAATGGGGGAAAAATGAGAAACATCTGTAATACATTCAACAATAAAGATAAGTTAAAAAAAATAAAGAGCTTCAGTTTGGACAAGACTAGCTCCTCCCCCACTGCCCAAAGCTAGATCTGGATTAATGGAAAGGGACAAAAATCAGCATAAATTATCCAAGAGAACAGATTACTTCAAAGGTGTTTCTCTTGGAGTTCAGGATTGTGCCACATGGCATTCAGGGCAGAAGTTTATCTTCTAACTATATTTTGCTTAGATGAATGTTAAAACGACTGTATTTTCTGAGCCTCCTTAGACAGGAAGAATTGGGAAGTGAGTTAAAGCTGAGACGGCCTGGATTTAAAATTTTCTACATATACAAATCACAATTGTCCATGTCCTAAATGCATCTAATCAATTCTGAGCTAAACTGCTCAACAAAATCCATACAGTAGTTATCATTACCTCCATTATTTATTCACAGATAGTTTTAAATTGACTAATGAATCATAAGCAACAAAATCTACAAAGCAACTGATGCCATCCATGAAAGTGCACATTATGTTAACACTAGAAATCAGGATAGCCATTTATAAGCTCATGCTTTGTGTACAGACATCCATTAAAACCATGAGAATGGCAATATTTGAGTTATATCAGGATTCTGTATCTAGTCCCAAATGAGTCATCCTCAGCTAATCTCCCTTCTTCAATATGCAAGCATATAGTAAATGAATGGATGTCTGGTCGTGGGTAAACTTAGTCAGACATTCAAATAAATAAGCACATTACATTTATTAAAAAGTAATTTGGCCAACTATCTAAAATCTATATTTAGATCAGAAATATAGTGATGGGAAAGGTGTACACACTCTGGTCCATATTTTCAATGCTTTATACTTCACTAAAATTGTTGCAGTTGAAATTAGTTATTTCAGAGTCACAGCATCTTCTGCTGTGATTCACCTTTTTTATATTCTTCATCATTTGATCTTCTCCTAGTCTCATTTAGGTCTCTTTTAGCACACCCTCAAGACTGATTTTACAAACAGGCAGCTGCTACAAGAGCATCTTCTAAAATTGTTCCAAAAATAAATAAGTAGATAGTATGGCTGTTCCAGTGGCCTGTGTTGGCTCAGTGGTACAAACTCCTACCTGGAGAATTTCACAGGAAGTAACCACTAAAAGAACAATCTGTTTGATTGCTGCAGTGAAGTCTGAAAATTGTTATGGCATGAAGCTTCCTTTCTGGATTGGGAGGAAACTTGGGTAACACAATGTCTTGTGGACAATAATGTGATTTTTGGTGGTGGGGGGCAGGGCTCTTATGAAGCTCAAAGTTACTCCAAATTATTAGTCAGTTCTGAAATGTTATACTCAATAACTGTTTAGGCTCTGAAAAGACACATCATTCCTTTGTTTCAATAAGATCACCTCGTTTAAGATATTTTAGGAGAAAGTATTCAAAAAACAAGCAATTAAGTTCAACTAAAAAAAAGAGGTTGTTACAAGAGAGATCAGTCATTAATTAATCCTTAAACACTAGTCTGTGGTTTTGTATGTATGAGAGAGAGAGAGAGAGAGAGAGAGAGAGAGAGAGAGAGAGAGAGAGAAACATTAATTAATAAAAAATAATTTAGGAAAATAATTTTTCCACTATAAGTTTGTATTTTTCCTGTTGTATATTCGTGAAGTATCTGGATAAAGTCCTTTGGAAAATCAATAAAAATATAAACTGTATGGGGAAAAATAGAACACAGTAATAATAAAAAAATATGTTAAATATAAAAGAAAAAAGAAAAAAAATTCCCTTCACAGATGGCTGGTTATAGAACACTTGGCTATTCAAAAATGCCAAGAAGATTTCCCACATAGGGTCAAGAAAACTTATTTACCGCTTCTAAAAAGAAGCAGTGGTAGAAGGGCCAAGAAACAGGAAAAGAAAGAATGAGGTGAAGAAATATAACCTCTCTCTACAAATATCCAATAATGATCTAGCTCCAAGAAGTCAGACAACATATACTAACTAGTTTGGCTCTGAGAAGCCAAAGAAACAAAAGTGGAAGAAAGATATTCCCTTGTCATCCTTTTATACCTTCCTCACCACTGCCCCACTTGTTTTTATTCCTACACTGTTTTTATTTTTATTTTTCTGTTTTTGTTGTTGAAAGTATTACAGATGCCCCCGTTTTTTCCTCATTGACCCCCTCTTTCCCGCTCCCACCCCCCTCCTGCCTTCCCCAGCCTAGTGTCTGTGTGGATTGTTTGTCCATATATGCATATAAATTCTTTGGTTTATCTCTTTCCTCCCGTCCCACTCCCATACCTCTGTGGTTTGACAGTCTGTTCCCTACTTCCATGATTCTGGATATATTTTGGTCGACAGCTTATTTTGTTCATTATGTTCCACAAATAAGTGAGGTCATGTGGTACTTGTCTTTCTCTGACTGGCTTATTTTGCTTAGCATAATACTCTCCAGGTCCCTCCATGTCGTCTCAAAGAGATCTCTTTTTCTTACAGCTGCATAGTATGCCATTTGACACAGTGATCCCACTTCTTGCAATATATCCTAAGAAGCCTGAAACATCAATCAGGAAGAATATATGTACCCCTATGTTCATAGCCATACTATTTAAAATAGGTAAGATCTGGAAACAGCCCAAGTGCCCATCAGTTGATGAGTGGATAGAAAAAAAACTGATAATGAGAAGATTTCAAACATGGTATGTATAGAGTTATTTTATGTCTATATATCTACATGTAGATATATATTTATTTTATTTTTATAATAATTAATTATTTTTTGTTACAGATATTTCTCCTTTTTCCCCCCAGACACCCTCTTCCTTACCCCCCCCCCAGCATCACTGTCTATGTCCATTGGTTACACATACTTGCATATATGTTCTTTGGTTTATCTCATCCCTCCTCCCCACCCCTTCCTCTGAAGTTTGTCAGTCTGAACCCTACTCCTTTCTATGTCTCTGGGTCTATTTTGTTCATCAGCTTGTTTGTTCATTATATTCCACAAATAAGTGAGGTCATATGGTATTTGTCTTTCACTGATTGGCTTATTTCATTTAGTATAACACCCTTCCCCCCCCCCCCCCCCGCCGCACCAGATTCCTCCATGTTGTCTCAAAGAATAAGAGATTTTTCTTTCTTACAGCTGCATAGTATTCCATTGTGTAAATGTACCACAGCGTTTTTATGCACTCATCTATTGATGGACACTTGGGCTGTTTCCAGATCTTAGCAATTTTAAGTAGTGCTGCTATGAACATAGGGTTACATATATTCTTTCTGATTGGTGTTTCAGGCTTCTTAGGTATATTCCTAGAAGTGGGATTACTGGGTCAAATGGCAGATCAATTTTTAATTTTTTGAGGAAATACCATATTGTTTTCCATAGTGGCTGCACCAGTCTGCATTCTCACCAGCTATGTACTAGAGTCCCCTTTTCTCCACATCCTCGCCAGCACTTGTTGTTTGATGATTTGTTGATGGCAGCCATTCTGGCAGGTGTGAGGTGATACCTCATAGTCGTTTTAATTTGCATCACTCTGATTAGTGACGTTGAACATTTTTTCATATGTCTCTTGGCTATTTGTATGTCCTTTTTGGAGAGGTCTCTATTTAGGTCCTCTGCCCATTTTTAAATTGGGTACCTTGTCTTCTTTTTGTTGAGTTGTATGAGTACTCTCTATTTTGGAAATCAACCACTTATCTGGTATTTCATTGGCAATTATGCTCTCCCGTATATTGGGCTCCCTTTCCATTTTGATGGTTGTTTCTTTTGCTGTGCAGAAGCTTTTGAGTTTGATGTAGTCCCATGTGTTCATTTTTTCCTTTGTTTTTCTTGCCTTAGGCGTTGTATCAGTGAAAATTCTGCTGCATGTGATATCTGAAATTTTGTTTCCTTCATTTTCTTCTTGGACTTTTATGGATTCACGAGTCACATTTAAGTCTTTTATCCATTTTGAGTTTATTCTTGTAGATGGTGTAAGTTGGTGTACATGCAGATATAGATTTAGATATCTACACATGTTGAGAGGAAGGGGAGGAGAGCAAGCCAGTACAAGGAATGTTAACCAATTGTTAACATTGGTTTTCTCATTAGGGGATATTTTTATGGGTACATTTTTTTTATATTTCCCATTTTTTTCTACAAAAAACATAGATTACATTCATAAACAGAAAATAACATGCACAAAATCAGCATTCCTTTAAAGATAGGGAAGGATAAGGAGAGAGAGAAGCTCAATTAGAAAGTTAAAATTCTTGTTCAACCTAAGACTATAAGACAGTTATAATGAACCAGATATTACCTCAATTAAAAAACAAACTACTGCAGAGACTTATCAGGGTTGGGCTTCTTAAGAACAGACCAGCTGTATTTTCATGAAGCACTGGAATATTGAGGTAGATTCCAGGCGAAATGGCTTTGAATTCAAGTTCTGATCAACCTTTGCCATGCAGTGGTAGCATGTGCCCTCTGTATGGGAAACTCTGCCCTGTGCTCCCTTTAGTAAGCATACAGATAGAGTGCAGACCAGGGTCTCCCAACAGCAGCTGATTCAACATTCCACTTCAGATTTACTCTCTTCAATTGTGATGTTATATGGGTAATGGACAGCTCATTGAGTTACTTTTTCCTTTTGAATTATCTGGCTGCAGTGATCAGAATAAGTTTGCCCCCTGTAAATAATTGTTCTTTTGGACTTTATATAAATCTTATTAATGAAGTCTTAGATAAAAGGCAAAATATGACAATATAATGAAAAAACCCTCATAATCTTCCAAGAATTATAGATTGTTGCCATTACTGGCCAGAAGTCAGCACGTCATTGTATGGACTATAACAGCAAATAATAAGACTAAACGTTTATTGACTCTGTGTGCTTAACCTTCTAAAATGCTGTGCCATGTGTCATCTTATTTAATCCTCTTAAGGAGCTCTATCTTACAATTACCCCCATTTTATAGGTGGGAAAACAAAAGGACAGTAGGTTTAACTTCTTTACCCAAGTGTCACAAACTGTATAAGCAGTTGATAGATGTTTCAAATCCATTTAGTGTGAGAGAGCCCTCCCCCTTAACCACTGCAAGTATCTTAAAGGAAAATATTAAGTATAATTTATTAATGATGTTGCAGCCTGTTTAAACCTAGGACATCAAAAGACTATTACCACAGGGTGAGACTATTCTGTTCTATTTTGGAGACAGATATAGTGTTGGCTATTTTGAGTTTGAAGAGCCATTACATGATAAGAAAATTGGAGATGTTGGAAATTTGTAGATATACAAGTCTGGTTCTCAAGAGTGAAGTGGTTTGCATATGGATGGTACCTGTAGGCATGAGAATACATTTAATAATTCAGAAAATTCAGAGACTACCTGCAGAATAGAAGACAGCACTGGGGCTGGAACCTGGGGTAGGGAAGACATTAACATTTTAAAAGAGGTGAAAAAGAGGGGGGGATCAGAAGAAAATATAGTGGTGGTGTGGAACAGAGAGAAAACAGTGTTGTGAAATTCAAAGAGAAGAGTTAGTTTCAATGAGTAGGAGGTGACCAATACAGTGCAATGCTACAGAAAGGAGAAATAGGGTAAGAACTGAAGGAAAGAACAGATTATATTTCATGGTCCTAGTGACCTTAAACATTTTTATCATGTTTAAAAATTATAATGATGCCCTGGCCAATTTGGATCAGCAGTTAGAGCATCGGCCCGTGGTCCAAAGAGTCGCAGGTTCAATTCCAGTCAAGGTCATGTACCTCGGCTGCAGTTCATTGCCGGCCTTGGAAATTTGGATGTGCAGGAGGTAACCAGTTGATGTGTCCCTCTCACGTTGATGTTTCTCTCTCTCCCTCCCTCCCACTTTATATGAAAATAAATGGAAAAATCCTCAGGTGAGGATTAAAAAAAAAAAGAATGATAATGGAGGCAGAAGATGGAATAAAAAGGGTTGAGGAACTAAGAAGTACCTGAGAAAGCAAATACAAATTAATTTGGCTCCTGGATATCAAGGGAAAGAGACAGGTAAACAGTTCAAAGAGGAAACAGAGTTCCAGGAGGGGTTTTTAGGATAGGTAGTCCTGAAATGATATGTATGCCAAAGGGAAAAAGCCAGTAATCAAGGAGATAATGTGTGGGAAAAAGAATAATTGATGGCTCTAGTCCACATGTCTTTAGGAAAGGATATAGTCAAGGGAAAGATAAGGGGGCTTAGTGCTAAAAGTGAAGAAGAGGCCTCCTTTTATATGACCTGTAAGGCCCTTCACAATATTAATATTATTTAATAAAGGACAAAAAGTCTGATAGCAATTTTAGTGAGTTTGGGATAATTAGGAAGGAAATATACTCTTATGGACTTATGCTGGCTCTATATGGCACAGAAGAAGGTAATGCTACAAGGATCCAGTCTACTTTGGACAACTACCAATAACCACGTCAATGATGCTCAATCTAAACATTTTATCAAAAATAGCTCTCTCTCTTTTTCTGTTTTACCTGGCTTCATCTAAAAGCTGAATATGAAATGTGATACCTTTGCATGAAAGTGACATGCAATCTACATATAAGTTGACAAGAATATACTGCAAATACATCACTTTAATAAAATGAATTGGGGCTCCCTCCCTCACCTGGGTCCCCATACTGTCCTTACTATCTCTAGATTACCCCTGCTGCTTCCCCCTAAAATATCCTTAGGATTACTCCTGTGTGCATAACAAATAATTGCATGATGTACATTTCACCACTTCAAAGAGGCTTCCAAATGAAGTTGGACTTGACGTGGGGTGGTGAACACAATACAATACACAGATGATGTATTATATAATTATATACCTGAAACCTATATAATTTTATTAACCAATGTCACCCTGATTAATTCAATTTAAAAAGGCTTCCAGGTGCTAGATACAAGCAGTAGAAGATCTAAATAGTCTGATTCTCAGTATTGCTCATGGAAATTGTTTCAAAGGCTGAAGTGTCAGAATCAGATAGGAAAGAAATGTGTCAGTGGAAAGTTGCTACATGTAAACCTCTCAAATTCTTCTTTCATTTTTCAGACGTGAATATGCATAGGTTCAGAAATAATAGCTTATTGCAAAATTTTATTATCAGCATCCAATATAAAAAAAAATGTCAAGATAAGGTTGTTATATTTTCAGTGAAAATGTTCAACAGATTTGATGTTTAACTCAAATAGTCCTATCTGTTAATAAGCCCTTTCCCATTCCTTTTGAATGTACTTTAAGAGAGGGTTCCAGGGAAAAGCACACAGTAAAAATTCATTTATTCCAAAAAACATATATGCATATATGCATCACCAATGGACATAGACAACAATGCGGTGGGGGGGGGCAGGAACAGGAGGAGGAGGTCAATGGGCAAAAAAGGAGAAACATCTGTAACAAAAATAAATGAATTAAATAGATAAAATGTAGGAAGATGGCGGAGGACAGGACCGGAGGGAGGGTGAGTGCATGAGAGAGTGAGCTAGTGTGTGAGAGAGTGTGAGTGGACGTGAAGGTGGACAACCAAACTCGTGCAGTGCAGAGATGCTGAGCAGCAGGTTCCTGTGCTGTGGACAGGGAGCAGCCGGCTACTGCGGTAAGCGGCCCTTCAGGGCACTTCTCCCTGTGCCTCTGTGAGGTCCCACCATCTTGGAAGATCCGGGGACTTCCCTGAGAGTAGGCAGTAGGAGCAGCTAGGGCCCAGCAACCTGAGCCCACTAGTGCACCCGGCACCATCGGACCAGTGGACACCCTGTGTCAACACACACCAGTGCACAGTAGTGGAGCTGCCAAGGTGCTGGTTGGGGAAGCTGCAAATGGCTGGGAGCCCAGCACCATGCCCCAAAGAAGCAGCCCTATCAGAGTCCAGATATACCCCCGGCAACAGAGGCTGGGGAGCAGACATCCATCCCCAAGCAACAGAAGCACAGACAGCAGCGGAGACCCATCCCCAAAAACTACAGCAAAGGCTGAGCAGGAGCTGAGCCCCACTGGGAAGCAGCACTCCCCAGCCACAAGCTGCAGGACCTGGGGCTCCACAGAGTCCTGTGCAACCCAGTGGCCCAGAAGAGTGGTGGGAAGCTGGGGCTCCAGAGGGATTGGTGCTATCCAGGCGCCTGCAGTACCTGCAGGGTGCTGGGGCACCAGAGAGGCCTGCATGACCCAGCAGCTCACGAGATAGGCGTGGAGTCTGGTCTCCAAAAGGACTGTGAGATCCAGCCACTCATGGGACCTGGGGGGTGCTGGGGCACCAGAGAGGCCTGCGCAACCCAGCGGACCACAAGATAGGTGTGGGGCTGGGTCTCCAAAGGGACTGTGCAATCCAGCTGCCCTTGGGACTTGCGGGGTGCTGGGGCACCAGAGAAGCCTGTGCGACCCAGCTGCCCACGGGATCAGCGGGAAGCAGGGGCTCCAAGGGGCCCTGTGCAACCCAGCTGCCCACAAGGTCTGCTGGGACCCAGGGTTCCAGTGAGGCCTGTGCAACACAGCTGCCCACAGTATAGGCAGGGAGCATGGTTCCAACAGGGCCTGAGCTATACAGCTACAGGTGGCACCAGTGACCAGCTGGGAACACAGCTCCAGAGGGGCCCACATGATCCAGCAGCAGCACCTACCAGGACTCACCAATACCAGCCCCCAGTAGTCAGTCCTCCAAGATCCACAGCTGGCAAGAAGCTACACACAACAAAACAATCTGGGAGGCACAGTATCCTTATTTGATATACAGTGAGGTGCCTACACATCCAAACATCCCTCACCGAGTCTAGAGCTACCAGAAGGCTAAAATGGAGAGACAAAGAAACAACAACCAAAGGAAAGAAAAAGAGGAATCACCAGAAAAGGAACTACAGGAAATGGAAGATAGCAATTTGTCAGGCAAAGAATTCAAAGCAATGATTTTAAGGGTGCTCAAACAATTTGGTGAGAACTACAAGCAACTTAACAAGAATTATGAAGAGCTCACTGGGAACTACTTCAGCCTAAAAAATGAGGTAGAAGCTATGCATAAAAATCAAGAGGAAATAAAGAATGACACAGCTTTTATGAAGAATACCTTAGCCCAGCTGATGTGGCTCAGTGTTTGAGCATCAACCCATGCACCAAGAGGTCGTCGGTTCAATTCCCAGTCATGGCACATGCCCAGGTTGTGGGCCCAAATCCCGAGGGAGCATGCAGGAGGCAGCCCATCGATATTCTCTCTCATCGATGTTTCTCTCTCTCTCCCTTCCTCTCTCTCTAAAAGTCAATAAAGAAAAATTTAAAAAAAAAAGAAAGAAAAATACCTTAGAAGGGTTCAATAGTAGATTAGAAGAAGCTGAAGACCGAATCAGTGACTTAGAAGACAAGGTAGAGAAAAACACCCAAATAGAACAGCAATTGGAAAAAAATTTTAAAAAGCAGGAGGAAAGATTAAAGGAGCTGTGGGATAATACAAAACGTAAAAACATTCACATTATAGGGGTACCGGAAGGAGAAGAATCAGAGAAAGGAATACAGAACCTGTTTGAAGAAATAATGACAGAAAACTTCCCTAAACTGGTGAAGGAGAAAGTCACTCAAGTCCAGGAAACACACAAAATCCCAAGCAAGATAAATCCCAGAAGACCCACAGCTAGACACATGATAATAAAAATGGCAAATATTAAAGACAAAGAAAGAATCTTAAAGAAAGCAAGAGAGAGACAGAAAGTGACCTACAAGGGAGCTCCCATTAGACTGTCAGCTGATTTCTCAATAGAAACACTTCAAGCCAGAAGGGAGTGGCATAAAGTGTACAAAGTAATGCAAGGCAAGGGTCTGAATTCAAGACTACTCTATCCAGCAAGGTTATCATTCAAAATTGAAGGAGAAATAAAGAGCTTCATGGATAAAAAAAAAAAAAAAAAAATGCTAAAGGAATTTACCACCACCAAACCAGCATTGCAAGAAATGCTGAAGGGACTGTTGTAAGAAGAAGAAGAAACAGAAAGAGAGAGAGGAACACAGGCATAAAATTAAAATGGCAACTAATAACTATCTATCAATAATTACCTTAAATGTAAATGGCTTAAATGCTTCAATCAAAAGATACAGGGTAGCTGATTGGATAAGAAAACACAACCTATACATATGTTGTCTACAAGAGACCCACCTCACAACAAAACACTCACACAGGATGAAAATGAAGGGATGGAAAAAAAATTTCCAAGCAAGAGGAAATGAATAAAAAGCTGGTGTAGCAATACTCATACCTGACAACATAGACTTCAAAACAAGGGCCATAATAAGAGACAGAGGAGGTCACTACATAATATTAAAAGGATCAATCCAACAAGAGGATATAACCCTGGTAAACATATACACACCAAATACGAGAGCAGTAAAATATATTCAAAAACTTCTAGAGGACTTCAAGGGAGAGATCAATAGCAACACGATCATAGTGGGTGACTTTAACATGCCACTGACACCACTGGATAGATCTTCTAGACAAAAAATTAACAAATATAGAGTCCTTACAAGACAAACTAGATCAGTTGGACTTCATTGATATTTACAAAACATTTCACCCCAAAGCTGGAGAATATACATTCTTCTCAAGTGCACATGGGTCATTCTCAAAGATAGACCACATGTTAGGACACAAAGCAAGTCTCTACAAATTCAAGAAAATTGAGATCATATCAAGCATCTTCTCAGACCACAGTGGCATGAAACTAGAAATCAATTGCAACAAGAACATGCAAAAACATATGAACACATGGAGGCTAAATAGCATGTTACTGAACAATTAATGGGTTGCCATGGAGATCAAGGAAGAATTTTAAAAATTCCTGGAAACCAATGAAAATGAACACACAAAAACGCAAAATCTATGGGATACAGTGAAAGCAGTTCTGAGAGGGAAGTTCATAGCACTACAGGCCCACCTTAAGAAAGAAGAAAAATTTCTAATTGACTACCTAACCTCACAACTTAAAGAACTGGAAAGCAAACAAAAAGAAAACCCTAGAGCAAGTAGAAGGAAGGAAATAGTAAAGATCAGAGCAGAAATAAACGACATGGAGACCAAAAAAAAAAAAAAACAATTCAAAGGATCAATAAAACAAAGAGCTGGGTTTTTGAAAAGATAAACAAGATTGATGGACCCTTAGCTAGACTCACCAAGAAACAAAGAGAGAGAACCCAAATACACAAAATCAGAAATGAAAGAGGAGAAGTAACAACTGACACCACAGAAATACAAAGGATCGTTAGCAAAAACTATGAACATTTATATGGAAACAAATTCGACAATCTAAGTGAAATGGACACATTTCTAGAAACACATAGTCTCCCAAAACTGAATCGGGAAGAGATAGAAAACTTGAACAGGCCAATAACAACGGAGGAAATTGAAGATGTAATCAAGACCCTCCCAGCAAACAAAAGTCCAGGCCCTGACGGCTTCACGGGCGAGTTGTACCGAACATTCAAAGAAGAACTAACACCCATTCTCCTCAAACTATTCCAAACAATTCAAGAGGAAGGAAGACTTCCAAACTCGTTTTATGAAGCCAGCATAATCCTATTTCCAAAACCAGAAAAAGGCACTACAAAGAAAGAAAACTACAGGACAATATCCCTGATGAACATAGATGCCAAAATCCTTAACAAAATACTAGCAAATCAGATCCAGCAATACATCAAAAAAATTATTCACCATGACCAAGTGGGATTCATCCCAGGGATGCAAGGCTGGTACAATATATGCAAATCAATAAATGTGATACATCACATAAACAAAATGAAAGATAGAAACCATATGATCATATCAATAGATGCTGAAAAAGCATTTGACAAAATCCAGCACCCATTTCTGATAAAAACGCTCAGCAATTTGGGAATAGAGGGATCATATCTCAACATTATAAAGGCCATATATGAAAGATCTACAGCCAACATCATACTCAATGGACAAAAACTAAAAGCATTTCCCTTAAGAACAGGAACAAGACAAGGATGCCCACTTTCACCACTCTTATTTAACATAGTGCTGGAAGTCTTAGCCACAGCAATCAGACATGAAGAAAAAATAAAAAGGATCCAAATTGGAAAGGAGGAAGTGAAACTATCATTATTCACAGATGACATGATATTATACATAGAAAACCCTAAAGACTACATAAAAAATCTAGTAGACCTAACAAATGAATTTGGCAAAGTAGCAGGATACAAAATTAACGTCAAGAAATTGACGGCATTCTTATACACCAATGATGAACTCACAGAAAGAGAAACTAAAAAAACAATCCCATTTACCATCGTGGCAAAAATATTAAGATACATAGGAATAAACTTAACCAAAGAAGTAAAGGACCTATTTGCAGAAAACTACAGGACATTGAAAAAAGAAATAGAGGAAGATATAAAAAAGTGGAAGCACATACCTTGTTCATGGATTGGAAGAATTAACATCATTAAAATGTCCATACTACCAAAAGCAATCTATAGATTTAACGCAATCCCCATCAAAATACCAACGACATATTTCACAGAACTAGAACAAATGCTTCAGAAGTTCATATGGAACAAAAAATGACCCCGAATAGCTACAGCAATCTTGAAAAAGAAGGACAAAGTAGGAGGGATCACAATACCGGACATCAGGTTATACTACAAAGGTAATGTAATCAAAACAGCCTGGTACTGGCACAAGAACCGGCACATAGATCAATGGAATAGAACAGAGAACCCAGAAATTGACCCAAAACATTATGCTCAATTAATATTCGACAAAGGTGGCAAGAGCATACAATGGAGTAAAGACTACCTCTTTAATAAATGGTGCTGGGAAAATTGGTCAGCTACATGCAAAAAAATGAAACTAGATCATCAGCCTACACCATACACAAGAATAAACTCAAAATGGATAAAAGACTTAAATGTGACTCATGAATCCATAAAAATCCTAGAAGAAAATGCAGGCAACAAAATTTCAGACATCACACGCAGCAGAATTTTCACTGATATATCACCTAAGGCAACAGAAACAAAGGAAAAAATGAACACATGGGACTACATCAAACTCAAAAGCTTCTGCACAGCAAAAGAAACAACCATCAAAGTGGAAAGGCAACCCACTGTATGGGAGAGCATAATTGCCTATGATATATCAGATAAGGGACTAATTTACAAAATATATAGAGTGCTCATACATCTCAACAAAAGGAAGACAAAGAACCCAATTAAATAATGGGCAGAGGAACTAAATAGACACCTCTCCAAACAGGACATACAAATGGCCAAGAGACATATGAAGAAATGCTCAACTTCACTAGTCATCAGAGAGATGCAAATTAAAACAACAATGAGGCATCACCTCACACCTGTCAGAATAGCCGCCATCAACAAAGCATCAAACAACAAGTGTTGGCGAGGGTGTGGAGAAAAGGGGACTCTAGTACACTGCTGGTGGGAGTGCAGACTAGTGCAGCCACTATGGAAAACACTATGGTGTTACCTCAAAAAATTAAAAATTGAATTACCATTTGACCCAGTGATTCCACTCCTAGGAATATACCCTAAGAAGCCTGAAACACCAATCAGAAAGAATACATGTACCCCCATGTTCATAGCAGCGCTATTTACAATAGCTAAGATCTGGAAACAGCCCAAGTGTCCATCAGTAGACGAATGGATAAAAAAGCTGTGGTACCTATACACAATGGAGTACTATGCAGCTGTAAGAAAGAAAGATCTCTTATCCTTTGCGACGACATGGGAGGACCTGGAAACTATTATCCTAAGTGAAACAAGCCAAGCAGAGAAAGACAAATATCATATGATCTCACTTATTTCTGGAATATAATGAACATAACAGTCTGAGGAACAGGGTAGTCCCAGAGAGGTGGAAGTAGGGTACAGACTGACAGTTGCCAGAAGAGGGGGTGTGGGAGGGGAGCGATGAACACAGAACTTGTACGCATGTACTCATAACCAATGGACATGGACAACAAAACTGGGGATGCGGCAGGGAGGGAGGAGGAGGAGAGTGTCAATGGGGGAAAAAAGGAGAAACATCTGTAACAAAAGTAAATTAATAAAAAAATTAAAAGAAATAAATTTACTCATTGGATTTCAAAAAAAAGACTAAGTGTTAATTTAAATAAATAAACAAACAAATAAATAAATAAATATCCTGTCCTCAAGGAGTTGACATTCTATTAGAGGGAGACAATAAATAAACATGTGCATATTCATTCATTCAACAGAAACATTGAACAAAATTACTGCCTGTATGTAACATATTCTAGTATATAGATACAAACAATATAGAAATAAACTTTTTACTCAACAAATACATTCAACATATTTATCACCTACTTATATGTGCTATATAAATAATGGATAATAAGAGATGGAAAATGAGGGTGAAAAGTGCTATTTTAAATTAGTCGGGTAAATATCTGTGATAAGATTATATTTGAACAGAGACCTAAAGGAAGTGAAAGAGTGAGCAATGGGGATATCTGGGGAAGAAGAGTCCAGCCATAAGGAACAGTCAGTGCCAAGACCCTAAAGCAGCGGGGGGGGGGGGGGGAGTTGGGGGGGGGGCGGTTGTCATGATGTAAGGGGAACAGCATGAAATCCAAAATAACTTGAGCATAGTAAGTAGTGAGAGAGAAGCTAGTGAGTGGTAAGAGGGTGCAGAGAGTTAAGGGACCATGTCATAGAAGGTCTTACTAAGGATTTTGGAATTCACTCTCAGGAAGTCACTAGAGGAATTTGAACAGAGTAGTTATTACAAGATCTGAAAAGGATAACCATGTGGAAAAGTGTCTGAAGAGGCATAAGATGAAAGAAGGAAGATTAATTAGGAGGCTGTTGCCAGAATCCAGGTATGATAGGGTGGACCAAATTGGTATAAATGAAGGAGATGAGAACTGGTTTGATTCTCTGGTGCATATATTTGAAAGAAAACAAGATTTGTTGATGCATTGGGTGTGTACTATTAGATAAAGAAAAGAGGCAAGGCAACTCCAAGGATGTTGATCCAAGCAACTGGAAGGATGATGTTGCAATTTATTGAGGTGGAGAAGACTGTTTGTAAAAGCAAATTTGGAGAAGGGATATGAATTTTATTTGGACAAGTTAACTGAAAGATGCCAATTAGGCATCCAAATGGAAATGTCAAGGAAGTAATTTATTTAAGGTAACAGGTCCAGGCTGGAGATTTTAGGGAGTTATCCATGTATAGATAGAATTTGAAGTCATGAGAGTCGTACATCAAGAGTGTGAATATAGAGAACAGAACAAGTCCAAGAAACGAGCCCTGGAACCCACCAAAATTTAAAGGTGAGAAAAATAAGAAAGAACTAGCAAAGGTTTACAAGGACCAGCCCGTGAGGGAGGAGGAAAAACCAAGAGAGTGTGATGTCCTGGAAACCAAAGGAAGAAAGTGTTTTCGGGAAGGAGTGGTGTACTGCATCAACTACCACTGTTAGGTCAAATAAGAGGAAGATTGAGAACTAAACACTAAATTTGTAAATAAGGAGGTAATTGGTAACTTTGAGAAGAGTGATTAGGTGGAATGACTCAGGGGGCGGGGGACAGAAGTCTGACTGGAATAGATTTAAGAGAGAATAGGAGGGGATGTGATGAAGATGAGTGCCTAATCTTTAAGGGGTTTGCTCTAACAGAAAACTAGTAAATGGATTGAGAGCTGCTGAGGGATGTATAATAAATGGAGATTTCTTTTTTATTTAAATGGCAAAAATAAGAGCATATTTGTATGCTGATGGGGATTACATATTTGAGAGGGAAACTGGATGACAATGAAGGGAGGGGGGAACAATTTTTGGAGTGATGATCTTGAGTAAGAGTATGAGGTTGAATCCAGTGCAAAACTGTAAGGGCTGATTTTATATAGGAGCAAGGAAAAGTGATCCACAATAACAGAAAAAAAAGGCAGACTATGTGGGCACAGATCTAAGTGGATAAGTAGATATTGTAGTAGAAGTACAAAGAAATTTTTTTCTGACTATATTTTCTCTGTGAAAAAAGAATCTTAGCCTGAAGAGAGGGAGGAGACATACACAGAATTTCAGGAGAAGAAGGTATGCAATAATCAACTAGGTTAGTATAAAAATAATTCATATTAGGAAATTCTAACAAAACTAATACTAATAAGGAGATGGAGGGGGAAGAGGAAGAAGGGTGAGGGAAGAGGAGGAGGAATTAAGCACTTTCTAGTGCCAAGCACTGTTTTATGGGCTTTACATGTGCTGGCAAATTTAAATACCTCAATTCTACGACAAAGTTTCCTGTTATTATTCCTATATTATATATGAGAAAACAAAGTACAGTCAGTAACTCATCTGTGCAGTAGGCTTATTGGGCAGCAGGGACTGTCCATCAGTGGTCATGAATTTAAAGCAAAACTAGTCAGCAGATTTGTGTTTTCCTCCAGCAGCATAAGTGCACATGTTGAATTGGCATAGATGTGAATTTAACTAGGGTTGAGTTGTCAGTCAATTAAAATGGGGAAAAAGAAAGAAAATCGAATTAAATATATGATGAATGAGTGATTATCATGATGAATTGTGTCACCTAAGCTGGGGAAACAAATAAATGAGGAAATGGAAGGGATTGGGGTTGAGGAACTGTGAGTAGGTTTTAGAGTAAAGATATAGTTCTCCTAGTGGGATCAAGAAAGTGTTAGTCTGAGGACTATAAGGAATGAACTGTAAAGGTAGAAGGTCAAAGAGTGGGATGCATGGAATTGAGGGGGGTGGTCCAAGGTTACTTTTAATGACAGTTTAAAGTTTTCCATAAGAGTGGCTATTTTGGATGTACAAGATAATTGGAGGAGAAAATTCAAGGTACTGAGATCAGAGCATTTGAGAATAATCTACATGGACACTGAAATCGACAAGATTTATAGCAAGAGTAATGTTGGAAGGTGTGACAATGAACTAGGAGAAAAATTGTCATGGGATAATGGATAGTGGTGTTGGAGAGAATAATAATCATGGGAGAACTAAATGGTGGTGTATAGCACAAGGTAAACTAATAGGAAAGGACAAACATTTGGGAGTTCTCATGGTTATTGTTCTGAAGAACACCCCTAATTCTTGCCACTTTCACAAGTAATCAGTTCACTGTTCCTATCAATTTGCTACTTGCTAACTTTTACCTTTACAAGTTTGCTAATTCTTTGGATACTCTCTCTCATTCCCCCTTTTCCCCCAAGGAAGCAAGCTAAACTTTATATGATGCAAAAGCAGAGCTCAAGTGTCATGAATAGCTCTAAACAGAAATGTTAATTAGATATACATATATTTTTTTAAATTCCTGATCACCTAGCCCAAAAAATAGTATTTTCTCAATTCCAAGACAAAGAATAATCTCTAAATCTTTCTTAAATTTAAACTATTTATGATTTTCTTATGAACATTTATTTTATTTTAATATTTTTCAATTACAGCTGACAGTCAATATTTTTATATTAGTCTCAGGTATAGAGTGTAGTGCTTAGACATGTATATAATTTACAAAGTGATCCCTCCAACAAGTCTAGTACCCACCTGACATCATACATAGTTCTTAAAATATTACTGACTACATTCCCTATGCTGCACTGTACATCTTCGTGAGAATTTCGCAACTACCAATTTTTACTTCATAATCTCTGCTATGAAAATCTTAAGGACTCATAATAATCATATGCTATATTTTTAACTCTACATTGTACACCACATGCAATAGTAATTCTGGAAAAGAAACACTCTTGTGATTTTTATAGTATTATTAGTATTAATTTTACTCCATTTTTCACAATGAGGCAATTCTTATCATCTAATATGCATATTAGTGACAATGTCACATATATATTTTTAATTTAATTAAATTATTTTTGTTATAGATGTTTCTCCTTTTTCCCCCATTGATACCCTCCACCCCCTCCCAAACCCCCTCCCACTGGCATTGTTGTCTATGTCCACTACTTATGCTATTATGCATAAGTTCTTTGGTTTATCTCTTCCCTCACCCCCACCCCCTCCTCTGAAGATTGTCAGTCTGAAGCCTACTTCTATGTCTCTGGACCTATTTTGTTCATCACCTTATTCTGTTCACTATATTCCACAAATAAGTGAGATTATGTGATACTTGTCTTTCTCTGACTGGCTTATTTTGCTTAGCATAATACTCTCCAGGTCCCTCCACATCGTCTCAAAGGATAAGAGATCTTTCTTTCTTACAGCTGTATAGTATGCCATTGTGTATATGTACCACAGCTTTTTTATCCACTCATCTATTGATGGACACTTGGGTTGTTTCCAGATCTTAGCAATTGTACATAGTGCTGCTGTGAACAGAGGGGTACATATATTCTTTCTGATTGGTGTTTCAGGCTTTTTAGGATATATTCCTAGAAGTGGGATCACTGGGTAAAATGGCAGTTCAATTTTCAATTTTTTGAGGAAACACCATATTGTTTTCCATAGTGGGTGCACCAGTCTGCATTACCACCAGCAGTGTGCTAGAGTCCCCTTTTCTCCACACCCTCTCCAGCACTTGTTAATGATTTGTTGATGGCAGCCGATCTGGCAGGTGTGAGGTGATACCTCATAGTTATTTTAATTTGCATCTCTCTGATGATTAGTAACGTTTCACATGTCTCTTGGCCACTTGTATGTCCTGTTTGGAGAGGTGTCTATTTAGGTGCTCTGCCCATTTTTTGATGGAGTCTTTGTCTTTCTTTGGTTGAGTTGTATGAGTACTCTATATATTTTGGAAATTAACCTCTTATCTGATGTACAGTTGGCAATTATGCTCTCCCATATAGTGGGTTCCCTTTCCATTTTGATGCTTGTTTCTTTTGCTGTGCAGAAGCTTTTGAGTTTGATGTAGGCACATGTATTATTTTTTTCCTTTGTTTCTCTTGCCTTAAGCATTGTATCAGTGAATATTCTGCTGCGTGTGATGTCTGAAATTTTCTTGCCTACATTTTCTTCTAGGATTTTTATGGATTCACAGATCACATTTAAGTCTTTTATCCATTTTGTGTTTATTCTTGTATATGGTGTAAGTTGGTGTTCTAGTTTCATTTGTTTGCATGTAGCTGTCCAATTTTCCCAGCACCACTTATTAAAGAGGCTGTCTTTATTCTATTTTATGCTCTTTCCACCTTTGTCAAATATCAATTGAGCATAGCATCTTGGGTCGATTTCTGTCTTCTCTATTCTGTTCCATTGACATATATACCTGTTCTTGTGCCAGTACCAGGCTGTTTTGATTACAATGGCTTTGTAGTATAACTTGATATCCAGTATTGTGATCCTTCCTACTTTGTTCTATGACTCCATCAAAAAACTACTAGATTTAATAAATGAATTCGGCAAAGTAGCAGAATACACAATGAACATCCAGAAATCACTGGCATTTTTATACACCAATAATGAACACACAGAAAGAGAAACTAAAAAATAAAAAAAAATCTCATTTACCATTGCAACAACAACAAAATAAGATACCTGGGAATAAACCTAACCAAGGAAGTAAAAGATCTATTTGCAAATAACTAGCCATTGAAAAAAGAAATAGAGGAAGACATAAAAACGTTGAAGCATATAACTCGTTCATGGATTGGAAGAATTGACATCATTAAAATGTCCATATTACCCAAAGCAATCTATAGAGTCAATGTAATCCCCATTAAAATACCAATGACATATATCACAGAACCAGAACAAAGACTCCAAAAGTTTATATGGAACTAAAATAGACCCTCAATAGCCACAGCAATCTTGAAATAGAAGGACAGTGTCACATATTAAATCAACACCTTCATACAAACAAAGGGGAATGGAAAACTGAGGAAAGTTCAACACTGTCTAAAGAGCCCACTGTTTTGCTTTTTTATCATTTATAAATATAATGCAATAAAATTAATTTTGGAAACTTTAACAAAGGCATAAAAATACTACCATGTGATAATAACCACTTTGAATATTTTGGAGTATATATCTCTTTTATAAAGAATGAGAGATAAGAAATGGGGCCTCAGCCCTCCAAGAGTTTTGTTGTTCTACCCTCTCAGTCTATGCATTTTGTAGTAATTCAGGCTCCTGTTAAATCCTGGAGAAAATACATGCTAAGGCATCACTATTATTAATTAAGGGTTTTGTTTTAAAGGAGATATGTTTGTTTTGAATGAATAAAAATATATTCAACCTGTAGTAAAATGGCTTCATATAGAAATACAGGGTGGTGGTGACCAAAGACTAGACATAGCAGAAAAAAAAATATATAAAAAAAAAATAGCTGAAAAACCCATACTTCAGTGAACCTGAAGCTAGCTACCTGGTTGGTCCCAAAAAGGTCTGTTATCCCAGCAGCCTAAGTAAACAGGGTAAACTGGAACTAGGTATAGGCTAATGTATGGGGCCATTCTGGGTTGAAAAGCATGTTACAACATGGATGGGATTAATGCACCTGGAAAACCCAATTAAATGTTTACCATTGATTTATTTCCATATATATATATGCTTTCTTCATCATATGTCTCACTGAATTCAGAAAACCTTGTCTAGGCCCATGTTTCCCAATCTATAAAAAAAGTAGGCTAAGGGAAATTTGTACATTATCTGAATTCAAGTAGACCATCCTGGTGGAGACTGTAAACTTTCCTTATAAGGAATTCACAAAGTTATAATTTCTTTCCCATCCGTCAACCAATCAGAAACTTAAAAGGTTGAGAATATGAAAAACATTTAAAACTAGGCCTTCCTTCAAATTTAGTTGATCCATTCCCAGAGGCCTTTTCATTTTTCACAATGTGATGCACTGCCTGTGATAGCCATACACTGGTAGAACATCTCTGCAAAACAGAGTAGCAGGGATGGTGATGAATTATGGGAAGATATCTAAGGAAAGAAAGTAGTGTTCCAAAAAAATTATCCTTTGAAATGGATAAGCTGATGCATTCAGTCATGTCAATTTTTCTTTTAATAATTTCCATATGCCCTTTGCTCCTTTCTGATATATGGCATATACCATTCACGCACATCTCTGATCCACAACAAAGCTAAGAAAGAAGAAAGCTATGACTGTGAGACTGTCACAATGCCCAACTTGTGCACATTTATGACTTGACCATATGTTTTACTGCAAGACAGGTGAGCCATGGAAAGTCTTAGCTCTGAAATGAACTTGCATGCATATAGTGTTTTATTTTTCCACGGATATTTCTCAGTTCATTTAACTTAGAAGGACTTTCAGCCTATAATGTACAAAGAAGTACACTAAATCAAGTAAAACAGGATAACAAAATACCCACAAGAGATGTTTTTCTTTATAAAAACATTTCATAAAAACCTCTTAAAAACACTGCTTTTCAATAAGCCACACTTGTAAGTTAAAATTAAATTTTAGACTCTACAATTGCATGACCCTCAAGAAATGTTTCCAAATGCTTTGTTACATATAAGGCTGCCTTAGTCCAATGTTCATTCAACAACAGTGATTGGAATGCAAACATTTATTGACTGCCAGATAATTCACATAAGAGATCTCATTGAACACTAGGAATGTGCAATACCCCACATTTTAGATGAGGAATCTGAAGGCAAAAAATGTAAGATAATTTGTCTAAAGCAACACAGCTGCAGGTGATAGTGGAGGATATATATGTTTATGATGCCTGTATTGTGTATCAAAATAGGATTTTCCTATTCCCCTATATTCTGTGACTCTGTGAATAGGGAAAATAAGGTTGTTTGTGGTTACCACTGTAATTCCTCCCCCTAAATTTCTATAAATATATGATGAGATAGAAAATGTCATTCATTGCCATGTCTAAGGAAAATTTATAGTGCCCCTAAAGGTTGTGAGATGGGCTGTCTCTCTAAGACAGAAAATAAAACAAAACAGTGGAAAGTTGTATCATAAACTTGTCAACATTGTCCTATAAGTTAAATGTACTCAGAATCTTCATAGCTCTTGACAGAATTATACACATCTCCATCTTCAAATATATATTTAAAAGAAGAAACTGAGAACACTGATTTTACTGTATTTCTCTAAAATGAAACAATTTGTGCGTAACAAGGAGTTTTATGACAGAATCTATGTCCTCTAAAAGTTGTCTTTAATGTCACTACCATTTAGAGATGAAAGGAGACTATAAACTATGAAACAGCTTATCCTGGCTCATTTATGAGGTAATAGGACAGAAATCCTTGGGTTTAGTTTTAAGAAATCCCAAATGCCAGCATTTTTTTTTATTTTTGATAAAATTAAATATAAAAGAATAGATAAATAAAACTAAGTCAAACCTACTACATTAGCCTTTCCTCTTATCTTCAAACCACCAAAGCTTGGATGTTTTATCTGCTAACAATTCCTCCAGAAGAATCTCAAGCATGTTTTATTGCCAGCAAAAGTATTATATGTTCTAGGGAATCATAACTTGATAAATTCACAGAAGAGAGAAAACTGTCATGAATATATCAGAAGCTTGTTGATTATTTTGTAGTAACACTAATAAAACCTGTTAACATAGTACATAACTGGGGTGACTTTGGGGGTACACTTGTTTTAATTTGACCCATGATTATATATTTGTTAAATCTTGCATATTCAGTTGCCCAGGGGTCTCTTCTGATAAATATAAACTTTTCTAATACTGTTTTACTGGGTTAGAAAGGAAACTACAGAATTTATAATTACCATCAGATAAGTAAAGCCTCTAACTACCACAATTATCCACATTAATTCAAATTGCATGAAAATAGAAATAACAAATCTTTGAAAGACTTCACTATGGAGGAAACTAAAGAAACCAACACACACACACACACACACACACACACACACAGATATTAACAGAGGAAGAAAATCATGTATTTTCTCTTGTTGTATAGGGTAATAAGATTTGAGCTTGAAGTCCACTTGATATGTTTCCTGGGTCATTACCAGTGAGTCAAGAAAACAGAAGAGGCAAATGAACCCTACCTTATATAATGTACTAACTAAGTGCACCTTAAACGTTTATTTCTAATCCAAAATAAGAATTTCTTCTGTTTAGAAAGATCTATGCATGTACCTTACCATTTTCAAAAGCTGCCTCACTCTCTTTACATATAGAACAGTGCCATGATTTGACACTGTTCACACATTAATTTATTCTATGAGTCATAGACCATGAAAATGTGATATTTTTCATAGTTCAGTGGGATGAAGAGCAGGAGCATTAAGTAGAGGCAATTAGAAGACACAGTGATCCTTTACTGGTCAAGCCCAATTATGCTCCCAGTGGAATCCTAATATTATTTTTATATAAATAAACCAGATAATCAAAAGCAGAGAAGTAGAAAATAATGTTTTCATGAAAGATTCATTAGAAACCCATGTCTACTGTTTTGATCATGAGTAGAAAATAATTATTCCCTTACTCATGTATAACCATCTATTTCAAAGACTATCCCTTGGCCCACCAGTATTAAGGAGCACTCATTCAATCTGTACACTACTTAACCCCACTGCTGTGGATTTTATTAAAAATTTAATGATACATTAAAAGTCAAGGTATTTATATCTTGTAAAATAGATTCCAGGGGCTATAGGAATCAAATGTAATACTCTCACTTAATATTTGAAGTAATTGAGATTCTGACAAAGGAAAGGAGCTTCCCAAGTTCACACATTCATTTGACCAGGGTATAGAAGTTGCATTCCCAGATTTCTAGTTCAGTGTATCCACCGGTGAAATTGTAATATTACCACTTGTTTGATCACTGTTTCTCATGTATTAATAAAAAGACATAATCAAGTAGCATTTGATTCACTACTATTTTTGAATGGTGACAAAGACTTGGTATACACATAACCTCCATGACAAAGAGGGAGAGAGATGTGTGCATATACACACACAGAAACACACATGTAACTTGGATCTCTGAATGGTTCCTTACTAAATTGTATCATTTTTTATTCAGTCACCTCTTATGTAAATGAGAGAAATACTTTAGTTTTTCTCAATCTTTGGCCTCTTACACAGTAAAATTTTCTCCTATCCCATATATACTAAATATTAGTATAGTACCTACTGGGATTTAGTAATAAATTCAGTCTGGTGGAAAATACAGAAGAAAGAGAGGGCACCATTCTTATCCACAAATAGCTTAAAATATGGTTTGGGGATACCAGATTTACACACAAGAAACATCTGGAGAATAAAAGAGGTACATAAAAATAGTACATGTATTGTGTACTGAGAATACAAAGTGAGGCATCGTGATACTTATATGAGCTTTTATAAAGTTGTAACATTACAAGAAAATACTCTGATATTGGCTATTTCTTTAAACTCTATATTTACAATTGTCTCAACTATGCCAAACAGAGTTATGGTGTTCAGAATGTAATCCAACTTCTATCAAGGGTCTTTTGTTAAATAAAAATGTGAAGGCAGTGAGACCTTTCATGGGCAATTCAGGAAAAAGTTAATTATTGTAGACAAAAACAAAGGAAAAACAAGCAAGAAATCTTATCTCAATTTGAATTCAAATGTCACACCTGAAGGGAAAACAAACTACTAAGTATTTTTATAAAATAAAATTTCAATTAAAAGTAGGAATTAAAATTGAGTTGGTAAGGAAGCTTCTTTTACCAACCACAAGCAAGTACAATTAAACTGTGTAGACTAAAGGAACAATTTTCCTTTGAATTAAGTGGGATGACCACTGAAGGTATATAATTGCCTTGGGGACTACTGTTGATATCATAACAGCAAGAAAAACTTTCTAAGACCTTTGGAAACTATACAAATGTGCCACAAGATCACACTAGAGGTAGTTATTCTATAATTCTGCAGAAGACTGAGACACATGAAACAACTAAAAAAAGTTCATATATCTTGTAAGAAAGCCACTTAATGTTTTTTGACAGCTCTGCCTCACATATAAAGATTACATACGTATCTAAAACTTCTAGAATGATGAAGAACCCTTTCAGTGTGACTCTAGGTCAAAACAAAAATTTCAATAGACAAAATGATAAATTTCAAGCTACCATTTTTTGTTTGTTGTTACAAAATATACTTATTGTGACTTTGCATTTAATTCAGCAGTACAAAAGAGTAATCTAAATACAGTTTTTCTTGACCACTTGTCAAGTACACATCCTGTAATATAAGTTGATGTAGGCAATAGGGCTATGAAAGAATAAATCACCATACATAATATTATGTACTTGACATTATTATTACACTGGGCTATCTCTGTAATTCTACCCATGGAGTCCCAGAGACAGGACAAACTTAGAATGGAAACTGTTTTTATAGCAAAGGTTCTATGGCATGACACAAACTAAATTCTCTCACATGGGTTCCTTCTATACAGAGAAAGGACATTTATTTCAAGGGTTCCCCATGAAATTTTGACCCACCATGGATTCTGGTAAAGCGGCTCTGCATGTGGCTTCCTGAAAGATTAATTTCCTCAATATATTGAATGAAACACTGGTTCATGACCAAATGGTAATAGGGTTGACTGGCAACAATAAGAGCAAATAAAAGTTTAATAAGATCTCAAAAAAGACAAATTTTCTCCATTACTGCTGTACTTAGATAAACTCCCCATGAAAAACATTAGTTTTTAACATCTTGCTGTTTACTTTTTTTTTTCTTTATTGATTCTAAAGAGAGGAAGGGAGAGGGAGAGAGAGATAGAAACATGGATTGGCTACCTCCTGCATGCCCCCCACTGGGGTTTTGGCCCACAACCTGGGCAGGTGCCCTGACCGGGAACTGAACCAGCGACCTCATGGTGCATGGGTCGACACTCAACCACTGAGCCATGCTGGCCGGACTCTTGCTGTTAACTTTTAAGAACAAAATTTAATCCTAAATTCTAAGAGAAAATACATTATTTATACTAAGGATACTGGTTGGCTACAATTATTCCCTAATGCTCCAACAAATATTTGAAAATGCAGTGTAGCTACTCAGTTGGGTGAACTCATATGCTAATTTATAACCAATGGAATAGTCAGTGAGTCATTAAGAAATTAAATACTGCTAACATTCAGAAAAAGAAAATGTTATTGTGCTTATAAAAGTGAAATGGGAACATGTTGAACAATTTGTGAAGTGATTTATTAATGTGCCAGAAATGAACAACTTGCTGAAGATCCTTTCCAGGTTTTTTTCACAGTCGGCACTATTTTCATTTCCCCTAACTTAAAAACACCATATGAAGTTTGAGAACCCTCAAGTTAAAGAGCAATGAGCTAAAAAAAAAAAAAAAAGGAAGATTTAATTATTAATAGATGCTATTTATTCAGTACATCAATGCGTTGATATATCATACTCTTATGATACATTTCATATAGAGAGATCTTAATATGCTTTTACTTCTATAAAAATTACATTGATATCTTGGTATTTCTTGGATTCCTGAATTTTGGATTTGATAAAATCTATATAATGTCAGCTAAGAAAATTAAATCATATTAAAGAAACAACTCAAAGAAATTGTGCAAATGACACCTATATTGAAGATTAGTTATATATAGAAAAAGGGCTAGAATGTACATTTGTAAAGCCTCTCAAAGGTTCACTTAAGTCACCATCCAACAATGTGTAACAATACTTCAGGAAATTAAAAAAAAAAAAAAAAAACACTCAATGAGGCATGGGTGGTTAAAGGAAAATAATAATCCAAACCAATTAATTATCAATCTTCTTTCAGCATGCTTTTTATATATCAGCATTTTGCCAGTACAATAACCTACCACAGCACCAATCAAATCTCATTACGGTTCCAATTTTTAAACTAAGACAGTTCACAATTATTCTGACAAAAATGGCAAATACTTCCCCCTCTCAAATGGAAGATTGGGCATAAAAGAAACATTATATAAGTGCTTCTGTGTTTACCATAAAAACTCAAATATTGTTACAGAAAATGCTAAATAAAACAATAAGAAAACCTTGCATTTTAGATATATAATCACAGAACTTGTACACATGTACTCATAACCAATGGACATGGACAACAAAAATGGGGACGGGGCAGAGAGGGAGGGGGAGGAGGGTGTCAATGGGGGAAAAAAGGAGAAACATCTGTAACAAAAGTAAATTAATAATAAAATCAATAAAATACTTAAAAAGTAAAAAAATAAATAAATAAAAAAAATAAAACCTGTTTGCATAGCTCTTTGTGTATATTAGCACAATTGGGGGGGGGAAGCAATGATGGTAAACTTAACTGAAAATATCTACCATCATAAAACCTCCTCTATTGATTCATTGAATTTCTGCTATTTTATGGCACATGTTTACTAGTAAAATGGGAACAGGGATTATGAGGTGCCTGGGCCAGGTGCTCCCACACTGTTGAACCCCAAAGGTACAGATTAACACTTAGAGCCTAATCATAATTTCAGAGAATACTAATAACGTTGTGGAAGCAATTGCACTTCATTTTCATTTTGGCTACCTGCAACTGCCCTGACTGAGGTGTCCCAAATGTCAAAAAAAAAAAGGTAACTGGTCTGAAATAAATCTAGTCCAGGATTGTTTCAAAAACATCTGGAATACTTATAGTTCTTTACTATTATTGTTCCTCGCCTACTTGCTTGCATCTTTTGAATATTTTGAAGGTGTTTATTACCAAAAAAACTACTATTAAGACAGCTTGTAGCAAAATAACTGCTACTCTTTGTTCATGTCCAGGTGCAAGACCCAAGAAGCAGACCCCTTACCTCCTGACAGCAAGAACCAAGTGCAATAGATCAACATTACCATAATGTATTATAGATATTGAAAAACAAACAACAAAACACCCCGCCTGATGCCAAAACTCCACTAGTTTCATCAAGGCTTCAGAGGTTCCAGACAGCAGCTATTGATGAGGGTGGCGAATAAAAGGATAAAATGGGAAGATGGTGGCAAGCAGGACTGGAGGGAGGGTGAGTGCGTGAGAGAGTGAGCTAGTGTGTGAGAGAGTGTGAGTGGACGTGAAGGTGGATGACCAAACTCGTGCAGTGCAGAGAGGTGGAGCAAAAGGTTCTTGTGCTGTGGACAGGGAGCAGCCGGCTACCAAGGTAAGCAGCTCTTCAGGGCGCTTCTCCCTGCGCCATGGGGAGGTCTCGCCATTTTGGAAGATCCCAGGTCTTCCCTGGGAGGAGGCAGTGGGAGCGGCTAGGGCCCAGCAACCTGAGCCTACCATCGGACTAGTGGACCCCCTGTGTCAACACAGATCAGTGCACAGTAGCGGAGCTGTCAAGGTGCCTGCTGCAGAAACCACAAACTGCCAGGAGCCCAGCACCATCTCCCACAGTAGCAGCCCGATCAGAGTTGAGATATACCCCCAGCAACAGAGGCTGGGGAGCAGACATCTATCCCCAGGAAACAGAAGCACAGACCAGCAGCTGAGACCCATCCCCAAAAACTACAGCAAAGGCTGAGCAGGAGCTGAGCCCCACTGGGCAGCAGCACTCCCCAGTCCTCAGCTGCAGGACCTGGGGCTCCATAGGGGCCTGTGCAAACCAGATGCCCACAAGAGTGGTGGGAAGCCGGGACTCCAGAAGGACCTGTGCGACCCAGAGGCCCACAAGAGCAGCGAGGGTGTGGAGAAAAGGGGACTTTAGTACACTGCTGGTGGGAATGCAGACTGATGCAGCCACTAGGGAAAACACTATGGTGTTACCTCAAAAAGTTAAAAATTGAACTGCATCTGACCCAGTGATCCCACTTCTAGAAATATATCCTAAGAAGCCTGAAACACCAATCAGAAAGAATATATGTACCCCTATGTTCATAGCAGCACTATCTACAATAGCTAAGATCTGGAAACAACCCAAGTGTCCATCAGTAGATGAGTGGATAAAAAAGCTGTGGTACATGTACACAATGGAATACTATGCAGCTGTAAGAAAGAAAAATCTCTTATCCTTTGAGATGACATGGAGGGACCTGGAGAGTATTATGCTAAGCGAAATAAGCCAAGCAGAGAAAGACAAATATCACATGATCTCACTTATTTGTGGAATTTAATGAACTAAACAAACTGATGAACAAAATTGACCCAGAGACATAGAGGTAGGGTAGATTGACAAACCTCAGAAGAGGGGCTGTTAGGGGGAAGAGATAAACCACAGAACTTATATGCATGTATGCATAACCAATAGACATAGGCAACAAAGTTGGGAATGGAGTGAGGGGTATGGGGAGGAAGGTGTCATTGGGGGAAAAAGGAGAAGCATCTGTAACAAAAACAAATTAATAAAAAATAATTTAAAAAAAGAATAATAGGAAAAAAATAAAAGGATAGAATGATAGAAAGGAAAAAAGACTCCACCTCAAAATCTGGAAGGAAGGCATACACATAGAGCTTCCAAATCATGTAAAATAAAATGCTGTGCTGCGTGTCTTACATGTGGACAGAAATCAGGACAAGGTCCAGAGCAAAGAAAAGCACTGAGCAAAACCACCCATCATGGTTCTGTTGACCTCTATTCTCCAGGTTAATTACTGGTTTGAATCTATTCTCATGCCTCAGTCAAAGACACTCACTAGCAGTTAAAGTGTTTCCCAAGCCCATTATTTTATGTGAAGTTTAATAACTGTTAGATCCAAATACCCTTGTGACATAAAAGTGCTTTGATTTATTGATAGACCTACTGGAAGCAAAATTGTTTTTGTTGAAGAAGTAATTCTATCTAGGAATAGAGGAGTACAAAGAAACACAATGATATAACGAGGTGGCTCCATTGTTGGTAAGGATATCAGGAATGCAAATGTAATAAACAACATTAAGAAATATGCTTTTTATCCACTTACCATCTCTAGTGGTAACCACTCGTCTAACAATCCATGTAATCAGAGAGAAGTAATATGTAAGTAACAAGGGTCTCAGAGCAAAAGATGATAAGAGTCAAAACCTTGCCCCATTTCTTCAGCAGTCATGAAAAGTTGCTGGTGGGAAATGGTAATTCCATTGTGGAGAAATGAACACTTGGTATTCCTCAAAATATCAGGTGTTAATATATCTTGCATATTATAGCTCCAAGAAGTTGTATCTCTGTCTATGGGTCAGCATTGCTTCTCTTTGCTACGCTTACTGCTGCAGCATGCAATTATAGAAAAATGGAGAATCAGATTTCCCTGAGTCATTGTACAAACACGTGAGGTAGACTCTGATATACTTAAATATTTGATTTATTTAATCCACTGTAAATCACCTGTGTTTCACAAGTGGGAGACTTTTTGAAAGAGTCACACATTTATAAAACATTTAAAGCACTTCAACTTACATCATTTCTTGATATAATTAAAACCTACTTTTCCATTGTATTCAATTTTACCTTCCCATGACATATAAACATGGTCTAAATGTGATCTGCTGAAGATTGTGGTTCTTAACATACAATATACATTGTTTAATAAAACTGGTACATTTCCATAATGACGCATCCATATCCACCCTCAACCCCAAGGGTATTCTAATTATTTCCCTATGTGGAATTTTCTAGCAGTGAGCTCTGGATTAAAAATAGCATTGCTAGGCTGCAAAAGTTGGGGAGAAACCATTTATGCTGACCCTTCATGTAGTAGATCAAACAACTATTAACAATTAGGATTCTGAACACAGGACGAGTCTCCTGATGTATATTGTAAAACTCCAGCCTTTGTCGGTATAGAGCAATGTGACCACTGTTTGGGGTGCCTAGTACCTTGTGGATATTTGATAGATATCTGGTAATTGATTGGTTGACAAAGTTCCTGAACCCCTTCATGCCTCAGTTTCTCTGGAGTTTAGATGGGTGATTGGGCTTTCTGAGACTAGAGGAATGAAGAGAGTTTTCAGAAAATCTCTCCTTTAAGTGTTATGATACAGTATGGAAGCACTCAGCTTCAGGTCTCACCTAGGCTTATTCAGGGCAAATAGCCTACAGGGAGGCTCTTTCATTAACACCTCTATTACAGTGAATCATTGTTATGATTTGTGCAGGGACCAGAGAATATTTTATAAAATATTTGTGAGACTTTTTAAATCAGACAAACAACCAAACACGTTTGTTATTGTAGCCTTGCTGATTTTGTAGCCAGATTATAGCCATTGATTTGTTATGCACAGGCTCTTTTGTTACAATATTTGCAATATACAATGAAGTTTACCTGTTGGAATCTCATTTCTGAAAGTTATCACTGTCATTTTCTGGTGTTTCATTGTCAACTACGAAAGTATTATGGGATGATTCATACCCTCTCTCTGGTAAGCGTTTTTTCCCCTCTGTATTATATAAGTCTGTGTTCTAACACCTTGGGGTTGGTTATTTACATTTGACTTCTCCAAATATCTATAATAATTTTTTCTCAAGTAAAAATGGAAATCATCTCTAATTCTTGCTACTCTTGTTAAATGCTGAGCTAGAATTCCTATACATATTTGAGGCCCTTAAAAAAGGGGATGTTATATTATAGTCCAGCCAGTGTGGCTCAGTGGATTGAGCATCGTTCCATGGACTGAGAGGTCCTAGTTCGATTCCTGGTCAGGGCACTTGTCTGGGTTGCAAGCTCGATCCCCAGTAGGGGGCGTGCAAGAAGGGGCGATGTTTCTCTCTTACATGGATGTTTCTATCTCTTTCTTCCTTCCTCTCTCTAAACAATCAATAAAAACATAAAAAAGAAAAGAAAAGAAGGGGATGTTATATATTATAGCTACTGGCTATATACAAAATCTATCCAAGAAATCAATGGAGGCTTTCACAGTAGTTTCACTTCCAGGACTGTTAAAAACAGCATCAGAGTATCTGATGAATAATTTAATCAGAATGTTAGCATAGACTTATTATCTATTCACACATTCAACCTAGGCAAAACATATTAAATATATTAGTCAGGGGTTTGCTAGTTATTAATTTTGGTTCCAGCTATTATAATGATCAAATAAATGCTTTCATTTAAAATTTCCTTATTCAGAAGTCACAATTCCCTTTAAGAAGTGTAACCACTGAAACCATTTCTGTTGCCTTCAAATTTTTCCTTGTGTTTCAGTAATTTACTTTCTTATATAATATTAAAATGTTAACACTTGAGAGGATCGATTAAAGCTTATAATTGGGTCCTTTAACTTGTTTTAAATATTCAAAGGGCCTAACAGAAATAATATAATTTGCCTTCACTGTTCATTACGTACATTTTTATTAATTCTTTAAAAAATATTTTATTAAAAAGGAAGTTTTTACTGGGTATTACTCTATGACTAAGGGGACCTGAAGAAAAATAAAATTAGTTACTACTTAATGAGTATAGGATTTGTTAGGTAAACTATTTATTTTTATTTTTTTTATTGATTTTTTAGATTGAGAGAAAGATAGAAACATTGATTTGAGGGAGAAACATCGATGGGCTGCCTCCTGAACGCCCCCTACAGGGGATCAAGCCCGCAACCCAGGCATATGACCTGACTGGGAATCGAACCAGGACCTCTCAGTCCATGGGACAATGCTCAATCCACTGAACCACACCAGCCAGGCTTAATTTTTTTCTTTATTGATGTTAGAGATAGAGAGAGGAAGGGAGAGGGAGAGAGAGATAGAAACATTGAGAGAGAACATCGATTGCCTGCCTCCTGCATGCCTCCCACTGGGGATCGGGCCCACAACCTGGGCATGTGCCCTGACTGGGAATCGAACCAGCGATCTGTTGGTGCATGGGTCAACACTCAACCAGTGAACCACACGGCTGAGCAGTAAACTATAATGGAAAGAAGGGAAATAATAAAAAAAGGTCTTGATGATTTCTGTGGATTAAAATTATACAAACATTTAAGGTTATTGTTTCTTGTTGATTTTCTGTCTGGAGAATCTATCCATTAATATCAATGGGTTATTAAAATCCCCTACTATGACTGCATTACTGTTGATCTCTCCTATACCCTTCGATCCAGTATTTGCTTTACATATTTAGGTGCTCCTATGTTGGGGGCATAAATGTTTACAAGAGTTACATCTTCTTGTTGGATTGCTTCCTTTATCATTATGTAGTGTCCTTCTTTGTCTATTACTATAGCATTTGTTTAAAACAGACTCATAGATACAAAGAACAGACTGTCCACTGTGAGAGAGGAGAGATTTGGGGAACTAGGTAAAAAAGGTGAAGGGATTAAGCAAATAAAATAAATAAATAAATAAACTAACAAACTCATAGACAGACAACAGTATGGTGATTACCAGAGGGAAAAGCTGATGAGGGGAGGTAGGAGATGGTAAAGTGTGGATAAATGGTGATGAGAGGAGACTTGACTTGGGGTGGTGAACACATAATAAAATATACAGGTTGTATACTGTATATTGTAGAATTGTACACCTGAAACCTATATACTTTTATTAACCAATGTCACCACAATAAATTCAGTAAAAGTTACACTGCAGTCCAGCTGGTGTGGCTCAGTGGTTGAGCATCAACCCATGCACCAAGAGGTCGCCAGTTTGATTCCTGGTCAGGACACATGCCCAGGTTGTGGGCCAAATCCCCAGTGGGAACATGCAGGAGGCGGCCAATCGATGTTCTCTCTCACTGATGTTTCTATGTCTCTCTCCTTCTCAATTCCTCTCTTTCTAAAATCAATAAAGGAATAAAAAATTTAAAAAAAGTTACACTGCAGCATTGTAATTAAAGATATTCATAAAACAAAAACAAAATAAAATATAATTATGCAAACAAGAAGACAGGAGCTACAAACAATGTCTGCACCAAGACAAGAGATTCACTGGAGAATTACATCAAATATAGCCAGAAGTCTTATTGTCTCTGTTTTATAAATCTATTAAGCATTACCATGTCTATAGAGCAATTTCCAAATGCATTTCATGTTCAGTGTAGGATATATATTTAAAACAGAATTATTTTAGGAATTCAAAAATAACTCATCCAATAATAACAACAGAGCAGTAAATACAAGATTGTTTTCTTCCATTTGTCTTCATGTATGTGTATTGTATACGTGTCTCTGTGTGTGTGCAAGTGTGTGTGCATTATGCATTACCTCTTTATATCGGGTTTTTACCTGCTTAATTTCTTCTTCATAGTTCTTGCCAATTATTTTATTCTGTAGCTCCAAGAGACTGCCTTTTATTCTACAAATACGAATTTTGCTTTTGAGTTAAAGCCATGAGACATTGTTTTAAATATGTGCCCCATGACCTCTCATTTGGATTATTTCTTCAACTTGGACTCAAAATCGTTATACAGAGCCAATCTTATGCTATTTAGCTACAACTAATATTGTGTCCTTGATTTCTGAGAAAGCACCATCCTCAGTCATTCTTCCCCCTATGAAATTACACTTTAACCTTGAATGATTTTCCGGTTTGGGTTAGATTTTTACAGAGACCATGAAGAGAGGCACTTGATTTTGAAGGGACAAAAAAACAGATTTATATAATTTCATGTTCAACTAATGCCAAACTAGATTTTCTTTCACATTTGAATGAAATGTCTATAAATTGCAAAAAGGACTAAATATGTGAAGTAATCTGTCACTTGGGAAATGTATTTCAGGTTTGAAAATTATACTGATTCACTGGTATTCTGAAGAGATGTCTAAGAGGAACAAAGATACTTGAGTACATTTTTCAATACAATAATTTTAATGATTTTTAACTAAACAGTGCCAGCACAATAACTAAAACCCTCTTTAAAACACAAAACTTAGTATTATCCTAAGTGAAACAGCCAAGCAGAGAAAGACAAATATCACATGATCTCACTTGTTTGTGGAATATGATGAACATAACAGTCTAAACATAACAGGGTAGACCTAGAGACATGGATGTAGGGTACAGACTAACAACCTTCAAAAGAGGGGGTGGGGGGGGAGGGAAGAGATAAACCACAGAACTTGTATGCATGTACGCATAACGAATGGACAAGGACAACAATGCTGGGGATGGGGCGGGGGGGATGGGGAGGAGGGTGTCAATGGGGGAAAAAGGAGAAATATCTGTAACAAAAACAAATTGATTAAAAATAAATAAATAAATAAATGAATTTTACATTTGAACTTTATTTATTTTTATTAATTTATTTTTGATACAGATGTTTCTCCTTTTTCCCCCATTGTCACCCTCCTCCCCCTCCCTTCCTGCCCTGTCCCCAGTTTTGTTGTCCATGTCCATTGGTTATGAGTACATGCGTACAAGTTCTGTGGTTCATCACTCCCCTCCCCCACCCCCTCTTCTGGCAATTGTCAGTCTGTACCCTACTTCCACGTCTCTGGGACTACCCTGTTCCTCAGACTGTTATGTTTATTATATTCCAGAAATAAGTGAGATCATATGATATTTGTCTTTCTCTGCTTGGCTTGTTTCACTTAGGATAATAGTTTCCAGGTCCTCCCATGTCGTCGCAAAGGATAAGAGATCTTTCTTACAGCTGCATAGTACTCCATTGTGTATATGTACCACTGCTTTTTTATCCATTCGTCTACTGATGGACACTTGGGCTGTTTCCAGATCTTAGCTATTGTAAATAGCGCTGCTATGAACATAGGGGTACATATATTCTTTCTGATTGGTGTTTCAGGCTTCTTAGGGTATATTCCTAGGAGTGGGATCACTGGGTCAAATGGTAATTCAATTTTTAATTTTTTGAGGTAACACCATAGTGTTTTCCATAGTGGCTGCACCAGTCTGCATTTCCACCAGCAATGTACTAGAGTCCCCTTTTCTCCACACCCTCGCCAACACTTGTTGTTTGATGCTTTGTTGATGGCAGCTATTCTGACAGGTGTGAGGTGATACCTCATTGTTGTTTTAATTTGCATCTCTCTGATGATTAGTGATGTTGAGCATAAATTTTACATTTGAACTTTAAAACAAAAACAAAAAAAACAAAAACACAAAACTTAGATCCTTGAGCTAGCAGAGCCATTCAGTAGCAAATAAAATGTGCTTATTTTTTCTTTTTTTGCTTTTCTTCCTGTGAAATAATTTCATTTTCTTCTTTTTTTCCATTTTTAGTGATATCATTCAGAAATATGTGTGTAAGCATATAATCATTTTATTTAATTTATTTTTGTTACAGATGTTTCTCCTTTTTCCCCTAGACACCCTCCTCCCATTCCTGCCACCCCCCCAAACAGCATTGTTGTCTATGTCCATTGGTTATGCTTATATGCATAAGTTCTTTGGTTTATCTCTTCCCTTCCCCACCCCCCACCCTCACCCATCTCCTCTAAGGTTTGACAGTCTGAACCCTACTTCTATGTCTTGGGGTCTATTTCGTTAATCACCTTATTCTGTTCATTATATTCCACAAATAAGTGAGATCATGTGATATTGTCTTTCTTTGACTGGCTTATTTCACTTAGCATAATTCTCTCCAGGTCCCTCCATGTCATCCCAAAGGATAAGAGATCTTTCATACAGCTGCACAGTATTCCACTGAATATATGTACCACAGCTTTTATATCCACTCATCCAATGATGGACACTTGGGCTTTTTCCAGATCTTAGCAATTACAAAGAGTGCTGCTATGAACATAAGGGTGCAGGTATTCTTTCTGATTGGTGTTTCAACTTCTTAGGATATATTCCTAGAAGTGGGATCACTGGATCAAATGGCAGTTCAAATTTCAATTTTTTTAGGAAACACCATATTGTTTTCCATAGTGGCTGCACCAGTCTGCATTCCCACCAGCAGTGTGCTATAGTCCCCTTTTCTCAACACCCTTGCCAGCACTTGTTAGATGATTTTTTGATGGCAGCCATTCTGGCAGGTGTGAGGTGATACCTCATAGTTGTTTTAATTTTTTAATTTTCATCTCTCTGATGCTTAGTGAATTTGAGCGTTTTTTCATTTGTCTGTTGGCCATTTGTATGTCCTGTTTGGAGAGGTGTCTATTTAGGTCCTCTGCCCATTTTTTAATTGGATTCTTTGTCTTCCTTTTGTTGAGTTATATGAGTACTCTAACTCTATATCTTTAGAAAATTAACCCGTTATCGGATGGATCGTTGGCAAGTATGCTCTCCAATATAGTGGGTTCCCTTTCCATTTTGATGCATGTTTCTTTGCTGTGCAGAAGATTTGTAATTTGATGTGGTCCCATGTATTAATTTTTTTCTTTGTTTCCCTTTCTTTAGGCATTGTATCAGTGAAATTTCTTCTGTGTGATGTGTGAAATTTTGTTGCCTACATTTTCCTCTAGGATTTTTATGAATTCACGAGTCACATTTAAATCTTTTATCCATTTTGAGTTTATTCTTGTGTATGGTGTAAGTTGGTGGTCTAGTTTCATTTTCTTGCATGTAGCTGTCCAATTTTCCCAACACCATTTATTAAAGAGGCTGTCTTTACTCCATTGTATGCTCTTGCCACCTTTGTCAAATATTGAGCATAATATCTTGGGTCAATTTCTGGGTTTTGTGTTCTGTTCCATTGATCTATATGCCTGTTTTGGTGCCAATATAAGGGTGTTTTGATTACAATGGCTTTGTAGTATAACCTGATATTTGGTATTGGTATTGTGATCCCTCCTACTTTGTTCTTCTTTTTCAAGATTGCTGTGGCTATTCAGGGTCTTTTTTGGTTCCATATAAAGTTTTGGAGTGTTTGTTCTAGTTCTGTGAAATATGTCATTGGTATTTTTTTAAAGTATTTTTTCATTATTGATTTTAGAGAGGAAGGGAGAAGGAGAGAGAGATAGAAACCTTGATGAAACAGAACATCGATTGGTTGCCTCCTGCATGTTCCCCACTGGGGATTTGGCCCACAACCTGGGCGTGTGCCCTGACCAGGAATTGAACCAGCGACCTGTTAGTGGGTGCATGGGTCGATGCTCAACCACTGAGCTACACTGGCCAGGCTGTCGTTGGTATTTTAATGGGGATTTCATTGAAACTATAGATTGCTTTGGGTAGAATGGACATTTTAATGATGTTAATTCTTCCAGTTCATGAACAAGTTCTATGCTTTCACATTTTATATTTTCCTCTATTTCTTTTTTCAATGTCTTGTAGTTTTCTGCAAATAGGCCCTTTACTTCTTTGGTTAAGTTTATTCCTAGGTATCTTAATTTTTTGTTGCAATGGTAAATGGCATTGTTTTTCCTTTTAGTTTCTCTTTCTGGTGTTCATTAATGGTGTATAAAAACACCAATGATTTCTGGTAGTTGATTTTGTATCCTGCTACTTTGCTGAATTCATTTATTAAATCTAGTAGTTTTTTATGGAGTCTTTAGGATTATCTATGTATAATATCATTTCAGCTGCAAATAATGACAGTTTCACCTCTTCATTTCCAATTTGGATGCCTTTAATTTTTTCTTCTTGTCTGATTGCTGTGGCTAAGACTTCCAGTACTATGTTAAATAAGAGTGGTGAAAGTGGCCATCCCTGTCTTGTTCCTGTTCTTAAGGGAAATGTTTTTAGTTTTTGCCCATTGAGTATGATGTTGGCTGTAGGTTTGTCATAAATGACTTTATTATGTTGAGACATGATCTTTCTATTCCAACATTGCTGAGCTTTTTTATCAAAAATGGAAGCTGAGTTTTGTCAAATACTTTTTCAGCGTCTATTGCTATGATCACATGATTTTTATCTTTCATTTTGTTTATGTGGTGTATCACAGTCATTGATTTATGAATATTGTACCAGCCTTGCATCCCTGGCATAAATTTCACTTGATCAGGTTGTATAATTTTTTACATACATTGCTGGATTCGATTTGCTCAGATTTTGTTGAGGATTTTGGCATCTGTTCATCAGGGATATTGGCCTATAATTTTCTTTCTTTGTGGTGTCTTAATCTGGTTTTGGGATTAGGACTATGTTGGCCTCATAAAAAGAGCTTGGATGTCTTCTTTCCTCTTGAATTTTTTGGGATAGTTTGAGGAGAATAGGTGATAGCTCTTTGAATGTTTGGTTAAACTCCCCTGTGTGGCCGTCCAGACAAGGGCTTTTATTTGCTGGGATTTTATTATTTCTTCTATCTCCTTAATTGTTATTGGTCTGCTTAGGTTTTCTTTTTTTTTTTTTTTTTCGCTCTTTTTTTTTTATTAATTTAATTTTGTTACAGATGTTTCTCCTTTTTTCCCCATTGACACCCTCCTCCCCAACCCCCACCCCGTCCCCAGCCCTGTTGTCCATGTCCATTAGCTATGCATACATGCGCATAAGTTCTGTGGTTTATCTCCTCCCTCCCCCCGTATCCCTTTCTCTGAGCGTTGTCAGTCTGTACCCTACTTCCACATCTCTGGGTCTACCCTGTTCCTCAGACTGTTATGTTCATTATATTCCACAAATAAGTGAGATCATGTGATATTTGTCTTTCTCTGCATGGCTTGTTTCGCTTAGGATAATACTCTCGAGGTCCCTCCATGTCGTCTCAAAGGATAAGAGATCTTTCTTTCTTACAGCTGCATAGTACTCCATTGTGTACATGTACCACGCTTTTTTATCCATTCATCCACTGATGGACACTTGGGCTGTTTCCAGATCTTAGCTATTATAAATAGTGCTGCTATGAACATGGGGGTACATGTATTCTTTCTGGATGGTGTTTCAGGCTTCTTAGGGTATATTCCTAGAAGTGGGATCACTGGGTCAAATGGCAATTCAATTTTTAATTTTTTGAGGTAACACCATAGTGTTTTCCACAATGGCTGCACCAGTCTCCATTCCCACCAGCAGTGTACGAGAGTCCTCTTTTCTCCACACCCTCGCAAACAATTGTTGTTTGTTCATTTGTTGATGGCGGCCATTCTGACAGCTGTGAGGTGATACCTCATTGTTGTTTTAATTTGCATCTCTCTGATGATTAGTGATGTTGAGCATTTCTTCATATGTCTCTTAGCCATTTGTATGTCCTTTTTGGAGAGGTGTCTATTTAGTTCCTCTGCCCATTTTTTAATTGGGTTCTTTGTATTCCTTTTGTTGAGTTGTATGAGCACTCTATATATTTTGGAGATTAACCCCTTATCTGATGTATCATTGGCAATTATGATCTCCCATAGAGTGGGTTCCCTATCTGTTTTGATGGTTGTTTCTTTTGCTGTGCAGAAGCTTTTGAGTTTGATGTAGCCCCATGTGTTCATTTTTCCCTTTCTTTCTGTTGCCTTAGGTGATGTATCAGTGAAGATTCTGCTGCATATGATGTCTGAAATTTTGTTGCCTATATTTTCTTCTAGGATTTTTATGGATTCACGAGTCACATTTAAGTCTTTTATCCATTTTGAGTTTATTCTTGTGTATGGTGTAAGTTGATGGTCTAGTTTCATTTTTTTTGCATGTAGCTGTCCAATTTTCCCAACACAACTTATTAAAGAGGCTGTCTTTACTCCATTGTATGCTCTGGCCGCCTTTGTCAAATATTAATTGAGCATAACGTCTAGGGTCAATTTCCAGATTCTCTGTTCTGTTCCACTGGTCTATATGCCTGTTCTTGTGTCAGTACCAGGCTGTTTTGATTACAGTAACTTTGTAGTATAACCTGATATCCGGTATTGTGATCCCACCTACTTTGTCCTTCTTTTTCAAGATTGCTGTGGCTATTCGGGGTCTTTTTTGGTTCCATATGAACTTTTGAAATATTTGTTCTAGTTCTGTGAAATATGTCACTGGTATTTTGATGGGAATTGAATTGAAGCTATAGATTGTTTTGGGTAATATGGACATTTTATTGATGTTAACTCTTCCAATCCATGAACAAGGTATGTGCTTCCACTTTTTTATATCTTCCTCTATTTCTTTTTTCAATGTCCTGTAATTTTCTGCAAATAGGCCTTTTACTTCTTTGGTTAAGTTTATTCCTAGGTATCTTAATTTTTTTGCCGTGATGGTAAATGGAATTGTTTTTTTAGTTTCTCTTTCTGTGAGTTCATCATTGGTGTATAAGAATGCCGTTGATTTCTTCACGTTAATTTTGTATCCTGCTACTTTGCCAAATTCATTTATTAAGTCTAGTAGATTTTTGATGGAGTCTTTAGGGTTTTCTATACATAATATCCTGTCGTCTGCGAATAATGACAATTTCACTTCCTCCTTTCCGATTTGGATTCCTTTTATTTTTTCTTCACTTCTGATTGCTGGGGCTAAGACTTCCAGTACTATGTTAAATAAGAGTGACGAAATTGGGCATCCCTGTCTTGTTCCTGTTCTTAAGGGAAATGTTTTTAGTTTTTGCACTTTGAGTATGATGTTGGCTGTAGGTCTTTCATATATGGCCTTTATTATAGCAAGATACAATCCCTCTATTCCCAATTTGCTGAGCGTTTTTATCAGAAATGGGTGCTGGACTTTGTCGAAAGCTTTTTCAGCGTCTATTGATATGATCATGTGGTTTTTATCTTTCATTTTGTTTATGTGGTGTATTACATTTATTGATTTGTGAATATTGAACCAGCCTTGCATCCCTGGGATGAATCCCACTTGGTCATGGTGAATAATTTTTTTGATGTATTGCTGGATCCGATTTGCTAGTAGTTTGTTTAGGATTTTGGCATCTACGTTCATCAGGGATATTGGCCTGTAGTTTTCTTTCTTTGTAGTGTCTTTTTCTGGTTTTGGAATTAGGATTATGCTGACCTCATAAAACGAGTTTGGAAGTCTTCCTTCTTCTTGAATTTTTAGAAATAGTTTGAGGAGCATGGGTGTTAGTTCTTCTTTGAATGTTCGGTAAAACTACCCCTTGAAGCCATCTGGGCCTGTGCTTTTGTTTGCTGGGAGAGTCTTGATTACATCTTCAATTTCCTTAGCTGTTATTGGTCTGTTCAAGTTTTCTATTTCTTCCCGGTCCAGTTTTGGGAGACTATGTGTTTCTAGAAATTTGTCCATTTCACTTAGATTGTCGAATTTGTTGCCATATAAATGTTCATAGTATTTGCTAACGATCCTTTGTATTTCTGTGCTGTCAGTTGTTACTTCTCCTCTTTCATTTCTGATTTTGTGTATTTGGGTTCTCTCTCTTTGTTTCTTGGTGAGTCTAGCTAAGGGTCCATCAATCTTGTTTATGTTTTCAAAAAACCAGCTCTTTGTTTCATTGATCCTTTGAATTGTTTTTCTGGTCTCTATGTCATTTATTTCTGCTCTGATCTTTACTATTTCCTTCCTTCTATTTGCTCTGGGGTTTTCTTTTTGTTTGCATTCTAGTTCTTTAAGTTGTGAGGTTAGATAGTCTATTAGAAATTTTTCTTGTTTCTTGAGGTAGGCCTGTAGTGCTATGAACTTCCCTCTCAGAACTGCTTTCGCTGCATCCCATAGATTTTGTGTTGTTGTGTGTTTATTTTCATTGGTTTCCAGGAAGTTTTTAATTTCTTCCTTGATCTCCTCGGTAACCCATTCATTGTTTAATATCATGCCATGTAGACTCCATGTGATCATATGTCTTTGCATGTTCTTGTTGCAATTGTTTTCTAGTTTCATACCATTGTGATCCAAGAAGATGCTTGATATGATTTCAATCTTCTTGAACTTGTAAAGACTTAGTTTGTGCCCTAACATATGGTCTATCTTTGAGAATGTCCCATGTGCACTTGAGAAGAATGTGAATTCTGTAGTTTTGGGGTGTAATTCTCTGTAAATATCTATTAAATCCACTTGGTCTAGTGCTTCGTTTAGAGTCTCTGTTTCCTTGTTAATTTTTTGTCTAGAGGATCTATCCAGTGATGTCAGCGGGGTGTTGAAGTCCCCTGCTATGATTGTATTGCTGTCGATTTCTCCTTTGAAGTCCTCCAGAAAATTTTTAATATATTTTTGTGCTCCTATATTGGGTGCATATATGTTTACCAAGGTTATATCTTCCTGTTGGATAGATCTTTTCAATATTATGTAGTGACCTTCTTTGTCTCTAGTTATGGCTTTCATTTTGAAATCTATTTTATCAGATATGAGTATTGCTGCCCCAGCTTTTTTTTCCTTTCTATTTGCTTGGAAGATTTGTTTCCATCCCTTCACATTTTTTTCCTTTCTATTTGCTTGGAAGATTTGTTTCCATCCCTTCACATTCAGCCTATGTGAGTCTTTTGTTGTGAGGTGGGTCTCTTGTAAACAACATATATATGGGTCATGCTTTCTTATCCAATCCACTACTCTGTGTCTTTTTATCGGAGCATTCAATCCATTTACATTTAAGGTGATTATTGATATGTACTTATTTATTGCCATTTTTGTTTAGTGTGGTTCTACTTTCCTTCCTATTTCTTCTACTAATCACAGCAGTCCTTTTAACATTTCCTGCAGTACTGGTTTGGTGCTAATATATTCCCTTACCCTTTTTTTGTCGGAGAAGCTCTTTATTTGACCTTCTATTTTGAATGACAGCCTTGCTGGGTAGAGTAGTCTTGGATTCAGATCCTTGTTTTTCATGACCTTGATTACTTCATGCCATTCCCCTCTGGCCTATAATATTTCTGTGGCGAAGTCAGCTGATTGCCTTATGGGGGTTCCTTTGTAGGTAACCTGTTGCTTATCTCTTGCTGCCTTTAGGATTCTCTCTTTGTCTTTAATTTTTGGCATTTTAATTACTATGTGTCTTGGTGTGGGCCTGTTTGGGTTCTTCCTACTTGGGACTCTCTGTGCTTCTTGAACTTGAATGCTTTCTTCCTTCACCAGGTTAGGAAAGTTTTCTGTCACTATTTCTTCAAATATATTCTCTAACCCTTGCTCATTTTCTTCTTCTTCAGGGACTCTAATGATGCGAATATTATTATTTTTCCAGTTGTCCCACAGTTCTCTTAAGCTGTCTTCCTGTTTTTTTCATTGTTTTTTCCTTTTGGTTTTCTGATTGGTTGATTTTTTCTACCCTGTCTTCTAATTCACTGATCCGGTCCTCAGCTTCCTCTACTCTGCTGTTTAGTCCTTCCCATGTCTTCTTCATTTCTGCTATGTCATTCTTCATTTCTTCTTGCTGCTTCTTAATTTCCACTTGGTTGGTTTTCAGTATTTCTATGTCTTTGCTCATGGTGTTAATGTCTTTACTCAAGGTGTTGATGTCCTTACTCATGCTGTTGAGCTTCCTCAAGATCATGGCTCTGAATTCTAGCTCTGTTAATTTGCTTAACTCTGTTTCATTTATCTCATCTTTGGTAGAGGTCTCTTGTTCTTTCATTTGGGCTCTGTTTCTTTGTTTCACCATTTTGGCTATCTCAGTGGTTTTTGGAGCCTGCCAAATTTTCCTGTGGATGTTGGTGTTCTGTTGTTTGTCGCTCCCTCTACTGGGTTTGGATGAGCGTTGGAGGACCCATGTTAAAGACCACTGTGTAGTCTTACTTTCCAGGTTATATTTGCAAGCCCAGCAAAGGTTAAGTTATCCTCTAGCTTTTTGCCTAGAGGCTATTAGTGGTGGTTGCTTGAAGAGCCTTGGGTTTTCAGTTGAATGAAAACCTCCCTCAGGTGTTCAGTGTGAGAGGATTTCCAGAGGGTAGGGCAGATGCTAGTAGTTAATGAGCCTCAGTTTGCATTTCAATAGCCCACTAGGGTGTGGCTGGATCTCCGAGGGAGGGGCTGCCGCCTCTCCCCAGATCCCTGGGATGGAGTAAGATGGCCAGGCCACAGTCCTGAGTGGCCACAACTCAGTAAAAGCTCTGAGCGCCCTCCAAATCCCGAGTGTCCCCACACAGTTCCAGTCCAGTCCGCCCTCCCTCTGCCGGAGCCCAAGGTGAGTGGCTGAGGCTGTTTTAGCGCTCTGTCCCGGCCTCTGTGCTGTGGAGCTGGCTCGGGCTTTAACCCGAGGGCGGTGCGCTGCTCAAGGCTAAGGCCACTGGCTCTCCGTGGGCTCCCAGACCTTGTCTAGTGCCTCCGCAATCCTACCAGGATCGATTCAGTGTCGCTGGTTGTATGGTCCTCGCGAGCTGCTTTTCTGTTGCTTTTTCCCGACGATTTGTCTTTATTTTAGTTGTAATTCCAGTTTGGTCCTGGGAGATCGTCTGTGTAGCTTCCATTCACTTAGCCCCCATTTTGGAATCCCCTGCTTAGGTTTTCTGATTCTTCCCAGCTGAGTTTTGGAATAGTATATGATTCTAAGAATTTGTCCATTTTGCCTAGGTTGTTGAATTTTTTGACATACCATTGTTCATAATATTTTCTTAGAATCCTTTGTATTTCTGTGGTGTCCATTGTTACTTCACCTCTTTCATTTCTGATTTTATTAATTTGGGTTCTCTCTTTTTGTTTCTTGGTGAGTCTCTCTAAAGGTTGATCAATCTGCCCTGGCCGGTTTGGCTCAGCGGTTACAGGAACGGCCTGCGGACCTGAGAGTCCTGGGTTCGGTTCCCGCTAGGGGCACATACCTCGGTTGCAGTTTGTCTCTGGCCCTGGCTGGGGTCGTGTGGGTGGCAACCAATCAATGTGTCTCTCTCACATCGATGTTTCTCTCTCTTCCCCCCTCTCTCCCTCCCACTCTATCTGAAGATAAATGCAAAAATGTCCTCAGGTGAGGATTTAAAAAAATAAAATAAAAATAAAGGTTGATCAATCTTGTTTATCTTTTCAAAGAACCAGCTCTTCGTTTCATTGATCTTTTGTATTATTTTTTTTTTATACTCTATGTCATTTATTTTTCCTCTTATTTTTATTATTTCCTTACTTCTACTAACTCTGGGTTTTTCTTTTTGGTCTCTTTCTAAATCGTTAATTTGTTGGGTTAGATAGTTTATTAGTAATTTTTCTTCTTTCTTTAGGTAACCCTGTATTTCTATGAACTTCCCTCTAAAGACTGCTTTCGCTGTGTCGCATAGATTTTGTATTGTTGTGTGTTCATTTTCATTACTTTCCAGGAAGTTTTTGATTTCTTTCTTGATTTCATTGGTAACCCATACATCATTTAATAATATGCTATTTAGCCTCCATGTGCCTGAATGTTTTTGAGTGTTTTTCATTGTAATTGATTTCTAGTTAAACGCAATTGTGATCTCAGAAGATGACTGATATGATTTCAATGTTCTTGAATTTGTAGAGACTTACTTTGTGTTCTAATATGTGGTCTATCTTTGAGAATGTGCCATGTGCATTTGAGAATAATGTATATCTGCAGCTTTTCAGTGAAATGTTCTGTAAATATCAATTAAGACTACCTGATCTAGTTCGTATTTTAAAGGACTCTTTCCGTGTTATATTATTTAACTAGAAGATCTATACAGTGGTGTCAGTGGAGAGGTAAAGTCACTCACTATGATTGTATTGTTATCGATCTCTCCCTTGATGTCCTTCAGAAGTTTCTGAATATATTTTGGTGCTCTTATATTAAGTGCATATATGTTTACCATGGTTTTATTCTCTTATTGGATTGATCCTTTTAATATTATGAGTGACCTTCTTTGTCTCTTATTATGGCACTCATTTTGCAGCATATCTTATCAGATATGAGTACTGTTACACCAGCATTATTTTTTCATTTCCATTTTCCTGGAAAAACTTTTTTCCATCCATTCACTTTCATCCTGTGTGACTCTTTTGTTGTGAAGTGGGTCTCTTGTAGACAGCATATATATGGGTCATGTTTTCTTATACAATCAGCTGCCCTATATCTTTTGATTGGAGCATTTAAGTCATTTACATTTAAGCTTATTATTATTTTTTAATATTTTTTTCTTTATTGATTTTAGAGAGGGAGGAAGATAGATGGAGGGAAAGATAGAAACATCAATGTGAGAGAACATCAATTGGCTGCCTCCTGCATGCCACCAACTAGGGATTGGGCTCACAACCTGGGTATGTGCCCTTTTCTGGGAATCGAACTGGTGACCTCTTGGTGCATGGGTTGAAGTTCAGCCAGTGAGCCACACCCGCCGGGTTTAAAGTTATTATTGATAGATACTTATTAGTTGCCTGGGATAAAATTTTTTTTCCATCCATTCACTTTCATTCTGTGTGAGTCTTTTGTTGTGAGGTGCATCTTTTATAGACAGCATATATATGGGTCATGTTTTCTTATCCAATCAGCTACCCTATGTCTTTTGATTGGGGCATTTAAGCCATTTACATTTAAGATTATTATTGATAGGTACTTATTTGTTGTCATTTTTACTTTCTGCCTGTGTTCCTCTCTATATATATTTCTCCTTCTTCTTACAGCAATCCCTTTAGCATTTCTTGCAGTGCTGGTTTGGTGGTGGTACATGCCTTTAGCTTTTGTTTTTCTCTGTGAAACTCTTTATTTCTCCTTCAATTTTGAATGATAACCTTCCTGGATAGAGTAGTATTGGATTGAGACCCTTGCCTTTTATTACTTGGTGCACTTCATGCCACTCCCTTCTGCCTGCAGTGTTTCTATTGAGAAATCAGCTGACAGTCTAATGGGAGCTCCCTTGCAGGTCACTTTCTCTCTCTCTCTTGCTTCCTTTAAGATTCTTTATTTGTCTTTAATGCTTGCCATTTCAATTATAATGTATCTAGCTGTGGGTCTTTTTGGGTTCATCTTGCTTGGTACTTTCTGTGTTTTCTGGACCTGTGTGACTTTTTCCTTCACCAAATCAGGGAAGTTTTCTGTCATTATTTCTTCAAACAGGGTCTCTATTCCTTTCTATGATTTTTCTTCTTCTGATACCCCTATGATATGATTGTTGTTACATTTTGTATTGTCCCAAAGCTCCCTTAAACTCTCCTCCTGCTTTTTAAATTTTTTTCCCCATTTGCTGCTCTATATGGGTGTTTTTCTACTTTTTCTTCTAACTTGCTGATTCAGTCTTCAGCTTCTTCTAATGTACTATTGAATCCTTCTAAGGTATTTTTAATATCAGCTATGTCATTCTTTATTTCCACTTGAATTTTATTTATGGCTTCTACCTCTTTTTTTATGCTTGTGTAGTTCCCACTGAGCTCTTTATAATTCTCTTTAAGTTGCTTATAGTTCTCACTAAATTCTCACCCTTAAAATCACTCCTTTGAATTATTTATCTATCAAATTGCTTGCTTCCATTTCATGTATTTCCTTTTCTTGTGATTGTTCCTTTTCTTTCATTTGGGTGTTCTTTCTTTGTCTAACCATTTTAGCAGTCTGGTAGTTCCAGGCCCAGTGAAGGATGTTGGGATGTGTAGGCAGGTCAGTGTGTATCAAATGAAGCTTCTGTGCCTCCCAGACTGTTTTGGTGTGTGTCACCTCTTGCCTGCAGTGGGTCCTGGAGGATTGACAACTGGCAGCTGGTATTGGTCTGTTATGGTAGGTGCTGCTGGGGTGTGTGGGTCCAGCCAGTGTGCTGCTGCAGTGTGCTGCTGACTGGTGGGGCTCAGCTCTTGATAAGTCGCTGCTGATGCCTCTGGAAGCAAGAGCCAGCTCCTGGTCTGCTCTGCTACTGGAGCTGGTGCTGCCAGGGGGTGCTCTCAGTTCCTAATCCTCTGCTGCTGTTGGGGGCTGAAGATGCTCCACTCTTGGTACTTTGCTGCTGCTGGGGGAGGGGCTCCACTTCAAATTCGCTGCTGCAGTTGTCAGGGGTGGGTCTCTACTGCCCAATTCTTGCCACTGCTTGGGCTGTGGCATGGCTCCTGATCAGCCTCTGCTGTTGCTGCTAGGGATGGGTCTCAGCTGCCAATCTGCACTGCTGCTGGCTGGGGTTGGATGTCTGCTCCCCAGCCTCTGTTGCTGGGGGTGTATCTTGGTTCCCAAACCTCAGCTGCTGTTGGGGGTGGGGCTCCACTCCTGCCCAGTCACTACTACTATGGGGGAAGGTGCTGGGCTCCCAAGCTGGCGCTACTGCTGCTGGGAGTGGTGCTCGGCTCTGATCAGGCTGCTGCTGTTGAGGGTGTTGCTCTGCTCCCAAGCAGGGGCTATAGCTGCTGCTGTGAAGGATGGTGTTCGGCTCCCAGCTCTTTGCTGCTTGCGGAAGCAGGTACCTTGACAGCACTGCTAATGTGCACTGGTCCACACTGACACAGCCCGGTCCACTGATCTGATGGTGTAAGGCACACTAGGGGACTCAAGATTGTTGGGTCCTAGCCACTTCTGCTGCCTCCTCCCAGAGATGATCAGTGGATCTTCCAAAATGGCGTGGCCTTCTGGATGCACAGGGAGAAGTGCACTAACAAGCCGCTTACTGTGGTAGCTGGGTCCTCCCTAGTACACAGCATAGGAACCCTCTGCCCCACGTTTCTGCACTGCTCAAAGTTGTTCATTCAAACTCGCGTCCACTCACACTCTCTGTCACACTCACTCACACTCTCACATACTCACCCTTGCTCCAGCCCTGCCTGCCACCATCTTATGTGTACTCAACAGTATTAACATTTTGTAAGCATGTAACCTTGTAACCCATTAGTCTGAAATGAAAATGCCCATGAAAAATTTTTCCCACAGCCACTGTAAACAAAATATTTGTTAAACATAGGCACCGAAATTGGGGACCTATGTTTTCATAGTCAACACTTTTGTAATTTTATATTAAATAAGTTGAATATGACAATTTTGAATTAACTTAGCTGAAGTTGTAATCAGAATTTAAAATTTATTTGTGTCTACTTGTTTAGTAGTGGGTATTATGTATGATAGCTACTGGCTATATGTAAAATCTATCCATGAAATCAATTTTTATTTGTTAATAATCATTTTCTTCTATATTAAATATGATAGTGCTCATTTTTGGTTTAAATCTATTTCCTTTAATAATTGAGCCAAACCCACTACCCCAAAAAGCTATCATATTTAAACCAGTACCCCCTTTAATTCTATTAAATATATAAGTCTCTATGATAAAAACTCTACAAGTTAAATTATATGAACTTGCTGATATACAGATCTGACATAACATTTTGCATGCTGCAAATCTTTGCTTGAAGTGTATTCATTACTCTGAATTGAATGATGAGTTAATCTAAACATTAACATCCTTTCTATATTAAAATAGATCTTAAATTATCACACACTGAAATCAGAGAAATAAACAAATCTGCAAAAGTAAGCTCACAGTTGATAGCTAAACATAATGAACATATGAGGCATGTTAACATAAACCAATTCTCTACCCTTAGGATGAAATGGAAAAATAAATCAGAACAAAATTTCAATTCACCTGCACAATATAAACTAGCCTTCCATTACTGTTGTAAAGACAAGAAGAAAGAGAGAGCGGGGGGGGGGGGGGGCAGGGAGGGGAACATAAGCATAGAGAATAAAAATGGCAACAAATAAATACATATCAATAATAACCTTAAATGTAAATGGCTTAAATGCTCCAATCAACAGTCAGGGTAGCTGAATAGATAAGAAAACATGATCCATATATATACTGTCTACAAGGGACTGACTTCAGAACCAAAAACTCACATATGATGAAAATAAAGGGATGGAAAAAATATGTCCATGCACATGGAAATTAAAAGAAAGCTAGAACAACAATACTCATATCTGACAAAATAAAATTCAGAATGAAGGACATAATGAGAGACAATGAAGGCCATTTTACAATACTAAAGGGATCAATACAACAACAGGATATAATTCTAGTAAACACATCATATATGGATATAATATTATAGGAGCACCCAAATATACATATATATATATATATATAACACTTCTGGATTACTTTAAGGGAGAGATAAACAGCAATACAATCATAGTAGAGGATTTTAACACTCCTCTGACATCACTGGATAGAATTTCTAGAAAAACAAAAACAGGGAAACAGAGAACCTAAATGACACAGTAGATCAAATGAATTTAATAGACATTTACAGAACATTTATCCCAAAGTTGCAGAATACACATTCTTCTCAAATGCACATGGAACATTCTCAAAGATAGACCACAAGTTTTGACACAAACTAAGTCTCTATAAGTTCAAGAAGATTGAAATCATATCAAACATCTTCTTGGATCAAAATAGTATGAAACTAGAAATCAACAACAATAAATACATCCAAAAACAAACATATGTAGGCTAAATAGCAATGTTATTAAACAATGAGTGGGTTAACAATGAGATCAAGGAAAAAATAAACTTCCTGGAAACAAATGAAAATGAACACACAACAACCCAAAATCTATGGGATACAGTGAAAGTGGTCCTGAGAGGGAAGTTCATAGCAATACAGGCCTACATCAAGAAGCAAGGAAGATTTCTAATAAATTATCTAACCATAAAACTTAAAGATTTATAAAGAGAACCAAAAGAAGAGCCCAGCATAAATAGAAATAATAAAGATAAGAAAGGAAATATATGACATAGAAACTTAAAGAAAATACAAAAGATCAATGAAACCAAGAGCTGATTCTTTGAAAAGATAAACATGATTGATCAACCTTTATCCAGACTCACCAAGAAACAAAGAGAGAGGACTCAAATACATAAAATCACAAATAAAAGAGGTGAAGTAACAAATGACTCCACAGAAATACAAACAATTCTAAGAAAATACTGTGAACAACTATATGCCAACAATCTGGACAACCTAGATGAAATGGACAAATTCCTAGAAAAACACAATCTTCCAAAACTGAATCAGGAAAAATCAGAAAACCTGAATGGGCCAATAACAACTGATGAAATTGAAGCAGTAATCAAAAACTCCCAGCAAACAAAAGCCCCGGTCTGGCCAGCTTCACAGGGAAATTTTACCAAACATTCAAAGAAGAACTAACACCTATCTTCCACAAACTATTCCAAAAAATCCAAGAGGAAGGAAAACTTCCAAACTCTTTCTACGAGGCCAACATTATCCTAATTCCAAAACCAGATAAAGACACTATAAAAAAGAGAATTACAGGTCAATATCCATGATGAATGTAGATGCTAAAATCCTCAACAAAATATTAGCAAATTGAATCCAGCAATATACTAAAAAGATCATAGACTATGACCAAGTGGAATTTATTCCTGGGATGCTAGGCTGTTACAATATTTGCAAATCAATAACTGTGATACATCACATAAACAAATTGAAACATAAAAATCACATGATCGTATTAATAGATGCAGAAAAAGCATTCGACATAATCCAGCACCCTTTTTTGATAAAAACTCTCAGCAAAGTGGGAATAGAGGTATTGTACCTAAACATAATAAAAGCCATATATAACAAACCTAGAGCCAACATCATACTCAATGGGCAAAGCTAAAAACATTTCCCCTAAGAACAGGAACAAGAGAAGGATGACCGCTTTCACCACTTTTATTCAACATAGTATTGGAGTTCCTAGCCACAGTGGTCAGACAAGAAGGAAAAATAAAAGACATCCAAACTGCAAAGGAGGATTTAAAACTGTCATTATTTGCAGATGATATGATATTGTACAGAGAAAACCCTAAAGACTCCACACAAAAAAACCCTAGAAGATTTAATAAATGAATTCAGCAATGTAGCAGAATACAAAATGAACATGCAGAAATCGATGGCATTTTTATACACCAATAATGAATTATGAGAAAGAGAAACAAAAACAACAGAAACAATACCATTTACAATTCCAATAAAAAACTTAATTAGGAACAAATTATAATGTAAAGTATAATGTAAAAAGACCTGTACTTGGAAAACTACAGGATGTTATAAAAAGAGTTAAAGAATAAACAAGTAGAAGAATATACTTTGTTCAAGGATGAGAAGAATTAACATCATTAATATGTCCATACTACCCAAAGCAATTTATAGATTCAATACAATCCCTATTAAAATATCAACAGTATATTTCATAGATCTAGAACAAATATTCTAAATATTTATATGGAACCAAAAATAAACAACAAACAACAAAAAAACATAAAACAGAACAAAACAAACAAACAAACAAAAAACCCTGAATAGCCACAGCAATCTTGAGAAAGAAGAAGAAAGCAGGAGGAATTACAATACTGGATATCAGGGTATACTACAAAGCCACTGTAATCAAAACAGCCTGGTACTGGCACAACAACAGGCATATAGATCAATGGAACAGAAAAAAGAACCCAGAAATTGACTCAAGACATTATGCTTAATTAATATTTGACAAAGAAGGCAAGAGCATACAATGGAATAAAGACAGCCTCTTCAATAAATGGTGATGGGAAAATTGGATAGGTACATGCAAAAAAATGAAACCAGGCCATCAACTTACACCATACACAAGAATAAACTCAAAAAGGATAAAAGACTTAAATATAAGTCATGAAACCATAAAAATCCTAGAAGAAAACTTAGGCAGCAAAATTTCAGACATCACACACAGCAGAATTTTCACTGATATGTCGCCATGGGCAAGAGAAACAAAGGAAAAAATAAACAAATGGGACTACATCAAACTTAGAACTTTCTGCACAGCAAAAGTAACAAGCATCAAAATGAAGAGGCAACCCACTGTTTGGCAGAAGTTATTTCCCCATGACACATTGAATAATGGGTTAATTTCCAAAATATATAGAGTACTCATATAATTCAACAAAAGGAAGACAATCTAATTAAAAAATGGGCAAAGGACCTGAATAGACAATTCTCCAAACAGTACATACAAAAGGCCAAGAGATATATAAAAAAATGCTCAGTCACTAATCATCAGTGAGATGCAAATTAAAATGACAATGAGGTACTACCTCAAACCTACCAGATTGTCTACCATCATTAAATCTACAAATAAGAGCTGGCGAGGATGTGGAGAAAAAAGAACCCTAGTACACTGCTGGTGGGATTGCAGACTCATACAGCCACTATGGAAAACAGTATGGAATTTCCTCAAAAAATTAAATTTCATCTGCTATTTGATCCAGTGTTCCCACTCCTAGGAATATGTCCTAAGAATCCCAAAACACCAATCAGAAAGAATATCTGCACCCCTGTGTGCTTAGCAGCATTATTTTCAACAGCTAAGATACAGAAACAGCCCAAGTGTCCATCAGTAGATGAGTGGATAAAAAAGCTGTGGTACATTTACACAATGGAATATTATGCAGCTGTCAAAAAGAAGGATTTCTTACCATTTAAGACAGCATGTAGCCCAGCCAGTGTGGCTAAGTAGTTGAACTTCGACCCATGCGCCAAGATGTCGCCAGTTCAATTTCTGGTCAGGGCATATACCCAGGTTGTGGGCCCGATCCCCAATAGGGGGCATGCAGGAGGCATCCAATTGATGTTCTCTCTCATTGATGTTTCTATCTCTCTCTCTCTCTCCTTCCCTCTCTTTCTAAAATCAATAAAGATTTTTTTTTTTAAATACAGCATGGAGGGATCTAGAGAGTGTTATGCTGAGCAAAATAAGCTAGTCAGAGAAAGACGAGTATCACATGATCTCACTTACATGTGGAATATAATGAACAAAATAAACTGATGAATAAAATAAAAACAGAGGCCTGGAAAACTGGAACAGACTGACAAACCTTAGAGGGAAACGGGGAAGATTGAGTGAGAAGAGATTAACCAAAGAACTTATATGCATTACCCATGGACACAGACTATAGGGTGGTGAAGGCCTGGCGTGAGATGGGAACCTGGAGGGGAGGGGCAATGGGAGAGAAAAGGGGGGATATCTATAATACTCTCAACAACAAACATAAAAAAATAATGGTATTTAAGCACAATGACTAGAATGCTGAACCCAGGAAATCCTTTGTTGCTGGATCCTGTTTTTATTATTCTTGTCCACTTTAGGAAAAAATATGTTAATTTTTCACTAGCTCTATTTAGCTATTGGTCATGTCTCAGATTATTGACTAATTATCTTATTTTTCTAAATAGGTTTGGGATTCCTGGAAAATATGTTAAGAACTATATATTGGAAAATCAGACAGTATCTTGAATGGATCATCAAAATTAACATCTGTGATGGGAGAAGAAACCTGGTAAATTAAGGTGTGTGGTACTAATCCAGTAAAGAAGGAAAATATGTCCATTTTGTTCAGATTCCAAGTCTGACTAGGTCCATGGAGTCAAGTAACATACTGACTCATTTCCACGGCATCAAGCTGATTCACAGAGAGACCTGCTTTCTGGTCTTGCATCTAGTTTGCTGTGGTGGTCCTAGGACCATAAAAGAAAGCAGTACAATCACTGTTATAAGTCCTTTCTAGAATAGAAAGGGTTTACTTATCAAAGGATGCCTGCTGTCCATACAGCTTAGCTACACCAACCCCAACAACTCAAGTAACATTGTACACTCTGGAAACAGAAAACTAGTGTTGATGAAAGGTAAGTACTTAGGCAGATAAAAATGCTCCTACTGCATGCATGTGGAACATTTCAAAATCAAGAGAAAATGCTTTTGGTTTAACTTTGAGCTTTTATTATCCTATTTCTAATATCTGTCATTAGTCTTCTTTTAAAATAGATATTGGACATTAGTAATATTTCACATTTAAAACTGTTGATTTTCTATAGTTAATATTTATTTACTTCAAGCAATTTTGAAATATGTATTACAAATCCCTTTATACTATTAAATATTTATACTCTTAAGTTTTGAGGAACTCTCAAAAGCATGTGTACAATTCATTATTATTGGCAAAGAAAACCCAAAGGTATGAACAAAGTTCTCTATGCACAATGAATAATAATGTCCTTATAGTTCCAGAAAGACTTAGTTATATCATGGACAAAAGTAAATGTGTTATGAAATAATGGCTAATTATGATTATGAGTGCCACAGATGGTTTCTCGCTGCCAACTTAAGCCTACATCAAGTCTGTCCCCCATGGCAACAAGAATAAAAAAAGGAGGGGGAAGGGTGAAATGCAAGAATCCTGAGATTAATCATGGGAAGTAAATTGCTATCTGTAACAATAATAACATGGAGGTATTATTTATTCACTTAATGGACCAAGGGGGAGGGAAGACATGGTAAAAAATGTAAAATTGAATTTAAAAGCAATTAAGGGATGTAGAAGCATAAATGAAAAAGTAGAAAAAAGGAAATAAAATAAGAAAGCTGTTCCAAGGATCAGCATTTTCCTGCATTTCAAGAAATAGTCCTTCAGAATGTAAAGGCAATTTTTTTTTTCAAGAGCAGAAAAATAAGGTCAGCATCAGAAATTTCAAATAAAGGATAAAGTACCAATACATTCACGGTTTCTGAGTTCACTGGAAGGGTTATCAATGCCATTCAGCAATCATTTTTCTTAGCCCTAGGCCACTGGTTTTTAATCCACACTACACATTAGCATCAGCTGGGTAACTTTAGGAAATATTCATGCACAGACCCAGCCCTCAGATATTTTGATACAACTGGTTTGGGTGTAGCACAGAATGAAATTCTTTTTAATGGTCCCCAGGTGATTCTAATAGGTAGCTATGTTTGAGAACCATTGTCTCATTAGGGATCAACACACATTTTTTTTGGAAAAGGGCAGGATAGTAAATAATCTAGGCTTGTGGACCACAAGGCCTCTGTTATATTCAAAGTGTTTCCATGCTGGAAAACCCTGCTGTTATAGTACAAAAGCAGCCATATACAATAAGTAAATTAATGGGGTGATTGATTGTGTTCCAATGAAACTTTATTTACAAAAGTAGGAGGTAGGCCTGATATGATCCATGGGCCACAGTTTACGTGTCCTTGGTCATTAGACTATTTCCTCTTCCTTTTCCCAAAACAACTATTCCAAACACTCACTATGCCATCCCTATGTCTCTGATTTTCAGTAGATGGCCTCTCATTCTACTTCAATGGGAAAATACGGGTCAACCAGCTAGAAATCCTTCAACCTCCTCATTCATCACCTGCAGACTTACTACACCTACATCTGCATCTGTCCTCATCTCTTTGCCTCCTATTGTAGTAGTGACCCTTCTTCTAAAAGTGAATCTAATCCTTTCATTCATACTCAGTTCTATCACTCTTCTGGACTCCTTTGGAGCCCCACTCCATAATGCATCCCATTTCCTATGTCTTCAATTTCTCCCTCCCTACAGGCTCTTTCCCTTCAGCTAATATATTCAAGTATCTTAAGCGAAGAACCACCAGAGCCTTCCACAATCCTGTGTCCTCCTCTACATACTCACCCATAGCTCCCTTTGCCTTAGAAATTCTATGTCCACTGCCTCTACTGCTTCTCTTTCCATTCACTCCGTAAGCCACTAATCTGGCTTCTGTCTCCACTGAAAGTGCTCTTGTCAATATCACTTAAGACTTTCATACAATATAGTCCTAGTTCTTGTTTCACGTGTTGGCATTGCTGACTGTTCTGAAAATTCTGTTTAGCTTTTGCAATACCATGCTATCTGCCACAATTAGTTCCGCTGCTGCTGGCTACTTCCATGCTGGTATTCACTAATATTATTTGACAAATTTTCTTTTCTTCTTATGCTACATATTCTCTCAAATATTCTCATGGCACCAATCACCACCTGCATGTGATAATTCCCACTTTTTATCTCTACCTCACATCTCTTTCTCAAGCTAGGGGTTGTGCTCATGTACCTACTTTCCCAGTTCTGCCCTTTTCCTTTTGTTCTTCATCTTGGTTAATAACTACACCATCAACCCCATTGCCAAAGGTGAAATTCTTCCTCTCCCTCAGGGCCCCTATTAACCTACTACTGTGAAAAAGTTTAAAAATCTTTACCTGAAGATATTTTATTTCCATCTGTGCAGTGAGTGGCAACCATACATATTCAACCATCCAAAATAGTCCTGTTTTCCCTCCAAATCCAATCAACAACTAAATTCTGATTATTCTACCTCTAAAATATTTTCAGAATCCATCTCCTCTCAGCTTTATATATTTTTTATTTTTTAAATTATTTTTATTAATTTGTTTTTGTTACAGATGTTTCTCCTTTTTCCCCCATTGACACCCTCCTCCCCATCCCCCCCACCCCATCCCCAGCTTTGTTGTCTATGTCCATTGGTTATGCATACATGTATATAAGTTCTGTGGTTTATCTCTTCCCCCACTCAACCACCCCTCTTTTGAGGTTTGTCAGGCTGTACCCTACCTCTATGTCTCTGGGTCAATTGTGTTCATCAGTTTGTTTAGTTCATTATAATCCACAAATAAGTGAGATCATGTGATATTTGTCTTTCTCTGCTTGGCTTGTTTCGCTTAGTATAATAGTCTCCAGGTCCCTTCATGTTGTCTCAAAGGATAAGAGATCTTTCTTTCTTACAGCTGCAAAGTACTCCGTTGTGTACATGTACCACAGCTTTTTTATCCACTCATCTACTGATGGACACTTGGGTTGTTTCCAGATCTTAGCTACTGTAAATAGTGCTGCTATGAACATAGGGGTATATATATTCTTTCTGATTGGTGTTTCAGGCTTCTTAGGGTATATTCCTAGAAGTGGGATCATGGGGTCAGATGGCAGTTCAATTTTTAACTTTTTGAGGTAACACCATAGTGTTTTCAACAGTGGCTGCAATAGTTGCAAGGATGATACAATATTCGCAAATCAATAAATGTGGTACACCACATAAACAAAATGAAAGATAAAAACCATATGATCATATCAATAGATGCCGAAAAAGCATTTGACAAAATCCAGCACCCATTTCTGATAAAAACGCTCAGCAACATGGGAATAGAGGGATCATATCTCAACATAATAAAAGCCATATATGAAAAACCTACAGCCAAAATCATACTCAATGGGCAAAAACTAAAAGCATTCCCCTTAAGAATGGGAAACAAGACAGGGATGCCCACTTTCACCACTCTTATTCAACACAGTACTGGAAGTCTTAGCCACAGCAATTAGACAAGAAGAAAAAATAAAAGGGATCCAAATTGGAAAGGAGGAAGTGAAACTGTCATTATTTGCAGATGACATGATATTGTACATAGAAAACCCTAAAGACTCCATCAACAATCTACTAGAGTTAATAAATGAATTTTGCAAAGTAGCAGGATACAAAATTAATGTCAAGAAGTCGACAGCATTCTTATACACCAATGAACTCACAGAAAAAGACACTAAAAAAAAATCCCATTTACCATCATGGCAAAAAAATTAAAATACGTAGGGATAAACTTAACCAAAGAAGTAAAGGACCTCTTCACAGAAAACTACAGGTCATTGAAAAAAGAAATAGAGGAAGATATAAAAAAGTGGAAGCACATAACTTGTTCATGGATTGGAAGAATTAACATCATTAAAATGTCCATATTACCCAAAGCAATCTATAGCTTCAATGCAATTCCCATCAAAATACCAATGACATATTTTACAGAACTAGAACAAACACTCCAAAAGTTTATACGGAACCAAAAAAGATCCCGAATAGCCAGAGCAATCTTGAAAAAGAAGAACAAAGTAAGAGGGATCACAATACCAGATGTCAGGTTATACTACAAAGCTACTGTAATCAAAACAGCCTGGTACTGGCACAAGGACAGGCACATAGATCCATGGAACAGAACAGAGAACCCAGAAATTGACCAAGACAGTATGCTCAATTAATATTTGACAAAGGTGGCAAGAGCATACAGTGGAGTCGAGACAGTCTCTTCAATAAATGGTGTTGGGAAAATTGGACAGCTACTTGCAAAAAAATGAAACTAGACCACCAACTTACACCATACACAAGAATAAACTCAAAATGGATAAAAGACTTAAATGTGACTCGTGAATCCATAGAAATTCTAGAAGAAAATGTAGGTAACAAAATTTCAGAGATCATATGCAGCAAAATTTTCACTGATACAACACCTGAGGCAAGAGAAACAAAGGAAAAAATGAACACATGGGACTACATCAAACTTAAAAGGTTCTGCAGAGCAAAAGAAACAATCTTCAAAATGGAAAAGGAACCCACTGTATGGGAGACCATAATTGCCGATGATGCATCAGATAAGGGATTAATTTCTAAAATATATAGAGTACTTATACAACTCAACAAAAGGAAGACAAAGAACCCAATCAAAAAATGGGAGAGGACCTAAATAGACACCTCTCCAAACAGGACATACAAATGGCCAAGAGACATATGAAAAAATGCTCAATTTCCCTAATCACCAGAGAGACGAAAATTAAAACAACTATGAGGTATCACTTCACACCTGTCAGAATGGCCGCCATCAACAAATCATCAAACAACAAGTGTTGGTGAGGGTGTGGAGAACAGGGGACTCTAGTATACTCCTTTCAGCTTTTTTAAAAAATATGTTTTCTTTATTGATTTTAGAGAGAGAGGAAGGAAGAGGGAGAGAGAGATAGAAACATCGATGAAAGGGAACATTGATTGTCTGCCTCCAGCATGCCCCCCACTGGGGATCCAGTCCACAACCTGGGCATGTGCCCTGACTGGGAATTTAACCAGAGACCTCTTGGTGCATGGGTCAATGCTCAACCAGTGAGCCACACTGGCTGGGCCTTTCAGCTTTTGCCACTGCAAATGCTTTAAGGTAGACCTTTGTCATCCCTCAACAAGACTATTGTCGGTAACTTTCTAACATTTTTTTTTTTTTTTTACTTCCCCACATCAGTAGCCCCTACTTCATTTTCATTTTCTTATTTTGCTTCCTCCTTAGGTCATTATCCAATCCTATTTTCTTTTTGCTAAGTGGCAGCTAACAAAGCTGCATACAGTATTTCAGTAGCAGATACCATGTTTTCATGTAAGGGAAGAATGGTCCTTCCTCTTCCAAATGAAGCATGAGATTCATTTAGCTTTTTGGTCACAGGGACACAAGCTGCTGAAGTCATTAAAACAGACTATATCTTAAGAGACTCTGGGCACCACACTTTAAATAAGATAGCAAAATGGAGTGCCCACTGTGAATGGTGATCAACATGGTGAAGGGAGTCCAAACCACAATCAATAAGAGGTATGAAAAGGACTGAAAAATGTATGCTGAAGAAGACTGATTCTTTCCTGGAGCAGACTATTTTGGATAATTTTTCCCTATGTAAACTCCAGGATAATCAATCATACATCTTTCCTCCTTTACAAAAACATAGTTTTTTTTTTTTTTTCCTTAATAGCAAGTGCTTACTTAAGGTTCCTTTTCCTTAATAGACTAGAAAATGAATGCAGCATCCCACATCTGCTGTCTATTGGCCTGCCCAACATGGAAAAGAACCCCATCGATCTACAATGTTGATTACCTTGGGAAGCCTTCCTTAGGAATGAGCTTGTATTGACATTTACCAGTTTGCCAGAATAATGGTCAATTTGAATGGTTCCCTATACATATTTTGTTTTATTTTATTTTATTTTTCCCATCACCATTTATCCCTTCTATGTCCACTTCTACCTCCACCCACTCCCTGCCTTCTGCAGTCACCACACTGTTGTCCATGTCCGTGAGTTCTCTCTCTTGGTGTTTTTTGCTCAATCCCTCCACTGCCCCACAATACCGCCCCACCCCCACCAGAGTTTTCTGCCTGCTCTCTGTCTATGAGTTTGCCTCTATTTTGCTTGGTATTTCAGTTTGTTCATTCAGTTCCACAGATGAGTGAAATTATATGGCACTTGTTATGCTAAGTGAAAAAAGCCAGTCAGATAAAGGTAGACTATACATTTTTAACATCAATTCTCTAAAGGTAATACTGAATGCTTTAATTTTCTTGAATGGGGAAACCTGACATATTACCTAACTTAAATGACTTTTTTTCCCATTCTAGCTTAAATATTATTTCCATTTTTTTGAAAAAACTGCATTGTTGCAAGATTAAAAAATGTCAACCTTTCTCATCATGACCCTGTAATGGTGCCCACAACTCAGTGAAATTATTTCCTATGCCATCTGATTTTTATCGTCTCAAAACTATGCCATTCAGTATATTCCATTTCCTTTCCATGCCTAAAAAGTAGTTTCAGAAAGCAGTCATTTATTTTATTAAAAATCTCCCTTTGCACCTGGTCCTGTTGAGACAGTCTGTTGACTTGAATGAGGTTAATTAAAATCCTTCATTATTAAATTATCTTACCCTGATGCACAAATCTGAAAAGTAAATCCCCTTTCCTATCATTTATAAATAATAGCAATGTATTAATAAAGTGACAGATTTCATGAAGTTTGCAATAAATCCAAATCTTTCATTTGTAAAAAGAATAAAACCCCTGAATTTATTAAACAACAAGACAGTTAAAATGGCCAGATAGGAATACTGATAGTGACCAGGCTTTGAGGATTCTGTTAATAATTTTTATCATAATATGAAATGAACTACCTGGTTTACCAAATGAATGGGCCCTTTGAGGTCTTACTTTTTTCATCCTCTCTTTCCCCTCTTGCCCTCTGAAAAACAGGGTTATGGCATGCTTTCCTCCATGTCTACCAAGGTCTCTCTACATACCTGGCTTTGAAATAAATTCTGGAAACATGAGAGAACACGAGTAGTTAAAGGTAACCAATTTTGCAGTTGGAAGAATAGATTTCTACAGTCATGGTAATAGCCTCCTTCAAGGCTAGATTATCTAGTACAAAGTTTCACAAGGAGTTTTCCCCATTTTTAACATCCTATCCTTTTCTTAAAATACATGAAATTCAAAACAAAAATTAAAAATATTCATATATTAAGTGGTCTCCTATAATTTGTGGCTAGATCTACTCATAAGAATGAAACCCTAAACCTGATATTATACTGTTTCTGTCTATATTTAAATGTTAAAAAAAAACCAAACTCTTAAATCTTAATTTGGCCCCATGTTCCCAATGTTGATTGTTGTCTACAATGTTTATTAATTTCTTGGAAAAAGTTCCAGTTTTTACTCTGTCCATTATAAATCTGTAAGAAAAAGGCAAGTAGAAACTTGTATGTAAGGAAAAGTTGAACTGTACTTGATGAAAAATAGTATTTAAAGTAGACACAGCAAACATGAACTAGTTGAACTGAAGATAAGAAACAGAAGCACTTCTAGAACGATTCTTTATGTCCTAGACCTGATCTGAAGAAGAGGTTTCATTAACTTCTCGAGAAATAAACAAGGATAAACACATGTTGAACTGATTATAGAAATGGCTTTCCAACAGCTGCAAATCAAGACAGCAAGACAGATCCTTGTATTATAAACTACATAAAATAATAACCCAAATGCCACTATGTACAAAAATGTTTAGTGGGTCTTTGATTTTACACCAAATATGTAAGCTTCAAATGTTTAATTAGTAATAAATGTAATTTTCACTGGAAGTTAATATGCCCTTTCAAATGAGATATTTTCGTCAAGAAAATATTCTTGCATCACAGAAATCTGCCATAACACATATGCAGCATATTTTATTTCCTATCAGATCAAAACTGTAACAGTCAAAACAGGAACTCGGTGAAAGGCTTACCGAGGTGTACAGGTATCCCTCACTGTTCATTGCCAAATACAACTTGGTTTGAACTCCTTGAATAGCCACCACTCGAAGTCCCACAGGGATGAGGTTAAACAGAGCTGAAATAAAAAAGAATGTGAGAATAATGTTATATTCTGAATTCCATAGGTTTCAAAGTTTCCAAAAGCACTATCTGGTCCTGCAAAAGAAATATGTGCTTGGTGAGAAAAGACAGATATATGTTTATACACATACAGATGTACAGGGCCTCTTCACACCCTTTAGGATACTTGACTAATGGTTGCAGTCACATAACTAGGACTATAACTACATGTAATCAAACACCCTGGAGAAAATGGAAGACAATTCCATGGTTTGTATAGTATTGAAGGTAGGGAATCTTAAATCTTCTGGAGAGATCCAGTTCCAGGAATTGGTCAATATATTAAATAGCTTTATCTTAAACAAACTAAGGTTTTAATCTGCTCTTTAGATAACTGCTGAAATTCACAGAGGAAGTTCCAATCTACCACTTGGGAAGAAATTCCTACAATCCTAGAGAAGACACTAGTCCAATTCCATCATCTAAATTATCTGTATTATTTCCATTGCAACAACCGCAAAATAATTCCAGGCCTTGAAAAAAAACAAAAGGCATTTTGTACTCGTATGTTCCCAGGGTAGTATTTCTTCAAGAACCAACATTTTCAAGATAGGGTTGAGAGGGGTATTATCCTTTAATCTCTAGGAGCAAAACTTTAGGAGTAAAAGTAATGAACTTCATAGGTTTAATTAATTAATTATTTTTTTGCAAAATAGTTGTAAGTAAGCAGCCAGCTTGTGCCAAAAGAGGCCTCGTTTCTCCATTTTAAGGTTTGACTGCGTGAAACTTACACCCAGGCTCTCCTCACAATCACACACCACTCACTGGAGAAAACCAGTGGGTGTCCTACCCCTACCAGCTGTCTTCTCCCTCCTACACCCTAAATAAAAATAAAACAGTACATTTTTAAAGCGTAGTGCTTGCCACACACATCTTTTGAAAATAGTCTATGCACCTTTCTCTCAAGAGACCTAGAACAATGTTGATGATTTTTGTCTTGGAAAGGATGATAAATTGGTCTGTTATCATTTCTGTGAACAAGAATATATAAAGGAGTCACCCCATGGGCAAGACGGGCTTTTCTGAGATCTCTCACCTTGGTACACATAGATTCTGCTGTAGTAGATGAGGTCATATGGATGAGAAATATTAAGGAATAACTAAATATTCCTCGGTGAGCCTACAATGTATCTTTCCCTTAAAATCAGAGTGCTACCAAAGAGGAGCTAGGACATATTGTACAGTTCAAAATGCAAGTGTTCCTACCACATGTCACTGATGGCACTTTGTTTGATACTCATCATATTAAAGCTGTGCCCTTCTGTTACATGAGGTAAAGGAAATAATTACACAGAAAGCAAGCCAGAATTTCATGCTATATTTGACAATGCGATACACAGAAAAGAAGTCTGAGATCTTTGAGCATATCATGTATATATCTCTTTCTGTTAATGATGCCTTGCTCAGAGCAGGTGCTCAACACACATTTTTGGATTGATAGCAATATGTATGATGAAACATGATGTTATATTTTAGGAAAGTAATAGATCACAATTCCATTATATAAAAGTTCCTAGTTTAAGAATTCTGAGATCTAAAAAACCAAACTAAACCAAACCAAAACCTCCACATGGGATTAGTTTAAAAGCCATACTATTGCATACCACTAGAAAACTAGACCATCAGCACATGTCTGAATCCTAGTTTAGTCACACTAAGAGATGACAGAGTGTGATAAATGAAATCCAGAATTGTTTTTAGAACTTCACATTTTACAATATTCTGAACCTCCTTAGTTCCCTTAATGTAGCTTGTAACAAGTGGAGAAAGACTGGTTTGATTTTCACTGTGTACCTCAACCACTTTCTCATGTGGGTTTTAATGAGCAGTAGAATACTTAAATTCCAAAAATCAGATAGCAGTAGAAGGAAGAGAAGCAAAGAACAGTAATCCATTCGTGGGATTATCGTATCCTGAATAACATTATTAACTATATAGAAGAACATGAATTTCTCCCTATGTAGCATATATTTCTATGAAGCCTGATTCAAAACCAAAAATCACCACTCAAACAAAAAATGAAAGACAGTAGCAAATGCAGAGAATGGCTGGTCATACTACTAAATCTTTTCTTTAGACATTCAAGATAAATCATAAACTAGGTTGGTTTAAAGTCTATCTAAAGGGACAGTCTTTCCAGAAAAAAATGCAAAGAAAGTTTATTAAGGGTGAGCTTGGACAAAATCAGTATTTTTCTTTATGCCTTTATTTCTCTGAAGTACTTTCTCATGGACTTAAGATGTTATTTTAATTAGGATAAAATATTCTAAATATGAGAAGAAGATAATTGATTTCATTTGTGTATCTAAAAAATTCATTAAATACCTAAATTCTATTTTCATCAAAGTTTTATTAATAAATAAAAGGGCCTTTGTTTCTTCTTTGTTCTTTGTTGTGTCTACAATTAAACTCCTTCCACCTTGCGGGGACCATTTTCTCAGAGATGTGCACACAGTTGGCACTCAGTGATTCTGACATCTACAATGAGGTCATCCTTTTTCATCAGCTTGGCTAAGGTCAATTTCTCAAAGGGAGTAGTTAATAAAAGTATATCTCGCCCTGTCCCTCTCACATTGATGTTTCTCTCTCTCTCCCTTTCTCTCCCTCCCACTCTATCTGAAGATAAATAGAAAAAATATCCTCAGGTGAGGATTAAAAAGAAAAAGTACAGTCAAATACTATACTATACTATATTTGAAAAAACCGTGATAGAGTGAACCCGCGAAAGTCCAAGCACGAAGTGGCGGGGGACGACTATGTATAAATAAAGAATCCTACTTCGCGGAAATTCATTCATCATGGTAAAGTCTGGAACTGATTAACCGTGATAAATGAGGGCCGAATGTATAGCTTAATGAAGATTGAAAAACATGACACATTGAACAGGTAGTACTACCGTAGGTTTGAAGGGTAAGTTGCCTATTCTATTAATATACCTCTCACTGCACCCAAGGCAGATACAACAAAACTACTGCCATGAAATATCTATCATCTTTTCCTTTTCAGGGAGAAATACATAATTTACAATGGCTGATGTGCTCATGATGAGATTTTATTGGACGGACATTTATCATTGTAATAAATCTACCTGACGTCATTTTATTTATTTATTTATTTTATTAATTTATTTTTGTTACAGATGTTTCTCCTTTTTCCCCCATTGACAACCTCCTCCCCATCCCCCCCCCGCCCTGTCCCCAGCTTCGTTGTCCATGTCCATCGGTTATGCATACATGCATATAAGTTCTGTGGTTTATCTCTTCACCCCCCCACCCCTTCCTCTGAGGATTGTCAGTCTGTACCCTACTTCTATGTCTCTGGGTCTATTTTGTTCATCAGTTTGTTTTGTTCATTGTATTCCACAAATAAGTGAGACCATGTGATATTTGTCTTTCTCTGCTTGGCTTGTTTCACAATGAGGTATCACCTCACACCTGTCAGAATGGCCACCATCAACAAATCATCAAACAACAAGTGCTGGCGAGGGTGTGGAGAAAAGGGGCTTCTAGTACACTGCTGGTGGGAATGCAGACTGGTGCAGCCACTATGGAAAACACTATGGTGTTACCTCAAAAAATTAAAAATTGAACTGCCATTTGACCCAGTGATCCCACTTCTAGGAATATACCCTAAGAAGCCTGAAACACCAATCAGAAAGAATATATGTACCCCCATGTTCATAGCAGCACTATTTACAATAGCTAAGATTTGGAAACAGCCCAAGTGTCCATCAGTAGACGAATGGATACAAAAGCTGTGGTACATATACACAATGGAGTACTATGCAACTGTAAGAAAGAAAGATATCTTATCCTTTGAGACAACATAGAGGGACCTGGAAAGTATTATCCTAAGTGATACCCGAGGTCATTTTAAATGCATAATACCAAACATACGTTTTTAGAAATAAATGTATCTGGGTAAATGTGAACTAATCTGTTTTAGCATCATCTTGCTTTCCATGTCAGAGTTAAATATCATAAAACCAATCAAACTAAACTAAATAAGAAAAGTATGATTAAAAATACTAAAAATTGGAAAAATATAAACATAATACTAGGAATACATAATAAGGAATTCCAGGAATACATATTAAGGAAATACCATATAAATGAAAAAGTGATTATTAAAAAAAAAACTTTTCCATTGTTCCACTCATTTAAAATAAGTAATGAATGCCAAGAAAATTGCTTGAATTTAGAGGGAAAGTTTAACATGGCTAGACTTCCATTTTAATGATCCTTTTAATCATTAAGATTCCTGTTTCATTAAGACTTATGCCCTACGCCCTGGCTGGTTTGGCTCAGCGGTTAGAGCGTGGGCCCACAGACCAGAGAGACCTGGGTTCAGTTCACGCTAAGGGCACGTACCTTGGTTGCAGATTGTCCCAGGCCCTGGTTGGTGTCATGTGGGTGGCAGCCAGTCACTGTGTCTCTTTCACATCCATGTTTCTCTCTCTCTCTTCCTCCCTCTCTCCCTCCCACTCTGTCTGAAGATAAATGCAAAAATGTCTTCGGGTGAGGATAAAAAAAGACTTATGCCCTACAATATTCTCAATTGGGAAGATAAGCTAGCTCCCTGGCCTCTGGTCATACTTACCATCAGGGGTAGAGTCAAGCCCACAGACTTGCTATTTGTTTTGAGATACTTCTTATTTGTATGCTCTATGCTCTGGTAACACTTACCATCGATTGCCTTACCTTCCATTATTTCAATCTGCCTAAACACAGATTCTGGTTATTAAGCCATGCTCTTGAGAGGTTTTACAATATCATTAGTACACAGATATGGCATGCATATTGGTCAGAGTTATAAGACAACCAAAGGCAGAAGCTATGCATATGGAGGAATTGAGGAGTAAAACCTGCTACGTAGATTAAAGCTACATAGTAAGAAATGGAGCCTTGATTTACATACATATATGTGTATGTGTGCATATATGTTGGTGTGTATGTATATGAATATATATATACACACACACATATATATATTCTAAAATAACTATATACAGTGTGATCTTAATGTATTTGGCACATCACTGTTTATAAGGCACAGCAAACGTATTGTCTATGTTTTTTTGTCCTTTTCAGAAAACACGTTAACTCTGGACTCAAAACAATACTTTCTCTGATTTCAATCTGGAATAGATGTTAAAAATAAATGGGGGGCAAGATGATTGTGTGAGGCTCGTTAGAAGCTACTGTAATCATAAATTTCCTTCAGTAACATCTAAAGAATCCATTTTACTAAGGTACTTTGGAAAACAGCAGTTTACATCCCCTAATTCCTTTCCCACATATCAATTTGTACATATTGATTTATAGGAATGTTTCACTACTGATCATCATGTACTGATGTCTGCTATATGATTACAGTAAAACCCTCTAGTTACACTTGACTAATTTTTTTTTTTCAAACAGAAGAGCATGCATAAAAGAACGTCTAGGATACTTTACTATCATGGCAGTAACATGGGATTTTGCAAAACAGTGAAGAAGCATTCAGTATGAATATTTTTCTTCCTAGGTACCAACAGAGCTTTCTTCAAGGGTAATTAAAGATGACTTCCTCTTGAGGTCACAGCTTGGTCATCAGCCCAGGAAGCATTCCTTAGTTTGTCTTTTTCCTTCCCCTGTGCTCTTCTTACCATAACCTCTTCATATCTTAAATATTATATTGAAATTAAATTAAATATCAGTTACATTTTGTGTCTATCTTTCCTAATGTTGGTAAACTCCCAAAGGGCAGGGCCCATCCACATTTTACTCATATTTGTATTTAATAATTTGTAAGTTGTAATCCTCATGACCTTGAACCATGGCCATTACTCAATGGGTGCTCAGTAAATATGCTCTGAATTGTTCTAGGCATGAGTCCTAGTGCTGTATCTTGAAGTTACACAAGTTAAATCCAGTTCCAGGAAGCATTCTTAACAGGTGTGAAACTCTTTAACAGATAACTTTGGAACTCTAGTCTAAGGCTTTGCTGTCTATAGCCAAGTATCTCTACAAATGCAGCAGAGGACTCATTAGCATTCAGACTAGCTTTCCTTGACTGTTTTTAGCTGACAATGGGAATATTTCTGGGAGATTATCAAAGTCTGAGGGAAATGCAATATAAATTAGGGAAAATGAAGAATCAATTGTCAAAACTAGATGTTTTAGCGTCATTGAACTTTTAATCGGTTTGCAGAAATCTGTAAATTGCAAGAAAACTCCAATTATCACTGAAGAGAGGACTTCACTATTTGTGAGTTTCTGTTTTTATTACTCCAAATAAATAAAGCACATATAATAAAAGATTATGTAACATCTTGGAATTATCTTACTTCAATAATTAGATACAAAATTGACTTTATTTTTGATGTGTTTCCTTTTTAGGGTCACCATTATGGTCTCCAATTTGGTCTTTACTTAACCCATGGTGAAAAATAAAGCACTAAAATAAATCTCTTTACCCATCTGTGGAGGTATCTCAATGTTAAAATCCCAATTGGTCTCAGAGCTATCAGTGTGTGTGAGGGCAGGAACAGAAGTAAACGTTTGTAATAATGCATTCTCATGACAGAAAACCACTCCTCTCTCTTGGGACAGACCAGTTTTTAAGAGTACAGATAACATGCTATTTCAGGATCAGTGTATGGGTGAGTAAATTTTCTGAGGGAAAAATAAATAAAATCCAATGGGCAGTCATAAATCTATCCAGATTAACCACGGAGATGACATTTAGATCGTTCTTCAGCTGATGTCAACATTATTTGCTATAGTTCACTATTTTAGATACTTTCAAGTTCAACTTCCTTTAGGTTAACCTGTATAAACAGGATTATGAAGTATAGACTATATTTTGCATTGTCTTCAGGATTTAGCAAGGGTTGTTTATTTAAATAAATAAAAAAGAAAACGCAATGCCAATAACATGCTGAGATATACTAATTTATTTTTCAGTCACTTACTGTACGTGCTGTCCTCATCTTTTGTGCCATCAATGGTTCCATCTGCCTGAAGCTGCAAGTGGAAGCCTTGCCGGCTGTATAGTTTAGTAACTATACCCTTAAGTTGAGGCTCTGTAAAGAGAATGATGGTTTGGATCAATTGTTAAGTTGTGCATAGGTAGTTGAAAAGGCTCAAAATTCAAATTTTAATTTCGTTTACAACTTTTAGTGGAAAAGATCAAGCTATATTTTAAAGAATCCTCTGAAAGAAAGAAAACAAACAAACATGGTTTCAGAATAAATCTCCAAACTGAAGAAAACACTTGATTTGTAAGGCAGTGTAACATTGGTAAAGCCCTAAAGCTTCTGACAGCTGCTTCTGATAGCATTTCCTTTGACTTCCAAACTGATCCTCTATCTCATGGAACATTCAGAATGGGTTGGCAAATGGCATATTCTGCCTTTTAACAATGTGCCATTTTTCATGTGGAAGGAAAAGAAGTGCAAAGATAGTTTAGAATGGTTTGCCAACCAGGGACCAAAAACATACTAGTAAAGATTTCTCTCAGAATTACGACAATTTGAATAAACAGTTCCCTCCATTCTAAGAAAGTTGAAATGCATAAATAATCTGCAACCCCACCAAATGACTTATATTTAGAAAATTGAGCTGTGATACAAAAAAAAGGAGGAGTGGAGAATAAAGCAACCATTGCCATACCCTAGCATATTAATTATGCTTAGGAAAAATGGGTACAAATAGACCAGGGTTTTTGTTAGTGGGAAGGAAGAAAATTAGTTCATACTTATTTTCAAATTTAATATCAGAAATATGATTATTCAAAATATGTTCTCACTTAAAATGATTTTAAATTGTGAATCACCATAGGAATAAAGTATCTAATTTATCAATTACAGTCATGTTATCCAAAATGTGCTTATATTGAATACAGACACCTGCACTGAAATAATATTTACATGATAATTCGGGCCACATAATCATGCTTTGTAAATGCTTAAGTCTTTTTAAAACAAGTCTACTTTACAGCTAATGCCTTAAAAAAACTTCAAGCCAACAGAAAATGTATGTTTGCATTTCAATTCTACGGTGTGTAGAACACATAAATTGAGAAATAATAGGCTGATGAATAAGTCTGAAATTCTGCACCTAGTTAAAAGAAAAAAGCGGAAAGGATTCGTTTGATTAAGAATTGCCAAATATGCTGCAGGTTGCCCTGAAGATCTACCTTGACACAACCTGACACCTAGAGCTGTGTGAATTTCCCCTTGGACTAGATCCTCCAGCTATGGTGATCATACAATAGGTTCAAAAGGACCCACACTCTGGCTATAAGTGTAAATTCTCTCTTCAGTACTGCAAGTTAGTAGCAAGTAACCACAGTTTTACTACCCTAACCAGATTACTAAATTCTTTGACAAAAGGTTCCAGGAATCCACTCCCCTCTCCAGCAAATATTTCAAAGCCGCACCACAAGTCAAGTCTGTCCTGAACAGCTTAAAAGTGATCAAAGAAACAGAATGCCTAGACAGTGGAAGCCCACAGAAGCTGGAGGGGAAGGGTCAGACGTGTAAGAATAAAGGCAGGAAGGGGTTCCCTGGGTTCTCCTGTGTGTGTGTGTGTGTGTGTGTGTGTGTGTGTGTGTGTGTGTAGGGGGGTGGTGTCTGCCCAGCTTCGTGTTTGCAATACACACACACACACACACACACACACACACACACACACACACACACGATGGCCATGTCTGGATCGCGCCCAGGGGCAGGCACACAAGTGGCAAGTCTGAAGCTGGGGGCGCGCCTCCTGGGCAGTGTATTGCCCCCATGCTCTGCGCCTGTCCCGCGGCAGTGGCAATGCAGCAAGTCTGGTACCGTTATGAAGGAAGCAATCGCTCCCTCAGCACGCACATTGGCTAGGTGGCCACATCTGCACAAGATGGGCCATGGACAAACTCACTTAAGCTCACCTACACGCCCTCCAGCCCCTTCGAATTTGTAAAGTATGAACAAACAAATAAAATAAAACCAGCCAAAAGCCCCTTCCGACCTGGTCTCCTTCTGCGTCTCTTTTTGGAGCCGAAGAGTTTAACCCGGGAAAAGACGTTTAACTTGTTTTTGTCGCAGCTGGTCTTGCCTTTGCTAGGGCTGCTGACACACTTGCAGGCGTTGGATTTCTCGCGCTCACGGGCTTGTCTCTTCTGCCGGATCAGCGAGCTGGCGATAGCCGCCGCCATGGCCACGACGCCCACCACCACCACTTCTCTTGCTGCCCCTCTCTCGCTTTGCCTCCTCCACCCGCTCCTCCGCTGCTCTGTATTGCGCCTTCGCCGCTTTTGGCTCCTTAGCCTGCGCTCGCCCCGGCTTCGCACTCGGGCTTCAGCCAAGGAGGGGGCTCAACATGCTCTCGGAGCTCCTCCAGCGGTGGTCCAGCTTCCGCGTGGGCGGCGGGCTGCCTAGGTTCCTGCCGGCGCCACAGCCCAGGGCTGGGATCGCGGGCGAGACTGGCGGGCGGTGGCAGAACTGCGCTACTGCGTGCGCTTGGCCCCTGCACCCCTAGGACACTGTGCAAGTCCAAATGGCTCTGGTCGGGGTTTGGTGGCACCCCTCGCCCGGTGGCGCGCGGAGGGGGCTGGAGGAGGGAAGCGGGCTGAGGAAAAGCGCGGGCGGGAGTGAGGCCGCAAGCGTAGGCGGCGGGAGGGAGGGGGGAAGGGGGAAACGTGCCTGGGAGCGCGCCCTCACCCTGGCCCTTTTGAGCCTCCGACTAGTCCTTGCAACTTCTTGGGGTGACAATCTGGGAAAGTTGTCCGGTGCCAGCTTTCCGACGGGGATCAAACAGGTTATGGCCTCGCATTTTCGCGGCGGTGGCTTCTGCTGCTGCTGATGCTCTGGGCGCGGCACTAAATCTCAGCACAGGAATTCCATCGCTGCAAGCACCCTCCGGAGGAGCTCGACAACCTCCCCTATGCCCCCTCCCCCAGCGGCCCCTCCTTCCCAGAGCCCAGCCAGCTGGCTCCGGCAGCTGGCGCCCCCCCTCCCCCCGCCCACCCCCCAGTCCCCGGCGGGCCGCTCGGGCTAACACCTGTAGGGGTTTAAGCACTGCCCCATCACCAAATCCTTCTCCCTTCTTCTTCCCGAAAGGAGCTTCGGGAACGAACAGTGATGGAGGAGGCACCAGGATGAGGTAGTTGCATTGGAGGATCCGGGTGGGGGTGGAAGGGGTGGTGCTTGAAAATGGGGAATGGCAGGGTGGGGTGTTTCTTAGTATCTGACTCTAAACTGGCCAGGTAACGCCCCTGCTGGAATCCTTGGGAAGTTTCTTCATTTGCCTGCCCCAAGCTCTTACTCACAGAATCCCCCTCACACACACACCCTTGAGGTATTTCGCCTGGCGACACTTGTAGCCATTCAGGAGAGAGACCTGAGCTCCAAGACGAGTTCACCCCTGCAGCAGCAGCGGTAGCAGCAGGCACTGCAGAGCTGTGCCCGCACACCACGCTGCCACCCAGTGGTTTTTTGCTGACTTTTCATTTTGGGCCAATTTGTATCACCCAAACACCGTTTTTCTTTTTTTTTTTTTTTTTTTTTTGATTTTATTTTTTTATTTTTTATTATTTTTTTAATATTAATTTATTTTTGTTACAGATGTTTCTCCTTTTTTCCCCATTGACACCCTCCTCCCCATCCCCCCACCCTGTCCCCAGCTTTGTTGTCCATGTCCATCACTTATGCATACATGCGCATAAGTTCTGTGGTTACCGTTTTTCTTCTATGCCCCCTCATCATTACGGTAGGATTTGCGATCCAAGCAGAGAGCTTGAGTCCTGTGCCATAAGCTGTATTGGGGAAATGCAGAGCTGATCCTCATCTAAGCCCTAGCTCATCCCCAATCTCCTTTCTTTCTCTTTCTTTCTCTTTCTTTTTCTCTTTCTTTCTTTCTTTCTTTCTTTCTTTCTTTCTTTCTTTCTTTCTTTCTTTCTTTCTTTCTTTCTTTCTTCCCTTTCTTGTTTTCTTTCTTCCCTTTCCTTTTCTTTTCTTTCTTCTCCTCAAACTCATGCAGCCCCTCTCCCTCCAATTCAGAAATCAAGTCTGGCCTTTTGCTCACCTCACTCTATTCACAAGTTCTGTATTTTCCCTTTCTGTATTTTAATCTGCAGGATAAAAATAAGAAATTTTGAGGTCAACAATATTACAGAGAATGGTCCGTCCACATCCTTACCTTCAAACAGACATGACCATTTTACTATTTCACTTTATTTCTGATGCTAAAAAGGATGCCTCCAATAGTAGGGCTGCTCTATCTTGGAGCTGCCACTACATTCATTTTACTGGACTCCCCGTTCTTCCAAGCCTTGTCAAAATAGAGGTAGATGCAAAATCAAATGCCCAGGTTCCAGCCCTCCTTTCCTGCCTGAACTCCCAACTAGGAAACTCAAGCTTCTTAGCCCATCAGAGCTGAATCCTCTGACCCTTCTGAAATTTCAGTGTTCCACCATGGAGCTGCTCACATCCCCCCACGACACACACTTTTCCCTAGTTTTTAATTTCCCTTGCCTCATCAGAAGCACTATTTTGTGTCTGCAGAAACAAACTGGGGTGAAGGTTGCAGGGGCGAGATGGAGAGTTACAGGAGGGTGATGTCAAATGGTCTGAGATTCCCTGAAGGTTAGTCCACATCTTTGCGCTTTTGGCTTTCCCACAAGAAAATGGAGGACAAGATTCTGGACAAGTCAATTCAAGTATCCAAATATTCAGACTTTAATTCATGGGGAGGAAGTCCTAGTCTTCTCCCACTGGACTTTGAATGCTTTGAAATTCAGGCCTGAGTCTTGGTCACCACCATATTCCCATCTCCTAGCATAGTTCTTGTCACAGAATTTATGCTCAATAAAGGGTTATTGAAAATAACTGATGATGACTGATTTATATTGATCCTGAAGAGTAGGAGGATGTTTCCTGGCTCAGAATGTATGCAATTCAAATTCCAAGTACCATGAAGGGAAATAATCTCACCAAAAGCCAGGGGGATCAGAAAAAGCTCTGATAAGAACCAAATATTTGGAGTGTGGGGTGGGCAGTTAAGATGTTCCTACTCATTCTCTGCATGGTTTTATCTTCTGAGGAGCCCCAACCCCAAAGGCCTTTCTTTTCTTTCCTCTTGCTTTTCTTTTGGGACCCTAAACCAAAGCAGACATGAAAAATCTAAAGAAGGACAAAGTTCTGATTAAGGCAAAGACTAGAACTTGGAAAGAGTGGGTGATGAGAACTGGGGATGAGGAAATGGTACTGAGAAAATGAGGGTTTTCCTATACTCTTTTACCTCCACTCTCCACCAGGGGAGTACTAACTATTGGCTTGTTCAGACATTATTGATAAGGTATTTTCAGGATGCCTGGAGAATTACTGGTACAGCCACGCCGAGGTGGGTATCAGAGGTAAACAAACATAGAGAATACTTCAGGAATATATAATGGGGGAGGCATCATGACAAAGTCACAAACACAAACATGTAAATGCATCACTTCTACTAACTTCTATGCCATGAGCTCATGGAACCACTGGGCCAAAGCTGATAAGATTCAATGGGTGTTTATAGATACCTTTCTTAAATGTTATAATCTTGAAAAATGAGAATGTATAGGGGGCCCAAAAGCTCTTCCTGCCGCATGTTCCTATCAGCCCATAAAATGTACTTCTGCCTTTTTATATCCCCCTGGTATTATTTATTTCCTCTCCAAAGACAAGAAATGACTCATGATGGGTGAGAGTGGAGATAGGGGCCTATAACTCTCTGTGTTCTGTCAACCTACAGACCATATGCATTCTCCTTTCTCCTCCACTAAGGGAACTCACAGAGGCCTGTGGCTAGATTGGGGGACAATCCAGGGAAAAGGTAGAGGAAGGCCATTTTGACTTTGGGTCCAAACCGTATCATGCCATCAGCTTAACCATTAACTAAGCAGATATTTTGATCCTTTCCTAAATTTAGTGTGTATTTCCAAGGTAGTGTAGAACTCACACAAGAATGTGAATATAACTCTCAAATCTTCAAAGGAGAACTGTGTCCAAACCCCAGTCATTGTAGGATGGTGTATGAAAGAAAGAACTGTACCCCACCCTAGAAAAGTATTGTCTTTTAAAAAAAATTTTTTTTTATTCCTCACCCAAGGATATTTTTCCATTTATCATCAGATAGACTGGGAGGGAGGGGGAGAGAGAGACAGACAGAGAGAATCATCGATGTGATAAAGTCACATCTACTGGTTGCCTCCCACACAATCTGACCAGGGCCTGGGATGAACCACAACTGAGGTATGTGCCCTTGACCAGAATTGAAGCTGCAACTCATTGGTCCATGGGCTGACGCTCTAACCACTGAGCAAAACTGGCCAGGGCAAGAAAAGTATTGTCTTTCCTTTGTGTTTTACTGCAACCTCAGACTAAGCAGTATGGCATTTTCATGGGAAGAAGAACTTTCTGTTGACAATTATTTCCAATGTACCTTTTCCTACTGTCTTGCTCTGTGCACACTGTACCCTTGCTATGGAACTTCTTGGGTCTCCTCCAGATTCACAGAGTTTCAATTCTGAGAGGTCCCAACTCCTCTATCATGGGTGGGTCCACTCTCCTTTGCTTCTCCTAGACACCCCTACATGCCCCCATCATTGCACTGTCCACCAAATTCTCCTTGATCATGTTAAAGAAGGAAGCATCTGTAGCTCCTTTGTCCAATCAATTCACAAAGAGTTCTAGCCTGAGTGACAGGAAGCATATGTTTTAATACTGACTCTGTCACTAATGGGCTGTGTGACCTTGGACATAAATTTCTCCTGTTGGGGCTTCACTTTTCCCATCTTTAAAGTAACCCTGTAGACTCAATTAATAGCTTTCAAATTGTACTCTACAGAGCACTGAGTGTACATGGAGTGAATGTAAGTTTCCTCACCCATGGTTCCACGAAAGCACCTCTGCTTTCTTCTATTTTATATACTGGGGCTTGTTGTATTATTTCTTATGGGAAACAAAGGATTCCATTATTAAACACAAAGCATTTGAAAACCTCTGGATGAAATGTTCCTTAAAGTAATTTTGGTTTTTGGAGTCTATGGATATTTTTTGTATATGCCCCTGTGCCTCCGAACTGTTTATCTTCCCCTCCTCATACTTCTGCCCTCCGTTTTCCCTTCCCATCCCACAAGAATATAAACTTTAAATTGGATTCCAAATAAAAACAAAGAAGTCTCTTTGGCTCTATTCCTTGTGGGTTCACTTGAGAACCAGGCTTTAGAATTCTTTTCAGAGAGAGTTATGTAAGTTATCAGAGCATAGAATTCTGATTGTTCTCTGCCAGTCTCTTTTCGAAGGCCTCAGATGAGCTGTAAAGAAGCTGAGGGGACTTGCTCTCAAGAGGCATCTCTAGGAGAAAGAAATCCAAACAGATATGACTGTGAGAGTAAAAATGAGAGAACTCAGCCTAAGCAGGAGCAGCCTCCTTACCTTTTGAGCAGGAAGAAATTGGTTATCTTTCTGAAACTGAAAATGAGAGATTTCAAACACCCTTCCTTCATGAAGATAAGCATAAATGGAGCCACTTGCCAGATTGCTCTCCATCTTCATTGCCCATTCATCAGAACATCTGAGTGACAAGTTACCAGGTCAAGGACAATTATGAGCTCAAAGGGAGGAAAGGGAGGCAGATTTAAGAGCATCAAATTAAAGCAAAACTGGGATGTCACCATTAACTGAGTAGGGTAGCAGAAGGGTATTTAAGAGACTAGGCAGCAAGTACCACCTTTTGTGGTCTATCTAATTACATCCAAAGCCCAGAGAAATGACTGGATAGATATACAGATGAGATTAGAGAAAAACCATTAGCAAAGACTCTTGCCACTTAACTTCAAGGAAAAAGAAAAATGCAATTTAAGGGAATCTTGTCAATGTCACACTGGAATTCCAGGGACAGAAAGAATGACTACTATATTTTATAACATAACCTGACACATTTATTAGCTGGCAATGAGTCTCTCCTAGTCAGATCTCTTGTGGGAATTATGCTTCAGAAACAAAGGTCTCCAGAACCAAAAGCAATTGATTAGCTCTCCTGATTTGCATTCAGGATGAAAAGCCAAAGAATGCTAGGCTTGAATCGTAATAGGATGATGGCTTGGTCTTCATTATGTCCCCTTTTTGAGATCATTCTGTAAATATTTAAACTATAGAATTTACTAAACCATTTCTGGTTTATATTTAAAAACAATTGGGAACATTCTGACTTATTCTGATCCTTTAAGAAGAAAAATCCTATAACCCACATAAAAATTTCATTGTTCAGTTATAATTTACAAACATTAAAACCATAAAGCACCCTGATTAGTATTAATCATATCAATGAATTCAGCTCCTTGCCATTTATTTAGTCATAGCAGCTGCAACATCAAGAGTTCAAGGCCTCTTATTATCTGCTTGGTCATTTAATGAAGAAAACCTGGAGAGAAATATTGGATTGCTGGCATAAAGTTTCCTCTCTCTCTCGATCATAAGGAAAGAACACACAAAAAAAAAATGAGTCTAAGCTACAATATATGAAGATTTAAGTTTTGTACAAGGAAAACAGTCTTTTCAGTAGAGGTTGTTAAATACCATGACTGTTGATTCTATAGACGGTTTTATTAATAGAAAAAAACCTTATCTATCTTGGTGGGTATGAGTTGATTCCCCTCAAGGATCTCATTCTGTCATAAAACTACACTATGTACTATTTATATTACCCATGACCTGAAACCAAGAAGTAGTCACAGGGAGAGGGGAAGCAACACCATTACTGAGAAAGCTTAATGTCCTGTCTTATGGGGCATGGAGATAGCTAGTGCCTTTGACTTTGGAAGACCGTATTGGGTGAACTTGAATCATGTGGGTTAAGGCAGTTACACCTATTGTCTAAAGTTTCTCTCATCCAACATGTGGGAAATACTTTGTACATACAATAAATTCATTCTTAACCAAACGGTTTGCCTCACTGGTGACATAGCATCCAGAGCCAACAAAAGCACCAGATTCTCTAAGTGATGCTTATTCAGTTTCATTCAATAATATTTGAAGATCTTGAAAGAGCAATTGCTATTTTATGAACTGACTGGTGGCTAATAAACATAAATGAGGTATTTCTATGATGAGACATTTATAGCAGACTAAATATGTACAAGACTCAGAGGCAAAATATCTGTAACGCTGGGTTCATTTTTTGCCCAGTGAACTTAAGTAATCTAAATGAAAAGCTGGAGGTGGTGGGGAGATGGAGGATTCAGGGCAAAAGCAGACAATCAGTAATTTTTCTCTATCTAAGCTATTTCAGGAAGTAGGATTCCTGGATGAATGTTACCTAAACTCAGGATATGAAGAAGGAAATGCAGTGTTTGCAAGTGATGTAATGGTCATTATTACTTAGCATATGAGAGTGGGCTTCTGAGCCAGCATAAGAAACTCTGGATTGGTTTCCTATTTGCTAATGACACCAATTTCCTATCAAGAGTCGTCATTTTTTAAAGAAGCATACAGGTAATGGGAAAATACTTCTGTGCTCCCTCAGTATTTTCAGACATCTTGTTTTGGACACCAACCAGGATTTTGGCAGTACAACCTGCTGAATTCAGAGGAAATAGTATCCTCCAGATTTCTAAGGAGGGGGACAAAGGAGAGGTCCACGATCAACTTGAAAACTGTACAGATGCCTTAGATTTAAAAAAAAAACTTAAGTATAGTTGGTATGCAATGTTATATTGGCTATATTAGTTTCACATGTACATAATATAGTGATTTTACATTTTTAGTCCTTGCTATGTGATCACCCTACTAATTCTAGTGACCATCTTTCACTATGCAAACTTGTCACAATATCACTGACTATATTCCCCTTACCCTTTTCACCCATCATCCCCAACCCTCCCTTCTAGTTACCATCCCTTTGGTGTCTCCTTCTAGGAGTCTGTTTTTGTTTTGTTTCACTGTGTGTTTTGTTTGTTTGTTTGTTTGTTTTTTAGGTTCCACATATACATAAAACCATACAGTATTTGCCTTTCTCTGCCTAACTTACTTCACTTTAGCATAATACCCTCTAGATCCATCCATGTTGTTGCAAATGGCAAGACTTCATTCTTTTTTATTGTTGCATAACTATTCCATTGTGTGTGTGTATATGCACATACACACCACCTCTTCTTTATCCGTTTATCTAGATGGTTTTTAACTCTCTACTTTAGATTTTTTGGGGCCAAAACTAGTGTTTCAAATGGTGATAACACTCAATAAATTCTGTGGTCATAATTATACAAGCAACCTGTTAAGCACTGTAACTATTTTTCTTTAATATTTACAGTGACCTCTAAGGTAGGTATTGTCACTGTTGCCATTTTACAGATGAGGAAAGTATAGTCTAGAAAGACTGAGTGATATATCTATGGTTTCCTGGACTGCACACAGGTGGCAGTGCCAGTATTTAAACCAAGAATACTGTGCCAATACAATTTATGTATACAAGGTCAGCCTTTAAATACTTTTCCTCTTTAGCACTGGGTCTGGAATTTGGGTCGGTGAACAGTGTGGTGCCTGTTATGGCTATCCCTTGGCTTGGATAACAGAAAAAGATGGAGACTATAGCATGATTTTCAACTCAGTTATGTTTTTTATTTCTTTTTCTTAACAAAAGTGAATTATGAAACAAACAAAAATAGATATGACCTATGTTTAGTTTTGAGCATAGTTCATACACTTTTAATAATTTCTTAGAGTGATATTTAAAGGAAACTGCTACGTTTTGCACTAAAACAAAATTATTATAAATCACTGCTTAATAGGTTTCTCAGCCCAGGGAGTATTTTGACACCAGGACCTGGTCTGACTCAGGTAATCTAGAGCTTTAGAATGTTGAGACAAAAGGCACTTCCTGGCCTTCCTGGTGTTTGTCTTCATCACTACTTAGCAGAGACAAGAAGTTAAAGCACTCCCAATTTTCTCAGTTCTTTTCACACAGGGAAAACTGGCTTTCCACATTGTAAGCTCTTGTGCCACTTGCTTTCAGCTACAGGAAGCTTGAGTTCAGCCCAAAGAGATAAAATTATTATACAGAGTGTATGCACTTCCATGACTGGAGCCCATGACTATATTTTTGCAATCAGGGGTCTCTCCAGTATTCATTCTAACTAATTTGCTCTGACTTTCCTTCAGACAAACAGCTAAAAGTATATAATCAACAGACTGAAATAATTTAGTAACTTCTCCTGCCACCACTGAATACCTCAAGCAACTTTTAGAACCTGATTTCCTAACAGGGATCTTGATGCTCAAATATCAATCTAATTTTAGAGAAAAGATCTGCAACAAGAGTCATTGAATAAAGTTGCCCTGGGTCAAATTATTCCTTTGTTTATTTATTCATTCATTCATTCAGTCAGTCAGTCAAGATTTACTGAGAATTCTTTGGCATATACTGAGCTATGCCCTGAATGATGCATGATAAAACTTTAAGCTAACAAATGAATGAAAGATTATGGGGAAATGACTGTCCAAGCCAGATAATCCTAGTAATTTTCTATGTAGACTTCAATATTCCTATTGAAAAGGGACAACTGGGACTTGGTTGGTATTTTAATATACTCAAAACATATTTAAAAAAATATTCCTACTTCTGCATTCCTCTTCCTGCCCCTAAAATTCCAGTGCCAACTTTCTCTGTCCAAATCTTGTGTTCTGAAAAATATATACTTAATAAAATTACTAAGGGAAACAACAGTGTTCTATTTCACTATAAGAAGAACCAAAATAACATAGTGTGTACCTTTGTATGTATTTGTGTGTGTCTATACACACTCCAGGCCGGCCTCTGGCAATGCTGTAAAGCCATCACGTCAGCCCAGATGCCCACTGTAACTTATAAGGCCCTACAGGAACCTGCTCTGCCAGAGAAGACTTTAGGATCCAGGTTTTCCTAATTCTTCTCCTTCATTGAAACTGTTCTGTCCTATATTCCATCCCTGGGTCACTGCTTTCCACTAAAATAGCTAGTTAATCAGATAGTCTCATCAGTGCTGGGTTAATGAGTACTAGTAGTCCTCATGACCCCCCCCCCCCCAGGAATTGGCTTATTCTGGGAGGAATTTTATGGAGGCAATATACTACAAAACAGCATCTCTATTGTTGACAACATTTATTTTAAATGACAGAACAGAACAGGCTGCTGGAGTAGCTTCAAGGGATGGAACAGCTTTGGAGAATCCCTCAACTTAAAAGTCCCCTGCCATTTTATACTACAGACTCTCTGAATGTGTTTGCATGTGAGTGTACTCAGAAGGTTGCTGTGCTAACTCTGCTATTCATATAGCATAAAATAATATGTCAGACAAGCTCATCCAGCTTCTGTTCAATCTTCCTTACCCTTCAGAGATAAGGTTCTTGAAAAAATAAATTTGTCTTTAATAACAATCTCTACTTCCACACTCCACATTCACCATTCACACTGATTTTAATATATATTATATTGTGTGTATATATTCTTAGTAATTCCTCTATATAGATTGCAATATCTCGTTTGGAGAGGGACAACTAGTATTTCGTTGGTGTTTGAATATATTTAAAACATATTTTCAAAATATTCCTACTCATTGCATTCCTCTTCAATTTTTCTTCAATTCTGATAATTTACCATCAACTCTTCATCTACTACTTCTCCTTAAATCTCTATCTAGTCTTCTTGTGAAACTTCTATTAGCTGCATGTGGGAGTTCATTCCCTCCTTCATGACTCCCTATTTTCCTTTCCTAGTTCCATCTTTTTATGTTTCTATGTAGAACCTGGGTGTTTCACTGATCCCCTCTCTAGCTGGGTTTTGTCTGTTGTTTAATTTTGGTTTTATTTCATTGATACACACACCTATACTATATATTATACATTAATAAACATGTATGGCATATTAAAATTATATATGTATGTATATATACATACTCACACATATATACATACATATATAATTTTTATAATTTCTGTTTCATATTTTCCAATATGTCTGCTATTTTTTCACACTATGCAGTACATACCTTATGGATTCTATTCCTTCCTTTGCCTTATTGAACATTATGAAGATACTTATATTAAAGGCTCTTTCGTATTGCCTTATGATACAACTTTTCTGGAATATGAATTACCCAGTTTATTGTTGCCACTGACTCTCCCTGCAGTGGTTTATTTCTCTTCTTGCTCTGTAAATTTGACTGTGAAGTCAGCTTCAGCAGTACAGTGGTTTTCTGTAGAAGTCCCATGTGAATCCTGGATGGCACATTATCTAGTTCTATAGTTTTGTGTTCTTCCTATGCCAGCACTTCATGGGTTTCACTGGACCCAGGTCAGTTTTTTATTTTAATTTTGCAATTTTTAGTACAAATTGAGATGTGGGGTTCCAATTTCTCATACCCTAGGCCCAGAATGGACACATTGCCTGTTTTTGTATCCCTAGATCTTGAATCCTCATTTATCATGAACTGAACAGGACTTCCCTGGCTCACAGCTTTATGCAGGAAGCTCAGGGCTCTGTATCAGGGTTGTGGCTTCAACTTAAGCCCCAAAGTATATACTCAGTTCTAATACACTTGATGGTCATTTCGCTTCAACTGTTGCACTTTGCATTGGCTTTGAGTAGTTGTTTTGTTTCTATCACCTGGAGATTTTCCTTTTTTGCTTTTGGATTTTCTTGTGTGTTGTCAAAAACTTAAGTTAATATTTTATTCACTATTTCTATGTTTTTATGGAAAGATGTGGGTTTGTACACCTTAATTTAACATATTGACTGAAAGTCCCTGTTTATTTTTTACTTCCACCATAGCACTAAAATTGCTTTTACTAAGATCACCAACAGCCTTCATATCTCTATAGCCAATAACTGCTTCTCAGTCATTACTTTACACAACTTTTTCACAGCATTTCACTACTCTCTTCTTAACATTTTTCCATAGGCTTCTCCAATATGTGTTCTCCTTGTTTTCCTTCTACTTAGATTTGACTGCTCCTTCACAGTCTCTTTTTACAGTCGCTTTCCCTCTTACTAACCATTTGAGTTCCTTAGGATTCTGCCTATGCCCTCTAATTTTCTCTCTCAATCACCCCTTTCTAGGTATCCACTCTTTATTCATCCATTCAATGAATGTTCTTTGAACATGTATTCTGTGCCAGGCTGAGTTGCAGGTATTCAGTAGTAAACTAGGCAGATGTGATCCTGTTCATATGAAAACTATAGTATAATGGAGAGTCAGAGAGTAAACAAGTAACATAAATATGTAGTTATAGATTGTGATCACTGCTATGAAACAAAAGGACAGGATGCTATTTAAGAGTAATGCAGGAGAAGCTAATTGAGACCGGAAGGTCAGGGAAGGCCTCTAAAAGGAGATGACATTTTGCTGATTCTTGAAATGTGATACAGACTCAGTCTCATGAATAGTGCAGGAAATAACTACATTTTCTACTGTAACAACTCCAAAAATCTCTACTGTTTTTGATGGGCTTCAGGACATGCTACCCCAAAATATGGCACTTTGGCATATTGAACACTTTAAGCTGCAGGAGTGTGACAAAGCAGCAGAAGCAGGAAGATCCCTTACCTTCCCTCGTCCCTTCTCTCCTGAAACAGTTCATAAAACCCTCATATGTGAGAAGGGACCTCCTTGTAACAGAGAAAATGAGCATCATTATTTTCAAAGACAGAGGGACACTGAGAAGAATACTAACACACGAGCCTTGTTATGTTTATTCCAGTTTACTACTCTAACCTCATACTCCTTAGCCTACCATATTTCTACAGACTGCCTATCCTTCATCAAACCTTGCATAAAAATACTTAGGTCTATATTGTTTCTCCTGGTCTTCATTTCCTTATGAAGGCTCTCATGTCACATGAAAGTTATACTATTTTTTTCTCTTGTTAATTTGTGTTTGTCTGTTTAATTTTCAGACCCAGCCAGGCAACCTAAGAGGGTTGAGAAAAAAATGTTTTCTCCACTGCACTTGCATCAGCAGAGATAGCTTCTCTGAGCTCTAGATATGGATAGTTTTATCCAAATGCTTCAAACACTCAGGACCTCAAACAAAAATCCAAAATTGAACTCATCCCCCCAAACTGGTCCATCTTCTCTTATTCCATGTGGCTATTAAGGTTATTTCTGCTATCCTGCTCATTTCTGGATTCATCCACTATCTCAACCCAGGCAGAAACTTGGGCATTATTCTGAATTCTTCCCTTTTCTACCTACATCCAAGGAATAACCAAGCACTGCAGGTTCTACCTTCTTAATATCTTTTCTAAATTCCTATTGTTAAGACCTTTACCCATTTCTAATTCATTTCTTACCTAAATTTCACCATAGTCTCCTCTCTGACCTATGATAAAATTTCTCTAGTCACTGCTTTAATTCTAATAGACAAATCTGATCATGTCATGCCCTGTAACAAGTCTCAGCTGCTGTCCACTTACAAGCCCTCCATTATCTGGCCTCAGACTTTCTTGTCACCATACCCTGCCACACATTGTATTTTAAACATAACAAAGTACTTGCCTTCCCCCAAATATCCCTCCTGCCTTTTAGCTGCTCCAACTGCTGTAACTGAAAATTCTATTTCCTCCACTCAGCAAACATTTGAAGATTTATCTCAGGTACTATCTCGTCTGGGAAACCTTCCCTGACAATCTCCATGTAAAGATACAGTTTCCTCTTCTCTGCTCCACAGCACCCTGTACATATAGCCATTAAGGCATTTATAACATTCATTTCTGTCTACTTCTCTGTCAGGCCTACAGTGAACTAGCTAAGGCAGGGACTAGGACTTTGTCTCTGGATCCCCACATCTAGACAGATAAGGACTCAATAAATGATAGTTTTATGGCTAAATGAATTAGCTAATTCTTCCTTTCTCTGTTTAGAAAGCAGACAGTAGACCTCTAAAGCAATGAAATGCACGAGAGGTCCATTTTGATGATACTAGGTTCGTGTACAATGCATGTTAAAGTGTGGCCATGTCTTAACTACAAACAGAAGAACTTTAGTTCAGGCATTGAACTGTAAGCCAGGGACTATCACTTCTTTGTGAAAGGCTAAGTTAAATTAGCTTAGTAATTAGATAAGTCCATATTTTAGCCTTATTCTGATATTAAAATAACTATGTACAAGTATACAACACTTTAAGATTAGACAGTGCCCTTTTGCAAACATCATCTTATTTGATCTGCATGAGAACTATTGAGGTAGCCAGAGTAGGTTTCAATTAGCTCCATTTTATAGGACAGAAAACTTTTTCTCACCAACATCAAATAACAAATCTATTTATTAATCAGTTTAGGCCCTACCTAATCCCAAAGAGGAATAGCAGTTGCTTACAAAAAAAAAAAAAAAAAGGTGTACAGGAAAATAAGATTGAAAACAAAGAAAAAAACATTGGAGTGAAAGAAGTAGTCGGCCACTAGAGGAGGCCAGCAGGGTTCCAAACTCAAAGTTTCTGATTCATGGTCTGATTCCCTTTCAGCTCCATTAGACTGCCTCCAAAATATTTTGAGTCACTGAGTGGTGATCAGCAGGGGTTTTGTATGCATAAAAGAAAAAAAAAAGCAGCAACAATTTTGACCTCATAAAGCAAGTAGCCCAGTATCTATTAGAATAACCTCCCATCAAATGTAAGCACTAAAACTTAAATCCAAAGTTGAATTACTGCAATTATCCTGCTTGGACTAGAAACCTAAACAGTTAACAGAAAGAGGCAAGGTGAAATGAGCTGAGATCACAAAGAAAATTGGTCTATGAGGGTGCAGGAGCCTGGGTCTGTTTTTCTGAGCTACATATATACTGAAACATTAATTAGATCAAAGTGTGGCTTGTTTTTAGAGGTAAATTTATTCAATTTTAATTGTGTCACATTTTATAGACATCTGACTGCTCCTAGATTTTGTTGAGAGTTTAAATAATAATATGGCTTTACCATTTTCCTAAGTGTTTTACTGAATTGAAAATGATAATACCTATAAAAGCTCTCCAGTGCTGACATTTCCAAGTCTCTTTACCAGCACAAACAAAATTAGAAAATGGAAAATATAACCTTTCTTGCCCTGTACTGTATTCACAGATATAAAATTGAAACTCAGTCTATATTCCAGCATCATAACCAAATAGCAAATGGAAAGAGAGTGATAATAATAATAATAGCAGCTATTTTTTGTGTGAGCATTTACTCTGGACTGGGCACTGTTCTAAACACTTTATATATGTTAACTTATTTAATTCTCACAGCAATCTTATGAGGAAGGAACTATTTTTATGTCCATGATATAGATGTGGAAAATGAGGTACAATGAAGTTAAAAAATTTGTCTCGGTTCATGCAGCCAACAAGTGCCAGAACTAGGATACTAACCCAGACAATCCTGCTAGACACATATATGCAAATAATCCTAATTTATAGTTATTTGCTCATATAGATAGATTATATGTTTTGTGGATTGTTTCTGACCTTTTTCTACTTTCTCTTGGTTTGTTTTTGTTGTTGTTGTTTTTGCTGTTTATATCATTGCCAAATTAACATTCCAGTAGTAGGGTCTCAGGGTAGGTAAAGATACTACTAAACTTATAGAAAGTTATGTGAATTTCTTCAAGAAGTGTGAATACGTCTAAGTTATTTTTTCACCTTGATGCTAACTGCAGTGATTTCTATCATATTTTGCAGCTTTGAAATCACTTATTCACATGTATATAGCTAACGCTAGTGTTGCCATGGAGACTTAGATCAATGCCACTAACAAGGACCTGATTTGCATATTCTGTTGATTAGTGGGGATGCCTGCTAAGTCTTGCCAAATTCTCCCATCCACTACTATGACTAATTTTACATGTCGGTGATATATGGAATTCATGAATGTTAGAAACTGATTTCTCAGGTTATTTAACTCCAGTTCTGTTCAGTAACAGCTTAATTAAACCTCGGGAAAAAATAGTCAACAGAAAAATAAAATCAAGTCTTTTAGGAAATTAGTTAATGAGAAGGGGACGTAGAATTCACTGTTGTGAGGAAGAGCAAAGAATTTAATAATACAGGGTGGGAAAAAGTAGGTTTATAGTTGTTCATATGGAAATACTACAAATAAATAATACAATAATTAATAAATAATTCAAGAATAAATTCACCACTGTAAACCTACTTTTGCGCACCCCTGTATAATACAACATAAATTATACATTTCATTCTGGGTATTCAGGAGTTGATCATCCTGACCAACTATCATTTATTAAGAATCTTGTCTGTGCCTGACAGTGTGCTTTGGTATGTGTTGTTTCATTCTATTTTCACAATAATCATATCAGGCCTGGAGAGGAGAGATTGAGTCACATGCCTAAATTCATACAGTTACCAAGTATTATAATCTGAACAAAGCTGGACCAGCCAAGTGTGTCTGACTCCCTGCACACCACTGGAGTAGGACTGTAGGTGGAGCTCACTTTCCATTCAATATCTTAATTCTCTAGAGAACAGAAAGAGGGCAAATGACAAGAAGCTGCAAGGAAGCAGATTAGCACTCACTTTGATGAAACCATTTGTAACAATAGGGGCTATCCAAAAATAGAGACAATGGATTATCTTGGGAGATAATCAGTACCTTTCACTGGAAGTGTTCACATAGGGGCTTCAGGGTTCATACAGACCTGATAAACACTCATCAGATGTTGTAAAAGGGATTCTTGCATTTAGTCAATGAATGAATCATCATGGATCCCTTTGTCAAAGCTCCAACACAAAGACCACCAGCGAAACCTCTTGGTCATAAAAAGCTGGGCATGTAAAACATGCTGAGTAAGAGAAAGTACTCCCTTGCCAGTCTCAGTGGTAGCTCAAAAAGGGAGACTTAGAGAATAGTACCCACAGGGTTTTAGGGGTTGGGGTTGGTTATAGTTGGTTTTGGGGCAGAATTTTATAAGTATGATCCTTACAAATTCAGATCATAATTTGTAAACTAGGTGAGTTTCTAGAATAGTCAGTGGTCCTATCCTTGGTACACATGAGCCATGTGGCATTACTCTTAAAACAGTCCAAGCTAAGAAACAATAAGACACAAAGAAATTGTCACAGACAACAGGAGATAAAAACATGATTATTAAATGCAATGTAGTATCCTAGGTGGGACTCTGGAACAGAACAAGGGCATTAGTGGAAAAACTGGTGAAATCCGAATAAAATCTAAGGTTTAGTTGACAGTAATGTACCAATGCTGGTTTCTTAATTTCAACAAATGTACTAGATGGCAGGGGTCATCTAGTCTGAATAGAATGTCTATTTAACATGAACTATGGGAAAATAAGTAATGGGATTTGATGGGGTTGGAAAGGATGTATCTGAAATAAGACTTATTTTTCACTCATTTTCCCCCCAATTTCATAAATTCCTGAGTTAAGACCACCTTGACTACACAAACGATACTGCACCAACAGGGTGGTGAGAAGATAGCTGCTCAATCTGTAGGGAGAAACATGGACACTTTCTACCACTGCTAATAAAAAAGCAGTAAGTAGCACAGCTGGTGAGGCTCAGTGGTTGAGCGTCAATCCATGCACCAAGAGGTCGCTGGTTCGATTCCTGGTCAAGGCACATGCCCAGGTTGTGGGCCAAATCCCCAGTGGGGGACGTGCAGGAGGTGGCCAATTGATATTCTCTCTCATCAATGTTTCCATCTCTCTCTACCTCTCCCTTCCCCTCTCTCTAAAAAATCAGTAAAGAAAAAAATTAAAAAAAAAAAAAAAAGAAAAGCAGTAAGTAAAAACTAGTGAAGCCTGTGATATGGTTATTTACCAGGGAACACAGCTCCCTGAATCTAACAGCCAGAGCACAGGAGGTCAACACTGGTCACGAACACCTCCTTTATGTCTCATTGAATCAGAAACAGTACTCTGGTTCTTCCTAAGCTGTACTGTGAGATTTCTCAGCATTAGGACTGCCAGTCCAAGACATTATGAATTTCAAGTCTATACCTTTTAGAGAAGCTGGCTGCAGATGGTGTTTGTGATTGCAGCACAGGAAATGCCATTTAGGGGAAAGAGTATTGATAATATAATGGCTTCTTTTCTAACAGGATATTTGGCATGCACTTTCAGTGGTATTTACTTTTACTTGCCCAGGAAGTTTGAAGCTCCTTTTCTCTACCCTGCAAAAATATTGATATTATTGGTAATGGACAAAGTATGACTTTGCCTTTGCAAAATAAGGACTAGGCATTGTAATAAGTCAATGTTTGTTATGGTTTTGTGCATGATAATTAGAAACAGTATTTAGTTATATCCAACATAAGCTGTCATTTCCACTTTTCAAACTACAGGCTTGATGGAATGATGAAAACAAGAATTCTGGGTTTGAGTCTCAGTTCCCCTACCAACTAGTCTTGGGGCTTTAGGAAAACTCTGTCTTATACTCTGGGCTTCAGTTTCCTTGACTATAAAATAAGAAATCCATGTACATGAAAACTCTTTGAATTTAATTAATCCACTACTAATCAGAAGACAATGACCATAGGAGTTTATCATAAAGCCATAGAATTATTTGTCCATCATATTCAGTTACTCCAACAGATAGAAAAAGTCATGAAATACAGGAAGCCTGAAGTCCCAGGGCAGGCTCTCCACTTAATGCAAAATACTTTGGGCCATGTTGCAGAGTGGTTAAGACCATGGACTCTGTAACTAAAAACTTAGGTGTGAATCTTGTCTCCATAGCATGTTAAATGTGTGACCTTACCATGCAAATTAACCTCTATTTCTGAGTTTCCTCAACTCTGAGATGAAAACAACAACATACTGAATTCTTAGGGTAATTGTGAGAAGTAACTGGGTTAATATTTGTACAAAGCTTAGCATGTAGTTGGTATATAGTACACACACAATAAACTATAGTTGCTACTTCTGTTATTCTTTTTGTTGATATATGTTATTATCATATGATATATGTTATATCTGGCCATAAACATCCAGAACCTCCTATCTACTGTAGATTAATGAAAGTGACTGATATTCAGTTGAGACCTCCAATGCTCTCCCATCTCCTGAGCTAGCCCTAGCCTGGTTGTCTGGAATAAAAAAACACTGGTCCTTTGCATGTATTAATTAATTTAAGCCTGCGAATGAGGTGGGTACTATTATTATTCCTAATTTTTGGATGAAAAACTGAGGTATAAGGAAGTTAAGCAACTTGCTCAAGTGGCAGCTGGTATATATCAGAGGCAGAATTTATACCCAAACAGTCTGGTTCCAGAGTTCCTGCTTTTAACAGTATGTTTTGCTGCCATATTAGATTGTGTTTGTTAAGTGCCACACTCATTATAAACCTTATCTCTAATCCTGAGGTAAACCTGCAAGGTAGGCATTATGCTTATCTCAATTTTTACAGATGTGGAAAGTGAGGCTCAGAAAGACTAAGTAACTTGCCCAACATTACAGAGCTAGAGAGTGCTCCACAACCTGTGTCCTGTCCACTCTACCACATTTCTTCTTAGCAAAAATAAGATTTGTGTTTTGTTTTGTTTTTAACTCAGGCATTCTAGTAGGATGTGAAGGCAAATTTTACTCAGTGTCAAATTTCTGGAAACATTGAATAACTACAACACCAACATTCTCTCTGGTAAATATACACACCCTTCCCATTAATGAAGCACAGAAACAACAGAACAGCCTTCAGTGAAGGTCCACCCTGGTGCTAGTCCAGGCCCCACAGGCACTGGGGAGATCTGTACATCTCTCCAACAAGAAGATTTTCTCTTATATAACGGGAAAGAGTTACTGAAGCACATAAAGAAAGCTTTCATATGAAATTCAAATTTGTTCAAACTTCCTTAGAATGAATCTTAAGTGAACAAAATAACATTTGGACTAAAACCCATAATCACATCACTTTTTACATGATTAAACACAAGGAGATGCTTGGAAGAAATAACTGTGGAACAAATTCATTCTACTTAATTCTATAGGAGAACAGTTCTAGATCTACCCTAGAAGTACTAAGATGCCAATGAGGCCAATACATTTTTTTGTGATACACAAAAAAAATGCCCAGTAAAATGTTAAACAAAGTTAATAATGAATATGTCTTTCTTCTTAGATTTTTGGAAGTATGGCCCACAAAACATGTTCCAAAAGGCATTAAAGTGAACAAAAGGTTGGGAAAATATATGTTATGTGAATTTTTAAATTATTTTCCCACTGGATATTACTTTCATACAATTCCTTATTTCAATTTTGCATAAAAGTCTCCCAAATGCAACAAGGCCTTAAGACTAAATATCAAAAAGAAGACAGACAGGAAAACTTACATTTTAAATATAACAGTGACTTTTACTTGCCCAGTATTTTAATATCATACTATCCTTTCTAAAGCCACAGACAGCAAAACCTGAAGAAAAATGTGAAAATTCATATTCTGTTGACGATTCTTATATGAACATATTTATATTAAATAAAAGTATTTTATGAATCCTAATCCAGCATACAATGGCTTATTTGCTTAAAATTCACTCTAAATTGATACAATTTTTATAGTCTTTCTGTTTTGGCTCTGTGGGTTATAACTCCAAGTTCTCCCAAACACTCCATCCCCAGAGCAATAGCCTCTTGACCCTTCACAGACCTTTCATTGAAAATTTACCATAACAAACTCTGACCTCCAAGTTGAAGCCTGGGTTTAATTAGGCCGTACAGGCAATTATTGTTTACTCAAGCATGCAGACACTTTTAGAATATTTTGTGGTCGGTGGCTATTTTACTAACATTATATTGAGTACAATTACTTCTGCATTAATGGTACTCAAGCACAAGTCTAAGATGTGATGGTAAACAAAACTCAGAAAGTATGAATTAGAATTCCTCCACACTTCTGGGCTTTACAATGACTAGGAGACAGTGGTCATCGGCCATTGGAGGAGGAGCAGAAAAGCTGAGAGGGACACCCCCCTTACTCAATCCTACAAGTATAGTGCAGGGAGGGCAGGGATGATTACTGAAGGAAACCCCACAGGCACTAAGAACCTTGAATACACTGAGTACACCCCACTGGCCCTCTACTGCTGTGATGGGCAAAAGATAAAATAAAGAACACCCCCTCCTGCCAGGGTTCCAGTAACAAAGCCTGCTGAAATATGGGGTTAAAGAAGGAGAACAGAGACAAACTATCCAGGTACTCAGATTAAAATTCTTGCTAAAGAGAAGTTGTGATCCTGCTTTTAAATAAGGTGAAACCTATGGTGAATTGAATATAACCAAAGCAACAACAAAGCTCAGACCAGTTCAGTCTAACAGTACATGGATCCCAAACTAAATATTAATGATTTAATACAAGAAAAGGTATTCCCATTTCTGGACAGTGATATAATTTAACTCAATTTCTGTTATTTTACACATAGTGAATTGTAGTCAAACAGAAATACATAAACAAGCGAAACAAAAGACTTACAAAAAGGAATAAAATAGGAAACATTCTCAAGAACTAAATCATCAATAGAACCAGTCCCAGAGATGGCCTAGATGAAGGAATGGATATAAAATTTCAGCATCGAGGTGGAAGCTATAGAGAAAAATGGAAACACAGGACATGAAATGTGAAATATCAAATTTGATGTATTTGTTGTAAGGGATTATCAGTTGACTGGATATAGCAGACAATGGAATTTGTGACTTGAAAACATGGGAATAGAAAGTATAAAAAAACAGAAATAATTTCAGAGGAGGGGGTTGAGGGGGAGGAGTGAGATAAACCAAAGAAATTATATGCATGTATGTGTAACCAATGGTCATAGACAACAATGCTTGGGGGCGGGGTGGGATAGGGAGGAAGATATCTGCAGGGGGAAAGGAGAAACATCTGTAACAAAAATTAATTAATTAATTAAAAAATAAAATAAATAAAAGAAAGATGGTCCTGGAGCTAAAAAAAAAAAAAAAAAAAAAAACGAAATAAAAAAGTGGAGGACTGGAACAGAGTGTCTGATATTTGTGGGACAATTGCAAACCATCTGACATGAGTAATTGGAGTCCCTGGAGGAGAAGAAAGAGAGATATGAGCAGAAAAAAATATCTGAGGGGATAATAGCCAACAATTTTTCAAAATTTATGAAAGATAACGTCTGAAATATCCAAGAAGCTCATAGAGTCTTGGCTGGTGTAGCTCAGCTGGTTGAGCATTGTCTCATGCACTGAAAGATTATCGGTTTGATTCCTGGTAAGGACACATACTCAGGTTGCAGGTTTGATTACTGGTTGGGGTGCAGGGTGCATGTGGGAGGCAAACAATCAATGTTTCTCTCTCACGTGGATGTTTCTCTCCCTCCCTCTCTCTCTCTCTCACATCAATAAAAACATATTTTTAAAAATATCATAGAATACCAAATAGGATTAACTAAACAAAACAACAACCAGACATATCATCGTCAAAGTACTAAGAATCAAAAATAGACAATCTTGAAAGCATACAGAGAAAACAGAAACACTACATATTACATAATTTCTCATCAGAACAATGAGGGACAGAAGACAATGGAATACCATCTCATCTGCTGAAAGAAAAATAAAAGCTGTCAAACCTGAATTACATATGCACCAAAAACTATTCTTCAAAGATAAAAGTGAAATAAAAAAATTTTCAGGAAAAAATGCTTAAAGAATTTTAATCCAGCAGATATACGCTACAAGAAATGCTCAAAACAAGTTCTTTATATCAAAGTAAAATTATACTACATGGAAATATAATTGAGCAAGAAGAAATTAAAAAACACCAGAAGGAGTAAATATATTGATAAATATAAAGGATTATTGTTTTTTATTTTATTTTTTAATAAGTTTTTATTGATTTTTTAGAGAGAGGGGAAGGGAGATAGAGATAGAAACATTGATGTGAGAGAGAAACATTGATGGGCTGCCTCCTACTTGCCCCCTACTAGGGGCTACGTCTGCAATCCTGGGCATGTACCATGAATAGGAATCGAACCCAGACCTCTCAGTCCATGGGATGATGCTCAATCCATTGAGCCACACAGGGCGGGCAAGGGTTATTAGTTTTTAAAGTAGTATGTGCATGTTTATGTGTGTAAAAATCACACCAAAGTCAATTGATTGTTTATAGTAAAATTAATAATATAACACAGGAGTTTATAGTACATATAGAATAAAATATATCAGAAAATAATCACAAAGTTGTGAATGGCATAATTGGAAGAACAATGCTGCAAATTTCTTATTTTGTTTGTAAGTAATAGAATATATATTGAAAGTTGCAGAGATAAAGATGCACATTATTATCTTATGAAACTGCTTAAAATAATACAAAGAACCTAATATAAAAAAAAAATTTAATTCACCCAAAAAGGGTGAAAAAGAGGAACAGGGGAATGCAGAGAAGATTGCACAAACAGAAATCAAGCACCAAAATGGAAGATTTAAACCTAAACATATCAATAATTATGATATACATAAATGGTCTAAACACCTCAAATAAAAGGCAGAATTTGGGGACTGGAAGAAAAGGAAAGACTCAATTGCATATTATTTACAAGAAATGCACTTTCAACATAAAGACACAAAATTAACGCCAAAGGATAAAAAATTATATATTGCATACAATAAGCCTAAAAAAGATGATGTGGATGTACTATCTGATAAGGTAGACCTCATGGTGATGAATACTACCAAAAATAAAAAAGGAAATTTCATAATTATAAAATGGTCATTAATCAAGAACATAAATTCTTATATGTGTTTGCAGCTACTAATAAAGGTACTAGATATCTGAAGCAAAAATTGATAGCAATAAAAGAAGATATAGAAAAATCCATGATCATGATTGGAGATTTCAATATTCATCTCTAGGGAATTGACAAAAGATTTAGAAGAAAAATCAGAATATAGAATTGAATAACACTATCAATCAATTTGACCTGATATAAATTTATAGAACACCACAGGAACTGATAGCAGGATCCACATCCTTCTCATGGGCATATGGGATACATTTACCAAGTAGACTATTAGTTCAGCCATAACACAAGTTTAAATAAATTTCTAAGGGTCAAAATCAAATAAAATATGTTATCTGACTATAGAAGCATCAAATTTGAAATAAATATCAAGAATATAAATACACCAACCCCTCCAATTTGGAAATTAAATTTCTCACATTTAAATAGGTCATGGGTAAAATAAAAATCTAAAAGGGAAGTCAGAAAACACTTTGACTTCAATGATAGTTAAAGTACAATATGTCAAAAAAGAAAATAAATCTAAAGCAGCTCTTATAAGTAAATTCATCACTTTAAATACCTTTACTCAAAAAGAAGATAGTTATAAAATAAATTATCTATATTCTCACTTTAAGAAACTAGTAAAAGAAGACCTAAGTCCCAAATAAGTAAAAGGCATGACATAATACAAACAAGAAAAGTAATCAATGACATAAAAAAACAGATAGAGATAGTCACCAAGGCCAGAAACTGATTCTTTGGAAAGATTAATAAAATTTTAAACCACTATCAAGACAGATGAAAAAAGAGAAAAATACAAAGTATTAATATAATCAGTGAAAATGAGAACATCACTAGAGGTGCTATAGATATTAAAAGGATAAGGAGAAGCTAAGGTAAACAACTCAATAGTAAGACAAAAAGACCTAGTAAAATATAAGTGAAACACTTGGACAGACACTTCAATAAAAAGATATACAAATAGCCACGTAAGCACATGAAAAAGTACCCAGCATCATTAGTCATCATGCACATTGAAATTAATATTAAAATGTAATGTCACTATAAACACACAAAAATAAGTAGAATGAAAATAATTAACAACCCCAAATGTCGGTGATTATGTAGAACCCTCAGAATTCTCATTGCTGGAGTGTAAAACGATGGGAAATGTTTCAGCAGTGGCTTAAAAGTTAAACTTATATCAACCTTATGACCCAGCAATTTCACCGATAGGTGTTTGTGCCCCTCCAAAATTAAAATGTATGTCCACAAAAAAAGTATAAAGATTGTTTATAGAAGCTTTACTCATTGTAGCCCTGAAACTGTCCAGATGTCCCCCCAATGAAATACTAGGTAAACATCCTGCATAATCATGCAATGGAATACTATTCAGCAACAAAGTGTAATGACGTACTGATGCACATAGACATATGAGTGCATTTAAAAAATATTATTGTGGGTGAAAGAAGTCAGACACCAATAAAAGTATATACAATAATGTTTGCGTTTATATGAATTTCTAAAATAGGGAACACTAACCTACATTGATAAATAAGTTCAAAGGTTGCTTCTGGCAGTATTGACTAGGGTATTGACTAGGAAGGGGCATAGGGGACTTTCTGAGGTGATAGAAATGTCCTATATCTTACATATGGATTATATGAGTGTATACATTTTTCAAAACTGATCACTGTTTACTTAAGATCTGGGTACTTTCATGTATGTAAATTATACCTAATAGCAAAAAACTTTAAAAAGTAATATACACTCAACTTCTTGTGTGTGGACATGGGAAGTTGGTTAGGGAAGGACAACAATGAACATTGGGAAGAGATTACTTTATAGAGAATACTTCCAGGGGGATTTCTTTAAGGAGGAGATCTGTAGTCTTTCTATTTCAGAATCGTATGGAGTACTTGTTAAAATGTATATTTTTGTGTTTCAACCAAATCAGCTGGGATTTTCCAACTTTAACCAGTTTCACAGAAAATACTAATGGCATACACTAAAGTTTGAGAACAGCTGGGTTACAAAATTTTCAGCCCAGACTACAGAATGTTTCCATATAGAAATAGTGTAGTTAGGCAACACTGAAGCTAATGCTTGAAATATAATTTTGGATATTTTCATGAGTATGAATGTTATGAGTCAGTTTTCATAAGTCTATAAAATCAGATTATTTTATTTCCTTGAGATGACTTGCAAAACAAAGTAAGCAGATTTAAATGTAACCATTTTTAACATTCTCACAAATGAGGCACTACTGTATTAAAATATATTTTACCAAGCCCTGATCAAACAATTCTTTATAAAGAGAATGTAGATACCATGTTTACATTTGGTATAAAAAATTCAGACTTTCAAATGAACAGATTAAAGAATAATCCTTTAAATATGCATATTATAATCTAAATCTTTGTTTTATTAAAACACTCAAAAAGGCTCCTTTACTTACTACATACCCCATGCGAATTTCAAATGGGACTCTATTTACATATAACTTTATGGAAACAATTTAATTGTATAAAGACACAGTTGTTCCGTGGATTACTTACACTTTTAGGCCATGACCAGTGACACTGTTGGAATGAAAAGAAAAGTTATGGCATATTCGTCTTTCTCCCATGGGCCTGGTATCCCAAGGGAAACTTACAAAACCTCTTCTACCCAAGAGGCACTTGCTTCCTGTGGATACTCTCTTTCCTTCACAAGAACTTAGTTGTTATGATGAATTGTCTTACTGTCCAAAACCTCTTCCCTTCCAACAGTATTCACAAATCCAAAGTCTCCAGTTTCTAAAGCAAATGACAAAAGACCAATATAGACTTCCACTACACATTCTAAAGACACAATTTGAAGAGAGTCTTTCTGTTCACTTTTATAAGATCAGCTTAGAATGTTTAATCATGTCAAAACAAATATACTGAAATTGTTTTGAGTGTTCTATGTAGCCATTGTGGATATATTCATTCACTCAACAAACACTAAGTGTCTACTAAGCCCCAGGCCCAGTTCCAGGCAGTCAGAACTGTGTATTATGAGAGGCACTGCCCAGGTGACAATGGTCTCAGTGTTTAGTATGAGTGATCTATGTCAGCTAAAAGTACACATCAACATCTTCTGAAAATGGACTATGTGATTATTGATAGAACAATTGATAAATATATCATTTCCTAAGAATCTATCAATAAGAAAATTAACAAATACGTTATTTCCTATAGTTCCCAAAGAGGAAAATCTGTCCTCATGTGTTATAAATTTTGAAAATTCTAAGTCAATATGATATATGGACTATTAGGCAGGCCACTGAATGGAAGGTCCATAACCACCAGAAACAGAGAAAAACATAGGGGAACCTTGAAAAGCTAAAGTAGTCACAACAAACAGAAAGCAGCACAGCAAGGACAAAAACAGGAGCTAAAACAGGTTGGTTAGAAACAAGATTAAAAGGATAAGCTAAAGAAATCCAGATTCCTTAACTTAAATGAGCATTATCATGAGGGCTTCAAGGCTGTGAGGGGTTACACCGAGGCCAGCTACCATCTGTAATTTAGCCTTCTTGAGGACCAAAGAAGAAGCATCAGATTTAACTGGAGGATGGAGGCTTTAGGGTGAATACTTCTGCTTTGAAAACTGTTGAAACGAATTCTTTAGAGAGCTCCTGGGTGCAGTGTCAGGGACAATCTCATCTGTATACCGGGGGTGAAGTATTTTCCTGTCTAAAGGCAAAGGGATAAACTGCCTGACCCTTCTTGGGACTCACCCTTCTTTGGTTGCATAATACTTTCCTCTGATCTCATTTGCACTGCGCTACCATGGACTCAGAGCTTACACTATATTGCATCAGGTATTTTTAACATTCCTTTCAAAAAGAAGCTCGAGTCACTGTCAATCTGCCCCATATTTTGCATTCATTTCTGCAGAGTGTCTCAGTTTTCCATGAACATACATCTACTTAAAACAGACATGTCTATTTATAACATTTCATTAGTCAATTTGGAAGCCTTTTGTAAGCATAAAGTTGGTTGGTGCTTGAATCTAACCAAAGAGCTTAGATGGCAATCTGATCATTTACAATTAATGTATGCACATGTTAATGCAATAATTGTTTGGTGTGTCACAGACCTTATTCAGACCTGTGTCACAAACCTTACTCAGCAAAGAATTAATGAACGTGTTTCACTCAAATACTTTACAAGCTCTAAATTTTTCTGCTACACGTACATCAACCTGACAAAAGGGGCATAGAGGCTGTAGTCTGTTTCTTTAAGGATGATTATAAGCTGTTTCCCATCTGACAGGTGGAAATTTTGGTGGGTTTCTTAGAGGCATGAATTGTGAGAATAAAAAAAAATGAAATGCTGAACCCACCTCAGAAATTCTGTAATGATTTTTTTAATTTAATTAATTTATTTTTGTTACAGATGTTTCTCTTTTTTCCCCCATTGACACCCTCCTCCCATTCCCGCCCCCCCCCCTCCAGCATTGTTGTCTATGTCCATTGGTTATGCTTATATCCATAAGTTCTTGTAATGACTTTCATCACTAATATTGCCCTTGATGCCCTAACTATTTAAATTATTTTTTTCTCATTTTTATGGGGAGATCAATTGAAAATAACCAAATAAACAATGCCCTTGCATGACAGACCAATCAGAGCCTTCATTTGCAGGAGCTCAGGGACAACTCCAAGTAGTCCGGGAGATCTTGCCAAGTACTCAGAAGGGAAAACCTATTAATTCCAGTTAATTCCATGAATAAACACAGGCTAGGCAGCAGTTTTGGGACAAGGGGAAGGATTTTGAAGAAATAAAAATTGCAAAGGGTAATTCTTCATCAAAATAAAACGTTCAGAGGGGTTGCATTCTCCGGGACCCTTTCGAGTTCAATGTTAATATGCAAAGGGTTTCACTTAATTTGATGAGGTTACTTCATTCAGATAATATGCAGACTGGAAAAAAAGTTTCCCAAGGAAAGATGTCATTTTCCATTTAGTTAGGTGGTAAAATTTCTCATCAAAAAGTAGCCCTTGAAGAGATATCGACCCTTCAAAAGAATCCCTGCCTTGCTATTTTCAGAGGCTTGAAAGTGGCTGCTCCAGCAACCTTCTCTCATCTTGTTTTCCTCTGTGAGCCAGAGGCTCTTGGGCGTTGGTCCCATTAGCTATCTGCGGCATCTCTCTTGCGCCATGAAGGAACGGATCCTCTTCTAGTTTCACTTAGACATTCTGGAGTGCCTAGCTTCTGTGATTTCCCTGTAGATACACCTAATAATATTCTCAGAATTAATGTGTAATGTGTCCACTTTTCCTTAGCTCTCTGTTGCCTTCTCTTTCTTTCCTTTTGCTAAGCTTAAAGCAAAATACATTTAAAGCCAATTATAATCATTTATTCTCGTTTCTTCCTTTAGAAATTCAAATGAATGTTTTGTGCTGTATGCATAGAATAAATGAAGATCTGGAAGAAGGCTCGGTTCTCCAAACACAAATAGGGCTTTAAATAGATAGACATACATATTCACTCTTTTATAACAATTAATGTCTAAAATTCCTCTTAGAAAACAAACAAACAAAAAACAAAGAAAGCATTTTTCAAAGAGCCTATGCTCAACAGCCAAACATCATGGAGTACGAGGAAACTCAAGAGCCCCTGTCCCATCCTGAAAGAAAAGATCTCAACAGAAAGATCCTCAGCATAATTTTGTTAATCTTTACAAAGGTGTTAATGTCCAAGATAAGCTTTCAAATCTCCATCCTTCAAAAACGCCGTTTAAATAAATCTTACCTGAATACGACTTCCTTAACAAAGCCATGCTTCTTTATAAGCTGGTCCTACCCAGACAACTGCTGTCTACATTTGGAGCAGACACAGAGAGAGGAGATCAGAGAAAGTTTAAGGCATATCTAAAGTATTCTCCAAGGTACTGGCCAGAAACATCAAGCCCATACTCGCGGTATAGAGAGATCATTAATGGGCATTAGTGACAGACCATTATGACTCTCACAGATCATTAATGATTCATCATGTAGCGGTATTGTTCTGGCAATAATCAGACCATTGCTTGGGCTCAGATATAAGCTTCGCCCATACTATTTGCTTAAACTTATTATTTCCAAGCGGAAAATCTTATTTTGCCTTCTAGAATTACGAAAAATACTCTGTAATAGGATCTCTCAGCACATTAGAGGTGCTTTTGAAGCTAGCTGCTTTCTTTGGTAGGCTCTACTCCCACTGTCAGGAACCTTGTAGACTGAAAGGCTCCCCAATAGCTTTTGGGATGTAGAAAATGTGTCTTTTATTTTTAAATTAAATTATTGATGAACAGAAAATGCTACAAGCAAAATAGACATTTACAATTGTTACAGTTGCTCAATCCTCTGTAATAATTACTTCTAAAATGTTGACATTCTATGTGAATTTTTAGTTTCTTGCTAAAAATTTTTTTTCATATTGAAGTCCTTTGTTAAAACTTAGAGAATCTACTAGCAGCCTATATCTAGGCTTTCAACTAATTATAACACAAAAACAAGAAACAGACTATTTTAGCATTAGATCATACACGTTACTGAAGCACTCAACAATGTTCATATAGGAATCAAATTTTTAAAGAAAAGTGAAACCCCAAAGCAACTTGCCATTCTTTATATTTTGCTTTATGAAAGATCCACTCTTTTGGTTAAATTTCAAATGGAAATGGAAATTCAGTTATTCCAGGAGCAAATGAGTATTTCCTATTGAACAGATTGGATTCACCTTCTGTGTGGCTCTGGGGAAACTTTCCTTAAGTCTGAGCAAAAAGAAATCTGTCTTAGATCCCACCAGAGAAGATGGCGGCGAGCAGGACCGGAGGGAGGGTGAGTGCTTGAGAGAGTGAGCTAGTGTGTGAAAGAGTGTGAGTGAACGTGAAGGTGGACAACCAAACTCATGCAGTGCAGAGACTCTGAACAGAAGGTTCTGGTGCTGTGGATGGGAGCAGCCGCTACCTCAGTAAGCTCCTCTTCGGGGCACTTCTTCCCGCGCCATGGGGAGGTCCCACCGTTTTGGAAGATCTCCGGTCTTCCTTGGGAGGAGGCAGTGGGAGCAGCTAGGGCCCAGCAACCTGAGCCCATCAGTGCACCTGGCACCATCGGACCAGTGGACACCCTGTGTCAACACAGACCAGTGCACAGTAGTGGAGCTGCCAAGGTGCCTGTTGCAGAAGCCGCAAACTGCAGGGAGACCAGCACAATCCCCCATAGTAGCAGCCAATCAGAGTCGAGATATACCCCCAGCAACAGAGGATGGGGAGCAGACATCCATCTCCAGGCAACAGAAGCACAGATCAGCAGTTGAGACTCATCCCCGAAAACTACAGCAAAGGCTGAGCAGCAGCTGAGCCACACTGGGCAGCAGCACTCCCCAGCCGCCAGCAGTGGGACCTGGGGCTCCACAGAGGCCTGTGCAACCCAGCGGCCCACAAGAGAGGTGTGGAGCCAGGTCTCCAAAGAGACTGTGCGATCCAGCTGCCCCCAGGACCTGCTGGGTGCTGGGGCACCAGAGAGGCCCTTGCAACACAGCAGCCCACAAGATAGGCATGGAGCCAGGTCTCCAAAGAGAATGTGTGATCCAGTTGCCTGTAGAACCTGCTGGGTGCTGGGGCACCAGAGAGGCCGGTGCGACCCAACTAACCACAAGATAGGCATGGAGCTCAGTCTCCAAAAGAACTGTGTGATCCAGCTCCCCACGGGATCAGTAGGAAACGGGGGATCCAATGGGTCCTGCACAACCCAGCTGCCCACAAGATCGGCGGGGAGCCAGGGCTCCAGTGAGGCCTGAGCAACACAGCTGCCCAATGTACGGGCAGGGAGCATGGCTCCAACAGGGCCTGAGCTATACAGCTACAGGTGGCACCAGTGACCAGCTGGGAACACAGCTCCAGAGGGCCCACATGATCCAGCAGCAGCACCTACCAGGACACACCAATACCAGCCACCAGTAGTCAGTCCTGCAGGATCCACAGCTGGCAAGAGGCTACATGCAACAAAACAGTCTGGGAGGCACAGTAGCCTTATTTGATATACAGTGAGCTGCCTACACATCCAAACATCCCTCACTGGTTCTAGAGCTACCAGATGGCTAAAATGGGGAGACAAAGAAACAACACCCAAAGGAAAGAAAAAGAGGAAACACCAGAAAAGGAACTATAGGAAATGAAAGAAAGCAACTTGTCAGATAAAGAATTCAAAGCAATGATTTTAAGGGTGCTCAAACAATTTGGGGAGAACTACAAGCAACTTAATAAGAATTATGAAGAGCTCACTGGGAACTACTTCAGCTTAAAAAAGAGGTAGAAGCTATGCATAAAAATCAAGAGGAAATAAAGAATGACATAGCTGTTATGAAAAATACCTTAGAAGGGTTCAATAGTAGTTTAGAAGAAGCTGAAGACTGAATCAATGACTTAGAAGACAAGGTAGAGAAAAACACCCAAATAGAGCAGCAAATGGAAACAAAAAATTAAAAAGCAGGAGGAAAGTTTAAGGGACCTGTGGGACACTACAAAACGTAACAACATTCACATTATAGGGATACCGGAAGGAGAAGAATCAGAGAAAGGAATAGAGAACCTGTTTGAAGAAATAATGACAGAAAACTTCCCTAAAGTGGTGAGAGAAAAAGCCACTCAAGTCCAGGAAACACAGAGAGGCCCAAGCAAGATGAACACCAGAAGACCCACAGCTAGACACATCATAATAAAAATGGCAAACATTAAAGACAAAGAAAGAATCTTAAAGGAAGCAAGAGAGAGACAGAAAGTTACGTACAAGGGAGCTCCCATTAGACTGTCAGCTGATTTCTCAACAGTAACGATGCGGGCCAGAAGGGAGTGGCATGAAGTGTACAAAGTAATGCAAGGCAAGGGTTGGAATCCAAGACTACTCTATCCAGCAAGGCTATCATTCAAAATTGAAGGAGAAATAAAGAGATTTACAGATAAAAGAAAGCTAAAGCTAAAGGAATTTACCACCAGCAAACCAGCACTGCAAGAAATGCTGAAGGGGCTGTTGTAAGAAGAAGAAGAAACAGGGAGAGAGAGAGAGAGAGAGAGAGAGAGAGAGAGAGAGAGAGAGAGAGAGAGAGGAACACAGGCATAAAATTAAAATGGCAACTAATAACTATCTATCAATAATTACCTTAAATGTAAATGGCTTAAATGCTCCAATCAAAAGACATAGGGTAGCTGATTGGATAAGAAAACATGACCCATATATATGCTGTCTACAAGAGACCCAACTCAAAACAAAAGACTCACACAGGATGAAAATGAAGGCATGGAAAAAATTTTTCCAAGCAAATGGAAATTTAAAAAATGCTGGGGAGCAATACTCATATCTGACAAGATAGACTTCAAAACAAGGGCCATAATAAGAGACAGAGAAGGACACTACATAATATTAAAAGGATCAATCCAACAAGAGGATATAACCCTGGAAAACATATACACACCAAATACAGGAGCACCAAAATATATTAAAAAACTTCTGGATGACTTCAAGGCAGAGATCAATAGCAACACGATCATAGTGGGTGACTTTAACACGCCACTGACACCACTGGGTAGATCTTCTAGACAAAAAAATTAACAAGGACATAGAGAGAGTCCTTACAAGACAAACTAGATCAGTTGGACTTCATGGATATTTACAGAACATTTCACCCCAAAGCTGGAGAATATACATTCTTCTCAAGTGCACATGGGTCATTCTCAAAGATAGACCACATGTTAGGACACAAAGCAGTCTCTACAAATTCAAGAAAATTGAAATTATATCAAGCATCTTCTCAAATCAGAGTGGCATGAAACTAGAACTCAATTACAATAAAAACACACAACAACATTCAAACACTTGGAGGCTAAATAGCATGCTATTAAACAATGAATGGATTACTAATGACATCAAGGAAGAAATTAAAAGTTTTCTGGAAACCAATGAAAACGAACACACAACAACACAAAATCTATGGGACACAGCGAAAGCAGACCTGAGAGGGAAGTTCATAGCACTACAAGCCTACCTCAAGAAACAAGAAAAATTTCTAATTGACTTTCTAACCCTACATCTTAAAGAACTAGAAAGTAAACAAAAACAAAAACCCAGAGCTAGTAGGAGGAAGGAAATAGTAAAGGTCAGAGCAGAAATAAACAACATAGAGACTAAAAAAAAATTCAAAAGATCAATGAAACAAAAAGCTGTTTCTTTGAAAAGATAAACAAGATCGATGGACCTTTAGCCAGAATCACTAAGAAACAAAAAGAGAGAAACCAAATAAACAAAATCAGAAATGAAAGAGAAGAAGTAACAACTGACAGCACAGAAATACAAAGGATCATGGAAACATACTATAAACAATTATACGCCAACAAATTGGACAATCTAGGAGAAATGGACACATTTCTAGAAACACACAAACTGAACCAGGAAGAGATAGAAAACTTGAACAGACCATTAACAACAAAGGAAATTGAAGATCTAATTAAGAAACTCCCAGCAAACAAAAGCCCAGGCCCAGATGGCTTCACGGAGGTGTTTTACCAAACAATCAAAGAAGATGTAATACCCATTCTCCTCAAACTATTCCAAAAAATCCAAGAAGACAGAATACTTCCAAACTCATTTTATGAGGCCAGCATAATCCTAACTCCAAAACCGGATAAAGACACTACAAAGAAAGAAAACTACAGGCCTATATCCCTGATGAACACAGATGCCAAAATCCTTAACAAAATATTATCAAATCGGATGCAGAAATACATCAAAAAAATTATTCATCATGACCAAGTGGGTTTCATCCCAGGCATGCAAGGATGGTACAATATTCGCAAATCAATAAATGTGATACACCACATTAACAAAATGAAAGATAAAAACCATATGATCATATCAATTGATGCTGAAAAAGCATTCGACAGAATCCAGCACCCACTTCTGATAAAAACGCTCAGCAATGTGGGAATAGAGGGATCATATCTCAACAAAATAAAGGCCATATATGAAAAACCTACAGCCAACATCATACTCAATGAGCAAAAATTAAAGCATTCCCCTTAAGAATGGAAACAAGACAGGGATGCCCACTTTCGCCACTCTTATTTAACGTAGTACTGGAAGTCTTAGCCACAGCAATTAGACATCAAGAAAAAATAAAGGGGATCCAAATTGATAAGGAGGAAGTCAAACTGTCATTATTTGCAGATGACATGATAGTGTACATAGAAAACCCTAAAGATTCCATCAAAAATCTACTAGACTTAATAAATGAATTTGGCAGAGTAGCAGGATACAATATTAATGTCAAGAAATCGACGGCATTCTTATACACCAATGATGAACTCACAGAAAGAGAAACTAAAAAAACAATCCCATTTACCATCGCGGCAAAAAAAAATTAAGATACCTAGGAATAAACTTAACCAAAGAAGTAAAGGACCTATTTGTAGAAATCTACAGGTCATTGAAAAAAGAAATAGAGGAAGATATAAAAAAGTGGAAGCATATACCTTGTTCATGGATTGGAAGAATTAACATCATTAAAATGTCCATACTACCCAAAGAAATCTATAGATTCAATGCAATCCCCATCAAAATACCAACCACATATTTCACAGAACTAGAACAAACATTCCAAAAGTTTATATGGAACCAAAAAAGATCCCGAATAGCCACAGCAATCTTGAAAAAAAAAGAACAAAATAGGAGGAATCACATTACCAGATATCAGGTTATACTACAAAGCCACTGTAATCAAAACAGCCTAGTACTGGCACAAGAACAAGCAGACAGACCAATGGAACAGAATAGAGAACCCAGAAATCGACCCAAGACAATATGCTCAATTAATATTCGACAAAATTGGCAAGAGCATACAGTGGAATCAAAACAGTGTCTTCAGTAAATGGTTTTGGAAAAATTGGACAGCTACTTGCAAAAAAATGAAGCTAGACCACCAACTTACACAATACACGAAAATAAACACAAAATGAATAAAAGACTTAAATGTGACTCGTTAATCTATAAAAATTATAGAAGAAAATGCAGGCAACAAAATTTCAGACATCATACGCAGCAGAATTTTCACTGATACAACACCTAAAGCAAGAGAAACAAAGGAAAAAATGAACACATGGGACTACATCAAACTAAAAAGGTTCTGCAGAGCAAAAGAAACAACCATCAAAATGGAAACGGAACACACTATATGGGAGAGCATAATTGCCAACGATACTTCAGATAAGGGGTTAATTTCCAGAATATATAGAGTACTCATACAACTGAACAAAGTAAGACAAAGAACCCAATTAAAAAATTGGCAGAGGACCTAAATAGACACCTCTTTAAACAGGACATACAAATGGCCAAGAGACATATGAAAAAATATTCAATGTCACTAATCATCAGAGAGATGCAAATTAAAACAACTATGAGGTATCACTTCACACCTGTCAGAGTGGCCGCCATCAACAAAGCATCAAACAACAAGTGTTGTTGAGGGTGTGGAGAAAAGGGTCCTCTAGTACACTGCTGGTGGGAATGCAGACTGGTGCAGCCACTGTGGAAAACACTATGGTGTTACCTCAAAAAGTTAAAAATTGAACTGCCATTTGACCCAGTGATCCCACTGCTAGGAATATATCCTAAAAAATCTGAGACACCAATCAGAAAGAATATATGTACCCATATGTTCATAGCAGCACTATTTACAATAACTAAGATCTGGAAACAACCCAAGTGTCCATCAATAGATGAGTGGATAAAAAAGCTGTGGTACATGTACACAATGGGATACTATGCAGCTGTAAGAAAGAAAGATCTCTTATCCTTTGAGATGGCATGGAAAGACCTGGAGAGTATGATGCTAAGTGAAACAAGCCAAGCAGAGAAAGACAAATATCATATGATCTCGCTTATTTGTGGAATATAATGAACTAAACAAACTGATGAACAGAATTGACCCAGATACACAGAGGTGGGGTACAGACTGACAAGCCTCAGAGGAAGGGGGTTGGTGGGAGGAGAGATAACCACAGAACTTATATGCATGTATGCATGACCAATGGACATGGACAACAGGGCTGGGGATGGGGCGGGGGGGATGGGGAGGGGAGTGTCAATGGGGGAAAACGGAGAAACATCTGTCACAAAAATAAATTAATAAAACAAACAAGCAAAAAAAATTTGCTGCCGTGCAGGTGTGGCTCAGTGGATTGAGCATTGTCCCATGGACTGAGAGGTCCTGGTTGGATTCCCAGTCAGGGCACATGCCCAGGTTGCTGCCTCGATCCATGCAGGGGGCAGCCGATCAATGTTCCTATATCATCAATGTTTCTATCTCTGTTTCCCTTCCCCTTTCCCCCTCTAAAAAAACAAAAAACAAAAAAAAATCAATAAAAAATATTTAAAAAAATAAAAAAAAACATTTTTTAACCAGTCAGTCACACATTGAAGGGAAGATGATCAGCTTCAGAATGTGGCCAGGGCTCTTCCCCATTGCACTGTGACTGAGAAGCTGAGCTAGTGTTCAAGCCACCAGGCATATACTCAGATACCTGTTTGCAAACCAAAATGGCTAATGGAAGAATTTGAGCTTCAGTGAACTCCTTACAAAGGAGCGATGCCAACTTCCTTCAAACAAAAATACCAAACCCTAATATGCAGGCGGTCTCTCTTGGTCAGTGTAAGAGCACTTTAAAAAAGGCATTTCCCAAGGGACAAAATAAAATCATCTCAATGAGTGGTCTTATCTGTGGTTGTGGGGTTTAGTTTTGCATTGGTCGATGTAGGCAGGGGCTGCATGGGCAGCCTTCACTTCCTTTAAGATTATTTTAACCCAAATAAAATAAATACTGGGGTCAGTGCTTAATGCTGTGCTCACCCTCTTCCAATAAATGCCATCAGCAACCAACTCTCTCTTTCTGCTCATCTACCAATAGTACCCATCTGAAGTCATGATCTATCATCATCTGCCCCTGTAGGCAAAGTCGAACTAAATAGCAGAAGCTGACAAATCTAGTTAACTCTCTGGTGAGTGGCCTTTAATCCCAGCTCAAGATGTTACAGATTTCTAAGCTTTCACTGTACTGTGGTCAAGCAACCCAAGTAAGCTTCCTCCCTTCCTGGAGGCCCCAATCAATATTCTGCCCTCCTCTTAGAGCCCAGACACATCAAAAGCAATAATGCCTGATATTTAATCATTTCCCATTAAAATGCAAAGCTCTGTCTCCTGGCCCCCTTGACAGTTTAATTGTTTTAAAATGTCTGCAGAAACTGATGTAAACAGATTTGTAATACATTGTTTACTTGCTGCACCACAATGACCTCTTGGCTAATTATAAAAGAGCATTTGATGCAAATCAGGCATCTGGTCTGCACTGATCTCCCACTTTGGGAAGAATTTATGGGAGTAAGGACAGATATATTTTTCATTAAAAATCACCAATGAGTTAAATTTTTATGTCCACACAAAATTTTGCACACAGATGTTTATTCATAATCGTCAAAACCTGGAAGCAACCAAGATGTCTTTCCGTAGGTGAGTGCATAAATAAACTGTGGCACTTACAGACTATGGAATATTATTCTGAACTGAACAGAAATGAGCTACAGTGCCATGAAATGACATGCAAGAACCCTCAATGCATATTACTAGGTGAAATAATCCAACCTGAAAAGACTACATACTGTGTGATTCCAGCTATATGACATTCTGGAAAAAAGAAAATTATGGAGACAGTAAGTGGTTGCTAGGGGTTAGGGGGAGGTGGGGGAGGACAGAGGGATAAATAGAGCAAAGAGGATTTTTAGGGTAGTGAAAATGCTCTCATGATTACCATAATGATATGTACATGGCATTATACATTTGTCCATCTCCATAGAATGTTCCATGCCAAGAGTGAACTGTAATGTAAACTATGGACTTTGGGTGATTTTGATGTATCAATGTAGGTTCACCAATTTTAACACATGAGTTACAGCCTTCACTTCCTTTAAGATTATTTTAACCCAAATAAAATAAATACTGGGGTCAGTGCTTAATGCTGGTAGGGAATGCTGATAACAGAGGAGTCTGTGCATGTGTGAGGACAGGGAGTATATGGGAAATCTCTGTACCTTCCACTCAATTTTGCTGTGAATCTAAAACTGCTCTGAAAAAAAAGTCTATGTAACAAACAACAAATGGATACCTAATATATTCCAGGAGTACATATTTCCTCATTGAATCCTCATGAGAACCCTGTAAGGTTTTCTTTTCTTTGCTTTTTGTTTTTTTCAGGTGAGGAAACTCAGGCTAAGGGAGGTGAAGTGTCTTGCTGAAGATCACATAGGGGGCAACTGATTGGAATGCTGTCAAAAGTTTCAAAAGCTTGCTTGGTGGTTAAGCCGAATATCATTTATGGTTTCTCCCAACCCAGAGTCTTCATGATTCTGTGTGGCACCTCCTCCATAAAGCATTCTCCAATGAACCAAATTGCTTTCAGTCCATCAGCATTTCCCATATCACTTGTTTCCTACAATACTAACGAGATCCAGGGAGGAAAGGAAGTGCTGCACAGGAAGACCCTCGCCCCAAGCAGATGATGGGAATCAATACTGTCAACTGTCATGGGCTGCACCCCTCTCATTTTCTGAGGATAGTAGGGGTAGAGAGGCAGCCAGGGAGATCCCTCACCCTCCCCTCCATGAACACAAGACCCAGCTTCAATAACAGCCCTTTGGTTACTCTGCCCACAACTCAAATCCCAGCGTCACCAAGGCCCTTGGGTACAGAGGTATAGGCGAAGCCTTGGACACTCCCAGGAATGCCACTTAACTGGGTATTTTAACGTAACAGCCACAATTGTGCAAAAAGATCGGCAGTGAGATTGGGGTGATGATCATTTCTTCACTGGATAATTATAAAAACTAAATGAGAAATTCATATAAAGTGCTTAGGGCAGTGCTGGGCACACAGTGAACAGTCAATAAAAGTTAGTCCTCATTTCTTCCCCTTTGTCCCTTCTTGCCTATCCACTTATATCCACTATAATCTCATCATTACCCTCCCTGGCATTTTTGGCATTATTTTTGTGGAAAGTGATCAATAAGCAACCAATCCAAGAACAATACCTGAGTCCTGACAATGTAGATTTGCACAATGTATCTCTGCCATATGCAAGAGATACAAATGGAAAACACACACATTCCCAGAGTTCAGAGTCTAAAGGGAAGATAAACATGACCATAGTTTAAAAACATCACTCTGAATCCAAGGTCATAAGGGATATTGAAGGCTGAAACTGGACATAAGATGTTTAAAATAAGATTCACTGTACCTAAGTTGCTGGTTATACAAATTACAACTCCCCAAATATTGACTGTGTTGTGTGTGTTCCCCCATTATGATCTTGTAGAATAAAAATTGAACTAGTGCACACAAGCTGGTACCACTGTGTCTGTGGGCTGTTAGTAACAAGAACTAACAGATAGCCTACCTCTGATACTTGGACAGGTCTTCTATAGTAGTTCATTTTATGTCAGAGTTAAAAGCAACAGCGCCCATGCTTCTATTCCACTCAGTTCTGTTTCTGACATCATAGTAAATAACACCTAAATCTTTTGATGAATAAGTTCCGGGTATACAACAAATCATGCATCTTTAAACTTAATGTCTGGATCTTTTAAAGGTGCCAGAAGGAGGACTGTGTGCATGCATGCACACATGCACACACCTGTGCATCTTATTAGCAGGAAGACATGTTCCGGGCATATACAATTTTCAAGCATGCTGGAAGAGTTATTTATTTATTGCAAAAATAGTACTCAATGCAGGGAAAATAGAAAAGTTGTTTAATTTCTGCAGTTTCTCTCTGAGGGAGAACATACTAAGGAAGAATGGCTTCTCTTTGTGTTCATAGCACCCCCTGGTGGAAAACTAGCATATTTCAGTTGCATGCTAACCCTTTCACCCTGGGCAATTTTTATATTCCTCTCAAGAGTTTTATGGAAGGAGAAAATAAATATTCAGGTTTTTCTAGATTCATATCTCATGATAATAAGAAAATAATCCAATTATAGTCCTCTTGTCCACTTATTCTGAAGATTCTCTTGGCTGATTTTATTTTATTTATTTAAAATTTTTATTGTTGACACTATTGCAGATATTCCCCATTTTCACCCCCTTTGCCCACCCAGCTCCCCTCTTGGCTGATTTTAAAATTAATTTTAAATCCTTGCTTATTTTGGGAAAACTTCCTTTTCATTCTTTTAGTCAGCAAACATTTCCTGGGTGCCTATTATATGCTAGGCCTATTCTGGGTGCTTGAGACACATGAATAAATAATCCCAGGTTCCTGCTGGGGAGGAACTTGTCCAAAGCTGAGAGGTACCATTGGAAGACTATCTTCAAAAGTACAAGGCTGGGAGGCTAAGCCAGGCCTGGCAAGACTAAAAGAAGGTGAGCAGGAACCAAAAAGTTTTCATAGAACAGGTACAGTTGACCTGAGCATGGTAAATTGGACATTTATTCCCAAGGTAGGCGGGGTTGGTGAGGGAAATAAGGTATTCTAGGAAGTAAAAGTAGAGAGGGAAAAACTTAGAGGTGTGAAACAACCTGTAACCAAATGGGAAACACCAGAAATTGGAAGTTATTTGGCATGGCCACAAGCTAAGGGATGAGAGGGGGGCATAGAGAAGAAGATTTTGAAGGTATAAGCTGAAGAAGTAGGCAGGGGATATTTAGAAAGTCAGTTTCAGGAGTTTAGACTTTATCCAAAAGGTGATTGGATTTTACACCAGGAAGGATTAAAACTACTTTCAGAAAGGAAACTTGGGCTACAGTGTGGAGAATATGAGGAGGAAGGGGGAAGGTTGGCGATAGGGAATTCTGCTAAGTGATATCAGAGAGATGATAAGGACCTAAGTTAGTACTTTACTCTGAGGGTAGCAACTGGACTTATAGGTTTCCTCTGAAGACCCCACCAAAGCCTGGATCACTGTCTATAAAACAAACACCAAACTGGTTCTGTTGACTACAAAACAATTGTCTGGGGTTTGGAGGGGGCTGGCAGTGATTACTTCAAATAGTCATCTAAGCTATGCTTTGATTTGGTCAACACAATGTAGACAGGTTCCATCCCATCTGAAGATTCACAAAAAAGCAGCAGAGCAACGTAGTGAAAAGCATGGACTCAAGAGCCACACAGACATAGACTTGAATCCTGGTTATGCTACTCATTGTAAACTGTGCTTCCTTGGGCCTGCTTCCTCCTTTCTCTGAGCTTCAGGTTCCCCCTGTGTAAAATGGATGAAATAATTGTATGTACCTTGTAGGGGGTGGTTATAAGAACTCAATTAGGTACTGTATGTAAAACACTTACTATAGTGCCTGGCACATAGTAAGCAGGTGATAAAGGTTAGTTTATTTCATCTTCCTCTGCCTTGTTCAATGTGCCCAGAGGCAAATTAGTCTTTTGTAAGGTGGCTAGTAGACAGGTCCCTTGTCCCTTAGTACTTCTCTTGGGTACTCTGCCTTGGACTAAGGAAAGCCTCTATTTGAAAGGTATCTGGTAATTTTAGCAATTTGTTTCCCTCCTAACTGGGGCAGAGTCTAAGACCTACAGATACAGTTGAGAACAAGGCGGGTTCTCATGGTTCAAAGAGTCTGGTTTGCATACCTGCCAATTCTCACTGGAAAGCATGGAGCCTGGAAACAAGGCTGGCATCAGAATCCTATGAGATTTCTTGGTCAGCCAAGAAGGAGACAAGTGAACAGGAAAAGACCCAGCCAAGTAGGGAGGCTAAGTGGATTTGGCATTACTGGGAGCAAGTACGTAGATAGATGGGTGCAAGGAGGGAGACAGCAAGGCTAGGCCTGGAGGAATTCCTTCAGTCAAACTGTACCTCATGCAGTGGATTTTTACATGATTCTCCCAAAGTTAGCATTTCTAAGTGAGTCTTAGGAAATACTAATACAACCAAGATTCTCTGACTAAAATGATCCTGTGATCAGTAAGTTTGGGAAGGCTTGTTCACCAGGCCCTACTCCTGGAGATTTCTATTTTATATTTGGCTTGCTGAAGGTTCTAATACAGTATATAGTGAAGAACTCAATTGACTGTGACAAACTCTGGGTTAAACATATGAATTTGCCCCAGAATCCTTTATTTCTCACAATAACTATGAATGTTCCTCAATAACACCTTGAGGACGTGCCAGGCTAATGTCTCCTGAGCATAGGCCTCTTTAGCAAGGACTGACAGGCAGAATTGCTCAGAGAAGGCCCCATTACTGGCCTCCCAAGGGTCCTAATCCCAGGTTGGCATTGTATTCTCAACTCATGTATCAAATGGCCACAGAGGAATGGGATCAGAATGTGCCCTGGACGGGGCCAACTCCACTGTTTTTGGTATTTCTGGTTTCCAGGCTAGGGCTCCCTCAGGGAGGTTTTGAATCCCCAGTACTTTACTCTGAGGGTAGCAACTGGACTTATAGGTTTCCTCTGAAGACCCCACCAAAGCCTGGATCACTGTCTATAAAACAAACACCAAACTGGTTCTGTTGACTACAAAACAATTGACTGGGGTCCAAGAAAAGGGTAAAAGTGAAGTCCTTGAAGGAGGCAGTTCACTTGACCTAGAAAGAATGGAGCTTTGGGGCCTGCTACAGTGATTCTAAGCTACTGAGGTAATGAAAGGATAGAAAGGGAGGTAACTCAAATATCATTTCTCTAGCCCAAGTGTCCCTACACTGCTCCAGCAACATAAGCTCCCTCCTTAGACACATGAGGTAATGGAAACTCAGAAAGTTTGATCATAGGTTGGATTTATAACCAATCTTGCTGCATTGGTTCCAAAACAATTTAAATATAGTTTCACTGAACTGCACAAAATTTTGATAACCTTGGGATGTATACCTGCTATAGACTGAGTTGTGTGTCCCTTATGATTCATAGGTTGAAGCCCTGGTCCTCAATTTGAAGATAAGGCCTTTAGAGAGATAATTAAGTTTTAATGAGACCACAGGGGTGAGGCCCTAATCCAATAGGGTTGGTGTCCTTACAAGAAAAGAAAGAGAGATTAGAGAGTACTCCTGCCCCCTGTCCTCCACCCCCTCCCTTTGTCCTCTCTCCACATGTGCAGAGGAAAGACTGCATAATTACACAGTAAGAAGGTAGGCATCTATAAGTCAGGAAGAGAAGGCTCACCAGAAACCAAACCTTACAGCACCTTAATCTTATTTTCTAACCTTTAGAACTATGAGAAAATAAATTTCTGTTGTTTATACCACCTAGTCTGTGGTATTTTGTTATGGCAGCCCTAACAGACTTATATAGTATCTATTTTTTTTTTTTCTAAACTATATATAACTTTGTTACTTTTCCAAACAACCCCACCTAGAGGACAAAACAGCAATTCAAACTTGTAAAACTATATAATGCTTGGAAAAGTTGATGCAACCAGGAGCAGTTTAAAAACAGGAATGCAATTTTAATGAAATAGAAAAAAGGCAAAATCTCAATCTCCAAATGAAAAGTGAAAGCAGTCTCATGAGGACCTAATCTGTTCCTGGCTCTGTGCTTGACTTTAGGAGGCTGGGGTGGGCAACACAATGTTGAATAAAATCTAGTCCCTTCCTCCTAGGATTTCAGCATCTAGTGGAGGAGACAGACACGTAAATAGACATTCAAAACACATAAGTTCTGTGTTACAGAGGCATCTAAAACATTGGTCAGGGTTTGGGAGGTTGGAGTCAAGGACGGCATCCATCCCAGAAGAGGTGATATTAAGGTGAGAGTTAAAGGAAGAGCAGCAGGCAACCAGGTGAAGAGAGTAACTGCTCGAAAAACTGGCAGGCAACCAGGTGAAGAGAGTAACTGCTCGAAAAACTAGCAGAACCCACAGGAATCATACAAAGCCTCTGCCCTAAGTGAGATCTTAGCTCCCAGAAGAAAAATACCAACACACATATAATTACCTTACAAGGTGGTAAGTGTAATGACAAATGTGACACAAGTCATTCTGAAAGCACAGAGTGGGGCACCTACGAAGCCTAGTCTCTGGGTTGGCGAGAGATACCTTTCTCAGAGCAGGTGATGGAAACTGAGGTTTGAAGCCAGTAGTCATTAGTTAAGTCAGATAGAGGTGGGTGAGAAAATGTGTGGGTCTAAGAGAATTCCAGGCAAAGGGAACAACTATAAAGACATACAAGCTTGAGATAGTCTGAAACAGTTGAGAAATGCAGGCAGCTTGGAATGCTTGGAACACAGATTTCCAGGGGTAGGATGAGACATGAAAGTTGTGAAAGTTGCTAGGGGCAAGATCATGCGGTGCCTCATGGACCACAGAAAGGGATTTGACATAATATCGTATGCCAATGGGAAATATACAAGGGTTTTAAGCAAGGGAGAGACCTGATCTGATTGGCATTTTAGAGAGATCTCAGTGGCTGTGAGATTGAAGTGAGAGAGACCTTTTAAGAGGTCAGAGAGAAATGTTGATAGCCTAAATTAGGCCAATGACACTGACCAGAGAAAATGGCAACAGACTTCAGAGCCAGTGTGGGTACAGGATTGATAGCACTTGGTTTTGGACTGGAGATGGAAGGTAAGGAATAGGCATGTAGGTATCAAGGAATCCTCTAGGGTTTCTGACTTGTTCAAGTGGATGGTTGGGGGTTATCATTCATTAAGATGGGGAATCTTGGAATTCATTTTAATCATTTTCTATTTTTACAGAGTAAGAAACTAAACTTGGCCAACATCATTCAAAAAATGAGTGATAGCTGGCACTACAAACCAATATTTCTGATTCTTTGCCAACTAATTGTTTTGTGTTCGCACACACATGCACAAATTCAGTTTTGGACACACCTGTTGCAGGCATGGCAGTAGTGATCATCTAGAATTAGTACATCTTAAATGTGGGAGAGGGGCCTGGAAGGATAAAGATTCTGGACTGAAAATCAAAGCGACAGTAATGGCAGTCATGAGAGGTGGGGAAGATAAAATGAAATGCTCTAGGAAGGATGCACAGAGAGAGATGAGGAGTCTGATGATGAAACCTGGAGAAACACCAACATTTACAGCAGAGGAAAGGAGGCAATAAAGTAGAATGTGGAAGAATAGACAAAACGGTGAAGACAAACTAGGAAATAGTGGTATCACAGAAACCATGGGAGAAGAGAGGTTCATGAAGGAAGAAGTGCCTCCTAAGAGGTCAAGTAAGATGCTCTTGAGAGGTCAAGTTAGTTCAGGATTGTATTAATATATGTCCACTGGCTTTTGTAATCAGAAGGCCTGCAGCCACCTTAGAGAAAGTGGTAGGGGTAGTGGGTTGAGAAAAAAAGGGAGGTTAGGACGTTATTGCTTTAACTCTCCTATACACTTTACCCTCTGTTGTCCCTTTGTCAACACAGTATATTCATGCAGTATTGTACAGACCAGTAGAATCTGGCAGAAGAGAAAAGTGAGTCCCTAAAGAATTTTTCCTGGCTTTATATCTGCCTTTGTTCAACAGGGTCCATGCACAGAGGCACAGACAGGTTCTGACAGGGGTGGGGAGGTGATGGGGAGGGTTCCTCTATGTCTCAGAGTTGATTAGTTGGGGAAGTTAGTTCATTAAAAGATGCCACCCTTCAACTCCTCTAAGTGTCTTTTAGTCTTACAGTAAACCCTCGATTTTGTGGAACTCAATTTAACGGACGTCGGATTTAACGAACAGAATTTCCACTCTGTATGTTATATGTGAAAAATTAACAGCCTGTTAATTTTAAATGCTTTTGACCAAGATTTGCTTATAATTAAATTAGCAGGTTATTTTTTGTTGTCTTTTATCTTTATTGTTAAAAGTTTTGCAGATGTTCCCCCATTGATCTCCTCCTCTCCACTCAAACTCCCCTCCTGCTTTCCCCAAGCTATTATCTGTGTCCATTGGTTATGCATATATGCATATAACCTCTTTGATTTAATTCTTCCCAATACCCCCACTCCCCTCTCCCTGAGGTTTGTCACTCTGTTAACTACTTCCATGTCTCTGAATCTATATTGATTGACAGCTTATTTTGTTCATGATATTCCATAAATAAGTGAGATAATGGGGTACTTGTCTTTCTCTAACTGGCTTATTTTGCTCAGCATAATACTCTCCAGGTCGTTCCATGTCGTCTCAAAGGGTAAGAGATCTTTTCTTCTTACAGCTGCATAGTGTTCCATTGTATAAATGTACCACAGCTTTTTTATCGACTCATCTATGGATAGATATTTGGGTTCTTTCCAGATCTTTGCTATTATAAATAGCACTGCTATGAACATAAGGCTGCATTTATTCTTTCTGATTGGTGTTTCAGGCTTCTTAGGATATATTCCTAAAAGTGGAATCACTGAGTCAAATGGCAATTCCATTTTTAACTTTTTGAGGAAACAACATATTGTTTTCCACAGTTACTAAACCAGTCTGCCTTCCTACCAGCAGTGTACTAGAGTACCATTTTCTCCACACCCTCACCAGCACTTGTTATTTGAAGATTTGTTGATGGCAGCCATTCTGACATGTGTGAGGTGATATCTCATAGTCATTTTAAGTTGTATCTCTCTGATGATTAGTGATGTTGAGCATTTTTTCATATGTCTCTTGGCCATTCGAATTTCCTCTTTGGAAAAGTGTCTATTCAGGTCCTATGCCCTTTTTTTTTTTTTTTTTTTTTTTTTTGTAGTTCAACATCCTAGATGTTTTTATTTTCTTTATTTTATTTTATTATTTTTTTTATTAATTTATTTTTGTCAAAGATGTTTTTCCTTTTTCCCCCATTGACACCCTCCTCCCCATCCCCTCACCCCATCCCCAGCTTTGTTGTCCATGTCCATCAGTTATGCATACATGCGTATAAGTTCTGTGGTTTATCTCTTCCCTTCCCCCCCACCCCCTCTTCTGAGGGTTGTCAGTCTGTATCTTACTTCCACGTCTCTGGGTCTACCCTGTTCCTCAGATTGTTATGTTCATTATATTCCACAAATAAGTGAGATCATGTGATATTTGTCTTTCTCTGCTTGGCTTGTTTCGCTTAGGATAATACTCTCCAGGTCCCTCCATGTTGTCTCAAAGGATAAGAGATCTTTCTTTCTTACAGCTGCATAGTACTCCATTGTGTATATGTACCACAGTTTTTTGTTTTTTTTTTATCCATTCGTCCACTGATGGACACTTGGGCTGTTTCCAGATCTTAGCTATTGTAAATAGTGCTGCTATGAACATGGGGGTACATGTATTCTTTCTGATTGGTGTTTCAGGCTTCTTAGGGTATATTCCTAGAAGTGGGATCACTGGGTCAAATGGCAATTCAATTTTTAATTTTTTGAGGTAACACCATAGTGTTTTCCACAGTGGCTGCACCAGTCTGCATTCCCACCAGCAGTGTACTAGAGGACCCTTTTCCCCACATCCTCAACAACACTTGTTGTTTGATGCTTTGTTGATGGTGGCCATTCTGATAGTTGTGAAGTGATATCTCATTGTTGTTTTAATTTGCATCTCTGATGATTAGTGATGTTGGGCATTTCTTCATATGTCTCTTAGCCCTTTGTATGTCATGTTTGGACATACAAACAGGTGTCTATTTAGTTCCTCTGCCCATTTTTTAATTGGGTTCTTTGTCTTCCTTTTGTTGAGTTGTATGAGCACTCTATATATTTTGGAAATTAACCCCTTATCTGATGTATCATTGGCAATTATGCTCTCCCATACAGTGGGTTCCCTTTCCGTTTTGATGGTTGTTTCTTTTGCTGTGCAGAGGCTTTTGAGTTTGATGTAGTCCCATGTGTTCATTTTTTCCTTTGTTTCTGTTGCCTTAGGTGATGTATCAGTGAAGATTCTGCTGCGTATGATGTCCGAAATATTTTTGCCTACATTTTCTTCTAGGATTTTTATGGATTCACGAGTCACATTTAAGTCTTTTATCCATTTTGAGTTTATTCTTATGTATGGTGTAAGTTGATGGTCTAGTTTCATTTTTTTGCATGTAGCTGTCCAATTTTCCCAACACCATTTATTAAAGAGGCTGTCTTTACTCTACTGTATGCTCTTGCCACGTTTGTCGAATATTAATTGAGCATATTGTCTTGGGTCAATTTCTGGGTTCTCAGTTCTGTTCCATTGATCTGCCTGTTCTTGTGCCAGTACCAGGCTGTTTTGATTACAATGGCTTTGTAGTGTAAACTGATATCTGGTATTGTGATCCCTCCTACTTTGTTCTTCTTTTTCAAGATTGCTGTGGCTATTCGGGGTGTTTTTTGGTTCCATATAAACTTTTGGAATATTTGTTCTAGATCTGTGAAGTGTGCTGTTGGTGCTTTAATGGGGATTGCATTGAATCTGTAGATTGCTTTGGGTAGTATGGACATTTTAATCATGTTGATTCTTCCAATCCATGAATGTGGTATATGTTTCCAATTTCTTATATCTTCTTCTATTTCTTTTTTCAATGTCCTGTCTTCTGAGAGCAGGTCTATTACCTCCTTGGTTAAGTTTATTCCTAGGTATCTTAACTTTTTTTTTCTGATGGTAAATGAGATTGCTTTTTCTTAGTTTCTTTTTCTATGTGTTCATTATTGGTGTATAAAAATGCCAGTGGTTTCTGGATGCTGATTTTGTATCCTGCTGTTTTGGCAAATTTATTTATTACATCTAGTAGTTATTTTGGTGGAATACTTAGGCTTTTCTATGTATACTATCATGTCATCCACAAATAATGACAATTTCACTTCCTTCTTTCCAATTTGGATGCCTTTATTTTTTCTTCTTTCAGATTGCTGTGACTAAGACTTCTGGTACTTTGTTGAATGAGACTTGTGAAAGTGGATATCCCTGTCTTGTTCCTATTCTTAAAGGAAATGCTTTTAGTTTTTTTCCCATTGAATATGATATTGGCCTTAAGTTTTTCATATATGGTCTTTATTATGTTGAGGTATGATCCTTCTATTCCCACTTTGATGAGTTTTTATCAATAATAGGTGCTGGATTTTATCAAATTTTTCTTCAGCATCTATTGATATGATCATATGATTTTTATCTTTCATTTTGTTTATGTGGTATATCACAGTTATTGATTTATGCATATTGTATCAGCCTTGCATCCCTGGAATAAATCCCACTTGGTCATGGTGTATAATTTTTCAAATATATTGCTGAATCCAATTTGCTAAGATTCTGTTGAAGATTTTGGCATCTATGTTCATCAGGGATATTGGCCTATAATTTTCTTTCTTTGCAGTGTCTTTATCTGGTTTTGAGATTAGGACTACACCAGCCTCATGATAAGAGCTTGGAAGTCTTCCTTCCTGTTGAATTTTTTGGAATATTTTGAGGAGAATAGGTGATAGTTTTTTTATTTTTTTTAAATATTTGGTAAAATCCCCCTGTGAAGTCATCCAGAACAGGGCTTTTGTTTGCTGAGAGTTTATTGATTACTGCTTCTATTTCCTTAATTGTTACTGGTTTGTTCAGGTTTTCTGATTCTTCCCAGTTGAGTTTTGGAAGACAGTATGGTTGTAGGAATTTGTCCAGTTTGCCTAGGTTCTCAACTTTGTTGGCATATAATTGTTCATAGTATTTTCTTACAATCCTATATATTTTTGTGGTGTCAGATATTACTTCACCTCTTTTATTTCTGATTTTATTAATCTGGGTCCTCTCTCTTTGTTTTTTGGTGAGTATGGATAAAGGCTGATCAATCTTGTTTTTATTTTCAAAGAACCAGCTGTTGATTTCATTGATTTTTTGTATTGATTTTTTAGTCTCTATGTCATTTATTTTCACTCTAAGATTTATTATTTCCTTTCTATTACTAACTCTGTGTTTTTCCTTTTGTTCTCTTCCTAAGTCTTTAAGTTGTAGGGTTAGATAGTTTATTAGAAATGTTTCTTGTTTCTTGAGGTAGGCCTGTATTGCTAGGAACTTTCCTCTCAGGCTGCTTTTGCTGTATCCTATAGATTTGGTGTTGTTTTCTGTTCATTTTTATTAGTTTGCAGGAAGTTTTTGACTTCTTTCTTGATCTCCTTGGTAACCCATTCATCGTTTAATAACATACTATTTAGCCTCCATGTGTTTGAATGCTTTTGCGTATTTTTATTGTAATTGATTTCTAGTTTCATGCCACTGTGATCTGAGAAGATGCTTGATAAGATTTCAATCTTCTTGAACTTGTAGAGACTTAGTTTGTGTCCTAACATGTGGTCTATCTTTGAGAATGTCCCATGTGCACTTGAGAAGAATGTATATCCTGCAATTTGGGGATGAAATGTTCTGTAAATATCAATTAAATCCAGCTGATCTAGTGAGTCAATCAGGGCCTCTGTTCCCTTGTTAAATTTTTCCTTGTTAATATATCCAGTGGTGTCATTCGGATGTTAAAGTCCCCTACTATTTTATGTTATTTAAAAAAATGTTTTATTCAAAGGAAAAAATGAACACATGGGACTACATCAAACTCAAAAGCTTCTGCACAGCAAAAGAAACAACCATCAAAGTGGAAAGGCAACCCACTGTATGGGAGAGCATAATTGCCTATGATATATCAGATAAGGGACTAAGTTCCAAAATATATAGAGTGCTCATACATCTCAACAAAAGGAAGACAAAGAACCCAATTAAAAAATGGGCAGAGGAACTAAATAGACACCTCTCCAAACAGGACATACAAATGGCCAAGAGACATATGAAGAAATGCTCAACTTCACTAATCATCAGAGAGATGCAAATTAAAACAATAATGAGGTATCACCTCACACCTGTCAGAATAGCCGCCATCAACAAAGCATCAAACAACAAGTGTTGGCGAGGGTGTGGAGAAAAGGGGACTCTAGTACACTGCTGGTGGGAGTGCAGACTGGTGCAGCCACTATGGAAAACACTATTGTGTTACCTCAAAAAATTAAAAATGGAATTACCATTTGACCCAGTGATCCCACTCCTAGGAATATACCCTAAGAAGCCTGGAACACCAATCAGAAAGAATACATGTACCCCCATGTTCATAGCAGTGCTATTTACAATAGCTAAGATCTGGAAACAGCCCAAGTGTCCATCAGTGGATGAATGGATAAAAAAGCTGTGGTACATATACACAATGGAGTACTATGCTGCTGTAAGAAAGAAAGATCTCTTATCCTTTGCGACGACATGGGAGGACCTGGAAACTATTATCCTAAGTGAAACAAGCCAAGCAGAGAAAGACAAATATCACATGATCTCACTTATTTCTGGAATATAATGAACATAACAGTGTGAGGAACAGGGTAGTCCCAGAGACGTGGAAGTAGGGTACAGACTGACATTTGCCAGAAGAGGGGGTGGGGTAGGGGAGTGATGAACACAGAACTTGTACGCATGTACTCATAACCAATGGACATGGACAACAAAACTGGGGACGGGGCAGGGAGGGAGGGGGAGGAGGGTGTCAATGGGGGAAAAAAGGAGAAACATCTGTAACAAAAGTAAATTAATAAAAAATAATAATAATAAAAAAGAAAAAAATGTTTTATTGATTTTTTAGAGAGAGAGACATAAATGTCTATATGAGAGAGAAACATCTATCGGCCACCCCTGCATGTCCCCCACTGGGGATTGAGTCTGCAACCTGACTGGGAATCAATCCAGAGCCTCTCAGTCCATGTGATGACGCTCAATCTAGTGAGCCACACTGGCCAGGGTGATTTTTTTCTTATTAATTCACTGTTACTTTTAACAATTTTTAGTGAATAGGCCATATGGCTGATGTTCGATGTTTGCTAAGGCACTGCCCCGCCATGTGCATTTGTTTACTCACGGTGACCGGTGAATGCACACACTTACTAGACCTATCTGTATAAATTTGAATTTATAGTGATGCACATTGTAAACTTTTCTGTAAAATTAAACTTTTCATGCATACTTAATTTAATTACACAAAAATCATATCTACCAAAATAAAAACAGGTAAACTAAATTATTTGTTAATTTTTTAACATACGTGTTCGGAAAACCTACTTTATTATATAATGAACTTTTGGCTTAAAGGACATCTCATTGCCTGAATTAGTCCATTATATGAAGATTTCACTGTACTTTCATACCATTTCTACTATTACCTTTTCTTCACAGTGTTAGTAACCTGTACTGTTGAAAGGCACCACTTTTGGAGATGTGCTTAAAGAGAGTAACCCCTTTTCTCTTTTTGCTTTTCTCTTTGTCCATTAGCAGGAAATTCTGTTCACAAGCTGGAACAGAATTTCCAGTAAGAACTGATCTTACATAAGGAATGCATCATTTTAAGTAAAATACATGAGGGGCATCTACAGCAAAACTAATGATGTGATAAGGGCAGAGTCTAATATCATTTCATCTAAGAAGTAGGAAATTAAGTCTGTTTGGCATTATCATCATCATCATCACATTTATTATTTGCTATATTGTTTAATTTACTCTTTACAACAACCCGCAAATGCAAGTATGATTAATTTATCTTGTTTTACAAATGATAAAACAAAGGCGCAGAATATGAGTAGTATAACCTGCTCAGGTTCACACAGTCAGAAGCTTAACTTAGACTTGAACACATTCAATAATACAATAAATATTATTATTAGTTGAGTACCTATGATTGACCATACTCTACAAAAGTGTTCTTCCAAGTGGAATGCATGAGTGTCTGGAATGGGTAAGACAATCAAATGTGGGAAGAACATATTGGACCTTCAATTATATTTATTTTTCCTATCCTTTGTTATTTGCATGTTTGTGTATATTTTATAATATACATAATTAAAATATAAACTCTATTAGTAGATATATACATATACTAATTTGTATATAAATAAATATTCACACTCAGAAATGTATGGTCAAAAAAGTTTGTAGGTGACTGGTGTAGAGATAGTGGTGAACAAGACCTCGCTAGCCCTGACCTAGACTTATCACATAGGACCACCTGTGCCCGAGCCCATGCTCCCAAACTTCTCTATTTTACACTACTTTGAAATACGCAAATCTTTTGCATTGTTTGGACCAATGCACAGACCATGGATCTAATTTAAAATATAGTTTTGTGAACAATTTATTCTCCAGACATTTATCCTCTGAGGCAATTTCTTAGTGTAAGAAAAAATCAGCCCTGGCCGGTTTGGCTCAGCGGTTAGAGCGTCTGCCTGCGGTCTGGAGAGACCCGGGTTCGGTTCCCGCTAAGGGCATGTACCTCGGTTGCAGTTTGTCCCCGGCCCTGGTTGGTTGTGCGGGTGGCAGCCACTCGATGTGTCCCTTTCACGTCGATGTTTCTCTCTCTCTCTTCCTCTCTCTCCCTCCTCCTCTATCTGAGCAAAAAATGAAAAAAAAAAAATGTCCTCGGGTGAGGATAATAAAAAAAAAAATCAGAAGCATCTATGTTTGAATCAGAACCTTCCATTACTCATTTTTATTGATGATGATTTTTTATAGTTGAAATATGAAAAATTAAATTTGAAATATGTACCCAGATAACTGACCAAATTATAAGTTAGCTTCAATTTTCATACATTCTCTAAGCACTATTTTGCTTTTATAAGTTTTTTAAATTTTTTTTAAAATCTTCACCTGAGGACATGCTTTTATTGATTTTTTTAGAGAGAGAGTAATGGGGGGGAGAGAGAGAGAGAGAGAGAGAGAGAGAGAGAGACATCAATGTATCAATTTAAGAGTGAAACATTGATCAGTTGCCTCCTGTATGCACCCTGACCGTGGATCAAACTCATAACTTGGGCATGTGCTCTGACTGAGAATTGAACCCACCACCCTTCGGTGCCCAGGACAATGCTCCAATCAACTGAGTCATACTGGGCAGTGCTGCTTTTATATGTTTAATCTTTCCATTCATTTGCTTATCCACTCATCAGATATTTAGTGAGAGCATACTGGGTTCCAGGCACTGTTTTAGGCACTAAGGAATTTACACATTCAACTTGTATGTCAGCATATCTTGAATTTTTGCCTTTTCTAAGAGCTAAATGCTAGGGAGATCTTTACTTATCTGGAGTGTTGTTTTTTCCCTTGATCTGAGTTTCTTGGCAGACACAGCTAAAATGGGAGGCACTGTCAGAGTTACTCAGATTTAATTGTCAAATAAGAATATAGCAAATATGTAAGAATTTTTAGTTGGTGGAAATTAAGCCACAGTTCCAGAAATGGTTTCCTTTTTGATGGCTATGAGCTATACTTTGAATTGTGTTTTGTTATTCCTCACCCAAAGATATATTTTCCATTGATTTTTTTAGAGAGAGTGGAAGGGAGGGAATGAGGGTGGGAGAGAGAGAGACAGAGAGAGAGAAACATCAATGTGAGACAGACACATCCATTGGTTGCCTTCCACATATGCCACAACTGGGACCAGGGATCCAACCTGCAACCTAGGTATGTGCCCTCGTCTAGGAATCAAACCCATGACCCTCTGTTGCTTGGGCCAATGCTCTAACCACTGAGCAATACTGGCCAGAGCTACACTTTGAATTTTTAGAGGGTCAAAATAAAAATGTGTTTGAATGATCAAGTATCTACCCTATGAGTATACTAGAGTTTCAAGAGAGCCTAATTCAACTGAAAATAAACAATGCCAAACTATAAAATTCCCCAAACCTTTAAGACTTTGAATCCTATAACCATCTTGACCCTTCTAGTTGTGAGTCCAAATCTGGCAATATTTTGAGTGTAACTCAACTCTTTACTTCACCAAGTTAACTGCCCTGCAACTGCTGTCCTTAGAAATGTCTGCTTGCACAGTTGGGACTTGTCTGATGCCTGGTAACTTGCATGGAATACAGTTCCTTACACTGATATGAAATTTTCACTAAATGATAAAAGTGGCTCACTGAATTTAAATAATTTTGTACAAACAATGTGGTTTATGCTGAATACCTATGTATTTTTCTTCTGGGGCATCTGGAATTTTGATACGTTCTAGACAGATGGTGCCTTTGTGGCCAGCCCTCAATAAAAACCCTGGACATTGGGTCTCTAATGAGCTTCCCTGGTAGACATCATTTCACATGTGTTGTTATACTTATTGCTGGGGGAAATAAGCAAACCCTATGTGCCTTCACTGGGAAGGGACTATTGGAAGCTTGCACCTGGTTTCCTCTGGACTCCTCCCTATGCACTTTATCCCTTTGTTGACTTTGCTCTGTATATTTTTGCTGTAATAAATCTTAGTCATTAGCATGACTAGATGCTGAGTCCTGTAAGTCCTTCTAATGAATCACCAAACCTGGCGGTAGTCTTGGCAATTCTTGACATATCTTCTAGCATACACTCATCACATTTCATGAAATAAACAAAATAGTCTCAAATCCACCCTAGACTATAAGCTACATGAAGGCAATGACCTTGCTGGTTTCATTCACTACAGTATCCTCAGCACCTAGCACAGTGCCTGGCACAATGTGGATATTTGAAATATTCACAGCATGCACAGATGAATGAATGAATGAATAAATAAACTAGAGAACTATGTATGGGTAATTAAAGCCTTAAGACTACCCTTACAAACTCATTGTTAAAAGTAGAAGAATGGTTAAACTCAATATTGGTTCTGATTCCACAGTCCAATAATTTTTTGAGGAATACATATTTAAATTATAATAAGAGCTAATTAGAAAATGTGATCTAACATATCAGCTTTTTTCTCTTGCATTTAGCACAGTACCTGGTATATATAAGACACTAAAATATGGTTATTTAACAATCACATTAATGAAGACATAGATGAAGTTCAAACTTTATAATGAAATTGCTACATTTGTTTGCTCTCAGAATAAGACATCAGTCTAAAACAATATGGTGTTTCCTCAAAAAATTAAAAATGGAATTGCCATTTGACCCAGTAGTTCCACTTTTAGGAATATATTCTAAGAAGCCTGAAACATCAATCAGAAAGAATATATGTACCCCTATGTTCAGAGCAGCGCTACTTACAATAGCTAAGTGCTGGAAATAGCCCAAGTGTCCATCAGTAGATGAGTGGATAAAAAAGCTGTGGTATATTTACACAGTGGAATCTATGCAGCTTTAAGACAGAAAGATTTCTTAATCTTTGAGATGACATTGAGTGAAATAAGCCAGTCAGAGAAAGACAAGAACCACTTACTTGAGGAATATCATGAACAAAATTAACTGTCGGTCAAAATAGAACCAGAGACATGGAAGTAGGGAACAGAATGACAAACATCAGAGGGAAGGGGGGATAGGGGAGTGGGAAGAGATAAACCAAAGGGCTTATATGCCTATATGCATAACCAATGGACACATATAATAGTGTGGGGAAGACAGGAAGGGGGTGGGAGCAGGGAGGAGGGGGTCATTGGTGGAAAAAAGGGGGGACATCTGTAATACTTTCCACAATAAAGAAAAAAAAAATCAGTCTATACTGTGAAAATCCGTTTGTAGCAAGTCATCAAAAATTTGCATGTCTTTTCTAAAAAACTTATCTCTCTGTACTTTATAGAATCACTTGTTTTTGAACAAGATTTCTGAGCTTTTAGCTCTAACTCATTTGTCATAATGATGAGGAAATATCTACACTATCATAATAATGAGGAATCATCCAGATAGGGAAAGAGCTTACCCAAAGTCTCAAGGAATCAGGGTACCCTCTTCACTGTATGAGGTGTTTATAAACTAAATTGTGTCCTCCAGATTCATGTGTTGATGTCCTAAACCCAATACCTCAGAATGTGATTGTATTTGGAGACAGGGCCTTTAAAGGGATGATTAAATTAAAAGGATGCCATTAGTGTGGGTCATAATCCAAACAAAAAGGTATCCACATAGGAAGAGGAAAACTGGACACACAAAGAGAACCAGGGATGTACATATACAGAGGAAAGTCCATGTGAGGATGCAGCAAGAATGTGGCCATCTGCAGGCCTAGGAGAGAGGCCTCAGAAGAAACCAGACCTGCTGACACTTTGATCTTGGACTGCTAGTCTTCAGAACTGTGAGAAAATTAATTTCTGTTGTTTCGGTCACCCAGTCTGTGGTATCCTGTTATGGCAACCATAGCACACTAAAACAAGGGACATGGAAGTAGGGAACAGAATGACAAACATCAGAGGGAAGGGGGATAGGGGAGTGGGAAGAGATAAACCAAAGGGCTTATATGCATAACCAATGGACACATACAATAGTGTGGGGAAGACAGGAAAGGGGTGGGAGCAGGGAGGAGGGGGTCATTGGTGGAAAAAAGGGGGGAACATCTGTATCTTTCAGATGACTGTTTGTTGCACATTCCTATTAGACCAGAGAAAAGATAAGGCAGTTGGCAGTCAAAGATTCTAGGAGACCTGAGCAGTTTATCTCTCCCTCCAGCTGCCCAGTGAAATTTCAGGATGGAGAAACTAAGCCAGCTAGTGGGGGATGGAGTGGCTTTAGGGAGGAGCCTCCCAGGGCAGCCAGTTTGAAGCAGGCCTGCTGTGTGCTGATTATTAGCAGGCAGGTTCCTGGAGATGGCAGCATTAGCTAATGATTACTCCTTCGGGCAGTACAACTGCCTTTTTGCTTTTTCCCTAACAATTTGCAGCAGGAGAGGACAAGCAATGGGCGCAAATAAAACAAAGATCTTTGCCAGGGCCATATGTTTCTCACTAGGTTGGGGAGCCTTAGCAAAGCATATAGAAAGAATCTCTTTCTCTTGGCTAATTTCAACACTCCCCCTCCACATCAGCCCTTTAGCAGAGCACAGCCTCCATAAATGTCAGGCTGCCTGGGGAGCAATTAGACCATTGCATCCCTCATTATGGGTCGTAAATTTTCTATTCCAATCATCCTGTTGAACTCACAGTCCTGCCCATCCCATTACTCTCACCATCCCCACCCCAAATACCCGGAGGCATTGTATCATGTGTATTTCTGGTTCCAGGCTTGAGTTCCCACTGTATACTCCAATGGGAATGCCTTCCTTCCCTCTGTCTAGTTCCAATCCTTTACCTACTTCTAGGCTGAACTAAGCCCCTGTCTTCCATGAAGTCTTCCTTGGTCATCACAACCTGCAGTTAGATGTCTTTCCTAGAATCATAGTAGTACAGTGTAATGACAGTAATATAATGGAGCTGCATACAAGAAGCTGTGGAAGCCCAGATGGGAGCAGGGCGTGGATGGGGCAGGGAATAGAAGAGAGGAGAAACATCCCTGTCTGTACACCTACTGTGGCACTTCCTGGCTTGGCACCTAATCACATGCTGCCCTGGGAACCTGTGTGGCATCACAGTTTAACCCTTAGGTCACCTTATATTTTATTTATATTGATCACTGGTACCTCGGTGCTCACCCCCAAGCTTACCCCTCTCCCCACTCCACCCTCATCATCTATACTTTACCTGTGGCATGTGTCACTAGCTATCTTCCCAAGTGACTTGTAGTTCTCTAAACCTAATAGGAGTTGAATATACATCTAAAGGTGAATTTAAATCCAGCGTTGCATCTCAGTGAATTTTTGAGAAAACTGAAAAATAACTACCTTGTGATTATTTTTTGTCATCATTAAAATGTCAATCTGGTGCTTGAAGGAAGAGCTAGCTTCTCTCTGTGAACCGTTCCGTACCTAGAAATGTATGTGAGCAGATAGTGAATTGGCAGTTACCAGATGTGGCAAGAGGGCAGAAGCTGAAGGAAATTTAAAAAAATGCCTAACACAGAATCCCTGACATTGAAATGCTGAGATTAATGGGGAAGACAATATACTGAGTGTTACAATGAAGGGTGGGCAAGGAAATTGGAAGCAGAGAGGACAGAAAGGGGATGGGAATGAGGAATGTTTATTGAGAACCCACTATGCCAGGTTCTTCGACTACTGCTTTACATGGATAATCTAATTCAAATGTTTTAGCAGCCCTAGAAATTTGGTACTGTTATTACACCCATTTCTTTTTTTTAAGAATAGTTTATTGATTTTTAGAGAGAGAGAAAGGGAGAATGAGAGAGAGAGAAAGGGAAAATGAGAGCGAGAGAAACATCACATCAATGTGAGAGCGCAATATTGATCAGCTGCCTCCTGCACACCCCCTACAGGGGATCAATCTGGGCATGTGCCCTGACCAGGAATCAAACCGACAACCTTTTTTTTATTATTATTAATTTATTTTTGTTACAGATGTTTCTCCTTTTTCCCCCATTGACTCCCTCCTCCCCCTCTCTCCCTGCCCCGTCCCCAGTTTTGTTGTCCATGTCCATTGGTTATGCATACATGCGTACAGGTTCTGTGGTTCATCGCTCCCCTCCCCCACCCCCTCTTCTGGCAATTGTCAGTCTGTACCCTACTTCCACGTCTCTGGGACTACCCTTTTCCTCAGACTGTTATGTTCATTATATTCCAGAAATAAGTGAGATCATATGATATTTGTTTTTCTCTGCTTGGCTTGTTTTGCTTAGGATAATAGTTTCCAGCATTTCCCTTAAGAACAGGAACAAGACAAGGATGCCCACTTTCACCACTCTTATTTAACATAGTACTGGAAGTCTTAGCCACAGCAATCAGACATGAAGGAAAAATAAAAGGGATCCAAATTGGAAAGGAGGAAGTGAAACTGTCATTATTCACAGATGACCTGATATTATACATAGAAAACCCTAAAGACTCCACCAAAAATCTACTAGACTTAATAAATGAATTTGGCAAAGTAGCAGGATATAAAATTAATGTCAAGAAATCTACAGCATTCTTATACACCAATGATGAACTCACAGAAAGAGAAACTAAAAAAACAATCCCAATTACCATCGCGGCAAAAAAATTAAGATACCTAGGAATAAACTTAACCAAAGAAGTAAAGGACCTATTTGCAGAAAACTACAGGACATTGAAAAAAGTAATAGAGGAAGATATAAAAAAGTGGAAGCACATAACTTGTTCATGGATTGGAAGAATTAACATCATTAAAATGTCCATATTACCCAAAGCAATCTATAGATTCAATGCAATCCCCATCAAAATACCAACGACATATTTCATAGAACTAGAACAAATGCTTCAGAAGTTCATATGGAACCAAAAAAGACCCCGAATAGCTACAGCAATCTTGAAAAAGAAGGACAAAGTAGGTGAGATCACAATACCGGACATCAGGTTATACTACAAGGCAACCTTTTGATGGGCAGGACGACACCCAACCAACAGAGCCATACAGGCCAGAGCTACACCTATTTCTGACATGACAAAATGCAAGGTTAATTGACTTGCCCAGAGCTGCACGCCTAAAAAGTAAAAAAGGGCAAGATCTGAAGCCATGTCAGTTGCACTCTGAGGTTTGTACTGTACTGCTCACCACGGGTGCTGAACTGGCATATGCAGTACTAATCACCATCATCACATAATGCCTTGGCTCTGATTTCTTGGTGACTCGACATTTTCTTGGTAGGAATGAGGAAGTTGTGTCTGCTCCTCCAAGTCAAGGTGGAAGGGGAGAAGCAAATGCAAGAGCAGCCAAAGAAATCTCTAAATGTCACCATCACAGTACTTCCTCTTGAGAGCTTGGAGGGCCTTTACAAACTAGCCCTCCCCACTCAACTAGCAATTGGGGTAATGCATCCCAGGGAGAGAAAAGAGGCCTGCCCTGGGTTCATACGACCTTCTTCAAACAAGAGCCAGACATTCTGTGAACAGTCTTTTCCAGACACAGTTAAGAGGAACCAACAGCCCAGACTTCACCAGCTGGGCCACTGAACTGACCAGGGGGACATAGAAAGCTTCTGGGTCCTAGTGCCAGCCATTCATATTCTCAACTCTCTTCTCAGTTACCACCACCTAAAGGTTAAGATGAATCTGTCTTCCCTCCTCTCACACAGGAAATGCAAGTTCCTTGGCACATACCATGCCCCCTCCTTAAACTGCCCAGCTCCTGTGTCCTGCCCTGAAGCATTGTGGTCCTATAACTCTTTATGTTTTGCAGCAAGTTTTGATTACAAAAACTCTCAGAAGTAAAATAATTTATCCTTGTTAAAGGACGCAGCCAAAATCAATATGTGCATTGCATCTTATATAGCAGTCATTTCATTTATGCTAATTAAATAATAAATCCACAATCGATTATTTGGCTATATACAAATGGAAAGTAATGAAAGTGGCCCATGTAAATAAATTCATGTCCTCACTCCCTTTTTAATCATCTCGAATGGTCTGCACATTCTTCCTACAAATGTGTTCACACTCTAGGTCTGCTTGAAGAATTGGAAGGTCCCTTACCTGTACATTAGATCTTGAAGGCCAACTGGGTAACAAGGAGCAAATCGTAGCCCTATTGTAATGAATGGGAATTGAGAGGATAAAAATGTTTACTGCACACAGCCCACACTCAGTTTCCACTGCAACTTGGTCTGAATCATCATTGGCTTTTGGTTCATAAGAACCAAATTTCTGGTGACCTGTAGATCCCCAGACCAAAGGCTTGGAATGACATTGAGAATATTATGAAACCATTTTTGCTTCAAGATCTCCACACTCCTAGCTTTCTGCAGTGGTTTTGGAACACTGCATACACCCAGATAATATTGGTGTCCGGACATCTCCTTAGGGCTTATTTCAAACTGGTCACCTTCCCTGTAAAATGCCATTGATGGCAACTGAGAGGAAGCTATTTTTAGTAAGCAAAACAGGGCATAGCTCCAGCAGACGCCTCAAATGTGCTTTCTCACAACCTGTTTCTCTGGACAAAAAAATGAAGTTCTAATACAGATTGAGGAGAAAGGAAATGCGTGGAGTAATTGTAAAAGCCCAGCTCCCTGATCCCAGGCCATGGGTTACAAGGGATATGGGGTGACCTTTAACCCTGTTCAGTGCATTCCAACCTTCCTTACTCTGGCCTAATCCTGGGCTCCTCATTGTTTCCTTTGTCTTCTTGAATGCAGTGTGGAAAAGTGGAAAGGGTACAGCCTCCAGAATCAAAGATCTGGATTGACTCTGCCACTTAGTAGCTATGTGACTTTGGGTAATTATGTCACCTCATCTGTAAATTGGGGCTATGCATGGTTGTTCTGAGGCTAAGAGGAGATGATTCAAGTAAAGAAGCTGACACATGATAAGCCTTCAATAAACGGGAATTTTTACTGCTAATACTGAAGGTCAGAACCCTTTATTTCATGTCTTCTCTATTCCTAACAATGATTAGCACAGTTGCTTCATGAATAAAGTAGCCTTTGATGAGTTCTTGCCATGTGCCAGGAACTGTACTAGATGCTATGCATGCCTTGTTAGGGCATGTGAGGGTAGGTGGGAACAAGTAGGGAGACGATGGTTATAACTGAAGGAATAATCTGTTTCCTGAACTTCTGCCAATTTCAGCAACCATTATTAATCATGGAGATGCTCACATCAGAGTCGTTCAATAAGGCACCGTTAATCCAGATCAAGGTTATTTACCGTGTAGTTCACCTAACACATTTGCCCTCCTTCAATAATTCCTTGGGTTCACCCTAAGCTAAACAGGCAGAAAGGTCCTGCTGTGCAATTTGCATGTCTTTGTGTGTGCATGTGTGTGCAAGTGTTTGATTGTTTGTGGTTTATTTACATTAACCACCCACCTTCCTTTGAGTTCCTGTGCTGGTTCTTGGAAAGGAGGATCAGGCAACTGATGCAAGCCTGACTTGGTGTTAGCTTCACTTTGCAAGGTTGGAACCCCCTTGGAGAACTGAGATTCCAGAAGCCCCAACATGAGTGGGGTAGGGTATTTGGGGGTGTGGCCAAAACAAAGGAAGACTTTAACAGACACTTTATTGCAGATTAAAAGACTGAGATCTACAAGGCTTGCCTTTGTCCATACTACCTCACTTCATCCCAGATTCCACTTCAACTCACTATCCAGGCCTCTAGTTTTCCTCCTGTAAAATAATATACCATAGGGACTTTATCAACAGGTCACTGAGTCAACAGCAGAGCTGGATTAGAGCCTACCTCTAAACCGTGTTAGCCCAGGCCCTCTAATATTCCACCATAGTGGTGCCTAGAAAGTTACAAGTAAAAGAAAACCTGGAACAAATGAACGAGGACAGGTCAAAATGAAAGCTAAACTTTCCTCCGGTTTCTAGGAAGATGCATCTGGACATATATTACATTACCACAAGTGCTGGGTCCAAGTCCTGAACGTGCAGACTTATATTCCTCTCTGGCTCCCGATCACAGCAGAATCACCATGTTAAGTGTGCCTAAAAGAACCCCAGGGGGTTAATTTAAGTCAAGTAAAAGAGCCTTTGCCAATGCCTTTTATGGCCCTTGAGATTTAATATTTTCTACAATGCTGCCTGGTCTTCCTTCACTTGCCATCTAGTTCTTATTAACAATTACTTATGAATTCAACAAAAGTCACAGACTCAATTTTTTACTCTCATTACCAAACTCAGGCATCACCTTTGAATTGAATAGTACTGCTCTCCCAATGCTCTGAGCACACCATTCCTGGAACTGTTTTATTAATGTTCAAGGCCAGAGGCTTTGAAAGAGCTACTAAGGCAACATCAGGCTGGGAAGGAGGCATGTTGCAATCCATACTGTTAAAGCCAGTGGCAAGTCAGACCTTCAGAAAGCAAAGCTGAAGTGCACCTCTGTATGATGTCTGCCCCATTTGACTTGAGAGCAGGGGCTGGGGCTGGGAAGCATCACTGTCCAGTAGTGTCTGTCATAAAGCAGCCCCATCATCAATGCCCAGTAAGGTGGCACTATGTGTCCTATTTATCAAATCCAATATTTTTCAACTCTTAACATCAAAAGACCTGTGCAGCATTTGACATTGAGAACCACACTTTGCTCTTCGATATTCCCCACTCTTGGCTTTCCTGACCCCACATTATCCTGGTCACCTTTTCAGCTTCTCCTTTACCGCTCCATTTTCTACTACCTGACCCCTAATTGTAGGTGGTACTGTCAACACCTCTATTAGTTCTTTCCAACTTTCTTGCTAGATCAGTGCTGTCCAATAGAACTTTCTGCAATGATAGAAATGTTCTATATCTTGACTGTCTAATATTGTAGCTACAAGTTACATGTGGCCATTGAGCAATAAGTGTGGCTAGTGTGACTGAGGAACTGAATTTTAATTTCATTTAATTACAATTGATTTAAATTAACCAGCTAAATGTGGCTAGTATCTACCTTATTGGATAGTGTAGACCCTTGCATGTGGTAGTCTCATCCCTTTGCGTGGCTTTAACTGGCACCTTCATGTTCATGACTCCTCAGTATTGTTTGACTTGATAACCAACTGTTTGTGGAAGATCCAATTTCATAAATGCTACCTCTGATAAAATTTCTACTTACAGACCCCCACATATACAATAAATACTTATGCAAAGCAAACATGAACAAAGGGCAGTGAATTGATTTTAATTTCATCCATATTTTTAATCCTCACCCAAGGATAAGTATATTTTTCCATTGATTTTTAGATAGAGTAGAAGGGACCATGGGAGGGAGAGAGAGAGAGAGAAACATCGATGTTAGAGAGACACATAAATTTGGTTGCCTCCTGAATGACCCCAACCAGAGCCAGGATCGAACCTGCAACTGAGGTACATGCCCTTAACCAGAATCAAACCCATGACCCTTTGATCCACAGGCTGACATTCTAACCACTGAGCTAAACCAGCCAGGGCAATTTTATCCATTCTTAAGAGAACTAGATTTTTGGACTGAACAAGACTATTCAGACAAAGAACAAATTAATTGGCTGGTTGTTGAAAAATAGAACCTATGCTCCTTTCCAAATAATTAACATTCCTTCACCACAATTACATCCTGAAGACCTTAGATTCTATCCTCTGGGTAGGCAGCATAGTGTTGGGGTTAAGATGTTGGTATCTGCGGTCAGACTGTATAGATATGAATTCTAGCTCTACCATTTATAAAATGTAAATTTGGGCAAATTACTTAACCTTTCAGTGCCTCAGTTTTCTCATTATAAAGTAGGCATACTAATAGTACTTACTTCACAGGGTTATTGTGAAGATTAAATGAGATAATACATAAAATTTCACTTAGTGCAATGTCTGGCATATAATAATGGTAATAATAATAGCTAATATAGACCTGGATTACAAGCTTCTTGAGTTCACTAAATCTGACTTAGACATAGCATGCATTAGAAAGTCTAGGGGCTCTGGATCTCAGGTCCAAAATAAAGACCTTTTAAGGAGGTCCCCAAATCCTAGACACCTTCAGTAGCATAACTGTCTGGTCAGCATAGGGCTGTACACTCACTTTTGGAGTAGTCTCAGCCACTTGCTCTTCAAGACTTGTAGGGACTGCTGACTATAATAGCCAACTACACATTTCTGAAAGATGTTCTGGATTTATAAAGGGACAGTTCCCAAAACTGCTGAGGTTTTTATCATATTTCACTATAGCATGAGGCAATGGAGCCCCCTTTCCATAAATCTATATTCCAAGATTCTATGAGCTAAGCAGAGGGCTTCATTTTCTCTAGTTATGTCTGTCTGTCTGTCTATCTATCTATCTATCTATCTATCTATCTATCTATCTATCTATCTATCTATCTATCTATCATCTATCTGGATATATAATATTAATATATAATATGTTAAACACACCATATAATATAAAACACACACATGTCCTACATATGTGGAGGAGTTTCCCCTATTTGAGTGGGTCCTTAAAACCTACAACTCTAGCTGGAAAACCATGTGTATCCTTGCTGGTTTGGGGACAGACACATAGCTCAATTCACATGTATTTGCAGTCCTTCCATGTCGCATCTACCACATGTACCTGTGCACAAAAGCATGGCTGTTGTATCTGCAAAAACACTGTCTTTTGCACAGCAAGCAAGATAATTGGAAGCTGAGACCTTAAAGTCAACATTTGTCTTTAGATTGAGTGTTCTAGTAACAGTTAATTAGTATCCTCATTCATAGCATTATCCTCTATCCTAAATCATGAACCTTAATATAGGGGCTGCTTCCATAGATACTAAAGAGTTGGCATTCTTCCCTTTGTGCACCACTTCTTTCTTCCTTGCCTTAAATGCACCAGCTGTAAAACAAGGTCTTCCATTATTTCTCCACATGGCAAGCTGCAGTTATGTGCTACATCTAGTGCTAAGAATACATCCTCAGCAATGGGACTGCACTGTCACTCTTGCATTTATTTATTGAGCAGAGAGAAAACAGAGCTGGGGAAGTAACTGAATCAGGGCAGCCTAAGTACAATAAGAGCTCATGCTGGCTACTCTTTAGGGTGAAGCAAGTGGTTATCAGCCAGATACCTTGCTTTCTACCCTCTGCCTGGGGCACAATGGGAAGTAAGACGGTAAATTCTATGGATCCAGTCGTTCCAAAACCAGCTTCCTTTCCTCCTGCATGAGTAGTGTTTGCTCTGTTTCTAGTCTGTACCCTGAGCCAAGAATCCCCTTCCTTTGCCCAGGGAGCATCAGATCCAGGACTCCATGAGAATAGGCAAATACCATAAGAACAAACTATGATTAGGCAGCATGTCAACCCTGAACCTGGGCCAAAGGACTCTTGGAAGCTTTTACAGATGAAAGCATGTGTAGGTAACCCTCTGATAATCTAGCTAAATAAAATCAAATTCTATTATTCTGCCCAAATTAAAATTTGGATATAGGGAAAACCTGTAACTCCTGCTGATTATAAACATCCAACATTTTTACAAATAGTACAACAGTTAATAGGTGTATACCCATATGCATACACCATAACCTCTTAGTGCTGGGCTTGGCAAACTATGGCCCAAAGTTCAAAGCCATCACACTGCCATTTATTTTTGCATAGTCACAAGTTGAGAATAATTTTTACATTTTTAAATGATTGAAAAAATCAAAAGAAGAATATTTCATGATACATGACAATTATGTGAAATACAAATTTCAGGGTCCATAAGCAAAGTTGTATTGAAACACAGCCATGCCCATGTGTTTCTGCATTGTCTATGGTTATTTTCTAACTATAGTGGCAACGTTGGAGCAGAGACTGCAAAGCCTAAAATACCTATTGTCTAGCCCTTTAGAAAAATAATTTGGCCTTGGATCAGTTGGTTAGAGCGTCGTCCTGAAACTCCAAGGTTGCAGGTTTGATTCCTGGAGAGGGCACATACAAGAATCAACCAATGAATGCATTATACATGAAACAAATCTCTCTCTCTCTCAAGTCAATAAATAAAAATTTTAAAATTGCCAACCACTTTCTTAGTCATCCAATAGCCTCTTTTATAAAAATGTTAACATTAACTGTTAAATTTACATTAAGACTTTTATAGGGATCAAATTAGATGATGTGTATAAATGTGCCTTCTTGGAAATTTGAAAGGCAGCATGGAGGCAGGAAAGAAATCTGGGGTCTTCTGAGAGATGGCTTGTCAGTTCCTTCATGATAATGGCAAGGATCTATTCAACACAATAAATATGTGCTAAGCCTCTGAATGGCAAAAAAATTGGTTAAGAACTCAAGAGCTGGAGGGATCTTTATTTGGGTAGTGGCTCTACCACTTGCTTAATATGTAAGTTGGAGAAGTCTTGTAGCCTCACTGAGCCTCTTTCCTTATCTGTAAAATGGGTTAATAATATTTCAGCCCATTTAGTGTTCTCAGCCATCCAGTAAAAGAAATAATTAGCTATGTCAAAGTGTTTTTTAAATGCAAAAATAAAAATGTCTTGCATAGTGGTGTGACTATTATTACATGCATTGTCTCTCCCTAATTGTCTTGTTTGGTCAACTCCTTCAAAAATAACAGATATATTAAGCATGGATTCTCCTTACAGAAACTAATTACACATATTGCCTTTTTTTTTTAGGTGGGATTCTGTGATCCTGCCTTCTATTACACACTCGGTCGGCTTATTTGACATGGAAAGCTAGACTCCTTCATCTCACTGCTACCATGCTACGCACTCTGCCCCAATGCCCATTTGTCACATAGCAGAAAGCACCCAAAACATATTTCAAAATGAATCAAGGTATACAATTTGAATTACAGATGGCCTGGAGGAGATTCCAGAAAAAATATAGCCACATAAAAATAAACAAGTGCTATATTATGCTGACTAGGAAAGCTGGCTAAGCAGTTAGATGGGCTTGGGATTGAATCCCCACTCGGTCCTTTACAGCTATGAGGTGTAGAACAAGTCCTACTCATCTTTTTGAACCTACTAAAAACCATTTGAGGCATCATCATTGCCCCCTGAGATGGTATTATTATCCCTTACATGACTATCAAGGCTCTGTAAGACCTGGTTCATATATAACTCTTTCTCTCTCCCTTCAGGCCTTATTGTACTTGGTTCAGTTCCTCGAATGTTCCATGTTTTTTCTGACCAAAGGGACTCTGCATGGGCTGGAAATGAAACCCTCCTCTCCCATTCAACTCTTGTGCACTTCATCTAGTTAACAGCTATTAACCTTTCAGACCTCAGTTTGAATGTAATTTCTCCAAGAACGTTCCTTTTTTTTAAATTAATTTATTTTTGTTACAGAAGTTTCTCCTTTTTGCCCCACAGACACCCTCCTCCTGATCCCGCCTCCTCCCTACAGCATTGTTGTCTATGTCCGTTTCTTCCCTCCACCATGCCCACCTACTCTGAGGTTTGTCAGTATGAACCCTACTTCTATGTCTCTGGATCTATTTTGTTCATCACTTTATTTTGTTCATTATATTCCACAAATAAATGAGATCATGTGATATTTGTCATTCTCTGATTGGCTTATTTTGCTTAGCATAATACTCTCCAGGTCCCTCCATGTCATCTCAAAGGATAAGAGATCTTTCTTTCTAACAGCTGCATAGTATTCCATTGTGTATATGTACCACTGCTTTTTTATCCATTCATCTACTGATGGACACTTGGGCTGTTTCCAGATCTTAGCAATTGTAAATAGTGCTGCTGGGAACATAAGGGTACAAATATTCGTTCTGATTGGTGTTTCAGGCTTCTTGAGATATATTCCTAGAAGTAGGATTACTGGGTCAAATGGTAGTTCAATTGTTAAATTTTGAGGAAACACCATATTGTTTTCCATAGTGGCTGCACCAGTCTGTATTCCCACCAGCAATGTACTAGAATCCCTTTTTCTCCACAACCTCTCCAGCACTTGTTGTTAGATGGTTTGTTGATGGCAACCATTCTGGCAGGTGTGAGGTGATAACTCATAATCATTTTAATTTGCATCTCTCTGATGATTAGTGACATTGAGCATCTTTTCATACATCTCTTGGCCATTTGTATATCTCCTTGGGAGAGGTGTCTTTTTAGGTCTTCTGCACATTTTTAATTGGAATTTTGTCTTCCTTTTGTTGTTTCTCTTGCCTTAGGGGTTGTATCAGTGAAAATTCTGCTGCGTGCAATGTCTGGAATTTCGTTGCCTACATTTTCTTCTAGGATTTTTATGGATTCACGAGTCACATTTAACTCTTTTATGCATTTTGAGTTTCTTCTTGTGTATGGTGTAAGTTGATGCTCTAGCTTCATTTTTTTGCATGTGGCGGTCCAATTTTCCCAACACCATTTATTAAAGAGGCTGTCTTTACTCCATTGTATGCTCTTGCCACCTTTGTCAAATATTTATTGAGCATCATGTCTTGGGTCAATTTCTGGGTCCTCTGTTCTGTTCCATTGATCTATATGCCTGTTCTTGTGACAGTACCAGGTTGTTTTGATTAAAATGGCTTTGTAGTATAACCGGATATCAGTATTGTGATCCCTCCTACTTTGTTCTTCATTTTCTAGATTGCAGTGGCTATTCGGGGTCTTTTGTGGTTCCACATGAACTTTTGGAGTATTTTCTAGTTCTGTAAAATATGTTGTTGGTATTTTAATTAGTTGCATTGAATGTATACATTGCTTTGGGTAGTAAGGACATTTTAATGATGTTAATTTTTCCAATCTATGAACAAGGTATATGCTTCCAGATTTTTATATCTTCCTTTCTCTTTTCAATGATCTGCAGTTTTCTGTGAATAGTTTCTTTACTTCTTTCGTTAAGTTTATTCCTAGGTATCTTAATTTTTTCGCTACAGTGGTAAATGGGATTTTTTATTTTTTTTTTAGTTTCTCTGTCTGTGAGTTCATTGTTGGTATATAAGAATGCCTCCCCTTTCCTTATGTTAATTTTATATTCCACTACTTTACCAAATTCATTTATTAGCTCTAGTAGATTTTTTTTTCTAGACAAATACACTTTTATTTTTTTATTTTTTTTAAATAATTTATTTTATTATTAATTTGTTTTTGTTACAGATGTTTTTCCTTTTTTTCCCCATTGACACCCTCCTCCCCCTCCCCTTCTCCTCCTCCCCATCCCTGTTGTCCATGTCCATTGGTTATGCACCCATGCACATAGGCTCTGTGATTTATCTCTTTCCCCCGCCTCCCCCCTCCTCTGAGGCCCGTCATCCCATACTCCACCTCCATGTCTCTGGGTCAATTTCGTTGTTCAGTTTACTCAGTTCTCCTGTGTGTTGCCGGCTTCCTCCGTTGGTGTGGGGGTCGCTCGGCTCCGTCGCCCCGCCTGGGCTCCCCCGTTGGTGTGGGGGTCGCCCCGCTCCCCCGCCCCGTCTGGGTTCCCCCGTGGTGGCGGGGTCGCGGCTCCCCCGCTCCGCCTGGGTTCCCCCGTGGTGGGGGGGTCGCCCGGCTCCCCCACCCCGCCTGGGTTCCCCCGTGGTGGGGGGGTCGCCTGGCTCCCCCGCTCCGCCTGGGTTCACCCGTGGTGGCGGGGTCATGGCTCCCCCGCTCCGCCTGGGTTCCCCCGTGGTGGGGGGGTCGCCCGGCACCCCCGCTCCACCTGGGCTCCTCCGTGGTGTGGGGGGTCGCTCAGCTTCTGCAGGCGCCCCTGGCTGCAGAATCTCGTTTCCTTTCAGGTGACAAGGAGGGTCCTGGAGGGCCGTATGCCGTCTCCATTCTGCTGCTTCTTTAATTTCGTAGTTGCAGGGCTTCCATTCAGCTTGATTTCATGCGGTCTTTAAGTGATAGTTATTCTGTGATTTAGTTGTAACTTTGATGTGGTTGTGGGAGGACGCGATTCCGCGTCCACCTAGGCCGCCATCTTGACCGGAAGTCCTAAACTATTCTTTATTTCAGTTAGTGCCTCCTTCATTTCTAACTGTGTATCCATCATTTCTGACTGGTCCCTTTTTATGCTCTTGAGGCCCTCACTAAGTTCACCGTGGTTCTCACTAAGTCCATTGAGCATCCTTATAAGCAGTATTTTGAACTCTGCATCTGTTAGGTTGCTTAACTCCCTTTCACTTAGTTCTTTTCCTGGAGTTTTGTTTTGTTTTTTCATTTGGGACCTGTTTCTTTGTCTCTTCATTTTGGCTGCCTCCCTGTGTTTGTTTGTATGTATTACTTAGCGAGAGGTGTGGGGCTAGCTGAGACCAGATGCTGCTTGTTTGAAAGAATTTAGGAAAAGCTGAAGCAGGATCCAAGACAGGCCAATCCTGTGGTAAAGCAACTGGCAACAGATTGGGTGGGCCTGGAAGTTGGGTGGGGCGGGGCCTCAGGGAATCACCAGGGCGGGGCCAACAGTGTGAGCCAGGTTGCTGGAGTCCCAGAAATGGCGGCGTCTACCGCCCCAGGGAAGGCCTCACCAAAGGAACAAAAGCCTCTGATAGCACGTCTGTCCAGGTCTGTCCAGGAGAAAGCTGCCTCTCCAGCCCTCGCCCCAATGCCAAACAGCTCAGTTCTTCCCCATATGACTCTGGTGCCTTTCAGGCTGCCTCCCCCACGCTGGAGCCCGGAGGGAGCGAGTCCGAGTAAGTCTGTGCGCGGGCCCTTTAAGAGGAGCTGCCGGGGGCTCCAGCCGCCTCAGCCTCAGTTCCCACTGGTTTCTCCAGCCAGAAGTTATGGGGACTTCTCTTCCTGGCACTGGAACCCTCATCTGGGCGCCTGGTGTGGGACGGGGACCCCTCAGTCCTCAGGGAGGACCTTCCCAGCTGAGGTGTCCTCCTAATTTTTATCCGCCACACGTGGGTGTGGGACCAGCCCATCATGCCTCCGCCCTCCTACCAGTCTCGATGCGGCTTCTTCTTTAATTTCGTAGTTGTCAGACTTCCATTCAGCTTGATTTCAGGTGGTTTTGAATGATGGTTCTTCTGTAGTTTAGTTGTAACTTTGATGTGGTTGTGGGAGGACGTGATACTGCATCTACCTACGCCGCCATCTTGACCGGAAGTCTCCTCTAGTAGATTTTTGATGGAGTCTTTAGGGTTTTCTATGTACAGTATCTTGTCATCTGCAAATAATGACAGTTTCACTTCCTCCTTTCCGATTTGGATCCCCTTTATTTTTCCTTCATGTCTAATTGCTGTGGCTAAGACTTCCAGTACTATGTTAAATAAGAGTGGCAAAAGTGGGCATTCCTGTCTTTTTTGTACTCTTAAGGGGAATGTTTTAGTTTTTGTCCAATGAGAATGTTGCCTGTAGGTTTTTCATATATGGCCTTTATTATGTCGAGATATCATCCCTCTATTCCCACATTGCTGAGCATTTTTATCAGAAATGGGTGCTGGATTTTGTCGAATGCTTTTTCAGCATCTATTGATACGATCATATGGTTTTTCTTTTTCTTTTTTTTTAATGACATTTATTTGATTTGTGAATATTGTACCAGCCTTTCATCCCTGGGATGAATCCCACTTGGTCATAGTGAATAATTTTGTTAGTGTATTGCTGGATTCGATTTGCTAATATTTTGTTAAGGATTTGGGCATCTATGTTCATCAGGGATATCGGCCTGTAGTTTTCTATCTTTGTAGTGTCTTTATCTGGTTTGGAAATTAGAATTATGCTGGCTTCATAAAACAAGCTTGGAAGTCTTTCTTCTTCTTGAATTTTTTGGAATAATTTGAAGAGAATGGGTGTTAGTTCTTCTTTGAATGTTCAGTAAAACTCCCTGGTGAAGCTGCCTGGGCCCTGGCTTTTGTTTGCTTGGAGTTTCTTGATTACATATTCAATTTACTTAGTTGTTATTGATCTGTTCAAATTTTCTATCTCTTCCCAGTTCAGGTTTGGAAGATTGTGTGATTCTAGATAATTGTCCATTTCGCTTAGATTCTCCAATTTGTTGCCATATAATTGTTCATAGTATTTTGTAACAATCCTTTGTATTTCTGTGGTGTCAGTTGTTACTTCTCCTTTTTTGTTTCTAATTTTATTTGGCGTCTCTCTCTTTGTTTCTTGGAGAGTCTAAGGGTACATCAATCTTGCTTATTTTTTCAAAGAATCAGCTCTTTGTTTTATTGATTTGAATATATTTTTTTAGTTTCTATATCATTTATTTCTGCTCTCCCCTTTACTATTTCTTTCTTTCTACTTGCTCTGGGTTTTCCTTTTGTTTCTTTCTTATACTTTAAGTTGTGATAGTCAATTAGAAATTTTTCCTTGTTTCTTGAGGTAGGCCTATAGTGCTATGAACTTCCCTGTCAGGACTGCTTTCATTGCATCCCATAGATTTTTTGTTTTTGTGTGTTCAGTTTCATTGGTTTCCAGGAAGTTTTTAATTTCTTCCTTAATCTCCTTGGTAACCCATTCATTGTTTAATAACATGCTGTTTATCCTCAATGTGTGAATGTTTTTGAGTGTTTTTATTGTAATTGATTTCTAGTTTCATGCCATTGTGATCTGAGAAGTTGCTTCATATGATTTCAATCTTCTTGAACTTGCAGAGACTTAGTTTGTGTCCTAACATGTGGTCTATCATTGAGAATGTCCCATGTTCACTTGACAAGAATGTGAATTCTGCAGTTTTGGGGTTTAGTTCTCTGTACATATCTATTAAATCCATATGATCTAGTGCATCATTTAGAGTCTCTGTTTCTTTGCTAATTTTTTACCTAGATGATCTATCCAGTGATGTCAGTGGGGTGCGGAAGTCCCCTGCTATGATTGTATTGTTGTCGATTTTCCTTTGAATTCCTCCAGAAGTTTTTAAATTATTTTGGTGCTCCTATATTGAATGCACTTATGTTTAACAATGTTATATCCTCGTGTTGGATAGATGCTTTCAATATTATGTAGGGGCCTTTTATGTCTCTAGTTATGGCCTTCATTTTAAAGTATATTTTATCAAATATGAGTATTGCTACCCCAGCTTTTTTTTCCTTTCTGATTGTTTGGAATTTTTTTTTCCACCCCTTCACTTTCAACCTATGTGAGTCTTTTGTTGTGAGGTGGGTCTCTTATAAATGACATATATATGAGTCATGCTTTCTTATGTATTCAGTTACTATGTGTCTTTTAATCTGAGTGTTTAATCCATTTACATTTAAGGTTATTATTTACATGTTCTTATTTATTGCCATTTTTGTTTATTGTGGTTATGTTTCTCTTCCTATTTCTTCTGCTTATTACAGCAGTCCTTTTTACATTTCTTGCAGTGCTCGTTTGGTGCTGATATATTGCGTTAGCCTTTTTTGTCTGGGAAGCTCTTTATTTGACCTTCTATTTTGAATGATAGCCTTGCTGGGTAGAGTAGTCTTGGATTTAGATCCTTGTTTTTCATGACCTTGATTACATCATGCCATTCCCTTCTGGCCTTTAGTGTTTCTGTTGAGAAGTCAGCTGATAGCCTTATGAGGGTTTCTTTGTAGATATCTTGTTGCTCTTCTCTTGCTACCTTTAGGATTCTCTCTTTGTCTTTAACTTTTGGCATTTTAATTATGATGTGTGTTTGTGTGGGCGTCTTTTGGGTCTTCTTACCTGGGGCTCTCTGGGCTTCTTGAACTTGTGTGCCTTTTTCATTCACCAAGTTAGGGAAGTTTTCTGTCACTATTTTTTAAATATGTTCTATAACCCTTGCTCATTTTCTTCTTCTTCTGGGACTCCTATGATGCATAGTTTACATTTCATGTTGTACCGCAGTTCTCTTAAGCTGTCTTCCTGTTTTCATTTTTTCTTTTTGGTTATCTGTTTGGGTGATTTTTTCTACCTGGTGTTTTAATTCACTGATCCAATCCTCAGCTTCCTCTACTCTGCTGGTTATTCCTTCCAATGTATCCTTTATTTCTGTGATGTCATTCTTCATTTCCGCTGGGTGGTTTTTCATTTCCAATTGGTTGATTTTCAATGTTTCTATATCTTTCCGCATGCTGTTGAGCTCTTTGCTCATGCTGTTGAGCTTCCTCATAATCATTATTCTGAACTCTACCTCTGATAACTTGCTTAATTGAATTTCATTTATCTCTTCTGTAGAAATCTTTTGTTTTTTTCATTTGGGATTTGTTTCTTTCACCATTTTGGCTGTCTCAGTGGGTTTTGGAGTCTGCCATATTTTTCCTGTGGTTCTTGGTGTTCTTCTGCTTGTGGGTCCCTCTACTGGGTTTGAATCTCCAAGAAAGTTCTAACTAACCCTATCCCCATGGCTACACAATTGCTTTGGTTCCTCATTACTGACCCCACTGCACCCTGTACTTCTGTGTACTAGCATTTGACACCAATACTTCCATTTTTAAAAGTGGAAATTGGATATTAATTTTTTTTTATCCTCACCCGAGGACATTTTTTCTTTTTTTTTTTTTTTGTTCAGACAGAGTAGGAGGGAGAGAGAGGAAGAGAGAGAGAGAGAAACATCAACGTGAAAGGGCCACATCGACTGGCTGCCACCCGCACGACCAACCAGGGCCGGGGACAAACTGCAACCGAGGTACATGCCCTTAGCGGGAACCGAACCTGGGTCTCTCCAGACCGCAGGCTGACGCTCTAACCGCTGAGCCAAACCGCCCAGGGCTGGATATTAATTTTTAAATGCCTGTCTCTCCCATGAGATCAAGGGCTGGATCTGGTCACCATTTTATCCCTAGCACCTAAATTTGTACCTGCGACATAATAGAGGATCAATAAATATGTATTATAAAAATGAATGAATGCGTCTGTGGCATGCTCTTCCTTACAGGACATTAACATTATCTTACAGAGTTCAAAGTTCCAGAAGGCGAACATCTGCACAGAGGTCAGCTGTCTGATGGCAAAATGACTTGAAGATCAGGAAGAACCCTTTCAGAGTAGTACTTCCAACCTCACTACTGACATAATTTCAGCAAAAATCAATTTCTCTTTGCTGTTGCTAGTTAGAATGCTATTAGAAGCCAAAAAATGAAGCCCATATTTAGGGTGTTTAAATATCTTTTGGAACTAGTGTGGCTCAGTGGCTGAGCATCGTCCCATGCACCAAGAGGCTGCTGGGTTGATTTCTGGTCAGAGCACATGCCCAGGTTGTGGGCCAAATCCCCAGTGGGGGGCATGCAGGAGGCAGCCAATTGATGTTCTCTCTCATCGATGTTTCTCTTTCTTTCTCCCTTTCCCTTCCTCTCTCTCTAAAATCAATAAAGAGAACAAGTTTATAAATATTTTTTGGACATTGCACATGATTTATTAATATCAACAGAAGCATAGCTGAGCTGGCTGATGTTTTCTTATATTGTAGCAAAACAAGGTGTCTATTTTCCCCAGCAGGTGTGTGAATCCTGTAACTTCAATCAATGTTAATGACAGCACATGCCTGCAAAAAGAGCAAAGTGAATGAGGGAGGCTATTCCTATTATAATCTTCTCACAAGAACAGCCACTCTGGTCAGTAATACCTAAGGCTAACATCTATTCTGACTCTCAAAAGCATAAAAGCTAAAAGAATTACAATAGTGGCCTATTTACAAAATGTCAGATATGACATTTGGACCATCTGATTCTGGAGGTAATACATCAGATAATGCATGCATAAAACTACAAAATTTCTCCAAATTCCATAGAGAGAAGAATTTTCTGGTTTTTTGTTTTGTTTTTGTTTTTTAGTCTTTGATTGTATCTGGAGATAAAATGATAGGTGCTTAACCAGCAAGGCCTGAAAAAATTACCATTGTGGTGGAGAGGGGAGTCTGAGAAGATTCCAGGCTTCTCTGATGCTTTGTCTGGTAAGGATGATGGCAGCAGTGATCTCAAAGGGATAAGGGCAAAGTCCAAAAACTCTTTAGCTTTGCAATCCCTCCAGAGTCTCCTTCTCTGAGCATATATTCCCACAGAGGAAACTGCTCATGGGGAGGCTTAGTTGGCCAGTGAGTGTTGGTCTTGAATGCAGCCAAGTTTTGTAGGGCCAAGATGATCCTTTGCTATGCTGATACAATCACTGCCAGGCTCAGCACTGTAGTCTCTAATCCTCCAAACTCTTAGCTGCAATTGTTAGCCCTTTTCACAGATGGAAAACTGATGGTCATACAGGTTAAATGCCCTGGCCCAGGTCGCTCACCTAGTAACTGGCTGTGCTAGGAAGCACGTCTTCTTCTTCTTCTTTTTTTTTTTTTTTTTTTTTTTTTTTTTTTACTGGAGCCTTTGCTTAAAACCATTCAATCACTAATCCTTTCTTTCATTTAATAAAATCTGCATCGAGTGCATTATATTTGGTTGTCACTAGACATTGGGGGTAATAGAGCAGGGAACATAATTACCCTACAGGACACTGTTTAATCCAGTGTTTCCCAAATGGATTATCTCTGTAAAGAGCCCTCATGATTTGGCATTCCCTCATCCCCCACACTCACTATAGCTGAAATTAGTATCTAGAGGTTTCCAAAGCAGGGCATTCAGTTTCACACTTCTGTGAATCTGCTCATGCCACTTCCCCCTCTGCCTGGAATGCCTTTTCTCCCCTCAACCCTTTCCTGCCTAATTCTTCCATCTTGATTCTGTTCAAGCTCCAGCTTCTCTGAGAATGTCTCTTAGTTCATGCCACCAGGCTGAAATAGTTTTCCCTCCTCTTTGCTTCCATCGTGCCCTCTGCACACTCCATACCAATCTACATTTTGTAGTGACCATATTGTTTTCCATAGTGGCTGCACCAGTCTGCATTCCCACCATAAGTATACTAGAGTGTCCTTTTCTCCCCGTCCTCGCCAGCACTTGTTGTTTGATGATTTGTTGATGGCCACCATTCTGGCAGGTGTGAGGTGGTACTTCATAGTAGTTTTAATTTGCATTTCTCTGATGATTGGTGATACTGAGCATTTTTCCATATGTCTATTTGCCATTTGTATGTCCTCTTTGGAGAAGTATGAAAGAAAGATCTCTTACTCTTTGAGATGACATGAAGGGACCCAGAGAATATTATGCTAAGCAAAATAAACCAGTCAGAGAAAGACAAGTATCACATGATCTCACTTATTTGTGGAATATAGTGAACAGAATAAGCTGTCGATAAAAATATATCCAGAGACATGAAAGTAGGGAACAGAGTGACAAACTCAGAGGGAAGAGGGAGCAGGAAGATATAAAGCAAAGAACTTATATTCATATATGCATAACCAATGAACACAGACAACAGAATGCAGTGAAGGCCGGCGGGGGAGGCGGGAGTGGGGAAGAGGATGTCAATGGGGGGAAAAAGAGGGACATCTGTAATACTTTCAACAATAGAGATAAATTAAAAATGAAACAAAACAAAAAAATGGCACCTGCTCTTAGCAGGCTCAGCCTGGGAATGCATAGTTTGGCAAGTGCAACACACAGCTGGTATGGAGGAGGGGGGCCCTTTTCTCTAGGTGCAAGGCTTGGGAGTCCGAGTATGAACTATCCTTCAGTCCCAATGACCCCTTTGGCATCTTTTAGTCAGCAACCACAGAATTAAAGAATGAGATTCCAGGCTGGGGTTGGGGATTTTGGAGGAAACATTACACAGATTGACCTCTACAGCTCTTTCAGAACTGAAACATTGTAAGCCTAAAATAAGTAAATTAAAGAGACATTCCTATATAAGCCTGCATTTTTAGCATGTTTCCTTTCTGTTGTCTAATGTATATATATATAGTGGGGTCAAATCATAGCCGCATAGAAGAATATTTCTTCATCACTGACTTTTGTGTGTGTGTGTGTGTGTGTGTGTGTGTGTGTGTGTGTGTGTGTGCACGTGTATCTGTGTGTATTGTTTGTACTCAGCTGATGGCCCATTAACCAAATAAGACATCTACTGCTCATTTGTCTCTAGTGAAGTGAAACTCACTCTGTAGGATTCCCATTATAATAAAACAAGTTAAGATTGCCCACATTGCTGTATTTCATTTACGTAATTTGGACATTATAAATAGCACTTAGGATTGCCAGATAAAATAGAAGATGTTCAGTTTAATTTGAATTTCAGATAACAATGAATTTTTTTTTTTAATACAACTATGTCCCATGTAGTATTTGGGACATACTTATACTAAAAAAATTTGTTTCTCTGAAATTTAAATTTCACTAAGTATCCTTTATTTTTGTTTGCTAAATCTGGCAACCATATATGTGATTCCTTTGTGTATTAACAGCTTATACAGGATGTAAGATTTTCCTGGTATTGCACATTCCAAGAAAAGGTACTGGGCTTTGGGGGCGGTAATTAGTGGAAAGTAGAAAGCACCTTCATTTTTGCTGTTGACTTGTTAGGTTTTGCTATCTGCTTTCAGAGAAAATATAAATTTATTATTTCTTTAAAATAAAGTTTTTAGAATGAGGGGAATAAAAATATCTATGTCTCAGGGTTCTAGCAAGAATTAAATGTGATAACACATTTTAAGCATCTAAATAGAGTAAAAGTTACAGAAATGGAAGCTGCTAATATATTAATTATTCTATTAGTATTCTCTCTAAATCTGGAGCAATGTACTAGCTTCCTTACTTCCATCACATAACAAGAGGGACTATAACACAGGAATAACTGTTTTGGGGAGAGGGAGAAAAGGGGGCTTCCATACCTCATATTTCACCCTCAAGAACTGTATTTATATCTCAAATTATGGCACACACAACAATAGCAAATGCTTTACCCAGACAGAATTTTGATGCTGTTTATTTTCAATTATTATTTATAATGTGTGTCAGTCCTTTAATTCCATGCTGTTTTCAACCATGTTTAACATTGTCATTGGGCAAACTTTGCTAGATTTTTTAGTGAGTTGCAAAGACAGAAAGATGAGCAGCATGTTCTGATAGACATATCATAAATTAGAAACTCCAGTTCTACTACAAATTGATCCATTGTGGTTCTGGCCAAGCTACATTTCCTTTTACCCCTCTGACCTATTTAATAGATCATTAGTTTGAAAGCCCCCTAAAATCCATGAAGTACACCAGCTACAAATAGATCTTGTGTTGAGCTGGTGTTGCCTCTCCCATTATTAGTTTTTTTGTTTTGTTTTGTTTTTCATCCTCACTTGAGGATATTTTTCCATTTATCTTCAGATAGAGTGGGAGAGAGGGAGAGAGACAGAGAGAAACATCGACGTCAGTGAGACACATCGACTGGTTGCCTCCTGCACAACCTTAACCAGGACTGGGGATGAACCGCAACCAAGGTATGTGCCCTTGGCTAGAATAGAACCCACAACTCTTTGGTCCATGGGCTGACACTCTAACCGCTGAGCCAAACTGGCCAGAGCCCCATTATTAGATCTTAATGGCAATCTGCACAAAGTATCATTCATTTAGCCTTGCTGTTAGAGCTAGTTATGAATGTATACATAGTGGGCTCAAATCATAGCAGCATAGAAGAATATTTCTTCACCACTGAGCTATCTGCTGTGTCATTTTAAGTTCAAGTTGATAGTTGGTCTATATTTGGTAAAAAATAAAAATAAATGAAAATGGCCTCACTGAAAATTGATAGGGGCGATCAGTTCAAATTCTGTATGAGCAAATGACAGTGACCACATAACATTAAAAGAGAGATTAAGATTCCAGAAGGCAAGTTAATTCAAATAGAACCATGAAATTAGTTAGTCCACCCATATGGTCTATACTCCCCATAGAATGTAATGTGCCTGGGAATCAGTCCTTATGCACAGTGTTGTTCCTTCCAGTGGAGTCACACGAGGCCCTTCCAGAGAAATCCTGATCTCATTGGGCCCCTAGAGGATAGAACATCAAATGTGGACTTAACAATTGGTGAAACTGATGAACATCCTAAATTTCAGTGATCAAGTTGGTAGGGGGAGTGCAAACATGTCACTGTTCCTACTTGGGCTTTTATGAAATATTAAACACCAATAACAACCGCTCACTTAGCTTAAGAACTTTGAAATACTGAACAATCAAATGATGAACATTATCCACTTTTTGTAAAGCCATGCTACAATGTAATGTTAGGTGGCTAAGACATTACAACCAAAGTAAAATTTTGACTGTCCATATTCCATAGCAGTTTACTTTTATAATCTTAACTTCTTAACTGTCAATACTTTTGCTATGGCACAAAATTAATTTAGGTTTAAGCTATTTAATGGAAAATATATTTGATGAAAGGGTGATTTCACAGCTTGACAACACAGAGCATTTAGTATTCATCTAGTGTCACAGAGCACACTTAAGATATTATATGCTAGCAATGAGACACACATTCATCTTTATTTTGTTTAGCTTCTTTCCAGCTACTTCTCTTGATTTTGTTAAAGCCAACCCAGATTGGGTTTTACCTTTACAAGTATGCACATGAGTAGATTCCAATAATCCAGGCATTGGCTTACCTTTCCACATTGCTTGACACAAGCTCTCATCTACCATGTATTCCAGTGATACCAGTACCACTGTCCTCTGTCCTTTAATTTTGCCATTACTTTGTTCTAGCTTGTGCCTCAGGGGTAGACTTCATGGAGACAATGATCTGTTTAAAAGGAGTAGGTCATGGTGTTCCTACGCATTCCTCACAGGAACTGGAAAAGGTAGGACCTCAGTAAGTTAATTCTTGTTAAATAAAAAAATGAAAGAATGAATACTGAAATTTAACTCATCCTACAAACCTAGTTCAAATGCTTCTTCATGATGATGATGATGATGATAGCTAAACAACACTTATTATATGCTAGGAGCTAGTCTAAGTGTTTTCCACATATAAACTCATTTAATATTCACTTGAATCATATACAGTAGACCTTATATTTTCCCAACTTACAGATAAGGAAACTGCGTTCTAGAGAAGTTTAGTACTTTGCCCAGTCATCCAGCTGGTAAGTAGTAAAATTAGGATTCAAACCCAGAAACTTTGGTGCCAGATTCTATGCTTTTACACACCATGCCAAATTGTTATGCCTTCCTAGACCTCACTTAACACTTCCCAGATTTTGGCTTAACCTAACACTGTTGGCACTTAAAATAAATGGCTAGAAAACAAGTCATGCTATCTAAGTGTTTATTTCCCACACTGAATGGCGAAATACTTGGAGGCAAGGCCCATGTCTTATTTGTCTCTGTATCCTCCAGGGTTTTCACATTATCTAGACATATCATGTGTCCACAATAAATATTTTTAAGTGGATTGATTTGAAATATTAGGCTGGTCCATATGAAACTGACATTGTTATAAGTCAAAATAGTTGATAGTCAATTTCCTTTAGTTCAACCTGCTAGAATATGGATGACACCTACCAGATCTGAAGCTAACCATATTCTTCATGCTATTTAAATGGTTTATTAATCTGTAGCACACTGATACTTACAGGAAGAGAATAAATAAGATCATCAGATAGTCTACTAACCTACCATTGACAAGGCCAGGACACGGAAAAGTTGGCAGTCCTTGACTTCTTCATGCAACTATCTATTTTCCCCTTTGGCAGGTACATAATAATGCCTTGAGGTATCTACAACACTATTTTCAAACGTCTCCAAACCAACAATGGGCAGTGCATCAAACATTTTATCAAGGTGACATCCAGCTCAACTTTCCAAAGCAAGGCTCCATTCCACTCCTATCTCCTCTCATTCATTCATTCATTCATTCAGCAAATAGTTATCAAGACTTTCTTCCAGACTGAGCTTTAAGAATAGAAAGAAAATATACTCAGTTCCCATTGGTGGCTTTTGGTGACTCCTAATTGGTAATGATAGATCACTCCACAAGATGACACTCTTACTTCTTCTTTGTATTCCTTTTCCATAATTATGAAATAACCTATGATTTTTCAACTGTTGCAGTACAAATATAACCATGACTTGTTTCACAACTGATGTAGTTGACTGCTCATATGAATAAATTTCATATGAAACACTTGAAACTCATGGTTTTCTCAGGGGCTTGAAAATGTTATTTTGGGCCCTGGCCGGTTTGGCTCAGCGGTTGGAGCGTCGGCCTGCAGTCCAGAGAGACCCGGGTTCAGTTCCCGCTAAGGGCATGTACCTCGGTTGCAGTTTGTCCCCGGCCCTGGTTGGTAGTGCGGGTGGCAACCACTCGATGTGTACCTTTCACGTCGATGTTTCTCTCTCTCTCTCTTCCTCTCTCTCCCTCCCACTCTATCTGAACAAAAAATGAAAAAATGTCCTCGGGTGAGGATAAAAAAAATAAAAAAGAAAATGTTATTTTGGGAGAGGGTATATGTTGTAACATGGAGGGCATGTTGTGATGTGAGTACTTTCTCTTATTGCTGGTCCCTACCCTGGAGGAGCACTCAGGATTAAGGAAAAGTAGGGCAGAAAGCTGCATATAACACTGCACACAAGCAGTACTACAGTGCAGTGTGCACCTAGGCCAGGGGAATTCAGTGGGCCCCAGCACTCACCTAAAATTTCCCCAGGAAGTAGATGCTACAATTGTATCTTGGGAGTTTCTCTTTCTGAGGTATCCCATCCCCACTATTCCTATCCAAACTGGTGCCACAGGCCTATGTCCACCCTCATCTGGACCTTCTTTACAAAAGCACAGGATTGAGCTCAGTTTGGCAAATTTTGACCAAGGATTTTACTTTAAGGATATAGCCTAATGCTAAAAAGAATAACTATGAAAATAATAGTAACATTCATTGAATGCTATATACCAGGCAGCTTGCTAATCATTTTGCTTAGTAAATGTTTCTCATTTCATACTCACAAGAACCCTATGAGATATTATGTACAAAACAAACACTTAATGTAACACCTGATTTTAAGCACTTCACAATATTAATTCATATTAATTAATTATAATAATATCCCTATGAAGATATATGTTATTATCTTTCTTTTATGAAAAACTGAGGCACAGACGGATTAAGTAATTTGCCAAAGGTCTTACAGCTGGTAAGAAGCACAACAGAATTTGACATTGTTAATCAAACTTCAGAGTCTAGCCTCTCTTCTGCTGCCACTCTGTTTCAAAGAAAAATAATCTGGCCTATCATTTAAGAATTCCTCAAATTCCTGCTACCAAACCTATAAATTTACTTGAATCTGAACTTTCTTTCCTCCCTACCTCTTGCTAAAGCTGTTATTCTCATCTGCATTCTGGGTCTTTTTCCCTTAGCCTTTTGTAGGACCTCATTCTATTGACTGTCTTCTATTTGTTTTTCTTTAATGCCATTTGAAACATAATCAGACTTCCAGCCTAGACAAGATGATGTAGAATCATCTCTCCCTGCTTTTCTGTACAAAGTACAACTATAAATTCTGAGAATGATGTGAAAGGCAAACAAAGGAGAACTCTAAAAGTTGACAAAAAAATAAAAAGGCTGACTCTTCTTGAATCCCAGGACTCAAGGAACAGGACAGTAGCAGGGTGTCATAAGACTGCTCTTACTCAAGAGAAGGTGACTCAGACCCAGCATTCCTTCGTTTCTGGGCGAATAAACGAAGGCAGCCCAGGTAGGCTTATTTATTCCTCAGATCAAATGGTAATCTCTCTGACAACATAAGGTGAGCCTTATGGAACCATCAAGAGGGACTAATTGGGAGTCCTGCTAACTAACTACAGGTGGCCAAGGGAAGCACTTTCCTTCTTGACTGGCCCAACACTCTCCTTCCTTAGTAAGAAACACACAGTAGCCAGGCAGAACTGGCAAGGGGCATCCTGCCACCACAAGCAGGCTTAGTCCAGAAAGCTTCCTAGTCCATGCAGACCTGGCAATCTCTCCCTGTTTGAGAGACATCAGGTTGCCAGGCAATACCACTTAGGGGGATCCTACTCCAACAAGTATATTGCACCATAAGCATTTTTGTCCCACAGAGGGGACAAAGAAACTTGAGACTCCCTTCCACTGCCAAGGGATGTTGGGGCAGGTGAGGCCCAGTGATGACAATCAGCTTTCCCAGGAAGCCTCTTTAACCATGCAAGTCTGGGAAAACTCTGCCCCCTTAGGCAGCACCAACAGGAACCAGTGGGAGTTCCCATGGCATAGATAAACCAAGCCAACCAAAATAACACTGTAAAGACTCTAAAAATTAAACTGCTATTGGAGCCCTGGCCGATTTGAGTCAGAGGTTAGAGCATTGGCCTGTGGACTGAAGGGTCATGGGTTCTATTCCTGGTCAAGGGCACGTACCTAGGTTCGATACCCGGCCCCTATTGGGGGAGGCAACCAATCGCTGTGTCTCTCTTACATGGATATTTTTCTCTCTTTCTCTCCCCCCTTCCTCCTTTCCACTCTATCTAAAAATCAATGGAAAAATATCCTTGGGTGAGTACTAAGGAAAATAAATAATAAAAATAAATAAACTACTAGTGGAACCACAACCCACAGAGTATGCCAGGACCACCTGCATGCCAAACCTAAATGGAGTGACTGCCTAACAAGAGAAAATATTTAAATAGGACTCCAGTGTTCTAACATATTAGGCAAAATTTCCAGAACATAACAAAAAGTTACCTGTCATGCAAAGAACCAGGAAAACCACAATTTTAATGAAAAATCTAATACTCGCCCTGGCTGGTTTGGCTCAGCAATTAGAGCATCAGCCTGTGGACCAGAGAGTCCCGGGTTCGGTTCCCGCTAAGGGCACATACCTCGGTTGCAGTTTGTCCTCAGCCCTGGTTGGGGTCGTGTGAGTGGCAGCCAGTGGGTGTGTCTCTCTCACATTGATGTTTCTCTCTCTCTCTTCCTCTCACTCTCTCCCTCCCGCTCTATCTGAAGATAAATGCAAAAATGTCCTTGGGTGAGGATTAAAAAAAAAAAATCTCATACCAAAACTGAGAGGACTTAGATGTTAGAATTATCTAACAAGGATTTTAAAGCAGTCATCATAAAAATGTTTAAACAGCAATTATAAATTATCTTGAAATAAATGAGAAAATATTTTTAAATGCCAGAAAAGAAATAGAATTTATAAGAGAACCAAATGGAAATGATAGAAATAAAGGAATCAGTAGTAAACTAGAGATGACAGAGGACAGAAGCAATGAAATTGAGAATGGATCAACAGAATTCATATAATATGAACAGCAAACATTAGACTGAAAAAAATATGAACAGAACCTCAGAAACATGTGGAACACAAATAAAAGATCCAACATTCACACCATGGGAATATCAGGAGAGAAGAAAAGACGTGGAGCTAAAATTTGTAAAGAAATAAGGGCTAAAACTTGCCACATTTAGTGAAAGATGCAGACCTAGAGATTCAAGAAGCTAAGTTAACGTCAAATGGGCTAAAACCAAGTGCATGCCAGTATACATCATAATGAAAATTCTGACAAAGGAAGACAAAGAAGTAATCTTGAAACAGCAAAAGAGAAAACGCATCATCCATATAAGAAAACCAATTTGAATGAAAACAGATTTCTCATCTGAATTCAAGGAAACTAAGAGGAATTAGCACAGTATTTTTTAAGTACTGAAAGAAAATTATTTTCTTTGAGATGAGCCATGTGAAGAAAATGCAAACAAGCTACAGTCTGAGAGAACATACATGGGTGGGCAAAAGTAGGTTTACTGTGCCATTGTGACATCCCTTTGAGTTAATAAAGCTATTGTAATAATCATAACTTACATGCATTTTTCCATATAAACAACTATAAACCTAAATTTAATATAAATTTGTATTTACAAATCATGTATCTGACAAAAATCTTCTAGAGTATCTGGAATGTATACAGAACTGCCGAAAATCAACAGTAAAAATCAAATAATCCAATTAAAAGTGGACAAAAGCCATGAACAGATGTTTCACCTCACCAAGAGAATATAGAGATGGCAAATAAACACATAAAAAGGCATTCAAAATAATTAGCTACCAGGGAAATGCAAATTAGAACCACAATAAGATACCATTATACACCCATCAGAATGGTTAAAATAAAAAAATAATAAAAACACACAATTCTAGTGATGATGTCAAGAAACCAGATCACTTATATATTGCTGGTAGAAATGTAAAATGGTGCAGCCACTCCAGAAAATGGTTTGACAGTTTCTTCTAAAAATTAAACATGCAACTAACTACCAGGTGACACAATAACTGCACTCCTAGGCATTTATCCTAGAGAAATGAAAGCCTATGTTCACACAAAACCTATACACAAATGTTTGTAACAAATTTATTTGTAAGAGCTAAAAACTGATAACAGCTCAGATGTCCTTCAATGGGTGAATGGTTAAAAAAACTATGATATATCCATATTATAGAACTCAGCAATAAAAAGGAATAAATTATTGATACAGACAATATTTGGGTGAATCTCCAGAGAATTATGATGAATGAAAAAAGCCAATTCTAAAAGGTTACATACCATATTATTCCATTTATATAGCATTAATGAAATTACAAAATTATAGAAATGGAGAACAGATTAGTGCCTGCAAGTGGTTAGGGACTCAGGAGGGTGGGGAGTGTGGTCATAAAAGGGCGACATGAAGGATTCCTGGGTTAGAACTGTGGAGCATCTTGGCAGTGATGATGTGTACACAACTTGCAGAATTGATAAAATTACACAGAATTTGATATATATACACCCAAATTAGTGCAGGTGGTGTTGGAGAAATCTGGGTAGGACTAATGTTTTATATCAGTGTCAATGTCCTAGTTAGGATATTGTACTGTGTTATTGCAGGATGTTATCACTGGGGAAGCTGCACAGGTTTTGCAAAAATTTATCTGTGTTACATCTTGCAACTGCATGTGAATCAACAATTACCTCAATAATAATTTCAATTTAAAAAATACAATCAAGTGTTGCTCAAGTTTCAAAAGTTTTCACTTAAGGCTCCATATTCCTCTCCATATACCACCTATTTTTGTGTGTTTGTGTTTCTTCACAGACAATTCTGACTGCTCTGTCCCAACTTCCTCATTGCATAATCAATTCCCAACCCACCATAATGGATCCTATCATTTCATTGAAATGGCTCTTGTCATTGATGGCCTTCTTGACATTCTATCCAATGTTCACCTATCTATCCCTATCTTGATGTCTCAACATGTTGACTGTTTTTTCCTTCTAGAAACACTCTTTCCCCCTCCTATTTCACAGACCACTCCTTAATCTCACTTTCAGGCTCCTCTTTCTTTATTTGCCTATTTCTTTTCCTTCCAGTCCAGCTATCAGAGTAATCTCATTCTAGTAATTAACTTCATGAAGACCTTCAAGGTACTCACCTCACAGTTTATAATCTAACTCATGTGTTCACTTCATTCTATCCAGATGTTAGGCTCAACAATCCATCATTCTATTGATTGTCCTACACACAGCTTAACTCACTAATTTCTCCCTCCCTCTATCATATCTGCCTTGCAAAGTCCCAACTTTAGTCAGGTCTACTCTTTGTCTACTTCATCCCTGTATTGTAGCTGCTGAATATTGTGTGGAAAAAACACACAGCTGTGTTGACAGGTTTCATTTTAAAATCATGGTCATGAATTTCAAATGAGCCCTATATATTGCCTGAAGATCCTACCACACTTATTTTAATGTTCACATTTCCACTCTCCAAAACAACTGTTTCACAGATTTGTATCCCTTTTCAAACCTACAAACACATCCAACATCCTACCTTTCACTCACAGATGATGTCCTTGCCTCAACTGGTAAAGCAGGAGCACTATGGTGAACTGTCCTTCCTCTCTGTGGCTAACTCCTCCACATGTGCTTGGCATCCATCTCATTTCCATTAGTCTTCTTGGGTTTCCCTCTTCTGGTTAATCTCTCTCTTTCTTTCATCTTAAATTTCTCCCTCTCTATCTGATCATACTCATCAGCCAGCAGGAATGCCCTAGTTATTACCTATTTCTTTAAAAAAAATTCCACATCCCCATTCTTCTGTCACCTCATTTATCTGTTCTTCTTCACAACAAAATCTCTCATAAGTAGTCTATAGTCACTATTCCAATTCATAACCACTCTTTTTTTTACCCAATTCACTCTAATCCAGTTTCCGTCTCCACCACTCTATAGACACTGCTTTTCCCAAAGTTATCACGACCTTCATGTAATCAAAGTTAGTCCTCTCTTTGCTCTTAATTTATTTGATTTCTAGCAGGACTTGAAACAGCTGACTAGTCCATCCATTTTAAAATCTGTTCTTCCCTGGGCTTCCTGGACACTGCACCTACTGGTTCTATTTCTATTTCACTGCTCTCTCCTCAATCTGTTTTGCAGCCACTTTTTCATCTCACTCTAAGTGACCTCATTCAGTCCCATAGCTTTAAATACTATCTATGTGTGGATGACTCCCAAGCTTACATTTCCACTCATACATCCAGCTGCCTACTTGACATCTCCACTTGAATGTATAATAGGTACCTTAAACCTAACACGGTCAGATGCAAACTCAAGATTTATCCCACAAAAATCTTCTGTCCCAGCCATTCCCAGTTGCTCACATAAAAAAAAAAAAAATTAGGATTGAGTCTGGCCGGTATGGCTAAATGGTTGAGCGTCAACCCATGCACCAAGAGTTCACCAGTTCAAATCCTGGTCAGGCCACATGCCCAAGTTGTGGGCCCGATCCCCAGTCAGGGGAGTACAGGAGGCGGCCAATCAGTGTTCTCTCTCACTGATGTTTCTATCTCTCTCTCACTCTCACTTCCTCTCTTTATAAAATCAATAAAGGATGGGGGCAAAAAAGATGGCGGCAGGCAGGACCAGAGGGAGGGTGAGTGAGTGAGAGAGTGAGCTAATGTGTGAGAGAGTGTGAGTGGACTGGAAGGTGGACGACCAAACTCATGCAGTGCAGAGATGCGGAGCAGCAGGTTCCTGTGCTGTGGACGGGGAGCAGTTGGCTACCGAGGTAAGCAGCCCTTCAGAGCACTTCTCCCTGCGCCATGGGGAGGTCCCACCATTTGGGAACATCCCAGGTCTTCCCTGGGAGGACGCAGTGGGAGCACCTAGGGCCCAGCAGCCTGAGCCCACCAGTGCCTCTGGCACCATCGGAGCAGTGGACACCCTGTGTCAACACAGACCAGTGCACAGTAGTGGAGCTGCCAAGGTGTCAGTTGTGGAAGCCTCAAACAGCCGGGAGCCCAGCACCATCCCCCAGAGTAGCAGCCCAATCAGAGTCAAGATATACCCCCAGCAGCAGAGGCTGGGGAGCAGACATCCATCCCCAGGCAACAGAAGCACAAATCAGCAGCAGAGACCCATCCCCAAAAACCACAGCAAAGGCTGAGCAGGAGCTGAGTCCCGTGGGGCAGCAGTACTACCCAGCTGCCAGGGGCGGGACCTGGGGCTCCACAGAGACCTGTGAGGCCCAGTGGCCCACAAGAGCTGTGGTAAGCTGGGGCTCCAGAGGGACTAGTGTGATCCAACAGCCTGCAGGACCTGCGGGGTGCTGAGGCACCAGAGAAGCCTGCGTGACCCAGCTGCCCACAAGATAGGCGTGGAGACAGGTCTCCAAAGGAACTGTGTGATCCAGCCGCCCACGGGACCAGCAGGGCACTGGGGCACCAGAGAGGCTTGCCCTACCCAGCTGCCCACAAGATAGGCTTGAGGCCGAGTTTCCAAAGGGACTGGGCAATCCAGCTGCCCACAAGATCAGCGGGGAGCCAGGGCTCCAGTGAGGACTGTGCAACACAGCTGCCCATGGTATGGGCAGGGAGCACAGCTCCAACAGGGCCTGAGCTATACAGTTACAGGTGGCACCAGTGACAAGCTGGGAACACAGCTCCAGAGGGGCCCACGTGATCCAGCAGCAGCACCAACCAGTACACACCAATACCAGCCTCCAGTAGTCAGTTCTCCAGGATCCACAGTGGGCAAGAGACTACATGCAACAAAACAGTCTGGGAGGCACAGTAGCCTTATTTGATATACAGTGAGCTGCCTACACATCCAAACATCCTTCACTGGGTCTAGAGCAACCAGACGGCTAAAATGGGGAGACAAAGAAACAACGCCCAAAGGAAAGAAAAAGAGGAATCGCCACAAAAGGAACTACAGGAAATGGAAGACAGCAACTAGTCAGATAAAGAATTCAAAGCAATGATTTTAAGGGTGCTCACACAATTTGGTGAGAACTACAAGCAAATTAACAAGAATTATGAAGAGCTCACTGGGAACTACCTAAGCTTAAAAAAAGAGGTAGAAGCTATGCATAAAGAGGTAGAAGCTATGCATAAAAATCAAGAATAAATAAAAAATGACATAGCAGTTATGAAAAATACCTTAGAAGGGTACAATAGCAGATTAGAAGAAGCTGAAGACCAAATCAGTGACTTAGAAGACAAAGTAGAGAAAAACACCCAAATACAGCAGCAAATGGAAAAAAAAAATTAAAAAGCAGAAGGAAAGTTTAAGGGACCTGTGGGACAATACGAAACGCAACAACATTAGCATTATAGGGATACCGGAAGGAGAAGAATCAGAGAAAGGAATAGAGAACCTGTTTGAAGAAATAATGACAGAAAACTTCCCTAAACTGGTGAGAGAAAAAGCCACTCAGGTCCAGGAAACACAGAGAGTCCCAAGCAAGATGAATCCCAGAAGACCCACAGCTAGACACATCATAATAAAATGGCAAACATTAAAGATAAAGAAAGAATCTTAAAGGAAGCAAGAGAGAGACAGAAAGTTACCTACATGGGAGCTCCCATTAGACTGTCAGCTGATTTCTCAATAGAAATGATGCAGGCCAGAAAGGAGTGGCATGAAGTGTACAAAGTGATGCAAGGCAAGGATCTGAATACAAGACTTCTCTATCCAGCAAGGCTCTCATTCAGAATTGAGGGAGAAATAAAGAGCTTCACAGATAAATAAAAAAAAAAAGCTAAAGGAATTTACCACCAGCAAACCAGCACTGCAGGAAATGCTGAAGGGGCTGTTGTAAGAAGAAGAAGAAACAGACACAGAGAGAGGAACACAGGCATAAAATGAAAATGGCAACTAATAACTATCTATCAATAATTACCTTAAATGTAAATGGCTTAAATGTCCCAATCAAAAGACATAGGGTAGCTGATTGAATAAGAAAACACAACCCATATATATGATGTCTACAAGAGACCCATCTCAAAACAAAAGACTCACACAGGATGAAAGTGAAGGGATGGAAAAAAATTTTCCAAGCAAATGGAAATGAAAGAAAAGCTGGTGTAGCAATACTTATATCTGACAAGATAGACTTCAAAACAAGGGCCATAATAAGAGCCAGAGAATGTCACTACATAATATTAAAAGGATCAATCCAACAAGAGGATATAACCCTGGTAAACGTATATGCACCAATCACAGGAGCACGAAAATATATAAAACTTCTGGAGGCCTTCAATGTAGAGATCAATAGCAACACAATCATAGTGGGTGACTAACACGCCACTGACACCACTGGATAGATCTTCTAGACAAAAAATTAACAAGGACATAGAGTTCTTACAAGACAAACTAGATCAGTTAGACTTCATTGATATTTACAGAACATTTCATCCCAAAGCTGCAGAGTATACATTCTTCTCAAGTGCACATGGGTCATTCTCAAAGATAGACCACATGTCAGGATGCAAAGCAAGTCTCTACAAATTCAAGAAAATTGAAATCATATCAAGCATCTTCTCAGATCACAGTGTCATGAAACTAGAACTCAATTACAATAAAAACACACAAAAACATTCAAATACTTGGAGGCTAAATAGCATGCTATTAAACAATTAATGGGTTAGTAACAAGATCAAGGAAGAAATTAAAGATTTCCTGGAAACCAATGAAAATGAACACACAACAACACAAAATCTATGGGACACAGTGAAAGCAGCCCTGAGAAGGAAATTCATAGCACTACAGGCCTACTTCAAGAAACAAGAATAATTCCTAATTGACTTTCTAAACCTACAACTTAAAGAACTAGAAAGTAAACAAAAAGAAAAACCCAGAGCTAGTAGGAGGAAGGAAATAGTAAAGGTCAGAGCAGAAATAAATGACATAGAGACTAAAATAAAAAAAAATAAAAAAAAAATTCAAAAGATCAGTGAAACAAAAAGCTGGTTCTTTGAAAAGTTAAACAAGATCAATGGACCTTTAGCCAGACTCACCAAGAAACAAAAAGAGAGGAACCAAATTAAAAAAATCAGAAATGAAAGAGGAGAAGTAAAAACTGACACCACAGAAATTCAAATGATCATCGAAAAATACTATGAACAATTATACACCAACAAATTGGGCAACCTAGGAGAAATGGAAAAATTTCTAGAAACAGACAGCCTCCCAAAACTGAACCAGGAAGAGATAGAAAACGTGAACAGACCATTAACAACAAAGGAAATTGAAGACCTTATTAAGAAACTCCCAGCAAACAAAAGCCCAGGCCCTGATGGCTTCACGGGGGTGTTTTACCAAACATTCAAAGAAGATTTAATACCCATTCTCCTCAAACTATTCCAAAAAATCCAAGAAGACAGAACACTTTCAAACTCATTTTATGAGGCCAGCATAATCCTAATTCCAAAACTGGATAAAAACACTACAAAGAAAGAAAACTACAGGCCTATATCCCTGATGAACACAGATGCCAAAATCCTTAACAAAATATTAGCAAATCGGATCCAGCAATACATCAAAAAAATTATTCATCATGACCAAGTGGGTTTCATCCCAGGCATGCAATGATGGTACAATATTTGCAAATCAATAAATGTGATACACCACATAAACAAAATGAATGACAAAAACCATACAATCATATCAATAGATGCTGAAAAAGCATTTGACAAAATCCAGCACCCATTTCTGATAAAAACGCTCAGCAATGTGGGAATAGAAGGACCATATCTCAACATAATAAAGGCCATATATTAAAAACCTACAGCCAACATCATTCTCAATGGGCAAAAGCTAAAAACATTCCCCTTTAGAATGGAAACAAGATAGGGATGCCCACTTTCACCACTCTTATTTAACATAGTACTGGAAGTCTTAGCCACAGGAATTAGACATGAAGAAAAAATAAAGGGGATCCAAATTGGAAAGGAGGAAATGAAACTGTCATTATTTTCAGATGACATGATATTGTACATAGAAAACCCTAAAGACTCCATCAAAAATCTACTAGACTTAATTAATGAATTTGGCAAAGTAGCAGGATACAAAATTAACGTCAAGAAATCGACGGCATTCTTATACACCAATGATGAAATCACAGAAAGAGAAACTAAAAACAAAATTCCATTTACCATCGCAGTAAAAAAATTAAGATACCTAGGGATAAACTTAACCAAAGAAGTAAAGGACCTCTTCACAGAAAACTACAGGTCATTGAAAAAAAGAAATAGAGGAAGATATAAAAAAGTGGAAACATATACCTTGTTCATGGATTGGAAGAATTAACATCATTAAAATGTCCTTACTACCCAAAGCAATCTATAGATACACTGAAATCCCCATGAAAATACCAACGACATATTTCAAAGAACTAAAATAAACACTTCAAAAGTTTATATGGAACCAAAAAAGACCCCGAATAGCCCCAGCAATCTTGAAAAAGAAGAACAAAGTAGGAGGGATCACATTACCAGATTTCTATTTATACTACAAAGCCACTGTAATAAAAACAGCCTGGTACTGGCACAAGAACAGGCAGGTAGATCAATAGAACAGAATAGAGAACCCAGAAATTGACCCAAGACAATATGCTCAATTAATATTTGACAAAGTTGGCAAGAGCATACAGTGGAGTGAAGACAGTCTCTTCAATAAATGGTGTTGGGAAAATTAGACAGCTACTTGCAGAGAAAATGAAGCTAGACCACCAACTTACACCATTCACGAGAATAAATTCAAAATGGATAAAAGACTTAAATGTGACTCGTGAATCCATGAAAATTTGGAAATGCAGGCAACAAATTTGAGACATCATATGCAAAGGCAAGAGAAACAAAGGAAAAAATGAGCACATGGGACTACATCAAACTAAAAAACTTCTGCAAAGCAAAAGAAACAACCATCGAAACGGAAAGGGATCCCATTATATGGGAGATCATAATCGCCAATGACGCATCAGATAAGGGGTTAATTTCCAAAATATATAGAGTGCTCATACAAGTCAACCAAAGGAAGATAAAGAACACAATTAAAAAATGGGCAGAGGACCTAAATAGACACCTCTCCAAACAGGATATACAAATGGCCAAGAGACATGTGACAAAATGCTCAATGTCACTAATCATTATAGAGATGCAAATTAAAACAACTATGAGGTATCACCTCACACCTGTCAGAATGGCCGCCATCAGCAAATCATTAAACAACAAGTGTTGGTGAGGGTGTGGAGAAGAGGTAACTAGTACACTTCTGGCGGGAATGCAGACTGGTGCAGCCACTGTGGAAAACACTATGGTGTTACCTCAAAAAGTTAAAAATTGAACTGCCATTTGACCCCGTGATTCCACTTCTAGGAATATACCTTAAGAAACCTGAAACATCAACCAGAAAGAATATATGTACCCCTATGTTCATAGCAACACTATTTACAATAGCTAAGATCTGGAAACAGCCCAAGTGTCCATCAGTAGACAAATGGATAAAAAAGCTGTGGTACATATACACAATGGAGTACTATGCAGCTGTAAGAAAGAAAGATCTCTTATCCTTTGAGACGACATGGAGGGACCTCAAGAATATTATCTTAAGTGAAACAAGCCAAGCAGAGAAAGACAAATATCACATGATCTCACTTATTTGTGGAATATAATGAACATAACAGTCTGAGGAACAGGGTAGACCCAGAGACATGGAAGTAGGGTACAGACTGACAACCCTCAGAAGAGGGGGTTTGGGGGGAGGGAAAAGATAAACCACAGAACTTATATGCGTGGGCGCATAACTGATAGACATGGACAACAATGCTGGGGATGGGGTGGGGGGATGGGGAGGAGGGTGTCAATGGGGGAAAAAGAAGAAACATCTGTAACAAAAACAAATTAACAACAACAAAAAAATGATAATCCCCAAGTCAGAAAGTAGTTACCCCTGGAGGGACAGGATAATGATGTGACTGAAATGACCACAGTATGGGATTTAGAGAGTATTGGAAATATTATATTTCCTACGCTAGGGACAGGTCATAGGAGCATACCTTAACGAATACATGATGTATATTATTTTACATGCATGAAGTATTTCACTAAAAAAATATTACATTAAATTGTTTTATAAAAAATGAAAATAAAATGAAAAAAAAATCAATAAAGAAAAAGAAAAATTAGGATTCATTCCATTCTTTTTCTCACCTCATGTTCAATGCTTCCACAGATTTTTCTTATCCTACCTCCAAAAATCCTGATTCTGTCTACTTCTTTTTTTTTTTATCCTCACCCAAGGACATTTTTCCATTTTTGTTCAGATAGAGTGGGAGGGAGAGAGAGAAAGAGAGAGAGAGAGAGAGAGAGAGAGAGAGAGAGAGAGAGAGAGAGAGAGAGAGAGAGAGACATCGACGTGAAAGGGTCACATCGAGTGGCTGCCTCCGGCACGACCAACCAGGGCCGGGGACAAATTGCAACCGAGGTACATGCCCTTAGCGGGAACCGAACCCGGGTCTCTCTGGACCGCAGGCCGACGCTCTAACCGCTGAGCCAAACTGGCCAGGGTCTGATTCTGTCTACTTCTGATATGATCCACCATACCTGTCTGGTGGATACCAAAAGCAATTGTTTCTGATATTTTTTGTTAGCTTCCATAACTCCCTACCATCCATTCTCTACTCATCATCAGAATTTTTTTTTTAATAAATAAAATCATTCATTTATTTCTTAAAATCTTCCAGGGGCTACCCACCAGTCTTAGAATAAAATCCAAACTCCTTTCCCTATGTATTTTTTCAACTAGTCCTTTGGGAAAAGACAAAGAGGAAATTTAGTCTTCACTTTCCAGGAGGGGTAAAAAAAACTGGGGGAGGGAACCAGGAAACTAACATATAAATACCCATTCTGTAACTGCCCCTGAGGACAAGAAGACTGTTTTATTTGCAGGAAATTAAAATTCCTTGAGAATTCTTTCCCAAGCATGGGCCAATCTATCTGCCAATCTGGGCCTTTCCTGGGGGACTGCTACCCAGTAAACTTCCTGCCTCCAAGAGTTTGTTAGATTTCTGGCCCATCTCTTTACCTTACCTCCTACTGTCTTTCGCACCACCTAGCCAAATGTAACCATCATTCATTACCAAAAGAAAGGCAATGAAACCTTGGCCTCCTGTCTTGTGGTCCAGCTCAATCTGCCACTACTAGCTGCATAACCCTGCACGGGCCGCATAACCTTTCTGAGTCTTAATGTTTTCAAAATCGTCCCTGTTAACACTAAGATTCCATAATCAACTGCTAGTTTTCAAGTCCCAACACATTACAAATTCTACTAGCACCAGGGAACAAAGACGGAAAATAAACAAAAAGAGGAAAAAACAAAAAAACAAACATTGGGCATTTCCCTTTTTTTCTTGGAAAACCTTTATGGTTAAACAAAGTTCTGATCTTTCTTTTGTGAGACAGAGAGATCTTAAACTCCTAAATCAAATTCCCAATATCTGCCTACTTAATAGCTTATAATTTGCAGCAGTTTTAGCCTAATTTCTTTAAAGTGATAGGTCTTGCTTGACTTTTCAAAGGAGAAGATTTTTCCTCATTATCTACAGTGTGAAAATGTTTTTTTAAACAAATTAAATGAGGAACGATGAATTGATATTTGTATTAGTCGTTAATCAGCTAGATGGGACTGCAGAAGCTCAGGGAAGCACTGACTCTGGCAGCCCAGATTGAGCTGGGCAAACACAAACTGCCCACCCAATGCCTAAGCTGAGGTGTCCCAGCCTTCCTGCCTCAACACCCTTTGTCCTACCCTCCATCCTATCTATTCACCTGCTCTTGGTGAATCTACCTTAGAAACATTTCCCAGATAAGTCCAGACTCAAATGGCCAACTCTTTCTTTCTTCAATTTCACCCACCTTATGCCTTTTGTATTTTCATACCTATGCCTTTGTTCTCTGTCTTTAGTAAAAGTTCTGCCCCTAATACCCAGGCTTCATTCTCATTTATCATTTCAAATGCAGCTGAAGTGGCCCCTCCTCTGGGAAGCACCCCACCCCATCTCTCCAAGGCGTAAGCTTGTTTTCTTCCCCTGAAGCCTCCCAGAAATCTGTCCATACCCTTCCCAAAATGCACAATAATGCATTACAATAACTTTTAGAGTTTACCAGTTAAGGTTGAATCTTTGAGTCTTCTTTATCTCCATATTGTCTGCACCTAGCACAAAGTTGGTGCATTTTCAAAGTAACTGGTCCCTCTCTGTTGAATAAATGAGTATAAGAATGGATCCTCAGAACTTGGATTGGCCCATTCAGGAAACAAAAGTACTTCTTGACCCACTGCCTAATATTATGGTAAGATCTGCCTTTTATATGTCAAACTATTAATTGACTGCTTTATTTAGGGAAATCCTTTTCCTCTAACATTTGTTGTGCTATTGCATTTGAACTGATGTTGGAGGACAGCACTGTTGTTTTGTATTAAAACGCAATCAAAGGAGGAAGTATCAAGCCTAATGTGCACTCCTTAATTATTGTCCTGAAAGGCTCCCTCAGTGGTCTGAATTGTAATATCTTGATGTCTGCAGCAACACTTTAATTTCTGTACAATGCAAGATATCTATGAACAGTCAAGCTGGTTTTGTCACTTTAATAACCCTAATTGGATTTTGCCAGTGAAACAAGAAGGAAAACTCCATGAGCATTAGGCTGGAAAAGCGAAATGCAATTAAAAAGGGTTCATTTGTTAGTTGTCTACATGTCTTGACTTCTCCCCAGGACATTTTTAAAATCTATGACTTTTGATAGAAAAGACATTAACTTTGATCTGTGGTCTTGAAAACAAAATGTTCACCATAGTTAAAATGTTTGCTCATTAAAACTTAATCCACCCCCAGCTTCTTCATTCCTTTCTAAACTTCTCAAATTTATACAATTTCACCCAAGAGTGAAGATGACTTAACTGTATCCCAAAGAATTCATTTTCAGGGGCATAAGTTGAGTTGTGTTTATAGTTTCTCATAATGATATCATCTTTCCTCTTCTAAGCTCAACTTTCTCTGTTGGAGGACCCAGATGCATCTGCATTGCTCCATAGTGCTTGGTAGAATGTCTGGCATAGATTTGGCACACTCTAAGTTGTAGCTAATGATGACGATGACAATAATAAATTTAATAAACATGTATTGACACTAACCACATTTCCGATACATTTTATTATTAAATCCTAACATCTTTTCAAGGTAATGTTACCAGTGGAAGTGGGGTATACCTTTCCTGAATGAGTGCTGACGGGAGGTGTCCTTAAGCTATCTTGAGAAAAATAATTTTCTGAGACTCTCATGGGAGAATGAATGACTTTTATTTGTGTGGAATTACTACATCCTTGGGTTTCTAAAGCCTCATTTCTGATAATCCAGTCCTGGAAGAAGTGCAGCTGGGGATTCAGTAGAGCTAAAAGCAAAGCCAGTGTCCAGAGTTTCTGTTCCATGTTGGAATTGGGTCCAGTTTAGCATTAGGCTAGTTGCAGTCCATTAGTTCATTGTGTATGGGGTCCATATAACTGTGGGCCATTTGGGCTAATGCAGGAGTGCCAAGAGAGTGCACCCCTTGCAACAAGAGTCCCAAGAGAATCAAGAGCAACCACAAGAGTGCAAACCTAGAGCAACCAAGAACCAGGAGCCTAGAGAGTGAATTCCTTTGTTTAGGGACTTAAGTATCTCAAATCTTCCCATGCTTGCAGTGGCCACATCTACTCTGGTCAATGACCTGTTCCCAGGTGTGACTGACAGGCAAGTACCTTCCCTATTTCACTCCGATTTTACTGGACATAGCTCTATTCTCCCCTTGTTCAGACCCTTCCACCAGCAATCTGTGGGGAATAAACCAGTGGCTCCCTGGGGAGTGTTAAACTACAGCTTGGCGAAGCTGCACAAGTGACATGCCTATAATATTTGGCCTTCCCTTTGCTCCTTTCCTGTTATTAATAACTAGGTTAATTACAGCAGTATGAGCAAGAGGTACGATCCTTATTCTGTGGATGAGGAAACTGAGGTATAGAGTGTCTTGCCCAAATTATATGATTAGTGGGTGGCAGAGCCAGAAAACAAACCCATGTCTCACTGGCTGGCTCCAAGATCAAGGTATTTTTCTCTCTTACAGGGACCTCTGACCAAAATGGATTTCTTCATCTCATTTCTGTTTTGCAGGTGAGAAAACTGAGTCCTAGGGAGGTTAAAGTAACTTGTCCAAGGTCCCATCACCAGGAATTATTGGAGTAAGTTGTAACCCAGTTCTGTCAGACTCCTAAATTCATATTCTCTCAAACTACCATGTTTCCATGAACTAATGGAATTAATGAACCTAGGTTGACCTGAGACTGATTGCATGGGGTGTCAGGAGAGTCTGAGGGCTTGAGGGCATCATAGATGAGGGCTGATATTTTAAAAGGTGGCAGTGGATAGCAGCCATAAACTTATCTTCAAGTTCCTAGTGATTCGATGTTACCCTGGACAGCTTGATTCCCTCTGGTACAGAGCATCATTGGGGAATGTTCAGTCCCCTATAGTGGGTTACATGGTGATTCCCTCCAAACATGTGTCCACATCCTAATCCTTATTTGGAAAAATGAACTTTCCACATGTGATTAAATTAAGGATCTTGAAATGATCTGCCTGAATTATCTGGGTGTGCCTTATATCCAATTACAAATGTCCTTATAAAAGAAAGGTAAATGGATATTTAAAATAGAAGAGGAGAAGACACAGAAGAGATGGTCATATGAAGACAGAGGCACAGATTGAAATGATGTACTTATAAGCCAAGGAACACTAAGGAATGCCTGGAGCCACCAAAAGAAGTAAGGAACAAATTCTTCCCTAGAGCCTCTGGAGGAAGTGAAGCCATGCCAACAATTTGATTTTGGACTCTTGGCCTCCATCTAGGCGACAGAATAAAGTTTTGTTGTTTTAAGCCATTAAGTGTGTGGGAATTTGTCATGGCTGCCACAGGAAACTAATATATACTCTGAGTATATTTTGAGGCACCTCCATCTGTAGACACACAAAAGGAGAGTTTTGTCTACATCTAGGACTGAGTAGTTTGATCATGACAAATCCCCAACCAGGGAATCCAAGATGCTTAGCATGCAGGCCAAAAATCTCGGACTTTAAGGCACAATGAGTAAGTAGTTGGCAGTCAGAGTCTAGCAAAGGGCATGTGATTGGAAACACCTGGGCTAATACAGGTGACAGGAGCATCTTGGTAGGCATGAACGTGAGGATCCTAACTAGGAATCAATACCATACTGGATACATTAGCTATAAACATGAGGACTTCATCTAGGTTTCAGTTAGGCCAATTTATATTGCCTTTAACTTCATCTGAAGCTGCACGATGTGGAAAAATGGACATGGGCTTTAGTGTAAAAACCTTGAATTTGAACTCTGGCCCTGTCCAAGGTCATATAGTCATTGAGCTGACATGACTATAAACTTTCTCAGTTTCCTTATCTGCAGAATTGAGACCATGGCAGGAACTCTCTCATTGAGATGTCAAGATTAAATTAAATATTACAAGTTTACATGTAATATCACTCATACAAGATAAGAACTTACTAAATGGCAATTGTCCTGTCCAGTCATGAGACCTCAGACTGCAGCTCTAAAATCACCATGTTTTCATTGGGCTGTTTCAGGTGTCAGGGGCAGGCTCTATCCTCATGCTCAATGCTGTGACCTAAGGGGGAGATTGCTCACAGCAACAGCCTCCTCCTCTTTGTGGACTCACTTCCCAAAGTTGGATGGTGGTGAAATCCCATGGATTTCATAGCTTAGAAAAGAGGTAATAGCTTCTTACTTAATCTGCTAATTGTTTCTTAGCTCTTACAACAAAATTGCTTGGGTGAATGAAGTGACTATTTCTAAACATTATTTTTTTGTAACTTAAGATAAAATTTAGTACATTTATGAAATAAATGATTCATAGGGATTATTTTCTTAATGGAATCAACAAAACAATACAAGCTGTCATCACAGCTAATGGGCTAGATTCTGTCATGATATTCAGTGATGATATCCACTTGAGTGGCTGGAAAGGTTGGATGACACAAGGGACATGCAGTACTTTCTATGAAGTCACACTTAATTTACATTGTGACATCAAATTAATTAATTCATTTTCATCTATTAGACTCAGTTCACAGGCCTTACCTGCAGTATAATCTGTCAGAGCCTTTGAGAAGTGTTACAAGTAAGATCTGTCAGCATGACAAGTAGTCTTTTTTATTCCTGATAGTAGTCTTTTTTATTGCTGATCAGTGTTCTTACACTCTGGGATTCCGACAACTGAGAAAACTACTGTAACATCTTATGTAATCAAGGGGAATCTCAGAGGTGAGGAAACTGATCTACTGTCCTAAAGGACCAGTTCTGTTTAAAATATTCTCCAGGGAAAGGTGAGGTCAGGATGAAGTGAACAAAATTCAGTGATTTTTTTAACGAGCTCTATTACTGTTACCAAGTCACAGGTTAACTCCTGCTTTAGAATGTTTGTCATTTAAAAGAGAAAAAAAAAGAATTATAAATAACTCCAACCAGGAATAATACAATGCATATGTTTGTCCTTAACTGAAGAGTTATTTTGACATTTTGTGTTGTGCCTGACATTTTACAGTTCCTCCACAGAAGTACACAAGGAGTCAAACTCAGAAAAGGTTTGATTCATTCTGTTGGGAGTTCTCTTTACATCTACAAACATTGGGTAAAAGAAGGGTCAAGTTATTCCCTCAAGAAGCTGAACTGTAGGTAGAATGGAGCCAAATTAATTAACTCCTACATAGGCTTAAGTTATTTACAACCCCCAGAAATAAGCACACCCTGGATTTCCAAGTGCCTCTAGCTTAACTCTTTATCGGCCAGCTTAAAATATTCAGATCCTCACTTCTACACTGGAGAAATTTTGGTTTAGCCAAGTCACTTCTGCCATCCCCACTTAATTAACTTTATACCATATGATTTGGCAAAGATGTCTACAGTCCTAAAATAAAGACAATACATCTAGGCTAGGTTCTACCATTAGTTATTCCTGTGAGTAAGTGACAGACCTACTCTGAATCATCAAGATCAATCCATTTTGAATAGCCATCACGGATTCTTGGCAGCTAACACCTGAATAGCAAGTCTGGGCAGGTGAGCCTTGGAGCTTCTATGGTATAAGACATGTTACACATGTTGTAAGACACATGTTTTAAAACACATATCCCATGTTGTAAAGACAACGATTTTGGAAATAATTCCTTTCATTGACAACATGGTACACATAATGGTCTCATTCTATTCAAGTTCAGAAAGCCCTTGCATAGGCAAATAGAATTATAGGACTGGACTAAGCCAGATGAGTATGGAGAAGTGAACCATATGTAATAAATATAATTTATTGTACAAATCAGGACATTTTTTGAGGATGGAATGAGGAAATATTAGTAATTATATCTAAACTTAGCTGTAAGTCAGGAGAGGGCACTGCTAATATTATAACTCATACTGGCAATAAAAAGATAACATCTTACACAATTCCTGGCATATAGTAAAGTTTAATAAAGGTTTGTTGAATGAATAAATTAATAAAGTAAAAATTATATTATCTTAATTCTCCAAAGTCTTTCAGTCTCTGATCACTAGAGTTATTAAGGATTTGGTGGTGGTGATGGTCTTAATTCACTTGTGTTGTAATAAAGGGAAAGAACAGAGTTCCAATCACCAAATCCAATGGCTTTGTCTCAGCTCCACCCTCCTTGATCTTTTGAAGTATCTGACATTATTGGCCAAACTCTTTCTTACTTTGCTTTCCATAACATATGCTCTCCTGGCTCTTTTTACTTTTCTGACAACTGCTCTCTGACCCTGTTTACTAAGTTTTTCTTTGCCTTTTCCTTCCTCTGTGCAAAAACCAGGTATCCATTCTTGGCACCTTGTCCTATCTTATTACATGTGCTCCCTTAGTGGTCTCATCTACTCCTATGTCCTACTCACACAATTCTCAAAATCTGGCCTCCTTCCAAGGCATCAATTCTATAGTGCAATGTTCCATCTGTGCCTCAGACTGATATTTGAAACAGAACTCAACAACTTAAACCAACTCTTCATTCTGATTTTTTTTTGTTTTTTGTTTGTGAAGGGCATCTCCATTTGTAAAGGGACCAAGGATTGAAACCTCAGGTTCATCATTTTTTCTCTTCTCTTACTCTGAGACACATGGTGGACAACACCAAGTTCTCGTGGACCATTTTACCCAATCACTCCTACATGTTTCCAGCTCTAATGGCAATCACCTTGGTTCAGGCCCACCCTTTCTTTCTTGCTATAGTATACTTACCCACAAATTATTCTTTCTGTCTTCATTTCTAGCTTCCCAATTCAATCCACATCCTTATGGTAAATTAATATTTGACAAAGGAGGCAAGGGTATACAATGGAGTAAAAACAATCTCTTCAATAAATGGTGTTGGAACATTGGACAAGTACATGCAAAAAAAAAAAAAAAAAAGAAAGTAGACCATCAACTTACACCATACACAAGAATAAACTCAAAATGGATAAAGAACATAAATGTAAGTCACAAAACCATAAAAATCCTAGAAGAAAACATAGGCAGTAAAATCTCAGACACCTCTGGTAGCAATATTTTTGCTGATATATCTCCAAGAGCAAGGGAAACAAAGGGAGCAATAAACAAATGGGATTCTATCAAACTAAAAGCTTCTGCACAGTAAAATAAAACATCAACAAAATCAAAAAGGAACCCACTATATCGGAGAACATATTTTCTAATGACATATCTGATAAGGAGTTAATTTCCAAAATATATAAAGAATTCATAAAACTTAACACCAAGAAGACAAACAATCCAATTTAAAAATAGGCAAAGGCAATGATACATCAGATAAGGGGTTAATCTCCAAAATATATAGAGTGCTCATACAACTCAACAAAAGGAAGACAAAGAACTCAATTAAAAAATGGGCCGAGGAACTAAATAGACACCTCTCCAAAAAGGACATACAAAGGGCTAAGAGACATATGAAGAAATGTTCAACATCAGTAATCATCAGAGAGATGCAAATTAAAACAACAATGAGGTATCACCTCACACCTGTCAGAATGACCACCATCAACAAATCATCAAACAACAAGTGCTGGCAAGGGTGTGGAGAAAAGGGGACTCTAGTACACTGCTGGTGGGAATGCCGATTGGTGCAGCCACTATGGAAAACACTATGGTGTTACCTCAAAAAATTAAAAATTGAATTGCCATTTGACCCAGTGATCCCACTTCTAGGAATATACCCTAAGAAGCCTGAAACACCAATCAGAAAGAATATATGTAACCCCATGTTCATAGCAGCACGTTTTACAATAGCTAAGATCTGGAAACAGCCCAAGTGTCCATCAGTAGACGAATGGGTAAAAAAGCTGTGGTACATATACACAATGGAGTACTATGGAGCTGTAAGAAAGAAAGATCTCTTATCCTTTGAGACAACATGGAGGGACCTGGAGAGTATTATCCAAAGCGAAACAAGCCAAGCAGAGAAAGACAAATATCACATAATCTCACTTATTTGTGGAATATAATGAACATAGTCTGAGAAACAGGGTAGACCCAGAGATGTGGAAGTAGGGTACAGACTGACAACCCTCAGAAGAGAGGGTGGGGGAAGAGGGAAGAGGTAAACCACAGAACTTATATGCATGTACGCATAACTGATGGACATGGACAACAAAGCTGGGGACGAGGTAGGGGGTATGGAGAGGAAGGTGTCAATGGGGAAAAAAGGAGAAACATCTGTAACAAAAATAAATTAATAAGAAAAAAAAAATGGGCAAAGGACCTGAATAGACACTTCTCCAAAGAGGACATATAGATGGCCAATAGACATATGGAAAAATGTTCAACGTCACCAACCATCAGAGAAATGCACATTAAAACCACAATGAGATATAATCTCACATCTGCCAGAATGGTTACCATGAATAAATCAACAAACAACTAGTGCTGATGAGGATGTGGAGAAAAGAAAACCTTAGTAAACTGTTAGTGGGAATGCAGACTGCTGCAGCCACTGTGGAAAACAGTATGGAGTTTCTTCAAAATTTTAGAAATGGAACTGCCTTTGACCCCATTCTGGGAATATGTCCCAAGAATCCCAAAACACCAATCAGAAAGAATATATGCACCCTTATGTGCATAACAGCGTTATTTACAATAGCCAAGATCTGTAAATAAGCCAAGTGCCCATCAGTAGATGAGTGGATAAAAAAGCTGTGGGACATTCACACAATGAAATATTATGCAGTTTTAAAAGAGAAGGAACTCTTGGACTTCTGGTCAAGATGGTAGTGTAAGTAAATGCAGTACTCGCCTCCTCCCACAACCACATCAAAATTACAACTAAACCACAGAACACCATCATTTAGAACTGCCTGAAATCGAGCTGAATGGAAGTCCTGTAACTACAAAACTAAAGAAGCCACATCGAGACTGGTAGGACGCACCTGGGGGCTGGTCCCACATCCACGTGTGGTGGATAAAATTCAGGAAGGATACCAAGGCTGTGAAGGTCCTCCCCGAGGAGAAAGGGTGTCCCAGTCCACACCAGAACCCCCAGCTCAGGGTTCTAGTTCCAGGAAGAGAAGTCCCCATAACTTCTTGCTGTAAAAACCATCAGGAATTGAGACTGAGAGAGTCTGAGGCTGCTGGAGCCCCAAGCAGTTCCTCTAAAAGTGCCCGCACACAGACTTACTTGGACTTGCTCTCTCCAGGCTCCAGCATGGGGGAAGTAGCTTGAAAGGCACCAGAGATGTACATGGAAGAACTGTGTTGTTTGGCACTGGAGTGAGAGCTGGAGAGGCAGCTTTCTCACAGACAGACATGCTAGCAGACACTGTTGTTACTTTAGTGAGCCCTTCTTCTCACTAGGCTGGTAGAAGGGCACTATGTCTGGGACTCCACCAAACTGGATCACACTGTTTACCCCACCCTGGTGATTCCCTGAGGCCCTGCTCCACCTAACTTTCAGGCCCATCCAAGCTGTTTCCAGTGGCTTTACTGTCTGTCTTGCATCCTGTTTCAGATTTTCCTAAATTCTCTCAAACAAACAGCATCCTGCCTCAGTGAGCCCCATGCCTCTCACTAAGTGGCCCCAGACCTGGCACTAGAAGCAACGAGCCTTGATTTACAGCTTGGCTTTGCCTGGGCACCTTTAAGCTCAGCACAAAAAGCAGCCATCTGCATATCACTTTGTAGTTTATGCCTGGTGTTCCTGGGTAGAACACAGGCAGTGGATGACATTGCCCCAGAGCCAGCACACCCAGTGGATAGCCTCAGGCCACATTGAAGCACCACCACCCAACCACCTCCACAAGCAACACACTAAAGGAGTGGACTCAGTGGGTACCAGAGCCCTGATGAAGTAAATCTTGCTCTGTCTGGTGGGACCCTGCACAGTTGATCCTCCAAGGTAGTCAGAGGTCAGTGGTCAGTGAGCACAGCCAGTCTTTGCAGCTGATCAGCCTGAGTAAATCCCTCCCATTTACGTACCAACAGCACTCAACAACAACAGAAGGATGTACAGTCCATACGAGGGGTGAGTTTTGAGGGCCCAGCTGGGGTGACCAAGGAGGCTGTGCCACTGGACCCCACAGGACACATACTATAATAGGCCACCCTAGGAAGCCTAGGAGACTTAGCAACTCTACATAATACATAGAAGCAAATGCAGGGAGGCAGCCAAAATGAGGAGACAAAGAAACATGTTCCAAATGAAAGAACAAAACATACTCTAGGAAAAGAACTAAATGAAACAGAGATAAGCAATCTAACAGATGTAGAGTTCAAAACACTGATTATAAGCATGCCCAAGGAACTTAGTGAGGTCCTCAAGAGCATAAAAAAGGACCAGACAGAAATGAAGGATGCACTAACTGAAATAAATAATAATTTGCAGGGAATCCATAGTAGAGTAGGTGAAGCCAAGAAACAAACCATCAATTTGGAATATAAGGAAGCAAAAAACACCCAATCAGAACAGCAAAAAGAAAAAAGAATATAAAAAATGAGGGTAGTGTAAGGAGTCTCTGGGACAACTTCAAACATACCAATATTCGCATCATGGAGGTGCCAGAAGAAGAGAAAGAGAACAAGAAATTGAGAAATTGAAAACCTATTTGAAAAAATAATGACAGAAAACTTCCATAGCTTGGTGAAGGAAACAGACATATAAGTCAAGGAAGCAGGGAATAAATGAACCCAAAGAAGTCTACACCAAGACATATCATCATGAAAATGCAAAAGGTTAAAGACAAAGAGAGAATCTTAAAAGCAGCAGTTAATTACAATGAAGCTCCCATAAAACTATTAGCCAATTTCTCAAAAGAAACTTGGCAGGCCACAAGGGAGTGGCAAGAAATATTCAAGGTGATGAAAAACAAGGACCTAAAACCAAGATTACTCTATCCTGCAAAGCTATCATTTAGGCTCGATGGACATATAAAGAGTTTCCCAGACAAGAAAAAGCTAAAGGAGTTCACCACCATCAAACCAGTATTATATGAAATATTGACAGGTCTTCTTGAAGAGGAACAAAAATATGAACAATAAAATGGCAATAAATACTTATCTATCAACAATTGAATCTATGAAGCAAATGAACAAGCAGAACAGAAACAGACCCATAGATACAGATAACTTTTTGTTAGTTACCAGATGGGAGAGGGGTTGTGGAGATGGGGAAAAAGGAGAAGGAATTGAGAAGTACAAATTGGTTGTTAGACTGAAGAACCTCAAAGGGAATGTGGGGTGGGGGCGGGAAGAGATAAGCCAAATAATTTATATGTATATATGCATAACCAATGGACACAGACAACAGTGTAGGGAAGGCAGGAGGGGGGTGGGAGTGGGGCAGAGGAGGTCAATGTGGGAAAATCGGGGGATGTCTGTAATACATTCAATGATGAAGATAAGTTTAGAAAGAAAAAAAAAAGAGAGAAGGAAGTCTTATCCTCTGTGATAGCATGAATGGACCTGAAGATTATTATGCTAAGTGAAATAAGTCAGTCAGAGAAAGACAAATATCATATGATCTCACATATATGTGGAATCTAATGGACAAAATGAAATGGTGAACAAAATAAAACCAGAGGCATGGATACATGGAACAGACTCACAGATGTCAGAGGGGAGCGAGGTTGGGGGGGCAAGCTAGATAATCGAAGGTGAAGAGATTAGCCAAATAAGATATATGCATAGCCCATGGACACAGACAACAGTGTGGTGAAGGCCAAATGGAGGCGGGGGTGTGGTGGTGGTGTGAGCAAATGGGGAGGGGAAATGGGAACATCTGTAATAGTGTCAACAAAAAAATCACTAGGATTTGAATTTTTCTCTATTTGGATGTCAAGTCATCACCTAGCTTAGCTGCATAATTGCTATTCCTGGGTAGGGGTTGGCAGTGATTCAGAGGCCATCCAAGCACCAGGTAAAGAATTTGAGTAGAAATCTCTATAATCCCTTTGAATAACTAGCAGGGCAGGTAGAAAATAGGGGCCTGGAAATTGTGCATCTAGACTGCTGGGGTGGGGGCTGCCTCATATTCATTGGGGCACATTTTGTTCATCTTTAACATGGGCTAGTCATTTGAACGTTCTTGTTGCCCTGGGTGGAGGTTTTGGCAGTTCAGACTGAACCTTCAGGATTTCCACTCCCACAGCCTACTGAGTGACACCCAAATGAGCAGCACCTGTAGAATCTCTTTTGGAGGCCAATTTTATGCATGGTACTTGATCCCCAGAATGTGGTTTTTAGGCTGAGTTTATGAAACTGGTAAGATAGTGCCTCAGTTATTTAAAGATGCCACTGTTGCGAATCTCCTGGCCACTATAGTAATCTATTTGCATATCCTTTCTGACTTGTTGATGATGTTTTGGTCTAGAGTCCTGGTGACACCTTCCTCTCATCCTCACAATCCTACACAGTATTTCAGAAAACTAACAACAGCAGAGTTGTCACAGAAGCACAACATTGTAGCTACATTTGCTTCCTGTGCAGCAGAGCTGGTCTTTTGATTTGATGCCAGATGAGGTGAAAACTCTGAGTCGATTTGGGACTGAGAAACAAATGAAGAAAATGAAAGCTATACACTGAAAAACAGTGCCCACATTGATGCAGTCAGTGCCATCATTTCTGCCTGAGTTCTAGAAAGAAGTCAGTCTTCCAGGTGACCTTCCAAAGAGAGGCATATGTTACCACATTTAGACTTAATGTGCTTTATAAAACGTGACACACTTTGCTCCAACAGAATTTAAAACGTCCTCTTCATTCACTTAAAATATCCTTAGCTCCCTAACAAGGAGAAATAGTTGAAGCTAAATGACAAACACTCTGCTTTTAATTTATCCTCTCAAGCCCTTAATGTTGGCTTATTAGAACCATTCACTTTACTGTGTGGACAGCTAGATTCTTCAAATGTGGCATTACATTTTCTCAAAAAGCTTTCTATCTCACTGTCACAGCTCCTCCTACCACCATCATTATCTGTCATATATCACCTGCACCTGACTGGTGCAATGGACTGTGGACATGAAAGTATCACACAGAAACTCAGATACTTATTTTTAGTATGCACCTATACACACAATCACTATTTGGAGCCAATAACACTTGCCCAATGATGCATTTTACTATGATTCTTGATCCTTAATTAGTTCAAAATTATTTATATGTCTGTGGGATGTGTACATACACAGGCACACACATACACGCATGCACTCACACACTTGAGATCACATAAATTATCAAGATCTTCCTGGTTCATAAAAGGAGAAACATTAGCATGATATATCACAATCTATACACTTCATGTTCTTTTCCACATTGTCAATTTGACTTTGGTTCTTTTTGTATACACACAACCTATTTTTAAAAGGCTTCTTTGCAATTCAACTCTACATTGTGTAAGTATCTCAGAAGAAACAGTTCAATTTATTATTGCTTAGTGCTATATTTTAGTAAATTTTAAAAAAAATGAGTATTCAAGTTTTGAGACTATCTTTCCCACTGAGCTAGATTCAAATAATTTTATCCCTGAAAACAGATTCTCTACATACTTATAATCTCATTTTAGACTGTGGGGCCTAAAAGACCCCACATTACCTTTGAAGAAATATTGAAATATCAACTTAATAGTAGGATAAAGGTTAACAATATTGTTTTGTACTAATTTATGTCATCATGATTCGTTTGAGATTGAACAGAAAGACTCATAACAATTTTTATTGATATCAATCAAATGGAAAGGCAGATGTTTCAAGTAGCTGCAAAATTAATGTCAGATGTCAAATTGACATGGGTTCATATATGTTATATAAATACAAATTAATACATGTAGCACATACTATACATTCAATTTTAATTAAATACACTTGGAAATAAATAACAGAAACTATATATGGTAACTTTGGGGAAATAAATATATAAAAGCAATATCAAATACCAAGTTATTTTCAGATATTGGTGTCTGAGGAAACCTCTTTGCTCCCTGTCCTAAAAATATTTTATTTTTTTAAAAAATTTTTTCCTTATTGATGTTTAGAGAGAGAGGAAGGGAGAGGGAGAGACAGATAGAAACATCAATGAGAGAGAACATTGATTGGCCACCTCCTACATGCCCCCCACTGGGGATTGAGCCCACAACTTGGGCATGTGCCCTGACCAGGAATTGAACTGGTGACTTCTTGGTGCGTGGGTCGATGCTCAACCACTGAGCCACACCGGCCGGGCCTGTCCTAAAAATCTTTGAAAATCCTCTGCTGTATTTTCAGACACTTGATACATTACACCTGAAATAAAGTGAATTAAAATAACGGCATAAAATAGATACTAAACATAAGCACACCCATACATTGAGAAAAGAATCTAAATGTTAAAATGTCTGAAGCTCTTATTAAATTGAGTGGATGGAGTATAATTTATATATATATATATATATATATATATATATATATATATATATATATATATTGTTGTTGACAGCATTACTGATATCCCCCATTTTCCCCCAATTGTTGGCCTCGGTCCAGCCCCTACACCCCACCCCACCCCACCCCACCCCACCCCCACCCCTGCATCAGGCCTTCACCACTCTATTGTCTGTGTCCATTGGCTATGCATATAAGTCTATAAGTTCTGCAATATTTGATTAGACCTGTGCTCCAGCAATCTGAAGTGTGGGAGTGGGAAGGAGTGGAGGAACCTTTTAGGCCCTACAATGTAATGAATCCTCTGCTAAGTGGCTGGAATGAAAAACAAATTAAAATTTTATGATTCAAAAGTATAAAAGGCCAATTGAATACTATAAATGTGAGGACCTAACCACTTTTAATCCTAGAAGGAAAGGGGGAATGTTCGGGCACTATTAAAAATCTGGGGTGTGCCCTGGCCAGTGTGGCTCAGTTGATTGAAGTGTCATCCCATATACCAAAAGGTGGCATGTTTGATTCCTGGTCAGGGCACATACCTAGGTTGTGGGTTCAATCCGCAGTTGGAGCACGTTCAGGAGGCAACCAATCAATATTTCTCTCTCTCTCTTCCTCTCTCTAAAATCACTTTTTAAAAATTTGGAGTGGCTGATTACCTTAATAAAAAAAGTCTATAAGCTCTGTCCATCTTTGTGGCTCCAGGATCGAACATAGTGGATACTCAATAAATAGCTATTAATAAATGAATAGATTAATGATAAAAAGATCCTTAAATACAGTGTTTTCCAAAATACTCTAATTATTTAATTGTACAGCAAATGTTCTGTATATACTTCTCTTTACCCACCTTTTTCTAGTTGCTTTTTCTGCTATTGCTGAAGGCTTTAAATCCCCTTGAACCTCATGTTTTTGTTTCTAAATGACCTACCCAATAATTATAATAAACATGTTCTTATGTTGACCAGCAATAAGGAAAAAAAAAATCTTTAAAAAAATCCCAATTTAGTCAAATTGGGAATTTGAATCTATTATGTATACTTTTTAGAACAATGAATCTCAAACTATATAAATGAAACCATATGTAGAGCTCAAATTACTAAACAATTAAAAGCAGAGCTGGTCTGCATGAAGAGGTGGCTTTTAGTCCATCCATGAATATGTCTGTCCTCTAACTGCATCATCTCTCTCCTAGTAGTTGGCAACTCAGAATCCCTAGGTTTTCCAAAAGCACTTTGAAAACTACTGCTCTAGAAAATGTCCTTCAGCAACGCTAGAGAAGGGAAGCCCAATTTTATCTCAGGATGGGGATGTGAGGACATGAATTTGGCACTGGAAAACATGGATGGACTTGAAAGAATGCATCACAAGGTAAAATGAGCATGACCTACAATCAGATTTGGTGACTTCATGGAATAGCACAGCCTGTGCTCCTGTTGGTGGCAGCTGCCTTAGCAGAAATACACAACCTGTTGTCTATATTCAGAATGCACTGTCAACACTTCCAAGTGCAGGAAGTGCTTTTCACCCCATGTACCCTCCCACCTGCATATCTGTATTTCCTTCCACAGTTTCTCTACCTAAGAAACTGAGTTAAAATTACTCTGAGAAAACCACTCTGTGTCCTGGTCCAAGCTGAGGGTGTAGTCCCAGGAAGAGGTGATTATCTTTGGTGCTAGAGATAGTTCATACAGGGCACAAATGTTTGAGATTCCTTGAAAATCATGTGCCCTGCAGCAATCCACTAGCCACATCGCTTAACCATGTGCAAATACTATCACAAAATTGGGGCATTTCCATCCCAAAGCAAAGTGGAACACAGCACCCAATTCACACTCAGGAAATGTCTAAATCATCTAGTCAAGCCATACTGAAGCACATTCTTACAAAGAACTAAAGCCACACAGTATTTTTTCAGAGCTTTAAGTGCTCACACCCTTCCTCACTCTCTGGGCATAGCTTTCAAGGACCAAAACAAATGCTACCTCTTGCAGGAAGCCTTCTTCATTGCAGTCTTCAATGATCTCTCTCTTCTCAGGCCTTCATTTGTACTTATCATCCTCACCACGTCTTTTTTTAATTGATTACTTTTGGATCTTGAATTGTTCTAAAATGGTGTTCTATCTCCCAAACCAGCCTAGATATTCGTTTAGGATAGATATTGTGTAATACATAGTAATGAACTACTTAGTTCCAGGTTAGGCTACTAAAAATCAATCACATAAGTGAGAGCTATGAACAATTAATAGCTTCAATATTGACTTGTCTCTTTATTTCCACATTCATAAAGCCAACTGCATAATGAATATCTTCACTTCAACGTTTAGTAGACATCTCAAAATTGACATGAGCATAAAAGGACTCTAGATTTCCAATCCCACCACTGGTCTTTCTTAATTTTACCCCAATATTCCCTATCTCAGTAAATGGTACTACCATCTTCTGAGTTGTTCAATCTTAAAACCTAAAGTCATCTTTCATTGTTGGCTCTCCCTTCTCTTCTACCTATAAACCACCAACAAATCTCATTAATTCTATCTATAAAATATTTTCTAAAACTAACCACTTTTCATCATCTCCACTATAATTCTAGAGTCTAGAACAAATCACCAATGTCTTCTGCCTATACTGTGCCAACAAGCTCTTAACTGAGCTCTCTGTTTGTGCTGTTGCCCCATTATATTCCATTTTCTCATTCTCATTCTCTCCTTCCATACCCCATTTCTCCACCTCTTCCTCCTCCCCTGCAAACTCTTTGGTCAACTGACACTTTCCTAGGAAGTAGAAAAAGAACCAAGAGCTGCCCCCTCGTCTCTTTCTTATTACTTCTTGCTCAGCATCGCTGAGATCCTGAGACCTATTTATCAAAATATAAGAGTTTCAAGTTTTCTCTTTCTTTTCTCCAATATTTCCAGCTCTTTCAACAATTCCTCACAGCAGATGCTTTCTTGACCCATTGACATCTCTGAGTACTCTCCTCCAGATTCTCCCTAGTTTGTGCATGTTTACCTTAATTTATGATACTTCCTCACAAATGAAGACAGTGCTATCTACATGTTGCTCCAGACAAAGCAGAGCACTGCTTGCCTTGCTCTGGTCACCACAATTGTTTTAATTAAGCTTGGACGAATATATTATTTTAGCAGCTGCTAAATAAAAATTATGGGCTCCTGTTAAATGTGTGGGCCAATCTAGATACCTTCTCTAGATATCAAAAGCACTGAAACTGAAGCAGTTTTTTCCTGACTTTTATCTATGCAATTCCACTTTTGAAGCTCAGTGTAGACTTTTCTCCATTTGTTGAGTTAGTGTTGATAATTCTAGACTGTTAAAATATTTTTTATCTTGATTATCAGTTATGATTCATCCCTCCCAACTATTGTTTTTGGTTTTGATAACCTGCTCTCTGCCTTCAGTGAAATACATGATCAGACTGACTGACTGACTGAATGAATGAATGAATGAGTAAATGATGGAGTAGGACTCTTCCATCTTGGAGTATAATTGAAAAAGGATTGAAATAAATATTTTCTACTTGTTATATATGTAAATGAAATGAACATTAAATATATTTCTCATGTTATAAATAACTTCAATAGTCCAAACAAAAATATAATTTTCTTAATTTAAAGTTTTTCCACTCATGAAAGCCACAGAAGTAGACTTGGGGAAATGGAAAGACATTCCTTGTTCTTTGATAGGATGAATCAGCAGTATAAAGAGGTCACTTCATTTATAAATTTATTTTACACAGTTTATTTATAAATTTATATAACCCCAATAAAAATGTCAACAATAGTTTTATATAGTTAGACAAGTTGTCACTGAACCTCATGTGGAACAATAAAGAGTAGCCATGGAAATACAAAAGTTAAAAACTGTTAACAGGTACTAGCCCTATTAGACAATAAAACATACTATAAAGCCTCTATAATTGAATAGGTGTGGTACTAGCATATCAATAGAAACCAGTGAAACAGGACAGAAAGTTCAAAACTAGACCCAAGTAAATGCAGAACTTTAGTATACAATAAATGTGACATCCTGAATAACTAAAGCAAAGATAGTGCTGGGGCAAATTTTAGCCACTTGGATAAAGATAAGTTAGATCTTCAGCTCATATTATATATAGGAAGAAGTTCCAAGTGAATCAAGGATCTAAATGTAGCCCGGCCGGTGTGGCTCAGTGGTTGAGCGTTGACCCATGTACCAGGAGGTCGCTGGTTTGGTTTCTGGTCAGGGCACATGCCCAGGTCATGGGCCAAGTCCCCAGTGGGGGGCATGCAGGAGGCACCCAATCAATGTTCTCTCTCATCGATGTTTCTATCTCTCTCTCCCTCTCCCTTCCTCTCTCTCAAATCAATAAAGAAAAAAAGAAAAAATAAAGGATCTAAATGTAAATTGAAACCACCATACAAGCACTAGAATAAAATATGGATGAATTTCTCTTTAAGCTGGGTGTAGTAATAGGTCTTCTAATTAGAACTCTAAATCCAGATGCAATAAAACAAATGATTGTTGAATCTGACTCAGCAATTCTACTTATCAGGATTTACCCTGAATGTGTGTCTCCAACAACATGAAAATTCATAACCATAAGGTTATTTATTGCAGCATTATAATTACAAAAATATAAGAAACTGTGTACTATAGTATGCTGTCCTTGTGACTTTCCTGGAAGACTGAAATCATGTCAAAAGTAAAAGTAAAAGAAAAAAATGATTTTTTCCCCTCTAAGGATACTTTCATGAGTTCATCAGAAGAATTTTCAGGACTCCCATTGTCATAGTATCCATCTCAGATCACATTTTAAAAGTAATTACAGAATCAAAGCTTTGAACATATAAGTGAACAAAATATTCAACAAATCATTAATAACATTGTTGTAGTGCTCTGTAGACTGACAGTAAATTCTAGAAGTCAGTCAATCAGTCAACACATTTAGCTTAAGAATTCCTACTGTGTGGAGAGTACCCCAGGAGGTCCTGCATGATATTAGGATAAATGTGTCTTCTTAAAATTAGTTATTGAGTTCTGTTTTCTGTACTTAGCCATACTCCAGGGTGGCAAAAGCGTGGCTGCAGACAATGGGCTTTCATTCTCTGTGTGGGAAGTAGGACAGGCCCCAAGCCTTCATTTCCTTAAACTTTCTATGGATCAATGTCATCATGGGCCATATAAAAAGTCGAACTTGCTTCATTTGAAATTCAAACAGTAACATAAAGATCAATGGTTCTTAATCACTTTTAAAATGCAAAGGACACTTATGGATCTCTCACAATGATTCTGCATAAATTGGCAGTCTAAATTTTATAAAATTTTGCCACTTTTCTTCTGTAGGGAGCATGTATGTTTTCTTTTTTTAAAGAATATCAGCCCTGGCTGGTTTGGCTCAGTGGTTAGGGCATAAGTCTTCTGACCAAAGGGTCATAGGTTCAATTTCTGGTCAAAGGCACATACCTGGGTTGCAGGTTTGACCCTGGGCCCCAGTTGGGGTCATGAGGGAGGCAACCAATCTATGTGTCTCTCTCATATCCCTCTCTTTCTCTCCCTCCCTCCTTTCCACCCTCTCTAAAAATTAATGGAAAAATATCCTTGGGTGAGGATTAACAATAAAAAGAAAAGAATATCAGTGTGTCAGGGATGCTGTAGAGATAATATGTAGAGAAATAGATGTGGAATTAGGACAGTTTTAACTGCCAAGGTCTCTTCCCACTCAAAGATGGCATGATTATGTGATTTAATTTCTCTGAAAAAGTTCTGATCCTTCTTCAAGAAGAATAAATTATATGTGCTGCCTTTGTACCTCCTCCAGTTTTGTACTTAGGCCACGGGATTAAAGTTAAAGATGCAAATGTTAGTCTACAGTAAGGGTTGGCAAACTTTTGCTATAAAAATATCAAATGGTATATATATTTTAAGCTTTGAGGGCCATAAAATCTCTTGCAACTACTCTCAATTCTGCTGTAGTAGTGCAAAAGTAGCCATAGACAACATGAAAGTGAATGGGTATGGCTGTGTTCCCATAACATTTTATTTATAAAAGTACATCACAGGTGGGATTTGGCTTGAGGGCTATAATTTGATGACTCCTTGTCTATGACATTTAGGATAGAGGCCATGTCCTAAGTTTTAATGTCCCCAGTTCTAGCACAGTACCTGGAATCCTCAAAGATAATCAATAATCAGTTGTTAAATGAGTACATATTTAACCACAGGGTCAGATTGTGCAGTTATGCCTGGAAATTTCAACATATCTCATTTCTTGCAGTGTGAAGTATAGAAATAATCTTAATCATAATTGTAATCCAATTATTAATGTCTGAATAACTTCTACAATATTCCCACTAATTTGTTGTCCATTTTTGCTTGAATAGAAATCCCCAGCTCTTAAGGTATCCTAATTCATTTTAAGAAGGCCATGCCCAGTTGAAATAATTTCTTATATTGAGCCCAAATCTGTTTCCTTTCATTGGCACCTCCTTAATCACACTCCTAAAATTATAAACTATCAGCCAGAAAGGAACGTAGATTTCACCTACTTCAGGTTCCTCTTCTTACAGATAAGAAATAAAGGCTCAGGAAGATCTAGAGAGTTGCTCACATAAGCCCAGACTGTCAACAACAGAACTCTGAAATAGACAATTTGGTGTGTGCTAGCATCTCTGCCTGGTTTCCCTGCAGATTTGGTACAAACAAACCATCTTTGGTTGATTTCTGAAGTACTGTTTCATTTTACTTCCTCTTCTTTCAGCAAAAATAATTTTCTTAAAATCAAATGGGTGTACACTTCTTTACATCCAACCAGAAATGTGAACGGAATGTAGTATAAAGAGCACTGGACTAGGAGTCAATAAACTAGAGTAATGTATTTACCACTAATTTAGCTGAGGCAGTGCAGCCAAGTTGCTCAACCTCCTAGGGTTAAATTAGGTGATTTCTCTGGCCCCTTCTTGATGTAGGACTCAATCCTTCAAATGAAAATGGTAGCATAGTTCAAAACACACTGTGGATACACCCCCCCCCTCCTGCAAAGCTTAATTTCTTTCATCTCACAAAATAACGCAGCTTCTATAGTGGTTAAGACCATAGGCTCCTGATAGTTGGGTTCAAATCCCAGATGTGCCACTTACTTGTTCTGTGACCTGGGTATAGGACATTTATTCTTTTTGGGGTTCAGTGTCCCTGCCTGTAAATTGAAGATAATAGTACCTACCTCACAGGGTTATTGTGAGGAAAAGAGATAAATTATGTAAATTAGATATATCTATATAGATAGATAGATAGATAGATAGATAGATATAGATATAGATATAGATATAGATATAGATATAGATATAGTCCATTGTAGTGTTCATTAGAATCGTCATTAACTTAAGAATTCTTAGGGAAAAAAAAAACAACTAGAAAACTAAACTATAAGACTGGATGTGGGTGTGGGTGTGGATAATGAATGTCTCTAGCTACTATCAAAAAGAAATTCCTCTTAGAAATGGAAATTCCCAACGGAATCTCCTCCACCTTTTGCCTCATGTCATAAAGCTTCCAGATCTCTCTATATGATCTCTAGCCTCTCATCCTTCAAGTTCTTCATTCATAAAGGAATGGCTCAAGTGTGGGAACCATCTCCAATTTTGGCTTTCAGAATTCTAGTTTTAAAATACATTAGAGCCCGTCTGGTGTGGCTCAGTGGTTGAGCATCGACCCATGCACCAGGAGGTCGCCGGTTCGATTCCCCATCAGGGCACATGCTCAGGTTGTGGGCCTGATCCCCAGTGGGGGGCATGCAGGAGGTGGCCAATCAATGTTCTCTCTCATCAATGTTTCTTTCTCTCTCTCCCTCTCCCTTCCTCTCTCTCAAAATCAATAAAACTAAAAAATAAAATAAAATACATTAGAAGTGAAGACCAAATGGCCTTTTGCTGTTACTACTCAGTTATGTTGGGATTATTGAGTGGTAACAATTTCATGCCCCAAACAGAAAACTTTTACTGGAAGCTAACTCTAAGCAATATTTAAAACTGGTGCCTATATTGCTTTTAACTCCATTCTCTGGAGAAAGAAAATCCCTGTTTTTATTTTAGGAAAATCTACATTATGTTAATAATACTTATTACAAAACTGCTAATTGTAATTACACAAGTTTAAAGAAATAACTTGAAGGTGGGATATTGTAATTTTCCCTAAAGGATCAGAAAATAATACTAATAAGTTAGGTCAAGTGTCTTATCCAAAGTAACCATTTGGGCCAAACATCAAGCCAGGACTTGAATTCACAGCTTCTGCCACTTCTGTGTGTTGGAGGTGCTAAAGTTCTCAGGATTTAATCAAGCTGTATCCTTGGGAAACAAATAAAATAAAATAGAAATAAGGTACAAATGTTTGGTGGTTCACACTGTTAAAAAAAGAATAAATGTGGTAAAAGAAAATTGTTTTATTCAAGCAAACAGTTATCAAGTGGCAATAAGATATCGTAAAGGATTCTATAGAGGACCAAAAAATATTTTCTGTCTTCAAAAATCTTATTGACAGACAAAAAGCATCAACTTTCATTCAACTTAATAATCCAATATCATTAATTCCATCTATTGCTCAAGTCCACAAACATTTATAGACAACTTGCCCTGTGCCCAGTGCTATGCTAGGCACTGTAAATGAATAAGACAGAACCTCCATCCCCTAGCACAAAAGTAGGCAAACCTTTCCTGTAAAAGGCCAGATAATATTTTAGCCTTTGTAGGTCACTGAATCTCTGTTGCAACTATTCATCTCTGCCACTGGAGCATAAACAGAGCGATAGACAACATGCAGGTGAATGAGCGTGGCTGTGTTCCAGTAAGACTGTATTTAGTAAGACACACAATTTGGCCCAGGGTCTGTAGTCTGCTGATTCCTGCTCTGAGCTTCCAGATGAGTTCATGAGCCATCTAAAGATAATAAAATGGAAAAAAATGTATCATTTGAGATATAAATGGGGACATTAATGTTGCCTGACAGCAAGGCCAGTGGAAGGCTTCTTATAGGAAATGGCATTCAATTTAAGCCCTGAACGAGTAGGATTTGGGTGGCCATAATGTATGTGAATTTGTGGAGAGTTGTTTGTGCATGATGCTCTTTGAGAATGTAGAACAAGCCAGAGTGTTTGAAACAGAGGAGAACAGGTAAAAGGGGCCAGGGTGGTTGACAGGGACCAGATAAGGGAGGACTTAGCAACCCATATTACAAAAATTTGGTCTTTATACTGTAGTAAACAGTGGGCACTGAAGAATCCTCAAGCAGTAAAGTGATGTGATCATATATGGTTTATACCAAAATTCTTTAGGAATCAGTGAGGAAAATGGGCTTGGGTGAAGGTGAGATTAAAGACAAAGAGGTTGGAGAGAACCTCTTTGGGAAAGCTTTCATCTAAGGCTTTATTAGTGAGATTAGAAGAGATGCATTCTGCAGATAATTTAGACCTATATGGTCTAACATGGTATCCAAAATTACTTTACATATGGTAATGCAACTAAGCAACTGAATGCATAATTTACTTAAAATTTTCATTAATTTAAATTTAAATGTAAAAACTAATATTCAATGTAGTTATTGCAAAATTTTCAAGTATCTCTGCAACAACTTGAATAATATATATCGATTTTTTTCTTTTTATTTAAATATTTTTTATTGATTTTACAGAGAGAAGAAGGGAGAGGGAGAGAGAGAAACATCTGTTGGTTGCCTCCTGCATGCCCCCTACTGGGGATCAAACTCACAACCTGGGCATGTGTCCTGACTGGGAATTGAACCAGTGACTCTTCAGTGCACAGGACAACGCTCAACCAACTGAGGCACACTGGTCAGGGCACATGTACTTTTTCAACAGTAAATTTGATTAAATCAATATACAGACTAAATATTCCCAATGAATAGTTGGTATGTTCTTTGAGATGTGCTATAAATAAAAAATATACTTTTTTAAAGGACTTAGTATTTAAAACATACATTATTTCACTGAAAGTTTTATATTGGTTAAATATTGAAATGACAATATTTTAGATGTATTGGATTAAATAAAATATATTATTAAAATTATGTTTACCTGTTTCTTTTTAATGTGGCTGATAGAAAATATAAAATTATACATGTGACTCACATTATGTTGCTATTGGACAGTGTTGCTTTAGAGGGTGGATTTCTATGACTTGGTGACTACATGGGGATTAACGGTGCTAAGATTGAATGATATGAGGAAGAGTATGAAAGAAAGATAATTTCAATGTTTTCAAAAAGAAAAAAATCAAATTATTTTCCTATACTCCAGCTCAGTTTATTCAATCTGAGAAAAAGGGCTAAGGCTCATATACTGCACCCTTGTATCAAGCACTGAGTTCAGGTCATCATATACAAGAGGCACAAATATCTGTTGGCTGTTATTGATGATGAAAATGACATGATCATGAACACACACTGAACCTCAAGGTAAGATAAAGTCAAGAAAATGATAGTTTCTCTATCTAGGATTTCTGTGCTTGGTTAGAAACATTCTAAAGTGGAGGAGGGGGAAAATGGCAGTGGAGTAAATGGAAGCTACACAGATGATCTCCCAGGACCAAACGGGAATTACAACTAAAATAAAGACAAATCGTCGGGAAAAAGCAACAGAAAAGCAGCGGGAGAGGACCATACAACCAGGGACACTGAATGAGCCTGGTAGGATCTGTGGAGGCACGTGAGGGTGGCGGGCTGGGAGCCCACTGACAGCAGTGGCCTTGGCTGTGAGCAGCAGCAGCGCCCGCCCTCCGGGTTAAGAGCCCCAGCGGCTCCACAGCTCAGAGGCTGGGACAGAGCGCTAAATAGTCACAGCCACTCACCTGGGGCTCCAGCAGAGGGAGGGCGGACTGGACTGGAACTCTGTGGGGACACCTGGGATTTGGAGGGCGCTCAGAGTTTGTGCTGAGCTATGGCCACAAAGGACAGTAGTGGCCGGCCCCTCCTTCCCGGTTACACAGAACAGAAAGGCTGCCAAGTTTGCTCCTTCCCGGAGCTGTGGAAGCCCCTCCCTCGGAGATTCCCAGGTGAGGAAAAGAGGCAAAGAAATGCAAATTGAGGCTCATTAACAACCAGCATTGGCCCCACCCTCGGGAAATCCTCTTACACTGTAAACATCTGAGGGAGTTTCTCATTCAACTGAGATCCTAAGGCTTTTCAAGTAACTGAGGCTAATAGCCTCCAGGCAAAAAGTTAGAACATAACTAAACCTTTCCTGAGCTTGCAAATCTACCCAGGAAAGTGAGACTTTACAGTGGTGTTGAAGGAGGGCCCCCCACGATCATCCAAACCCAGTAGAGGGAGCGACAAATAGCAGAACACCAACACCCACAGGGAAAATTTGGCAGGCTCCAAAACCCACTGAGATAGCAAAAATGGTGAAACGAAGAAACAGATCCCAAATTAAAGAACAAGAGAACTCTACAGAAGATGAGATAAATGAAATGCAGTTAAGCAAATTATCAGAGGTAGAGTTCCGAGCCATGATCTTGAGGAAACTAAACAGCATGAGTAAGGACATCGACACCATGAAAACCAACCAAGTGGAAATAAAGAATTACAGAGCAGAAATAAAGAATACATTGGAAGGACTGACTAGCAGAGTAGAGGAAGCGGAGGACCGGATCAGTGAATTAGAAGACAGAGTAGAAAAAAATCAATCAATCAGAAAACCAAAAGGAAAAAACAATGAAAAAACAGTAAGATAGCTTAAGAGAACTGTGGGACAACTGGAAACGTAATAACATTCACAATATTGGAGTCCCCAAAGAAGAAGAAAATGAGAAAGGGTTAGAGAATATATTTGAAGAAATAGTGACAGAAAACTTTCCTAACCTGGTGAAGGAAGAAAGCATTCAAGTTCAAGAAGCACAGAGAGCACCAAGTAAGAAGAACCCAAACAGGCCCACACCAAGACACATAATAATTAAAATGCCAAAAATTAAAGACAAAGAGAGAATCCTAAAGGCAGCAAGAGATAAGCAACAGGTTACCTACAAAGGAAACCCCATTAGGCTATCATCTGACTTCTCAACAGAAATACCACAGGCCAGAAGGGAAGGCCATGAAGTAATGAAGGTCATGAAAAACAAGGATCTGAATCCAAGACTACTCTATCCAACAAGGTTATCATTCAAAATAGAAGGTCAAATAAAGAGCTTCCCAGACAAAAAAAGGCTAAGGGAATATATTAGCACCAAACCAGCCCTACAAGAAATGTTAAAAGGACTGCTGTAATTAATAGAAGAAATAGAAAGAAAATTAGAACCACACTGTACAAAAATGGCAATAAATAAATACATATCAATAATCACCTTAAATGTAAATTAATTGAATGCTCCAATAAAAAGACACAGAGAAGCTGACTGGATAAGAAAGCATGATTCACATATATGTTGTCTACAAGAGACCCACCTCACAACAAAAGACTCACATAGGTTGAAAGTAAAGGGATGGAAAAAAATCTTCCAAGCAAACGGAAAGGGAAAAAAAGCTGGGGTAGCAATACTCAGAGCTGATAAATTAGATTTCAAATTGAAGACCATAACTAGAGACAAAGAAGGCTACTACATAATATTGAAAGGGTCAATCCAACAGGAAGATATAACCTTGGTAAACATATATGCACCCAATACAGGAGCACCAAAATATATTAAAAATCTTCTGGAGGACTTCAAAGGAGAAATAGACAGCAATACAATCATAGCAGGAGACTTCAACACCCCACTGATATCACTAGATAGATCATCTAGACAAAAAATTAACATGGAAACAGAGACTCTAAATGAAGCACTAGATCAAATGGATTTAATAGATATATACAGAGAATTACACCCCAAAACTGCAGAATTCACATTCTTCTCAAGTGCACATGGGACATTCTCAAAGATAGACCATATGTTAGGGCACAAACGAAGTCTCTACAAGTTCAAGAAGATTGAAATCATATCAAGCATCTTCTCAGAACACAATGGCATGAAACTAGAAATCAATTGCAACAAGAACATGCAAAAACATATGAACACATGGAGGCTAAATAGCATGTTACTGAACAATAAATGGGTTACCATGGAGATCAAGGAAGAATTTAAAAAATTCCTGGAAACCAATGAAAATGAACACACAACAACGCAAAATCTATGGGATACAGCGAAAGCAGTTCTGAGAGGGAAGTTCATAGCACTACAGGCCCACCTTAAGAAAGAAGAAAAATTTCTAATTGACTACCTAACCTCACAACTTAAAGAACTGGAAAGCAAACAAGAAGAAAACCCTAGAGCAAGTAGAAGGAAGGAAATAGTAAAGATCAGAGCAGAAATAAATGACATGGAGGCCAAAAAAACAAATCAAAGGATCAATAAAACAAAGAGCTGGTTTTTTGAAAAGATAAACAAGATTGATGGACACTTAGCTAGACTCACCAAGAAACAAAGAGAGAACCCAAATACACAAAATCAGAAATGAAAGGGGAGAAGTAACAACTGACACCACAGAAATACAAAGGATCGTTAGCAAATACTATGAACATTTATATGGCAACAAATTCGACAATCTAAGCGAAATGGACACATTTCTAGAAACACATAGTCTCCCAAAACTGAACCAGGAAGAGATAGAAAACTTGAACAGGCCAATAACAACGAAGGAAATTGAAGATGTAATCAAGACCCTCCCAGCAAACAAAAGCCCAGGCCCTGACGGCTTCACTGGCGAGTTTTACCGAACATTCAAAGAAGAACTAACACCCATTCTCCTGAAACTATTCCAAAAAATTCAAGAAGAAGGAAGACTTCCAAACTCGTTTTATGAAGCCAGCATAATTCTAATTCCAAAACCAGAAAAAGACACTACAAAGAAAGAAAACTACAGGCCAATATCCCTGATGAACATAGATGCCAAAATCCTTAACAAAATACTAGCAAATCGGATCCAGCAATACATCAAAAAAATTATTCACCATGACCAAGTGGGATTCATCCCAGGGATGCCAGGCTGGTACAATTTACGCAAATCAATAAATGTGATACATCACATAAACAAAATGAAAGATAGAAACCATATGATCACATCAATAGATGCTGAAAAAGCATTTGACAAAATCCAGCACCCATTTCTGATAAAAATGCTCAGCAATTTGGCAATAGAGGGATCATATCTCAACATTATAAAGGCCATATATGAAAGACCTACAGCCAACATCATACTCAATGGGAAAAAACTAAAAGCATTTCCCTTAAGAACAGGAAAAAGACAAGGATGCCCACTTTCGCCACTCTTATTTAACATAGTACTGGAAGTCTTAGCCACAGCAATCAGACATTAAGAAAAAATAAAAGGGATCCATCATACGCAGTAGAATCTTCACTGATACATCACCTAAGGCAACAGAAACAAAGGGAAAAATGAACACATGGGACTACATCAAACTCAAAAGCTTCTGCACAGCAAAAGAAACAACCATCAAAACAGATAGGGAACCCACTCTATGGGAGAGCATAATTGCCAATGATACATCAGATAAAGGGTTAATTTCCAAAATATACAGAGTGCTCATACAGCTCAACAAAAGGAAGACAAAGAACCCAATTAAAAAATGGGCAGAGGAACTAAATAGACACCTCTCCAAAAAGGACATACAAATGGCTAAGAGACATATGAAGAAATGCTCAACATCATTAATCATCAGAGAGATGCAAATTGAAACAACAATGAGGTATCACCTCACACCTGTCAGAATGGCCGCCATCAACAAATCATCAAACAACAAGTGTTGGTGAGGGTGTGGAGAAAAGGGGACTCTAGTACACTGCTGGTGGGAATGCAGACTGGTGCATCCACTGTGGAAAACACTATGGTGTTACCTCAAAAAATTAAAAATTGAATTGCCATTTGACCCAGTGATCCCACTTCTAGGAATATACCCTAAGAAGCCTGAAACACCAATCAGAAAAAATACATGTACCCCCATGTTCATAGCAGCACTATTTACAATAGTTAAGATCTGGAAACAGCCCAAGTGTCCATCAGTGGATGAATGGATAAAAAGGCTGTGGTACATATACACAATGGAGTACTATGCAGCTGTAAGAAAGAAAGATCTCTTATCCTTTGAGACGACGTGGAGGGACCTCGAGAGTATTATCCTAAGTTAAACAAGCCAAGCAGAGAAAGACAAATATCACATGATCTCACTTATTTGTGGAATATAATGAACATAACAGTCTGAGGAACAGGGTAGACCCAGAGATGTGGAAGTAAGGTATAAACTGACACCCCTCAGAAGAGGGGGTGGGAGGGAGGGAAGAGATAAACCACAGAACTTATGCGCATGTATGCATAAGTGATGGACATGCACAACAAAGCTGGGGACAGGGTGGGGGGATGGGGAGGAGGGTGTCAATGGGGAAAAAAGGAGAAACATCTGTAACAAAAATAAATTAATAAAAAATAATAATAATAAAAAACCAAAAATAAAAAAGAAAATATAAAAGGGATCCAAATTGGAAAGGAGGAAGTGAAACTGTCATTATTCACAGACGACATCATATTATACATAGAAAACCCTAAAGACTCTATAAAAAATCTACTAGACTTAATTAATGAATTTGGCAAAGTAGCAGGATACAAAATTAACGTCAAGAAATCGACGGCATTCTTATACACCAATGATGAACTCACATAAAGAGAAACTAAAAAAACAATCCTATTTACCATCGTGGCAAAAAAATTAAGATACCTAAGAATAAACTTAACCAAAGAAGTAAAGGACCTATTTGCAAAAAAATACAGGACATTAAAAAAATAAATAGAGGAAGATATAAAAAAGTGGAAGCACATACCTTGTTCATGGATTGGAAGTATTAACATCATTAAAATGTCCATACTACCCAAAGCAATCTATAAATTTAACGCAATCCCCATTAAAATACCAACAACATATTTCACAGAACTAGAACAAATGCTTCAGAAATTCATATGGAACCAAAAAAGACCCCGAATAGCTACAGCAATCTTGAAAAAGGACAAAGTAGGAGGGATCCCAATACCGGACATCAGGTTATACTACAAATCTAGTGTAATCAAAACAGCCTGGTACTGGCACAAGAACAGGCACATAGATCAATGGAATAGAACAGAGAACCCAGAAATTGACCCAAAATATTATGCTCAATTAATATTCGACATAAGTGGCAAGAGCATACAATGGAGTAAAGACAGCCTCTTTAATTAATGGTGTTGGGAAAATTGGACAGCTACATGCAAACAAATGAAACTAGATCATCAGCTTACACCATACACAAGAATAAACTCAAAATGGATAAAAGACTTAAATGTGACTCATGAATCCATAAAAATCCTAGAAGAAAATGCAGGCAACAAAATTTCAGACATCATATGCAGCAGAATTTTTACTGATATATCACCTAAGGCAACAGAAACAAAGGGAAAAATGAACACATGGGACTACATCAAACTCAAAAGCTTTTTCATAGCAAAAGAAACAACCATCAAAGTGGAAAGGCAACCCACTGTATGGGAGAGCATAATTGCCTATGATATATCAGATAAAGGACTAATTTCCAAAATATATAGAGTGCTCATACATCTCAACAAAAGGAAGACAAAGAACCCAATTAAAAAATGGGCAGAGGAACTAAGTAGACACCTCTCCAAACAGGACATACAAACGGCCAAGAGACATATGAAAAAATGCTCAACTTCACTAATCATCAGAGAGATGCAAATTAAAACATCAATGAGGTATCACCTCACACCTGTCAGAATAGCCGCCATCAACAAAGCATCAAACAACAAGTGTTGGCGAGGGTGTGGAGAAAAGGGGACTCTAGTACACTGCTGGTGGGAGTGCAGACTGGTGCAGCCACTATGGAAAACACTATGGTGTTACCTCAAATATTAAAAATTGAATTACCATTTGACCCAGTGATCCCACTCCTAGGAATATACCCTAAGAAGCCTGGAACACCAATCAGAAAGAATACATGTACCCCCATGTTCATAGCAGCGCTATTTACAATAGCTAAGATCTGGAAATAGCCCAAGTGTCCATCAGTAGACGAATGGATAAAAAAGCTGTGGTACATATACACAATGGAGTACTATGCAGCTGTAAGAAAGAAAGATCTCTTATCCTTTGCGACGACATGGGAGGACCTGGAAACTATTATCCTAAGTGAAACAAGCCAAGCAGAGAAAGACAAATATCATATGATCTCACTTATTTCTGGAATATAGTGAACATAACAGTGTGAGGAACATGGTAGTCCCAGAGACGTGGAAGTAGGGTACAGACTGACATTTGCCAGAAGAGGGGGTGGGGTAGGGGAGCGATGAACACAGAACTTGTACGCATGTACTCATAACCAATGGACATGGACAACAAAACTGGGGACGGGGCAGGGAGGGAGGGGGAGGAGGGTGTCAATGGGGGAAAAAAGGAGAAACATCTGTAACAAAGGTAAATTAATAATAATAAAAAAGAAACATTCTAAAGCAAAGGCAAACCCTCCTTCATCTCTTCCTGCAGAAATGAGGACAGTATAACCACCATATTCTTCATATTAAAGGAGTCAACATAATTCCTTACCCTCACTTTGTTACACATAATAATTCTAAGGTCAACAACTTTCCTGGACCAGAGTTAAAGATAGAGGGATGAGAAAATTACAAGACACCTCAGGGGCAGGCAATACCATGATGGAAGTAAGTTACTAATAACTATCCGGGCTTACTGAAAGAAGGATCACCTCATATGAACAGCTTCTTCAAAGGAAACAGATGGCACATTCAAGGGAGTAACTGAATAGTGTTTAACAAAGGGAACATTTACAGAAACATGGACAGCATTTAGGAAACCCTTATGAAATGGTGGCACTCCCAGTGATGAGGAAAAGTAGGAATTTGATATCCCACTTAAAAGTGCAGGGGCAAGGGGAGACAATTATTATTGGAAGACAGAGAAAGCTACAACCTTAGAAGAAGGGCCAACTGGAAGAAATTGTGGCCAAAGATAGAAGAATCCCAGCATTTCTCTCCTCCTTTCCTCCAATCTCTTGCAAGTGCTCCCCATTTGTGTGTTCTAACGTGAACCAACTTGAAGCCAGAGGACAAGGGACTTTAGGTTATTCATTCAGCTCACACCCTATGGCCGGAGCAAGTCCCATAAAAAGTATAGAATCAATCTAGAGGGAGAAATGGGGTATATCTGCTTTAAAAATTCATTCTTCAGCCCAGATGTATAATCTATGAATCTACAGTAGAAATTAAAATATGGGCATAACCTATGCCCATATGATAAGAAAATAAATTAATAGGAATAAAAGTAAAACACACAATTCCTTACACTAGATAAACACTACAAAAATATTTGGAAATTGAGTTGGATTGACCCATATCATTCCATGGAGATAAATCTGCCTTGGCCATAATTTGCTTTTATTTTCCTTTCTAAAATAGGGATTCTTCTCATGTTCTGGCACTGAGATTTCAAAATGGACAAAATGCTTTAAATCAGTGATTCTCAGCTAGGAATGTTTTTGCTACCCCAGGGCACATTTGGCATTCTAGAGACACTTTTGTTTGTCACAATTTGAGATCAGGGCTTATGTGCTACTTGTATGTCAAGGGTCAGAGACCAAGGATGCTGTAATACATTCTACAATGCAAAGGACAATCCCCCACAACAAAGTTATCTGGCCCAAAATGTCAGTAATGTATAGAAACCTTGTTTTAGATAGATATCATACCCTTTGAGATGACATGAAGGGACGTAGAGAGTATTATGGTGAGCAAAATAAGCCCGTCAGAAAAAGACAAATACCACATGATCTCACTTATTTATAGAATATCATGAACAAAATAAGCTGTTGATCAAAATATATCCAGAGACATGAAAGTAGGGAACAGACTGACAAACCTCAGAGGGATGGGGGTGGGGGGTTGGGAAGAGATAAACCAAAGGACTTATGTGCATATATGTATAATCAATGGACACAGGCAATAGTTTGGGAAATGCAGGAGGGGTGTGGGAGTGGGGAGGAGGGGGTCAATGGGGGAAAAAGGAGAGACATCTGTAATACTTTCAACAAAAAAGATTAAAAATAAAATTGAAGATAAAGATATAAAAAATAAAAGTAAGTGATATAGTTGATTTAAGAAAGTAAGAATGTGAAAAAAAGAAAATAAAGGATTCAGAGATTTGGTATGTCAAAACCAAAGAACCTTTTAAAAATTGACATTTTATCTTTCTATTAGCAAATATTTTTTTCTCAGATAATTTTTTCTGCAACATGAAATAAAAGTAGGCCCTGAAATTAAAGTGATTTTTTTAGAATGTTCAGATGATCATTTTGAAGCCAGGGCTTATTCTGTCAGATTGCTCAATGATTAAGTTTATTTATACATGATAATTTTAAGATAATTGTTAACAATGTACAATCTTTCACCCTACTTTCTCCTGATAGAATCCTGGCATTTAAATCATTAAAAGAAAGAGTGACCAACTTGTATTAATGGTCACAGAGGAAGCTTCTTCATTGAGACTCTTGAGGGCATTAGTAAATGTTTTCACATATCTGTGGGGTCCCACAACAGGGGGTGGGAATGGGAGGAAAAAGTAAAACCAATTAGTAACAGTAAAAGTCAACTTTCCCTCTGTAGTCTTCATTGAATACTCACAATGATCCCAATAGACAGGTACTAATATGATAGTGTTAGATATATGAAAACTAAGGCTCAGAGAGGTTAAATACCACACCCAAGGTGAATTATCTGGTCAATGGATAAGTTGTAGATCTTAACTACTACACTTAAGATATATATATGGGCAGTACTCATATGATTCAAGCAAGAATAAAAAAAAAAAACATTTGGATAAATTGACCTTTTAGGTAGCTTTTACTTGAGGATGCCAACAAGTGAAGAACTAAGTAGAAAATCCAATTTTGAAAGAAAAAAGGTCTGATCTCCTTGCAGGAAAAGGAAAGTAAAGTCTTTAGGATATCTGTAGCCAATGACTAAGATGTAAACAAACTGTTAGGTGACACAAGGTTGCCAACCTCAAAGGTAAGCAACAGTCTAGTCCTTTGGCCATGGAAGCCTGGAATGCTTCATCTCTCCTCAATCAATTTCCTGACTACAAGCATCCTACCCCTGACCCTGTCAATGTGGTTGAGGCTGAGCCAATCGGATTATTTTCTTGTCTACAACTCTTTATTAAATGCTGAAACCATGCTTTGCATCTTGGATGAAAGAGTAAATTGATGATAATTACTGCCTCAAAGTTTGCTAATTGGCCTCATACATACTGAATAGGGAAGAATGCATAGTTCTTTCAAATTGATGAAAAATCACCAAAATCATTCACACTCTCACAGAGAGGTGAGAGAAGAGTGGCTGAGAAGGGATTATGCTTATTGGAATCAATTATTTTTAAGATGCCCCCTCCCACTTATAATTAAGAAGCTAAAAGTTTCAATTTCTTAGCATCAGTTGGAACAGAAAGGAGGGAACTAAATATTGTATTAATTCCCATCTTAAGAGTGCTTAAGAAAGGAATGTTGCTATTTAATGGCTTTAAAAGTGAAAAAAAAAAAAAAAAGAGAGAGAGAGAGAGAGAGAGAGAATCTCCAATGACGTGGTATAAAATTTGTTTCAAGTGGCCAAGCTGTTCCTAAACTGGTGGGCAGTATCATGAGGCCATAGCTGTTGATCATTACCATAATCATTAGGCTTTTACTGAGTCCCCAGGCACTGAAGATACCAAACTTAACTCACTGTATTCCTCCAGGAGTTCCATGTACAGCAGATAGAAAGAAAAGCAAATCAATGAACATAAATGTGGGAAAATAGGTATAAAGGCTATAGGATCACCAACACTAACCAGAGTAATATTGGGATGAGAAAAACATCACTGATGAAGGTGCATCATTCTAGATCTAGAGGAGAAGAGGGGAAGGCAGGAAAAGCAGAGGGAACAGCATGAACAGAGTCATGAGGCATGGAAGTCCACAGCATGTTTGGGGAATGGCAAGTGGTTTGGTATGCCTGGAAAAGAGTGTCTTTGAGAGGAAATTAAGCTGGGAGAAATTTTAGATACAGTTATAATGTATTAAACCCTGCGACAAAGAATTGGACAGAGGATTGTGGGATCCAAACTTGTACTTGAAGAAGTAAAGGACAATTTGAAGATATTTCAGTTCAATTCACCTGTATAATTATTCCCACTACTACTATGTGTACTGTAAATAATACCATGACCACAACTGTCATCATTTTTGAACATGTCCTATGTTCTAGATTCTGTGGTTGGTGATATACACTCTTCAGTGATATGAATTGTTTCATTTGATCCTCAAAAGAACCATAGCATGTCCATATCATTATACCCGTTAAAGAGATCAGAACATTTCACCAAAGGGTTATTTTTATATAGGATAGAGTTGAAGCATGAGAGTGAACCTAAAACTCATTTTCCTCTATTCTCTACTCCTGTCAATTAGCACCAAAAGGTGTCCAATCTCCAGAGCTCATTTACCTGAGCATATCTGTATTATACATGCTAGCATATCCAGTGGGAAGAAAAAAGCCAGAACTTAAGGAAAAGACAAGGATTGATTGAGATAAAAAAGTCATCAAAGTGGAAGGTAGAAGGTCTATCAGAGCACATGCAGAAAGGAGGATTGATTTTGAGCAGGAAAGGAGACATATCCTATGAGATGGGGAATGGAACAGAGGGTGACTACAATTGCTGGTAAGTTTGAAGGTACACTTGGACTTTTTTCTGTAACAGTGGGACTTTACTGGCTGAGCAGTTGTGATGATTAAATTTATATATCATCTTAGTTGGGCTAAGCAATTTGCAGATTGCTGGTAAAACATTATTTCTGAATGTGACTGTGAGGGTATTTCCAGAAGAGATTAGTATTGGAATTAATAGACTGATTTAAGAATATCATCCTGACCAATGTTGGTAGGCATCATCCAATCTAGTGAGGGTCTAAATAGAGCAAAAAAGTCAGGGGAAGAGTAAATGTGCTCTCTGTGTGGGCTTGTCATCCATTTTCTCCTGCCCTCTTATATTGGTACTCCTGGTTCTGAACTCCCCTCATTCTTAGGCCTTCTACCTTGGACTAAATTACACCATCAGCTCCTTTGGTTCTCCATGTTACATATGGCAGATTGTGGGGTTTCTTGGCCTCCATAACCTCATGATTACTATAATCAATCTCTCTCTTCCTTGGTTCTGTTTCTCTGGAGAACCCTGGGTAGTACAGTACACTTCAGATGGGGCAGAGGCTTGAGCCAAGTGGCAGGAAGTTTAGAACATCTGCTGTGGGAGATGAAAGAAAGAGACAATAGGATACCTGACAGGCCCGTGACTTAGTGGCAAGGCTGTATATACTTGGCGTACTTTACTCACTTTCCTGTGTAAAGGAGCTATATGTGAAATTCTTCTTTTGTTATGTCAGAGAGTATAAATAAGCTACAAAATTAGAGTAAAACTAACTATAATACTTTTTGTAAAAACTGACTTTACAGAGGTCAAAGTTAATGGATAACTGAAGATACATAATACTGTATAATAGTGTTTTATTCTTAGTGATACAAAGTACATCTTAAAAGTGGAGCTTTGTCAAAGTTATCTTGGCCATAAATACAGGCCAAATTTCATGAAATTCTGCCAATATTCTAAGTGTAATCAAAGAGCCCATAATATGATAACATTTGGTCTTTAAAGAGAAGAATCAGGAGTGGTTATGATTTTCTATGTTACAAAGCCTCTAAGTTACATGCTTTACTTCACTTGTCCCATAGCTTCACAATACCTAAGGAAAAGGAACATTGTCTTTGTGCTTTGTTGAGCAATTGCATCTTGCTGCAAGGGAATTATATGCCCTACTCGATTTGTGCTAAATAATGATATCCCTGCTCAAACATTTTCTCATATGGGCATTTCCTCCACCACACAGGTAGCTACCAATTCATTTCTTATGCAGACGGAACCACTATCCCAAGAAGTTGACCAAAACATTCCTTTAAATAGGTTGATTCTAGGCCCATTGAAAAGACCGTGGGAAGATTTGACTAGACTGTAATTTCACACATCTTCCCATCGCTTAGCCATCACTGGAGCATCTCAGTTGTGAGTGATAAATGTGGTGGTCAAAATGTCTTCTGAATTGCTCATTGGGGCAATATATACATAGTAGTCAGACAGATCTGGGTTCAAATCCCAGCACCACAATTTACTTCCTAGTTTACCTTGGCAAGTGAATTCAAATTCATACTTCAGGTCTCCATTTTCTCATCTTTAAATTAGGAGAAAATAATAAGAAAAAACACAATATTGTTGAGAAGATCACAAAAAATAATGCATGTGAAGCCTCAACCTGGCACCTGGCACATAGTAGAAGTAGCATAATCTGTAGCTAAATAAAAATAATTTAGTGCTTCCTCTTGCCTTTGCTTCAAAGGGACAAGTAACTTGTCCTTTACCTTTTCAGGCCCCCATGATAAGCCTGGAAGCCCTTTCAAAATGGACTGCAGCCCAGGCCAGTTTGGCTCAGCAGTTAGAGCATCAGCCCGCAGACCAGAGAGGCCCGGGTTCGGTTCCCGCTAAGGGCACGTACCTCGGTTACAGTTTGTCCCCGGCCCTGGTTGGGGTCGTGTGGGTGGCAACCACTCAATATGTCTCTCTCACGTTGGTGTTTTTCTCTCTCTCTTCCTCCCTCTCTCCCTCCCGCTCTATCTGAAGATAAATGCAAAATGGACTGCAGTAGTTAAGAATTTGACCCCTGTACTCTGATTGTCCAAGTACGAGTCCCCTTTCTGCTACTTACAAGTTGTGTGACATCAAGCAAGTTATCTTTCTAAGCCCTAGTTTTCTCATCTGCAAAACAGGAATTAAATGAAATCATGAATGTAAAACACAGTGATTGCCATACAGTATACACTAAAAAATGTAGGCAATTGATGCTATTGAGTAGGCTCACACTTAGGTGAAGACAAGATGTCATTTTCCAGAGGCAGTCTGACAAAAATTGAATTCTAGGTTTCCCAACAATATTGCCCAAAGCTCTATACTATACTTGGTTCCATGGTGGCAGCAACACTCACATCAGTGTGGTTGTTTGACTTCTTAAACGGGTACTTTCTAACTCCTTGGGAATGAGAAAATAGTTCAGCTCCACTGGGCTAATGTGAGGCTTCTATAAAATGTGACCCTGCCCCCCTCAATGGTGGTTCTCATGGTTCAGGTGAGGGCATTTATGGAAATAGCATCTAATAAAAAGCTTTCCCTGAGAAAATCAATCTGTCCTCTCAGTCTCCATCAGTTTGCTTTCTGATTTATAATGATTCTTTCTAGAAGATCATTATATTTGTCCTTTCTGAAGTATTTGATGTGTCATTTCCCACCTTAGTGTTATAACTCTTCAGTTTCAGGATGATTCACCTAATGCATTAGGTTGTCTCAGGAATGAGTTTGCTATTTCTGAAAACCTCTTTTCTTTTTTAGGCTAACTGAATACCATTAGACAACATATGTGTACAATGTACTAATGACACCCAGGTAGTCTAAAAGTTGTCACACCCCTTAAATGCCTAATTCATTTCCATACAAGTCATTCACAGTGCTCAAACAAAATCTGTCCAAAACAAAACCAAATACTAGTGCCTCTCCACAGAATATAAAATATAAAAACACAGGTCTAAAGTACAAATTTCTCAAGTGGTAAAATAAAAGACCTGAATGGTAGTATTTCACAAATAATCTAGTCATAAAGGCCTCTTCATGATCTTCACACTATACAAAAACAAAAACAAAAATCATATTCAAATAATGTTGTTAAGTGAAGGAATCAAATCACATAGCCCAAGGCTGCTATCCCTGACTTTATCTAATAAAATGGTTTTATCTTAGAGGTTGCATATAAATCAATGCTTATTTAAATATTATAGTTTGGAAAAGTTTTACAAAGCAATGTTTCAGTGAATTCATAAGTACAATCAATAATTATTCCAATTTACATATTTTATAAATTAAAACGCTCAAGTAGAAATACTTAAAGCAGGATTTGCTTATATCCCAAGAGACCCTAGTACAATAGCTATATACTGTAAGCAACTTTTATTCCAAGATGGACATTATGGCACTAAACTGGTACACTGGCATATTAATGCAGAGTAAACTCAAAGACAAGCCATAAAGCTTGTGAAACATGGAATCGTAGCATGGGGGCGTATATATAGCATATAGACTCCTCTATATGAGATTGCACTCCCTCTTCCATTGGTTATACTTCAAAATCCAGCTGATACCAAAGGAAAAGTATGCCAGCTACTAAAGCATGTTGTCCTGCTGGAAAAAACTGTGTAAAGCTAGAAAATGTCATTGACTACCAACCACCTGGAAACTTGTAATGAACAGATTGGCTTTTTCAAAGGCCCTGATGGCCTTCTTCACAGTGACTGCAATTTCATAGCCCCTTTCTATTAAAGGACTCTCCTAAGTGGGAAAAGTGACAAGGGTCATGAATATTAAAGTGAAGACAGCAAAAACAGTAATTACAAAAACTATTTTATCTGCTTAAGATAAGAATGAGATAGGTCTCCTCCTAGTCTTTAATATTCTTTATTTATTTTATTATTATTTTTATAAAATATGTTTTCTTTATTGATTTTTTAGAGAGAGAGAAAGAGGGAGAGAGAGTTAGAAACATTGATGAGAGAGAACATCGATTGGCTGTCTCCTGCATGCCTGCCACTGTGGATTTGGCCCACAACTTGGGCATGTGTCCTGACCAGGAATTGAACCGGCGACCTCTTGGTGTGTGGGTCGACACTCAGCCACTGATTCACACTGGCTGGGCTATTTATTTTATTTTTTAAATGTAATTTTATTATTGAAAGTATTACAGATATTCTTCCTTTTTTCTCCCATTGACACCCTCTTCCCCAGTCCTACCCACTCCACTGTCTTCACTGCACTTTTGTCTGTGTCCATTGGTTTTGCGTATATGCATATAAGCTCTTTGGTTTATCTCTTCCCGCCCCCCCTCCCACCACCCTTCCCTCTGAGGTTTGTCAGTCTGTTCCCTACTTCCATGTCTTGGATCTATTTTGATCATCACTTTATTTTGTTCATTATATTTCAAAAGTGAGATCATGTGGTACTTGTCTTTCTCTGACTGGCTTATTTCACTTAGCATAATACTCTCCAGGTCCCTCCATGCCGTCTCAATCTTCTTGAACTTGTAGAGACTTACTTTGTGACCTACATGGGGTCTATCTTTGAGAATGTGCCATGTGCTCTTGAGAAGAATGTGCATTCTACCACTTTGGTGTAAATTTTTTTGTAAATGTCAATTAAATCCATCTGATTTAGTGTGTTGTTTAGGGTCGCTGTTTCATTGTTTTTTTCTTGTTTTTTGTTTTTTGTCTAGAAGATCTATCTAGTGTTGTCACTGGGGTGTTTAAGTCCCCTACTATGATTGTCTTGCTGTCAATATCTCCCTTAAAGTGTTTTCATTTATTTAGGGGCTCCTATATTAGGTACATATATGTTTACCAGGGTAAACATATGGATTGATCCCATTAATATTATGTAGTGACTTTCTTTGTCTCACCATACCACCTTCATTTGGAAGTCTAATTCGTCAGATATGAGTAATGCTACCCCAGAATTTTTTCTTTTCCATTTGAATGGAAAACTTTTTTACATCCCTTCACTTTCATCCTGTTTGAGTCTTTTGTTCTGAGGTTGGTCTCTTGTAGACAGCATATATATGGGTATTGTTTTCTTATCTATTCAGCTACTATATATATATATATATATATATATATATATATATATATATATATATATGAGAATTTAATCCAATTACATTTTAGGCTTTTATTGCCATTTTAATTCATTATAGCTATGTTTCTCTATATACATTTCTTATTATTATTACAGAACTCCCTTTAACATTTCCTGCAATGCTTGTTTGGTGGTAATAAATTCCTTTAGCCTTTCTCTTGTCTGGGAAGTGCTTTTTTTTCACCTCCTATTTTGAATGATAGCCCTGCTGGATAGAGTATTGTTTTCAGATATTTTTTTTTCATTACCTTGAATACTTCATGCCATTCCCTTCTGTCATGTAGTATTTCTGTTGAGAAATCAATTGAAAGACTTATGGGAACTCCTTTGTAGTTAACACATTGCTTTTCTCTTGCTGCCTTTAAGATTCTTTTTCTTTAATTTTTAGCATTTTTATTATGATGTGTATTGGCATGGGCCTGTTTGAATTCTTGCTTGGGACTTTCTGTATTTTCTGACCTTGTGTGTTTTTTTCCTTCACCAAGTTAGGGATGTTTTCTGCCACTATTTCTTCAAACAGGTTCTCTAAACCTTGTTCCCTTTCTTTTTCTTCTGGTACTCCTATGATGTGGATATTGTTACATTTCATATTGTCCCACAACTCTTTTAAACTGTCTTCCTGTTGTTGTCTTTTTTTTTCATCCTCACCTGAGGACATTTTTCATTTATTTTCAGACAGAGCGAGAGGGAGAGAGGGAGGAAGAGAGAGAGAGAGAGAGAGAGAGAGAGAGAGGGAGAGAGAGAGAGAGAGAGAGAGAGAGAGAGAGAGACATTGATGTGAGAGAGACACATCGAGTGGTTGCCGCCCCCACGACCCCAACCAGGGCTGGGGACAAACTGCAACCGACGTACGTGCCCTTAGTGGGAATCGAACCCAGAGCTCTCTGGTCCACGGGCCAACGCTCTAACCACTGAGCCAAACTGGCCATGGCTGTCCTTCTCTTTTATAATTATTTCTTATTTTAGATTCTCTGATTGAGTGATTTTTTTCTACCACCTTCTAATTCACTGATCTGATCCTCAGTTTACTCTAATCTGGTGTTTCTTACTTCCAGTGTATTCGTTATTTCTGCTATGCCATTCTTCATTTCCAACTGGTTGTTTTTCATTGTTTCTATATAATTTCTCATGCTGTTGAGCATCCTTATAGTCATTACTCTGAACTCTATATCTGATAAATTGCTTATCTTCATTTCATTTAGCTCTTCTTCTGGAGATTCTTCTTGATCATTCATTTGGGGCTTGTTTCTTTGTTTCCCCATTTTGGCTGCCTGTTAGGGTTTGATCTATGGTTGGGTAGATTTATGACTCTCAGTCTAGGTAGGGTGGTCCTATGTAGTAGGTGACATGTGGGACCCTGTGGTGCAGTCTCCCTGATCACCAGATGTATGCTCTAATTATGTCCCTTGTGCACTTTTTGTGGGCCCTCCTTAGGTAATGGAGTCTTGATTGCTATTGGCCCATTTGTGCATGGGTTCAACCCTCAGTCTGGCTGACAGTGAAGCTCAACCCCCAGCACAGCATGCAGGCTCCTGTGCAGGTGCTTATCTTGTGAAGTGCAATTCACCTCAGCAGGTTTTGGAGCCTACTAAAATCTCCCTGTGGATATCAGTGATCTGCTGCTTGTGGCTCCTCTGTTGGGACTGGATATGTATGTAAAGGACCAAGCTGAACACCAAGGTCTGCTTTTACAAGCCCCAGGCAGAGGAGCAGGAGAGGCCAAGATTCAAAGCACCCAGAGATCTGCTTCTGCCTGCAGGGTGACTATTAGACTCATTCACTTAATCAGTTTCAGGCTGAAGTCTTCTGTCAGGTATAAACTCCACCTGACAGGCAGGGAAACAGATTTTCCAATGGGTGGGCCAACTGCTTCACCCAAGGCTAAAGCTACTTTGATGGGAAAACTCTGCCTGATAAAGATGGCTTCTACAGCATGGGGTATTGACTCAGCAAAGGGATCCAGGCAGCAGCTTTCACAGCACTCTCCCCTGAGCCATGAACACCAGAGTTTCTGCACACAGCTCTAGTCCACTCTGCCCTCCCTTTGCTGGAGGCCAAGGTGAATGGCTGCAAATGAGGGTGCCTGTGTTTCTAGCCATCTCTCCCTGCTGGACAGAACCTCTGGTGCTTTTCATAATGAAGTATTATGTGGGCACCTTTCCTGGTTCTATTACTATAGGCTGGGGAGCTCAGCTTGGGGTTTAGGTCCCAGACTTCTCAGGGGGAACCTCTAGCAACTGAGATATCCCTCCAGAACTTCAGCTGCTGCCTGTGGGAGCCTACGCAACCCTTTCGTGCCTCCACACTGCCTACCAGTCTCAATGTGGGCTCCTCTTTATGACTGGTTATAAGAGTTCTCTCCAGCTAGTCTTCAGTTGGTTATTCAGCATGATTTGTGTATATTTTAGTTGTAATTCCAGTTAGGTCCTGGGAGAAGGTCAATGTAGCTTCTACTTATCTTGGAATCTTGTAGCCTTTAATATTCTAACTTTTGATGCAAACCTCCAGGACAGGGAAATGGCAAGCAGCTATTTCTCAGACAGATTTACTCCCAGGACCTTTCCTATGGGAGCATTTCATTTGGGTAACATATTTGGAAATGCTTCTCTAAAGACAATTTTAACAACAATGAGAATATATAACATTTATTAAGCTCCAGGGATAGAGCTTAGTGTGAAACTCAGGAACCAGTCCAGCAGCACAGTGCAAGATGGGTTGCACTAAGTAGTTTGGAACAGGGGCTGAAAACTGTACATATCAATGGCTGGATTAGCTTAAGGATGACCCAGTGAGTTAAAAGACTCACCCAGAGCTCAATCATCATTATCATTATCAATTATAATAATAAAAATAATCCCACCTTATTGATCACTTGCTATGTTTCAGGCACTATGGTCAATCAATCCACAAGACTGCCTTGTAATTTTGATCCTATTATTGTCTCTATTTTACCTTCATTTGTCCCAATAACCCAGCATGTGTTAAGAATGAGGATGAACTCCAGGTTTGTTTCACAATGAGTTCTGTGTTCTTGGTATCACTACAGCTGTCTCTCATGAATGCATTCAGGAAAACAAATTCTGAAGGACCTGCAGAATATTATGTGTAGCAGTTTATGCTGTAGTTAATTGCACCTAGCAGAAGACACTAAGAGAAAATAATATACATGAATGGATTCTCACAGATCAGAACTTAAAATATAGAAAAATACAATCAGCAACTAAAATGTTGTTTTGTTGTTGTTGTTTTTTCTTATCCTCACTCGAGGACATTTTTGCATTTATCTTGAGATATAGCGGGAGGGAGAGAGGGAGGGAGAGAGAGAAACATTGATGGGAGAGAGACCCATTGAGTGGCTGCCATCCACACAACCCCAACTGGGGCGGGGGGAGAACCGCAACCAAGGTACATGCCCTAAGTGGGAACCGAACCCGGGCCTTTCTGGTCCGCGGGCCAACGCTCCAACCACTGAGCCAAACTGGCCAGGGCCTAAAATGTTTTTAACCTGAAGTAACCTGCAAGCAAATTCTATGTGGAGGCTAATTGCCTTGATAAAGTAATGAATCAATTGTTCACTCAGCATTTTAAAATTCCCATTAAGGTAAAACTGCACTCAAGAGACAGACCATGTTGTGCAACACATTCTGTGAAAGCCTTTTACTAGTAAGGCAAACATGCCCTTCACAGACATATGTAGCACGCAGTATCTTCCAATTCTGTGAAGTATTCTTTTGTGCATTAAGAGATAATTGAAGGGTTCTAATTACTTAATATCCCACCCTATTTCATTTCTAAAGCAGCAGCATTGCAGTCTTCAATGGATAAGCTTGTACTGGGTACCTACTATGTGTCAGGAAGAAGACATGGGTCCTGCCCTCTCTGGGATGACAAACCCCTTTAATCTTAGGCAAGCAATGAAAAGACCTAAAATGGAGGGGTTCAGTAAAGTGCTGAAAAATTGACAAGGAGGGACTGATTCCAAGAGGGTCTCAGGGTAAGAGTGTTGGGAATAGATCTGGGATGGCCAAAGCTAAGGCTGAATTTGAGTAAGCCTTTTAAGAATATCTCACTTGAACAGCTTTGCACTTACAGGGATTAGCTGTATTGTCCATAGTAAAAGAAAAGTGAAAAGACTCTAAGTTTTAAAAAATAGGCCCAGAAATGAAGATACTCAATAAATTAAGTCTTCTATTTATAGACAAACAGATTGGAATGCATATTTATGCAGCTAGTGTCTTATAGCCAACACGAGATTTACCAACACTGCCTTATATGTCTAGTATATCTATTAGTCTAGAATAAATTATTATTTTTATTGATCTTAGAGAGGGAGGGAGGGGGAGAGAGAGAGAGTGAGAAGTTTCAATGTGAGAGAGACACATCTATTGATTTCCTCCTGTACGTGCCCTGACCAGGGACTGAACTAGCAACCTAGGTATGTGCCCTGACAGGGAATCAAATCCATGAAATTCCAGTGCATGAGATGACACTCCAACCAACTGAGCCACACTGGTCAGGGCTAGAATAAATTATTTTGTAAATAAAAATACAAACTGAAATTTAGTCACATTTTAAGCCACAGTTCAAGTCACCAACATAGGTGACATCCCAGATGAAGAGTCAATATATCAAAAGATTGGTTTAAAGCACTTACAGTTCAAAAATAAAAAAATAATTTTTTTTGGAATAGTGAAAATATTCTTTTTCTTTTGCAATTTTTATTAATTCATTTTTGTCACAAATGTTTCTCCTTTTTCTTCCCTAGACAACCTCCTCCCGATCCTGCCCCCCCCCCAGCATTGTTGTCTATGTCCATTGGTTATGCATATGTGCATATAAGTTATTTGGTTTTTTAAAACAACTGCTGGATTCCAAAATTCTGCCTAACCTAAACTATCTGAGCCTCAGTTACCTGAGGTATGAAATTGAGATAAAATACCTACATTACAGAATTTATATAGAGAAAAGAGAAACTTGACATATTTGGCCTTAGCTAATTTGGTCATAAATGAAGACAGTTAAGTACTCAGAAAATGTTTTCTTCTCCCTATCTCTATACCAGCCCATGCTTAGGTTTTACTCTTCTCAAAGCAGGCCCAGAATCAAGATAATCAGTTTCATCAAGAGTCTGAAAAAGGAGAAGCCCATGGTCATCACCATATGATCATGAAATCCCTCTAGCTTTTGAACATTAAATCGCCCGGCTGAAGGCAGCAAAAACTTGAAACTTATGAAGTCAGGCTTATTAATATTTATTAGTCCAATTTCCATTCAAACTGTCCCTAAAGTTGTTAAGAAACCTAGCAACAAAGTGAGTCTTATTTTGAACCATTCTGAGCTAGAAAACAGTTCAAAGCAAGAAGAGAATTCAGTACCTATTCAATCTTTTTTTTTTTTTTTTTTCATTTTACAGATAAAGATATGCAGACCCAAGGAAGGAATGGACCTTGTCCAAAGTTATACAACTCACTGGGAGTACTTTATTATGATAAGGAAATAAAAGCAAAGCTTAAAAAATAAGAACCAGCTAAACTGCAACTGCTTTTGAAAAAATAAATCAAAATATATTAAAGTAGCTGAGAGGCAAATTTCACTCTACTCTTTGATAATCCTTCAGAATATGAATTTCTCTGAATTTTGATGTTTAATTTCTGGTGGTTACCTAATATATCATGCAAAGCTTCAAAAATTCCTTTTTTTCCTGATCTCCTGTACTTGTTGGTATAAAGGAACCAAGAAGATAGGGAAAAAAATGATGATACAATTTTAGGGTTGTTTTAAGGACTTGGAGGGAAGCAACTAGCCAAGTGCAACCAGTGTTAGTTGAGTCTCAGAGGTTAGATTTAATGTTCTAGGCTTTTGAATTTTGAATTAGATAGGAAAACATGCAAAAGCAAACTGATGAGTGCTTTCACTTTGCTCCTCATCAATTCTGCTAAAAAATATAGGGTGGATTGAGCAAAAGCTTTCTAAAAAGACTGCAATAAAAAGACCTTCCTGCATAAGTGATACTTGATCCTGTGCCCTTGACATGAACTTACATTACTTCTCATATATGAGAGCTTGACTCTTAAGCTCCTAGAAGGCAGGAGCTATGTTATACTGCTGCAGATCTTCTATAATAGACACAAGGAAAAACAAAGTATGTACTAATTAAATGACTGTGAAATGACTAGTTTGACCAGAGGCCTTAGTTTTCCTATAATAAATCACTGCATTGAGTTCTACTGGAAATTTTTATAGTTTAGATAACATAAAAAGCTTTTGGAGGGGTGAGGGAAGTATTATAAGGGTAAGGAAGAATTTAGATTAAGTTGAAACTATTAGTATCCAAGGAACAATGATATTGGTTGTGATTAAACAGAAACATTTTGTCAGGCTCTTGAAAAAAATAATTTTCAGACCATATCTTTTTCATTTGCATAGTTATTATACAGCCAAGTGGTTCTTAGTTGGGTAGTTTCTCTCCTCATGGAACGTTTGGCAATGTCTGAAGACATTTCTGTTGTCACAAATTGGGGCTTGCAGGGGTGTGTATAGAGTCCAGGGATGCTACTCAACATCGCACAATGTATAGGATGGCCCCTGACAACAAAGAATTATCTGACTCCAAAGGTAAATAGTGTCAATCTTAAGAAATCTTATTCTAGTTCATCACAGGGCCTGGAACTAATTGAAGGGAAAAAATAGTTATATCAACTAATTTTTACAGCAAGAAAGAATGAACAATATTGCTCACTGGGTTTTAGTTCTCACTTGTGTTTCCAATATCAATTTGATCTTATTTTTAATCTAATGTTTTTTGTTATCAAGTATTGGAATGTATTGGCTGATTTGTTTAGATCTTCTACATAGAAAAAAAACATAAGCAACAATGCACAAAGATGATAAATACTACTGCTTGGAGCACTCTAGGGGGCACAAGTCAGTTTCTGATTTTCCCAGTGTCCACTCTCTACTGCCACCAGGAATAGCACTAAGCAGGAGAGGACAAAAAGTTCAGATTGTGTGTTAAATCTAACCTTCTTCCCCCTCCCTAAATAGATATTTCTCCTTCCTCCTCAAAGCTCTTTCTCAGGTCCAGCAGGCAGATGAGAAAAGGATCACAGGCTACCAAATAGTTTCACAAGTCATAGGAATACAGTCTCCTTGGTTAGCTACCATGTTCCACTATTGAAAACCCAACCTAAATTTTAAGGTGCAGGATACTGTCCCAGCACATATTTAATTAAAACACAATCAGGAAAAATTAGAATTGGATAGACTAAGAACAAATTCAATGTTGTTAAGGATAAGTGCATGAATGTAGTGTTTTTCTACAATGTCATTTTCCTGTCTTGGTAAAAAGGGCACATAACAAGAAGGGTTTAGCAGCTGTAGCTTCTGGTCTTAGAAGTGGGTAGCAGCCTAATGCAATCTTAATTAAGGGCCGATCCAAATACAAGGCTTTATTCAAATACAATTTTCTCCAAAATCCTATGGACTAACTTACATTATGAAAAAGTTAATTAATTAATTTAATTTTTAATATTCTCATCCTGAAAACACAAAGCTTGTTTCCTCTCTCAAGGCCACTGAAGAAGAGTTATTTTACCTCGGACAATGGGACACTCTGTTCAGAAAACTTTCATCCACTTTTGCATGGAAAGTTAACATTTCCATGAGATCCAATTTGTAAGTACTAGATGAAAACTCAGCTCAGTTATATAGATTCCATATCATATTGTCAACTCAACAGTTCTTCACCACAAAACTGTGTGTTTTGTTTTTTTTAATACTAGCTCTTTGAGCAGGAAACCTTCATTGTTAGACAAGGAATCAATTTCTATAGTCTAGTAAGAGTGCACATGTTTGCAGAGCTGGCAGAACACTTGTTTTGTTGGAAGCTCACATCATGTCATCCTTGATCATAGCATATTAATACAACTCAAAGTATGTTCCATAATCCTGAACTCAAGAGGCAATTTACTTTTAATGCAAATTCCCAGTAGTCCAATATTTTTAGACTACTAAAAATATTGAGCAAGCTTAACTACATTAAAAAGAACAATAACAAAAGAATAATCCAGTCTTGGCAAAGACTTAAACATAAGATGCATTATGGAAAATAAAAATCAATGATATTTTTAACAAAGACCTACTGCAAAAGAAATAACAGTCAGGAAGTATGGGATTCCTCATCACTCCATCAAGGGTCGTTCTAACTAAACCCAATTCAATGATTTATGCCAGTTATTTACAAGGGTGTGAGAGGTGGAGAAACATATGTTCTATACAGTCATGTGTTGCTTAATGACAGATATAGGTTATGAGAAATGCGTCATTAGGCAATTTTGTCGTCATGCTAACATTACAGAGTGCATTTACACAAACCTAGATTGTATAGCCTACTGTATACCTAGGTTATATAGTATACCCTATTGCTCCTAGGATGCAAGCCTGTCCAGTGTGTTACTGTACAAAACAACCCTAGATCAAGTCAAGCACAAGAGAAAAATGATGCAATCAAAAGACGTGGTAAATACGAGATATATGAGCCTGCTGCTGGCATAACACGACATACTTTTTTGCAGCAAAATTTTTAATAAGTAGAAAGAGTACATTCTACAATAACAATAAAAAGTATAGTACAGTAAATACATAAACCAGTAACATAGTTGTTTATTACCATTATCAAGTATTATGTAATTTACATAATTATATGTGCTGTACTTTTATATGACTGGTAGCTCAGTAGGTTTGTTTATACCAGCAGCACCACAAACACGTGAGTCATGCATTGTGCTTTGATACTAAGATGGCTACATCACTAGGCTATAGGAATTTTTAAGCCCTAACATAATTTTTTGAGACTACCGTCATATACACATACTGTCGTTGACCGAAATGTTGTGCAGCAAAAGACTATTGAAATAAATTGGGCTACAAAGTTTAGATGTTAAAAGGAATACAGGGTATGGCAAAAGTAGGTTTATAGCTTTGAGTACACATAACGCAGTATTTATTCTTGTATTATTTATTAATTATTGTATTATTTTCCATACAATCAACTGTAAACCTACTTTTGCCACACCTTGTATATGAGAGGCTTGCATTAAATTAGTACCTCTTTACAGCATTCTGCTCTACTCATCTATCCCTACTTGCTAGAGGTCAGTTCTTCCTTGGCTTCCTGAGTACTACATTCTCCTGGTTTTCCTTCTTTCACTTCTGAGGAGTCCCTTCTCTTCTATGCCACCTTAAAATATTAGCGTGTCTCAGCGCTCGCTTCTCTACCCACTCTTTCTCCTTAGGTTATCTTCTTTGCTGTCATGGTTCCTCTATAGGCTGAAAAGTATTAAATGTCTGCCACCAGCCTAGAATTCATTCATGAGCAATTTGAAGGCTAGGCCATATAGTATGACAGAGAGCAGAGTTGCTTAATAAGTGTTAAATGAATAAATGAATGAAATATAAAAATGGATTCATGGGACTTCAGTTGTAGAACTGTGGAAGAGAGCTGAGTTGTCCTAGACAAGCCCATCCTAGAACAGTCAGAACTAACCTGGCTAATCAACTGACGATAAATGTGTGAGTGAGTTCAGTCAAGATCAGCAACATCCAGCCTAGATCTGTAGAACCTATAGACTACCACTGCAGGACATTTGCCCCTGTCAAAAATGTCCATGGAGATATTTGGTCCACAACAAAATGTCCTTGATATTTGGTTCTGTCCAAAACATCCATGGATACATTTGGTCCATGGTTCATTAGAGAATACAAATATTTAACCTTGTTCAAACAGTATAAGTGTTATTATTCTTGTAATTCATGAGGAATCTTGGATTTCACATTGATCTTTCTTTCCTCATGATGAAGATCAGCAGGGTTACTCGGAAGTCAATGAGTAATTGCTCTCAAGGATATATTGACCTGATTATTGGCTTTCTATTTGTTCTGTCTGTGAACAGTATTGGCAATATGGATTTGATTCTGTCTTTATTTGTGAGGTTAGTGACCATATTTGAGTGTGACCACCAAGAACCTGGATCACTTGTTCATGACTCTGCTGTTCACCTTTTCACACTTTAAAAACCTTTCATCATGGAACAAATGCTTCCTTGGACGGTTTGGGACAGGACCAAATATCAAGAACCTTTTGGCATGAATCAAATGTCTCTGTGAACATTTTGGACAGGACCAAATGGTGTAAACCAAATGTCTCCATGGATGTTTAGATAGAACCAAATACCTGCTAATCATAGACTATCTATAACATACCTATCCAACCTATAGAATATGAGAAAGAAATTTGTTCCTGTTTTAAGACACTCTGTTTTACAGTGACTTAAAACACAACAAGAAGTAACTGATAGATTAGTTCAAAGTCTGCTTTTCCTGTCAGTCTTTCCTACTCAGGACAGACATGGTGCCTCTTGTCAACACCGTGCCTACTAACCAGAATAATGCCTGGCTTGTACAAGTCAATGAATATCTATTGACAAATACATCAATTCTATTAATGGTGGTTAAAAGCACTCTCAGTCACTTGCTGCCTAGAATTAGGGCAAATGGCTGGTCGAACATAGAATATCAAAATTTATTATTTGAAAACGTTCATTATAATAAGTATTTATTATTTATTTTTGAAAGACATTGTGCTATGTCTCTGGGATCTATTTAATAAAGCTCTATTCAGTAGGAATGAAATAAAGAATATATGTTTAAATAGAGTTCTAATTGGGAAGGGAACTAGATCTCTTTAAAGACACCAGTAACTACTCCCAAAGAAAAAGGTACACTAGAATAAAAGTCTCCTGAACTATTCTGATTTGCTGTGGAGATTTTTTTTTTCTCCCACAGTAAATACTCTGGGTATATTGAACTAATTATCCACTAAGTGAACAGCTAACCTTGCATGTCAATTAGAAATTTACTGAATCAGTTCATGAATCCTCTAACATGGATCCAAAATGCTATCTTCTCAGAGGAAAATCAAGTGATTACAGAGGGGAAATGGCTGAAGAAGGAACAAAAATGAAAAGTTACTGGTTGGCAGCAGCTCTAAACTCTGTTTTTTGAAATGTTTTTTGTTCCTTCCTTGTTGCATACAAAGAAGTAGATTTTGTTCACAGGCTAAAGCAGCCTGCTAGACAAATGCCCTGACTGTATGAATGGCCTAGTTGAACCATGGTACTAAAGAGGGCTGTGATTTGGCTGCATGTTGCTGGGCTGAAAGGGCTCTACTAGAGAGACCACGTGAACTCTACTACTTCTCTGTAAGTGTTGTTCCTCAATAAACTATTTTAACTAGTGATGTACGTGCATTTGTGTGTGTCGGTGTGTGTGTGTATGTTCACACTTTCTTTGAACACAAATTAAAGACTACATTTCATTTGTCCCAGTGTTTTGTGTTTTAGGAAGGGACAAAGTCAACAGTGGCACCATGGGGACAATGGCAGGTCTCTGGTAGAGTTGTACTGAGACAGTTCCTGCCACAATGAGGTCCTCAGTCAAGGGTCTATACACATAATCAAGGGGAAGTCAACTATGCTCACACCAAGAGAGAGGAACAGACGGAGCAAATAATTCCAATATGGATATATCTGTTCCTTTAATCTCCCTGTATTTCAGAATGACTACCCTAAAAGGCAGTTCATTCAACCTTAGTTCACAAGATGGCTCCACTCCAAGGTGGGCACAAAAATCCAGAGCAAAAATGGAGCCTCTGAGGTCTCACTAGGACGGACCAAAACTGAATGACGTAAAAACATTTTTTTTCCTATCTGTGAGAGCCCAACCTCAGAAACATGGCACCCCTAGAATTTTTCCCTTTTCTTGGGGAGATAGTTCATGACAGAACCAGTTAAGGCTATTTTAAGTCCTAGTGGTTCCATGAGGAAAACTATGTGTTTGAAGCATTACTCCATTTAAGGAGGCACTGCATGAAAAATGGCCTGCCCTTAGATGTTCCTGTAGGGAACAAAGGAGAATATGCAAATAATCTCAGGCCTATTGCTTTATTTAAACCCCTCATCTACTGTTTACACCAACATTTAAACCAAGACGTGGAAAAACAGTATCTCCCACTGGATGCACTGAATAAATGCACTTTGCAGAGGTTATCTCTCAACAGCAGTGGATAAGATGGTGCTGAACTCTTCTGTCTTTCACCTGAAGGGTGGAGTCAGGGTTTAGGGTAGAGGATGAGCTGAGGCAGTATAGTGTGGTAGAAGAGGTCAGCCTTGGGAGACTGGGTTTCAAATCCCAATCAAGTCACTTACTAGCTGTGAGACTTTGAACAAGTTATTTCACATCTCTACATTCCAGTTTCCCCATCGTGTCCTTCAAGATTGATGGCATCTACCTCATGGGTTGGGAAGATTAGCAATAATAAACCTAAAGTGCCTGGCACATAAAAGATGCAAAAAACTGACAGCTGAGCATCTAGCCAAAGCACAGTATATAGAATGTACATCACAGAATACATCATACAAATTCCTGAGACCTCCTTCTTCATGCTTCTGGAGGGAAATAGACCATTTTATGCAATCTCACTTGTTGTGAAAGTCACATAGACCACTATCTTGACAATAACCCATCCCAATTTGGTAAGACATTCTCTTCACATATCTTAAGTTACTTCTCAAGATGCAATGAAAATTTTGTCATTTAGGGACTTGGGTCAGCAGATATTTTGTGAGGTCAGGTTTTGAGGTAGAAAGTCAGTTGGCCTGAGGTGATTAAGAACTGGCCTGAAGCTGAATAAATATATATGTAACAGCATAGTGAATGCATTCCAATTCTGACACTGCAGGTTATAAAGCATTTTGACCAAATCAAATTTGATTAGAATGTGTCCTGTAATCATATTAAAGTTAAACTTGGAATTTTCTCTTTTCTCTGAAGAATAAGCCACCTTTATGACCTATTGTTTTTCTGACACATAGTAAATTCTGAATAATTGCCAATTATTGTTTTCATTATTTAAGTAGGATTCCAACAAGTTGTAAAAGAACATGAGCTGTTAATATCCAGACCTATAGGTAATACCTAATCCTATGAAACTGTGGAAGTGCTCAGAGCAAGTCTTAACACTCCTATCAGTGGTAGCAATTTTATTGAGCTGAGAAAAGTGAAGCAATAGAATCAGCTTCTTAATAGAGATGATATTTCCTCATTTCTACCATTATTGCTGAAGCATATTCCCTGACTTAAAGAAAGGTGATTAGGCAAATGTCCTGTTGATGATTTTTTTAATCCAATGAGAGTTCTACTACATTTTAATTGAATTTAGCTATTCAATAACCATTCTAGTCTTTCTTTCAGTTTCCTAGAGAAAGTAATCACCTCCATGAAGATAAGGGTAATGTCATTTAAGTGCTTTACTCCACCTAACTATAGGCCCACAGAATTAGCAAGTACTTCCTGAGCTCTTTATGACAACCCCTTGTCATAAAAAAAACTGAGAATGGAGTGTGGACACAATTTTATTCCTTTAAATATAAGACATCTTTTCTGCACTAAAATTGCTTTTGGACAACAAAGTCATGTATAGGGCAAGAGGGAGAAACCTGAGTATATGGAGAAGCCATGGAAGGGAAAGAGCATGGGTGTCAGAGGCCTGAAGATAACAGGTCCAAATTGAGTCCTGCCATTTATCAAGAAAGTGATTTAACCTTTCTGTAACTTAGTGTGTGAGATGCTGGAAGCATCCCCTACCTGACAGGGTTTTTGTGATCATGCCTCTAAGGGGCTTTACACAGTGCTCTCACTGTATATAGAAGTAACCCAGTGGAAGTATGCTCTTTTTCCCACTCTCTGTGGATATCTGGTCTTCCAGCTAATGCACTTATTGCTTCCAAAGGTGGACAAGCTTGAAGGTTGACCTCAAGCTGTTCTGAGAATATATACCTTAAAATAGTAGAGGCTCATAAGTGGAAATATGCTAGCACATGGGTGGAAGTGGACATGTGATTTTGACATGTTGGAGTGAGTGTGGATAATACAAGGGTAAGTGCTGATAAATTGCAGGATGTTATGTCTCTCATTCCACACTTTCCTGAGGGCATTATTCAAGCTGCATATTCTTAAACAGACTAACAAATGCTGTAGCATAAAACACATGAAAACCTGAATCACTGTAATATGCAACGCTAGGAATGATTTATAAACATGGATAGCAATTACAGCCTCTCAATCATGTCATAGTCAGTTTTCACAGCAATGCTGCTGTAACAATTTTATGCTAAAGTAACTGGTGATGTTCATATGATAAGAGGGCAATGTCTCAATAACAACAGCCTTTGGTATAACTTGGGAATAGACACCCTGGTCATGAGTAGCTTGAGTCAATTTTTGCAATCTCAACGTAGAGCAGTAGCAATCAAGTAAAGAATTAATAGTACTTTTCTGGCATATGGATATTCTCTTCTCTTCCATCTTCTTCTTCAAGTACACTTAAAGACACTCTCCCACCCACATTTGCAACTGAATCATAGTTTGAGAGCAGAACATATGTTACAACAATTACTTGCAAGAAAGAATGTTGGTCACAAGGTGGCTGATTACCACACTCCTATGGATAAGCCTGATTATTTTTCTAAAAGCACAGAGCAGCAAAGAGGCAAGGGGACTTCAAAAAGGGGTGTGTGTGTGTGTGTGCGCGCGCGCGTGTGTGTGTGCATGCGTGAAAGGTGGATACCTTACATGGCCACAAGTTCTAAAGGTCATATAAGTGCAGCCTGTCCAACAATGTCCCTTAATCACAAGGCACCTCCTGAAGAGGCACATGTACTCAGCATGATAAGAATTCTGAACTGACAGTTGACATCACACAACAGACCTATGCCAAGGTGATATCTTTCTAAGGCAAAGATTCCTACCCTGTTAGCACATTTGGAATCACCTGAGAAGCTTAAAAAAAAAAAAGAGAGCCATGTTGAGCCTTTGCCACAAGAGATTTTGTAGGTTTTTTTTTGGAGAAGTTATTGGTGAGTTGGTTGGTTTTGGTCTGATGTTCAGCTCAGGGATCAACATTATTTAAAAGGTTCTCAGTTGATTCTGATGTTTAGCCACTGGCTGAGAATCATTTAAGTACTCTAAAGAATTTTCATTCAAATTATGGCCTACAGACTTACTGCTGATCTGTGAACTATGTCTATAAGTACATTTTTTTATTCAGTTCAGCTGACATATTTCACAGCAAGACACAAATACTTTCTTTTTTAAATTGATTTTAGAGATAGAAAGGGAGGGAGGGAAGGAGGGAGGGTGGGGGGGGAGAGAGAGAGAGATATCAATTGCCTTCAGCACATGCCCAACCCGGAGATTAAACCTGAAGACTGGGTATGTGCCCTGACTGAGAATTGAACCTACCACCTTTTGGTGTATGGGACAATGTTCCAACCAACCAGGCCACATGGGCCAGGGTAACAGCAATACTTTCTTGATAAAGGAAGCACTGTATTGATTTACATTCTGACACAAGCTCCTTATCTCATTGTGGACTGGTAACAAGAAATTTCAGACCCAGCACTCATCCATGGACCACACTTTGAGTAGCACTTCCCTAAAGATAGTAGGTAAGGGATAGAGAGAAAGGGAGCAGCATTCATTTTCAAAGGTGTGTTACTTGTCAAAGCCCAGCTTTGATGCAAATACACTGCTCAGTGGAGCCAGCATAGCATTTTCAAAAGCAAACTTGTGCTGTGTATAATGTCTGAAATTTTGTTGCCTACATTTTCTTTTAGGATTTTTATGGATTCACGAGTCAAATTTAAGTCTTTTATCCATTTTGAGTTTATTCTTGTGTATGGTGTAAGTTGATGGTCTGGTTTCATTTTTTTTTTTTTTTTTTTGCATGTAGCTGTCCAATTTTCCCAACACCATTTATCGAAGAGGCTGTCTTGACTCCACTGTATGTTTTTGCCATCTTTGTCAAATATTAATTGAGCATATTGTCTTGGGTCAATTTCTGGGTTCTCAGTTCTGTTCCATTGATCTATGTGCCTGTTCTTGTGCCAGTAACAGGCTGTTTTGATTACAATGGCTTTGTAGTATAATCTGACATCTGGTAATGTTATCCCTCTTACTTTGTTCTTCATTTTCAAGATTGCTGTGGCTATTCGGGGTCTTTTTTGGTTCCATATAAACTTTTGGAGTGTTTGTTCTAGTTCTGTGAAATATGTCATCGGAATTTTGATGTGGATTGCACTGAATCTATAGATTGCTTTGGGTAGTATGGACATTTTAATGGGCGAGAGTGTGGAGAAAAGGGGATTCTAGTACACTGCTGGTGGGAATGCAGATTGGTGCAGCCACTAAGGAAAACACTATGGTGTTACCTCAAAAAATTAAAAATTGAACTGCCATTTGACCCAGTGATTCTGCTTCTAGGAATATACCGTAAGAAGCCTGAAACACCAATCAGAAAAAATACATGTACCCCCATGTTCATAGCAGCACTATTTACAATAGCTAAGATCTGGAAACAGCCCAAGTGTCCATCGTAGATGAGTGGATAAAAAAAGCTGTGGTACATATACACAATGGAATACTATGCAGCTGTAAGAAAGAAAGATCTCTTATCCTTTGAGATGACATGGAGGAACCTGGAGAGTATTATGCTAAGTGAAACAAGCTAAGCAGAGAAAGACAAATATCACATAATCTCACTTATTTGTGGAATTTAATGAACTAAACAAACTGATGAACAAAATAGACCCAGAGACATAGAAGTGGGGTACAGACTGACAAACCTCAGAGGAGGGGGTGGTGGGGGGGGAAGAGATGAACCACAGAACTTATATGCATGTATGCATAACCAATGGACATGGACAACAAAGCTGGGGATGGGGTGGGGGGGTATGGGAAGGAGAGTGTCAGTGGGGGAAAAAGGAGAAATATCTGTAGCAAAAATAAATTAATAAAAATAACTAAAAAAAAAAAAAAAAAAAGAAGAAGAAAACGTGTGGAATATTAACAGGTGTTAAGAATAAAAAGGGTCCAATAGCTGGAAGATGTTTGCTACTGAAGTGCCCAAAGTAAGAGAGATTCCTAATCTGTAAGACTTCTCAAAACCTTTAAGATAGTTTTATGCATTGTGACTCAGTAAGAGTGGTGTGGAATTTGGGAAACATGTATTTGACCACAGAATCTGTCTTTTCACAAGACATGATCATTGTTTCATGAAACATAATTTGGAAAATATTGGTCTGATAATTATTTAAAAATATATGAAAAAGAGTAGAGTTAATTTCGACATTGTCTTCCTCCAGGCAAGTGAGTTATTATTAAAAACAAAAGGCAGAGTGAAAATTGGAGCTGAGGCAGCAGCACATTCTGGTGCATTTCCTTAGCCAGCCAGAACTCGATGCATTATTGTTGGGTTTGATTTGATAAAACAGCTGAAAGTCACTCAGGCTCTTCCTTTTTGGAAATGGAACATAGTATGCCTGGGTCATACCACACTGGGTCAGAAAGGCTGACTTTGTTTTTGTTTTTTTTTTAAAGTTTTTAATTTAAGTGATTTTATCAATTGGCTATGAAAAGAAAAAAAGAACAACAATATCAAAAACAAGAGTAATTGCTGAGATACCAGACCCTCAGGAACATGTTGACAACACATCCTGAAGTAACGGCTTTGATGGGGCAGAGCTCATATGGATGGATAATTTCCATATTTGTTACAAGTCTCAGCACTTAGATTTTGACATTTCTAGAAACTCAAAATCAACATCATAACTCTGCCATACGTCCCATAGACATTTGAGAACACTTTGCCAAAGCAGTGTTATTTTAAACATAATTACTTGAAACAGGCCATCATTGTTGGTTACATTCAGGAATAAATATTTGCCTCCATTATTCTAAGGGATACCTCAGTTACAAGAGTTTTAAAAGAAGAGACCACTTCTCAGAGCAACATCCCCACCACCTCAATTGGGACACCTAGGCTCACGGGAGAAAAAAAGGCCTGATGCTTTAAAATGTGAATCACCATGCCCATCAGTAGATGAGTGGATAAAAAAGCTGGTGTACATATACACAATGGAATACTAAGAAGCTTTAAAAAAGAAAGATCCCATTGAGACAGCATAGTGGGACCTAGAGAGTATTATGCTAAGTGAAATAAGCCAGTCAGAGAAAGAGAAGTAGCACATGATCCAAATTATATGTGGAATCTAATGAACAACATAAAGTGATGAATAAAATAGAAACAGAGACATGGAGACATGAATCAGACTGACAAATCTCAGAGGGAATGGTGGGGGAGAGATTAACCAAAGAATTTATGTGCATATATGCATAGTCCATGGACACAGACAATAGTGCAGTGAAGGCCCGGGGTGGGGTGGGAACTGGGAGGAGGGGGCTAATGGGGGGGAAATTAGGGACATCTGTAATATTCAAATAATAAAGATTAAAAAATTAAATAAAGTGAATCATTGAAGAATGAATGGTTGTTAGTTTCTACTGTAAAAGCCAGCCTGCAGATGGAGTTGAGATGCATATATCGAATAAGAAAATAATAAATGCCCATGCTGGCCTGAAATTTAATTATTGGCTGGTTAAGTATACTTCATTGATCAAATTATTAATTTTTCCCAGAGAGTAAAATCCATCCTAAAAACATGACTTCATTTTGTGTTTGCTACCATAAGGTGAGGAAATGGGAGAGAAGAGAGAATGTGCTTCAGTGTCATTACTAGTTTCCTATTATTATTATTAGGACATAACAAGTTGTCTTCTAAGAAGTAGCTGATATGCATGCAAAAGAAACACATTTAAACACTCTGTGGGGAGAGGTTGGTGTTTACTCATTGCTAATCACCAAGGCCTTCAGATTTCTGGCTTTAGTTTGATTTTGATACGGAGCAATTTTTTAATCTTTCTTAAGACTATGCAATTAAGCTACCCTTTGCTTCAATGAGCAAAGAAAATGTTCTGGTGTCATTTCTGTCATAAATCATAAATCAAAGTCAGTGAGACCTTAAGTTATAGTTATTTTGAAATTAAAAGATTAAGAAAAAGTCTTTAATCTCTTCAGAGTCACCCAAATATATGGGCCCATGTTTTTCTAGTAAAACAGAAATATCTTCTTAATACTCTAGATATGTCTCTCTCTCACAGAACTTATACGCATGTATGCATAACTGATGGACATGGACAACAAAGCTGGGGAAGGGGTAGAGGGATGGGGAGGAGGGTGTCAATGGGGAAAAAAGGAGAAACATCTGTAACAAAAATAAATTAATAATAAAAAAAATACTCCAGATATGGAACCCAGTTATATCTTTTCTGAAAGTCAATACGTTTTCAGGTGTCAAGTATCAGAGGTTATTGAGCCAACTATTCATTCAAATAGTATTAGACACATTTTTTCTCAAAAAGTAAATTAGTATTAAAATGAGGAAGACACATAACAGGGAATGACAGTTGAAGAAAAGGTAAGGATGAAAATTAAAAAAAAGTTTCTTCAACATATCCTTTAATATTCTTCTATCTTCTTCCTCTCCTACCATTTAGACAAGACTGATATGCATGGTGATATATTCTATTTCTGGGATAAAGAAACCAAGGCATTATCAGAATAATAGTCATTGTACTAGTTACAAATATGTCCCCTCAACATTTGGCACACACATTTGCTTTCTTTTGCTTGGTAAAAGCTGCCACACTTCATCACCAGTCTGGAGCATAAATGCTCTTCTCCAACCAAAGTCACTATGGTTGGATGTCTCTCTGAATAAAAAAGGTTATGGATGTCCTAACTAAGGGAGTGTGTGTGTGTGTGTGTGTATGTGTGTGTGTGTGTGTGTGTGTGTGTGTGTGTTTGTGTGTGTGTGTGTGTTAAATCACATGAAAACAAGACTGTACAAAAGAGGCTAAAAGCTTGATTAAAAGATGGTGACAAATCCCTGAGCTCTGTAATATTTTCCTATATTATGTTAACCCCTATAAATTTATTATTGTAACCAGAACATTCAATCCTAAGAACAAAAGATAGGAACGCATGCTTCAGTTTCCTCTAGAGATTTTCAACAGTAACCACATACAAACATGTATATCTTGATGTGATTCTTTTGCACAATCTTCAAACAGCAGTAAAAGCCCAATGACTGGTGTTCAGCTGCAACTATGCTGATAATAGATTGGCTTTGAGAAGTTACTCTAAATCAGTGATTTAATTTTGGCACACATGACAATGAAAGGAAAAAAATGAACAAAAGAGTACAGCTGTGAAGATTATAATTTATCTTGCCAAAAAGCTTCTGGAACAGAAAGAAAACAGATTTTCGTAATGGTTTCCACTCTCCCTGTGTCTTTCTCATAACAAAGAGAGTTGCTGGTACTGGACCAAATTAAACTCTCAGACATTTGTATGTGATTCTTCAGCCAAATTCCAGCACTCACATAAAATTACATCATACGTGTTTGTTGTTTTTTTTTTTAATGAAAATAATCACTGTACTGAAAATCAGAAGTATTGGAAATTAATAAAGAACTTATTTTAGAACTTGGTGCTCAGAAATAGAAACCTGTTTTTGGCAAAGTGTAATTTGTCCTTAGTGTATCCTGAAAAGCCAGTGAGATAGATTACTCATTCTATGTATTGTTTTACATGAATTCTGAGGGCCCTCGGCATAATACAAAAATGTCTTTAAAAGACAGATGACTGTGAACAACTGTAAATAAGTTGTCTGTACCAAATCTCAGGTGGTCATAAACTATGGAAATAAACTGACCCTTACACAAAATATCACCAACCAAAATAAACACCAAGATTTTTTTTCTACAATAATGCAAAATAGTTGGTAGATGTATCAATTCAGTAAGCAAAAAGAAAATTAATTCCAGCTTTATCATAATACACATAAACCTATTTTACCTAATTTAATCATTTCTAAAACTTATCCAACTCAAACATGTATTTTCCTCCTAAATTTAAATATATTATTCTATTTTTCACATGAAGGCTATATAAACAACTCATGATAAGAGGTTATACTGGCAGTTTGGCATGTACACATCAAATAATGAATGGCTTCACCATCCAGTCCATTGTTTTCACCTGCAGTGGAATTGGTGGACATACATAGACTAGGTTAATTAAGGTCTCATCCTTGGGCACAGAGAAAATGAGAGGAACTCTCTCTTCAAAATATTTCACATGAGAATAAAATGTTTCAAGGTATGCACATAGTTTAGAACTAAGAGTCTATCCATCTGTACTAATTATAATAAAACATTATAGCAACTCTAAGAGAGAACTGAAGACTGTACCTTACAGTATTTAAAAACTAGTCTTGCAAAAATATTCCAGGTCACCAGAGTTGTCAATGAACCCTGCCAAACCTCCAGTTACTTCACCTTCTGGCAATGAAGAGCTTTGGTATCGTGCATGAACTAAGCATGTTAATTCCTTAGCAATGTTTCCTTATTTCATACTCCACAGCAAGTTTTCTTTTGCCCCCATCTAAGGTCTTCTGGATCCTGATAATTTGTACAGAGATCAAGTGGTTTAATTTTATGGTCTGGGTTCACCATTAGCTTCTGTGCCTTTGTTTGAAGGGGGTACAGTGAAACTGTAAATCATCCCAGAAAACCTCTAATGAATCTAGCACTATTTACAAATAATTAATAATGAGGAATAAAGAGGGAAACATTAGCTTTGCTATTCCAGTGGCCCTGGCAGGAGAGCATGACTAAGGAAAATCTTCAATCTAAAAGAAGGCAATGCCCATCATCAAATTATTTCAAGAAGAAGGATGACAGCTACATTAGGTATGATGACAACCACTCAACTTGTGGATGAAATGACAGATTAAAAGCTATCTAAACAATGTATAAGAGTGTTTAACTGCTACCTATTTTATTAAAAAATTATATCTGAAAACATTCCTAACAGTATTCACAATGCACTCCAGATGATATTTTAAAAATTAATAGATCATGTCAAAATTATATGCAATAAGAAAGGGGATGTGGACTTAAATTTAAATTTAGTTATTCAATGGTTCTTTTTAAAAATCTAAGTATTGTTAAAACACTATGAAGTTTCTAGCCAATTGCTTGACTAAATTTAACCAGCTGCTTCTTAAATGGTTTGTTTTTCTTACTCAAGCCAAATTTTGTTTTTCAGGCTAATGTGCTAGTAGAAAAACAATATAGTATCTGTTATATAATTATATAATAAGCAGTATACATCTATAATACAGATACTGTTTTGTACTTGCAAATATACAAACATATATAATTTTAAAGAAAAGAAAGCAGGCCAAATTAGAATTCATTATATATAGTAAAGTAATTGTCACAGGTTAATTTTTTTGTTCCATTAGAGCATAAAATCAAGTTAGTGTCTTCTGTACTAAATCACTAAAATATTTATTTTACTCACTATAAGGGATCACCATTTACATCTCCAGATAAGTAAGTGTTGACATCAGAACTCATACCCAAAGTAGATAGCTTGGATAGCAAAGTATGGATAAAATAAAATAAAAATGTTCTATTGTATTGCTGAAATGAAATTAAACATAAAAAATGTACACTTCTCATTTTCTGCCAATGAACATTTAAAATTCTGTTTGGAAGGAAGAAGGGGAGACTTGGAGATGTAAAATCTTGCTTCCAAAAATATGGATTGGAGACAATTTGGAGTAATTTCCTTATACACCAAACTTTAAACAGCACCATGTTTCAGTCATTTCCAAGTCAGAAAGACAGTTGTATTGAAATCACCCACAATGTTACAAAAGGGCAAATTGAAATGGGAACAAGGTCACTTTTAGAAATCAGATCAAAACCATTTATGCAAAAGTCTACACTGGCTGTCACAGGAAGGTGAAGTTAGTCACTACCAGTGTTATTCATTGGTAAACTGCTTTGATAGTATTTGATATGAGGGAACAGGCTGTTTTACAACAAGCATTTAATTAGCATACACAGTACACATCTCAAATGTCATTTTGGAATTTGAAATGTACACAGTTGGCAAAAAGTTTATCACATTTTGTGATGTAAAAAAAATGTTCCTGTTTGATATAAACAAAAAAGTTGGGAAAAATGAATAAATACCCTTTCTGCGGAGATGAGATACTTTAGAGATAGATTTGTAGCATGGATTGCAAGGAACACTGGGATCTCAGTTTAAGTAACAACAAGTAGAGTTTTCCAAACCTGTGCTTGAGCTGAAAAAAGAAAAACAAACTACTCATAGTTTCCTTGAGGCATGCATTTCACTATGGCAAAGTACAACTGGGCGTGCATTACATAGCAAGTCTGGGCCTGCTTTAGCAAAGGAACATTCTTCGAGCACAACGCAGAAGCTTTATGGATGGAGGAGAGCAACAAAATTCAAAACAATCTTCCCATTATTTCATTTTGAAGTGACATTCCTCAGCTGACTGCTACTTCAAGAATGCAAGGTGATGGGAACAGACTGGGTCAGATGTTGGCTACAGAAATAAGCAACTTTAGCAGCCAAAACGGACACCAGCTGAAAACCTTTCAGCTGTGAGGATCAGGAAGACACTGTGCAGTGCTAGAGATGACTGTATTTATACAGTGTCCCATCTGAGACTGCATAACACATTCACCAGTGAGCCAGGGTGCCTCCTAACTATGTCGGGGACTGAACAACAAACAGCACACCAGAGGGCAATGCAGTCAAAAAGAAAGAGAAAGAAAGAAGAACGAGAGAAAACAAGCAAAACACGCGTCTGTCGCACACAAACCTTCGGGCTCTGTGTTTTCTTTGTGGTGTACTTGCTTCAGCGGGCAGCAGAAGATTTCGTGACACTTAGCACGAAAAGGGGACTCTTTTTTCTTTAATTCCGCAGATTGGATGGAATCTTGCCGTAACATAATGTATTCCTGTGTGCCAGGGGGGACGTCATCCAGAACTGTGGTCACCACATAACAAAATGAACTCAAGTTAGAGCTTCATGAAAGCAGTGAATGTCTTAAATCAAATCTACTCCCAGGGAAGACTAAAGAAACAACATTCCCCCCAAAAAATTCCAAAGAAAAGCATTTGAGAGCTTGTCAGTTTTATTTTCAGGGGCTTTGTTTAAAATATTAAAGACCTAGAAATAGCTTACTCAACTATAGATACCTCTATTGCTAGTACAATGAAAATGTAACAATGTTAACTGTGCCTGGAGTGTGATAAAATACTTTAATACCAATAACTATATTGTATCTAAATAAACACCATACAGAGTTTACATGTTTCAATTTGAAATACAGTATAAATGCAGGGGTGGGCAAAAGTAGATTTACAGTTGTTCATATGGAAAATAATACAATAATTAATAATACAAGACTTAATGCTTGTTTCAAGTACTTACAATGTAAACCTACTTTTGCCTGACTCTGCATTTATAGGTGACACAGGCCATTGTCCACCAAGTACCAGTTTATTTTTCTTTCCTTGGTCTGCTGCTGTCAAGAACATGACTTCTGTGCAGTATATACCAACTCTGATGGAAGAATCAAGGGCATTGCTCTTTAATCTTTGACTTCCAAAGACAACTAGGGCTGTTGCAAATATTTGTAAGATATTGAAAATACCTTAGTGAAGATAAGAAATTCCAGTTGAGAGCCCAGTAATCAATACTGAATCAAAGACCTACCTGTTGAATTGTGCAAGAGCAGGGCATGGTTCACTACTTTTGGCCAGAAATATACACCAAGCCCCTCTCAGCCCACATGTTTTTTTCTAGGCCCTCTGTCAATTTCCTAAGCATGATGGTGTATTTCTAGTGTTTTTTTCCCTGCAAGAACAGATGTCTGATTTTACAGTGTCCATTGCAACATTATTTGCCTGATAACCACCCACCAAAGGAGGTGCAAATTTGATCTGCATTTGCAGAAACGGGGAACTGACCCTGCAATGGATTTTTTTTCCCCTTTCACATCCTTCCCAATGAGAACACTCCATCCATTTTGCCAGGAGTTAGTCAGTCAGTGCCTCTAGCACTGAGATTAGTGACATGCTGACTCATTCTACTCACCAAAATGTAAACACCTAATATGCATTTAAGAAGTCTGGTAGCTATATATGGAACTCCTACAGCCAACAACATACTCAATGGGCAAAACTTTAAAGCGGCTCCCTTAAGAACAGGAACAAAACAAGGATGCCCACTTTCACCACTCTTATTTAACATAGTACTGGAAGTCTTAGCCACAGCAATTAGACATGAAGAAAAAATAAAAGAGATCCAAACTGGAATGGAGGAAGTGAAACTGTCATTATTTGCAGATGACATGATATTGTACATAGAAAACCCTAAAGACTCCATCAAATATCTACTAGATTTAATAAACGAATTTTGCAAGCTAGCAGGATACAAAATTAACATCAAGAAATCGACAGCATTCTTATACACTAATAATGAACTCACAGAAAGGGAAACTAAAAAAAAATCCCATTTATCATTGAGGCAAAAATATTAAGACACCTAGGAATAAACGTAACCCAAGAAGTAAAGGACTTATTTGCAGAAAACTACAGGACATTGGAAAAAGAAATAGAGGAACATGTAAAAAAGTAGAAGTATATACCTAGTTCATGGATTGGAAGAATTAACATCATTAAAATGTCCACACTACCCAAAGCAATCTATAGATTCAATGCAGTCCCCATTAAAATACCAACGACATATTTCACAGAACTAGAACAAATACTTCAAAAGTTTATATGGAACCAAAAAAGACCCCGAATAGCCACAGAAATCTTTCAAAAGAAGAACAAGATAGGAGAGATCACAATACCAGATATCAGGTTATACTACAAAGCCACTGTAATCAAAACAGCCTGGTACTGGCACAAGAACAGGCATATAGATCAATGGAACAGAACAGAGAATCCAGAAATTGACCCAAGACATTATGCTCAATTAATATTTGACAAAGGTGGCAAGATATTACAATGGAGTAAGGACAGCCTTTTTAATAAATGTTGTTGGGAAAATTGGACAGCTACATGCAAAAAAATGAAACTAGATCATCAGCTTACACCATACCCAAGAATAAACTCAAAATGGATAAAAGACTTAAATGTGACTCATGAATCCATAAAAATCCTAGAAGAAAATGTAGGCAACAAAATTTCAGACATCACACACAGCATAATTTTCACTGATACAATGCCTAAGGCAAGAGAAACAAAGGAAAAATTAATACATGGGAGTGCATCAAATTAAAACGCTTCTGCACAGCAAAAGAAACAAGCATCAAAATGGAAAGGGAACTCACTATATGGGAGAGCATAATTGTCAACAATACATCAGATAAGGGGTTAATTTCAAAAATATATAGAGTACTCATACAACTCAACAAAAGGAAGACAAAGAACTCAATTAAAAAATGGGCAGAGGACCTAAATAGACACCTTTCCAAACAGGACATACAAATGGCCAAGAGACATATGAAAAAATGCTCAACGTCACCTCACACCTGTCAGAATGGCTTCCATCAACAAATAATCAAACAAGTGTTGGCGAGGGTGTGAGGAAAGGGGACTCTAGTACACTGTTGGTGAGAACGTAGACTGGTGCAGCCACTATGGAAATCAATATGGAGTTTCCTCAAAAAATTAAAAATTGAACTGCCATTTGACTCAGTGATCCCACTGCTAGGAATATATCCTAAGAAGCCCAAAACACCAATCGGAAAGAATATATGTACCCCTATGTTCATAGCAGCACTATGTACAATTGCTACGATCTGGAAACAGCCCAAGTGTCCATGAATAGGTGAGTGGATAACAAGGTGTGGTACATATACACGATGGAATACTATGCAGCTATAAAAAAGAAAGATCTCTTATCCTTTGAGACGACATGGAGGGACCTACAGAGTATTATGCTAAGCGAAATAAGCCAATAAGAGAAAGACAAATACCACATCATGTCACTTATTTGTGGAATATAATGAACAAAAAAAGCTGATGAACAAAATAGACCCAGAGACATAGAAAGGTGTACAGTTCAGACTGACAAACTTCAGAAGAGGGGGGAGGGGATGAGATAAACCAAAGAACTTGTATGCATGTATGCGTAACCAATGGACATAGACAACAATGCTCGGGGGGTGGGGTCAGGATAGGAGGAAGGTGTCTGGGTGGAAAAAGGAGAAACATCTGTAACAAAAATAAATTAGTTAATTTAAATAAATAAATAAGAAGACTGGTAGCACTAGCAATCTCCTTACAGGAAGAATAATGCTGTGTTGTTTGGAGAATATAAACAGTTTACTGCTGAAATTAGATGGGATCTGGAGCTTCTGTGTTTGGCATAATATTCCCAGCTCATTGGCCGGGATCTTAATGGGCTTAAAGAACTTACTTTCTTGTTGGGGTAAAAATGGTATAAAAACCAGCATAACTTTTAAATTAGTATTATGAGTTTGGAACAAGTTCTAGACAGATAATCTATATGTGAAATTGTTGTCTTTCTTTATAAGTCATTAAATTATGCAAGATGGTGATGAATATTTTAGTCAGTTCTCTTTCTATTTTCCTCTAGCATTCAGCAGCAGTAATCAAAAATTTTATATAGATACACCACCACAGCTTTTCCTGGCAGAGTTCCCTTTATCTACTAGGAATGTGACTGTAACTTCTTAAAATTGCATTGAATGCACATCTTTGCTAGCAACAGCTGCTTTTCAAAAACACTTGCAACCATTTCCTGCCATGAGCAGATAGTTATGATAATATAGACACTTATCAAATTCCAGCACCACAGCTGAAGACAAATTCTGGTTTTACCATCCAAAATATTTAAAGAAAACTTCCCAAACTTGGAACTCTTTTTTAAAAGAAATACCCATGATTATATAGAAGCTGAGAAATTCCATTTTCATTCACTGTATATAAGAACCATATTTTTAGATTAAGGGATGATTGGAAGATGAAAGAGAACAACTTTTGATAATGCATAAGGAATTTGTTATTCAGAAGTAAATGATAAACATCAGTAAACTGTCTCTGATTTTTATTTTTCAATACCAACAATGACATCACGAATGGGCATTTCTGCAGATTAATGGTAGACTGAAGCCTAATAGCTTTTGGCTGACTCTCCAGCCATCAACTTTAACCAGCTGGCCATTAATTGCCAGAAAAGGCCTTTCACTGCCATCTTTATTGCTTAATTAGATACAACTGGTTATCTGTAACATAAAACAAAATTCTAGTGAGAAGGATATGCTGACTGATACAAGAACCACTCCAAAATCCATCATGATGGGGAAAGCATGAAGGCCACAAAAGTTCAGGATAATTGCTTTCTGGAAAATTCTCTCTGGCTCCTGTTCTTTCTTCAAATTGAATTTAGCAAGTGCAAAAGGTGCCAAAATAAGAGTATTTAAGGAGCCATCTGAGTAATAACCACAGGCACAGAACATTACTTTGGAAACCGTGAGCATCTGGGAGTTATCAGGTTGGGTCTCAGGCTGTCTCTATTCAATATCCCAAACATCTGTCAATTCAGGCAAAATAGTAGCTTTGCGTCCTGTTGACACAAGAGCCAGAAACATTTTGGACTTTTAAGCCAGAAGTGACATTGTATAGGCAATATCTCACTCAGGTCTATAAAATTTCTGAACTTGAGAATATTTTGGATGAAAAAATTTAAATTATTACATCAAATCCATTTATTTCCAGGACTCCCTCAAGTAAGACAGTGGTTATATATGCAACTGACAGCAGCAGGAGTTATAGAGGACTCCCTACAGCATCCCAGCTCTAAGGCAGGCAGGTACCTTAATTCTACTTCCCTAAAAAAGGGATGAGGATGCAATGCTTCCAAGGGGCACTAGCTCAAGAAAAGTGAAAGTAAGCCTGCAAAGAAGTCAGCTCATCAAAGTGGGAAAAAAGAATGGTATTCTTAATTTCCCTGACTCAGTCCAATATTTTCTATCATTTCCCCCTTCTAGTGCATTCCTTTCTTGCACAATCTCTATCATCGAAAAACCACTCCCCTCTCTGTTCATTTCAACCATTTGTCCACATTTATTCAATGACTCCTGCTGCCCTTCCTGACAACAGAGTTATCCAATTTTGGAGGTAGACCAAGGGCTCCAGCAATTAGGTAGACAGTGGATTTACACAAAGCTTCCTCCGGTTTCAGACGTTCAATCTGACTCTTCAAGGCAGATAAGAGTGGCTCATAGTTGATTTCTAAACTGTGTGTCCCCATGCTTTGAGAAAGGTTGCTGAGCCCCATGACAACAGCTGCTAAGGAGTAGGCCTTTGCCAGGAAATTGTGACCACATAGTCAGTGCCCTTGGTCTTGATCACACAGCCCACCAATTCAAGATTCCAAAGTCCCACAAGAGTAGTAGAGAGTTGGAGGAGACAAGTGCACATATGCAAATCCACACAGACATGGAGACACTGAAGGGTGGCACACTCAGACACAGAGATGACAAAAATAAGTGACTTTTAGTGGCAGGATAATTTATGAAAGAGCTACTTCTTAGTATAAAAGGTGTACTATTGACTATCCATTAGATGGACAAGCCTGCATCTAGAATTGGTTTCCCAGTAGCAGTGCTAGACTGGCATTAAACCATCCCCACTCTCTTCCAGGCTTCTCAGAAATCACTAAGATAAAGGTCAGCATCGAGAGGCAGTCATGATAAAGGAAGAGAGTTTAAGTCTAAGCCTGATGACTTGGCTTAAGCTACTCATGTTCACAGAAATATAGTACACCCATTTCAAATTAGACATATTGAAAGACCCAATGTATGGCAAAACAATCTTTGATAAACTAAAAAATAATTCCAATGTAATGGACTTTTAAAATGTATTTAAATTAAAGAAGTCAACAATCATTTATCCTTTCTATGTTTAGAAAATTCAACTCTTGCTTTACTATATAACTTTTATCAATAAATATAATATTGGCTACATAAAACAGCTACCCAAATATTTAGTAGTACCACAAACATTACAATGTAACCCTCCATGTCATTCCAAACAAATTTCTTTAGAGATAATATAATGCAAACCTTTGTCTTAAAACATAAGGATAATAAAGCTCAGGGAGAGGAAGGAACTTTTATTGGAACACTTATTAGAAAGTCCCAGCCTAGAAGCCAGGATTTTAGTGTATTTACCAGCAAGTCTAAAGTAAAACTGCTTTGTACAAACACTGATATATTAAATAGAGATCAGATTCTTCACTATTTTTTAGGTTCAAAGATTATACCTGTCTTTGATTAATTTATCTTTATTCAAAGTCAAAAAAGGAAGTTTCTAGGAAACTACTTAGACAATGCTGCAAAAGCATCTGCCCCTCACCAAGACAGTAATTTGCAAGATTTGTTGACTTCAAGCTGGAAGCAGGTAATAATTGACAAGCCCTCAATTATTTGATGATGTTGGTTTTGTTATTAAATTAACTCACCACAAAGATGACTCAACATATTTAATGATACATTATTTTAAATTAAAGCAAATCTGAGATCACGAGAGCTGTAGAGTCACATATAGCCATGGATTCCCAATCAAATTTATTAGTGACTCCAACAAGCAAATAGTTAAAACCATCTATGAAACAGAAAATATGCCTAATACACAGATTATCAAATGTCCTCACATAATGAGAAAGTGGGAAGAAAACAGAGTAATTAAAGTGGTCACTCTTCCATGTCACTGAGCACCTATCGTGCTGAAAAGTACATTCAACCACAGAATGAATTAGCTCAAGACCTCCGTTTTGCTTCATAGCTAACTATTCATCTACTCATCTGTGTATGATACTCAAACTTTGCTGCCACCGTGGGCATTGTCAAGATGGCAGGTTTAAATGCAAATGAGTACCTTAAGTAAACAATTCAAGGAATGGAACTGATCAATGCTAATGATCATTTCATTTGGCCAAGATAAAAACAACTTAAAATATTTCTAGAAATTTCAGTTACCTTCTCATTTGCAATCTTCCCATCTCCATTCAGTTCCCCAAGCACCATTAGATATTTCTCCAAATTATGTTTGTTCACACTGTTCTGCTCTTTTCATGGTAGAATGAAATTCACACTCCCTACTATAGCAGTTCCCCCCACCTCCTCAAATTCCATTACAGGCCTCTCTCTCTTCTCCTTGTTCACATTAGCTTTTCATTAGTGTGTAGAATATGCCAGGCTTTTTCCTGTAGTAAGGACTTGCATTTGCTGTTCACTGTGATTCCCCCTTTATTTCCTTCTGGGCTCTACTTAAATGCCACTTTCTGAAAGATGTCTTTTCAGGCACCTTAGGTTATGTTTTCACTTGTCACCATCTAATTATTTCATGTATGTATGTATGTATGTATGTATGTATGTATGTATGAATGAATGTATGTATGTACTTGTCTCTTATCTGATTATTCCCCCAAAAATATAAGCTCTCTGAAACAGAAACATTATTCGTCTCATTTACCATTTAATATGTGGGTCCAGCATAGTACCTCACTCATAATACACACTAAAAAAATTCTTATTAATCAAATGAAGAATGTCCTCCTTTCTGTTTATCCAGCCTTCTCTCAAAGCTAAGGTAAAGAGCTCCATGTAACATTTTAGGAAATTTATCTTGTTTTGTCTTTGGACAGCTTTTTGGTTATTATCACAGGCTTTTATTAAAAAGTTAGACTGATGATTATTTTCATATATATGTCTTTCCTCTGCAACTTGAATGCAAGTTCCTGGCAGGCAAGAACCACGTCTCTTTTGGTATTACCTTGGTTTTCCTAATGGCCTACAATGCTTTGCACATAGTAGTTTTATAGGCATAACATTAGTTCCTTCTAGGGAGAGCTATGCCTACCTTGAAGATATGTGCTAAGAAGATGGGGAACTAACAGGGAAAAGTTCAGCATATTGTGTGGCATCTGCTATGGAGGAAATGCTGTTCGAGATAGAGATAAAACTATTGAAAAATGCACTGTGGTGGCTAGGAAATCAGAGTCTCTACCCTTAGTCACTGCTGACTATCTGGTGACCTTTGAAATGTCATGTTACTTTTATGAGCCTCAGTTTTCTCATTTCAAAAATAAGTGATTTGGACTAGGCTAGGACTAACAAGGGCTCAGCTATTCCATTCAGGGAGTTTGGCCTCCGCAGCCCAGACCAGAAAGAAAAAAATGCACTAGTGAGCATGCTAATCATCCAGGTCACAGAAAGCTTCTGACTGGCAAGATGTAAAGCAATACTGCTAAATATCAGCGGGGTCCTTCCTCAACTTAGGGCAAAGGCTATCTCCAGTGAGTGATGACATTGGACAGCACCAACAGCATTGCTGGACACTAGGTAAGTATCCTCCAGCGCCTCCTGTGAATAACGGGTGGGGCCCAACCAACCAAAGACCTGGCTCAATTGGGGATGATAAAAAAAAGAAGCCTGGGAAATCCTCTCTGGCTTTCTCAAAGTAGAAGGAATGACCCATGGGAGAAAAAAAACAAGAAGGATGTACTGCTCATGGAATAATATATTGACTGACAAATGGCATTGCTACCAGAATGCCATCTGTAATTTCTTGAAAATGTTTAATTGTGACTGGCTTCATTTAAAATTTTTTATTTAGCCTTGGCCAGTTTGGCTCAGTGGTTAGAGCATCAGCCTGAGTTCCAGAGAGACCTGGGTTCAGTTCCTGCTCAGGGCACGTGCCTTGGTTGCAGTTTGTCCCCAGCCCCGGCTGGGGTCCTGTGGGTGGCAGCCAGTCGATGTATCTCTCTCACATCGATGTTTCTCTCTCTCTCTTCCTCCCTCTCTCCCTCTCACTCTATCTGAAGATAAAAGTTTTTATTTATTTTCACTTGTTTTTAATGCAAGGTGCTTCTGGCCACTGTATCCTAGGAACTGAAACATCTAGGCAGTCATTACACATTACTAACAGACTGATTCCAGCAGTTGTCATTGCACCAAATTTTGCCTCCTCTTCTATGTATAATTAAAAACTGTTAGTATAGGCACTCTGGTTAGGCTCTCAAAATGATGTCATAGCTACTCACAGAAACTTTGTAGCCTGAAATCTCAGGGCTTGGACTTAAGACCTTACTTGGGCTACATTGCAGGCTAAATTGCTATGGAAAGCATAGTTTCTTCTATCAGTCTTTTCCATTTTGGGAGCATTAAATCTCAGAAGACTGAAGTATCCTCACCAATATACTAGAGAGTGCACTCTCAAGCATTACAGCCATGACTTCCTGGAAAATGTGCTCATTGACAGACAACATACTTCTTCATATGTCATGCTAGAAGAATTCTGCATGGTGCGTTATCACTATTTCCTTCATATTGTTATTTCATGTTTCAAAAGCTAATCTCTGATCCAAATCTCATGATTGCTCCAAGTTCCTGCAATGTCTTAAGAGCTCAGTAAACCCCACCTCACAGGCTCTGTTGACAGAAGGACATTCCTTGGTCCTAGTGACAGTGACTAGAAAATTATACTGTGACGTTGTTTTAAAATTATGTGATTGGGAAAGTGATCACTGTCATCATTCACCCCTCCCTCTCCATATCCACCTCCAAAAGGTATCTAAGTAGCAAACTCATTTTATTTATTAGTCAGAAAATACCACCCTTACTTTTACTTTCTTAAAATTATATTTTCATTGATTTTTTTTTTTTTTTAGAGAGAGATAGAAACATCGATCCGCTTCCTCTTGCAAGCCCCCCACTGGGCCCACAACCTAAGCGCGTGCCCTGATTGGGAATCGAACCAGAACTTCTCAGCCTATGGGACGACGCTCATTCCACTGAGCCACACTGGCTGGGCCCATCCTTACTTTTAAGTAAGCAGCCTTCTGGTATTTTCTCTGCCTGCTAGTGTTCTGTGACCATATGGACCTCTATTACTTATTGGTGCCCCCTTCTGCTCACAGTGACATGGATAAAAGTTCACCCACGTACATTAGCAGCCCATTTTGACTAATCCTTTGGCACGAACCATAAAGCAATCACCAATACAAGGGCTGATCTATAAAAACCATTTCTCAAAAACAATAAAGCATATGTATGTTATCGTGGCTTTGTACTACCTGGCATTCCACGTAATATGGTGGTGCCAGTGATTCCAGAAGCAGTAAAAAGAGAAGAGAACATACAGAGAAAAGAAGTAGGAGAAGGCGCTTCCATTTGATCAATATGTGAGTCCTGGCAGTTAATTCAATCTGACCACAACATCATATTCATCAATTTGCAAGCTTAAACAAATTGTCCTTAACACCTCCAAGAAATGCAGTTTTCACTTATGTGCTGTGGAAGAATTTGTCTCCCTTTGATAGTTAAAACAGGAACATTTTTAGCTACTGGAAAGCATTAGAACAAAATTCCCAGTTACAATCGCTGAAATCCAAAAAGCATTCTAAAAAAGAAAGATTTTAATTGAATAAGTGTTTTTCTTTGCACGCATGCCTGCCACAGTTTCTAGCTCCCCATTCAGTAAAAACATGGTGTTTCTTCTGGGAGTAGTGTCTGAAGGGGAGAACTGTCCCTGCAGGGATTTCAGATGGAAGAAAATGTTGAGAACCCAGTCTAAATTTGAGAATTTCAAAGCAAATGTTATTCGAATTTGTTTACTCTTGGTAGCATTTCTGTCTCAGAAAAAAAAAAAAAAAAAAGCATTAGGATTATTTTAAAAGCCTTGAGTCATCAGATATCTTTAAAATAGTATTTAGATGCCCTGACTGGTTTGGCTCAGCGGTTAGAGCATCATCCCTTGGACCAGACAGCCCCGGGTTCGGTTCCCGCTAAGGGCACGTACCTCGGTTGCAGTTTGTCCCCGGCCCCGGCTGGGGTCATATGAGTAGCAACCACTTGATGTGTCTCTCTCACATCGATTTTTCTCTCTCTTCCTCCCTCTCTCCTTCCCGCTCTATCTGAAGATAAATGCAAAAGTGTCCTCAGGTGAGGATAAAAAAATAAATAAAATAAAAAATTAAATAGTATTTAGTGATTTAGGTGTAAATGAATCATAAACACATAGATTCAAATTCTTCCTTATTCCCTACAAACCCAGCTAGTTAAGTGGGGTTTTAGCAAAAGAGCACTTAGCCTTCTTTATCCAATTACTGAGGTGAGCTCTAAGCTGAGTTTGGTGCTCATATTTAGAATACGAGGAATACTCACAGTATATTTTTAAAAGGAGTGAAATAGAGAGCCTAGTGTGTGTTATGCACTTGCAAATCATTTCCAGTATTCACAGCAACCCCATGAGGCATGTATCATTATTGTCCCCATTCATCACACAGAAAATTGAAGGTCAAAGAAGTTAAGGATCATGTCCAGAGCACCCCAGCACCCAAGATGCAGAACTGAGGCTCAAATTCAGATCTTCATGTCTCCAAAACGTATATTCTTGCTCACTGTACCATAACTCATATTAGTTTGTATATCTGTGGTAGGCAGAATTAGGGCCCCTCAAAGATACCCATATCCTAATCACTGGAACCTATAAATATGTTACCTTAAGGTTGCAACTGTAATAATTAAGGTTGCTAATCAGCTGACGTTTAGATGAAGGAGATTGCCCTGTATTAGCCAGGTAAGTCCAAGGCAATCATGAGCTCTTAAAATGAAAAGGAGGCATAAGAGTAGGTCAGAGAGATGAAAAAGAAGAAGAGGCAGGGCCAATTCAAAGTTTAAGAGGACTCAATTTGCTATGGCTAGCTTTGATGATGGAGGAAGAAGGCCACAAGCCAACAAATGCACACAGCCACTAGGAGCTGGAAACAATTCTTAGTTGACAGTTAGCAAAAAAACAAGATCTACATCTTACCCGGAACTGAATTCTGTGAACAACCAAAATGAGCAAGGGAACCGATCCTCCTCTAGAGCCTCCAGAAAGGAATGTAGCCGTGCCGATAACTTAGTTTTGTCCTGGTGAGATGTGTATCCGACTTCTGACATACAGGACTATAAGATAATAATTCATGTTGCTTAAGCCACTAAATTTGTGGCAATTTTTTTATGGCAGCAATATAAAACTAATACAATATCCAAATCTCCATCCTGAAAACCTAACTGGATTCTAAAGTCCACAAGCTTTCTACAGTTATTTTAATAACAATAATCAATTATTATATGTGAAATTGACATATCTTCACCATCTTCTACTTGAGAAGAAAACACATGCACAAAGATGCTTCCTTTGGCCTTTTTATTTTCCATTGCTTGTCACAATACATACTTTTTATTTTATTTATTTTTAATATTTTTTCTTTATTACTTTTAGAGAGAAAGTAAGGAAGAGGGAGAGAGAGATAGAAACATCGATGAGAGAGAACATCGACTGGCCACCTCCTGCATGCCCCCCACTGGAGATCGGGCTCACAACTTGGGCATGTGCCCTGACTGGGGATCAAACCGGTGACCTGTTGGTGCATGGGTTGATGCTCAACCACTGAGTCACACCAGCGGGGCACAATACACACTTTTTAAAATATTCTTTCAACAAATACTTATTGGGAACCTACTATATGCCAGGCACTATTCAATGCATACAGTATATAGCATATGGAGAAAATGTAAATAAAAGATCTTGCCCTTATGGTGTTTACACATATGGGGTGGGTTGGGGGGAGTAAGCAGTTAGTAAACAAATCAGTAAGATGAGACCTCCAAGGGTATCTGAATCACTGATGGGAAAGGAGCTGCCTCTGAATTGCTGCTAGACCCATATAGCGAGAAAAAAAATAAAATCTTTACAAGTTAAGCTCCTGACATATCAGTTAGCTTTCTGTTAGTGTAGAATATCCAAGCCCAACTGAAATAACACAGAAAGCCTCAGTGGGAAGGTGATGTTGGGGCGGAAGCCTGAAAGAAGAGCAGAATAGAGTGAACTATGGACGTACCTAGAAGAATTGTTCCAGAAGAGGAGTCAAAAATGCAAAGATCCAGAGGTTGGAGTATGACTTGATATTTTTTAGAAAATGAAGGAGGCCAATGTGGCTCGAACTGAGATATTTTGAGGGAGATCGGTAGGCAATAAGGTCAGAAAAGTAACAGGAAGCTTGTTCATGAAGGCCACAGAAATAACTCTGGCTTTAATTCTGAGTGGTGGGACCCATTGAATAGTTTCAGGCAAAAGAGTGATGGGATCTGACTTATGTGATCAGAAACTCATTTTTGCTGCTATGAACAGAATTCAGGGCACAAGGGTAGAAGCAGAGAGACTGGTAAGAAGGCTACTGCTATAATACAGACAACAGATAATAGTAGTCAGTGGTGTTGGTAGAAAGAAGTAGCTGGATTGTGGATACATACTCTAGCAATATAGACTCTTAGAACAGAACTTATGTCTAACAGTATGCCACATCTATTTCATATAGATCACCTTTGATCATGATAATTCCATGGAATATATACTTCTCAGAGGGAAAATATTTCCTGTGGGTTAGCTAATTCTACTCTTTAGACATAGGAGGGCAGAAATATCCTCACACTTAACTCTCCCTTGCAGTCTCATTATACTAAATACGTTTATTTAGAATATGATTAAGTAAGTACCCAGCAAACATTAACATTGCATGAGATAATATTAATGACAGTGATGGAGACTGTGATGGGCAGTTTGAAAAAAAACCTTCTTGAGAAATCGATTTTCTTGAGCCTTGTTTTCCTTCAATAAGTCTATTTTCCATCTGTTATTATGTTAAAGAGACCACCAGACAAATCTAACACTTCATGTGCCAGTAGGAGAGAGGAATGAAGGGTAAACAAACTTAGAACCAAGGTGCCTGGACTGCTAGCCCAACCTAAGAGCCTACTACTATCTATATGTGTCACATCATCTGTGTGAGCCCAGATTTTCTCAGAGTTGACCAGATGATCACTAAAGCTTTTTCCATTGTTTAATTTGTAGGGAGGAGTGGGGGGTTCTTCCCTCTCCTTTATATTTTCTTCACTATGAAACTCACTAGCATAACACTGCTGGCCTCTCTTTGCCCCAATATTCACTATTTTCTGGATGGGGTACTGGTGAGGTTTTAAAAGAGAAAATAGTATTTGTAGCTTAGCCCCTTCCTTTTCTCTTTATCCTTGGGATCCAGCTTACCACAAAAAGCATGCATTCTGCTCTGCTCTTCTATGCCTTAAGTTTTACAGGTGGAGGCCCTGTGCCAGGGTAGGATAGGAGCATTCCAGACACGCCTATGACTGAGTGGATACATCTGTCTAATTATCGGATTCATTATTAGAATGTCCACCTTTTCACAGATAAAAGTCTCATCTCCTATTATTAGCTTTATTAAGAAGAAATGTGATATTTTGTTGTTCATACACCTTTCTATTCTAAGTTGTTTCTTATTTGTTCACAACTTGAACAGTCAGAGACAGGGAGTATTGTTCCCCCATCAATATTCCTATTAATATGAATGCTCAGAATCATTGATTTGAAGAATTGGAAAAGTCCTAAAACCTCTACAGACGGTCAAGTTCTGCTGGCCAGTTTGGCTCATAGCAAATGCTAGAGAAACTAGTGGTTATTTTTCATGGCCAAGATCATACCGGGAGACCTGCAATCAGAGGCCAGGGTGAATAGAAGGGAGGAATTAGGAAAAGAAGACATAGAAGGGAGGGGAGATATGAGGTCTGATTTGCTCCTTCACAGATGGAAGGCAGGCTGCCACATTCATTTAAAACCCTTCTGCAGCCATGGAAATCTTTACCTTTTGATGATGTTCTTGTAATCCCATGGGAATCTCAGTAAGCAGTCCAATTTCAAAACAGCAAAAAGAGGATAGAGAGGGATAATGCAGGTCACATATGGGGACAAAGGCATTAAATGCGAGAGGGACATGCAACTGTGAATCCTTCTTGGATTGCACTGAAGCAAAGTGTCCATACCAGGAAGCAGCACAAGATTCCCAAATCTGACCTCCCTGTCTTTTCTGATGGTCCCTGCAGTTAGTTCCCCAACAGGCCTCCAATATTTGCATTAATTAAACTCAAGCCGAGAAACCTGGTCATTTGAGGAGTGTCTGTTGCCACCGTCAATAAATTGGAACCTGCCAGTCTTATAAGCTGAGGGAGTGGAATCTTTACCCAGTTCTCATATTAAAGATGGCCTTTTTCTTTCTCCTTAATGGAGAGTTAAGTGGAGTTCAAGATTGCACACATGAAAGCCAGGGCAAAATGTTCCAAATAAGTGCTCTCCCAATTAGGCGTTTAATTGCTGAGTGGTAGACAAGATATCTTTAGAGTTCCTATGAAATGCAGAAATATTGCCAACAGTAACATTTTAGAGTCGTCTAGAGAGCAGTTCCTTCCTCTTTCCTCTCCCAATGTCTTTGTGTAACACTTGTTTAACTGACACCTTCACAGAAACAAGGTTAATGTATCCGAGATATTCTCAGAGGCTTCAGACATCACCCTTGAGTTAGTCCCTTGTTGGCAAAAAGATCCTCAGGTTAAGCTATGGAAACCTTGACAAAATGTTTTGGGCTGAGATCAGGGTGGGTGACAATCAGAGTTAGGAAGCTGCAATGACCATGGCCTGACCATGTGCTACCTTGGGGTTGCCAACATTTTGCTGCAGACGACTTCTTTATACTTTCTTCTCATCTGCAGGAAACTTTGGGAGTCCCTTACCAGATTTCTGGTGACCAAAAAAGAAAACTGTTGTTTTTGATATCCATATTTAAGTTGGTTGCAATGAATGGAGGAAGTGGTGAAGGCAAGTAGAAGAGGCATTAGGAATGCCTGGCTGGGATTCTCCAGCAATAGAAGGCCTCCTGCCTCTGCTCCTGGCTTCATCTTTGCTTCCTTACCGGGAGCAAATGAAGCTTGCTTCTCTTCTCCTAGAAGTTCCCAGGAGGCATACCAGACTTGTAATGTGCTCCTGGACTAGCTGTAGGAAACAGCCTGAAGAAAGTCTCTCACCCCCAACTCAGGTTCACAGGAAAAGCAGGAACTGGCTGAGCCACAATAATTGAATTAGCCCCACTTGTCAGGGAAAAGGGCCTGTAATTACTGAAGAACACTGTAATGGTTATTTTACATATGAATTGGACTGGGCCATAGGGTGCATAAATATTTGGTCAAACATTTGAATCCATATACTAAATGAAACAGATTGCCCTCTCTAATGTGAATGGGCCTCACTCAACCAACTGAAGGACTGAATGGGACAAAAAGGCTGATCTTCCCATAACCAAGGGGGTTTTCTTCTTCCTGATAGCCTTTGAACTGAATTATCAGCTTTTTTCCCTCACTTTGAACTCAAATTGAAACATTGGCTGTCCTTGGGTCTTAATTCTGTTTACCTATGGAACAGAACTCTACCATAAATTCTCTTGGTTCTCAGGTCTTAAGACTTGGACTGAAACTAACCTATTAGCTCTCCCAGGTGTCCAGTCTGCTGACTGACCCTGCAGATCTTGGGACTTGATAGCTTCCATAATCATATAAGCCATTTTCAGATGTAAGTAAGGTCCAGGTCAGTTGATTTTAAGTTAATCAAAAGGAGACTAATCTGAGTGAGCCTGACTTAATCAAGTGAAAGCATTAAAAGAGAAAGATTCACCTGCTGGCCTTGAAGAAACAAGCTGTCTTGTGAAAAGCACTGGGACAGGTCCATGTGTCAAGGAACACTGGGGCAGTCTCTAGAAGCTGAAGTTGGCTCCCAGCTGACAGCCAACAAGAAAATGGAGGCGTTGGTGCTACAGCCACAAACAAGTGAAGTTTGTAAAAAATCACATGAGTTTGGAAGATCCTGATGTCTACAAAGGGGACCAACATCTTGATTATGGCCTTGTAAGATCCTTAACATAGGAGTCAGCTATACCATGCCCTCCAAACATTTATTGGCAGGGACTTTATTATCCACAAATGTGCTGTTGTTTTGAGGCTTTGATTTTTAAGTATGAAGAAACAGACTATGGTGATGGACCAGAGTAATTATGATGAATCTCTCTCTGTATTCTATAAAGATTACCATGATAAAGGAAAACAATTATCATAATATTTAGCATTAGTCATCTCAGAAAGGTTACAACAAAGAACATTTTTAAATAGAAACTAAGTAGACTGAAGTGTCAGTAATATTTCCTCCATTTGAAGTAAAGTCATTCTAAATATGAAATATAAAAGCCTCCATTTGATGAGTAGTTTTCTATTCTTAGGAGAGACTCATTTATGGTCATCTTTTATTTTTATTTTTATTTTATTTTATTTTTTATTAATTTATTTTTGTTACAGATGTTTCTCTTTTTTCCCCATTGACACCCTCCTCCCCATCCCCCCCCCGTCCCCAGCTTTGTTGTCCATGTCCATCAGTTATGCATATATGCACTTAAGTTCTGTGGCTTATCTCTTCCTTCCCCCCCACCCCCTCTTCTGAGGGGTGTCAGTCTATACCCTACTTCCATTTGTGATCATCTTTATTTTCTGTTTCAGATTATTTGAAAACAGTCAATTTAAATAATATAACTACTTTTGAAGGAAAAGATTTTCTCTCTTCACAATAGTTTTTGTGGTAAAATGTGTAAGATAAAACTAGCCATTTTAACCATTTTTAAAATTTGCAATTCAGTAGCATTAATTATATTCACCGTGTTATGCAACCATTACCACTATCTATTTCTAAAAATGCATCACCATAAACAGAAACTCTACAACTATTAAGTGATAACTCCACATTATCTTCTTCATCATCTCCTGGCAACCTCTAATCTACTTTTTGTCTCTATGAAATTTGCCTACGTGGAATGATACAATATATGTTTTTTGGTGTCCAACTTATTCACATAATATAATGTTTTAAAGATTCATTTCTGTTGTCACATGTATCACAATTTACATTGTTTGTATTATACCACATTTTGTTTCTTCATTTATCTGTTGATGGACACTTGGATTGTTTTCAACTTTTGGCTATTGTGAATAATACTGCAAAGAACATGAGCAAACAAGTATCTATTTGTGTCCCTGTTTGCAGTTCTTTTGGGTATATAACTAGAAGTGTAATTGCTGGATCATATGGTAAGTCTATCCCTTTGAGGAACTGTTAAACTATTATCCACAGTCGCTGCACCATTTTACATTCCCATCAGCATTGTATGAGGCTTTCAATTCCTCTACCTCATTGCCAACCCTTCTTATTTTCCTTTCTTAAAAAAAAAAAAAAAAAAAGTATACCTATCTTGGTCAATAGACATATAAAAAGATGTTGAATATCACTAACCAACAGAAAAAATGCAAATTAAACCAACAATAAGATATTACCTCACACCTGTCAGAATGGCTATAATCAATAAATCAACAAACAAGTGTTGGCAGGGATATGAAGAAAAGGGAACCTTAGTGCACTATTGGTGGGAATACAGATTGGTGCAGCCACTATAGAAAACAGAATGGGGGTCCTCAAAAAAATAAAAATGGAACTGCCTTATGATCCAGGGATTCTACTTATGGGTATATATCTGAAGAAACTCAAAACACTAATTCAAAAGAATAGGTGTACCCCTACGTTCAATGCAGCATTATTTTAAAAAGCCAAAATATGGAAGCAACCCAAGTGCCTATCAATAGACAAGTGGATTAAAAATTTATACAAAGGAATATTGCTCAACCATAAAAAAGAATGAAAACTTACTATTTGTGATGGCATGGATGGACCTAGAGGGTACTGTGCTCAATGAAATAAGTCAGTCAGAGAAAGACAAATACCATATGATTTCACTTATATGTGGAATCTAAAGAACAAAATACATGAGCAAACAAAATAGAAACAGACTCATAGATCAGACTATTGGTAGTGAGAGGGGAGGGGGGCTGGCAGGTGGGTGAAAAGGTAAAGGGATTAAGAAGTACAAATTGATAGTCACAAAAGAGTCATGAGGATGTAAAGTACAGCATAAGAAATATAGTCAATAATACTGTAATAACTATGTATAGTGCAAGGTGGGTACTGGAAATATTGGGGGGACACTTTGTAAAGTATATGATTGCCTAACCACTATGCTGTACACCTGAAATGGATACAAAATAATTTTGAATGTAAACTGTAATGGAAAAAATCCTCCAGCCTCTGGTCTCTCTGAAAGCCAAAGTTCTCTACAGTGACTTACAAGGTCCTATGTTACCTGGGCTAGTTTCTTCACTGGCCTCAAAAAAAAAAAAAAAATATATATATATATAAATATATATATATATATATATATTTATATATATATATCCATTTTAATGGACCTGAAGAGGTATCTAATTATGGATTTGATTTGTATTAATCTAATGACTAATGATGTTGAGCATCTTATCATGTGCTTATTGGACACTGTATATCTTCTTTGGAGAAATGTTTATTCAAATCTTATGCCATCTTTCTCTCTTTTTGTTGTTGAGTTTTAAGAGTTCTTTAAATACAGTTACTCCTCAACTTACAGTGGGGTTATGTCTCGATAAACAAACCAATCTTAAGTTGAAAATCTCATAAGTTGAAAATGCAGTTAATACACCTAACCTACAGAAGGTCATAGTTTAGCCTAGTTTACCATAAATGTGCTCAGAACAGAATTAAAAAAAGAAACAAACAAACAAACAAACAAAAAAAAAAAACAGTGGCAACACAGTACACCATCAAGTGTCAGTTATTTACCCTCATGATTGCCTGCCTCAATGAGAGCTGTGGCTCACTACTGCTGTCCAACATAATGTTAGAGTATCATACTGCATATTGCTTGCCCAGGAAAAAGTTAAAATTCAAAATGCAAACTATGGTTTCTACCAAATATGTAACACTTTTGCACCATTATAAAATTGAAAATTGAAATATTGTAAGTTGAGCTATCGTAAGTTGAGAACCATACAGATATTAAACCTGAATCAGATAAATGATTTGAAAATATTTTTCTCATTGTGTAGGTTGTCTTTCCAATTTCTTCATAATGTCCTTTGCACAAAGTTTTTAATTTTGATGAAGTCCAATTTATCTAATTTTTCTTCTGTTGAACATGCTTTTGGTATCATATCTAAGAATCTGTTGCCAAATCCAAATACATGAAGAACTACCCCTGTGTTTTCTTCTAAGAATTTTTTGGTTTTAGCACTTATTTAGTTTAGTTATCCAGTTGAGTTAATTTTTACATATGCTGTGAAGTAGGGGTCCAACTTGATTCTTTTGCATGTGGAAATCCAGTTGTCCCTACAACATATGTTGAAGAGAGGCAATTGTTTTTTCACTAAATGGACATGCCACCCTTGTCAGAAAAAATCAATTGGCCATAAATATATCGGTTTATCTCTGGATGCTCAATTCTATTCCATTGGTTTACATGTCTTGCCTTATGCCCATATCACACTGCTTTGATTACTGTAGCTTTGTAGTAAGTTTTAAAATAAAGCATGTACAAACAAAACAGAAAGAACAAACTGAGGGTTGTCAAATGGGAGAGCAGTTGGGGGCTGGGTAAAAAAGGTAAAGGGATTAAGAAGTACAAATTGGTAGTTACAAAATAGTGATGGGAATGTAAAGTAGAGCATAGGAAATATAGTCAATAATATTAAAATAACTATGTATGGTGCCAGGTGGATACTAGACTTATCAGGGGTATCACTTAATAAATTATATAAATGGCCCTGGAAGGTTTGGCTCAGCGGTTAGAGCATGAGCCCACAGACCAATGAGTTGCGGGTTCGATTCTGGTCAAGGGCATGTACCTAGGTTGCGTTAGTCCCTGGCCCTGGTTGGGGTCTTGTGGGAGACAGCCACTCAATGTGTCACTTTCGTGTCAATGTTTCTCTCTCTCTCTCTCTCTTCCTCTCTCTCCCTCCCAATCTATCTGAACAAAAATGGAAAAATGTCCCCGAGTGAGGATAAAAAAATAAAAATAAATAAATTATATAAATGTCTAAACACTGTGCTGTACACCTGAAACTAATATAAAATAATATAGAAAGCCAACTGTAATTGAAAAATAAATAAGTAAAGAAGCATGAGTTCTCCAACTTTGTTCTTCATTTTCACAATAATTTTGTCTATTTTGGGGCTTCTTATAATTCTATATGAATTTGAATTCCATTTCTGCAAAAAAGCTGTTGGATTTTAAAACAAATTGCATTTAGTCTGTAGATCACATTGGGTAGTATAGATATCTTAACTATTAAGTTTTTCTATCTATGAACACTGGATGCCTTTCTATTTATCTTAATTTCTCTCAAATATTTTATAGTTTTTGGTGTACATGTCTTTTATTTCCTTTTTTAAACTTATTCCTAGGTATTTTCTCCTTTTAGATTTTATTATAAATGAGAATTCTGTCTTAGTTTTCTTTTCAGATTGTCCATTGATGGTATATAGAAACACAACTGATTTTGCATGTTGATCTTGTACTCTGCAACTTTCTTCAATTAGTTTATTAGCTCTTGTAACTTTCTTATATGGATTCTTTGGGATTCCCTATATATAATATGATGTCACCTGTGAAGAAATAGTTTTACTTCTTCCTTTCCAATTCGGATGCCTTTCATCTCTTTTTCTTCCCTAGTTGCTCTGGCTAGAACTTTCAGTACAATATTGAATAGCAGTGGTGAAAGTGAGTATCGTTGCTTTGTTCCTGACCTTCAGGGGAAAGCTTTCAGTTTTTCACCACTGAGTATGATTTTAGCTGTAGGTTTTTCATAAATGCCCTCTATTACGTTAAGGAATTTACCTTCTATTCTGGGTTTTCAGAGTTTTTTTTTTTTTTTTTTTTTTTTTTTCCCCTTATCATGAAAGGGTGCTGAATTCTGTCAAATGTCTTATCACTAAAGAGGAGCATGTATTTTTCCTTTATTCTATTAATATGATGTATTTTATAGATTGATTTTCTTATGTTGAACCACCTTTGCATTACTGGGATAAATACTACTTGGTCATGATGTGTATTCCTTTCAATAGGCTGTTCAATTCAGTTTGCTAATATTTGATTGAGGATTTTTGCATCTGTATTCATAAGGGATATAGGTCTGTAAATTCTTTTATTGTTACATCTTCATCTGTCTTTGGTATCAGGGTAATGCATGCCTCCTAGAGTGAGTTAGAAAATGTTCTCTCTTTTATTTTATGGAAAAGTGTGTGAAGAATTGTTGTTAATTGTCCTTTAAATGTTTGATAGAATTCACCAGTTGAATCATCTGGTCCTTGACTTTTCTTTATTGAGAAGTCATTAAGTATTGATTCAATCTTCTTACTAGTGTAGGTCTATTCAGATTTTCTATTTCTTCATTATTTGGTCTTGGTAGGTTGTGTGTCTCTAGGAATTGGTCTGTTTAATCTAGGTTATCCAGTTCTTTGGTATGCAATTATTGATCGTCCTTTTAATTCTGTAGGGTCCTCTTTTAGGCCTTTTTATTTCCCTAAGTAATGTCCCACGTTCATTCTTTATTTTCACTATTTGCATCTTCTCTCTGTTTTCTTTGTCAGTCTAAAGTTTTGTCAATTTTGTTGATTTTTCAAACACTCAACTTTTGCTTTCGTTGATGCTCTATTTTTAATCTCCACCTAATCTTTATTATTTCTTTCCATCTGCTAGCTTTGGGTTTAGTTTTTTTTCATATTTCTTTACCTCCTCAACGTATTGCAGTGGTCTGGAACCAAATTCACAGTATCTCTGAGCTATAACTGTATTGTATTTCCATAAAGGAGTTTGTTTGAAAAAAAGGTGCTGCAACTGAAGTAAGTTTGAAAATTACATGAGGTCTGGTGTAACAATTTCAGGCCTAGGTATCAGATGTCCTCTGTTCTAAAACTAGCCCCATTCATGTGTCTATAGTAGTTTGGAACTGACCTGCAATATCTCTGAGGCCAGAGAGAAGTACATTTGATTATACCTCATAAAAGAAAGGTTTCATTAACGATCATAAGGTACGCTCATCTCCCAAGAGATACCAAGGCCTGCAGTTAGCAGAGCAAGCACAGCTAATTGAAGGAAGACCATTCTTGTCACAGGAACAGAAGGCATACCACTAGGGACCCGGGATCATAAGTCATTGTCACCAAAAGACTGATTAAACAAAAACAATAAGCTCAGTTACTCCAGCTGTGGGAATGGAAAGCTGAAACCATCCATTCATTCCACAATTTTTGTTTATTAATTATTTTAAAATATTTTTATTGAGAGTATTACAGATCCCCCCATTTTTTCCTCCACTGTCCCCCTCTTCCCCGTTTCTGCCCTGTCCCATGCCTTCACCACTTTACAGTCTGTATCCATGGGTAATACATATATGCATGTAAGTTCTTAGGTTAATCTCTTCACACCACTCTCCCCCATTCCCTCTGAGGCTAGTCAGCCTGTTCCATGTTTCCATGCTCCTGTTTCTACTTTATTCATCAGTTTATTTTGTTCATTATATTTCACATATAAATGAGATCATGAAATAATTGTCTTTCTCTGAGTGGCTTATTTCACTTAGCATAATACACTCAAGGTCCCTCCATGATGTCTCAAAGGACAATAGATCCTTCTTTTTTAAAGTTTCATAGTATTCCACTGGGTAAATGTACCACAGTTTCTTTATCCACTCATCTGCTCATGGGCACTTTGGCTGTTTCCAGATATTAGCAACTGTGAATAGTGTTGTTATGAACAAAGGGGTGCAAATATTCTTTCTGATTGGCAATTTGGGATTCTTAAGATATATTCCTAGAAGTGGGATCACTGAGTCAAATGGCAGATCAATTTTTAATTTTTTGAGGAAAGTCCATACTGTTTTCCACAATGGTTGTACCAGTCTGCAATCCTACCAGCAGGGTACTAGGGTTGCCTTTTCTCTACATCCTCACCAGCACTTGTTTGATGATTTTCTGATGGCAGCCATTTCGGCAGGTATGAGGTGGTACCCCATTTTCATTTTCATTTCCATCTCTCTGATGATTAGTGACTTTGAGCATTTTTTCATGTCTCTTGGCCATTTGTATGTCCTGTTTGGAGAAGTGTTCACTCGGCCTCCCTGCCCATTTTTTAGTTGGATTATTTGTCTTCCTTTTGTTGGGTTGTATGAGTACTTTATATATTTTGGAAATTAACCCCTTATCTGATGTATCGTTGGCAATATGTTCTCCCAAATATTGGATTCCCTCTTCATTTTCATCCTGGTTTCTTTTGCTCTGCAGAAGCTTTTTATTTTGATGTAGTCCCACTTGTTTATTTTATTCCTTTGTTTCTCTTGTCCTAGGTGATGTATGAGTGAAATGTTGCTGCCTATGTTTTATTCTAGGCTTTCCTTGGTTTCATGACTTTCATTTAAGTCTTTTATCCATTTTGAATTCATTCTTGTGTATAATGTAAGTTGATAGTCTAGTTTCATTTGCTTGAATGTACCTGTCCAATTTTTCCAACACCACTTATTTTTTAATTTATTTTTTAATTAATTTATTTTTGTTACAGATGTTTCTCCTTTTTTCCCCACCATTGACACCCTCCTCCCCATGCCCTCATCCTGTCCCCAGCTTTGTTGTCCATGTCCATCAGTTATGCATACATGCGCATAAGTTCTGTGGTTTATCTCTTCACTTCCCTCCACCCCCTCTTCTGAGGGATGTCAGTCTATACCCTACTTCCACATCTCTGGGTCTACCCTGTTCCTCAGACTGTTATATTCATTATATTCCACAAATAAGTGAGATCATGTGATATTTGTCTTTCTCTGCTTGGCTTTCCAACACCATTTATTGAAGAGACTGTCTTTATTGCATTGTATGTGCTTGCCTCTTTGTCAAATATTAATTGAGCATAGTGGTTTGGGTCAATTTCAGGGTTCTCTGTTCTGTTCCACTGATTTATATGCCTCTTCTTGTACCACAAACAGGTTGTTTCTTTTTGTTGTCATTGTTGTTGTTGTTTAAATTTTTTTCTTTATTGATTTTAGAGAGAGAGGAAAGGAGAGGGAGAGAGAGATAGAAACATCGATGAGAGAGAACATTGATTGGCCGCCTCCTGCATGCCCCCACTGGGGATCGGGCCCACAACCTGGGCATGTTCCCTGACTGGGAATCGAACCAGCAACCTCTTGGTGCATGGCTCGATGCTCAACCATTGAGCCACACCAGCCTGGCTAACAGGCTGTTTGGATAAAATGGCTTTGTAGTATAAATTGATATCTGGTATTGTGATCCCTCCTACTCTTTTCTTCTTTCTCAAGATTGCTGCAACTATTCAGGATCTTTTTGGTTCCATATAAATTTGTGGGCTATTTGTTGTAGATCAGTGAAATATGCTGGTGGTATTTTTGGAGAGATTGCATTGAATCTGTAGATTGCTTTGGGTAGTATGGGCAATTCAATGATATTAATTCTTCCAATCCATGAACAGAATATATTCTGTAGTTTTCCAAGCACAGGTCTTTTATCACCTTGGTTAAGATTACTCCTAGGTATCTTAATTTTTTTGTTGCAATGGTAAGTAGGATTGTTATTATAGTTTCTCTCTCTGAGAGTTCATTATGGTGTATAAAAATACCATTGAATTCTGGGTGTTAATTTTGTACCCTGCTGCTTTGCCAAATTTGTTTATTAAATCTTGTAGTTTTTTGGTGGAGTCTTTAAGGCTTTCTATGTTCAATATCATGTCATCTATAAATAATAACACTTTTACTTCCTCCATTCCAATATGGATGCCTCCACTACTATGTTGAATAAAAGTGGTGAAAGCAGGCATCCTTCCCTTGATCCTGTTCTTATGGGAAATGTTTTTAGTTTTTGCTTATTGAGTATGATGATGGTTATTTGTTTGTCATATATGTCCTTTATTATGTTGAGGTATGATTCCTCTATTCCCACTTTACAGCGATTTTTTCTATCAAAAATGGGTGTTGGATTTTGTTGAATGCTTTCTTTGCATTTATTGATATGATCATGTTATTTTTATTTTTCAATTCGTTATTGTGATGTAGTACATCTATTTATTTGTGAATATTTACCAGTCTTGCATCACTGGGATAAATTAAACTTGGTCATGATATATAATCATTTTAGTATATAGCTAGACCCTGTTTGCTAATATTTTGTTGTGAATTTTGCCATCTGTGTTCATCAGGGATATTGACCTGTAATTCTCTTTCTTTGTAATATCTTTATCTGGTTTTGGAATTAAGATAATGCTGGCCTCATTAAAAGAGCTCTGAAGTCTTCCTTCCTCTTGAATTTTTTTAGAATAGTTTGAGGAGAATAGGTGTTAGTTCTACTTTGAGTGTTTGATAGCACTCCCCTGTGAAGCCATCCAGACCAATGCTTTTGTTTGCTGCGAGTTCATTGATAACTGCTTTAATTTCGTTAGTTGTTATTTTTCTGTTCAAGTTTTCTGAATCTTCCTTGCTGCGATTTGGAAGATTGTATCCCTCTAGAAATTTGTCCATTTCATCTAGGTTTTCAAATTTGTTAGCATGTAGTTGTTCATAGTATTTTTTTTACAATCCTTTGTATTTCTGTGGTATTGATTGTATTTTGCCTTTTTCATTTCTGATTTTATTTCTTTGGGTCCTCTCTCTTTGTTTCTTGATGAGTCTGGCTAAAGATCCATCTCTCTTGTTTATCTTTTCAAAGAACCATCTCTTGGTTTCATCGTATCTCTATTTTTTTTTATTTTTTAGTCTCAATGTCATTTTTTTCTGCTCTGATTTTTATTATTTCTTTCCTTCCACTTACTCTGGGCTTTCCTTGTTGTTCTATTTCTAATTATTTAAGTTGTAGGGTTAGATATTTTATTAGAATTTTTTCTTGTTTCTTGAGATAGGCCTGCAGTGCTATTAACTTACCTCTCAGGACTGCTTTCACTGTGTCCCATAGATTGTGGGTTGTTGTATTTTTCTTTTCATTTTTTTCCAGGAAATATTTTATTTCTTCCTTGATTTCATTTAATTCATTGTTTAATAACATGCTATTTAGCCTCCACATGTTTGAGTGTTTTTCAGTGTTTTTATTGCTGTTGATTTCTAGTTTCACCCCATTGTCATATGTGAATGTGCTTGATATTATTTAAATCTTCTTGAATATGTAGAGACTTAGTGTGTGTCCTAACTTGTGGTCTGTCTTTGAGAATGTCCTACATATATTTGAGAAAAATACATATTCTGCAGCTATGAGGTGAAATATTTTGTATATGTCAATTAAATCCACTCGATCTGCTGTGTCATTTATAGTGGGAACTATAAATGGCCTCCTCCAAAGGGTTGTTATTTCCTTATTGATGTGTGTGTGTGTGTGTGTGTGTGTGTGTGTGTGTGTGTGTGCAGACCTATCCAGTGATGTCACTGGTTGGTTGAAGTCCCCTACTATGATTGTATTGCTTTCAATGTCTCCCTTAAAGTCCTCCAGAAGATTTTTAAATATATTTTGGTGCTCCTACATTGGGTGCAAATATGTTTTCCAGGGTTATATCTTCGTATTGTATCAATCCCTTTTGTATTATGAAGGGCCTTCATTGTCTCTTCATATGGTCTTTTGGAAGTCTATTTTGTCAGATATGAATATTACTACCCCAACATTTTTTTCATTTCCATTTTCATGGAAATTTTTTTGCATCCATTCTCTTTCATCCTGTGTGAGTCTCTTGTTCTGAGGTGGGTCTGTTGTAGACAGTATATATATATGAGTCATGTTTTCTTATCCATTCAGCTACCCTATATCTTTTGATAGGAATGTTTAATCCATTTAAATTTAAGGTTATTACTGATAGGTACTTATTTGTTGCCATTTTTGTTCTTTATGCCTGTGTTCCTCTCTCTCTATATTTCTTCTTCTTCTTTTAGCATTTCTTGAAGTACTGGTTTGGTGGTAGTAAATACCTTTAGTCTTTTTTTTTTTTTTCTGCAAAGCTCTTTATTTCATCTTTAATTTTGAACAATAGCCTTGCTAAATAGAGTAGTCTTGGAATCAGACCCTTGCTTTTTATTACTTTGCATACTCCATGTCACTCCCTTCTGCCCTGCAGTGTTTCTATTGAGAAATCAGCTGACATTCTAATGGCAGCTCTCTTGTAGGTAACTTTCTGTCTCTCTCTTGCTGTCATTACAATTATTTTTTTGTCTTTAACATTTTTCACTTTAGTTATGTGTCTAGGTGTCGTTCTTTTTGGATTCATCTTGATTGGTACTCTCAGTGTTTCCTGGAATTGTGTGACTTTTTCCTTCACCATATTAGGGAAGTTTTCTGTCATTATTTCTTCAAACAGGTTCTCTGTTCCTTGCTCAGGTTCTCCTTTTGGTACCCATATGATGTGGATGTTGTTACAGTATATATTGTCCCAAATCTCCCTTAAACTATCTTCCTTTTAAAAATTTTTTCCAACTGCTGCTATGATTGTTTTTTTGTTTTTTTTTTCCTACCTTGTTTTCTAACTTGTTGATTCAGTCCTCAACTGCTTCTAACCTACTGTTGATTCCTTCCAGGGTATTCTTTATTTCAGTTATGTCATTCTTCATTTCTGATTGATTCGTATTCATGCCTTCCACTTCTTTTTTCATGCTGATATAGTTCCCACTGAGTTCCTTATAGTTCTCATTAAGTTGCTTATAGTTCTCACTAAGTTGTTTGAGCACCCTTAAAACCATTACTTTGGATTCTTGATCTGACCAATTGTTTGCCCCCATTTCATTTAGTTCCTCTTCTTGTGATTCCTCCTTTTCTTTTATTTGGGCATTGTTTCTTTATCTTCCCACTTTAGTGGTCCAGTAGTCCAGGGTCAGGTGAGGCGTGCCTGTCATGGGGACAGTTCTGTGCTTACAGGGGTGTCTAGTTGCTATGGGTCGCAGTGGTAGGTCCAGTCTTCTGGTTGTATCAGGTTAAGCACCAGGTCACATTGGCAGGTAGGTGCATCCAGGGGTGTCAGTTCATGTTGGGGCCAGATCTCTGATCTGGTGTGGTTGTTGGAGGCTCTGGTGGTGGTGGTGGGGTCAGTGGCTTTCAGCAGTTGCAGGGGCTGGTGGGGCTTGTGGCTCTCATCTACTGCGGGGAAGTTGGGGTTGATGGCAGGGGGCACATTGGCATCCATGGGTTTGGTGGGACCAGTCATGCCTGTGGCACTGGGTCTTGGCCGCTTCCCGCTGCCTCCTCCAAAGGAAGACCTTGTGGGTCTTCTAAAATGGCACACTCTCCAACCCCAAATGGGAAGAAGTGCCCCACCGAGCAGCATGTGGTGGCAGCTGGCAGTTCCCACCCAAATGCACCTGCACCACCTGCCCTGAATTCCCGCACTGACAGGCAGATACCCACCCTCACTCACACCCATGCACACTCTCTCACACATGCTCAACCACTCACAGTCTCACTCTCACTCCAGGCTTTCCTGCTGCCATGTTGGCTCCCTCCTCCACAATTTTTGAGAAGCTGCTAAGAGACAGCCACTGTTCTAAAGTAAAAATGCCTATAGCAATCAGGAAAATATGAGTTTATGAGAAATACAGAATTCAGAGAATCATCTGATGGTGAGCTTCATAACCCACCAGGTGCAAAATGTCCATATCTCTGTTGGTGATGGAAGAGCCAGAGGGGATAACCAATGACAAGGAGAAGTTGTATGAGGCAGTGAGCCCCAAGTTCTGGTCCTGTGCTTGCCTCTCCTTTGCTGTGGGACCTAGAGCAGATTAGTTCCTATCTGATTCTCAGTTTCTCTCTTTGTGAAGTGAAACAGTTGGGAGAGATGAAGGACTTCTCTCATAATTCATAGGAGTAGAGGCTAGAAAACAAACATTATACTGGGTGAGTGTCCTAGTGTAGACTATATACTCCAACCTCTCTCACATTGTAATGACGATAATAACAAATAATAATAAATGAAATATCACTGATGATAGCAGCTACTGTTTATTGAATGATTTCTAGGTTCCAGGCACTCTTTCTATGTAATAATGTTTATGAATCTTCCCAAGTATCTTGCTAGAATGCTAGGTTTCAAAACCCCATAGATGCTTATGCACCAGGTATGTCAAGAGGTAGATGCACTCACCCTGGCTGGTTTGGCTTAGTGGTTAGAGCTTCGGACTATAAACAGAAGGGACACGGGTTCAAATGCCAGTCAAGGGCACATACCTGGATTGTAGGTTCAATCCTAAGCTCCAATAGGGGTCATGTGGGAGATGATTAATCAATGTGTCTTTCTCACATCAATGTTCCTTCCCCCTCCCTCCCTTCCATTCTATCTAAACATTAATGGAAAAATATCCTCAGGTGAGGATTAACAACAACAAATTGGTAGACGCATTCAAAGATCATATGTCCTAAGTTTCTCATCTTCATCTCCCAGTCCGTTTCACGCCTCCCAACTGATATCCTACCATTTTACTTCCCTTTTTATTTTCTTTAATTTTTTCCTTTATTGATTTTAGAGAGAGAGAAAGTGAGAGGGAGAGAGAGATAGAAACATCGATGAGAGAGAACATCGATTGGCTGCCTCCTGCATGCTCCCCACTGGGGATCAGGCCTACAACCTGGGCATGTGTCCTGCCCTGAAATCAAGCTGGTCACCTCTTGGTGCATGGGTCGATGCTCAACCACTGAGCCACATCAGCCAGACTTTACTTCCCTTTTTCCAGGTTTGATAGTGATCTAGTTCAATCATAAATTTAATGGCTGGCTTTCAGTGTTTCCCCCATCCCTCTGCATGGGTTCCAAGGGCCCTGGGAAGTACTTTGGGTCTGCATACTTGGACTCGTCCCTCAAATTCCTTCAGTGGTATAACAGAGTGAATTCTTATTTGATGGTAAAATATTTCATATTTCAATCCATGTGTCTATACACACAGGGAAATGTTAAAATCAATACTTCAACATAATTCTGTGGTCTCTTTGCTCTGAATTGATTATCCTAAATGAAATTTGTCAATAATTAGTGTCATTTCTATCAAATGCCATCAAAAGGTTTTTATGCAGAGAGTGAAAAACACTAAATGTTATCATTCATTGATAACAACGGGTACAGAAGAGATCCAAACACAAAGCCATGTGTTACTAGTAGAATAGTAACCAATTGAATGTGTTTAGCATTTCAGTTTAAGAAGTACTTTATCTCGGGAGTAGAAAAATGACAGCAGAGTGAATGGAAGCTACACAGACCATCTCCCAGGACCAAACTGGAATTACAACTAAAATAAAGACAAATCGTCGGGAAAAAGCAACAGAAAAGCAGCTTGTGAGGACCATATAACCAGGGACACTGATTCAATCCTGGAAGGATTGCGGAGGTGCGAGAGGGGGGCTGGGAGCCCACGGACAGAGCAGTCTTAACTGTGAACAGTGCCATTGGGGTTAAAGCCCAAACCCACTCCACAGCGCAGAGGGCTGGGATAGAGCACTAAAATAGCCACAGCCACTCAGCTTGGGCTCTGGCAGAGGGAGAGCAGACTGGACTGGAACTGTGTGGGGTGATTTGGAGGGTGCTCAGAGCTTTTGCTGAGTTGTGGCCACGCAGGACGGTGGCCATCTTACTCCTTCCCAGGGCTCTGGGGAGAGGAGGCAGCCCCTCCCTCGGAGATCCAACCCCAGACAGGTGGGCCATTGAAATACAAATTGAGGCTCATTACCAACCAGCATCTGCCCTACCCTAGGGAAATCCTCTTATGCTGAACACCTGAGGGAGGTTTTCATTCAACTGAGAACCCAAGGCTCTTCAAATAACCACAATTAATAGCCTTTAGGCAAAAAGCTAGAGGATATCTGAACCTTTCCTGGGCTTGAAAACCAGCTCAGGAAAGTAAGACTTGACAGTGGTGTTTAACGTGGGTCCTCCCACGCTCATCCAAACCCAGTAGAGGGAGCCACAAGCAGCAGAACACTGACATCCACAGGGAAAATTTGGCAGGCTCCAAAAAACACTGAGATAGCCAAAATGGTGACACAAAGAAACAAATCCCAAATGAAAGAACAAGAGACCTCTACTGAAGATGAGATCAATGAAATGCAGTTAAGCAAGTTAACAGAGCTAGAATTCAGAGCCATGATCTTGAGGAAGCTCAACAGCATGAGTAAGGACATCAACACCATGAGTAAAGACATAGAAACATTGAAAGTCAACCAATTGGAAATCAAGAAGTACAAAGAAGAAATGAAGAATGACATAGCAGAAATATACAACACATTGGAAGGACTAAACAGCAGGAAGCTGAGGACCAGATCAGTGCTTTAGAAGACAGGGTAGAAAAAATCAACCAATCAGAAAACCAAAAGGAAAAAACAATTAAAAAACAAGAAGACAGCTTAAGAGAACTGTGGGACAACTGGAAACATAATAATATTCTCATCATAGGAGTCCTGGCAGAAAAAGAAAATGAGCAAGGTTTAGAGAATATATTTGAAGAAATAGTGACAGAAAACTTTCCTAACCTGGTGAAGTAAGAAAGCATTCAAGTTCAAGAAGCACAGAGAGCCCCAAGTAAGAAGAACCCAAACAGGCCCACACCAAGATACATAATAATTAAAATGCCAAAACTTAAAGACAAAGAGAGAATCCTAATGGCAGCAAGAGATAAGCAACAGGTTACCTACAAAGGAACCCCCATAAGGCTATGAGCTGACTTCTCAAGAGAAACACTACAGGCCAGAAGGGAATGGTGTGAAGTAATCAAGGTCATGAAAAACAAGCATATGAAAAAAAGGCTACTCTGCCCAGCAAGGCTATCATTCAAAATAGGTCAAATAAAGAGCTTCCCAGAAAAAAAAAAAAAAAAAAAAAAGGCTAAGGGAATACATTAGCACCAAACCAGCACTGCAAGAAATGTTAAAAGGACTACTGTAATTAGTAGAAGAAATAGGAAGGAAAATAGAACTACACTAAACAAAAATGGCAATAAATAAGTACATATCAATAATCACCTGAAATGTAAATGGATTGAATGCTCCGATAAAAAGGCAGAGAGTAGCTGATTGGATAAGAAAGCATGACCCATATATATGTTGTTTACAAGAGACCCACCTCACAACAAAAGACTCACATAGGTTGAAAGTGAAGGGATGGAAAAAAGTCTTCCAAGCAAACGGAAAGAAAAAAAAGCTGAGGTGGCAATACTCATATTTGATAAATAGATTTCAAAATGAAAGCCATAACTAGAGACAAAGAAGGCCACTACATAATATTGAAAGGGTCAATCCAACAGGAAGATATAACCTTGGTAAACATATATGCACCCAATATGGGAGCACCAAAATATATTAAAAATCTTCTGGAGGACTTCAAAGGAGAAATCAACAGCAATACAATCATAGCAGGAGACTTCAACACCCCGCTGATATCACTGGTTAGATCCTCTAGACAAAAAATCAACAAGGAAACAGAGACCCTAAATGAAGCACTAGACCAAACGGACTTAATAGATATCTACAGAGAATTACACGCCAAAACTACAGAATCCACATTCTTCTCAAGTGCACATGGGACATTCTCAAAGATAGACTACATGTTAGGACACAAACTAAGTCTCTACAAGCTCAAGAAGATTGGAATCATCTCAAGCATCTTCTCAGATCACAATGACATGAAAGTAGAAATCAATTGCAACAAGAACACGCAAAGACATTTGAACATATGGAGGCTAAATAGCATGTTATTACACAATGAATGAGTTACCAAGGAGATCAAGGAAGAAATTAAAAACTTCCTGGAAACCGAAGAAAATGAACACACAACAGAAAATCTATGGGATGCAGCGAAAGCAGTTCTGAGAGGGAAGTTCATAGCACTACAGGCCTACCTCAAGAAAGAAGAAAAATTTCTGCTTGACTATCTAACCTCACAACGTAAAGAACTAGAAAGCAAACAAAAAGAAAACCACAGAGCAAGTAGAAAGAAGGAAACACTAAAGATCAGAGTAGAAAAAAATGACATAGAGACCAAAAAAACAATTCAATGAATCTCTGAAACAAAGAGCTGGTTCTTCAAAAAGATAAACAAGATTGATGGACCCTTAGCTGGACTCACCAAGAAACAAAGAGAGAGAACCCAAATACACAAAATCAGAAATGAAAGAGGAGAAGTAACAACTGACACCACAGAAATACAAAGGATTGTTAACAAATACTATGAACATTTATATGGCAACAAATTCGACAATCTAAACGAAATGAACAAATTTCTAGAAACACATGGTCTCCCAAAACAGGACCGGGAAGAGATAGAAAATTTGAACAAACCAATAACAATGAAGGAAATTGACGATGTAATCAAGACCCTCCCAGCAAACAAAAACCCAGGCCTAGACGGCTTCAAAAGGGAGTTTTACCAAGCATTCAAAGAAGAACTAACAATTATTCTCCTCAAACTATTCCAAAAATTTCAAGAAGAAGGAAGACTTCCAAACTTGTTTTATGAGGCCAGCATAATTCTATTTCAAAAACCAGAAAAAGACACTGCAAAGAAACAAAACTACAAGCCAATATCCCTGAAGAACATAGATGCCAAAATCCATAACAAAATACTAGCAAATCGGATCCAGCAAAATACATCAAAAAATGTATTCACCATGACCAAGTGGGATTCATCCCAGGGATGAAAGGCTGGTTCAATATTCACAAATCAATAAGTGTGATACACCACATAAACAAAATGAGAGATAAAAACCACATGATCATATCACTAGATGTTGAAAAAGCATTCGACAAAATCCAGCACCCATTTCTGATAAAAACGCTCAGTAATGTGGGAATAGAGGGATCATATCTCAACATAATAACAGCCATATATGAAAGACCTACAGCCAACATCATACTCAATGGGCAAAAACTAAAAACATTTTCCTTAAGAACAGGAACAAGACAGGGATGCCCACTTTCACCACTCTTATTTAACATAGTACTGGAAGTCTTAGCCACAGCAATCAGACGTGAAGAAAAAATAAAAGGGATCCAAATTGCAAAAAAGGAAGTGAAACTGTCATTATTCGCAGATGACATTATATTAAACATAGAACACCCTAAAGACTCCATCAAAAATCTACTAGACTTAATAAATGAATTTGGCAAAGTAGCAGGATACAAAATTAACATCAAGAAATCGATGGCATTCTTATACACCAATGATGAACTCACACAAAGAGAAACTAAAAAAAAAAAAAAAAATCCCATTTACCATCTCAGCAAAAAAAATAAGATACCTAGAAATAAACTTAACCAAAGAAGTAAAGGACCTATTTGCAGAAAACTACAGGACATTGAAAAAAGAAATAGAGGAAGATATAAAAAAGTGGAAGCACATACCTTGTTCATGGATTGGAAGAATTAACATCATTAAAATGTCCATATTACTCAAAGCAATCTATAGATTCAATGCAATCCCCATCAAAATACCAAAGACATATTTTACAGAACTAGAACAAATACTTCAAAAGTTCATATGGAACCAAAAAAGACCCCGAATAGCCACAGCAATCTAGAAAAAGAAGGACAAGGTAGGTGGGATCACAATACCGGATATCAGGTTATACTACAAAGCTATTGTAATCAAAACAGCCTGGTACTGACACAAGAACAGGCATATAGACCAGTGGAACAGAACAGAGAACCCGGAAATTGACCCAAGACATTATGCTCAATTAATATTTGACAAAGGAAGTCAGAGCATACAATGGAGTAAAGACAGCCTCTTTAATAAATGGTGCTGGGAAAATTGGACAGCTACATGCAAAAAAATGAAACTAGACCATCAACTTACACCATACACAAGAATAAACTCAAAATGGATAAAAGACTTAGATGTGACTTGTGAATCCATAAAAATCCTAGAAGAAAATGTAGGCAACAGAATTTCGGACATCATACACAGCAGAATCTTCACTGATACATCACCTAAGACAACAGAAACAAAGGAAAAAATGAACACATGGGACTACATCAAACTCAAAAGCTTCTGCATAGCAAAAGAAACAACCATCAAATTGGAAAGGGAACCCACTGTATGGGAGAACATAATTGTCAATGATACATCAGATAAGAGGTTAATTTCCAAAATATATAGAGTGCACATACAACTCAACAAAGAGAAGACAAAGAACCCAATTAAACAATGGGCCAATGAACTAAATAGACACCTCTCCAAACAGGACATACAAAGGGCTAAGAGACATATGAAGAAATGCTCATCATCACTAATCATCAGAGAGATGCAAATTAAAACAACAATGAGGTATCTCCTCACACCTGTCAGAATGGCCGCCATCAACAAATCATCAAACAACAAGTGTTGGCGAGGGTGTGGAGAAAAGGGGACTCTAGTACACTGCTGGTGGGAATGCAGACTGGTGCAGCTACTATGGAAAATACTATGGAGTTACCTCAAAAAATTAAAAATTGATTTGCCATTTGACCCAGTGATCCCACTTCTAGGAATATACCCTAAGAAGCCTGAAACACCAATCAGAAAAAATATATGTACCCCCATGTTCATAGCAGCACTATTTATAACAGCTAAGATCTGGAAACAGCCCAAGTGTCCATCAGTAGACGAATGGATAAAAAAGCTGTGGTATATATACACAATGGAGTACTATGCAGCTGTAAGAAAGAAAGATCTCTTATTCTTTGAGACAACATGGAGGGACCTGGAGAGTATTATCCCAAGCGAAACAAGCCATGCAGAGAACGATAAATATCACATGATCTCACTTATTTGCGGAATATAAGGAACATAACAGTCTGAGGGACAGCGTAGTCCCAGAGACGTGGAAGTAGGGTACAGACTGACAACTCTCAGAAGAGGGGGTGGGGGGGGGAAGAGATAAACCACAGAACTTTTATGCATGTACTCATAACTGATGGACATGGACAACAAAGCTGGGGATGGGGTGGGGGGTGGGGAGGAGGGTGTCAATGGGGAAAAAAAGGGGAAACATCTGTAACAAAAATAAAGTAATAAAAAAAAAAAAAGAAAAAAAAAGCAACTGGAATAAAAATGAAGGGGAACTCATGAACAAGGAAGTTGTGGATATGATTGAGTTTAGAAAACAAAGAGTAGGGGTCTAGGACATTCCAAGGGAAAATTAATTATAATAGAAAATATATTATTCGACTATGGGCTACAATAAAAATTTAAAATAAAAAAAAAAGTACTTTCTCTCATTTTGATTTACTGTTTATCTTCCCAACAAGTACATGATAATGCATTATCTTGACTGTTACAGTGAGGGAAGCTGAGACTCCAGGAGTTATTTGCTTAAGTTTACACAGAAAATACACGATAGAATTAAAAACACAACCAGGTCTCTGATTCTAAACTCAGTATCTAACACAGATATAAGTCTTAGGTCCTATAAACTCATTACCATGTCTATTTATTCAACACCTACTACGTACCAGATCTATGCTAGACTCTCTCTGGGGCCTACAGAAGTGACAAAAGCAATGAATGTTACATGAAGTTAATATATGAATGAATTGGTCTTGCCTTCTTCTAGTTTTATCCTATACAGTTCTCCAGAGAGAGAATGTATATCTGTGGAGGATATGTTAATGTGATAATATAGACTTTTCTTCCATGGGGCACCATACTAGACACCATGTACAACCTGAAAACCTTTTGAGATAGGCAAAATAGAGTGAATAGCAGACTTAGAAGCAACCCTGGGTAGGAAAACACCATTAGACAGGGATTATTCAATTAAGGACTGTCAGAATTGCCTCTTGAGAGCAAATTATTCCAGAAAACACTTTTTTTTTTCCTTTTTTGAATTTAAGTACAGCAGCAGCAACAACAAAATGAGTTGAAGGGGATCCCCCAAGCAGACTAAAGAACTATATACTTCCAGAGGAAAACACAAACATTTAATCAGCACCTCTACATACTTAGCTGCTGGAAAAGATGGTAGGGCTTTTTCTCATTCAATTAAATGTCAACAAACCTCTATTTTTTTTTCCAAGTTTTGGCAAGAAAATTATAAGTAGCTGTGCCTCTGAGTTTAGCTTGAATCTAAATACTAGTGGGTGTATATAAGCCCAATGTGTGAATGGTGTCATTTAGAGGTATGTATATTACTCAGCATTTGGGGTGGGAGGAGGTGGCAGAAACATTCTTTAGCAAGGTGCCCTACAGGAACTTCCCAAGTGCAGGTGGTTGCTTTACAAAGGGTGTTTTGACCAGGCCAGGCTGACTCTCTATAGGTGGATGGGGCATATGTCTACCTAGCAGGTGCCCTGGCATTTATGTAGAGGTGTGATAGAATTATCTCACATAACCAGCTTTACTACAGGGTTTGTGGTAACTCAGCTTAGCCACATAATACACAGTATGAATAAATGTAAGATGAAAGTTTCAGGACTATGCCTTATGGCCAAGCCTGCCACCAATGACTACCCTTGAGCATAAGGAGAATGAAGAGAGAGAATGGAGATGACTCCAGGTGCGCCAGTTCCACTACTGGTAGCATAGGGCACACATAGTCTGAAAAAGTCTACCAAATACCCAAGCAATCAAATTCCAGGGAATTTCCCTATCTTAAGTGTGACCAGCCACAATGATAGCCCATTAAAGTCCTGCTGAGCAAGATCTCCAGAAGCTTTCTAGGAGACCTAGAAGAGGGGCTCAATCAATATTTGTAATTGGATTGTTTCCTTTTGGCCATCTTTATAATAATGGCAAGGGAAGTTCCTGACATCTTCGATGCTCTGAATCATTGACAGATTTTTATTTTCCTCTAAAAAATAAAGTGGAAAAGTCACAGCCACCAGCTTTTCTTATAGGACACCAAGTATTTGTCCACATATTACCTAACCCCCATATCTCACCATCTGTCCCAACCATCCACTTGAACTAAAAGCAAGATGATCCAAATGTACTGAGGTGGGTTGGTGGTTTGTTTGTGTATTTGCTTCTTTGCTGAAGAAGTTAACTGGAGCTTAGATATAAAGGCACAAGCAGCACCAAGACCAGTTCTCAGGACTATCTGGATCAGCATCCCACACAACAGAGCATGGAAATAATTGATGGCATTTCTCTATAATAACCAACCAGGAGCCAAGGAAATAAACAGAGTAGAAAATATGCTGCCAGGTGATAGAGATGGACAAGGACACAGGTGGCTGTGCAAGTGATGAAAATGAATGTAAAATGAGGCCCAGGAACAATACAGCCACAATCTAGAAGCACAAGTCTTACAGAACCACTCTGTGGGAAGCACAGTTAGCCACTAGGAGGCTTTACTGAGAAGAGCACTACCTAGGTGAACTATAGTAGTCCCCCCTTTTCTGCAGGGGATGCATTCCAAGATCACCAGTGGATGCCTGAAACTGCATATAGTACCAAACCCTACATATACATTTTTCCTATATCTATATACCTATGATAAAGTTTAATTTATAAATTAGGCACAGTAAGAGATTAACAATAATTAATAATAAAGTAGAACAATAATAACAATATACTGTATTAAAAGTTATGTCAATGTGGTCTTTCTGACTCTAAATATCTGGAATTTTCCATTTAAAATTCTTAGACCACAGGTAACTGAAGCCATGGAAAGCAAAACTACAGATAAGGGGGGACTAATATCCTTAGAGAAAACAAAGATTTGGCTTGAATACATGGAGATGCATTGGCATCCCCACATTAGGACAGAGTCAAACACATTAATAAGGACAATGACAAAAACACGTCATTGCTTTTCATAACACATTTCTCTGGAAGGGCACAGCAAATAGACCTGGAGACTATCTCTGATTCTGCCCTTTACTAGCTTTGTGTCTAATTCTGGCCCTCAGCAGAGTAGAATATTTTAACTAAGGTCTTGATGGTACTGTGTTACAGTGAACCCTAAGAATCCCAAAGTATTTTATGCATGTGAATTGCCCTGGTCTTAGAAGTGGCTCTGTGAAAGGGGAATCAAATATTCTCAGAACCATGGGAAAATCCTATGTCAAAAGTGAACAGTGGAGCCCTGGCCAGTTTGGCTCAGCAGTTAGAGTGTCGACCTGCGGACCAGAGAGTCCCGGGTTCGGTTCCTTCTAGGGGCACGTACAAAAAAAAAAAAAAAAAAAAAAAGAAGTGAATAGTGGAGAACCTCAGATTTGAAAAAGCACTTCAGGAACTTGGCTTTGCTCATTCACAGCCCATGCAAGGGAGAGTGCCATAAGCTGGAGTTTAATCACACCAATTGCTAAATTTCAGATTTATAACCAAACACTTGCTACCCAAAACATTTGTTTTCTAAACCTTTTCCCTGATAACAAAGGCAGCTTGCCCACACTAATAAAAAGTGAGAGAAAGGCAAATTGATCACTTGTTATTTTTGAGATGGGTTCAGATTTGCCAGCCATAGCTTATTTCTCCTTCCTAAGGTACAGAACAGGAATTAGAAGCTATAGTTATACAAAAGGTGTGCAAAACACTGGCATTTCTCAGAAAAGAACAAATATTATATGCACTCACAAACTATTGCAAGATTGCAGGAAGGAAGTCAATATGTATTGATTATGAGTCCAAATAACTAAAATAAAGCATCTAAAAGGACCCTCCTGTGAATTCACTTACCAATGAAAAAACAAATCAATCACTATAACACAATACCATCAAGACCCTAGTTTAAAATGACCAGATTTAGAAAGACAGTCACTGGCATCAACAGTGGAACCTCTAGTGTCATTTAGCTTGCAAATATCTTTCCTGGCTCCTTAAGGTGAGGGACGGTAGTGGAGATGGGCATGAATGGTCTATTTCACCATCTCAGATACCTGGTTCAATGAAATGTAACCTAAAGTCTACCTTTACAAAGAAAATAGAGCATATTAGTCTTCTAAAAGCATGCTGCTGAAAGCTGATTGTCTTAGGCTCCGTTCCTTAGAAGCAGATCCCGAGAAAGATTATTTGGGGGAGAACTGGAATAAGCAGAAGATGGCAGAGAAAAGAGCTAACCAAGCAAGGCGGTGGGCTCAGTTGGAGTCTAGCTTTAATAATCCTATGTATTCAAGGCCCTTTGTTTTACTCTGTCTTCCCTCAACATATTTATCTATAATAGTCCTGATGGTGTGAGTCTAGCTTTAACATGATCCCATGAAGAGCTGTGGGGCACAAACTGCACCACAGAGTTGGCCCCACCTTGATCAAGGACAAGGGGTTGAACCAGTTATTGGCTAAAGGCTGCCCCGAGGAATGACGAAGTAAAACCTCTTTGGCAAAAGGGATCCTGTTATAGAGGAAGGGGCAACTATTAGCCTTGGCAACCAACACTCCCAGTAGCTAAGGGATAGGTACATACTACTGGTAAAGAGAATGTGGGCAAGACACCAAACAGTGTCCGATAGTTGAACATCAACCAGATACCTTGCAAACAAAATGTCCTACTGTGGGCTGGCACCTCCCAACCTCATCTCCTACTATTCTCTCTTGCTCACTCCACTCCAGCTACACGGATCTCCTAGCTGATCCTTGAACATGTTTTCATCTCAAGGTGTCTGCACTTGCTGTTCCCTTTGCCTTGAGCTCTCGGTGAAGATAATGTGCATTAACACCTCCTATAATCCTTCGGGTCATTATTCAGATATCCTCTTCACAATTTGGCCTTCTCTAGCCACCCCACTCCCACAGATACACACTCTAGCACCCCCATCTATTTTCCTTGCTTAATTTTTCTCCACACTACTTGTCAACATCTGACATAAAAATGTTTTATTTGTATTTATTGCCTCTTCTTCCCATCTTGCATGTCAGTTCCAATAGGACAAGATTTTTTTTTCTTTACTGCTGTATCTTTAGTGCCCAGAATAATGCCTGGCTCATTAAATATTTGTCGATTAAGTGAATATATCCTTAATTTTAATGTTCTCATCTAAGCTTTAGCCAACTGGAATATATTTCCAATTTTCACCTCCCCCACCCCCCTCTATTTCATCTACACCATTTCCAGTATATTAGCTTCACTTAAAAAAAAATTATAACCCTGGCCAGGTGGCTCAGTTAGTTGGAGCATCATCCCATACACCAAAAGTTGCAGGTTCTATTCCTGGTCAGGGCACGTACCTAGGTTGTGGGTTCAAAACCTGGTTGGGGTGCATACAGGAGGCAACCAATAGATGTTTCTCTCACACTGATCTCTCTCTTTCATTCTGATGTTTCTCTCTCTGTCTCTAAAAGTCAGTAAAAACATCCTCACGTGAGGATTAAAATAAACAAACAAATGAAGAAAAAGCACTCACAGTGATGGCCTTGTTTATTCCCACTTCATAGTTTTAAATATTCACCAAACCAACTGTAGTCATTGTATCTATATGGATTATGAGTCATGTTGGTTTTAAAAGTGAAAATGCTTAAAGCTACACATACTGCCCGTCATAAGGGACAAGACACAGCAAGAAAAAATCCAGTGACACTTCCCAAGTAGACAAATAAAATCCAATTACAGTGAAGGTTTGTTGTGCACTCTAAAAGAGACCAAAGTCCCCACCCTCACCCCAATAAGCTGTATCTGAACAGAAATTCAGTAGCTTCTATCAAACAAAGCTATTCATATATGCTACTTATTACAGGAAACCTAGAAAATAATACATGCTACTTTTTTATATTATTTCTATAATATATGATACAGTGTTTATGAATACAATAAATACTTAATAAGATTTTGGATTTGAAATGAAAAAGAAACCTTAGTGTATCACTGTACACCTGCATACACAGTATAGGTTTTTAAAATTCAAATGTATTACTAACTGGTTCATTTCATCGGTCGACACAAAAACAGAATTGCAAGTTGTGATAAGCTTCCTGAAGTCTAACTATGCTTTCACCCATGTGCAACAGCATAGGTGCCAAGAATGGCTTCTAAACCTTTACTAGCCCCATGACCTTGGACTCTTTCAGCCTTACATTTCCTCAACTATAAAATGGGAAGAACTTTATTGGGGTTGTAGTGAAGATCCCATGAGATCATGAATGTAAAAGGACTTTATAAAGAAAGATACACAATAAGATTTGAAGTAAATCTGGTCTCCCAGCAGGCCTTTAAAATTCAGGTTGTATATGTTCCATAGCTTAAATTATTTGGGGGAAAAAAACCACAAAAACAAAAAACAAAAACAGGAGGATAGAAAAGCCTCATAAGTTATGGCACAATGGTAAAAAACCAGAATTCAATAGTCACTTGACATCTGAAATTAGCAGATGTGGTCATTCTGCTCTTCTATGTCCAATCTTGTGCTTTTTTACCTGTTAAATAACTATGACTGGGAGTCCTGCCAGGAAGAGCAATCTTTGACCTTTGTCCCAGACTGCCCCTTATTTTCTTGGCTAGCGTCATCTATTTTATTCCAGTTTGGTAGATAGATGCAATGTAGCATGGTAATTCAGAGCACAGGCCATGGAGTCAGATGACATGGGCTTGCATTCTATAGCCCTGAATTACTAACTGAACAACTTCATGATGCTGCATAACCTCACGGAGCCTTGGCATCCTTATTTGTAAAACAGGCAAATGAGTGTGAATATGTACTCCACTTATAGGATGGTTGTTAGGATTAGATGCATGATGTGTAAAATGTCCTGCCCTCAGAAATAATTAAAAAGGGGCAATTGTGGTTGTTACACTGATGAGCTGTACCCACATTTTGTTTTTGTTTCGATTTTATCTTTCACAGTCCCATGTTCCCAATGTGCTCAATGAAAGTTAAGAGAGCCCTCACCAGCTGCTAGAACAAAAGTTAAGCTGTCTCATCTGACCAACTCATCATGGATATGACTGACAGGGTCTCTTCCTTGTTGAGGCACAATGTGACAATGTGGAAAGAACACTGGACTTGGAGTCAGAAGACTTCAAGTTTCAGCCCTACCTCTTACCAGCACTGTGACCAAAGCTAACTCATTCTACTTCCCCACTAGAAATTACACTCCTGCAGGGCAGGTACCATATTGAAACTTCTGGCCCTAGCACAGTGACTTAACCTCAGTAGGTACTTAACAATAACCCATTAAATGAATTAAAGACATGAATATATGTGAGTCTAAATTTCCTTTTACATTCAAAGGGATAATAGTTGTTGCCCTGTATATCTCTCAAGGTTGTTTAGGGACTAGGCTTGGCTCCGAGTATCCTCTCCTTCCCCTGTTCTAGCATGTATCCCTTTCCATTGTAACTGCTTTTTTATGCTGGTTCCCTCTGCTTACTAGGTCTTTCATGCTTTCTTTCCTCCTTTTACTCCCTTCCAGTTAATGTCTATTCATCCATCCATTGTTAGCTCAAAAGGCCCTTTCTCTGACTCTTCATAGCTCCTCTTGCTATTACAGCTCTTCCCATATGTCCTCCATGAACTCAAATTATATTATATTTGTGTGGTGATTTCTCTTTCTCATTAAAATGTAAATACCACCAGGGCAGAGCCTGTGTCTATCTTGCTCATTACTATATTTCTTGTTTCTTGTCCAAATATTAACCTACATGAACAGCTTATTAAAAATGTTTCTTGGATGAATGAGTGAATGACTAAATGAATAAATGAGAAGCAGTTGAAACAATGTAAATGGCCATCTTTTCTGCCTCACCCTTTTCCAGAACCCTCCAGTTGTTAGTTTTAAGACTACTGCCATTGTGTGGTATCATTCCATTCCAACACTCTTAGGAATGTCACTTTGCAAGCCCTATTCTTTAACAGGAAAAATATACTATACCAAATTCTCAGATACTGAAACTGTGAAAGCCAGTGCTCAAGCTCAATCTTTGTGGGCACCCATCTATCTATCCCATTATGATCACAATGGAAATTTCCTGTCATTGGACCCTCACCATCACTGTCTCTAGCCTTTGAGCCCCTAAGCTCCCATTTTTCCAGCTTATCTGGAACATAACTCAGTGCTCTACTGTTATGATCCTCCGAGATCCAAACTCAACAGGTCCTCATTTGGAGTGGTGTTTCTCAGACTCCCTAAGGTTGATGGCTGGCATTTAGCACTCCTTTTAGCTTAGCAAGGGTGGTGGAAATGGGAAGGAGGTGGGAAGCAGGAAGAGAGGTAATCCTTGTTTTCTTTCCAAGGCACTGCCATTTTTCCTTTTTCCCCATCCTTCAACCTGCTCCTATGATAGGGTAAGGGGAAAAGCAAACTTCCATCTGCTACTATATAGGTTATAAGCTAGATCCCTTTAGAAGATCTTCCTACTGAATTTTTACAACCTTCCTAAGAATTCACTATTATTATTGTTCTTATGCTCTAAATGAAGAAACTCTATGACCAGCCATTCCCCTGGCAACAGTCCCATGAATGTTACCATTCTTCTGATATCTGTTCACAAGAAGCCCTTTGTGTGATATAAATGTGACGTATGATACTGTAATTGTTCTTGTTGACCAACATGGGCATTAGAATCATTCATCCTACTAATATTTTTTGAGCACCAACCGTCAGCTCAGCACTGGGAAGACATCAGTGGACAAGATAGATACAGAACTGCAGGAATATGAGTAGGGTCAGAAAGAGAGACAGTACAGCAAGTGCTATAATGAGAGAAATGAAGGATGTGTGGGGGTACAGAAGAGAGCTGCATAATCCACACTAGGGGTGCAGGTGAAGAGGAATAAAAACCTACTTTGCTGCAGTACAGATGAGAATGGCCAAATCCAAATAGGCCAACATAAGGTATTTTCATTCTCCCTTATGCAAAATGTTCAGTCAATCAATAGGTGTCTATGACATAACTACTCTATACCAAGCATAGGGCTATGCACTGGGGATGCCAAGGGAAACAAGACAAACATGGCCCCTGCCCTTTAGATGGGAACTTCAACCAGGTGGTCTCAAATGTGACTCCCAACAAGAATGTCTGATTGTTTTTCCTCCCAACTGTACAAAATTCCTTTGATGTGATGCCACCATGACAAACCCCAAGGGTAATACCAGGCAGTCTGTCCAAGATTAGAAAGGCATCTCCTTAGAATACTACCAAAAGAAAACCCATCAAATCTCCCTGGTGTCTTAGAGAAGACCATGCACTTGGGTTTCACAGAATATTCCATGGCCCAGCTCTCTTTTTGCTGTTGTTGTAGTTATTTTAATCCAACTTGAGGATATGTTTTATTTTATTGATTTTTAGAGACAGGGGAAGAGGGAGAGAGAGACAGAGACAGAGAGAGACATCATTGTCTTGCATCCCATATGTGTCCCGACTGGGTATTACACACACAACCTAGGTATGTGCCCTGATTGGGAATCAAACCCACAACCTTTTAGTGTACAGGATGATGCTCCATCCAACTGAGCCACCATGCCAGGGCTAGCCCAGTTCTGTTGAACAGGCCCATAAAGGAAATAACAAATCAGGCATGGAGAGCTCCAAGAAAAATATTTCTCATTCATATGCCAAAGAACAAAGTTATTATTGTGGTATCCTTGCTTATAATGTATATCAAGGCTAGAACAGAGAACTTCTGTCCTGAAAGAGGGGCCCTGCCACAGTGTTGAGCCATAAATTGAGTTTCAGGGGCTCTGAATGGAGACTAAATATTGGGGTTTATTGGGATACACTTATTTTTAATACTAGGGAAAGATGTTATCCATCCTCTACTTTTTGAACTACATAGATATTTCAGCACTGTGAGGGTTTGAGATCATTCCACAACTCATTTATTCTCCAAATATTTTTGTAGTGCCTGTTATGAGTCAAGCACTGTGCCAAGCTGCATATGAGTATAATAGCACTTTTCTTCCCTAAGACATATGGATCACTGGTGCAATATCAAACCATCCCTCTTCAATTTGTATCATATTGCATATATTAACAACAAACCAGTAGTAGAAGCCTATTGAGCTTTGTTTGTCATCCACTGTTCTAAGTACTGTACATATATTAATTCATTTATTCCTCACAATAACCCTGAAGGATGTACTATTGTTATTCCTGTTCTACAGATGAGTAAATTAAGGCACAGAGAGGTTAAGGAACTGGACCAATTTGTAGCTTTTTTTTTGCCCTGAATTATACAATCTGGTATTGAATTACATCATTCCAATAATGTTTTCAGCAGAATTACCATGTGCCAAACTAAGATATGCCAAACTGACCATCAATGAAGTCCAGTAGCCTCTCAATTATTAAGCAATCAAGCCATGTACAAATATTGAGCACCAAAGAGGTCCCAGACTGTGTTCCACTGTGCTAAAGAGAGTGACTTATTCAGCTTGACGTGCTGTAACACAATACTACAGACTGTGCAGTTTAAAAAAACAGTACTCATTATTCAAAGTTCTAAAGGTTGGAAACTTGAGATAGGGTATCTTTCTGAGGAATCTCCACACTGTTTTCCATAAAGGTTGTACCAATTAACATTCCCATTATAACGATTTCTTTTTTTTCCACACCCTCGCAAACACTTGCTATATTTTGACTTTGGAAATAGTCATCCTCACAGGTTTGATGTGATATCTCATTGTACTTTTGATTTGCATTTCCCTGATGATTAATGATGAAGGCCTTATGTAAACTTAATTACTCCCAAACATCCCACCTCCTAATATCATTACATTTGGGCTTAGGGCTTTGACATACGAATTTGAGGAAGACACACACATTCAGTCTATAAGGAGATAGATGATGTCAAACTCTTTCCTTTCCAGCTATAGTGTAAGCTCTTTTTTTTTTTTCTTTTCCTTTTTATTGATTTTAGAGAGAGAGGAAGGGAGAAGGAGAAAAAGATAGAAACACCAATGAGAGAGAATATCGATTGGCCGCCTCCTACATGTCTCCCACTGGGGATTTGGCCCACAACTTGGGCATGTGCCCTGACTGGGAATCGAACCAGCGACCTCTTGGTGCATGGGTCGACGCTCAACCACTGAGCCACACCGGCTGGACTAGTGTAAGCTCTTTTAAGGGCATAAATTAATATCAAATAATGCACTAGTTAAAAGTTTAGGCTTTGAATGTATATGAGAACTGGTTTAAATTCGTTTCATCACCGATGAACTATGTGACTATGGACAAATTATTTAACCTCTTTGAACCTTATAAAATGGGTAAAATTACAATTCTTTCTTTTTATTATTGAAAGTATTATACAGATGTTCCCCTTTTTCCTCCAATTGGCCCCCTCCTCCCTGCTCCCACCCCCTCCCGCTTTCCCCAACCTAATGTCTGTGTCCATTGGTTGTGCATATACGCATATATTTCTTTGGTTTATCTCTTCCCACCTGTCCAACTCCTCCCCTATCCCTCTGAGGTTTGTCCGTCTGTTCCCTACTTCCATGATTCTGGATCTATTTTGATGGACAGCTTAAATTTACAATTCTTAATGGTAGAGATTAAGTCACCAAAAGCAAACAATGCATACTAGTGAAGCATATATGCATATCACATGAGGCACAGAATAATTAAGTAGGGAATCAGTGATAATGAAGACAAGTGCTACAGGAGGTCAGCAGAGCAAGGATCAGTATAAAAAGCAGATCTCACTTATTTGTGGGATAAGGAACAAAATAAGGTAATGAACAAAATAGACCCAGAGACATGGAAGTAGGGTTCAGACTGACCAATTTCAGAGGAGGGGGCAGAGAGATAAACCAAAGAAATTATGCATATAAGCATAACCAGTGGACATAGACAACAATGTTGGGGGGGGCAGAAGGAGGGTGTCAATGGGGGGAAAAGGAGAAACATTTGTAACAAAAATAAATTAATTAAAAATTTTTAAAAAGAGCAGGCATTAGAGAAGGCTTCCTGGAGGAGGTAGAGCTGAAGTGAAGTAAAGAAGAAAAGGCACTTCAGACCAGGGAACAATCTGAGCTGATATGCAGTCCTGAATTAGGGGATTTAAAAAGCCCACAAGGAGTGACCAGGGGATCAGGTTACCAAAAATATCTTCAATATCATAATATTTGTTATTACCATGGTCATTCCAAAATAGTTCTGTATTCCATAAAACACTGTTTCCCAGGGGATTTGAAGAAAAGACTGAGGATCTGTACTACCTTCCCTGGTTACTTTACACAATTATTCTGACGAGAAAATTTAAAGTGGCGTGAATATACTAGGAATTTATAAGAAAGAAAAAAAAGCCCTGGCCGGTTTGGCTCAGCGGTTAGAGCGTCGACCTGCGGTCCAGAGAGACCCGGGTTCGGTTCCCGCTAAGGGCATGTACTTCAGTTGCAGTTTGTCCCCGGCCCTGGTTGGTCGTGCGGGTGGCAGCCACTCGATGTGTCACTTTCACATCGATGTTTCTCTCTCTCTCTCTTCCTCTCTCTCCCTCCCACTCTATCTGAACAAAAAATGAAAAAATGTCCTCGGGTGAGGATAAAAAAAAAAGAAGAAAAAGAAAAAGAAAGAAAAAAAAAAAAGAAAGCTGGTGAGACAGTGATTCTGTGACAATGATCCAGTTGGTTTACCCTAGACTGTGCATTTCACTTCCCCATACATAGGCTCCAGTGGCTATTTTAGATTCTCTATCAGAACAGAGATGGATGTGTGTCTGAGGTTCAGCTCCCTTGTGGTCCCGTTAGCCTCTACATGCTATTTATTGTGGCATAGAAGCATCCTGGTATTTTAACATATTTGATTTGGAAGAATCTTCTTCTAGGTTCTTTTGACTAATCCCCACAGTCAGTATTTCATTTGAAAAAGAACAAGAAGAAAAACAGTGCCTAAGCAATTGCACCCTACTTAGCCCCATGTTTGCAGCACAGAGTCAAAGAGGTATCTGATTATGAAGATAAAGTTGTTATTACCAAGGATGTAGTAACAGTTTCACAAATAACGTGACTCTAATTCCCTTTATCAAAATAAGTGAGAAAAGTGCATGTTGTGACACACTATCTACAGATTGTTTTCTTTGCTAACACTCTATTGCATCAATTGCTGTTATTTTCAACAATTCATTCCAATTTTCCTAGGAATTTTATAAAATTGTACTGCATACATGTACAATCAATGTATTTTAAATGTAATCTGTAATGATGGTTCATAATTTCCAAATTGGATTAGTATGGTTCTAGTGAATTTGAATTTAATGAATACTTTTAGTTGCATCTTATTTATAGAAAACCAAGTTCTTCCTGCAAAAAAAAATGACCTCATAAGTATATTATTGCATCTGTACTAATTCATAAATAGCACTAGGAGAGATTTAATTCAGCAATTCTATGAGGAATACAAGCAAGGAATAACTAAGGAAATAAAATGCAAATGACACATTGAGAAAAAATTAAACAAAAGAGTAACATTCATTTGCAAAGGTTTCTGATGCCTTACTGAAAATTTCTGGTCTATCCAAATTATTTGATATTTATGAAATATAAATTAAAATAAATAAAGTCCAACTTACTGCCACCTAAATAGCTACTCTACTCCAACCAGCTTTCCATTGGGAATGACATGCATAAATAAGAGACCAATAATAGAATGTACCCAAGAGGGGAAAGTGAGCACTAATAAATTTCCTTTTTAGATAATGCTATATTGATATAAGCTAGAGGCACAGAATTGACCATATTATGTTGAATAAAATCTATGATCCCCATCCCACCTCAAATTACTGCAATGTAATTTGAAAGGGCTTTACATTCTTCCCACTTCTAGTCTGTGCCCTAGATATATTTTAAATTAATTTATTTCTGCTTATGCTTATTGTGGGAAATTGGGAAATTAGAAAAAGCATAAAGAAGTTAATAACTACACAGAAACCCACTAACTAGAGACTATCCTCTCTTGACATCTTGGCATAATATTCCTTCCCGTTCTTTTCTTCTACATATTGTTAATATTTTTTTTTTATCCTCACCTGAGGTTTTTTCATTCTTTGTTCAGATAGAGTGGGAGGGAGAGAGAGGAAGAGAGAGAGAGAGAAACATCGATGTGAAAGGGACACATCGAGTGGCTGCCACCCGCACGACCAACCAGGGCCGGGGACAAACTGCAACCGAAGTACATGCCCTTAGTGGGAACCGAACCCGGGTCTCTCTGGACCACAGGCCGATGCTCTAACCGCTGAGCCAAACTGGCCAGGGTCATATTGTTAATATTTTATCCCATATAATTTAACTAAACTTTTCTTTTATTGTTGAAAGTATTACAGATGTCCCTCCTTTTTCCCCCATTGACCCCTTCCTCCCCACTCCTACCCACCTCCTGCTTTCCCCAAACTAAGATCTGTGACCAGTGGTTGTACATATTTGCATATAAGTTCTTTAGTTTATCTCTTCCACCCTCCCAACCCCCTATCCCTCTGAGGTTTGTCAGTCTTGTTTCCCACTTGTATGACTTTGGTTAATTTTTGATCGACAACTTATTTTGTTCATGACATTCCATAAATGAGTGGGATCATGTGGTACTTGCTTTCTCTGACTGGGTTATTTCACTTAGCATAATACTCTCCATGCCCCTCATGTCGTCTCAAAGGGTAAGAGATCTTTCTTTCTTACAGCTGCGTAGTGTCCCATTGTGTAACTGTACCACAGCGTTTTTATCCACTCATCTACTGATGGACAACTGGGTTGTTTCCAGATCTTAGCAATTGTAAATAGCACTGCTTTGAACATAGAAGTGCATATATTCTTTATTACTGGTGTTTCAGGCTTCTCAGGATATATTCCAAGAAGTGGAATCACTGGGTCAAATGGCAATTCCATTGTTAATTTTTTGAGGAAGCACTATATTGTTTTCCATAGTGGCTGCACCAGTCTGTATTCCCACCAGCAGTGTACTAGAGTCCCCTTTTCTCCACACCCTCGTCAGCACTTGTTGTTTGATGATTTGTTGATGGCAGCCATTCTAGCAGGTGTGAGGTGATATCCCATAGGTGTTTTAATTTGCATCTCTCTGATGATTAGTGATGTTGAGCATTTTTTCATATGTCTCTTGGCCATTTGAATTTCCTGTTTGGAGAAGTGTCTATGCAGGTCCACTGCCTATTTTTTAATTGCCTTGTTTGTCTTCCTTTTGTTGAGTTGTATAAGTACTCTATATATTTTGGATATTAACCCCTTATCCTATGTATCATTGGCAAATATGTTCTCTCATATAGTGGGTTCCTTTTTCATTTTGATGCTGGTTTCTTTTGCCATGCAGAAGCTTTTTAGTCTGATGTAGTCATATTTATTAATTAGTTTCCTTTGTTTCTCTTGCCCTAGGCGAGGTATCGATGAAAATTCTGCTACCTGTGATGTCTGAGATTTTGATGCCTACATTTCCTTCTAGGATTTTTATGGTTTCATTTAAGTCTTTTACCCATTTTGCGTTTATTCTTGTGTATGGTGCAAGTTGGTGGTCTAGTTTCATTTTTTTGCATGTACCTGCTCTATTTTCCAAACACCATTCAATGAAGAGACTGTCTTTTCTCCATTGTATGCTCTCACCTCCTTTGTTGAATATTAATTGTGCATATTATCTTGGTTCGATTTCTAGGTTTTCTGTTCTGTTCTATTGATCTATATGACTGTTTTGTGCCAGTACCAGGCTGCTTTGATTACAATGGATTTGTAGTATAACTTGATATCTGGTATTGTAATCCCTCCCACATTGTTCTTCTTTTTCAAGATTGCTGTGGCTATTCGGGGTCCTTTTTGGTTCTATATAAACTCTTAGAGTATTTGTTCTAGATCTATGAAATATGCCATTGGTGCTTTAATAGAGATACAGTCATTACTCGCCACTTCACACTTGGACTTTCGTGGCTTCACTCTATTGCGGTTTTTTCAAATATGTTCATTAAAAAGTTGATCGAGACAGTGAAAATGACACAGCGCACGCTCGGTTGTCTGAGTCAATTATACACCCCTGTATTACAATTAAAATTAAAATTACTGTATGTATGGACTGTAGGCCTATGTATTCGAGCACCCCAGGAATCCTTCAATGCCAGGTGTAACCACTAGAATCTGGAACGGATTAACCGCGATAAATGAGTGATGACTGTACTTATAACTAAACTTGTATAACTCAAACTATTCACATAACATTATATAATAGGTATTATTCATGTTATTAAAATTCATCATACACTTAAATTTTAAATGGTCACATAATATGCTACCAAACAGTCCCCTAATATTAAACAATTATAGTGTTTCCATTTTTGTGTAATAATAAAGCAACAGTGAACATCTAAATCAGATTTGCAAGTACAATGTAGACAAATGACAGTGAAATTACTTAGTTTTTGTTCTAGATGTAGAACTATAACATGCAAAAAATATATGCATTTTAAGGCCATATATGTATGTGTACATACATATATCTGGTCACGGTGATTTTAAGAAGGATTGTTTGAATATACATTTCTATCAGAGTGTCTCAACTTAATGCTCTTCAACTATGGATATTATCATGAAAATACAAACAAATTAATGAAACCACCTTTTGCCAATATGATATTTTATTAATTTGAATTTTCTTGATTACTAGAAAAGTAAGCTGAACATTTTCTCATAGGTTTTTTGACTTTTTGTAGATTTCTTTAAGTCCTTTGAGATGGGCCATTTTTAAAAGTAGATTCTAAATATTTTCAAAGGAGAATAAATAACACTTCCTTCTATCTTCCTAACTCCATCCTAAATACCTCTTTCTGCTGTCCAAACCTACTTCTGATTGTACTTTCCTCTATGGGGATAGATGGCTTTCTCTATGCCTTTACATGTATAAAGACATTAATTAGTTTAGCCCTCAGCCTCCTCTTTATTAGAAAGAGTCTTTAATCCAATGGTTCCCAAGCTTTAGTGGACATAAAAAAATATTCTGAGTGGTTGTTAAAAATGCAGATTCCTTGGTTCCTCTCCCAGAGTTTCTGATTCAGCATTTTTGGGTGGGACACAGAAAGTGTATTTTACCAAGCATTCCAGGCAATTTTGACGTAGGTGAACTAGAGACCACTCTTTGGGACATTGCTTTAGCCATTCATCATAGATCTTTGATGATCCTAGAAATCTTGTAAGAACTCTTCTGTGCCCCCCACACACCAAGACCCTCTTCGGTGTTTCGCTGCAGGGATAGCACTGTGACCTTTGGGTCTGGGTAGTTCCTTATTGGGCATAATATTCCACTCAATGCACAGCATTTCATAGCACTGGTGCCTGCTCACAAAATACCGGTAGTTCCCTTCAATGTGTGTGACAATCAAAAAACATTCCCACAACTTTGCCAAATTCCCTGTAGAAGGGCAATATTGCCCGTGGGTGTGAAACAATGCCAGGGTGCCTTTGGTTCAAAATTTTAATGTTCACATGACCACTGCTGAGACTCCTGAAAGATACGGGGTGTGTGTGTGTGTGTACGCCCAATATCATGTTTCTTTTTAATAACCCTGGATCTACTTGCTACTCCTCAGAGAAGATGAAGACATTTGGCACCCCCACAAGATGGTGGAAGTAGAGCAGAAGAGAATCTATAGAAAAAAGAGCATACGGCTATCTCTCTTTTGGCTTCTATGGATCATCTAAAAAATGATTTACATTAAGCAACAATTGCTCATATGTCTCTCAGATAATAAAGCCTTGCTACTCTTTGCCAAAGCTGTTATCCTACACCTAAGCTAACTCTTATTTTATGCAACCTGATTGATCCTGGCACTGGAGGCAAAGGTGTAGGTTCCCTTGAAATGCACATCACTAAAAGGCAGAGATAGGCAGAGCGAGGCAGTGGGTATATATCAGGCAGCTCTTGGTAGGCAGAGGGCAACATGTGTAAATATGCACTAATATTTTTGGTCACTAAAAGTTTTGATGACTCCTAGGCCTTTTTTTTCTTTTTCCCTGGCAGTGTAGCCACAGTGAGGGGGGCTCACCATAAAGACAGCTGCATTAGTAGTTGCTAAGCTGTTAGTAAGTTGAAACAAGCTATTTCTGCCTCAGTCTATGGAAGAAAATGGTCCAACTAACATGACTGTCAGCTTCTTGGATTCATTTTATTTTGTTCTAAGTGGGTTGGAGGAGACAGGCTGAACATGTGACTCTTTTAGCGATGCCTTCCAGTTAATAGCACCATGAGGATACCAGGTCCACTCAAAATGCAAACCAGAAAATATGTGGTGGAGCTGAAAGTAGGCAGGGCCATATAGTATAGGCAGCCTGGTGGGGACAGGCATCAGAGCTGCTCCTAATGCTTAAGTGACCTCTGTAGAGTTAAGCATTTATGCCCTTTGATAGGTGGTCAAGTAGGAGGACACAACAACCAGGAGATGACCACAAGATCATTTTTGAGAGCTCCAAAGATGACTCTCAAGCAACAGTGCCTCAGTAATTATCTGGGTAGCAATACCATCAGGGCATTCATACATGCCTATTGGTAGCAAGGACAATTAATATGTCCCTCTGTCCAGAACTTCTGCAGCATACTTATTGGCCATATGACTTCTTGGCAGCATAAAACACTAGTAATCCCTTGTTCCTTCTTCCAACGCCCACCTAAGTCAGTTCCCAAGGCTGCACTTTGTCTTGCCCATTAAATGGCCCCAATATGTCCTCACTTATACATTTGGTCTAGGAATACTGAACACCCCATTTGGCTCTGTATGTATGTTTGGTGCTTCCCTTGGGTCCTCCTTGCATAACAACCTGTTTCAAAGTGTGTTAGTGACTCTACCAAAGCAATCTCCTTCAGAATAAACTTTTTGTGTTCATATTCCTACCCAGAACTGTTAGGGAAGAAGAATCTGAGGTCTCCTCTCCAGCCCAAGTGATCAATCTGTTGGGCTTATGCCTTGCCCAGGCACCCAGCCAGGGGAAAAGGATGAACATCTACTCTCCAGGCTTTCCTCCTACTGCTCTGGGTTGTCTGTCTACACTAGTCCAGATTCCTGACTTTGGGTAAGATGTTCCTTTGTCAGCTTCCCTTTCTCCTCTAGTTTGCTGTGTATAGATATCAACCCAGGTGGAGGCTTTGGACCTGTGGGTTTCACACTCTACATTACTTGTCTGGCAAAGATTGTCCGGGTATCACCTGTTGCCCCCATGCTAAATTTCTACCCCTGCCTGACTTTTCATCTAAGCCTCATTTCTCTATCATCAGCGGTCTACTGAGCATCTGATCTGTACTGGGCTGGCCTACTGCTACCTCAAAAGAGGTCTAAAGCCAAAATCCTCAAAATCACAAGCCAATAAGCCAAAGGGACCTTGGAGAGCATATTCTCTGCTTTTTTATTTTTCAGCTTCAATATTCATCCCCAAATTCTCCCAAGCCCTCAACAGAGGGCTTATAAACACAGTCTTTGGAATTAATCAGACCTGGGTTCTGACTCAGCCTATTCCTGGTGATGTGACCAATCATTATATCCCTTCTTTTTTTCCAGTTTTATTGAGAAATAATTGACAATTAGCATTGTGTAAGTTTAAGGTGTACAACATGATGATCTGATACATGCAGATAGTGTAATAATTACCATAATAAGAGTAGTTAACACCTCCATTAGCTCACATAGTTACGTGTGTGTGTGTGTGTGTGTGTGTGTGTGTGTGTGGTGAGAACATTTGAGATTACTTTCTTACCAACTTTCAAGTATACAATAAAATATTGTTAATTATAGCCCTTATGTTCAACTCTACCCCTCCTTCAAGGAAATTTCCTCACCTGTAAATCATGGATGATAACAGGACCTACTTTCCATGGTGGAGATGAATTGAGAAAATGCAGTTAAGGCACTTGCTGTGCTCATAACAGGTACTCATGAAATGGTAGCCATTATTCTTACTCTAAAGTCTTAAATGTTTATATATTTTACTTTGCCAAACCATTTTAAATCTTTTTTGTTGTCCTTCATTCATATTCATTCGTGTATTTATAGTGTATTTACTACATGATGAAACTGTGCTGAGCACCAAGGATACAGCAGTGAATAAGAGAGACACACTCCCTATCCTCTTCAAGTTTATAGACTACTAGGTGAAAACCAATGTTAAAAAATAGAAGTGTGATAAATATTATGATAGGGGAAGTAAATATCAATAGCTTAGCACATAGTAACGAGTCCTAAACCATTGTGTCTAGGCTTTTACAGTATCCCCCAACCGGTCTCTATTTCTAGGCTCTCACTTCGTTAATCCAGCCTCCACATGGTCACCAAATTAGACATCCTAAAACACTGCTTTCTTCATGTAAGCCTCCTCCTTAAATTTTTAATGGATCTCTGCTTTTTACAAGATATGTCCAAACTCTCAGCCAGACCTTTATGAGGTAGTTTATGTGCAAATACACAAACTTTGAAGTTAGACAAAATCTGGGCTCTGCTTCTCTCTAGGTATGTAAACTGGAGCAAGATGTCTACCTCCCCTAAGCCTTAGTAAATTGGGAAAACAATTGCTCTCCCACATCTGGAACTTTTATATGCTACTTCCCCTGCCTGGAATGGTTCCCCAACCCTTCCTTTGCCATCTCCATCAGAATGGCTCCTATGTATACTTCAATCAGTGCTTCAGTAGCAGATTGGATGGAAGAGTAATGATATAATATAGATGATGGCAAGCATCTAAATATCTGATCCAATCAAACTTTCTAGGGGGCAATTAATGCAGCCTTTCTTGACTAAGTGAACATAGATCTCAGGCTTGGAACGGTTCACAGTTCACTGATCCCTAACTATTATGAACAATTATGTGAGAGGCCTCTAAAGCCACATGACATTAGGCACAGTTGCTAGAAATCTAGAAGGGAAAGTCACCAGTGAAGCCTCAGCAGCAGAGCGAGCCACAGCAGATGCTGCACTACTGCCACACCTTTGTCTGCTGGGCCACCACTATTTCTACTGTGCTGCTCCCATAAGACTTTTAGGAAGCCACCTGAGGCTGGGCATACTTGCTGATTAACCTGGTTACATCAGACGCCTGGGTACATGACCAAAGAGCTCAGTCCACCAAACCCCTATAGAACTGATGGGTCTCAGCCTTCATACCATAGATAGGACCTGTATGGTCAGCCATAACAATTTGTCATGTGAATACATTTAAAGGCCAGACATTAGTTCAAATTCATATCTGAATCAGGATTATTCACTCCGTGATAAAGGAACCCCAAAGCCCATGCTTTTGTTTTTTCTTGATGAGGGCAAATATTCACTGCACTCTCCTCAACACCTGCTCAATGAGGAAACATCCTCTCAGGCTTTCAGCAGCACTGCTGACACATTGTTCTACATGTACAAAACTTAGTCATTGCATCAGCTACCTCTGAAATTAAATTCCAGTTGCCTAAATAAATGCCATGTGATCTTTCTCCAGCTAAAGAGGCACATTTACTCTTCTGTTTAAAAATGCTTCTTCTGACATTAACAATAACAACAAAAAATAAGATTTCCTAGTGGAGCTGGAGACAAATGGCAAAAGGGAGGGAGTATGAGCACTAGTTTATTCCATTGCCTACCTTTTAACTACCTAAAATCTGTAAGCTGTTTAAGGGCAAGTGCTACCTGTGTTATTCACCTCTGTGTCATCAGCAACTAGTAAAAGCTAAGAGCAACTGGTCCATAAACATTTCTTGAACATCTACTAGGGGCCAGGCACTTGACTAGGCACTAAGTAGATGCCCGGTATATGTATGGTGGATTAAATTGTTGGTTTTGTCCCGTTTCCTTCTACTGAGGCAGATGGTTAAGTGCAAGGATCCTGCAGGGCCCAGAACCCACTTTATACCTCAGTTATTTGAGGGAAAAAACACAGGGATTAGTTTGCCTTCATTCAGTATATCCAGACTCACTTTTTCCTCTGTGTTCTCTTACGATTTTAAAGCATCCATTCCTCTTTTTAATAGAAGGTTCAAAGTATACTGAGATGATTAAATGCCCCAAGTTTGTTAGGGAAGTGGAGATTCATGAGACAGAGAGAATCAAAAAGAGAATAATTTCTTTTACTATCTTCATAAAATATCAGAGCAAATGGACAGCTGGAAAGGAGGTATCCACATCATCAGTTTTATGTATACAATTGGCAGTTTGCGAGAAAAAAAAATTGAGCAGAGCTGTTTGGTGATTTATTGTTGTCCCCCTTCTCTTCACTCCTATTCTCTCAGGCCCACTGAAAGGGCTCATGGGGACACTGAAATTGTTGGAAAACCTCCTTTCACCGAGGAAAGATCTTTCTGGCCTTTGCCTTCATTCTGAGGTTTCAGTCTCTCTTCCTTGCTCCATCACAATTCCAACAGTCACTGAATTGGAACCCAGACCAGATTTAATACTCTCTCTTGTTCCCTTAGATTCTCTAACCTTCATCCAGGTCTTTATTCAGGGCACAGCAAGTCATTGTTGTGGCTCGTGGATTGGAAGTGCTTAGAGGAGGGAAAAAAGAAACTCAACACTTGCTGGCTGTGGGTTAAAGTTGATATGTGTGACTAACAGAAACAGGGAAATAGAAGGCTATATTAAAATACCATTTTCAAAATCCAGAAAATGCATATATCATTTTCCTCTGTTTTGCAGATAATTCTACACATTGAGTTGATGAACCCTGAGTCTGGGTGGGTAGGATTTTCACAAGAAGTGCCAAAAACAAAAAATAAATAAATACTATTTTTAATATTATGTTTGTTAAGCCTATTACAGTATCTCACCATGTGCAGCCCAACACATTGCCCAAACTGTACACTGCATTCAACATACCACAGAGCAGCCTTTCAGACTGGGGAATGCCATCTTTTCATTCTGTTCCTTGGTGCAAAAATCCAGTCACATTGGCACAATTCACTCCATTCCTGGAGCAACAGTTGCCAAAGTTGCCATTCTAGAAAAGTTTGGTGAGGTTTCAAGAGAAACTGAGGTTTAGGGCTCAAGTTACACATGCCCAGAGAAGCCTTCTGGATCTCAAACCAGAAAGCATTTGGAGTTAGAAAGAATATTCATAACTATATGTACATGGCAGACCAAGACAAGAATGAGTTGGCTCTACTCCACCTTGGATTTCTCCAAAGAAGAAATCCCCATGGAGTGCATTTAACCTTCAAAAGACATATTTTTAGCCTTTCCTCAGGTATCTAGTAAATAAGTAACTAATTCTCATAACTCTAGGAAACTGCCTGCAGTTAGAAGCATGAAGCAGAGCACTAGGCCAGCTCTCTAAGTGAGATCATTCACTTTCAATCTGAAAATTAGAAATAACACAATTGTTTGTGTGTATGTGTGTGTCAGTGTCCTCATGTGCGTGAGTATATATTCATATGCCCTGGGTTTATAATCATAGAAAGAGCTAAGTTTTAGAGAGAGGAAATTAAAGAATAAGAACTTAAGTTGTATAAAACCAGAGGTCCAACCAGGCCTGGGAACTCAGCAAGGCTCTTTTTGCTCATGAGTCAAAACCATTCTTACTCTATACTGGTCAACATTTCAAGCCTACCACTGGAAACCCCACTGCATTGTAAATTCCGCAAGCTGTTTGTGTTACTAATGCCCAAACCTCCACCAACTCAGGTTTCTACACAGGATCACGTCCTAACCCTTCACAACATGTCCTTATGCAGCATCTCTGTTCTTTTTTTATTTATTTTTTTAGTTTAAATAAAATTTACTTTATTTTATTTTTTTCAATTTTTATTAATTTATTTTGTTACAGATGTTTCTCCTTTTTCCCCCCTAGACACCCTCCTCCCCATCTTGCCCCCCGACCCCCTGCATTGTTGTCTATGTCCATTGGTTATTCATACATGCACATACGTTCTTTGGTTCATCTCCTCCATCCCCCCCAACCCTCTACCCTGAGGTTTGTCAGTCTGAACCATACTCCTTTCTATGTCTCTGGGTCCATTTCGTTCATCAGCCCACCTTGTTCATTATATTACACAAATAAGTGAGATCATGTGGTATATCTCTTTCTCTGATTGGCTTATTTCGCTTAGCATAATACTCTAGAGGTCCCTCCATGTTGTTTCAAAGGATAAGAGATCTTTCTTTCTTACAGCTGCACAGTATTCCACTGTATATATGTACCACAGCTTTTTTATTCACTCATCTATTGATGAACATTTGGGCTGTTTCCAGATCTTAGTGATTATAAGTAGTGCTGCTATGAACATAGGGGTACATATATTCTTTCTGATTGGTGTTTCAGGCTTCTTAGGATATATTCCTAGAAGTGGGATCACTGGGTCAAATGGCAATTCAATTTTTAATTTTGGGGGGAAACACCATACTGTTTTCTTTTTTATTTATTTATTTATTTATTTATTTATTTATTTAATTAATTTATTTTTGTTACAAATGTTTCTCCTTTTTTCCCCATTGACACCTTCCTCCCCATCCTCCCATCCCGTCCCCAGCTTTGTTGTCCATGTCCATCAGTTATGCATACATGCGCATAAGTTCTGTGGTTTATCTCTTCCCTCCCCCCTTCACCCCCTCTTCTGAGGGGTGTCAGATTATACCCTACTTCCACATCTCTGGGTCTACCCTGTTCCTCAGACTGGTATGTTCATTATATTCCACAAATAAGTGAGATCATGTGATATTTATCTTTCTCTGCTTGGCTTGTTTCGCTTAGGTTAATACTGTCGAGGTCCCTCCATGTCGTCTCAAAGGATAAGAGATCTTTCTTTCTTACAGCTGCATAGTACTCCATTGTGTATATGTACCACAGCTTTTTTATCCATTCATCCACTGATGGACACTTGGGCTGTTTCCAGATCCTAGCTATTGTAAATAGTGCTGCTATGAACATGGGGGTACATGTATTCTTTCTGGTTGGTGTTTCAGGCTTCTTAGGGTATATTCCTAGAAGTGGGATCACTGGGTCAAATAGTAATTCAATTTTTAATTTTTTGAGGTAACACCATAGTGTTTTCCACAGTGGCTGCACCAGTCTGCATTCCCACCAGCAGTGTGCTAGAGTCCCCTTTTCTCCACACCTTATCTTCTTGGTTTGTCCAAGCTGAGACTATTGATATTTACCTCTGTTCCTTCTATCTTGGTACAAGGTACCACCTAGAAACTCAGTACAGAACCTAGGTTTCCCTCTTTCCTACACCCTTAATTCCAATCCATCAGCAGGTCCTATGGGTTCTACCTTAAAAATAGGTCCCAGATTTGATCACTCATGCTCACTCCAACATTGTAGTCCAAGCTGTTATCACTCCTCTACTGGTTTCCTCTAATAGGGCCCTAATTTATTTCCCCTCTTGGCATTTTCTGTCTTTTTCCACTTAATTATTCATAAAATAACCATGCAACCCTTTAAAGACCCAAATCCTATTGTGTTACCTCTACCTTAATATTGTCCAATGGCTTTTTCTGTTGCTTAAAAAAATGTCCAAACATCTTCACCTGACCTGCAAGGTCTTAGATGGTGTGGCCCCTGCCCACCTTCCTGGCTTTATCTCCTCTGACTTTCCCCTGAGTTCACTGTTCTTTTCTGTCCTTTGGACATAATCCACTTGTTTCTGCCTTAGAAGCTCTATACTTCCTCTGACCTCTGCCCTTTTCTAGGCAAACTACTTCACATCATTTAGGTCTCACTCTTAATACCACCTTAAGCTACAGAAGCATTCCTCCGATTACTCTCTGTTTGTTCACACTGCTGGATTTTCTTCAGAGCATTTAGGACTTTATGACATTAGTTCAGTATTGAGTTACACATTTATTATAAATCTCCTCACTTTAGCACATAATCTTCACATGAATAGGGACCTGGTCTCTCTTGTGCATTGCTGTATCCCCAGCATAACACCTAGCACATAATGAGTGAGTATGTGCAGAAAGGCATACTAAATCTGCTTTTTTTTTTTAAATTGGCAATTAGTCTTTCTTCCTCAGTTGCAGTATTTATCATCTGGACTGATACAGTTGATTATATTATGACACAGAAGGTGGGACTGTTTGCTGGAATCTTATCAGGCCTGATAGCTCTGTCACAGGCCCTAAGCCCAGTGGCAATCCAATGCCACCCTCTGTCATTTGTCACCAGAAAACCTGTGCAGGAGAGTGAAATACTCAGCATGCTGAGGGCAGAGCTGCCTGCAGAAGGGTCAGGGCAGAGATTTACATGTTCCCCCTTTAACATATTTCCTTTATCTCCATAGTATTCCCCTTGTTGGCAGCCATCAATATGCCCATCTCCACGAGTCCCAAGCACTTGTGAATCTCTGAGCCTTTGAATGTACAATGTTTTTCTTTTCTTTCTCCCATGCCTTATACCCTCAGCAAACTCCTAATGATCCTTCAAGATCCAGTACAAGCACTACTGCCTCTACAAATATTCTCCTTGTTCCCATTTCTTCTGATGCCTACCAGTATATTTTGTACAGGTAAATTAACAATTACAAAACAGTGTGATGGCTTTCCTTCTAGAGTATAAGCAACATGAGGTCATGGACTGGGTTTTACATATTTATATAGAGAATGAGTTCACCAATGCATTCATTAATTCAATCAATCTTTCATTAGACATTCATTGAGCATTTTCCATCAGGAAAAATTCCAAGGCCAGGGTTCTTTCTACCACAACACACTCCACAATTACTGATGGGGACCTCATGTCTGCATTCTTTACTCCAGTTCGATTTCCAGTTAATTTGAAGGTGTCAGTAGTCATGAAATTTACGTGATATATCTCTTGCTATTTTTAATCCATGCAGATCTGAAGAATCAGTAAACTGAAAGCTTTCCATGAGGGAAAAAAATCAGACTGCAGTATGGAGAGATAAACAGATGGAAATTAGGAAAGCAAGGGAAATAGATAGGAAGGCAAAATGAGGAATGCCAAATATAGGTAACAGGATTTTCAGAAAGAGTGGAAAGGAAAGATTTAAAGATATAATGACAATAGTTTCCAAGAATTGAAGAAAAAAATGAATCCTTGTCTTTAGGTTCAATTAATATTTGACAAAGGAGGCAAGAGCATACAATGGAGTAAAGATAATCTCTTCAATAGACAGTGTTGGGAAAATAGGACAAGTACATGCAAAAAAATGAAACTAGGCCACCAACTTACACCATACACAAGAATAAACTCAAAATGGATCAAATATTTAAGTAAGTAACAAAACCATAAAAATTCTAGAAGAAAACACAGGCAGCAAAATTTCAGACATCTCATGAAACAAAATCTTCACTGATCTCCTAGGGCAAGAGAAACAAAGGAAGAAATAAACAAATGGGACTACATCCGACTAAAAAACTTCTGCACAGCAAAAGAAACCAGTATCAAAATGAAAAGGAAACCCACTGTATGGGAGAACATATTTACCAATGATACATCTGATAAGGGGTTAATCTCCAAAATACATAAAGAACTTATATATCTCAACATCAGGAAGACAAACAATCCAATTGAAAAATGAACAAAGGGCCTAAATAAATACTTTTCTTATGAGGACATAAAGATGGCCAATAGACATATGAAAAAATGCTTAATGTCACTAATCATCAGAGAGATCCAAATTAAAACCACAATGAGATATCACCTCATAACAACAGGTGCTGGCAAGATGGTAGAGGAAAAGAAACCCTAGTGCACTTTTGGTGGGAATGCAGACTGGTGCAGCCAATGTGGAAAACAGTATGGCGTTTCCTCAAAATATTAAAAATGGAACTGTCTTTTGACCCAGCAATCCCATTTCTGGGAATATATCCTAAGAATCCCAAAACACCAATCAGAAATAATACATGCACCCCTGTGTTCATAGCAGTGTTGTCTATAATAATCAAGATCTGGAAACAGCCCAGGAGTATATGAGTATACAGAAAAGGTGTGGTACATTTTGCACAATAGAATACTATGTGGCCATAAAAAAGAAGGAACTCTTATCCTTTGTGACAGCATGGATGGGCCTGGAGATTATTATGCTAGGTAAAATAAGCCAGTCAGAGAAAGCCAAACATCACATGATCTCCCTTTAAGTGGAATCTAATGAACAAAATAAATTGATGAACAAAATAGAAACAGAGTCATGAATACACGGAAGAGACTGAGAGCTGTCAGAGGGGAGGGAGGACGGGGGACTGAATAAAAAGGTGAAGAGATTAGCCAAAGTACGTATATGCATAATCCATAGACACAAATAAGAGTATGGTGATGACCAGAGAGAACAAGGGCAGGAGCTGGGTGGAGGTGGACAAAATGAGGTGGGGGGGGAGGATGGGGACATTTGTAACACTGTCAATAATAAAAAAAATAATAAAATTATATAATACATAGATTTGAAAAAATGAATCCTCGCCCTGCCGGTGTGTCTCAGTGGATTGAGCTGGTTGATGTCTCTCTCTCACATTGATGTTTCTATTTCTCTCTCCCTTCCTCTCTCTCTCAAAAAAAAATCAATAAAAACATATGTAAAAAAAAAAAATGAATCCTCATATTTAAGAAACACACTAAGTTCCAGAAAGGATAAATAAAATAAAATCCTTACCTAGAACCATTGCATGAAATTGTAGGACCTGTTTTGTGTTACACACACAAATATTTAAAATGACTGAAGAAGGCCCGGCTAGTGTGGCTCAGTGGTGAGCGTCATCCCATGTACTAAGAGGTCACCGGTTTGATTCCCGGTCATGGCATATGCCTAAGTTGTGGACCTGATCTCTAGTGGGGGGCATCGATGTTCTCTCTCATCGATGTTTCTATCTCTCTCCCTCTCTCTTTCTCTCTCTCTCAAAATCAATAAAGAAAAAAAAATTTAAAGTGACTGAAGAAAAACAAAAGATTGCCTATACAAGATAATTGAATTGATAACAGCAACAATGCTGAGGTTGGCAGTGGGGACGAAGACATCTCTACCCAAGTAAGCTAACATTAGAATAGTAAAAGTGAAATGTCAACATCTTCAGACAAAGAAAATCTTAGTTTATTGCTCAGAGAACTTCACTAAAAGGATATACTATAGTTTGAAAAGAAGTCAACTTTATCCAAATGAAAGGAGAATGTAAGAGAAAATGGCAAACAAAGAAGTTGCTGGTGAATCTAAATAAACACTAATTGTAAATAATAAAAGAAAACGATGGCCTATGGAGGGAATGTGAAAACAAGTGAAATGAAATGCTGATAGACAATAATTTAATACATGATAATTGAGAGATCAAAGTTGAAAACACAGACTTACAATTCCTTACAATTTTGGAAGGAGAGGAGAGAAACTGAATAGCTTTAGATTTTTTAAGCTAATCAATCATACCTTTTAACATTTAAAGAAAAAAACTGTAAAATAATAGAAAGAAACACTAAAGGTTTTCCCCCCTCATTTGTAAGTGTTCAACTGGTGAGTCTAAAATCTACTTTCCCTGATGTTTCAATACCATCCAAACCTCTTACCCTGCTGAGGTGCAGATTTAATGATTTCAGATATTTCTGTTAGACTGCTAGAGTAGGGCACTCAACATTAATTGTTATTTTGATGGTTATGCCAAAGGATACAAGCAGCACCTGTTTTGTGTTACACACACAAATGTTCATGTGGCCTATCAGCTAAAAAACAAACTAAGCAAATGTTTCACTTATTATGGTAGGTAGTTCAACCTCATTCTCATCTGATCTGCTCCTGGTTCTCTGAAGGAAAACATCCCTCCTTTCCTAACAGGATTGAATCACTCCTGCAACTTCTTTTCCTTTCTACAGATACTCTCACAATCACATTTTTACTAGTCATTTGAACCTTCTACCCATTAACTTTTTAACTGTTTTTTGGAGAAGGAATAAAAAGTCTAAAAGGGATCCCTACTTCTTACCCATCTTTCTGTTCATTCAACAAGTAAACAAGTTTGAAGGAGAAAAGAGGAAGAACAGAAAAATATTAAGTGATTAAAACCCTGTAAAAGAAACATCTTGGTAGAAATATTTAAATACCATAAATACATATTTCTAGGCAATGGCTTTTATAATCTATGAAGGCATTCTGGATATATTTGTTAATGGCGTCTACATTTTAAGCAAAACACAAAATGTATGCAGCATCACCTAAATGTGTAAATAAGAACATAAAATCAGTTATAGGTTCCTCTGAGGGACCCCACACTTGGCAAAACACTCCTAGCTTAAAGAAACACATTTAATTAAATATCAAAAGAATCAACAAACAAAAAAGTTGTGTCTTATGAAGAAAAGAGGAGCACTTGATGATTAATATTCAAACGCAGAGAACTGAATTAGACACTGAGTTAACTTTTCATTATCTGTTATAGGAAGAACAGGGCTTAAATAAATATTAACTTCATAGAAGCTGAGATCTGTTAATGTTTCTGGAAATGGTAAAAAGAAAAGCAGAAATTAAATCTAGTTCCTAGTGAGTTTCCATTCCCCACCACTTTTAAAACAGCTTAACAATTAAAACAAAACAAAACAAAACAAACAAACAACAAAAAAAAACTACTAGGCATTTACAACTGTCCCTTGCATACAATCTTCTAGGCTGTCAATAAAAAGTGGCTCTCCAAATTCCCTTTATTGAATATGGCAACAGTCAAATTTTAATGTTGATACACTACTGGGAAATGTTTTTGTAGAATAGAATACAAGAAAACTGACAAGTCTATAAAAAATTAAAGTGCAAAATGAGTGGGGACCAATAAAACTATACTTTGTCAACTGAAAACAACCAACCTAGTCTTGGGAAGCAATCTCCACAGCTGTTTAACAGGGCATAACCAAGCACCCTATAAGACTAGAGAAGTCCTTTGAGGCTCCCCATACATCTCACCCACATTGCAGGTTAGGCTGAGAATTTTCCTCAAGTAGTTAAATAAACTAATTTCGCACAGTTGGTACCTCTGCATCATAAAATGGAAAGGTGTGGTCCAAGTGGATCTCAAATGGCATCATGATTATTGCTCCTTCTAAACAGGAAGTCTCTAAACCAGCGGTTCTCAACCTGTGGGTCGCGACCCCTTTGGGGGTCGAACGACCCTTTCACAGGGGTCGCCTAAGACATAACAGTAGCAAAATTACAGTTATGAAGTAGCAACAAAAATAATTTTATGGTTGGGGGTCACCACAACATGAGGAACTGTATTAAAGGGTTGCGGCATTAGGAAGGTTGAGAACCCAAATAGTAGGTCAAAAGGACACCAGTTTGCATCAAGATTCTTTCAGTATGGTTTCATAGAAATAGCTCAAATAAGGTTTTAAAGAAGCACTTTAAAATTTCCAGGAAGACAATGACTTAGTATTTGTATGGGGTGTGGGAAGGTGGTAGGGGGAGGAGGTTCACAATGAAATATGGTCAGAACTGCATTGATATTTCTGGTGATGGTACAAGGTGACTGGTGCAAATTGAATTATTTGGACTATTTATTATCTTCTGCATACATGTGTCGAGTACCTGGCAGGTTCGAGGGTCATTGCTAGGTACTGAGAAAACAGGCATTCAAATATAAGGTCTGCCTTTAAAGCACTTTCATTCTACAGCACTGGTTCTCAATCAGCACTGGCTGCACAGGAAAACTGGGAATGAGGGCACTGAAACTTATGTAATTCACTGGGTTTTGATCTTAGGTACATATTAGAATACCCTTTGTCTTACCCTAGACATTCTGATCTATGTGGCCTTACTAGAGCCTGGGCATGAGTAATTTTTAGAAGTATTCCTAAGTGATTTTAATACGCAACCATGGTGAGAACTCCTGAGCTAGTTGTGAGAAAAGCCATGTGCATCCCAAGAGGACAAATTACATGGGTTATTTTTCATTCTTGATTATTTATGACTTGAGCTGATGGAATATATTGAAAAGTAAAACTTGGTAAAAATAGATTTTTCTCTAATGTGATAGGAATTCAAGTACTGTACTCCTTCTATTAGGAATTTACTCATTATCAATAAATCAATATGAAATACTGAAGAGTACTTTGAAATCTCAGTGATTTCATAATAGATGTAAGTACAATCATGACTCAACCAGAAGGGAAGAAAGAATAATGGCTGAGGAAATCTGTTAGTGGTTTGAACACTGAGAAGGAACTTAGGCCTATATTGGGTTGAATGGCACAAAATTTCCCTAGAATCTGGGTTTCTTGGGGCTGGAAGCTGACTGAGCACAGAATCCATAGAGTAGATGATGCTGAAGCCTGTCTTGGAAACAAGGCAGAGACCTCCTTGAATCTTCCATGGAAACACAGAGTCTCGTGCTCGCTTTGGCAGCACATATACTAAAATTGGAACGATACAGAGAAGATTAGCATGGTCCCTGAGCAAGGATGACACGCAAATTCATGAAGCGTTCCATATTTTTAATACATGTACCCCCATGTTCATAGCAGCGCTATTTACAATAGCTAAGATCTGGAAATAGCCCAAGTGTCCATCAGTAGACGAATGGATAAAAAAGCTGTGGTACATATACACAATGGAGTATTATGCAGCTGTAAGAAAGAAAGATCTCTTATCCTTTGCGTCGACATGGGAGGACCTGGAAACTATTATCCTAAGTGAAACAAGCCAAGTAGAGAAAGACAAATATCATATGATCTCACTTATTTCTGGAATATAATGAACATAACAGTGTGAGGAACAGGGTAGTCCCAGAGACGTGGAAGTAGGGTACAGACTGACATTTGCCAGAAGAGGGGGTGGGGGAAGGGAGTGATGAACACAGAACTTGTACGCATGTATTCATAACCAATGGACATGGACAACAAAACTGGGGACGGGGCAGGGAGGGAGGGGGAGGAGGGTGTCAATGGGGGAAAAAAGGAGAAACATCTGTAACAAAAGTAAATTAATAAAAAATTTAAAAAAAAGAAAAAGAAACACAGAGTCTCTTTCTCTCACTCATGTGTAAGTCTCCTCTAAAAGAAATAACAGAACTCTTTATTTGGCTAATTAAAATACAAACACATGATAGAGACTTTAATTTACATAAACACAAGATAATGCTGTGATTACTCTAACAATGGAATGCACCAGGTGTTGCTATGTGGATAAGCTATGCTCAATATAAAAATGAGACTCAATGCACTGCCCTGGTCATCATGCTGAGAGTACCTTGGGGAGCTCAGTGGGCTACTATTACTTGGTGTGCATTTTTTATTTAATATAATTTTTTGCATTTTATATGGAAAGGGGGAGTACATACAAATTGCAATTTCATGAATAAAAGTGACTTAAAAAGTGACTAAGAGGCCCTAACAGGCTCTGGCTTTGTAAAACACTGTAACTCAGTAAATAGGATTGTCTAGGCCATGTCTCCAGCAGGACAAAGTCAATATTAGAGCATGTCAGAATGGCCATTCTTCTTTATTCCAAAACTTCAAGGGAAGAAACTGCCATTATCTATCAGGTATGGCTTCACCATTGAGTCCCAACTGAGCCGTAAAATATGGCTCTCTTCTAGGATTTTTATGGATTCACGAGTCACATTTAAGTCTTTTATCCATTTTGAGTTTATTCTTGTGTATGGTATAAGTTGATGGTCTAGTTTCATTTTTTTGCATGTAGCTGTCCAATTTTCCCAACCCCATTTATTAAAGAGGCTGTCTTTACTCCATTGTATGCTCTTGCCACCTTTGTCGAATACTAACTGAGCATAATGTTTTGGGTCAATTTCTGGGTTCTCTGTTCTATTCCATTGATCTATGTGCTGTCTGGGTGGGGGAGGGGAGCGATAAACCACAGAATTTATACACATATACGCATAACCAATGGACATGGACAACAAAACTGGGGACAGGGCAGGGAGGGAGGGGGAGGAGGGAGTCAATGGGGGAAAAAGGAGAAACATCTGTGACAAAAATAAATTAATATAAAAAAATATATATGGCTCTTTTTGCCACGGCGCACTAAAGAATAATCTGCTCTGCCAGTTTGAGTTTATGGGTGTCAAAGTTTATACAGATACAGATGAAATTTATCCAGCTCATGTGATAATTTTAGTGAAAGAGTTTTATAGAGTTGGGTAAGAATTATGGAAAAAAATTTCAGCCCCACCGGAGTAGCTCAGTTGGTTGACTATCGTCCTGTGCACCGAAAGATTGCTGGTTCAATTCCCGGTAGGGGCAAATCCTTTCTTTCTCTCTCTCTCTCTCTCTCTCTCTCTCTCTCTCTCTCTCTCTCTCTCTCCTTTCTCCCATTCTCTAAGCATGTCCTTGGGTGAGGATTAAATTCCAAATAACCCAATTCAAAATATTATCAAGTGAATGAATGCTCAATCTGTTATATCTGGAATGTTATGTCCCCAGGCATGTGATCACCTTGTGATCTAAAGTTCACAGAGTCAAGTCACTTAATCCCCAAGTATAATTTTCATTAACTGAAAAATGGGATAAGGACAAAATGTACCTCACAGAGTTGATGTAGTGACTAAGTGAATTAATATATAATTCCATAAATATCAACTGGTATTATTGTTGTCACTGTCATTGGTATACTCATTGGTCTTGTTAATACTATATTCATTCATACATAAAATTCACTGACTTATTTAACATATATTTCCTGAGCATCTGTCATGTGTTAGGTACTTTTATAAGCCTTGGGGACACAGAAGTCAATAAAAGCAAGTTCCTGTTTTCTTTGGACTTACATTCTAGTGGGTGAGATTGGCAATGGAAAAATTAATAAAGAGTTAAAACACATATTATCAGGTAGTAATGTGTGCAGGGAAGAACAATAATGCAGAATAAAGGGGCTACTTTACACAGAGTGCCATGGAAGACCTCACTGAGGGTAACATTTGAGCAGAGACTTGAGGTTTCAATGTTCCTAGTGACTAGGCCACCTATATTTTTTCTAATTCAATTGCTCAGGCAATTGGTCTAGCAGACTCCCTTGGCCTTCAGTCTTACTTCTCCTTTTCATAGCATTCATGTTTTGGTTGCTCAGGGATGTGCAATGACATTGACAACATCACACTGAGGCAGGCAAAAAAATTTCATTTGCAGCCCAGCTACAAATCTTTAATGTTAAGTTTGGCAGAATGTTATTCCACCTGCCAATCTTTAAAAAGCAAGCAGCCATTCTGGCAAGTGTGAGGTGATACCTCACAGTCATTTTAATTTTCATCTCTCTGATGATTAGTGACATTGAATATGTTTTCATATGTCTCTTGGCCATTTGTATGTCCTGTTTGGAGAGGTGTCTATTTAGCTCCTCTGCCAATTTTTTAATTGGATTCTTTGTCTTCCTTTTGTTGAGTTGTATGAGTACTCTATATATTTTGGAAATTAATCCCTTATCTGATATATCATTGGCAATTATGCTTTCCCATATAGTGGGTTCCCTTTCCATTTTGATAGTTGTTTCTTTTGTTGTGCAGAAGCTTTTTAGCATGATGTAGTTCCATGTATTAATTTTTTTCTTTGTTTCTCTTGCCTTAGGCGTTGTATGACTGCTATCAACAAATCATCAAACAACAAGTGCTGGTGAGGGTGTGGAGAAAAGGGGACTCTAGTACACTGCTGGTGGGCATGCAGACTGGTGCAGCCACTATGGAAAACACTATGGTGTTTCCTCAAAAAATTAAAAATTGAATTACCATTTGACACAGTGATCCCACTCCTAGGAATATACCCTAAGAAGCCTGAAACACCAAACAGAAAGAATATATGTACCCCCATGTTCATAACAGCGCTATTTACAATAGCTAAGATCTGGAAACAGCCCAAGTGTCCATCAATAGATGAGTGGATAAAAAGCTGTGGTACATATACACAATGGAATACTATGCAGCTGTTAGAAAGAAAGATCTCTTATCCTTTGAAACGACATGGAGGGACCTGGAGAGTATTATGCTGAGCGAAATATGGCAATCAGAGAAAGACAAGTATCACCTGATCTCACTTAGTTTTGGAATATAATGAACAAAATAAGGTGATGAACAAAATAGACCCAGAGACATAGAAGTAGGGTTCAGACTGACAGACTTCAGAGGAGGGGGTGGTGGGGGGAAGGGACAGGAACCAAAGAACTTATACATATAAGCATAACCAATGGACCTACACAACAATGCTGGGGATGAGGCAGGAATGGGTGTCAATGGGGGAAAAAGGAGAAACATCTGTAACAAAAATAAATTAATTAAAAGTTAATAAATAAATAAAAAGTAAGCTGCTGCCTTCCACTTTCTACTAAAAATAAATGGCTGCTTCAGTAAAGTGTTATGTAACAAAGAGGCTACATGGCTCTCCATCCTACTTAATTCCTATTATTCAAGTAGGCTAGCATAGTAGTGTTAGCTTCTGCCTCCACAAGGAACTGTGGCCAGACAGTGAAGACACAGAACCAGAACATGGATACCTCTGTTAGGAAAAGCCTTGGGGAACTTCTTAGATCAGCTTAACAAGGGGAGCAAGAGCAGGTAGACTTCTACTCTCTCCCAGTGCATCTACTGCATTGCCTTCATTAAGGCAGAATCAACTGGAAGGACATTTTGAACTGTCTCAGTCCCCCACAGTCACCTCTGCACTAGCTCCTATTCCTCCTTCCCTAACAGACTGATAACAAGACTGTGGGTTGGGAACAAAACAGGGAGTTCAAATGCAGGCTACAGCTAGAGATCTAGAAATTCAGACACATGAGAGAAGACAGAAGTTGAGTCATAATGCCCTGAGTCCTAGGCATTGCATTCCTACCATTAATGGAACTACAGGAAGCATCCCATGTGGCCTTGTCATTTTCTGCTCCCTTTTCAGCTGGGAAGAGCACAGGTTTAGAGGACCACCTTCAGATAGAGACCCTGCCACTGAGCATGCTCACTGAGGCCAGGGAGTTGGGGGGGGTCCTGCTTTAGGGGATTCCCCTGAGAGTCTAACATCAAGTGGGCTTCTGCTCTGGGCCATCCTGGTGATCTAATTTGTTCTTGATCTCATTACTACACTTGTTTTCTTCATGAACCACATATATTTGGGGGTTCATTGGCAGCTTTACTTGGTTTTGAGAATTACAAACTTAACTGTTATTTAACAAATATCAAATAAGAATGCTGATTAGAAAAGGCAGCCTGATATGCTAGAGAAAGCATTGAGTGTGAGGTCGGAAGCCCTGGGTTTTAATATTGAGAAAAGACAGAAAGAAAGGTAATTTTACAATCAGATAGTAACAGTGGATTTGTCTGTGAAATGGAATCTCAGGTGTTTTTTCTTCTTTATCATTTTCCATGTTTTTCAAATGTTATTTAATAAACATGTCAAATCAGAACACTGGCATTATATAAAATAAAAGATCAGCATTAGAATCCCATTTTTATTATTTATTATTTGTGTCACTTTGGAGCCAGGTACAGCTCCATGTTTGGGTCTTTAGCTTTCCCATCTATAAAAAGAGAGGCAGAGACTGAAAGAGAAGACTTTAGTTCTATCTTTCTGAGTTGCTAATGCATTTTTGGGAATAATATTAATATATTTAGGCAATTTAAAGAGCTAGGACATTACCTGTACTTCAAGTCACCCTGACCAGAGTGGCCGAGTGCTGAGGAAGCTATAGTCCTTTCTGCAGGGTTCTAACATTCCATCAGAGAGTCAGCAGTTGCTGCTATTATTCTGCATTTGTTTGTGAGTCATGGTTGTCTTGATCATGGATCTTCAAGTAATATTGCTACCAAATGTGTGGGATTAATAACAAACCATTTCATAACATCTGCCTTGAGCTACAGTAATTTCTTTATTTCTAATTCTGCCTTGGAGGGTTTATCAGAAACATATATAACAAAGTACACCAATTATCTCATTTATCCCTTACAATTACACTATTAATTAGGAATAAGCATGATTATCACCTTTTCGTGAATGATGAAACAGACTCAGACAAGCACACAACATTTGACAAGTACCAGCATTTGAACCCCTGTCTGCTCAGCCATGCTAAATGCCATTCTAGAAATTTTACTGGAAAAAAAATGTGGGCAGCTGGGTGTGCTGGGGAGGGAGGTCACTGAGCTTTTGGCTGTCTGTATCTGGTTTTCCTCTGTAACTCAAGGTGATTAAATCCTCTAGGAAAAAGGATTTGTTGTTATTGTCTTGTTATTTCTCTGGTCCCTGGAACATGAAAATACCAATCAGCGTTGAGAAGACTCTCGACCACTCCCACCCAAAGCCAGAGGCTGGAGGCTTCGGAGTGGGTGTGGAAAATGATGACCTCCTCCCCAAGTAGAGCAGGTGGTAACTATGACAGGATATGAGCTCCTCCCATTTGAGAATGCCACCAAGCCCAGGGAGAGGCAAAGATGACAAAAGCCCCCATGGCAAACTCCTGGGTGTAAGACTGAATAACATGCTAGTAAGAAGCTTCCTGACTTTGCTTTTTGGTCTAAGTTCAATTAGGTCCCAAAGTTGAGCCCAGCCATGCTCTAAGATTCAGGGCACTAACATTGGCTTCTAATTGACATGGGCAGCCTATGGAAGAGTATTGTTTCCCAACTTTGTGCTAACATGACATTTCTATCACAAGGGCCAAAGGCAGGGCTTGTGCATGCAGAGATAGAACACGGTAAAAGAGCAGCAGGATGTCCAATTGGTGTGAGTTTACTAGGTGACATTGAACGAGTAATGTAATCTCTTTGAACTCCATTTTCTACATCAATAAAATGGAGATAATCTAACTTACAGCATGTTTGTAAAGCCTGAATTAGGACATTTCCCCAAAGTATAGAGAAACTATTTTCTAGGTATGTTAATAGGTATTTGGTGGTTGTGTATGTGAATCAAAGTGCACGTGAGAAGGGAGAGTACCATGATCTAATGATTTTAGGAAACACTGGGTTAAATAAAGTTAAGCTATTTTATTTCAGGTCTTACACCACCAACTTCCCAGCCTATCACAGAGTCTAAAAGCTGCTCAGAAGCCCCATGGACAGCTCAAATCAGGCCAAGAGTGTCAGACTAGCCTGAGGGAGCCATTCTGGACCACCAGCTTATTCAGAGTGTGTTGAGATAAGATCAAGCTGTGACCCACAGTTCTTCCTGCCTTTGCCTAAGGAGCATCATATGTCAGAAGTTTCCAAGTCTGAAGAGTTCATCTCAAGGTCAACAAGCACTCAGTCTGGTCCCAAGTTAGTGCCCAAGGCCCCTAGTCATGGCCACTTCAGTCACCTTTGACCAACAGCATTCCATAAGATTGGCCAGCAATATCTACCCCATGCAAAGACCAAGAGTTCATTTAAGAAGACATTAAGGTAGATTGGTCTAGAGGTGACATTGGTACCATGGAAAGGTTGGGATGAGACTCCCATACAGATAGGACAAAGCCAGCAGAATTAGAAAGTTCAAGTAGGAGCCAGAGTGTCAAAGCATAGCAAGATGGAAGCATCAGCTGAAAGAATTCCCAAATGAGGGAGCCACTGCAAGTTGTGATGGAGTGGTCTTTCTTTCTGCCATACTAGGAACGTCTAAAGGGTCATACTGATCCTGGATAAAGCCAAACAAAGATCTGCGATGTGAAAGAGATGTAATATCTCAAAAAACAGCAAGAGAAATAAACTGTATCTCCATGGAAACCTTGATGAATATCTACCATGACTCTTTGAAACTTGGCCTCTACATATATGACTCAAGCAGTTAATTTATTGAACATTTACAATGTATCAGCCATAACAACTACACTACACCCATTATATTTAATGATTGCCTAGGATAGCACTGGTAAGTGGCAGGACCAGAATTGAAATCCAGGTCAATCTGATTGCAAAGCCCAAGCTTTTTCATCTACACTGTGAGAGAGGCAGATTGCTTGGCTTTCCTAACCCTCTAGGTATCTTTCTCTAAAGTGTCCCTGTGCTGTATCCTTGCCAGTATGCCACAACTGGCCCCCATTTTTGAAGGGCTACTGCCATTTGTTCATTGTCACAACTCACATGACTTCATACCCAGGCATTTTTTTATGCCAAGATAGGTGTTGAGATGCCTGATGCTTAACAATCCCAAGAAAGGGGAAATTACCCCTTTTCCAGGACAACCTAAAAATCTTTCAGTAGATTTTGAAGAGAATTTCAAACATATCATGACTGTGCCCACCATTAGGCTAGCTGTTTTCTATAGTGAGAATGCCTTTGTCTGGTCAGATCCTGTATGTTTTTCAAAGTCCATCTTAAATGTTGTTTCCCACTATGAAGTATTTGCTCTTCCTCCCAACATCCTGGGATCTTTCGCTGCTCTGAATCTCCATAGAAAATATTTTATCCTGTATCACAGGCAACTAATAACTTACATCTTTCCCAAACTTTTCAACCACTATAGCAAACCTGTGAAAGCAGAACTGCATATTTCTCATATCTATATGCCTTGAAACACTCAGAACAATAAACACCCAGAAAGAGATCCCTGTCCTTAGAAGATACTCAGGAAAAATTATATGACTTGAATCGATATATAAATGCCCAACACAGATCCTGACTGAACATCTACTTCTCCTTCCTGGGAAAAGGAAAAAAAAGGGAGTGAGCAAAGTCCCTGAGCAAACAGTGTCCTACTCTCTTAGAGATCAGTCTTCGTGCATATTCCAGAAGTAACATAGCACATTTTATACAAATGTTTAGGACTGACATAAAATATAGTAATCTAGGCAAATTCAGTCCATAAATCTATACATAATTCCTTTTAAATCACTTTATTAAAGATGACAAGCAGAGATTGATTAATCCAATGTTGATGAATGGGTAGTTTCATCTCCCCAATGTCTTCCCCTTCATCTACTGAGTATAGATGTTTTACTGACACTATATTGTTTCCAAGGTAGTTTAGATTTGAACTTTACATAGTCATTTTCCCTTTGCATTCAGCATGTTAAACAAGAGTGGTTAAGTCCACATAGAAGACAAGAAAAGACAACCAGAATGACGTTGAAGGTCATCCTTCAAATCAGAGGCAGATCTGAGAACAGAACGGTAACTTCAGAGACTTGGGCTCCAAAGACATATTTAGTCAACAAGTTAACTGTCCATACAAAGGAAAGGAAGAAAAATGGAACTGAATTAGAGTTAGAAACCTCTTCTATCAACAGAGCATTATTCCATTGATTTAGAGCAGCGGTTCTCAACCTGTGGGTCGCGACCACTTTGGAGGTCGAACAACACTTTCACAGGGGTTGCCTAAGACATAACAGTAGCAAAATTACAGTTATGAAGTAGCAACAAAAATAATTTTATGGTTGGGGGTCGCCACAACATGAGGAACTGTATTAAAGGGCCGCGGCATTAGGAAGGTTGAGAACCGCTGATTTAGAGTAAGAGATTGACACGAACTGACCAAACGTGGGCAAGCAAAGGAGCAAATTAGAGAACACCGACTCCCTGACCTTGCCCCACACCCACTGTATTAAAATATTGCCAATCTTGCATTTTAATAGGTTTTTAGGTGATTCTGTTGTGCAACTGTGTTTAAGTCCATGCATTTATGTCATGGCAAAGGTTGTCAGATTTGAAATCTCACACCCTGGCTCTGTTCTGTCTTGTCCTGAAGTCCCCATTCATAATGGCAGTGGGGATAATGGGAGGGTAGGAATAGTTCACAGCCTGCATCCAGGGAAAATGAACTCCTGAAGGAGCTCTGTACAAGTCTCTGGAAGGAAGCATCCTGACCCTTCCTCTGGTTGCACCTAGTATTTGGCTCTGACATTTCCTCAGAATGTGCTTTTTTCTCTTATATTATCCTGCTATGAAGAGAAAACAAGCCCTTAGTAAAAACAACTCATTCAAAGCCAAGCTATGATCATTGGGTTACTGTTAGACTTGTGAAAAATATGATAACTTACCTTACCCAGTATTACAATTAACAGGGCAGAAAGAAAAAACAAACAAACAAAACAGTATATATCCCACCTTGGTGCTTCCTGTTCCTGTAAGAATGGCTCTTAATAGATAGGATTTGGTGAATAAATGCTCTTTTTTTTTTTCAACTCTGAGGCATGTTTTGCACAACTCCTACAATCCCCAGGATGAGTGAACCCCAGCTGCTCCCAGTAAGAACCTGCTAAATAATGTACTCTGTATTGGCTTTACATTCCTTACTTCCCTGTCTCACTTACCTACTCCAGTAATATTGCTTCTTGAAATCACCTCCCAAATAAACCACTTGAACTCAAATCCTGTCTCAGGTTCTACTTCAGGGAGAAGTTTATTTAAAAACCTTATCATTATCATCCCCATTCCCATGACTAACTCTCCCCAACCCCTGCTGTCATTGCCATATGACCATTTCTGTTGGAAAACCAACAGGTCTGGTTGGGATAGTGTTGCAGATAGCAGCCTTCTTGCTGTTGGGTAAATGCCAGTTCTCTTTCCAAGGACTGTTCATGCATGCAGTTTATATGCACAACAGTAGTAGTTTGAGGCTATCTAGGCTTCTCTCAGTCCTGGGGGAGGCACCTAAGGCATTTCTGAGATGTTTACTGTCTATGATGAGGGACACTTGGTGAGCTGACTAGAGATGCTCACTAAAAGGTATTATCTTAAAATTGCTACTCAGTCACTGGTTAGAGTTATATGCTGAGACTTCCTATTTAGTCCACCGGACCGGCCACTCTAGAAGATTCTCAGACTAAGGACTATACTTCCTGGTTCTGTCTGGATAATTAGGTATCCCTTTGACTGACCCATGTCATTCAGAAGTGCACTCTATATCTATTAGGGGAAACTTCTTCTACCATCTTCATGATTCTATGTGGAGGGACTGCCTGAAGTATAACACTACCTCACTTACCCCAACCCAGAAAAAGTAACCAGTCTATTTTGTAAATTTTGAAGGAGGAAACTGGCATATTCAGCTCAGATCCTTGCTTTCTTTTGAAATCTGCTTGCTTGAAGGAACATGTTCTGGTCTGCTTGGCCACAGACCTAAGTGACAAACTCTAAATAGCTTTATCAGAAATCAAAGTGATATGTTTATCTTCATCTACCTCACTACTGTGTGTCATTTTGTTCAAGACTCAGATGGAGGATGAAGGAGTGTTATTTCTTGATCCACTAAAGCCTCAAAAGGAGCTTGTGTCTTGTCACCTTCCACTGTTAGAAGGGACCCAAATCCTCAAGAGTTCATTGCTGTCATCAATTTCTGTACATACTTGCTGTGTGAACTTTAAAAAACTACTTAAACCTTCTGCACCTACATCATAGGATTGTCGTGAGGGTTTGATATGAAGTAAAGTGCCTTTTATTTTTTAAATATTTTTTCTTTATTGATTTTAGAGAGAGAGGAAGGGAAAGGGAGAGAGAGATAGAAACATTGATGAGAGATAACATGGATTGGCCGCCTCCTGCATGCCCCCCACTGGGGATTGGGCCTACAACCTGGTCATGTGCCCTGACCAGAAATCGAACCGGTGACCTCTTGGTGCATGGGTTGATGCTCAATCAGTGAGCCACACCGACTGGGCAAAGTAAAGTGCCTTTTAAAGTGTCTGACATATAGTATGCATAGAACAAATGGTAGATCAATTTACATGGTGAACTATCTTGGTTTCTCTAATTTCTTCCTCGTCCCAGTACCTGCACCAATCACATTTACTTCTTACCTATTTCATAGGAAATAAATCTATAAATACATATTTGTTCTAGATCATAAGAAGCTTCAAAGTGTGAACAGCAAGTAGTTCTGTGATGTTTGGGTAATTTCCCTCAATTGGTCCTTCTGGTGTCACACGAATTTCCCTCCAGAGGCTTGGGAAGATTGTAGAGTAACAGCTGCTCATAATTCTCAGTGAGTCAATGAGAAAACAACAAGAGATGACTTGAAAATTTCATGCCAGATCTTGGATGACAAATTCCTAACATATTGGTCACTCTGACAATTCTAAGTCCATAATGGCCAAAAAGTCCTTATAATGCTTCTGAACACAGATTTCTGATATCTTTCAACAACTGATTGGAGTTGGCAAGTAAAATGGATCCATTTTTAGTCTCTGATCCAGGTAAGCTAGATCACAGAAGAAAGAGATTTTATAATGAGGAGAAGCTTGCATGAGTGTTTGGATTATGATGCAGAGAAAGAGTCCACATTCTGATAGATCACTATCAGAAGGGGGCAGCAATGAATCAAGGAAGGGCAAGCTTTCAGTGTATCTTAGTGATTATAAATTCCAATTTCTGGTGTTAACAAAGATAAAAATATTTATATGAAGCAGGCAGAACACATTAACTCCTTTCTGAAAAAGTGATTTCTTTTAAAAAGCTACTTTGGTTGGGAGAATGATCACATTACTGCCTTATGTTCAAGCATAACATTAGTATGCAATCTAGTAGTGATCATATTTCAATGAGACCAATATGAGCTGAAGCAGGAAGAAGTTTAGAGATCAAGTCATCCAACCCTCTCTTTGTATAGATCAGAATACTGATTTCTACAATGGAGATGGAATTTGCCCAAGTTCACATAGTGAAACAGTGGCAGGATCATGACCACAGCCAAGATATCCTGGCTTCTGTACCAAAGCTCATTTTACTATACCAGATTGTCCCTGAATTACAAAAGAGAACAATGGTGAAGGGAAGAGAGAGATGAAGAGCAAGATAGTACATAATATAAAATATATATTTTTAAGCTGGCCCTGACTATAGTTATATAGTGGCTCAAAGAGCACTATTAATTATACAAGAATAAAGAGAAATAAAGAAAATAGTAGCAGCATTATATTGAATAACTAAGCAGTCTAAGACTTAAGAAAATACACATTTAGCTTTGAGTCTCCCCCACCCTTCATTTTACTTTGTGAACAGCAAGTTTCCCCTAAGGGAATTTCCTTTCCTATAATTTACCACAAATTCTAAATGATAGTTCACTCCTGGATAAGTGCTTCCAGTTCAGTAAAGATTAAACATAACATGGTTTCCTGAAGTTTGCTCTTCATTTTTCTCTTTTTACTTTTAAGTTCCCTTGCTATGAGTATCTTTGGCTCCTGGCAGCATCCAGAAGTGTGTATTTCTTTGGCAACAGGTTGCCATGACATAAGATTAGGCTTTCAGCTCTCTAATTAAAAAGAATCCTTTTGTTTCATGATGACAGTCAAAGCCCAGAGCAGCAGGAGCTACCAGAAAAGAGGCCAGTGCAACAATTTTCATGAGTTACTATGAGTCTAAAAGGAAAATTCATGATCACTTCATCTGAAAAAAGAAGCTTCCAGGAACTTTCTCAGGCCTGACCCATCTTTCTTGGAGAGAACATGTGTCTGTATCTCTGTGTTCGTATCTGACATGGGAGGGGAGCCATAACACCAGATAGTTTAACTATCTTGGAGCAAAACCTTTCCAAAACAATTGACACACTTCCCTGTCTCTTTAATAGAGGGCAAAATATCTATCTATATCTATCTATCTATCTATCTATCTATCTATCTATCTATCTATCTATCTATCTATCTCCTGGTCCACTCACCTGTGTTGCAATACTATTTTCATGTAGCTCTTGGCTATTGACACTAGGGCTTGCTGTTCACATCTGTTCTCTCTGGGAATTGGACCTTCATTCTGTTTGGTTTAACGGACCCCTTCAACTACCAAGGCCCCTGACTGCCTTGAGTATAAACTCTCTACTGTACCCTGTGACTGCCAGGCCATATTCTCCAAGCAACTCAGCCCACAGAGTTCTGACCTGCCTGATTCTCCCATATGGAAGGAAGTCCTGGATCACAAGAGAGTTTGCCTCTGCACTAACTATACTAAGCCACTGTGTTTCATGGGGTTTAATGTCTGCTTATTTTAAATGAATCTCCCTCGTCCCCACACTCAATAAAGTCACTGATCACTTACCATAAACAAGGCACTGCACTGAGGGATACAACAGTCAGAGAGGCACAATCTCTTCTCTTACAGAGCCAAAACCATGTGGGATACGTAGGCAAGTAACATGCAGTCACATGCAGTATGATAAGTGCTCTAACTCAGGGTGATATGTGAACACAGAGGAAGAACATGGAATAAGACTTGAAAAGTGTCAAGGAAATCTTCCCAGAAAAGTAGATAGTGGGTCCTGAAGGATGACTAGAAGTGAATGACTGGCTGGCAGATAGTAAAGTTAATTGAGATGAGTTGAAAATCATCGCCCAGTCAGTGTGGCTTGGTAGATTGAGTGTTGTCCCATGGACTGAGAGGTCCTGGTTCGATTCCCAGTCGGGGCACATGCCCGGGTTGCAGGCTCAATTCCCAGCTGAGGGCATGCAGGAGGCAGCCATTCAATGTTTCTTTCTCACATTGATGTTTCTATCTTTCTCTCCCTTCCCCTCTCTCTAAAAATATCAATAAAGACATATTTTTTTAAAAAGATCATTATTGTGTGCTGTCATCAGAGTATCTGCCTCTAGAATTCCCTTTACCCCTTCCAATGTACTGCCTCTAATGTATGAGGTGCTTCAATATTTGATCAGCAGGAGTGTTAGTACTGTGCACAAATTAAAAGCAAATAGATTATTTGAAACCCTAAGCAGTTTACCTATGAATAAAGTGCAAAAGGATTTTTTATTCAAAACCACAAAATCCACAAACCATAAAGAAAAAAATGATAAATATGGCCACATTAAAATTTGAAATATGTATGTTAAAAAGATACCATGAACAATTTAACTCAACAGGTCACAGACTGGAAAACATGTCTAATATATGTAACAACAACAACAAAAAAAGATTACCAGTAACAATAAATAAAGAACTGCAAAAAATCAGTGAGGGCCAAAAAGCTCATTAGAAAAATTGGGCAAATTACATGAATAAAAATTTCAAGGAAAAGAAAGCAAGGCAAAACATGTTCCACCTTAAGTATAATTTTGAAAATGTAAATTAAAAGAGGGAAAAGGTACAGCCACTCTGGAAAATAGTTTGGCAGTGCCCTTTAAAACTGAAAATTGACTAGATCATACAACTCAGCAATTTCACTGTCAGGCATTTATCCCAGAGAAACAGACTTATTTTCAAAAAAGATAAATTTTCCAAATGTCCTTCAATGGATAACAGGTTAAACTGTGGTGCATCCATACCATAGCATGCTACATGCAACAACTTGAATGTACTTCAAGGAAATTATGCTGCATTAGTGAAAAAAAAAAATCTCAAAAGGCTACATACTTGGTTCATTTTATGTGTCATTTGTGTAATACATAATTATAGCTATAGAAAACAGGTTAGTTGCAAAAGATTAAGGAGAGGAAAAGGAGATGGCAATATCACTAAGAGATCAACATCTTAGCTTCAAGGAATTCAATGAGTGGTACTCCAACAACTTCTTGGAATCCACTGGACTGACTACCCTCAGGTTCAGCAACTGAAGCTATTTGCTTTAGTACAAATTTTTATATCAATATTTCCCTTTTTTCATTTCAGGCATTCCTCTTTTAAGATATCTGCTATTTAAAGATATTTATTTTTGTAAAGTTAATTAAAATAATGGCTATAACATGCCTGACAAATATAATAGCATGAATGTGATTAAGGGTTGGTATAAAAGGGTGATAATGATGATGATGAGGTTCTTCCTTTTTATATAGCCTCAGCTGAAATTAATTTGATGTGTCCCCACAAAGTAAGCCAAGACTATTCAAATAACCCATGGAGTCATTCTCACATGGACAAGTCTACCTTTGGTGGTTTTCTTTACTATAGCAGCATCATATCATATTGGCCGTTACATAATTCTTTAAAATGTTATAATATAGAAGGTAGATGAGGATAAAGAATAGGCTATCAACTCTGCCACAGAGTTGTATGGCTATTTTTCAATGATTTGACCACAGAGAAGGTAGAACTCAAAAAGCGTGGTGAGAATAACTGCAGGGAAAATGCTCCGGACCTTAGATTTAACCCTGGATTCGAGATGGTTCTGCTACTTCTTGTATGCCTTCAGACCAAGTATTTACCTCTCTGAGCCTCAAATTTATTATCTATAAACATATAAATGATAAAACCTACTTCATGGTGTTATTTCAAAGATTAAATGAAATTACATAAATCATTTAGTACGGTGCCAGGTAGGTAGTAAACACTTAAGAATTAACTAATATTAATCTTCCCAACTATTTTATTACTCATATCAAAAGCAAACTCTACTGAACATGGCATTATGTCTCAGAAGCTTTTGAAAGGAATGAAGATGTCACAAAAATAAATTGGGCTAGAACATATATCTATTCATTAAATTGTGTAATGTGAACTCCTAAGTATGTTAAGACCTCATTTTGCTGTGAACTTGGGTGGTGATGCTATGGACATTTATCAAGTTCTTTGCAAATTTAGTATTTAATTATATGGTATTAATTCTAACTCTTAAGTGGCCCTGCCTTTTCAGTGACAATGTTGATGGGATGTATATTTTAAGAAAAGCTACTACCAAGTTGCTTTGGGTGAGTCTTACAGTTTTCCTTGCCCATCTCTGTTATTGTTGATTCCCATGGTATCTGACTTCCACCTATAAAGAGCTCTTGAGGGTATGGTTTCTCCACATGACTTTTTTTTTTTTTTTTTGCCTCAGCCTAAGAAACGTATGATTTATAAGAAGCAAGTCAATATATATGGGGAGGCTCGGTTGAAATTCTACATATCATCTGTGAAACAAAGACTTGACTTTGTTTCAGGAATCTTTCTGTCTAACCTCATAATTCTATTTATTGTGAAGTAGTTTTTTCCATAAGAGATATTTGAATGTACGTTACACTAGTTCTGTACTATGCTAGGAGATGTGGAAAGGTCCAAAAATTATTAGGTAGAACACAAGCTTCATAAGAACAGAAAATTTATTGGGGAGATAAAATTTAGACACATGAAACAACCGAAGAAATCAGCCAATCAGGTACTTCTCATAAAATTTTAAGAAGACCAAAGACCTTTTCATTATTTTTCCTCATTTTGGTCTGCAGGTCAGTGTGTCAAAGGCTGATTTTACTATTGGTGATGCCCCCAAATAAACCTCTCCAATAAATCACTTCCCATTTCGGAAAATGTTAAATGTTTAAATGTTACATTAGGGATCCTGTATCCTGAGTAAAAGCAGTGTTTATTCTCAATGTTTGAGGTCCATTATCCAGCCATCAAATATGCTTCCACTGGCAGAATTTGAATTTCCCTCTTCCATAGTATAAGGCTTGAATTCCAAATCAAGATGGACCCAATGGGCTTTTTAAAGATGCTGGTAGATTACGTGGAAGCGACATTAACCTTCTCCCAGGACCAACCTGGAATTACAACTAAAATATAGAAAAATCATCCTGAATAACCTACTGAAGACCAGCTAGAGAGAACCCTTATAACCAAGGATGTAAAGTGAAGCCCACACTGAGACTGGTAGGAAGTCCAGAGTCACTAGAGGGCTGGCTGGGCCCCCACAGGCAGCAGCTGAAGGGATAGGAGATATCTCAATTCTGGGGGGTTCTCTCTGAAAAGTCTGGGGTCTAAATCCCAAGCAGGGCTCCCTAGCCCAGAGCAATTGGCAAAGGTGCCCACATAACATCTTTCTGTGAAAAACACTAGAAGTTCTGTTCAGTAGGAAGAGATGGCTAGAAACACAGGCAACCTCTTGAAGGGCTAATAAACTAAATTTTGTTGCAGCCACTCACCTTGTGCTCCACACATTGGAAATTCTCTCACCCCATCTAGTGGACTTTGTGCCTGGCTGAGGACTACAGCTTGAGGCTCATTAACTGACTGAAACGAACAGTCAGCCTGCAGGTAAAGGATGATCTCTGAGTGCTTTGAGACTTTGCCTGACCTGATCCTCTGCCAAGGGCTAGGAAAAGCACACCTTGTTGCTTAGCTTAGTCCTTCCCATACACACCCAGCTCCAGCAGAGAGAGCCACAAGTTGCAGATCACTGATAGCTACAAACAGGGTACTTAGAGCCAGTCACAAATAGTGTTTGACATTGGACTATACCAGAAACTCTCCAAAGAGGCTCAAAATCAATAAACCCAGGGGCTAGCTTCAGTCAATGACAGATCAGGACCCAATAAGCTACACAAGCAGTATATTCACAGGGAGTTTTTGTCAGGCTCCAAACCCTGCTGAGGCAAATTGCATTTTGTGTGATAAGCACCTGCACAGCAGCATGCAGGCTGTGTTGGAGACTGAGCCTCTCTGTCAGCCAGACTGATGGCCAAATCTATGCATGGACAAGCCAATAGCAGTCAAGACTCAATTACAACAGGAGAGTCCACACAATGTACACAGAGGACATCATTAGAACACCCAGGTCTGGTGATCAGGAAGAATGTGCCAATGAGTCCCAAAAGTCATCAACTATGTAAGGCAACCCTATCAAGACTGGGAGTCATAGGAGATCTTCCTAATATAGACAAACAAACCCAAACAGGCGGCCAAAGTGGGCAAACAAAGAAACAAGCCCCAGATGAAAAAAATAAGAGAATTCTCCAAAAGAAGAGCAAAATGAAATGGAGATAAGCCATTTATTAGATATAGAGTTCAGAGTAATGACTATAAGGGTGTTCAACAGCATGAAAAACGACATAGAAACAATGAAAAACAACCAGTCAGAAATGAAGAATGACATAGCGGAAATAAAGAATGCACAGGAAGGAATAAACAGCAGAAGAGAGGAAGCCAAGGATCAGATCAGCAAATTAGGTGAAAAGGTAGGAAATATCATTTAATCAGAGAACCAAAAAGTAAAACCATTAAAAAACAGAAGGACTGTTTAAAGGAGCTGTAGGACAACATGAAATGTAACATCTGCATCATAGATTACCAGAGTAAAAGAAAGTGAACAAGGAATAGAGAACCTGTCTGAAGTAATAGTGGCAGAAAACTTCCCTAAGTTGGTGAAGGAAAAGTCACACATGTTCAGGTAACACAGAGAGTCCTCAGTGAAAACACAACAGGCCAGAATGGAATGGCATGAAATATTGAAGGTAATGAAAAGCAAGGATCTGATACAGAGACTGCTTTATCCATGAAGGCTATCATTCAAAAGAGAAGGTGAAATAGAGAGCTTCCCAGACAAATAAAAGGCAGAAGAATTTACTACCACCACACTAGCATTGCAAGAAATGTTAAAGGGTCTGCTGTAATAATAAGAAGAAATAGAGAGAGAAAAACTTAGACATAATGAATAAAAATGGCAATAAATAATTACCTATCAATAATAATCTTAAATGTAAATGGATTAAATGCTCCAATTAAAAAGTCATAGGGTAGCTGAATGGATAAGAAAACATGACCCACATATATGCTGTCTACAAGAGACTCACCTCAAAGCAAAAGACTTACTCAAGATGAAAGTGAAGGGATGGACAAAAAAATGTCCATGCAAATAGAAACAAAAAAAAAAAGCTGGGGTAGCACTACTCATATCTGACAAAATAGATTTCAAAATTAAAGCCATAACAAGAGACAAAAAAGATCACTACATAATACTTAAGGGATTGGATCCAACAAGAGGATAAAACCCTGATAAACATATATGCACCCAATATATGAGTTTCAAAATATTTTTTTTAAAGTTCTGAGGACTTTAACGGAGATATAGATAGAAATACAATCATAGTAAGGGCCTTTAACACCCCACTGACATCACTGGTTAGATCTTCTAATAAAAATAAATCAACAAAGAAACAGCGACCCTAAACTAGATCAGATGAATTTAATTGACATTTACAGAACATTTCACTCCATAGCTGCAGAATATACACTCTTCTCAAGTGCACATGGGACATTCTCAAAGACAGACCACATGTTTGGACACAAAATAGGTATTTACAAGTTCAAGGAGATTAAAATCATATCAAGCATCTTCTCACATGACAATGACATGTAGCAAGAAATCAACAACAATAAAAACACTCTAAAACATTCAAACACATGGAGGCTAAGTAAATATTATTAAACAGTGAATGGGCTACCAATGAGATCAAGGAAGAAATCCAAAAGTTCCTGGAAACAAATGAAACACACAACAAAACAAAATCTGTGGGATACAGTGAAAGCAGTCCTGAGAAGAAGTTTATAGCACTGGTTTTTTAAAAAGCTAAACAAGGTTGATTAGCCTTTAGCCAAACTCATGAAGAAACATAGAGAGAGGAACCAAATAAATAAAATCAGAAATAAAAGAGTTGAAATAACAACTGACATCACAGAAATACAAAGACTTGTAAGAAAATACTATGAACAATTACATGCCAACAAATTGGACAACCTTGGAGAAATAAAAAAAAACAAAAAAAACAAACCAACCCCTAGAATCATACAATGTTCCAAAACTCAACAAGGAAGATTCAGAGAACCTGAACAGACCAATAACAACTAATGAAAAGAAGCAGTAATCAGTAAGTTCCCAGCAAATAAAATTCATGTTACAGATGGCTTCAGAGGTAAGTTTTACCAAACATTCAAAGAAGAATTAACACTTATCCTCCTCAAACTATTCCAAAATATTCAAGCAAAAAGAATACTTCCAAGCTCTTTTTATGAGACCAGCATTATCCTAATTCCAAAACAGGTAAATACAATACAAAGAAAGTAAATTACAGGCCAATATCCCTAATGAACATGGATGCCAAAATCCTCAACAAAATATTATCAAATCAGATCCAACAATATTAAAAAATATATATTCCCTAAGACCAAGGGGGATTTATCCCAGTGACACAAGGCTGGTACAATATTTGCACATCAATAAATGTGATACACCACATAAATAAAATAAAAGATAAAAATCATGTATGTTTGTTGAATTAATTTGTATTTCCAAATCTTCTTAAATGGCCATTTCCTTATTCAGTACATGCACACATTAATAATTTATGGATGCTTTCAGTGTCAGAAAATAGGCATGATTTGAAGGTATTTTTCAACCACATTTTTATTATATTCACATTCTATTAAATCACCAGCATGCTTGAAGTATGATCAGCTTCATAATACCAATTTATTAGTGTTATGATTTCATATTTTATGGTACCGCCCTATGGAAAACAAGCAGGATTCTAAGAGTAAAGTGCTACCACTGAGATAGGGTATACTACTGGCCCTTCTAGGGCAATGGGGAGATGATCACTCAATTAAGCCCTGGTGAATGTGGGAGGTTAATTTGTTCTTATTTTATTCCCATTTATTCTCAGCTCTGCTAACTAACTAAAGGATCAAACAGAATACATATAGCTATACAATCAAAACAGAAGGATGATTCACTGACTTTTCTAGGTTGGTAGTACAGCAATTGATTTGCCCCTACAACCTTGCAGACACTAACTTGTACAGTTATACAAAAAGACATAGTGCCAGCCAGATTAGCCACCCTGTGACATTACTGAATGGAATGCAGACCTTCCTTACCACCTTTGTTGGTACCAATTTTTACTCCTGTATCATGCCAGACAAGGGTAGATGCCCAGACTGCTCATCATTCTCCCAGCCATGCCTTCTCCTGAAAGATGCAAGTGACCCTTGGCTACTTCTCTACATCCATCCATCTCCTCTTTCACAAAGCTCTAGCCACATGGACCTTCTGGAATGTTCTCAAAACAACACCAAGTTTTTTCCCATCTCTAGGCCTTTGTATTATACTTGCTGATTCTTCTACCGGGATTCTCTTCCTCTAGATAAGCACTTGTCTGCTTGCTTCTCATCATTCATATGTCAGCACAAATGTAATTTCTTTGATCTAAAGCAGCAGCGCTCACCACCACCTCAGGTGCTCTTTAGCCCATTACCAAAGCACTCTGTCTCTAGTGGCATCATTATCTCTGCATTCATGAATTGATCAAGGCATGAAAAGATAATCATATGGAAACTTTAATACCAGAACTTATAACATTTTTGCTGATGAAAACTTCCTTTAGATTTTCCTGAAGCTTTATGAAGTAGAGGTGAGATGGTATATTAGTCACGCTTCTTTTTATTGCAAATGGCAGAAACTTCATTCAAATTAGCTTTGGTAACAATAGGAATGTATTGGCTCAAAAATGGAATGTCCAAAGGGGTGTGCTGGCTTCAGGCATGACAGGATCTCAGAGTTTGAACAATGTCAGCAGTACTTTGCCTCTCTTCTCCATCTTTCAGCTTTGCTTTTCTCTCTTTTGACTTCATTTTCAGGCAAGATTTTTCTCACATTTGGAAAGGATAGTCACCAGAAGCACCATACTCTGTGCTGGGGACACAGCAATGAAGAATAAGAAAGATGTGGTCCTTGATCTCTTGCAGGCATGACTTGGGGAATGATGAGCTGTCTGGGAATTTACCTCCATCTGACATGACACAGGAGTAAAACAGGCAGCAATGCATATAGCAAGGAAATATATATGTGCAAAAAATAATGAATAGAGATAATTTCAAATAGTGGCAGTAATATTTAACATCCCTTAGGACACCTTGGTCACAGCATCCCATATATTTTCATGCTAGCCAGCCTTTACAGAGCACTTACACTGTGCCTGTCTGTGCCAAAAGGTTGCAGAGCACAACTGAATAATCAAGTCCCTGTCCTTGAATGATACATAGTACTATACTATTCCTAAATAACTCAACTACCAATAAGCAGAATAGGGTAGAAATCATAATGGACATCCTAACCAAGGGCTATGAACCACTCTAGAAAGTGAATTTCCCTATCTAGTAGGTAGGTAAGGTAAGGAGATGTCAAGAAAAAATATTGGTAAACTAGTCCATGTATGAAGTGATGAGGATCTGACCTACAGTATTGGTAGTGGTGACAGAGTGGAAGAGATGGGCCATCAAGGCATCTGAGAACATCTGGGAAGTCAAGGAGCAAAAGTTCTCAATGAGAACCGTAGGAAAGAGAGTGATGAGATTGGCTTGGAACATGTTTATATGAAGGATATAGGGAAAGCAGCTATCATTATCATTTCTGTTCCCATTTGTTGAGGGTTTATATATGCCAAGAAGTATGATTCTTATACATTATTCCACTTAGTTTCACATCCAGTGCCTCTCGAGAAAGTAGGTGTTGTTAGCCCCCCTTTTTACTTGTGAGACATGAAAATCAGGGAAGTTATGGAACTCATGCAAGGTCACAAAACAAGTTAGTGACACAACCAATATTTAACCCTCTATTTCCATATGACCCTTTCTACCTTAACCCCCTGCCTTATCACAACATATATTTTCCAAACTGGTAACCACAAAGATCTTACTGGCTCACTTTCCCATTAAAATAATTTCTAGTTGAAGAAAGAAGCAAGAGAGATGACTAAATCCTATGTTGTTTATTTTGGAAGACTTTTCATAAGACTCTTTAAGGAGCTCTCTGACAGTGCTAATTTTAACCAAATCATTGCAAAGTAACCTTGGATTTCTCCATGCAAGGCAAAGTACAAATACAAGTGTATGACTCAGCACAAACCAGCTGTGGTTCTCCTCGCATCCCATTACACACACCCCAAAAGAGATGAGTAACAGCCCCAAGATTCACTAAAAAATTCAAAACTTGCTCAGATAGCCCCCACATTCCCCATCCTCTCAGTTTTCCATACTGAGGCTTTTGTTCCACTTCCCAAAGAGTTTGCTCATAGGGAAACTTCTTTTTATAATACTCTCTTGTGTTGGTATCAATGGCAGCACTGAGTTTGTCTGTGGGACATGTCATGAAAATGATAAGTGGCAGTGAGCATCTGTTTGCTGAGACCACTGATCAGAGGAGAGGTAGTCAAGGAAGGGCTCAGATTGTAATCACAGTAGCAGCAGCAAGCAGCCATGAAAACATGGTCTCCATGTTTAGCTGAAGTCCTTCACTTAAAGACCGCTGAGATGCTGGCATGCATTACTGTTACTGTATCAAAGCTGCCCAGGTCATCCTAAACTCAAATTCCCCCCATAATTTTGCCCTGTCTCTCCTGCTTTCACCACCTACCCCAAAAAATGGAGTAGAGTTGTTTTTAGACTTTGATCTAGGGTCCACTGCCCACAGCTCAAGGGATGGAGGATTTTCTCCCTTGCTCTTCCGAATATGCTCTTCAGTGGCACCTGCCAATCACATGATCAGTTACTCATTTCACAAATATATAATGCTCTCCTACTGTGTACAAGACATGGTTTTAGGCTGCAGGGATATAGAATGACCAAAACAAAGATCCTTGCTTTCATGAAGAAGTGAGGGGAAATAGACAATAAGCAATTAGCTTAATAAATAAGTATATTATACAGTATAATAAAAAATATAGTATAATTTGACAAAAACAAACAAACAAACAGAAAATGTGAGCAGAATAAGATAGAGCAGAAGTGCCTGATCTGGGGGATTTAAATAGGTTGTGGTATTGAATAGGGTGATCAATGTAGGCCTCACTGACATTATAAGACATGAGCAATACTTGAATGGGATGAAGGGTTTGATCCAATGGGTATCTGAGAAGTGCCCATTCCTCACTGAAGGAGCAGCCAGTGCTAAGACCCTAACTAAGGTAGAGGCATGTCTAGTGCATTTGAAGAGCAACAAGGAGACCTATGTGGTCAGAGAAGAGTGAGTGAGGCTTATTCAGTCAGCCTATTAGAAAGCCAAGATGACTCTTTAGGCCCAGAGTACAAACCTTATACCAGCTTCCTTATCTAATGCATTTGAACAACCTACCAGAACAAGAGCTCCAATGCCATGTTCATAACTGCATCATCGTTATGAAAATACTGGAAATTCAAAAAAAATTTGTTAAATGAATGAATGAATTAACTAATTAATATAAAAGTATGTATTATTGCCGTTCTCACTTAATCCTAGGCCCTGGGGATCCTCAGACCTATCTGACTGAGGTCCAAGGTTCAATCTTCTAATTTTTACATTGAAACAATCTATAGTCTACTTGTGCTTTGCTTCATGGATTAATCCATACTAAATCTTTAACCAAGTTTCTCTCCCTGCCCTATTTGCTTATATCAAGTTCTAATGCTTTTAACAACATCATTGCTCACTGGCCCTTCACGTCTCAATCTTGTGTTTCTACTACTTCCTTCTACATGTGCTTAAATTAATTTATTCTTGCTTTCCACACAGACCTAGAGTAGGTCACATGTAATAGTAGTAGACCTTACAACCTTCACTTTGACTATGATTTACTCAACAAATGTGCATATTGTGCCTGATATGTGTTGAGCACCACTAAAGAAGTCAATGTCATGGTCTCTACCATGGAAAAGCTTTCCAGCTATCCAGCTGATATAGATTACAAACTGTGCTATCACTTAGCACCAGAAAGGATGGGGTAGTCAGCCACTCTCATGTACTGTTGTTGGAAGTATATTTTGGTAAGGGCCTTCTAGTAAGTAATTTGGAACTATGTAACAAGACCTTAAAACATCACATAATTTCCCCTAGTAATTTCAATCATTGAAAGCCAGACTAAGAAAATAGACATATGGTCAAATCTTTATATACAAAGATATTTATATGCATTATTATTTCAAAGGGAGGAAACTGACAATTAAATATTCCCAAATAAGTAAATATACTTCTATACAATTATGTAGCCACCAAGAATATTTAATGACATGAGGAAATGCTCACTATATGCTACTTCGACAAAATGGATACAAAACTTTGAGTACTGCATTATTATAATTTTATTTTAAATAATACACAACATGTGAAAATATTGGAAATAAATACAACTAAATGTCAACTTGATCTTTTTTGGGTGTTTAGTGTCACGGACACTTTGTGTAAATTCCTGAATCTCCTATAGTGAGCAAATATTCTCATTTCTATATTAAATGTTTATAAATGTATAATTTATAAATTTTAAAACAAAATAAATAATTTAAATATTCTAATATGAGCTATAGGTAATATACAAAAATTGACCTTATTTGGGGAGTTTCTTCAAAAAAGGGGGCATGTCTTGCCTGGCCAGTGTGGTTAAGTGGTTAGAGCATTGGTTCACAAAACTGAAGGGTCATGGGTTCAATTCCCATTCAAGGATGTACATGGGTTGCAATTTCAATCCCTGGCCCCAGTCCGGGTCATGCGGGAGACAACCAACCAATGTGTCTCTCATACATTGTTGTTTCTCTATCTATCTATCTATCTATCTATCTATCTATCTATCTATCTATTTATCTATCTATCTGTATTTCTCTCTCTCTCTCTCCCCCTCCCTCCTTCGCTTCCATTCTCTCTAGAAATTAATGGAAAAAAATATCCTCAGGTGAGGATTAACAAAAAAAAAAAAAAAAGAAAAAGAAAGAAAGAAAGAAATGAAAGGGGCATGTCTAGAGAGCAAAAGTCAGAGATTTATTTTTTTCAATTTTTTTTTTTTTATCCTCACCTGAGGACATTTTTGCATTTATCTTTAGATAGAGTAAGAGGGAGACAGGGAGGGAGAGCGAGAGAGAGAAACAGTGATGTGAGAGAGACACATCGACTGGTTGCCACCCACACGACCCCAACCGGGGCCGGGGACAAACTGCAACCGAGGTACATGCCCTTGGTGGGAACCGAACCCAGGACTCTCTGGTCCACGGGTCAATGCTCTAACCGCTGAGCCAAACCAGCCAGGGCAAAAGTCAGAGATTTTTGAATCTCTTCCATTTCTGCCTTTAAAGGACTCAGTCCTCTATTGGGAAGGTATTAGCCCAGTGTTTTCTGGAGGGAGAAGGCCAGACACAGTGGTAACCTCACCTCTCACGAGACTCCTGATCCCCAGCGGGCAGCACCCTCCACATGGGGAGAGGGAAATCACCAGAGTTCCTCTCAGAGAGGAATCTGCAGGAGACTGAAATCAAAGACCCAAATGCTGGGAAGCAAATCTCAGGAAATCCTTACTCCAGTCCCACAACTCCCCACCCAGAGCAGGAATTTTTTCTAGTTTCCCTGAGAGTTGGGCTGTCAGTATACGCCACACTACCAATAAGACACACAGACTTGCCTCTTCCCCACTTAAAACAACCTACTAAAACACAGGACCACTCTACCTATCTTTCCAGTCAACATTCTCACCATTTCTCACCATGATAAGCCTGATTTTCAGTGATACCATTTTCTCTCCCCAATATTTATCAAACATACCATGTTTGGGTCAGATATAAAGCCTCTGCTTGGGCTTTTGCTCTTTCCTAACAATGACTGTCTTTACCTGAAATGACAGTCATTTCTCTTGCTCTCTTCTCAAAGTCACATGATTTGTGCCACAAGACATAGCTGATTGAATCAGAATGGACAATGGAATCAAAGGAGGTCACTTGGGCATTGGGACACAGGAATTATGGTAAATTTCTGTTGGCTCTTTGAACCAGGAAGTGGATTTAAAGTTGAGGCTGAAGGGACCATAAGTCTGTGACAGTAGAAAAAACAAACAAATGTGTGTGTGAGAGAGAGTGTGTGCTGTGTGGTGTGTGGAAAAGAAGAGAAGAGATAAACTTGAAATAGTCTTAGAAACAGCGATGAATGTTTATATGACCCAAGACGATGAAATGAGTAAATTTAATTCTTGCCCTTCTAGTTCTTAGATCCTGCCACAGGATCTGGGGCAAGCTGTATTCACAGACTCCTCAATTCTCTTCACTTCCTTTATTTAAGCAGTTCAAAAGGACTTTCAACTTATGTACAGCACTTTGCATATTTGTAATAACATGCAATAATAATAAAATACAATGAAAACAATAGTGTTCATAGTAAAGGATAAATTCCAAGATAGCTCAGACAATGCCAGACTTATTATTTACTTGTCTCTAGCATTTAGCAAATAAGAGGTCCTCAAACAATCAGACTGATGATTGCCAGAAGGGAGTGTAATTGGGGGACTGAGTGAAAAAGGTAAAGGGATTATGAAGTACAGATTAGCAGTTCTAAATAGTCAGGGGGATGTAAAGTATAGCATAGGGAATATAGTCAATAATATTCGAATAACTATGTATGGGGCCAGGAGGGTACTGGAAATATCAGGGGGACCACTTTGTAAAGTGTATGACTGTCTAACAACTATGTTGTACACCTGAAACTAATACAAAATAATATTGAATGTACACTATAATTGAAAAATAAAATTAAAAATTCCCATGAGGTCCTCAACAACCACTTGCCTTAGTTGGGCAACATCCCTCTACTCTGTGCTTGTAATATTCTCCTAGATCTCCTTAGTCTGGTTTAAGCTTCATTTTTCCAGAGCCCCTTCCCTGGTTCCATGAGTTCACAGTGAAAACTTATTTTCCCTAACCTACTCTACAGCAACTGTAGTCCACACTATTCACCCTGGTCCTCAGTCATACACTGTCATGAACTATTATTTCCCTGCCATAACCCTGTGTGTGTTTGGGGGGTGGGTGTGGGTGTATGTGTTCAATCTTCTCAACAGCTTGTAAGCTCTTTAAGGCAGGGGCTACTGTGTCTTCCACTAACAGTCCCTACCACTGCTTTTGGCTAGAGCATGTGTAAAATAAATATTTGCCCAACAAATGCAGCATACATTCGAAATTCACCTTTTTCAGTACCTCAGTCAGTCTTTGGTGAGAAATTGATAGATTTCGAAGCCATGGACTCAAGCCACCAGAGTACTGAGCGCCTAGCAGTAAGTGACTGGAAAGAGTTAATGTGCTTCATCAAGTCTGAGAGAATATAATTTATTTCCTTTGAGGCCAACATATTTGTGAGTCTCCCAGTGGAGCATGTGCTGTGCTAAAGTGTCCAACTATTTTTTCTTCTGTGTTTATGCCATAATAGAATAATGTTTTCATCTGAAAGCTGTTTAAGTTCAACTAACAACTATTGTGTTTATTTATTTAGAAAAAGCCAAATTTATCTAGGCAAATGGACAAATTTCTAGAATAATACAGTCTCCCAAAACTGAACTGGGAAGAGACAGAAAACTTGAGCAGACCAATAACAACTAAGGAAATTGAATATGTAATCAAGAAACTCCCAGAAAACAAAAGCCCAGGCCTAGACAGCTTCACTGGGGAGTTTTACCGAACATTCAAAGAAGAACTAATACCAATTATCTGCAAACTATTCCAAAAAATGCAAGAAGGAAGACTTCCAAACTCGTTTTATGAGGCCAGCATAATTCTATTTCCAAAACCAGATAAAGACACTGCAAAGAAAGAAAACTTCAGGTCAATAACACTGATGAACATAGATGCCAAAATCCTTAACAAAATATTAACAAATCGGATCCAGCAATACATTAAAAAAAGTATTCACCATGACCAAGTGGGATTCATTGCAGGGATGCAAGGCTGGTACAATATTCGCAAATCAAAAAATGTGATACACCACATAAACAAAATGAAAGATAAAAACCATAAGATCATATCAATAGATGCTGAAAAAGCATTAAAAAAAAAAATCCAGCACCTATTTCTGATAAAAACGCTCAGCAATGTGGGAATAGAGGGATCATATCTCAACATAATAAAGGCCATATATGAAAAACCTACAGCCAACATCATACTCAATGGGCAAAAACTAAAAGCATTTCCTCTAAGAACAGGAACAAGACAGGGATGCCCACTTTCACCACTCTTATTTAATATAGTACTAGAAGTCTTAGTCACACAAATTATACATGAAGAAAAAATAAAAGGGATCCAAATTGGAAAGGAGGAAGTGAAACTGTCATTATTCGCAGATGACATTATATTAAACATAGAACACCCTAAAGACTCCATCAAAAATCTACTAGACTTAATAATTGAACTTGGCAAAGTAGCAGGATACAAAATTAACATCAAGAAATAGACGTCATTCTTATACACCAATAATGAACTCCCAGAAAGAGAAACTAAAAAAGAATACCATTTACCATTGTGGCAAAAAAATTAAGATACTTAGGCATAAACTTAACCAAAGAAGTAAAGGACCTATTAGCAGAAAACTATAAGACATTGACAAAAGAAATAGAGGAAGATATAAAAAGGTGGAAGCATACAACTTGCTCATGGATTGGAAGAATTAACATCATTAAAATGTCCATACTACCCAAAGCAATCTATAGATACAATGCAATCCCCATTAAAATATCAATGACATATTTCACGGAATGAGAACAAATACTCCAAAAGTTTATATGGAACCAAAAAAGATCCCAAATAGCCACAGTAATCTTGAAAAAGAAGAACAAAGTGGGAGGGATCACAATACCAGATATCAGGTTATACTACAAAGCCATTGTAATCAAAACAGCCTGGTACTGGCAAAAGAACAGGCATATAGATCAATGGAACAGAACATAGAATGCAGAAATTGACCCAAGACATTATGCTCAATTAATGTTTGACAAAGGTGGCAAGAACATACAATGGAGAAAATACAGCCTTTTTAATAAATGGTGTTGGGAAAATTGGACAGCTACATTCAGAAAAATGAAACTAGACCACCAACTTACACCATACACAAGAATAAACTCAAAATGGATAAAAGACTTAAATGTGACTCGCGAATCCATAAAAGTCCTAGAAGAAAATGTAGGCAACAAAATCTCAGATATCACATGCAGCAGAATTTTCACTGATACAATGCCTATAGCATGATAAACAAAGGAAAAATTAATAAATGGGACTACATCAAACTAAAAAGCTTCTGCACAGCAAAAGAAACAAGCATCAAAATGGAAAGCGAACCCACTATATGGGAGAGCATAATTGCCAATGATACATCAGATAAGAGGCTAATTTCCAAAATATATAGAGTACTCATACAATTCAACAAAAGGAAGACAAAGAATCCAATTAAAAAATGGGCAAAGGACCTAAAGAGTCATCTCTCCAAACAGGATATACAAATGGCCAAAAGAACTATGAAAAAATGCTCAATGTCACTAATCACCAGAGAGATGCAAATTAAAAGGACTATGAGGTATCACCTCACACCTGCCAGAATGGCTGCCATCAACAAATCATCAAACAACAATTGCTGGCGAGGTTGTGGAGAAAAGGGGACTCTAGTACATAGCTGGTAAGAATGCAGACTGGTGTAGCCACTATGGAAAACAATATGGTGTTTCCTCAAAAAATTAAAAATTGAACTGTCATTTGACTAGTGATCCCATTCTAGGAATATATCCTAAGAAGCCTGAAACACTAATCAGAAAGAATATATGTACCCTTATGTTCAAAGCAGCACTATTTACAATTGCTAAGATCTGGCAACTGCCCAAGTATCCATCAATAGATGAGTGGATTAAAAAGCTGTGGTACAGATACACAATGGAACACTATGTAGCTGTAAGAAAGAAAGATCTTGTATCCTTTGAGATGATCTGGAGGGACCTGGAGAGCATTATGCTAAGCGAAATAAGCCAATCAGAGAAGGACAAATACCACATGATCTCACTTACCTGTGGAATATAATGAACAAAATAAGCTGATGAAGAAAATAGACCCAGAGACAAAGAAAGGAGTATGGTTCAGACTGACAAGCCTCCAAGGAGGGGCGTGGGGGGAAGAGATGAGATAAACCAAAGAACTTATATGCACGTATGTGTAACCAATGGACATAGACAACAATGCTGGTGGGGGGGGGGCGGGATCAGGAGGAGCGTGTCTTGGGGGAGGAGGAGAAACATCTGTAACATAAATAAATTTATAAAAATTGCAAAAAAAATAAAATAAAACAATCTATGTAAAACAACAACAACCAAAAACAAACAAAAAAACGAAAAAAAAACAAAAAACCCACAACAACACAGGATTCCATGGTACTACGGTAGGTGTCCAAGCTAATCTATTATAAATCATATTCAACTCACCCTTATCATGATACAAATATGCACACCACTTTCACATTTGACCCAATGACTCTTTCTGTGAGTTAAGCAAGGCAGGTAATGTTATTCCTGTGTTTCAGATAAGGAAGGAATCAAAGAAGTTTAAGTGCCTTGCCAAAGGTCCCATAGCCAGTAATGGGAAGGGTTTGGAAAAAGGCTATGCATATTATAAAAGTTAATCTAGCTGGAATATAATATGTAACAAACTGTTCCTGCTCTTCCCCTCTTGTACACTGGACTACAACAAAACCTAGACTTTAGGAAGAGGAACTGGAAGAGGGAGAGAGGAAAATAACAACTCCCCAATTTGGCAGGTATGAGTGGCCCTTCTGCCCTATGGCACCAGAACTGAAGTCTCCAGTCTTTAGTCCTCATAGAAAACTTGGTGGGTGACCCCTCCAATGGGTCAGGGTCTATGTAAATCAAGGTCCATCTGCTCTGCACTACAAGTATGAACAAGCACTGAAGTCATGTCAAACACTGACAGAATGCTGGCTATGGAACATTTGGGGACTGCAACATGGGCACAAATGCTTTTTCTCACTGCTTCACACGACCTCTCTGGAGCGTGTACTATCACAATGTATCATCCTGCATTGCCCATGTGATATTTTTCAAATCAGAGCATTCAGTTGCTCAATAGCAGAGATGGCACATGGGAGGATAAATTAGTTTCTCATGACTTGAAAAGAATCAGGCACCTAGTTTAACCAATTATCCTCTTATTATCCTTCTTTAAACCCTGTCAAACCATCAAAGGCTTTGAGTGCCAGCATTTCTGTACAGGAACTAAGAGGTAAAAAATAAAACCTATGTGAGATTTGCTTGGTTCCTTCTTAAATCTTGTTTTTAGAAATTAACAGTCAGTAAAATTGACCTTTCTTGGTGGACAGTTCTCTGAGTTTTAACAAGTATGTAGGCCAGGGGAACCACTACCACAATTGATAACTCCAAAACACTCGCTCATACTACATCCTTTTAATCACGCCTGCCCCTCTACCCCTAACTCTTGATCATTATAGTTTTGTATTTTTAAGAATGTCATGTAAACAAGAAAAATGGGACCTGTGCCGTGTGTTTCATTTTGGTGTCCGTGAGGCGCACTTTCAGGCTCTGCTGCTTCCAAATGCAAGTAGTTAAGGGTACAGCCTGACTGGGCTGAGAGTTCAAGAAATCTTGTGAATACTTAACCTCTGTACTGCTTCTCCTTGGTCCCTTATGCATCCTTAGAGCCACAGACAGGGACAGGGCACACTGGGTGATTTCAAGGTCCCCAAGATATATATGAACAAAGATGAGTCATCTCAAAATTCTCACTAAGACTCAACCATCTTTTGGAGAGGTCCCCCCCAGTCTACTCCAGGTGTGCTACAACAAACCAACCAGCCTATGATATTCTTCTGCTTCTCTCTAAAGCTCCATCCCTGGGCTGCCTTTCTCTGCACAAAAAGAGCTTCCCCTGAGTGATCTCACTGATATATGCCAAGATGTCCTCAAGCTAAAACCCAGACCAAAAACCAATATCAATAGCACTTATGAGTCCAAGTTTTGGAGTCCATCTGCCTGGTTTGAATCATGGCTTTGTCACTTTTCTTTCCCTCATTTCACTCATTATGACAGTTTCTTCATCTGAAGAGTGGGGACTAATAAAATATCTCCCATTGTTATTGTAAAGATTAAATGAGATAATTTACGTGAAGCATTACCTGAATATAGTAAGGGCTCAATAAGCATTAGCTGTTATTATAAAAATTATAACACCAAGTGGCATTTACTTGTTAACATTTCAATCTCTTGCATTAGAATATGAACTGAAGTCCTTGATAGCAGGGACCTGGTATCATTCATCTCTACATTTCTAGTGTCTATCATCTTGGTTGGCAAGCATAGATACTGCCTCACTCCTGCTCACACTATAATACATCCATTCAATCAACAAATATGGAGTACCTAGTATGTGCTGCCTTCTATGGAAAAACACCTTCTAAGGGAATATTTCCGTGAAAACCCACATATGCTGGTTTCCACAGGGAGCTCCAATGTTTCACTACTTTCTGTCACCCCTCTGCACTGGAGCCCTTAAGAACTGAATGTATAAAGTGCAAAGCCATGGGTCAAGGGAGGGTCATAATGCTATAGGGGGCAGTTTTCACTTTGGTACGAAAAAAGGATTGAAGGTAGAGATGAGAATGAGGGTGACTAACTTTTTGGAAAATGTGTCATTATTGTTGAAAGTATTACAGATGTCCCCACTTCTCCTCCATTGACCCCCTCCTCCTCCCTCCCGTCCCCCACTGCCTCCACCAAACTATTATCTGTGTCTATGGGTAATGCATATATACATATAAATTCTTTGGTTTATGTCTTTCTGCCCCCATCCCCCTTCCCTCTGAGGTCTGTCAGTCTGTTCCCTGCTTCCATGTCTCTGTATCAATTTTGTTTATATCTGCTTGAGAGAACATCTTTCTGCATAGCCAAGGCACCTCAGTTGTACAACTGGTGTGAGATCAGCAGTCTGAGAGTCCCCTTATGCTTGAATATATGTGTCCTCCTTTCCCTCCAGCCCTTCTCTATTCCTTTCTTTAGAGAGCTTAGCAGAAACTCAGAGAAACAGACTATAGACAAAATGAGACTTTCTGGTCTTGGAAGTTTAGCTCAGCACACTGGGGCTATCGTTATACATTTGTGTTGGGAACCACAGACCCAGAAATTGTTCCTGTGCATATTATCATCAAGTAAGCTGGCAGGAACTTGACAACTACCAATATTTCCAACAAAAATTATAATAACACTAAAACACACACACACACACACACACACACACACACACACACGTTGGAAGTGAGACCTTCATCTATACCCATCTTTGCACTTGAATCATTCCTGTGGGACACTTAACATTGAATTTATGATTGTCTTCTGACTCTGTAACTAAACTACAGGCTACATGTAAGCAAGAGCTGTTCCCTTGTCCTCACAGTATCCCTAGTGTGTGGCATAGCACTTGGTACATTGTAGGTTCCCAGTTAATCTGCTGAATGACATTTTGTATACAGCTATGAACATATCAATGACTGTACATCTCTGTCAGTCAGCACTGTGTCCAACACAGTGTAGATAATTTTTTTTAAATATTTGCTGAATAAGTAATTCTAGGTGAATGATCTAGAAATGAGAAAAATTAAAGGCCAAGGAGAAAAAGAGGAAGCCATTAAACAATCAGTATTCTTCATAGTTAGCCCCACTTCAGTATTCTGCTTTAGAGAGAATATTTTGCACAATGAATTTGGGGAACAAATTGGGAGTGAAGAAAGAAATATGTAAATCAACTACATAAAACACTAAAGCACTAAGAGTATATGAGGTCACTGGGGCAGAGGTATAGATAGAGAGGAGAAGAAAGCCCAGAAGCAAGCTCTAAGAAACCTTGCCATTTAGAGTTTGGTTAGAGGGGGACAAGCCGTAAACAAGACTGAGAAGGAGTATCCAGGGAGGAAGGAGAAGCATGAGAATGTGAAATCAAGTAAACCAAGAAAAGAGAGCACTCTACTAGTGGATGCTACAAAGAAATCAAATGAGATGTGGAAAGAGAAGACCATTTTATTAAGCAATATAGGAGGTCACTGGTGACCTTGAAAAGAGTAGTGTCAGTGGCAGGATGACTGGAATGGAAAAATAAAAGGAAAGAATGTGAGAAGAAGTAGGATGTCAGTACAGACACGAAAAGTAAGTCCTTTTCCCAACCTTTGGGGAAACTTAACCTTCTTGCCAAATAACTTTTTAGTATTCCATTTCATGTCCACTACTTAAAAAGACATTTTTCCTGGCCAAATCAGAGCAGTTCTAGGGTGCAAATAACAGGCATTCAGAAAAGGAAAGCAAAGCAAGGTGGCAAGCTCTTGATCTGAGATGCACTCGATTCTGCAGCCCCAAAGAGCTATGACTGACCTGCCTGTGCTGTCCTCTGTTTGCTGTTGAGCCTCTGGCACATTCTCACCCTCCCATTCCATCCATTATTAATGACATCATTGTAATGAAAAAGAATTAGGGAGAATTTGGACTGCATCAAATAGGAGTTGCAACAAAATACTGTGCTATTCAATGATGAATTTTTAATTGAAACATCTAAATACAGATTTCTTCCCAAGAGATGTTCTGATTTGAGGCTGAGCTTGACGTACTTCCAAGAAACTGTCTAATTACAAATGAGGCCCTAAACATAGATGCATAGGTAAGTTTCTCATGCAGAACACAATGCAGCTTTTCTACCCATCTCCACTTGTGGGCTGGGGTTCAGAGCAAGGTGAAGCATAGATAAGCTGTGATGAGAGGTATGTCCATGAGGTCTTCAGAGGCATTTGTTGAGGTTTCACTGTCTTGGAATAGTTGAGTTTAAGTGTGATTTTTATTTTACTTTGCCTTTAAAGGGCTTGGGGAAGAGAGGCTGGTACTTAAAGCCTTTCCTAAAACAAAAACAAAAAAATCTGATTTGTTCCAAGATTTTCATGCTTGGTTGACACAGTGCCAGGAAATAATGACTCTGGATTTTAGCCTGACCTCCTGTTGACATTGCTAAAGCTGTTAGCGAAAATCTATTTATAGAAACCAAGCCACAGGTCGACTGGCCCAGGCCATGACCTAAGTTAAATTATATCTCCCTGTATTCATCTGCTAAAAGCAAGACATCACAGATGATATTTCTTTTTTTTTTTTTTTGCAATTTTTACTAATTTATTTTTGTTATAGATGTCTCTCCATTTTCCCCCCTAAACACCCTCCTCCTGATCACCTCCCCCACAGCATTGTTGTCTATGTCCATTGGTTATGCATATTTCAAAAACTGAAAATCCCCAGTGTTGTACAGAAAGTCCTCAAACCCCACAGGATGGTATACAAGTGGGAGGTCCCTGCTCCCAAATTTGTGGCTAGATTGGGTTGTACCCAAGATCTATCATTCCTCTGAAAAAGTAGCACTGCTACTAATCTACAGATGTCCGAGAACTCTTCTTCACTACTGTGTTTAAACTTAAACCATCTTTCACTGGGAATCCCTGGAAACCAATGCTTTAATCTAAAGGGACACCAGACAGAGCTTAAGTCTATAGTCTATAGGTCTGTGTCACAATTATTCCCTGATAAAAGTCACTGGTCTAAGAGATGAGGGTTTATCATTAGAATCATATTCAAGGAAACATTCTACAAGCCCAGACAGTTCTTATCCTGCAAAACACTGTCATTATCATCTATCTTTTATTAAGTGACTACTTACTATATACCTGGCATGGCGAGAAGGTTTTTACATGGAATATCTCATTTGGTTCATGAAACAAGCCTTGGAACTTGGTATTAGTATTCCCTCCATTTCTTAGGCAAGCAAACTGAGGCTGAGAAAAGGTAAATCATTTACCTGAGGGCATATATGTAATAAATGTCAGAGCTTAGATCTCAAGAGCCCAGGGTACTGCTCATGTACATTCCCTCCTCTGGAACAAAATGCCTACCTGATTCAAGAAGTAAAGCATATCATCTCCATTTGGAAGTATGCCTCCCAAATAGCCCAGGCTGGAGTATGTTTTTTTTTTTTTAACATAGAAAACCATCTACATAACAATTTGGCAAAGAAAGGGACGTCTTGGAGGTGGCCTACAAGCCTTGACCCTATGTCAGCTGTGAGTCAGCCACAGCTCTGGGTCCCTGGTCATTTGAGCAACAAAATAATGTCCTCTTTGGTGCTTTTCTCCTCCATTGGCTGATCAAGAAAAGTCAATAAGAAGAATTGCACGCTTTTGTTGGCTAGCTACAGAGTTAAATTCTTCCTAACCACAGAAAGAACACTTCTAAGACTTTTACCTCACAAAACAAATCTCTAGACAGTTAATTAAGAATTGTAAACTATACTCAAAGGTATTTTTCATCTTCTGAGTTCACAAGGAAAAAAAAGAAACCTCAATATTGAAAGAAGAACAAAATTGGGGAAATTCCCATTCCACTGGCTTGCTCTACATTGAGCTCTTCAAGTATTTCACCTCTTTTGGGGGGGGGAGGGGCATTCAACATATAACTTTTCATCTTTGAGATTGTGCTAGGCCATTTACAAGATTGAAAAAAATTTTCTTTTGCAATTTTTATGAATTTATTTTTGTTACAGACGTTTCTCCTTTTTCCACCCAGATACACTCCTCCTGACCCACCCCCCACCCCCCGCATTGTTGTCTATGTCCATTGGTTATGCATGCATGCATATAAGTTCAGTGGTTTATCTCTTCCCTCCCCCCATCGGTCTCTTCAGAGGTTTGTCACTCTGTACCCTACTTCTATGTCTCCGGGTCTATTTTGTTCATCAGTTTGTATTGTTCATTATATTCCACAAATAAGAGAGATCATGTGACATTTGTCTTTCTCTGATTTGCTTATTTCGCTTAGCATAATACCCACTGAGTCCCTCCATGTCTTCCCAAAGGATAAGACATCTCTCTTTCTTGGAGCTGCATAGTATTCCATTGTGTATATGTACCACAGCTTTTTTTATCCACTCATCTATTGAGGGACACCTGGGCTGTTTCCAAATCTTAGCTATTGTAAATAGCGCTGCTATGAACATAGGGTTACATATATTCTTTCTGATTGGTGTTTCAGGCTTCTTAGGGTATATTCCTAGAAGTGAGATCACTAGTCAAATGGCAGTTCAATTTTTAAATTTTTGAGGTAACACCATATTGTTTTCCATAGTGGCTGCACCAGTCTGCATTCTCACCAGCAGTGTACTAGCGTCCCCTTTTCTCCACACCCTTGCCAGCACTCGCCAGATGATTTGTTGATAGCAGCCATTCTGGCAAGTGGGAGGTGATACCTCATAGTTGTTTTAATTTGCATCTTTCTGAAGATTAGTGACATTGAACATTTTTCATATGTCTCTTGGTCATTTGTATGTCCTGTTTGGAGAAGTGTTTATTTAGGTCCTCTGCCCATTTTTTAATTTGATTCTTTGTCTTCCTTTTGCTGAGTTGTATGAGTGCTCTATATATTTTGGAAATTAGTCCTTTATCTGATGTATCATTGGCAATTATGCTCTCCCATACAGTGGGTTCATTTTCCATTTTGATGGTTGTTTCTTTTGCCGTGCAGAAGCTTTTTAGTTTGATGTAGTCCCATTTATTAATTTTTCCTTTGTTTATCTTGCTATAGGCATTGTATCAGTGAAAATTCTGCTGCATGTGATATCTGAGATTTTGTTGCCTACATTTTCTTCTAGGACTTTTATGGATTCATGAGTCACATTTAAGTCTTTTATCCATTTTGAGTTTATTCTCGTGTATGGTATAAGTTGGTGGTCTAGTTTCATTTTTTTTTTTTTTTTTTGCATGTAGCTGTCCAAATTTCCCAACACCATTTATTAAAGAGGCTGTCTTTACTGCATTGTATGCTCTTGCCACATTGTCAAATATTAATTGAGCATAAGGTCTTGGGTCAATTTCTCCATTCTCTGTTCTGTTCCATTGATTTATATGCCTGTTCTAGTGCCGGTATCAGGCTTTTTTGATTACTATGCCTTTATAGTATAACCTTATATGTCTATTGTCATCCCTCCTACATTGTTCTTTTTCAAGATTGATGTGGCCATTCAGGGTCATTTTTGGTTGCATATAAACTTTTGGAGTATCTGTTCTAGTTCCCTGAAATATTTTGTTGGTATTTTAATGGGGATTGCATTGAATTTATTGATTGCTTTGGGTAGTATGGACATTTTAATGATGTTTAATTCTTCCAATCCATGAACAGGTATGTGCTTCCACTTTTTTACATCTTCCTCGTTCTCTTTTTTCAATGTCCTGTACTTTTCTGAGAACAGTTCTTTTACTTCTTTGGTTAAGTGTATTCCTAGGTATCTTAGTTTCTTTGCTACAATGATAAATGGGATTGTTTTTTAGTTTCTCTTTCTGTGAGTTCATTATTGGTGTATAAGAATGTTGTCGATTTCTTGATGTTAATTTTGTATCCTGCTACTTTGCCAAATTCATTTATTGGCTCTACTGGACTTTTGATGGAGTCTTTAGGGTTTTCTATGTTCAATATCACGTTATTCGCATATAATGAGTTTTACTTCCTCCTCTCTAATTTGGATCCCGTTTATTTTTTCTTCATGTCTAATTGCTGTGGCTAAGACTTCCAGTATTATGTTAAATAACAGTGGTGAAAGTGGGCATCCGTGTCTTGCTCCTGTTATTAAGGGAAACACTTTTAGTTTTTCTGATTGAGTATGATGTTGGCTATAGGTTTTTCATATATGGCCTTTATTATGTCGAGATATGATCCCTCTTTTCCCACATTGCTGATCATTTTTATCACTAGTGGGTGCTGGATTTTGTCCAATGCTTTTTCAGCATCTACTGATATGATCAGATGTTTTTTTTTTCTTTAATTTTGTTCATGAGGTGTATCACATTTATTGATTTGCAAATATTATACCAGACTTGCATCCCTGGGATGAATCCCACTTGGTCATGGTGGATAATTTTTTTAATGTATTGCTGGATCTGATTTGCAAGTATTTTGTTAAGAATTTTTGCATCTATGTTCATCAGGGATATTGGCCTGTAGTTTTCTTTCTTTGTAGTGTCTTTACCTGTAGTGTCTTTACAGCAAATTAGAATTATGCTGGCTTCATAAAAAGAATTTAGAAGTCTTCCTTCTTCTTGGATGTTTTGAAATTGTTTGAGGAGAATGGGTGTTAGATCTTCTTTGAATGTTCAGTAAACCTCCCGGTGAAGCCATCCGGGCCTGGGCTTTGCTTTGCTGGGAATTTCTTAATTACATTTTCAATTTCCTCAGTTGTTAATCATCTGTTCAAGTTTTCTATCTCTTCCCAGTTTAGTTTCGGAGACTGTGTTTGTAGAAATTTGTCCATTTCGCCTAGATTCTCCAATTTGTTGGTGTATAATTTTTCACAGTATTTTTTAATGATACTTTGTGTTTCTGTGGTGTCAGTTGTTACTTCTCCTCTTTCCTTTCTGATTTTGTTTATTTGGGTCCTCTCTTTTTGTTTCATGATGAGTCTGGCTAAGGGTCCATCAATCTTGTCTATCTTTTCAAAGAGCCAGCTCTTTGTTTCATTGATCTTTTGAATTGTTTTTTTAGTTCCTTTGTCATTTATTTCTGCTCTGACCTTTACTATTTTTTTTCCCCTTCTACTTGCTCTGGGTTTTTCCTTTTGTTAAAGGAAAGGTTTTTCCTTCTGTTAAAGATTCTGGATCTTTAAGTTGTAGGGTTAGAAAGTCAATTAGAAAATTTTCTTGTTTCTTGTGGTAGGCCTGTATTGCTATGAACATCCTTCTCAGGAAGTTTCTTTCACCAAACTAGCACAAATCAGATCCAGCTGCTTTAGCTGAGGCCCATAGATTTTGTGTTGTTGTGTGTGCATTTTCATTGGTTTCCAGGAAGTTTTTAATTTCTTCCTTGATCTCCTTGGTAACCCATTCATTGTTTAATAACATGATACTTCTCCTCCATGTGTTTGAATGTTTTTACTAATTTTTTTTTTTTTGGTTGTTGTAATTGATTTCTAGTTTCATGCCATTGTAATCTGCGAAGATGCTTGACATGATTTGAATCTTCTTGAAACTTGTAGAGACTTAGTTTGTGTCCTAACATGTGGTCTATCTTTGAGAATGTCCCATGTGCACTTGAGAAGAATGTGAATTCTGTAGTTTTGGGGTGTAATTCCCTGAAGATATCTATTAAATCCATTTGATCTAGTGCAACATTTAGAGCCTCTGTTTCCTTGTTAATTTTTGGTCTAGAGCAGCAGTTCTCAACCTGTGGGTCGGGACTCCTTTGGGAGTCGAACAACCCTTTCACAGGTGTCGCCTAAGACATAACAGTAGCACAATTACAGTTATGAAGTAGCAACAAAAATAATTTTATGGTTGGGGGTCACCACAACATGAGGAACTGTATTAAAGGGTCGCAGCATTAAGAAGGTTGAGAACCACTGGTCTTAGAGGATCTATCCAGTTATGTCAGTGTGGTGTTGAAGTCCCCTGCTATGTTTGTATTGTTGTTGATTTCTCCTTTGAAGTCCTCCAAGAGTTTTTAAATGTATTTTGGTTCTCCTATATTGGGTGCACATATGTTTACCAAGGTTATATCTTCCTGTTGGATAGATCCTGTCAATATAATGTAGTGGTCTTTTTTGTATCTAGTTATTGTCTTCATTTTGAAGTCTATTTTATCGGATATGAGCATTGCTACTCCAGCTTTTTGTTTTTGTTTTTTTCCTTTCCATTTGCTCAGGAAACTTTTTTCCATCCCTTCACTCTCAATCTATGAGAGTCTTTTGTTGTGAGGTGGATCTCTTGTAAACAACACATACATGAGTCATGCTTTCTTACCCATTCAGCTTCTCTGTGTCTTTTGATCAAAATGTTTAATACATTTACATTTAATGTTATTATTGATATGTACTTATTTATTGTCATTTTTGTTTATTGTGGTTATAGTTTTCTTCCCATTTCTTCTACTAATTACAGCAGTCCTTTCAACATTTCTTGCAGTGCTGGTTTAGTGCTAATATATTCCCTTAGCCTTTTTTTTTTTTTTTTTTTTTTTTTTTTGTCTGGGAAGCTCTTTATTTCATCTTCTACTTTGAATGATTGCCTTGCTGGGTAGAGTAATCTTGCATTCAGATCCTTGATTTTCATTACCTTGATTACTTCATGTCATTCCTTTCTGGCCTGTAGTGTTTCTGTTGAGAAGTCCGCTTGTTGGCTTATGTGGGTTCCTTTGTAGGTAACCTATTGCTTATCTCTTCCTGCCTTTAGGATTCTCTCTTTGTCTTTAATTTTTGGCATTTTAATAATTATGTGTCCTGGGGTGGGCCTCTTTGGGTTCTTCTTACTTGGGGCTTTCTGTGCTTCTTGGGCTTGGATACTATTGTCTTTCACCAAACTAGTGCAGTTTTCTGTCACTATTTCTTCATATATATTCTCTAACCCTTGCTCATTTTCTTCTTCTTCTGGCACACCTATCATGTGGATGTTATTATGTTTCATATCTCACAGTTCTCTTAGGCTGTCTTCCTGTTTTTTATTTGTTTTTTTCTTTTTTGTTTTCTGATTCGGTGATTTTTTTCCTACCCTGTTTTCTAATTCACTGATCCAGTCTTTGGCTTCCTCTAGTCTGCTGGTTATTCCCTCCAATGTGTTCTTTATTTCTGCTATGTCATTCTTCATTTCCAGTTGGTTGGTTTTCAATGTTTCTATACCTCTACTCATGCTGTTGAGCTCTTTACTCATGCTGTTAAGCTTCCTCATGATTATTATACTGGACTCTCCCTCTGATATCTTGCTTAATTCTATGTCATTTATTTCTTCTCCTGCAGAATTATCTTGTTCTTTCATTTGAGGTTTCTTTATTTCACTATTTTGGCTGTCTCAGTGGGTTTTGGAGCCTGCCAAATTTTCCCTGTGGGTGTTGATATTCCGCTGCTTGTGGCTCCCTCTACTGGGTTTGGATGAGTGTGGGAGGACCCATGTTAAACACTACTGTCAAGTCTTACTTTCCTGGGTGGATTTTCAAGCCAAAGAAAGGTTCAGTTATCCTCTATCTTTTTGCCAGAAAGCTATAAGTCTAAGTTACTTGATGAGCCTTGATTTGTAGCCCTCAGCTGAATGAAAAATTCCTCAGCTGTAAAAGGATTTCCCGTGGGTGGAGCACTTGCTAGATATCAGACATTAGATGTTAAGGAACTTTAATTTGCATTTATCTGGCCTGACCTGGTGGTGTTGAATTCCTGGAGTAGGGGCCATTACTTCTCCTTGGGGCTCTGGGAAGGGGCTCTTTGAGTAAGATGGCTACTGTTCTGTGAGGGAGTGGTTCAATACAAGATCCTTGGTGTCCTCCCATGCAGCTCTCAGGTCTCTCCTGAGCCAGGTGCCCAGACTCTCTCCACAAAGTTCCAGTCCAGTCTGCCCTCCCTCTGCTGGAGCCCAATGTGAGTGGATGTAGCTGATTTGGTGCTTTTGAAACCCCCCCTTTCTCAGGGGGAAGAGCAAACTGCTAATACAGCCCTCATTGCTGTCCATGGGCTCCCAGCCCACCTCCACACGCCTCTGCAGTTCCTACCAGGCTCGATTTGGCATCCTCTCTGTCCCTGGTTGTACTGTCTCTCTTCCAGCTGTTCTTCAGTTTTTGTTTTATTTCCCAATGTTTTGTCTTTATTTTAGTTGTAATTCCAGTTTGGTCATGAGAGATGGTCATGTAGCTTCCATTCATTCTGCTGCCACTCCATTTTTTTTCTCGTTAAAGGTTTGTTTTGGGGTAGATGGCAGATTTGAAAGAAGAAATGCAGGCAAACTACTGGGGTAGGTAGAGATCACATTTATATCACTCCTTTGGATATCAGACTGTTGTTGAAATAACTTCTAGACCAAGTTGGTGCCGCTCCTGTCTGGTGCCACGTCCTGTCCTTGGGAGTTCATGGCCTGACCCAAGATTGAAAAATATTTATCTGAGCCTGATGAACAGTTAGTTTCTGCAAGCATTAGACCAGCCAAGATTCTTCTTTGCTCATGAAATTTATATCAATTCTACCAAAAATTCTGAGGGGGGTGGAGAAAACCTCATTTGTTTTTTCCTGTTGACTCTATACCTTCCATAAGAATCACACTATGCATTTTTCTTGAACCTTAGGGGTCAGGAGAGGTGATTGTTGATCAGAGACTGGGCAACCTGTTCCTCTTTTGGACATCAAAGTGGGCTCCAGAGCTGTGCATAAGAAAGTTGCTGGCTCACTCCCACAGCCCATGGCCAGTGATGAGGGTGTTCAGAGGCCTCCTGTGAACTCCAATGTGTTATGTGGAGTGGGATCTCACCATCTAGGCTTGTAGGTTGTGCACAACTCATTCTGGTTGATGTGAATGGCACCCTACATGTAAGACATTACATGGCAACCAAAGCCCTACAGTTAAGCCCATTTCTCAGCATGCCACTAAGCTAAGAGATCATGAGCTTGCCAGGGCTCCCAAGCTTGAATTTCCGTGAAAATAACATAAAGTATTTACCCCTGAAGCTTTATCATTTCATCTACTGTGAAGGTCTGTCAAAAACATCATTCACTAAGAATAGCCAGTGATGTGCTCCACATGGTTAATGGCAGGACATGTGAATAGTAGCAAAACCATCAGGCTAAAAAAAGGATAAACCAAACAGCCAAGTGAATCTCCACTAGGACTCCATCTAGAATGACTGGGAATGAGCCATTCTGGGGTATTCTTATTCAAATTCTAATCCTTTTAGCAAAGAGTATCACTGTAAAGAGGATGAAGGCAAAAGAGGAGGGTGAACTTCACTGCTGAGAATAATTCCCTGACTTTTCTGCCCTCAGGAACAAAGTACAAAAGGATAACATGGACAGTATTTGGCTCCCTAAGTGAACCTTTTCAAGAGCAATAGCACCTGAGATAATCTATAAAGGGGTGTCTGAAAATAATTCATGGAAAGGAGGCTGGCTGGGTACAAATTCAAAACTGAGAGTTGCCTATTAGTATTATTTTATAAATTATTTAATGAATCTACAGTGGATTTTTATTTTTGGTACCTCCTATGTGTTAGGTAAATCACAGGAACTACATTTACATCACCTCACTCAATCCACACACAATTCCATGAGGTAAGTATCATTATTCCCATTCTACCAATTCAGTAAACAAATATTTATAGAATGCCTACATGTGTCAAACACATAAATTCAGAGTAATAAGGAACTGACCCAGGATCGTAGAGCCACTAATTAGTGGAACGATACATTGAATTCATGTATTTCTGACTCCTAAGATTGTGCCCTTTCCACAAAACTACACTCTCATTCCAGCTTCCATGCTGCCCTCCATTATCCAAAAGATCTGTATGGAACATTGCCATCTTCAAAGTTCCCAAAATATAATTTGCCATTTTCTCCTTCCTGTCTGCTCATTAAAAAGTCCTTGTTGATCAAAATAGATCCAGGGTCATGGAAGTAGGGAACAGACTGACACATCTCAGAGGGATGGGGGGTGGGAAGGGTGGGAAGAAATAAACCAATGTACTTATGTGCATATATGCACAACTGATGGAGATGGACATCAGGTTGGGAAAAGCAGGAGGAGAGTGGGAGCAGGGAGGAGGGGGTCAACGAGGGAAAAAGGGTGGACATCTATAATACATTCAACAATTTAAAAAAAGGGGGTAAAAGTCCCTGTCAGAAATAAATACAAGATAATATGGAGCTCTTAGACTTAAAGCACATGAAAATTGAGAATGTGGAAAAAGTCAACTGAGACTCAAGACATGAGCTCTAGTCCTTCTACCCATTAAGGTTCCATGTGACCTTGGGCAAATCACTTTGGTTATTAAGTCTTAGTCTCCTCATTACTCTTTATAGAAAGAGAAGATTAATGCTCTTTACAGGATTACAATAAGTCATTATGGGAGTCTATGAGCTATTTTAACATTTCAGTAAGTCTAAAATGAATTGTAAAGATCCCTGAGAGCTAGCTGATCCCAGGCCAACTTAACCATCAAGTACCTTTTCTTTGGGAAGAAATTATCAGTTTACTGTGGTCAAATTGGTTATTTCATGCTGACCAGATGCTTTCATGGGCAGTTATCAATGGCTCTGAGCAAAAAACAATGGGAGATTTCGGAAATGGCGGTGGAGTGAATGGAAGCTACACAGACGATATCCCAGGACCAAACGGGAATTACAACTAAAATAAAGACAAATCGTCAGGAAAAAGCAACAGAAAAGCAGCAAGAGAGGATCATACAAACAGAGACACTGAATGAGCCTGGTAGGATCTGCGGAGGCGCGTGAGGGTGGTGGGCTGGGAGCCCAAGGACAGTAGTGGCCTGAGCTGTGAGCAGCTGCAGTGCCCGCCCTCGGGGTTAAGAGCCCCAGCTGCTCCACAGTGCAGAGGGCCCGGACAGAGCGCTAAATAGCCAAAGTCACTCACCTGGGGCTCCGGCAGAGGGAGGGCGGACTGGACTGGAACTCTTTGGGGACACCTGGGATTTGGAGGGAGCTCAGAGTTTGTGCTGAGCTATGGCCACAAAGGACAGTGGTGGCCAGCCCCTCCTTCCCAGTTATGCAGAAGGGCAGCCAGGTTTACACCTTCCCTGAGCTGTGGCAGCCCCTCCCTCAGAGATTCCCAGGTGAGGCAAAGAGGTAAAGAAATGCAAGTTGAGGCTCATTAAAAACCAGCATTAGCCCCACCCTCGGGAAATCCTCTTACACTATAAACACCTGAGGGAGTTTCTCACTCAACTGAGATCTTAAGGCTTTTCAAGTAACCGAGGCTAATAGCCTCCAGGCAAAAAGCTAGAGCATAACTGAACCTTTCCTAGGCTTGCAAATCTATCCAGTAAAGTGAGACTTGACAGTGGTGTTTAAGAAGGGCCCTCCACGCTCATCCAAAACCAGTAGAGGGAGCTGCAAATAGCAGAACACCAACACCCAAAGGAAAATTTGGCAGGATCCAAAACCCACTGAGATAGCAAAAATGGTGAAACAAAGAAACAAATCCCAAATGAAAGAACAAGAGAATTCTACCGAAGATGAGATAAATGAAATGCAGTTAAGCAAATTATCAGAGGTAGAGTTCAGAGCTGGGATCTTGAGGAAACTAAACAGCATGAGTAAGGATATCGACACCATGAAAACCAACCAAGTGGAAATAAAGAATGACATACCAGAAATAAAGAACACATTGGAAGGACTGACCAGCAGAGTAGAGGAAGTGGAGGGCAGGATCAGTGAATTAGAAGACAGAGTAGAAAAAATCAATCAATCAGAAAAACAAAAGAAAAAAAAACAATTAAAAAACAAAAAGATAGCTTAAGAGAAAGAACTGTGGGACAACTGGAAACGTAATAACATTCGCATCATAGGAGTCCCTGAAGAAGAAGGAAATGAGCAGGGGTTAGAGAATATATTTGAAGAAATAGTGACAGAAAACATTCCTAACCTGGTGAAGGAAGAAGGCATTCAAGTTCAAGAAGCACAGAGAGCCCCAAGTAAGAAGAACCCAAACAGGCCCACATCAAGACACATAACAATTAAAATGCCAAAAACTAAAAACAAAGAGACAATCCTAAAGGCAGCAAGAAATAAGCAACAGATTACCTACAAAGGAAACCCCATAAGGCTATCATCTGACTTGTCAACAGAATCACTACAGGCCAGAAGGGAATGGCATGAAGTAATCAAGGTCATGAAAAACAAGGATCTGAATCCAAGATTACTCTATCCAGCAAGGCTATCATTCAAAATAGAAGGTCAAATAAGAGCTTCCCAGTCAAAAAAAAAAAAAAAAAAAAGGCTAAGGGAATATATTAGCACCAAACCAGCACTGCAAGAAATGTTAAAAGGGCTACTGTAATTAGTAGAAGAAATAGGAAGAAAAATATAACCATATTGAACAAAAATGGCAATAAATAAGTACATATCAATAATCACCTTAAATGTAAATGGATTGAATGCTCCTATAAAAAGACACAGAGTAGCTGACTGGATAAGAAAGCATGATTCACATATATGTTGTTTACAAGAGATCCACCTCACAAGAAAAGACTCACATAGTTGAAAGTAAAGGGATGGAAAAAAATCTAGCAAGCAAACGGAAAGGAAAAAAAGCTGGGGTAGCAATACTCATATCTCATAAATTAGATTCCAAATTGAAGACCATCACTAGAGACAAAGGAGGTCAATTCATAATATTGAAAGGGTCTATCCAACAGGAAGATATAACCTTGGTAAACATATATGCACCCAATATAGGAGCACCAAAATATATTAAAAATCTTCTGGAGGACTTCAAAGGAGAAATCGACACCAATACAATCAGAGCAGGAGACTTCACCACCCCACTGACATCACTGGATAGATCCTCTAGACAAAAAATTAACAAGGAAACAGAAATTCTAAAGGAAGCACTAGATCAAATGGATTTAATAGATATATACAGAGAATTACACCCCAAAACTCCAGAATTCACATTCTTCTCAAGTGCACATGGGACATTCTCAAAGATAGACCACATGATAGGACACAAACGAAGTCTCTACAAGTTCAAGAATATTTAAATCATATCAAGCATCTTCTCAGATCACAATGGCATGAAACTAGAAATCAATTGCAACAAGAACACGCAAAGACATTTGAACACATGGAGGCTAAATAGCATGTTATTGAACAATGAATGGGTTACCATGGAGATCAAGAAAGAAATTAAAAACTTCCTGGAAACTAATGAAAATAACACACAACAACACAAAATCTATGGGATGCAGCGAAAGCAGTTCTGAGAGGGAAATTCATAGCACTACAGGCCCACCTCAAGAAAGAAGAAAAATTTCTAATTGACTACCTAACCTCACAACTTAAAGAACTAGAAAGCAAAAAAAAAAGAAAACCATAGAGCAAGTAGAAGGAAGGAAATAGTAAAGATCAGAACAGAAATAAACGACATGGAGACCAAAAAAACAATTCAAAGGATCAATGAAACAAAGAGCTGTTTCTTTGAAAAGATAAACAAGATTGATGGACCCTTAGCTAGACTCACCAAGAAACAAAGAGAGAGAACCCAAATACACAAAATCAGAAATGAAAGAGGAGAAGTAACAACTGACACCACAGAAATACAAAGGATCATTAACAAATACTATGAACATTTATATGGCCACAAATTCGACAATCTAAGCGAAATGGACACATTTCTAGAAACACATAGTCTCCCAAAACTGAACCAGGAAGAGATAGAAAACTTGAACAGGCCAATAACAACGAAGGAAATTGAAGATGTAATCAAGATCCTCCCAGCAAACAAAAGCCCAGGCCCTGACGGCTTCATGGGGGAGTTTTACCGAACATTCAAAGAAGAACTGATACCAATTATCCACAAACTATTCCAAAAAATGCAAGAAGGAAGACTTCCAAACTCGTTTTATGAGGCCAGAATAATTCTAATTCCAAAACCAGAAAAAGACACTACAAAGAAAGAAAACTACAGGCCAATATCCCTGATGAACATAGATGCCAAAATCCTGAACAAAATACTAGCAAATCGATCCAGCAATACATCAAAAAAATTATTCACCATGACCAAGTGGGATTGATCCCAGGGATGCAAGGCTGGTACAATATTCACAAATCAATAAATGTGATACATCACATAAACAAAATGAAAGATAAAAACCACATGATCATATCACTAGATGCTGAAAAAGCATTTGACAAAATCCAGCACCCATTTGATAAAAACACTCAGCAATTTGGGAATAGAGGGATCATATCTCAACATTATAAAGGCCATATATGAAAGACCTTCAGCCAACATCATACTCAATGGACAAAAACTAAAAGCATTTCCCTTGAGAACAGGAACAAGACAAGGATGCCCACTTTCACCACTCTTATTTAACATAGTACTGGAAGTCTTAGCCACAGCAATCAGACATGAAGAAAAAATAAAAGGGATCCAAATTCGAAAGGAGGAAGTGAAACTGTCATTATTTGCAGATGACATGATATTATACATAGAAAACCCTAAAGACTCCATCAAAAATCTACTAGACTTATTAAATGAATTTGGCAAAGTAGCAGGATACAAAATTAATGTCAAGAAATTGATGGCATTCTTATACACCAATGATGAACTCACAGAAAGAGAAATTTTAAAAAAATCCCATTTACCATCACAGCAAAAAAAATTAAGATACCTAGGATAAACTTAACCAAAGAAGTAAAGGACCTATTTGCAGAAAACTACAGGACATTGAAAAAAGAAATAGAGGAAGACATAAAAAAGTGGAAGCTCATACCTTGTTCATGGATTGGAAGAATTAACATCATTAAAATGTCCATACTACCGAAAGCAATCTACAGATTTAACGCAATCCCCATCAAAATACCAATGATATATTTCATAGAAGTAGAACAAATGCTTCAAAAGTTCATATGGAACCAAAAAAGACCCCGAATCGCTACAGTAATCTTGAAAAAGAAGGACAAAGTAGGCGGGATCACAATACCAGACATCAGGTTATACTATAAAGCTACTGTAATCAAAACAGCATGGTACTGGCACAAGAACAGGCACATAGATCAATGGAATAGAACAGAAAACCCAGAAATTGACCCAAAATATTATGCTCAATTAATATTCAACAAAGTTGGCAAGAGCATACAATGGAGTAAAGAGAGCCTCTTTAATAAATGGTGTTGGGAAAATTGGACAGCTACATGCAAAAAAATGAAACTAGACCATCATTTTACACCATACACAAGAATAAACTTAAAATGGATAAAAGACTTAAATGTGACTCATGAATCCATAAAAACCCTACAAGAAAATGTAGGCAACAAAATTTCGGACATCATACACAGCAGAATCTTCACTGATATATCACCTAAGGCAACAGAAACAAAGGAAAAAATGAACACATGGGACTACATCAAACTCAAAAGCTTCTGCACAGCAAAAGAAACAACCATCAAAGTGGAAAGGCAACCCACTGTATGGGAGAGCATACTTGCCAATGATATATCAGATAAGGGATTAATTTGCAAAATACATAGAGTGCTCATACAATTCAACAAAAGGAAGACAAAGAACCCAATTAAAAAATGGGCAGAGGATCTAAATAGACACCTCTCCAAACAGGACATACAAATGACCAAGAGACATATGAAGAATGCTCAACATCACTAATCATCAGAGAGATGCAAATTAAAACCACAATGAGGTATCACCTCACACCTGTCAGAATAGCCGCCATCATCAAAGCACCAAACAACAAATGCTGGCGAGGGTGTGGAGAAAAGGGGACCCTAGTACACTGCTGGTGGGAATGCAGACTGGTGCAGCCACTATGGAAAACAATATGGTGTTACCTCAAAAAATTAAAAATTGAATTACCATTTGACCCAGTGATCCCACTCCTAGGAATATACCCTAAGAAGCCTGAAACACCAAACAGAAAGAATATATGTACCCCCATGTTCATAGCAGCACTATTTACAATAGCTAAGATATAGAAACAGCCCTAGTGTCCATCAGTAGACGAATGGATAAAAAAGCTGTGGTACATATACACAATGGAGTACTATGCAGCTGTAAGAAAGAAAGATCTCTTATCCTTTGCGACGACATGGAAGGACCTGGAAACTATTATCCTAAGTGAAACAAGCCAAGCAGAGAAAGACAAATATCATATGATCTCACTTATTTCTGGAATATAATAAACATGACAGTCTGAGGAACAGGGTAGTCCCAGAGACGTGGAAGTAGGGTACAGACTGACAATTGCCAGAAGAGGGGGTGGGGGATGGGAGTGTTGAACCACAGAACTTGTAGGCGTGTACTCATAACCAATGGACATGGACAACAAAACTGGGGATGGGGTAGGGAGGGAGGGGGAGGAGGGTGTCAATGGGGGAAAAGGAGAAACATATGTAACAAAAATAAATTAATAATAAAAAAAAAGAAACATCGATGAAAGAGAACATCGATTGGCTGTCTCCTGCATGCCCCCCACTAGGGATTTGGCCCACAACTTGGGCATGTCCCCTGACCAGGAATTGAACCAGCGACCTCTTGGTGCATGGGTTGATGCTCAACCACTGAGCCACACCAGCCGGGCAGATTTTCGAATTTTTGATGAGAAATTTCCCTAGTCTTTGAAATTCAAAAGTCTAGGGACACTCATCCAAATAATTGACTTGACTCTTCTTTGTTAACCTCTTTGCAATGTAATCCCTTTGTTACACGTACTTAATATGTTATATATTTAATTAAACTTACTAGATGTCATTCTATTAACTCCATTCCCTTCAACAATCATACCACAAAAATGGAAAAATCAGAATGTCTGTTGTTTTAATCTATACAATGCCTAAACTTTATCAGGTATATTGATAGGTGCCTAGTAAATACTGTCCAATGCTGGTATTAAAAGATCTTGTTTCCATTTCAAAAGGGAAGTCATAAACCAAAGAATTTATATGCATATATGCACAACCAATCCACATGGACATTAGGCTGGGGAAGGCAGAGGGGGGTGGGAGTGGGAAGGAGGGGGGGGTCAATGGGGAGAAAAGGGGAACATCTGTAATACTTTCAACAATAAAAAAAATAAAATACTGTAGGAAATAAAAAAAATAAAATAAAAATAAAAATAAACAATGGGAAAATAAATTACGATGTGATAAATGTAATTTGTTTAGTAGGCCAGATATTTCAAATAAGGAAATGCAGGGAGAAATTAATTAAAGGTGCCCTTGGTGATAAAAACTTTTGGAGTCCCTAGAATGGGTCATCTCCAAGGGCACTTCCAGCTAGAAAATCTTCTAAAGCACTCCTGAGCTGCTGGCAAAACATAGGCTGCATCTTAGAATCTGGCAGGCTAATTTCAGAATAAAAAATTAAAGTGCAGCTTCTATGTTGCTGCTCCTCAAATATGCTTAGATACTAAATTTTTTAGTGGCTGAAAAGCAGTGGCAATTTTCTCATTAGTATTTTTATATTCAGAAAAGAGGTAATCTGAAATTTTAAGAATAAACATTTCCTACCACTCCACCACCACCATGGGATTAATAAAATTATTTAAATTTTGGAAATCCATCTATCCTTCTGTTCTTCTTTCTGGTCCTATGTATTGAAGTGCCAAATATTTATCCCATACAGTTTTCTTTTCCCCAGTTTACTTTTCAGAAAAGTTGTTGGTTGCCATTGCTCTAAGGATTCTGTTCTTGTTGGTGGTGGGCAGGCTGAGATGAGGTATTAAGTAAGTGTACAGAGGCAGCCCACACTGAAAAGAAGTCAGAGTGAATCTTCAAGGAACATCCTAGGAAAACATAGCTGCCATAGTCAGAAAAGTAGAGTCCCATGATGGACCTGTAGTGTAATGTAAGGCTTGGACTTTCATTTCCTACATCTTTATATCCAAAATAGTGTTCTTCACTGCTGTTCAGGAGGAGTCCATGGGACATTCACTGAGCCTCTTCGTAGGCAAAGTTTTAAGTCCTAAAAGCATGGGGAGCCATTAGTATGATCTGTGTAAGGACTGCTCCTCTGCTCCTCTAGCACAGTTGCTGACTTCCTCCATCAGGCATAATGAGGGTAATTTGTAGGCAGCAGCAGCAGAAGTTGTTGGATGTCTACAGATCATTCAGGCAGTAGAATATGAAGGAGGTAGTTTTGTTCAGTTTTCCTTGATAGCTTCATGAACAGTGGGGACTATTCCTAGTAAAAACAGAGCTACCTACCCAAGGCTCTATATTATTATGCTTATCAACATCACTTGCCAACAGTACAGCATTCAGGAACTGAGACTTATATTGGTGAGTATGTTTTCAATTAAGTGATTATGCATAAGCTAAAATAGTAGGTATATGGAAACAAGATTCAGTGGTTTAGAGACATAGGAAGTCAGAAATAGTTTTGTATCAGGAATAAGCAAAGAAAGCATCCTCTGTACACTCACAGTGACTATGGGCTACCTCCACAGAAGTTTGGCTTATACCGCAAGCTTTTCATCTGACTGTAGGAGACTATTAGCTAATTAGATGTTGTGGATAAATTGACAATTTCACATCCCAGGTACATATTCCAATGCATTTTTCTAAGATTATTATTTATTTTTAATTAATCTATTTCCTCAGTTAAAGATCTGTAGTGATTAAAAGCAATAGTATGGTGTCAATTTGGATGATTTCAAGTTCTAACTCTGCCACTTACTCTCTATGGAAACTTGGGAAAGTTACTTAACAGCTCCAAGCCTCAGTTTTCCCATTTGTAAGGTGGGTATGATGATATGTCTCTTGCAGAGTTCTTGTGAGGATTAGAAATAATGCAAAGACAGCAGTTGACATATGGCTAATGTTCAGTAAATGGTGGCTATTTGTTACGAATTATTAACAAGAGGAAATCATTAGATGGAAGGCTGAGATATGGACTGAATTCACCAACTAGTCTATTTCACACAGCCTAGGGAGAAAAGAGTCACTGTATCTTGAATAGCATCCACTGGGCATTGGAAACTAGTAAGCAATTATTTTTGGCCCCAATTTGACTTACAAATTTTTCCAAAAGGACAAAATGCTCAACAGTTCAAAGTATATAAACATAGTGTGTTAGATTTATAAAGAGGAATTTAGCAAGGGAGTCAGGAGTGGTCAAAAGACTTGGGAGTGCTTTGCCTCCATTTAACATCTGTGAATTTCAATTTTCACATCTGGAAAGTAGATATAACAATCCCTGACTGATCACTTCAATATGTTTTTGTGAAAATAAAATGAAATATAGAAGGCCCATATAAACTGTAAAGAATTTAACAGTAGGAAGCATTGCTATTATCACCAACATCATCATTTTCAACTGGTCCTCCAATCTTTTGAAAAATATTTTGTCATTTGTAGTACCAACACCCATTCCTCTGCAAAGAATTCATCATTAGGAAATGAACTATTCACTGGTAGAAATAGTATCACAAAATATGTTGCAATCATAGGAAACGTACAGAGCATTGGATGCTCCTGACTTTCCCTATTTACTTTCTGACCACTTAGAGAGTTTGAGAACAAAACTGAATGAGAACAATGCATATAAACAGACCATTTTTGGTACTACTAGCCAATGTTTTGTGACAAAGCTAACTGAAACTTATTTCAGAGGCACTAAGAAAAGTCTGAATCACTTCATTACACAAGCATAGCTAAAAAGGCTCTCTATATCATCACCTCCCAATTATTTTTTTTCAATTTATAATTAATCACTTTGACATCACCATTTCCTAATTCTTCAGTTTTGCAATTTACATGACAAGCTTTAAAATAGAAGCAGCGAGTGTGACAATACTAGAAAGAATGTATGACTATATGATAAATAAAAATACGAATAAATGATGATTGTGAACATCTAGAAACTCTTTTGTAAAAGCATTTGTCATCCATTTTAATACAGTAGCTTGAAATTAAAAATAAACATGCCTTGTTTTTCAATTTCAGATAAGGGATGCCTGTGGAAATGGCATGGCTTTACAATCAGACAGATTTATAGTCAAATCCCAACTCTAGTACTTACTAGTTTTGTGCCTTTGAGCAAATCATTTAACCTCTCTCAGTCTTAATTTCCACATCTGAAAAAAGAGGGTATAAATATCTACTTTGCTGAGAGATTATGAGAAATAAATATAAAATCCCAGTATAGTGCCTGGCACATGGTAGGTGTAAAACCATGAGCCTAAAGTCTTAACCCTTAGAAGATGTAATATTTGGAGAACTAATCCTATACAATGAATTCATCACAAAGTGATCTGCAAGCCTTTTGATCCTGATCATACAACTATAGGCCTGTTAAGAGCCAAATTGTGGCCCTGGCCGGTTTGGCTCAGTGGTTACAGTGTTGGCCTGGGAACCAGAGAGTCCCGGGTTCGGTTCCCACTAAGGGCACGTACCTCAGTTGCAGTTTGTTCCCAGCCGTGCTTGAGGTCGTGTGGGTGGCAACCACTCGATGTGTCTCTCTCACATCGATGTTTCTCTCTCTTTCTTCCCCCTCACCCCCTCCCGCTCTATCTGAAGATAAATGCAAAAATGTCCTCGGGTGAGGATAAAAAAATAAAAAATAATTTAAAAAAAGAGCCAAATTGTGTGTGCCCAAAATTCATATATTGAAGTGCTAACTCCAAATATCTCAGAAGGTGCCTGTATTTGGAAATAAGGCCTTTAAAGTGGTAACACAATTAAAATGAGGTCATTAGGGTGAGGTCATAATCCAATATGACTGGTGTCCTTATAAGAAGAAGAAATTTGGATGCACATATACACTTATACAGAGGGAAAACCACATGAAAACACAGGAGGAAGATAGCCACCTGCAAGCCCAGGGAAAAAAACTTCAGAATGAAACCAAACCTGTTGACATCTTGATCTTGAACTTCTTGCCCCCAGAACTGTGAGAAAATAAATGTCTGTTGTTCAAGTCATCCTACCTTAAGTATTTTGTTATGACAGCCGTAGCAAATGAATATAATAGCTTATCTAGAAAGAGGGACCAGGCATATTATACTTATTAATTCTCCATGCTAACCACAGTATAAGTCAATGCTTAGAAACACTCCAGTGTGATTCCTCAGAAAGGCTCTCAAGCCCTGGCTGGTGTAGCTCAGTTGGTTGATTGTTATACCATGCACCCAGAGGTCACCAGTTCAATTCCCTGTCGGAGCACATGCCTGGGTTGTGGCTTGATCTGCAGTAGGGTGTGTGTAGGAGGCAGCCGATGGATGTTTCTCTCTCACATTGATGTTTCTATCTCTCTTTCCCCCTCCCTCTCTAAAAAAATCAATAAAACATATAATTTTTAAAAAGCTCTCAAATAATTCTGATGGTATACCTGGAAAAGGAGAGAATGGACTAAAAGTAATGAGATTATGTTACTATTAACCTTTAAGAAAGATTGGTGAGGGTGAGGACTCAGAGTCCAGTCAACCAACAAGAACTCAGGACATGCTGAGCTCTCAACTTGTGGCCTGTCAGTGAAGACTCCAGGAAAGGAAAAAACAAAACAAACAAAAACAATGAGAAAAAACAAACAAACAAAAAAAAACAAAAACAGAAATCCTCAAAGGATGAGGCATTTGAGAGATGTCTTTGACGAAGAAAGATCAGAATACCAGGTGTAGGAATTTTGGCTTTATCATAACATGTGGCCAAGTGTAAGGATGTTCCAGTGTCATGTATGGGAGCTGTGCATACAGAAGAGGAGTCTAACTAATTTCCAAAATTCCTGTTCCATACTTAGCCACTGAGACATAATCCATCCCAAATTTTACAACTCTGGAGTTTAGGGGCTAAAAACAGATGTCCCCATATCTCTTTTATAACTCAATTTACAAACTTATGGTTACAAATCCCACTGTAGAAAACTGGGCTCCTTATACCCTCAATTGGGAAAGTTAGACTCGAACATTGTTTGTCTCTACCATTGGTAGGTACTGCATTCTGTCTTAGAGTATACAAAGTTAACTGCAGACCTATCCATGCTCTCCCCAACCCCTGAACTAGTAATAACAAAATGACTGCTCTTAATACAAAATTAATACAATCTGAGGCAGAATGACTGACTCATTTTAGAGGGGGAGGGAGATTCATATATATGGACACAACAGCTCTATTAAGTAGGTGTTATTATTCCCATTGAATAGATGATAAAATCCAGTCTCTAGCTGGCCAGAATTAGAGCCAAGATTTCTCTAGTACCAAAGTTTATGATATTTCTACACCAGCATCAAGAAAAATGAGAAATTATATCTAGTTGGGGAGACCTGGGAAGATGTCATATTTGAGCTTGACCTTGAAAAACGGTGCATTGATTTCTTAGGGTTGCCATTGTTATTTTTTAATTATCACAAATTGGGTAACTTAAAACAACAGAATTTTATTCTCACACAGTTCTGGAGGATAGATGTCCAAAATCCAGGTGTTGACAGAGCTATTTTACCTCTGAAGGCTCTAGGGAAGCATCCTTCCTTGTCTCTTCCTAGCTTCTGGTGGTTTCAAACAATCCTTGGTGTGCCTTGGCTTGAAGCCATATAACTCCAGTCTCTGCCTCTGTCTTCACCTGGCATTTTCCTCTGTATGTCTGTGACACTGTGTTGTCAATGATTTCTTATAAGGATAACAGTCATTGGATTAGGGCCCACCCTAATTCAATATGACCTAATCTTAACTAATTATATCTACAAAGAACTTATTTCCAAATAAAGTCATATTATGAGGTTCCAGGTGGACATGAATTTTGAGGGCACACTATTCAACCCAGTATAAATGGATACTCTTTCATCAGACAGATGTGGGCAGAAAGCCTTCTCAAGTGTGCAGGGTAGGGTGGGGGACAGCAGGAGCAAATATGCAGAAATAGGAAAAGATGGGAATTATGTGGAGAACAGTAAATGATTTACACCAACAAAAAAAGAGATAAGGCTATAAAGGTAGGTTGCGATCAGAGCATAAAGAGCCTAGAGTGAATATCACTTCAACAAATGTAGCTCCAAAGGCTTGATTAAAGACTTTGATGTCTTCAAAATGCAGCAAGAATGCTTAGCCAATAGCCTTTAATTCTTTGGTAGGAGTTTTCACTCTGAAAGCAGTAGCAGTAACAGAAAGCAATTTACAAGCATAAACCTCTATTTTCTCTACCCACCACAACAGGAAGATGTTAAAATAGAAGATATTAAAAGGGGAAATGTATGGAGTAAATGCCACTTTCTTCTCCATTACATAGAATAAACAGAAAGTGTGTTTTCATCATTCAGACATGTCAAATAGCCAGAAATACTTCTCTACTATTTAGGAACGCATTGAGTCAATGAGTGATCTGCAAATGGCCTCACACATCAAACAGATATATTTTGTGAATATAATTCTCTAACACAGAGAAGAAATCATTAAAAAATTATTTTCCTGCCCAGCCAGTGTGGCTTAGTTGTTGAGCATCGATCCATGCACCAAGAGGTTGCCAGTTTGATTCCTGGTCAGGCCACATGCCCAGGCTGTGGGCCAAATCCCCAGTGGAGGACATGCAGGAGACAGCCAATTAATGTTCTCTCGTATCGATTGTTTCTATCTCTCGCTCTCTCCCTTCCTCTCTCTCCAAAATCAATAAAGAAAAGAAAAAAAAAACAACTTAAAAATTATTTTCCTCTTTTAGGATGTAACTCATTTGAAATTTGATATCTCAACTTTGTTATTACATATAAAAGAAATAATACAAGCCACTAAAAATATGAGGCTAATCAATAACTACCATTTTTGAGGGCCTACTATGTGCCAGATTGTGTGCTTATATCACATGTAAAACTCACAAAATATTCACCAGTACTTTCTTAAACTCCATTTCACACATGATATAAGTGAGGCTCACAATTAATATGTCCAAAAATTCTAGTTATATGTTTGTTTCATCTCAAAGTTCCTGCTGTTTTCACTGTACAGCATTGAGTTAAAAACCTTCCATTCATTTATGTTTAACCACATTTTACCAGCATGTTGCCATTTGTGAAATGCATTACATGTAGTCTTTCATGAAATTTCAGATTTCAATAAAATTGTCCTCTATTCCAGGAAGTAGTATAATCATGTTTGCCATATTCATATCTGTGCTGAGAGATCCTGTTATTAGCATTAATCAACACTATAAAGATATGATTTTATAATTATATATAAAGAAATATGTTTATAGCTACAGCCTTTCTCTTCATGGTGGGTCATATCTATGTTCAATGATTCTGTTAGAAGTCTGCTAAGGAGAAAAAAAAGGTAATTCTTCCTTTATTTGCCTCTAGCATAAAGAACTCTTGCTGAGATTGGTATAACATAAAGTTAAAGTATTATATCTACTGCAAATACCATTTGTGGAGGGCTATGTGTTATACCTTATGCTAAGAAGTGGTCATACAATTATTCATTTAATACTCATAATTACCCTATGAGAAAGCAGGTGGCATTATCCCCTTTATACAAATGAAAGAACGAACTCACAGAAAGACCAAGTAACTTGCTCAAGGTCACACTGCTGGAAGGTATTGAAGCCAGGATATGAATTCAGGTCTGTTGAACCTCAAAGCCATCCTGTTGAATTCTGCAATATACTCCCTCCCATCACCTCTTTCTGATAAAAATTTTCTGATGAATTAATGCATCCATTATAAAAAATAAGGTCAAGAAAGGGTATATGTTATAGTGGTTAAAATGGAGGCTTTAGAAGACACCACAGGAGAATATCTTCATGGCTTTGAGGTTGGCAAATATTTCTTAGGACACAGGAAGTATGAATGATAAAAGAAACAAAATCAAACTAAAAGATCCTGTCTATCAAAAGAGCAGAGGAAGAATAAGCAAGCCAGTCTGGGGAAAAATATTCACAAAACATATATCTGATAGAGAACTTATATCCAGATATAAGATATATAAATAACTCCTACAACTAAATAGTAAGAATATAAACAAGAAAATAAAAAATAGGCACAAGACTTAAACAGGCACTTCACGAGGAAAATATATGCATGGCCAAAAAAGACATGGAAAAATGCTCACCAAAGACATAGCCAGGAAAATACTAATTTAAACCATAATAATACCAAAACACACCTGTTAGAATGGCTAAAATTTAAAAGACTGCAAATATCAAAGTGCTGACAAAGATGTGGAGCACCCACAACTCTCATACATTGTTTGGGGCAGTCTATTTGGAAATATGTTTGGCAATTTCTTGAAATGTTAAACATACTCTTTCCATATCACCTAGGAAATCCATATCAAGGTAAATATTGAATAGAAATGAAAATATCTGTCTACAAAAAGACCAAAACAAATGTTATATGTAATAGCCCAAAACTGAAAACCACCCCTATGTCCATCAATAGAAGAATGATGAACAAACTGCTATATTAACCCTGGCCAGTTTGGTTCAGCGGTTAGAGCGTCAACCTGCGGACTGAAGTGTCACAGGTTCGATTCTGGTCAAGAGTACATACCTGGGGTGCAGGTTTGAAGGTTTGATTCCCCAGTCCCAATGAGGGTTGTGAAGGAGGCAACCCATCGATGTGTCTCTCTCACATCTATGTTTCTCTCTCTCTCTCTCTCTCTCCCTTTCCTTCTCCCTCTCCCTCTCTCCCTTCCACTCTATCTAAAAAGCAATTTAAAAAAACCTACTATATCCGTACATTGGAATGCTAGTTAATGATTAAAAAAGAACTATTGGTACACATAACAACATGGGCTCATGCTGAGTGAAAATAAACAAGGAACTTCATAACATGTAATTCCATTTATATGAAATTCTAAAAAAGATAAAACTAACCTATGATGAAAATATTAAAAAAAGAAAAACTTTTGTCTCCACAGTGGATGGAGAAGTTGACTAGGAAAGAACAAAAGGGAACATTCTAGAGGGATGGAAATGTTCTATATCTTGATGAGGTTGTGGGTTACACAGATGTAAGCATTTGTCATAAAATTGTACACTAAATATTGGTACATTTCATTGTATGTAAATTTAACTTAAGTCAAAGGTGTGTGTGTATAAGAATTACTAAAAAGTGAGCTTTAAAATCAGACACACTTGGGTTGAATCCAGGTCCCATCATGTAACATATCCCACAAGTATTTATTGAGCCTCTGTTATATGTCAGGTACTGTTCAATTACTAGGGATCAGCAGAACCAAAACAGACAAAAGATACTGTCCTCAGAAAGTTGTTTGGCTACTTTGCTAAGGGTAAAGAATAAGTCACTGAAGGATTTTAATAGAGGGAATAAGGTAATCCAATTTGCATACTCAAAAGATTGTGCTCATCTCTGTTCAATAAATGAAGATCACTTATCAGTTGTGTTGCCTTAGGTAAGTCACTTTACCTCTCCGAGCTTTCTCTTTGTTTTAAAATTGGGAAAAATATTAATATCTATCTCAAGGATTATCATAAGGATTATGGAAATATAGGTAGCAACTGACATTTAGAAGGTGCTCAGTATCTATTATTATGACCTACCCTGAGATATTTCTTTCTAGTCCATTACATGAATTGTTAAACTTTATTAATTCAACTGCATTCATAAAAGAGAAAATGTATTTACAAGTTTTTTTTTTCCTTTATTGATTTTTAGAGAGAGAGGAAGGGAGAGGGAGATAGAGATAGAAACATCAATGAGAGGGAACATCGATTTGCTGCCTCCTGCATGCCCCCCACTGGGGATTGGGCCCACAACCTGGGCATATGCCCTGACTGGGAATCGAACCGGTGACTTCCTGGTGCTTGGGTTGATGCTCAACCACTGAGCCACACCAGCCAGGCTGCATTTTTAAAATTATCTGAGTGATCATCTGGGGAAGGCAATATAAAGCAGATCTCTCAAAGTTCACCCTGTTCTGGTATTACATCCCCTAGAATTGGTCATCAAGCCACTAAAGTAGGAACAAAAGGAATTCTCCATGGGGAATAATCTCATCTTTGTGGTCTTCTAGAGAATGTGTAAGAATTCTTTGATTTTCTGTGTGAAAATCATCATGTTTGAGCAGTAGTGCTCCTTAATAATGAGAGAGTAATAAGTTCTAAGACTGAAGGAAGTCAGGGATGGGAGGTTCTTTAAACTCTCCTCCATCAGTCCCCACACCTGACTATGTGTTAAAATCACCTGAGGAGCTTGAAATATACTATAGAACTGTGACTATATTCTAGATCTCCTCAATCAGACAGTCTGGGAGGGGCACCTGCGCATCTGTACTTTGAAAAAAAGAAGAAAATAACTTTTTAAGATGATTTTGATATGTTCAAGTCCTAGATAAATATATAGAATAACTGTTCAAGGGCAAAATTCTCCCTCCCTAATGGAGAAACTGAAACCTAACAGAGAAGAGGGAACTAAGTCATGATTCACACAGTAGTTAGTGATTAAACTTGTGCTCTTATACCCATGTCCTGCCACATTTCCCATGTTCTCTCCATGCAATAAGGATATATGTGACTGGTGATGAATATAACATTCAGATTACAAACTCTGTTTTATGGTTCTGAAGAAGGTAACAAAGAAAGCAAATGGTTGGTGCTCTCTTTTACTCCTCAAAACACTCTTCTAATTTGGACATTACTTTCTCCATTTTGATAGATAAGGGAATAGAGACCCAACAAAGACAAGTTAACTTGGGTAAGACCACAAAGAGAGTAAGTAGAAGAGAGTAAGCCATGATTAAAATTATAGCTGAATGCTTCCAAAGTGTGCACTCTTAATCACTATGCCATGCCACTATACTGGTTTGGCAATCTTTCACTAATCTTCAATACCCTGGATAGGCTGAAGCTACTTGTAAGGGGATCTCTGGCCTGGCAGATGAGCTACATTTGATTCCGATGCACAGAGAAATTCCACCCAAATAAATATTGATCTTCAACTCAGGAAGTATAGCGACCAGCTTGTATCTAAACCCAATAAAGGTAAAAGGGTTAGTAATGTTTTAAAGGGTAAATGTAAAAGTTTGCAAAAGGAGGAAACTGGAAATTGTATTGCTTGCATGACCTTTGCTCAGCCTTCTGTTGAGTATGGATAAGGTTTATCTGGATTATCCACAAGGCAATGGATAACCCAGGAGATGCCAGATGAGATACCAGACCAGCCCTACTGCAAGGTGAACAATAGGCCAGATAAAGTACATCAGCAGGAACTGCCGGAAGCTAAAAGTAGAGTATATAACTGACACCCCAACCCTAATTCAAGGCTGACCCCTTTTTGGCTCAGCCTGCCTGCACCCAGGCGCATGCAATAAAGCCATTTTGCTATACATTGGCCTTGTGCTATGGATGTGATCTCATGCCGGCTCAGACCTTTTATTTGGTGCCGAAACCTGGGAGGTCTGTGAGGATCCCGCATAGGGGCAACCGCGGGCCCCCAGAGTCCTCCGGGCCTCCTGTCAGACCGGGATCAATCACATCCTCAGCCAGATACCAGACCTCCAACCTTTCCTGCCGATCCAGCATCATCACTGGACACTAATTCACTGGTGAGTGCTTTTTCTGCCTACTGGTCTGATTCTCTGGGCTGTCTTGTTATCCCCCATCCGGGACATGAGAGCCAGGTCTCTCAGTCATGTCTGCGTGATCATCCCTCTTGAAATCCAATGCTGATTGGGACACCTTCCTCGAGAACCAGGTTCCCTCAGCTCACCATATATCTAGGGACGCCTGATATAGGTGAGTTGCACATCTCTGTACTCTAGGGGAGAAGCGTGGATGCCTTCTTCTTCCACTAGTGTATCCGTCAGACCGCTAGGCCACGACATCTCACACTGCAATGTGGTACAACACCCCTAGGATGTCTCCTAAGAAATCTACACACCCTAGGGCTCGCTCAGGACTTACGTCCCAAGCGACTCATTTTTTACTGCAACACTGCGTGGCCTCAGTACAAATTAGACAATGGGTCACAATAGTCTGAGAACGGCACTTTCAACATTCTACCAACCTAGAGAATTTCTGTCAAAAGCAAGGAAAATGGTCTGAGGTTCCTTACATCTAGGCCCCTTTGCACTCAGATCACACCCCTCTTTATGTGATTCTTGCTCTCCCTCCCAGATCTTTCTACTCCACTTTAATCCTCCCAAACCTCCTTCTGAAGACGCAAGCACGCTAACTTCTCCTGTTTCCTCCTTTGACCCAGCAAATCTCGCTTCACCCCCTCCTCCTCCAGCCCCTTCTGTGGGCCTGCCACCCTACCCTGAACCTCCTACTCCTGCTCCCACTCTTCTACCCCTGCAAATGACTCCATCACACACAGGATCAATCAGGAACCAACTCTGGTCCCTATCCATCCCCTACCTTGGCCCCCGTTTTTGAATGCCCCCTGAGAGATGCAGCAGGAGTTGAAGGGATTGTCAAAGTCCACGTCCCCTTCTCTCTCTCAGATTTTCCCAAATAAATAAAAGACTAGGATCCTTTACTCTGAAATAATCCAGGAAAGGAATGAAAACCCTGCAACCTTTCTATCCCGCCTTACACAGGCTGTGAGAAGGTATACTAACTTAGATCCCACTAGCCCAGAAGGAATTGTCTTTTAAAACCTGAGATTTATGTCGCAGTCAGCCCCAGACATTAGGAGAAAGTTACAAAAACTTGAAGATGTCCCTCAAACCCCTCAACGGGAACTTCTAAATCTAGCCTTTAAGGTGTTCAAGAATCGCGATGAAGAGGCTAAACAGCAAAGAATAGCAGAATTCCAAATGCTTGCTTCTGCTATTAAAGCCCCCACTAATCAAAGGGGTCAGCAAACCCTCTTCAGGGGACAGAAGAGGGCACCCACCAGAATCAGCAGAGTGGACCCCCAGGTCCCTGCTTTAAATGCAATCAGACTGACCATTGGGTGAGACAATGCCCCAATCCTCAACCACCGCCTAAGCCATGTCCTCAGTGTGCAGGACCCACTGGAAGTCGAATTGTGGACAGACTGCGCAGAGTCAGTCCTCATCCCTTCCTTGGGCTGGCGGAATGGGCAATCCAAGCCTTGATCTGATTGGCCTTGTGGCTGAAGACTGAAGGTGCCCAGGAACAGATGCCCTGACCGTCATCTCAAACTCTGAACCTTGGGTAACTCTGATGATAGCAGGTAGGCCAATTTCATTTTTAATTGATACTGGGGCAACCTACTCTGCCCTCCCCAAGTTCAGGGGATCTCTTCAATGCTCTGGGGTTTCAGCTGTGGGAATTGACAGGCAAATATGACAACCCAGGGAAACCCACTCACTTGTTCTTTAGGCCCTTATATCTTTCTCCACTCATTTTTAGTGTTACCAGCCTGCTCCACTCCCTTGTTAGGGTGGGACATTCTATCTAAACTCCATGCTACTTTAACCTTTACTCCTTCTCTCCCCACCAACCACTCTCATTCTTTACTTTGTCTCCTCTAAGAATCTGCTTCCTCTCCTAACATAAAACCCTGGCGCCCCACCCTCCCCTCCAGGAGGCAGGGTGGGGTCCACTGGCCTTGCTGGCCTCCAGTGAAATACCACTACTCTTACCATTTTTTCACTGACCCAGTGAAATGGGGGAGGGGAAGAAAGCCCCGAGGGGCTCTCACTTCTGGCGCCTGCCAGGCAAGACCCACTCTGGGGACAGTGCCAGGTGGGGAGTTTGACTGGGGCAGTACACCTGTCAATAGATAATGCAGGTGTCCTAAGCTGAGCTCAGGGAGGACAGAAACCTCCCATGGAGCAGGAAGGCAAAAGCTCCCTTGATCTTGATTCTCAGTACCATGTATACTATCTCTCACTAAAACCTTACAAGGGGTACCTGTAATCAAACTATTCATGATGTGTCTAATCCCTGAAATGGGAGTTTATATGTGCAAGCTCAGAGGGACTTGATGCAATACCAAAAAAATCATACCAGGGAAATTAGTCACTATCCAGGGTGCAGTTCTGATGGTGGCACTAGCCTTCTCCTCCCTCTATCATGGTTTGATCATTTGAGCCTTACTGTGGGTCTATCAAACACCTCCCTAGGCCCAAATATGACTGGACTATTTTGCTTACCAGCAGGAATGATGTTTTTAGGTGCACTAAACATTTCGACCCCCAGGAGAGGAATTGCTATTCAATGCCTAAACCCAGAAAAACAGGGTGGCTTATGGGCAGTGGGATATGTCACCCCAGCCAATACCTTAATCCATTCCCTCATCCCTAATTCAACCTCATCAAGCCCCGAGCCTGGAAGCCATCATAAGGCAAAAAGGGAATTCAGACTCCCCATAGCAGGAGTCATAGCTGCAATTACCCCTGGGGGACCCGTGGGAGGAATTACTTGTAATGCCATAACTGCAAAAAACATAACTGCAAAAAACATAACTGCCACCATGGCAAATATAGGTAGAGATGCCGGTGAAAATTTCAAGGTTCTTTCAAAAATCCCTCGATTCTCTTGCCTGCATGGTAATAGATAATCGCATTGCACTAGACTATTTACTAGCCAAAGAAGGGGGCATATGCATGACAGCAAATACATCTTGTTGCTTCTATGTTAATTCAACTGGACAGGTTGAGGAAAGGACACAACAAATTCTAGGTAATGCCCAGTGGCTAAAGGAATTTAGTCAGGATCACCTAGCCCAATCTATCTGGACAAGTATAGAAGCAGCCTTGCCTAAACTAACCTGGCTACTCCCCTTCATAGGGCCCCTAGTATTAGCCTTCCTATTATTGCTTTTTGGACCCTGCCTCTTGCGCCTGATTACTAGGTTTGTACAAAATCAACTGCAAATTTTAGTCAACCAGACAGTTGGACAATTTGTTTGAGCACAGGTTAAAGGACCCTATCACCCCATTCCCCAAGAAGTTATCTAACAAATTATTTTTAGGAATCCATGACGACCCCATGCCTGCAGGAAGTAGACAAAGAGAAACATGGCCCCTTTTCCCTTTTTAGATCATCAGTATAAGATGGGAATGAAAGGGTTAGTAATGTTTTAAAGGGTAAAGGTAAAAGTTTGTAAAAGGCAGAAACTGGAAATTGTGTTGCTTGCATGACCTTTGCTCAGCCTTTTGTTGAATATGGATAAGGTTTATCTGGATTATCCACAAGGCAATGGATAACCCAGGAGATGCCAGATGAGATACCAGACCAGCCCTACTGCAAGGTGAACAATGGGCCAGATAAAGTACATCAGCAGGAACTGCCGGAAGCTAAAAGTAGAGTATATAACTGACACCCCAACCCTAATTCGAGGCTGACCCTTTTTTGGCTCAGCCCACCTGCACCCAGTCGCATGCAATAAATCCATTTTGCTAAACATTGGCCTTGTGCTGTGGATGTGATCTTCCACCACTCAGACCTTTTAAAAGATATCTGTGAACTACATTTTTCTTTCCTGAGTTTGATTCTTGGGTTCTCTCTCTCCACTCTGGTTCCCAGAAGGAGCTGTTCTCATCTTGGGCCAACATAGAGAAAAGTGAGACCAGGACAGACTTGGCTTAGCTTACCCATAGTCAGGTCCATAACAAGTCTAGAGACTGCACATGGGGCTCAATCAGGTTTCTTGACAGTGACAAAATAGGATGGAAGATTAGGGTGGAGAACAGCCCAGTAATAGCCTGGGTTTTCTAGCTAGTGTCCCTCAGCCAAGCAGATATGATGCCAGGGGCATTGCCAACTGCTACTTCTTTAAAAATTATAGCAGAATATTCGTGGAAAGCCAACAGTATGGCACTTTATTGAGGACAAAGGGAATGCTTTTGACTGTGATGTATATTCTAATAAAGTACAAGCTATAAAATCAATGAAGACAAGAGAACCTGCAGAAATGAGACAAAATGAAGATGGTCTTAATGGAAATACAACACACAAGTGAGCTTTATTTCCATTTCCTGCTGCTGAAACTAAGGTGATTGCATAAAAATTATGGGTTTAAACTGTGTCTGTAGAGGTTCTTTGTGAAGCTAATGTGGTATGGGTGGTAGGAGAACTGCAATTAGAAGATGAAAGAGACATGCCTGAGGCTGTTCCCTAGAGGTCAGGGCCATAGCTTCTACTTTTAGCTCTGCCACTGATTGAATGCATAACCTTGTGTTAGTCATTTCCATTTTCTTTGAATCAATATTCTCATTGAAAGGAATGAAAGGATTAGACTAGATCACTAGTTTTCAAACTATATTCCTCAGAACCACAAAACAATGAATGTCGTACATCACATTCATAAAAAAAGGATAAAAATTATATGATCATCTCACCAAATGCAATATGCATTTATGATAAAAAACACTCAACAAAGTGGGAATAGACAGAACACACCTCAACATAATAAAAGCAATATATGGCAAACCGACTGCTAACATCATCCTCAATGGTAAAAAGCTGAAAACTTTTACTCCAAGATCAGGAGCAAGGGAAAATATTCACTTTTGTTACTTTTATTTGACACAATATTAGAAGTCATAACCACAGCAATCAAACAGGGAAAAATAAATAAAAGGTATCCAAATTGAAAATAAAGAAGTAAAACTGTAACTATTTACAGATGACATAATACCATATAAAGAAAACTCCACCAAAGACTTCACCAAAACACTATCAGAATTATGAAATGAATTTAGTAAAATTGAGCATACAAAATTAATATATAGAAATCTGTTGCATGTCTATTCACAAACAATGAACTATAAAAAATAAATTAAGAAAACAATCCCATTTATAATTGTATAAAAAAAAATAAAACACCAAGAAATAAATTTAAGCAAGGAGATGAAAGACATGTACTCTAAAAACTATAAGACATTGATGAAAGAAAATTTAGACAACACATATAAATGGAAAGATGTTGAGGTCATGGATGGAATAATTAATATTGCTAAAATGTCTATACTACACAAAGCATTCTATAGATTCAATGCAATCCCTATCAAAATACCAATGGCATTTTTCACAGAACTAGAACAAATAATCCTAAAATTTGTATGGAGCCACTAAAGACACAAAATAGCCACAGTAATCTTGAGAAAGAAGATGTAAGTATCACGTTTCCTTATTTTAAACTGTACTACAAAGTTATTGTATTTAAAATAGTATGGTACTAACACAAAATAGACATAAATCAATGGAATCTAATAGAGAGCCCAAAAATAAACCCACACTATATGGTCAAGTAATCTATGAAAAAGAAGGCAAGAAAATACAATGAGGAGAAGACATTCTCTTCAATAAATAGTGTTGGGAAAAATGGATAGCTACATGCAAAAGAATAAAACTGAAACACTTTCTTTATCATTTTTAATTAATTTATTTTTGTTACAGATGTTTCTCCTTTTTTGCCCATTGACACCCTTCTCCCCATCCCCCTCCCAGCTTTGTTGACTATGTTCATTGGTTATGCATACATGCATATAGGTTCTGTGATTTATCCCTTCCCTCCTCCCCTTCCCCCTATTCTGAGGATTAGCAGTCTGTACCCTACTTCTATGACTCTGGGTCTATTTTGTTCATCAGTTTGTTTAGTTCATTACATTCCAGAAATAAGTGAGATCATGTGATATTTGTCTTTCTCTGCTTGGCTTGTTTTGCTTAGGATAATAATTTCCAGGTCCCTCCATGTCATCTCAAAGGATAAGAGATATTTCTTTCTTACAGCTGCATAGAACTCTAATGTGTATATGTATCACAGCATTTTTATTCACTCCTCTTACTGATGGACACTTGGGCTGTTTCCAGATCTTAGCTATTGTAAATAGTCCTGCTATGAACATAGGGTTATATATATTTTTTCTGATTGGTATTTCAGGCTTCTTAGGGTATATTGCTAGAAATGGGATCACTGGGTCAAATGGCAGTTCAATTTTTAATTTTTTAAAGTAACACCATAGAGTTTTCCATAGTGGCTGCACCAGTCTGCATTCCCACCAGCAGTGTACTAGGGTCCCCTTTACTCCACACCCTAGCAAGCACTTATTTGATGATTTGCCATTGTAACAGGAGTGAAGTGATACCTCGTTGTTGTTTTAATTTGCATCTCTCTGATGATTAGTGATGTTGAACATTTTTTCATATGTCTCTAAGCCATTTATATGTCCTTTTTGGAAAGGTGTCTCTTTAGATCTTCTGCCCATTTTTAATTGGGTTCTTTGTCTTCATTTGTTCAGCTATATGAGTACGCTATATACTTTGGAGATTAACCCCTTTTCTAATATATCATTGGCAATTATGCTTTCCCATTCAGTGGGTTCCCTTTCGATTATGATGGTTGTTTCTTTTGCTGTGCAGAAGCTTTTAAGTTTGATGTAGTCCCATGGGTTCATTTTTTCCTCTGTTTCTCTTGCCTTAGGACTTGTATCGGTGAAAATTCTACTGCGTATGATGTCTGAAATTTTGTTGCCTGCATTTTCTTCTAGGATTTTTATGGATTCATGAGTCACATTTAAGTCTTTTATCCATTTTGAGTTCATTCTTGTGTATGGTGAAAATTGGTGGTCTAGCTTCATTTTTTTGCATGTAGCTGCCCAATATTCCCAACACCATTTATTAAAGAGGCTGTCTTGACTCCACTGTATGCTCTTGCCAACTTTGTCAAATATTAATTGAGCATATTGTCTTGGGTCAATATCTGAGTTCTCTGTTCTGTTCCATTGATCTATGTGCCTGTTCTTGAGCCAGTACCAGGCTGTTTTGATTACAGTGGCTTTGTAGTATAACCTGATATCTGATATTGTGATCCCTCCTACTTTGTTCTTCTTTTTCAAGATTGCTGTGGCTATTTAGGACTGTTTTTGGTTCTATATAAATGTTTGGAGTATTTGTTCTAGTTCTGTGAAGTATATCATTGGTATTTTGACGGGAATTGCATTGAATCTATATATAGTTTTAGGTAGTACGGACATTTTAATGATGTTAATTCTTCCAATCCATGAACAAGGTATATGCTTCCATTTTTTTATATTTCCTCTATTTTTCTTTTCAATGACTGTAGTTTTCTGTGAAGAGATCCTTTACTTCTTTGGTTAAGTTTATGCCAAGGTATCTTAATTTTTTTGCTGTAATGGTAAATGGGATTTTTTTTTAGTTTTTCTTTCTGTAAGTTCATTGTTGGTGTATAAGAATGCTGTCGATTTCTTTACATTAATTTTGTATCCTGTTACTTTGCCAAATTCATTTATTAAGTCTAGTAGACTTTTGATGGAGTTTTTAGGGTTTTCAATGTACAATATCATGTCATCTGCAAATAATGACAGTTTCACTTCCCCCTTTCCAATTTGGATCTCTTTTATTTTTTCTTCATGTCTAATTGCTGTGGCTAAGACTTCCAGTAATATTTTAAATAAGAGTGGTGAAATTGGACATCCTTGTCTTGTTCCCGTTCTTAAGGGAAATGATTTTAATTGTTGCCAGTTGAGTATGATGTTGGCTGTAGGTTTTTCGTATATGGCCTTTATTATGTTGAGATATGATCTCTCTATTCCCACATTGCTGAGCGTTTTTATCAGAAATGAATGCTGGATTTTGTCAAATGCTTTTTCAGCCTCTATTGATATGATCATATGGTTTTTATCCTTCATTTTGTTTATGTGGTGTATCACATTTTTTGATTCGCGAATATTGTACCAGCCTTGCATCCCTGGGATGAATCCCATTTGGTCATGGTGAATAATTTTTTTGATGTACTGCTGGATCCAATTTGCTAATATTTTGTTAGGATTTTGGCCTCTGTGTTCATCAGGGATATTGGCCTATAGTTTTCTTTCTTTGTAGTGTCTTTATCCAGTTTTTGGAATTAGCATTATGGTGGCCTCATAAAATGAGATTGGAAGTCTCCCATCATCTTGGATTTTCTGGAATAGTTTGAGAAGAAGGGCATTAGATCTTCTTTGAATGTTCGGGAAAACTCCCCCATGAAGCCATCAGGCCCTGGGCTTTTGTTTGCTGGGAGTTTCTTAATTACATCTTCAACTTCTTTTGTTGTTATTGGTCTGTTCAAGTTTTCTATCTCTTCTCCGTTCAGTTGTGAGAGACTGTGTGTTTCTAGAAATTTGTTCATTTTGCCTAGATTTTCCAATTTGTTGGCATGTAATTGTTCATAGTATGTTTCGATGATCCTTTGTATTTCTCTGGTGTCAGATGTTACTTCTCCTCTTTCATTTCGGATTTTGTTTATTTGGGTCCTCTTTTAGTTTCTTGGTGAGGTTGGCTAAAGGTCCATCGATCTTGTTTATCTTTTCAAAGAACCAGCTTTTGTTTCATTGTTCTTTTAGACTGTTTTTGTAGTCTCTATGTCCTTTATTTCTGCTCTGACCTTTACTATTTCTTTTTTTCTACTTGCTCTGTGTTTTTCTTTTTGTTTTCTTTCTAGTTCTTTAATTTCTAGGGATAGAGAGTCAATTAGGAATTTTTCTTGTTTCTTGAGGTAGTCCTGTAGTGCTATGAACTTCCCTCCTAGGACTGCTTTCGTTGCATCCCATAAATTTTGTGTTGTTGTGTGTTCATTTTCATTGGTTTCCAGGAAGTTTTTAATTTCTTCCTTGATCTCGTTAGTAACCCATTTGTTGTTTAATAGCCTCCAAGTGTTTGAATTTTTTTATGTGTTTTTGTTGTAATTGAGTTCTAGTTTCGTGCCATTGTGGTCTGAGAAGATGTATGATATGATTTCGATCTTTTTCAATTTGTACAGGCTTACTTTGTGTCCTAACATTTGGTCTTTCTTTGAGAATGTCTCGTGTCCACTTGAGAAGAATGTATATTCTGCAGCTTTAGGGTGAAATGTTCTGTAAATATCAATTAAGTCCAACTGATCTAGTTCGTCATTTAAGGATTCTATGTCCTTGTTAAGTTTTCGTCTGGAAGATCTATCCAGTGGTGTCAGTGGGGTGTTGAAATCACCCACCAAGTTTATATTGCTATTGATCTCTCCCTTGAAGTCTTCCAGAACTTTTAAAATATATTTTGGTGCTCCCATATTTGATGTGTATATGTTTACCAGGGTTATATCCTCTTATTGGATTGATCCTTTTAATATTATGTAGTGACCTTCTTTGTCTCTTATTATGGCCCACATTTTGATGTCTGTCTTGTCAGATATGAGTATTGCTACACCAGCCTTTTTTTTTATTTCCATTTGCTTGGAAAATTTTTTTCCATCTCTTCACTTCCATCCTGTGTGAGTCTTTTGTTGTGAGGTGAGTCTCTTTTAGACAGCATATATATGGGTCATGTTTACTTATCCAATCCGCTACCCTAAGTTTTTTGATTGGAGCATTTAAGCCATTTACATTTAAGGTTTTTATTAATAGATAGTTATTAGTTGCCTTTTTTATTTTATGCCTGTGTTCCTCTTTTTCTCTCTCTGTTTCTTCTTCTTACAACAGTCCGTTCAGCATTTCTTGCAGTGCTGGTTTGGTGGTGCTAAATACCTTGAGCTTTTCCTTTAATCTGTGAAGCTCTTTATTTCTCCTTCAATTTTGAATGATAGGCTTGCTGGATAGAGTAGTGTTGGATTCAGACCCCTGCCTTGCATTACTTTGTACACTTCATGCCATTCCATTCTGGCCTGCAGTGTTTCTATTGATAAATCAGCTGACAGTTTAATGGGAGCTCCCTTTTAGGTAACTTTCTGTCTCTCTCTTGCTTCCTTTAAGATTCTTTCTTTGTCTTTAATGTTTACCATTTTTATTATGATGTGTCTAGCTGTGAGTCTTTTGGGGTTCATCTTGCTTGGGACTCTCTCTGTTTCTTGGACTTGTGTGATTTTTTCCTTTAGCACTTTAGTGAAATTTTCTGTCATTATTTCTTCAAACAGGTTCTCTATTCCTTTCTCTGATTCTTCTCCTTCTGGTACACCTATAATGCGAATGTTGTTAAGATTTGTATTATCCCTTTTTTAAAATTTTTTTTTCTTTATTGATTTTAGAGAGAGAGGAAGGGAGAGAGAGAGAGAGAGAGAGAAACATCAATGTGAAAGAGACACATCGAGTGGCTGCCTCCTGCACGACCAACCAGGGACGGGGACAAATCGCAACCGAGGTACATGCCCTTAGCGGGAACCGAACCTGGGTCTCTCTGGACCACAGGCCGACACTCTAACCACTGAACCAAACCAGTCAGTAGGGGGAAAAATTAAAAAACAGGAGAATTTAATGGACCTGTGGGACAATACAAAACGTTACAAAATTCACATTATAGGGGTACCAAAAGGAGAAGAATCAGAGAAAGGAATAGAGAACCTGTTTGAAGAAATAATGACAGAAAACTTCCCTAAACTGCTGAAGGAAAAAGTCACAGAAAGAGGAGAAGTAACAACTGTCACCACAGAAATACAAAGGATCATTGAAACTTACTATGAACAATTATAAGCCAGAAAATTGGACAAGCTAGGAGAAATGGACAAATTTCTAGAAACACACAGTCTCCTAAATTGAACCAGGAAGAGATAGAAAACTTGAACAGATCAATAACAACAAAGGAAATTGAAGATGTAATTAAGAAACTCCCAGAAAACAAAAGCCCAGGGCCTGATGGCTTCATGGGGGAGTTTTACTGAACATTCAAAGAAGATCTAATACCCATTCTCCTCCAACGATTCCAAAGAATCCAAGAAGATGGAAGACTTCCGAACTCATTTCATGAGGCCAGCATAATGCTATTTCCAAAACTGGATAAAGACACTACAAAGATAGAAAACTACAGGCCAATATCCCTGATGAACACAGATGCCAAAATCCTTAACAAAATATTAGCAAATCGGATCCAGCAATACATCAAAAAAATTATTCATTATGACCAAGTGGGATTCATCCCAGGGATGCAAAGATGGTATAATATTCACAAATCAATAAATGTGATACACCACATGAACAAAATGAAAGATAAAATCCATATGATCATATCAACAGACGCTGAAAAAGCATTCGACAAAATCCAGCACCCATTTCTGATAAAAACGCTCAGTAATGTGGGAATAGAGAGATCATATCTCAACATAATAAAGGCCATATATGAAAGACCTACAGCCAACATCATACTCAATGGGCAAAGACTAAAATCATTTCCTTTAAGAATGGAAACAAGACAGGGATGCCCACTTCTGCCACTCTTATTTAATATAGTAATGGAAGTCTTAACCACAGCAATCAGACCTGTAGAAAAAATAAAAGGTATCCAAATTGGAAAGGAGGAAGTGAAATTGTTATTATTTGCAGATGACATGATATTGTACATAGAAAACCCTAAGAACTCCATCAAAAATCTACTAGAGTTAATAAATGAATTTGGAAAAGTAACAGGATACAAAATTAATGTCAAGAAATCGTTGGCATTCTTATACACCAATGGTGAATTCACAGAAAGAGAAACTAAGAAAAACAATACCATTTACCATTGCAGCGAAAAAATTAAGATACCTAGGAATAAACTTAACCAAAGAAGTAAAGGACCTCTTCACAGAAAACTACAGGTCATTAAAAAAAGAAATAGAGGAAGATATAAAAAGTGGAAGCATATACCATGTTCATGGATTGGAAAAATTAACATCATTAAAATGTCCATACTACCCAAAGCAATATATAGATTCAATGGAATCCCCATCAAAATATCAACAACATATTTCACAGAACTAGAACAAAGACTCCAAAAGTTTATATGGAACCAAAAAAGACCCCGAATAGCCACAGCAATCTTGAAAAAGAAGAACAAAGTAGGAGGGATCACATTACCAGATATCAGGTTATACTAAAAAGCCACTGTAATCAAAACAGCCTGGTACTGGCTCAAGAACAGTCACATAGATCAATGGAACAGAACAGAGAACCCAGAAACTGACCCAAGACAATATGCTCAATTAATATTTGACAAAGGTGGCAAGAGCATACAGTGGAGTCAAGACAGCCTCTTCAATAAATGGTGTTGGGAAACTTGGACAGCTACTTGCAAAAAAATGAAGCTAGACCACCAAATTACACCATTCCCAAGAATAATCTCAACATGGATAAAATACTTAAATGTGACTCGTGAATCCATAAAAATCCTAAAAGAAAATGCAGGCAACAAAATTTCAGACATCATATGTGGCAGAATTTTCAACGATAGAATGCCTAATGCAAGAGAAACAAAGGACAAAATGAATACATGGGACTACATCAAACTAAAAAGCTTCTGCACAGCAAAAGAAACAACCATCAAAATGGAAAGGGATCCCACTAAATGGGAGACATTAATTGCCAGTGATATATCAGATAAGGGGTTCATTTCCAAAATATATAAAGTGCTCATACAACTCAACAAAAGGAAGACAAAGAACCTAATTAAAAAATGGGTAGAGGACCTAAATAGACACCTCTCTAAACAAGACATACAAATGGCCAAGAGACATATGAAAAAATGTTCAACATCACTAATTATTAGAGAGATGCAAATTAAAACAACACTGAAGTATCAACTTACATCTGTCAGAATGGCCGCCACCAACAAATCTTCAAACAACAAGTGCTGGAATGGGTTTGGAGAAAAGGTGCTCTAGTACACTGCTGGTGGGAATGCACACTGGTGCAGCCATTATGGTGTTACCTTAAAAATTAAAAACTGAACTGCCATTTGACCCAGTGATCCCACTTCTAGGAATATACCCTAAGAAGCCTGAAGCACCAATCACAAAGAATGTATGTACCCCTATGTTCATAGCAGCACTATTTACAATAGCTAAGATCTGGAAATAGCCCAAGTGTCCATCAGTAGATGAGTGGATAAAAAAGCTGTGGTAAGTATACACAATGGAATACTATGCAGCTGTAAGATAGAAAGATCTTTTATCCTTTGAGACGACATGGAGGAACCTGGAGAGTATTATGCTAAGTGAAACAAGCCAGTCAGAGAAAGACAAATATAACATGATCTCACTTATTTCTGGAATATAATAAACGAAACAAACTGAAGAACAAAATAGACCCAGAGATATCGAAGTAGGGTACAGACTGACAAACCTCAGAGGGGAGGGGGGAGAGATACACCACAGAACTTATGTGCATGTATGCATAACCAATGGACATGGACAACAAAGCTGGGGACGGGGTGGGGGAGGGATGGGGAGGAGTGTGTCAGTGGGGGAAAAAGGAGAAACATCTGTAGCAAAAATAAATTAATGAAAATAATTTTTTATAAAAGAAATTATTATCCGAAATATATAAAACTCATACAATTCAATATCAAAAAATGAATAATCTGATAAAAAATGATTAGAGGACTGGAACAGACATTATTCCAAACAAGATGTACAGATAACCAAAAGACACATGAAAAGGTGCTCAACATCTCTAATCATCAGGGAAATGCAAATCTACACCCCAAAGAGATATCACCTCACACCTGTCAGAATGGCTTTTGTCAAAAAGTCAACAAATAACAAGTGTTGCCAAAGATGTGGAGAAAATGGAAACCTCTTGCACTGTTGGTGGGATGGTAAATTGGTGTAGTCACTATGGAAAACATTACGGAAGCTCCTCAAAAAATCAAAAATAGGACTACCATACTATCCAGCAATCCCACTTCTGTGTATTTATCCAATAAATTCAAAGCCACTAATTTGAAAAGACATATGTACTCCTATGTTCATTGCAGCATTGTTTACAATAGCCATGATATGGAAGCAATGTTGGTATCTATCAATAGATGAATGGATAAATTAGATGTGGTATATATACAACAAAATATTAATCAGCCATGAAAAAAAGAATTAAATCTTCCTATGTGGGATAACATCGATGGACCTAGTGAGTATTCTGCTAAATGAAATAATTCAGATAGAGAAAGACAAATGCCATATGATTTCACTTATATATGGAATCTAAAACAAAACAAAACAGAAATAGACTCATAGATACAGAAAACAAACTGATTGCTGCCAGAGAGGAGGAGGTTGAGGAATGGCGAAATATGTGAAGAGGATTAAGTTGTACAATGTTCTAGTTATAAAATTAATAAGTCATGAGGATGGAATGTACAGTATAGAGAATATAGTCAATAATATTATAAAAACTCTTTATGGTGACAAACGGTTACTAGACTTATCATAATGATCATTTTGTAAGGTATATTAATATTGAATCACTATGTTATACAACTAATATAATACTTCATGTCAATTATACTAAATTAAAAATAAAATAAAATAAAAAGGAAAGGAGAGCAAGAGAAAGATCAGCTCCCATGTGATCTACCAAATCAGAATTAGAGAAATGCAGAGTCTCTTCAAAGAGGAGACTGGGAACATTGTTCAAGGCAATTAGAAATCTTTGTAGTGAGGAGAAACAATTAATGTTTCTGTAATACAGTATCAAAATGCACACGTGATTTCATGGCATTCAGAAAGACTTGGCACAGATGCTGGGTACTATTAGCAGAAAAGTGGATGAAGAATGAGTAGGCACAGAAAAAGACTTACTTTTCACCTCCAGATCAGATTTTATCTTCAACTCAAGACAAAGAAAACAGATGGGCATTAACAGTTCAGTTACCAGCCAGGCTGGTGTGGCTCAGTGGATTGAGCATTGTCCCATGGACTGAGAGGTCCCAGTAAGATTCCTAGTCAGGGCACATGCCTGGGTTGCAGGCTGGATCCCCAGTGGGGAGGGTGCAGGAAGCAGCTGGTCGATGTCTCTCTCTCACATTGATGTTTCTATCTTTCTCTCCCTTCCTCTCTCTCTAAAATAAATAAATAAATAAATAGAAACATATTTTTTAAAAATTTAGCCGCCAAAAATAGACTCCCCATTTGACTTTCTTGGCACATAGTCGGCACTCAATAAATACTTCCTGATGGTTCAGATAATGTTCCAAATCACACACTGGTTGAACATTAAACTCTTTCAGGCCTCCAGATACCTTTTTCACATGTCATGAAATACCTACTCTGAAATTCCGTACATCTGCTAGAACCCTACTCTTGGCAAGGTGTTCAGACCACTTCCATTGCTGAACAGCTCTCAGCATTCCTGCAGTTATGGACTGGTGTGTAGCAGTTTGGTGAACAAGTTACCTTGGAAACAGTTTAGGAATGTCCCTACACATCTGCCTTAGAGGTTATTGTTACCTTTGCATTGGCTACCTAATCCACACATAAATGCCTTCCTGGAAAGATGTAGCCCAGGTGACCCTCATGGCTGTGCTTAGGGCATGTCTCTGATATTGTCTGTGTCCCCACCTCAGGACAGCAGTGCTCACCTACACAAACCCCCTTGGTACTTGCTGCATACTACCTTGGATTGTTGGACTTATTTTCTACGCAGTATCCTTATTACATTGCATACCCCATGGGAATAAGGAGAAAACAAACCAAATTGGTTCTCAACCTGTGGGTTGCGACCCATTTGGGGGTCGAACGATCCTTTCACAGGGGTTGCCTAAGACATAACAGTAGCAAAATTACAGCTATGAAGTAGCAACAAAAATAATTTTATGGTTGGGGGTCACCACAACATGAGGAACTGTATTAAAGGGTCACAGCATTAGGAAGGTTGAGAACCACTGAATAGTTGGTGTTTTGCTTATAGAAAGTCTTATTTAACTTGTCTTATTTCTTTCATTTCCAAACATACCCGTTGAATGTTTAAATGTTTTAAAAGCGAGTGTATTAAGCTGGAAGTTGTTACAGGTCTTTGACTTTGGTCTCTTTCAGCAGCAGCATTCATCTACTAACCACTCTATCCCCAGTACATAGTACAGTGCTTCGTACAAAGGATGCACTAGAAAATGTTTGCTAAATTAATGAGGAAAACATGAATAAATGCTAGGATATATGTTGCACAAAGTATGGAACAGGTAGGTGTCTGCTATATTTCCCTTGAAGCCCAATTTTACTGAAAAGGTGGTTTCCTACATTCTTTCACCAAGCATCACACAAATGGACCTGATGTAAAAAGTATCACTGGGAGCAGCGAGGTTCTAGAATGATTCAAGAAGACTTAGGACTGGGTACCTGAGTGGGGCCCAGTGCAAAATAAAAAAGTAGTGTGTGTCCCTGGTTCAAAAATTAAGAATTTCAAGATTGTTACAGCATAGCATTAAACCATAAAACCAGCCCTGAAGAGAGTCTTAAAGACCAGAAGTCTCTTTAATGTTCACAGCATTAAAGAAGAGTTATTTTAGCATGGATGGACTTAAAAAGTATTATGCTAAGTAAAATAAGTCAGTTAGAGAAAGACAAATATAAAATGATTTCACTTATATGTTGAACCTAAAGAACACAATAAATGAACAAGCAAAAATAAAACAGACTCATAGACACAGAAAACAGACTGATGGTTGCCAGAGGGATGGGGGTTGGAGGGCTGGGTGAAAAAAGTAAAGGGATTAAGAAGAACAAATTGGTAGTTACAAAATAGTCATGGGGTTGTAAAGTACAGCATAGGAAATATAGTCAATAATATTGTAATAACTATGTACGGTGCCAGTTGGATAAAGGGAACAATTTGTAAAGTATATGATTGTCTAACCAGTATGCTGTACACCTGAAATTAATACAAAATAATACTGAATATAAACTGTAATTAAAAAATAAAATTTAAAGTTCTTTTCAAAAACAAAATTTTAAAAAAGAAAAGCTGTTTTTTATTTTGATAAATAGATTAGCTTTCTTAAAAATAATTTTTGATATGTGAGGTATATTAATCATTTCTTTGTGATTTCTGCCTTTCTTATTGCAAATTCTTACAATTATTACATAGCAATAAGATATGAAGGCAAAAATTAATTGAGTGTGAGGGAGATTTTATTTAATTTCTTAGTTTAATATCAAGTTGTTAAGACAATGACTTATAAACCAAATCACAAGGAGGAATATGCATTTCTTCCACACTTTTTAGGAAATAATCATTAGTTGTAAAATTCAGGGGCATTTTCTTGAATATTCAATACTACTGGTTAATTAATTCAAAATAGTTAAAACTTACAAGCCAAGAAAAAATTAAAATAAATCTATTTCCTTTCTCCCTCCCTCTCTTCCCTTTTTCATTTCTGTCTTTGTTTTTCCCCTTCCTTCTTTCCCTCTCCTGCCTCCCTCCTTCTGTTCATTCTTTCATGGACTGAAACACCTTCTCTGAGTCCTGATTAAGTGCTGGCATGGTTCAGGGTACTGTGAAAACAAAGCGGAAAAATACATTGTCCTATTAAGTAGAAAACATCATGAGGCTGGCTATGACATGCAAACAATGAGAAACAACAGCAAAGCAGACACTATACTGAAAGTAAACAAAAGCACAGAGAAAAGAGGAAAGCAGGCTAAAAATTACCTTAATTGTAATGCTTAAAAGTTGATTCCTGAAAGAGGAGTAGGCAATATCTATACAGAAGGCAATTAAGTTTCTTCAGACAGAGGAAAGGTATATAGAAAGATAAAGAAGTTGTAGAAATAATGTATGTGTTTATTGTTTGTTTCCCAACTAGAAATGTAAATCTATGAAGAAAGGCACTTTTGTCTCTTCTGTTCTCTGCAGTATACTGTCTATACAAAAATATCCATTGAAGGGATGAATACTATATTCTGGAATTATAAACATTTTGGTATGACTGAGATAAAAACAGGGATGATGGGAGTTGAAACTAGATGGAGAGAAAAACTGGGCAGAGTTTGTATATCATTCTAATGAATCCAGGCTTTATTCTGTATAGGCAACAGGGAGCCAATGAAAGACTCTGAAAAGCAAAGTGACATGGTCAGCTAACTGTATGTTAGAAAAGTAAGGATGGTGGAGGTGGAAAGGGTAGAGGAAGAGGACTGACTGGAGGTAAAGAGGCCTTTTCAGTTATTGTCATCATTGATGATTGAGACAATGAGAGCATGAACTAAGGTAGTGGCAGTCAGGATGGAGAGGGGATCTATTTAAGGAGTAAACTCAAGAGAATTTTGCAATGGAACAGATTTTGGGGAAGGTGGGTGACAGAGAAACATCTAGGCTGATTTCTAGATTTCTGACTTATTTGGTGGTGCCACAAAGGTGTGAAATACATGGAGCAGAGCCATATGTGGAGGATGATTATCAGTTAGGATATACAGTCTCACCATAGCAATATAATTTGTGTAATGCCTGCAAAATAAAATGAGTATGTGGGGTATCATATCTGTTAAATTTTTCATAAGATAACAGTGTGTTTTTATTACTAGTGTAATTTTCTTATAATAGCACTGACCTCTGAACCCAAAATGCAATGTATTAGGGATGCCTTTCCTTAGCATGTCACTACAACACACTGGAGAGCTGACAGCTTGCCATTGCCGCTCATGTATAACCAGCAGCAGGAAACTAAGTTTGAAAGTCTAACACCAATGGAAACCCAAAAAGCCACCTGAACTAATGACTATATTCATATATGCATTATGATATTTTGGCAGGCAAATCACTCAAGCAAATCAATCAAGCTCATTTCTGACTGGCTGATTCACCAGTCATAATAGCTGTGCATATGAATGGCAATAATGTTGGACTAAAATAAATGAAAGTCGCACAGATCTGAGTTCATTTATATGTGTGTGTGTGTGTGCCTAAGTCAAGGCCATCTCATACTATAAGGCCAAAATAGAGAGAAGTAAAGGAAATCCACACCTTTGAGCACTAACTATACTTTGACCACTTTATATCCACCACTCTCATTTAATCTTTATAGCAGGCTTAACTGACTGGAAGGTAGGTTCAATCTATTAAATTTTAAATTTCATGAGGGCAGATAGAGTGTTTTATTCATCAGTATATCCATAGTTCCCAGCACAGTGCCTAGCACATGGCTGTAACTCATTAAGTATTTTTTTTTAATTTAATGGAGAGAAGAAAGAAGGGTGGGCCTCAAGCCCCTTTTTGTATTCATGCAGTTAGTAAGGGGAACAGATGGGATTTGTATGCTTTCCCCCCAATTGTCAGTGCTATGTCTATTCTCCCATATTGTTTCCCTCAATAAGGTAAGTGGGAGAAAAGAAGAAAAATATGTCTCTGTCTATGGTTTGGTGGGCTACAGAAACAGTGACAATTCAGATGCTCCTACAGCCTACCGTGAAAGACTTTGACCCAGAGCTTGCTACAATGCTTCTAGTTCAAGAGTGTTTCTAACAATGAGGTATCACCTCACACCTGTCAGAATAGCCGCCATGAACAGAGAATCAAGCAACAGGTGTTGGCAAGGGTGTGGAGAAAAGGGGACTCTAGTGCACTGCTGGTGGGAATGCAGACTGGTGCAGCCACTGTGGAGAACACTGTGGTGTTGCCTCAAAGAGTTAGAAGTTGAGTTGCCATTTGACCCAGTGATCCCACTCCTAGGAATATACCCTAAGAAGCCTGAAACACCAATCAGAAAGAATATATGTACCCCCATGTTCATAGCAGCACTATTTACAATAGCTAAGATCTGGAAACAGCCCAAGTGTCCATCAGTAGACGAATGGATAAAAAAGCTGTGGTACATATACACAATGGAGTACTATGCAGCTGTAAGAAAGAAAGATCTCTTATCCTTTGAGATGACATGGAGGGACCTGGAGAGTATTATGCTGAGTGAAACAAGCCAAGCAGAGAAAGACAAATATCATATGATCTCACTTATTTCTGGAATATAATGAACATAACAGTCTGAGGAACAGGGTAGTCCCAGAGATGTAGTCCCAGAGATGGAAGTAGGGTACAGACTGACAATTGCCAGAAGAGGGGGTGGGGGAGGGGAGCGATGAACCACAGAACTTATAAGCATGTACTCATAATCAATGGACACGGACAGCAAAACTGGGGACGCGGCAGGGAAGGAGGGGGAGGAGGGTGTCAATGGGGGAAAAAGGAGAAACATCTGTAACAAAAATAAATTAATAAAAAAATTTAAAAAAGAGTGTTTCTACTATATTACTATGCTATACATATGAAACTATTATACAATAATATTGAATGTAAACTGTAATTGAAATAAATAAATAAGAGGAACAGCGAAATGATGGCCCATTCAACTGATAGAACACTTGTAGCTATCTAATTTTCTGTTAATTAACACAAAAATGTGTACATAACATAATTATAAGTAAAAAAGGCATAAAACATTTAAAAAAGTGTTTCCACTTCTACCAATACACCTCCAGGAGAAATTTCTGGTCCCACAAAGTACCAAGAGGGCCCACAATATCTGTTAGTGACTAGTGCCCTTGGAAGTTGATAAATCACTTCTCAACTGACCCTTATCTACTTGAGTTTTCATCCAGCCTTTCAGATTCCTCTTAAGTTCTCACCTATTATCCACACTTGTTTACAGCAATCAAATCTAACTTTCAACTATGGAAAGTAATAAAACACTTTTTGGTACTACAGTTGAGAAATTTTAGGTAAATATTACATTTTGATGCTTAAGTAATGATCACACAACAGTAACCTGATTAACAATAAAATTCACTCACCTGGCCTCAGCTGTTAACAAAAATTTAGTGGGTTCGTGGTGCACTTATTTCCCTACACTTCAAAACTGAGTATTTATAAGCAATGCAACACAGTATAAGGAAGGTTGGGTGGAACTGAGCACAATGACCCACCACACCAGTGTTTCTTGGTAAGATGTAGGATAGGGTATTGCCAAGGGCCCTGAAGTCAAACAGAGATATATTTAATTCCTGGCTCCAGTACTCATTAGCTATGTGGCTTCTGGAAAGTTACTTATCCTCTTCTCAAGACCTCAGTTTCCTCATCTGTAAAGTGAAAACAACAGTACCTAACTCTTAGGGAGAGTGTTAAAATTAAATAAAATGTTACATGTAAAGCACTTAACTCAGAGCCTATTGCATAGTAAGTGCTCAATAAATGCTAAGTGGTTTGAATACAGGAAGTGGACCAAAGTAGGTTTACAGTTGTTCATATGAAAAATAATACAATAATTAATAAATAATAATACAAGAATAAACTCTGTGTTTCATGTACTCACAACTGCAAACCTACCTTTGTCCACCTCTATATTATCTTGAGCACATCAACAGAATCACATGAATCAGTTGGGTGGCTTATTTTTACTTCAACAGGATCCTTCCTTCAAAGAGCTTATATTTTTGCTGTACAGATAAGACAAATCCATAAGACAAAAAGGATTACACCACCTGAATGGTATATATTCAGTATATGATTATTCCTGAATGTTATAACTGAATGAAAGATTCATGTAGAAAGTAGAAGAAACTACCAGAGTTAAAGCATGGAGGTTATGTATAACCATGGAGCTTATTCATATAGCAATTCCTGGTCTCAGGCTAGTACACTGGGCAAGAGGTACCCTACCTCAGGTCCTACAATAGTTTGTGAGATTATGACCCCATCTGAAGGGAAAAGGATAAGGCAACTAGATCATTACTGCCTCTAGGATATAGAGTCCAAAATGGTCCTCAGACACAATGGGTGCTAATTTCTTTACAGGAGCTTCCTTGGCCTCAGAAGGGGTAGGGTAGGCAGAAGAGCTTGTGACATGGGCCAATTCTGGAGTTGAGTGCTGAAGCACCATGAATTGGATTGATCCAGAGAAAAAAAATGGAAGGCTAAGCCTACGCTTTCCCCCTGAGTATCAAAGCCACATTACTAGGTGATTTCAAAGCTAGAAAGTGTAATAGGGGTAAGAGGCCAGGAGTTGGGTGAATACAGAATTGGAGAAGATAGAATAGAGCAAAGTTGGAAAAAAAAGAATAAGATGAAATGACTATGGTGTTAACAGAACTGGGCTGCCATATTTCTTTACTGTTAGGTGCTAGATACATGATGAGTTGGTTAAAAGAGTATGAGTAAGACAGATAATAAATCTTTCTAGTTGGTGCAATTTGGTTCATTTTATAATACAAGCTGTCTAGGATTCCTTGACCCTGAGAACAAGGGATCAGGCAAGTCTGCTACCCTGCAGAAGCCAGGTCTCTGTATTTCTGCCAAATCTCTACTCTGAGACCCATCCTCACCTCTCCATACCCTGTTCACTGAGTCATTATCTTCTCTCTTTACTTGTAAGTCTTCAACTCTTGAATATTTATTAAAGATTAGAAAAATCCCTCAACTCTGTAGGAAAACTACGTAAAGAAGGCAGTCTAACAATATATCAGACTGGCACGATATGGGTTTTGGACTCTAACATATGAGCATTCATCACACAGCTCCCTTAAAAAGACTGAGAATGAGCACATTATATGTACCAGGATCAGCATGGTGCTAAGCACTGCAAAAGGCACAGAGATAAGTCAGAGCCAATCCCTGTCTTCATGGAACTCACTATCTAGTGCGAGCAAGTGCTGTGATTACAGCCACCCTGACTTTCAAAGCTTAAATCAGAACATGGAGTGTCACTAAAGATTTCCATGCCTCTTCCGGTGCCAGATGCAGTCTGGAAAGTAGAGTTTGGAAGCTGAAATCCTGAAGTTTCTGGGACACTCTGATGGCTGTGCCCAGGGACTGGCTGAACAAACTTCTTCCCTCTACACCTTTCAGAATGATTGTTTCAAAGCATCCTTGGCTGATTTTCCAATTGAAAGACAATAATATGAGGAACAAACTGCCTGTGTTCATGGCATTTCATCGTATACTGAGAGCTGTCATGTGCACTATCTCCTTTGAGGTTCATGGCCAGCCTGTGACATGTGTAGGGAAAGCATTATTATCTCCATGTTCCAGATGAAGGCACAGACTCAGAAAGTGAGGTTAAATGCTTTGTCCAAGATCGCACACCTAGCAAATGGCAGAGTTGGGATTCAAATCCAGGGTTTCTGAGTCCCAGCTCTTCTACTATACCATGGTGTCAAAGTGCCAAAGTACTAGAAAGAAAAAGCCCTTCAGTTTATATGGGGCTCTGAGAAGTTTCCTTGGCTGATGTAGGATTCAAATTGGGATGAGAAGAATGGATAGTTATTTGCCTGATAGATCTAGAGGAGACAAAGGACCTTGGAGAAAGAATGGTGTGAGCAAGTGGAAATGGCAAAAAGACATGGTGGATGAAAAAGAACTAAAAGCAGTTCACTGGGGTTGCAGGAGGGCAGAATGGTGAGAAGAAAAGCTGGGAATGAGGGAAAGAGCAAAATCGTGAAGGACTTGACTTTTAGGCTGTGAGACACTCGGGGTGGAGGTGGTAGAGAGGTTTGAGAATACCAAAGGGCAAGATCACTATGCATACTGGAAAGCAGCAGTTTGGCCTAGACAGTATGTCCTCACTTAAAGTCATTGATAGGTTTTACAGCTTTGATCTAAATGACATATAACAAAACCAATTTTTACCATAAGATAAATTGATATAAAGAGTTAAGTTTGTATGGCATAACATCAATGTTAAAACAATGTTGAAAGAAATGATGTATTGAAGGACCTGCAGTGTAGGAAAATGAGATATGAGGAAGCTGCTGGGACCTGCTGTATTAGATTTTTGGGCCACTGTTCTTGGATACTTCTAGCTCTGTGGAGGAAAAAATATTAAAGCATGGACTTACATTCATGGCTATTCATTGGCAACTGTTATTTTCAGTTTGGCCTTCCAACACTGTATGACCTGTGTTAGGCACAGGACTCAGAAAAACTCCTGGACTCTGGAGGCCATACAAAAGCAAAACCCACTTTCCCATGACTTCCCAAGTGAATTATTTATCTTTTTAATGTTTTTCTTTATTGACTTTTAGAGAGAGAGGAAGGCAGAGGGAGAGAGAGATAGAAACATTGATGAGAGAGAACATCGATTGGCCACCTCCTGCATGCCCCCCGCTGGGGATTTGGCCCACAACCTGGGCACGTGCCCTGACCGGGAATCGAACCAGTGACCTCTTGGTGCACGGGTCGATGCCAAACCACTGAGCCACACTGGCCATGCAATTAATAAATACATTTACTCTATGAACATGTGTGAGAATTTACAACAGTTACCTCTGTTTTCAAGAAAATAAAAAGTATTTGTGAGAATTTCCTTAAAAAAAAAAAAGGCCACTGAAAATGGATTAAGGTGGGTTATTAGGAATAAGACACAATGATATTTTTCATAAAGAAAATGGTCAGTGCCCTGGCCAGTGTGGCTCAGTTGGTTAGGCATCGTTCTGTGCACCCCAAGGTTGCCAGTTCCATTCCTGGTGAGGTCATATGCCCAGGTCCCAGTAGGGGGCGTGCAGGAGGCAGCCGATCAATGGTTCTCTCTACCCCTTCTTCTCCTTTCCTCCTGTCTCTCTAAAAGTCAATAAAAAAATCTTTAAAGAAAGAAAAAGAAAATGGTCACAATAACACATTTGGGATTTGATTGTTGAAATTATGGTCCCCTTCTCCATGGTTAATTGGGATAAAAAGCCAGAGAAAGCTGCTAAAGTTATAATTTTAATATGGATGGGTTCCACAAACAAAAAGAGATTTTACAGTACTCTACAAAATAACTTCTTTACAATAGCAAATGTTCAAGCCATTTCAGATATTAAATATGACTCAGTACACATTTTAAATGCACAAAATACTAACAATTAACTCTTTTAACCTGGATATTTGAAATGCAGAAAGGGGTTGTTTCAGAAGGTCTATAACTTTGTTCACATGGTGAACATTGGTGCCAAACACTACATGAATAACAATATGCACCATTCTCAGTTCATGTGGTCTGGCTAGTTCCTCTCTTCACCTTCCAAATATACTAAGTGCAATTCATTTTCTTGACTTATATTAAATTTCTCTTTCCCTTACAGGACTAGTTAAGCTTTCAAAATATAATGTTTTATAATGAGGAAAGTACTAAAGTATCATTTGTATCTAGCTCTGTTAAATGCTGGAAACCTTTGCTGACAGTCCACAACTCTTCAATAATCTTGCCTATGATCTACTACTTAATAGACAAATGGAATCAATCTTGAATTAATGGAGGGTAACTCTGCATATGAAAATAGTGTGGGAAAAGGTTTCTTTGCACCACATGTTTTAATATACTTCCTTATCAATATCTTATTGACCTTAATTAGTTGGGACTTAATTGGTCAGGAGTTAATTACATATGCACTCAAAATATATTTGGCTGAGGAACCTGGTCATAGGTAAAAAAGGAAGAATGATGCAGGGGAATACAGAGGAAAAGTGAGAAAGAGGAGTGTAGCTAGAGGGAGAGATGAAGGTGGTAATATATGAGGTCACACTTGGAAATGGTCCCTAATTCCAAGTCAGTATTACCAACCACATGACACTCACTATCCTTGAGTTAGGTTTCACTTCACTGCAATTTAAACTGGCTTACAACTCAAAGACTTAAGGTCTGACAAAAATAAAGCATAAGTCTTGAAAGTATACTGGCCAAAATAGTAGCCACTAGCCACATGTGGTTATTTAAATTTAACATGAGTTAATTAATATTAAATACAATGAAAATTTCAATTTTTCATTAGGATTACCCACATTTCAAATGCTCAAGAGCCATATGTAACTAGTAGATACTATATTAGATGGTATAGATGTAGGACATTTCTGTCATTATAGAAGTTTCCATAGTATGGCATTATCCTAAACCATTATTTCATATGTGACTTGATGAGCCTTCCATAAATAATGTTTAGCCCTATGTCCCTCAGAGCTTGCCTCTGGGTGAATTTAATGTACTTGCAGACCTGTTTACTCTCCATGGTCTCACTTCCCTGATTCTCTTACAGTTAGATTACTTAATAGTTTCAATCAACAATAATGATAAAAATAGCTAACACTTATTGAGTATCTACTATAATTATACCAGGTATACTTGACTTATAGCACATATTCAGTTCTTACAACCCATTTTACAGAAGGCAAAACTGAGTTATTGAGAGGTTGATATTTTGTCCAAATCACACTGCTGGCAGGCGACAGACCCAATATTTCAATCTAGGCAATTTGACTCCAGAGATATTTACACACCATACTACTGAATGTTTCAGAGAAATAAAGAGATAAAAGACAGAGTTTGTGTACTTTGAGACCTTACAATTTAATCCAGGAGACTAACAAAATGAGGTAAATAGTAAACAATTTAAAAAATTGATAACCACTAAGAGATCTTAACTCTATGGTACAGTGAATGCCTTTTCCAACTAACATGATACAGGCTTGTTAAATTACAGGCTTTTGGGTGCAATATTTTCACCTACTTAAAAAATATATATTTATTGATTGATTTGACAGAGAGAGGAAGAGAGAGAGAGAGAGAGAAGAGAGAGAGAGAGAGAGAGAGAGAGAGAGAGAGAGAGAGAGAATTGTTGTTCCACTTATTTATATATTCATTGGGTGATTCTTGTATGTGCCCTGATTAGGGATCAAACCCACAAACTTGGAATATTGGGGTGATGCTCTAACCAACTTGAGCTACCCGGCCAGGGCAAATTACAGACTTTTGAACGAAGGCTTGTTAAGTGATAACCCTACCTGTTTAACCTGCAAGTAATGTCAGAGCAGATGCAAACAACTATCTTTCTTGAGTTTTCTATGTAAAAATACCTTCCTGTGAAGAACAAGGTCAGATCACTTACCTGCTATAAGAAACCTCCACTGTGGCTGCCTAAAAAGACTATAGTCACTTAAACGTAGGGCAGATTAATGAGACATCATAGGGCTGGGAGTACACTAGCTGGGAAATCAAGACACTTATATTCCATTGCTGGCTCTACCACTGGTCAACAAGCATTGCCACCTTGGATGAGTCCAGGCTTCTTTCTAGATCTTAGTTGACCCATAAGAAAAATGAGAGAGGAGTACACCAGATCAGAGATTTCCAAGTTTGAGGACATATCTCACTTTCCAGAGGGTGAGGAGGCTGGGATATTTGCCCATCATTTGTAGATTCTCCTTTCCCACCTCCATTTCTGCAATGTGCCTTTTCACATTTGACAAAAGAGATAGACCCCTTGAACATCCTGAATTTTATCATGGAGCAGTCTCAGGGACTAAAGTCCTCTGGACTATCAAACAATAAGGGATTGATAAGTACAGATTGGTAGTTACAAAACAGTCATGGAGATGTAAAGTACAGCATATGAAAGATAGTCAATAATATTGTAATGATGACAGGTGGTTACTGGAAATATAGGGGGTACTATTTGTAAAGTATATGATTGTATAACCACTATACTGTACACCTGAAACTAATACAAAATAATACAGTCGTCCCTTGCCACTTTGTGCTTCGACCTTCGCGGCTTCACTCTATCATGGTTTTTTCAAATACTATACTAATACTATACTACATTTGAAAAAACCGCAATAGAGTGAAGCCGCGACAGTCGAAGCATGAAGTGGCAAGGGACGACTGTATATAAAGAATCTTACTTTGCAGAAATTCATTTATCACACTAGAGTCTGGAACTGATTAACAGCGATAAATGAGGGCCAACTGTATTGAATGTAAACTGTAATTGAAAAAAAATTAAATAAAATACTGCCTCCCCCAAGGAAGAATGCCAGAACATAGAAACTTCTGAAGGAGAGGCCCTATGGAGCAAAGCAAAGCATGTTCAGGTAAGAAGTATTGATGAGATAATGCCTTTATTTCATCTAAGTGACAAACATGGCAAGGCTGTATACCTTGTCTACCCATCTTCACATCAGAATTCAGTAGTATAATACTTATCACAGAAGAATAAAATCAGACTCTTTCAAATAGAATGTCAATCTGAGTTGGTTGATTGGTTTGACAATGGGGACTAGTCTAACTACTGAGGTTATATGGTGGACATTTTCCATTAACTGAATGAACTAATTGAGAATTTCCAAGGTTGTAATGAAATATACTTAAAGTGTATAATAAATATACAACATGATGAAAACGATGTCCTTTGCAACTATTTAAATTCATGATTTGTGTATATAAAAATAATGACGTGAACGGCTATACAGTTTTTCAATATACTTTTATCATATTAGGAAGAATACAAGCAAAAAAAATTGAGGCTAACTGAACTAAATGTCTGGGTTTCTCTAATGTTCAAAAATCATTTCTTACCCATTCCTTTTAATCCTTGAGCCAAACCTTACCTCATTTTAAGTCTCTAGCATTTGTATCATTGGATTCTTCAAATTTCCCTGAAACATGGAATATCTTACCTTTCAATTTCTTAACTAGGAATCAAAAAGAATATACTACTTCATCTCTCTCCTGGTTCAAGAATACTGATTGGTGATAATTTCATGGTGTCTTTATCATGTGGACTTGTTTAGAGAGAGAATGTTTTATTTTAAAAACCAAGTGTTGTCCAGCCGGTGTGGCTCAGGGGTTGAGCGTTGACCCATGCACCAAGAGGTCACTGGTTTGATTCCCAGTCAGGATACATGCCTGGATTGTGGGCCCGATCCCCAGTGGGGGGCATGTCGGAGGCAGCCAGTCAATGTTCTCTCTCATCAATGTTTCTATCTCTCTCTCCCTCTCATTTCCTCTCTCTCTAAAATCAATAAAGGAAAAAAATTTTAATAATAAAAACCAAATGTTGCATTACTAGCCACTTTATTCCTGCAGTTAGCTACAAAATACCAAACAACTGCTAAAGCTCTTCCCAAGAAACAGCTGGTTATTAACATTTATCAAAATGTTAATAATCTCTAGAAAATAGTAATGCTAGTCTGCACTATGGATGCTTTCAGAAGTATTTTTTTGTCATTAATGTAGGAAAAGCATAGAAAGAATTCATGTTTAGGAGAGATACAGGTATATTTTATTTTCTGGATGATAAGAATGAGTAGTCTTTCCTTGTCAGTGCTCATTAATTTTGGTGACTTCAGTATCTATGTATTCCATTTACAGGCAAAAACAATTAAAGAGGTGAAGAAAAGGGTCAAATGGAGTAAAATAGATATGTAGCAAGAAGGTTTCCATTCACATATTCAGGAAACAAATACTAAAAGTCTAATATGTGCCAGGCCTTGGGTTAAGTACGAGGGATAGAAAGAAGAATAAAATGCAATCTTTGCCTTCTACAGCCTCACAGTTCAATATTGGATGAAATCAGAAACAAAAATTTCCTTTTTGTTTATTTGACTCTCATGACAATGATGACATAAGGTGAAAGGCTATGAGAACACAGAGAAGAAACATCTGGGAGAGTTCTGAGGTCAGCAAGAAAAACTTTTTGGTTAGAATAATGCTTGTGCTAAGACTGGAAGACTGAAAAAGAGTTAGAGAGAAAGGACATTCTAGACCAGCGGTTCTCAACCTGTGGGTCGCGACCCCTTTGGGGGTCGAACTACCCTTTCACAGGGGTCACCTAAGACCATCGGAAAACACATATTCCCGATGGCGATTCATAACAGTAGCAAAATTACAGTTATGAAGTAGCAATGAAAATAATTTTATGGTTAGGGGTCACCACAACATGAGGAACTGTATTAAAGGGCCATGGGATTAGAAAGGTTGAGAACCACTGTTCTAGACAGAAATAGCAGATGCAAAGGCAAGAGAATGTAAAAGAATATGGCATAGCCAGAAAACCACAGTTGTAATGGAGGTGTTCTTGCGTGTGTCTTTATGCGTCTGTGCATAAACATCAGGGAAGGGGCTGCTTGTGGTGAGAAATGAGGCAAACAAAAATCAGGAATTTGAGAATTATCACAAATAAATTATTCTACATTAAGCAAATACTATATGCCAGTTATGTGCCAGTATGCTAGGAGTGAAGGGGAAGACATAAGAATAGCTAGGACATATTCCTTTGAAGTATCCACAGATGAATTCTTCACACTCTCACTCACCCATCCAGAGTTCCAGAGAATTTTCAGTCATTCCATTCAGGATCAAGTGATATAGTCCAATCTTGATCCACAGTCCATGGGGTGGTAGAAATTGGGAAGCAGCCTATATAATTTATTCAATGTGTCCCCAATCCCTGCCCAAAAGTATAGAGCATTAATTTTAGGCTTAGAAGCCACATCATGAAGCTCCTCTCATAACTAACACTCTCTACTCACCCTTCTCCTCACCCCTTATTTCTCTTTCTCTCCCACACAATCCCTTGATTCATTTAATTCCTTTGCTCACACCCTTGCCTTAGATCTGGTTTCCAGAATCAGTCACCTGTAGGTAGTCAGGATGAAGGATTAGACTGGGAACTGATCAGGACTGAGCAGTTTGGCAATGCTTGGAAGAAGAGTCAGGAAAGGTATGTTCAGCACTATCAGAGTGCAGCCATTTGGGGAGCATGAGGGTGGGAGTGTAGTCAGCAGTAGAGGACTTGACAAATGGGGTAGAATGGTCTCAGTTGAAGTGGCTCTTTCAGCCTTGGCCAGTTTGTCTCAGCGGTTATAGTGTCAGCCCATGGAACAAAGAGTTGCGGGTTTAATTCTGGTCAAGGGCACGTACCTTGGTTACACTTCGAATCCCCGCCCTGGTTGAGGTCATGTGGGAGATGATCAATCAATGTCGATGTTTCTCTCTCTCTCTCCTTCCCTCTTTCCTTCCCTCCCACTCTGTCTAAAAATCAACGGAAAAATATCCTCAGGTGAGGATTAAAAAAGAAAAAAGTGGCTCTTTCAGGTTGACAGATTTAATCAGGGTTGGGGGAAGGTCCCTGAGATCAAGAATGCAAGTATGGTCAGAGGTAGAATATGGACAGGTCTGGAGAAATCATCTAAATTGTTGGGTGTTATCAGAATTAATTAATCTAATTTAAGTTAAAGTGTGCAATTGTGTTTGGAATGATTGCACTTCCTTTTTTTTCTTATTTCAAGCCCATTTTCTCCAACAATATTATTAACCCTTATCCAATGGAATGTCACAATCCTTTTTCAGCCTATGCTCATAGTCCTGACACATATATGTCCGAGAAAATCAAAGAAGATAAAACCCAAACTCAGAATGTGTATTTTTCAATGAAGAACAAATTAATGATACGTGGGAGGAAATGGATTTTGCATTTCAATAACAGATTTTTGCATGGAACTCAGGAAGACATTGGAAAGACGATATAGAGTAAATAGTACTAGAAAGGCTGAGGAATGATCATTTCAGCCAAATATCATCAAATACATGCCTTCACAGACTGGCAAGAGAGAACTTTAATTTATATGATCCAATGGCAGAGCAAAAGTCAGCACAAGGCAGAGTGGGAAAAGCATGACCTAGGAATCAGAAAGCTAAGATCCTTGTCCCAGCTCTGCTATCAGCTAGCTGAGAATCTTTGGGAAAATTATACTCCTCTCTGATTCTCAGTTTCTCTGTCTATGAAATGTACAGGTTTGACTGGTGAGTGACAATGAAGACCAGAGTCAGAAGGGACCTCCGCAATTTATTCGTGTTTTCTTTTTAATTTTTTAAAACCAGAAGCAAGGTAAAAATGTACTGTACTAAGCTTCCGGGTCAGTTCAGTGTGTGTGTGTGTGTGTGTGTGTGTGTGTGTGTGTGTGTGTGTATTTAATTTTATTTTTTCTTTAAGAGCAATGAAGCAATACCACCATTAGTTCTCACTAAAATGAAAGTGCCACTGGAGATGTTCCCCGGCCACAAAATTACCTACAGCACTAATAGATAAAGGTAGTTTGGGAAAATATTAATGGCATCACACCTAATCATACTAATGCCTTTTGGTTAGATAGTAGCTTCCTCACAAAGAGCTTACGGTGCACCCCTTCTTTTAGCATGGTTGTCCTCTACCACTGTGGAGTGAGAAAGAAAGAAAACATTAACATCCTCCGTTAGGACTATGTGGAAGAGAAAGGTGAGGCTGTGTCTAGATCACAGCAAATATGTTGTGGCAAATAACTTAATGACATAGAACAGATAGGAACTGATGTCCCAGTTTTTTGGGGTAATTTTGGGAGGCTGTGTATGTATATATGTGTGTCTCTACCCAACCAAGCTAACAAGATGAATAGAATCACAGCTTTTTATAGAGACACTGAGAGGATAAAGGACAGTTAATAGCGAACAGAACTCAGGTCCACTCTCCTTCAGTCGTGACTTTTCCACCTAATATCTCTGATAAACAGGATGGAGTTTTGCAACAACACCTCCCCAGCCCTCCTGGCCCATTTCACAGATTAAAAACAAAAGTGGCCCTTCATGGAAATTCTCTACTATACTGTTTTCTGAGTACAATTAAATAAGAAATGTTGGTAGCCAAACAGGCTAAAAGAGTTTGAAAGTGTCTCAAGGCTTTGCCTAAGGTTACTCTGGACAAGAGGGGACTTTGAGCAGAACCTGTATTGAGCTTTGCATTGACCAAAGTGTGCCTGCTTCCAGCTGAGAGTCCATGGGAAGTAAAACAGACTAGTCTCTGGGCAAAAGCAATCAAATCTCTCCCCAAACCCTAGGAAAATGTTTTTCTACAAATATAAGTGATAATTGAATGTGGTTGCCAATGTATCAAACATTGGTCTTAAAGAAATGGAACAATTATTACCCAAACTGTTGTTATTTGAAAGTAAATAAGTAGTAAATTAGAATACCATTTCCTCAGTAAAATTACTAGCATTAGAATATTCTTATAAGGATAAATTATTTTTTTTCTGATGAATAACAGCCCTCTGGCTATATAATTAAGTATAGTGTTTTTCTACAAGGTGTCTTCAGAGATAAAAATAAAGACAGCTGCATTATGTGGTCTGCATAGACACCATATAAGTTGACTACTTAAAAAAATTAGCACTTTGTTTATAATCAACTCTTGAATCTGCAGGCTTTACATACATTAACTTATTGTATCCTTAAAACAACAGACAACTAGGCATTATTATTATACCCATTTGACAGAATAGAAAAAGAGGCATAGAGACCTTGAGGAACTCACCTACAGTTACATAGCTTGTAAGTGAGAGATAAGAATCAAATCCAAACAGGTTAGCTCCAGAGCCCATTTCTGACTATGTGCATGGAAATTTACCAATGGTAGAGTTGTGTGTTTGTTTGCTCTGTAACAGCACTACAGCCCAGCTCCATGACCAAAGTAGCATTTTGAGCTCATCTAGCATAATTTCTCTCATTTTACTCAAGAGGAAACTGGGGCTCAAGCCAAGTCCAAGATCAAACAATAAGTAAATGGCAGAGCCAGAAATTGAAACCACATGCCATGACCCCAGCCTGAATTTCTTCCATGACACCGCTCACTTGAAGCTGAACATTTCTTCTACTGGACTAGCAAATCCAGTTAATCACTGCATCATCAGGAATGTGTACCGCCCCACATAAGAAGGGGAAGGGCGCATTTTCACATCATTGAAATATTTTTAGAGAGAAGGCTGACATATCAACTAAATAGGTTCTAGTGTTAATTTCCATAATGTAATCCAATTTCCCATTAAATCTATTTTAAAAATAGAAATATATTACATTCGATTGTTTATCACAGGATATTATGAAAAGTATATCAAGCTACTCACATCAAGGAAACATGGAAATTTAACAGAAACAGTATGAACATTAAACAAACAAACAAAATCAACCATTATCCTACCATCTCTTCAAGTCAAATATTTAATACTGTTGTTAACGTTGCTTATGTAACAAATATTTTAAATGGACAAAAATACAAAAACCTGAAGAAAGAAAAGAGAGCCACACAACTTATTAAATGTTTGTGTCCCTTTGGAGGCATGTACTGAATTACATGGCCCAGCTCCACTCCAGATTTAACCCCTAACTACCAAAGAACTGAAGATAAGGGACAAGAGACCATAAAAGACGGTTAATATTCCTCTGAGGTACAGCATGAATGCTGTGACATTCACAAAGGCAGCAGCAGTTTTGGTAGGAGTGAGAGTAAGCATCCTCTGTTTTTCCAGGAATATAATTATTTTAAATGTTCAGATCTCCTGAGGGTCACTGTAATTTCTATTCCATCTTTCCTCTTCCCCTAAAGTTAGCTCCTAGACTCTGCTCTTGATCTACAAACAGATCTCTGGGTTCTTCTAAATACCCTGCCATTCTGGCTGGAGCCAGAATCAGCAGCAAAATACAAGGTGCAAATCCTGCAAGTAACTCCAGATGTGCAGCTCCACAGATGAAATGCATGACTCATTCATTTCACCATCTTCTGAAATTCAAAATTGGATAACTGCCAGCTAAAACAAAGGTTTTTCTGGTGTTCACTTAGTTAAATACTCTCAACAATGACCAAAATGCCTTCTTATCGGCATAGATAAGATCCAAATGATGTATTAAATATGTGAATATTAGTAAATTAGCTGATGGAGTCAGATACATCAGGGGGAAAGGGGGAATTCTTGAAATCATATAGGGAATATCTCAGGGATGGTGGCTGAGGTTAACATTTGTTTTCTTAACATCTATTATTCAAATTTTGGGTATAAAATATGTGCACAACATTTTGATGATAGGCTATATATGAAACATTTGCTATTCATTTGTGAGTTCACTTTCAGTGTTGATGAAGAGACAAAAACATAATCTACATAATTTCATTAGTTACAAAAATACTTTTGGAAAGAATTTTCTCATTATAAGAATAAAAATAGCTGAGTTTTATTGTTACAGATAAAAATAATAGCTTAAATTATAAAGCCTGATCACTACTCTCTGTCTGGTTTTCACTTATTCCATAATTAGGAACAACAGGCAAAACCATGTTCCCCCTAAAGTACTGTGTGTGCTCCAGAGGTTCTTTTTTACATACACACCTTGCTTAAATCTAGGTGTTCCCAAACCTCCTTCATTAACCCTTTTCTCTTCTCCCTGGACACTCTATTGCTATGAATATCATCTGCTCTCTGGCTTCAACTATCTATATGCTAACAAGCCTTAAATGCCTTATTTTCTGTGGCTGACTAACTTGCCAATTAAGTCAGCAAATGAAGTTTCTAATTCTCAGGATATTATGAAAAGTATATCAAGCTACTCACATCAAGGAAACATGGAAATTTAACAGAAACAGTATGAACATTAAACAAACAAACAAAATCAACCTACAGGTGAATAGGCACATACCAGGTGCTCTATCAATATTTGCTCAATGAACAAATGAATAACTGAATGGATCTATATGCTAAAATGATGAGCTATTGTCATAGATTCCTCAGCCAAGATCTCAAAATCATGTTGTATACATGCGTAGAGAAGACCACATTGGAGATGTTCCAAAATTTACCAATATTTTTCTAAAAGGCTCCAGGTTAATACTGGGGAGGCAAGGAATGGGGAGGAAAAGGTCAATGGAGGTAAAAAGAGGGGACATCTGTAATACTTTCAACAATAAAGATAAATTTGAAAAATACAAACATTATTAGAATCATTACTCTTGGTTGTGGAAGAGGACAAAGAGAAATGACAACATAGATATTTAAAATCCAACTAATTGTGCTTACCTGAAAAATACAAATTGGTCTTTAAAAAATGGGAAAAAAAATAGCTATGCTGTTATTGGCATGCAGAAGGGGTATACGTGAAGGAACATGGAAACATTAACACATATGATCACAACATGTACATGACACAGGAATCAACCTTTTTCTCTAGTCTAGAACCAGAGACTTCATTTTATGCAAGATGAATAAATTCTAGAGATCTGCTGTACAATTCAACATAGTACCTGTAGTTGACAATATATACACTTCAAAATTTGTTAAGAGGGCAGATCTCATTTTAAGTGTTACCACAATTTTTTAAAAGCCAAAACTTAGGTGAATGGGACAGCCAATCCATCCAACTGCATCATTTAAAAATACAATCACAGAAAGTAGGAGCTAGGAAGAGCATAAAGAGAGTTTTGAGGTTTATGTAAGGGGTAAAAGAGGAAATTGTATAGGTGCTTCATTCTGAGCTTGCTTGCTGGCATCTTCCTTATGGTAGCTGGTCTCACAGTGAATTTCTGTTATTTCATTTTCTGGACACTAGGAAGTTTTTACAAATATTCTGGATATTGCTGAGGAGAAGATAAATTAATAATGACTTAAGTAATAGTTTGAGAAGTAAAATAAGGACAGGGCTTTGACACTTTTTCCTTTAACTTTTGTCTTTGGCTGTCTGCTGCCACTTATAGATGAATCAAACCTATGCTGTCCTACCATAGCAAGGTGGGAAATACACTTCTTCCTTTATTTTAATGGTATCTTTTTCATATCTTCAACAAGGAATAATGCAAGAGTAACAGCAAATAATGGTATTGTATTTAATGATCCAGAAGGACTAATCATGAGTTGTATCAAAACGAGAACTGTGCTCCCTAGATACCAGTATGTCAACATGGAAGAAATCCATCTAGCGAGTCAATGGATTTGATGTCCTGGGATTTTAGTTTACTGTGAAGTTGTCCTGTTCAGGGCACCTAGAGGCTATGCTTATCATGGTCACAGTTCCCGCAAGAGTCTCATTGGATGTTTATCTAATTGGGGTGGTACCTACCTTGCAAATTTCCTAACCTAAAGTATTTCCTTAGAAAGAAACTTGCAATTCAACTGAACACCCAAGGCTCCTCAAGTAACCGAGATTAATAGCCTCCAGGCAAAAAGCTAGAGGATAACTGAACCGATCCTAGGCTTGCAAATCTACCCAGGAAAGTAAGACTTGACAGTGGAGTTTAACGTGGGTCTTCCCACGCTCATCCTAACACAGTAGAGGGAGACACAAACAGCAGAACACCAACACCCACAGGGAAAATTTGGCAGGCTCCAAAACCCACTGATATAGCCAAAATGGTGAAAGAAAGAAAAAAATCCCAAATGAAACAACAAGAGACCTCTACTGAAGATGAGATAAATGAAATGCACTTAAGCAAGTTATCAGAGGTAAAGTTCAGAGGAAGCTCAACAGCATGAGTAAGGACCTCAACACCATGAGTAAAGTTATAAAAGCATTGAAAACCAACCAAGTGGAAATAAAGAAGGACATAGCAGAAATAAAGAACATATTGAAAGGACTAAACAAAAGAGCAGAAGAAGGTGAGGAACAGATCAGTGAATTAGAAGACAGGGTAGAAAAAAATCAACCAATCAGAAAACCAAAAGGAAAAAACAATAAAAAAAACAGGAAGACAGCTTAAGAGCACTGTGGGACAACTGGAAATGTAATAAAATTTGCATCATAGGAGGCCTGGCAGAAAAAGAAAATGAGCAAGGGTTAGAGAATATATTTGAAGAAATAGTGACAAAACTTCCCTAATTTGGTGAAGGAAGAAGGCATTCAAGTTCAAGAAGCACAGAGAGCCCCAAGTAGGAAGAACCTAAACAGGCCCACACCAAGACACATAGTAATTAAAATGCCAAAAAGTAAACACAAAGAGAGAATCCTAAAGGCAGCAAGAGATAAGCAACAGGTTACCTACAAAGGAACCCCCATAAGGCAATCAGCTGACTTCTCCACAGAAATACTATAGGCCAGAAGGGAATGGCATGAAGTAAGTAATCAAGGTCATGAAAAACAAGGATCTGAATCCAAGACTACTCTATCCAGCAAGGCTATCATTCAAAATAGAAGGTCAAATAAAGAGCTTCCCAGAAAAAAAAAAAAAAAAAAAAGGCTAAGGGAAAACATTAGCACCAAATCAGCACTGCAAGAAATGTTAAAAGGACTGTTGTAATTAGTAGAAGAAATAGGAAGAAAAACATAACCACATTAAACAAAAATGGCAATAAATAAGTACATATCAATAATTACCTTAAATGTAAATGAATTGAATGCTCTGATAAAAAGACACAGAGTAGCTGATTGGATGAGAAAGCATGACTCATATATATATATGTTGTTTACAAGAAACCCACCTCACAACAAAAGACACACATAGGTTGAAAATGAAGGGATGGAAAAAAAATGTTCCAAGCACACGGACAGAAAAAAAAGCTGGGGAAGTAACACTCATATCTGATAAATTAGATTTCAAAATGAAGGCCATAACTAGAGACAAAGAAAGCCATTACATAACATTGAAAGGATTTATCCAACAGGAAGATATAACCTTGGTAAACATATATACACCCAATATAGGAGCACCAAAATATATTAAAAATCTTCTGGAGGACTTCAAAGGAGAAATCGACAGCAATACAATCATAGCAGGGGACTTCAACACCCCACTGTCATAACTGGATAGATCCTCTAGAAAACAAATTAACAAGCATGCAGAGATTTTAAATGATGCACTAAACCAAATGGATTTAATATCTACAGAGGATTACCCCCCAAAACTGCAGAATATACATTCTTCTCAAGCACACATGGGATATTTTCAAAGATAGACCACATGTTAGGACACAAACTAAGTCTCTACAAGTTCAAAAAGATTGAAATCATATCAAGTATCTTCTTGGATCACAATGACATAAAACTAGAAATCAATTGCAACAAGAACATGCAAAGACATTTGAACACGTGGAGGCTAAATAGTATGTTATTAAACAATGAATGGGTTACCAAGGAGATCAAGGAAGAAATTAAAAACTTCCTGGAAACCAATGAAAAGAACACACAACAACACAACCTATGAGATGCAGCGAAAGCAGTTCTGAGAGGGAAGGTCATAGCACTCCAGGCCTACGTCAAGAAACAAGAAAATTTTCTAATAGACTATCTAACCTCACAACTTAAAGAACTAGAAAGCAAACAAAAAGAAAACCACAGAGGAAGTAGAAGGAAGGAAATAGTAAAGATCAGAGAAGAAATAAATGACACAGAGACCAAAAAAAAAAAAAAATTTCAAAGGATCAATGAAACAAAGAGCTGGTTTTTCGAAAAGACAAACAAAATGGATGGACCCTTAGCTAAACTCACCAAGAAACAAAGAGAGAGAACCCAAATACATAAAATCAAAAATTAAGGAGGAGAAGTTAACAACTGACATCACAGAAGTAGAAAAGATCGTTAACAAATACTATGAACATTTATATGGCAACAAATTCGACAATCTAAGAAAAATGGACAAATTTCTAGAAACACATCGTCTCCCAAAACTGGACCTGGAAGAGATATAAAACTTGAACAGATCAATAACAACTAAGGAAATTGAAGATGTAATGAAGACTCTCCCAGCAAACAAAAGCCCAGGCCTGGACGGCTTCACGGGGGAGTTTTGCAGAACATTCAAAGAAGAACTGACACCCATTCTCCTCAAACTATTTCAAAAAATTCAAGAAGAAGGAAGACCTTCAAACTAGTTTTATGAGGCCAGCATAATTCTAATTCCAAAACCAGAAAAAGACACTACAAAGAAAGAAAACTACAGGACAATATCCCTGATGAACATAGATGCCAAAATGCTTAGCAAAATACTAGCAAATCGGATTCAGCAATACATTAAAAAAATTATTCACTATGACCAAATGGGATTCATCCCAGGGACGCAAGGCTGGTACAATATTCACGAATCAATAAATGTGATACACCACATGAACAAAATGAAAGATAAAAACCACATGATCATATCACTAGATGCTGAAAAATCATTCAACAAAATCAAGCACCCATTTCTGATAAAAACGCTCAGTAACGTGGGAATAGAGAGATCATACCTCAACATAATAAAGGCCATATATGAAAAACCTAAAGCCGATATCATACTCAATAGGCAAAGACTGAAAGTATTTACCTTAAGAACGGGAACAAGACAGGGATGTCCACTTTCGCCACTCTTATTTAACATAGTACTGGAAGTCTTAGACACAGCAATCAGACATGAAGAAAAAAATAAAAGGCATCCAAATTGGAAAGGAGGAAGTGAAACTGTCATTATTCGCAGATGACATGATATTATACATAGAAAACCCTAAAGACTCCATTAAAAATCTACCAGACTTAATAAATGAATTTGGCAAAGTAGCAGGATACAAAATTAATGTCAAGAAATCAACCCCATTCTTATACACCAATGATGAACTCACAGAAAGAAAAATTTAAAAAACAATCCCATTTACCATCGCAGAAAAAAAAATAACATACCTAGGAATAAACTTAACCAAGGAAGTAAAGGACCTATTTGCAGAAAACTACAGGACATTGAAAAAAGAAATAGAGGAAGATATAAAAAAGTGGAAGCACATACCTTGTTCATGGATTGGAAGAATTAACATCATTAAAATGTCCGTATTACCCAAAGCAATCTATAGATTCAATGAAATCCCTATCAAAATACCAATAACATATTTCACAGAACTAGAACAAATGCTTCAAAAGTTCATATGGAACCAAAAAAGACCACAGATAGCCACAGCAATTTTTAAAAAGAAGGACAAAGTCGGTGGGATCACAATACCGTATATCAGGTTATACTACAAAGCTATTGTGATCAAAACAGCCTGGTACTGGCAATACAACAGGCATATAGACCAGTGGAACAGAACAGATAACCCAGAAATTGACCCAAGACATTATGCTCAATTAATATTTGACAAAGGTGGCAAGAGCATACAATGGAGTAAAGACAGCCTCTTTAATAAATGGTGGTGGAAAAATGGGACAGCTACATGCAAAAAAAATGAAACTAGACCATCAACTTACACTATACACAACAATAAACTCAAAATGGTTAAAAGACTTAAAAGTGTCTCGTGAATCCATAAAAATCCTAGAAGAAAATGTAGGCAACAAAATTTCAAACATCATACGCAGCAGAATTTTCACTGATACATCACCTAAGGCAACAGAAACAAAGGAAAAAATAAACACATGGGACTACATCAAGCTAAAAAGCTTCTGCACAGCAAAAGAAACAACTTTCAAAACGGAAAGGGAACCCACTGTATGGGAGAGCATAATTGCCAATGATACATCAGATATGGGGTTAATTTCCAAAATATATAGAGCACTCACACAGCTCAACAAAAGGAAGACAAAGAATCCAATTAAAAAATGGGCAGAGCAGCTAAATAGACACCTCTCCAAACAGGACATACAAATGGCCAAGAGAAATATGAGGAAATGCTCAACATTCCTAATCATCAGAGAGATGCAAAGTAAGACAACAATGAGGTATCACCTCACACCTGTAAGAATGGCCGCCATCAACAAATCATCAAACAACAAGTGCTGGTAAGGGTGTGGAGAAAAGGGGACCCTAGTACACTGCTGGTGGGAATGCAGACTGGTGCAGCCACTATGGAAAACACTATGGTGTTACCTGAAAACATTAAAAATTGAATTGCCATTTGACCCAGTGATCCCACTTCTAGGAATATACTCTAAGAAGCCTGAAACACCAATCAGAAAGAATATATTTACCCCCATGTTCATAGCAGCACTATTTACAATAGCTAAGATCTGGAAACAGCCCAAGTGTCCATCAGTAGACGAATGGATAAAAAAGCTGTGGTACATATACACTATAGAGTACTATACAGCTGTAAGAAAGAAAGATCTTTTATCCTTTGAGACAACATGGAGGGACCTGGAAAGTATTATCCTAAGCAAAACAAGTCAAGCAGAGAAAGACAAATATCACATGATGTCACTTATTTGTAGAATATAATGAACATAACAGTCTGAGGAACAGAGTAGTTCCAGAGACATGGAAGTAGGGTACAGACTGACAACCCTCAGAAGAGGGGGTTGGGGGGAAGAGATAAACCACAGAACTTATATGCATGTACGCATAACTGATGAACATGGACAACAAACCTGGGGACAGGGTGGGGGAATGGGGAGCAAGGTATCAATGGAGGAAAAAGGAGAAACATCTTTAAGAAAAATAAATTAATTAAAAATATAATAAAATAAAAAATAAAAAAGAAAGGAACTTGCACATGGTAATATTCAATACACAATAACTATCGTTTTTTATATTTAGAAACTTCTGAGCTAAAGATATCTGGAATGGGAAGATGCCATTTATAGCATTCAAAATTAGGGGATTTCCTAGAGATAGAACTGCAAGGAAAATTATCACAGATATGGGAAACAGCACAGACATCTAATCATAATGAGAGAGTGATTAAACTGGATAGGTGAGTCACACAATTAGTACTATGCAGACACAAAAATAATGATGTAAAGAATGACATGGGAAAATATTCATGATTTGTGAAGTGGGGAAAAAAGGGGTTACACATCTCAGTGGGGTTAAATGCCCTGCCTAGAGCTATAAAACTACCATGGGGAACACTAAGAATAGAACCAACACTTATCTAACCCTAAACCATTTTCATGTCCCTTTATCATATTATCACCCCCAAATTCAAGATTGGAATCTGGGAAAAAGCAACAACATCCACTAACCTTGACTTAAATGAAGACTTAACATAGATTTCTAAGCAGAGCATGCAAAATAATTTTGTAAAAATAAATTAATGCTGAGAGTAAGTTTATGGCATCTTAAAAGAATCTGTCTATAGAGTGTGTGTCCAGGCGTGGAGACTTCCTAATTTGTGAAATTACAGATTTACTTTTTTCCTTTCCCCCAGAAATGAACTGTATGATACCTTTAGACTGAGCTTTTTGGATGGTACAAACAGCCCTGGATTGAGTTTTAGTCCTGGATTCTAGGCTTGAATCTATACTGTGTGATTACAAGCAGGTCTCTTAACCATTGGGAGCTAAATTCTTATCTATCTCTAAATGTTAAGGTTTGAATTAGATATTATCTCAACTTTCTTTAAGCTTTCTAAGTAAAGATTGAAAAACACAGGCTTTAGACTCAGACTTAGTTTTGAATCCTCACCAGAGCATCCACTAGCCTACACCTCACCTCTGTGAATTAGAAAAGCTCAAGGTAGACACAAACCTTTAGGCATAGGTAGACTGAGCCTATGAGTGAACAGTGTACCATCCCTAGGAGGAGGCTGTTACCAGCCAGGGCTCATGATTGTGTTAGCATGGCATAGGCTAAATTCTAGCCCCACCCCCACCCCCCTCCATAGGTGTTTTTGTGCATTGGGGAAACTGCAAGCCTCCTTTAAACTGGCAGTTTAAAAGTGCAATCCTGCAGGTACTAAACCTCAGAGTCAGTAGGAAAGGATAGTGGGGCTGGCCCAGAATTTGGTAGTCCACACACACTCACCTGTTATGTCTGTAATTGCTAATGGATTGCTCCTACCTAGGAATCCTGGGAGGATTCTTACCATATCAAAAATATAGTAAACACTTTCCCTCAAGTTTGATATGTAGAAGACAAGTTCCACTCATTGAATGAAACCAAATCAGTTATTATTGCTTTCACAGATTGTGTGCCTACTGTGTATCTGGTAGTTTATATGCACCTTGCAAGAAATTGTGGAGCATTCCAGTCAAGACACTTGTCTTCCGGGCTTGGCTCACTGTGTGATCCTGGGCAAGTCATTCACCCTCTGTGGGCCTCATTTCCTCCTCTAAATCATTTAGAGATGGGCTAGATCATCTGTAAGGGTCATAGCAGCTCTGACCTTCATGACTCTATAGCTCTTTTTTTTTTTCTTTTAGAGAGAAGTCAGATTCCAGAGTCAGGTGGAGAGTAGAAGCAAAAGTAGCAAAATAACAACAATGGCTTCCCAATCGCAACTGTGTTTTTAATAAGTGGTAAAAAATGAGGGAGAAGGAGTATTTGGGAAAATATTTTAAGTACCTGTAAATGTCTGTTAGACAATTTTATGTAATACAACTTATATTACCAGTGATCATCACGAGCGTTGTAAACCAGCCTTCTCGAAAATGTCACCAGAAAAGAAACACATTTCTCCTTTCAACCCTCTGAACTATGTAGTTTTAAAAGTCCCGTTTTCTACCAGAGCAGTTCGCATTCTAATCAGCAATATATGAGAGTACCTGTTTCTGCACAGATTCACCAACACAATGTATTGACATACTCTTAAATTTTTACCATTCTCATTGGTTGGAAATGACATCTTGATTTGCATTTTTCTAATTGTGAAAGAGCCAGGGCATTAGAAATTTTTCCTATGTTTAAGGACCATTTCTGTGTGTGTGTTGTCTTTTCACATCTTTTTCCCAGTTTTCTGTAAAGTTTTCAGTCATTTAGCTGTCAATTTAAGAGTACTTTATATGTTGTCCCGCCGGTGTGCTCAGTGGTTGAACGTCGACCCATGCACCAAGAGGTCGCCGGTTCAATGCCCGGTCAGGGCACATGCACAGGCTGTGGGCCAGATCCCCAGTGTGGGGCAAGCAGGAGGCAGTCAATTGATGTTCTCTCTCATCGATGTTTCTATCTCTCTCTCCCTTTCCCTTCCTCTCTCTAAAATCAATAAAGAAAAAAAAAAAGAGTACTTTGTATATTAAGTATATTGGCCTTTTGTGATATGGTATAAATATTTTCTTCCAGTGTATCAGTTGTCTATTGACTTTGTTTATACTGCAATTGTTTTAGTTTCATGGCATATTTATCTATCTTTTATATATTCAATTATTTTTTTCATCTGGAATTTGAGTGACAGTTAAGAGAGCCTTTCCCTACAACAAAGTTTAAGAGGTAGTCACTCAATTTTTTCTAGCATTTATATAATTTATTACATTTATTTACCTGTTCCATGTGGAGTTTCTTCTTTTATATAGTGTGAGAATATAAGCTTAATTCAACAATTACAATAATGCAGCACAGTTTATAAAATAAAATAAATACCTCTGAGTACATGCTGATATAAATAAATACTTGAATAAATTTTTAAAAATGGAGGAAAAGTATAAGTTTTCCTTATAGTAGAGTTCAGATTAATAATGTGGAAAAAATGATATGAATAGACCATTCAGCAAACACCACAAAAATAATCATTATGGTCAAGAAACATTGATGGGCTGTAAAATTAGTGAGCAAACATATGATGAAAAAACATATATTTATGTAAGCTTAAAGTATTTCCCCACAAGGTACTAATTAATACAAAGAGAAAAATAGTATCTTTATAGTGGAATGACCTGATGACACCATGTCAACCAAGTGATCTAAGTTATTATCACCAGTAAGGAGACATACTGAAATAATATACCTCTTAATATGATGTAATGGAAAGAAAATGATATTGCTGCCCGGCCGGTATGGTTCAATGGTTGAGCGTTGATCCATGCACCAAGAGGTCGCCGGTTCGATTCCTGGTCAGGGTACATGCCCAGATTGTGGGCCAAATCCCCAGTGGGGGGCATGCAGAAGGCGGCCACTAGATGTTTTCTCTCATTGATGTTTCTATTTCTCTCTCCCTCTCCTTTCTCTCTCTCTAAAATCAATAAAGAAAAAAAAATGATATTGCTTCTGTGTAATTCCTGCCAAAAACTCATAATCTGAATTTAATTATGAAGAAGCTTCAGAGAAACCCATATTGGGGAACATTCTAGAAAAAAAAACCTGACCAGCACTCCTGAAAAGTGTCATGGTAAAGGAAGATAAGAAAATATTGAAAACTATTTGGAAGAGATTGGAAGTGACTAAGAGACATGGCAACTACATACAATGTGAAATCCTGGATGGGATCCTTGATCAGCAAAAGGACATTAATAGAATAACTGGCGAAATTCTAATAAAATATGTAGTTTACTTAACAATATCATGCCAATATTTGTCTCCTAGTTTCAATAATTATACTACTATAGTAAAGAAGCTGAAATTAGGTAAAGTTGAGTGAAAGGTATATGGAAACTTTGTACTAATTTTGCCACTTTATAGTAAGCCTAAAGTTATTTCAGAATAAATAGTTTGAAACAGTCCCTCCTTGCCATCTGATCTATTTCATCCAGAGTGGAGAACTTTAGGAGTAAAGCAGCTTTCCCCATCTATGTTTAATGAAAAATGTGTCTATAAGACATTAGAATACTCAGGTTTAAACTCTAGTTACTGGTTCACAATCAGAGCTGAATATTACCCCTTCTAGAAACTGTTTCCTGTCATGGTAATGAACAGAGTCATGGGAACCAGACAAACCAAATTCTCACTTTTTGTACATCATAGCTATATGATTTTTCCACATTTGTCAAATTAAGATAATTACCAATTTGAAAAGATAGAACAAGGATTAAATGACATACTGTGTTGCCATAAGGATTAAATTATTTAAGGGGTAAAGGTGCCTCTCTATCAGTGTTGGGAACTTAGTAGATGTTTAATAAGCAATAACTACTTCTTCATTATTTTTATGAAATGCCAGTTGACCCAAACTTTCATCTCAGGATCAATGCATTTAAAAGTATTGAAGTTATTTCTAGTGATCAGAGATATTATAGTTTTCCTCTTCTATCAGACTAGAGACTACAGGATCTCTGAAATAGAATGAAGCCCCTCCAGTTTTGTTGTTTGTCTTAGTCAGCTCAGGCTGCTGTAACAAAATACCACAGACTGAGTGGCTTAAACAACAGACATTCCCTGTCCTAGAGGCTCAGTGCTAGCATGATGAGAGTTCTTTGCCTACCTTGCAGAGGACTGCCTTCTCGCTATGTACTTACCTTGGAGAGAAAGAGAAATCTCTGGTCTCTTCCTTTTCTTTAAAGGCACTAATCCCAGCCCCACCAGTGTGGCTCAAGGGTTGAGCATCGACTTGTGCACCAGGAGATCCCCAGTTTGATTCCTGGTCAGGGCACAAGCCCGGGTTGCAGGTTCGATTCTCAGTAGGGGGCGTGTAGGAGGCAGCCCATCTATGTTTCCCTCATCATTGGTTTCTTTCTATTTCTCTTTCCCTCTCCCTTCCTCTCTCTGAAAGCAACAAAAACATATTTTTTAAAAGTTTAAAAAATTAATTAATTAAAAAAAAATAAAGGTACTAATCCCATCATGGAGGTCCCACCCTTATCTAAACCTAATTACCTCTCAAAGATTCCATTTCAAAATACCAAAACTATAGGGATTAGGACTTCAACATATGAATTTAGGGGGGGGGGGCAGTTAACATTCAGTCTAAAGCATAATTGTTCCTGTCTTTTTTAAAAATTTCAAAAACCATTTCCTTTGGTATATGTGATTTTAAATTTTGAAAATAAAAACAGTTTAAACACATAATTTCTATACTAGAAAAGTTGACTTATTATTTCAACACGCTTTATCTTGTATTTTTTATACATACATTGTGCATACATAGATATTATGAATTACACTGAATATATAGTGTATTTTTTCACTTAGCATTTGCATCAATACACTTAGAGGGGTATTTAGGAAACATTGGGAATTTAGAGTTTTTAACCATGCTGAATATTTCATCAGAGCAAGTGTTATAGTACTAGCTAAACTTCTTATGTTGTATTAGGGGGACCAGAAAGTAATGTCGTGTTTTTATGCCATTAATTCAAACAGATAAATTTTTAACAAGTTTTTATTTTTAATCAAAGATGTAATCACCCTCATTATCAACAACTATTTGCCATCTAGAGTGTAAATTTTCAATGCCGGATTGATAAAAATCAATTGTTTTTTGCGAAAAATATATGCAAATGTCATTTTGGACATCATCCAAATTTTCAAATTTTTTGCCACTTAGAAAATGTTGTAGAGATTCCAAAATGGCGGCGGAGTGAATGGAAGCCACACAGACCATCTCCCAGGACCAAACTGGAATTAAACTAAAATAAAGACAAATCATCAGGAAAAAGCAACAGAAAAGCAGCTTGCAGGGACCATACAACCAGGGACACTGAATGGATCCTGGTAGGATTGTGGAGGTGCAAGAGGGGGGCTGGGTGCCCACAGTCAACAGTGGTCTTAGCTGTGAGCAATGCCCTTGACGTTAAAGCCCAAGCCCATTCCACAGCACAGAGGGCCACGGCAGAGCGATAAAATAGCCACAGCCACTCAACTTGGGCTCCAGCAGAGGGAGGGCGGACTGGACTGGAACTGTGTGGGGACACTTGGGATCTGAAGAACGCTCAGAGCTTTTGCTGTGTTGCGGCCACGCATGATGGTGGCCATCTTACTCCTTCCCAGGGCTCTGGGGAGTGGCAGCAGGCCCTCCCTCTGAGATTCAGCCACACCCAGGTGGGCAATTGAAATGCAAATTGAGGCTCATTAACTACCATCACCTGCCCCACCCTAGGGAAATCCTCTCACTCTGAACACCTGAGGGAGGTTTACATTCAACTGAGAACCCAAGGCTCTTCAAGTAACCACGACTAATAGCCTCTAGAATAATAGCCTCTAGGGAAAAAGCTAGAGGATAACTTAACTTTTTCTGGGCTTGCAAATCTACCCAGGAAAGTAAGACTCGACAGTGGTGTTTAACGTGGGTCCTCCCATTCTCCTCCAAACCCGATGGAGGGAGCCACAAACAGCAGAACACCAACATCAACAGGGAAAATTTGGCAGGCTCCAAAACCCACTGAGATAGCCAAAATGGTGAAACAAAGAAATAGGTCCCAAATGAAAGAACAAGAGACCTCTACCGAAGATGAGATAAATGAAATGGAGTTAAGCAAGTTAACAGAACTAGAACTCAGAGCCATGATCTTGAGGAAGTCCAACAGCATGAATAAGGACATCAACATCATAAGCAAAGACATAGAAACATTGAAAATCAACCAATTGGAAATCAAGAAGCACCAAGAAGAAATGAAGAATGACATAGCAGAAATGAAGAACACATTGGAATGACTAAAAAGCAGAGTAGAGGAAGCTGAGGACCGGATCAATGAATTAGAAGACAGGGCAGAAAAAAAATCAACCAATCAGACAACCAAAAGGAAAAAACAATTAAAAAACAGGAAGACAGCTTAAAAGAACTGTGGGGCAACTCGACATGTAATAATATTCGCATCATAGGAGTCCCCGAAGAAGAAGAAAATGAGCACGGGTTAGAGAACATATTTGAAGAAATAGTGACAAAAAACTTCTCTAATTTGGAGAAGAAAGAAGGCATTCAAGTTCAAGAAGCACAGAGAGTCTCAAGTAAGTAGAATCCAAACAGGCACACACCAAGACAAATAGTAATTAAAATGTCAAAAATTAAAGACAAAGAAAAGAGAGAATCCTAAAGGCAGCAAGAGAAAAGCAACAGGTAACCTACAAAGGAACCCCCATAAGGCTATCACCTGACTTCTCAACAGAAACACTACAGGCCAGAAGGGAATGGCATGAAGTAATCAAGGTCATGAAAAACAAGGATCTGAACCCAAGACTACTCTACCCAGCAAGGCTATCATTCAAAACATAAGGTCAAATAAAGAGCTTCCCAGACCAAAAAAAAAAAAAAAAAAAAAAAAAAAAAAAAAAAAAAAGGCTAAGGGAATACATTAGCACCAAACCAGCACTGCAAGAAATGTTGAAAGGACTGCTGTAATTAGTAGAAGAAATAGGAAGGAAAATAGAACCACACTAAGCAAAAATGGCAATAAATAAGTACATATCAATAATCACCTTAAATATAAATGGATTGAATGCACTGATAAAAAGACACAGAGTAACGGATTGGATAAGAAAGCAATACCCATATATATGTTGTTTACAAGAGACCTACCTCACAACAAAAGACTCACATAGGCTGAAAATGAAGGGATGGGAAAAAATCTTCCAAGCACACGGACAGGAAAAAAAAAGCTGGGGTAGCAATACTCATATCTGATTAAATAGATTTCTAAATGAAGGCCATAACTAGAGACAAAGAAGGTCACTACAAAATATTACAAGGATCTATCCCACAGGAAGATATAACCTTGGTAAACATATATGCACCCAATATAGGAGCACCAAAATATATTAAAAATCTTCTGGAGGACTTCAAAAGAGAAATCGACAGCAGTACAATCATAGCAAGGGACTTCAACACCCTGCTGACATCACTGGATGGATCTTCTAGACAAAAAATTAACAAGGAAACAGAGACTCTAAATGAAGCACTAGACCAAATGGATTTAATAGATATTTACAGAGAATTACACCCCAAAACTACAAAATTCACGTTCTTCTCAAGCACACATGGAACATTCTCAAAGATAGACCACATCTTAGGACACAAACTAAGTCTCTCCAAGTTCAAGAAGATTGAAATCATATCAAGCATCTTCTCAGATCACAGTGGCATGAAACTAGAAATCAATTGCAACAAGAACACGCAAAGACATTTCAACACATGGAGGCTAAATAGCATGTTATAAAACAATGAATGGGTTAGCGAGAAGATAAAGGAAGAAATTAAAAACTTCCTGGAAACCAATGAAAAAGAACACACAACAACACAAAATCTATGGGATGCAGCAAAAGCAGTTCTGAAAGGGAAGTTCATAGCACTACAGGCCTACCTTAAGAAACAAGAAAAATTTCTAATAGACTATCTAACCTCACAACTTAATGAACTGGAAAGCAAACAAAAAGAAAACCCCAGAGCAAGTAGAAGGAAAGAAATAGTAAAGATCAGAGCAGAAATAAATGACATAAAGACCAAAAAACAATTCAAAGGATCAATGAAACAAAGAGCTGGTTTTTTGAAAAGGTAAACAAGATTGATGGACCCTTAGCTAGACTCACCAAGAAACAAAGAGAGAGAACCCAAATACACAAAATCAGAAATGAAAGAGGAGAAGTAACAACTGACACCACAGAAATACAAAGGATCGTTAACAAATACTATGAACATTTATATGGCAATAAATTCGACAATCTAAGCGAAATGGACAAATTTCTAGAAACACATCGTCTCCCAAAACTGGACCGGGAAGAGATATAAAACTTGAACAGACTAATAACAACTAAGGAAATTGAAGATATAATCAAGACTCTCCCAGCAAACAAAAGCCCAGGCCCTGACGGCTTCATGGGGGAGTTTTACCGAACATTCAAAGAAGAACTAACACCTATTCTCCTCAAACTATTCCAAAAAATTCAAGAAGAAGGAAGACTTCCAAACTCGTTTTGTGAGGCCAGCAAAATTCTAATTCCAAAACCAGAAAAAGACACTACAAAGAAAGAAAACTACAGGCCAATATCCCTGATGAACATAGTTGCCAAAATCCTAAACAAAATACTAGCAAATCAGATCCAGGAATACATCAAAAAAATTATTCACCAAGACCAAGTGGGATGCCAGGCTGGTACAATATTCCAAATCAATAAATGTGATACACCACATAAACAAAATAAAAGATAAAAACCACATGATCATATCAATAGACACTGAAAAAGCATTCGACAAAATCCAGCACCCATTACTGATACAAAACGCTCAGCAATTTGGAAATAGAGGGATCATATCTTGATATAATAAAGGCCACATATGAAAGACCTACAGCCAACAACATACACAATAGGCAACAACTAAAATCATTTCCCTTAAGAATGGGAACAAGACAGAGATACTTACTTTTGCCACTCTTATTTAACATAGCACTGGAAGTCTTAGCCACAGCAATCAGAGATGAAGTAAAAATAAAAGGGATCCAAATTGGAAAGGAGGAAGTGAAACTGTCATTATTCGCAGATTACATGATATTATACATAGAAAACCTTAAAGACTCCATCAAAAATCTACTAGACTTAATAAATGAATTTGGCAAAGTAGCCGGACACAAAATTGAAGTCAAGAAATCGATGGCATTCTTATACACAAATGATGAACTCACAGAAAGAGAAATTTAAAAAACAATCCCATTTACCATCGCAGAAAAAAAATTAACATACCTAGGAATAAACTTAACCAAAGAAGTAAAGGACCTATTTGCAGAAAACTACAGGACATTGAAAAAAGAAATAAAGGAAGATATAAAAAAGTGGAAGCACATACCTTGTTCATGGATTGGAAGAATTAACATCATTAAAATGTCCATATTACCCAAAGCAATCTATAGATTCAATGGAATCCCCATCAAAATACCAATGACATATTTCACAGAACTAGAACAAATACTTCAAAAGTTCATATGGAATCAAAAAAGACACTGAATAGTCACAGAAATCTTGAAAAAGAAGGACAAAGTAGGTGGGATCACAATACCAGATATCAGGTTATACTACAAAGCTACTGTAATCAAAACAGCCTGGTAGTGGCACAAGAACAGGCATATAGACCAGTGGAACAGAACAGAGAATCCAGAAATTGACCCAAGACATTATGCTCAATTAATATTTGACGAAGGTGGCAAGAGCATACAATGGAGTAAAGACAGCCTCTTTAATAAATGGTGTTGGGAAAATTAGACAGCTACATGCAAAAAAATGAAACTAGACCATCAACTTACACCATACACAAGAATAAACTCAAAATCGATAAAAGACTTAAGTGTCTCATGAATCCATAAAAATCCTAGAAGAAAATGTAGGCAACAAAATTTCAGACATCATACGCAGCAGAATCTTCACTGATACATCACTTAAGGCAAAAGAATTTAAGGAAAAAAATGAACACGTGTGACTACATCAAACTCAAAAGCTTCTGGACAGCAAAAGAAACAACTATCAAACAAAAATGGAACTCACTGCATGGGAGAGCATTATTGCCAATGATACATTAGATAAGGGGTTAATCTCCAAAATATATAGAGTGCTCATACAACTCAACAAAAGGAAGACAAAGAATCCAATTAAAAAATGGGCAGAGGAACTAAATAGACACCTCTCCAAAAAGGACATACAAATGGCTAAGAGACATATGAAGAAATGCTCAACATCACAAATGATCAGAGATGCAAATTAAAACAACAATGAGGTATCACCTCACACCTGTCAGAATGGCCGCCATCAACAAATCATCAAACAACAAGTGTTGGCGAGGGTGTGGAGAAAAGGAGACTCTAGTACACTGCTGATGGGAATGTAGACTGGTGTAGCCACTGTGGAAAACGATTGTCAAATTGAAAATTGAATTCCCATTTGACCCAGTGATCCCACTTCTAGGAATATACCCTAAGAACCCTGAAACACCAATCAGACAGAATACACGTACCCCCATGTTCATAGCAGCACTATTTACAATAGCTAAGATCTGGAAACAGCCCAAGTGTCCATCAGTGGATGAATAGATAAAAAAGCTCTGCTACATATACACAATGGAGTACTATGCAGCTGTAAGAAAGAAAGATCTCTTATCCTTTGAGATGACATGGAGGGACTTCGAGAGTATTATCCTAAGCGAAACAAGCCAAGCAGAGAAAGACAAATATTACATGATGTCACTTATTTGTGGAATATAATAAACATAACAGTTGGAGGAACAGTGTAGACCCAGAGATATCGAAGTAGGGTACAGACTGACAACACTCAGTAGAGGGGGTTGGGGGGGAGGGAAGAGATAAACCACAGAACTTATATGCATGTAAGTATAACTGATGGACTTGGACAACAAACCTGGGGACGGGGTGGGGGGATGGGTAGGAGGGTGTCAATGGGGAAAAAAGGAGAAACATCTGTAACAAAAATAAATTAATAAAATAAAAAGATAGAAAATGTTGTAGCGATCGAAATTAATGGAAATCCGATGGCGCAATTTTGTGCGAGTATGGTGTGTGAGGCAATATCTCCCACCCCAATTTATTAATTTTTTCCAGGGTTCGTCTTGCGCAGTGCCGTCTTGCATTATCGTGTTGCAGAATAATGCCTTTTCTGGTGACAATCACTGGGCACTTTTCAATTAAAGATTGATTTACCCGATCCATTTGTTCACAGTAAAGTTCTGCATTCAGTTTGTCCAGGTTTCAGCACTTCAAAATGAACGACCCCAAGAATACTCCACCAAACAAACAAACGTGCCTTTTTGGGGTGTAAACCTGGCTTAGCTGTACTTCGTGGCGATTCATTCAGAGAGAGCCACTGCCTTTTGCATTTTGGATTATCATAGATGACCCATTTTTCATCTCCAGTGATCAAGCGATCAAAAAACGCTTCTGTATTATGCTGCTGAAGCAATAAGTTGCATGTGGTGGACCGGTTAGCTTTGTTTTCTTCGGACAGATTATGCGAGAGCCAAACACCTACTCTGCTCACTTTACCAATTTGCTTCAAATGTTCTTGGATGGTCGACCAAAGTTGATTAAGAGTGTTTGACAGTTCCTGGATTGTCTGATACGGATTTGCTTCCACTTCCACCCTTTACCTGTCATTGTCTAAAGTTGTTGGTCTTCCTGATCGATACGAGTTGGAAAGATCAAAATTACCGGATTTGAACTTAGAAAACCACTTTTGGCATTTACGAACGTCTAATGCACTCGGATAAACATCGTAAATGTTTTTGGTAGCAACTGTTGTGTTACTACCCTTCTGAAACTCAAAAAGCATACAATGCCGGATATGTACCTCTTCTGGTATTTGGCTGGCCATTTCACTATAAATTTCAAAAAAAAAAATAATATGTAATTATTTATGAGTAAACAAGTCACTTTAACCTTAAAATGTCTTTGGCACAATTTTGAAGTACACAATGAGCTGATAAATGACAACCGAATATCGAAACGCGCAGAAACTTTACTTTCCGGTCCGCCTAATATATTCTATGGTTTGCTTCATTCTCATAAGCAATGGTATACTATGTTGAAAGATACATACATGAGGATCTCCACCTTTGAGAACACTTCCTTATATCAATAAGTACTTTATCACCCAGCCAGTGTGGCTCAGTGGATTGAGCATCATCCCAGGGACTGAGAGGTCCAGTTCGATTCCCAGTCACCGCAACAAATCAATGCCCAGGTTGTGGGCTCGATCTCCAGTAGGGAGTGTGCAGGAGGCAGCTGATCGATGTATCTCACATTGATGATTCTATCTCTCTCTCCCTTCTCCTGTCTCTAAAACAATCAATAAAAACATATTTCAAAAAAATGAATACTTTTTCACAAAATGCTTTTCAACAATTGCATTATATTTCGTCATGTGACACTTTTTTCTTAACTAACTTTCTATTATTGGATAAGAGGTTGTATCGAACGTTTTGCTATAAGAAATATCCCTGCACCAAACTTCCTTGAATAAATGGCTTTGTGCACATCTTTGATGCTTTATTTCAAATGAATCTCTTAAAAGTGGAGTTGCTGAATCAAAGGTTTCACAACTTTTTAAGGTTTTGATACATACTGCCAAATTGTCCTAAAAAGACTTATTATTTCAACCCTCATAGAATGCTATGAAAATGCCCACTTCCCTGTGCCCTTACAAATATACATCATCTTATTTTTAATCTCTACTATTTTAATACGTAGAAAATATTTCACTTGTGTTATTTTTTTCTTTTAGTGTCATTTCAAATGTCAATTACTTGAACTTGTGAGGGGTTTTAAAAATATCATCTGTGCTGATAAGTTTGGTGCTCTATAATTTGATAACAAACAATATGTGAAAAGGATAGAAAAGGTATTATTATCCCTATCTCTAGTTTTGTAAATAAAGACATTGTTCAGAGAGTCATAGAAATTTTCCCAAGGTCAAAGAAAGATCAAGATTTCCAGCATTTTCCTAGTCCCTTCCCACCCTGAAGTTGCTAAATAAACATGGGGCTGATAAACAATCTAAGTTGCTCCAAATGCAAATAAAAATGTAACAACATAATTCAGTGATAGAGTCTGCCCAGCCCTTTCCCCTTTCCTCTTATTTCTCCCTTCTAGCATTATCTTGGCAAAAAAGCAAAGAGAGGAGGAAAGTAAGGCAGCTGGGTTTGGGAGGTCTCCCAAGCATAACTAGAACATATTTTATTCACTTCAGCATTTGGCTCCACAACAGTACTTGAGATGACAGTCTGTGAAGTGCCTCAGGGCCAATCACATGGCTAGGTACTATAATTATATTACCTCATTTAACCTTAGAAGTAACCCTCTAAATGGGATAAGATGATGCAAAACTGGTTTCTCAGACCTACTGAACATTTTCACACCTCAGGTTCTCCACCCCACAACAATCGCAGAGCATGCTTTTGGTAATTCTACATCCAGTGACTTCCTTTTTGTCTGTGCAAATTCAGGATGGTTTGAATTAGAGACAATTAGATTGAACTCCTTATACAATCAAGGGCCAGTCCTGGCATGTTTGGTTCAGCAGTTAGAGTGTTGGCCTGCAGACCAAAGGGTCACAGGTTCAATTCCCAGTCAAGGGCACGTACCTGGGTTGCAGGTTTGATCCCTGGCCTTGGTCGGAGTCGTGCAGGAGGCAGCCAATCGATGTGTTTCTATCACATAGATCTTTCTTTCTCTCTCTCTCTCTCCCTTCCTCCCTCCCTCCACTCTATCTAAAAATCAATGGAAAAATATCCTTGGGTGAGGATTAACAAAATAAATAAATAAATAAAAAATCAAGAGCCAGGATGTTTCATTCCTTTTCAGCCTCCCAGATCATGTTTTGCTGTGCAGACTAGTGGATGGAACCCCTTACAAATGGAGGCCCAAGGTGTGTCCCCAACTTTCAAATCTTCCAGACTACATAAAATGTCTCTAGTAAAGATGCATCAAAATAAATTGACTTTGGCAGATCTTTCTTGGTGGAGATGAGTAGTAAATCAAACTCCTTAAAAGGTATGCCCTCAACACTGTTAAATATCTCAAGTAATTCAGCATTAGAATTACCAGCACTACCAGGCCAAAGAAATTTGCAATGAACACAAATAGATCAAATTCCTTAGGTGGATGGTCAACTTTGAGTAGACAAAAAGATTGGACTGGGCTTTGAGGCACAAGGAACTCCATTATCCATCATTGTGGGAATGTTCCCATCCTTTACTTATTACTTTTAAACATTTTTAAACAGCTTTGTTGAGATATAATCCACATACCATATAACTCACCCTTTAAAGTAGACAATTCAATGTTTTTAATATATTCACAGAATTGTCCAAGCCTCACTACAATCTATTTTGGAACATTTTTTCATCACCCCAAGAAGAAACTCCATACCCTTTAGCAGCTGATCATAAACCTCATTTCCCCACACACCCTCCCACCCTGGGCAAACACTAATATATTGTCTGTCTCTGTAGATTTGCCTATTCTGGACATTTCTTATCAATGGAATCATACAATAATTTTCAAAAAATGTAACTCTGAAATGTAGCTATTTTAACATCTTATAAAGAAGAAAATAGAGGCTCAAAAATTATAGATTTTTCCCATGATCACACAGGTGGAAAGTGGTGAAGCCAGGAAACAAACCAGGGTGTGCTTTGTTCTAAAGGCAATGAATGCTATTCTTATCTTTCCATCATAAACCTCCAAGAAGACCTGGATTCCAGCCCTGCTTTAGCCCCTATTTTGCTTTGTGAAATGGAGTGATTCAACACATACTTTGAATGTTTGATAGAAAAGACTTGGTGAAGGTTTGTCTATAGGTATTCAGAGACAAAAAGCACCTGGTTTGAGCAAGTGAGTGGATGAAGTTTCCATTTACTGAAATGGGTAAAAAGTGGAGAGAATTGGCTCAGTGGCTGGAGTGTCAGCCTGCAGACCAGAGAGTCCCGGGTTCGGTACCCGCTAGGGGCATGTACCAAAAAAAAAAAAAAAAAAAAGAAAGTGGAGAGAATGGTAGGTTAAGAGAGACACATTATATAAAGAACCAAAATAATACTACAGAAAATAAAATTAAATATTCACATTATGAAGCTCCCCAGAGTACAATTATCAAAGACTGAAATGTGGCAAACAGAAAAGAGTAGGGGCATGAAGAGCAGAACTAACTTAGGCATCACAGGCATTCCTAAGAAAGAAATCAGAATAACTGGAAGACGAGCAATAATTTAAAATATAACTGAAGATAAAGTGAGAATACTGGTGAAATGGGTTCCTCAAATTCCAGGCAAAACCAGTGAAAAGAGATCTACACCTAGATAAACATAAGGTGTGTGTGCACACATGTGCAAGTACACACATGTGTGTCTGTGTAAAATTCTACAAGAAACCAGTCTAGACAAAAGAAGTCAATTATAAAACAACTGTCAGGCTGGCTTTTTCTGGGATGTTTGTATTTTTTTCCTTCTAATATTTAGTACTGCAGAATTTTTTAAAATATATTTTTATTGAGTTTTTAGAGAGAGAGAGATAGAAACATAAATGTGAGAGAGAAACATCAATCTGCTGCCTCTTGCATGCCCCCTACTTGGGATCGAGCCCTCAGCCCGGGCCTGTGCTCTGACCTGGAACTGAACCAGCCAGAACCTCAGTCCATGGGATGACACTCAGTCCACTGAGCCACACCGGGAGGGCAATACTGCAGAATTTTTAATGAAAAACTAACACCTTACTGGTCAAAAAGTTTTGGAATAAAAGAAGTACCAACCATTATTACATCATTAAAAACTATTAAAAAAAACTATCATTTTTAGCCTGGAGAAGCAGTATGGAGTAAAGGAAAAATCATCAAAGTAGGTGCCCTAAGACTTGGCTAGTAGCGTGGTCATATGAAATCACTCAAACTCTTTAAGGCTTGGTTCCTTTCCATTTCATATCAGGATAATTAAGAAAATTCTTGAAGCTTTGTAAGAAGAATAAAATGTAATGATTTTACTTACTTAGAACTACAAATCCACCAGTAGAATCAGCTTAATGGTTTCACTTTCCTTTCCTAAAGTGGTTCTGTTCTATTCTTTCCTTCTCAACAGAGATTTGTGGTTGAAACAGCATTACCCAAAGAGACATAAAAATTCCTTTCTTTTTCTCTTTTCGATGTGGCAACAACAAAGTTACAAGCATCTCTCTTATGCACAGGGTAGCAACTCTCTTGACAGTCTAGGTCCTCCAGAACTTGGTCCCATCCTGCTTAGTGAATCTTATTCCCCTCTCCAGAGTGAAGCTAATGGGTCTTTCTTTACATTATTGATGTCTGATCTACCCTCCATCACCCATTCTTTTTTTTTACATTTTTTCATTTCTTGTTCAGATAGAGTGGGAGAGAGGAAGAGAGAGAGAGAGAAACATCGACGTGAAAGGAACACATCGAGTGGCCGCCACCCACACCACCAACCAGGGCCGGGGACAAACCGTAACCGAGGCACATGCCCCTAGCGGGAACCGAACCCGGACCTCTCTGGACCGCAGGCCGATGCTCTAACCGCTGAGCCAAACCGGCCAGGGCCAACACCCATTCTTATTATGGGGCCTGGTTCATGCCCTCCGTAGTACCTTTGTTAAATGGAGTTGTCTTAGCATTAGGGAAGACAATGTTATGTAACCTCAAATCTCAAATTCCACCTTTGCTATGAAATTTTTCACAAGGGCTGCAACCATCATTGAAAGTCTATAATTCAAATAGTTTAAATTGTGGTATAAATAATGTGATTAATGTTCAGGTCATATTATTTCATATCTGTAATTCACAATTTGATTCTGTTCTATTTACTATTTTAAGTATATTTGATTGTATCCCAAAATTGATTTTAATTCCCTTGGTGGTTAGGGGTACAGAAGTATTATGTACAGAAAGAGTTTGTAAATATTTATGATACAGTGAATTTAAAACAAATCAAGATACAATATTATATTTTATATATGATCTCAACTAGAAAAAATGTGCAGACAACAATGAAAGACTGGTGAAATGTTGGCAGTGATTATGACTGAGTAGTGAAATTATAATTTAAATGACAAATAAAATAAATCAATAATAATTCTAATTCCCATAATGACTAGGTATTACATTTAAAAGTTTAAAAATTATGATATATATCAGAAGATAAATGTTAGGTCTCCATCTCCTAAATATTATAATACTTCTAAAATGTAAGTACTTGTTTAAGGTTTAATTTATTACTAATTGTATTAGAAATAAAGAGGTTTATTATATGATAATTACATGTAAATATATCTGTAATGTAGCTGTTATCATCTAAAAATAAGTGACACAAAAATGGCATATTTACATGGAAAAGTCGATAAATCCATAATTATAGCAGAACAGTTTTAACAAACGTCTTTCAGAAACAAATCAGTCAGGCAAAAAATTACTACAGGCATGGAAGATTTGAACTGCATAATTAACAAGCTTTATCTAATTTAACCACATAGAACCCTTGTGCCCAATGATTAGAGAATACATATTCCTTTCAAATACACATGGGGCATTAAGGAAATCTGATGACATATTGGCCATAAAAGAACTCTCAAAAATTCCAAAGAAATGCTTTTAAAAAGACACAAACTTTTCCCAAAATCTCAAGATCCAATAACAAATGGTAACAAAGGCAGGGAGCAAGAAATCAAAAGAGGAAGGGAGAGATATTTTTAGAAACTAAAATAGTAATCTAAGTAATTCATCAGTTGAAGAAAGTATTGTAAAGACTTTTAAAATATTTTGAATGCAGTAGGCACTTAAAGGTGACAACTTTAAAAATAGCTGCCATATCAACTTTGCATTCCATTGATCTGGATGACTGAGAACTTGACTGTGTTAGGAGACATCAGTAACTGGTCTCTTTCACCCATATTACATGTCCTACTTTGTTTCCCTCCAAATACCAAGGGAACCTGTAATACAGTTTCTGTAGAAAATATCAGTTGGAATGTTTGAAGATTAAGTGACATAGAAGGATAATTAATGAAGAAGATAGGAGATTAACCAGGCAGGGATGAGACAGGAGCAAAAAGAGGAAGGGGAAGCAGGAGCAATGATTTAGTCTTGGTAGGAAGGAAGGGACTGTTTTCTTCTAAGATGGGAGAGAAGGCAAAAAAAAAAAAAAGATGGGTATGTAAAGAAGCACAGAGAGGACTTAACAAGTTATTTTAAAAGGGCAAAAATCAACCTTTGGGTTTTGAAGTTATTTCCAGTAATGTATGCAAAAGCCTAACAATGTAACTTTTATTATTTCCTTGAATAAAAAAAAAGAACTAAATTAAATATTTTAATTAAATGTAGCATGCATATTATAATCCAATTTAATAAACACAATTGTGGTTTTATTTAACCAGCTTTTAAAAAAGTGTTTTCTGTATATTTTTTTCCTATATTATTTTTGGGGTACACAATACCCAGCCATTTATAAAATGACTCCTAAATCTAGTTAAAGTTTTTTCTTTTTTATTTATTTATTTATTTTTTTTGCTGCCAACTGTAAGCTGCAGTTTATTTATTTATTATTATTTTTTTATTTTTTTTTAATTTATTTTTGTTACAGATGTTTCTCCTTTTCCCCCCATTGTCACCCTCCTCCCCCTCCCTCCCTGCCCCGTCCCCAGTTTTGTTGTCCATGTCCATTGGTTATGAGTACATGCGTACAAGTTCTGTGGTTCATCGCTCCCCTCCCCCACCCCCTCTTCTGACAATTGTCAGTCTGTACCCTACTTCCACATCTCTGGGACTACCCTGTTCCTCAGACTGTTATGTTTATTATATTCCAGAAATAAGTGAGATCATGTGATATCTGTCTTTCTCTGCTTGGCTGGTTTCACTTAGGATAATAGTTTCCAGGTCCTCCCATGTCGTCGCAAAGGATAAGAGATCTTTCTTTCTTACAGCTGCATAGTACTCCATTGTGTATACGTACCAAAGATTTTTTTATCCATTCGTCTACTGATGGACACTTGGGCTTTTTCCAGATCTTAGCTATTGTAAATAGCGCTATTATGAACATGGGGGTACATATATTCTTTCTGTTTGGTGTTTCAGGCTTCTTAGGGTATATTCCTAGAAGTGGGATCACTGGGTCAAATGGCAGTTCAATTTTTAATGTTTTCAGGTAACACCATAGTGTTTTCTATAGTGGCTGCACCAGTCTGCATTCTCACCAGCAGTGTACTAGAGTCCCCTTTTCTCCACACCCTCGCCAACACTTGTTGTTTGATGCTTTGTTGATGGCGGCTATTCTGACAGGTGTGAGGTGATACCTCATTGTTGTTTTAATTTGCATCTCTCTGATGATCAGTGATGTTGAGCATTTCTTCATATGTCTCTTGGCCATTTGTATGTCCTGTTTGGAGAGGTGTCTATTTAGTTCCTCTGCCCATTTTTAATTGGGTTTTTTTGTCTTCCTTTTGTTGAGTTGTATGAGCACTCTATATATTTTGGAAATTAATCCCTTATCTGATATATCATTGGCAATTATGCTCTCCCATACAGTGGGTTGCCTTTCCACTTTGACGGTTGTCGCTTTTGCTGTGCAGAAGCTTTTGAGTTTGATGTAGTCCCATGTGTTCATTTTTTCCTTTGTTTCTGTTGCCTTAGGTGATATATCAGTGAAGATTCTGCTGCGTATGATGTCCGAAATTTTGTTGCCTACATTTTCTTCTAGGATTTTTATGGATTCATGAGTCACATTTAAGTCTTTTATCCATTTTGAGTTTATTCTTGTGTATGGTGTAAGATGTTTCAGAAGTTCATATGGAACCAAAAAAGACCACGAATAGCTACAGCAATCTTGAAAAAGAAGAACAAAGTAGGCAGGATCACAATACCAGACATCAGGTTATACTACAAAGCTACTGTAATCAAAACAGCCTGGTACTGGCACAAGAACAGGCACACAGATCAAAGGAACAGAACAGAGAACCCAGAAATTGACCCAAAATATTATGCTCAATTAATACTCGACAAAAGTGGCAAGAGCATACAATGGAGTAAAGACAGCCTCTTTAATAAATGGAGTTGGGAAAATTGGACAGCTACATGCAAAAAAATGAAACTAGTTTTTTCTTTTTTTAAATCATCATATTTCAATGTTTCCCCTTTTGTCTACCTCTCTCTACTCTAAGTTCCTGTTCTCTTTATCCAACCCAGTTCTTATCATTTTCTTCACTGTCTTCATTTTCTAAAAATTGTTGATTGTGTGATCATTTGTAATCCATGTACTGCTGATGGTGATTTTGTGGCAGAAGTGAAACATATTTAATCATACTGAACCACCAACAACACCCAAAATACATATACCAAGTCCCCAACCCTGAGATGCTACTTGATCAGGGAGAATAATTCTTACCCCAGCCATATGAGGGAGCACCTGCAGTGGTCTTAGAAGGCAGATAAGTGTCCAACATATATGAGGTTCAAAACAAGCAAGCTTAGTCTTCCCACCTTTAAAATAAATGGCAAACTCTCGCAATGGAACAACTTGCTAGTAGCTGTATGCTCTCAAGTGACAGTGTTTGCCAGTTCTAAGCCAGGAACTATTCCAAACACTTCAAATGAATCATCCACTCTTCACAAAAACCATGTGAGATTGTCATTATTATTATCCTCTACAGATGAAGAAACAAGGACACAGATCTACAATATAGATAGATTAGATAAAAGTAGAATATACTGAAGTCAAAATAAAGGATTGATGTATTAGCTGAAGCCTTCTGGCCTAAATCAGAGATCATCAATCTTTTTGTCTTAAGAGCCTGATAGTAAATTTTTTAGGCATTGCAAGCTGTATTGTCTCTTTCAAGTACAGCAATAGGAGTATGAAAGAAGCCATAGGCAATATATAAACAAATAGGCATAACTGTACTTTACATTTTATTAACGAACACTGAAATTTGAATTTCATATCATTTTCACATATCACAGAATATTCTTCTTCTTCAGATGTTTTTTAACCTTATAAAAATGAAAAAGCATTTGTAGCTTAGAGGCCATACAAAACCAAAGGCATGCTGAATTTGGCTCAAGGGCTGAAATTTGTTAACCCCTGGTGTTATCAGGAACACATCTGATAACAAATCCACAGCACTATAATCACAAGGAACATTTGATTCGAAGTGTAAATTGTAACAAAAAAAGGAAAACTAGAAAGACCAACAGGAAGGCATGAAGGAAAAAGAAAGAGAAAAGAAATACCAATGACATATTTCACAGAACTAGAACAAATACTTCAAAAGTTCATATGGAACCCAAAAAGACCATGAATAGCCATAGCAATCTTGAAAAAGAAGGACAAAGTAGGTGGTATCACAATACAGGATATCAGGTCATACTACAAAGCTACTGTAATCAAAACAGCCTGGTACTGGCACAACAACAGTCATATAGACCAGTGGAATAGAACAGAGAACCTGGAAATGTACTCAAGACATTATGCTCAATTAATATTTGACAAAGGTGGCAAGAGCATACTATGGAGTAAAGACAGCCTCTTTAATACATGGTGTTGGGAAAATTGGACAGCTACATGCAAAAAAACGAAACTAGACCATCAACTCACACCGTACACAAGAATGAACTCAAAATGGATAAACGACTTGAATGTGACTTGTGAATCCATAAAAATCCTAGAAGAAAATGTGGCAACAAAATTTCAGACATCATACGCAGCAGAATTTTCACTGATACATCACCTGAGGCAACAGAAACAAAGAAAAAAATGAACACATGGAACTACATCAAGCTAAAAAGCTTCTGCACAGCAAAAGAAACAACCATCGAAATGGAAAGGGAACCCACTGTATGGGAGAGCATAATTGCCAATGATACATCAGATAAGGGGTTAATTTCCAAAATATATAGAGTATTCACACAACTCAACAAAAGGAAGACAAAGAAACCAATTAAAAAATGGGCAGAGGAACTAAATAGACACCTCTCCAAACAGGACATACAAATGGCCAAGAGACATATGAAGAAATACTCAACATCCCTAATCATCAGAGAGATGTAAAGTAAAACAATGAGGTATCACCTCACACCTGGAAGAATGGCCACCATCAACAAATCATCAAACAACAAGTGTTGGCGAGGGTGTGGAGGAAAGGGGACTCTAGTACACTGCTGGTGGGAATGCAGACTGGTACAGCCACTATGGTGTTACCTCAAAAAGTTAAAAATTGAACTGCCATTTGACCCAGTGATCCCACTTCTAGGAATATACCCTAAGAAGCCTGAAACACCAATCAGAAAGAATATATGTACCCCCATGTTCATAGCAGCGCTATTTACAATAGCTAAGATCTGGAAACAGCCCAAGTGCCCATCAGTAGACAAATGGATAAAAAAGCGGTGGTACATATACACAATGGAGTACTATGCAGCTGTATGAAAGATCTCTTATTCTTTGAGACGACATGGAGGGACCTGGAGAGGACTATCCTAAGTGAAACAAGCCAAGCAGAGAAAGCAAATATCACATGATGTCACTTATTTGTGGAATATAATGAACATAACAGTCTGAGGAACAGGGTATTCCCAGAGACGTGGATGTAGGGTACAGACTGACAACTCTCAGAACAGGGGGTGGGGGGAGGGAAGAGATAAACCACAGAACTTATATGCATGTACGCATAACCGATAGACATGGACAACAAAGCTGGGGACTGTGTTGGGGGGAAGGGGAGGAGGGTGTCAATGGGGAAAAAAGGAGAAACATTTGTAACAAAAATAAATTAATAAAAAAAAAAGAGGTCGGGGGAGAAGAGAAGAAAGGAGGAGGGATGGGTGAACACTTTGATCCAGCTATTGTATTTCTAAGAATTTATGTAAATAGTCATGAAAGTGTGCAAGATTAATTCCTTCTCAAGGATGTTGATACCAGCATGCTTTATATTTCCAAAAAGATTTTTAAAAGCTTGAATAAATAGCATAATGAGATTGGTTAAAACAATACAGTAAATTAGTAAAATACTACATTGAACATCATTTTGTAAAAGAGTATTAATGACATTTGATCACGTTCATAAAACAATCAGGAAAAATATTTAAAAATGTTAATGTGATCTCATTTTTTGCTAAATGCATATAGACATAAAAATGATTAAATAATATACATCAAAATGTTAACAAATGAATATCTCTAGTTAGTGAGATTAAAAGTGATTTTTATTTTTTCTTTGTTTTTTTCTATATTTTTGTTTTTAATATTTCTTACAATTAATATTTCTTACTTGTATAAAATCAGGAAAAGACTTCTACATGCCTTCACCCCAATCAAATAATGCTATAAAACTTCTGAAGAGTTTTAAAAGTTTTTCCTGCTTTTAAACATTTTTAGCTTAGGTACATGAAAAACAAAACAAAACATTTTTTTTTCCCTGATGGCTGGTTCTTCTGTTCAGTGAACCCATAAAAATATCATCAGGTACATACAGCCATGTAACCAAACAGTAAGAAAACAGTAATCAATTAAATGCACAAATACTTCCCCAAACATCATTTTGACCAGAAGTTTCCCTGGAAGCCATGGTTAAAGTCTGATACAAAGTAAATAATTTCAATATTACATTCAGTTTATAGTCTTATGGGGATATTTTCAGTTCATAGAATATCTAAAATCTGGGTGAGAAAAAGGCTAGATCCACCCTCTCAAATTAATTAACAATACATTCTCAGTCAATTCCATTGGTGCTTCATACCAGGAATCTCACAATACTGAATAGCTGACTTAAATTCTCCTTGAAATAGGCAGGAGCACAAATAAATGAATAGAATATATTAAAAAAAAAAACAAAACAGAATATAGAGTATTAAGGAATGCAATGTCCTCAAGATATCACTCATCAGAGATGAAGCTGTATCCAAGCAAATTGTCAGCCGGATAATAAATACTGACAGAGTACTATTCCCTGAAGTTTGGGGTCCTTATCTATACTCAAGTTTTGGACTCCAAGAGCTCTCACACATTACTCACTTATCTACAAACTCACAGGGCTGCAAAGAAGTGCCATAAACTTTCCTGCTGGCCTCAAGCACCAACCAGGTTAATCTTCCACTTACACTTACACTTACACTTCATATCTTGATATCAGATTATTGGGGATATAGCACCATTGTTCTAATAACCCAACACCATAATTCATTATTACTGAATCTTTATGTAAAACTCTCTGGTCTCTTGAAATGCTTGCCTCCCTGCTATATAGGATGATCTATTCAGGATGATTTTCTATCGTGGTTTGCCACCTCCTTCTATATCCCAAGTCCTAGCATCACCCTCTGAGTCCTTCAGTTCATTGATCTCTGTATTACCTTCCAATCTACCAGACTTCTGTCTTCATTTCCATCCCTACTCTGCATGATCTGATGGCTACAAACCTAAGCTACTTGCTTTCTACATCCTCAGCGTTTTTCCACCACTGTCCTTCAGCCACAACCCCAAATCCCAAAACCTGGTGAAATATTAAAATCTACCCTTTTTGCTCCACCCAGCAAGATAAAGTCATGCAAACCAGCCAGTTTAACATCATTACAAATTCATGATCTCCAATTTTTGCTGGAGTCTCAGCAACTCCCCTTTATACTTTTCATTAGTCCATTCTTCATTGTCCCCAGTGACCTTATTAAGCCTTTACTGTCTTGCTCAAAACCCCTCACTCAACTCCATCCCTTCCATTTTCAATATCTGGCTTGCCCTCATGCTTCATTAACACAATTGTGGATTTCAGCTATGATTTCCTTAAATTTCTACATCTCCAACATAAACATTTACAAATTCCATCCTTCCTCATTTTCTTCCCTCAAGAATAATGATTGAGAGGTCCCTCATCTAGTTGAAGGGAAAGCCTTCCCCCTGTGGCATGATCCGTATCTTCTCCTTTTACCTCTTGGACATTGATCTTCAAGTCCTCTCCTATAGCTTGAACCATTCTCTCCATACAGACCCTTATCTTTCAAACTGTAGTTTGGTGGAGTCTCTTCATTGCCTGAAAATGTTGAAAAAACACCCCTCCCTAAAGGAACTGTACCCTATAAATCACATCCTTCTCCCCACCCTGCTGCAGTAAAAGAATTGGAAGCACTAGACTAATCACTCATGGGCTTCTCTTCCTTCACTCCTTACACACCTTTCATTCTATAATGTCTACTTCTTGCTGTTTCCACTTCATGGAAAGAGCTCTTGGTAGAGGTCAACACTGAATTCCCAAATGAAAAATACTGTGTCTCTTTCCAGTCTTTATCATTCTGGACCTCTCTTCTTCATCACACAATGTTGAGCCCCTGCTCTATCTTGAAACATCCTCCTTTGGCATCTATGATGATGCATTGTCCTAGTTCTACTTGAACCCATATGACTCATGACCTCTCTTATAATGTCTACCACAGGATTCAGGAATGTCCTTGACATGTGTAGGCTCAGTGTTGCTTACTATATTCTAATTCCCATTGTCCCAACTTCCCTGTCCTCACAGCACTTGACCTCTACTGAAAATTTCACTATGTTCTTGGTATAATTTTCAATACCTAATTAACATTTTAGCAATGACATATATACTTTAAAAGATGGTGGTCTTATCATTTTTATGCCACATATATGATACAATTTTATTTAAGAATATATTAATATATTTACCCCCAAAGTAAGGAGACGCAAAGCATGGGTTAATAGTAAGGGCTTTAGTTTAATAATTAAAAACTGGAATAGTAACGTTACCCTCAAAATATTATGATTAAATGAGATAAAGGTACGAGAGTGACCAGAACAGTGCATGGCACAAAGCAAATGCAAGATAAATGTTTGCTGAATCTTAATCTAACGTAATTGAGTCTCCTTTGCCATTAAACAATTGGTTAGTTGGAAAAATACAAAGTAAATCAAGGCAAGTAAAATATTATTAGTCCAACAAATTCTCCGGTGTATTCAGATTAAAGCCAATGGTTAGTATCTCTTGGTACATTCAAATGATGAGATGGTAATCCATTGTTTCCGGTGGGGGGCCCAGTGCCTGCTTTGATTCTTTTCTCCACCATTCCTGCCAGCAGCATAATGAAAACCAGTGGCAGCAGCAGCAAGGAGGTGGGAGAGCTAGAGCCTGAGTTTGCACTGCTGGCCAGCAGGAATAGCAGGCCTGAGAAACATTTGCTGTTGTTCCAACCAGTGTTGAGGCAACATTCTCCTCCTTCAATTGTGACCCAGAGCAGCTTGACACACCCACACCCCTTTATAAAGCTACCAAACACCAGCATAAAGAAAACCGTTGGCAGATGGACTAGATCTTGATTTTTGCAAGCAGTCATTTTGGCATTATGCAGCCAGTCTTTGAGTGCTTCTCCTCCCCAAGATTAATGAGGTCACCATGGGAGTTTGTAAATAGACACAGGAGGTGAAACTGTTACATTTCTTTAGCTTCTCTTTTTTTGGTTGTCAAGTGAACTTATGCAGTGTGGCTTTAGTAGGGCTCACGGCAATCACAAATATAGTACACATTACACATATCCATTGCATCTCTTTTACTGTGCCCCTTATTCAAAGTGGCATTTGATTGTATTGGGAAAATATTTGTTCTTATGTAAGCTTCCTTAGACCTTATAAAATGTACTGTCACTTATGATTTAACTGATAGAGATGTTTACACAATGTGACACTGCTGTTTTTTAATTCAAGAGGGGCATTAATGTATAATGATTTTCCCTAATAGGATACAGGTTTTCTTTTTACATATTTTAAAAAATAGAAATGTTTAAAAACTTACTTATATAGTCAATACACTTTTATGATGTAGGAAATTTTTTGTCTAAAGCAATAGAACACATCATACATTTTCCTTCATGGGTCCTAAAAACTCATTTGTAACTCTTCAAATTTTTCAAGTCATTCATCTGCCTAAATATAATCTCATTTGTACTTTACAGTTACTACATAGATTCCAAAGTAACACACTGATGGTGACATTAAAACATACAATCAACATCTGTATTTCTTTTGTTCAAAACACAGATAGTTTTATTTCATCTGAAGTTTTCACTCAATAGCAATAGACCATAAAGAGATATATCTTTAAACATGTTAAATAAAAAGCCAAGGGCCTTTTGTACCCTTTCTTTAATATTACTGTAAATAAAGAGGCATACAACTGCAGGCAGACAAGGAATAAAAGGACAATGCGAGACTCAGAGAGGAAGAATTCAGGAACCAATATGCTTCTATTCTTTTAGGTCAGCCATTTTGTCTCAAATTTTTCAAACATCAGAACGTGTCACAATACAGTACATATAGATACTTATTTGGGGCAAATTGACTGTTTCTACATGCTTTCAAAAGAATGGATGATACACAAAGATCTAAGGCAAACAATAAAAATAACACACAACCCTTCCACCCAGAAATTACTGTCACCATTTAAGCACAGGTCTCTCTAATTTTATTTGTCCCAGGATAAGTGAGTTAATGCACAAATCTCTACCCAAATGACATCATGCAAAGCTGATATCATAATGTATATAGTGCTCTTTTTTATCAATATTACACTGTAAATATTTTCTCATATCACTAAATATATTTACAATTTTTAATCTTTATCTATAAAACTCCATCATATGGATGTACTAAATTTAAAAATAGCATTAAAAAAAGAACAATAGTATTCAGATTACTTAGATTTGGATAAGGAAATTTGAAGCTTGGGAGTGGTGACAGCAGTCACACAAATATAGTAATCCTTGACACTTTCTTTTGTAATTTTATGGAATGCCTTGGGGATCACTGGCATTGAGGCAAAAGAGCAATCAGACATCAGTGCTCTAAGAAAAGTAAAAGCCGAATGATGATGTCCCAAACCTTATATGTCATCCCATCTTTTGTTATAGGTCCTGAAATGGTCCACACTATATTTATGTAGGCTAAGGCTGAAGTTGAAGTGTGTGTGTGTGTGTGTGTGTGTGTGTGTGTGTGTGTGTGAGCAGGCACAAGCTGCAAAGAGCAGTTCTGCTTTAATCTGTTTTATACACAATGGGCTCATGGGTAGCATTTTTTTTTTTTTTAGTAAAAGAAAGTTCTTCTGAAAAACACTTAAATGCATACATACATACATAGATACATACACACATAAAATTAAATTAAACTAAATTTTGAAAAATACTGGTGTAGGAAAAAAAACAAAACAGTACTTGGATCCTATGGACTGGTTTCCCATCCTAGCTCAATCATGTCAGCAACTTTATGACATTAACACAATCATGTTTTCTCCTGAAGTCTCAAATTTCCTTATCTATAAAGTAGGGACAAAATATTCACCTCACAGGATCATTACATGCAGTAATGAGTGATACACAAGAAAACATATACCCAAGCACTAGATACTAAATACACAATAGGTATTAATAGGTTAACTGCAGCTGAATTTACCTGCTTAGTGGTCCCCAGAAAAGATAAACTTAGAACACTATCATAAAGTTAAGTTATCAGATTCAATCTAAGTATAGTAGTACACATAATCTAAAATATCAACAGTTACCTCAATGGTTTACATGAGCGTTTGGCAAACTTTTTCTGTAAAGGTCAGATAGTAAATATTTTTGGCTTTGGACACCACACCATCTGTCTAAACTATTCAACTCTGCCACTGTAGTGTGAAATTAGTGATAAGCCATATGTAAACAAATGGGCAAGTTCCAATAAAACTTTACTTACAAAAATCAGTCACCTGCCTACAGGCTCTATTTTGTTAACCCTAGTTTTGACAGCTGCATGAAGTCAGCCTGGCAAATAATTTAGGAGGAAAAAACATAACATAAAATTGTCTATAAAACTTGTCATGAGAAAGAAGGTATGAACTTAAGTATCAAAGAGTTCAGTGGGAGAGATGTAAGCTGTATTCTTGCCACAGTAGTCTAACCCAATCACAAGTGTTTTAGTTTTTATTTTAATATAAATATAAATATAGATAGATAGATAGATGATTGATAGATAGACAGATAGATAGATAGATATATGATAGATAAATAGAGAGATTTTTTTTTTTTATTTGAGGGTTAAAGCCCAATCAACGTGAGTCAATGGCAACCAACCTGGCCGCTGTAACTAGGAAGTGATATGACCTCCAACAATCCTACCAGGTACTCTGCTGGCAGCTGCATACCATTAACCATTGTTTGTGTCTGTGTGTGCCTGCCCAACCCCATGTGTGATTTAGGTATCCCTTTTAGTTATCTATTGCTGTAAAAAAGAAACTACTCCAAATAATAGATCCAGAACAATATACTATATTATCTCACGGTTTTGTGGATTAACTGGACTAAGCTAAGAGTCCTTACTTGGAGTCTCTCTGGCAGTTGCATTCAGATGGCAACTGGAGTTCCGAAAACATTCACCTAGACCAGATGTCCAATGTGGCTTCTTCACTCACATGTCAGCTAGAATAGCTGGAGTAACAGGGGTGGATGGTCAGATCTCTCTCTCTCTCTCTCTCTCTCTCTCTCTCTCTCTCTCTCTCTCCCCCCCTCCACATGGCCCCTTAACATTTGAGCTTCTTCAAGCATGGTGGGGCTAGGGTAGTTAGACTTATTACCTGGTACCTAGCTTTTCCCAGAATAAGCATTCCAAGAAACTCAGACTGATGTTGTGAGATGTCTTATGATCTAGATTACGAAGTCATGCAGTGTCACTGCTACCACATTCCATTGGCCAAAAGCCAGCCCAGGTTCAAAGGGAGGGCCCAATACAATAAAGCATGGTTCAATTTGGATGCTATCTTTGGAGTGTAGCTACTACAGGCATGTCAAAAGGTATCCATTGTGGGATTTCCAGTCAAGATGGTGGCGTAGGTAAATGCAGTCTCACCTCCTCCCACAACCACATCAATATTACAACTAAACTATGGAACAACCATCATTCAGAACCACCTGAAATTGATCCGAATGCAAGTCCTGCAACTACAAAAATAAAGAAGCCACATCAAGACTGGTAGGAGGGACAGAGGTGTGGATGGGCTGGTCCCACACCCATGTGTGGAGGATAAAAATCAGGAGGATACCTCGGCTGTGAAGGTGCCCCCGAGGAGTCCCCATCCCACACCAGGCCTCCCAGCTCAGGGTTCCAATGCCAGGAAGAGAAGTACCCATAAAATCTGGCTGCAAAATCCAGTGGGAATTGAGATGGAGGGAGGCTGAAGCTGCTGGAATCCCAGTCAGTTCCTCTTAAAGGGCCCGTGTAGAGACTTACTCGGACTCGCTCCTTCCAGGCTCCGGCACTGGGGAGGCAGCTTGAAAGGCACCAGAGACATACGGTGAAGAACAGAGTTGTCTGGCATCGAGGCGAGAGCTGGAAGGGCAGCTTTCTCCCAGACACATGTGCTGTCGGAGACCATTGTTCTTTTGGTGAGCCCTTTTCCTGGGCATAGATGGGCACCATATCTGGGACTCCAGCAACCTGGCTCACACTATTTGCCCCATCCTGGTGATTCCCTGAGGCCCTGCCCCACCCAACTTTAAGGCCCATTCCAGTGGCTTTACCATAGGATTCACCTGTCTTGGCTCCTGCTTCCGATTTTCCTAAATTATCTCCAACAAACAGCATCTGGTCTCAGTGAGCCCCATACCTCTAAGTGGCCCCAGGCCTGGCACTAGAAGCAGCCAGCCTTGATTCACAGCTTGGCTTTGTCTGGGCACCTCCAAGCCCAGCACAAGAAACAGCCATCTGCAGATCGCTTTGTATCTTATGCCTGGTGGCCCCGGGTAGAACACAGGCAGTGGCTGAACTTAACCCAGAGCCAGCACACACTGTGGAAAGCTTCAGACCATGTCAAAGCACCACCACCCAACCACTTCCACAAGTGACACACTCAAGGAGTGGACTCAGTGGGTACCAGAGCCCTGCTGAAGTAAGTCTTATTCTGGGTGGTGGACCCCTGCACAACTGATTTTCCAAGGTAGTCAGAGGTCAGTGGTCAGTGGGCAAGGTCAGTCCTTGCAGCTAATCAGCCTGAATAAACCCCTCCCATTGATGTGCCAATAGCAATCAAGACTCAATTACAACAGAAGAGTGTACAGTCCACACAAGGGGTGCACCTAGAGGGCCCAGCTTGAGTGATTAGGGAGGCTGTACCACTGGACCCTATAGGACACTTACTACAATAGGCCACCCTAGGAAGCCTAGGAGACATAGCAACTCTACCTAATACATAGAAACAAACACAGGGAAGCAGCCAAAATGAGGAGACAAAGAAACATGTCCCAAATGAAAGAACAGAATAAAACTCTAAGAAAACAACTAAACGAAATAGAGATAATCCAATCAATCAAATGCAGAGTTCAAAGCACTAGTTATAAGGATGCTCAAGGATATTAGTGAGAACTTCAAGGAAGTAAATGAGAACTTCAAGGAATTTAAAGAGAACATCAACAACATAAAAAAGGACCAGTCAGAAGTGAAGGATGCACTAACTGAAATAAAGAATAAGTTAATGGGAATCAATAGTAGAGTAGGTGAAGCCAAGAAGCAAACCATAGATTTGGAATTTAAGGAAGTAAAAAACACCCAATCAGAACAAGAAAAATCAAAAAGAATCCAAAAAAAAAAAAATGACGATAGTGTAAGGGGCCTCTGGAACAACTTCAAGCATACCAACATTTGCAGCACGGGTGTGCCAGAAGGAGAAGAGAGAGAGCAAGAAATTGAAAACATAATGACATAAAACTTCCTTAATATGGTGAAGGAAATAGACATACAAGTTCAGGAAGCACAGAGAGCCCCAAACAAGACAAACCCAAAGAGGTCCACACCAAGACACATCATAATTAAAATGCAAAAGGTTAAAGACAGAGAATCTTAAAAGCAGCAAGAGAACAGCAGTTAGTTACCTACAAGGGAGCTCCCTTAAGACTAGCAGCTGATTTCTCAAAAGAAACTTTGCAGGCCAGAAAGGAGTGGCAAGAAATATTCAAAGTGATGAAAAGCAAGGACCTACAACCAAGATTACACTATCATGCAACGCTATCATTTAGAATTGATGGGCATATACAGAGTTTCCCAGACAAGAAAAAGCTAAAGGAGTTCACCACCACCAAACCAGTATTATATGAAATGTTGAAGAGTCTTCTTGAAGAAGAAGATAAAAAAATGAACAATAAAATGGCAATAAATACATATCTGTCAACAATTGAATCTAAAAAACAAATGAACAAGCATAACAGAAACAGACTCATAGATACAGAGAACTTCTTGTTGGTTACCAGATGGGAGGGGTGTTGAGAGGATGGGTGAAAAAAGTGAAGGGATTTAGAAGTACAATTTGGTTGTTAGACCAAGGAAGAGGGTGCGGAAAGAGATAAACCAAAGAACTTATATGCATATATGCATAACCAATGGACACAGTCAATAACACTACTGGGAAGGCAGGACAGGGCTGGGAGTGGGGAGGAGGAGGTCAATGGGGGCAAAAATGGAGGACATCTGTAATACATTCAACAATAAAGGTAAGTTTTTTAAAAAGGAGTATCCATTGTGAAGATCAAGTTCTTGGAATAGCACATGGTTGACTTATTTAAAGGACTGAAGCCAAATCAGATCACAAACTCTAAGTCTGCACTATCTGCTCATACGTGTGTATTTCCCTAGACTATTTGACTACAGAATGCCACACATCAAAAGTTTTGGTCAAAGTCTCCTCAAAGGGCCACTTTACAATAAAGATGTAAAATCTCCTCAAAGAAGTTGAAGATGTGTTTAAGACGTTTTTTAAAGCTGACTTGTGAGGTGAAAAGCAATCATGGCCCAAGATTCTAGTCACAAAACCTGTTTGAGGGTAAATCCACCAAAGCAAGAAGATAACAGTTTCTGGATTATTCAACAAAACATCACAGAAAGGATAAACCAGCAAGGAAATTTCAGAATTACAAGGGACTTGAGACATCTAATTCAATTTCCCACCAAAGCAGGTGCCCTTTATTCTATTAAGTTTTAGGAAACTGACATTTTGACCAACTATTTTATACCATGATAAATACATTAACTCTTCACAATAATCATATGAGGTCATTATAAAGTAGATAATATCATTATTCCCATTTTACAGATAAGGAAACTGAGGTTCAGATAAGTTAAGTGATTTGTCCAAGGAAACCTATGTAGAAATTGGCGGCAATAGGATATAAATCCTGTTCTGGCTGATGCCAAGTGAGATGCCTTTTTGCCACCCTGCCCCTCTGGCCAGCCAGCATCTATATGTGTGAAGTAATCAAGTATGCAATCTCTCATGGACTAGACTTTCCAATATTGGGCAGTTCTAATGATCAAGAAAAAAAAAATAACATGCTTCCTTAGTGTATATTTACCTCAACAACTTGTGTGGTCAATCAAGAGAAGCCTTTCCTGCAGGGATTCTTAATCTCAGAGTGTGTGGCTGAGATTCAATAGCACCATAATTCCCCGAAAGAATATGTAAATTGTACTATTTACAAGCATTTTTCATGGCAACAGGTCTACAACTTTAATCATATTCTCAAAAAAAAATACTACTCAAAAAGTTTACGAGCAACCAATCTATGAAAAATACAGAGCTACGCCCACTGGGAGCTGACTAGGGGTCTATTCATAAACACAGTCAGCAAATACAAACCCTGATCCTCACAAGTTCGTATACCATCTCAAGAGAAAGAACATGTATTTGTGCAACCAGAGCAGGTGCCCAATAACACAATTCCCAATGAACAGGTTCCTACCCCTCTATGGAATGTTAACAGGGCTGGAGCAAATGCTTTCTCTACTAATTGTACTGGCCATAGAATTATTTCTTTAAAAGAAATCTCATGTTGATGCCAAATTTAAGTTGTAGATAAAAAATAGAACTTCTAGCCCGCCTGGTGTGGCTCAGTGGTTGAGCATCAACCCATGCACCAAGAGGTTGCCAGTTTGATTCCTGGTCAGGGCACATGCCCAGGTTGTGGGCCCAATCCCCAGTGGGGGGCATGCAGGAGGCAGCAAATCGATGTTCTCTCTCATTGGTTTCTATTTCTCTCTCCCTCTCCCTTCCTCTGTCTCTAAAATCAATAATAAAAAAAAAATATTGGAAAAAATAGAACTTCTCTAATCAAAGGAATGATAGATTGGCCACAGCCTTTTCCATTCAGCCTTTCTTTGGCACCCATCTGCTACCAACTTCCTCCCCATGAAGCCCTTGATATCCCTTGAGAATATACCTGTAGAATCTGGGAAACACAATTTGAAAACCACCAAATATAGTTGTTAGGATGGTCTCTGAGAATTCATTTACTTCTATACCTCCCTATAGTTCTATGTCTCAACTTCCAATTTTTATGCTTTACAATGGTGTGAAAGCAATACACATTCAGTAGAAACCATATTTCAAATTTTCAATTTTGGTCATTTCCTGGGCTAGTGATATGTGATATAATATTCTCTCATGATGCTGGGCAGCAGCAGTGAGCCATAAGTCCCAGTCAGCCACCCAATCATGAGGGTAAACTACCAATACTCTACAGTGTACACAGTCTTGCCAGCACTTTTTGTCTATTGTGTTCTGAGCACATTTAAGGTAAGCTAGGCTAAACTATGATGTTCAGTAAATTAGGTCTATTGAATGCATTTTAAGCTTATGACACTTCCAACTTGTAATGGCCTTATTGGAATGTAACCCCTTTGTAAGTCGAAGAGCATATGTACTATACCTAAGTACCAAATGAGCATATAATGTGTTCCTAGCTAGGTTGCACAGAGAAGTTGTTAGGGACTGAGAGTGAATGAGTAAAGAAGGAGAGGGAACACTCAGCGGCATAGAAAAGGAAGAATTGGCTTGGACATTGGGAGACAGATAGGAAAGAAAGCATCAGCCATGTTACTGAGTAACCTAAGGAGTTTTGATACCTCAGTAGCAGCAAGTGAGAGGGAGCTCATGTTTGTATTTTGAAGCTCACTGCTTTCTGCTCTGTTGAGGTCTGAATTACAAAGGAGCCATGAAACTGAGATGGATGGATGTTTCTTACTCATTTCACTACCACCTTCCTGCTTCAAGTTAATAACCTTGCAGTGTCAGGAGGCAGATCACACACATTTCAAAAGAACAAAAGAGGACTTCAAGGAACTTTCTGTTCTTCTTTGAATTTTGTGGTACCAAGGAAGTACCAGACTTATTTGTCAGCTCACCTTTCTCAGGTTGGTGAAATAATTAAAAGACCAGAGACATAGCATCTGACTATCCTGGAAAATAAATGCTGAAATTCATGGGCTAATTTGGAGAGATTGGTGGGCCTTCTTTTTCCCCTCAACTCTATAGGGAAACTCCCAGTTTGCATTTAGATTACATCATAGCAGAGCAAAATTAGAATTTCTGGCAGCTATTGCTTTATTAAACAAATTAATTTTATTTGAAAAGGTAAGTTACATGACATTCTTTGTCTATATATTTTTTTGTTGCAGAGGAGTACTGTGTAAATAAACAATGTTAATAATAACAATAAAATGTTTAAATATATCCACAAACTCTGAGAAAAAAAAGTCAGAATGTTCCCACATTTGATATTTGAATTTAATAAACCTTTATCAATCACCTATTTAGGCAAGAGATAATTTCCACCAGATGGTCATTTTACTGCCCCAGTTTTAGAGATAAGGAAATCAAGGCTCAGTGATCAGCAGACATGCCCAAAGTACCACTGTTAGGAAGTAGACAGGTAAGAAATTTTGACTCCAACTTCAAAGCTCTTTCCAATATACACAAGGAAATAGACAAAATCTTAGTGGCAAAAAAATGCCATGTAAACAACCATGGCATTTCATGACACCCACCCCTATGCTTCTACCACCAACTGTCATACTTCAGGCACCCTCACCTTCTTAACAAAATGACTACAGTACAGGGCAAAGCCCTAGAAGCTCCTTCATGTTGTTGAAATAGGCAATCATCTAGGAAGCATTCAAGCCCCTAACTAATAGGACGCGACCTTTTGTTGCATAGAGCAAGTGTGAATTAAAAGTGAAAATTAGTTTGTGATAAGCTGATTTCTCTCCATTGCTGCATGTCCTATTATTCCTGAAATAATATTTAAAGAGCAGGGTAAAGTAATGTCCAGCTATAGAGTCCACATACTGCTTGAGCTTCTGTCTTCTCTCACAGAATGATTATGGCTGCTCTGCTCTCAAAATGACTTCTGTCAGGATCATCAACATTTATCAACTGCCTTGCAAACATGAAACTATACACTTTATAATCACAATAGCAAATTCCATTTATTGAGTTCTTACTCTGCACTAGCCACTGCAGTCAGTGCTGGAAATTCAGTCACAAAAAATTCAGTCCTGGAGGGCTATACAGTCCAGTAGGGGAGATAGACATTAATTGGATAATCACTATTCAGTGGGAGAACTGGCCCAATAAGAAAAGTAGTCACAGTGGGGAAACAAGAAGTCTGGAAACTCAGGGAGAAGTTCTAGTAGGAAGTGACATCTAAGCTGAAACATGTAAAGAATGAGGGGGTGTTAGTTAGATGAATGGGGGAAGGAGGGAGAGAATATGATCCCAACAAAGGGAAGAGCATGTATGAAGAAGGCCCAGGGCAAGGGAGGGAATGCTCTAGAAATGGAAAGAAGTATATTATGACTACAGTGGGAGGGGAGTGGTGAATGGTTTGAGAGCTGAAGAGGTAAACCGGGCCCATTTCTAGAGGGCCTTGTAGGCCAAAGTGTCTGGAGCACAGTGCGAAGCCACTAAAGCCAATGGCTCATTGTTCAGTCTCCATGATTCACAAGTAGCAAATGTATATTTCAAGTATCTTGAAGACTGGGCTTATTCTTCTTTATAAATAGTTATTTTGTTGATTTTTCTACTCTTATTCATTTTGCTTAAAGAAAAGCCCTCTGCCCTGGCTGGTTTGGCTCAGCGGTTAGAGGATCAGCCCTTGGACCAAAGAGTTGCAGGTTTGATTCTTAGCCCCATTTGGGGTCATGCAGGAGGCAACCAGTCGATGTGTCCATCTCACATTGCTGCTTATCTCTCTCTCTCCCCCCTCCTTCCCTTCCATTTTATCTAAAAATCAGTGGAGGAATATGATCGGGTGAGGATTAACAAACAAACAAAAAAAATCCCTCTGAGGACAGATTGGTTTTCTCCAAAAATGAATGATCGTGTCATGTTGTGTGTGTGGGTTGGGGGAGAGGCATGAATTAAGATTTATCTTTTACATTTCCTTTTGTCAAATTTGAAAAAGTATTTTCCTTTTTTCGATTAAAAAGTAAAAGAACTATGGGGATGTTTCTATGATAACATCACAAAGGACAATGTATTTCATTATCTCTGCAGCAGTGATGACCAGTACAGTGTCATTTGTAGTGTCAATGTGTTTAAATACCCCATGGCAGTGAACAGACCCATTATAAACACTGTATGGAACTGGTCTGGATTTGTATCATCTCTCCACCCACCAATGCTTGTTTTGCCTCACTTCAAAGATAATTTGAAACAGCCCCAATAAATACGAAATGACAATGTGGTTTTTAAAAATAGGTAAAAAGGATCAGGAGGAAGGGTAAATTAGTATGTCACTAACATCAAGTTCATACCAGAAATGCAGTCAAAACTGTACACCATGAAGTCATATAGCTGTAGGAAAATGCCCTGAGCTTGACTTTGAGAATTCCAGTAGCCAAAGCAAAGAGACCCAATCAGTTGTAACAGTGATCCTCAGCTTTAGCTACTCATTAGAATCACTAGAGAAAGGAATAAGAGTTTTAGAAAAATTATACTCACTAGAAAAAATAAATTCTTGAGAGTGAGGCCATGCCTTAATTAATATTTCTAATATGCGAAACAGAGCTTTCTTGGCAATGAGGACTAAAAGAGCTTCTTCCTTCCTATGGGTTATTCTGAAGTTTATAGAATGGGATATGGTGACAATGTTACTACCACCATCCTTACCATCAACACAATGTCAGGTCTCTGATGAATAGTTCTGGTAGGGTGCTCCATTGGAAGTCCAGTGCCTCATGCTGAAGTACATTTCAGAGAAGGGGAGCTTAGAAGACTTCAGATGTGTTACAGGGACAGAGCTATCTTATATGTTCACTTCATTCACAAAGAGTATTTCTAGAGAAGCAGACAGAAAAATATACATATTTTTACCCACTGTCCCCAACGGAGAGCCTCTGAAACTCCAGCATATTTCTCAGTAACCAGGCAAAGCTCCATGTGCAGTAATTCCAGATGATATATTTAAAGTATTAAAGATATAAAATGTCCTTCATTTGCCAAGTGACCAGTAAGTACACATTAAAAGTAATTTTTGTGTCAAGCAAACACTTAAGGATTACAGATAAATTCACTAGTGATCTATAGAATAACAGCACACCTGACCTATGAAATAGGGGAAGATTTGAGAATTATATTGATTTTGACCTTGACCAATGCAACAGAAACACCCCAGTATCACAAATGTGTTTAAGCCTCATGGGTGATAGAGCTCCAATTTTTACAATCCACTTTCAAAATCAAATAACAACCCATGTGCTGTCATATGCATTACATTCTACTGCATCCCAAAGCCACCCTCTGCTTGGAAGCTGGAAGACTAGGCCTTTGGGGGTGTCCACAAAGTCTGTTCTGTATTCTTCTTTCTCTGAGTCCCATGGGATTTGATTACCCATCACCCCAGGACATCTGCTTTTACTTATATTCTACAGTGGCAATTTGAAGAATATCCAGCAGTATTTTCAGATGTCTTTCTACTCCAGAGATCCTTTGGGAGTTTTTTAAGTGGAATATACTCTAAAAGTCAAATATTTTCTCTAGTTGAAGAAACCACATCATCTTGACCCTGCCAGAACCCCAGGTCTGTGGGGTGCTCAGCTTAAAACCACTGCCTTGCAGCAAGCACAGTAAACGTGAGGACTGAAGTCCTGAAATTGAAGGTAGGTTCAAATCAAGTGGCAGACTCTCTGAGTTTCAATAAAGATAGCTCCTCTACCATCTTTGGACAGCTTTGTAACTTTAATCTTCACCACTTATTTGTCCCATAACTCCCTGAAACATGGCTTCCTTTGGTTGCTTCTCTACAGTGTGTGGTGTCAAGCGAAAAGTACACTGACCTTGGAGTAAGAAGAACTGGGTTCTATCCCAAGCTGCATTCTTTACTAGCTGTGGGCAAGCCTTTTAAAATCTGACCTCACGTTCCCTCTCTATACAATGAAGAAAATAATTCCTTCTTCATGGAGTTGCTGTATTAAAGGAGGTAATGTTCGCCCAGCCTGTGTGGCACAGTGGTTGAGCACTGACCCATGCACCAAGAGGTCACTGGTTCCATTCCCAGTCAGGGCACATGCCCAGGGTGTGGGCCCAATCCCCAGTGGGGGGCATGAAGGAGGTGGCTAATCAATGTTCTCTCTCATCTATGTTACTATCTCTCCCTCTCCCTCTCCCTTACCCTCTAAAATTAATGAAGAAGGTGGATGAAGTGAGATGGCGGCGGGCAGGACCTGAGGGAGGGTGAGTGCGTGAGAGAGTGAGCTAGTATGTGAGTGACTGTGAGTGGACATGAAGGTGGATGACCAAACTCGTGCAGTGCAGAGATGCGGAGCAGCAGGTTCCTGTGCTGTGGACAGGGAGCAGCCAGCTACCACAGTAAGCGGCCCTTAAGGGCGCTTCTCCCTGCACCACGGGGAGGTCCCACCATCTTGGAAGATCCCGGGTCTTCCCTGGGAGGAGACACTGGGAGCACTAGGGCCCAGCAAACTGAGCCCACCAGGGCACCTGGCACCCTCAGACCAGTGGGCACCCTGTGTCAACACAGACTAGTGCACAGTAGTGGAGCTGCCTAGGTGCCAGTTGCGGAAGCCACAAATGGCCTGGAGCCCAGCACCATCCCCCACAGTAGCAACCCAATCAGAGTCGAGATACATCCCCAGAAACAGAGGCTGGGGAGCAGACATCCATTCCCAGGCAACAGAAGCACAGATCAGCGGCTGAGACCCATCCCCAAAAACTATAGCAAAGGCTGAGCAGCAGCTGAGCCCCACAGGACAGCAGCACTCTCCAGCCTCCAGCAGTGGGACCTGGGGCTCCACAGAGGCCTATGCAACCCAGCGGCCCACAAGATAGGTGTGGAGCCAGGTCTCCAAAGAGACTGTGCTATCCATCTGCCCGTGGGACCTGCTGGGTGCTGGGGAACCAGAGAGGCTCGTGCGACACAGCAGCCCACAAGATAGGCATGGAGCCAGGTCTCCAAAGAGAATGTGTGATCCAGTTGCCCGCAGGACCTGCTGGGTGCTGGGGCACCAGAGAGGTCGGTGCAACCCAGCTACCCACAAGATAGGCATGGAGTCGGGTGTCCAAAAGGACTGTGTGATCCAGCTCCCCACTGGATCAGCAGGAAGTGGGGGCTTCAATGGGTCCTGCACAACCCAGCTGCCCACAAGATTGGTGGGGAGCCAAGGCTCCAGTGAGGTCTGTGTGACAGAACTGTCCACTGTATGGCAGGGAGCGCGGCTCCAACAGGGCCTGAAGTATACAGCTACAGGTGGCAACAGCCACCAACTGAGAACACAGCTCCAGAGGGGCCAACTAGATCCAGCAGCAGCACCTACCAGGACACACCAATACCAGCCCCCAGTAGTCAATCCTCCAGGATCCACAGCAGGCAAGAGGCGACATGCAACAAAACAGTCTGGGAGGCACACTAGCCACATTTGATATACAGTGAGCTCCTACACATCCAAACATCCCTTACTAGGTCTAGAGCTACCAGACAGTTAAAATGGAAAGACAAAGAAACAACATCCAAAGGAAAGAAAAAGAGGAATCACTGGAAAAGGAACTACAGGAAATGGAAGAAAGCAACTTGTCAGATAAAGAATTCAACGCAATGATTTTAAGGGTGCTCAAACAATTTGGTGAGAACTACAAGCAACTTAATAAGAATTACGAAGTGTTCACTGGGAACTACTTCAGCATAAAAAAAGAGGCAGAAGCTATGCATAAAAATCCAGAGGAAATAAAGAATTACATAGCTGTTATGAAAAATACCTTAGAAGGGTTCAATAGTAGATTAGAAGATGCTGAAGAACGAATCAGCGACTTGGAAGACAAGGTAGAGAAAAACACCCAAACAGAGCAGCCCATGGAAAAGAAATTTAAAAAGCAGGAGGAAAGTTTAAGGGAGCTGTGGGACAATACAAAACATAACAACATTCGCATTATAGGGATACTGGAAGGAGAAGAATCAGAGAAAGGAATAGAGAACCTGTTTGAAGAAAAAATGACAGAAAACTTCCCTAAACTGGTGAGGGAAAAAGCCACACAAGTCCAGAAAACACAGAGAGTCCCAAGCAAGATGAACCTCAGAAGACCCACAGCTAGACACATCATAATAAAAATGGCAAACATTAAAGACAAAGAAAGAACCTTAAAGGAAGCATGAGAGAGGCAGAAAGTTACCTTCAAGGGAGCTCCCATTAGACTGTCAGCTGATTTCTCAACAGAAATGATGCAGGCCAAAAGGGAGTGGCATGAAGTGTACAAAGTAATGCAAGGCAGGGGTCTGAATCCAATACTACTCTATCCAGCAAGGCTATCATTCAAAATTGAAGGAGAAATAAAGAGCTTCATAGAAAAAAAAAAAAAAAAAAGCTACAGAAATTTACCACCACCAAACCAGCACGCCAAGAAATGCTGAAGGGACTGTTGTAAGTAAAAGAAGAAACAGAGAGAGAGAGAGAGAGAGAGAGAGAGAGAGAGAGAGAGAGAGAGAGAGAGAGACAGAGAGAGAGACAGAGAGAGAGACAGAGAGAGAGGAACACAGGCATAAAATTAAAATGGCAACTAATAACTATCTATCAATAATTACTTTAAATTTGAATGGCTTAAATGCTCCAATCAAAAGACATAGGGTAGCTGATTGGGTAAGAAAACACGACCCATATATATACTGTCTACAAGACACACACCTCACAAAAAAAGACTCACACAGGATGAAAATGAAGGGATGGAAAAAAATTTTCCAAGCAAATGGAAATGGTAAAAATGCTGAGGTAGTAATACTCATATCTGACAAGATAGACTTCAAAACAAGGGCCATAATAAGAGACAAAAAAGGTCACTACATAATATTAAAAGGATCAATCCAACAAGAGGATATAACCTTGGTAAACATATACACATCAAATACGGGAGCACCAAAATATATTAAAAAAAAACTTCTGGAGTACTTCAAGGGAGAGATCAATAGCAACACGATCATAGTGGGTGACTTTAACATGCCACTGACACCACTGGATAAATCTTCTAGACAAAAAATTAACAAGGACATAGAGTCCTTACCAGACAAACTAGATCGGTTGGAATTCATTGACATTTACAGAACATTTTACCCCAAAGCTTCAGAATATACATTCTTCTCAAGTGCACATGAGTCATTCTCAAAGATAGACCACATGTTAGGACACAAAGCAAGTCTCTACAAATTTAAGAAAACTGAAATCATATCAAGCATCTTCTCAGATCACAGTGGCATGAATCTAGAACTCAATTACAGTAAAAACACACAAAAACATTCAAACACTTGGAGGCTAAATAGCATGTTATTAAACAATGAATGGGTTACTAACAAGATCAAGGAAGAAATTAAAAACTTCTTGGAAACCACTGAAAGTGAACACACAACAACAAAAAATCTATGGGACACAGCGAAAGCAGTCCTGGGAGGGAAGTTCATAGTACTACAAGCCTACATCAAGACACAAGAAAATTTCTAATTGACCTTCTAACCTTACAACTTAAAGAACTAGAAAATAAACAAAAAGAGCCCTGGCTGGTTTGGCTCAGCTGTTGGAGCGTCAGCCTGCAGATCAGAGAGTCCCAGGTTCAGTTCCCGTTATGGGCACGTATCAAAAAAATAAATAAATAAAAAATAAAATAAAATAAATAAACAAAAAGAAAAACCCAAAGCAAGTAGAACGAAATAAATAGTAAAGGTCAGAGCAGAAATGAAAGACATAGAGACTAAAAAAACAATTCAGAAGATCAATGAAATAAAAAGCTGGTTCTTTGAAAAGATAAACAAGATCAATGGACCTTCAGCCAGACTCACCAAGAAACAAAAAGAGAGAAACCAAATAAACAAAATCAGATAAGAAAGAGGAGAACTAACAACGGACACCACAGAAATATAAAGGATAATTGAAACATACTATGAAAAATTATACGCCAACAAATTGGACAATCTAGGAGAAATGGACAAATTTCTAGAAACACACAGCCTCCCAAAACTGAACCAGGAAGAGACAGAAAACTTGAACAGACCAATGACAGCAAAGGAAATTGAAGACATAATTAAGAAACTCCCAGGAAAGAAAAGCCCAGGTCCAGATGACTTCATGGGGGAGTTTTACCGAACATTCAAAGAAGATCTAATACCCATTCTCCTCCAACGATTCCAAAAAATCGAAGATCACAGACACTTCTAAACACATTTTATGAGGCCAGCATAATCCTAATTCCAAAACCAGATACAGACAATACAAAGAATGAAAATTACAGGGCAATATCCCTGATGAACACACATGCCAAAATCCTGAACAAAATATTAGCAAATCGGATTGAGCAATACAACAAAAAAATTATTCATCATGACCAAATGGGTTTCATCCCAGGCATGCAAGGATGGTATAATATTCGCAAATCAATAAATGTGATACACCACATAAACAAAATGAAAGATTAAAAACCACATGATCATATCAATAGATGCTGGAAAAGCATTTGACAAAATCCAGCACCCATTTCTGATAAAAACATTAAGCTCAGCAATGTGGGAATAGAAGGATCATATCTCAACATAATAAAGGCTATATATAAAAATCCTACAGCCAACATCATACTCAAAGGGCAAAAACTAAAAAAATTCCCCTTAAGAACGGGAACAAGAAAAGGATGCCCACTTTCGCAACTCTTATTTAACATAGTACTGGAAGTCTTAGCCACAGCAATTAAACATGAAGAGAAAATAAAAGGGATCCAAATTGGAAAAGAGGAAGTGAAACTGTCATTATTTGCAGATGACATGATACTGTACATAGAAAACCCTAAAGACTCCATCAAAAATCTACTAGATTTAATAAATGAATTTGGCAAAGTAGCAGGATACAAAATTAACGTCAAGAAATCAACGGCATTCTTAAATACCAATGATGAAATCACAAAAAGAGAAACTAAAAAAACAATTCCATTTATCTTTGCAGCAAAAAAATTAAGATACATAGGGATGAACTTAACCAAAGAAGTAAAGGACCTCGTCACAGAAAACTACAGGTCATTGAAAAAAGAAATAGAGGAAGATATAAAAAAGTGGAAACATATACCTTGTTCATGGATTGCAAGAATTAACATCATTAAAATGTCCTTACTACCCAAAGCAATCTATAGATTCAATGCAATTCCCATCAAAAGACCAACCACATATTTCACCTAACTAGAACAAACACTCCAAAAATTTATACGGAACCAAAAAAGACCCCGAATAACTACAGCAATCTTGAAAAAGAAGAACAAAGTAGGAGGGATCACATTACCAGATTTCAGGTTATACTACAAAGCCACTGTAATCAAAACAGCCTGGTACTGGCACAAGAACAGGCAGATAGATCAATGGAACAGAATAGAGAACCCAGAAATTGACCCAAGACAATATGCTCAATTAATATTTGACACCGGTGGCAAGAGCATACAGTGGAGTAAAGACAGTCTCTTCAGTACATGGTGCTGGGAAAATTGGACAGCTACTTGCAAAAAAAATGAAGCTAGACCACCAACTTACACCATACACGAGAATAAACTCAAAATGGATAAAAGACTTAAATGTAACTCGTTAATCCATAAAAATTCTAGAAGAAAATGCAGGCAACAAAATTTCAAACATCATATGCAGCCGAATTTTCACTGATACAACACCTAAGGCAAGAGAAACAAAGGAAAAAATGAACACATGGGACTACATCAAACTAAAAACTTCTGCACAGCAAAAGAAACAACGATCAAAACGGAAAGTGATCCCACTGTAAGATCTCTTATCCTTTGAGATTTCATGGAAGGACCTGTAGAGTATTATGGTAAGCGAATCAAGCCAAGCAGAGAAAGACAAATATCACATGATCTCACTTATTTGTGGGATACAATGAACTAAACAAACTGATGGACAAAATTGACCCAGAGACATAGAGGTGGGATACAGATTGACAAGCCTCAGAGGAGGGGGGTGTTGGGAGGGAGGGAGAGATAAAGCACAGAACTTATATGCATGTATGCATGACCAATGGACATGGACAACAGGGCTAGGGATGGTGCGGGGGGGATGGTGAGGAGGGTGTCAATGGGGGAAAAGGATAAACATCTGTAACAAAAAAAAAATTTAATAAAAAATAAACAAATAAATAAAAATTAAAAATAAAATTAATGAAGAAAAAAATTTTTTTTTAAATAAAGGAGGTAATATTCATGAACCTGCTCATAGAACTGGAAAACACTATAGAAATAGAAGGTTACTGAATTAGTTTCCTATTGCTGGTATTAATAAATTGACTGCAAATTTAGTATCTGAACAATACAAATTTATTATCTTATAGATCTGGAGGTCAAAATTCCAAAACAGGTCTCATGGGGCTGAAAGTAAGGTGTCAGCAGGGCTGTGTTCCTTCTGGAAGTTCTGGAGGAAAATCTACTTCCTTCCTTAACTTCTAGAGGTGTCCATATTCCTTGGCATGTGGCTGCACATCACTCTGATCTCTGCTGCAGTTTTCACATCTCCTTCACTGACTCTCCTGTCTCCCTCATTTCCTTATAAAGACCCTTCTGATTCCAGTGGGGCCACCCAGATAATCCAGAATAATCTCCCCATCTCAAAATCCTTAATTTAATTATATCTGCAAATTCCTTTTTATCATGTAAAGTGACATATTCACATGTTCCAGGATTAGGTACTGTACATGTTTGGGGGTCACTATCCAGCCTACCACAGTTATATATTAGATACTGTGCTGGATAGTCCTCACTTGTCTCTCCAGTTCTACACCCCATCCCTCTCTACCCTGTTCTGTGCTCTAGAAGGCTAATCTCTATTGACTACATCAACCTGGTTTCCTTCCTCTCTGGCTTCTATTTGGGTTTAGCCCATATGAGGCTGGCAAGAGAGTGAGTGAAGGGTGGGGTATGAGGCCCCCACTACCAGATTCCTTGATGCTGGACTACAGGTTGGTACTACCTTTGGTCCTCTACCAAAGGCCACAGGACTTACAGCAGGCCTTCTCCAAGCAGCTGCTGCTCTCTCTAGACTCTATAAGAGTCCCCTACCCAAGCTGGATCAGGACAGGGAGCAATAACAATTCCCTGGCCTTCCTTGCCCTTGAATGTTCCCCCTCTGTTGTTGGTTTTCTTTGACCATTAACCCCAAACCCTGACCACAGCTTTATAAAAAATCACTTTATTAAATTATCCTCTAGTTACTCCTTTGGGTGTACCACCTTTTTCCTGCTGGGAACTCAAGTGATAAAAACACTGAAATTACTTTTGAAAGACTTACCATGGCCACCTTCTTAAACCTTCTTCCCTGCCTTCATTCCCTTGACCTCTGTAGATTATTTGATAATATAAACAGCTTTTCTTTACTTTTCTACATAAAGGATGGAATATATTATTTCAAAATAATCAGGACATCAGGCTTCTTTTAGCTCTTTGAAGAGACTAAGCTGTTCCCATCAAGACCTTTCTAGATGATTTTCCCATTGCTAGTTCCTCCTCATTTAGAGCTCAGTTTGGATGTTATCTCTTAAAAGAAGCCCTTCCTGAACCTTCAATTTAAAGTAAACAACTACTATTCTCTATAGTAGCAATGCTTGTTTCCCTTATAACTTTTTCACCATCTGTGCCTATTTAACTATTTCATATGTCTCCAGGAGAGCAAGAGATCAGGTCTATCTTGTTTTCCCTTGTACCTCCAGGGCTGAGCACAAGCCCTTAAAAATAGTTGTAAGTGAACAACATACATAAGAGTGAAAGGACTATGTTCTGCACAATGTCATTAAATATTTTACCTCATTTAATCCTTCCCCTGTGATTACCTAAAATTATGTATATAAGTAGATATCAAATTTCATTTTACAGAAAAGAAAGTCAATCCTCAGTGAAAGTATTCCATTTTCTGAATGTTAATCAGTTAGAAAGCTTGGAACTAAGATTTGAAACCAGGTATCTTTTACCCCAAGGCTCTTGCTTTAAAAAAGCTGATGTTTATTGAACACTTACTTTATGCCAGGGCGGTACTAAGTGTTTATAAACATTATCTTATTTTAACACTTACTATAACCCTACAAAGTAATAATCATTATAATTAATTAACAATGAGGAAACTAAGGGTCAGAGAGGTGAAGTGACATGCTGGAGGTCACACAGCTAGGAAGCAGTGAAGTTGAGATTTGAGTCTAGATGGATCTGTCTCCAAAGCCATTTCCTTTGTGTCAGGAAGTGCTAGAGGCATTAGAACAGTGTCAGAAACACTGAAGCCTAGCATAAGTTAAGGGTTACCTAGAAATGACTTATTCCATCATTCCCCAGACAGGATGACAGAGGAAGGGCTAGGCTTGTTCTTGGGAACAACAGCATGTTATAACCAGAGGAGAGGAAAAGCATAGATTTTCAAGGAATAATTTTCTCCAATACTTTCCATCACAGGCAATGAGCCAACAATTGGAAAAGGTAAAACTAAGGTAGTTTGGAAGAGAATAATAGTAAGGGTAGGGCAAAGCTAAGTGAGGAGACTGGAAAAGTAGACCTGGTTATCCTAACTGATTTCAACTTAACTGGGATAGAAGGAGGGATGTTGTTTTGTTCACCTTAGAAAATAAACTGTCACAGACCAGGCACTCTATCAGCATTTTATGAATGAAAAATCAAGTCTCCTGGCCCAATGACATCACAGGCAAAGAGAGCACCTGCAGATTCGATTTCTGAAGGACTCTATATAATTTGAGGGAAGGTGAAGAATGTGAGACATGTCAGAAGACTAAGAATGGGCAAATGATTTTCAAAAAGTTTATTTACAGTTTCAAACAGATTAAATGAGATCAGTGGAATACTTTCCCAGAGCAGTTTGTTTAACAGGGTGACTTCAAAGAGCGTTTTTGTGAAGAACCCTACTGTTCACCATCATTTTTTGATAAATCAATTGAGCATTTACTGTGTACATGTATTGCACTAAGTGTTTCAAGTACTTTATCCCATTTAATCCTCATGATAGCCATATAAGGTATTAGGGGGACCGGAAAGTAATGTCTTGTTTTTACACCATTAATTCAAACAGATAAATTTTTAACGAGTTTTTATTTTTAATTAATGATGTAATCACCCTCATTATCAACAACCTTTTGCCATCTAGTGTGTAAACTTTCAATGCCAGATCGATAAAAATGAATTGGTTTTTGAGCAAAATATCTAGAGATGGCATTTTTGGACAACATCCAAATTTTCAAATTTTTTGCCACTTAGAAAATGTTGTAGCAATCGGAATAAATGGAAATCCGATGGTGCAATATCAGGCGAGTATGGTGGGTGAGGCAATATCTCCACCCCAATTCATTAATTTTTTCCAGGGTTCGTATTGCGCAGTGCGGTCTTGCATTATCGTGTTGCAGAATAACGCTTTTTCTGGTGACAATCGCTGGGCACTTTTCAATTAAATATTGATTTACTCAATCCAATTGTTCACAGTAAAGGTCTGCATTCACAGTTTTTCCAGGTTTCAGCACTTCAAAATGAACGACCCCGAGAATACTCCACCAAACACACAAAAGTGCCTTTTTGGGGTGTAAACTTGGCTTAGCTGTACTTCGTGGCGATTCATTCAGAGAGAGCCACTGCCTTTTGCATTTTGGATTATCATAGAGGACCCATTTTTCATCTCCAGTGATCAAGCGATCAAAAAAACGCTTCTGTATTGTGCCGCTGAAGCAATAAGTTGCATGTGGTGGACCGGTTAGCTTTGTTTTCTTCGGACAGATTATGCGGGACCCAAACACCTGCTCTGCTTACTTTACCAATCTGCTGCAAATGTTCTTGGATGGTAGACCAAGGTTGGTTAAGAGTGTTTGACAGTTCCTCGATTGTCTAACACGGATTTGCTTCCACTTCCACCCTTAACATGTCATTGTCTAAAGTTGTTGGTCTTCCTGATCGATACGAGTGGGAAAGATCAAAATTACCGGATTTGAACTTAGAAAACCACCTTTGGCATTTACGAACGTCTAATGCACTTGGATAAACATTGTAAATGTTTTTGGTAGCAACTGTTGCATTACTACCCTTGTGAAACTCAAAAAGCAGACAATGTCGGATATGTACCACTTCTGGTATTTGGCTGGCCATTTCACTATAAATTGCAAAAAAAAAAAAAATAATAAGATTTAATTATTTACGAATAAACAAGTCACTCTAACCTTAAAATGTCTTTGGCACAATTTTGAAGTACACAATGAGCTGATAAATTACAACCGAATAGCGAAATGCACAGACATTACTTTCTGGTCCGCCTAATATCATCATTATTCTCTTTTCACCAATGACGAAAGTGAGGCACAGAGAAGTTGAGTAACTAGTCCTGGTATGACTCAAATGCCTGGCCACATTATAGCCCCTTCTCATCATTATAGTAACTAAACCTGCCAAGGAAGTTGGAGACAATCTCCAGTCATATGGGTCAAGTAAGAGACTCATAGAATAAGGAATTCCATTTCATTGAAGTATTGTGTGAGGTGAGTGGAGTTGAGAGATGAAGTGCAAGTAAAATGCTCTGCAGCTAGGAATAAAATGTAGACTAGACTGGTAACATCAAAGGAAATTAAGAACCATTAATCTCAGAGAGAACTGAGTGTGAGGGACTCAAGACTTACCTAAGAAAACAGAAGCTCAGACAAACTTGAATAGACCAATATAATATGTATGATGACACAGCAAAGTTGTTTTTTTTTTTTTAATTAACCTTCTATTATGTGGAATAGAATGGGCAGATTTACTTTAACACTTTTAAATGAATGCATGCGATAGCACTCTTGAGAGGATTAGTTAGAATTATAATGTACATACAAAAGCACTGATGCTCTTATATTTTGAGCTTGTCAGAACAAGAATTGTAGTCTGAGTTTCTTCTGCAGGATGGACTTCTTCCACTGACACTTAAAATTATACTCTGGATAATCATTTTTATTAATTATATGCATTAATTCATTTAACTGGTATTTACTAAACACTTTCTATTTTCAACACTGCACTTGGCCACCACATCTCAGCTTTGCTTTTCCACATATACCTAGGAACTTGAATAGTAAAATTGCTTGGATAACTTTGATTCTGTGTTAAAATTGCAATAATGGTTTCTAACTTTCCCTAGGTAACCTATTGAGTCTTTTTGAATTACATTAACCACACCAACTTTGAGTTTAGTTTAATGTATAAGCAGGCATTTGAACAAAGCATCAATACACTTACTGATTGTGGGTGAGAAACAACATAGAAAGAGGACTAGTAGAATTGGACCAAATTTTAAACACCAAATCAAAGGCATTTATTCTCCAGAAAAAAGAAATAATGGCCTGTTTAGAGGCAGGAGGTCATGGCAAGGATTGGGGTTTGCTTGATAGGTGGTGCAAGCCAGACTGCTTACTGATGAGTGTGGGATGAGGGGCTACCGGGGCAGTGCTGGGGTAGCCATGTGTTTTTTATCCTCGGACTCTCTAGCTGGCCTTCGTAGATCTTCCGAGATTTTGCAAAGTCTGGCTCCTGGCTGGGAATCGGGGTTCCAGCAGCAGCTACTTAGGCCTTTTTTCGCTGCTCCCTTCTAAGCTGTTCATGACCGCATGTGCACATGAGACACTAGACTTCCCAGGCTATTTGCTGTTGAGAATGTCATGTGATTATTAGCCTATGCTCATCATAAAATATTCCAAAATGGTGGCAGCATGAATGAAAGCTACACAGACCATCTCTCAGGACCAAACTGGAATTACACCTAAAGTAAAGACAAATTTGGGGGGAAAAGAAACAGAAAAGCGGCTGGAGAGGACCCATATAACCAGGGAGAGGGAAAAGGACACTGAATCAAGTCTGGTAGGAACTGTGGAGGCGCAAGGGGGTGAGCTGGGAGCCCAAGACAGCAGCTGTTTTAGCAGTGAGCAGCTCCCTCAGGGTTAAAATCCCAAGCCAGTTCCAGAGTGCAGAGGGCTCGGAAGGAGCACTAAATTAGATACAGTCACGCACCTTGGGCTCCGGCAGAGGGAGGGTGGACTGGACTAGAACTGTGTGGAGACTCGAGAGCTTGGAGAGGTGAGAGGGCAATGGGAGTTTTTGCTAAATCACTCTCTCACAGGACAGCTGCCATATTGCTCAAAGAGCCCCTTCTCAAAACCACAGCAAGAAGCAACAGCCCCACCTTCAGAAATTTAACACCACCCAGCCAGGCCAGAGAAATGCAAATTGAGGCTCATTAACAGACAGCATTTGCCCCACCCTCTGGAAATCCTCTTCCCCTGAACACCTGAGGGATTTTTGCATTCAATTGAGGGCTACAAACCAAGGCTCATAAAGTTACTGCAACTAATGGCCTCCAGGCAAAATGCTGGAGGATAACTGAACCTTTACTGGGCTTGCAAATCTAACCAGGAAAGGAAGACATGACAGTGGTGTTTAACGTAAATCCTCCCATATTCAACCAAACCAAGTAGAGGGAGCCACAATCAGTGTAACATCAACACCCACAGCAAAAATTAGGCAGGCTCAAAACCCCTCTGAGACAGCCAAAATGGTGAAACAAAGGAACAAATCTCAAATGAAAGAACAAGAGAACTCTATTGAAGATGAGATCAATGAAATGCAGTTAAGCAAGTTATTAGAGGTAGAGTTCAGAGCAATGATAATGAGGATCCTCAACACCATGAAGAAAGAGATCAACACCATGAGTAAAGATATAGAAATATTGAAAACCAACCAAGTGGAAATGAAGAAAGACATAGCAGAAAAAAAGAACACATTGAAAGGAATAACCAGCAGAGTAAAGGAAGCTGAAGACCGGATCAGTGAATTAAAAGACAGGGTAGAAAAAAATCACCAAAATAGAAAACCAAAAAGAAAAAAACAATTAAAAAACAGGAAGACAGACTAAGAGAACTGTGGGATAATATGAAACATAACAACATCCGCATCATAGTAGTTCCACAATAAGAAGAAAATGAGCAAGGGTTAGAGAATACATTTGAAGAAATAGTGACATAAAACTTCCGTAACTTGGTGAAGGGAAAAGGCATACAAATATAAGAAGCACAGAAAGCCCCAAGTAAGAAGAACCCAAAGAGGCTCACTCCAAGACACATCATAATTAAAATGCCAAAAATTAAAGACAAAGAGAGAATCCTAAAGGCAGCAAGAGATAAGCAACAGGTTACTTACAAAGGAACCCCCATAAGGCTATCAGCTGTCTTCTCAATAGAAACACTACAAGCCAGAAGGGAATGGCATGAAGTAATCAAGGTCATGAAAAACAAGGATCTGAACCCAAGACTACTCTACCCAGCAAGGCTATCATTCAAAATAGAAGGTCAAATAAAGAGCTTCCCAGATAAAAAAAAAAAGGCTAAGGGAATATATTAGCACCAAAGCAGCACTACAAGAAATGTTAAAAGGACTGCTGTAATTAGTAGAAGAAATAGAAAGAAAAATATAACTACACTGAACAAAAATGGCAATAAATAAGTACATATCAATAATAACCTTAAATGTAAATGTATTGAACATTCCAATCAAAAGAAACAGAGTAGCTGATTGGATAAGAAAGCATGACTCATATATATGTTGTTCACAAGACAATCACCTCACAACAAAAAACTCACATAGGTTGAAAGTGAAGGGATGAAAAAAACATCTTTCAAGAAAAGGGAAAGGGAAAAAAATGCCGATAAAACAGATTTCAAAATGAAGGCCATAACTTGAGACAAAGAAGGCCACTACATACTATTGAAAGGATCCATGGAACAGGAAGATATAACATTGGTAAACATATATGCACCCAATATAGGAGCACCAAAATATAGTTAAAAACTTCTGGAGGACTTCAAACAAGAAATCAACAGCAATACAATCATAGCAGAGGACTTCATTACACCACTGACATCACTGGATAGATCCTCTAGAAAAAAATTAACAAGGAAACGGATACTCCCAATGACACACTAGATCAAATGGGTTCAATAGCTTTCTACAGAGAATTATACCCCAAAGCAGCAAAATTCATATTCTTCTCAAGTGCACATGGGACATTCTCAAAGACAGACCACATGTTAGGACACAAACTAAGTCTCTACAACTTCAAGAAAATTGAAATCATATCAAGCATCTTCTTAGATCATCATGGCATGAAACTGGAAATCAATTACAACAAAAACACACAAAGACATTTGAAGACATGGAGGCTAAATAGCATGTTATTAAACAATGAATGAATGGGTTCCCAAGGAGATCAAGGAAGAAATTAAAAACTTCCTGGAAACCAATGAAAATGAACACACAACAACACAAAATTTATGAGACGGAGTTAAAGTAATCCTGAGAGGAAAGTTCATAGCATTAGAGGCCTACCTCAGGAAACAATAAAAATTTTTAATAAACTATCTAACCACACAGCTTAGAAAACTAGAAGGCAAACAAAAGAAAAACCCAGAGCAAGTAAAAGGAAAGAAATACTAAAGATCAGAGCAGAAATAAATGACATAGAGACCAAAAAAAAAAAAAAAAAAACCCAAAAAACAATTCAAAAGATTAATGAAACAAAAACTGGTTCTTTGAAAAGATAATAAAAGATTGAAGGACCCTTAGCTAGACTCACCAAGAAACAAAAAGAGAGGACCCAAATAAACAAAATCAGAAACAAGACAGGAGAAGGAACAAGTGACACAATAGAAATGCAAAAGATCACTAACAACTACTATGAAGAACTATATGCCAACAAATTAGACAATCTAGGCAAAATGGACAAATTTCTAGAAACACAGATAGTTTCCCAAAACTGAACTGGGAAGAGATAGACAACTTGAACATACCAATAACAATTAATTGAAGATGTAATAAAAAATTACCCAGCAAACAAAAGCCAGGGCCCAGATGACTTCACAGGGGAGTTTTACTTAACATTCAAAGAAGAACTAACACCCATTCTCCTCAAACTATTCCAAAAAATTAAAGAAAAAGAAAGACTTTCAAACTCGTTTTATGAGGCCAGCATAATTCTGATTCCAAAACCACATAAAGGGACTACAAGGAAAGAAAACTACAGGCCAATATCCCTGATGAACATAGATGCCAAAAGCCTTAACAAAATATTAGCAAATCAGATCCAGCATATATCAAAAAATTACCATGACCAAGTGGGATTCATCCCAGGGATGCAAGGCTGGTACAATATTCGCAAATCAATAAATGTGATATACAACATAAACAAAATGAAAGATAAAAACCATATGATCATATCAATAGATGCTGAAAAAGCATTCCACAAAATCCAACACCCATTTCTGATAAAAATGCTCAGTAATTTGGGAATAAAGGCATCATAACTCGACAAAATAAAGGCCATATATAAAAAACCTACAGCCAACATCATACTCAATGGGCAAAAACTAAAAGCATTCCCCTTAAGAAAGGGAACGAGACAGGGATGCCCACTTTCGCCACTCTCATTTAACATAGTACTGGAAGTCTTAACCACAGCAATTAGACATGAAGCAAAAATAAAAGGGATCCAAATTGGAAAGGAGGAACTGAAACTGTCATTATTTTCAGATGACATGATATTGTATATAGAAAACCCTAAAGACTCCACCAAAAATCTGCTAGATTTAATAAACAAATTTGACAAAGTAGCAGGATACAAAATTAACATCAAGAAATCTACTACATTCTTTTACACCAATAATGAACTCACAGAAAGAGAAACTAAAAAAAAAAAAAAAAAAAAAAAAAATCCCATTTACCAGTGCATCAAAAAAATTAAGATACCTAGGAATAAAGTTAACAAAAGAACTACAGGACCTATTTGCAGGAAACTACAGGTCATAGAAAAAAGACATAGAGGAAGATATAAAAAAGTGGAAGCACATACCTTGTTCATGGACTGGAAGAATTAACATCATTAAAATGTCTATACTACCCAAGGCAATCTATAGATTCAATGCAATACCCATTAAAATACCAACATATTTCACAGAACTAGAACAAATACTTCAAAAGATTATGTGGAGCCTGGCTGGTGTGGCTCAGTGGTTGAGCATTGACCCATGCACCAAGAGGTCGCTGGCTCGATCCCCGGTCAGGGCACATGCCCAGGTTATGGGTTCGATCCCCAATGGGCGGGGCGCGTGCAAGAGGCAGCCTGTCGATGTTCTCTCTCATCAATGTTTCCATCTCTCTCTCCCTCTCCCTTCCTCTCTCTCTAAAATTAATAAAGAAAAAACAATTAAAAAAAGTTTATATGGAACCCAAAAAGACCCCAAATAGCCACAGCAATCTTAAAAAAGAAGGACAACATAGGAGGGATCACAATACCAAATATCAGGTTATACTACAAAGCCATTGTAATCAAAACAGCCTGGTACTGGCACATGAACAGGTATATAGATCAATGGAACAGAGCCGAGAACCCAGAAATTGACTCAAGACATTATGCTCAATTAATATTTGACAAAGTTTGCAAGAGCATACAATGGAGTAAAGATAGCCTCTTTAATAAATGGTGCTGGGAAAATTGAACAGCTACATGCAAAAAAATGAAACTAGACCACCAACTTACACCATACACAAGCATAAACTCAAAATGGATAAAATATTTAAATATGACTCCTGAGTCCATAAAAATCCTAGAAGAAAATGTAGGTAACAAAATTTCAGACATCACACGCAGCAGAATTTTCACTGATACAACATCTAAAGCAAGAGAAACAAAGGAAAAAATCAATACATGAGAGTACGTCAAACTAAAAATCTTCTGCACAGCACAAGAAACAATCATCAAAATAGAAAGGGAACCCACTACATAGGAGGGCATAATTGCCAAAAATACATCAGAGAAGGGGTTAATTTCCAAAATATATAGTGTTCATATAACTCAACAAAAGGAAGACAAAGAACCAATAAAAAAAAAAAATGGACAGAGGACCTAAATAGACACTTCTCTAAACAGGACATACAAATGGCCAAGAGACATATAAAGAAATGCTCAAAGTCACTAATCATCACAGAGATGAAAATTAAAAACAACTATGAGGTATCACCACACACCTGCCAGAATGGCTGCCATCAACAAATCATCAAGCAACAAGTGGTGGCAGGGGTGTGGAAAAAAGGGGACTCTAGTATATTGCTGGTGGGGATGCAAACTGGAGCAGCCACTATGGAAAACAGTATGGTATTTCCTCAAAAAATTAAAAATTGATCTGCCAGTTGACCCAGTGATCCCACTTCTAGGAATATACCCTAAGAAGCCTGAAACACCAATCAGAAAGAATATATGTACCCTTATGTTCATAGCAGCAATATTTACAATATCTAAGATCTGGAAACAGCCCAAGTGTCCATCAATAGATGAGTGGACAAAAAAGCAGTGGTACATGTACACAATGGAACACTATGCAGCTATAAGAAAGAAAAATCTCTTATCATTTGAGATGACATAGAGGGATCTGGAGAGTATTGTGTTAAGCAAAATAAGCCAATCAGAGAAAGACAAATACCACATGATCTCACTTATTTGTGGAATATAATGAACAAAATAAGCTGATTAACAAAATAGACCCAGAGACATAGAAAGGAATATGGTTCAGACTGACAAACCTCAGAGGAGGGGGGGAGGGATGAATGAGATAAACTAAATAACTTACATACATGTATGCGTAACCAATGGACATAGACAATAATTCTGACGGGATGGAGGGTGGGATGGGGAGGAGGGTGTCTAGGGTGGGAAAAGGAAAAAAATCTGTAATAAAAATAAATTAATAAAAAAAATAAAAGAGATTAGTGAAAATGTAAAAAAAGAAAAAAAGAAGTAATGTCTCTTCTTATGTCAAAAACACAAAAATTATTTGCTGTGTTTAGTAGCCCAGCATAGACAGGAAATATCCTGTACATTCTATCACTTGAGTAAAACTGCTAAACTGTCAGGATGTTCCATCATGGTATTTAATAGTATTGGGCATTTAGCCATTAACTAGAAGAAAGGGTATGTCTACATTACCTAAGAGTTTAAATGAAATTTACACAGAGCAAGAAAGGAAATATTGTTACCTGCATCTATTTCCATTTGAATAACCTGAGCTATGCTTTATCTATAGAATAGTGCTGTTATTTTAACAAGAGATGGGTATTCTCTGTGGCCTACTCCAATGTGGTACTCAATCATGCAGAACATAGGTTTGGGGTGTGGAAAGGTAGATTCATAAGAAATGAATCGTTTGGACCAGGAGTCATTCTGAGAATGGAGTGTTGCACTAGTGTAATATACCAGGCAGTACCAGACAATGGTTTAGTGGAGTAGTTGAAGATATAATCAGCTCATTGGTAATATCTGCACTTAGTTTAGGGACAGAGTCGCGTATTACATAATCATAGTAAATTCTCTCAGAGGAAAAAAAAAAAATGACAGATATAACAACGGCAGTGTACTGTGCCTACCTATTAACATCCATTTATGTAAAAATATTTGATTTTAATAATAAAGTATAGCTAATGATTCTGTTTGGTTTCTTAATTTAAGAATTATTTTTAAAAGACAGATGATCCACTGTAATTTATTCAGTTTTGTGCGGTGCTCATCTCAACTGAATTATGTGTAATTTTTTTGGATATGGCCCTTTAAATATTTTATGAACTGAAAAAATGTGAGTCTGAGTTCACTTATCATTGAAAGACATCATCGTATAATGTTAAATTTGTATTTCAGAGAATTGGATTTTTAAATATGTCATGGATCCTGATTACTGCATTACTTCATTTTTAAAAAATCTGTGCTCATATTTTGGAATCTGAACCTTACAGAGGACAGAAAATGTCCCTTGATTCTGTATCCATAATGCTTGTCACACTCCCTGCTACATTATAGGTTCTCAATACGTTTGTGTTCAATACGTGGATGTCAGTTATTTCTCTCAGCAGTGTGGCATCTGTTGGGGAAGGGAGGGATGCTCCATTTCCCTGTCCTATGTGTACATGTGAACGGACTTCAGCTAGAGTAATGGTCCTGGTTTCTTACTCACCTGTGACTTACCCTACCACAAGGAGGAAGAATAAGTTATCTGACTGGTGGGGCACATACATTAGGCTACACTTCTTGTTCAGGGAGAGCTAATCTATAATAAGAAGGTCACAAGTGTAGAAAAAAGTTTGGTGGCTTCTCAAAAAGTTAAACATAAAATTACCATATTACCAGAGCTTCCACTCCTAGATATCCACCCAAAAGAAATGAAAGCACATATTTAAACAAATACTTGAATACAAAAGTTCATAATAGCACTATTTAGAACACCCCAAAAGTAGAAACAATCCAACTGTCCATCAGTGGATGAATGGATAAACAATGAATTTGAAGGCACTTAAGGGATGGGGTGGAATATAACTGTTAGCAAATATTTCTCACTATAGATCTAAAGCCAAATCTCCCATCTACTTTATTGATAATAATGTTAGCATTCTGTCTCCATTTGTTTGCCTTTTGAATTTTATTTCTCAACTAACTTGAAAAGGAAAGAATGAAATGTTATTTATTGAGACTCCCCAGGCCCATCAACAAAATTGAACAATCTGACAAGCATGGTTCCTGTAGCTTCATCCAATTTAGTGATTTCAAGTTTGAATGATAGAGAGTTAATGGTAGAGATGAGCCTAGAGGCCCCCCTCTACTACAGCCCATCCTCCAGGGTCTACAAAAGAAGGTTGAGCATCTGTTCAGAGAATACATCAACAAAAAAAAACATCTTATCTGCCCTCAATATACTGGGAAATATAGACACAAAGACTTCATTCAGCATTCTCCTAGTTCAGTCATTCAAGCTGCTCAGGTATCCACCTCATGGGATCTGAGAGGCACGCCCAAGGTTGCCCTGTGAGTTAGTGGTTAAGATGGAATGGATAGAATTAATTCCTTAGCTACTCAAAGTCCTCCTTGAACTATAAAGCACATCATCACTACCCCAACAAACTCTGGGTATATTTTCTTAAAGACCTAAGAATCCATCTATGTCACCATCTCACAAATATTATCAGGTTCTGAAGAGTACACGGTTTAAAACTGATTTTAAAGCCCATAGAACTGGACTCAAATTATGGTTCTGCTATTCACAGGCTGCATGATCTCGGAAAAGTTTGACCATCTCATGAAACCTCAAGTTCCTCACCTGTAAAAAGGGATATAATAGCATTACTTACCTCTAAGACTAGTTGGAGGCTTAAATGAGCAATGTACTCAAAGATATTTGCATAGTACTTAGCACACACTGGATGCATCCTGGCAGTTAGTTTATTCTGTCTGTAATGGGGTTTCCTCTCTGCCCTTGAATGGGTGTTATTTACATTTCAAGGGCTTTTCTAGCTTTAACGAAAATTATACTGGTCTTCATTTTTATGCCTCATTGTAACCTTTCTGATAATACAGAAGTAACTAAAGTAATAGCATTGCCCTCCCTCATCCAATAACAGACCAGGATGTAACCACTATCAACAGTTTTTTGTTTATCTTTCCATATAAACAAACACAAAATATATGCCTATATTTTGGCTTGCTTTTTAACAAAACGGGATCATATTATACATGCAATTGTAAAACTGGCTCATTTTACTTAATTATATATAGTGGACAGTCTTCCAAGTTTGCAGAGAGCTAGATAGGTCTAAAGCATCTTTTTTTCTAGCCACATATTAATCCAAAACAAGCAATTACCACAATTTATTAAACTATTTCCCTACAGGAGGCTATTCAGGTTCCTTCCAGTTTTTAATATTACAAATAAATGCTTCAACAACATTTCCTGTAAATATATCTTTATGGAATGACTTTTTTTTTTTCTATCAGGTAAGTTCCTAGAAATGGGATTGCTGAGTCAAATAGTATGTGCATTTAAATGCTAATACATAGACATAGACAACACTATGGTGATTACCAGAGGGGAAAGGGGAGGTGGGGAGGTAGAAGAGGGTAAAAGGGATCAAATATATGGTGATGGAAGGAGACTTGACTTTGGGTGGTGAACACACAATAAAATATACAGGTGATGTATTATAGAACTGTACACTTGAAACCTATATAATCTTATTAACTAATATAACCCCAATAAATTTAATAAAATTTTTAAAATACAGCCCCATTTATCTCCCAATAGGTTGTACTCACTGGCACCCCAAACAGTAGTATAGGACAGTACTTTTGCTCCACACTCTTGACAGATGTAAATGTTACTAATGTGTTTTATTAGGGCCAGTGTGATAACATCTCATTTTAAGGCGCTAGTACCAGATGATTAGTGGAAATGAGAATCTGTTCATCTTTGTATTTTCCCTATAGATGTTCATTCAGGTTCCTTCTAGTTTTTTTTTTTTTAACCATTTTTTCTTTATTGATTTTAGAGAGAAAGGGAGAGGTAGGGAGAGATAGAAAACATCAATGAAAGAGAACATGGACTGGCCCCCTCCTGCATGCCTTACAATGGGGATTTGGCCCACAACCTGGGCATGTACCCTGACCGGAGATCAAACCAGCGACCTCTTGGTGCATGGGTGGATGCTCAACCACTGAGCCACACCGGACCGGCCCTTCTAGTTTTTTTATTTATTTTATTTATTTATTTTTATCCTCACCCGAGGACATTTTTGCATTTATCTTCAGATAAAGCAGGAGGGAGAAAGGGAGGAAGAGAGAGAGAAAAACATCTACGTGAGAGAGACACACCGAGTGGTTGCCACCCACATGACCCCAACCGGGGCCAGGGACAAACTGCAACCGAGGTATGTGCCCTTAGCGGGAACCGAACCCGGGACTCTCCGGTTCGTGGGCCAATGCTCTAACCGCTGAGCCAAACTGGCCAGGGTATCTCGTTTTTTTTAATATTCCAAATAAATGCTTCAACAAATGTGTACTTTTTCTTTTAAATTGCCTGTACAAATACTTTGCTCATATATCAATTTGTCTTATACATTTGTAGGAGTATTTTTAGTATTAGCAATATCAATATTTATACTGTCAGATGTATACAAATATTTTACCCCAATTGATCATTTTTATGTATTAAAATCTGTAAAGTCTTTTTCTTTAAATAGTCTAGACCTATATTTTGCTTAAGGAACATCACCCTAATAATACTTCGATAGTTCTATTTTTATATTTCACCTTTTTTTTTTCTTTATTGATTTGAGAGAGAGAGATAGAAACATCGATGAGAGAGAACATTGATTGGCCTCCTCCTGCATGCCCCCCCTGGGGATTTGGCCCACAACCTGGGCATGTGCCCTGACCGGGAATTTAATTGGCAACCTCTTGGTGCATGGGTTGACACTAAACCAGTGAGCCACACTGGCCGGGCTAGAATTTATCTTTGTATATGTTGTAAAGAAGAGGCTCTGTTTTTGTTCTTGTTTTTGTTTTTTATCCTCACCCGAGGACATCTTTCCATTTTTTGTTCAGATAGAGTGGGAGGGAGAGAGAGGAAGAGAGAGAGAGAAACATCGATGTGAATGGGACACATCGAGTGGCTGCCTCCCGCACGACCAACCAGGGCCCGGGACAAATGGCAACCGAGGTACATGAACCGAACCCAGGTCTCTCTGGACCGCAGGCCGATGCTCTAACCGCTGAACCAAACTGGCCAGGGCAAGGCTCTGTTTTTATATTCTTCTAACACCATATATTGAAAAAGCTACTCTTTCCCTACTTATTTCAATAATCCTTTAGCATATAGCAGGTCCCCATAAAAAAATGGATCTACATTCTCAATTCTGATCTATTCATTTGTTTGTTCACAGTTAGATCAAGATCATACTTATTTCTTTATAGACAATTTAATATCTGACAGGGAAAAATTTTCCTCACTCCTCTTCTTTGCCTAGAATTCCTTATTTATTTTATTTCTTTATTAGCAAGAGATGCTAGCATATTTAATCTTCCATATTACAATCTCAAGTTTAAAAATATCATAAGTGTTTAAGATAATAACTCTTGCCATACAGGGGCAAGAGTTATGTCTCTGGCTTTGAACAGGTCGTGTTTTCTGTCATTATATTAAAATGTTATTTTTCATGCAGATTGTATCTTTCTAATTAATTATATTCCTGGGTGAATTTATTAGTTAAACCTTGCTGTGAATGGGATTTTGTTCTTTTTCTAAGTGGTTGGTGCTATTATAAATAAAATAAATTTATATTTATGTTAATTTTACATCAAGCCACCTTATTAAATTCTTATTCATGCTAAAGAATTTATAGTTTAATCTTTTGGTTTTTATAGATATATACTGATATTGTATTCAAGTAATGATAATTTTTGCCATTTTTCCTCTTTATAAAACTAATGTATTTTCCTTCACATATAACATTAATGATTACCTCTAAAACAATGTTGAATGATACTGATGATGGGGGAATCCCTGTCTTGTTCTTAATTTTAATGGAAATCCCATTTGTATTTCTCAATTTATTATGATATTTACTCTTGGTTTTTAATAAATATATTTCATCACGTTTAAGAGGTAGCTTTCTGTTCCAATTTTTACTTAAAATTGAGCATTCATTCCTGATTTTTAAAACTCGATAAAGTATTTTCTATTTTTCTTTATCTACTGATGATATGGCTTTTATGCTTCAAATCTATCACAAGAAACATGTCCAATTGTTGAACCAAACTGGCATTCCTTTAAAAAACTTAACTTGATGAAGTGTTTGTAACACATCTCCTTTCGTTCTCCCTCTTCTCTGCCCAACTGCCAACCTGAGTCCATGAAAATGAACAAAGCTATTTGTTCAGAAGTGTCACAAAACTCAATTGTATACTTCCCCCATCCTTTTTAGTCTCCACCCTGGGTAGGGTGCCTCTACTTTGTAGTTCTTAGCTTTTTCAGGCAGGGAGCTTTCCATGAGTCACATGGCAGCTGGGCATCAGAGGGAAGCTGGCCTGAGTTTATTGTCTGCCTACACAAATGTTTCTATCCTGCTGACTGAATGAAGTTTCATAATCCAGCCATACATGGCACAGATGGCAATAAGTTTTAGAATCCCATTGCATTCTTTCTGATTTCTAGGACCAGTGCATTTGTGCAATTGGCTGACAGGAGAACAATTTGAGGTATCTTTGGGATAAGACTGGTATGAACATTTGGAAGGGATCTAAATCTTTACTTGTCATAGTTCAAAGCCAAATCAATTAAAATCTGCATCATCTTAGATGTCAAAAAATGTGTCAAACAATGCATAGCAACATATCTTTACCACACTTTACTTTTCTAGAACAGTCTCTCCCAAATTATATCAGTCTCCCTTTCTCCCATTCATTGAATCTGATGTGCATAGCCAACTCTATAAGCATTGTGCTAAACTCTGGGAATCTGACATAAGTCAAAAACATGTTCTCAAGGCAATCTGTCTAGTAAGGAACAGACATATGTTAACAAATTAATGTGACACAAGATAAGGTGTAATAAAAGAAGGACATACAGGATCCATACCCTTCCAATATTCTGACCTTAGCTTCCATCTTGGATAAAATATCTGACTTTCTTAAACTAGACCTAAACAAGAGCCTCACCTAGAGTGATAATCCTTCAAAACACTACCTTCCAAAATGCAATAATAAGCTAAGAAGAAGAGCTCATTATCAATATACCTAGCAGCGCCTATCACAGAACCATGCTCTGTATCAGCAGGTATCCTGTCTATGTTTTGGATTACATGAATGCAGTAAAATATCAAAAGCATTAGAGTCTATAGAGGAAGTGGCAAAGCAAAAATGAAGGAGTGAATGGGTAAATAGATAAACAGGCTGAAAATAAATGGAGAAATGCACATAAAAGAATCATTAGTGTCAAAAAGTTCTCTCTCCCATGTAAAATATTATTAATAGCGCCACTTTCCTTCACAGAGAGGGCACTATATTTTAAAATGTAATGTGTAATATGTCTACAATTTACATGTGTAAATTGTGTAATATGTCTACAATTCTTGGAGATGCTGGGTGTATCCTGAAAAAATTTAGAGTTCTGCTTTTGTGCATGTGATTTTTTAGTAATCTGGAAATATAAGAGCTCAGAAGAACCATTTTCAGACATAGTTAATTCAAATTGACTAAAATAAGTCTATGCCTCGAATAAATCAGCCTTTACTATACATCTATAAAAAATGACCAATTCTCTGCATGGCCAGTGTGGCTCAGTGGATTGAGCATTGTCCCATGGACTGAGAGGTACTGGTTCAATTCTCAGTAAGGGCGCATGCCTGGATGGCTGGCTCAATCCCCAGTAGGGAACATGCAGGAGACAGTCAATGGATGTTTCTCTCACATCGATGTTTCTATCTCTCTCTCCTTCTAAAAAAAAAAAAAAAAAAAAAAAAAAAAAAAGCATATTTTTAAAAAAATGACTAACTCTCATACACATGCCTCTTCCCTAGTTTTTCTTCATGGCATCCTGTTTATAAGTGTGAGAAGCTCTGCTCCAAATTTAAATTGTTTACTATGTGATTCAATATATTTTCTGCTATATGGCATAGTTTAGCAAAGCCATGTATGGGTTAATTGTGCATTTTACTTATTGGATAGCCACAAAATATACTTAGATCCCCAATAATTATACTATACATAGATAGAAATATGCAACAGTAAACAAAACTAAGTAAAATTCAACATTTTTTTGATGATTAAGATGCTCTGTTGAATCCAATAATCCAGATGTAAGATGTACCTAGGTAGTATAGAGGACATACCTATTTCCATTATCATTTCAGCCTAAGAGCTGGCTAAAATAACAGTAATTGAAAAATGCAACATATTTCAAAATGGCAGCACAGTGAATAGAAGCTACACAGACAATCTCCAGGACAAAACTGGAATTAAAACTAAAATACAAACAAACTGATGGGAAAAAACAAGAGAAAAGCAGCTGGAGAACACCTGTATAACCGAGGACAGAAAGAGGACACTAAATCTAGCCTGGTAGGAACAGCAGAGGGGCAAGTGGGTGGGCTGGGAGCCCATGGACAGCAGCAGTCTTAGCTGTGAGCAGCTCCATCAGGGTTAAACTCCCAAGTTGGCTCCACAGCACAGAGGGCTGAGACAGAGCACTAAATTAGCTACAGCCACTCACCTTGGGCTCTGGCACAGGGAGAGTGGCCTGGAAAGGAACTGGGTGGAGAGACTCGTGATTTGGAGGGCATTGGGAGATTTGTGCTGAATCACTCCCTTACAGGAGAGTAGCGATCTTATTCAAAGAGCCCCAGAGCCCTGGGAAAATCAACAGCCTCTCCCTCAAGAATTTTACACCACCTGGCCAGGTCAGAGAAATGCAAATTGAGGCTCATTAACAACCAGCATCTGCTCCTCTCTCTGGAAATCCTTTAATGCTGAACACCTGAGGGAGTTTGTTATTAATTTGAGGGCTACAACCAAAGGCTCATCAAGTAACTGAGACTAATAGTCTCCAGGCAAAAAGCTAGAGGATAATTGAACCTTTCCTGAGCTTGCAAATCTTTCCAAGAAAGTAATGTTTGACAGTGGTGTTTAACGTGGGTCCTCCCACACTCATCCAAACCCAGTAGAGGGAGCCACAACAAGCAGAACACCAATACCCAAAGGGAAAATATGGCAGGCTCCAAACTCAGTGAGACAGCCAAAATGGTGAAACAAAGAAACAAATCCCAAATGAAAGAACAAAAGAATTTGACACAAGATGAAATAAATGAAAGGGAATTGAGCAAGATATCAGAGGGAGAGTTTAGAGTAATAATCATGAGGAAGCTCCACAGCATGTGTAAAGATACAGAAGCATTGAAAACCAACCAACTGGAAATGAGAATGATATAGCAGAAACAAAGAACACGTTGGAAGGAATAACCAGCAGAGTAGAGAAGGCCGAGGATCACATCAGTGAATTAAAAGACAGGGTAGAAAAAATAGCCCAGCCCTGGCCGGTTTGGCTCAGTGGTTAGAGCGTCGGCCTGCGGTCCGGAGAGACCCGGGTTCGGTTCCCGCTAAGGGCATGTACTTCGGTTGCAGTTTGTCCCCGGCCCTGGTTGGTCGTGCTGGTGGCAGCCACTCGATGTGTCCCTTTCACGTCGATGTTTCTCTCTCTCTCTCTTCCTCTCTCTCCCTCCCACTCAGTCTGGACAAAAAATGAAAAAATGTCCTTGGGTGAGGATAAAAAAAAATAATAATAAAAAAAAATAAAAAAAAATAGCCCAATCAGAGACAAAAAAGAAAAAACAATTAAAAAACTGGAAGACAGCCTAAAAGAACTGTGGGACAATAAGAAATGTAAAAACATCCGCATCATAGGAGTTCCAGAAGATGAAGAAAATGAGCAATGGTTAGAGAATACATTTAAAGAGATAGTGAAAGAAACTTCCCTAACTTAGTGAAGAAAACAGGATTACAAGTACAAAAACCACAGGCAGTTCCAAGTAAGAAGAACCCAAACAGGCCCACACCAAGACAGATAATTAAAATGCCAAAAATTAAAGACAAAGAGGGAATCCTAAAGGCAGCAAGAGATAAGCAACAGGTTATCTACAAAGGAACCCACATAATGCTATCTGCTGACTTCTCAACAGAAATACTACAGGCCAGAAAGGAATAGCATGAAGTATGCAAGGTAATGAAAAACAAGGATCTGAATCCAAGACTATTCTACCCAGTAAGGCTATCATCTAAAATAGAAGGTGAAATAAAGAACTTCACCGACAAAACAAAACCAAAAAAGGCAAAGGGAATATATTAGCACCAAACCAGCACTGCAAGGAATGTTAAAAGGGCTGCTGTAATTAGTAGCAGAAATAGGAAGGAAAATATAACCACAATAAAAAAAATGGCAATAAATAAATATGTATCAATAATAACCTTATATGTAAATGGATTGAACACTCCGACAGAAAGACACACAGTAGGTGATTGGATAAGAAAGCATGACCCATATATATTTGGTTTACAAGAGACCTACCTCACAACAAAAGACTCACATAAGTTGAAAGTGAAGGGATGAAAAAATATCTTCCAAGCAAATGGAAAGGCAAAAGATGTGGTAGGAATACTCATATCTGATAAAATAGACTTTAAAATGGAGGCCATAACTCGAAACAAAGAAAGCCACTACATATTATTGAAAGGATCTATCCAACAGGAAGATATAACCTTGGTAAACGTATATGCACCCAATATAGGAGCATCAAAATATATTAACAAACTTCTAGAGGACTTCAAAGTACAAATCACCAGCAATACAATCACAACAGGGGACTTCAACACCCCACTGACATCACTGGATAGATCTCTTAGACAAAAAATTAACAAGGATACAGAGACAAAAAGTGATGCACTACATTAAATTTATTTAATAGATATCTACAGAGAATTACACCCCAAATTGCAGAATTCACATTCTTTTCAAGTGCACATGGGACACTCTCAAAGATAGACCACATGTTAGGACACAAATGAAGTCTCTACAAGTTCAAGAAGATTGAAATCATATCAAGCATCTTCTCAGATCACAATGGCATGAAACTAGAAATCAATTACAACAAAAACAAGCAAAGACATTTGAACACATGGAGACTAAATAGCATGCTATTAAACAATGAAAAGGTTACCAAGGAGATCAAGGAAGAAATTAAAAACTTCTTGGAAACCAATGAAAATGAACACACAACAACAAAAAATCTACAGGACACAGTAAAGTCAGTCCTGAGAGGGAAGTTCATGGCACTACAGACATACCTTAAGAAACAAGAAACATTTCTAATTGACTATCTAACTTCACAACTTAAAGAACTAGAAAGCAAACAAAAAGAAAACCCCAGAGCAAGTACAAGCAAAGAAATAGTAAACATCGGAGCTGAAATAAACGATATAGAGACTAAAAAAACAATTCAAGAGATCAATGAAACAAAGGGCTGGTTCTTTGAAAAGATAAATAAAGATTGATAGACCCTTAGCTAGACTCACCAAGAAACAAAGAGAGAGGATCCAAATAAACAAAATCAGAAATGAAAGAGGAGAATTAACAACTGACACCACAGAAATGCAAAGGATCATTAACAAATACTATGAACAATTATATGCCAACAACTTGGACAATCTAGGGAAAATGGACATATTTCTAGAAACATATAGTCTCGCAAAATTGAACTGGGAAGAGACTGAAAACTTGAACAGACCAATAACAACTAATTGAAGATGTAATCAAGAATCCCCTAGCAAACAAAAGCCCAGGCCTGGAGTGCTTCATTGGGGAGTTTTACCGAACATTCAAAGAAGAAGTAACACACATTCTCCTCAAACTGTTCCAAAATATTCGAGAACGAAGACTTCCAAACTTGTTTTATGAGGCCAACATTATTCTAATTCCAAAACCAGATAAAGACACTACAAAGAAAGACAACCACAGGCCAATATCCCTCATCAACATAGATGCTAATATCCTTAACAAAATATTTGCAAATCGGATCCAGCAATACATTAAAAAAATTATTCACCATGACCTAGTGAGATTCATCCAAGGGATGCAAGGATGGTACAATATTCACAAATCAATAAATGTGATACACCACACAAAGAAAATGAAAGATAAAAAAAAACATATGATCATATAAATAGATGCTGAAAAAGCATTTGACAAAATGCAGCACACATTTGTGATAAAAACACTCAGCAATGAGGAAATAGAGGGATCATATATTGACCTAATAAAGGTCATATAAGAAAACCCTACACCCAACATCATACTAATGGGCAAAAACTGAAAGCATTTCCTTTAAGAACAGAAACAAGACAGGGATGGCAACTTACAGCATTCGTATTTAACATAGTACTGGAAGTCTTAGCCACAGCAACTAGACATGAAGAAAAAACAAAAGGGATCCAAAATGGAAAGGAGGAAGTGAAACTGTCATTATTTTCAGATTACATGATATTGTATATAGAAAACCCTAAACACTCCATCAAAAATGTACTAGATTTAATAAACGAATTTGCCAAGTTAGCAGGATACAAAATTAACATCAGGAAATAGACAGCATTCTTATACACCAATAATGAACTCACAGAAAGAGAAACTAAAAAAAAAAAAAAAATCCCATTTATCATTGCGGCAAAAAAATTAAGATAACTAGGAATTAACTTAACCAAAGAAGTAAAGAACCTATTTGCAGAAAACTGCAGGAAATTGAAAAAAGAATAGAGGAAGATATAAAGAATGGAAACATATACCTTGTTCACGGATTGGAACGTTTAACATTAAAATGTCCATATTACCCAAAGCAATCTATTGAGTCAATGCAATTCCCATTAAAATACCAATGACATATTTCACAGAACTGGAACAAAAACTTCGAAAGTTTATATGAAATGAAAAAAGACCCTGAATAGCCACAGCAATCTTGTAAAAGAATAGCAAAGTAGGAGGGATCACAATACCAGATATCAGGTTATACTGCAAAGCCACTGTAATCAAAACAGCCTAGTACTGACACAAGAACAGGCATACAGATCAGTGGAACAGAAGAGAGAATCCAGAAATTGACCCAAGACATTACGCTCAATTAATATTTGACAAAGTTTGCAAGACCATACAATGGAGTAAAGACAGCCTCTTCAATAAATGGTGTTGGGAAAACTGGACAGCTACATGCAAAAAAATGAAACTAGACCACTAACTTACACCATACACAAGAATAAACTCAAAATGGATAAATGACTTAAATGTGACTGGTGAATCCATAAAAATCCTAGAAGAAAATGTAGGCAACAAAATTCAGACATCACACATAGCAGAACTTTTTCTGATGCAACACTTAAGGCAAGAGAAACAAAGGAAAAAAATCAATACATGGGACTATATCAAACTAAAAAGCTTCTGCACAGTAAAAGAAATAACCATCAAAATGGAAAGGGTACCCGCTATATGGGAGAGAATAATTGCCAACAGTATATCAGATAAGGGGTTAACTTTCAAAATATATAGCGTACTCATACAACTCAACAAAAGGAAGACAAAGAACCCAATTAAAAATGGGCAGAGGACCTAAATAGACACTGCTCCGAAAAGGACATGCAAGTGGCCAAGAGACATATGAAAAAATGCTCAACATCACTAATTATCAGACAGATGCAAATTAAAGCAACTATGAGGTATCACCTCACACCTGCCAGAATGACTGCCATCAACAAATCATCAAGCAACAAGTGCTGGTGAGGGTGTGGAGAAAAGGGGACTCTAGTACAGTGCTCGTGGGAATGCAGACAGGTACAGCCACTATGGAAAACAATATGGTGTTTCCTCCAAAAATTAAAAATTGAACTGCCATTTGACCCAGTGATTCCACTTCTAGAAATGTATCCTAAGAAGCCTGAAACACCAATCAGAAAGAATATATGTAACCCTATGTTCATAGCAGCACTATTTACAATTGTTAAGATCTGGAAATAGCCCAAGTGTCCATGAATAGATGAGTGGATAAAAAAGCTGTGGTACATATACACAATGAAACACTATGCAGGTGTAAGAAAGAAAGATCTCTTATTCTTTGGTTTTGTTTGTTTGTTTTGTTTTGTTTTGTTTTTTATCCTCACCCGAGGACATTTTTTGGATTTATCTTCAGACAGAGTGGGAGGGAGAGAAGGAGGAAGACAGAGAGAGAAACATCGATGTGAGAGAGACACATCGAGTGGTTGCCACCCACACGACCCCAACCGGGGCCGGGGACAAACTGCAACCGAGGTACGTGCCCTTAGCGGGAACTGAACCCGGGACTCTCTGGTCCACAGGCTGACGCTCTAACCGCTGAGCCAAACTGGCCAGGGCAGATCTCTTATTCTTTGTGATGACATGGTGGGACCTGGAGAATATAATGCTAAGTGAAATAAGCCAAGCAGAGAAAGACAAATACTACATGATCTCACTTATTTGTGGAATATGGTGAACAAAACAAGTTGATGAACAAAATGGACTCAGAGACATAGAAAGGAGTAAGGTTCAGAATGACAAACTTCAGAGGAGGGGGGCAGGTGGTAGGGATGTGATAAACCAAAAAACTTATATGCATGTATGCATAACCAATGGACATAGACAACACTGCTTGGGGCTTCGGCAGGACAGGAGGAGAGTATTTGGGGAGAATATAGAGAAACATCTGTAACAAAAATAAATTAATTTAAAAAAGAGCCCTGGCCAGTTTGGCTCAGCAGTTAGAGCGTCGGCCTGCGGTCCAGAGAGACCCGGGTTCGGTTCCCGCTAAGGGCACGTACCTCGGTTGCAGTTTGTCCCCGGCCCTGGTTGGGTCGTGTGGGAGGCAGCCACTCGATGTGTCCCTTTCACATCGATGTTTCTCTCTCTCTCTTCCTCTCTCTCCCTCTCACTCTATCTGAACAAAAAAAAATGGAAAAATGTCCTCGGGTGAGGATAAAAAAAAATAAATTAAAAAAAAAAAAAAAGAAAGAAAGATCTCATATCATTTGAGATGACATGGAGGGACCTGGAGAGTATTATGCTAAGCAAAATAAAGCAATCAGAGAAAGACAAATACTACGTGATCTCACTTATTTTTGGAATATAATGAACAAAAAAAGCTGATGTACAAGACCGACCCAGAGACATAGAAAGGTGTACAGTTCAGACTGACAAACCTCAGAGTGGAGGCGGGCTGGGGAGAAGGATGCGATAAACCAAAGAACTTATATGCATGTATGCATACCCAATGGACATAGGCAACAATGCTTGGGGGAGCGGGATAGGGAGGAGGGTGTCTCGGGGGTAAAAAGGAGAAACGTGTAACAAAAATAAATTAATTAATAAAAAGAAATAAAAATGACACAAACATCCACTTTGATTATTCAGATATCATAGAACCTTAAAACCCGAAGAATCTTGAGGATCACTTAGCCTAGTGGTTTACAATTTTACTCAGGCCTTAGAACCTTTTATTCAAGTGAAACCCTGAGAAGAGGCCCCATGCATAAATCAGTAGAAAATGAAATTACTTGGGTTGCAGCTGGGGGTTAAGGTGTCAGAGTGCCTCCTTTAGTGATCTCTGAGACACCTCTGTGGAACCTTATGAATCTGAAGAGTGCAGTTAAAATTAAAGAGTTTTGACTAGAATGCTAGTTTTTGGATGAGGAAACTGAAGCTTGTTATAAGTTACTGTGAATAATGTATAAGTTTTTTACTATTTATTAATATTTATGTACACGTTTTACATGGACATGTGTTTTCAATACTCTTGGGTAGATACTAGCAGTGGAATTGCTGAGTCATGTATATATATTTTTTTCTGTTATAGAAGTGGCTTGCTCTGGGTCACACTATGAAGCAGTGACTGATCTGGAACTAGAAGTCAAGTCTCCCAACTCCCAGTCAAAGGGCATTTTCCCACCCCTAGCAATCTTCCTTGGAGTTTCTTCTGCTCTGTATTTGCTCTAGAAAATAGGAGTTAGTGCCCTGTCTGGGTGACTCAGTTGGTTGGAGTGTCATCCTGTATAACAAAAGTTTGAAGGTTCAATTCCAGGTCTGGACACATACCTAGATTGTGGGGTTTGATCCCTGTTTGGGGTGTGTATGGGAAGCAACTGATTGATATTGCTCTCACAATGATGTTTTTTTTCTCTCTCTCTCTCCTTTCCTCTCTCTCTAAAATCAATGAAAAAACATATATTTGAGTGAGGATTAAAAAAAGAAAGAGAGGATGGGGGAGGGAGGGAGGGAGGAAGGAAGGAAGGAAGGAAGGAAGGAAGGAAGGAAGGAAGGAAGGAAGGAAGGAAGGAAGGAAGGAAGGAAGGAAGGAAGGAAGGAGAAAGAAAGAAAGAAAGAAAGAAAGAAAGAAAGAAAGAAAGAAAGAAAGAAAGAAAGAAAGAAAGAAAGAAAGAAAGAAAGAAAGAAAGGAATTAGCATTGGTTTCAGAGAGTTGCATGTAAAGCCTATGACTGATTTCAGCCATGTTCTAAATGTCCTCCTGGGGTGTAAAAAAAAAAAAAAATACTACATTGTTTTGCTTGTTTTAGGCCATTTATCAAGCAATGGTATATTCCAGGTCCAAGAGTTAGTATAAATTTACAAGACCCTGAGCTTTCTTTCTAACATTTACTAAGATAAGAGGAGTCACTTTAGCTCATCTGTCCATTTATATCATTACGCAATATGTGATATAGTTGTTCTTCTATTGAAGGATTACTTATGAGCCTTGCTTTAGGATGCTAGACTTTAGCATTTGGAGTAATGGTTATTTATAAAAATCGTAAGTCAAAAATACTGAAAACTAGGAGTTTTGGTCTAGATGGTGGTGTAGAATAATATTGAAAGTAAACTGTAATTGAAACATTTTAAAAAATTAAACAATAGTAAACACTAGAATGTGACATGCTTGAGTGTGAAAACTTTTTTATATCACACTCCTCCACCACAGGATTATGAAGTGATTGATCTATTCTAAACAAATAAATGAATGAATGAACAAATGAATGGAGAGTTTTGGATATTTAGGGGTTTGGGGAAATCAACAAAGCCCTCTTTTCAGTCATTACCATACAAGGAAGACCTACTAAGCACTAGGTGAATATGTGATGGATATGTGATCATAACATTTTACAGCCTAGTAACTGAGGGTTAGATAATTTCTGAAGTCTTAAGGTTCTTCCATTTGAAGTAAATTCACAGTGAACAAAGTGGTAAAACCTTCAAGCCTATATATCTAGTCAGAGATTTAGTATCTCCATCTGAGGAGCAGGCATAACATGATTGACCCAGAGCAGTAACTACACGGTAAGAATTATGAAGTTCATGTTTACAGCTTTTCCGCTAATCTCCTTTGAAAATGCAAACTCCATGAAATTACAGAGCATTGTTGTTATTACAAGGAATTTTGAAAATGACTGAATATACTTTCAACTAGAAAGGTTGTGCAGGGAATCATTTTAATTCAGATTTTCATTTGGTATGGAAGCAATAAACATCTTTTTATATGATTTATTTCTTTGCTCTAAGTGGTGATGAGTAATAATGTGGGTGTAAATCTTCTTAATTCTCCCTGAGCTATTTGAAATTCTTAATCATAATCAGAGTATAAAACAGAACAAGATATTATATGTGTATCATTAAAAACTGTATTTGCTGAAAAGTCATTTTCAGTTTCCTTTCTGTGGCTTAGATGATGGTGGCTTTCAGTGCTGGAGCATGCAACTTTCAATGAAAGGAGAGATGTTTCTTTGACCTTCAGTTTAAACCCTGGAAATGTACCCACTCCTACCAAAGATTAGATTCAATATCTGTAAATTAGCAGCAGAGGGGAAATAAAGACAAGTGATGGAAATTGTCTGGGTAGGCAAAAGGAACCCTGGAATAGGAGTCATGGGATCTGCCCCCGAGGCCCAGGTTGACTGGCTATACCATTCCCCGATCTGAGCTTCAACTTTCCCATCAGCAAAATGAAGGGCTTGGGTAGATGACTTCTAATCTCTCCCAGAACTTGGTTGCAATTTTGTTGTAAGATAGAGTCTACCAGAAAAATCTAGTCACTCAGCGAAGGTGATGCACCTGCTTTTTGCCAGGCCTGTGCTGAAAGACACATAAAAGAAAGAAACCTTCAGAGGGAAGCCACCACATGCAGACTAGGTAAAGAAGAGTCAGGGAGGCTTTCCAGTAGACGTGGCATCTAAGCTAAATCTTGAAGGCTGTCTCCACATTTTTAGAAAAGACAGAAAAATACTGGTTGCTCCAATTAAGGCACCAGATAAGAAATTAACTAAGATTAGTTAATTGAGAGAAGTTAGCTTTGGAGTTACTTTCTAAGTCTCACAAAAGACATAAAAATCATTAGAGGAAAAAAAAAAACCATAGGTTTCCTACCAGAATGGTTAAAATTAAAAACAGTAACCATACCAAGTAGTACTGACAGGAATGTGAAACAACTAGAGAACCCTTATAAGCTACTGATGGAAATGTTGGCAGTTTTAAAAAAGTTGAAAAAAAAAAAAAAAAAAAAAGCATATGGCCCAGCAATTCCACTACTAGGTCTCTACCCAAGAGAATTGAAAATATATGTCCATGCAAAAACCTATAAATAAATGTTCATAGCCACAGTATTCATAGTAGTCAAAAAGTGGAAACAACTCAAATCTCTATTGGTACTAGATTCATACAATGTAAAATTATTTGGCAGTAAGAACAAATGAGTACTGATACATGCTATAACATTGATGAACCTGGAAAACATGATGTTATGTGAAAGAAGCCAGTCACAAAAGCTACATATAATATAATTTCATTTATATAAAACAACTATAATAGGAATATCCAATCTATGGTGTTCAGAATTCTAGTGGTTACCTTTGTGGTGAGGAGTAAGTTCTGGATGAGGGCAGAAAAGGGGCTTATGGAGTGCTGGTAATGTTACCTCTGCTGATTTGGGAGCTATTTATCATGCTTTGTTCAATTTGTAAACGTTTAATGAGTTGTACATGTAGGATTTTTGCACTTTTCTGTATGAATGTGATTCTTCTAAAGTCGTTTACTAAAAATAATATAAAGAGGCTATTTACAATTCAGCTGTTTTTATCTTCTGGGGGAATATTAACTCTATACAATCAAATACCTGTATCATCTTCAATGCTATGTTTGAAGTCAAAATCAGAAAAGAAGCAGTGCAGCTTTGATGTGGTTTTCTCTTAGTCCCTGCAATGGACTTTAAATATTTTAAAGATCGTAAAATAGCAACTATCTTGTGGGTGGCACCCTGGGTATCCAAAGTAAGAGAGCAGACATTTTAAGTATGAAAGGCAATGTTCCTGGCAAAGTGAATACCTTCTTCATGGAAGCTTTTCTCAAAGCAGATTTCTCCCACCTTCTCTCTTTTCACTCTTCCTTTCTTCTTTTCATCTGTCCACTCACCCAGTCATTTAAAAATGCTGAAGTCCTACCATGTGCCTGGACTGTGCTAAGCCATACCACAGTGAACAAGACAGACAAACCCATGCACTCATGGGGTTTACCAAAGAATCTCACCAAGGTAATTGAGCATTCTAAAACTGCATCTAAGATAAAAAATCATTTTGAGGCTTACAGAGACATTTAAACTTCCACAGCCATAGAGCTAGCCATTAAAGTGCTTAAAACGATGTTTTTTTAAACAGTGGACTGGGTCCAATTTCCTATATTACTTGCTGATTTGACCATTCATTCAGTGCCATTAAAACAGTGTCTATACACACTGATTCCCAACATCATCTTATGAAAAATATGCCAAAAAGTGTTGAAAAAGTCCTTAAGTCAATAATGATATCACAATGGCTTATTTAATTAGCATAAAGCTACACATCAACAAATGTAAATAATAATTGTAGGCTCCCAGGATGAACAGAACAAGTTTCAAATGAATCCATAATTCAGTTATGCTCTTTCATATTTGTAAAGAGGATTTCAGATCAAACACCAGGACCCATGAAAGGTGACAGGAGCCTGGGTGGCCACAAGAGAGGAGGTCCTGATTTGATTTGCAGTGGCCTTCCCTTTTCTCTTTGAAAGTTACACTGAGTTCAAGGGGGTTAACCAATCAAAAAGTTACTCTTCAGAACTGCCTTCATCTTTCATATTTTGAGATTGAAAAAAGGGAAGAGGAATGTAGGGAGAGAGAAAAAAAACTCTGAGCATTACTTTCACTATTATTATAACTAAAAGCCTGAAAATTCTGCTGAATTTTTTGAGAAATGACTTTCTAATCTTTAACAAAAGCCACCAAAAGTTAACTGATTGAAAAAAATCACCATAACCGCTGGCCCTTTTTCTTTCAAGAAGTTTTCAGTGATGTATAAAAGACAGAAAAACATTACAGTTTAATTTCCTCTATTTCAGTTTATAGACTCGGCCTCTTAATCTAAAACCCTGAGTCATTTGACCCCTGAATTCTCCCAGACAGAGAGCCACCACACAGTGTACCTGAGTCACAGCCACAATAATAGATGGTGTTACATGAGGCTTTTCTTCAAGGGTAAACAAAAGAATATTTTCTAAGTAAAAATGTATAGGAGGGTCTCCCTGCTTCATTGCTTCAGGTTTGTCAGGCACAAGGAGATAAGATTAAACTTTTTCAATGATCTCCTCAGAGGAACCTTATAGGGTATGTGTGGCCCACTACACAATGACCTCAAAAGATTCTCTTTGTATTTTCATTTTTCTATATTTTATTTCAGTCTTATTTTATTCCCCAAATTGGACATTCCTATCACTGCTGTTTTATGAAAACAGAGATTGTTTACATGCGTCCATATTTACCATTTACTTGCTCATGAATATAAAATAAAAAACTCTAATAAAAAATCTAAGCTCCAAGAGACCCTCTTGACATGGCCAACTATCTACTTTTCTCTTCTTTTACACAAATGTACTGCACATATCCTTTTCCAAATTACTTTGTACACCCAACAATATTTTCCAGATACATCTGTATTAGTACATATATAGTTCACACATTTATGTGGCATGTGGCATGTGGCATTCCATTCTTTAACTATGTTACTATTTATAATACTAATACACTCCCATGTTGTTGGATATGAATTTTTATATGCAATAAACACTCTTATTCATGTATTCTTACATGTACAAGGATTAATCCATAGTAAGATACTAGAAGAGAAACTTTGGGATCTTAATAAGATAAGCACATCGTTGACTTTGCTAAATATTGCCACAGTGCTCTCCAGAGCAGGTGTATACATTTATATTTCTACAGAACTCCTAGCTCCCTACATCTTCCCTTGGCATGACCACATGGTATTAGCAGGCTTTTTAATGTTTACCCATTTGATGGTTGTAAGGGATTTCTTATTTTTGATTTAATTTATATTTTCCTTATTACTAGCGAGGGTGAGAACCTTTTTTTTTTTTTAGATGTTTATAGGTGAATCATGTTTTCCCTTCAACAAATTGCCTGGTCATATCCTTTGCATATTTTTCTAGTGAACTGATTGTCTTTTTCATAATGAATATTAGCATACTTTACAGCTTCTGGATATTAATCCTTCCTTACTTATAAGCACAAAAAATACCTTCTACCAACCAGTGGCTCATTGTTTTAAATTTTCTCTGTGGTATATTTGATTAGAGTTTTTATTTTTAATGAAATAAAAAATATCAATGTTTTCTTTTTATGGTTTCCATTCTATGGTTTTAAGAAACCCTTTCCTACCTTGAAATCATTAAGATATTCTTCAAAATTTTCAGAAGCAACTACTTTTTGCTTTTAACATTTAGGTCTGTAATTCATCTTGAATTTACATTTCTGTATAGACTGGGGAAGGGAATTTTACTTTTATCCCATGAGTTTGTTTCTGGAATTTCAATTTTGTTCTGTTGGTATATTTGTTTATTCTTGTATAAATACCATAATTTTTATTAGTATGGCTTAATAATTCTTAATACATGATAGAGCTTGTCTCTTCATCTTATTTTTCTTCTTCAAAAGAATCTTAATTAACATTTGCCCTTCCTTTTTCCATACAAACTTTAGGCTATTTGTCAAGTTCCATGAAAAAATCTGTGTGGTTTGATTGGAATTGTACCAAATACAATTAAATTGTGAAGAATTGCATGATTTATTATGTTGATTCTTCTAAACCATTAAAATTTTCTATTTCTTTTATTATTTATATTAGATCATTATTTATGTTCTTCAACAAAATTTCATATTTCCTTAAAAGACATATTTTGTTTGGTGTATCCTTAGATTAATTATGGATTTTGCTACTCTATGAATGGGGTTTTTTCCTTTCAAATTTAGCAATTTATCTTGCAAATAAACTCTAATTCTAGTATATATTCAAAAATTACATAAATAGCTATGGAAATAAGACCTTGTATGCTTGAAAGTAGCTAACATTCTAAGCTCACGAAATTAGAGTCAATTTTGACCTTCCATTGAACAAAATAGGGCAAAACCAGTGATGTTTTGAGACTGCTTTTCAGTTTGTATGCCATGGTTTCTATATTTCAGGAATGAAAATTTTTCCTATAAAAGCTTCTATTTTTCCTACATGGGACTCACTCCCTTGCAGTCATTCTATGTGAAAAGTTTTTTTTTTTTTTCCTTATTATTATTTTTTAGAATATTTGTTGATCCTTTATTTGGATTTAATGTATATATTTGTTCAAAGTCATGTTTTTTCTAAGAAAAGATATATGATGTATTCACACACACACACTCTAATCTGTGTTTTTAAATATATAAAGTGTTTCTCTTAGATACTGTTTTCCTTGCTCCACAGTTACATTTCTTTCTAACAGTTCTCCATTTCTAGTAATTATGCCCTTGCTTTAACCATAATTGTGTTATCTTTGAAGAGAAAGATGTCTTTGTCTTCTTTATAGACAAAGCAGTTTCTTTGCCATTTCCTCTTATTTTAGATATGGGTTCATGTTATTTAGAATTTCAGTACTTACTATGAAAGCACTATATTCTACCAACTTGATATTACATTCATCTATATATTAAACATAACATGTATCCTCTGTAATGGACTTGATAATAGGTGAAATTGATCCATAACCATCTAAATATTCATATCTATAATCATCTAAATCTTCTTTTACTAAATCTTCACCAACATTCATATGTTTCAAGGATTCTTTGAGGTGATGTAATACTTTGGTTTTTCAATACACTTTTAAAATCGTCTTGCAATGATTTGTACAAAGGTTAATTTTTTTTTTTTCAGAGGAGTGGTTTCCTTCCATTCTATGAATCTAATAACAGGAACCAGGGCTTTCTTATTTAAACAGTTTCTTATTTATTGGTGAAAGTCATAAAGTATTTATATTTCCTTTTGGTTTTCCCTTTTTTAATAATTATTTTCCTTAAACTTTTCCAAAATGGCCTTTCAAAGTCAATGGGATTAATTAAAAGGAAAATAAGTTGATAAACTTCTTGCTTGAATACACTCAAGTGAGGGAACGCATGCCCTAATGGGGTGGTGACTACACTTAGGTGAGACAGTAGTGAGTTGAATTTTGAATAAGTTAGTACCAGAAGAATCAGTGTTATCACATTGGTTTTTAATGTCCATAGTAGTAGATAAATCAAAGTCACTACAGACTTAGAAGACGAAGCATTACAAAGGAATATTCTCTATTTTCTTCCCAACAATCCTGTTTCCTGATTTGTTCTTTGTTTTTAAATTGGTTAATTTCTCTTTAGAGGGCCTAGAAAAAAGGAAGAACAAACTTCATGTCTCAAACGTACTGGGAGGAAAGAAGCAAATCTTACAAAAACAACTTAAGACCTGAAAGAAAGGGAGAAAAGACAATAATGCACAATTTGGGATGCCATGTTAGCTTTTAGAATTTGTCTTTCATAATATTTTCTTCTTGATTCTTACTGTTGAAAAAGAACACTATTGATTTTTATCCATTGATACTGTGCCCAGGAAACATGCTGAACTCTGTATTAGTTCTATTAGTTTGTCTATATGTTTTCTTATATTATCTGTGAAAAGATTTTTAATTCTTATATTTTTATTTTCCCAATGAGCTGGTCAGAATCTCATTTATAATACTGAATAAAAATGGTGATTAGGATGGAGGAAAAATGGTGGTGGAGTGAATGTAAGCTTCACAGACCATCTCCCAGGACCAAACTGGAAGTACAACTAAAATAAAGACGTCATTGGGAAAAACCAATTGAAGAGCAGCTGGAAAGAACCCTATAAATAGAGATGGAGAGAAGACACCAAATCGAGCCCAGTAGGAGCTGTGGAGGCATAAGAGGGCTGGCTGAGTACCCATGGCAGCAGCTGGGGGCTGTCTTAGCAGCGAGCAGTTCCCTCTGAGAATTTGGGAGGTTAAGTACCCAACCTGGCTCCACAGCACAGAGTGGCAACTGCCCAGAACAGAGGTGTGGCTCTCCAGAACAGAGTGGTGGATCAGGGAAAGGCTCCCACATAACATCTGGCTGAGGAATTCACAAGAGCTGAGGCTCAGGGAACTCTGGCACTTCCCTCTTGGGGAACTCCAGCACATCCCTGAAGGGCCAAGGCATTAAATCAGTGACAGTCACTCACCTTGGGTTCTGGCAGAGGGAGGGTGGACTGGACTGGAACTGTGTGAAGAGAATCAGGGGTTCGTGTCACTGGAGAGAGAGCTGGGAAGGAAGTCACCAGGAGTTTTATGCTGGATCATTCCTTCATAGGACAGTAGCCATCTTATTCAAAGAGCCCCTTCCCAGAGCCCTGGGGAGAAACAATGGCCACTCCCTCAGGAATTTAACACCACAGGGTTACAGAAATGTAAATTGAGGCTCATTAACAGCTAGAGTCTACCAGCAAACAAGGAGGGGAAAACAAAGCCTCTTGAAATTTGCCCCCCACTCTCAGTGTTGGGGTTCTGGGCTCTGAGGACTTAGCTGGCTGAGGTCTGAGTTCCTATGCTAAGCCCCTCCCCCAGGACTTCAGTAGCCATCTCTGTCATGTAGCCCACTCTTTTAGCCTGGAGGAGAAGCAACTGTCCCTCCCCCGGAAATTTAAGATGACCCTGTGGATCTGGGGACCGAGCTGTGAAGGAAAAGGCCAGAACTCCCCACTAAGCCAACAATCCACACCACAAAAAACACTTTCTTAACAAAGCAAAATTAACCCAGGGAAAAACAATTGCCCAAACCGCAGGAAATCCTCTTACCCTGCCCATCAGAGAGATTTTTCATTCAGCTGAGAGATAAAACCTGAGTCTCATTAAGTAACTGAGACTAACAGCCTGCAGGCAATAGCTAGAGGATAACTGAATCATTGCCTGGCTTGTGAATCTACGCAGGAAAGTAAGAATTGACATTGGTGTTTAATGTGGACACTACCACAGTCAACCAAACACAGTACAGGAAGCCACAATCAGCAGAACACCAACCCACAGGGAAATTTTGGAAGACTCCAAAAACCACTGAGACAGCCAAAATGGTGAAACAAAGAAATAAATCCTAAATGAAAGAACAAGAGAATTCTACAGAAGAAGGGATAAATGAACTGGAATTAAGCAAGTTATCAGAGGTAGAGTTCAGAGTAATGATTATGACAAAGCTCAACAGCATGAGTAAAAATATAGAAACAATTAAAACCAACCATTTGGAAATGAAAAACCACCAAGCAGAAATGAAGAATGACAAAGCAGAAATAAACAACACATTGAAAGGAATAACCAGCAGATTAAAAGAAGCTGAGAATCTGATCAGTGAAATAGAAGACAGGGTAAAAAAAAAAAAATGGCCCAATCAAGAACCAAAAAAGAAAAAAACAATTAAAAACAGGACAGCTTAAGAGAATTGTCAGACAACATGAGACATAAAAAAATCCGCATCATGGAAATTCCAGAAGAAAAAGAAATGAGCAAGGGTTAGAGAACATATTTGAAGAAAGAGTGACAGAAAACTGTCTTAACTGGGTGAAGGAAAAAGGCATATAAGTTCAAGAAGCACAGAGAGCACCAAGTAAGAAGAACCCAAAGAGACCCACACCAAGACACATCATCATTAAAATGCAAAAAACTGAAGACAAAGAGATAATTCTAAAGGCAGGAAGAGATAAGCAACAGGTAACCTACAAAGGAGCCCCCATAAGGCTATCAGCTGATTTCTCAGCAGAAACACTACAGGACAGAAGGCAATGGCACGAAGTATTCAAGGTAATGAAAAACAAGGATCTGAATCCAAGACTACACTATCCATCAAGACTATCACTCAAAATAGAAGGTCAAATAAAGAGCTTCCCAGACAAAAACCAAAAAACTAACAGAATATATTAGCACCAAACCAACAATCCAAGTAATGTTAAAAGGAATGCTGCAATAAGCAGAAGAAATACGGAGAGAAACATAGCCATAATTTCTTAAAAATGGCAACAAATAAGTACATATCAATAATAACCATAAATGTAAAAGGATTAAATGCTCCAATCAAAAGACACAGAATAGCTGAATGGATAAGTAAGCATGACTCATACATATGTTGTTTACAACAGACCCACCTCAAAAAAAAAGACTCACATAGGTTGAAAGTGAAGGTATGGAAAAAAATCTTCCAAGCAAACAGAAAGGAAAAAAAACCTGGGGTGGCAATACTCATATCTGATAAATTAGATTTCAAATTGAAGACCATAACTGGAGACAAAGAAGGCCACTACATAAAATTGAAAGGGTCTATCCAACAGGAAGATATAACATTGGTAAACATATATGCACCCAAAATAGGAGAACAAAAATATATTAAAAATCTTCGGGAGGACTTAAAAGCAGAAATCGACCCCAATACAATCATAGCAGGAGATTTCAGCACCCCACTGACATCACTGGATAGATCATCTAGACAAAAAATTAACAAGGAAACAGAGACTCTAAATGAAGCACTAGATCAAATGGATTTAATAGATATATACAGAGAATTACACCCCAAAACTGCAGAACTCACATTCTTCTCAAGTGCACATGGGACATTCTCAAAGATTGACCACATGATAGGACACAAACTAAGTCTCTACAAGTTGAAGAAGATTGAAATCATATCAAGCATCTTCTCAGACCACAATGGCATGAAACTAGAAATCAACTGCAACAAGAACATGCAAAAACATATGAACACATGGAGGCTAAATAGCATGTTACTGAACAATGAATACCATGGAGATCAAGGAAGAATTTAAAAAATTCCTGGAAACCAATGAAAATGAACACACAACAACGCAAAATCTATGGGATACAGCGAAAGCAGTTCTGAGAGGGAAGTTCATAGCACTACAGGCCCACCTTAAGAAAGAAGAAAAATTTCTAGTTGACTACCTAACCTCACAACTTAAAGAACTGGAAAGCAAACAAAAAGAAAACCCTAGAGCAAGTAGAAGGAAGGAAATAGTAAAGATCAGAGCAGGAATAAACAACATGGAGAACAAAAAAAACAGTTCAAAGGATCAATAAAACAAAGAACGGGTTTTTTGAAAAGATAAACAAGATTGAAGGACCCTTAGCGAGACTCACCAAGAAACAAAGAGAGAGAACCCAAATACACAAAATCAGAAATGAAAGAGGCGAAATAACAACTGACACCACAGAAATACAAAGGATCGTTAGGAAATACTATGAACATTAATATGGCAACAAAATCGACAATCTAAGTGAAATGGACACATTTATAGAAACACATAGTCTCCCAAAACTGAATCGGGAAGAGTTAGAAAACTTGAACAGGCCAATAACAACGAAGGAAATTGAAGATGTAATCAAGACCCTCTCAGCAAACAAAAGCCCAGGCCCTGACGGCTTCACGGGGGAGTTTTACCGAACATTCAAAGAAGAACTAACACCCATTCTCCTCAAACTACTCCAAAAAATTCAAGAAGAAGGAAGACTTCCAAACTCGATTTATGAAGCCAGCATAATTCTACTTCCAAAACCAGAAAAAGACACTACAAAGAATGAAAACTACAGGCCAATATCCCGGATGAACATAGATGCCAAAATCCTTAACAAAATACTAGCAAATCGGATCCAGCAATACATCAAAAAAATTATTCACCATGACCAAGTGGGATTCATCCCAGGGATGCAAGGCTGGTACAATATATGAAAATCAATAAATGTGATAAATCACATAAACAAAATGAAAGATAAAAACCATATGATCATATCAATAGATGCTGAAAAAGCATTCCACAAAATCCAACACCCATTTCTGATAAAAACGCTCAGCAATTTGGGAATAGAGGGATTATATCTCAACATAACAAAGGCCATATATGAAAGACCTACAGCCAACATCATACTCAATGGACAAAAACTAAAAGCATTTCCCTTAAGAACAGGAACAAGACAAGGATGCCCACTTTCACCACTCTTATTTAACATAGTACTGGAAGTCTTAGCCACAGCAATCAGACATGAAGAAAAAATAAAAGGGATTCGAATTGGAAAGGAGGAAGTGAAACTGTCATTATTTGCAGATGACATGATATTCTACATAGAAAACCCTAAAGACTTCATCAAAAATCTACTAGACTAAATTAATGAATTTGGCAAAGTAGCAGGATACAAAATTAACATCAAGAAATGGCCGGCATTCTTATACACAAATGATGAACTCACAGATAGAGAAACTAAAAAAACAATCCCATTTACCATCATGGCAAAAATATTAAGATACCTAGGAATAAACTTAACCAAAGAAGTAAAAGACCTATTTGCAGAAAACTACAGGACATTGAAAAAAGAAATAGAGGAAGATATAAAAAAGTGGAAGCACATACCTTGTTCATGGATTGGAAGAATTAACATCATTAAAATGTCCATACTACCCAAAGCAATCTATAGATTTAATACAATCCCCATCAAAATACCAACATCATATTTCACAGAACTAGAACAAATGCTTCAGAAGTTCATATGGAACCAAAAAAGACCCCGAATAGCTACAGCAATCTTGAAAAAGAAGGACAAAGTAGGAGGGATCACAATACCGGATATCAGGTTATACTACAAAGCTACTGTAATCAAAACAGCCTGGTACTGGCACAAGAACGGGCACATAGATCAATGGAATAGAACAGAGAACCCAGAAATTGACCCAAAACATTATGCTCAATTAATATTCGGCAAAGGTGGCAAGAGCATACAATGGAGTAAAGACAGGCTCTTTAATAAATGGTGTTGGGAAAATTGGACAGCTACATGCAAAAAAATGAAACTAGATCATCAGCTTACACCATACACAAGAATAAACTCAAAATTGATAAAAGACTTAAATGTGACTCATGTATCCATAAAAATCCTGGAAGAAAATGTAGGCAACAAAATTTCAGACATCATAAGCAGCAAAATTTTCACTGATATATCACCTAAGGCAACAGAAACAAAGGAAAAAATGAACACATGGGACTACATCAAGCTAAAAAGCTTCTGCACAGCAAAAGAAACAACCATCAAAGTGGAAAGGCAACCCACTGTATGGGAGAGCTTAATTGCCAATGATATATCAGATAAGGGACTAATTTCCAAAATATATAGAGTGCTCATACATCTCAACAAAAGGAAGACAAAGAACCCAATTAAAAAATGGGCAGAGGAACTAAATAGACACCTCTCCAAATAGGACTTACAAATGGCCAAGAGACATATGAAGAAATGCTCAACTTCACTAATCATCAGAGAGATGCAAATTAAAACATCAATGAGGTATCACCTCACACCTGTCAAAATAGCCACCATCAACAAAGCATCAAAAAACAAGTGTTGGCGAGGGTGTGGAGAAAAGGGGACTCTAGTACACTGCTGGTGGGAGTGCAGACTGGTGCAGCCACTATGGAAAACACTATGGTGTTACCTCGAAAAATTAAAAATTGAATTATCATTTGACCCAGTGATCCCACTCCTAGGAATATACCCTAAAAAGCCTGAAACACTAATCAGAAAGAATACACGTACCCCCATGTTCATAGCAGTGCTATTCACAATAGCTAAGATCTGGAAACAGCCCAAGTGTCCATCAGTAGACGAATGGATAAAAAAGCTGTGGTACATATACACAATGGAGTATTATGCAGCTGTAAGAAAGAAAGATCTCTTATCCTTTGCGACGACATGGGAGGACCTGGAAACTATTATCCTAAGTGAAACAAGCCAAGCAGAGAAAGACAAATATCATATGATCTCACTTATTTCTGGAATATAATGAACATAACAGTCTGAGGAACAGGGTAGTCCCAGAGACGTGGAAGTAGGGTACAGACTGACATTTGCCAGAAGAGGGGGTGGGGTAGGGGACCGATGAACACAGAACTTGTACGCATGTACTCATAATCAATGGACTAGGACAACAAAACTGGGGACGGGGCAGGGAGGGAGGGGAAGGAGGGTGTCAATGGGGGAAAAAAGGAGAAACATCTGTAACAAAAGTAAATTAATAAAAAATAAATAAATAAAAAATAAAATAAAATAAAAAAGAATAAAAATAATAATAATAATAATAATAATAATAATAGTAACCATAAATGTAAAAGGATCAAATGCTCCAATCAAAAGACACAGAATAGCTGAATGGATAAGTAAGCATGACTCATACATATGTTGTTTACAAGAGACCCACTTTACAACAAAAGATTCAAGAGGTTGAAAAGTGAAGGGATGGCAAAATTTTTTCCAAGCAAACGGAAAGGAAAAAAAAAAAAAAAAAAAAAAAAGCTAGGGTAGCAATACTTATCTTTAATTATACAGACTTCAAAGTGAAGTCAATAACGAGAGACAAAGAAGGCCACTACATAATATTGTAAGGATCTATCCAACAGGGGGATATAACCTTGGTAAATATATGCACCCAATATAGGAGCACCAACATGTATTTAAAAACTTCTGGAGGACTTCAAAGAGAAATTGACAGCAATACAATCATAGCAGGGGACTTCAATAACCTGCGAACATCACTGCATAGATGCTCTAGACAAAAAATTAACAAGGAAACAGAGACTCTAAATGATGCACTAGAAATAATGGATTTAATAGATACTTACAGAGAATTACACCCCAAAACTGCAGAATCATATTATTCACCAGTGCACATGGGACACTCTCAAAGACAGAATACATGTTAGGACACAAACTAAGTATCTACAATTCAAGATGATTGAAATCATATCAAACATCTTCTCAGATCACAATGGCATGAAACTAGAAATCAATTACAGTAAAAACATTGAAACACATGCAGGCTAAATAGCATGTTATTAAACAATGAATGGACTACGAGATGGTCAAGGTCGAAATTTAAAAATTCCTGGAAACCAATGAAAATGAACACACAACAACACAAAATCTATGGGACCCAGTAAAAGCAGTCTTAAGAGGGAAGTTCATAGCACTACAGGCCTACCTCAAGAAACAAGAAAAATTTCTACTTGACTATCTAACCCTACAACTTAAAATACTAGAAATTAAACAAAAAGAAAATCCCAGAGCAAGTAGAAGGAAAGAAATAGTAAAGGATAGACAGAAATAAATGACATAAAATCTACAAAAACAATTCAAAAGATCAATGAAACAAAGAACTCGTTCTTGGAAAAGATAAACAAGATTGATGAACCCTTAGCCAGACTCACCACGAAACACAGAGAGATGATCCAAATAAACAGAATCAGAAACAAAAGAGGAGAAATAACAACCGATACCACAGAAATAAAAAGGATTGTTAAAAAATACTATGAACAATTACATGTCAACAAATTGGACAATTTAGGTGAAATGGACAAATTTCTAAAATCACACAGTCTCCCAAAACTGAACTGGGAAGACATAGAAAACTTGAACAGAACAATAACAACTAAGTAAATTGAAGATGTAATCAAGAACCTCCAAGTAAACAAAAGCCCAGGCTTGGACGGCTTCCCAGGGGAGTTTTACTGAACATTCAAAGAAGAACTAACACCCTTCTCCTCAAACTATTCCAAAAATTCAAGAAGAAGAAAGATTTCCAAACTATTTTAATGAGGCCAGCATACTTCTAATTCCAAAACCAGATAAAGACACTACAAAGAAAGAAAACTACAGGCCAATATCCCTGATGAATATAGATGCCAAAATCCTTAACAAAATATTAGCAAATCAGATCCAGGAATACATTAAAAAAAATTATTCACTATGACCAAGTAGGATTCATTCCAGGGATGCAAAGCTAGTACAATATTCGCAAATCAATAAATGTGATACACCACATAAACAAAATGAAAGATAAAAACCATATGATTATATCAATAGATGCTGAAAAAGCATTCAAAAAAATCCAGCACCCATTTCTGATAAAAACGCTCAGCAATTTGGGAATAGAAGGATCATATCTCCACATAATAAAGGTCATATATGGAAAACCTACAGCCCACATCATACTCAATGGGCAAAAACTAAAAGCATTCTCTCTAAGAACGGGAACAAGACAGGGATGCCCACTTTCGCCACTCTTATTTAACATAATACTGGAAGTCTTAGCCACAGCAATTAGACATGAAGAAAAAATAAAAAGGATCCAAACTGGAAAGGAGGAAGTGAAACTGTCATTATTTGCAGATGACATGATATTGTACATAGAAAACCCTAAAGACTCCACCAAAAATCTAATAGAGCTAATCAACGAATTTGACAAAGTAGCAGGATACAAAATTAACATCAAGAAATCGATGGCATTCTTATACACCAATAATGAACTCACAGAAAGAGAAACTAAAAAAAAAATCCAATTTGTCGGGTCCCAGCAGCTTGGGCAGCGGGAGAAGTGGCAGCGGCCAGGCAGCCCAGGTTCTGGAAGCCACAAGGCTCTCCAAGGCACTCAGTCACTCAGTAGGCACCCACCCTGCTGCCCAAGAGGAAGGTTAGCTCTGCCAAGGGGGCGGTGAAGGAGGAGCCTAAGAGGTGGTCGGCTAGGTTGTCAGCCAAACCTGCTCCTGTAAAAGTGGAAAGGAAGCCAAAAAAGGTGGCGGGAAAGGATAAATCTGCAGACAAGAAAGTGCAAATGAAAGGGAAAAGGGGAGCAAAGGGAAAGCAGGCCAACGTGGCTGACCAGGAACCTAAAGAAGATCTACCCACGGAAAATGGAGAAAGTAAAAACAAGGAGAGTCCAGTCTCAGATGAAGCAGGAGAGAAAGAAGCCAAGTCTGATTAATATCATATGCCATGTCTTATCAGTGGTACAATCCAGAGGAATGTTTTTATCAACTATTTTGTAAATTCAAGTTTTTTAGTAGCTCTAGAAACATTTTTAAGAAGGAGGGAATTCCACCTCATTCCATTTTTTTAAGTGTAAATGCTTTATTTTTAAGAGGTGAAATCATTTGCTGGTTGTTTATTTTTTGGTACAACCAGAAAATAGTGGGATATTGAATATGGGAGGCTTTGATTGTTTGGGGTGTCAGCTTAATATTCCATAGATGGGGGAGGTTTTTATATCCTGTAATACAAAGCATACTAAATGGCAGTTTGGAGTCAGTTGTGCATTTAATATGTCTTGAACATTTTAAATTACTTCTATTCCCATGTGTTTGGTATAATTGTGTCCTAAAGAAACCACTCCTTAATCTTGGCTCTCCCCGTCAGAAGTCCATGCACTCTGTAACATCTTTGGTGTGGTAGTCCAGTTTTTCTAGTAACTTTGTTAATGTGCTATGAAAGATTGAAAATTTGATTATGTAGTATATGTGATATTAAATTGTGAATTAGTGGGACTTTGATGTAACAGCATACCAACATTTGAAGATACTGGTACTTGATACTCTCTTGAGAAGAATTAGCCTCCAAATTTTAAGCTGGAAAGTCACTGGAATAACAGTTTAGAAAAGAATCACAACTACATGACTTTACATTTTTGGTATGTTAAGTATTGTGTACAAATTGAAATGTCTGTGTACTTATCTTCAAAACAAACAATAAAATCTCAATTATGAAAGAAAAAAAATCCCATTTACCATTGTGGCAAAAAAATTTAAGATACTTAGGAATAAACTTAACCAAAGAAGAAAAAGACTTATTTGAAGAAAACTACAGGACTTTAAAAAAAAAAAAAAAAAAAGAGGAAGATATAAAAAAAACTGGAAGCATATACCTTGTTCATGGATTGGAAGAATTAACATCATTAAAATGTCCATATTATGGAAAGCAGTCTATAGATTCAATGCAATACCCATTAAAATACCAATGACATATTTCACAGAACTAGAAAAAATACTTCAAAAGTTTATATGGAACCAAAAAAGATCCCGAATAGCCACAGCAATCTTGAAAAAGAATAACAAAGTAGAAGGGATCAAAATACCAGATATCAGTTTATACTACAAAGCCATTGTAATCAAAACAGCCTGGTACTGGCACTAGAACATGTTATAGATCAATGGAACAGAATTGAGAAACCAGAAATTAACCCTAGACATTATTCTCAATTAATACTTGACAAAGGTGGCAAGAGCATACAGTGGAGTAAAGACAGACTCTTTAATAAATGGTGTTGAGAAAATTGAACACCTACATGCAAAAAGAAAAAAAAAAAAAGAAACTGGACCACCAACTTGCACCATACACAAGAATAAATTCAAAATGGATAAAAGACTTAAATATGACCCATGAGTCCATAAAAATCCTAGAAGAATATGTAGACAACAAAATTTCAGACATCACACGCAACAGAATTTTTACTGATACAACACCGAAGGCAAGAGAAACAAAAGATAAAATCAGTGCATGGGACTACATCAAACTAAAAAGCTTCTGCACAGCAAAAGAAACAAGTATCAAAATGGAAAGGGTACTCATTATATGGGAGAGCATAATTGCCAACGATACATCAGATAAAGGGTTACATTCCAAATATATAGAGTACTCATACAATTCAACAAAAGGAAGACAAAGAACCCAATAAAAAATGGGCAGAGGACCTAAATAGACACCTCTCCAAAAAGGACATACAAATGGCCAAGAGACACGAAATAATGCTCAACATCACTAATCATCAGAGAGATGCAAATTAAAACAACCATGAGCCCAGTCGATGTGGCTCATTGGTTGAGCATCGACCCATGCACCAAGAGGTCGCAGGGTTGATTCCTGGTCAGGGCACATGCCCAGGTTGTGGGCCAAATCCCCAGTGGGGGACATGCAGGAGGTGGCCAATCAATGTTCTCTCTCATTGATGTTTCTATCTCTCTCTCCATCTCTCTTCCTCTCTCTCTCTAAAAATCAATAAAGGAAAACAAAACAAAACAAAACAAAACAAAAAAAACTGTGAGGTATTACCTCACACCTGCCAGAGTGGCTGCCATTAACAAATCACCAAGCAACAAGTGTTGACAAGGATGTGCCGAAAAGGGTACTCCAGTACACCGCTGGTGGGAATGCAGATTGGTGCAGCCACTATGGAAAACAATATGGTGTTTCCTCAAAAAATTAAAAATTGAACTGCCATTTGATCCAGTGATCCCACTTCTAGGAATATATCCTAAGAAGCCTGAAACACAAATGAGAAAGAATATATGTAACCTTATGTTCATAGCAGCACTATTTACAATTGCTAAGATCTGGAAACAGCCCAAGTGTCCATCAATAGATGAGTGGATAAAAATTCAGTGGTACATATACACAATGGAACACTATGCAGCTGTAAGAACAGGAGATCTCTATCACAAAAATATATTTAGACCACCAGCCTCAAGAAATTGCAATAAATACAATTCAAAAGACTTCAGAGCTAGTTTTGTCTTTCCCCCATATATCAAGTATGGACAGAAATTTCTGTTGACCAGTTGACAAAGGGAGGGTACACATAGCAGATGATCTGAGCAGTGAAACTAACTCTTAAATCAATAGATACATTAGACCAAACCTGAAAGATAATAAGCCCAATTAGGCTTAGAGAGGTGAAGCAACTCCCCCAAGGTCACACAGTCCATCCATTTTTCTCTTCTACTGCTTCCATCCCAGTCTAAGTCACTACCATGCCTTGTCCAGTCTTCTGCAACAGTCTCCTAAATAGGCTCCTTGCCTCCAGTATGGCTCCTGCTTTAATCCATTCTCCACCTCTTTATAGCCAGTCATTTAATTACTTACCTAAAATCCAACAATAGCTTCCCATTGTTCCTATGAAAGTGTTCAAACACTTTACCACGGACAGATAGGTCTAGAAGGCTCTGTCTGTTTCCCATCTTCTTGGCCTCAGTTTTCACTTACTCCCACATTTGCTGTGCTCCAGACATGCCTGCCTTCATGTAATGCATCAGAACATACTATATTCTTTCCTTAGCCCCATTCTTCTCACTTTTGGGAATGTTCCTTTTATATACCTTTGCCTAAACAACTCTTCATTTTTCATAATCATTCTTTATATCTCACCTCAAGTTTCAATTGTTTGAGTCATTAAGTTGCATCAGTGAAGTTCACTGATGTCCCAAACGAGGTCAGGTCTCTCATAACCTGTATTTTTTCTGCATAGCACCTATGGTGTTTGTTAAATACTAAATTCTATAACTCTTTGGTGAATACATGAGTCATTTGATTAACATCTATCTTCTTGTATAGATAGTAAGCTCCAAGAGGATCACTAGTGACATTTGTTGAATGAATAAGTAATAGATTCATGATTTGAACCAGGGATTCAACCTCTCCCTACTCCATTATTTTCCCCAGACTCTACCTTCCCAGACTGTCTTTCTCCAAATCTCTGTTCCTGTCTCCTACCTGCCATACCAGGGGCTTCTTCACAATAGACATTGCTTAATTTCATTGATGGCTCAGTGAGGTTTTTCCTAGTTCTACCTAAACACTCATTGGCAACTGCTTCTTGCTGAAGGACAGCCTTTGCCATAGATAGAAGTCATTACCTGCTAATAGTTAAAAAGCCACAATCAGGATATTGTTCCTCCTCATTAAGAATGGCTGTCCTCATGTAGTTCTCTTTTGAAATGCCCATAAACCTATTGTGGGAAAGGTAACGCTTGCCTTATCTATCCCTCAGAGTCAACATATTTGAGTCCTTACTCTTCACCTAGCTCAGTGTTAGATGAGGTGTTCAAATAATTAAGTGGAAAAAAACTGAAATCAGAAAGAATGGAGGAGAAAGAAAAGGCTTTTAATTTGGCCACAGGCTAATTCTTTCTATTCCAGACTATTTTACCATTAGTTTGAAATGGATCATTTAATGTTAAACCTGTATATAGTTTTATATTAAATTACTCATTCCAAACCAATGGCAAATGGCATGTGTGTGTGTATTTCTCCCATTACATTCACTTATATAGCTTGAATCAATAATAATCAGCCAACATTACCCATAAAGTGTCTTCCAGCGATTATACTGGTACCCTATTCTGACCATCTGGAGCCTTGAAGTGTGGAGATAGCCTTCCCTATATTTAAAGTTCTCTATTAGCAAAAACATCATAAAAATGACTTCTCTAGTCACCTAACACCAAAGCACTCTTTAAGCCACTAGTACATTTTGGATTAGAAAACCCAAATGGTGTAAAATGGGAATTTTTTATCTGAATGTGGCCTAATTATCACATGGTCAAATGCAATCAGTTCAGTCACTGGAATAAATGCACTGGTATGGAAGCATAATTTGAATTCATTTGGATACCCATTTACTGGAATGTCTGTTTTTCATGTTTAATAGAACCTAAGAAGAAAAAGGAAAGGAAAGGGAAGAGTCAAACATCTGCAGGTACAGAGATAAATTTGCTTTAAAGCAATCAACATTAGTGGGCAATATCATTTTTTAATTTTTATTTTAATGACCTGATATGTTCTTGTCATCTCTTTGGCTGATGAAATAAAAGCATTAAGTAGAAATATAAATAAAATTCAAATATATGCTTTCATAATGTTTCTAATGAGTTTTGATCACACGCAAATCTGAACACAGAAAAGGTGCAACAGAATCACTAAACTGAGGCTGGAATCTGATTCTCATCTGGGAATTGGTGAGGGAAAAATAACATTTTTCTCAGTGCTCTCCCTTGATCTTTTGGCAACATCATCTGAGAACTCAGTGCCTTGAAGGTGGTGAGGCCACTTGGCACAGGTAACAAACTACACCTCTGAGGTTTGCCCAGAAGATTCAGAAGTATCACAATGTACCACCCACTACAGCCCATGGCACAGGTAGGTTTACTTGATGACACCAAAGAGGAGAAAGAATGTTCTCTCTGAAATGTTTAGATTTGAAGATGTGGGTTTTGTGGAATCACAGGGCTGTTTTTCCTGTATCACAGCACCTGAATTAGAGATCAACTCATTCTTCTGCAAAAGGACAAGATAGTGTGATGCTGACTGAAACTGAGGGCTCAGCCTCAGTCCAAGTGCATTGATTAAAAAATGATGGCACTTGCTCTAGTAGGGTGCAGCTGCCCACTCCCCAGACCTCTTGGTGGTCCTTATTTAAAGAGCAGGAGGTATCTCTGAAACTAACATCCACCTTAATAGAACAATTCAGGAACGAAATGTAAAACAAAATGTTTTGCTGTTGTTGTTTTTAGTATTCAATTTGATTCGGGTATAAACTCTGTGAACAATCTCACACATGTAGTTCAATTTGAAGTCATGAAGATACCTTAGTTGAGCTGAAGGACACGTAAACTAATAGTACTGAGGACCACACCATTGATAACCACAACTTATTATTTCATTATTCCAATAATCAGTCTCAACTTTAAAATGTTTTCATCCACTCAGTAGAAAAAGAATTTGAGAGAACACAGCTCATTCTTGACATTAAAAGCGATTTCTAGCCCCAACACAGCTAGTATTTCTTGGACACTTACATTCATTTATCACATTCATCTACTTAGCTTACTTTAAAAATATCAGCCAAGGTGGCCCTCAAACATTTCTCAGCAATTAGCTCCCATCTGTATCTCCTACATGCATTGAGGAAGGGTCGGCAGAAAATGTGACTGAGAATCAGACAGGTCTGGATTCAAATCCTGTCTTTGCCTTTTACTAGATATATGATCTTGAGCAAGTTAATAACTTCTCAGAGCCTTCAGTTCCTCATAAATTGTTATGAGGACAACTTCACAGATTGTCATGAGAATGGAAAATGAGCATCAGTAAAAATGCTTGGCATATGTTAGTTCTCAATAAATGACAATTGAGCCTTAAAAAAATGTACCTACTTTTAAGAAGCCACTGGAAGATAATTAAAATAAAGTCTACCAATGGAACATTTGTTACAGATTAGTTTGTAAAAACAATTGTGTTTGAAGTGGCTTAGGTTTATAAGAAATAAAACCTACCTTTGAATGCCACAAGGAATTTTTGTTATCTTGTATTTGGAAATATTGTGCCACTTCATCACAAAGAGGAATAAAGTATTAGGTGTCTCTGTTCTTAGGGGTAGGGACCATGTTTCATGGTCTCTGTGTCCCCAATACCTTGCACAGTGCCAGACACAGCATAAACACTCAATATATACATACTTTCATGAAGTGGCATCATAGCATGGAATTTGAACCAGCTGCTGAGAATAGTTTGGAGGAATCTGATTTTTAGGAATAGTGATTCTCAGTGTGGATAGAACTCCAAATACTCTGTAAACTTCTTAAAACGCAGAAGCCTGTTCGCCACTTAAGAGCTAATAATAGTAAACACTCAAATATTAAGTATACTTTTTATCTATGTACTATCCACTGTCCATTATGACAACTGTGTGAAAGTAGTGCTACCATTTTATCCATTTGACAAATGAAGATAGTGAGGAGATTTGGAGAAGGTAAATGATTTGTGCAAATCACATGACAAGCAAGTGATGAAATCAGGATTCAGAGCAAAGTCCAGGTGACCTCCTCTTTCCTATCTTCCATTTACTCGAGCTATTTGAACACCTCTGGGTCTTAAGCTTGTGTATTTCTCTTTTTCTTCTTCTTCTTCTTCTTTTTTTTTAAGTTTCCACAGTGGTTCTGATTAATATGCCTAGTTGAGAGACAGTAATTAGGGAATGATTAAAAACATGTGAGAGAGATAGAAATAAAGGAAACAAACAGCTCAGGCCATTAGTCCAGTTCTCCAAAATCTAAATAGGGCTTTGAGAACCCATCCCTATGAGACAAGCAGAAGAAACTGAACCTTCACATGACTGCAAATCATATTTGCAAGTGTTCTAACACTTCTGCTGCAAATGGCTTACACTAAACAAACTGTCACCACATACTAGGGTTGGCCTGGCCGTTTCCAGAAATTACACCATTGCATGTTGCTCACCACGCCTGATAGATGGGATTGACTATAAGGACAATAACATAATCTATGAGGTATCTTAACTTAATATCAAAGAGTACATGCTATTAGTAGTTAATATTGCTAATTTTTTTTTCTCCATTGAATTTGTAAGGACTTTGTAAAATAGTCTAAACCTTAATCTTACTACAGAATCAAGAAGCATCTACTGTCCTAGTTTCATAATGAATGCAGATCAAATATGTTTGAATTGGAAAAGTGCATTTAATTTGTAAGTTTCTGTTTACATGTTCTGCTCTATTTTCTTTTATAAGATTAATGAACAAAGTTCAGAGGACTTTTTTAGTTCATTTTTTCATAATGGCAAATCAATCTGATCAGGCAAACAGAACATCAAAATGCTAACGATAAGGAGCTATCATTGGAAGGTGAACTGATTTACACACAAATATACCCACTAAAATTTGAATGAAACTTTATAGAGGAACACAATTGGCTGAAGGATTTGTTGAGTTTTTCAAAGCAGCTTCTACAATAATAACTGCAGAAGTATGCACAAATCATGCCAACTTTAATCAATCTTATGTATTTCTTCCATGATGTTACCAAATATATGTCATAGAAGGGTACAGCAAGCTCACAGAAGGCAAAATATGGTAGCTGAAGTCAAGCATAGCTAATTTTCTCTTTAGGACAGATGCCATCTACAGAATTCACTGATCCATGGTGAGCAGCTCTGATATGGAGGACCGGTTCCCAGTATGCATTGCTTCTATGGGTTTTATGTTGATAATACAGGCTTCTCAAATCTAGATGGACATAAGAGATGATAGCAGTGTGTGAGCAGAAAGCATATTCTATTGTACATGTTGGTATTAGGTATAATAGGAAGACAATTTTTCATGCTAAGCCTGGTAGGGGATAGACAGGAACAGGTCTTAGACTCTCCTACAAGAGTTAAGAACTCAGAGAAAGGGGCAGGGGGAAGGATGACAGCATGGAGAAGAAAAAGATAGAAGCCTAATACCTACAGAACCAGCAAAACCAGAAGATATGATGACAAGATCTCAGAGATGAAGGAAGCAGAGGCACAATCTCACAGGCTTAATCATCAGAATATATAATATGAGCCCAGAGTACAAATCTCCAGGACAGTTTCCCAGGAGAAAGGCCACTCTCCCTTTAGCTTCTTTGAGAATCCCTAACTCAGCACAAAAAGAATAAAAGAGCTGGGGCTGAACCACACCCACACCCTCACCCCACCCAGCAACTAACACAATTGGGAGAGTTATATTGAATCGACAGCAAGACGGATGAGTGCATAGATTTTAACATGCAAATTCTTGGGTACTGAAGAGCAGTGCAGGTGTGGTTAATGGTAGTAGCATGTAATCACAAGTTTCTGGTTTCAAACGTAGCTCTGAAGCTTGCTAGCTATGTCATACTGGACAAATTACCTAACCTCATCTAAAGATAGGGGAAATGGTACTTAACTCCTATGACTGTTATAAGGCTTAAATGACTTAATGCATCAAAAGCACTCAGAGAAATGCCTTCATCATGGTAAGTACTCAATAAATATTAGTAGTTGACATTGTTAACAAATGACCAGAAGGTTTTTACATTGACCAAAATGGAAACACTGACTTCAAAAGCAGAATCATAGTGAGTTTTTCCCCCAAACTACCTGTTCTGAAGTTTCTTAAAGTTAAATATTCTACAAACTCAGTGCCAATCTCTCTTGCTTATATTAATGTGCTTCTTCTGGAGTTCTGTCATTCTCTCACTCTCCCCATATCTACCTGTAGCTAGAGAGGACATATTTCATACCTGTGTAGAAGCGTTACCCGCCAACTTATAAAATGTAAGAGGACACACAAAAGTAATGAGGAAATATGAAGGAGGTACGTGCCCTTAGCGGGAACCTAACCCAGGTCTCTCTGGACCTCAGGCCTACACTCTAACCGCTGAGCAAAACCGGCCAGGGTGCCATTGGTAGTATTAAATGAAATGATGACTATGGGCATGTTGCGTAAAATTAAAAAAGCCACCTGAAGTGTCTTTGCAAATATCTGACTTCAATGTGAGCAAATAAATTTTTGCATCATATTCATTACATTACATCCTCATATTAATCACCAAGTGAGCAAAAAGTAAGTATTCATATTTATCCAAAGGAACTAATCAAAGATGCAAGCACAGATTTAGGCATAGGCTGCTGCATCATTATGACAGCTGAAAACTGAAAACCACATAAATGTCCAAAAACAGAGCCTAGGTAAGGAAATGGTAAAATATAGTTAGTCTATAAAATAGACTAATAGGCAACAATTAAAATGATGTTCTGGAAGTATATTTATGAACAGAAACATATGGCCAAAATATACTGTTGAATGGGGAAAAAAAAGAAAGTTATGAAATAGATGTTCTGTTTTATATATTATAAACTTATCTTGTATGAATTTTAACAAACATAATTAGGCTAGGAAATATAATAATAGTAAGTGTATCATATGATCTCACTTTTCTTTTTTATCAATTTTTATTAATTTATTTTTGTTACAGATGATTCCCCTTTTTCCCCCATTAGACATCCTCCTCCCCATCCTGCCCACACCACCCTCCTAGCATTGTTGTCTATGTCCATTGGTTATACATATATGCATATAAGTTCTTTGGATCATCTCATCCATCCCCCCCGCCCCGCACCCCTACTCTGAGCTTTGTCAGTCTGAACCATACTCCTTTCTATGTCTCTGGGTCTATTTTGTTCATCAGCCCACCTTGTTCATTATATTCCACAAATAAGTGGGATCACGTAGTATTTGTCTTTCTGTGATTGGCTTATTTCGCTTAGCATAATACTATCCAGGTCCCTCCACGTCATCTCAAAGGATAAGAGATCTTTCTTTCTAACAGCTGCATAGTATTCCATTGTGTACATGTGCCACAGCTTTTTATCCACTAATCTATTGATGGACACTTGGGCTGTTTCCAGATCTTAGCTATTGTAAATAGTGCTGCTATGAACATAAGGATACATATATTCTTTCTTATTGGAGTTTCAGGCTTCTTAGGATATACACTTAGAAGTGGGATCACTGGGTCAAATAGCAATTCATCTTTTAATTTTTTGAGAAAGAACATATTGTTTTCCATAGTGGCTGCACCAGTCTGCATTCCCACCAGCAGTGTACTAGAGTCCCCTTTTCTCCACACCCCTGCCACCACTTGTTGCTTGATGATTTGTTGATGGCAGCCATTCTGGCAGGTGTGAGGTGATATCTCAGCTGTTTTAATTTACATCTCACTAATGATTAGTGACTTTGAGCATTTCTTCATATATCTCTTGGCCATTTGTATGTCCTTTTCAGAGAGGTGTCTATTTAGGCCTTCTGCCCATTCTTTAATTGGGTTCTTTGCCTTCCTTTGGTGGAGTTGTACGAGCACTCTATATATCAGGGGGACCGGAAAGTAATGTCGTTTCTGCACGTTTTGATATTCGGTTGTCATTTATCAGCTCATTGTGTACTTCAAAATCTTGCCAAAGACATTTTAAGGTTAGAGTGACTTGTTTACTCGTAAATAATTAAATGTTAATTTTTTTTTTTTGCAATTTATAGTGAAATGGCCAGCCAAATACCAGAAGAGGTACATATCCGGCATTGTATGCTTTTTGAGTTTCACAAGGGTAGTAATGCAACAGTTGCTACCAAAAACATTTACAATGTTTATCCAAGTGCATTAGACGTTCGTAAATGCCAAAGGTGGTTTTCTAAGTTCAAATCCGGTAATTTTGATCTTTCCCACTCGTATCGATCAGGAAGACCAACAACTTTAGACAATGACATGTTAAGGGTGGAAGTGGAAGCAAATCCGTGTTAGACAATCGAGGAACTGTCAAACACTCTTAACCAACCTTGGTCTACCATCCAAGAACATTTGCAGCAGATTGGTAAAGTAAGCAGAGCAGGTGTTTGGGTCCCGCATAATCTGTCCGAAGAAAACAAGGCTAACCGGTCCACCACATGCAACTTATTGCTTCAGCGGCACAATACAGAAGCGTTTTTTGATCGCTTGATCACTGGAGATGAAAAATGGGTCCTCTATGATAATCCAAAATGCAAAAGGCAGTGGCTCTCTCTGAATGAATCGTCACGAAGTACAGCTAAGCCAGGTTTACACCCCAAAAAGGCACTTTTGTGTGCTTGATGGAATTTTCGCGGGGTTGTGCATTTTGAAGTGCTGAAACCTGGAAAAACTGTGAATGCAGAACTTTACTGTGAACAATTGGATCGAGTAAATTAATCTTTAATTGAAAAGTGGCCAGCGATTGTCAACAGAAAAGGGGTTATTCTGTAACACGATAATGCAAGACCGCACTGTGCAATACGAACCCTGGAAAAAATTAATGTATTGGAGTGGGAGGTATTGCCTCACCCACCATACTCGCCCGATATTGCGCCATCGGATTTCCATTTATTCTGATCGCTACAACATTTTCTAAGTGGCAAAAAATTTGAAAATTTGGATGATGTCCAAAATGCCATCTCCAGATATTTTGCTCAAAAACCAATTGATTTTTAACGACCTGGCATTGAAAATTTGCACACTAGATGGCAAAAGGTTTTTCATGACAAGGGTGATTACATCATTGATTAAAAATAAAAACTTGTTAAAAATTTATCTGTTTGAATTTAATGTAAAAAAAAGACATTACTTTCTGGTTCCCTTATATGATGTATCATTGGTAATTATGCTCTCTCATACAGTGGGTTCCCTTTCCATTTCGATGGTTGTTTCTTTTACTGTGCAGAAGCTTTTGAGTTTGATGTAGTCCCATGTGTTCATTTTTTCCTGTGTTTATGTTGCCTTAGGTGATGTATCAGTGAAAATTCTGCTGCGCATGATGTCTGAAATTTTGTTGCCTACATTTTCTTCCAGGATTTTTATGGATTCATGAGTCACATTTAAGTTTTTTATCCATTTTGAGTTTATTCTTGTGAATGGTGTAAGTTGATGGTCTAGTTTCATTTTTTTGCATGTAGCTGTCCAAATTTCCCAACACCATTTATTAAAGAGGCCGTCTTTATTTCAGTGTAATATCTTGCCACTTTCGTCAAATATTAATTGAGAATAATGTCTTGGGTCAATTTCTGGTTCTCTTTTCTGTTCCATTGATCTATATGCCTGTTCTTGTGCCAGTACCAGGCTGTTCTGTTTACAGTAGATTTGTAGTATAAACTGATATCTGGTATTGTGATCCCTCCTACTTTGCCCTACTTTTTCAAGATTGCTGCGGCTTTTCAGGGTCTTTTTGGTTCCATATGAAATTTTGAAGTATATGTTCTAGTTCTGTGAAATATGTCGTTGGTATTTTGATGGGGATTGCATTAAATCTGTAGATTGCTTTGGGTAGTATGGACATTTTAATGATGTTAATTTTTCCAATCCATGAACAAGGTATATGTTTCCACTTTTTTATATCTTCCTCTATTTCTTTTTTAAATGACCTGTAGTTTTCTGTGAAGAGGTCCTTTACTTGTTTGGTTAAGTCTATCCCTAGGTATCTTAATGGTAAATGGGATTTTTTTTTTTTAGTTTCTCTTTCTGTGATTTCATCATTGGTGTATAAGAATGCCGTCAATTTCTTGACATTAATTTTGTATTCTGCTACTTTGCCAAATTCATTTATTAAGTCTAGTAGATTTTTGATGGAGTCTTTAGGGTTTTCTATGTAGAATATCATGTCATCTGCAAATAATGACAATTTCACTTCCTCCTTTCCAATTTGGATCTCCTTTATTTTTATTTTTGCTTCATGTATAATTGCTGTGGCTAAGACTTCCAGCACTACGTTAAATAAGAGTGGAGATAGTGGGCATACTTGTCTTGTTCCCGTTCTTAAGGGGAATGCTTTTAGTTTTTGCCCATTGAGAATGATGTTGGCTGTATCCAGCAGATTTTTGACGGAGTCTTTAGGGTTTTCTATGTATAATATCATATGATATGCAAATAATGACAGTTTCACTTCCTCCTTTCCAATTTGGATCCCTTTTATTTTTTCTTCATGACTGATTGCTGTGGCTAAGACTTCCAGTGCTATGTTAAATAAGAGTAGCAAAAGTGTGCATCTCTGTCTTGTTACTGTTCTTAAGGGAAATGCTTTTAGTTTTTGCTCATTGAATATTATGTTGGCTGTAAGTTTTTCATATAAGGCCTTTATTATTTCAAGATATGATCCCTCTATTCCCACATTGCTGAGCATTTTTATCAGAAATGGGTGTTGGACTTTGTCAAATGCTTTTTCAGCATCTATTAATGTGATCATATGGTTTTTATCTTTCATTTTGTTTATGTGGTGTATCACATTTATTGATTCATGAATATTGTACCAGCCTTGCATCCCTGCAATGATCCCACTTGGTCATAGTGAATAATTTTTTTAATGTATTGCTGGATCCAATTTGCTAGTATTTTGTTCAGGATTTTGGCATCTATTTCATCAGGGATATTGGCTTGTAGTTTTCTTTCTTTGTAGTGTCTTTATCTGGTTTTGGAATTAGAATTATGCTGTCTTCTAAAACAATTTGGAAGTCTTCCTTCTTCAATTTTTTGGAATATTTTGAGGAGAACGGGTGTTAGTTCTTCTTTGAATGTTCGGTAAAACTCCCCCGTGAAGCTGTCCAGGCCTGTGCTTTTGTTTGCTGTGAGAGTCTTGATTACATCTTAAATTTCCTTAGTTGTTATTGGTCTGCTCAAGTTTTCTATCTCTTCCCAGTCAGTTCAGTTTTGTGAGACTATGTATTTCTAGAAGTTTGTCCATTTCATCTAGATTGTCCAGTTTATTGACATATAATTGTTCATAGTATTTGTTAATGATCCTTTGTATTTCTGTGGTGTCAGTTGTTCCTTCTTCTCTTTCATTTCTCATTTTGTGTATTTGGGTTCTCTCTCTTTGTTTCTTAGTGAGTCTAGCTAAGGTTCCATCAATTTTGTTTATCTTTTTGAAGAACCAGCTTTTTGTTTCAGTGATTCATTGAATGTTTTTTTTTTTTTTTTTTGGTCTCTATGCCATTTATTTTTGCTCTGATTTTTAGTGTTTCCTTCCTTCTACTTGCTCTGGGGGTTTCTTTTTGTTTGCTCTCTGGTTCTTTACGTTGTGAGGTTAGATAGTCAAGTAGAAATTTTTCTTGTTTCTTGAGGTGGGCCTGTAGTGCTATGAACTGCTTTCGCTGCATCCCATAGATTTTGTGTCATTGTGTGTTCATTGGTTTCCAGGAAGTTTGTAATTTCTTCCTTGATCTCCTTGGTAACCCATTAATTGTTTAATAACATGCTATTTAGCCTCCATGTGTTCAAATGTCTTTGCATGTTCTTGTTGCAATTGATTTCTGGTTTGATGCCATTGTGATCTGAGAAGATGCTTGACATGATTTCAGTTCTTGAACTTGTAGAGACTTAGTTTGTGTCCTAACTTGTGGTTTATCTTTGAGAATATCCCATGTGCACTTGAGATGAATATGAATTTTGCTGTTTTGGGTTGTAATTCTCTGTAAATATCTATTAAATCCATTTGATTCAGTGCATCATTTAAAATCTCTGCATGCTTGTTAATTTGTTTTCTAGAGGATCTATCCAGTGATGTCAGCGGGGTGTTGAAATCCCCTGCTATGATTGTATTGTTGTCGATTTCTCCTTTGAAGTCCTTCAGAAGATTTTTTATATATTTTGGTGCTCCTATATTAGGTAAATATATGTTTACCAAGATTATATCCTCCTGTTGGATAGATCCTTTCAATATTATGTAGTGGCCTTCGTTTTCTCTAGTTATGGCCTTCATTTTGGAATCTATTTTATCAGATATGAGCATTGCTACCCCAGCTCTTCTTTCCTCTCTTTTTGCTTGGAAGACTTTTTTCCATCCCTTCATTTTCAACCTATGTGTGTCTTGTGTTGTGAGGTGTGTCTCTTGTAAACAACATATATGTTAGTCATGCTTTCTTATCCAATTAGCTACTCTGTTTCTTTTGATTGGAATGTTCAATACATTTACATTTAAGGTGATTATTGATATGTACTTATTTATTGCCATTTTTGTTTAGTTTGGTTATATTTTTCTTCCTATTTCTTCTACTAATTACAGCAGTCCTTTTAACATTTCTTGCAGTGCTATTTTGGTGGTAATATATCCCCTTAGCCTTTTTTGGTCTGGGAAGATCTTTATTTCATCTTCTATTTTGAATGATAGCCTTGCTGGATAGAGTAGAGTAGTCTTGGATTCAGTTCCTCGTTTTTCATGACCTTGATTACTTCATGCCATTCTCTTCTGGCTTATAGTGTTTCTGTTGAGAAGTCAGCCTTATAGGGATTCCTTTGTAGGTAACCTGTTGCTTATCTCTTGCTGCCTCTCTTTGTCTTTAATTTTTGGCATTTTAATTACTATGTATCTTGGTGTGGGCCTGTTTGGGTTCTTCTTACTGCGACTCTCTGTGTTTCTTGAACTTGAATGCCTTCTTTCTTCACCAAATTAGGGAAGTTTTCTGTCACTATTTCTTCAAATATATTCTCTAACCCTTGCTCATTTTCTTCTTCTTCAGGGACTCCAATGATGTGAATATTATTACGTTTCCAGTTGTCTCACAGTTCTCTTAAGCTGTATTCCAGTTTTTTAATTGTTTTTTTTTCTTTTGGTTTTCTGATTGGTTGATTTTTTTCTACCTTGTCTTCTAATTCACTGATCTGGTCCTCAGCTTCCTCTACTGTGGTGGTTATTCTTTCCAATGTGTTCTTTATTTCTGGTATGTCATTCTTCATTTCCACTTGGTTGGTTTTCGATGTTTCTATATTTTTACTCATGATGTTGAGGTCCTTACTCATGCTGTTGAGCTTCCTCAAGATCATGGCTCTGAACTGTACCTCTGATAACTTGCTTAACTGCATTTTATTGATCTCATCTTCAGTAGAGTTCTCTTGTTCTTTTATTTGGGATTTTTTTCTTTGTTTCACCATTTTGGCTATCTCAGTGGATTTTGCAGCCTGCCACATTTTCCCTGTGGGTGTTGGTGTTCTGCTCTTTGTGGCTTCCTCTGCTGGGTTTGGATGAGCGTGGGAGGACCCACGTTAAACTCCACTGTTAAGTCTTACTTTCCTGGGTAGATTTGCAAGCCCAGGAAATATTCAGTTATCTTTTAGCTCTTTGCCTAGAGGCTATTAGTCTCAGTTACTTGATGAGCCTTGGGTTGTAGCCCTCAGCTGAATGAAAAACTCCCTCAGGTGTTCAGGGGAAGAGGATTTCCAGAAGGTGGGGCAGATGCTGGTTGTTAATAAGCCTCTATTTGCATTTCTCTGGCCCAGCTGGGTGTGGTTAAATCTCTGAGGGAGGGGCTGTTGCTTCTCCCCAAATATCCGGGAAGGGGCTCCCGAGCAAGATGGCCACTATCCTGTGTGGCCGTGACTCAGCAGAAACTCTGAGCACCCTCCAAATCCTGATTGTCCCCACGCAATTCCAGTCCAGTCCACCCTCCCTCTGACGGAGCCCAAGGTGAGTCGCTATAGCTAATTTGGTGCTCTGTCTCAGCCCTCTGCACTGTGGAGCCAGCTTGGGATTTTAACCCCAAGGGAGCTGCTTATGCTTACAGCTAAAACAGCTGCTGTCCGTGGGCTCCCAGCCTGGCCTCTCACACCTCTGCAGACCTACCAGGCTCAATTCAGTGTCCTTTTTTCCTGTCTCTGGTTATATGGGTCCTGTCCAGCTGCTTTTCTGTTGCTTTTTCCTGACGATTTGTCTTTATTTTAGTTGTAATTCCAGTTTGGCCCTGGGAGATGGTCTGTATAGCTTACATTCACTTCACCGCCATTTCGGAATCTCTGATCTCACTTTTGAAATATATAGTGTATATGTTAAAATATACAAATAAATTTTCAACGACTTTACACTAAAAGGTAATTATTTCTGCATGATAGAAATTTTGGTAATTTTTACTTTTCATTTGGACTTAACTGAACTTTCTGTTGTTGTTGTTTTAATGAACTTTCTGTTGCTGTTTTTTTAATGATTTTTTTAAACAATGAACTTGTATGATTGTTCAATACCAGGGCAAATACTGTACCTAGCCATAAGTCTCTCAAAGTAGTTGAAACTTGGTTTCAAAGGCTGATATGCTGGTTTCTGGGAATCCTAGGCCTCCCAGATGCACACAGGTACCTATCTGCTGCCCTCCAAATTTACTGTCAGAGAGACAAATGCAGAGATATTTCTTGTTTTCTCGGCTGCAGGAATTATGCCATCCTGGGGGGAGAGGGACATACAGAGTGACTGTTTAATGGATATGGGGTTTCCTTTTGGTGTGATGAAAATGTTTTCTAAATAGACTTAATGATTACACAACACTGATGTACTAAATTCCACTATTTGTACATTTTTAAATGGTTAATTGTATGTTGTGTGAATTTCACCTCCATAAAATAAAAATTAAGCTATGAACACCAAGTGCAGATTACTTCATTATAGATGTGAAAAATGTGCCTCTTTAATTTTGTGTATCCAATGTAAATACTTTGCATACCTAGATCAAAATTTTAAAAAAAGCCTTCTCACTTTGTTTCAGGGAGGTGCCTATTATTAACCGATATGCAGTTTTTATCGTGGCATTATCATAGTCATAGGATGTTAGAACTGAAATACAACTCAGCCACTTCATTGTACAGAATAGGTAACTGATGCTAGAGAAGAGAGGACTTAAATACAGTAATTTACAAAATCAAATTTAGAATTCAAGTGTCCATGGTCCGGTGTTCTTTCCACAATAATCCACTGCTATTCTTTTCTTCATTTAATTTTTTGGTCCTCTTTAAAATTATTTGTAAGTATTTACTATTTGATCAAATTTTCTGCCTCATGCCACTTTCTAGAATTTGCTTTGCACATCGAAAATCCCTTGTGTTTTGATAGTAGTATTGAGCAAACTCATCCTAGCTTATTACAGTTATTTCAGTTGAGAGAAGTAGGTGATGGCTTCTGTATTAACTCAGTAATACTCCATAACTTCTTGGCCTTACACTTACCCCTGGGAAAGCTGAAGATCTGGATTTCATCTGAGTCTCACAAACACTGTCATTAACACAGCAGTTTCTGTGTCTGCACCTCTCACACTGCCCTGACTCCATAACCCAGCTAGATTATTTATTTGAGGGACAAAAAAAAATCTTTCCATCCACAGCCAAGAAAATTATACCTTACCACTACTTTGCATGGATTAATTTCCTAGGAGGCCCTTTATTGAATGTTTCCTAAAAGTGTCTCTCCATAGTTGGACTGTACGGTTGCCACTAATCTGCTGTTTGGAATCAAAGAAGCATTGACATGACAGAGACAGCAAAGATCTTCTGGGTGTTTGGTTAAGTCACATGCCACCAATTTGCAGTTTTGTGACATATCCATTCAGCCATTTGGAGTCACGAAGAATGGCAGGTTTTAAAAACATTCTGGGAACCTCTGGCATTCTGAGGAGTTTGAATACTTTTGAAGACAACGGTCTGAATTGAATCTGGATCCCAGCCTACAGAGGTTTACCCACTGCATACCCCACCAGTGAAGCCCTATATGTTGGCTTTTGGATGAATGTATTAAGCTCCTATACTATAATGTTTATCATAGTCATAATTATCATCATCATCATCATCATCCTAATAATAACTATATTTTTGAGCTATGACATACATCCTTGAAGCACCATGACCACGCTAGGCAGTTTAACATGAAGTAATTTACTTAATACTAACAATACATCTGCAAGATAAGTCCCTACCCAGTAGAGGTTCCTATAGATCAGAAAAGTGACATTAGCCACAACACAAGTAAGTGGCAAAGTCAGAATCTGCACTCAGGTCTGTCTTATTGGAAAATTACTATTAATAATAATAACAAAATTAGCAATGCTTCATTGCATGCTTACTATGTAGCAGACAATGTACCCAATGTTAAATTTGCATTACAACTATGTTACGCAGATTCTGCATGACTTTATAGTACTGCTTTGGTTTCCACGGTCACAAATGAGAAAGACACCAGGAATATTGGGAGATGTGGGGTCCCAAAAGGCAAAAAAAAAAAAAAGCAGACACAAACATTTCTTGTAATGTTGAATCATAGAATAGTAGAGGTAGCCAGGACCATGACCAAACCCCCTGAATGGTAGAGCAGAAATCTAAAGTCCTGAGAAGGGAAGTAATGTGTTTTTATCACCTCCCACAGAATCTCAGGGTTTTTGCAAGCCTTTCAGAGTGGCAGGTGGGGCCACCTCAACATTAAACAAGGACTCTGTTAAGACACCATGTGACAATGTGACAATGAATCCAGCACAGACCCTTACTCTTAAGGAACTCAATATCCATTAAGGAGATAGATAAGTCACAAACAACATGAATTTGAGCCAAGAAAGAAGTTCAATGACCAGGCTATGTGAGTTCAGAGGAAGAAAAATTCTTGGGAGCAGGGAGTCAGGAAAAGTTTAGTAAAGTGGATAATATAGATAAAACTATGTGAAGGAGAAATACATTTAAGTGAACAGCTATAGCCGAGGCAGAAAATGTCAGGGTGTTTTCAGAAAGCACTGAGGGGTCCAGTTTGGCTGGCAATGAATACAGGTGAAGGAGACCAGAGGGCTGTTCAATTGGTTGGGAAGCCCAGGAACAGAAAGCTGAGGACAGTAGACTGTTACATGGCTGCTGAAGTCTGATTATAAGACAAAGGTGGTCAGAACTGAGCCTTAGAAGGATGTACCTAGCACTGTGTTACAGTAAATGCTGGAGGGGAAAGAGGCCAAAGAGGAGAGATGCAGGAAGGTGGAGAACACTTAGGGGGATATTTGTTGCAACAGCAGAGACAAGAGGTAACGACAGCCTCCCTAAAATGGGGCACTGGCTTGGGAAGTATAGAGAGGTGGTTGTTTGCTATACTTTTCCTACTCTTCCACTAGGTCCACAGTTAATTGCTGAGTGTCATTTAAGTGATCTGCAGCAGTAAGTAGTCACAGATCACACAAATTTTACTCCTTAGAGGTTCTCATTCCCTGAAGGGACATGACTAAATAGCTTCTGAATACCCAGTCCCTTTACTCTGGGCTATGCTTGGCAAAACTCTGGTATAATTGAGCACCTTTTTACATCCTCAAATTCTAAACCTTATGACCTCATCAAAATACTTCAGTAATTGCCTTTTTTCAGAGAGGAGTTTGGGTGTGGGATATACAGACAGAAACCAACCAATTCCAGACAACAGTCTTTAATTGTCTGTGATCACTTCTTTCATGGATCTTGGCTTCTAGCTGGGGCTTTTTGCTATAGCATTCCTCAAGCAACCTACCTCCAAGAGTCAAAGATTTTATTCTAACACAGTGCTAGGTATATTCTTCTAAGACCCAGTTCTTCTAACAGAAGAAACTACTTGGCAGGCAATTTGGTATGTCCATTCAGATGTCAGTATTCACCAACTGAATCTCTGCAAACGTAGCTGTGAGGCATAGGGCAGAGGAAGATCCACCATGTTCCTAGAAGCTTAGGTTTGACCTACTCAGAGCATTTTCATGATCTTCCCACCATTCAGTGACAATAGCTGCTGAAAATTAACTAGGTATATTTGGTTTTGGTTTTCTTTCTAAAGATGAGTTAGCAATCTTAGGATAAGGCAATAATACTTGATAATAAGTCAATCAGAGAAAGACAAGTATCACATGATATCACTTATTTCTGGAATATAATGAACAAAATAAGCTGATGAACAAAATAGACCCAGAGTCATAGAAGTAGGGTACAGAATGACAAACCTCAGAAGAGGGGGATGGGAGGAGGGAAGAGATAAACCAAAGAACTTACATGCATGTATGCATAACCAATAGACATAAACAACAATGATGGGGAGATGATTGGGAGGAAGATGTCAATGGAGAGAAAAGGAGAAACATCTGTAACAAAAATAAATTAATAAAAAATATTACCTTAAAAAAATATATATATAACCTATTGGTGATGCATTCACTCCTTAACCTGCAACTGCTGTGATCTGGCATCCATAAATCATGAAGTGTTGTGTGCAGTAGAGACAGGGTGGTGTGGGGAATAGGCAATGGGCTGGCAGCTGGGAAGCATCCTTTTTAATCCCAGTCTTTCCAATAACTTGCTGAGTGACTCAAGGGAAATTGCTTTCCATTTCTATGTTCTCTCCCAGCCCCATGACTCAGGCTCCAAGCTTTATACAATATAAATTACTGTAGTCCACCTTCATGATATCTACCAAATAGTGAGGCTCCAATAAGACAGGACATATAAAGCAGCACAGTGTGGGGCACATAGCAAGCACTCAATAAACAGGTGCAGTTACTATCACCATTAATAAGAATTGGCTCTTTATTTACTAAACACTTAGATTACATCATCATCTTTTTAGAATATGGTAGAGCACATTATTTTACATTACAGTACTTTAGAATACATTGCAGGCTGACATGACTAAGAAAAAAATGACATAAGAATCTAAACTTAACAGAAGATGATTATTTTCATTACAAAAGGGCTTTTTCCTTTACCAAATAATTCATCACAGGTTTCTTGCAAAAAGTAAACTTCCCTCAAGTAAACGTGAGTTGTTATATGACTATGTGATTTTCATTCAATTCTTCAAGACCGTTTCTACTGTGTAAAAACATATGGCATGCTCGGTATACATCAAGGAGAAGCACTGTTGACTTCTCTGGAAAATAGCAGGAGTCCAGAAGTAATGTGAGTGACACTACATGGGAAAGCTAATCTTGTATGTTTGTAAACTGGAGCTAAAGCAAACTTGGACCTCTAATGCAAGATCTGTGACCAAGCAGACATCCTAAGAGGAACCCCTCCCACATGCATGTCAGCACCTTCCAACTTACAGATCACATTCCATACACAGAGGTGTCCTTAAGCTGCCTGGTAACTCCACAGAGGAACTCAAGATTGAGTACCCTCACTTGTCAGATGACTCCACAGAGTCACAGAGAAGTTTGGTGATTTACCCAGAGCCATCAGCCTGTCAGCCACAGAGGTGGTGGTCAAGGTCCAGCACCACTTTTCTTTAGAGTTCAACATGAATTTGTTCAATTCCAATGCCATGAACTTCTAAAGAAAAAGTTGGGCTTTGCTTTTAGAAGTCCAGAGTTTTGTAATTTCCTGTATGGTTTTACAGCCCTTGCACTTACAAATGTTTGGGGCTGGATGGAGAAACAGCTGTCACAGATGGAATGGGAGCACAAGATAATCGATTTGGGCCTCTAAGTTGTTTATTCTCATTATTGTTTCTGATAGCTGAATTAAATATTTAATTATTAATTTTATTGGGCTCAGACTCAGAGAATATGTGAGCAGAGATGGCAACTTCTAAGATCTAGTTAGGACTCCAAATGAAATGATAATGTGTGAAAGCTGCTACATAGAGTTAAAATGGGGCTTTGACATTCTTTATAAACAGATTTTAAACTCTTCATTGCCAAGTGTGAAGAAGCCAGGATTTGCTGATGCAAGCATGGCCCTGAAGGACAAGGAGGAGACAAAGAAGACTAAGAAGAAGCTGGGAGAGGGAAGCAAGAGTCCCTGAAGAGCCACTCTGTAAAATCACTACTGCACCTGCTGAAGAGATGAGGAATTCAAGCCTCAGGATATTTCCAGAAAGCTTCAGAAGCTTGTAAATTATCCTTTGTGTAGAAGCCATGTTATTTTTTCATTGCTATTCTACTTTTAACATGTATTAGACCCTAGGGATATAAAAGTGATTTAGACAAAGATGTGCCCTTAAGGAGTACACAGTAGAATGAGGAGGGGGAGTATAGACAAGTAAACTGACAAATACCACAAAGTATAATAAATAGAGGCATATGCTAGCACTATTATAATGGACACCTGGCCACTTATAGTAATGTTTTCAGATGTTATTTTATCACATCTAAAATTATGGTTGTGGAGGGAAAAGCATATTGCAACTTGTCCCTCAGAGGTCCTTTCCTTGAAACAAAAGCTACTGGTTATTTGTCATGAATGCATTACATACAAGAAACCTCTTAAAAAGCTAAGGCAACAAAATAAACTAGTCTCAGCAGATGGAAAGTAATCAGAAAGCCTTGGGTCATCGATAAAATATGCTGATCGTAAAATATTTATCTTTCACGGCTGAGAAGAGAAGAATCCGGTTATGAAAGCTGGCCTCTCAGGCCATCTGCCAGGGTTAAGTCTGAATCTCCAGTGAACCTTCAAAAGTAGAGTTTAAAATAAATATTTATAGCGCAGGATATGTGGACCCACATGAGGAAACTCTATTTGGTAGGTTACCTGGAAAGGGTATACGGGATTTTCTCGCATATCGTGTATCATCTGGGAGGGGGCAAATTAATTTGAGGGACAGTTTGGGGGGTGGGGGTTAACTGGATGGTTTCCATGATGCCTGGGACATTGGGGAGGAAAGCACCTGGCAAGCTATGGCAAAACAATTGGGCTGCAGGGTCAAGGTTATTGGGAGGGCGGGATGGGGGGGGGGTAAGAGAGCAGGGGAGGGCCGGGGAAGCCAGGAGGGATGGGGATGGGACAGTCACATGGGTACTAGGGGATGAGGTCCCAAGCCAGCACAGAGAGAACAGTCTGGTGAAGTGGCTATGAAAGGGGAGAACTCTTTCCTGGACCAGAAACTGAACGTGCGCAGAATGCCTTAGGAGGACTCAAAACACTTGTGGTCAGGACCCTGATGAGGGGTCTGCAGCTGGCCTGGGAGACAGCAGTCAGGGACAGGGGGCCCCATGGAAAAGTTCGGGCAGAGGTTTGGAGGTGAGCGTTAGGAGACCAACTCGTGGCTTTTATGTAGGCTTAAGTCTCCATTTCTTCTGGGACAGACTGGGGCAAGTGCCCTGTCAGCTTTAGGAGACCAGCCTAGGGTGACTGCCAGAGTCCTCAGCACCAGTCTAGGGCTCTACCAGAGACCGTGGTTATGGTAAATGAAGATCCCAACCTGGAGGAGCAGGATGGCACCTCTAAGAAGGAATTTGAGCTCCAGGCAGATCCCAGCATCTCTACCCATCTCAGCGTCTCTGTGTACCCCAGCAGTTCAGCCCACCCAAGTGCTTTGGCCCAACCTGGTGGCTTGGCTCACTCAAGTAGTTCAGCCCACCCAAATAGCTGAGGTCCCAAGGACCTCAGTGTAATCAAGGTGAGCAAGCCCTGTTGGATGTCGGTCCTGTTGTTTAGCTGCTACTCAATGTACAATGCATTCCAGTGGATCATTCAGTATGGCTCCATCAGTAATCTCTTCATGAACTTTTACCATGTCAGTCACTTTGCCATCGACTGGCTATCAATGTGCTACATGCTGACCTACATACTTCTACTACTGCCGGTGGCTTGGGTGCTGGAAAAATCCGGCCTGCACACCATTGCCCTCACCTGCTCTGCTCTCAACTGCTTGGGGGCCTGGGTGAAGTTGGGCAACCTGAAGCCACATCTCTTCACAGTCACTGTGCTGGGCCAGGTCATTTGTTCTGTGTCCCAGATCTTCATCCTGGGCATGCCCTCCCACATAGCTTCAGTCTGGTTTGGGACTAATGAGGTTTCAAAGGCCTGCTCCATAGCTGTCTTTGGCAATCAGCTTGGAATTGCAATTGGGTTCTTGGTCCCTCCTGTTTTGGTACCCAGTATTGAAGACCAGGACAAGCTGATCTACCACATCAGCATTATGTTCTGCAGAATAGGTAGTACTGTCACACTTCTTTTCATCCTTGTTATCATCATATTCAAGAAGAAGCCTAAATATCCTCCCAGCAGGGCCCAGTCCCTGAACTATGGCTTGACATCCCCTGATGCTTCTTACTTAAGTTCCATCGTCCAGCTCTTCAAAAATCTCAACTTCGTGCAATTTGTCATCACCTAAGGTCTGAATGCTGGAGCTTTTTATGCCTTGTGCACTCTGCTGAATCGTATGGTGATCTGGCACTATCCAGAGGAAGAAGTGAATGCTAGAAGAATTGGCCTTACCATCATCATTGCAAGAATGCTTGGGGCTGTGATCTCAGGCATCTGGCTTGATTGGTCCAAAACATACAAGGAGACAATCCTGGTGATCTATATCATGACTCTGGTGGGCATGGTGGTATACACAATGGCCTTGAACCTGGGACACCTATGGGTAGTGTTCATCACCGCTGGCACAATGGGCTTCTTTATGACTGTCTATCTCCCACTAGGATTTGAGTTTGCTGTGGAGCTGACATACCCAGAATCAGAAGGCATGTCATCTGGCCTTCTCAATGTGTCTGCCCAGGTATTCAGAATCATCTTCACCATCTCCCAGGGCAATATTACCAACAACTATGGAACCATGCCTGAGAACATCTTTCTGTGTGTGTTCCTCACCCTTGGAGCAGCCCTCACTGCATTCATCAAGACAGATCTCCAGAGGCAAAAAGCAAACAAAGAAACTCCTGAGAATAAACTCTCGGAGGAAAAGGAAGAGGTAAGCAGTACCAGCAAAGCACCCACCACTGTGTCTGAGGAGTGTCTCTAAGAGAAAAGGTGGCTTTTTCTCTGCGACTCAGGGAACAAGGAGAACATCCCACCCACCTCTTCATCCAGCACAGCTCTCACTGCCAACACAACATATCCAGTCTTCATTGGAGCAGCTTTTGGAGGGAACTGGCTGGAATGTTTGTGGCTTAGACGGCAGTGCCCATGCCACCTGGAACTCACTCAAGAGCTTGCATGGTCTAGTTGAGATAAATCACACCTTTCATTAAATGCAGATTTGATTCCTGCCCCCTTCCTTTTTTAGTTCTGAGAGCTGGTATTGGGAGAGGCTGGTGAGTACTGGAGTCAATCCTGGCTTGGTGCCTTGCCTTCTCTCCTCACCTATATCCCTCATGGAGAAAGCCTGCCAAATTATCACAGAAAGAAAGCTTACTCGGGATATTAACTTTCTAGTGCCTTAAGAACCTTAGAAGTCCAATTCTAAGGAGCAGCAGTTGCTCTGGATGAGGGTCATTCTTGGGTCATCAGACTGACTGCTAACATTCTATGGAAGAGAAAGCTCCATCAGAACAAGCTCCATTAGAACAAATCCATGGGCACTCTGGGCCTAGGTTCTCCTAGCCTAATGTTGGGATCTGTGTCCCAACATTCTTTCCTGAGAGCTGATCAAATTAAACATCAATAAACTTGAGAAAAACTTTGTTGTGTCCATGCAGAAGAAAACAATTTGGGAGAGATAACCATCTAGGTGTGTTAAGGTGCCGGATATTACCTTCTGAGTATGTTTTTGAAGCCTATTATTTGGGAATTCTGGTAGCTCAATTTGGGAATGGGGAGGTTCTTCTCCACAAAAGAAGTCCTTACCCAGAGAGTCTATGTGAGTCATAGTCACCTCTGATGCCTTCATCTAAACACTGCCTCGAGAAACAAAGTGCTTATTTTCTCTAGAGAGAGGGAAATACCAGCCAATGTCCTGTAATTTTTACTGAAAACTAATCTTGATTCATTCCACCCTGAAAAATCCAAAGCTGCTTCTGAGTGATGAGAGGAAAGGTGCAGAAGGAAAGGTGGCCCTTGAAATGGGAATTGAATCTGATTGAATTAAGCGTATCCCACCTCTGGTGGAGACAGTATTTGCATGCCCACCCCCTTCTAGCAATAATCTTTTGTCAGATGTTCTAAATTTAAAGGGATTGCCTTTAAAACAACCCAAGCTAACCTCTGCTCCTGCCTAACTTGCTGCCTGGCTCTATTCATAGGCCTGGGTAGCATCTTCTGAAAATAAGACATTTTGTTCATTTTTCCTGTACGTTGAGCAGCTGCAGTTATAACCACTATGCTGTTTTGCTGCAGCTACTGGCCTGGACTCAGCATATATGGAGCAGCCTGCACTGGCAACAGTACTGTGATGTTTGTGCCACTATCAGAGGAGCCAGGTGTGTGTGTGTGTGTGTGTGTGTGTGTGTGTGTACAGATACTCTGTACTTAGTAAAAGAAGTTCACACTTCAGGTGGAGGAGTGGTTTAGGGGTGGAAGAGAGGTGAAGAGAAAGTGTGCCTTACTTTTTCGACAAGAAGAAAGGTGTTTCCTTTTCAGCCCCTTCAAATATATTAGCAAAATGTTTACTGAATCCATTGTTTTATTTAAAAAACATAATTTGTATTTTCTGTTTGTAAACCTTATGTTTTAAGGCAATAAAAGATTGTCTAAAAGTATATTTATAGAACTAAATGAAGAATGAAAGATGGAGGGAAGAAGGTGAAGAGACAAAAGAAAGGGAAGGAGGAGACGCAACAGGGATGATTTTGTGCCTTTGATGTCACCCCTCCTCTTCTGGGGATTCTACTACATTCAAAATATAAACTATAAACTGCCAAAAGGAAACTGAGTAGAATTAGGAGGAGGAGGAGGAGGAGGAGGAGGAGGAGGAGGAGGAGGAGGAGGAGGAGGGTGGGGGAGGAGGAGATCAGTGATGAGAAGGAAGAGGAGGAAGAGAGGCAGCAGTAGCTTTCATTTTATTGAATACTTAGTATCATCTCATTTAATTAATGGAAATGGTGTGGTGAAGTGGTAAGAGTCAATGAATGTGGATTCTGTAAGTCTTGACTGTGCCTCTTCATAGCTGGACAGTACAGGCTTCAGTATTCTTATCTGTAAAATTAAATAACAGTCCCCCGCCCTGCCAGTGTGGCTCAGGGGTTGAGCGCTGACTCATGCACCAAGAGGTCACTGGTATGATTTCCAGTCAGGGCACATGCCCAGGTTGTGAGCCAAATCCCCAGTAGGGGGCATGTAGGAGGCGGCCAATCAATGTTCTCTCTCACTGATGTTTCTATCTATCTCTCTCCCTTCCTCTCTCTCTAAAATCAATAAAGAAAAAAAAAAGGATTTAAAAAGAAATAAATGACAATCCATGTCCTAATCATCTAGAAGACTGTGAAGACCAGAAGATAGAAGTGAATAGGCCATGTAAACTCTAAAATACTGTACAAATGTTAGTGATCATTTTTATGTTTTATTGAATTTATTGGGGTTACATTGTTTAATAAAATGATACAGGTTTCAAGTCTACAATTCTATAATACATTGTCTGATTTTAAAATAATTTAATTTCACACTGTGGAACACTATTCGACTTTGGCATAAAATAATGTAACTTCTCAAGTCCCTAGTGAGTTATAGACCTGGATAGGAAAGTTTTGTTGTTTTCACAACAAATAAGGCACATAAAACTATGTACAGAAATTCATTCTGAAGGTCAAAAGTCACAAACCTGGAGAGTCCTGGTCACTGGACGTTCTAATCTATGGACAGATTGGTAAATACTCTAGTCAGGTTTCTATGGGAAGGTTACATAGAAGGATGTTGTAATCTCAGTGACTTAGAGGAAAGGCATGTGATGGATTCAGCTTTAAGAATATGCAAATTCGCCCTGGCCAGTTTGGCTCAGCAGTTAGAGCGTCGGCCTGCGGTCCAGAGAGACCAGGGTTCGGTTCCCGCTAAGGGCATGTACCTTGGTTGCAGTTTGTCCCCGGCCCTGGTTGGTCGTGCGGGTGGCAGCCACTCGATGTGTCCCTTTTGCGTCCATGTTTCTCTCTCTCTCTCTCTTCCTCTCTCTCCCTCCCACTCTATCTGAACAAAAAATGGAAAAATGTCCTCGGGTGAGGATAAAAAAAAAATATGCAAATTCAAAGCATGGTCAACATTTTGCTTTATCATCCTTCTGTTCTTACAAAAATAATACAAATGCAGAATATATACATAAGAAAACAGAATCAAGTAAACAGTCATAACTGTACTACCTATATATAACCATGGTTAATACCTTTTAGTATGTATTTTCAGGTCTTGTTCTATGCATATAAACATGGTTTTTTAAGCCTAAAATGATACTGAATATTTTAAAAGACTATTTTATTACCAAAAAAAAAAAATGGGTTTTATAAAAAGGAATATTAGACCATCAATTCAAAGAATTTGTTCAATGTGGTGTTCTCTAGCTTTTATTCTCTCTTTTTTTTTCCTTATTGGTTTTAGAAAGAGAGGAAGGGAGAGGGAGACATAGATAGAAACACTGATGACAGAGAACATCGACTGGCCGCCTCCTGCATGCCGCCCACAGGGGATTGGGCTCACAATGTGGGCATGTACCCTGACCGGGAATCGAACTGGCGACCTCTTGATACATGAGTCAATACTCAATCACTAAGCCACACTGGCCGGGCTAGTTTTTATTCTCTTGACAGCTGTCAAAACCATGTCCTACGGTATATGCCTCAGATGTCATTCTCTTTGAGAGAACGAAGGCTTTTTCAGTGATTAAGAGCACTGGCTTTGGAGTCAGGTAGATATGATTTGGCATTTGAGCTCAGCCACTCATTAGTGGTGTGACCATGGATCAGTGACTTCTCCTTTCTGATTACCCATTTCCTTACATGTGAAGTAGAAATGGACAAAGACCAAAACTTCCTCATGGGGCTGTTGAGAGGCTCAAAGGAAACAATGCATATTAAGTGCTTACAATAGAGCCTGGCACACAGAGAACTATAATGGTGATTATTCTTATAGCTGCCATGCAACTCAACCCAGGGAACCCTGATGTATATAATCTGGAAGCAATTTAGAGATCAGGATGTCCAAGCCCTTCACATCTCAAAGGAGAACACTAAAGCCCAAAGAGGAGAAGATAGTTTCCAATGACACATCTATTTTAAATTAATTCAGTAAACATTTATTGAGCATTTGGGCAAAACACTATTCTAGGAGTACACTGGGGGGCATAGGTAATAAAAATGTGTCTTGTAGGTGAAGGTGCTTACAATCTGTGCAAGTTATTTAATCTCTTTGTGCCTCAGTCTCCACATCTAAATGATGGGGGCAATAATTGGACCTACCTCATACTTTTAACTGAGAGAATACATGTAAAATGCTTAGAACACTGCCTGAAACATAGTAAGCTATATACACATACATATATAAACATATTTATATATTTTGTATATATATTTGGAATATAGGTATACATATATATTCATTTTATTTATTTTTATGTACTCATATATTTGGAAGACTAGAGGAAGGCAAAGGTCATCTTTCAATATTTTCATCTGTTTTGTTTTTCACTCCTGACAAGCAAAGTTGTGGAGACATGGCATACTCTGCAGCAGTGTCCAGTCATTGTCTATGTGGGTATGGAGAGACAATTGCAGTAGTTGTGGTGGTGGACTCCTCCCCCTGGACTGCAGCCCTAGCTGTGTGGCCTGAAAGCCAGTACTCCAGTGGTAGCCTCCTGATTTCCCATCTCCCTGAATGTGAAAACAGGAATGGCTCCATTTGGTGGGCCAGTTTAGTGCTGGTGTTGTGAGTGTCATTCCTAGAGACCCAGACTAGAGGCCCCACTTCCACACATCCCAACAATTTTGTAAGTACTTAATTAATCAGCACTAAAATACCTGTCTGCTTCAAATAGCAAGAGTAGCTTTTGATGCCTACAGATGAATGTTGACTGCTACAAATGAGTAAGATCTCAAAAGGCAGAGTGGAGTGAAGAGAGAGAATAAACACACCCCAACTAGTGGGAACAGCCTGAGCAAAAGTGCAGAGCAGGGATGTACAGGATACAGTCAGGTGACCATGAGAAGTGGTCTCCTGCTAGAACAATCACAGCTAGTCTGACAGAGGTTTGATCTGGAGACTGATGCACCAAAATGAACCCTGTGATCATGTTATCAGACATCAGAGAGGACTGGGAACAATTGTACCATCCTAGGGAGGTGATGGGGGGGATTCTCAGTACCACTATAACCCTCAAGAGTCTTCTTTAAAAAAAAACAACAAAAAAAAAAAACCTATTTCATAGAAACAGATAATAGAATGGTAGTTGCCAAAGGCTAAGAGGAAAGGAAAATGGGGTGATGTAGATCAAAGGGTAGAAAGTTCAAGGTATAAGAAGAATAAATTCTGAGGATCTAATGTACAATATGGTGACTATAGTTAATAATATGGTTTTATATACCTGAAAGTTGCTAAGAGTAGATCTTTAGCATTCTCACCACAAAAAAAAGTTAACTATGTGAGGTGATGAAGGTGTTATTTATCTTGATCTTGGTAATCATTCTAGAGTGAATATGTATATCAAATCTTACATTGCACAGTTTATATATATACAATTATATTTAGCAATTATTCCTCAATAAAGTTTTTAAAAAGGTTATCTTTTAGTACTAGGGAAAGAAATTTGAAGGTATATAGTTACGGCATCATACTCCAAAGATGGAAGATGTTTTTAGCAGGCAGAATAAGGATGGAACTGAAACTGCCTAACAATGAACAACTTTACTGCTTCTAAACAGAATTTTTTTATTAAAGTACATCAATATTAACTCTATTTTATAGAATTCCAGTATTTCTGCCAAGAGTGTGCTGTTGCAGTGCCATAGAAAATTTCCCCAATGAAACTGTTTCAGTTTATGAATGCTATCTATTTCTAGACAGAAAGTAAAAAAGATGATCTGCCATAAATGTAAACAGTTTACTTAAGAGAAACAAGACAGAGCACCCAAAAATGAACAGTACCTTTAAACTAAAATGCTTTGGTACTGCCAAAAATGAGCATAACAAATAGCTGATACATTTTCCCCATTCTAAATTCCTTAGACCTAAAGCATATTTTCAGTCTCTAGTTTATACCTGATTAAATGTAATGATTACTTTTTTATTTAATTAATTTATTTTTGTTATAGATGTTTCTCCTTTTTTCCCCATTGACACCCTCCACCGGTTCCTGCCCCGCCCCGCCCCGCAGCATTGTTGTCTATGTCCATTGGTATTGCTTATATGCATAAGTTCTTTGGTTTATCTCTTCCCTCCTTCCCTCCCCCTCCTCTGAATTTTGTCAGTCTGAACCCTACTTCTATGACTCTGGGCCTATTTTGTTCATCACCTTATTTTGTTCATTATATTCCACAAATAAGTGAGATCATGTGAAATATGTCTTTCTCTTACATTTTTAATGATTAAAATACAATCATTAAATTGCTGGATGAACAATTATATAGACAATAATACAAATAAGCTATAATATGGCAGAACCACTACCAAGTTTCACTCCATGACTGTTTAGTAGTAGAAATTATTATAAATTTTTAAGACCATTAAAAACTGATACTAAAAAGAAAACCAATCTCTATCATGTTTTAGGAAGACAGAAAATACACAAGCTTTAGAATCAAATAGACATGGAATTGATTTCTGGTTCCAATGTATTAGGTGCATAATCTCAAGCATATGTCTTAGTCTGCTTGAGCCTTGATTTCCTCGTTTGTAAAATGGGGATTATGGTACACCTACTTCACAGAGCTCTTATGAAACTAAATAAAATAATATTTATAAAACTCTTAGCATAGTGCCCAATATATAGTAAGCTCCTAATTAGCATAAACCACCAAGTTAACCTGCCTTTTCATAAAAGCAGCTTTGAGATGTAATACACATACCACAAAATTCATCCATTTAAAATATGCAATTTGATTTTTTGTATCAATTCACAGTATTGGACAACTATCGCCACAGTCTAATTTTAAAATACTCTTGTCAACTCAAATAGAAGGCTTTAACCCATTAAGAGTCACTATACTGCCTTTTTAATGCCCATAAAAGATTCTTAAGACCTTGGGCCCTGGACCTGGTCACAAGTGAGTTCAAGTCCAAGCACGAGTACTTGCTAGCTGTGTTATACTCATAGAGTTACTCAATCTTAGTGGGCTTCAGTTTCTTTACTATAAGAGGGAGTTGGTAATAGTACAAATCCTATAGGCCAGCTGTGAGAATCTGGTGAGAAATGCATATATAGCACTTGCCAGTGCCTGGCCCAGAGTGGGCACCAGCTAAATGGCAGTCATCATCATCACAATACTACTCCTTTTCATTCATTCTGCTTATTTTCCTCTCTCCCTACTTCACCTGGCTTTCATTATCATTCCATAAAACACATCTCCAGGGCCTACAATAGTGCCTTACACATACTGCGCACAATACATATATCATTAACTAATTACACTAAGTCCTCACATATCATCTTTGATAGGTTCTTGAAAACTATGACTTTAAGGAAAACAACATATAATGAAACCATTTGTACCATAGGCTAATTGATAGAAAGAAGAGTTAAGTTCCTAGGGCATATTTCTGGTCACAAAAAAATCACCAAACCTAAATAAAGGCCCAAAACACTTCTAATATTAAACACTGAAATAAATGTGAGCTATACATATAATTTTTTTTAAAAATGAATAATAAAAACAAGTCAGATCTTTAGTTTCAACCCTGCTTATTCTTATTTAGGGTATCAGGGTGCCATAAACTCTCAGGGCAGTTCAGGGAATAAGGCAGGACTCACCCTGGACAGGACACCCTTCCATCAAAAGGACACACACACACACACACACTCAGACTGGCACATTGCAGACATGACACTTCATCTTTGGGATGTAGGAGAACACTAAAGGACCAGGAGAAAACCCACGCAGACATGAGGAGAACGTGCAAACCCAACAGATAGTGAACCTGGCTGGGAACTGATTTTTTTAATCAATGTTATATCGAGCTTGGCCGGTGTGGCTCAGTGGTTGAGCATTGTCCCATGGACTGAGAGGTCCCGGTTCAATTCCTGATCAGGGCACATGCCCGGGTTGTGGGCTCCATCCCCAGTAGGGGGCATGCAGGAGGCAACCAATCAATGTATATCTCTCACATTGATGTTTCTATCTCTCTCTCCCTTCCTCTTTCTCTAAAAAATTAATAAAAACATATTTTTTAAAATGTTATATTAAAATGTTGTTATTCAAGGACCTGCTGTACTTAATTATGTTGCAGTTATGTGTGTAAATGCACAGATGCACGCACATGTGTGTGTATATATCTTTTCATTTAGAAGAGGTTCTAGTCCAGAAAAAAAAATTAAAATGGCTTCTTTAATAGTAATAAAATATTATGAAAGCAAAGGGAAATGTTTACATCTAATGCCAACTAGAGGCAAGTTTATCTAAGGGCCGTGTCTGTCGACACTAATACCAATTATCATAATCACTGTCTAAATTCAGCCACGGAGACCTAGTGGAATTCAGTCACATTCTAGAGCTCCAGTCCAAGCCATCACCTCCTGCCCCATCATCCCTTCTCCCAGCCTTCAAGTGTATGAGCTTACAGATCCTCCAATAGCTTTGAGAAGGTTCTTACCAAAGGCTCACAAAGCTAGTAGGTTGTGAAGCCATGATTCAAAGCCAGGCCACCTGACTCCATGGCCTATGTTCTCTTGGCTACATCACGCTGCTGCCTTATTAGAATCTTAAGGTTTTCTCAGGAATCAAAAAAATATTATACTTGCTCCTCATGCATTCTGCAATGGTGTCAGGTAACACGGAATTAGGAAAATTCTACTGAAAAATATAACCTCTCCATAGCAGATGTTGCTAATTCAAACCAGGTTGGGGTTGACTGTACTTGGCTTACTATTTGAAATACTTAGTTAAATTATAACGATTCATCTCTTTACTCTTGAGTAAGAGTCCATTCACAATTCCTTATACTCAGTAAAAATCCCTTTTATGTGCTGCATAAGTGGCAGCATGATAGAGCAGAAAAAACACTGGAGTGGGAGTCAGATGGCAGGGCTGCTATCTGCTTGCTTTGGCTAGGTGCCTTTACTGCTCTGAATCTCCATTCCTCTTCCTGGGAAATGAGGGAGATGACTACGGGCCCTTCTGGGACTAATATTCTCAGATTCTCTGATGTCTCTAGGCAAAGAAAAACTGACTTCGGATTTTCTTAACACCCACTTAATTTAAATAAGTAATGTCTTTGCAGTCTTGGATGGCAAGTCATCGAGTGACTTAATCATGGACTCCTCACATAAGAGCACAGAGCTTAGGTCTCTACCCAAGGTCATAGGGCCCAGATAACTGGAAAAATGGCTTATTAAAGGGAATGGGAGAAAATGCATAGGCACCAAAAGAATGCCCTTTGTATAGAATAATTTGCCTTAGAGAGTCTGTATTGTTTTACCTTGAAGTAAACAAACTCGATCAAGCAAAAAAAGAGAACTAGATCTGCTTTAGAAAACACAATTATCTAAAATCTAGATGTACAGTGGTATTTTATGAACATTCCAGGGCAGTGCGGAGAAAAATAAAATAAAATCTTGATGTACAAAAGAGATGAATTGGGGGCAACTGTTCACACTACCACAGGCCATGGGCTTTTGATTCAAATCTTGTCTCTGACACTGAAATGCTAAGAATGTGAGCTCCAGCCAGCTCTGTTCAAGCACTGGACATTTATTGGGTAAGACTAAATGCCACTTCCAGGGCTATCAAACTCAGTACAATCAGTCCCTGCCCATGAGGATCTCATTGTTTCATGGGCAAAACAGACACTTAAACAAGAAGCTTTCCTGGAGGCAGTGACACCTGAGCCTCTTCTGTTTCCTCACAAGTTCAGTGAGGAAAATGAAGCCTGACTCACACCACTGATGTGAGAGTTCAATAAGGCAATTGTTGGAGAAACTGAACACAATAAAAAAGCCCATAACTGTTTCCATGATGTTTTCTCAATCTCATATAAAGTGTGACCTATATAATCTAGTTTTCTTTATGTTATTTCTTCTCTGTCTTACCCCACTAGAATGCCCTACATAACAGGGATCTTTGTATTGTTCTTAATATATATCACCAATAACTAGAACAATGTTTTACTTAAAGTAAGTGTTTATTAAATAGGGAAGGAAAGAAGGAAGGAAGGAAGGAAGGAAGGAAGGAAGGAAGGAAGGAAGGAAGGAAGGAAGGAAGGAAGGTCATTTCTAAAACTATTTTTAGCAAATTCCATAAAATTATGTGAATTAACTAACATCCATACTCGTTCTTTTTTACAAACAAAAGCCCATTTTATTCAGTGTGGTCATGTGTCCAGCTCAAAGACAGCATTCCTAGACTCCTTTGTAACTGACATATAAATAACAGTTGTTCCGTGGGGCTTTCAAATTTGCTCTTCAAAGGGACTGACTTAGCTGGAAAATATGCCTCCTCTACCTCTTTCTCTCTCTTTCCTGACTGGAAAGCCAGCAAGTATCTTGGACCAAGAAGTGATCTTAAGGCTTTGGCCAGGTGGCTCAATTGGTTGGAGTGTCATCCCATACACCAAAGGGTTTCGGGTTTGATTCGTGATCAGGGCACGTATGGGAAGCAATTGATCTCTCTCTCTCTCTCTCTCTCTCTCTCTCTCTCTCTCTCTCTCTCTCTCTCTCTCTCTCTCTCTCTTTCTCCCTCTCTCTCTCTCTTCCTCTCTTACCAATAAACATATCCTCAAGTGATTTAAAAAGAAGAAGTCACCTTAAAGATGGAAGCCCTGTTCTAAATCCAGAGTATCTGTTCGGCCGGTGTGGCTCAGTGGTTGAGTATCTACCCATGCATCAAGAGGTCGCCGGTTTGATTCCCGGTCAGGACACATGCCCAGGTTGTGGGCCAGATCCCCAGAGGGGGGCATGCAGGAGGCAGCCAATCGATGTTCTCTCTCATCGATGTTTCTATCTCTCTCTCCCTCTAACTTCCTCTCTCTCTAAAAATCAATAAAGGAAAAAAAAATTTAATCCAGAGTACCTGGAGTAGCAGAAAACTAGAAGGTGCCTGTGTTCTGATGACATTGTAACTATGCAGAAATTTCATTTCTTTAATATAACCTTCTCTCCTTTCTTTCCTTCTGATTCAAACTGGCCTCATCCAGCACCCTGACTTACCTGTTTCCTTCTCCCTTGTATGTCTACTCCCTTAATCATTAAGCCTTCAGGACAGTGAGTGCCTGGTCAGCATCAAATGATCTTAGGAACAAATCATCAGGCCTGTTGACTACAGAGACAGAGTTTCAACCAAACTAAATATAACATCTGGGCATCAGCTGTGTTTCAGCTCCAGGCCCAGAAAGTTGGGAAAACCAGATGAAGTGACACCATGGCTGACATCAGGACAAGATGCACTGATCAACTTTCCTCTACCCTAGCACTAACCAATTGGTAGAGACCATGACCCTGACCATGACCCTAACTCCCTTAGTCATTATGATTAATGATTTTCCCCCTATACAACCCATCTTCTGGAATCCATTGGGGAGCCAGGTCTTGGAGCATTAGCTCACCAGTGACTTCAGGTGTAGGCCACTGTCTAAAAATAACCCCCTACTTTCTTTGCTGCAAACTCCTGTTCATGTTTTATTGGGCTTTGATGCACTCAGGCAAATGAACTTCTTTAGCCCAGTAACAACATCATAGAAACACTGTATCTACCCTGGAAAGATCACCTCCAGATTTCTTTCATGTGACGGAAATATATTTAAGATATTGTTTTGAGAAGTTTCTGTTATTTGGAGGTGAATGAATTTTCTGATACATCTAAGTTCTCAGTTCAAATATTTTTTTGTTTCTTTCATAGCATTTCTTAACATTTTTAAGTTATGTCTTTGTGTTTTTGTTAATGTTCGTCTTCCCTACTAGAATGTCAACTCTATTGCTCCAGCAACTGTGTCTGTTTAGTGTACCATCTCCTAGTGTGTGTCTGACACCTACTAGGAGCTTAATAAATATTTTTCATATAAATGATTAAAGTAGCTTGAATATAGTATGATATATAGTGGGTACACCAGGTCACTCTCATTTACAAAAATAATAATGAGTGGCCCTTTATCTGGATGAGCAAAAATATATAGATCTCTAGGATCATTTCTGTTAATACAGTTCAACAAAAATTTATTGGGCATCTACTAGGTTTTAGGCCCTATGCTGGGGACTAAAGAGAAGTGTTTCCAAATGTTTATATCATAATAGTTCATACAAAAACTCTCAATATCAATAGCAAATGAACAAAACAGGTAAACTCTGATCATGGACAACTGTGAAATCTTAACAAGGTATATATGATGGGCGATAATTGCTAATTTTCATTTAAAAAATGTACAAGTTCCAAAATAGTGGGATGTTCATTTTATGCCATTAAGATTAATATCCTTAATATAGTTTTCTAATGTCTGGTATTTTTCCTCCTAGATCAAGAAAATACAGAAATGAATACTCCTCATTCATCCCAAAAGACCAACTTATGCCCTGGACAGTTTGGCTCAGCGGTTAGAGCATCAGCCTGCAGTCCAGAGAGACTCGGGTTCAGTTCTCGCTGGGGTTGCAGTTTGTCCCCGGCCCTGGTTGGTCATGCGAGAGGCAGCCTCGATGTGTCCCTTTCACATCGATGTTTCTCTCTCTCTCTTCCTCTCTCTCCCTCCTACTCTATCTGAACAAAAAAATGGAAAAATGTCCTCGGGTGAGGATAAAAAAAAAAGACCAACTTATTTTTGGTAATTAATTTATGACAGACTCTAATAATTCTATGATAGATTTGTCTATTCTGGTAGTTCAATTCTTCCCATGAATACTGTTTTGGCATTTTCTTTAATCTTAAAACAGAATATGAATATTATTAAATGGCAAATGCCTTTCTCACTGTAAACCTAAAAGCTGATTTTAATGGTGTTTCAGTAGAAGCAACCTAAAGTAATACAGAAAGTTCTTCTGAAAGTTAATCCAGTTGCTTCTAGTTAGTAAAGAAATAAAAGGGGGGGAGCAGAAAAAAGTTCCATTTTTTGTTTGTCTAGTTAACTAGGAAGAGACAAAAGCACACCAGAGGGAATGTTAGTGAGGACAAGAAAGGCCAAATTGAAGAACATACAACAGGAGAGAGAACGGTACAAAGTGACCATGTTCCGGTCTCTGCTATGACAACCACCTAATTACTGATGGCTAGACTTCCCTGGGGACTGCTAATGAGGAAGCAAAGTAGACCATTTTGCTTCCCAAGATGAGATATGCTACCAAATTGGACATTAAAAATAGACACAGTATTAGACGAGGAATAGCCAAGCTAGGACTAATAAAGGGAAGCATATAACAGTAAGAACTGCTACCATTAACTGAGAACTTAAGATGTGCCTGACACTGTGCTAAGAACCTTGTAGGAGTGAGCACTTAGAACATAAAAGGGGGGAGGGAGTGCCAGAGACCATTTAGCCCATTGGTTCTCACTTGTGATTGTTTTGGAGCCATGGAGACATTTGGCAATGTCTGAAGGCATTTTTGGTTGTTACACCTTGGGTGGGGGCAGGAGGGATGTTATTGGGATCTAGTGGGTAGAGGCCAGGGATGCCACATAACATTCTACAATGCACAAGCACAGTCCCACACAGCACAGAATTATCCAATCCAAAATGTGAATGATTGAGAAATTCAGATTAAGCTCTACTGCTTATGGTACAGAGGAGATCAAGATACAGAAGGAGTGTGTCTTGTCCAAGGTCACTTTTATCTATCTACCATCTGTATATCTTTCTATCCATCCTCTATTAGCCAAAGTTTGAAATTTAATTTGAATAAATGGTCCTGCTACTTTTAAAAGTGTGGGAACCACTGCTCCAATCCCCAGGTATTATCAGAAACTAAAGTAAGTGTTTCTTCCCTTTCCCAAGAAGCCCATTACTGTTCAGTAAGGCATATAACCATCTGAGTTAAGTCCTCTTACTATCATTTTTTTCAATGAGAAGCACAGCCATCAGCAGAGGGGAGATAGCCACTCTACCCCATCCCCCCACACGTACATTACATCCCATGGATGTCTGAGGCGGTACTTCCCTGCTTCTCAGGACCCAGACAATGAGCTCCCTGCCCCGAATACTCCCATCCACTCAGTTGCTCAATGAAGCATCCCCTCTCCAGCTTCCTCACACATCTCATTCTCGTCATGTCATCTCCTTGGTACAAGGTGCTAAGCTGGGGCTGAGAGCAGGGGATCAAGGAAACCTACACACACACACAAAAAGGTACAGTCCATCCAGGTTCTCTATGGGCTCTCCAGGCATAAACAATTTTCCACCAGGTAAGCTGGGATAAGAGTCTCGAGAGACTACATGGTGCCGTGCAAGGCCACAGAAGCAAAGGAGTACATTCAACAGCTGGAAGAATCAAAGAAGGCTTCCTGGAGGAGGTGGAAGGCATCCTGCATGACCAGAGGCAAGCAGCAGATTGTCCTTTTACAGAAGTATATATACTAGAAAATGGGGAGAATCCACAAAGGAGAGAAACAGAAAAGGAGCCTCAGACCCATTCTAGTTTTAGAGCTCTTGACATTTAGGCAAAACAAGAGAATCTTCCTGAAATCAGTATAGACCCCTTACTCAACAATTTATAGCCTCTATTCCTAGAAAAATAAAAAACAAATTCCTATCTGGTATCCAGTGTCCTTTGCTCCCTAGCTTAAACCACATCTCCCACTATAGGACCTTGCCAAGGAAACCCAAATTGGTCTGCCCATTGCCACCTCCCAGCCTTAGCCAGTATCTAAACCTCTCCCTCTTGGATCTCTCCCTCTTGGACCTCTCCCTCTTGGAGGACTCAGGTCCTTACCTACCTTTCACACTGGCAGCTTGCTCTTGGCCTGAGAATTATGAGTTAGTCATGGCACTCATTGCAACTATGAGCATGAGTAGTAATTACTAAATGACATCTTCCTTTACTGAGTACTGACCATGTGACAAGCACTTTACATCTATTTCTTTACTTAATCCTCCCAAGGATGTACTATTATTATCACCATTTTGCAGTCAGAGAAACTGAGGCAAAGAGAGGTGACATCAGTTCCTGAAGGTCACTCAGCTAACAAGTTGCTGAGCAGGGATTCAAACCTAGTTCTGAAAGGCCCTACAGCAAAGCTGCTCTCCACCAATCTAGGCAGCATCTCTAGGGCCTACCTGTTCTGTGATGCTTTCCATGAGCCCCCAGCTCTCCAAGATCCCTTGTTCCTCTGAACTCTGAAGTGCATGGGGTCTGCTACTCTTATAGTCCAGACTGCCTTTCACTACTAATAAAAATTAGCAATAGTAATAATAGCAGACATTTCAATAGTCCTTCCATGTGGCAGAAACCCTTTTAATTGATTGACATAGGTTAGCTCATTTGATCCTGCCAAGGACCCTATTACCATTGCCATTCCCAATTTACACATGAGGCAAGTGAGACACAAAGAAGTAAAGACACTTGCCAAAGCCTGACAACTAGTAAGTGATCCAGCTAGGATTTGAATTTAGACAGTCTGTTTCCTATGTTGTCTTCAAGTCATTGTATGACACTACCTCTTATATAGCTCTCCATTTTTATAGATAAGGTAATTGAGGTTCAGAGATGTTAAGTAACTTGCCTGAAGTCACACAACCAATAAGAAGAGGATCTGGGATTGGAATATAAGTAGTCTAGCCCAAGAGTACATGTTTTTAACCACCACACTGTAGCCCCTACTAAAAAATGAGCTCTCTTGGTTCTCCCCAGCTATAGCCTTTACTATATACCATCAACCAAAACCAGCAGGTTCTAACCAACCTCCCCCAAAAAATGCATCTCTGGTTTTCAAGATACATTGCGACAAGCCCCTAGGAGGTTTCTTCCAGAAAGTCTATTTGGACCCTGACCTCAGTTACTTTGGAACATGTACCAAGGATAGCTGCACAGCCTAGGCTTCCCAGCCCTGCAGGCCCTGTGAGCTGTGGGCCAAACAGAAGAACTAAGCCCCTGCCTCTAGCACTCCAGACTAAAGTCAGGCCCAAACTGACAACGAGGTTCACTATTGAAATACAGACAACTAATGAAGGCAGAGGAGGCTGGGGAAAATGACAAGCATATTACTCATTTTTAAACCACAAACGGGCAATTATAACCTTACTCACTAATAATTTCAGGTGGCACTCTCCTGACAAATAAGGATGACTCTTTGCTTGCAATAGTACCATTTTATAGTTGCAAGTAGAATGGGGAGAAGCATATAATCATTTATTGTTATTTTTATTTCCCCTAAGGCCTTTTAATGTTACAATTCTGACATCACCATAATTTATTGCATTTCCTTCTATTCCTCATCCATAGAGCCTACCACAGACTGAATTACTAATTTTCATCCTCCATGAAAAGCTTGGACAGAATTTTGAATGTTTAGGGTGCTTTCTTGATAGTAACATCTCTTCACCGTTTGTAAAATAAGCAATGATATGAGTAAAAAAAAGAGCATATGTCTATATTTTGGGAGATTTGAATTCCATAAGTGGCTCCATCACTACCTGTGTGGCCATGAGCAAGGCAGTTACCACTCTAGGTCTATTTTAATGGTACTCTGGATTTGTTTTAATCAAGTGTGGTAGGACATGCAGATACTGAAATGACAGTCATGAAAAAAAAAAAAAGAGTTCATTATATTATTCACAGTCCCACAGAAGCAGGAGGCATGCTACACATAGGGCCACATGGGGAAGCACTGGTGCCGATAAGGATCAGAGGGAGTAAGAGGAAAATGTGTGACCCTGCATAGAGTATGGTGTCCTACTGCCCTGGGTTTTTGTGACTAATAAACTGCTGTCAATCTCATCTGTTCACTGGTAGATGTGTGTTGGGCCATCCCCATAACCCTAGGGCAAAAATCTTCCTCACCATTGGGCTAAACAGGAGACAATTAAAACAATGTATGAATGAACACAGAAATCTGTTCACAGATAAAGCCCATCACATAGGATTTTAGCTATCACTTCCCTCTGAGATTTTTCTTCCCCAGGATAAACAGTCCCTTCAGTGCCCTCACAGGCCTTGACCCAGACTCTCTACCCTTTTACACCATTCGGGATATCCAAGTATAATATGTGCCTTGCAGTGCAGGGCCTACAACTAAGCACAGCACTTCCTTCCACAAGTGTGCTGACCACTGAAATGAACACATCATAAGACCCGAAGTTAAACTAAATTTCTTGGGTCCAATCAGAGCTCTGAAGCTTCCATTCAAGGGTCACTCTAGTCAGTTCTCCTCACCTCTTGGAATCTCAGTTTCCTCGTTTGGAAAATTGGAGTAACAGCAAGATGCTCACAAAGTTTCCATGAGGCTCCACTGAAAGTATGTTTGTAGGGAGCCAGGTCCAGAGTTGGTGCTCATGGAGCACTTACTATTATTACCATGATCGAGTCAGAAAAAACAAATGGTACAGGGGGTGCACCAGGGCTTGGGATGGAGGGTGGGCTAACAGTGGGCTGGTGATGAGCACAGCCAGCCCAGCCTCCAAATGGAACTCTCTTACAGATTTCCTCTGGGGAGAAGGTGCTACTGCTAAGTCCCACCCCAGCTACATGGGCAGTGGACACGTTCTCAGGCTCCAAAACAAGAATCCGGTGACCAAATCACATAATATATATTTTATGCTTCTATCCATTAGACAAAAAATATATATAAATTTTTATTTTTCAAAATTACGAAAGCAATGGGGTCATGACATGGAACAAGGACCAAACCAACCGAAATCTATTATGGAAGTGGGGGGAGGGGGTAGTTACAGAAATAGAAATGTCTACACATCTGACTTCAGGGATAGTTTTAAGTGTCCTTAGACATAGCTTTCCTAGGAGACTATTCATATTTAATGCTGATTATCTCATAAATGTCTTCAATCTGATGCACAATAATAAAACTGTTGTCATTAACACTACATTAACACTAGTAAATATTTTTTGGCAAAAAAAAATATATATATGTGTGTGTGTGTGTGTGTGTGTTCAGTTCTTTCTTTAGCTTGAAAAATTAGGGATTCTTAGTGCTCTACCTGCCATTCATTTTTAAAATAATTAGGTAAGAATTGAAACTATTCTTTTCTTTGGGGAAGCTCCAATATAATCTGGAAAAGTTCCTATGTTTATGACGCAGTTCCATAGAGTTGAATGTCTTCATTTTTATGAGCAGTGAGTTACATCAATTAAAACAAATAGAAAAAGCAAAATAACTTGATTCTAATTTATTACAAACAGTGCTTTAAATGATCCATAGTCCTTAACTGAGTCCTAGTTAAATCATTTAGCAAACATGGGCTGGACACTCGCTTAGTGCCAGGTCCTGTGTTAGGGAAGCTTGTTTGAATGAAGATGTGTGGCTGACAGGTCAACAGCTGCTACAGAATCAAGGCCTCAAAAATAGGTAGTCCAGTAGATGGAAAGGACAAGGATAGAGGGTAACAATAGGCCCAAGTGCTAGCACCAAGCCATGCTCACTTCCTCCAGCTCATCCACACTGGTCCCAGCTACCAATACCTGGATCCCTTTATGTCTGGGCCCTTGTGTGTTCACATGAGATGTTTAACTCACAGGCAGTAAAATCTGCCCCTGCTGCTTGCAGAAAAGGTTCACCCACCTGGCCTAGAATCCTAAAGGCTATTTTCAGCTCTGAGTACAGGCTGTTGGCTGAGTCACATCGGGCCATTGGGTCTTCTTACCTCCTTCATTCCAGCTCACCACACCAAGCTCCAGCCTATCCCCCAAACTGTGGTACCATACCTACCATGTCTTCAGTGCTACTTCATATAGGTTAGTCAGCATGTCCATGGGCCTGATTTTTAACTTTGCCATTTTCTTCTTAGATACTAATATTAATGTTAAGGATGGGGCACAGTGCCACAGAAGGCAGCACTGGACTTGGAGTCAGAAGATACAGGTGGTACTACTGGATCTCCTACTTTGTAACTGTGAAAACCTTGGGCAACTCAGGCTTCCTTATCTAGAATTTGGAGATGATAATGCTCCTAGATCAGAGGAAATGAAGAAATCATAGGAGTGAAAGTACTCTTCTCTCTGGGAAGTAATGATTCTCAGGGGTTAGGAACATGGCCCCCACCCCCAGGAAGATATTTCAGAATCATCTGGGGGGCTTTCTCAACCCATATTCAGCTCTGGGAAGATCCAGAACATGGTCTTCCCCTATTGAGAATCAGAGCACCTTTACCTACTAGAGGGGTATTGTCTCTCAAGGATTTTCAAGGCTCCTAGGCAAGAAAAATGTTGAATGCCTCTACTCTGGTGTTGTACCAATGGAAGTAGACACACCTGTGTAGTGCTAAAGAAAAGGCCAACAAGGAATGGGGCTCCAGAGATGTTTCTCAACCTTTTCCATGTCATGATTGCCCATCACACATGGCATGCTGATGCTGCCAGCCACCACAGGCAACCCAGGCTAGCACTCCCCAGAATTATAGGACTGAAGGGAACAACGTGTCAAACATATCATAATTCACTTTTTCAGCACATCTTTTAGAAGCTATGCTCAAACAGGAGCTGGCAAATTAAATATATATGACCACCTTTCAGGAGCAAATAAGCCAGCTGCAGCCACCTACACCCAATTTAGGAGTTAGGAGAGTGCCTATAATTATTTCCTCAGCATATCAGAAGGACTCTAAACTGTGTCTCATGACTTTAAAAAGGTTGCCAGTTCTGTGATCCCTTTTCACTTTGGTTTGGGGCTTGATGGCACCTTAGGTCCTTACCCTGCTTTGAAGGTATTTCTTAGCTCTCTAGCCTGAGTGCACTATCTCTATCTCTGAAGTTCCTCAGCCTGGTCTCACAGGCACTGCCCTACTCAAATCTGGGTTCCAGCCTAGTCAGAGTCAGAAATGCAATCACCCCAGGGCAGGAGCTTAAGAAGCTTAGCAGTAGCAGCAGGGTCACCCTGAGGACCAGGGATGCCCGTGCTGCTCTGGCCCTGGCCACTAGCTCTCATTGTCTCCTTCCATAGAGTAAGACACCACCTCATCCCCCAAACCCAGTAACATGCTTCTTGCCTTGCTCCCCTATAATCAAAGCTGTGTTCCCCAGTTTCTCAACGTCCAGACTCCTGCCTTATTCCTTCCCCATCTCAGAGGACCTGAAATGCATACTCTCGGTCCTGACAAGGACCAAAATCAGTATTAACTGCCACGAAGTCCTGTCACCAATCAATCTGGATAACATATTCTAAACTTTCTCCAAGGTCTTGCTTCTAATTGTTCTCCCCAGCACTGTGCCATCCTGCTTGGGGTGTCTGCTATCTGTATTCATGTCGTTCCTGGCCTGGCCCATGCCTACTCCATGTAGTGGAGAGGCTCTTTCTGATGGATGTCATAACTGCTTGGGGGTTCACCTTGGGAATGGCAAAGACATGAAGAAAAACTACAGTTCTAATGCTCACTAGCTATATGACCTTGATCAGGTCAGCCTACTTCACCTTCCTCGCTTATGAAATAATAAGAAGAGACCCATCTTAGAGGGTCATTGTGAGAATTAATAAAAAATAATGTTGAACTCATTAAATAGTTGAGAACCTACTATGTGTGAGTCACTGTGCCAGTCAGTCACTCGGGGATAGAGTGGCGTCCCATGATGTTAGTGGAAATTAGTAAATGCTCTATAATTGTTATTTATAATTATGAAAATGTTGGTTAGAGACCATCTCATTTTAAGTGTTCATTAGACCCTCTGCACTATATTCCAGCACTTACAGCACCTTGTGTGGGAATAGTAGCACCATATAATCACTCTGAACATTTAGCTGATTTAATCCCTTCATTCAATAAACGTGAGTGAGGATATTCTCTTCGATGCTATGGAACCAGAATTCCCAAATTTGGTCCTTCAGCAAAATAATCTGGGAAGATATATATATATATATATATATCTTGCAATACTATGTAATAGATAACATAATGCAATATACTCATCATATATTATATCCCCAGATCTATTGAATCAGAATCACCAAAGTCAGGCGTATCTATATCTTTAAAGCCTCCTCAAGTGATTCTGATAATCAGCCCAGATTGGGCAATGATGCTATAGTGAAAAGAGAGAAGGAGACCTAAATCTCACCCTCAAAGAATTTGGTGGAGGAGGTATTCCTGTACAGGCATACTTCATTTTATCATGCTTCACTTTATTGCACTTCACAGATGTCGTATTTCTTACAAATTGAAGGCATGACCCTCCACAAGGAAAAAGATTATGATTTGCTTTATTGCAATACTCACTTTATTGTGGTGGTCTGGGATCAAACCCACAGTATCTCTGAGGTATGTCTATATAAGAATTAACATGGCCTGCTTTAGGCCCTTCATAAAACAAGTAAATTATTGCAAAAGTGGAAAGCAGGAAGAAGTATTTTTGTTAGGGGCATCTGAAAAAGATCTCACACCAGAGATGGGCTTCAAAAAATGAAGGTGGATTCTTGCATCTGAAAAGTAAAGGGGCCAGACCCAAAGCAATGAGATCCAAACTAGTGTTCATGTTCAAACTTCTCTCATTTATTTATGCAGATGGTGACTGATGAGTGAGAGCTCCCGAGTGTCATGGCAGAACGGCCTGAGCATTCCACATGCTAAGAAACAGCCCAGGCAGAAAGCTAGGAGGCAGGTCCCTCTTCTGCTAGAAAAATGTCAGCAGGCAGACTATCAGATCCTGGAACATTCTTGTCTTTTCTGACTTTGACCACTCCCGCCTTGCTTACTTAGGATGAGTGCAAATCCCTAATGTTCCACCTGATCAGCTCTCTAACACCTGGGGAAAGCCACTAGTTAGTTAGTCCCTAGCTTATTTTCAAAGCCCTACAATAAGGATCCCTTTCAATCTTCTTTCAACTAATATTTATAGAGAAACATCTATGAGTCAGGCACAGTGCTAGGAAGTGGATACCGGAAAAAGAGACTAATTTCGGATTGAACAAATATGACAGAAAGTATATAATTTCAAATGATTAATTTCAAAACTCTTTAGGATTTCTGCCTGCTTATTTTTCCAGATGAATTTTGCTTGCAATTTATCACATCTCATAAAGTATTCTGCCAGGTCTTTAATTGGCATGCACTGACACTCTATATTAACTCAGGAAATACTAAAATATTTCCTATATATTGCATCTTCAACTGGAGCAAGGTTTCTCTCCCTTCATTTATTTAATGTCTTTGATTCCTCCCTTGAGGATTATTTAAACAAATCTCATGTCCAAAATTAAATTAATGCTCTAGTATTTTAATGTATTTTTTCTTCATTGCAAATGAATTATCTGCAACTGGAAACATGACTATTTGTGCTCATTTGCTTTGAATTTCAAGATGTTGTTAACCTCATTTATACCAACTAGTATATGATGACCTTGTATGTTCTAGATATGCACAGTTTTTCTAGGGTATATCCCCAGTACCTATCACAATGTCTCACATACAGTAAGTGGTAGGCCTTCTTATTTTAGTTTGAAGAAATGTATGGATTTCCTTGCTGATGGTATTCATCTAATTTATTTTTCCTTACCAATGACTATGGCTTGCATTTCTAGTACAATGTTTTAAAAAATAGTAGAACCTTAATCCTACTTAAAGAGACAACTCTCACAGACACAAGAGAGTTATTATAGGACAGCCTCCTCTGTCTGAGGGAGGGGGCTGTCCCCAATATAAATTCCTGCCTTATATAAATGAATTTAAATGAGAAAATGCAAGATGATGCATTGTGAAAAGTTTTATTAAAGCAAACAAATGTATTAAAGAGGCAAGCAAATCTTTTCATCTGGTTTATGAAGCACAGACAGGCTCTCAGCTAATCTGAAGAGTGAGTTGGGTGGGGGTCCGAGGCATTATATACCCCCCTGTCTATAGGTTTTGTAATTCCTCTGCTGAATATTTTGGTACAGACTAATTCTCAAGGTCCCTTTTTACTTTGTTGTTGCCTTCCCAGAATTCATGAGAAGCAACTGGCAATTCTATCTTGCCAAGCCTTAAGACTGGTGGCTTTAATACTTAGGGAGTAAAAAAAAACAAAACTGCCCTTTTTTTCCTTTCCCCTTCCCTAAAAAGTCTGGTTTCTTTCTTTAGTGAGTGAGAAAGACTCCCCACTTATCTCCCCCTTTTCTGCATTCTCTCCTTAGGGAGGCTTTTAACCATTTGCTCTCAAGTGTCCTTGGTTTGGGGAAGACAATGACTTGTTATTTGCAGGCCAGCTGCAAATTGCCCACATTGTTTGGCCTTGTTTTACCTTCCTGTCTCAGTTTCCCTATTCCTCCTGCCCTGGAATTTTCCGAGCTTCTTATTATCCTGTAACATTACCTTTGTCATTTGTAATTTTTCCTATTTTTATGGGAACTCTCTTCTCTGTAAAAAATAGCATTGGATCTTATATTTAAATATGTAAAAATCATACTATTTTTCAAGTTGCCAAACACATTGTCAAAGAACAGTTGTTCCATTTATTAGATGCCTTTTCAACATCTACTAAGATAAATATTATTTAACTATGTTTTCATATTAATATGATAAATTATCACAATAATTTTTATTTTATCATCTTATCCTGTACTCTTGGATTAAATCTCAATTAATCAGAAAAATTTAAGTAGAATTATTTTCTATTTATAATTGTTTAAATAATGAATATCCATAAGTAAAGTTGGTCTATAATTTTGGGTTTTTTCCCCAATTTGGGGATTGAAATCATATTTTTGCAAAAAGTAAATTGGGAATTGAGTAAAGCGGCACCAACTCAACATTTAAAAACAATTTAGCGAAGACATGAATTTTGTTATACTTTTAGAAAGTATAATATAGGGAAACTTTTTACATTAGTAGCCAGATCTGAGTTCAATTCTAGCTCTACCACTTATTTGCTATGTGACTCAGGCAATTCATCTAACTTTTCAGAGCCTATTATATAAATTGTATACTAGTATTACTGATAATGCCCATATATAATCATTATATAGATTGGATCGTAGATGTGTGTGTGTGTGTATGTGTGTATAATCTAGTCCATACTAGACAGTCAAAAAATATCATGGCTTTCAAATTTTGAGATCTTTCTATTAATGTATTTTGTAAAAGTACTCATGACTTGTGTGGGTTTCATGGTAAGACATTAATGACTTCCTTTTTTTCCACTCTAATTGGTCTGGCCATGTTTTCTATTTATTCTTGCATGAGTTTTTATATTGTATAATTTTGCAAGGGGTCATTCTCTCCCACTCTGATTTATCTGATTTATTAAGATACAGTGAAGGGTACTATTTCTCTGTGTATTTGCTTTTCTTTATTGATTTTAGAGAGAGAGGAAGGGAGGGAGAGAGAGATAGAAACATCGATGAGAGAGAACACTGATTGGCCACCTCCTGTACGCCCCACACTGGGGATTGGGCTCACATCCTGGGTATGTGCTCTGACCAGGAATCAAACCAGCAACCTCTTGATGCATGGGTCGACACTCAACCACTGAACCACACCAGGCAGGCATGTGTTTCTCTTCTTTAGTTAGGCAAACCATTGTTCTTTTTTTTTTCCAAAAAATTCAGCTACAGTGTTTATCAGATTTTTTTCCAGTTTATTCACCTCTGCCCACTTTCTGGCTTTTGATATTGGTCCTATTCAAAAACATCTACATGATTGCCCTGGTCAGTGCATTTCAGTCGGTGGGAGCATCGTCCCATCTACCAGAAGATGGCGGATTTGATTCCTGGTCAGGGCACATACCCAGGTTGTGAGTTTGAACCCTGGTAGGGGCAAGTGCAGGAAGCAATTGGTCGATGTTCCTCTCTTTATCTCAGAATTAAAATATACATAATAAAGTAAAATCCAGTACAAAAATATCTACATGCAAGCTTAATTCATTGTTTGCCTTTCCTTTCTTAGTAACATAAACACCTGGATGAATGGCTCTTCCTATAAGCACCACTTTGACAATACCCTACATTATTTTAATGTGTTCATGTTTATGTTTGTTTTGCTTATTAAAATGTTTGGGTTACTGGATTCTGTACTGCCCTCAGAATTAAGGTGTTATTTAAGAGAATATGTTGCTAATTTCACTTATTGCACATTTCATTATGGCTTCATAAAATGTTTTTCAGTACTTTTGTCTTTTTATATTTACAAAGTAAGTATCTAAGTCCAGGCATATTATTAATTTTGAGGAATGATACACAAGAATTTACAAAGAAATTTTATAACTACCTTAAGAGTAAATAATGTGATTAGTTTCAAATTTATGCTGTCATTTTTAATTGAAATAAGAGCAAGAGGACTCTGAAAATGTGCATTTTCTTTTTGAGATTCTAATCTTAGTTATGGGAATTCTTCCAAAGGAAAATAAAATGGTGTTATTAATTTCCTGATGTTTCCACTTAACATAAGAATGAATGTTGGGGAATTCCAAAATGGCGGTGGAGTGAATGGAAGCTACACAGACCATCTCCCAGAACCAAACTGAAATTACAACTAAAATAAAGACAAATCATCAGGAAAAAGCAACAGAAAAGCAACTTGCAAGGACCATATAACCAGGGACACTGAATTGATCCTGGTAGGATTGCAGAGGTACGAGAGGGGGGCTGGGAGCCCACGGACAGCAGCGGTCTTAGCTGTGAGTAGCAAGCTCGGGGTTAAATTCCCAAGCCTGCTCCACAGCACAGAGGGCAGGAACAGCATGCTAAAATAGCCACAGTCACTCAACCTGGGCTCTGGCAGAGGGAGGGCAGACTGGACTAGAACTGTGTGGGGATACTCAGGACTTGGAGGGCACTCAGAGCTTTTGCTAAGTTGCAGCCATGCAGGACAGTAACCATCTGACTTCTTCCAGGGCTCTGGGGAGAAGCCTTGGCCCCTCCTTTGGAGATAAACCCAACCCAGGTGGGCCATTGAAATGCAAATTGAGGCTCATTATCAGTCAGCATCTGCCCCACCTTCCGGAAACGTGCTTACATTGAACACCTGAGGGAAGTTTTCATTCAACTGAGAACCCAAGGCACTTCAAGTAACCTCAACTAATAGGCTCCAGACAAAAAGCTAGAGGTTAACTGAACCATTCGAAACTAAGAATTGACAGTGGTGTTTAACGTGGGTCCTCCCACGCTCATCCAAACCCAGTAGAGGGAGCCACAAACAGCAGAACACCAACATCCAGAGGGAAAATTTGGCAGGCTCCAAAACACACTGAGATAGCCAAAATGGTGAAACAAAGAAACAAATTCCAAATGAAAGAACAAGAGACCTCTACCAAATATGAGATAAATGAAATGCAGTTAAGCAAGTTATCAGAGCTAGAATTCAGAGCCATGATCATGAGGAAGCTCAACAGCATGAGTAAGGACATCAACACCATGAGTAAAGACATAGAAACATTGAAAATCAACCAATTGGAAATCAAGAAGCACCAAGAAGAAATGAAGAATGACATAGCAGAAATGAAGAACACATTGGAAGGACTAACCAGCAGAGTAGAGGAAGCTGAGGACCAGATCAGTGAATTAGAAGACAGGGTAGAAAAAAATCAACCAATCAGAAAACTAAAAGGAAAAAATAATTTAAAAACAGGAAGACAGCATAAGAGAACTGTGGGACAACTCGACACGTAATAATATTCGCATCATAGGATTCCCCGAAGAAGAAGAAAATTAGCAAGGGTTAGAGAATATATTTGAAGAAATAGTGACAGAAAACTTCCCTAATTTGGTGAAGTAAGAAAGCATTCAAGTTCAAAAAGCACAGAGAGCCCCAAGTAAGAAGAACTCAAACAGGCCCACACCAAGATACATAGTAATTAAAATGCCAAAAAGTAAACACAAAGAGAGAATCCTAAAGGCAGCAAGAGAAAAGCAACAGGTAACCTACAAAGGAACCCCCATAAGGCTATCAGCTGACTTCTCAACAGAAACACAACAGGCCACAAGGGAATGGCACGAAGTAATCAAGGTCATGAAAAACAAGGATCTGAATCCAAGAATACTCTACCCAGCAAGGCTATCATTCAAAATAGAAAGACAAATAAAGAGCTTCCCAGACAAAAAAAAAAAAAAAAAAAAAGCTAAGGGAATACATTAGCAGCAAACCAGCACTGCAAGAAATGTTAAAAGGATTGCTGTAATTAATAGAAGAAATAGGAAGGAAAATATAACCACAATAAACAAAAATGGCAATAAATAAGTACATATCAATAATCACCTTAAATGTAAATGGGTTGAACACTCCGATCAAAAGACACAGAGTAGCTGATTGGATAAGAAAGCATGACTCATATATATGTTGTTTACAAGAGACCCACCTCACAACAAAAGACTTACATAGGTTGAAAGTGAAGGGATGGAAAGAAGTCTTCCAAGCAAATGGAAAGGAAATAAAAGCTGGGGTAGTAATACTCATATCTGATAAAATAGATCTCAAAACGAAGGCCATAACTATAGACAAAGAAGGTCACTACATAATATTGAAAGGATCTATCCAACAGGAAGATATAACTTTGGTAAACATATATGCACCCAATATAGGAGCACCAAAATATATTAAAAATCTTCTGGAGGACTTCAAAGGAGAAATCGACAGCAATACAATCATAGCAGAGGACTTCAACACTGTGCTGACATCACAGGATAGATCCTCCAGACAAAAAATTAACAAGGAAAAACAGAGACTCTAAATGAAGTACTAGACAAAATGGATTTAATAGATATCTACAGAGAATTACACCCCAAAACTACAGAATTCACATTCTTCTCAAGTGCACATGGGACATTCTCAAAGATGGACCACATGTTAGGACACAAACTAAGTCTCTACAAGTTCAAGAAGACTGAAATCATATCAAGCATCTTCTCAGATCACAATGGCATGAAACTAGAAATCAATTGCAACAAGAACATGGAAAGACATTTGAACACATGGAAGCTAAATAGCATGTTATTAAACAATGAATGGGTTACTGAGGAGATCAAGGAAGAATTTAAAAACTTCCTGGAAATGAATAAAAATGAACACACAACAACACCAAATCTATGGGATGCAGCAAAAGCAGCTCTGAGAGGGAAGTTCATAGCACTACAGGTCTACCTCAAGAAACAAGAAAAATTTCTAATAAACTATGTAACCTCACTACTTAAAGAACTAGAAAGCAAACAGAAAGAAAACCCCAGAGCAAGTAGAAGGAAGGAAATAGTAAAGATCAGAGCAGAAATAAATGACATAGAGACCAAAAAAACAATTGAAAGGATTCTCAAACAAAGAGCTGGTTCTTCGAAAAGATAAACAAGATTGATGGACCCTTAGCTAGACTCACCAAGAAACAAAGAGAGAGAACCCAAATACACAAAATCAGAAATGAAAGAGGAGAACTAACAATTGACACCACAGTAATACAAAGGATCGTTAACAAATACTATGAACATTTATATGGCAACAAATTCAACAATGTATGTGAAATGTACAAATTTCTAGAAACACATAGTCTCCCAAAACTGGACTGGGAAGAGATAGAAAACTTGAATAGACTAATAACAACTAAGGAAATTGAAGATGTAATCAAGACTCTCCCAGCAAACAAAAGCCCAGGCCAGGATGGCTTCACGGGGGAGTTTTACCGAACATTCAAAGAAGGACTAACACCCATTCTCCTCAAATTATTTCAAAAAATTCAAGAAGAAGGAAGACTTCCAAACTCGTTTTATAAGGCCAGCATAACTCTAATTCCAAAACCAAAAAAAGATACTACAAAGAAAGAAAACTACAGGCTAATATCCCTGATGAACTTAGATGCCAAAATCCTTAACAAAATACTAGCAAATCGGATCCAGCAACACATCAAAAAAATGATTCACCATGACCAAGTGGGATTCATCCCAGGGATGCAAGGCTGGTACAATATTCGCAAATCAATAAATTTGATACACCACATAAACAAAATGAAAGATAAAAACCACATGATCCTATCAATAGACGCTGAAAAAGCATTCAACAAAATCCAGCACCCATTTCTGATAAAAACACTCAGCAATGTGGGAATGGCGGGATCATATCTTGACATAATAAAGGCCATATATGAAAGACCTACAGCCAACATCATACTCAATGGACAAAAACTGAAGACATTTCCCTAAGAACAGGAACAAGACAGGGATGCCCACTTTCACCACTCTTATTTAACGTAGTACTGAAAGTCTTAGCCACAGCAATCAGACATGAAGAAAAAATAAAAGGGATCAAAATTGCAAAGGAGGAAGTGAAACTGTCATTATTTGCAGATGACATGATATTATACATAGAAAACCCTAAAGATTCCACCAAAAATTTACTAGACTTAATAAATGAATTTCGCAAAGTAGCAGGATACCAAAATAACATCAAGAAATCAACGTCATTCTTTTTTTTTTTTTTTTTTTTTTTTTAGAGAGAGAGAAACATCGATGGGGCCGGGGACAAACTGCAACCGAGGTACGTGCCCTTAGCGGGAACCGAACCCGGGACTCTCCAGTCCACAGGTTGATGCTCTAACCGCCGAGCCAAACCAGCCAGGGCAAATCAACGTCATTCTTATACACCAATGATGAACTCACAGTAAGAGAAATAAAAAATAAATCCCATTTATCATCATGGCAAAAAAATTGAGATACCTAGGAATAAACTTATCCAAAGAAGTAAAAGACCTATTTGCAGAAAACTACAGGACATTGAAAAAAGAAATAGAGGAAGATATAAAGAAGTGGAAGCACATACCTTGTTCATGTATTGGAAGAATTAACATCACTAAAATGTCCATACTACCCAAAGCAATCTATAGATTCAATGCAATCCCCATCAAAATACCAGCGACATATTTCACAGAACTAGAAAAAATACTTCAAAAGTTCATATGTAACCAAAAAATGACCCCGAATAGCCCCAGCAATATTGAAAAAGAAGGACAAAGTAGGTGGGATAACAATACCAGATATCAGGTTATACTACAAAGCTACTGTAATCAGAACAGCCTGGTACTGGCACAAGAACAAGCATATAGACAAGTGGAATAGAACAGAGAATCCGGAAATTGACCCAAGACATTATGCTCAATTAATATTTGACAAAGGTGGCAAGAGCATACAATGGAGTTAAGACAGCCTTTTTAATAAATGGTGTTGGGAAAATGGTACAGCTACGTGCAAAAAAATGAAACTAGACCATCAACTTATACCATACACAAGAATAAACTCAAAATGGATAAAAGACTTAAAAGTGACTCGTGAATCCATAAAAATCCTAGAAGAAAATGTAGGCAACAAAATTTCGGACATCATACGCAGCAGAATTTTCACTGATACATCTCCTAAGGCAAGAGAAACAAAGGAAAAAATGAACACATGGAACTACATCAAACTAAAAAGCTTCTGCACAGCAAAAGAAACAACCATCAAAATGGAAAGGCAACCCACTGTATGGGAAAGCATAATTGCCAATGATAAATCAGATAAGAGGTTAATTTCCAAAATATATAGAGTGCTTATACAACTCAACAAAAAGAAGACAAAGAACCCAATTAAAAAATGGGCATAGGAACTAAATAGACACCTCTCCAAACAGGACATACAAATGGCTAAGAGATATATGAAGAAATGCTCAACGTCACTAATCATCAGACAGCATTAAAAGAACAATGAGGTATCACCTCACACTTGTCAGAATGGCCTCCATCAACAAAGCATCAAACAACAAGTGTTGGTGAGGGTGCGGAGAAAAGGGGACTCTAGTACACTGCTGGTGGGAATGCAGACTGGTGCAGCCACTATGGAAAACACTATGGTGTTACCTCAAAAAATTAAAAATTGAATTGCCATTTGACCCAGTGATCTCACTTCTAGGAATATACCCTAAGAAGCCTGAAACACCAATCAGAAAGAATATATGTACCCTCAGGTTCATAGCAGCACTATTTACATTAGCTAATATCTGGAAACAGCCCAAGTGTCCCTCAGTAGACGAATGGATAAAAAAGCAGTGGTACATATACACAATGGAGTACTATGCAGCTGTAAGAAAGAAAGATCTCTTATCCTTTGAGACGACATATAGGGACCTGGAGAGTGTTATCTTAAGTGAAACAAGCCAAGCAGAGAAAGACAAATATCACATGATCTCACTTATTTGTGGAATATAATGTACATAACAGTCTGAGGAACAGGGTAGACCCAGAGACGTGGAAGTAGGGTACAGACTGACAACCCTCAGAAGAGGTGGTGGGGGGGAGGGAAGAGATAAACCACAGACTTATATGCATGTACACATAACCAATGGACATGGACAACAAAGCTGGGATGGGTGGGGGGATGGGGAGGAAGGTGTCAATGGGGAAAAAGGAGAAACATCTGTAACAAAAATAAATTAATTAAAAAAAAACTGGGGAAAAAAAAGAATGACCTTTGGTCTAAATAAAATATTTCAATGTGCTAATTCTAACTAAATGTACTAATTTATGGCATTTAAACTGGTAGTAGTAGAATCAAAATATACCAGTGTTGCAATATGCCCCTTTTCTAGACAAATGGCCAAAATTCACATACGTTTTTGTCTGAGACATGACCAGCATTTTCCAATATACTGTATGTCCATCCACTGTTGATGGGGATTAGGTGAAAAAAGGGCTTGAGTGGTCAAATACATTGGAAAATGCTAACTTATCCAAAATTTTCCCTACTGCAAAATTTCTCAGGGTCTTTATATACTAATGTAGGTTATGAATCTCTAAAATGGGATATTGATTCTCTAATATTTGACCACGGAACTTGTCACTGATAAACACTAGTATTTTCATGCAATACACTTTGGGAAACACTATTGGTAAATAACAAAACAGTTTTCCAAAGGCAAGGTTGTCTGGCATTTGGAAGCAGTTTCCTCAGGCAAGCATAAATAGACCCCAGTAGGAGACTTGGTGATGTCAAGCTGGAGACAGTTCTTGCAGGAAAATGAGAAAAAAAAATTCTCACCAGGAAGCTGGGGCAAAACAAATGCAGAAGATATGGGGAGCAGGTAGTGAGAAGAATTCACTAGTGACTCTTCTACAGATTTGAAAGTATGGCTATCCCTTAGGACCAAAGCAGGTCAAAGTGAGCTTTAGATGGCAAACGAAGAAGAGCAATTTCATATTATAAGAAACATGTCCCTTCTCCTTTGAGTTGCACAACCATGCAGTTGTAGTGCTCTCTCCCTCTCATCAATGTCATTTTGGGCCTCATGAGCACTTTCTCATACTCACTGGGGGCTTTGGCACCTGGCTCCCAGTGTTCCACTTCATCAAAAGTTCCACATTCACCCTATATGACATCAATGTAAATGTAGATAACATATCCAACCTCTAGCCTCTCAGTTCTTTACTCTCTTCATCTACAAAGATCACCTCCAGATACCTTTGGTGAACCTCAAAATTTTTACTCCCCTGGAACAGTTCAACTCTGGTATCTTAAGTTCAAATGGCCTATTTTCTGGTCACTAGCTTTCTCAGCCTGCTACTCTCACTTTTCAGCACTCAGAAAAAATGTAGAGGAGTCAGAAGACTGAAAGTTCCTAGAAGTCTATTAGGTCACTTTTGCCTTTCATCTTAGATATGGCAGTTACTGACTTCAATCACACTTTTGCCAATGTCCTTAACTTCTGTGCCTCCTTTTCAATCCATTTCTCCTATTTGGCAAACTCCCAAACCCTGATCAATATGGCGGAACCATATGGGGTGGTGCCAATACATATTTATGCTGTCCAACCATACCTATGTCTCCACCCTGCCTAATAACTGTTTTACATGTCCTACTTAATTTTCTCTCCTAATTCCTCAATATAGCTCACTTAATCCTTTTACCTGTTTTCTCAAGCTTGACCTTACTACCTTTCAGAATATTGCTCTTCCCTAACTCCTGTTCAACTGCTACTGTCCAGATACACTGAACTACACTGTTTTCAGAAGATATCATGGACCCTCCTGTCACAATATTTCACACATGCTGTTTCTTCTTCCTGTAATGCCTTTCTCCTCATGGTTGAAACTTACCTGTCCTGCAAGGTGGGTGCTGGAAATATCAGGGAACACAGTGTAAAGTGGAACCTCGGTTCTCAAACTTAATTCATTCTGGAAGGCTGTTCGAGAAGTGATTTGTTCGAAAACCAAATCATTATATTTCTTAATAGAAATAATGTAATTGGATTAATCCATTCTAGACCCCCAAATGATTTCCTGTTTTAACTTTTTTCAATTGCCTGTGATCATTATTTAGTGAGCACTTTCACACCTTTAGCAACATCAGCATTCTTGATGGCCTCTTTATGTTTTAAAATTGTGCTAATCATTGATTTTGCCATGCCATACTTTGTAGCCAGATCAGACATGAACACTTCTATCACACTTTGCAATTATTTATGTTTTAGGTTCTATCGTTGTTCTCACAACTTTCATTTTTCACTTTGCTGTTATCACTAACCTCCTTAGGACCCATAGTGACTTACTGTACATATTTAATAATAATAAGCAACAACAAACAAAGAACTAGAAAATATTTACAACACAATTTCCTGAGATGTTAACAACACGAGATGTGAGTTGGGGACTGACTGTCCTAAACTATTCTGTGCTGTAATGTAGAGGCCCAAGAGTGAACAGGAATGGTCCCTACTTTCAAAGAGGGTCTAGAAGTCTGTGCACAGAGATGTTTGGGTTTTGAGGAAATCAGGATGCAAGGTGATGCCTGAGATGATGAGAGCACCTAAGCCTGAGGATGGGGAGTCAGGTAAAGCATAAAGCCATTAAACAAACACTTTTAAAGAAAAGAGTGACTCAAAGCTAAAATGATGTAGAAGAGCCTACTAGGATCCTCCAACTTTACCTAGCTAATTTTTAATTACCCTTCAAGATTCAACTCAAAGACCTCTCCTAGCCTCCCATGGGTAGAATCAGTGCCCTTCCTCAGGGCTATCCCACCCTCTTCACATACATCCACTAACCTCACTCACTGCATTGTAATTAAATATTGACATGTTAAACTTTGTATCTAAGGTGTGAGTTTTCTGAGGGCAAAGAATGAGCCTTACATTTATATCTATATCCATGTGTCTAATTCTTCAAGACCATCCCCAGATGCAATGATTTGCTCAGACTCACAGGACTCAACAAATTGTTGCACTCACAGCTGTGATTTATTACAATAAAAGACACAAAGCAAAATCAGCATAAGGAGAAAGCACAAGGGAGCAAGTCCACGGGGAAACCAGGAGCAAGCTTCCCAGGGAAGTTACACAAAACACACTTAATTCCCCCCAAAACAAGTATGAGCTACTAGGAAAGCTCATTAGACTAAGTGCCCAGGTTTCTTCTTTGGGTCAGTCCTGTAGACACTCTCTGCCAAGCACATATCAAAATTCCTGAATCCCCAAATTCAGCATAAACCATATTGTTAGTATAAACAGTTTAGGCACAATGAGACATCTTATCATTTAGGAAATGGTAGGAACCGTCCTGAAATCCAAATTTCCAGATGCCAACCAGGGACCAACTTATAAGCAGGCCTTTCAAAGGATAGCAGTCAGACCTGCCATGTTAACTCTTTTCCACACTGTCTATAATACTTACTACTGATCTTATCACCTATTCCAGACTTCGGGTGAGGAAAAAAAAAACAATATGTACCTCACAGGGTTATTATGCCTCACCCTAGGATATGTTCTTATTGATTTCAGAGAGAGAAGAAGAGAGGGAGAGAGAGAGAGAGAGAAACATCGACAAGCTGCCCTCCAAAAACACCCCCACCGGGGATGGAATCCACAACCTGGGTATGTGCCCTGATGGGGAATCAAACCCATGACCTTTCGGTGTGCTGAGTCACACCGACCAGGGAAAGGTACATATTCTTATTAGCCTCACACTGCAGATGGACAAACTGAGACTTAGGGGGATTAAGTAACTTTCTCAAGCCCAAACACCTAATAAGTGGTAAAGCTGGGATTGAAACTCACTTCTGCTCACCTACAAAACCCAAGCTCTTAACAACAGCACCTTTGAGAAGTTGATGTGAAAGTAGAAGAGGACAACCAAAGCAGCAAAGCAGCAGGATTTTGCCACATGGTCCCTCACTCTCAACCCAGTGGCTCTTTCTGCACTATGGACAAATGGTCCTCCTTGGAGCCTTTATACCTGCTCTTCTGCCTGGACCACTCTTCTACCTCAAGCTTCCATCTCTAACTTCCTTCAGGCCTTTGCTGAAATTCTATCTTCTGTGTGTGGTCTTCCCTTACCATTCTATATAAATTGGCACCCTTTCCCCCACTGCACACCCCTGGACCGTGTTGCTTTTCTATACAATCGGCTCTCATTTATCACGGTTAATCAGTTCCAGACTCTACCGCGATAAATTAATTTCTGCGAAGTAGGATTCTTTATTCATATACAGTCGTCCCTCGCCCCTTTGCGCTTCGACTTTCGCGGCTTCACTCTATCACGGTTTTTTCAAATATAGTATAGTATATTCAAATATTTCAAATATAGTATAGTGTTTGAAAAAACCGTGATAGAGTGAAGCCGCAAAAGTTGAAGGACGAAGTGGTGAGGGACGACTATATTTACATGTTGGTTTCTTTACTATCTCCCACTCACCCCCAACATCAACCCCATGCCCACACTAGAATGTAAATTACACAAGGGCAAGGATTTTTTTGTCTGTTTTATTCCCCGACTTATTCTCAGAACCCAAGACAATGCCTGTTACTTAGGTAGCAAATGCTCAATAATTATTTGTGCAATGAATAGTAACTGCATCGATCTTTTCAAAATGTAAGTGCAAATAGGATCATATTTCCCCAGACTTAAAATTCTTTAATGACTTCCCATTGCTTTACCAAAAGGTCCAACTACTCTCTAGCTCTGCTGGAGCCCTGCGGGACTTCTCTGTATTTACTGTTTCTTTCCTTGATGGGCCTTCACATGTGCTGACTGTCCACCTACAATAATCTCCTCTTTTAATCATATACTAACCCCTCTACATCCATCCCATTCCAGTTGAAAAGCCACTTTCATGTAAAAGCCAACTCAGAACCCATAGACTAGGACAAGTATCTTGATTTTGTGTATCTTCTTCCCAGCCTTTTCCCACTCCCCTTTAACTTATTTGTATTTAGCTCTTCAATGTTCTGTTTCCTCTAATAAACCATGAAGATGCAGACCATATCAATCTTATTCAGGTACATAGTACGTACTGAGTAAATATTGCTTAAATGACTGCTAAAAGCAAGTGCCTAATAATGTAACTCAAATCACATTAACTTCTGTAAATGTAAGGTCATAAGTTTGGTGCACCCTGGGACCAACATACTGATTAGTCTGAGGGCCAGAAAAAGAGTTCCCTGGTGATCAGGCCGAATTAAGATTTTATAAGGCTCAAGCACTCAAAGGACAGGTACTGCTTGAGGAGCCCCCAGGCTAAGATAGACCACTTCATTCCTTCTGTGAGATCTAAATCGGTGCTATAAACACCAGTTCTTCACAAGTGCAACTGTCACCTGAATATGAAGACAGATCATTTCCAAAACAATTACAATAAAAGTGTTTCACCACATTTTTCTAAGTTGCAAGCAATGGCTGAGATGTTTATTGTCAATATTTTAGTTGTCAAGTGAAAAAATAGCAGATAATCAGCTATAGGTTCTGCAGGTAAAAATGACATCCAACAAAAAGAGAATGATAAAAATATCACCACATAAAAACATCATAAATGACATCACAGACAATAAAAATAGACAAAGTGTAACTTCCAGAGAATGACAAACTACTCTCTCCAAGAAAACTTTAAGTACATGGTTCTTCAAAATCTGCTGCTAAATAATAAGTCTCTCTAATTCTTAACAAATTGATGGAAGAATTGGTATTTGGCTTTTAGGAATAGTGCAACAGTTAATACAGAAGACTTGGGCACCAGTCTGGCTGGGTTCAATTCCTGGTTTGGACATTTCAAGTCACGTGACCTTGAGCAAGTAGCGTTTCTTCTCTGAGTCGTGGTTTCCTCTTTTATAGAATTAAATAAAATAATACCTCCCACAGAAGTTTTATGAGGATTCAGTGCTCTAATATATGGGGAAAAAAAAACAACAACAACAGAATAAGCACTCATCAAATGTTGGTGACTTCATTGAGGTACTGGTGGCTATCATCATTCAAAGGTAATATGAGCTAAAAACTAAAGAGATATTGGCAAGTAGAGATCCTGATAGACTTCCTTTAATGAAAAGAAGAATGTCTGGGCATTGGGAGAATCATCTAAGGGCATTCAAAATAAAAATATTATAACAACACACTGCTGAAGATAGGGCTCCACAATGCAAACACTACATTCCCTCTAAGTCTAATAAGCAGAATAAGCAATAAAAGGAACTCCTGAGATTAAAAGGCCAACAGGAAATTTCTTGCCTCTAAGAAACATGCCATGAAGACTTTGAAAAGAAATCCAGGAGTCTGTAAGCACATTTATGCTTTGGATATTTATTTGGTAGTCTGAGTGGCTGATTCCACATGCCCAAGATAATAGGCCCAGTCATTTAGAACTGTTGCCACAGTCCATCAGAAAACCTGGAGACAAAAAGCTGCTTCTCTCTTAACCATTGCCTGAGAGTCTTTCCTTTTGGGGGGAGGGGCAGTTCACTTCCACAACCTATGAGAACAAAGTCTTGAGACTAACTCTGTCCAGATTACCCCTCAAGGCCAGGACCAAACTGGAATTACAACTAAAATAAAGACAAATCGTCAGGAAAAAGCAACAGAAAAGAGGCTCCCGAGGACCATACAACCATGGACACTGAATCGATGCTGGTAGGATTGCGGAGGCGCGAGAGGGGGACTGGGAGCCCACGGAGAGCAGCGGCCTTATCTGTGAGCAGCGCCCACCCTCGGGGTTAAAGTCACAAGCCAGGTCCACAGCACAGAGGGCCAGGACAGAGCGCTAAAATAGCCACAGCAACTCACCTTGGGCTCCGGCACAGGGAGGGCAGACTGGACTGGAACTGTGGGGGGACCCTCGGGATTTGGAGGGCGCTCAGAGCTTTTGCTGAGTTGCGGCCACGCAGGACTGTGGCCTGGCCTTCTTACTCCATCCAAGGGCTCTGGAGAGAGGTGGCAGCCCCTCCCTCGGAGATTCAGCCACACCCTAGTGGCCCATTGAAATGCAAACTGAGGCTCATTAACTACTAGCATCTGCCCTACCCTCTGGAAATCCTCTCATTCTGAACACCTGAGGGAAGTTTTCATTCAACTGAAAACCCAAGGCTCTTCAAGCAGCCAGGACAAATAGTCTCTAGGCAAAAAGCTAGAGGATAACTTAACTTTTGCTGGGCTTGCAAATATACCCTGGAAAGAAAGACCCAATGGTGGTGTTTAAAGTGGGTCCTCACACGCTCATCCAAACCCAGTAGAGGGAGCCACAAAAAATAGAACACCAACATCCACAGGAAAATTTGGCAGGCTCCAAGCACCACAGAGATAGCCAAAATGGTGAAACAAAGAAACAGATCCCAAATGAAAGAACAAGAGACCTCTACCGAAGATGAGATAAATGAAACGGAGTTAAGCAAGTTAACAGAGCTAGAATTCAGAGCCATGATCTTCAGGAAGCTCAACAGCATGAGTAAGGACATCAACACCTTGAGTAAAGACATCAACACCATGACCAAAGACATAGAAACACTGAAAACCAACCAAGTGGAAATGAAAAACAGCAAGAAGAAATGAAGAATGACATAGCAGAAATGAAGAACACATTGGAAGAACTAAACAGCAGAGTGGAGGAAACGGAGGACCGGATCAGTGAATTAGAAAACAGGGTAGAAAAAATCAACCAATCAGAAAACCAAAAGGAAAAAACAATGAAAAAACAGGAAGACAGCTTAAGAGAACTGTGGGACAACTGGAAACGAAATAATATTCGCATCATTGGAGTCCCTGAAGAAGAAGAAAATGAGCAAGGGTTAGAGAATTTATTTGAAGAAATAGTGACAGAAAACGTCCCTAATTTGGTGAAGAAAGAAGGCATTCAACATCAAGAAGCACAGAGAGTCCCAAGTAAGAAGAACCCAAACAGGCCCACACCAAGACACATAGTAATTAAAATGCCAAAAATTAAAGACAAAGAGAAAATCCTAAAGGTAGCAAGAGATAAGCAACAGGTTACCTACAAAGGAACCCCCATAAGGCTATCATCTGACTTCTCAACAGAAACACTACAGGCCAGAAAGGAATGGCATGAAATAATCAAGGTCATGAAAAACAAGGATCTGAATCCAAGGCTACTCTACCCAGCAAGGCTGTCATTCAAAATAGAAGGTCAAAAAAAGAGCTTCTAAGACAAAAAAAAAAAAAAAAAAAAAGGCTAAGGGAATACATTAGCACCAAACAAGCACTGCAAGAAATGTTAAAAGGACTGCTGTAATTAGTAGAAGAAATAGGAAGGAAAATAGAACTACACTAAACAAAAATGGCAATAAATAAGTACATATCAATAATCACCTGAAATGTAAATGGATTGAATGCTCCGATAAAAAGGCAGAGAGTAGCTGATTGGATAAGAAAGCATGACCCATATATATGTTGTTTACAAGAGACCCACCTCACAACAAAAGACTCACATAGGTTGAAAGTGAAGGGATGGAAAAAAGTCTTCCAAGCAAAAGGAAAGAAAAAAAAGCTGGGGTGGCAATACTCATATTTGATAAATAGATTTTAAAATGAAAGCCATAACTAGAGAAAAAGAAGGCCACTACATAATATTGAAAGGGTCAATCCAACAGGAAGATATAACCTTGGTAAACATATATGCACCCAATATGGGAGCACAAAAATATATTAAAAACCTTCTGGAGGACTTCAAAGGAGAAATCAACAGCAATACAATCATAGCAGGGGACTTCAACACCCCGCTGATATCACTGGTTAGATCCTCTAGACAAAAAATCAACAAAGAAACAGAGACCCTAAATGAAGCACTAGACCAAACGGACTTAATAGATATCTACAGAGAATTACACGCCAAAACTACAGCATCCACATTCTTCTCAAGTGCACATGGGACATTCTCAAAGATAGACTACATGTTAGGACACAAACTAAGTCTCTACAAGCTCAAGAAGATTGGAATCATCTCAAGCATCTTCTCAGATCACAATGGCATGAAACTAGAAATCAATTGCAATGAGAACACGCAAAGACATTTTAACATATGGAGGCTAAATAGCATGTTATTGCACAATGAATGAGTTACCGAGGAGATCAAGGAAGAAATTAAAAACTTCCTGGAAACGAATAAAAATGAACACACAACAACACCAAATCTATGTGATGCAGCGAAAGCAGTTCTGAGAGGGAAGTTCATAGCACTACAGGCCTACCTCAAGAAAGAAGAAAAATTTCTACTTGACTATCTAACCTCACAACGTAAAGAACTAGAAAGCAAACAAAAAGAAAACCCCAGAGCAAGTAGAAAGAAGGAAACACTAAAGATCAGAGCAGAAATGACTGATATAGAGACCAGAAAAACAATTCAAAGGATCAATGAAACAAAGACCTGGTTTTTTGAAAAGATAAACAAGATTGATAGACCTTTAGCTAGACTCACCAAGAAACAAAGAGAGAGAACCCAAATACACAAAATCAGAAATGAAAGAGGAGAAGTAACTACTGACACCACAGAAATACAAAGGATCGTTAGCAAATACTATGAACATTTATATGGCAACAAATTCGACAATCTAAGTGAAATGGACAAATTTCTAAAAACACATAGTCTCCCAAAACTGGACCAGAAAGAGACAGAAAATTTGAACAGACAAATAACAGCTAAGGAAATTGAAGATGTAATCAAGACTCTCCCAGCAAACAAAAGCCCAGGCCCGGATGGCTTCACGGGGGAGTTTTACCGAACATTCAAAGAATAACTAACACCCACTCTCCTCAAACTATTTCTAAAAATTCAAGAAGAAGGAAGACTTCCAAACTCATTTTATGAGGCCAGAATAATCCTAATTCCAAAACCAGAAAAAGACACTACAAAGAAAGAAAACTACAGGCCAATATCCCTGATGAATGTACATGCCAAAATCCTGAACAAAATACTAGCAAATCGGATCCAGCAATACATCAAAAAAATTATTCACCATGACCAAGTGGGATTCATCCCAAGGATGCAAGGCGGGTACAATATTCGCAAATCAATAAATGTGATACACCACATAAACAAAATGAAAGATAAAAACCACATGATCCTATCAATAGACGCTGAAAAAGCATTCGACAAAGTCCAGCACCCGTTTCTGATAAAAACGCTCAGCAATTTGGGAATAGAGGGATCATATCTTGATATAATAAAGGCCATATATGAAAGATCTACAGCCAACATCATACTCAATGGACAAAAACTAAAAACATTTCCCTTAAGAACAGGAACAAGACAGGGATGCCCACTTTTGCCACTCTTATTTAACATAGTACTGGAAGTCTTAGCCACAGCAATCAGACATGAAGAAAAAATAAAAGGAATCCAAATTGGAAAGGAGGAAGTAAAACTGTCATTATTCACAGACGACATGATATTATATATAGAAAACCCTAAAGACTCCATCAAAAATCTACTAGACTTAATAAATGAATTTGGCAAAGTAGCAGGATACAAAATTAACGTCAAGAAATCGACGGCATTCTTATACACCAATGATGAACTCACAGAAAGAGAAACTATAAAAACAATTCCATTTACCATCGCGGCAAAAAAATTAAGATACCTAGGAATAAACTTAACCAAAGAAGTAAAGGACCTATTTACAGAAAACTACAGGACATAGAAAAAAGAAATAGAGGAAGATATAAAAAAGTGGAAGCTCATACCTTGTTCATGGATTGGAAGAATTAACATCATTAAAATGTCCATATTACCCAAAGCAATCTATAGATTCAATGCAATCCCCATCAAAATACCAGTGACATATTTCACAGAACTAGAACAAATATTTCAAAAGTTCATATGGAACCAAAAAAGACCCCAAATAGCCACAGCAATCTTGAAAAAGAAGGACAAAGTAGGTGGGATCACAATACCGGATATCAGGTTATACTACAAAGCTACTGTAATCAGAACAGCCTGGTACTGACACAAGAACAGGCATATAGACCAGTGGAACAGAACAGAGAATCCTGAAATTGACCCAAGACATTATGCTCAATTAATATTTGACAAAGGTGGCAAGAGCATACAATGGAGTAAAGACAGCCTCTTTAATAAATGGTGTTGGGAAAATTGGACAGCTACATGCAAAAAAATGAAACTAGACCATCAACTTACACCATACACAAGAATAAAGTCAAAATGGATAAAAGACTTAAATGTGACTCGTGAATCCATAAAAATCCTAGAAGAAAATGTAGGCAACAAAATTTCGGACATCATACACAGCAGAATCTTCACTGATACATCTGCTCAGGTAACAGAAACAAAGGGAAAAATGAACACATGGGACCACATCAAACTCAAAAGCTTCTGCACAGCAAAAGAAACAACCATCAAAACAGATAGGGAACCCACTCTATGGGAGAGCATAATTGCCAATGATACATCAGATAAGGGGTTAATTTCCAAAATATATAGAGTGCTCATACAACTCAACAAACGGAAGACAAAGAACCCAATTAAAAAATGGGAAGAGGAACTAAATAGACACCTCTCCAAAAACGACATACAAATGGCTAAGAGACATATGAAGAAATGCTCAACATTACTAATCATCAGAGAGATGCAAATTAAAACAACAATGAGGTATCACCTCACACCTGTCAGAATGGCCGCCATCAACAAATCATCAAACAACAAGTGTTGGCGAGGGTGTGGAGAAAAGGGGACTCTAGTACACTGCTGGTGGGAATGCAGACTGGTGCAGCCACTGTGGAAAACAATATGGTGTTACCTCAAAAAATTAAAAATTGAATTGCCATTTGACCCAGTGATCCCACTTCTAGGAATATACCCTAAGAAGCCTGAAACAGTAACCAGAAAGAATACATGTACCCCCATGTTCATAGCAGCACTATTTACAATAGCTAAGATCTGGAAACAGCCCAAGTGCCCATCAGTGGATGAATGGATAAAAAAGCAGTGGTACATATACACAATGGAGTACTATGCAGCTGTAAGAAAGAAAGATCTTTTATCCTTTGAGACGACATGGAGGGACCTGTAGAGTATTATCCTAAGTGAACCAAGCCAAGCAGAGAAAGACAACTATCACATGATCTCACTATGGAATATAATGAACATAACAGTCTGAGGAACAGGGAAGACCCAGAGATGTGGCAGTAGGGTATAGACTGACACCCCTCAGAAGAGGGTGTGTGGGGGAGGGAAGAGATAAACCACAGAACTTATGCGCATGTATGCATAACTGATGGACATGGACAACAAAGCTGAGGATGGGGTGGGGGGATGGGGAGGAGGGTGTCAATCGGGATAAAAGGAGAAACATATGTAAGAAAAATAAATTAATAAGAAATAAAAATAAAATAAAAGAGCAAAATAAATGACCAGACCTTGAAATAAAGAATACTTTACAGGGAATCAATAGTAGAGTAGGTGAAGCCAAGAAGCAACCATCGATTTGGAATATAAGGAGGCAAAAAACACCCAATCAAAACAGCAAAAAGGAAAAAGAATCCAAAAAAATGAGGACAGTCTAAGGAGTCTTTGGGACAAGTTCAAGTGTACCAACATTCGCATCATGGGAGTGCCAGAAGAAGAGAGAGGGTGAGAAATTAAAAACCTATTTGAAAAAGTAATGACAGAAAACTTCCCTAACTTGGTGAAGGAAACAGACATATAAATTCAGGAAGCACAGAGAGTGCCAAACAAGATGAACCCAAAGAGGTCCACACCAAGACACATCATCATCAAAATGCAAAAAGTCAAAGACAAAGAGAGAATCGTAAAAGCCGCAAGCGAAAAGCAGTTAGTTACCTGCAACGGAGCTCACATAAGGCTGTCAGCCGATTTCTCAGAAGAAACTTTGCAGGCCAGAAAGGAATGTCAAGACATATTTAAAGTAATGAAAAGCAAGAACCTACAACCAAGATTACTCTATCCTGGAAAGCTGTCATTTAGAATCCATGGCCATATAAAGAGTTTCCCAGACAAGAAAAAGCTAAAGGAGTTGATCACCACCAAATCAGTATTATATGAAATGATGACGGTTCTTCTTGATAAAGAAGAATATAAAAAAATATGAACAATAAAATAGCAATAAATACATATCTATCAACAATAAAATCTACAAACAAAATGAGCAAGCAGAGCAGAAACAGACTCATAGATACAGAGAACTTTTTGTTGGTTGCCAGATGGGAGGGGGGTTGGGTGAAAAAGATGAAGGGATTAAGAAGTACAAATTGGTTGTTAGGCTGATCAACCTCAAACGGAAGCGGAGAGGTCAGGCGGGAAGAGAAACCAAAGAACTGCTATGCATATATACATAACCAATGGACACAGACAATAGTGTGGGGAAGGCAGGAGGGAGTGGGAGTGGGGAGGAGGGGGTCAAGGGAGAAAAAAAGGAGGGATATCTGTAATACATTCAACAATAAAGATAAGTTTAAAAAGGGGAAAAAATATAAACGAGGCTGAGTCCTGGTTCCTGAAAAAAAAAAGAAAAAGAAAATTGGGAGTGATGGGTATGTTCACTATCTTGTTCTGGTGATGGTTTCACAGTGTACATACATCAAAACTTATCAAACTATACTTTTGAAATATTTGCTATTTGTTTTATGTCGATGATATTTCAATAAAGCTGTTCAAACTAGGAAAAAGAAGGGAAAAATACTCCCATTATGATCTCAACCTCCCTTTCTTCCTCCTGTCCCTGAAAACCACACAACCTATATTCCAGCTATGTGTTACTAATATTGGTGCCCCAGCCTAACCCAGCCAAAGCACCTCTCTGTACCTCTTCTCTTGCTCATTCTTCAGCCTGAAATGTCTTCCCAACAATGCCTCCAGTCTTCCTCCCTCCTATTTCCCACTGGAGAAAATCCTCAAAATCCACATCAAATGTCACCAGCCTAAAAAGCCTTCCTGGATCTCAACATCCTCTCCAGGGAATATTAAGCTATTGTCTCTTCAATTTTTATGGGTCAGGAAAAATTCAGGTGAAAGCTGCTGGGGTACATCACCATCTGAATTTACTCAGATTGGCGTGTCTCTATTAATTTTCTTTGAATTAAGAAGATATATCAACATAAAGGGGGGGGGGCAAAGCAGCTTATAAGCAGATGAAGGCAGCCTATGATAAGAAGCCTTCTGTTACAGGGCCTGTGGGGAAAGCCCATCTCCATTGCCAGCTCCCCACCCCCCACCCCCCGACCACTACCACACATATAATACAAAGGACTCCATAAACCTACTCAGGGAACTTCCCAGGGGCGAAGGCCACACTTAGCCATCTATAATCCTCCAAGTGTCAGGCCCAGTCACAGGTACTCACAAAATATCTGTGCTGTAAGTGAGGCAGGATTTCCTCAGTAAGAGTCAGCTGCTTGATCTCTAATAGACATCTAAGAGCATCCATCTGTCCAGGTTGTACTAAGTCCTTATTTACAGAGTGTCTTAGTTTCTGGGGCTACTATAACAAAATATCACAAACTGGGTGGCTTAAAACAACCAAAATGTATTATCTCAGAGTTCTGGAAGCTAGAAGTCTGAAATCAAGCCATCAGCAGTGCCATGCTTCCTCCAAAGTTTCCTCTAGCTTCTCCTAGCTTCTGGTGGTTGCCAGCAATCCTTGGTGTTCCTTGGCTTGTAGCTGCAAAACTCGTCTCTTCTTCAGTCTTCACATGGTCCTGTATGTCTCTGTTTCTCTAAATCTCTTTTTCCTTATAAGGACACCAGTCATTGAATTTAGGGCCCACCCTAATTCTGTATGAGCTCATCTTAACTTCATTACATATGCATAGATTCTATTTCCAAATCAGGTCACATTCTGGTGTTCTGGGTATGCAGAGCATGTGTGAAAGTGCCTGGTACATAGTAGGCCCAGATCATGTGAACATCTTCCCTTCCTTCTGCAAATGTGGAAGAGTAGCAGAGTGATCCGTTGACAGCAGGATGCCTGGGCATATTCAAAAGACTTTCTACATACATAATTACCTCTCAAGCATGAGAGACTAGTAGGGAAATCAGACAACAGTGAATGATAACTGTTTTCCTTCTCAGCTCCTGCCTCCCTCCTACAACTACTTGGTCCTTGTATTTCCTTTTTCTCTCACCCCACACCCACATGGGCAGTTCCATATAGAACACACACCTGCCTATTCAGAGTAGAACTTCAAATGCTGTCCAGGAATCACCTCCTTACACTCAGGGGATATAATCCTAAAATTTCTTAGTGAAGGAGATAGATTTTCCCAGTGAGAGAATATGTTTGGTGTACACAGCTTACATAATAAATCATAAAGGGCATCTTTATCAAATGAATTAAAGGGAAAGAATGACTCTGAATATAATTATACTAAAAATGCCTTCCCAAGTCAGCTCCAATCCAGAATGCTGCAATGTAATTGGAAGTTCTAGTGTCAGCAGCCACTCGTTAAAAGAAGCCATGAGATATTATGGTAAAACATCACAAAGTCTTTGTTAAAAAACAGAAACAAATAAATATGGTACCTGCATCCTGAATACTGAAAGTCCAGCAAAGTTCAATAAAACTCACATTTGTGGACCTGCACTTGAGCTGTTGGCTCTAATGAGCGTGTGCCTAATGTCAATTTTGTTGTCAATGCATAATAAATAAGCATTGCCACTCCCTCAGAGGCCTGGATGTCTGGGAAGTATTTTGAGATTCATGAGGGCAGGTCAGGTAGTGTCCTGATCCCCCTGCCCAGAACACAGGGATTGGTCAGCCAATGAGGTGGCCAGCCTCAGAGTCCTGCTGTGATTTCCTTTTGTTCCCAATATAAAATCTTAAGTACAATTTTGAGTTATTCACAACATCATTTTTCTCAAAGGTAACCTGGACTTCTCCTGCAATGTTAAAAAGCCTTGCCTGGCCGGTGTGGCTCACTGGATTGAACATCGTCCCGTGGACTGAGAGGTCCCAGTTTGATTTCTGGTCAGGGCACATGCCTAGATTGTGGGCTCAGTCCCCAGTAGTGGTTGTGCAGGAGGCAGCCAATCAATGTTTCTCTTTCACATCAATGTTTCTATCTCTCTCTCCCTCTAAAAAATCAATAAAAACATATTTTTTTAAAAAGCATTCACAATGTTCTCTCTCATCGATGTTTCTATCTCTCTCTCCCTCTCCCTTCCACTCTAAAATCAATAAAGAAAAAAAATTGAAAAAAAAAAAAACTCATCAGTTAAAAAAAAAAAAAAGCCTTCACTTTTTCAGCTGTCAGTCTCAGTGATTTGGCAATGTATTTACAGAAACCCTATTATTACCCTTAAGGATTATTTTTCTTTCTCTACTTTTCTTCTATTGTTTATTCTTCCTCTAAGTCTTTCAGGATGTTCACACTGTCTCCTTTAAACTGTGATATTTAACATCATGAATTTGCACCATTTCAAAGGTTTTCCATTTCCAGGCTTATCAACATAGTACATACTATTGTAAAACATAAGATTAAAGATTTAAGAATTTAATTAAAAAGATAGAATTTACATCAAAAGAGGGACTACATGTTGTGGTACATTGAGAATCCTTTGTTAAATGGACACAGGGTCAATACACAAGGATTCAATCTTTACAAATATTGAAAATTTGAAGTGCTCAAACTTATAATGGCCACTAATGTTATATCTGGATAGTATGTTTGATGAAAAAGAGTCTAAGTTTAAAATATCCTAAGAATAGCAGTTGAGTATTTGGGTCAAAATTCCCATTCAAGTAATTACATTTTCCGAAACGTTAATTAGCACTTTTTGAAAACATTGTTGGATAGTGCTAGTTGATAAGATTACTTGAGCAGGTACATGTCATAATGTACGAAACAACCTAGATCTCTCATGCGTTACTTTTTCTATGAATTGGAAATCTATAGCCCCTGATTCAAGGATGAGCACCCATAAAACGAATCTTGGACAGCCCATTGAGACAAAGCTAAACTTCCTCTTATGTATACTTTCCATAAACTCTTCCGAGAAGATATTACACCAACCACTTGCTTATCCAGCACAAAACTTATTTGCACATTTTACCTATAAAGAACTTATATGGTAAGAAGAAGAGGAGCAGAATAGGTATCTTCAAGGTGCACAAGTGCGTGCACATGTGCACGTACACACACACCCAGCCACACACACACACACACACAGTTCTAGAAACTGTATTCATAGGACAACTCCTCAACTCCTCACTGGAAGTTTCTTTCTCCTACTTTACACAAACATTTAATAAGGTTTGCTACTGATCACTATCTGAATATCTGAGAAACATCAAATGAGAGGGAAGAGAGCAAATGCTCCAAGTAGGCCACCAAGAACAACTCAAAGTGACAATTACTGGCCTGCCAGAAAAGGAGACCAAAAATAAATAAACCAAATACCCAAGTCAGAAACATCAGCCTAAAAACTCAAGAGTAGTCTCAAACCATGTGGTGCAGGATAAAATGCTTCTCATACCTCAAGAATTGATTCTTCTTAGGAAGATTGTGAGTCTCCAGTAAAAGTTAAATTACATTCAGCAGTATTTGGTTCAAAAAAGCAAAGTAGTTACTAGTATATTTTAGAAAGACACCCACTCAAATTTTTCACATTAAAACTATTTTGCTATCTAAATGGCAAATATTCAAACTCAGCTATCCACAAAAACTTCCTCTTGGGCTGAGGTAGACGAGGTGGTATTGAAGAGAATAATTTATTTGGAGATGGTAGCTTGGGAGTTTCATTGAATAGTGCATCTTCTTGTTTCCTATTGGATCCAGCCCTCATCTAGCCCATGAAGTAATCCAAGTCCATCTGCAGTGCCTTCTCTCTATTCCATGAACAAATGTTTGCTGTGTGCCAGGCACTGTGCTAGATATTGGCAACAGAACAAAATAAAATGGCTAATGCTTGCACACAGCTCAAAGACTAGATAGCATATAGATCACCAAATGGTCATTGTATGATAAATACTGGGATGCAATGAGCCTAATTTCCCTTATTTCAGTGCTCCCAGGCTGCTTTCCAGCCCAATGTTTCATGATCTGAATTTTTTCTGGTCCTCTCCCCTGTATCTTTTTAATATGCAGCTTTCATGGGCCCTATATGCTAGACTTGTAAGAGGACACAATAAGATATACCATGCATTCTCTTGGAGGTGATATACCCTTCCAGGAGGTGTAAGTTGTTTTGGGGGGAGGGAGGTTAAAAAAAAACAAAACATTTGCAATGATTTGTGGCCCTCCAAAGCTCACCCAACCCAACAAAATCTTATTGCTTAGCATTTAATTTCTCTTGTTGGGTTTTCTTGGACATCACATTAGCAACACTGACAATTAATTCATTGATGATACACAAAACGTGCATTATCCCTGCTACAAAACTATGGTCAACACATAGTCGTGACTGGAAAACATATGGTTGAATGATTGCTCATTCTAGATGTTATATAGCAAGTGTGTCTATTAGCTGCCATTGGCTACCTTGTGAATATAGTTTATGTTTCATCCTCAGTTTATATTTTATTTAATTCTAAAAACATAATTCAACTCATGTTTAATTATGTCAAATGCAAAGAAAAACTGTCAGTAAGATCTGAATAAATATCTAGCAGCAGCAGCTAAATTAGAAGTTATTTTCCCACATGAAGTAATAGTTAAAAATTAAATTCACAAAAATATTTTAAGAACTTAATTCATTTTTTTCAATGATATTAACTTTTACTAGATAATAACTTTCTAATGAATTTTTAAATTTTGATCACATCGCAATTATCATTATATATTTCCAAAATTGGAAATTTGCATATGCAATTTGACACACTGCAATTTTAAATAAATAAAAGTTACTCAGCAAATATAAATAAACATATAAGTTTATTGTAAGTAGCTTTTCAATTTTCAATTTTGCTTTTACTTTTAAAATGTCAGCATTCTAATTCAGCATCTTATAAAGGGTAAATAAGCCTACATTTATTCTTTTTGTGTTAAGGCAGACATACACACAGCACACAAACAGATATACAAACATCTCTGATATTAAAATTGCATAAGCAAGAAACTAGCAAAAAATTTCTAAAAGGGATCTTTGGGGAGAAATAATGAAATAAAAAAGTTTGAAAGACACTGAGATAAACTAATTTCCATTACCTTTACAGGAACTAATTGCCACAACATTAACAGAGTTGGGAAACAAGAGGGTGCTCTGTGTACTCAAATTTGATGAATTCTCTGAAGATGAAAAGCACATGAGATAACGATCAATAAGAGAAGAGGAAACCATAGCTCAACTCAGTACAAGAAGGTAAAAGCAGATCCAAAGAAATTCTAAGCTCAGAGTGAACTATTACAAAAAGATGAAGAAGACCCTAGAGTGTTATCAAGGGCATTCAAGTTGAAAAACAAGGCTGGTGTGTGCTGAATATAAGTGCTCCTGTGTGGGCCAGTGTGTGTGTACATGTAGGGGTGCATGCTTGTGCATGCACGAGCACTCACACACACACACACACACACACACACACACACACACACACACGAACACACACACCAGAAGACAAATACCTTTAACCACAGTCTAAAACCTACAAACCACACTTTAAATAAAACTTTCTAGGTCCCAGGCTTGGACCAATCCTGGAGTTTTTTCTTAACCAACTTACAGAGAGGGGGAAAGTCTGGAAAGGTGGCTCTACCCACAATGGAGATACTCTGAAGCCCTCTTTATTCACAATAAAGCACTATTCAATCTCATTTGGGAGCTGAGTGCCCAGCCTGAAAGCCCATTCTATGCACAGACACCCTAAAATGAGTTCCTACTGCCTCAGCGGGAAAAAATCAAATCCTGAAAGAAAGTTTGCAAAGACGTTCACAACACACCCTTCCCATACCCTGTGCTTCAGCCAAAGTTTATAACTTCCAGTTCTTCCAAAGTGTGTTGTATTTGCTCACCTCCAAGATCTCATGCACACCTTCCTTTTGTGGGGAACCCTACTGCACCGTGAACCCTTTTCCACTCTTCCTTTTCTGGATAAACCCAAGCCATCTTTTAGATTTCAGGTCCTCAACTTGCCTCACTCCCACCTCCCTCCCTCATGTCAAACCAGATGCCCCTGTCATATATACTGCTCTTCTCAGAGCCCTCAGATAAATGAGCAGACAGTTAAGTCTAGCATTGTTTTAGCCCTCGCTGGACCATGAGCTCTGTAAGGGCAGAGATGGTACCTGCTCTTCTGATCAGTGAATCCCCAAGGTCTAGTTCAGGTTAATAGCTCAATAAAAAATATTGATCAGATTGAGTTGCAATTAACGGAAGAGAGATTTGGAGTTTGGAACAGCTTTTGAGCAGTCAGTTCACCCCCATAGACAGCTCAAAACTCTAATTATTGGTAGGACTAAACTTGTCTTCCACTTTCCCGGAAATTTCTGATTTTATAGGAATCTGCCTCAATGTATTGTGGTCACATGAGGTTGGTTATTTAAGCACAACTGCCAACACATTTATCAAGAGAAAATGTAAAAAAGATATACTGACATGGGGGTTAAGAAACATGAGAAGTTTGATGACCAGCTCTACCTCTTACCAGATGTTCGACCTTGACCAAGTATTGTCCTTCCACTAGGCCTCAGTTGGTAAAATAAGAGAAATAGGCCATATTTTTTTGTTTCTTCCTCCTGATCTTACAGTCTATGACTTTTCATCCCAATTTATAAATCAAGTTATTCCACCACTGGGTTGTTTGGGGGAGGGAGGACTTTTCCTTTTTTAAAATATAAGAAATAGGAAAAGTAAGAGAGAAAGGAAAGTAGTTACTGTTGTGGGTTGAATTGTATACCCCAAAAAGATATGTTCAAGCCCTAACCCCCACAAAATTCATACATTGAAGCCTTAATGCCTAATGTGATGGTATTTGGAGGTGGGGCCCTTGTGAGGAATTAGGTTTGAAAGAGGTCAGTAGGGTGGAGTTCCCATGATGGCACTAGTATCCCTGTAAAGGAATCGAGACCTAAGCTCACTCTCTCTGTCATGTGAGGATACAGTGAGGAGATGGTCATCTATAAACCAGGAAGAGGGCCCTTATGAAGAATCCAACTATGGTGGCACCCTCATCTCAGAATTCCAATCTCCAGAACTACGAGAATAAAATGTTTATTGTTTAAGCCATCCAGCCTATGGTATTCTGTTATAGCAGCCTAAACTGATTAGGATACTTCAGTACCTGTGAATATAACCCTATTTGGAAGTCTGTAGATATAATCAAGGTAGATGAGGTCATATTGGATTAGGGTGGGCCCTGATTCAATGACTGCTGTCTTTATAAGAGAGGAAAATTTAGACACAGAGAAAGAGGAGACACACACAGTCACACAGGGTCAAAAAGGCCATGGGAAGATAGAAGCAAAAATTGGAATGCCAAGGATTGCCAGCAACCCCAGAGGCTAGAAGAGGCCTTCAGAGGAAGCATGGTCCTGTTGGGACCTTGATTTTAGACTTGTAGCTTCCAGAACTGCAAAGACAATGAATTTCTGTTGTTTCAAGCCACCAAATTTGTGACAATTTGTTACAGCAATCCTAGGAACCTAGCACAGGTACCACCTTGAGAAAAGACCAAACACAGAAAAGGTCTTCTTATTTTACCTAAGATCTAATATTCATTAACTATCCCTGTATGGCATGTCCTTGGGTACTGGTAGTAAGAGGACTTTCTAAGACAACTGTTAGTGAAACAGGGTTCTGGCTATACAATAAGCAAGCACAAGTGCAGGAGTGAAAAAGGGGGCCAAAAATATCCTTATTTCAAGTTACTATGAGGTTTTTCTATTCAGAACACTTTGTACTATTCACAAAGCATGCAATAACTCAACCATTTTAAGAGCACCAATGAAGCAATGTATTTACCAACCTCAAATCAGCAACAGAGAGGTATACAGTACAACATATCCATTGTCTTAGGAAAATATTGGATGAGTATATAACATAACATGAAAGCAAACAATTATGAACAAAGTTTCTTCTGGACATATTAACTGAGAAGACAGTGCCCAGACAACCACTGCTTGTCAATTAAAGAAGTCCCCAATATCAAAATGCAGCTACTAAAAGACAACAGATCCTGAATAAAAACAGGAATAAAAAAATTTCATTTTATTGTCAATAAGCAAAGGCTGAAAGTGACAACAAAGTAGGGTCTGCAGTAGTAAAAATGATGTGGCAACTGTAGTCAGGAGCCCTGGGCTTCATCCCCAGCTCTGTGCTCATGTAAGGAGCATGAAAGCACGGGTATTTTCAGTATCTTTTGGTTGAGAAAACACTGAACCAGCTAGAATGCATTGAGTAGTTCTGTTAATTCATATTTCATACTAATAAAAGTAAACACAGCACTTAGTTTGTACCAGGAACTTTTCTAAGTACTTTTTTTGCAACTAACTTAAGCCTGACAACCTTCTGAGATAAAATTATGATGTCCATTTTACAGATAACAAAACTGAGGCTCAAAGAAGTTAAGCAATTTGTACAGCATCATCACACATCACATAGCTTATGTGTTCTAGATGGAGAATCTCAAACCAAGAAGTCAGATCCCAGAGCCTATGTCCTTAACCTGCCATCACAACAGTAAGCACATATGTGTGAAAACCAGAAGCACACATACAGTCTATATCTAATACTAGCTGTGCATATATAACACTTGAAGCATTAATGACACTTCCATAAACTTAGGGTACAGGACTCACAGGTTGGGATCTGATGCTGGAGATACTTTAAAGCCTAGTCCAGCTCTGTGTCTCTATGGAAGTCCCTGCCAGGTCAGTGTTGGACGAAAAAACCTACTAGTAGGAAGGCCTCTCAACTCATTAACTTAGGCAAAATTATCCCCCAGCACTCAGATGGTGAGAAGTGCAGCATTACAACTCATTTGACTTGTAAAGTTGTCCTCCATGAGTTATCTTCAGGAGACTTCAGCTAATTGTGGACTCCCTGACTCACTATTCTGTGGTAGTAACTTGTAATGTCCTGCATATAGAAAGAAACAAAGAAATGCTCAAGGGTTCTTACTGGACACAACACAAGAGACTGGACCCAGCAGTCTTCAGAGGCATGTTTTCCCTGGAGACACAGATGCCTAGTTGATAACAGATGGGTAGAGAAGAATGTGCAAATGTCTGCCTGAGCAGGTAGGACTTCTCTAGCAAGAGCAAAGAAATCTCCTGAAACAGAGCTTCTGGGACCAGGTGCTTGGTAATAATGGAAAGCTCTTCCATTACTGCTATGGTTTACCCATGTACTGGGCATTAACTGACCTTTCTGCTGAGCTCCAGGCCCAAGAAGCTAACTGCCTCCCTGAGAACTCGACCAGCAGTGCAGATTTGTTTTGCAAGGCCTAAAGCTTATACAACTCAAGACAACTATTTTAGAAATAGGATACAAATTTACGAATACAAAATTAAGTATCTAGCCTTGTAAAGGGCCATTCGAGTACAGGGCCCTGACACTAAAAGCTTAGATTTGTGACAAATCCATCTCTACTGACAAGTGTCTTAAAGACCACACATGGAAAACTGAATTCACCATCTCTCCACTGCTCTCACAGTCTGTATAGGGCAGATTCTAAAGTGGACCCCATGTAGCTCCACAGGTGTGGCTCAGTGGATTCATCAACCAATGGACTGAGAGGTCCTAGTTTGATTCTTGGTCAGGGCACATGCTTGGGTTGTGGGCTTGATCCCCAGTAGGAGGCGTGCAGGAGGCAGCCAATCAATGTTTCTCTCACATCGATGTTTCTATCTCTCCCTTTCTCTCTAAAAAAAAAAAATCAATAAAAACCTATTTAAAAATAAATAAATAAAGTTGCCCCCATATGCCCAGACTCCTGGTGTCCTACCCTTGTATAATCCCCACACCTTGAGTGTGGGTGAAACCTGTGACTTGTTTCTAACCAAGAGGAAACTGCAAAGGTGATGGGATGTACGTGACTATGAGTACACAATTACATTGTAGTAGAATTTAACATACATCTCTCTAAGTGACTCTCTCCTTTGCTGGTTTTAAAGAAGCAAGCAGCCGTATTGGGAAAGGCTATTTGGCAAGGAACTAAGGTTTGGTCTCTAGCCAGCAGCCAGCAAGAAACCCAGGCCTTCAACCCTACAGTCCACAGGCCTAAGTTTTGCAACTTTAGTATGCACAAGAATAGCCAGGGGAACTTATCAGATATCAGCGTCCAGCCCCAGAGGTTCTTATTTAGCAGCTAGCATAGTAGAGGGTGGAGACCCAAGACCTTTGATATTTTTTTTACAAAATGGTGATGCTAATGCTACACTTTACCAAACAATGAATCCTAATTCCTGTTCATTTTCCTGCCTAGAGTCCTTTTCATTTATCACCTCTTCTCCATTCTGATTGCCACTGGCTTAGTGTATATCTCATCTTCTCTTACCTGTTTCAAATTTCTCCTCTCATTAATCATTTTTTCATAGTACTCCTAGAATGATGCTCCTAAAACTGAAATGGGATCATGTCCCTCTCCTTCCTCAAAAACCTTCACTGACAATACAAAAATTAACAAGGTCATTCATCATTGCCCTCATATATAGAATTATGAACATCTGTGACAGCCAAAAATAGAAGAGTGATTAGATAAAACATTATACCCACATGATTGAACAGTATGCAGTCATGAAAAATGATGTGTTAAGGATATTTTAATAACACCAAAATAATATTCACAATATGACATGAGGAAAAAAAAAACATAAGAATTAGAGCTATAAACATGTATATCCTCACTGAATAGATTAACCATTGAAAAGAAATTCACCAAAACCTTAACAGGTTTTTCTCTTGGGTGAATTATGCTGTCTATTTTACATGTTTCTATATTGTCCAGGTTTCTTATAATGAACATGCAATGAAAAAAACAACAACAACAACAACAAAATAATCTGTAAATAGTATCTAGGTCTCCTCGATGTCAGGCATATATTGCCAAACCTTTCAATGAAGTCATCCAGGACCCTTGCTACTTTACTGAGCCTCATCTCCAAATACATCCACCCTTGAGCCAAAATGAACAACATGCTCTTCCTCAGTGGCACACCATGCCTTTGCTCACATAGCGTTGCCATCTCCACCTTCAGATCTCTTACTCAGCTTCCAAGATTCAGGTCAAAAACCATCTTCTTCCAGGAAGTCTTTCTCTGATCCCTTCCTGATAAATGACCCCCTCCTCTGCTTTCCTACTACCAAATCCATTGCTAGCTTATCTGCTCTTTCATTTATCACTCATTCAATTCCACTTTCAATCCCATAGCAGTTTACATGCTTCTCTACTCTACAGAAAGCAAGCACTGGGAAGGCACAGGCCATGTTTGAATCAACTCTCAACTCCTCACTTGGCCCAAAGGCTTAGATATTACAGACACTCAAAAAAAAAAGAAGGTATGCTGAAATTAAATGAAACATACAGGGTATTTATAGCAAGTAAATCACTGCATCTTTTGGAAAACGGCTGAGCATGGTTTGGATCCAATGAGACATCAACTTCTAATTAAATTCAACATTTTACAGGGTAAATAGAGCCACTGAACATATTTTCTGTCTGCTGATATGATTGTGCATTGTCATGAGGAACCTACTTAAAATCTAAGACGATGACAACAACAACAACAAGAAAGAGCATGGCCAGTGTGGCTAAGTGGTTGAGCATTGACCCATGCACCAAGAGGTCGCCAGTTCAATTCCCGGTCAGGACACATGCCCAGGTTGTGGGCCAAATCCCCAGTGGGGGGCATGCAGGAGGCAACCAATCAATGTTCTCTCTCATCAATGTTTCCATCTTTCTCTCCCTCTCCCTTCCTCTCTCTCTAAAATCAATAAAGAAAAAAAAATTTTAAAGAAAGAAAAAAAACAAACAAACAAAATAAAAAATATATCTAAGCCAAGACAAGGTACACTGCAGCCAATACCTTTGAGCTTTATGGGCCACAATAAATGACGGTGAGGAAAAAGTAAGATGTTCTTAAGCTGCTGTTTATGTCAAATTGAAGTGAGGAGTCAAAACCTAAGTGAACTAAACACCACAAAGCCATCTGAAGAAAACAAGACCCAAACAGACACTTGGGGAAATCTCAGAGCAAAATAAACTATTCCAGGCATATTTGAAGGGCAGTAATGAAAATATAAGAAAGGAATAGGAAGAAAAGTGGCATCTTCTGAGCATCTACCAAGCATGTGATACAGTTGGTACATGCCTGATAGTATTTAGTCCTCACTATAGCCCTGTAAAGTAGGCATTATCATCCCCATTTCATGGATGGGTAACTGAAACTCAGAAAAGCGGTATCATTTGCCCAAGGTCACACAGCTAATAGGTGTTAGAATAAGAATTCAAACCCAGTCCGGCAGATGTGGCTCAGTGGTTGAGCGTCGACCCATGCACCAAGAGGTCGCCAGTTCAATTCCCAGTCAAGACACATGCCCAGGTTGTGGGCCCAGTCCCCAGTGGGGGGCATGCAGGAGGTGGCCAAGTGATGTTCTCTCTCATCAATGTTTCTATCTCTCTCTCCCTCTCACTTACTCTCTCTCTAAAATCAATAAAGGAAAAAAAAAAAAAGAACTCAAACCTAGGTCTTTGTGATTAAGCCCCAGGCTCTTTGCATTAGACTAGATCACAGTGGGGCCCCACCTTCCACCACTAACTCAGCTACAGTTCCTCCAAGTTGCCACCAGAGAGCCCTTCCTAAAACCCTGTTTGAACATTGCACTTCTCCATGTAAATCTCTCCACTAATTCTCCATTACTTAAGACAACACATCCAAGCTCCTCATCTGGACATATGAGATCCTTTATGACCTAGCCCATGCCTATATTTCCACCCTCATTTCCACCCTCCCTTTTAACCCCACACATGCTTCCTAAACTCCTCATCCTCTTTCATGATTCTGTGTCTTGGCAAGTAATATTCCCTCTACATTTCAATTTTGCAAATTTCTAGTCATTTACTAAAACTCATGTCAAATATCACCTCTTTAAAGAAACTTCCCTTGAGCAATTATTCTTTATAAGTTAACATCTCCTTCCTCTTGTGTTCCTCTAATAAACTACACATAACCCAACTGAAGAACCTGCCAAAGTATACTGTCTGTCTCCCTTATTGGATTGTGAGCTCTTCAAAGGTAAAATAATCTCTCTGCACCCTGTACTTGGCGTAGCAACTGGCACATATTAAAATGTTTATGTGAAAATAACCAGTTTAATATAAACATCAAGACAAAATATATTCTAATTAAAGAGATGAAGAAAAGCAAAAGGTAAGTCAGCAATTACACACACACACACACACACACACACACACACATACCCCAAACCAATATGTCAACAATGTATTAATTATAGCAAAGTAAAGACTCAGTCAATGTCAATCATCTCAACTCACTCTGAGCAACTTTCTATTACCAATCTGAGATATGAATGGTGGCTACACCTAAAGAAAGAGGACAACTCACTCAGGAATGTGTTAATAACAGTACCCCAGATAAGTTACATCCAACACTGGGAATACACCAAATACAGGGCCAGGTGTCAAAACCTCAAGTAGCCCTGATCTCTCATGAGTCATAATGATAAATATTTCTATCACCAATGAATCTAGAGTCCCAGCTGGCAATCACAGAGCCTGTAAGTGATATCTGCACTGACCAGCCACATGTTTGATCAAGAAGATAAACATGGTGTCATTTATCAGCCCACAAAGTCAAACAAATTCCAATTAGCAAAAATGAGGGACAATGTCATAATGTACATGCCATAAACTGCTTTTTTTTTTAAAAAAAAAAAAAAAAAGCATAGGTGTCTTCTCAAACATTAATGTTTAAATACTGTGGAGTAATAATTTGCAAACTATAACAATGCAACTTTACTAGAATATAAACTACAAATATCTACCCTTTCAAAGACCATATGATTACACTTAAAGAGAAGACATAATACTTCACAAGACTCTTGAGTTCAAAATGAAAACTAGGGTACTATTTCACATTCAAATGAATAAATGTGAGAGCGCAGGTTACAGCTGCATGATGTTTCATGTAAGACCATTTGGAAACTGAACTAGCTTTCATTGAAGTTTTGTATATAACTGTCAAAATGCCAAATCTCTAAATCCAGGTGAGTGTTGTATAAACAAAAATGGGCAAATTTCCCTTTCTTTCCCTCATTGAGGAACAAAGATCACTATTGCTAAAACTATAGCATTAATTAAAAGTATAAAAAACATTCCCCTAAATCCTTTCAGACTCTAAGCCTCAAACATTTTTATACATTTTGGTCCCACTGCCAACCCTCTCACCCAGCAAGCCAAGCTTTTCCTATTTGTGCTAACCCACCCTCCTTACCACAGCTACAGTGACATTTCTAAAGCACAGGTCCATCAGGCCTCTTTCCTGCGTATGGCCCTTTAAATCCAAGCTGCTTAGCCCAGCGTGCCAGGTGCCTTGTGATCCAGTCCCTGCCCTCTTCCTAGTCTTATCTCTTGATACCCATTTACCATATCAACACTTTCTATACCACAATAATCTCCATTCCCCATCATGACATGCTCTCACAGACCTTCTGTGTGGAAGGTCATCCCTCAACTCATCCCCTGGAGAACACATACCCATCTTTCAAGACTCAGCTAAAAGTCATCACTTATGTGAAGCCTTTCTTAAATATTCCCCAGCTTCCATACTTGGCATCTTAGTGATTTTGTCCTCTGCGCTTCCAGCCATTTGGCACTCATTTCTATTGTGTTTCTTGCCACAATACACTGCAAATCTCTGTTCCTAAGGATGCCTAGCTAATCTTCTGAATATGTCTTAGCACTGCCTATGAATAAAGTCCAAAAGATGGTAGCCTGACATTCAAGGCTATCCTTACTAATCTAGCTTTAACTTACATTACTAACCTGACTTCCCATCATTTCCCTCCACAAGCCCAATACTTCAAGAAAAATCTACTTATTGTTAACCACCGGGTCACATGCTTTCTCAACCCTGTGACTGCTCCCACTGTCTTGCCCCATTTTTGTATATCCATTCCCACCTATCCATCTAACAACTCCAACTGCCCTCTTCCAGGAGTGTCCCAGCAGAAATCAATTTCCTCCTCTCCTTGATTCCCATAGGCCCCTGATGTTTGTGTCTTACCCTATGGGGCTGAAGAATAGAGTTTTGCTGCCCCCAAATATGCCTTTTTGGAGATATTGATTATTTTAAGCTGATTATTTTTAAGAAACAAGACTCAAGTAAAGCCTTTTACCTCCCCTTTACCTGCTTAGAGGAATTCAGATAGAAAAATCTGCTTAAAGAAAGAGGAATTGCCTGCTTTTTTTTTTTTTTTTTTTTTTTTTTTTTTGAAGTCCAAACCACTACCCACCCCTCTCCTCAGGTCAAGATGCCATATAAACTTCAGCTGCCAGATTTGTCCTCGGATTCCATATTCTTACACAACCCCCATATATATTTACATAATACAATTGGTTATTTTCTCCTGTTAGTCTGTCTCATGTCAGTTTGATTAGACCAGCCAGAAGAATTTTGAAGGGTAGAAGGAAAATTATTTTTCCTCCCCCTCAGGGCCTACTATATTGTGACCTCCTGGCAAGCAGGGTGTGTCCCATTCATCTTTTTGTCTCTAAAGCTAACAGTGGGTGCTCAATACAAGCTTGATGAAAGAATGATCCATTCACAGTTATTTTTAAAAGAAGAATCTTTATTAGGAACGTGCGAAATGCAAATTCTAGATTGTGCTTTCTCCTCCTTAAGAAAACTATTATTAGATGCTGAATTTCTCTTAGGTTGTGCAACACAGTACCCAAAGAATATTGAAAAAGCTTGTGAAAGAAACAAGTGCAGGGAGTGGGGAAAGGAGAATGTCTATGAATAGCCTCTGGTCTGAGGTTCTAACACAACCCTCTGCTATATGCTTTTAGACTGTAATATCCTATCAGTAGAAATGGGGTGTGAACAGGCCCTGTGGCCAAATCCATACTCTGCCTTAGTGTCTTGTTTGACTACCTGCTTTTCTCCTTATCACCTCTCATAATGATTTTACTTTGTAAAAATAAAAAAAAATTCTATTTCATATCCAAATTTGATACTTTTTCCAAAATATATAATGCATTAATAACAAATCAGCATGCCCATTACTCAACAGCTTCCTGAGTAGGTCCAAGGATTTACCAATGTCATGTGAAAGAGCAGTGCTAATTGCTTTTTTTTTTTTCTGTGTGTGATTTCCAACTGAATAAATGAGTTAGAATTCTAATGACTTTATACAGGAAAACAATGGACTATCTTTTTTATATTGTGATTATGATATTGTTTTGACATGCCACTAATTCATAAACTTTTCAAGAATAATATGCATTATTCTATAATTTTCCTTTGTGAACATTCAAGTCACTTCAATATGACTGATTCTCTCTCTCTCCTGCAAAAACAAAAAACAAAACTTAAAAACATACCTAGAATGTGTTTTGCCCCCAGTGAGTCCTCAATAAATATAGTTATTTAAAGCTAGTTTCATCAAAATATGATTCCAACATAAAATTCAGATATGACTGTGTATTTCAATTTTATTTATATTAAATTCCCTACAGGTCCATAAAAATCCCATACACTTTCATAAACATATGAAATGGTTTGGAAAGGGTTATTTTTTTTCTCCTTAACATCCTGACTAAAATCAAATTTGAATAGAAAGTTTTATGTGATTAATTTGATGATTCTTGGGCTAGATCTGCAGCAGACTTTGAAGCCAACCTTAGTGAAGGGACACATTAACTCTTTTTGGTCAGAAGGTCATGTGGGGAGATGACAATCAGCCAAGACCACAGAAGCCTTGTTTCTTGATTCAAACATCAGGCTTATGCCGGACTCCTGCTTGAATTGCTTACAGTTTCCATTTCACCCTTCCTCCTGTCCTCCATTTTCTACCTTGACTGTACTGGCTTCCACTTTCTTGGCTCTTAGCAAAAACCAGGTATTTGATCCACCCTTACTTTTCAAGGTCCTGGTTTTAGGAGCAGAACACTACTCAGTGAACCTCTGCCCAAAGATAGAAATCTTAAAAGGAGAAAAAAGATCAACCTGTTCACTATTGGCAGGCACCAGAAAGCTGTGGGGATAATTTAGATAGTATTCCACAAACCCAATGCCAGAACTCTACAACCACTAATTAATCTGTATATTCATATTCCAACAGTTGGAATCTTTTGGCAGACACAGAATTTCTCAAATCAAGATACACATTTTACTTAACACCTTATTAGGCTAGGAGACTTGCACATTGTATTACCTATAATTTTTTTTTATCCTGAGCCAAGAACCAAAAGACACTTTAATTTTCAGATTTATATTAGACATATGCCAGCCCCCAGTTTATTTCCACTGTCAGTCAATCAACAAATATTCATTAAGAGTATATTATGTGCTGGGTACTAAGGAGGATTCAAAAGCTGTATAAAACCTGCCTGACCCAAATCTTAAAGAGATTATAATATAGTTAACACTATGGTCTGAATGTTTGTGTCCCTCAAAAATCTTATGTTGAAAAATTAATGCCCAAGGTAGGTAATGGTTTTAGGTGGGGCCTTTAGGAGGTGATTTGGTCATGAAGGCAGAGCTAACATGAATGGGATTAGCACACTTATAAAGTGGGCACAAATAAATCTCTAACCCCTTCAACCATTTCAGGATACCAAAAAGCCTGCAACCTGAAAGAGGGACCTCATGCAACCATGTTAGCAATCTGATCTTAGATTTCCAGCCTCCGGAACTATGAGATATAAATGTCTGTTGTTTATACGCTACCCAGTCTGTGGCACTGTTACAGCAGCACAAATAGATTAAGAAAGTTAGAGAAACAAAAATACCTAATTACCAATCTCAGGCAATATGCAAGTACCATTGAAGAGTGAAGAGTGGTGTCAAAAAATGATGTAGCATGTACTTTGACAAACTCAACACAACAGAAATATCTGTTCTGGGGGGAAAAAGATTCAGAGGCATTACGGTATCCAACTAGAAATCAGAAATTCTGTGCTTTAGTCCCAGCTATGCCACTAACTATCTCTTAAACCCTGAACAAGCAATTTTACTTCTCTGGCTTTCAAGGGTCTCATCTATACAATGGGACAAAACAACCTGTCCCACCTACCTCATCAAATTGTTTTAAAGATCAAGCAATATGATTAATGGAAAGCATTTCCAGAAGCTACATATTACTATACCAAAAAATAAATAAATAAATAAATAAATAAATAAATAAATAAATAAATAAATAACCTTGGGAAAGTCCTGTACCCTTTCCAGGCCTCAGTTCTTTCAACTGTAAAATGCTGTGTTGTTCTCTGTCACAGAGTTTAGGATGATGACAGAAAAAATGAAAAGAAAAAAAATGTGAGGGACATCACTCACACTATACTTCCAGAGGCAACTTCCAAATCAATCAATATTCCTGTCTATTCAACTCTAACAGCTTCAGAGAGAATGCAGCCAAGTCTATACAGGTGTTTTCATGCTAACATCTCAACAATCCCATTACAAAATTAGAGCCGTCATACAGAATTTCTGCGCTATTGCAAAGTTTGAAACTCTCCATGAAAACCTCAAGGGGAGGGGGTGCAGAATGTGATTACCAGAGAGAGAATTTATCAACAGTTAGCTTGATATCTAAAAGCTTTAAAGAAAGATCAAACAAACTATACCTAGAAAAACATCATGCCATGTGTTTTGTGTGATCTCAATCTGCACAATTTGGGTGTTAGGTCTATAATCATAATTTTGATGTGAGGTTTGTAACCACAGTCAATTTCTTTCTTGCATTCTTTGCCACAAACACATTCTAGTTATCTCCCTACTTTATCTCCTGATTGCAGGAAAGAATAAGGAATTAAACTGTACATCACTGTATTCCAGATCCTTTTTATATCTCTTTTCTTATCTTAAAATTGTCTCAGCAAAAGAAAGAAGAAAGGAAGGAAGGAAAGAAGGCAGGGAGAGAGGGAGGGAGGCAGGGAAAGAAGGAGGCAGGGAAGGAGGAAGGCAGGGAGGCAGGGAGAAATCATGTACCACCCTAACTACCAACAGTTTTTCTTTTTAAAATTATATTTATGAGCCCAGCCAGTGTGGCTCAGTGGTTGAGTGTTGACCCATGCACCAAGAGGTCAGGATCCCCTGTGGGGGCATGCAGGAGGAGGCCAATCAATGTTTCTCTCTCTGGCTCTCCTTCTTCCTTCCTCTCTTTCTAAAATCAATAAAGAAACTTTTAAAAATTATATTTATGAATTATAAGGCAGCAAGATCAAGAATTGATACAAACAGGTGATTGATTAGATACCACAAGTGAACTTTTAACAATAGTTTTACTTTATAGAACATTTAACTCTATGGTCAATATTTAATGATGCCAATTGGCTCCTCTGGAGGCAGCCTAGCCCTGGTTATTCAGGAAAAAAAAAGATCAAAGCAATCCCAGTGTGGCATGAGGGGAAGAGTTTTGAAAAGTAAGACTCTTTCCTGGTAAGTTCTCTCTCTCTCTTTTTTTTTTTATTGATTTGAGAGAGAGAGGAAGGGAGAGGGACAGAGAGATAGAAACAACGATGAGAGAGAACATTGATTGGCTGCCTCCTGCATGCCAATCAGGCCCACAACCTGGGCATGTACCCTCCTGACCAGGAATCAATCTGGTGACCGCCTGGTGCATGGGTCAACACTCAACTACTGAGCCACACCAGCCAGGCAAGTTCTCATTTTTAATCAAAGTCCTCTCCAAACGTTAAGATTGTCTTCATCTTCAGGAGTGAGTCTGGAAGGATTCCAAAACTGCAGCCAAGCTTTGAGGCAAGAAAGAACATCATGGAATATACCACAGATCATGGCTAATCTACACTGAGGATCTCACAGCAGACTAGTGAAACAACACACACAGACAGAGTCCTTTCTTATTTTTAGTCTTTATTTACTCTCCCATTACATGTCCTCAAACTTGTCATATCTTTCCCTGAATTGACAGCAATTTCCTCATTTAGAGAAATCATTCTTTCATTTATTTAGGAAAAGGTGCATCTCTTTCCACCAACAATCACTTTTCAACCTTCACTTTTGCCCACACAGTTCTGAGTGAGGTGGTCTTGTGATTCCAGGACATAAAGAAAAACATACAGAAGAATTAGGTTTGTGTCCCAGTTCAGCTGCTTCTTAATAGCGTGATCAGAGGCAAATTGTTTAATTGTTTTGTGCCTTAGTTTTCTGATCTGTGAGATGGGGAGGACAATGGAAACAATCTTATCCAAAGTCCCCCTTCTTCCATACAGCCTTCCTGATTTACCCTGTCCTTAGCATGATCCCTCTGAACTTCTCCCACATGCACAAAATAAATGGCTCAGCTGTATAGTTTATATCCTCCCAACTGGTTCACCACCATTTCAGATATAACCTGAGATCAATGAGGATGTAAATTCTTTGAGGAAAAACAGTAGGCCTTATCAATTTGTAGTATTCTTTATAATGACTGGCACCATGCTGTACACTCAGCTAAATGATCTTCTAGAATTGATGTTCCTTAAGGGTTTTCCATGCACTAATTTCTCTAAACTTGGGTGGCCACTGCAAAAATTCTATTATCCAGAATCCTCAAAAATTGTGTTTTCTGAAATACTGGGGGTTAATTCTTTTCTTAGTTCTGTTTTTCTCTGGATGAGAAAACTCATTCTAACAAATACCATATTCTCCCTTAACTTGCAAGTAGATCTCAAACATATGGGGCCACATTATGTGCATCAGTATTACAACAGGTTGTACATACAACTTAAGATACAGTTGAAAATGGTGTGCAATGGAGTCACCTGATTAGTTGGTGACTGTGCAATCACTGTCCCCACCACTTCCTAACCGCACAGGTTGGTGCACTGAAACTCCTCCTCCAGTGACTACTGTGCTATAGGTTGCTGATCTGTATTCCTGCCACCAAACACACCCAGGAAGTAGAAGTACCCTATATCCATGCTACTTTCAGGTACCATTAAATTCACCAGTCATTCACTGAGCCCTCCTGTGTGCCAGGTGCCAAATGAGAGAGAATGGTTCCACAGTTTGCTGAAAGTTGAAACAAACAGAAAAGGTGACTGAGAAACAAGTAATCAGATATGTTTTTCAACAGTATTTAGGTAGATTGCTGAAGTAGTATCAGAAGGATAAACCAATTTCCTATTTCATTTACTCATTTAACAACCATTTACCTCAGGCTGCTCTACAGAGCCAAGAAAGACAGTCCCTGCCCTCCTGGGGCTCACATTCTAGTAAGGAGCAAATAAGCAAACAAGCCATGATTTATGTATTATTATTTATTATGCAATAAAATTGCTTCTTTAAGAGAGATGTTCACATTGCAGTAAATGCACAGGAGAAGCAGCAGTTAGGTCTGCCTGGGGGCCTTTAAGAAGGCCTCACAAGAGATAGTGCAAGGCATATAGCTACCAACCCTGCCCTTGAGGCACTCAGTCTAGTTGGAGTGAGGTATAGAGAGGAATTCCCCCCAACCGCCCACCCAAGTAAGATAGAGATGTACTATCATTCTAGTTGCCTATTCTCTTCCCTTCTGCCCCAATATTTGCCACAGCCTACCTTGGTTGTGATGAACACCTCCTTCAACTGTGCAGCTGCCCACTGCAGAGACAGTGCAGGCCTCTAGCCAGGCAGCAAATTGAGGCTACCCAGGGCTAGCTCTAGTCTACTCTTGTAAGGAAGACAGTGACGACAAGGAAGGACAGCCCTGAAAGAAAAATGTCCTACCCAGCTATAGTCATCCATTCAACAAACAAAACTGAGTGCTTACTGTGTACCAAGGCACTGTCCTTGAATTATACCAGTTTCTTCCCTCAAGGAGCCCACAGCCTAGTGAAGGGGACAGACTCTTAAACAGATGGCATAAGACAGTATGATAAGTGATATCATACAATAATTTACTAGATAAAGTGCTGAGATTATACTGGAGATTACCCACTATGTTTAGGGAGAAGGGTGGGGAAGATAGGGAGGATGAATGTTTGAACTAAGCCTAGAAGGGACTTGAAGGGTTTTACCAAGTGAATGAGTTGGAAAGAACATTTGCGGCAGAAAGTGTTGGTTATTTACTGAACAGGATTCCTTTACCACCCACTTTTCCCTCTCTAACAGAACGCAGACTTTATTCAGACTTTTGTTTTAGACAAAGACCCTCTAGGCAAATAATCTCAGTTGTAAACACATAAGTAATAATAGTAGCAAATGAACACTTATACAATAATTATTGTGCATCTTTCACTATTCTAAGTGCTATATATATTAACTGACTTATTCCACACAAAAATGCAATGAGGTACACACTATCGTTATTCCCATTTTACAGGTGGGAAAACTAAGGCACAAACTCTGTGTGCTCTACTACTATACCATATTGTCTCTTCATTATGTGATGCTGACAGTCTACACAGCAAAAGGGACTTTAGTAAACAGTCTCAGGGATACTTTTGCTTGAGTATCAAAGGTTAAAGCCTCCAAGGGGACACTGAAAGGCATATCCTAAATATTTTCAAGTGGCTTACTGAATGAAAACTTCCAGTTTTCCATTTTGAATTTCAATAGGACCATCAGTCTTTTATGTTAAATAAATTGAAGTGTCATAAGTTTGTTTCCTTCCAAATTGACTACTGTTCTCCTACACATAGTATAAAAAATTCTGTAGTATTTCCTCCTGCTGATTCGGGCCTATCCTTTTCACAGTACATTATCTTTTTTGTCAATAGTAAATTGTCCACTTTTCCCTGGGGTGGGGTAGAGAAGATATCAAAATGAAATGATCTGGGTGATAAAATCTTAAGAACCAAATATGTAATTTCAACTGTGAATAACGCTAATTTGGGGGATTTCCTGATAAAAGGCTTTGTGTCATTTTAATGGCTGAACAATCTTCTGCCATTAAAGGCCTTCTAGGGCAAAGCAAGTCTATTCATTTATAAAAGTATGCTTACATGTACAGTGCTACACCAAGTGCTTTCACATACCATACAGTCGTCCCTCGCCACTTTGCCCTTCGACTTTCACAGCTTCACTCTATCACGGTTTTTTCAAATATATTCATTAAAAAGTTGATCGAGACAGTGAAAATGATACAGTGCGTGCTCGGTTGTCTGAGTCAATTATATACCCCTGTATTATAATTAAAATTACTGTACGTATGGACTGTAGGCCTATGTATTCGAGCACCCCCACAAATCCTTTAATGCCAGGTGCAACCACTTGACCACTCCTTGTGTGTGGGCAATAACTTTTTCCCAAAAAATTGGGTGTGGTGAAACCAAGCCAATCAGAGCGTGCTGTTCACTGATTGGCTACCCTATCCTCTTCTTGTCCTGGCCACTGATTGGCTCAGCCTCATGCAAGCTCGTTTCTCTCATACACGCTTCTACATCACTATGCATTGGAAGCATCTTTGCTCTTGTAAGTGTTTGCGATTTCTAAGAACTTTTATCTAAGCCCCATGATGGCTCCTAAACGTGCTGCTTCTTATAAGCCTTCTGACAATGAAACTAAGTGCTGGAGGAAGATGCTTACCACCCAGGAGAAGGTGAAACTCTTGGATATGATCAAAGATGGCAAGAAAATCATGGAGGTTGCCCGCCATTACAACTTGATTGAGTCTACCATTCACTCCATCCGTAAAGATGAAAAGAACATCCGTGCAATGGCTACTGTCTCTTTCAACAAGGAAGAAAAGCACATCGTGACAAATCATAATAAGTTCATAGTGAAAACGGAGTCTGCCCTAGCCATTTGGATCAGTGACAGCCACAAAAAAAACATTCCGTTGGATTCGCTGGTCATCCGGGAGAAGGCTTGGCAGCTCTATCAGCACTTTATGATGGACGAACCTCAACCAGGACCCTCTCTGCAACGCTCATGGATTTCACGGCAAGCAAGGGTTGGTTCAAGAAGTTCCAGAAGAGGTATCATCTGAAGAGTGTCGTTCTCCATGGAGAAGCTGCAGATATGACCCGCGATGACGTGGATGAGCTACTGGAAACACATTCGGATCCCTTAACTGACAAGGATCTGGTGGAGATGACTAAGTCTGTGAGTGAGGAGGAGAAAGAGCAGCCAGAGGTTCCTGGGGGTCAGGAGGAGGAAGTTGGCCTTACTCTTGAGCGTCTCTCACAAGTCGTGAGAACTACTAAGGCAGTACAGGACGTGATTGGTGAATGGGACCCACAAATGATGTGTGGCATTGCAGTTCCAGAATGCACTTGATGGAGCAATAGAACCCTACAAAAGCCTTCTCACACATGTGAAAAGACAGCATCAGCAACTGCCTATTACAATGTTCTTCAGCCATGCACCCAGACACCCACTGCTTACTCCTAGTACTCCTTCAGTGGAAGAAGACAACGATGCACTTGCTGAAGATACTGTACCACCTGAAGACTCTCCTACTGAGGTCGTGCCTTCAGAGGAGCAGTAACCTTGCCCTTCTTTGCTGTGCAGTACATCTCTTCATCTTCATCGCTTCATCATCTAACAAGTTGCACTATTTTCATAGGTTAGTGGTTGTGTGTAAGAACTGTATGTGTGTGTAATTAAATGTACAATAATAATACGATATTTATAATGTCTAATATGTCTTATTTTCTCTTTGGGTAATATGAGTGTAATGGTGACTAAAGGGTATTATTTCATTTCTAGAGGGCTCTAATAATGTTAAAAAAACGTATTTAGAAGGTTGTAAGCAGGTTTTCTATGCTGTAACTGAGAAAATATTCAACTTATAAATAAAGAATCCTACTATGCTGAAATTCATTTATCGCGGTAGAGTCTGGAACTGATTAACCACGATAAACAAGGGCCAACTGTATCTCGTTTGGTGGGTGCTTGAAAATATCACTCTCGATTCCAAAATGGAGGTGGAGTGAATGGAAGCTACACAGATCATCTCCCAGGACCAAACTGGAAATACAACTAAAATAAAGTCAAACCGTCGGGAAAAAGCAAAGGAAAAGCAGCTCGCGAGGACCATACAACCAGGGACACTGAATTGATCCTGGTAGGACTGCGGAGGCGTGAGAGGGGGGCTGGGAGCCCACAGACAGCAGCGGCCTTAGCCGTGAGCAGTGCCTGCCCTTGGGGTTAAAGCCCGAGCCGGCTCCACAGTGCAGAGGGCCGGGACAGAGCGCTAAAACAGCCACAGCCACTCACCTCGGACTCCGGCAGAGGGAGGGCGGACTGGACTGGAACTGTGTGGGGACGTTCAGGATTTGGAGGGCGCTCAGAGCTTTTGCTGAGTTTCAGCCACGCAGGACTGTGGCCTGGTCGACTTACTCCATCCCAGGGATCTGGGGAGAGGCGGCAGCCCCTCCCTCAGAGATTCAGCCACACCCAGTTGGGCCATTGAAATGCAAATCAAGGCTCATTAACTACCAGCATCTGCCCCACCCTCGGGAAATCCTCTCACGCTGAACACCTGAGGGAGGTTTTCATTCAACTGAGAAGACAAGGCTCTTTAAGTAACCAGGACTAATAGCCTCTAGGCAAAAAGCTAAAGGATAACTGAACCTTTTCTGGGCTTGCAACTCTACCCAGGAAAGTAAGACTCGAGAGTGGTGTATAACGTGGATCCTCTCACGCTCATCCAAACCCAGTACAGGGAGCCACAAACAGCAGAACACCAACATCCACAGGGAAAATTTGGCAGGCTCCAAAAACCACTGAGATAGCCAAAATGGTAAAACAACGAAACAGATGCCAAACGAAAGAACAAGAGACCTCCAATGAAGATGAGATAAATGAAATGGAGTTAGGCAAGTTAACAGAGCTAGAATTCAGAGCCATGATCTTGAGGAAGCTCAACAGCATGTGTAAGGACATCAACACCATGAGCAAAGACATAGAAATATTGAAAATAAATCAAATGGAAATGAAGAATGACATAGCAGAAATGAAGAACACATTGGAAGGACTAAACTGCAGAGTAGAAGAAGGTGAGGACCGGATCAGTGAATTAGAAGACAGGGTAGAAAAAAATCAACCAATCAGAAAACCGAAAGGAAAAAACAATGAAAAAAACAGGAAGACAGCTTAAGAGAACTGTGGGACAACTGGAAGCGTAATAATATTCGCATCATAGGAGTCGCCGAAGAAGAAGAAAATGAGAAAGGGTTAGAGAATATATTTGAAGAAATAGTGACAGAAAATTTCCCTAATTTGGTGAAGGAAGAAGGCTTTCAAGTTCAAGAAGGACAGAGAGTCCCAAGTAAGAAGAACCCAAACAGGCCCACACCAAGACACATAGTAATTAAAATGCCAAAAATTAAAGACAAAGAGAGAACCCTAAAGGCAGCAAGAGATAAGCAACAGGTTACCTACAAAGGAACCCCCATAAGGTTATCAGCTGACTTCTCAATAGAAACACTACAGGCCAGAAGGGAATGGCATGAAATAATCAAGGTCATGAAAAACAAGGATCTGAACCCAAGACTACTCTACCCAGCAAGGCTATCATTCAAAATAGAAGGTCAAATAAAGAGCTTCCCAGACAAAAAATGGCTAAGGGAATACATTAGCACCAAACCAGCACTGCAAGAAATGTTAAAAGGACTGCTGTAATTAGTAGAAGAAATAGAAAGGAAAATAGAAACACACTAAACAAAAATGGCAATAAGTAAGTACATATCGGTAATCACCTTAAATGTAAATGGACTGAACGCCCCGATCAAAAGACACAGAGTAGCGGATTGGATAAGAAAGCATGACCCATATATATGTTGTTTACAAGAGACCCACCTCACAACAAAAGACCCACATGGGCTGAAAGTGAAGGGATGGAAAAAAATCTTCCAAGGAAACAGAAAGGAAAAAAAAGCTGGGGTAGCAATACTCATATCTGATAAAATAGATTTTAAAATGAAGGCCATAACTAGAGACAAAGAAGGCCACTCCATAATATTGAAAGGATCTATCCAACAGGAAGAGATAACCTTGATAAACATATATGCACCCAATACAGGAGCACCAAAATACATTAAAAATCTTCTGGAAAACTTCAAAGGAGAAATCGACAGCAATACAATCATAGCAGGGGACTTCAACACCCCGCTGACATCACTGGATAGATCCTCTAGACAAAAAATTAACAAGGAAACAGAGACTCTAAATGAAGCACTAGACCAAATGGATTTAATAGATATTTACAGAGAATTACACCCCAAAACTACAGAATTCACATTCTTCTCAAGTGCACATGGGACATTCTCAAAGATAGACCACATGTTAGGACACAAACTAAGTCTCTACAAATTCAAGAAGACTGAAATCATATCAAGCATCTTCTCAGATCACAATGGCATGAAACTAGAAATCAATTGCAACAAGAACATGCAAAGACATTTGAATACATGGAGGCTAAATAGCATGTTATTAAACAATGAATGGGTTACCAAGGAGATCAAGGAAGAAATTAAAAACTTTCTGGAAACAAATGAAAATGAACACACAACAACACAAAATCTGTGGGATGCAGCGAAAGCAGTTCTGAGAGGGAAGTTCATAGCACTACAGGCCTACCTCAAGAAACAAGAAAAATTTCTAATAGACTATCTAACCTCACAACTTAAAGAACTAGAAAGCAAACAAAAGGAAAACCCCAGAGCAGGTAGAAGGAAGGAAATAGTAAAGATCAGAGCAGAAATAAACGACATGGAGACCAAAAAAACAATTCAAAGGACCAATGAAACAAAGAGCTGGTTTTTTGAAAAGATAAACAAGATTGATGGACCCTTAGCTAGACTCACCAAGAAACAAAGAGAGAGAACCCAAATACACAAAATCAGAAACGAAAGAGGAGAAGTAACAACTGACACCACAGAAATACAAAGGATCGTTAACGAATACTATGAACATTTATATGGCAACAAATTTGACAATCTAAGTGAAATGGACAAATTTCTAGAAATATATAGACTCCCAAAACTGGACCGGGAAGAGATAGAAAACTTGAACAGACCAATAACAACCAAGGAAATTGAAGATGTAATCAAGACTCTCCCAGCAAACAAAGGTCCAGGCCCAGACGGCTTCACAGGGGAGTTTTACCGAACATTCAAAGAAGAATTAACACCCATTCTTCTCAAACTGTTTCTAAAAATTCAAGAAGAAGGAAGACTTCCAAACTCATGTTATGAGGCCAGCATAATTCTAATTACAAAACCAGAAAAAGACACTACAAAGAAAGAAAACTACAGGCCAATATCCCTGATGAACATAGATGCCAAATCCTCAACAAAATAGTAGCAAATCGGATCCAGCAATACATCAAAAAAATTATTCACCATAACCAAGTGGGATTCATCCCAGGGATGCAAGGCTGGTTTAATATTCGCAAATCAATAAATGTGATACACCACATAAACAAAATGAAAGATAAAAACCACATGATCCTATCAATAGATGCTGAAAAAGCATTCGACAAAATTCAACACCCATTTCTGATAAAAACGCTCAGCAATTTGGGAATAGAGCGATCACATCTCAACATTATAAAGGCCATATATGAAAGACCTACAGCCAAAATCATAATCAATGGGCAAAAACTAAAAACATTTCCCTTAAGAAGAGGAACAAGACAGGGATGCCCACTTTCGCCACTCTTATTTAACATAGTACTGGAAGTCTTAGCCACAGCAAACAGACGTGAAGAAAAAATAAAAGGGATCCAAATTGGAAAGGAGGAAGTGAAACTGTCATTATTCGCAGATGACATGATATTATACATAGAAAACCCCAAAGACTCCATCAAAAATCTACTAGACCTAATAAATGAATTTGGCAAAGTAGCAGGATACAAAATAAACGTCAAGAAATCGACGGCATTCCTATACACAAATGATGAACTCACAGAAAGAGAAACTAAAAAAACAATCCCATTTACCATCGCGGCAAAAAAAATTAAGATACCTAGGAATAAATTTAACCAGAGAAGTAAAGGATCTATTTGCAGAAAACTACAGGACATTGAAAAAAGAAACAGAGGAAGATATAAAAAAGTGGAAGCACATACCTTGTTCATGGATTGGAAGAATTAACATCATTAAAATGTCCATATTACCCAAAGCAATCTATAGATTCAATGCAATCCCAATCAAAATACCAGCAACATATTTCACAGAACTAGAACAAATACTCCAAAAGTTCATATGGAACCAAAAAAGACCCCGAATAGCCACAGCAATCTTGAAAAAGAAGGACAAAGTAGGTGGGATCACAATACCAGATATCAGATTATACTACAGAGCTACTATAATCAAAACAGCCTGGTATTGGCACAAGAACAGGCATATAGACCAGTGGAACAGAACAGAGAATCCAGAAATTGACACAAGACATTATGCTCAACTAATATTTGACAAAGGTGGCAAGAGCATACAATGGAGCAAAGACAGCCTCTTTAATAAATGGTGTTGGGAAAATTGGACAGCTACATGCAAAAAAATGAAACTAGACCATCAACTTACACCATACACAAGAATAAACTCAAAATGGGTAAAAGACTTAAATGTGACTCATGAATCCATAAAAATCCTAGAAGAAAATGTAGGCAACAAAATTTCAGACATCATACGCAGCAGAATCTTCACTGATACATCACCTAAGGCAACAGAAAGAAAGGAAAAAATGAACACATGGGACTACATCAAACTCAAAAGCTTCTGCACAGCCAAAGAAACAACCATCAAAACAGAAAGGGAACCCACTGTATGGGAGACCATAATTGCCAATGATACATCAGATAAGGGGTTAATCTCCAAAATATATAGAGTGCTCATACAACTCAACAAAAGGAAGACAAAGAACCCAATTAAAAAATGGGCAGAGGACCTAAATAGACACCTCTCCAAACAGGACATACAAATGGCTAAGAGACATATGAAGAAATGCTCAACATCACTAATCATCAGAGAGATGCAAATTAAAACAACAATGAGGTATCACCTCACACCTGTCAGAATGGCCGCCATCAACAAATCGTCAAACAACAAGTGTTGGCGAGGGTGTGGAGAAAAGGGGACTCTAGTACACTGCTGGTGGGAATGCAGACTGGTGCAGCCACTGTGGAAAACACTATGGTGTTACCTCAAAAAATTAAAAATTGAATTACCATTTGACCCAGTGATCCCACTTCTAGGAATATACCCTAAGAAACCTGAAACACCAATCAGAAAGAATATATGTACTCCCATGTTCATAGCAGCACTATTCACAATAGCTAAGATCTGGAAACAGCCCAAGTGCCCATCAGTGGATGAATGGATAAAAAAGCTGTGGTACATATACACAATGGAGTACTATGCAGCTGTAAGAAAGAAAGATCTCTTATCCTTTGAGAGGACATGGAGGGACCTCGAGAGTATTATCCTAAGTGAAACAAACCAAGCAGAGAAAGACAAATATCACATGATCTCACTCATTTGTGGAATATAATAAACATAACAGTCTGGGGAACAGGGTAGACCCAGAGATGTGAAAGTAGGGTACAGACTGACAACCCTCAGAAGAGGGGGTTGGGGGGAGGGAAGAGATAAACCACAGAACTTATATGCATGTATGCATAACTGATGGACATGGACAACAAAGCTGGGGAAGGGGTAGAGGGATGGGGAGGAGGGTGTCAATGGGGAGAAAAGGAGAAACATCTGTAACAAAAATAAATTAATAAAAAAAAAAAGAAAATATCACTCTCACTGTATTTTTTGTTTATGTGAACACAAACTCTGAGTTTTATTTCATTGCAAATGCTGTAACCAATATACACAGTATTTTTTCGTTCAAGTTCTTTGACTGTGGACATTCTTAAACAGACCACATAATAAAATGTGTTTAATTACTAATTTATTAAAATTTCCTGTCAATTTATATATTCTGTATGGAGCTTTTGAAGGATGTTTGAGAGTTTATTTACAATCACTGAAAGTAGATAGTTCTATAAAACTTACAGGTAATTGCAGTCTCCTTAAACTCACAACATAAATATATTTCAATATTTAAATAGAAGACAATTTTCTTCCAAAGTAATTTTTTCTGTTCACAAAATGGAGACCCAGTGACACAAAGAAGCTCACCCAAGAGAACCCAGTTCCTGTCCTCTTCCCACAAGAACATATAGTTCTCTCCTCCCCACCACCGTCCCATTCAAATCTTTATATAAGCTCTGGCCGGTTTGGCTCAGCAGTTAGAGCGTCGGCCTGTGGTCCAGAGAGACCTGGGTTCGGTTCCCGCTAAGGGCATGTACCTCGGTTACAGTTTGTCCCCGGCCCTGGTTGGGCCATGCAGGAGGCAACCACTCGATGTGTCCCTTTCACGTCAATGTTTCTCTCTCTCTCTCTTCCTCTCTCTCCCTCCCACTCTATCTAAACAAAAAATGGAAAAATGTCCTCAGGTGAGGATTAAAAAAAATCTTTTTATAACAAATGAATACTTAAGACACAACAGGATAGTTTAATCTGAAGACCCTTCCCAATTACAACAGCTCCTTGTCCTAGTACAGATCCACTCCAATACTCTGTTTATTTGCACACAATCATCATCAGGCAGGTAGTACCAAAGATTAAATGTCACATGCCCAGAACTTGTCCAAGAAAGGCTGGAGTAATAAATATTCACTCTGGGATTGTGGTCTCCCCACTTCAGGATCAGAGCTCGGCTCTTCCAGTCCCAGTAGGTCTTCCCACCTATCTACTGCAAGTGTCAAGGTTTAGGGCATTGTTGAAAGTGAGAGAAATAATATGCATCTACTAGTCCTGACATTAATCCAAAACAAATAGTAAAGGAGAACGTCTCCTCCCCATGACTGTGACTCACTCACTACTTGATGAAGTGGTTAAACACTGCCCTTTCCTGCACCTTTTGAGTCCTTAGGAGAGGCTGATCCACCTAGATGTTACTCTCTCCTAGTTTCAGAAGTCAAATGATCCAAAGTAGCTCAAGCTGAACCTGTAACATCACAGAAACTTCATTTTCTTTAATATGACTTTTTCCTTAATTCAAACTCCAGTCTAATAGCACCATGACATACTGCATGTCCACTCACTTCATCATAAAGCCCATAGGACATCAGGTTCTGGTTAGTGTCAAATTGTCAAGAATGAAGCCTACACTTTCAGCTCCAGGTCTATGAGAGTAGAAGACCCTAGGACCATACCCTTAGGAAACTAGATAGAATAATGCCATGGCTGACATCAGACCTGTGGTCAATTACTCCCCACCCTGTCCCAACCAAACAGTAGAGTTCATGACCCTAACTCCCTTATTCATCATGATTAATAATTTTTCCACATATAATCTTCCTCAATGTGAGCCTTTGGGAAGACAGGTTTTGAAGCACTAGTTCATCTGTGTCTCCTGGGTTGGTGCCATTTCCTTAAATAAACCTTTACATTGTTTGTTACAATCTCCTGTTCATATCTTATTGGGCTTTGATGGATATAGGCGAACAAACCCCTTTAGTTTGATAACAAACCTCCATACCAGAGAGGTGCTCATTCTTCCAAAATATAAAAATGGTTCATGTTTTCATTTGCATAAATGAAAATTTTAGCATGCATGCACTTGCAAATCAACAAGTAGTTTTCAGCAACAAAGTAGGTGTATACATGGTTCAGATCAATTTAGTACATGCAAATATTATGTGGATGTATATACACAAATTTTAGACACTGCAATAGAAAAAAAAGCTGTACACTTTTAAGAATCAAATAACTGTATACTGACTGCATTTGAAATTTTGCCTTGCTTAATTTATACAAGAATGCAGAAAGAAGGACTTCACTCCTGTTCAGTAAAAAAACAACTCACACTGTCTGAATTCTAGATAGTACATATTTTTATTCTTGGGCACTTTTTTCTGCCCAAGCAACATGCAAAAGTTGGGTCATCTTCCCACTGATATCTGTATGGCTGTCTCTTGGGTTTTTTACTCAAATGTCACCTTAGTGAGTTCATCCCTGACCACCATACACAAAACTATACACATTCGCCACCACTACCACATTCTCAGACTTTTGTCTACAGTATTTGTCGACAGATAACATATCTTTTTACCTATGTTTTGCTTATTATGTGCCCCCACCTCTATATATGCATATATATACACAAAACTGTAAAAAGTGCAGGTGTTTCAGCTTTATTCACTGCTATATCACCATGTGCCTGACACATGGTAGATATTCAATAAATATTTGTTGAACAAATGTTATTTAAAAACTCCTTGTTTTCAAAGTTGAAATAAAATTTCCCATACAAACTTTAGTCTTATTTTAGAATGAACAACCCTTTTCATTTCTTCATGTTTGCTAATGTGTTTCTGACTAAACATGACCGTCTTCTTCAGAGAGAACACTGAAATCCATATTCCAGGACCATTTTTGGAATAACTCTAACTGTTATAGCCTCAAATGTAAACCACTGAGTAGTTTTAGTTTATGCACCCATGAAACTGGCCCTGGTCAGTACTTGCATTATCTTTGTTTTGCACTGGAGCAAACCTCATTAGATTAGAATAAATGGTACAGAATTCACAAATTCCACAGGGGCCTGGCCAGTGTGGCTCAGTGGTTGAGCATCTACCCATGCACCAAGAGGTCGCCAGTTCAATTCCCGGTCAGGGCACATGCCCAGGTTGTGGGCCCAATCCCCAGTGTGGGGCATGCAGGAAGCAGTCAATCGATGTGTCTCTCACGTCCATGTTTCTATCTCTCTCCCTCTCCCTTCCTCTTTCTCTAAAATCAATAAAGCAAAAAAAATTTAAAAAAGAAAATGTTGTTTAAAAATATCCCACAGGGGCCAACCTTGGGCTATCTAAGGAGAAAGGGTATGCTGAATACCTTGTGACATGTACCTGACCAATCTAGCAATCCCTACTTTCCAAAAACAATAAGAACATTTTAAAAGATGTGCATTTGTTCATTATGTCAAAATCATGAAATCTGTTAAATTTTGCTAGCTAGAAGTTCATATTATTTTGTATATGTGAGCATAATAAAGCATTTCATTCAACCCATTATATAACACCATCTTTCCTTTCTACTATTCTGAAGACATGTATCCCCTGATGCAATGATTCCAAAGCAGTGTGACTTCATATTGTTGACCTTAGAATCTAGCCTTTATTGACAGCAATACTAATACTGTAAGTTTTCTTAACTACAACTGGGTTCATAAAAATTGTAGTTTTGGCTTTTACATTTGATGTTTCTGAAACAAGAGAAGACCATGTTGTACCAGACTATGCAGAGCAGGGTTTCTCCCCTGAGGTGAGCAGAGATATCCCCCAGACAGCAGTAAGCCCATGCCCCCCACTGCAGTCAGTATGTCAGAGACTGGGGATACATGGATTCTCTGAAAAAGCTCTTCAGGGGTTTCTGTTCTCTGCCTTAGCCCACTGCCAATGACAACCACCCTTAAGTTCTAGGAGAATGGTCTATTATAAACACTAAATGCTTAAATGCTATTATTTTGTTAATAGTACCTCTTAACACTTAAGATCTGCCATTATCATCTACACTGTACAGACTTGAATATTAACATAAAGCTCTTAAGTGATTTTTCTCTTGCATTAAATAAACACAAGACAACAGGAAAATAGGAAATAAAACCTGAATTCTCACATCTCAGTTCAATATGGGGACCATTATAACACACTCACTCTGTGTTTGACTGGTCTGTTTTCATTTGAAAATAATACTCCCAGCACTAAGCTCCAAATAAGAGGGAGACAATATGCTAATATGTACCTAACCGGGGAAATGTATCTGCATAAGAAACAAAGGGTGATTGACTAATATTAGTTCATTTATTTGACCAATATTTATTGAGGGTCTGTGATATACCTTAGAAGTAAAGGATATTAGGGTCATTATCAATCACCATTGAAAATAAGTCTGCAATCACAGTGGGGGAACTTAAGAGATGAAGAAAAGGAGATGCCTAGAGAAGTGATAATGCCCAGTCACACAGTTCATAAGTGCTAAAGATGGAGATGGATTTCAGAAACATGAGAGTCATCATTCTTGACTCCCCTCTTCCCTTAAATTAAACATCAATGTACCATTCATGTTGTTATTAGCATTAAACCCAAAATCTTCCAATCCCTGAATAGTGCTCCCAAATCTTTAGATATCATCCATCTTCATTCCTACCCTGCTAAGTCTAAGTTTGAGTCCATCAACATTTTCACTGCTTCCCCAGCCAGACACAGCTTTAAAAAATGTACAACAGATCACAGCTCTATCTCCCACCATGCAACCCTCCAAAGGCTTCTCAATGCATTGAAAATGAAATTCAAATTCCTCATCCTGATAGACAAAACCCTCAATGTTTTGGTGTGCTGTTACTACCTCTCAAGGTGCATATCATGCCTATCCTCTTCTAGCCATACTAAGTATTATTCAATTATTCACATTTAAACCTATATTTGCAATCCTTCTCCCTCACTCTCTCCCTTCCTTCCCTCCATTCCTCTCATTTCTTTGTCTTAAGATGTGCTTTTCTTTCTGCTTGAAATTATCTTTCCTTTCCTCTTTGCCAAGCCAGCTCCTACCTCACTTTTCTGATCCCAGTTAAGCAGTTCTCCTCAGGAAACCTTCCCTGACCCTTCTAATCTAATGAGTTTTATTCATTTAAAAAGATAGTATCCATGGTTTTGTTCACAGGCAGCTGAGTTAGCTGCCTTCCTCTGGGTTTGCACAGTAGGCTTCTACTACAGCATTGCTCACACTTTGTTTATCCCAATTGACTGTTTCTTTGTCTGTCTTCCCCTCTAGACTGTGAGCCCCATGAGGACAGGATCATCTATAGCTTGTCCACTTTTGTATCACCAGCACCTACAATCAAGCCTGACACAAATTTGGCAACCAATACATGTTCAATGAATGAAACTATATTGAAATTTCTATTTGGCAACATCAAGGCAATATTTATGAAAACACATTTACTTTCATGCAATGCTGAAGTCAAAGCTGAGAGCCAACATGAGTGATGTAACGTGGAGTCATAAATAAACTGTGTCCTACCTAATATTACCTATTGAATAGCAATGATCTTTTTGACTTAATAAAATTTCATGATGTACAAATATGAGACAAATATCACTGGCATGTACTTTTGTATGAATATAGCTGATTAAGTTTCTTTCTGGACTGGTAGTATCTAACTGCTAAACAATCCATATTCTGAATAGCTAGGAGGTTATCTCTCACTCCTCTTATCAATAAAAGTGAAAATCACTTCACAAACACATATACTGATTTCTTATTATAGAGCACACAACTAACAAAATCCCATGGCCTCTGACTTTAGCAGCAAAAAATAAACAACACTGACGACAACAACAACAGGAAAATTCAAGCTACTACCTAAAAATCTAATGAGTTTTGTTCATTTAAAAAGATAGTATCCCATGGTTTTGTTCACAGTCAGCATATAAACATGTACATAAGTTAACATTGAGCTTGCTTGAATGCTGAGTAGTTTGTCTCTTCATATATGTCTGCCAATCTAGGAACCTGCTCATTAATGCATAGAAGAAACTGTATTTTAGATTGTCCTGTTTAAAAATGGGAATTACTGAGAACATTCACTGAAATATGAGTGGTATAATGCAACATCTGTAAAGGACTGTTCATGTAGCAAAGGTGACTCACTCCTCTGGGAATATTGAACTTCCTTCAGTTCTCTAAGTAAGCCATGTTCTCTCTCATCTCCCAGCCTTTGCATATTCTGTTCTCACTTTCCAGGACACTCTTGTTCCTTCTCATCAACTAACAACATCTTGCTCATCCTTCAGGTGTCCAGTTAATGTTCCCACTACTACTACAATCCAACTAGGTCAGTTCCCTTTCCTATGAGCTTCCCTAGCTCTCCCTTCTCCCAGGTGAGGGTACTGATTCCTTGTCTATTTCACCCACCATCAACTCCATGGGAGCAAGAACAGGGACTCTCTTTCTCATCAGTGTGTCTCCAGTTCCTGGCACTGAGGATGGCATATGGCTAGTGCTCTTTGAATGAATGGTGTCCAGATTCTCAGGCATGTATTTCTCAAGTGTTGTCTATCACCTGAAAATAAATGTATCTCCATGCTTTCTGCTCACCAATGGGAAACAAAATATATTAAACATTGCCAGGGCTTTTATTAGAAAGCAGAGCGCACATTGGGAGATTTCTGTTTCTGGAAACATATAAAGATGCTAGAGAGGATATAGAAGAAACCTCTGAAGGTTCCAGAAGGCAGGGGGCATGAAAAACAAAGTTTAGGAGCCAATATGTAGAGTGGGAAATCTGTGCCCTGATACAAATCTCAATCACAGCACGGGCTGTACAGTCCAAAGCCACACACGATACCTGTGCAAACTACCTTCACTTCACAAACACATATACTGATTTCTTATTATAGAGCACACAACTAACAAAAGAAGTGGCTGGGAGGGGATAATGCACAGAGAGGATGATCAGAGGGCCTACAAAAAGCAAAACTAAAGCTCAAGCCTAGATGTTTACTCTATCTGATACCAAGTATTCAGCAAATTTTTCTTCCACTCCTCACAAAGAATTGAGGGGAAAAAAATGTAATTACCACATATTTAAACCTAATCTGTGCTCCTGAACATAAGCCATGTCTCACACATAAAAGAAGTAGAGAAAAACAAATAAAAATGTCAAACTGTTCCAAGACTAACTAGGAAGTTAAATTTTTCCAAATGACAGATTGAGTCAAATTTCTGTTCAAACAAGCATTTATTCCATTTGTTTTATGTACTCTGTCCTAGGTACTGGGAATCCAGAGATGAATGACAGGGTCAAAAGTTTACAGTATAGTGGGGGAGACATACAAAGCAAGAGAGAAATGGAAGTAAATTGTAAAGGGCACAGGAAGGCACATCCACTCCAAATGAAGTGATAAAGTATTTTGAATGCTATCACAGAGGAACCAAATTATTTCTACAAAAAAAAAAAAAAAAAAAAAACACTGAAAAAACAAACAAACAAAAACACTATAAACAATAAATAGACCTAAGAGGACCAAGAAAAGCCCTATTCACTCTTACAGTTTTTAAACTCACAAGTCATTGGATTAACACCTCAGCACCACAGGTCCCTAATCGTTTGGGCTCTTACTTCACTTTATTCACCATGTTATTTTGATTACCTAGGACTAAAGATTGAGAAAAAAACTGATTATTTAAAACAAGTTCTCCCATCAATTAAATTAAAAAACAGGATCAACACCCATGTTCAGATAGCAGCAATATTTAAAATAGCCAAAAGGTGGAAGCAACCAAAATATCCACCAACAAATGAATGAATAAAGAAAATGTGGTATATACATATCTGATGGTTAATATTATGTGCCAACTTGACTGAGCTAAAGAATGCCCAGATAGCTGGTAAAACATTATTTCTGGCTGTGTCTGTAGGGTATTTCTAGAACAGATTAGCATTTGAGTCCAGTAGACTGTATAATGATCACTCTCACTAATATGAGCAGGCATCATCTACTCTCCTGAGGGCCCCAATAAAACAAAAAGGTGGGGAAAGAATAATTTATCTCTTTCTTCTTGAGCTGGTATGTCCATCCTCTCCTGTCCTCAGACATTGGAGCTCTAGGTTCTGTGCTTTCTGACACTTGAACTTATATCAGTTTGCCTCTTCAGGCTTTTAGCATCCGGCTGGGAATTATACCATCAGCTACTCTGGTTCTCAGACCTTTATACTTGCACTGAATTATATCATCAGCTTTCCTGGTTCTTCTGATTGCAGATCATGGGAATTCTTGGCCTCAATAACCATGTGATCCAATTCTTATAATAAATCTCCACTTATGTATTTATATCTATATCTATTTATCTATATATAGATAAGTATGGTCTGTTTGACTGAAGAACCCTAATACAACATGAAAAATATATTATCTGACCTTTAAAAGAAAGGAAATTGTGATGTGTGCTACAACATGGATGAACCTTGAGGACATTAGGTTAAGTGAAATAAGCCAGTCACAAAAATACAAATACTTTGCCAG